>OY740717.1:185031387-187690516 GCA_963513945.1 Hydrotaea diabolus
ATTAAAAATCATTAAAACAACATCGCCGACTAGAGGAAATCTGATATGGTTCGCTATTAATCTTGTTACCGGCTCCAACGCCATTAATCTGATGACATGCATTGCGCACAGTGGTACGCTACACACACGTTAGCACACGCAAGCATTGAATCATTTTAAACTGATCGTAGACAGAGTCAAACTACAGATGTCTGATCACCAATTGAAGGAAAGCATAGGAAATTACGCTCTTTGGTTTGGTTTTAAGGGTCAACCACACAGCTTAGCGCGTTTCCGTAGCTTCTCAGTGCGTTTTCGAGTTTCCGCAGAAGTTGATTTACGGATAAATTGATGGCGTTAATTTCGCAAAATCTAGATCTGCCTTTAACACCTTCTAGATGAGAGTCAGGTTGTGGATTTGATTTATCTAAGATGTTCGGTCGAGGCTGATACAACGGTGTACGGTACGGGCGGTACATTATCTCTTGTCATATCGAGCCTTTGCGTTATCGTACTATATATGATGGTGTCTCGCCAAAAGAACAAATGCTAACCACAAGGTCCTGTACCTTCCTCCTTATCCTAATATATAAAATCGTAGTTTTCGCTGTACGATAGGGTTCTTAAAGTCGATTATCGATTAGTCGGCCAATCGACGTTTTGTTGCGAAAATTGAAAAGGTCGTGATCGACTTTTCGACCAATCGACGTTTTGTTGCGAAAACTTAACGAGTTGTGATCGAATTTTGTGTCCGATTTTAATCGAATAAACGACTTTTTGGTGCCAGCTGAACAAATATTTATTTTATTTATTTAAATATTTATTAAAATTATAATAAACTAAGTAAAAAGGCACTAACATCGCACAGCACCACTCTGTGTCACAGAGCTTTATAAGTTAGTTGCATAGCAAATGTTAGTAACTACCTCTAATATTTGGCCCACCTTGAAATGTACCGATGGACTAAGAACCCGGAGCTTATTCGATTTAGAGCATGCAATCAAAGAACAGGTTGCAATTGATGTCTGATCTTTATAAATATTGGCAGAAGTATATTTTTTGGATCAGAGCGTTATTGATTAACCGCAATCGGTTCAGATTTAAATACCGTACATATGTTTAACTGATTAATATCTTTAGCTCTAGAAGCCTTATAAAATATCCAATCTAGATGAAATTTGTCTCATTTCAATACGATCGATTTTGTATCGATTCACTTTCTGTTTTAGCTCAAGTACAAAGTTCTATCCGGATATTAGATACAACCGCTGAGAACACTCTTATTTGTTTCGATTTAGATCGTTTAATCTTGGGCTAATGTGCATCATAGCTGCTTTATATATTTCTGGCCCAATATTCAAAATGTGAATTATTGTTTTTGAAAGTATTCTCCAGCGTGATTTATACACTTTTGCAGGCGCACAAACCAATTTTTGAAGCACTTTTTCCTCTCCGATTGAGATAGCTCCAAAACATGGATTTTTGAACGCTTCAACAGCATCTTCTGGCGACGAATATCGTTGGCCACGCATTTTTTCTTCATGTGCGGGAATAAAAAGAAGTCATTTGGTGCCAAGTCAGGGCTGTACGGCGTATGACTTATCAATTCGACGTTGTGGCCGGTCAAAAAAGCGCTAGTTTTAGCCGATGTGTGAGAGCTCACAATTTTATGGTGCACAATTATTCGTCTTCTCATGTTCGTTTTTTGAATTTCTCCGAAGACTTCAGGCAAACAAAATGTGGTGTATCACTTAGAATTGACCGTCCTACGTTGCTCAAGCGGAACAGTCGCCACATGACCAGTTTTGTCGAAGAAACGAAACAGGCGACCATTTGCTTCAAAGTGCTTCTTCCACGAACAACTTTCGTTGGCTTTGGCTCGTCTTCGAAGACCCACACGGTCGATTTCTGTTTACTTCGGGCTCATACGCATAGATTCATGATTCGTTACCTGTGACGATCTTATAAACGACTTTTGAAGCACAGCGATCGTATTTTTTCAAAATTTCTTTGCACCGGGCTCATACGCATAGATCCATGATTCGTTACCTGTGACGATCTTATAGACGTCTTTTGAAGCACCACGATCGTATTTTTTCAAAATTTCTTTGCATAACGAGCCATTTTTGAGCGATTGTCAAATTGTGCTAGATCCAACGAGAACAAACCTTTTTTACGGCCCGGTGTTATGCTATATCGAATGTATGCTGGTGGAAGAAATGCCCCTCTATCACACGGTATGTCACATGACGATCTTGCATTATCAGTTTACGCACTTCATCAATGTTCTCTGGCACAACGGCCGTTTTTGGTCGATCTTCACGACCACACTCGTCATTGAGCGAGCGTCGGTCACGATTGAATTCTTTAAACCAGCTTTTCACAGTGCTTTAGGATGGTGATTCATCGCCATACAAATATTTAAGTTCATCGATGCACTCTTGTCGTGTAAATCCACGTCGAAAGTTGTGAAAAATGATCGCACGAAAATGTTCACGAGTTAATTCCATTTTTTTGCCAAATTGATTTTTTTCACTTCACTGTAAACAACACAAATGATGGTCGTACGTCAAAACGTTCAGAGTACGTTTATGCTAAAACACGTAGTGTTGCCTTGGCCAGAAATATATATTTCGCAACCCTCGTACCATCTCTTCAGGTTCAAGGGAATTGTTCCTTTTTGCCTGATTTGGTTTAGTCAGCAAGACCTACCTATATACAATTGTAAGGCCCATGTGGCCAAAAACTAAGCAAGCGGTTAAGATAATGGTCATGTTTATTTGATGCTCGGTTATTAAGCGAGTAACTGGTTACTATGGTGATAATTTTAAAACTTTAAAAAACAACTGTAGAAATGTAGGAAGACCTGAACAACCCTTTGTATCATAAACCGTTTGATATGAAAGCTTGGAATTTATGGAAAAATGTTATTTAACACATGAAGGGTGATCAATGTAGAGTTATTTAAAAAAAAATCAAATCAAGTGTGGAATCTTTATTGTTCATTTGCAAGGACATTTTATGTCATTTTTTTGTGAATATAATTTCTTTTAAATGTTATCCGCAACTATGCCCGAGGGTGTCCATCCTGAGGGTCCAATTGTGGATGACTCGACCTATATGGCGAAATGATCAAAACCCTGGTTTTCGCGCTGTACGAGGGCGGTTCGGAAACTTCTTAGGCTAGCACAAAAAGCGCGGTATAAACAGAAAAAAGTTAAGTGTTTTGGAAACTTCCATCTCTGCTATGAACACATGTTCAATTTTGTTTCGATCTGGCAACTCCTTCATATAGAAACAGGTGTTCACAAAAGACGCATCCGCGATTTTTTTACAATGGAAAAATTAGAAATGCGTGGTGTCATTAAATATTTACATAAAAAAGGTTTATCGGGACGAGAAATTCATAAAGATATGGTGAATGTGTTAGGTGAAAGTGCTTCTTCATATGCAACAGTAAAAAATTGGGTTGCTGAATTTAAACGTGGTCGTACAAGCATTGAAGATGAACCACGTAGTGGACGTCCAAAAACAGCAACAACAACAGAAATTGTAGCCAAAGTGCATGATGTGGTATTAAATGATCGACGAATAAAAGTGCGTGAAATAGCTAATATCATGGGCATCTCCAATGATCGAGTCCATTTAATTTTGCATGAAGAACTACAGATGAAAAAGCTTTCTGCAAGATGGGTGCCGGAGTCGACCAAAAACGCATAAGAATGAACATTCAACAAGCTTGAGATTGTTTGGATCGTTTTCAGCGAAATAAAATGGATTTTAAGCGTCGTTTCATAACTGTTGATGAGACATGAATCCACCACTATACTCCAGAGACAAAAGGACAATCCAAACAATGGACTGAAGCTGGAGGAAGTGCCCCAAAGAAGGCAAAAACAATTCAATCGGCTGGTAAGGTTATGGCAACGGTTTTTTGGGACTTCAAAGGTATTTTATTGATTGGCTATCTGTAAAAGGGTAAAACAATAAATTCAGAGTACTATTGCAACCTTTTAGATCAATTAAATGTACAAATTCGAGAAAAACGTCCTGGCTTACAACACAAAAAAATAATTTTTCATCAAGACAACGCACCATCGCACAAGAGTGTTTTAACAATGGCTAAAATCAACGAATTAAAGTACGAGTTGCTTGACCACCCACCTTATTCTCCTGATTTAGCTTCCAGTGACTTTTACCTGTTCCCAAATCTAAAAAAATTCCTTGCTGGCAAGCGTTTTACCTCAAATGAAGATGCAATTACAGTTGTAAACCACTATTTTGAAGACCTTGAGAAAAAACTATTTTAATCAAGGGATAGAATTGCTAGATAAGCGTTGGACTAAGTGTATTGAAGTTTCAGGAGATTATATTGAAAAATAAAAATATTTTTGAAAAACTAACTATTCTCTTTCATTGATTGGCTTTCGAACCGCCCTCGTAAGTCTTTTATTGATTAAATGGAAATCAAAACTGAAAGGGGGGGGGGGGGGATAAAGTTAAACACAACTCACACGTAATCTGTAAAAAAAACCCTATTGTAAAAATTACCTCTAGGTTGATCACCCTAGATTTAAGGCAATGTTTCTATTGCAAATTTTATTAAAGAAAGAAAATATATTCAAAAGGCAGTCGAAAAGACTTAGTTGCAAGCAGTGGTGACTGAAGGGGATGCATGCTTCTGTACCATCCTTAGACCACAAGTGATGAACGTGATTACACCATGATCAATGGCTATCTACTTAAGTACAGGCAGATTTTAAATAAACGAGAACCATTCGGCAGTAGAGAATTTCACCGAACAAAGTAAACACAATAAAAATCCCTCACACTGCCTTCCGATTGTTGTAGTTTTTTTTATAATATACAACAACCATGCACTCTATTGTTTGGTATACCAAAAAAAAACACATACATGCATAGTCTCAACCATATAATATGATTGTCATAATCATATTATTGTTAACTTAAATCTTCAATCTTTAACAACAATACTTTTGTCGCACCAACAATATTTATATGGTTGCTACAACCATATATTCACTTCTAAATTTGGCAATAATACTATTGTTACATTTCAACAATATTAATATTGCCGCAATCATACTGTTGTCAAAATAAAATTCAGAAAACAATACTATGGTTGCGAAGAACATGCATTTTATTGTAGAGAACATATTATTGTTGCCGTGAGCATATAGTAACCATCTCATTTCTCTGCGTGTAGGTTTATAATGTGGACACGTCCCTCCCTGCATATTTACCGGTTTTGCATCACTGTGCGCCCGCATTAAGGAAGCTCAGCTACGCTAAGTACATTTCAAAAGACTTGACGGCATTTGTACCATACGCAATCGATGAGGCATCGTTTATTGGAACGGCCAGCGACAGACATATGTAGGCAAACACATGCCGACCCTAGAGAGCCCATTATGGTGGTGGCTGGTTGCGGCTGACGCTGCGGCTATTGTCGTTAATCTTGATTGGTGCAGAGCTTTTGCGAAAAAATGACGTTAAAACATGCATGTTATGACCAAAAAGATGTTAAAAATGGCAAATACATCGCCAATCTTGCAAAAAGGCATAACAGACAAATGTTGTTGAGTTGTAGTGCGGTGGTGGTAGGGGAGGGGTTGGAGTCGAGAGGGATTGATTTTGAAACCACAACAACGTTGAGTGGAAAGGCATTACTGCTAAACATCCAAAACTGGAAGCTCGTTTTGTGATGTAATTTTTAAGCTGGACATGGTCTTGTTTTTTTTATTTTAGAGATTTTGGCCGTTTTTGCCCCTTTTATGGACATATTTTTGGAAGAGGGAGGGGGTTTCTGTGGATGTGGAAATGTTAAAGCTATTTGTGCCTCAAATTATGTTGCTTATTCCTTAAAGCTTTCCAATTGTTTTACTATTTTTGCCTTCATTTTTGATCCAGTAGGTTGCCTTAGATTTTTTCCAGCCTTTAGTCCCTTTGACTCCTTAATTTCTTGCGTGTTGTTCCATGGCAGTCATTGCTGTCGCCATCATCATTTTGCTGTATATTTTAATTGTTCGTTTGTTGTTTCGGCTTCAGTTGTGGTGTGCTGTGATTTTATGCTCTTAATGGCGCATTAACACACTAAATGTTTTATGTCATTCCGCTGCCGTTTTTCCCGATTCCCTGTATCCCTGGACAGCAGACATTGCCACTGGCAGGACATGGCCCAGCCTGGCAAATATGGCCAAAACAAAAACAAAGAAGCACCCACCAATACGTCTGCCGCCACAGCACATGTGAATTATGGCGTGTACGCTGGAGGAGATCTGCTGTAAATGGGAATTAGTAAATGTCGCCGATGTCGTTGTTGCCCCCCCCCCCCCCCGTTTGGGGAATTTCTATTATTAATTTTTGATGTTAATTCTCAGATTACATTTTTATCTGCTTATGTGTTATGGGATGTTGTTCTATTCTCCGCTTCCCCTCTCGCTCTCTCCACCGTCTTTAGCATTCCCCCTCTCAAACTGCCTAATAATTTTGTCGTTAAATGTTGCATGCAACATTAAGCTATGTCATCTTTCGTTGAAACAATTAACAGGATTGTAATTAACGTTTGATTAACGACGACCAGGGGGAAGAGAACTTATCCGGAAATCTTTCGTTGTCGGCTAAAAATGTAATTAGCCACACATAGAGTTGCCCAAAGAAATCTGCAACAGCTAACAAATGGAAATTGTACGCCAAGGTCGGGTGAGGGCAGGACAGTAGAGGTCAGCGCTGAACAGTACTTCCTTGTTCCAGTAAGGAAATGCTAAAATCTGATGGAACTGTCTGTAGACATACGAATATGTGCGAACTAAGCACTGAGAAGAAAAATAACCTTATATAAGGTTAATTAACCAGCAATAAACAGCATTTGGAGTCTACGTTATATAGGGTGATCCATCTAGAGCTATTTTTTCAAAACAAAAAAAAATATAAAAATTCAAATCAAGTGTGGAATCTTTGTTGGTAATTTGAAAGGACATTTTATGACATTTATTATTTGAATACAATTTCCTGCAAACGTTGGCCGCAACTACGCCTTAGGGTTTCCATTCTGAGGGTCCAATTTTGGATGACTCGTAAGAGCATTTCGACCGGTATGGCTTTAATGAAACGCGTAATGTTGGCTTTCAAAACCTGAATCAAGGCTGGTAACCCCAAAGAAAAATGTCTAAAGGTGTGATATCACTCGATCTAGGCGGCCAACTCACCTGTTCAAAACGTGAAATTAGCTGCTCTTCGAAATGGCCTTTCAATAGATGCATTGTATGAGCAGCTTTATGGCAAGTGACATCGTCCTGTTGAAACCAAATGTCGTCAAGATTACGGGCTTCAATTGCAGGTACCAAAAAGGCCGATATCATGGCGCAATAGCGAACCCCACTCACGGTTACGTTCCGGCCATCATCATTTTTGAAAAAATATGCACCGATGATTCCACCAGCATATAAACAATGGCTTTCTCTGGGTATAAATAATGGCAGCTATTGAACCTCTTCTTGTTGCTCTTCAGCCCAAATGCCTAAATTGACGCATTTATTGACTTGCCGTTGAGCCAGAAATGGGCCTCATCACTGAACAAAAATTTTTCCGAAAACAGCTGATCTTTTCCTTTCTCACCTTTCTTTCTCATTCTCATTTTTGAAAAAATATGCACCGATGATTCCACCAGCATATAAACCGTGGTTTTCTCTGGGTATAAATAATGGCACCTCTTGAACCTCTTCTTGTTGCTCTTCAGCCCAAATGCGGCAATTTTGATTATTGACTTTGACGTTGAGCCAGAAATGGGCCTCATCACTAAACAAAAACAGCGGATCTTCCCCTTTCTCACCGAACGCTCATTTCCATAATACAGTTGCCAACATTTGAAGATAATTATTTTCAAAAAAAGCCATAAAATGTCTTTTCAAATTACCAATAAAGATGCCACTCTTAATTTGAATTTTAATATTTTTTTGTTCTGAAAAAGTACCTCTAGATCGATCACCCTATATAAGGTTAATTTGAACATTTTGTTCTTGACTTGTTTGTATTTAACAAAAATAATAGTTAATTTAACTTTTCTATGGCTGCATTTTTTAACCATGAAAATTTTTAATTTTAAAATAATTATTGTTGTTTTAACAATGCATTGTTTTTAACCATGACAATTTTTAATATTTAAATTTCAAAGTTAATTTATTGAAACAATACATGTTTAATTTAACAATGAAATTGTAAATATTATTAACTTTGAAGATTTCTATAGAAATCATTTCTATTGTTAAGTTAACTAATTATTGGTTACCTTTTTTAACCAGAAATATAGTTACTGTTACAATTTTTAATATTAAATAAACTGACTAATTATATTTTTGTTTTGTTAACATTTATTCGGGCTTTTTTCATTATTATGACTTGAAAAGTTTTTATTGTGGTTCGAGACCTATTTGTTGTTTCTTTTACAGAACCAACTAAAAAATGGGTGAAATGTATTGGCTACGGTTGCCACGCAGACGGTACATCTGTTTCTAAACCCGCCAACGTTTTTCTTCATTTTTTTCTTTTGGCAACGATTACTTCGGCTACAAATCAAATGACTTTTGAGGGAGTCCCATTATGCTTAATGAGAATTACCCTTTTATAGTCTTCCAACTGTGCGATAAGCAATCTTCATAGCGCAATGATATTGCAATAATGATATTGATATTGTACTAGCATTTGCATTAAGTGCTGGATTTTAAAAAGAGCGAAATAAATTGTCTTATGATCTTTCTCACACACACGTTCAGAGCAGAGGAAGAAAGAAAAACGAGTGGGGGATAAGACAGTCACAATCGTTGCAACTTCGTGTAACTTAATTCTGAGTTTCGTATAACACAAAGCAGATCAAAAATTCCGATAAAATCTGTTTTTTTTTGCCGAAAGATCTTTAAATTTTTGTTTACCTCGCAAATTTTTCCGTCTCTCTCATGAATTTTAAATTTTTGTTTACCTCGCAAATTTTTCCGTCTCTCTCATGAAAAAACCAACCTTTTATACTGTTAACTCCACTATTTTGTATGTACATTTGACCTAATATAACGTTATTTTGTCTTCGTTATCAAACATTTACCATGAATAATTTAGCCAGACACATGGTTAAAAACAATCTTTGTATTTTCGGCTCAGTGTACTCTGCAACTGTTGAAAGAAAAACCGAACTCTTTAAGACAAACAGAAAACATGAGAGGTAAGATTTACAACAGTAGTTCTCATTCGTTTGGTGAGAGCCTGGTCATTTAGAGTTGGGTTTTTCTTTTAACTGCTGCGAAGCTTTCTGATGAAGGTCGTCACGGACCCGAAATCGCTGTGTGCAGCCACGAAAATCAATGGCACTTTTCCATTTTGTTAAAAACTTCTCTTCTATTTGATACAAGAGGTCTTAAGCCGGTTAATCTCTGTTTAAAAATATAAAATTTAGAAAAAAATATAAAATTTAGAAAAAATATAAAATTTAGAAAAAAATATAAAATTTAAAAAAAATATATATAAAATTTTTTAAAAAAATGTAAAATTTTTAAAAAATATAAATTTTTTAGAAAATATAAAATTTTTAATAAAAAAATTTAAAACTTCATAAAAAATATAAAAATTCATAAAAGAATATAAAAATTCGTAAAAAAATATAAAATTTTTCAAGTTTTGATTTTGATTAAAAATTTTTTGATAGAAAAATTTTTAGTATAGCCCAAAAATCTATTTTTTTCAAATATTATTTTGTCGACAGCGCCCGCCTTCGGCCTTTCTTTACTTTCTTGAGAATATCTCTCTCTCTCTCTAACAACAACAGTATTGAGTTTAACATTTTTAAATCTACTTGAAGCTCGGCCAAGCCCAATCATAAAGAAAAATATAAATTTTTTAAAAAAAAAAAATTCTTTAAAAAAAATGTTTTGAACAAAAAAATAAAAATTTTTAAAAAATATAAAATTTTGAAAAAAAAATATAAAAATTCATAAAAAATATAAATTGTTTTTAAAAAAAATATGAATTTTAAAAAAAATATATAAAATTTTTAAAAAAATATATAAATTTAAATAAAAAATATATAACATTTAAAAAAAAAATATAAAAATTCATAAGAAAATCATAAAATTCGTAAAAAAATATAAAAAAATTTAAGTTAAAATTTTGTGGGAATTTTTTTTAAAAAAATATTAAATTTTTAAAAAAAAATATAAAAATTCATAAAAAAATATAAATTTTTTTTAAAGAAAATATAAATTTAAAAAAAAAATATATATAAAATTTTTAAAAAAGTATATAAATTTAAAAAAAATATATAAAATTTTAAAAAAAAATATAAAAAGCATAAAAATTCGTAAAAAAATATAAAAATTTTTAAGTTAAAATTTTGCGGAAAAATTTTTAGTATAGCTCTAAAATCTACTTTGTTTCCAAACATTTTTTTGTCGACAGCGCCCGCCTTCGGCGTTTCTTAACTTGCTTAAGAATCTCTCTGAGAAATTTGCTAACAACAACAGTCTTGAGTTTAACATTTTTAAATCTACTTGAAGCTCGTCCAAACCCAATTCCCCCTTTAAAATCATCAAAGTTCTTTCCAAAGTTGTTTCGGCCTCTTTTCGCCAAAGTAAACCGCCTCATGATCCACTTTGAAGCCAGCCCACATCGCATATTGGCCTGAAAAATAACCAACAACAGCAAAACCTATCAATAGCTAAAGTTGGCTTTGATTTGTAAAATACACACACATACGTACAAACTCACACAAATACACATTCAAAATCGAAAACAGTTTAAATAACTGTAAAGACAGCAGAAACAAAGTGCAGCAATTGCATGGCAAAGCTAAAACCAGAATCGCATTTAAAGTTGTGACACCACTTGTTGTAAATCTGCCGTCAATATGATTGTGCAACATTCTAAAACGACAACAACAGCAACAGCGGAAAGACGGCAAGGCAACCAAACCACTACTGTCAGCACTCGCAAAAACACGCACACTTCCTCACTCACACACAAACACGTATGTTTGTGTGTGACACATGTGGCCAAAGAGCAGCGGATTGAAATGTAATGGGAAGGATGTACGGGCGGACGGACGAACTGACGCCAAAACGGACCATAATGAAGATGCATGAGAACCTGATCATCGTTGTTGCAACAGCATCGGCAGGCACCAACAGCAACAACAGCCATAATGAAAAATGAACAGCAAAAAAATGTGGCACCATTAATTGGCATCACAAGTCTAATAAAAGGCAACAACAAGCAGCAATAGTCTGAGGCAACAACAGTAACATCGTCGTCATCGTCATCGCCATCATCGGCAACATCAGCATTGCAACCCAGCATGCACCATGCAGATGCAGTCACTACAACAAAACTCGTTACAATTATGAACGGTTTGTTTGTTGTTTTGCTTTTCGTAATCGTAAACTGTGCATGCATGTTTCAGCCGTGTGATGACAACAATAGGCCGACCAGGCTAAGCACAGCCAACCAGACAGGCTAAAACAGCTGCACACGAACTGGTGGCCGAGTGAATCTCGGTCCGTCTGTCCGCCGTTCTGTCCACATACACTCTGCGAGTGTGAGTGTTGAGTGGTCAGTGCCGGTGTTGCAAGAGTTACGGATTTCATTGTCTCTCAAGATGCTGCAGCAGATGACATTTGAATGCTGTTAGTTTAGCCGACATACATTACAGCATAAAGCTTCTCTCTAACTCACCTAAATGTCAGTTGGAGTGGCCCCCGGTTACCCGCTTTCCCGATACATTTACGCTTCTCCTATCCTGTTGTAACGTAAGCCTCATGCTGAGGCGAAGAGACATACCACATGTTGTTGTACGTCACAGTGGTGCTTGATACCGAAATAAACGGTTTGCTGGGATAGAAGGCGAGTCCTTTATTCGGATTTTTATACTCACCAGCATAGGATGGGGGATATACCAAATTTGTCATTCCTTTTTGCAACACCCCGAAATATTAATCGGAAACTCTGTAAAGTCTATAAATTATTCATCGTCTTCTAGTTGTAAGACGCATGATATTCGCTTATGGTCTTAAGCTGTTTGAGATGGTAAATGGGATTAATCGGTCCTGGTGGAAAAAGTTTGTTTTTAAGTGGCCAAAGGTACGACTGAAAATTCTGTTTTCATTATTTGGTCAACAAATCATAATTTTTGATGGACAAACTATGGTTAAAATAGATGCTGTTAGTTGGAACGCGCTTAATACCTTAAAAGAGGCCATAATCGCTGGAAGTTTTGACTCATGTGGCCCAAAAAACGGCATTGATGGTCTAATCGAGCGATCAATTATCATACGGACGCTTAAATTAAAGAAAATTTTGCTACGAGTCCAAGTATGGAATTATTTAAAATTTTTAGCTGATATTAAGGCTGGATTTATTTAGCGAAGGGGCCAAAAAAACTGGCTTTAATTTTTAAAGAAACTCATCGGTAAATAGGGACATATGTGTACTCATATTAAATCCGATTTTACTGCGAGTCTAATTTTCGAACGAATGCTCAAGCGAAACTTAATGCATTCGGTTGATGTCTGAGCTTAAGTACTTGTGAAAGAGCTTCTTTTTGCCGATCGCTGATGTAATGGTACCGGCTGGGGCGAAGAGTCTAGTACAGGGATCAGCACAATCATACAGCCTTAGTTTTTATGCTAGAATCTAGATCAAATTTTTAGATAAATATCTTAATATTTTTTATTATAATAGAAGGATGTATTGTTATTATGTGTGAAACAAAAACGGATCGCCACAGCTCCGGTAACATACCTGTACCGATAATCCAAGTTTTTTTTTTTTTTTTTTTTAAATAACCAAAACTCAGGGGATGACCCCTATACATGCGGTGCATTGCGTTGGCGAGTGGAAAGTAAAGGATCGAAGGGGGGAAAGAGGGAATAATGTTTATTGACACTTGCCTTGAACTTCTGGATGTCGCAATTAGTGGGAAACACATTTGTCGGAAGTCGATTCCACATACGGACTGTACGAGCGAAAAACGAATTTGATCTGTAGTGTATAGTGCGGTCAACTGGCCAATCGATAACAAACGGGTGTGAATTCCTAGAAAGTCGCGTGTCCCTGCCGAACAGCCTCACGTGAGGATAAGGCGACGGATGTCTGATGAACACACACCATGAAAGTAACGATAGAACAGCGTCACGCA
The DNA here is from genome assembly GCA_963513945.1 of Hydrotaea diabolus. Lineage (NCBI taxonomy): Eukaryota > Metazoa > Arthropoda > Insecta > Diptera > Muscidae > Hydrotaea > Hydrotaea diabolus. Next base: position 185,044,562 of record OY740717.1, read on the forward strand.
ACCCACATTCCGACGATGCTCAAGGGAAACAATAGAGTTGGATACACTACTGTCACCTATCAGCACCATCGCTCTCCTTTGAACACGGTCAAGTAGCTCCAAGGATGATTTTAGAGCACCTGCCCATATATGGGAGTTGTATTCCATCTTTGGCCTGATTTAAGTTGTATAGATATTGAAAAGATCAGAAGGAGTGAAATATTTCTTGCACCGCTTTAAAAAAGCCTATGCACTTGAGTGCTTCTTTCGACACTTCGAATACATGTCTCGCCCAACGAGCGTCACATTGTATTTTCATGCCCGAACATCAAGAGCTTCTGATTGTTCAATATCCGTACCATCGAGAGAAATTGACGATATTGTTGGGTCAGCGAATCGCTTGTGAGACAACAAGCAGCACTGTGTCTTACGCGCATTAAAATCTACTCTATTCACTCGACCCCATTCGGAAATGGCCAGTAAATCCCGGCCAAGTGTCTCATCCATAATTCGCCTTTTGTCTTCAATATCTTGAAGACTCGGCCTACGGTCGAATGAATATGAATGGCATAGGTTACTGTCATCCGCAAAGGAGTAGATTGGATTCACGGTCTGACCCAACAGATCATCAATGAAAATTAAAAATAAAGAGGGAGAAAGGACAGAGCCCTGTGGTACTCCTGCAGTAAGCATATGTTTGTTGGATGAGAACCCATCTACAACAACTCTTATAGTGCGATCTCTAAGAAAGCTCGATATAAAACGAGCGAAAGTATCACCGACACCAAAAGCCATCAGCTTTGACAAGAGTGCACCGTGCCAGACTCTATCAAAGGCCTTGGAGATATCCAGAGCCACAACCTTACTCTCACCAAACTGGTGGATAGACCGACTCCAGCGCTCCGTCAAGAAAGCCATCAGGTCTCCCGTAGAGCGATTTCTACGGAAGCCATACTGTCGATCACTGAGCAAGCAGTTGGACTCTAGATACCTCACAAGATGGTGGTAGACCATGCTCTCTATTACCTTAGAGAGCGCAGAGCAAATCGCGATTAGCCGATAATTTGCAGGTTTATTGGCTTTTCCCTTTTTAGGGATTGGTTGGACGTTCGCAACCTTCCAACACGCTGGGAAGACTCCCGCACGATAATCAAGGTTGAAGAGGTTGCGTAATGGACGGGCTAGCTTCGAGGAGCACTTACACAGGACAAGTGCCGAAATACCATCCGGGCCCGGGGACTTATTTACGTCGAGATTCGCAAGAACCAAAACACATGATTCTGGCGGCCAATCAACATCGCCACTATGCGAGATAACACGACCATTGAATTTCTCACGCAAAAGCGCCATTGTTTCGTTGGCTGTGTGACAAGTGGCACCATCCTGTTGGAACCACATATCGTCCTAGTCCATATCATCAGTTTCTGGTCCCAAAAAGTCCTTTATCACGCAATAGAGAACACCATTCACGAGTTAAGATCTCCTGTCCAACACTATCGCAAACAACATCAATGTTTTCCGCAGAACGAACTCGGTGTGCATGCGCAGGTGTTTTCACCTTTTCTAGAGCCCAGGTTTACTGAAATATGCGCACAATTCTCCCGATCGTGGACACATTTGGTCGATTATGCTGAAACAAAAAAATCACGAACTGCTCGAAGTACTGACCCCCAGGTCTTTGTGGACGCATCCAGTTCAAATGGCGCATTTCCTCCGCCTGGATATCAAAGCAAATCCCCATAGACGAACAAGACTTTAAAATAAAATATAATGTTATTACAACAACAAGAAGAACAACGAGGTGCTCGAAATGCATTTTGATTTGAACGCCCATTTCCGTAAAAGGCCTCAACCGTCTTAACGCGCTGCTCAAATGTGTACCTCTCCATGGTTGAGTTTGTGAAAGACTGAAATAAAGAAATGTCAATTTAAGTTGAGCAAAAAAAAATTGGACGTTAATGCGTGACTCTCAATTAACAACGGGCATTATGGTTAGATCACCCTTTATTTGCCCTATGATGTGTGTTGTTTTTTGATACCCTTGGAACCACCGTCTGTCTCCAATTCTTTCTGTGTTAGTCCATGCCACATAGTCCCGTTGGCCTCTTACAATTGCAAACCACATGTTGTTGCCAAAGACAACCAAACAACAGAGCCAACCGATCCGGGACAGCAACAGCCCATAACCAAACGGCCAACAGCCAGTCAAGCGATCAAACCTCCAAGCACCACCACAGTGTTGGGCCAAAAAAAAAACAACAAAACCCGATTCAACAACCAACACCAGCAACAGCTTATGTTCGGTATCCTCGATAACCTAAAAACAAACACGTTAAGACGAGGCCCATCATACCGAGCGGAAGGAGAGGGGCACATATTTACGATGGTGACAATCACTAGTCATACACTCACACGCACACACATACACACGTAACCAACTAACAGTACAACATGCATTAATTCCGTACATCATCCTCATCTTCAGCAGCATTACAAACGTCAACATTTCTGCCCTGGCCGCCCCATCAACACCCCAGCACGAGAGAGAGGGAGAGAGCTATGGAGAGAGAGGGGCTAGTCGGCTCTTCCGTGGAGAATGATAATGCCTAATGTAGTAATGCCTGCATGAAACCCATCTGACAACAAACTCACTCTTCTGGTAAGTAAAGCACACAGCACACAGAGTGTCACACAACAGCGCTCATGTAATTTGTTGGTGATGCTGTTACTGCTGTCCGATGTTGCTGCCAATTGTTGTTTCAACTATTCAACTGATGATGGCGATGATGATGATGATGTTTCTACTGTTGTTGGTTACTAGTTTTGTTATGTGAGTATGCCTGTATTATGAACATGTACCGTTTGATACACGCACGCTGCTGTGCTGTCCGCTCTTGAAAAAAAGCACCCAATCCTGTTTAACACTCCGTTGTTGTGCTTATTTATGTTGTTTCTGGTTCCTCATGACACTCTCTTGGCAACGTTTGTAAAAGAGTATGCACATATGTACACACGTGTGTGCCTGGATGAGAACGTACAACTTGACTCTATTTATGCATGTTGTGCGACAATGTGTCCGAGTGTAATTACGAGTGAGTTCGTGCGTGCGGGTGTGAATACGCGAACGTGCGAGTGTTGTTATGATTTAGAATTGTGTCACCTCGGTGTGGTGTATGTGTGTGCATGTGTGAGCCTGTGATTCCATTTCACTTTAAAGGTCACATCTATTCAACATAGATTAACTAATTTTTTTTTAACAAGATTTGTTTTTCTTTCTGGTTCGCCACAATTTTTATCACTCTCAATTTAGTACTCGTACACAAGCACACACACACTCACTTACGCTCAGGCACACACATCAAGTAAATGCTCTTTGCCGTCTACACGATGTAGGGCACTTTGCAGAAAACCCCCTATAAAATATAGGCTTAATGTAAAAAGGACGTGACGTTCTTATGACAATTTTGTGCAAGGACCCGCTAACAACGTTTAAGGACCAGCGGATTTTTGCCGTAAGTGGCAAGTAAGCAAATATGTAATCTCAGAAGGGATTTCTTAAAGAATGTTGGAGTCAAGCATATTAGATTTTCAAGTATATGAGATTAAGCATATCTCCTTAAGATGCTGGAGTTTATATGTTGGACAATCTAAGCAAGGAACATTTAAGTTTTTAGCCATCAGAGAGAGAGCTACCGAGTTTTGGCGACTCCAGCTTGGATTTCGCTTCATTTAAGAATACCAAAATTGGGTTAAAAGGCGCTGATACTAAATATTTTGCTGTGTAGCAGATAAAATTGAATGCGTGTAATGCTACATGGTTTCATTACATTAAACCAAAGCTTGTAATCTTTTGAATAATTAAAAATTTTTTGAATTGTGCGAAGCACATTCGCTTTCAACAGCATTTCGCGAAAAATAATGTGAAGCATGTGGCCAGAGAGATCAAGCAACCGTGCAATATAAATGGCTCTTTCTGCTCCCAATTCATCGACGTGCTTTTGATGTTCTGGGAACGGAAGGAATACGTCCAAAACCGCAGCACTGATTGCTCCTTCTTTATATCAAAACTACATCTACAGAAGACCTCAAATAGAAGCAACACGCGCGATGGACGTTTGGCGCGTATCACATAAATAAGCGCCTAAAGTTATCGAGCAACATCAATCTAGCTTCTGCTGCTCTTAGTTCAGCGAAGAAGGTCTTGAGTTCATCGAACAGAATGCGCACGGCTATGACAGAGCTTTCTTTCTTGTGCACAGAATACTTTCCTGGCAACCTAGTCTTCTAAATTATAACCTGAAATGTTTCCATGCCCTGGCATCCAACAGTGTATGTTATAGTGCGCCTAAATTTGGTTGAGGAGCGGAAACAATCCATGGTACAGCGTATTTAATGGTCCTTCAACCTAAAGCCTGATATCGATTCGACGACAATTTTAAATTTAGCTGGAGGGATGTCTTGGTTTAAGTTTCTGCCTGAAAAGCAGTACACTCGTCTGGTGGAGATTCTATGTTTTTAGAATGCAAAGTAAAATCCCAATGCGTAGCCATTTTCATTAAGAATTGACACTGTAAAAGCTTCTATGAGGCTCATTCTTCGCGGCTAGTTTTCTGTTTTTTAAAAGTCATCTTAAAAGTCATCTAAACTGTTTTCAGTGCTCAACGATTGCCTGATTTTAAAGGCTGGTCCAACCATAACGCACGATGTTAATCGTAAGTCACACTTAAACTTCAAGTTTTTTGCCCAATTCAATTTGACATTTTTTTCCTTCAGTGTTTGACAAATTCACTAATGGAAAGGTATACCATGGAACAGCCCGTTAAGATTGTTGAAGTCTTTTAGGAAAATGGGCGGTTTAATTAAAATACAATTCGTGCTATTCGTGATTTTTTGTTCAGCATAATTGAGCAAATGTGTCCACAGTAGATTCGTTACCAAGCAGATTTGGACAAATGAGAATCCACAGAAAAATTGTTGAAAAGTCGATCTATATAGAGTGACTGTTTGGTGCGGCTTATGGGCTGGCGGCGTTATCGGGCCTTACATCTTCGGTCGGCCAAGCAATTACCGTGACTGGTGTTTGCTATCGCGAGATCGTAACGGACTTATTGCGGCTAGAAATTCAAGATATGGACCTGGACGATATGTAGATGGTGCCACTTGCCACACAGCCAACGAAACAATGGCTCTTTTGCGCGAGATATTCACTAATGGCAGAGTTTTCTCGCGTCTTGGCGAACTTAATTTGCAGCCACGATCATGTGATTTGACACCGTTGATCTTCTTTCTTTAAGGATATTCAAAAGAAAAAGTTTACGTCAAAATTCCAAGAACAATTCAAGAGTTAAAGGATGTGATAACTCGACACATTAACGACATTGAACCTCCATTATGTGTCAGAGTCATAAAAAATATGGACCATCAGGTAGAGGTATGCCACCAAATCTGTGGCTAGCATTTGGCCAATATATTATTTCATCTTTAATTGCCACAGATCCTTTTATAATAACAAAAGATATTGAGATAATTCTCTGAAAAGTTTTTGTTTTATTAAAAATTGACGTCGTGCGTTTTAGTTGGAACACCCCTTATTTTCAAAAAAAACTATATAACCTAAAAAAGAGAGAACAAATATAAACAAAAAATAAATGAATATTTTTAACCCTTCGGTCGTATTTGAGGCCACCATGGACTATACAGGGTGATTCATTTACGACTGGACAAATTTCAGCAGCGTATTTCTTGACTCATTTCTTGAAAATATGTCCATCTGGCCCAAAATGCAAGGGGCGAAATGGCAGCCTATAAAAACTTTCGGATTGGAGATCGGAGGGTATCTACTAGGGTAAAATTACTAAGTTCTGTACCAGTGGTCGAAGTTTTTGTATTTTTTTTCATAAAAGATAGCCCTACTTCTTACTGTTCCAAGATTACCTAAACCAAGCTCAGAGGTCCTTCCGTTCTAAAGTTATGACTATTCGACTGAAATGCAAAACATTTTTGCCATTACGCCCCCTTTTTCGTGAATGGTCGTAGATGGACATATTTTCATGAAATGAGCCGAGGAATACGTTGGTGAAATTTGTCCAGTTGTGAATGAATCACCCTGTATTAATAAGAATAATTTCCTAATCAACTAAAACAAGACAACAAGGTCGGACTTAATCTATCAGAGATAATTATTTGTCGCTCATATACAATTTGAGCGCTGTCGGGAAATGTATCTGGCTTCCGGACCTGGAGAAACAATTCATGGGAGATATTCGTGGAAGATATTCGAAAACATGGACCTTTATGTTCAAGTTTCACTACGGAAAATTACGGTCGCTCATAATGACTTTGTTTAATTTGGGCTTGATCTGGTTAATTTGCAGCTTCTAGAGCTGCAGGACATTAAGTGGACAGGGACCTTTGTGTGGGAGCTATACGAAAACATGGACCGATATGATTTAATGTCACAAGAGATAGGTGTTAGCCTCTAATCACGGTATTTAGGCGATATTTTGTGCAAAATGTGCCTGTAAGTTCCGGAATCAAGAATGACCTTTGTATGGAGGCTTTTCGTAAATATGGACCTTAATGTTCCAGTTTTAGTACAATTAATTATAGGTCGCATTGAATGTACCATGTAAATTTTGGGTCATCGGGTTTAATTTGTAGCTTCTAATGCTGCAGGACCTCTAATCGGTTGGGACATTTGCGTGAGAGCTATACGAAAGCATGGACCGATATGATTTAATTTCACAAGAGATTCGGTACTAGCCACTAGTAACGGTTTAGGCGATATTTGGTGCAAAACGTGGCTTTAAGAGCCGATAGTTCTGAAATCGCGAAGAACCTTTGTATGGAGGCTTTTCAAAAATATCGACCTTTATGTTCCAGTTTCAGTACAGTTAATTAAAGGTCGCTTTTAATGTACCAAGTAAATTTTGGGTGTTATCGGAAGTAATTTGTGGCTTCTCACACTGCAGGACATTAAATCTGGAAGGACCTTTGTGTGCGAGCTATACAAAAGCATGGACCGATATAATTTAATTTCACAAGAGATAGGTGTTAGCCACTTGCCAAGCTTTTAGCGAATTTGGTTCGAAATCGGGTGCAAAATGTGGCTTTAAGAGTTGTAGATTCTGAAATCGGCAAGGACCTTTGTATGGGGGCTATACGAAAATATGGATCTATATGGATCGAGTTTCACCACAGTTAATTAATGGTCGCTTATAACGTTCTTGAGGAATGTACCAAGTTTCATTGAAATCGGTTCATTAGTGCGAACTGCACTTTGATTACAAGGGGAGATGGACATACGGAGGGGACGGGCGTACGGACGGACACCGCTCATTAGAATCAGATAGTGATTCTGATCGGTCGGTATGCTTAACATCTGCTTACTTACTTACTTAAGTTGGCGCTACAACCTATTGTTGGTCTTAGCCTGCGTCAGAAATGTTTTCCAAGCACTTCGATCTTGTGCGTGCTGTCTCCAGTTCGTAATACCAAGGATTTTCATATCTTCATCCACTTGGTCCTTCCACCGGAGCCTCGGTCTACCCCGTCTGCGCATTCCGTGGTAGTTGTCGTCCAACGCCTTTTTAGCTGGAGCATTCTGATCCATTCGACTGACATGTCCTAGCCAGCGCAATCGCTGTATTTTGATTCGCTTAACCACGTTCATGTCAGGATACAGCTCATACAGCTCACGGTTCGTTCGACGTCTATACTCTCCGTTAGCACAGCTGGGCCCATAGATTTTGGGAAGGATCTTTCTCTCGAACACACCCAACATCGCTTCGTCTGCTTTCGCAAGTACCCATGCTTCAGCGCCATATAAAAGCACAGGTAGAATAAGCGTGTTGTAAAGCGTTATTTTCGTTCGTCGAGAGAGGGCTCTGTTCTTTAGCTGTTTGCTTAGCCCAAAGTAGCATCTATTTGCCAGCACGATCCTTCTTTTAATTTCGGTGCTGACATTATTTTTCGTATTAATGGCGGAGCCGAGGAATATAAACTCATCAACTACCTCGACTTTGCAACTACCCGCCTCAACAATGTCGCCTTTCTTCCGTCGCGACGTTTCTTTTGCAGTTGCAAGCATAATCTTAGTTTTGTCCTCGTTCACTTCTAGAGCCATCTTTGCCGACTCCTTCTCAACTCTAGAAAATGCAGCAGTTACCTCTCGCTCTATTTGTCCGACAATGTCGATATCGTCGGCATACGCGAGGAGAATGTGGCCTTTGGTGTTAACAGTGCCAGTTTTATTAACCACTGCATTTTCTAGTACCTTTTCCAACAGAATGTTGAAAAAATTACACGACAAGCTGTCACCTTGTCTCAGACCTCTTGTAGTGGTGAATGTCTCGGAGAGGTCGCTTCCTATTTTTACTGAGGACTTAGTGTCACTCAGTGTCATTCTACAAAGGCGTATAAGTTTTGCAGGGATCTCATACGCAGACATGGTTTCAAACAGTTTTTCTCTTATCGGAGTATCGAAGGCGGCTTTATAATCGATGAAAAGATGGTATGTATCGATTTGCTTTTCGTGGGTCTTTTCCAGGATTTGGCGTAGTGTGAATATCTGGTCGATTGTTGATTTATTCGGCCTGAAGCCACACTGATAGGTTTGAATCAGGTTGTCTAATTTTGGTTTAAGTCGTTCACAAAGTACGCTCGCTAGGATCTTGTATGCGATTGATAGGAGACTTATGCCGCGGTAATTGGCGCAAACGGTCTTGTCTCCTTTTTTTATGAATCGGACACAGTTTACTGAGGTCCAATCATCAGGCATGCGTTCATTCTTCCAGATTGTGCAGACTAGCTGATGCATGCACCTTATCAGTTCGTCTCCTCCGGTCTTATACAGCTCTGCCGGTATACCGTCGGAACCTGCGGCTTTGTTGTTCTTAAGCCGGGTTATCGCTGCTTTGACCTCATCTGTATTAGGGGGTGGGCATTCAACACCATCATCTATGATTGGTTGCGGGTTGCTTTCTTCAACTGGATCTTCGCCCGCTAATAAGTTGGAGAAATGTTGTCTCCATATCCTCAGTACACTCGACGTATCTGTTATCAGATTCCCATTTTCATCTCTACACGAAGTAATGCCAGTAGGCGAGTCTGTTTGGTGTTTTACTCGTTGGTAGAATTTTCTGGCATCATTTCTATTCCCGTAAACCTCAATCTCCTCACACTGTCGTCTTTCCATTTCTCTTTTCTTTTTTCGGAATAGACGATTTTCCTCCCTCCTCAACTCCCGGTATCGCTCCAACACTGCTCGCGTTGCCATAGGCGCGAGAGTCGCCTTGTAAGCTACGTTTTTAGCTTCAGTGACGACTTTACAGTCCTCATCGTACCATTGGTTCCTTTCTCGCCGCTTTCGGTAACCAATTTCTTCTTCGGCGGCCTTTCTTGTATGTGTTGCCATTGTGCGCTGATATCATCAGGTGGGGGAGGGTTCGCTAGGAGCAGTTGAGATAACTTCGTGGAGTAGGCTTGAGCTGTCTGTTGTGAATGCAGCTTCTCGACGTCTAGCTTTCTCTTTTTGTTGTTACGTACGTGCTTTGCGGCACTTAATCGAGTGCGTACCTTTGCTGCTACAAGGTAGTGGTCCGAGTCGATGTTTGCAGTTCGGAATGTTCGTACGTCCAACACGCTGGATGAATGCCTTCCGTCTATCACAACGTGATCGATTTGATTTTTTGTTTTTCGATCAGGTGACAGCCATGTTGCCTTATGGATTTCGCGATGTTTAAATCTGGTGCTACTTATTACCATGTTCCTTGCGGCGGCGAAATCGATCAGCCTCATTCCGTTATCGGAGGTGTCATCATGGAGACTGAACTTACCGACTGTCGGACCAAAAATGTTCTCCCTGCCTACTTTGGCATTAAAATCTCCTAGAACAATTTTAATGTCATGGCCGGGACAGCGGTCATATGTCTGTTCTAGGCGCTCATAAAACGTATCTTTGGTCTCTTCGTCTTTTTCTTCCGTTGGCGCATGAGCACAAATTAGGCTGCATTCCTTGAAAATGTTGCGAATATCAGCTCTAAGTCATAAAAACATCGTCCAGACCGAACCTTATATACACTACATCTTTATTTAGCTATGGAAGGGCAGATATATTGGGCCGCTTCGGCCCATAAGCCCGATCCTTATCTCAGCTAAAACTACAAATAAAATCCACAATGGAACTTCTTCGTTATCTTTTTGGTAAACCTTTCAGTCTTGTTTAAACCACCATGAAGAATTTTTTTTTATTTTTAAATTTAATTTTTTAAAAAAATCTAATTCTTCGATTCTGGAACATTGTTGTTGCCATAACTCCCCCTAAACCTAGTATTTTGTTTCCACCTCTAGCAATTGGAGTGTAAAAATACGCGTGTAATCTTTTGGTGTTCCTCTTAGAGTTTTTAGTTTTAAGTCATTAGCCGCTGTTACTGGGTTAACTTTAATTTGTAATGGTAGAAAATTATGAACAATTTCACTAAGTGAAGGCGCCAAAGAAGATGCCGCAAGCAGCAGAAAGCAGGCGGAAGAAGAAGTAAAACTAGCGAATAATACGCTTTCTTACGTTAGATTTGAAATGACTTTAATTGCAACACCCAAATGCAATTGGAGGAGAGAAATGAAAGAAAACCAAAAAGAAAAACGAGTGAAAAATAATATGGTGTCGACAGACAGACGATGCTATGCTGCCACTAAAATGAGTAAATGAATAAAGCTAGGGCGGACAGACACAACGACAGGGCGGGCGGGCCGAAGACTGGATGACTGACGAACTGAGCTGAACTGAAATGAGGAACGAACGCTTACACTTTCATGTTGGCTTAACTAAGATTAAGAACAAAATCAAGGCAACAGACATAGAGGCTGCAGTCAGCAGTGGCACAGACAACGACAGCTACAAGAAATGGAAGACAGACGAACCGACTGAGGGACAGACGGCAGGAACGTTACAAACACGAATTACAACCCCAAATGAGAACTTTGATAGAAATGCAATCAGAGGAGTGATAGAAGAAAAAACCTGCATTTCTCATTAGTTTGAAAGGAAATTTACTACAAGATTGAATGTGAAGTGTGCGGGCGGGCGGGCGGCAAACGGGAAGCCACGGCCGCACTTGGCTGGAAATCATTTAAAACTTGGTTATCCTTCAGCTTGCACTTGCACACATCGGCCAGCTAACCCCGGGCCGGATGCAGCTACAGAACTTAAATGAGAATCTAGAAAAGATACGTAGCATGGAATGCATGCAGGAATGAATGGCATGTAATATGATAATACAAGTAATTACCAACACCTTGAAAGAACAAGTGTAGGTAAGAGAGAGTGCGTATGTGTGTGAAAAAAGGATTTCATAACACCCACACATAGAAGAAATATCAGTTCAACACATGCACTGCGCTAAAGAAGCAAAGCAGCTGCTACACATGTAGAACTGAACGATCTTATTAAGTTCCGAGCGGGAAAATTGACAAGGCCTTCTAGAAGGCCTAAGTTTGGATCCAATGCACATTCGTTAAAGCCTTCTAAAATTTGTCATTTCAGAAGTTTTTCCTGGCAAATGAAATATGATCCCCTACACAAGTTCATGACGCTTCTCTAAGAAGGCCTTCTAGAAAGCAGAACAAGGAAGCTGCTCCACATGTTGCTATATATATATTTCTGGCCTAGGCAACACTAAGTGTTGCCTGGCGCCATCTGCCATTTCCATTGGAAAGTTCGACATTTTTTAGAATAAACGTACTCAGAACGTTTTGACGTACGACCATCATTTGTGTTGTTTACGGTGACTTGAAAAAATCGATTTGGCAAAAAATATGGAATTAACTCATGAACATTTTCATGCGATCATTTTTCACAACTTTCGACGTGGATTATCACGACAAGATCGTATCCATGAACTTAAATCTTTGTATGGCGATGAAGCACCATCCTATAGCACCGTGAAAAACTGGTTTAATGAATTCAATCGTGGCCAAGGCTCGCTCAAAGACGAGGGTCGTGAAGGTCGTCCAGAAAGGGCCGTTGTGCCAGAGAACATTGATCCCGGCGTGAACTGATAATTCAAGATCGTCATGTGACATACCGTGAGATAGAGGCATCCTTGGGCATTTCTTCCTCCAGCACACATTCGATATTGCATGAACACCTGGCCGTAAAAAGGTTTGTTCTCGTTGGAGAAAGGTTTGTTCTCGTCGCTCAAAAAAAAAAGGCTCGTGTCGAATGGTGCAAAGCAATTTTGAAAAAATACAATCGCGGTGCTTCAAAAGACGCTTATAAGATCGTCACAGGTGACGAATCATGGATCTATGCGTATGAGCCCGAAACAAAACAGCAATCGACCGTGTGGGTCCTCGAAGACGAGCCAAATCCAACGAAAGTTATTCGTGGAAGAAGCACTTGGAAGCAAATGGTCGCCTGTTTCTTCGGCAAAACTGGTCAAGTGGCAACTGTTCCGCTTGAGCAACGTAGGGGGTCAATTCTGAGCGGTACCCACAATCTGTTTGCCTGAAGCCTTCGAAGAAATTCGAAAAACGAACAAGATAAGACGAATCATTGTGCACCATGATAATGCGAGCTCTCACACATCGGCTCAAACCAGCGCCTTTTTGACCGGTCGAAACGTCGAATTGATGGGTCATCCGCCGTACAGCCCTGACTTGGCACCCAATGACTTCTTTTTAGTCGCGCATATCAAGAAAAAAAGATGCTGTTGAAGCGTTCAAAATTCATTTTTGGAGGTGTCTCAATCGGAGTGGAAAAAGTGCTTCGCAAATTGGTTTGAGCGCATGTAAAAGTATATAAATCATGCTGGAGAATACTTTTAAAAACAATAAAACCATTTTTGATGATAAATAATTGCATTTTCATTATTAGGCCAGAAATATATATAGCAGCCCTCGTAGAAGGCCCTGTTATAAATCCTCTACTTATTCGTTGGTGCATTCGTTGAGGAAGCCTGCCGGAAGGCCCTCATATTTTTAATAAGAGAGATCCCATAAACATTCCTAGCTCCCTTTTTGTGAAAGCTACCAGATTTAATGAGTGAAAGAATCATGGAAGGTGTTTGCCACAGCAATGGACAGAGAAGATACAGGGTGATTCATTTACGAATGGACAAATTTCATCAGTGTTTATTTCATGAAAATATATCCACATACGACCATGCCCTAAAATGCAAGGGGGCCAAATGGCAGCGCTTTGAAAATTTTCGGATTGGTGGTCGGAGGATACTAGGGTGAAATTGCCAAGTTCTGAACCAGTGAGAAGATACAGGGTGATTCATTTACGAATGGACAAATTTCATCAGCGTATTCCTTGGCTTATTTCATGAAAATATGTCCACATACTAGGGTGAAATTGCCAAGTTCTAAACCAGTGGTCGGGTAATCAATCTAGAGGTATTTTTTTCAAAACCAAAAAAAAAACAAAAATTCAAATCAGGTGTGGAATCTTTGTTGTTCATTCGAAAGAATATTTTATGCCATTTATTTTTTAAAATAATTACCTTCAAATGTTGGCCGAAACTACGCCTCAGGGTTTCCATTCTGAGGGTCCAATTTTGGATGACTCGTTCGCCCATTTCGATCGGTATCGCGTTAATGACACGCGTAATGCTGGATTCCAAAACCTGAATCGTAGCTGGTTTGTCAGCGTAGACTTTGGACTTTACGTGGCCCAAAGAAAAAAAAAACTAAACTCGTGATATCACACGAGCTAGGCGGCCAACTCACCGGTCTAAAATGTGAAATTAGCTGCTCTTGGAAATGAATTCTCAATAGATCCATTATTTGGGAAGCTGTATGGCAAAGTGACACCGTTCTGTTAAAACTAAATGTCATCAAGATTACAGGCTTCAATTTCAGGTAGCAAAAAGACCGATATCATGGCGCGATAGAGAGCACCCTTCATGGTTACGTTCCGGCCATCAGAATTTTTGAAAAACTATGGACCGAACCATGCCATAAACCGCACAAAACCGTGGTTTGCTCTGGGTATTATGACACCTCTTCTTTCAAATAAACAATAAAGATTCCGCACTTGCTTTGAATTTTTGTATTTTTCTTTTATTTTGAAATAAATACCTCTAGATTGCTCACCCGCTATAAGCCGTTTGGTTTGGTAGGCCAGTATGTAGCATATCGGAGTAGCAGTCAGAGGGTCGTAGGCTCAAATTCCGGTAGAGTAAAGCACAAAATAAAAAAATAAATAAAATTGAAATTTTAAAAATTTCAAATTATTCCTCTATAAGCAAAATATTTTTTTTTTAATTTTTTATATGTGCCAGCGCATAGAGAAAGGGACCTAAGGGTAAAAATAATAAATTTTCACTTTTTTTTATGTGGACAACATCTGAGCATCGAATGAGACCGATCCCATGCCCAAAAATGTTTCCTCCCAGAGATATGCGCGTTATATGAAAGTGATGGTACACCAAAGATACGCGTATTTAAATCTTTAAAATGGCTCTCCTGAACAAAACTGGTTTTTACCCTTAGGTCCCTTTCTATTTTGCGCGTCACATATGCTTTCTGGAAGATCACTTTCTACAGGCCTTCCAATAGAAAGGGGCGTGGAGGGCCTTGCGGCAAGCATGCCCCTACGCAAACTTTTCTTTCTTATCTTTACAACATTGCATAATTTTTTCTTATAAAATATAGCTGTGTATATTCTACAGGGTGCAGCTCGGTAGTTTGCTTATTTGGGAATGAAATAAAAATATTATGAACCTTAGAAAAAATTATTTTATATTTTAATTACATTGAATAGTAAGGGAATTTTTAAATTACATGGTTTTAACTAGGGTATCTGGCAAATGTGGACCTTCGGTATCCACACACTGCTGCATACGTTTTCATGTCGACTGGTATTCTGCCAATTTCAGCCTCTACTTATATATTGTTAATTGGGTCTTCCAAGGTGTTGGGACTGTTGACATGCACCTTCGACTTCAGGTAACCCCAAAGGAAAAAATCACATGGGGCTAAGTCTGGTGAGAGTGGCGGCCAATTCACATCACCCCTCAAAGAGATAAGCCGTTCAGGAACTATTTGCCTCAAACAATTCATGGTAACCCTCGCTGTGCGTGCAGTGGCACCGTCCTGATGGAACCATGTACGATCTTATTGCATTACCTCAAGAGCCGGCTGAAAAAAAGTCTGGAAATGCCAAGAGCAAGTGATTACTAACGAGCCGAGCGTTTCGAAAATTGCAGAACTGCTGCTGTAACTCTCTCAAATGTTTTGTGGTGGTGTTGTAATCCTTCTCTCAGGTCCCCTTCGTACACATGAGACATTCCCTGCTGTTGTCAATGAAGTTACCCAATTTACAATTGATTTCCGTCCAGGAACACGTCCGCGTGGGGAAACAGCGAATCGTAAACGAAAAGCACGCTGCACTGCAATGATCGAGTGCGCATTTGATAAAATGACCTCTCCTCACGTGTCCAATGCATGATGGCAACCGAAAGGCAGACGAATACAAATCTCCCGTCAGCCACTATAAGCCACGCACTTTGTTCACTCTCTTTGATCAACCGTGCCGCCACAGCCTGCAGTGCAAAAAAGCAAATAACCACCCTGTATAAAAAATGAATTTTTTTCTATAAAAAACAGTTTAATTTCGTCTTAAGAACAATAGCTCAATTTCTTCCTTGGAAAAATAGCTCAATTTTTTTGAATTATCCATAATAAATTGCCTAATTTTTTCGTATAATTATTTATTTTTTAGTATTTTCCCATAATTTTTTTCTTAATTTTTTCTTTAAATTTTTCCTATAATTTTTTTTTTAATTTTTCCTAAATTTTTTTTTTTAATTTTTCCTAAATTTTTTTTTAATTTTTTTCTATATTTTTTTAATTTTTTCCTGTAGTTTTCTTTTAGTTTTTTCATATGCCTTATTTTAATTTATTCCTATAATTTTTTTTTAGTTTTTTCCTATAATTTTTTTTTTAGTTTTTTCCTATAATTTTTTTTTTTAGTTTTTTTCTATAATTTTTTTTAGTTTTTTCCTATAATTTTTTCTTAATTTTTGTCCTGTAATTATTTTTATTTTTTCCTGTAATTTGGTTTTAATATTTTCCTGTAATTTGGTTTTAATATTTTCCTGTAATTTGGTTTTATTTAATATTTTCCTATAATTTTTTTCTTTTAGTTTTTTCATATGCCTTATTTTAATTTTTTCGTATAAATTTTTTTTAGTTTTTTCCTAATTTTGGTTTTAATATTTTCCTGTAATTTGGTTTTTCCTATAATTTTTTTTTAGTTTTTTCCTATGCCTTTTTTAATTTTTCCTATAATTTTTTTTTGTAGTTTTTTCCTATAATTTTTTTTTGATTGTTTTCCATAATTTTTTTTAAATTTTTCAATAAAAATTTCTCATAATTTGTTTAGAAAATTCCTATATATTTCCTATAACTAATTCCAAAGGGGTTCCTAAAAGGCCTTGCTGGACCCATTCATTTTCCCTCTGGATTGCTGTGTGTGCGCCTTTGCATGTGTGGGTTTGAGTGCTCCAATCTCATTTTGTTATCCTTTGCTCGTTACATATATAAGTGTCCATCTGTATGTGTGTGTGTTCAGAGTTTGTTAAAAAGTATCCCAGTTGTGCTCGTATTGCACCTGGACCAGTTCATTTAATTCCTTGTTACTAATTCAAATGCAGTTACGATATCTGTTCTTTGGCCCTTCCGCTTTCTTTTATCCCCCGCGCAACCGAGTTCGTATCTAAGACCCACTCTACAACCTGAAAACAGAAATGCCAACAACCGGATCCAGCTCATTCGACCAATTTCAATTGGAATTTTAATTATTATTTAGTGCGATGACAGAATGAAAATGTATGTTTTTCTTAATTTGATGATTTTCCCCCCCCAATGTGCCATTGCCATGCTCATGTTGCAATTAACAAGGGCGGCAAGAGGAGAGGTGGGATATAACAAAGGGGCCTTCATGATGAATGATGGTTTTATTTATTTTTGGTATATTAGTGTAGATTTCCTATGTGAGGAGTTGCACCATCTTGCCGAAACCACAAAGAGTTGAAAGAAATTCTCATTCAGCGCAATTCTGGATAGAAAAACTCTCTCAGCATGCTCGAGTAATGGTCTCCAGTTACCGCAACGGTAGGACCGTTTTCTTGGAAGAAGTAGCGCACGACAATGCAGCGTGGTGAAACTGCACGTCACACTGTGACACGAAGTGGATGCAATTCCGTCTCATGGAGTGTCTGAGGGTTGGAAGCACTCCATATTTGACAATTCTGTTAGTTTATGTTGCCGTTAAAATCGAAATGGGCCTCGTCAGACATAAAAATACAGTTCAACAGATTTCCGTCCTCTTCTACCATTTGAAGCATCTTCCGGCAAAATTCCAAGCGAAGCGGGAAGTCTGCTGCGTTCAGTTTGTTGGCCATATGAATTTTGTTTGGGAATAAGTCCAAATCTTTGTGCATAGTTGGCTGCAATGACTGTCTGCTTATACCCATTAGAGCCGATAAGCTTCTTGTCGAAGCTTTTGGATTGTTTTGTATGGCAGCAGTGATTGTTTCCTCTTTTAGAACTGAAGGGTTTCGATGGTAAGGTCTTCTGTTGACTGTCCCATGCTTGTCAAAGTTGTTAACAAGTCTCATTATGGTTCATCTGGATTCTGGAGGATTGCCACCAAACGTGTGCCTATACTCTCTTTGAACCGAAACTACAGACTCTAGTGCGAGAAAGCGGCGGACAATCCAAACTCTTGCTTCAGTGTCCCGGGTATCCATTTTTGTTAAATCTAAAAAATCAATCTGCAAAATAAAAAAATAGCCAGATTCATTAAAAAGAAAAAAAAAGTTATTAATTTTTTTTTGGTAGCGGTTTTTATCAGCCACCCTGTACGTATCACTGGATGCAAGACTTGTTTTACCCAAAAAAAATTGTTAAATTTCTCACTTCCGTGTGAAGGTTAGGGAAGTTGTGATTACGTATTGAGTTTCGGCAAGCGTCGAGAGGATTTTTTAGGGGATTCCCGGAACATAAAAACCTCTAAACAAACTAAAAATATCTTCTAAGGAAATAATTGAAAAAAAATGTAAATCCTTTTAAATTTTAACGAAATAAAATTAAAATTAATGTTTTATAAAAACTGAGATTAAACAAGTAAAAACGTCGTTAAGTTCAGTTTGGTCAAACATTATATACCGTCACTGACTTAGTATGCTTCTTCATTGCAAGGAATATGAAAATATCCCCCTTCCAAATCATCAGCCACACTGTTCACTGCATGGACCACAGAGCTGCAGCTGTCACTTAATATGAAAGTCGATGACGTCAACATCCCAACTACCTCAAAATTATTGGGGTCATATTGGACAGCCTTTTTCGATCCTCCGCACATGCTACAGTTATCTGCGAACAAGATCCTAAAGTCGCTAGCCGGCAGTACTTGGGGAGCTAACAAAAAAAAACCTTGTTGAGATCTTACAAAGCGATTGGTCGGCCTAAAGCGAACTACGCAGCGCCGCACAGTGTGTCCTTCCCATACATTCGATGGCCAAAAATAGAAGGAGTTGTACGAGAGTAATGAAATTTGGCACGAGTCCCTAATATAATAGAATTAAGAAAATTTCAAAGTATCGACAAAATTGACCACGCCCATCGCCCATCGCCCACCGCCCATACAAACTAAAATCATTTTTGGCTGTTAAAAATTAACTATTGCTACAAATTTCCTGAAAATTGCTGGAAGAACATATCTATGCAACACCTTTTAAAAAAAATTATTTGATCAACATTGACCACGCCCATCGCCCACCTCCCATACAAATGATATTTCAAAAATGCCATATCTTCTGTAAATTTATAACTAGAATGTTTATTTTTCGCAAAAATGCATACAGCATCTATTAAATGCTGTTTTGAAAATATGAAGAAAATCCGCCCACTGTAACACCCGCCCCCCATACAACCCCCATACAAAAATTTTACAGTTCACTCTATTTAATTTATTAACAACATTTTCACATCTTCGTGATAATCTAATTTTTTAAGCTTTAATTTCGTTCTTAATGAATTGATGTATGGGTCGGAGGATATCAACAAATGATGCATTACGTCTTCGTTAGTAGAACAGCGCCCAGTCTTGCGCGAGTTATATAGCCTATAACGTTTATAGTCTTTGTTCCTCGCTTCCTGCGCTTCTTCTGATAACATTCCTTTGAAAAATAAACCATATGTTAATTCAAAATGTATGAAACAAATCGTATCTTTAACCTACCTATAGGTAGAATGGCCTCAGATACAATTTTGCTACCACGTATCAAAACTTTATGCACTGTGATAGGCATGTAGTACCATCCATACAAATCAATGTACAATTTTGCCGTGTCTAAACAATATATATGGAACTTCTCAGAGTCTATTGCCTGACTGCAACTTATTGTGGATAATATACATTTTTAACCTATGAATCAGTTGTTCATTTACTCCGGTTATGTCAGCTGTAATTTCAGGGTTTTCAAAAAATCGTCGAGCTGTATTCCCATCGTTGCTGGAACCCATTCCTTGTTTTACCACATCAACATTTATTCCCAATACTAATTTAAGGTTTTTTTGAATTGTGGCCTTGGCTTCTTCTTTAATTTGTCTTGTATCTTTATTTGTTCGCCATGCTGCAAAGCTTTTATTGTAAGCGATATGCAATATGCATTCCATAAATTTTATGCGCGCATGCAGAGGTGAAATACCAAATTTTAAAGCCTCTCCCGAATTTATTTTAAAAAAAATAATAACTGATATGATTTGAATTTCAGTGTACGAGCACTTTATACACAATTATCTTACAAATATACTATTTATAGTAATAGACATGCACACAGGCAAAACAACAACAAGCAGTAACGAAAGAAAGAGTGCGCAGTTGTTTATGCACGCGTAAAATAACGCATAACGCATATTTTTTACTGTAATTTTTTGGTTTTCCATTGTTTTTTTGGCCGCGGGCAAATTTGGGCACAATTTTTTTTTTGGAATCTGTTAGCTGAGACCCTCAGCTTTAATTTGGTATAGGACTCCATGTTTCGCACTGCTTCGCACACAACTAAAGGTCTAACGGAAAATCATAAATGTTTATTTTTTTTGGCCCAAAATAAAAAAAAATGAATTTTTTTTTCAATTTTTATTTTTATTTTTTTAATTTACATAATTCTTGATGTCTATTTTAAGTGAAAAAAATTTCTATAAGGTGCACTCGGTGTATAGTTTATAAGTAACAAGGTTTTAAATATGACATAGAAAACTAACCCATTTGAGACTTCTTCACATATGTCAACTTTGCGCTGCTCGGGACAGAAAACCAATGGAGATATTTGCATAAAATTTTACACACATGACCTTTAGATAGTTTTTAACCATCTGTGCAAATATCATCAAAATCGGAGAGCAGGTCCAAAATGATTTATTGCCGCAGCGGACACAGTGTGCGCCGGTGTGGTCGGCGAATGTGAGTACGACGCAGTGGAAGAAAGTTCAGACTTGCCAGAATGTCGCCCTGAGAACATCAACAGGTATCTCTTCATCTTCTTCTGAGGACCATCTACATGAGGTGACGAAGGTCCTTACCGTAGACACAATTTCTTGTTGTCTAAGCCGATACTGCTTGGGTGTCTTCGCAGTAGTCCTCCCACCACCATCTCATGAGCTGGATGCCTCCGCCCAGGAAAATTAGGTACGATTTTCGTGATCCAGAGAGATAGAGGTACAGCGGTGCAAGAGAGCGCTCTTAAGGTTATCGAAGCTATCAGTTAGGTCTAAACGACATTCATGTTCAAGTCGCAGCAGCAGTATTTAGTTTTAAATTCTATTATTCAGCCAGAACTAATCCGCAGAATTTATAAATTAATTTTAGTTAGAGTCAGCGAACATGTTTTAGCTAATACTTGAATGCTTCAATTGATTTTAACAATATTGTTTTGAAATCAAGACAATTTTGATCTATAAAAAAAGGGTCAGGCCACGACAGGTGTGACATAGTGGAAACAACAACGAAAATTAAATAATTCCCGAATATTGCAAGCAAAAGACAATAACTAGAATAAGCTAAGCGTCAAAAACAGAAATAAAATAAAAAAAAGTTATTTTTGTTTTTGACGCATATGTCAACAAAACATAAGTAAAAAGAACAAGAATATGAAACAGTTTAAACATTGATTTTTAGGCGTAAAGGCTTTTTAGGCGTGAATGCTGTATCTCAGAAACTACTTGAGAATTAAAATTTTTCTATTCTTTTTTCTGAAAGATAATTAAATTTTTCTAAATTCTTATTAATTATTTCTCTTGCTGCTTTTTATTTAAAATTGTCACTAAAAATGCTGTATCTCAGAAACTACTTGAGAATTAAAATTTTTTTATACTTTTTTCTGAAAGATAATTAAATTTTTCTAAATTCTTATTAACCCTTTGTCGACCGACGGTACTTAAAAGTACCATTACAAATATCTGCTCATTAAATCTTAAAGAAAAGTATTTGGAATAATTGTGGCCATAGGTACATTAGAGTACACTAAAATGTATTTAAAAAATTTTTTTTTCCATATTTGGCAACCCTGTCTTCCCAGAATAACGGTAAATTACAATGTGCTTTAGCTCTTGGCGTAAGATATTGTGGGACTAATTTCAATTATTGAAAAATAGTAATATTTTAGCTATCTCAACCATTAGAGTGTGTTATTATTCAAGAATAATCGATTTAGCACACGTACAAATATTTACATATTGGATAATTGCATTATTTGGTGGTTTTTTTTTAGAAATATCTGCAGTGGACCGGTAAGTACCGTTGGGCTGTGAGTGTTGGTTTATATGTCGTTTTATAGTTTATTTTCATTGTTTGCGCTTGATAGCGCTATGGCAGGAATCCGTAGTAAACGTCTTGCTACTGATGAAATTTTGGAAATTCTGGAATCGATTCCCATTGATAATGCCGAGAACACCGATATTGAAAGCGATGACGGGTCTGAGGATGAAATTGACGACAATTTAAATGACGACACGTTGAACCGCTATTTGCGGGAACTCTTCGACGAAAATGTTTTGTCCAACGATCCTGGGGAAAGTGAGATATTACAGTGTACAAATACTCCTGAAGGAAATGAATGTCATGGTGAGGCAGACACTGAAGAAATACCTCAAATAATGCCAAGCACCAGCCGTCGAAGCATTGATGCTGAGCCTAATCGCCACTGGAAGTTGAGGAACCATGAGACAAGTATTCCCGAATTCTCCTTGCCAGAAGGACCTGTAACAGGATTTTTTGCAAACTATGTTACACCCACGGAATACTTTCTCTCGTTTATTGCTGATATAACAGAAAATATTATATTTCAGAGTAACTTATACGCCACACAAAGGCAGAAAAATTTAAATCTGAAAAAATGTGAGTTTCATGCTTTTATCGGCATAAACTTTTTCATGGGGTATAATAGACTTCCAAGTTGGAAAGACTACTGGAGCACAAGCGAGGATTTCTTTAGGCCGATAATTGCGAAAACTATGAGCCGCAATAGATTTGATGCGATTTTGAGCAACCTTCATGTGAACGACAACTCCAAGATTCCTAAAGACAACAAGGATCGCCTCTTCAAACTTCGGCCTATGATCGATGGGTTGAATAACACGTTTCAGCAACTTTACCATGGAACTCGACAGCTTTCCGTAGACGAATCGATGATATTGTTCAAAGGAAGGAATGTAATGAAGCAGTATTGTCCAATGAAACCAATAAAAAGGGGCTATAAAGTTTGGTGATTGGCTGACCAGAACGGCTACATAAAAAAGCTTTCAATATATCAAGGCAAGGATGAAGCTTTAGAGGAAAAATTTGCCGGTTTTGGTCTTGGAGAAAGGGTGGTTTTATCAATGACTGAAAACGAGTGGGGAAAAAATAAAATTATTTATTTTGATAACTATTTTACATCAGTTCGGCTTCTTGAAAAACTAAAAACAGAACAAACCTTAGCATGTGGCACTATTCGCTCTAATAGAAAAGGAACCCCTAACAATTTGAATGTTGATAAGAGCATGAAAAGAGGAGATTGGGAGCTGAGAGTTTCATGTAGTGGTATAAGTTTCTACAAGTGGATGGACAACAAAGCAATTTTTTTGGCATCAAATTTTCATGGCAGTGAATCTACAACTGTTGCCAGGAGAGACCGCAGCGGCAATTTGAAAGATGTAAATTGCCCAACAGTTGTGAAAGACTATAACTCATTTATGGGTGGAGTTGATCATGCTGATCAACTGCGAAGTGCCTATGGTCTTGGTCGAAAATCTAAAAAGAGGTGGCATCGAATTTTCTGGGGTCTATTGGAGATGGCATTTATCAACTCGTATGTGGTTTATTGGCAATCCTCCGAAAAAATAACGCTTAAGGAATTTAGACGATCTGTTGCTATGGGATTGATGACCCCAACTACAAGTCGAAAAAGTTTAAAATCATCAAAAGAAGAAGTGTCAGTTCCAGGCTCTAAGAGACGCCGAGGAAAAATGGAATCAGTTTGTAAAGATGTTCGATTAGGAAATCTCGGTGTACATTGGCAAACTTTTGTGGACAATCGAGGAAAATGTGAACTATGCTGTATAAACAAAATTCAATCAAAACCTTTCTCTAAATGCTGTCATTGTGGAGTTTACTTATGTTGCAATGATAAAAAAAACTGTTTTTCTAAATACCATGGAATCAATTAATTAATAAATGTTTTATTAAAAGTTGAAATAAAATATAAAAAAAAAATGTATTAACGTTTCTTTTTTTTTTGAGTCACCGTGACCTAACGGTACTTAGGAGTACCAGTCATAACTAATATCCTTGCAGATCCTTGACAAATTTGAAACTTTTTTTTTATCTATAAGAAGCCATACAAATTCATATTTAGTGAAAAAAATATTAATTTTTCAACGCCTTCGAGTCTTGGTCCACAAGCGGTTAATTATTTCTCTTGCTGCTTTTTATTTAGAATTGTCACTAAAAATGCTGTATCTCAGAAACTACTTGAGAATTAAAATTTTTCTATTCTTTTTCTAAAAGATAATTACATTTTTCTTAATTCTTATAAATTATTTCTCTTGCTGGTGCTTTTTATTTAAAATGCGATTGTTTTATTTAAACTACATTTCCGAACATTTTTTTTTTCAGTGTAGGCTATTTGCTAATTTTTAATGTTTTCATTTAAGTATTCTTAAAAAATTAAAAAAAAAATCGAATATATCAAGTCGTGTTCAAGATATAGAATTTTAGATAATTTAGAGAAATACAGACTTTCTGAAATTTTTAATATTGAAATTTCAAAAACAGGGAACTTTACCATTATTTTGCATACAGTTCTATATATTGGCATACCCTTTCGATATTTGGACCTAAGTTCAAAATCCCCGACCCACTATGTCACACTTCTCGAGGCCTGACCCAAAAGAACTACATATAATAGCAACAATAAAAAAATTAAACTACAATTATTTTGTTTAAATACCTACTGTTAGGTCTGGCTGTTGCTTTAGTTATATTTTTGTGTTTGGATGAGGTCCCCAAAAGATGAGGGCCCCAAAAATGTTCTCTCCTGCGTTAAGCCCCTGTAACTCATCTCATCTTACCAACAACTGGACACCAAACTCATTTTCAGGTGGTGACTGTGGCAGTAAAGTGTTGAATTCATTCGTACCTCTTCCCATTTTCCCCCTTCCCCTTGTCCTAACACTTAACGAAAACTTATGGCTTGCATTTGGCTCTAAGACCGAAGAGTTTAGGCTAGTGTCCGGTGTCTCGCCCATCTCGCCTTAGTATGCAGCATGCCCTGTTACAACATTAAAAATGTTCTGCACATCAAGAGCTGCACAATTTATGGGATGCCAAGTCAAAGCGAATGGCCTTTAGATAAAAGTAATGAAATTTAATTTCAAACAAGTTTGGCCAAAGAAAATGGAAATAGCAAAAATGTAATTCGCTAAAATGGCAGATAAAAATCTCAACACGTCCTTAAAAAAAGTAACAAAGCGGAATGTAATACAACCCCTCCTAGGGGGGTGGCAGCAAATCAAATCGTAGTTATCCTTAGCAGGAATCTAGAGTAAACATATCCTTAAGCCGCTTAGTAAGACGGTGGCGTTACATGCGGGTGTTTGGGTGTTAAATGAAACTAAATTATGTTCACGTTTATCATTTATGGCGGAATCTCAAACTCATGGACCAGCTGATGCTGAGACTGTCCCTCTGTTTACTGTCTGTCTCTGGGCATACTCTGTCGCTGTCATTTGGCTACCGGTAAACGTAACAATTCCATGTCACTTCGCTGTCATTCATTATGGTGGTGGTCACCAACCACCACCACCACTTTGTCTCGTCCTGGTTGGTTGCTCCGGTGGCAGCCAGAGCGAAACATTTGTCACTATTATGACACCTACAGATTGCGGTTACCTCAAGTCATTCGTTCTTCGTTCCTGCAAAAGCGTCGCATCATAAAAAAGGCTTTGTCCTTTCAAAATAAAAAAAACAAGAGAAATTACCTTGGGGAACTAAGTATTCAGTTAATTGGAAGCTTTTGTTTTCGCCTATATTTCTGTGGGACGTGTTGTTGTGGGACATATTTTGCCGTTTTGTCGCCAGCAGGAGGAAAATGTCCAATGCCAGATTGTTAGTAAATCTACAATTCCCAAGTACAATTGCTAATGTCATTGTAGACATACATAATTGCCGTGCACACGAGTATCTGGTGGCAATTGCTCGGAAGCTGGGGGGAGGCAAATAAAAATGTATCACTAGTTTATGGTAAACATCCTTTTAGACAATAGTTTGAGCATAGTTTTGTGCTTTTATGACTTTAGAAGTCGTAAGTGTAGTGTTAATGTTGGTGGACTCCACCATAAGATTACACAGAGCTAGGATTTTGTGATAACACACAAAACCATGTTTGGTTTGAAAATTATTTAGGCAAAATTGCTGGGATTAATGGTTACGAGCTCCTAAAAGTAATAAACAGTCTATTGTCATCTGCTTTAAATGTTCTTTCAAAAATATATCTAATTAAATTAACTATAATTTCTCGAATATGAAAAATGTATTCGAATATAATTTTACAAGGTCAACATTCCTAAGAGACACTGAAAGTGAAAAATTCGAGTTTCCAACTATTTTTTTTAAAGAAAATGTTCTAGAGTTTCTCAAACCCAGGATTTTCTCCTGCAGCCTGAGCCTGTAGTGACATATCGAAATTTAAATCAATTTTATTATGCCTGATTTATAAAGATGAATTAAGACTTTAAAGTGTGGTTAAATTTTAAGGGCCGATGTTGATTTTTGCCACCATTCCGACCATTGACGACGTTTGGAATGGTCAAGAGACTTTAGTTCTTGAGTCAATTGCACCTTGTAAGCGTGTAAATGCAAGTTTTTAAGTTCATCAACGACGAGCGTGAGAGGTGCAATTGTTGGGCACGACCAGGGTTGTCAGATATGGCGATTTCTCGCCAAACGTGGCGATTTTTCAATGCTTCTGGCGACATTATTTTTGATTTGGCGACATGGCGATTTTTTGGCGGTTTATAAAATAGTTGGCGATTTTGTTGGCTAATTATGATTCTTCCTCTGTTTTTATTAATTTAGCGATTTTTTTGTATTTTATTGTTTTATTTGAGACAATATATACTAATCCATCCATGTGAACATGGTATAATATATTTTTTGATTTGTTGTCATGTCAAAGTGAATGCCAAAATGATTGTCAATTAATTGTCAATAGTACTTTGTCAACGAAATATGTGAAGAACAGCAAAAGAAAACTCAAAACTAAGTGAAAAAAAAAATATTGGATGTGAATACTTGCAAATGTGTTTTGTTATGGCGTCTTCATCGAAACAGGCCAAATTGGATCGCCGTCACAAAAAAGAATGGGAAAATCAAATTTGGGCAATAGGTACATATATTCAAGAACATATTTTTCCTTAAAAATGTTTACAACTTTGAATTTTTAGGTTGGCTGAAATCTATTTCAGAAGCTCCGTTAAGTTACCAATCAACGTGTAGCCCAATGAACACATCATGGTGCTCTGCGTGTAAAACTGCATTAAGATCACATAAAGTTGATCTTAAAAAGCATGCCGAATCAATTAAGCATACAAACAACATGTCCTTTTTATTTAAACAAAATCGTATTGATAAATTTGGTGAGTAACTAAATACATAAAAATAAAAAAATTGATTTAATAATTTATTTTGCATTTAGTAATTGTTCCTCAATCAAGTGAGTCAAAAATTGTTGACATTAAACTTGCAGTGTTTATAGCAAAGCACAGTTCGATTGCGTCTGTAGACCATCTTTCCACGTTATTACGAAGCAGTTCCTCGGAAGAAAGCCCATTTGGAAAACTAAGACTGCACAAAACTAAATGTACAGCAATTTTAAAAAAGGTACCGTCAATTTTAGAAAGTCTGGTGAACGAAATTGGCCATTCAAAATATAGTCTCATCGTAGACGAGTCCACAGATGTTTCACAAACAAAATGGATGAGTGTGTGTGTTCGATTTTTTGATACAAAGAAACATATCGTTACGACGCAATTCTTGGGTATTTTCTTGGTAGAAGAAGCAACCGCTGAGCATCTGTTTGATAGTATGGAATTGTTTTTTAAAAAGGTTGGCTTGAACATTCAAAACATGATTGCAATTGGGACGGATGGCGCTAAAAACTTGTGCGGCAAGAACAAATCTTTATTCGCACTTCTTAGAAAACAAAACCCTCAACTCATGCTAGTGAAATGTACATGCCACTCTCTCCACCTTTGCTGCTCTCAATCTTCAGAAAAAATTCCGAAAACTTCTGATTTTTTAATAAAAGAAGTTTATAACTATTTTAGCCATAGTCCACTTCGTGCTTTGCGTTATAAACGTGCTTTTGATCTAATCAACACTGGAGTTGATAGCAACAATTTTAGAAAACTTGTTAACATTTCTGGAACTCGTTGGCTGTCATATGGAGCTGCCATAAAGCGGATTTTGGAGCAGTGGGTAGAGCTGAAGTACCATTTCTCACTAATATCTACCGACGAAAAGGACATAACGGCCCAAAATATTTATAACGAATTCTGCGATGAAAAAAACAGACTTGTTTTTAATATTTGTAAACCCCATTATAAACGAAATGAATCATTTAAACGTGGAATTTCAATCTGACAACATGGACGCAGGAAGCATGCACGAAAAATTGTATTCTACGATTCTTCTATTTGCATCTAAAATTTTTAGGCCCTCAGTTTTAAATAAACTCCAAAATACAGACAATTTTTTAGATGAACTGAGCACTCTAATTGATACATCCAATTGTTTTCTGTCTCTAGATGCTATTGATTTTGGATCAGATTTTGAAGTCGAACTAAGCATCGTGGAAATGGATGTAGAAGAAATACGTATACTGAAAGAAAATTGTTTTGCATATTTAAAACAACTTTTAAAAGAGATGATTAAAAGATTGCCGGAAAATATGAATATTTTTAAAGTTTATGCACAATTTTCAATTTTAAAATGTGGCAATCCATTAACTCAAACAAAATTTACGGTTGTCCGAGAAGCCATAACAAAATTTATGAACCCAAGCGTGCCATTAAATGTGTATGAAACACAGTGGGGAAAACTACAGTTTATAAATTGGAATGATTATTTTAATGATGAAATTCCAACAAATTTACTCGACTTTTGGCCAAAAGTTTTTGATTACCATGATGCGGCAGGTACATACCACTTTAAAGAAATATCACTAGCCGTTCTTAATATGTTAGTTATTCCAACCAGTAATGCCTGTGTGGAAAGGGTATTCTCCATTATGAATTACACCAAAACTAGGTTACGGAATAAGATCCAATTTGAGCTTTTGGACGCTCTTTTAAGAGTAATAAATCACTTGAATACAAATAAAATATGTTGTAATTCTTTCACACCAACTCAAGAAATGTTAAAAAGATTCAACTCAAATATAATGTATGAAATTCCAGAAAACAAAAATGAAACAGATGAAAATGAAGTATATAATATTATAAATTTGTGTACTTAGTTTTAATATCTTGAACAGTTACAATTGATCTCAAATATATATTGATATATAATATCAAGTTATTAACTAAGACTTAAATTATATTTTAAATATATGTGTACCTTACTACTTATAGTGAAGAATATTTTGCTTTTACTACATGAATTAAATATTATTTTTTAAAAAAGCTAAATACAAACTATAACTTTTAACAAAAACCGAAGAATCTTTGTTTTTGGCGATTTTTGGCGATTTCTGACACTTGATTTGGCGATAGAGGTAGAAATAAATCTGACAACCCTGGGCACGACCACGAGTTGAGGTGGACGGCTCTTCAGCCACACTATCGCGAACAGCAGCAATCTTTTCTGCAGCACGAGCTGTCCGAGCATGCACTGGTGTTTTCACCTCTCCTACAGACCCGGTTTGCTCAAATTGTTGCTCGATTTTTCTGATTGTACGAACATTTGGACTTGGATTAAATTGACCGAAAACATCACGAAGTTCACGATACAAGGACTGCGATATGTGACAGCGCATAGAGAAAGGGACCTAAGGGTAAAAAAAATCAATTTTTCTTTTTTGATGTGTACAACATCTGAGCCTCGAATGAGACCGATCTCATGCCCCAAAAGTGTTCCCTCCCAGAGATATGCGTGTTTTATGAAAGTGAAGTCGACGATTCTAAGCGCAAATAGAAAGGGACCTAATCTTTAAAATGGCACTCCTGAACAAAACTAGTTTTTAACCTTAGGTTCCTTTCTATTTTGCGCGTCACATATATATTTCTGGCCTAATAATGAAAATGCAAACATTAATCATCAAAAATTGTTTTATTGTATTCTCTAGCAAGATTTATACACTTTTGCATCCGCTCAAACCAATTGTCGCAGCACTTTTTCCACCCCGATTGAGACACCTTCAAAATATGGTTTTTAAACGTTGCAACAGCATCTTCAGGCGACGAAAATCGTCGACCACGCATTTTTTTCTTGATGTGCGGGAATAAAAATAAGTCATTGTTGGGGTATCTATTGTGCCCTCTAAAACCGTCCACAATTTGTAATCAAATGGGTTCAAATCTTGACTGCCTGAGGGCCATTCTTCAGAGGAAATCAACGCTGGCACATTGTTTCGAAGCCAGGCCTGGGACGTTTTAGCCTTATGGGCCGGCGCAGAATCCTGTTGGAAAGTCTATGGCTGGTTTTGGAACAGGGAATTGTTAAGAGGCCTCACAACAGCGTCCAAAACGGTATCTTGGTAAACTTTGGCCGATGTTTTGACTCCTTGTTCGCAGAAATGCAGGTCAGTGACTGAAGTTGGGTGATGACTCTTTTCCACCCTTGGGATCAGTTCAGATGCTTTCTTAGATGACCGCGCATACACTTTATCATTTTGCTTGTTAAATTTTTCCTGAACGATTAAAATTTTTTCATCGGTGAACAAATTTTTTCTGTGCAAGTTATCAGCGTGCTTCACCAAAAGACGTTTGCATTTTTCAATCCTATTTTTTTTTTAAAGCTGCAGTCAATAAATGTCCGGTACGTCGTTTGAAAGCCCCAAGTCCCAAGGCTTTTTTAATGATTCGACTTATGGACTTTTGCGTGATATTCATCTCACGGGCCAAGATTTTCTGTTTTTGTATCGGATTTCTGTAAATTCTTTAGTTAACGGCTTTGATGACATGCGGTGTTCGAACAGAGCGTGGGCGGCTCGACCGGTTGCGGTCTTTTATATCTCCAGTCTCCTCAAACAGTTTTATGCATCGGTAGACGAACATGCGGCTAATCCCTAGTGGCCGGAGCGTTTTGAAAATATCGCTTTTTTCATTTCACACATGAAAAGCGCTATTACATCGATACGGTTCACATTATTTGACCACTCCATGATGAAAGTTGAAGCAATTTTAAAATTCCGTTACAGACTAACGCTATTGAGGTTAGCTTTCAAAACCCATTTACGGGGTATTTTCAGTTCTACTATTGAAATGGGTGTGTTCAATGTTGTAACAGTATTTATGTCCCTACTAAGTATAAATACCAACCCTTGTAGTTTGGCATGTATGAAGTGCGCGCGATTTTTATTGTGTTCGGTGGAAAACTCTTATGCTGGCAGTTCTCGTTAAATATGAAACTGCCTGCCTTTAAGTAAATAGCCTTTAAGAATTTCATTAAAAGGCTAACAACTTGTTTTTTTTTCCAATGTGTGAAATTATATAAACGGCTTACAATTACTTTTTTAAATTTGTTAATTTTTTCATCACCTCATAACAAAATCATTTTCGATTAGCGACATATAATTTTTTTCAAATACATGAACTTGTGTATCGCCTGGTATCGGAAATATTTTCGATAAACAACGTACGAATATTTTAGTTGATATTTGAAATCTTCTATCACTAATTTTTTGTTTAAATTTTTTAATTGAAACGAAAACAATTTTTTTCTATATATTTATATAATTAATAATAATTTGTTTTTTGTTTTCTTTTCTATTTCCAGGTATGTACAACTAAACGTGGGGTAAATTCTATAAAAAACTATTTTTTTAATATTCCCTAATTATCGAAATTCAAATTATCGAAAAACCACCCAAAAAAGAATGAAGTCAAAATACCTGGGAAGTGATATTACACGGTTCTTCCAAACTGGTTTCTACAGTGAAGAAACCGGTTTGGAAATTTCCCAAACACTTCCCAAATCTGGAGTTACGGGTAAAAAACCGGGTTTTCGGATCTTACGCACTTTTTTTGCCAGTAACTTGGTTGAATATCAATCGATTTTAAGTTTTTCGGCTGATTTGGAAAGAAGAAACTGCGGCATTTCGAATGATGTATACACTTTTTAAATCACACAAAAAAATCAGTGTATTTTTCCTGTAAACTAATTTTTTTGTAATTTTTTTACTTTGGATGCGTTTTTACACAAATTTTTTAAAAGGAAGCGATCAATTTTTGAACTGAATGATAAAGAGAGTGTTCTTACGAATACAATTCGGTGTCAATTTTATCCGTTAGAAAATCATTGAGTTATTCAACTTTTATTAAAACAATTTTTTTTAAAAAAAAAAACTTTTATTAAAACATTTTTTTTTGAAAAAATACAATTATTGGCAATACTACTTAGAAATGTTAGTTTGACCGTTTTCTTTTTGATTGAACATCATCAGTATCGCGTTTAAGTGACCAGCAATATACGGAAATCATTTTTTATTTTTTCCTTCAAAACGTTTTTCCATTGTAATTATTTCTTGATGAAAGTGTGCGCCTTGTTCATCACCGAACAGGCCCAGGTTTTCTAGGAAGAAGTTTCTTCTTTCCAAATCAGCCGGAAAACTTAAAATCGGTTGATATTTAACCAAGTTACTGGCATAAAAGTGCTTTAGATTCGAAAACCAACCCGGCTTTTTACCCGTAACTCCAGATTTTGGAGGTGTTTGGGAAATTTCAAAACCGGTTTCTTGTTGTACTCAGAAAAATCTACAAGAAAAGTAATATCATTTCCCAGGTATTTTTCTGTGTCATTGAAATGTCACTCTTTTCAAAACAAAACTCTTAAGATGCTATTTTTGGCCCTCCTTTTTGCTATGTGTGACCCTCTTGTCCCCCTGGACTATAAATTTGCTGAGGCATTCAAGCAACACACGTTGATTAAGTGAACAACCCATAACATAAAGAAGATATAGCACGTCCAAAGGTGTGCCAACCATTTCGAAAGAGCTCCCCTTGTACAAATACCGTAATTGAAAGTCTGATCGATTGATTACCTCCGCCTCCTCCTCCTCCTGCTCCTCGGCCTTTTCGAAGTAAATTTCCCAGGTTTGTGTATTTTCGTTTGTGTCATCTTCGACAACACTTGTGTGCACAGTTAGCACCGCAATAATTGTTACCAAATCAATTTCCAGCGTATTTTTCCAAGCATCGTCTTCGCCGACCAACATTTACGATACGATATTTCATAAGTATCACGATTTCAATTTTCTTACAAATCAATCACAAACACACACACACACACACACACACACTGAGATCGAGACAGACGTACAACGGAAAAACTAAAATCAATACTGCTGCTGCTGCATTTGGAGATTTCGATTTTGCGACTAGACCGAATGTTGTACTGGTAGTGGTCGTAGTCGCTATTTGCTCAACATCCCTCGTATTTTTTTGGGTCTTAACAATCAACGATTTTCGTTTGTGTCACAGCGAACGACTAAATTGATATTTTAACAGAGCGCCAACGTGTCGTCGTTGCACTGCAGAGGCGGGAGGAGATTGCTTGCATGGGATACGGATTGCTTGTCCACACGTGTACGTCTCACTAACTTCAGTTGAACTGCCAAACCCCTCCCCCTTTTATTGTGCTCCCCTAACGATTTTTAAAGATGTTGACTTTATTGAGATGCAATTGAAAACGTGAGCATGATGCAGCAAGCAAAACACTTCAAAAACATAAAAACCATCTGTCCAGAGTTGCCAGGTACATTTTTTTTCGAAAAATCGTCAAATTAGAGTACTTTACCTAATTTTTTCAAATAAAAAACGGCAAATTAGAGAACAAAAAGTCTTGGCAAAATTTTATTTTTATATAATTTTTTTTTTAAATAATTTCTACAAAATCCAATTTTAATGGAAATTTTTATCGAAATTTTATTTTTAATAAAATTTTTAAACAAAATTTAATTTTCATGGAAATCTTCGACAAAACGACTTTTGTAAAAAAATTTACAAAAGTAAACTTGTTTGGAATTTTTAATAAAAAACTAGCATTGGTCCACCTTTTTGGTGCGGACTCTTTGTAGGTTGGTTAAATGTTAAGGGCCGTTGTTGAAAGTGAACCACCCCTAAACGTCAAGTTTTTTTCTGCATTTCATTTGATATTTCTCAATTTCAGACTAACTCAATTTGATCCATGGAAAGATGCACAAGCGATCAAAGCGTTAAAGTTATTCAGGCTTATTATGAAAATGGGCGTTCAAATCAAAATGCATATCGTGCACTTCGTGATTTTTCCGGTCAATTTAATCGTACAAATGTGCGTAAAATCGGAAAAACTGTGCAAAAATTTGAGCAAAACGGGTCTGTAGGAGATGTGAAAACACCAGTGCATGCTCGTACAGCTCGTGCTGCAGAAAAGATTGCTGCTGTTTGCGATAGTGTGGCTGAAGAGCCGTCCACCTCAACTCGTCGCCGTGCTCAACAATTGCACCTCTCACGCTCGTCGTTGATGAACATAAAAACTTGCATTCACACGCCTACAAGGTGCAATTGACTCAAGAACTAAAGTCTCTTGACCATTCCAAACGTCGTCAATGGTCGGAATGGTGGCAAAAATCAACATCGGCCCTTAAAATTAAACCACCCTTTATATTTGCAATCGATTCGCAACCCTTTTTAAAGTTTAAATAAAAATTTCGACAAAATTTTACTTTTACAGAAAGTTTCGACAAAAAATTTACTTTTACAGTAAATTTCGAAAAAAAAACGAAAAATTATATTTTTTTTTCAAAATTTTCGAAAAAATAAAGTTTCGACTAAATTTTAGTTTTACATAAAAATTTCGACAAGAAATTTAATTTTATAGACAATTTCGAAAAAAACGGAAATAGTTTAAAATTTTCTAAAATATTAAGTTATAAAAAAAAATTGTTGAAAATTTCGATAGAATTCGATTTTAATAAAAAATTGCACCGAAAAATTTTATTTTCTAAAAATAAAATTTCGAAATAACGGAAACTGTTATTTTCAAAGTTTTCCAAAAAATTAAGTTTCATTAACATTTTATTTTTATATTAAATTTGTTGTTGAAAATTTCGACAAAATTCAATTTTAATGGAAAATTTCATCGAATAATTTTATTTTCTTAAAAATAAAGGTTCGACAAAATTGTATGTATTTTTTTTTTGCAACACACGTTAAATAAACAAATTTTTCCGTTTTCATAAACTTTTCGAAAAATCGTTAAATTGAAGAACAAAAACGTCAAAATAGTCATGCAAAAAAAATTAAAACACGCCCTTTCAAGGGTTTTATTACGGTAAAGTTAAATGAAAACATTTTTTCTGATGAGTTTTAAACAAGTAGCCACAATTTACCAAAAGTTTTCGAAAAATCGTCAAATTGGATCGTCATGCAATTAAAATTAAAAAAAAAACTTTCACGATTTTTATTACACAAAAAAATATCGCTTTAAAGTTAAATGCTAGCATTATTTACCTAATTTTTTCATTAGACTCCCATTTAAAAATCAATTAAGTTTTGTGTAGTGGTTTTTCGAAGTCTTTATATTTACGACTCGAAAGCAATATTTAGTTGCTGTCAAAAATTGCTTTTATGTTTATTGGAAATGTCCTGCAGAATTTCAATCTCCAAAAACATTTTTCGACGTATAATTTTGTATAGACGTTCTAGAACTTAGGCACCGCAGTTATCAAGAATACGTATTTATCCAGGCACCAAGTTATTTTTTTGACAGACAAGTCTGTAGGATAAGACTCCTTTATTCATAAAAGGGATCGGCTTTCTTTGTTTGCGAATGACTTATCTATTGCGACTTTGTGTTAGTTATCGAAACTTCAAAATAAGCAGCACTTTTGTTTTAAATTAACACAATTTCTTTTATGCATACACCTTGATAAGTAATCTATCTGTTTTCTTAATTCCTGAGTACTGAGTTTTTTTTTAAATTTGAAGATTTAAAAAAATCGTCAAAATATCTGCGGAATTAAAAAAAAATCGCCAATAGTCATTGGGGTGAAATTCCCCACAAAAATCGTCAAAATGACGAATAGTCGTTAATTATGACATCACTGTGTCTGTCTCTCTATGTGAGTGTATATGTGCGCAATTATCCAACGTCATTGTATGGTATGTGGCAAGTAGTTTTGTCAATTCCTAAGTACTGAGATTTTCTTAAATTTAAATTTTAAAGAAAATCGTCTATATAAAGGGTGTCCCAAGAAGAACGCAATTTTTAAATCTGGCAACATTCGAAGTGTCATTGCTTGACATTTGAACAATTGTTATTGTTTGTTAGTAGAAGGTACGAGGTTAGTAAAAATGGAGCGCTACACGAATGAACAACGCATTCTCATTGTGAAATTGTTTTACCAAAATGGTGAAAGTTTTGCGGCAACAGTTCGCAAATTGCGATCAATTTGGGCTCACAATAATGCTCCAAAAGAGTCAACTGTAAAGAGATTAATGGATAAATTTGCCGAAACTGGGTCTGTTAGTGATGTAAAGACAACAACGCGCCATCGACCAGGTCGATCGACCGAAAATGTCGCAGCTGTACGTGATGATGTCGCTCAAACTCCATCCGCCTCAATTCGACACCGAGCTCAGCAAATTGGTGTCTCCAAATCCACTTTGCAGCGAATTTTGACGAAAGATTTGCATCTTCATGCATACAAAATTCAATTGACTCAGGAACTGAAGCCAGCTGACCATGGACAGCGAAGGGAGTTCGTTAATTGGATATTGGAGAGACAACATGAAAATGCTGATTTTGCCGATAAAATCATCTTCAGTGACGAGGCCCATTTTCATCTTGATGGCGTCGCATTTGGGGTGCGGAAAATCCTCGAGTGATTCACGAGAAACAAATGCATCCCTAACGTGTCACTGTGTGGTGTGGTTTTTGGGCTGGAGGAATCATTGGACCTTTTTTTTTTATGAAAATGAGGCAGGTCAAGCGCAAACAGTCAATGGTGTTTGGTATCGTGAAATAACCAGTTTTTTCTTGCCTAGAATTGAAGAAATTAATGTGGAGGACATGTGGTTCCAACAAGACGGCGCCACATGTCATACAGCCAGAGAAACAATTCAATTGCTGCCTCAGTCATTTCCCGGTCGTGTTATTTCGCGTTTTGGAGATCAGAATTGGCCGTCTAGATCGTGCGATTTAACACCATTAGATTTTTTTCTTTGGGGTTTTTTGAAGTCGATGGTTTACGCGAATAAGCCGACGACGACGGCTCAAGCCTTAAAAGACGAAATTGGACGCTGCATTAATGAAATACCGCAGCATTCATGCAAAACGGTCATTGAAAAATTCATTAAAAGATCGCGTGCATGCCAGCAAAGCCGCGGCGGCCATCTGCACGATATATTGTTCCATACATAACCTCATTCTGTCCACTTTACGATATAATAAAGTTTCACGATTTTTTCTTAAATATCTGTGTTTTATTTAAAATTTAAAAATTGCGCTCTTCTTGGGACACCCTTTATAAGCCGAATTGAGCAAAAATCGTCAATTGCGATTTGAGTAAATTTTCAACAAAAAAAATCGTCAAAATGGTGAAAACTCGTCACTTCTGGCACCACTGCATCTGTATGTCTCTCTGTGCGAGTGTGTTTGTGCGCAATCATCCATCGTCATCGTTTGGTATGTGGCAAGTAGTTTTGTCGATATCGCAGCAGCAAAGAGCCAATTTCTGTTTGATTTGTTCCTGCAAACACACCCAGCCATACTTGCAGCTTAGCTCTATGACTGAGTGTGAATATGTGAGGAATCCTAGGAAAACACTATTATAAAATTAAAAAATGATTTGCAAAAATTACCCGTATTGAGTGGAAGAAATGACACAATGTAATCGAGAAAAAACATCACAATATTGGCAACAGTTTTCCCATTAAATATAAGACTTTTGCAATTGTGCAATTGAGAAGATAAAGAAATAATAAAATGGCTTGCAAGTTGAAATACTCAATACAAAATGTCTACGCAATTTAGTTTAAAATAAAATTTTCACACGGTTTAATTTATAAAAAAAATCGACAAACTTTGTATTAATAGATTTTGTATGTGAGCCGCCGTGGTGTGATGGGAGTGTGCGCTGTAATTAACATGCCAACCGAGGTTAAACCCTAGATTAGCCGCGACCTGCCGCCAACTTAACGAGTAAGAGATTTATCTCTAAGCCATGTAAAAACTTCTCTATAAAATGCATTAGCCGCTCGGAGCCGGCGTTAAACGGTAGGCCTCGGTCAGTGAGTGTAAGAATTAAATCGTGCACTACTCACTGATTTGAGAAAGGTTTCTCCTTGTCTAAGTAGTAACATTTCAAAAGGCTTTTTAAAAAGACCTCCTGATGAAAAAGGTGGAAGTGGTAGAATAAAACGACTAGTCTATTTCAAGTTGCGTTAGGAAGTACAGAAAATATTTTATTGAAAATTATGTACATATTTTCTGTTTGACACATAAAACCAAAACGTTAGTGATTAAATCAAACAAGTAGAATTATAGCAGGTTCATTTTCAACACTTTCCCTGAACATGTAATATTGGTTTAGTTTTAAATAGTTTCAAATTCTACATATGTATACTAATAACAAAATTAAGTTAGACCAAATTTACTCGTGAAAACTATTAGTTTATGTAAAGGAACTCCTTTGGCAGCATATCAGCCACCATTTCATTTGTAGGCAAGTATTCTAATTTTATTGTATTTTTGTCAAAACATTCACGAATAAATTTAACCCTCACATCGACATGTTTAGTACGTGATGAATATGAGTTATTAAGAGCAACATGTATAGCACTTTTGTTATCACAATGCAAAATTATTGGTTTTGTTGTTTCTGGAAGTAGTTCGTTCTCCAACCACTTTAGCCATATAGCTTCTTGAATGGCTGCAACCATGGACATAAATTCTGCTTCTGTCGAAGACAATGCAATGGTTTTCTGTCGTTTTGTAGCCCATGATATTGCACCAGCTTGAAGTAAATAAATATAGCCAGTAGTCGATCGCCTCTCATCAACATCGCTGGCCCAATCAGCATCACAGTAGCCAGTTAATTCGTGACGACCATTGGTGTTGACCAGACCCTTCTCCATTGAACCTTTTAGATAACGCATAACTCGTTTGACTGCTTCCCAATGAGCCTTTCCAGGGTTATTGCAGTATCGGCTTAAAATGTTTACAATATAACAAATATCTGGACGAGTCACTTGTGAAGCAAAAAGTAAACATCCAATAGCTTGCATGTAGGGTATTTTCGACATGTACTGTTTGTCTTCTTTCGTTTTTGGACAAAATTCCATTGATATTTTTTGATTACAGTCAACTGGTGTTTACACTGGATGACAATCATTCATTTGAAAACGTTTTAAGACATTCGTAATATATTGCGATTGGTCCAATTTTATTGTATCAGCTGAACGTGTTATTCGCATCCCCAAAATTGAAGACGCTTCACCCATGTCCTTCATTCTGAATTTCTCATCGAGAATTTCTCTTCATCCGATTTATTGATTTTAAATTATTTGAAAAAATTAGAACGTCATCTACGTATATTGCGACATAAATAATTTCCTCGTTCGTGACGTTATAATATATACACTGACCGACTTCGCTGCGTTTCAGACCCATGTCCAATAATACTTTGTTTAGTACTTCGTTCCACATTCGACTAGCTTGCTTTAGCCCATAGATCGATTTCTGAAGCTTGCAAACTCTATTAGTGCCATCATTTATTCCTGGAGGTTCTTCCATATAAATTTCTTCCTTCAAGTTGCCATTTAAAAACGCGGTTATTGCATCCATTTGATGTATCATCAAACCATATTTAGCAGCTAAAGCAATAAGAAATCGTATTGAATCATACCTTACTACCGGAGCAAACGTTTCATTATATTCGATACCCTTTTCTTGACTATAGCCTTTAGCCACTAGTCTTGCCTTGTGACGAAGTATTTCACCATTCACACCCGTCTTCGTTTTGAATACCCATTTAGATGGAATAAGTTTCTTACCCGGAGGCAATTCCATCAAAATCCACGTTTTGTTAACTAACAGCGAATAAAGTTCATCCTTCATGGCTCGCTTCCAGTTATTAGCAAATTGTGAGGACATAGCTTCATTCACATTCACTGGATCTGTAGATACAAACTCTGCGGCACTAAAATTGTATGAACGTTTAGGCTTGCTTGCAATTCGTTCAGAATGTCGAACGGGAACACCTTCATTGAGATTTTGATCTGCTGATTGTAGAATATTTGTACCGGAAACTTCACTTGATGGTATTTCTAAGACATTTTCTGATACATCAGGACTTAATTCAGGATGCATTACATCGAAGTAATCTTCATCACTCGTCACGGAGTGATTGCAATTCTTCAAACGTTTCTTTCTCATGATTAACATCTTCTGTGCTGTTGTTAACCACTTCAGGAAAATACAAATTTTTGTTACATTCAACATTCACAGATCCTGTATTTTCAAAGAAATCCACATCTCTACTTATTATTATTTCTTTCGTTGAGCGTAGTTTTACTATCTGTTAATAGACTACTGTCAAATTTTGAGAGAATTCCGTCATTTAGTTTGTGTTTAACAGCTGTTCAAAACATTTAACCTCGTGGATTTTGTGAAAATGAAAAAAAAGAGCTCATGGAACATTATTTTTTTTTT
The DNA here is from genome assembly GCA_963513945.1 of Hydrotaea diabolus. Lineage (NCBI taxonomy): Eukaryota > Metazoa > Arthropoda > Insecta > Diptera > Muscidae > Hydrotaea > Hydrotaea diabolus. Next base: position 185,085,003 of record OY740717.1, read on the forward strand.
GCGGAAAAAAACCGTCAATCAATCAAAGGAAAAGCTTGATATATACTATGGGGACTCGGCGCCATCGATTTCAATGGTAAAAAAGTGGTTTACTGACTTTCGTTGTGCTCGCAAAAGTACAAATGACCCTGAACGTCCTAGACGGCCAATTGAGGTCAATACAACCGAAAATGTAGAAAAAATCCACGATATGGTGTTGGCCGATCGAAGAGTAAAAGTGCGTGAGATCGTTGATGCCATATGTATTTTATATGGCAGTGTGGTTTCGATTTTACATGATCAGTTGGGTTTAGGAAAGCTGTCTGCAAGATGGGTGCCGCGTTTACTCTCAATTGACCATAAACGTAATCGTGTGATAACTTTAAAGGATTGTTTGGAGTTGTTTAGCCGAAATTCGAGGCGTTTTGTAACTGTGGATCCATTGCAACATGCTGAGACCAAGCAGCAGTCTAAACCAAGGGTTTCTCCGCGTGAACCGGCTCCGAAGAAGGCCAAGATGACTTTGTCGGCCAATAAGGTGATGGCAGCAGTTTTTTGGGATGCATGCGGGCCTCAGGCCTCATCGATTACCTAAAAATAGGGAAAAGCAATAAACGGCGAATATTGTGCTAACTTATGAACAGATTTAATGAGGATTAAATAAAAAACCACCCGATGTGGCCAAGAAAAAAAAAAGTTTTTTTCATCAGGATAGTGCACGGCTGGACACGTGTCAATGGCAAAAGTGCATGAATTGGGTTACGAATCGGTACCTCATCCGCCATATTCTCCGGATTTAGTCCCCAGTGATTATTTCCTATTTTCAAACCTAAATAAAAGGGTCGGAGGAAAGAGATTCCGCTCCAACGATAAAATTATTTATCAAACAAACGCCTATTTTATGGACCTCTAAAAATCCTATTTTTTGTAAGGAATACAAAAAATGGAGAAACGTTGGACTAAAAAAAGGAGATTATGATGAAAAATATTTTTTTTTTGCAAAAAAAAAAAACTGTTGTTTATTAGGAAAGTCAAGGAATTATTGATATACCCTAGTAGAAGGATCTATGGCAATTATGTGTGAAACAAAATCTCTGCCAAATGCTCACCACGGCTTCGGTGGCAAGCCTCTATCCGATGTTCCATATGTTTTATGACTCTGAGCCATAATGAAGGTTCAATGTCTTCAATGTGCCGAGTTATCTCATCCTTAAGCTCATGAATTTGTCGATTATTCTGACCAAAAAAATCACGAAATGCATTTTAATTTAAACGTCTATTTTCATCAAAGGCTTCAACAATAGGGTGGAGTGAAATTCAAAAAAAAAAAAGTTAACCTCGGAAAGAGATGTAGTCTGGGGTCCTAAAGAGGGGAAAAATAAAGAAAAAAATTTAAAAAAATTTTTAGGGGTCGCGCCACTCCCTCGAAATTTGCAAATTATCGCTATTTTGGCGTTGATTTTAGAAAATCCTAAAAAGTTTTATGTCAATAAATGTTTGCAATAGCGTAAACAATGAAATAAGGGCATGAAAAAATTTAAAAAAAATTTTCTCATTGTTCAAAAATTTCAAAAAGTAAAATAAGTCAAATCGTCCCTTCTTCAGAAAATTGACTGAACAATGAAATCGCCACCAAAGCTACAAATATTAGTCGATTATCCTCATATTTGCCTCAAATACTTTTGTTTGGGCACTGAACAAGCTCAAACTTTTAAATTTCGAATAAGTTAAGTCGTTAATTTTTAGGATTTTTCTAAAATCAACGCCAAAATAGCGATAATTTCCAAATTTCTAGGGAGTGGCGCGACCCCTAAAAATTTTTTTAAATTTTTTTCTTTATTTTTCCCCTTTTTAGGACCCCAGACTACATCTCTTTCCGAGGTTAACTTTTTCAAATTATAAAAAAAGCATGTTTTCACTCCACCCTATTCAACAATCCTAACGCGCTGCTCAATTATGTACCTCTCCATGGTTGAATTTGTCAAGCACCGAAGCAAAGAAATGTCGAATTATGTTCAAGGTATGACTCCCAATTAACATCGTGCATTAAGGTTGGAGCACCTTTTTTTTGAATAATAAATGCCATGAAATTTTCTACCGGATTGGAGAAAGATTCGTTACAACAATATTTCTATCCTTCTATCCAAAATTTTCAAAACCAACAACACATTTTGTCAAAATTTTTTTAATAAAATTTAAATTTCGTCAAAATTTTTAATTTAGATTAAAAATCGTCGGAGCTTTTTCATTAAAAGCAAATTTCGTCGATATTTTATCTAGTGAGTATATGTATGTGACAGCGCATAGAGAAAGGGACCTAAGGGTTAAAAAAATCAATTTATTTTATTTTTTCTTTTTTTTTTGATGTGGATAACATCTGAGCATCGAATGAGACCGATCCCTCCCAGAGATATGCGCGTTTTATGAAAGTGAATTCGACGATTCTAAGCGCAAATAGAAAGGGACCTAATCTTTAAAATGGCTCTCCTGAACAAAACTTTTCATCAACTTTTCACTTTTTTTTATGTGGACAACATCTGAGCATCGAATGAGACCGACCGATCCCATGCCCCAGAAGTGTTCCCTCCCAGAGTTTTGCGCGTTTTATGAAAGTGAAGTCGACTAAGCTCAAATAGAAAGGGACCTAATCTTAAAATGGCCCTAATCTTTAAAATGGCTCTTTTTTGGCTTTTAACCTTAGGCCCCTTTCTATTTTGCGCGTCACATATAGCTAATTTCGACAAAATTATGTTTTTAATGAAAATTTAGCTAAAATTTTGGTTTCATAGAAAATTTTGTTTGTATAGGAAATTTGTTTTTATCGAAAATTTTGACAAAATTTTGTTTTTATAGAAAATTTTGACAAAGTTTTGTTTTTATCGAAAATTTTGACAAAATTTTGTTTTTATCGAAAATTTTGACAAAATTTTGTCTTATAGAAAATTTGGTTAAAATTTTGTTTTTATAGGAAATTTGTTTTTATAGAAAATTTTGTCAAAATTTGTTTGTATAGAAAATGTTGTTTTTATAGAAAATTTTGACAAAATTATGTTTTTATAGAAAATTTTGACAAAATTTTGTTTTTTATAGAAAATTTTGACAAAATTTTGTTTTTTATAGAAAATTTTGACAAAATTTTGTTTTTTATAGAAAATGTTGACAAAAGTTTGTTTTTATAGAAAATTTTGACAAAATTTTGTTTTTATACAAAATTTTTAAAAAAAATTGTTGATACAGGGTGGACCGTGGTAGTGTGCTTATTTGAGAATGAAATAAAAAATTATGAACCTTAGAAAAAATTATTTTATATTTTAATTACATTGAATAGTAAGGGAATTTTTAAATTACACATGCTGCATACGTTTTCTGAAGTTTTCATGAACTCTAACAAGCCTGTCGACTGGTATTCTGCCAATTTCAGCCTCAATATAGTTGATTAGGTCGTCCAAGGTATTGCGACGGTTGATATACACCTATGACTTCAGATTTCCCCAAAGGAAAATATCGCATGGGGCTAAGTCTGGTGAGGGTGTCGGCCCTTACATCACCCCTTAAAGAGATAAGCCGTCCAGGAAACATTTGCCTCAAAAAATTCATGGTAACTCTCGCTGTGTGTGCAGTGGCACCATCCTGTTGGAACCATGTATCCTCTAATTGCATTACCTCAAGAGCCGGCTGAAAAAAAGTCTGGAAATGCCAAGAGCGACTGATTGCTTCCGAGCAGAGCGTTTCGGAGATTAGAGAACTGCTGCTCTAACTCTCTCGATGTTTTGTGGTGGTGTTGTAATCCTTCTCTCAGGTCCCTTTGTACAGGTGACACATTCCCTGCTGTTCGCAATTAAATTACCCTATTTACAATTGATTGTCGTCCAGGAACACGTCCGCATGGGGGAACAGCGAATCGTAAACAAAAAGCACGCTGCACTGCAGTGGTCGAGTGCGCATATGAAAAATACGCTTCGACACAATATGACCTCTCCGTACGTGTCCAATGCATGACAGCAACTGAAAGACAGACGAATACAAATCTCCCGTTAGCCACTATAAGCCATGCACACTCTCCACTCTCTTCGACCAACAGTGCCGACACAGCCTGCAGTGCAAAAAAAACAAATATCCACGCTCCACCCGTATAATACAAAATAATAGTTTAAAAGAAATGTTGACATTCCTTCATCTAGAGAAAAAATGTTGTTTTTTCGTTAGACCTAATTTTGTTTTATAGAAGATTTTGTGTAAAATTTTATCGTTTTCAGAAATTTTTGCGCAAAACTTTATAGACATAGAAATTTGTGCAAAATTTTATAATTTTTAGAAAATATTGTGCAAAATTTTATCGTTTTTATAAAATTTTGTGCAAAATTTTATCTTTTTTAGAAAATTTTGTGCAAAATTTTATCGTTTTTAGAAATTTTTGTTCAAAATTTGTGCAAAATTTGATCGTTTTTAGAAAATTGTGTTCAAAAAACTGTATAGACATACAAAATTTTATCTTTATATATAATTTGTGCAAAATTGTATCGTTTTTAGAAAATTTTATCGTTTTCAGAAAATTTTGGGCAAAATTTTATCGTTTTCAGAAATTTTTGTGCAAAATTTTATCGTTTTTAGAAAATGTTGTGAAAAATTTTTATCGTTTTTAGAAAATTTTGTGCAAAATTTTATTGTTTTTAGAAAATGTTGTGCAAAATTTAACCGTTTTTACAAAATTTTGTGCAAAATTTTATAGTTTTTAGAAAATTTTGTGCAAAATTTTATCGTTTTTAGAAAATTGTGTTCAAAATTTTATCGTTTTTAGAAAATGTTGTGCAAAATTTTATAGTTTTTAGAAAATTTTGTGCAAAATTTGATCGTTTTTAGATAATTTTGTGCAAAATTTTATCGTTTTTAGAAAATTTTGTGCAAAATTTTATCGTTTTTAGAAAATTTTGAGCAAAATTTTATCGTTTTTAGAAAATTTTGTGCAAAATTTTATCGTTTTTAGCAAATTTTGTGCAAAATTTTATCGTTTTTAGCAAAGTTTGTGCAAAATTCTTTCGTTATTAGACAATTTTGTGCAAAGTTCTATCGTTTTAGAAAATTTTGTGTAAAATTGTAACGTTTTTACAAAATGTTGTGCAAAATTTTATAGTTTGTAGAAAATTTTATCGTTATAGAAAATTTTGTGCTAAACTTTATCCTTATAGAAATTTTTATCGTTTTACAAAAAAAAATTGTGAGAAATGTTATCGTTATAGAAAATTTTGTGCAAAATTTTATCGTTTTTAAACAATTATTTGTACATTTTTATCGTTTTAAAGAATTTTGCTCAAAGTTTTATCGTTTTTAAATAATTTTATGCAAAATTTTATCGGTATAGATTTTTTTGTTGAAAAATTGTACCGTTTTTAGAAAATTTTGTGCAAAATTTGATCGTTTTTAGAAAATATTGTGCAAAATTTTATCGTTTTTAGAAAATTTGTGCAAAATTTTATAGTTTTTAGAAAATTTTGTGCAAAATTTTATCGTTTTTAGAAAATGTTGTGCAAAATTTTATCGTTTTTAGAAAATGTTGTGCAAAATTTTATCGTTTTTAGAAAATTTGTGCAAAATTTTATAGTTTTTAGAAAATTTTGTGCAAAATTTTATCGTTTTCAGAAAATTTTGGGCAAAATTTTATCGTTTTCAGAAAATTTTGGGCAAAATTTTATCGTTTTTAGAAAATGTGCAAAATTTTATCGTTTTTAGAAAATTTTGTGCAAAATTTTATTGTTTTTAGAAAATGTTGTGCAAAATTTTATCGTTTTTAAAAAAATTGTGCAAAATTTTATAGTTTTTAGAGAATTTTGTGCAAAATTTTATCGTTTTTAGAAAATATGCAAAATTTTATAGTTTTTAGGAAATTTTGTGCAAAATTTGTTCGTTTTTAAAAAAAATTGTGCAAAGTTTTTATCGTTTTTAGAAATTGTTGTGCAAAACTTGATCGTTTTTAGAAAATGTTGTGCAAAATTTAATCGTTATAGAAAATTTTGTGCAAAATTAATCGTTTTAGAAAATTTAGTGCAAAATTTTATTGTTTTTAGAGAATTTAGTACAACTTTTTATCGTTAGAAAATTTTGTGCAAATTTTTATCGTTTTTATTCTTTTTCTTTATTAAAAATGTTATCGTTATTTTATCGTTTTGCCAAAATTTTATATTTTTCAAAGTTTTGAAATGAAATTTTATTGAAAATTTATTGTGTTTGATAAATTTCGTTCATTAATTAAGACTGAGATGTACTGCTAGACTTTATCATTGTTGTTTTCGTTTTGTTATTTAATTATTCTTGTATAAGTCATTTGTTCGTCTTGCATAGTCAATCCTAAATACCTTAGCTATGTCTCTGGGCACTTATAATCTAGAGAATGCTGCCTTGTTTGTGCATCGCATTTAACTAACCTCTCGCTTTAAAACGCACATAAAAGCATCTAAGAGTTCATTATGTCTCACCCTGCTCGTGCTCGTTCGTTTAATCCTTTGTTTATCTATTAGATTTATTGTGAAGTGCTTAAAATTGAAAGTTCTGCAAACCTTTCAAAACTTTAATTAAAATCTTTGCGAATTTTAATTTAATTATTGTTTACCATTAACAACAGTTTGTTTGCCATTTAAAGCAACGGACAATGATAATGACATCATTTGTGGCATATTTTACTGAATGTTGTTGCTGATGCTTGATGATGTTGCTGATAAATGTCGTCGATAATAAAATGGTGCACAGTGGTTAGAAAACAAGGGGTGGGTATTAATATTAGTCAGCAATATTTTTTTGTTAAGGATTTTTAACAAAATGAGAAACATTATAAAAAGTTAGTAAGTACCTTAGTTGTTAGTACCTCATAAATCTATATTTATTCTTATAATTAATTATGATTATAAATCTTTGAAGGAAATAAATGAACTGAAACATTAATTTTCTTATTAAATATTTTTGGGTTCACTTTAAGGTTTGCTCCTGGCATCAAAAACATTTCTTATTTTTTCTTCGCCATTTATTGATTTCGCTCCACTGTGCAATACTCGGATGATGTAATGTCTGCTTGGTTTTATATTTGTTTTGAAATACGAAAATAAATTCAAAATGTCAAATGTTTAATGAAGATGTGCAAAATCGATTTTGTTTTTTTTCATAAATTTACTATTCCCATTAAATAAATGTGAACACAGCAACGAAAAGACCGTAAAGCCAACGTAAGCGCTGCGTCATTTATTGCTTTTTCGTGGTCGCTTAACAATTCTATGTGAGCATATTTAAAAAAAAAAAATAATGGTCGATGGTGGTGGCATTCGCTCAATTTACACATTTTCCATAAGCAAAAATTCCGGCGCTTTTTTGCTTGTCCCGTTTCAGACCACTCAGAACCGTTAGGCAAATAAACCGGCGAATGTACACTACCGAACCAAGTATTTGCGTATCTGACAAAGTTTATTATTCAAACATTGGCATTTGTTGTGGCACTTCCGCCCTTTCGGCCAAATGTCTTTTGGCTGATAAGTAACAGACAACTTCTTTGTGGCACCTTCTAGTACTTCGTTCGCATCCGCTCATTCATTCCCACCTTCAATTTGACCATTCATTTTGTGGTCTTGTGGGCAATTTGTTGTGTTGGCCCAATGTTTGGTTGGCCGCGTAAACCAAACATTTGATTGTTCACTTCGTTCGTCGTTCTATTTGGAATTCTTTGTAGCTTTTTTTTTCCCACTTTTCACCAAATTGTTAATTTGTATTCGTAGTGGCGCGTATTAATATTTTTTACGTTTGTAGTAGTTGTAAATAATACATATATTTTGTACACTTGGAGAAAAATATGCTAACATGACTTCGTTAAAGGTAGTTTAAGGTATGTTACTGCATAGGTGGGAATTTTTTTCCTCACCTCAAAAGCTATCGAAAAATCGGTGGCACAATATCGACAAATGTTTATCCTTACAGATCCACCCTCCCCAATATATAATATAATACGCCATTGTGTGATGCATAGTTTGTCTCATCATCTTTCAGCAAGGCTTGGTCTACAGTCGAACGAATATGATTGACAAATACTGACAAGGGTTATCTTCAGATCCTAGAGGTCAAAAAGGATAAGACTCTGTCTGTAGCAACACGTATTGGGATATTTCTAATAAAATTTTATTTTGCATTATCAAAACCAAAAATAATCAGAAGCGTTATGAATGAATGTCCTGTGTCATCAGGACATTCATAATGTCTCCTTAATATTTTATTGTTATATTTGTTTCATAGAAATTCTGTTGAACTTGCAAATTATGATTTTTTTTCCTGGTCCAGAGTTCTCAATATTTTTCGCCTATAAATTTCGGCATCCTAAATACGAAAATGAATTTAAAAAAATTTTCCTCTGATCAGTTTTCAACATAGAATTTTTGGAATTTTTCTACAAAAAACACGCACTTTGCAAAACTTCATCGTTTTAAAAAAATTTTGTGCAAAATGTTATCGTTTTTAGAAAATTTTGCGCAAAATGTTATTGTTTTTAAAAAATTTTGCGCAAAATGTTATTGTTTTTAGACAATTTTGCGCAAAATGTTATTGTTTTTAGACAATTTTGCGCAAAATGTTATTGTTTTTAGACAATTTTGCGCAAAATGTTATTGTTTTTAGAAAATTTGGCGCAAAATGTTATTGTTTTTAGAAAATTTTGCGCATAATGTTATTGTTTTTAGAAAATTTTGCACATAATGTTATTGTTTTTAGAAAATTTTGCGCAAAATGTTATTGTTTTTAGAAAATTTTGCGCAAAATGTTATTTTTTAGAAAATTTTGCGCAAAATTTTGTCCAAAATTTTATATTTATAGAAAATGTTGTCCAAAGTTATGTCTTTACAGAAAATTTTGTCCAAATTTTTATCTTTATACAAAATGTTGTCCAAAATTTTATCTTTATAGAAAATTTTGCCAAAAATTTTATTTTTATAGAAAATTTTGTCCATAATTTTATCTATATAGAAAATTTTGTCCCAAATTTTATCGTTCTTAAAAAATTTTGTGTAAAATTTTTGGAAATGTTTTCCCAAACTTTATCGTTTCTAGAAAATGTTGTCCCAAATTTTATCGTGTTTAGAAAAATTTGTACAAAATTTTATCTTTATAGAAAATTTTGTCCATAATTTTATCTTTATAGAAAATTTGTCCCAAATTAAATCGTTTTTAAAAAATGTTGTGCAAAATTTTATCGGTTTTGGAAATGTTTTCCCAAACTTTATCGTTTCTCGAAAATATCCCAAATTTTATCGTGTTTAGAAAAATTGTCCAAAATTTTATCCTTTTTAAAAAATTTTGTTCAAAATTTTATCGTTTGTAGAAAATTTTGTCCAAAATTTTATCGTTTTAAGAAAATTGTGCCCAAAATTTTATCGTTTCTAGAAAATTTCCCAAATTTTATCGTGTGTAGAAAAATTTGTCCAAAATTGTATTCTTTTTTAAATATTGTGTTCAAAGTTTTATAGTTTGTAGAAAAATTTGTCCAAAATTTTATCGTTTTAAGAAAATTTTGTCGAAAGTTCTATCGTTTTTAGAAATTTTTTTTTTTCCAAAATTTTATCGTTTTTAGAAAATTTTGTTCAAAACTGTATCGTTTTTAAAAAATTTTGTTCAAAATTTTATCGTAATAGAAAACTTTGTCCAAAATCGTACGGTTTTAGAAAATTTCTCATATTTTTTCGTTATTAGAAAATGTTGTCCCAAGTTTATGTTTTTAGAAAATTTTGTCCAAAATTTTATTTATATTTTAAAATTTATCGTTTTAGAAAATTTTGTTTAAAAATTTATCGTTTTTATAAAGTTTTGTCCAAAACTTAAGCGTTCTTAAAAAATTTTGCCCAAAATTTTGTGTAAATTTTTTCGTTTTTAGAAATGTTATCGTTTTTAGAAATTTTTTCGCAAAATTTTATTGTTTATAGAAAATTAAATCGTTTTTAAAAAATAAATAAAAAATGAAATGAAAGACAATTTTGCGCAAAAACTTGTTTATGGAAAATTTTGCACAAAATCTTATCGTTTATGAACAATTTTGAGCAAAATTTTACCGTTTATAGAAAATTTTGGGCAAAATCTTACCGTGTACAGAAAATTTTGCGCAAAATCCTATCCTTTATAGAAAATTGTGCGCAAAATCTTTTCGTTTTTAGAAAATTTTGGGCAAAATCCTATCCTTTATATAAAATTCTGCGCAAAATCTTTTCGTTTATAGAAAATTTTGCGCAAAATCTTACCGTTTATAGAAAATTTTGCGCAAAATCTTACCGTTTATAGAAATCTTACCGTTTATAGAAAATTTTGCCCAAAATCTTGCCGTTTATAAAAAATTTTGCGCAAAATCTTGTCGTTTATAAAAAATTTTGCGCAAAATCCTATCGTTTTTAAAAACTTTTGTCAAAACCGTGAATAAAAAGAACGTTCGTCGATAGTTTATCGCTCAAAAAAATTTTGAAATTTTTTGTTTGTAGTTTTTAGAAACATTTGTTTAAAATTTTATTTTTTAGAAAATTTTGTATAAAATTTTATGGTTATAAAAATATAGTCGAAGTTTTGTAGTTATAAATACGTTTAAAAACTTTACCGTTAAAAACAAAAATTCTCAGATTTTTTGAAACTTTTATTGCTTCAAGTGTATTTCCATGTGAGGTAACCATGACTTGCCTCTTTTCCTGTAAAATGTTTACAAACATTTCATAATGCTTTTCCCTCTGGCATAATATGTGAATTCTTTCTCTACCTTTTCATGCTGCTGGTGGTAATGAAGGCATAAAAATCTTTTTCGTTTTTGGTTAAATGCACTTGCTTCCCGCTCCCTCTAACTGCTGGCCCGTGTAGTGTTCATTTTATGTTTTTTTTTTCGTCTTTCTTGCCAATCAGCCTTTGTCCAACCAACCTTAATTGTGTACGTATAAGTGGAAAAATGTTCAATTCTTTTATTATTACCTCTGGGTATTGCGGTTTGAAATTTAAAAAACAAAATAACAGAATTAACATTCTACAAATTGGTGTGCAGCGGGCTTTTTTTTCGGTTAACTTTTGTTTCAGTGGAATATTTGCGATTTAATTAACAATTTTTAAAATTGAAATCTGTAGGAACTGTTGGTTTTTTGATTGAATTAAAATGGCATAAACAAAAGCCACTCATTTTAAAAAATTTATAATCAGGCAGGGTATTCAAGCCAAACGCTTGAAGAGTGATAAGTACAACTGGGAGTAACTGGTGAACATGAGATGGCTGGTGGAGTCGTTGGGGATCAATGGCAATGGTTCAATTAATGTTTCAAACACTGAGGGGGGAATTGCATAATATTATATGATTTCAATTAAAATGTGGATAATTTATAAATCATTTGTGGGATCACATGAATATAAGCCAGAGCTTGGATTCCGCAAAATTGTTTGGATGTTTTTAAAGCCATACCCACTTTTGTGTTAATGGTTTCGTACCACTGTGCCTTTATAAGCCTTTAGTGCTGGTGATGGCATTAACAGGTATAAGGCTATCACAAGTGCTTGGCTGGAGGGATACGGGCAATTGCCATCTTGTGCAACTCATCTTTAATGCCTGGAACCACATACGACGACATGGCCTGGCAGCCGACATTGTTCCCAAAACCCATAAATACTTTTATGCTCGCATATGTTTAAATACAATCCGAGTTGAGTGTGTGTGTATGCTGTGGTCTACGAGTGTGAGTAAATACTTTTTGTTAAGTATTTAAGTGCTTTTAAGTGTCTCGAATTTTATGGCAATTTATAAATATTTCAACAAGATATTGAATGTACATCGTAGCGTTTACGTAAAACATGCAACAACAAAAACCGAAACAGACAACAAAGCTATCTTCCATGCCATCCAAATAGCACAACAGCAGCACATATGTGAGCAGCCGCCAGCAGCCAGCAGCTAGGCACTACTCCATATGTATCGGATCGCATGGAAACCAGAAGTAGTTACCGTAAAATATTCGTAGTGCCACAATTGGAATTCTCCACCTCCCCCTACTCCAAACCCACCTCCTCATGTTAAGCATTCAAGTGTGTTTTAGGTTTGAGTCTTTGTTTAGAAAACCCACAACCACTCACATGGGATTTGACTCGAAGCTCGTCCACAGCTCGCTCATACATGCCTTAGCAAATCATAGATACTCGTATCTGTCATATCCGATATCATAATTATAAAAGTGGCGTAAAACATCAAAAGTCACACTCACACACACTCAGACTAAGCCAAAAGACAAACAGAAAGTAAGAGGATACTTCAAGGTTGTGTGCAAGCGCCAACTATTGTCGCTGTTGTAATGACAACAGCAAAATTTGTGGAGCCCCGCACAAAAAAAAATACAATCAAGGTCAGAATTACTACTGCTGTAACTCTCAAGGTCGTAAGATTTGTAGGGCAAACAAAAAACAAAAATAGCAGTTCTTGGGAAGAGTCAAATGTCACCGTCACAATTAATGGGAAATGGCCAAAAGGTCATTGAATTAACTTCCACAAATACAGAACATTTTGTTTGCCACAAAATGTTCTATTTTTGTAGAAGTGGAATTGAGTGAATAGTATATGTGACGCGCAAAATAGAAAAGGACCTAATGGTAAAAACCAGTTTTGTTCAGGAGAGCCATTTTAAAGATTTAAATACGTGTATTTTTGGTGTAGAGTCGTCGACTTCACTTTCATAAAACGCGCATGTCTCCGGGAGGGAACACTTTTGGGGCATGGGATCGCTCTCATTCGAGGCTCGGATGTTGTCCACATCAAAAAAAAAAAAAAAGTGAAAATTGATTTTTTTTACCCTTAGGTCCCTTTCTCTATGCGCTGTCACATATATATATATATATATATATATATATATATATATATATATATATATATATATATATATATATATATATATATATATATATATATATATATATATATATATATATATATATATATATATATATATATATATATATATATATATATATATATATATATATTTCTGGCCTAAAAATGAAAATGCGGATATTTTTTTATGAAAAATGGTTTTATTGTTTTTCAAAGTATACTCCAGCATGATTTATAGACTTTTGCATGCGCTCAAACCAATTTTTGAAGCACCTTTTCCTCTCCGATTGAGACACCTCCAAAACATGGTTTTTGAACGCTTTAACAGCATCGAAAATTGTTGACCACGCATTTTTTTCTTGATGTGCGGGAATAAAAAGAAGTCATTGGGTGCAAAGGTCGGGGCTGTACGGCGGATGACCCATCATTTCGACGTTGTGGCCGGTCAAAAAGGCACTGGTTTGAGCCGATGTGTGAGAGCTCGCATTGTCATGGTGCACAATGATTCCTCTTCTCTTGTTCGTTTTTTGAATTTCACAGTGATTCGTCTTCTCTTGTTCGTTTTTCGAATTTCTTTGAAGACTTTAGGAAAACAAATTGTGGTCTACCACTCAGTGTTAACCGTCCTACGATGCTCCAGCGGAACAGTCGCCACATGACCACTTTTGCTGAAGAAACAACCGACCAATTGCTTCGAAGTGCTTCTTCCACGAACAACTTTCCTTAGATTTGGCTCGCCTTCGAAGACCCACAAGGTCGATTGCTGTTTTGTTTCGGGCTCATACGCATAGACCCATGATTCGTCACCTGTGACGATCTTAAAAACGTCTTTTAAAGCACCGTGATCGTATTTTTTCAAAATTTCTTTGCATTAATCGACACGAGCTTTTTTTTTGAGCGTTTGTCAAATTGTGCGGGATCCAACGGGAACAAAACTTTTTTACGGCCAGGTGTTCATGCAATATCGAATGTATGCTGGTGGAAGAAATGCCCAAGGATGCCTCTATCTCACGGTATGTCACATGACGATATGCATTATCAGAGTTCACGCACGGCATAAAAATTATCTGGCACAACGGCCGTTTTTGGACGACCTCCGTCTTTGAGCGACCGTCGGCCACGAAATGCCCAAGGGTGCCTCTAGGTCACGGTATGTCACATGACGATCTTGCATTATCAGTTCACGCACGTCATCATTGATCTGTGGCACAACGGCCGTTTTTGGACTACCTTCACGACGTTCGTCCTTGAGTGAGCGTCGGCCACGATTGAATTCATTAAACCAGTTTTTCACTGTGCTATAGGATGGTGCTTCATCGCCATACAAAGACTTAAGTTCATCGATGCACTCTTGTCGTGATAATCCACGTCGAAAGTTGTGAAAAATGATTGTACGAAAATGTTCACGAGTTAATTCCATTTTTTTTGCCGAATTGATTTTTTCAAGTCTCACTAAACAATACAAATGATGGTCGTACGTCAAAATTTTCTGAGAACGTTTATGCTAAAAAATGTCAAACTTTCCAGTAGAAATCTATATAGCAGAAATATACTTTATATAGCAACCTCGTTTTTTAATTAACCTAGAACTTTTTAAAATTATTTCTCTAATTTTAAGACATAGCTTCAATATAAGTAACAAGAACTATCAACATTTCGCATCATTTTCGCGCTTAAATCAAACATTGTGGAATTACATGCACTCGTAACATACATATTACTCAGTAGGGACATAAATACTGTTACAACATTGAACACACCCATTTCAATAGTACGAGGGCGGTTCGGAAGCTCCTTAGCCTAGCACAAAAAGCGCGGTAAAAACAGAAAAAAATTAAGTGTTTTGGAAACTTCCATCTCTGCTATGAACACATGTTAAATTTTGTTTCGATCTGGCAACTCCTTCATATAGAAACAGGTGTTCACAAAAGACTCATCCGCGATTTTTTTACAATGGAAAAATTAGAAATGCGTGGCGCATTAAATATTTACACAAAAAAGGTTTATCGGGACAAGAAATTCATAATGATATGGTGAATGTGTTAGGTGAAAGTGCTCCTTCATATGCAACAGTAAAAAATTGGGTTGCTGAATTTAAACGTGGTCGTACAAGCATTGAAGATGAACCACGTAGTGTACGTCCAAAAACAGCAACAACAACAGAAATTGTAGCCAAAGTGCATGATGTGGTATTAAATGATCGACGAATAAAAGTGCGTGAAATAGCTAATATCATGGGCATCTCAAATGATCGAGTCCATTTAATTTTGCATGAAGAACTACTGATGAAAAAGCTTTCTGCAAGATGGGTGCCGCACTTGTTAACAGTCGTCCAAAAACGCATAAGAATGAGCATTTCTCAAGCTTTTTTGGATCGTTTTCAGCGAAATAAAATGGATTTTAAGCGTCGTTTCATAACTGTTGATGAGACATGGATGCACCACTATACTCCAGAGACAAAAGAACAATCCAAACAATGGACTGAGGCTGGAGGAAGTGTCCCAAAGAAGGCAAAAACAATTCAATCGGCTCGTAAGGTTATGGCAACGGTTTTTTGGGACTTCAAAGGTACTTTATTGATTGACTATCTGCAAAAGGGTAAAACAATAAATTCAGAGTATTATTGCAACCTTTTAGATCAATTAAATGTACAAATTCGAAAAAACGTCCTGGCTTTCAACACAACGCACCAGCGCACAAGAGTGTTTTAACAATGGCTAAAATCAACGAATTAAAGTACGAGTTGCTTGACCACCCACCTCATTCTCCTGATTTAGCTCCCAGTGACTTTTACCTGTTCCCAAACCTAAAAAAAATCCTTGCTGGCCAGCGTTTTATCTCAAATTAAGATGCAATTACAGTTGTAAACCACTATTTTGAAGACCTTGAGGAATACTATTTTAATCAAGGCATAGAATTGCAAGATAAGCGTTGGACTAAGTGTATTGAAGTTTCAGGAGATTATATTGAAAAATAAAAATATTTTTGAAAAACTAACTATTCTCTTTCATTGATAGGCTAAGAACTTACCGAACCGCCCTCGTAGAACTGAACATACCCCGTTAATTTCATATGGGTTTTGAAAGCTAACCTCAATAGCGTTAGCCTGTAACGGGATTTTAAAATTCAAATCAACTTTCATCATGGAGTGGTTAGATAATGAGAACCGTATCGCTGTAATAGCGCTTTTCAAGTGAAGAAATGAAAAAAGCGATATTTTCAAAACGCTCCTGCCACAAAGGATTAGCCGCATGTTCGTCTACCGATGCATAAAACTGTTTGAGGAGACTGGAGACGTAAAAGACCGCCACCGGTCGGGCCGCCCACGCTCTGTTCGAACACCGCATGTCATCAAAGCCGTTAAATGAAGAATTCGCAGAAATCCGCTCCGAAAACAGAAAATCATGGCCCGTGAGATGAATATCACGCAAAAGTCCATGAGTCGAATCATAAAAAAAGACTTCGGACTTGGGGCTTTCAAATGATGTACCGGATATCTATTGAATGCAGCTTTAAAAAAAAATAGGATTGAAAAATGCAAACGTCTTTTGGCGAAGCACGCTGATAAATTGCACAGAAAAATTTTGTTCACCGATGAAAAATTTTTACCGTCCAGGAAAAATTTAACAAGCAAAATGTATGCGCGGTCATCTAAGGAAGCATCTGAACTGATCCCAAGGGTTGAAAAGGGTCATCACCCAGCTTCAGTCATGGTTTGGTGGGGTGTCTCTTACGATGGGGTCACTGACCTGTATTTCTGCGAACAAGGAGTCGCCAAAACATCGGCCAAAGTTTACCAAGAAACCGTTTTGGAAACTGTTGTGAAGCCTCTTAACAATTACTTGTTCCAAAACCAGCCATGGACTTTCCAGCAGGATTCTCCGCCGGCCCATAAGGCTAAAACGTCCCAGGCCTGGCTTCGAAACAATTTGCCAGCGTTCATTTCCTCTAAAGAATGGACCTCAGGCAGTCGAGATTTGAACCCATTGGATTACAAATTGTGGACGGTTTTAAAGGACAAGGTTGGTCACAAAAATACCACAACATTGGATCTCTTAAGGCTGCTTTGGTTCGAGCTGTGGCCAATTTTCCAATGGACGAGGTTCGTGCAGCTATTGAGGATTGGCCAGTGTGACTTAAGGAGTGTGTAAAGGCAAAAGGCGGACATTTCGAATAAGTAGAGTTGTTTTGGATACAATACGTATACATCAATAAATATATTTCAAAATATTTGGTCCAAAAACATTCAGTACTTTTTATTTTACAGCATAAAACGTGTGTAACAGTATTTACGTCTAAGTATAAAATTTCAAATCAAGTGGAAATTCGTTATTAGTAATGTGAAAATACATTTTATAGCATTTATTTTTTGAATATAATTTCCTTCAAATGTTGGCCGCAATTACGCCTACGCTTTTCCATTCTGAGGGTCCAATTTCGGATGACTCGTTCGAGCATTTCGACCGGTATGGCTTTAATGACACGCGTAATGTTGGCTGCCAAATCTGAAACGTAGCTGGTTTGTCAGCATAGACTTTGGAAAAAGAAAGGAAAAAGAAAAATATCTGAAGGTGTGATATCACTCGATCGAGGCGGCCAACTCACCTGTGCAAAACGTGAAATTAGCTGCTTTTCGTAATGACTTCTCAATAGATCGATTGTTTGAGCAGATGTATGGCAAGTGGCACCGTCCTGTGCCAAGTGTCGTCAAGATTACGGGCTTCAATTTTAGGTAGCATAAAGATCGATATCAAGGCGCCATAGAGAGCACCATTAACGAATACATCGCGGCCATCATCATTTTTGAAAAAATATGCACGGATGATTCCACCAGCTTATAAACCGCACCAAACCATGGTTCTCTCTGGGTATAATGGCACCTCTCGAACCTCTTCTTGGTGCTATTCAGCCCAAATGCGGCAATTTCGTGTATTGACTTTGCCGTTGAGCCAGAAATGGGCCTTATCACTGAACAAAATTTTGGTCGAAAACAGCGAATCTTCCCGTTCTTTTCCATAATACAAAATCGATTACGCGAATCCTTGGAATTATTTAAAAGCATTTGGAATAATAGATGGTTGCGTACAATATCTGTAATTCTTTTTCTCAACAAACAAGATTTGTTAGCTGAAAAAATAAAAGCTGGTAAAAGTAAACTTTCGGATTATTTTGCCGAATTCAATAAATATCAAACACCAAGTGATGCAATAATCGAGTCTGGAGACGATCCTGAAGTTATAAGGGCTAAGTATTTCATACGTGATGAATTTTTGCGTATATCTACCGCTAGTGGCGATGGCAAGCATTATTGCTATCCCCATTTTACATGTGCTGTAGATACCGAGAATATCAAGCGAGTATTCAATGATTGTCGAGATATAATTCAAAGAATGCACCTTCGTCAGTATGAATTGTTATAGGTTTATTCTACAAAAATCACTTAATAAAAGTAATGTGCAAATAATACAACTAAAAAAAAAAAATACAGTTGCCAACATTTGAAGGTAATTATTTTCAAAAAATAAATGCCATAGAATGTCCTTTCAAATAACTAATCGAGATTCCACACTTGATTTGAATTTTTATATTTTGTTTTTGTTCTGAAAAAAATACCTCTAGATGGATTACACTATATTAAAGGTTTTCCATCCATTTCATTAAATTAACCCTCTGTGCCTAGCCACATATCCCTAGGTAAGACTTCAACCAATCAATTTAAATCTTTTATATCTTATTAACCCTTAAGTAGCCGGAAATATATAGGATTCAAACTCAAACTTTATAAATATGTCTCAATCACCTTTATCTTTAAACTGATTTGACACTTCAAAACCAAAATTTTGTTTTATACAAATTAAAAGCAGAAAATCGTTCCACTATAAAAACCAAGTTTTGAAAAAACTGTTCATAATTTCAATTAAAGAGTTAATATTTGAAAAACCCTAAATATAAACACTTGAAAAATAAAATTGGAAAATTGCTGTGTACCCGAACAACAGTCGGTTGTAGCGATGAAACACATTGATAGTTCGTGCAACCACCAACATTCGGTTGTGGCAACGAATCTCTTCTCTGTGTGCAATTGGATTTATGCAATACGTTTGGTTTTTTAACCAAGTTTTTCTCTGCGTGTACACGAAAAAAAACATGGCTACGAAAAAGCATGGCTACTATATGGTCACGGCAATAATAATATGTTCTCCGCAATAAAAGTATGTTCGTCGTAACCATAGTATTGTTTACTGAATTTAATTTTAACAACAGTATGATTGCCGCAATATTAATTCTGTTGAAATGTAACAATAGTATTGTTGCCAAATTTAATAATGAAAATATGGTTTTAGTAACAATATTAATATGGTTGGTGCGACAAAAGTATTATTATTTGGGTTTTGTGTTGACAATAATATGATAACGGCAATCATACTGTATGATTGTAATTTTTCCTCATTTAAAAATGCTTTTTAGAACAATGTTATTGTTACGGATAGTACACGATAGTACTTTTTATATGGGAATTAAACAATTTCAAACAAACTGCTTTTGCTTTGTTTAACTGAAATATTTTTAACAAAAACGCTTAGGTTTTTTTAAACTAATTTTTTCTTCTGTTGAGTAAATCACTTCTATAATTTTTAATTAAATGTATTTTTAAATAATTTTCATAATTCAAATCAATTGTTGACAACCTAACCCAATTCTAATAAATAATATTGGGGATCATAGTATTCTTATAGGTATTTGTGATCGTACCATGGTTGTAGTGATCATAACATGGTTACGTGTGAATCATACTATGGCTGTGAGGATCATACTATGGTTGTATGTGAAACATACTATGGTTGGGAGAATCATAATATAGTTGTGGAGATCATAGTATGGTTGAGTGTGAATCATACTATGGGTGTGTGGTTGTGTGATCATACTTTCGTTGTAAGGATCAAAGTATGGTTGTGGTGGTTGCATTTGCATCATACTTATATTGTAGGGATCATAATTTTATTGTACCCCAACCATACAGCCAACAATAGTATTATCCTCTTCGAATATTGTCACCACAACCATACTATTTTTCTGCCTGTACCTTCCACTGTACGAGGGCGGTTCGGAAAGTTCTTAGCCTATCAAGGAAAGAGAATAGTTAGTTTTTGAAAAATATTTTTATTTTTCAATATAATCTCCTGAAACTTCAATACACTTAGTCCAACTCTTATCTAGTAATTCTATCCCTTGATTAAAATAGTTTTCCTCAAGGTCTTCAAAATAGTGGTTTACAACTGTAATTGCATCTTCATTTGAGGCAAAACGCTTGCCAGCAAGGAATTTTTTTAGATTTGGGAACAGGTAAAAGTCACTGGGAGCTAAATCAGGAGAATAAGGTGGGTGGTCAAGCAACTCGTACTTTAATTCGTTGATTTTAGCCATTGTTAAAACACTCTTGTGCGCTGGTGCGTTGTCTTGATGGAAAATTATTTTTTTGTGTTGTAAGCCAGGACGTTTTTCTCAAATTTGTACATTTAATTGATCTAAAAGGTTGCATGAGTACTCTGAATTTATTGTTTTACCCTTTTGCAGATAGTCAATCAATAAAATACCTTTGAAGTCCCAAAAAACCGTTGCCATAACCTTACCAGCCGATTGAATTGTTTTTGCCTTCTTTGGGGCACTTCCTCCAGCTTCAGTCCATTGTTTGGATTGTTCTTTTGTCTCTGGAGTATAGTGGTGGATCCATGTCTCATCAACAGTTATGAAACGACGCTTAAAATCCATATTATTTCGCTGGAAAACGATCCAAATAAGCTTGAGAAATGCTCATTCTTATGCGTTTTGGGACGACTGTTAACAAGTGCGGCACCCATCTTGCAGAAAGCTTTTTCATCTGTAGTTCTTCATGCAAAATTAAATGGACTCGATCATTTGAGATGCCCATGATATTAGCTATTTCACGCACTTTTATTCGCCGACCATTTAATACCATATCATGCACTTTGGCTACAATTTCTGTTGTTGTTGCTGTTTTTGGACGTCCACTACGTGGTTCATCTTCAATGCTTGTACGATCACGTTTAAATTCAGCAACCCAATTTTTTACTGTTGCATATGAAGGAGCACTTTCACCTAACACATTCGCCATATCATTATGAATTTCTTGTCCCGATAAACCTTTTTCTTTCTAATTTTTCCATTGCAAAAAAATCGCGGATGCGTCTTTTGTGAACACCTGTTTCTATATGAAGGAGTTGCCAGATCGAAACAAAATTTAACATGTGTTCATAGCAGAGATGGACGTTTTCAAAACACTTAAATTTTTTCTGTTTATACCGCGCTTTTTGTGCTAGGCTAAGAAGTTTCCGAACCGCCCTCGAATCCTCTTCGAATATTGTCACCACAACCATACTATTTTTCTGCGTGTTCCTTCCACAATACGCTAACGATGCAGGCTGTTGTAATCGTTATTTAGTCTAAATCTTATTGAATTTTTATATTTTTTTATAGAATATTTAAGATTATTGCAGCATGAGTAATTCGCTGTAGTAAAAGTTGTCGAGACACGGCCAATTATTTTTTGTTTTCAAGTCTACCATTGAAAACGGGCAAACGATTAAAAATACGCCCCTACTGCAGCAACACATGCTCTCATAAGCACAGCATATTCTGATTTGTGCTAAACCACTGCGTGTAGCAAGCCAGACAAGATACCAGCATTCTCAGTTATTTATTTCAATACTAAGTGAATTGAAGGTCTTTGTTGTTGTATTGCTTTGATTTTGAAAATTGTGTGTAAAACTCGTGTGCGCTCGCTAGCCCGTTCGTTCGTTCTTAGCAATGACCAAGAGACCGACCAAACGACCATAAATTCGTACTAATTACAGAACAAGTTCCATTCAATTTTTGTGGGCTTGCTGGGGTTCATGCTGTACTACCTGTCGGCCGGTATGCCATTCCTCATAATGATGTTAATCATAACTAAACATTGAAAGAAACACTAAAAAAAGAAATAAAAAAGTAAACAAAAACAAGAAACTCGACAACCTGTTGTTGGATTTTATTAGACGACATAAATGTGTTATTAATATCTCTTATTTATGTTATTTTTTATAATTTGCAAATTTTGCATATAAATTTGTTTGGACAACCGCGCAGTGGTGGTGTGGATCGGACCGCCTGACCAGTTTTAAAAACTACTCGTTTTTGTGTTTTCTTTCTTGTCTTCTTCCACTTTGAGTCTTTCTTAGACATGCTTCCAATGTTATTTTTGAACTTTTGGTGATATTTTTCTTTTATTTTTGCCTGGTACTTGATACAACAACAATAATTTCTTCATTGTTTGTTGTGTGGCTTGATCTTGAGTTGGTTTTTTGTTTGTTGTTTATTTCTTTTAATTGTTTAATAAATTGTTAATAAATTTGTGTGTGAATGGTATTTTTTTCGTGACTGCGCTATGCATTCAATGGCTGATCATCATTTCGGATAATTTCGTTTTACTGAAGCCTTTATGTTGTGCCAAGACTGTTCAAAAGCCAGCGAAACGCTTGGTCCATTGTTTTTGAAATGTTGCGAATGATTCACATTTAAAAATAACATAACGAAAATGCCTTAACGTCATTTCAAAGACAATTCAAATCAAATTAATTAGACAGGCACTCAGATAAAATGCAAACCAAAATAAAAATAAATGACCGAAGAAGAAATAAAATAACGGGTGATCAATCTAGACTAGATATTTTATATTTCCAGATATTTCTAGTTTTTTTTCAAAATAAAAAGAATACAAATATTCAAATTTATTGTTAATTCGAAAGGACATTTTATGCCATTTATTTCAGGAAGTACTTTCATCCAATGTTGGCCGCAACTGCACCTCAGGGTCTCCATTCGAAGGGTTCAATTTTGGATGACTCGCTTCGAAGTGCTTCTTCCACGAACAACTTTCGTTGGATTTGGCTCGCCTTCGAAGACAACTACACCTCAGGGTCTCCATTCGAAGGGTTCAATTTTGGATGACTCGTTCGAACATTTTGACCGGTATGGCGTTAATAAAAAAAGCTGAATCGTAGCTGGTTTGTCAGCGTAGACTTTGGACTTAACGTAGCCCCAAAGAAAAAAGTCGAAAGGTGTGATATCACACGATCTAGGTGGGCAACTCAGCAAAACGTACACGTAGAAAATAAACATGTTTACTATATGTGATGCGCAAAATAGAAAGGGACCTAAGGCTAAAAACCAGTTATGTTCAGGAAAGCCATTTTAAAGATTAGGTCCCTTTCTATTTGCGCTTAGAATCTTCGACTTCACTTTCATAAAACGCGCATATCTCTGGGAGGGAACACTTTTGGGGCATGGGATCGGTCTCATTCGATGCTCAGATGTTGTCCACATCAAAAAAGAAAAAAATGAAAATTAATTTTTTTTACCCTTAGGTCTCTTTCTCTATGCGCTGTCACGTATGGTCGCGGCAATAAAAATGTGTTCTCTACAATAAAAACATTGTCGTCGCAACCATAGTGTTGTTTTGTGAATTTCATTTTGACAACAGTATGATTGCCGCAATATTAATATTGTTGAAATGTAACAATAGCATTATTGCCAAATTAAAAAAAAAATAAGGTTGTAGCAACAATATAAATATGGTTGGTGCGACGAAAGTATTGTTATTTGAATTTTATGTTAACAATAATATGATTACGGCAATCATACTGTATGATTGTAATTTTTCTACACGCACAAAAAAAGTATGGTTGGGGTAACAATATTCGAAGAGCAATATTATGATCATCACAACAATAGTATGGTTCACACACAACCATACTATGAACCCCATAACAATATTATGGTCCTCACAACAATAGAATTATTAACTCACAACCATACTATAATCCCCACAACCATATTATTATTCACATTCAACCATACTATGTTCCCCACAACCATATTATGATCCTTATAACCATAGTATGTTTAACGTACAACCATAGTATGATCCTCACAACCATAGTATGACTTACACACAATCATACTATGATCCCCAAATTTTTTTGTAAAGATTGGGCTAAGTTGTTATTTAACAATAGAGAATTTTATTATTTTTTTAACGTAATAAAAGGTGTGATTTATTAAACAGTAAAAAATTTATTTATTAAAAATATTTCAGTTAAACTAATTCGTAGTTTGTTTCGAAAAAATTTAATTATTTTTACTATTACTGCGTAAGATTCGGAAAAATAACATTGTCAAATTAAAAAAAAATACAATTTTTCCGGTATGATTGCCGTAATCATGTTTTTGTTAACATAACACCCATGAAAACAATACATTTGTTCCACCAACCTTATTTATATTGTTGCTACAACCATATTTTCATTTTTAAATTTGGCAACAATACTATTGTTACATTTCAACAATAGTAATATTGTCGCAATCATACTGTTGTCAAAATGGAATTAAAAAAAAAATACTATGGTTGCGACGACCTTACTATTATTGCAGAAAACATACTATTGTTGCAGTGACCATATAGTAACCATATCTATTCTCTGCGTGTATATTTAAATATGTTTTTAGAACTATGTTATTGTTACGGACCTAATGCAATTATGGTACTTTGTTTATGGAAATTAAAAATTTTCAAACAAATTCCTTCGGTTTTGTTTAACTGAAACATTAAAAAAAACGCTTACGTTTTTTGAAACTGATTTTTTCTACTGTTAAATAAATCACTCCTATTATTTGGAATTTAATGTATTTTTAAGTAAGTTTTCATAATTTAAATCTATTGTTGACAACTTAACCTAAATCTAATAAATAATTTTGGGAATCGTAGTATATTTGTGTTTGATCATGCCATGGATGTAGGGATTATAACATGGTTGCGAGTGAATCATACTATGGTTGTGAAGATCATACTATGGTTTTATGTGAAAAATACTATGGTTGTGAGGATCATAATATGGTTGTGATTTTATGTGAAACATACTATGGTTGTGAGGATCATAATGTGGTTGTAGAGACATAGAATGGTTGAGTGTGAAACATACTACTGTTTTGAGGATCATACTATGGTTGTATGTGAACATACTATGGTTGTGAGGATCATAATATGGTTGTGGAGATCGAAGTATGGTTAAGTGTAAATCATACTATTGTTGCAAGGATCATAATATTGTTGGGCCACAACCATGTACCCAACAATAGTATAATGCTTTTCGACTATTGATATCCCAACTTAACTTTTTTTCTACCTGTATATTTAGCTGCTCTTCAAAATGATCTCTCGACTGTGTGGCAAGTGATATCGTCCTCTTGAAACCAAATGTCGTCAAGACTACGGTCTTCAATTTCAGGTACAAAAGGTCCGATATCATAGCGCAACGGCGAGCACCATTGTGATTAAGTTCCGACCATCATCATTTTTAAAAAAAATGCAGACCGAAGATTCCACCATCCTATAAACGGCACCAAACCTTGGTTTTCGCGGTGTAAGTCTTTCCATGATGAAATGGCAAACAATGCTGAAATGAATAAACACAAAGTTTAACACTACTCACGCGTAATCTGTATAAAAGACCCTTTTGAAAAAGTACCTCTAGATTGATCAACCGTAAGAAATTTGAAAATTTATGGACCGATGATTCCACGAGCCCATAAACCGCACCAAATCTTGGATTTCGCGATATAAATCTATCCATGATGAAATGGCAAACGATACTGAAAAAAAAAAACAAAGTTTGACAAAACTCATTCTATTGAAAAAAATACCTCTTGCTTGATCACTCACCCGTCATACACAAACACAGGACGGATTCGTAGCCACAACCGATTTTTTTATTGCGAACCGAATGATCGAATGACCGATGATTCCACCAGCCCATAAACCGCACCAAATCTTGGATTTTGCGATATAAATCTTTCCTTGGTGAAATGGCAAACAATACTGAAAACAAAAACAAAGTTTGACACAACTCACCCTATTGAAAAAAAAACCTCGAGATTTATTACCCGTCATACTCACACACAGAGAGAACAGATTCGTTGCCACAGCCGATTTTTTTTGCCAACGGAATAATAGAGGAAACATGCACTTGGTGTATTACATCAGTACAACTGAATGTTAGTTGAAGCTCTGTAAAGTTCAGTTATTGGAACTGTAGTATCGGTGCAACATGCCTAGTATCCGTAACTTCAGAAGAGAATTTTTTGATTTAAAAATCCACATACCACACTTGTTGAAAGAAAAACGTTTAAGTTTTATTCAGAAGCAAAAAAACTTTTTTCTTACACATTTGAATTCCTCATAGGGAGGAGTATCATGACGCACAGTGCATCGTTTCATTGACAAAGATCATCAAACTGACCTGCTTCGAATTTAAATTTTTTGCTTCGAATTTAGATTAGAGGATAAAATCCGCTTTTTTGGGCTGTAGAGCCATTCAAAGTTCGCGATTTGTATCCAGAATTAATTAATACTGTAGTTTCATTTCTGAGTAGTTGAACGAAAATATTTGTCAAAGACGCATTTTTAGACTGAATCGACTTGGCTTATAATTTATGAATAGTTAAGGAGTGGTACAAATATTGATTTTTTTCAAATTTTCTTTTAAATCTTATAAAAATTATTTTGAATTAATTTTTAATATTTAATTTTTTTTTGATGAATATATGAAAAATTTTAAATTTTTGACGGTAAAATAAAAAAAAAATGTCATAATATTCTGTGTTGTTTTCCACAATAAATTAGTTTGGAATTTCGTCTATTAGAAAAAAAAACGAAATCTTCGCAGATTTTGTCCGATTCTTTTTGATTTTCATTTTTTTAAAGTGCCTATGATGAATTTTTTATTTGAAAAATTCTGAATTTTTGACTTCAAAACGCAAAAAAACACCAACAAATTCGCTAAAAAAAATTTTTGCTCAATAAATTAGTTTGGACTTTCGTCTATTAGAAAAAACAACCTCTTCGCCGAGTTTGTGCATTTATTTTTGATTTTTAAAAGTATCTACGATGAATTTTTTATTCGAAAAATTCTCGATTTTTGATTCCACAAAACCTTAAAAAAAATTCGGTAAAATTTGTTTGCACAATAACAAAGTTTGGACTTTCGTCTGGTAGAAAACAAATGAAATCATCGCCGATTTTTTCCGATTTTTTTTAAATTTCATATTTTAAAAAGTGTCTAAGATGAATTTTTTATTCGAAAAATTCTCAGTTTTTGATTCCAAAAACAAAAAATACCAAAAAAATCGTTGAAATTTTTTGCTCAATAAATAAGTTTATACTTTCGTCTTTTAGAAAAAAACAACCTCTTCACCGATTTTGTCCGATTCTTTTTGATTTTCTTTTTTAAAAAAGTGTTTATGATTTTTTATTCGAAAAATTCTCAATTTTTGATTCCAAAAAACAAGAAACACCAAAAAATTCGTTGAAATTTTTTTGTTCAATAAATTAGAGTTTTTCGAATAAAAAATGTATTATAGAAAGGTTGTTTTTTCTAATAGACGAAAGTCTAGTCTATTAGAAAAAACAACCTCTTCGCCGACTTATTGCTTTTTGATTTTCCTTTTTAAAAAGTTTCTATAATAAATTTTTTATTCGAAAAACTCTCAATATTTGATTCCAAGAAGCAAAAAACACCAACCTCTTCGCCTATTTTATCCGGTTCTTTTTGATTTTAATTTTTTAAAACAAATTCTATGGTGAATTATTTATTCGAAATCCTCAATTTTTAATTCCAAAATTTCGCAATTTTTTAATTTCAAAAATTCTCAATTTTTAATTCCAAAATTCTCAATTTTTGATTCCAAAAATTCTCAATTTTTAATTCCAAAAATTCTCAATTTTTTAATTCCAAAAATTCTCAACTTTTGATTTCAAAAATTCTCAATTTTTGATTTCAAAAAGCAACATCCAAAATTTCGCAATTTTTTAATTCCAAAATTCTCAATTTTTGATTCCAAAAATTCTCAATTTTTAATTCCAAAAATTCTCAATTTTTTAATCCCAAAAATTCTCAACTTTTGATTTCAAAAATTCTCAATTTTTGATTTCAAAATTTTTGATTTCCGCAAATTCGCTAATGGTTTTTTGCACAATTAAATTCTTTTCAAATTCATCAATTTTAGGATGTCAGCGAACTGTTCTGAGAGCAGATAGTCGTGTTAATTCAGGCCTAGATGATATGCCAAATGATTCAGTAAAAACCAATAAAAAATTGCCTTTTTCGAGAATACGAGTACCGCGAATGTGATATTAAAACCGATTTTTTGATATCAGCGTATCATAATCCATATGAGACGCGCAAAATAGAAAGGGACCTAAGGTTAAAAACCAGTTTTGTTCAGGAGAGCCATTTTAAAGATTAGGTTCCTTTTCTATTTGCGCCTAGAATCGTCGACTTCACTTTCATAAAACGCGCATATCTCTGGGAGGGAACACTTTTGGGGCATGGGATTCGTCTCATTCGATGCTCAGATGTTGTCCTTATCAAAAAAATTAAAATTGATTTTTTACCCTTAGTTCCCCTTCTCTATGCGCTGTCACATATAGAAATAAAGTTTCATTGTACTCTGAAAACTTCTTTTAATTTTGTCCAACGCTATTATGGGAACGGAGCTCTGTGTGACGAGGAGGAAGTGGATCAATTGCCTTTAAGTCTTTAACAATCGAATTATTTTATTTTTGAAAAACACTATTAAATATCCCGTTTGTGGTTATGATGAAGTTTAAGGTATCATCACTTATATTTAGTTACAAAAACATAATGTTTGCAAAACTATTGGTTGCCACCACCAACCATCAGTTGTGGCAACTAAATACCTTTTTCGTGTTTCATTGGTATGACCAATTAATAAGTTGCGAGTACAGTACGATGATCATATTTATCATCTTGTGGTATTTCTAATGTCTATTAAAAATAAGAACATTTGGTGATTGCAACCGAAATTTTTCGTTTGTAACCGAATCATTGTGGTTCCAACTGTTTTTTAACTAATTTTTTTCTCAGTGTACATTTTAAAAAAAGTTACTCGTCTCGACATCTTAAAAAAGCATTAATTAAGACATTTAAAAACGTCTTTTTGCGATGAGGCAAATCTCAGTTCAAACTAAAAGCATTAAATGCCTCTCATTTTGATTATCCCGCTGTTGCCAATCCATCCCATGCTTCCCCATCAATTCTCCTAAAAGTGTCAACAATGTCAAACGATATCCTTTGGCCGACATTTTGCCAAATCCCATTGAAAGGATGCTAGCCTCTTTCAGTGCAAGCACAAAGCAAACGTTTAATTAATAAATAAATTCAATTAGAAGCTAAAAAGCTCCGAAAAAAAACCGGAACATCAACAGAACTTGTTGACTCAAACGATTTATTGCAATTCAATTGAAATGGTATCACATTAAATGATTATTTGAAGCGTCAATCACTCGGGCGCCCTTTCTTCCGTCGCACTCATTCGCTGGCAAGGGAACAAACATTTGTTGAAAAGCGGAAAACGCCAGCAAGTACAAAAAAACAACGCTCATTCATACGTTCATGCTAGCGCTAGTACATCAATCATGTGCGATTACTAACATGACTTAAAACAAGTTGCAGCACTTAATTTCACCAATACACACAGCGACAAGGATATACATGTACTCCCTGTGTACATATACATTTGCGTCTGTGTGCGTGCGAGTGTGATGGAAGACAAGAAAGTCAACTTCCTTTAAATGTAAGGATAGAACGTTTATCAATCTGGGCAATGGTGGGAGAGGAACTGCAGGAAAATGATGTTTCCTCAGAAGAAGAAGACGGAACCAAATGGACAGACAAACCGACAGACAGCCACTTGGTACTTAAGTAAGCGATGATGTTCATAAACGATTTAAGAAGTGGTAGCGCGATATAAAAAACTTTTATGAGGGTCTTACAGTTAGGCTGGTTAGTTTCTTATAATTCGCGGGCTTATAAGAACTTTCAGTTTTTTAGATTTATTGCTGGGATCAGAAGGTCAGGATTTGTTTCCAAAACAAACTTGAAATTTGAAAGAACGTGGGACAAAAATGTTGTCTTATTATAATTTATTGCGCTAGATTTGTTTCCAAAACAAACTTGAAATTTGAAAGAACGTGGGACAAATTTGTTTTCTTATTATAATATTTTGCGCTATCGCTATATTTTTGTGCACTGAGGACTCGCTGGTAAAATAACCGTTTACGGCTCCTTGGTTCCATGGTTCCGACCCCAATCTTGGCGGAATCTTCAAAATAAATTTGCCGTGGTCGTACTTAACAACGTTTTAACTTTTATATGAAGAGCTCTCTCCAAATTAATTTAAAGGCAACATAAATTAAAGCATCAAAGATATCCCCAACTGTTTAAAGTAGTTCCTCAAGCGGTCTGTCCATATGTTGACGACTTGCTACAATAAATGCGGCGTCATTCTGACTATATCATCTTGAGTGTTGGCGCAAACTAAGGACTTGACGTCGACCCAGATGAAATAACACAGTGCAACACTTTTTGGATCATCGTCTCGGGCATTAGTTTTGTCAATGGCGGCTGAAAGTACATCCCACAACTTGATTTTTGCCCTAATATCTTTTGCCAATTTGGCTTAAGTAATTTTTAGACACTTTGAAAATGTCTAAAAACAACACTTTAAAATAAATGATTGTAAGTACCATTTTGTATTCAAACGCAAATAGGGAAAAAGTCAACATTTTTGGACAAAATAGTTTCCCAATATAAATTAATTACAGCCCATGAGGCGATAGCCGCACACAGAAAAAATTTGTTGAAAATCGGTTGGATTCGGTTGCAAAGGCGGAATTTCAGTAGCAAAAAATTTCAGAAAGATTTTAAAATATTTTGTAGTTTGTTACAAAATGGGTTAATATTTCAATATTTTGTACAGAGGCAATAATTCAATTGAAAATGTACACACACAGAACATATATAGGGTGATCCATCTAGAGGTATTTTTTCAGAACAAAAAAGTATATCTTTATTGCTAATTTAAAAGGACATTTTATGGCATTTATTTTTTGAAAATAAATTCCTTCAAATGTTGGCAACTGTACTTAGTAGGGACATAAATACTGTTACAACATTGAACACACCCATTTCAATAGTAGAACTGAACATAACATAACCTCAATAGCGTTAGTCTGTAACGAGATTTTAAAATTGTTTCAGCTTTCTTCATGGAGTGCTCAGACAATGAGAACCGTATCGCTGTAAAAGCGCTTTTCAAGTGTGAAATGAAAAAAAGCGATATTTTCAAAACGCTCCGGCCACTAGGGATTAGCCGCATGTTCGTCTACCGATGCATAAAACTGTTTGAGGAGACTGGAGATGTAAATGACCGCCAGCGGTCGGGCCGTCCACGCTCAGTTCGAACACCGCATGTCATCAAAGTCGTTAAATCAAGAATTCACAGAAATCCGCTCCGAAAGCAGAAAATCATGGTGAGATGAATATCACGCAAAAGTCCATGAGTCGAATCATAAAAAAAGACTTGGGACTTGGGGCTTTCAAACGACGCGCCCGACATTTATTGACTGCAGCTTTAAAAAAAAAATAGGATTGAAAAATGCAAACGTCTTTTGTCGAAGCACGCTGATAACTTGCACAGAAAAATTTTGTTCACCGATGAAAAATTTTTACCGTCCAGGAAAAATTTAACAAGCAAAATGATAGAGTGTATGCGCATTCATCTAAGGAAGCATCTAAACTGATCCCAAGGGTGGAAAAGGGTCATCACCCATCTTCAGTCGTGGTTTGGTGGGGTGCCTCTTACGATGGGGTCACTGACCTGCATTTCTGCGAACAAGGAGTCAAAACCTCGGCCAAAGTTTACCAAGAAACCGTTTTGAAAGCTGTTGTGAAGCTTCTTAACAATTCCCTGCTCCAAAACCAGTCATGGACTTTCCAGCAGGATTCTGCGCCGGCCCATAAGGCTAAAACGTCCCAGGCCTGGCTTCGAAACAATTTGCCAGCGTTCATTTCCTCTGAAGAATGGCCCTCAGGCAGTCCAGATTTGAACCCATTGGATTACAAATTGTGGACGGTTTTAGAGGACAAGGTTTGTCACAAAAGAGACCCCAACATTGGATCTCTTAAGACTGCTTTGGTTTGAGCTGTAACCAATTTTCCGACGGACGAGCTTCGTGCAGCTATTGACGATTGGCCAGTGCGACTTAAGGCGTGTGTAAAGGCAAAAGGCGGACATTTCGAATAAGTAGATTGATTCTTTTTGGATACAATATACATCAATAAATATATTAAAAAATATTTGGACCAAAAACATTCAGTACTTTTTATTTTACAGCATTAAACGTGTGTAACAGTATTTATGTCCCTACTAAGTATTGTTGGGTATATGGTTGTGGCACAACAATATAATGATCCTTGTAACATAAGTATAATTCACACTCAACCATACTATGATCCCCACAACCATATAATGATCCTCGCAGCCATAATATGTTTCACATACAACCGTAGTATGATCCTCAGAACCATAGTATGATCCTCACAACCATAATATGATGCACACCAAATCATGATATGATCCCTGTAATCATAGTATGATCCCACTCAACCATACCATGATCTTTAGTTATTTATTAGGTTTGACTTATGTAGATGTACGAGTAGGTAAGTGAAAAGCTATACTCCCTGAAAACAGATTCGTTTGTCTAAACTGATTTTTTATTATCAACTGAATGATCACGATTGCACACAGTAGAAAATTCAATTGAAAATCGGTCCGAACTACAAAAATTCTGTTTCTGTTACAAAAATTCCAATCTAATTCTAATCTTTACGGAAATTCGAAATACCATAAAATGATACACAGAAAAAAAAACATAATTTATATATTTCAACCAAAAAATTAGTACATATGTGACAGCGCATAGAGAAAGGAACCTAAGGGTAAAAAATCATTTTCACATTTTTTTTTTGATGTGGACAACATCTGAGCATCGAATGACCGATCCCATGCTCCAAAAGTGTTCCCTCCCAGAGATATGCGCGTTTTATGAAAGTGATGGTACACGTATTTAAATCTTTAAAATGGCTCTCCTGAACAAAACTGGTTTTTACCCTTAGGTCCCTTTCTCTATGCGCTGTCACATATGTAAATTAAATCACCACTCAATTGAAAATTTCGTAAATCAGCTAGAAATTGCAATGATAATTATTGAATGAAAACAACAACAAAATGCATAAAATTCATGAACTGCATCGTGTGCGTGTGTGTGTGTAGGTGTATGTGTTTTAGTATGCAGGCAGTTTAGGGTTTTTTATTGTGTTCGGTGAAAAACTACTGCCGGCAGTTCTCGTTTAATGTGAAACTGCCTGACCTTAAGTGAATAGCCGCTTAACATAGTTACAGCGCAGTCGTTGCTTTGGCTCCTATGATGAAGTGGCGCTCACCGAAACTGCAGTCACCCCTGATTGTAACTGTACGGCGGATGACCCATCAACTCGACGTTTTGGCCAATCAAAAAGGCACTGGTTCGAGCCGATGTGTGAGGACTCGCCTTGTCATGGTGCACAATGATTCGTCTTCTCTTGTTCTTTTTTTGAATTTCTCGAAGATTTCAGGTGAACAAACTGTGGTGTACCACCTAGAATTGACCGTCCTTCGTTGCTCGAGTGGAACAGTCACCACATGACCAGTTTTGCCAAATAAACAGGCGACCATTTGCTTCGAAGTGCTTCTTCCACGAACGACTTTCGTTGGATTTGGCTCGTCTTCGAAGACCCACACGGTCGATTGCTGTTTTGTTTCGGTTTCATACGCATAGATCCACGATTCGTCACCTGCGACGATCGTATATAAACGTCTTTTGAAGCACCGCTATCCTATTTTTCAAAATTTCTTTGCACCAATCGACACGAGCCTTTTTTTGAGCGATTGTCAAATTGTGCGGGATCCAACAAGAACAAACTTTTTAACGGCCAGGTGTCCATGCAATGTCGAATGTATGCTGGTGGAAGAAATGCCCAAGGATGCCTCTATCTTACGGTATGTCACATGACGATCTTGCATTATCAGTTCACACACGGCATCAAAGTTCTCATGCACAATGGCCGTTTTTGGAGGACCTTTACGACCTTCGTCCTTGAGTGATCGTCGGCCACGATTGAATTCATTAAACCAGTTTTTCACAGTGCTATAGGATGGTGCTTCAACGCCATACAAAGATTTAAGTTCATCGATGCACTCTAGTCGTGATAATCCACGTCGAAAGTTGTGAAAAATGATCGCACGAAAATGTTCACGAGTTAATTCAATTTTTTGGCCAAATTGATTGTTTCAAGTCACTGTAAACAACACAAATGATGGTCGTACGTCAAAACGTTCTAAGTACGTTTATGCTAAAAAATGTCAAACTTTCCAATGGAAATATCAGATGGCGCCAGGCAAAATATATATAGCAACCCTCGTATGTTAAGCGGCTATGCACTTAAGGGCAGTCAGTTTCGCATTAAACGAGAATTGTCGGCAGTTGAGCTTTCCACCGGACACAATAACAATCACTCGCACTGCTTAAATTATAGATTTGAACTATTTTATTTGCATCGGCCATACTTGGTGACTGATTATATATTTTAAAATATATGTTTAGCTCGTTTGTTTTATTTCGGTCTGTTGCTTTTACATAGAACACATTTAAATAGAAGACAAGTTTTTAACAAAATGGCAAAGTGACATTGATTTTCGTGGCTGCTAACTGCTTTTATCATGATTTCGGGTCCGTGACAACCCTCTTCAGAAAGCTTTGCTGCAATTGTTGAAAGTAAGACCGAACTCTATAAGGCCAGGCTCTCCTTAAAATATATAATAAAAAATATACAATCAATGACTGTACTTTTTTGTGGCTCCCCACAAATATCTGTCTTCAATGGGATATTAGATTTTCTTAGCTTTGAAGATTCGCTAGTTTAGCATAAAATACCTTAGCTTGAGCTACACACAAGAAAGTGTAACCAAACTTAATAACCCTACCCCCCACACACAAATGACAAAATGTATCTCCCACCCAATCCATCTTCCAAAGTATATTTCTTTTTAACGACATTAACTAAAGATTTTTTTTAAATATTTGTTAAAACTGAAATTAGCTTTAAATGTTCGTATGTGTAGGTGTGAGTGAGTGTGTGTGTAAAAGAGAGTATGAGTGTGTGCGAAATTTTTGTGCAAAAAGTCGAAGCATTATTGCCTCCATCAACCGGGAGGAGGAGTACGTAAGTAGCTCAGTTCGCACCCATCGTTTTGGGAAGGCGAATTTTGGTAGGGAACATGAACGAACGAAGATGAAAAAGAATGAGAAGGGAAGATGACAGCAAACACCAAATAAACATTAACTAAATCCTCACAACCATAATATGATGCACACCAAATCATGATATGATCCCTGTAATCATAGTATGATCCCACTCAACCATACCATGATCTTTAGTTATTTATTAGGTTTGACTTATGTAGATGTACGAGTAGGTAAGTGAAAAGCTATACTCCCTGAAAACAGATTCGTTTGTCTAAACTGATTTTTTATTATCAACTGAATGATCACGATTGCACACAGTAGAAAATTCAATTGAAAATCGGTCCGAACTAC
Source organism: Hydrotaea diabolus (assembly GCA_963513945.1). Taxonomy (NCBI): domain Eukaryota; kingdom Metazoa; phylum Arthropoda; class Insecta; order Diptera; family Muscidae; genus Hydrotaea; species Hydrotaea diabolus. Next base: position 185,120,447 of record OY740717.1, read on the forward strand.
AAAAATTCTGTTTCTGTTACAAAAATTCCAATCTAATTCTAATCTTTACGGAAATTCGAAATACCATAAAATGATACACAGAAAAAAAAACATAATTTATATATTTCAACCAAAAAATTAGTACATATGTGACAGCGCATAGAGAAAGGAACCTAAGGGTAAAAAATCATTTTCACATTTTTTTTTTGATGTGGACAACATCTGAGCATCGAATGACCGATCCCATGCTCCAAAAGTGTTCCCTCCCAGAGATATGCGCGTTTTATGAAAGTGATGGTACACGTATTTAAATCTTTAAAATGGCTCTCCTGAACAAAACTGGTTTTTACCCTTAGGTCCCTTTCTCTATGCGCTGTCACATATGTAAATTAAATCACCACTCAATTGAAAATTTCGTAAATCAGCTAGAAATTGCAATGATAATTATTGAATGAAAACAACAACAAAATGCATAAAATTCATGAACTGCATCGTGTGCGTGTGTGTGTGTAGGTGTATGTGTTTTAGTATGCAGGCAGTTTAGGGTTTTTTATTGTGTTCGGTGAAAAACTACTGCCGGCAGTTCTCGTTTAATGTGAAACTGCCTGACCTTAAGTGAATAGCCGCTCTTGTTCTTTTTTTGAATTTCTCGAAGATTTCAGGTGAACAAACTGTGGTGTACCACCTAGAATTGACCGTCCTTCGTTGCTCGAGTGGAACAGTCACCACATGACCAGTTTTGCCAAATAAACAGGCGACCATTTGCTTCGAAGTGCTTCTTCCACGAACGACTTTCGTTGGATTTGGCTCGTCTTCGAAGACCCACACGGTCGATTGCTGTTTTGTTTCGGTTTCATACGCATAGATCCACGATTCGTCACCTGCGACGATCGTATATAAACGTCTTTTGAAGCACCGCTATCCTATTTTTCAAAATTTCTTTGCACCAATCGACACGAGCCTTTTTTTGAGCGATTGTCAAATTGTGCGGGATCCAACAAGAACAAACTTTTTAACGGCCAGGTGTCCATGCAATGTCGAATGTATGCTGGTGGAAGAAATGCCCAAGGATGCCTCTATCTTACGGTATGTCACATGACGATCTTGCATTATCAGTTCACACACGGCATCAAAGTTCTCATGCACAATGGCCGTTTTTGGAGGACCTTTACGACCTTCGTCCTTGAGTGATCGTCGGCCACGATTGAATTCATTAAACCAGTTTTTCACAGTGCTATAGGATGGTGCTTCAACGCCATACAAAGATTTAAGTTCATCGATGCACTCTAGTCGTGATAATCCACGTCGAAAGTTGTGAAAAATGATCGCACGAAAATGTTCACGAGTTAATTCAATTTTTTGGCCAAATTGATTGTTTCAAGTCACTGTAAACAACACAAATGATGGTCGTACGTCAAAACGTTCTAAGTACGTTTATGCTAAAAAATGTCAAACTTTCCAATGGAAATATCAGATGGCGCCAGGCAAAATATATATAGCAACCCTCGTATGTTAAGCGGCTATGCACTTAAGGGCAGTCAGTTTCGCATTAAACGAGAATTGTCGGCAGTTGAGCTTTCCACCGGACACAATAACAATCACTCGCACTGCTTAAATTATAGATTTGAACTATTTTATTTGCATCGGCCATACTTGGTGACTGATTATATATTTTAAAATATATGTTTAGCTCGTTTGTTTTATTTCGGTCTGTTGCTTTTACATAGAACACATTTAAATAGAAGACAAGTTTTTAACAAAATGGCAAAGTGACATTGATTTTCGTGGCTGCTAACTGCTTTTATCATGATTTCGGGTCCGTGACAACCCTCTTCAGAAAGCTTTGCTGCAATTGTTGAAAGTAAGACCGAACTCTATAAGGCCAGGCTCTCCTTAAAATATATAATAAAAAATATACAATCAATGACTGTACTTTTTTGTGGCTCCCCACAAATATCTGTCTTCAATGGGATATTAGATTTTCTTAGCTTTGAAGATTCGCTAGTTTAGCATAAAATACCTTAGCTTGAGCTACACACAAGAAAGTGTAACCAAACTTAATAACCCTACCCCCCACACACAAATGACAAAATGTATCTCCCACCCAATCCATCTTCCAAAGTATATTTCTTTTTAACGACATTAACTAAAGATTTTTTTTAAATATTTGTTAAAACTGAAATTAGCTTTAAATGTTCGTATGTGTAGGTGTGAGTGAGTGTGTGTGTAAAAGAGAGTATGAGTGTGTGCGAAATTTTTGTGCAAAAAGTCGAAGCATTATTGCCTCCATCAACCGGGAGGAGGAGTACGTAAGTAGCTCAGTTCGCACCCATCGTTTTGGGAAGGCGAATTTTGGTAGGGAACATGAACGAACGAAGATGAAAAAGAATGAGAAGGGAAGATGACAGCAAACACCAAATAAACATTAACTAATCCAAAATGATGATGACGATGGTGGCGATGGTGGCAGCACGACTGGAGCAATGATGTCGACGATGACGATGATGTATGTTTGCATACTTTTATCGTCGCCGTCATCGGTAGATGTGCATATGTTCCTTTTTGGCATACATATAAACACACATACACACACACGCTTACGCCCATACACACACAATTAAGTGCGTATGTGTGTTTGTGTCATTTTGTCAGTCACATGACAACACTCCCCGGCGAAAAACGTTTGATTACACAATTATTTGAAATTCATGTTCAAAAATGTTTTAAGGCGCTGGATTTTCTTCTATCGCATTTACGTTGAGCGGCGGAGTGCCAGCTGCCAACCGATCCCCCGACATTAAATTTCACAATTCATTTTAAGCGGTCTTTGAATGACGTTGCCGCCTCAGGGAGTGTATGTCGATGTGGATTGAATATATCAACGACGCAAACGAATGAACGACTTATGAACTCTTAGTGATAGCTCCGAAATTGCAGTATTGGGTTGCTTCATGATACGGAGTTATATTCCTTTTAATTAGGGGCTCCACCTCTGTATTTATTCTCTCCACCATGTGATGCCTTTTGACATACTTTTCTGCGAGCCTTTAAGGTTTAAGGTTCCGAAAATCCATCGTCCTCTAGCATTTTCGGGCATAGAATACGCTGGTAAATTTTGTACAGTCGTGATTGAATCACCCTGTATACGGTGATTCAATCACGACTGGACAAAATCACCCTGTATATGCTGATTCAATCACGACTGAAAAATTTCACCAGCGTATTCCATGCCCAAAAATGCCAGAGGACGATGGATTTTCGGATTAGTGGTCGGAGGGTACTAGGGTCAAATTTCCAAGTTCTGAAGCAGGATTTATGGTTTGGTTGGTTTTTTTTTTCTCTTAAAAGATAGCTCTTTCTCTTACCTTTTCAAAATAAGAGCTTTTTCAGGGTGAACGGACCTGGCTGCACTGGAAATTTTTTTGTGGGGTAATGTCCGGCGAGTGGTATACTAATATAAAGCGAAACCAAGGAATTTCACTGAATTAAGGCAGTCCATTAATACGATTAAGTGTTGCCTGGCGCCATCTGACATTTCCATTGGAAAGTTAGACATTTTTTTTAGCATAAACGTACTCAGAACCTTTTTGACGTACGACCATCATTTGTGTTGTTTACAGTGACTTGAAAAAATCAATTTGGCAAAAAAAATGGAATAAACTCTCGAACATTTTCGTGCGATCATTTTTCACAACTTTCAACGTGGATTATCACGACAAGAGTGTATCGATGAACTTAAATTTTTGTATGGCGACGAAGCACCATCCTATAGCACTGTGAAAAACTGGTTTAATGAATTCAATCGTGGCCGACGCTCGCTCAAAGACGAAACGGCCGTTGTGCCAGAGAGCCTTGATGCCGTGCGTGAACTGATAATGCAAGATCGTCGTAGAGGCATCCTTGGGCATTTCTTTCACCAGCATACATGAGATATTGCATCAACACCTGGCCGTAAAAAAGGTTTGTTCTCGTTGGATCCCGCACAATTTGACAATCGCTCAAAAAAAGGCTAGTGTCGATTGGTGCAAAGAAATTTTGAAAAAATACGATCGCGGTGCTTCAAAAGACGTTTATAAGATCGTCACAGGTGACGAATCATGGATCTATGCGTATGAGCCCGAAACAAAACAGCAATCGAACGTGTGGCTCTTCGAAGACGAGCCAAATCCAACGAAAGTTGTTCGTGCAAGAAGCACTTCGAAGCAAATGGTCTACTGTTTCTTCGGCTTGAGCAATGTAGGACGGTCACTTCGGAGAAATTTGAGAAACGAACAAGAGAAGATGAATCATTGTGCACCAGGACAATGCGAGCTCTCACACACCGGCTCAAACCAGCGCCTTTTTGACCAGCCAAAACGTCAAATTGATAGGTGCTCTAAAACCGTCCATTTGTTATCCAATGGGTTCAAATCTGGACTGCCTGAGGGCCATTCTTCAGAGGAAATGAAAGCTGGCAAATTGTTTCGAAGCCTGGGACGTTTTAGCCTTATGAGCCAGCGCAGAATCCTGCTGGAAAGTCCATGGCTGATTTTGGAACAGGGAATTGTTAAGATGCTTCGCAACAGCTTCCAAAAGGGTTTCGTGGTAAACTTTGGCCGATGTTTTGACTCCTTGTTCGCAGAAATGCAGGTCAGTGACCCCATCGTAAGTGACACCCCACCAAACCATGACTGAAGCTGGGTAATGACCCTTTTCCAACCTTGGGATCAGTTCAGATGCTTCCTTAGATGACCGCGCATACACTCGATCATTTTGCTTGTTAAATTTTTCCTGAACGGTACAAATTTTTTTATTGGTGAACAAAATTTTTCTGTGCAAGTTATCAGCGTGCTTCACCAAAAGTCGTTTGCATTTTTCAATCCTATTTTTTTTTAAAGCTGCAGTCAATAAATGTCCGGTACGTCGTTTGAAAGCCCCAAGTCCCAAGTCTTTTTTAATAATTCGACTCATGGACTTTTGCGTGATATTCATCTCACGGGCCATGATTTTCTGTTTTCGGAGCGGATTTCTGTGAATTCTTGATTTAACGGCTTTGATGACATGCTTCGAACAGAGCGTGGGTGGCCCGATCGGTGGCGGTCTTTTACATCTTCAGTCTCCTCAAACAGTTTAATGCATCGGTAGACGAACATGCGGCTAATCCCTAGTGACCGGAGCGTTTTGAAAATATCGCTTTTTTCATTTCTCACTTGAAAAGCGATATTACATCGATACGGTTCTCATTATCTGACCACTCCATGATGAAAGTTGAATCAATCTTAAAATCCCGTTACAGACTAACGCTATTGAGGTTAGCTTTCAAATCCATATGTGACGCGCAAAATAGAAAGGGACCTAAGGTTAAAAACCAGTTTTGTTCAGGAGAGCCATTTTAAAAATTAGGTCCCCTTCTATTTGCGCTTAGAATCGTCGACTTCACTTTCATAAAACGCGCATATCTCTGGGAGGGAGCACTTTTGGGATCGGTCTCATTCACACCACATCAAAAAAAGAAAATTGATTTTTTTTAACCCTTAGGTCCCTTTCTCTGTGCGCTGTCACATTTGACATTAACTAGGTATGTTCAGTTCTACTATTGAAATGGGTGTGTTCAATGTTGTAACAGTATTTATATCCCTACTTAGTACTTATAAATCATGATGGAGAATACTTTGAAAAACAAATTAACGATTTTTGATGATAAATATTCGCATTTTCATTACTAGGCCAGAAATATATATAGCAGCAGAGATTATTTCTAAGCCATGTAAAAACTTTTCAATAAAATGCATTATCCCTTCGGATCCGGCGTTACACAGTAGGTCCTGGTGAGTATATGAACTGAATCGTGTACAGCTCACTGAATTGAAAGAATTTTCATCTCATTCTTTAATGGGATGTAGTGGGAATCAAGTAGTATTCACTTTACGACGGAGGACCATAGTATGATCCCCCTCAACCATACTATGATCCCCAAAATTATTTATTAGTATTGCGTTAAGTTGTCAGCAATAGACTTGAACTATGAACATTTTTAAAAAATACATTAAATTCAAAATAATAGGAGTGATTTATTTAACAATAGAAAAAATCAGTTTTAGAAACGTAAGCGTTTTTATTAAAAATATTTTAGATAAACACAGCCAAAGCAGTTTGTTTGAAGAATTCTAATTTCCATATAAAAAGTACTATTATTGCATTAGATACAATGACATTGTTCTAAAAAGCATATTCAAATGAAAAAATTACAATCATATAGTAGGATGCCGTAATCATATTATTGTTATCATAAAACTCAAAAGCAATACTTTTGTAGCGCCAACTATATTTATATTGCTGCTACAACCATACTTTCATTTTTAAATTTGGCAATACTTAATACTATTGTTACATTTCAACAATATTAATATTGCGCCAATCAAACTTTTGTCAAAATTAAATTCATGTTTAGCTCGTTTGTTTTATTTCGGTCTGTTGCGTTTACACATTGAACAGGGATTAAACCGGTTCAAGACCTCTTGCTTCTATATTTAAATAGAAGACACGTTTTTAACAAATTGGCAAAGTGACATTGATTTTCGTGGCTGCACAATGCTTTTATCATGATTTCGGGTCCGTTCAGAAAGCTTTGCTGCAACTGTTGATAGTAAAACCGAACTCTATAAGGCCAGGCTCTCCCCTAACGAATGAGAACTACTGTTGTAAACCTTACTTTTCAAGTTTTCTTCACACAATTACCCACGAAAATACAACTCACTCTTGCCACCTCTAAAGAGACTCCACATCGAGAGCCATCAATAGATTTCTTTTAAAACGTGTGTGTGTTGTAAAAAGAGTTTAGTTGAGAGGTGGCAAGAGCGAGTTGTAGTTTCGTGGGCAATTGTGTGAAGAAAACTTGAAAAGTAAGGTTTACAACAGTAGTTCTCATTCGTTAGGGGAGAGCCTGGCCTTATAGAGTTCGGTTTTACTTTCAACAATTGCAGCAAGGCTTTCTGAAGAGGGTTGTCACGGACCGGAAATCATGATAAATGTAGTGTGCAGCCACGAAAATCAATGTCACTTTGCCATTTTGTTAAAAATTTGTGTTCTATTTAAATATAGAAGCAAGAGGTCTTGAACCGGTTTAATCTCTGTTCAAAATTAAATTCAATTAACAATACTATGGTTGCGACGAACATACTTTTACTGTGGAGAACATATTATTACTGCCGTGATCATATAGTAGCCATATTTTTTCTATACGTGTGGTAAAGTTTTTAAAAAACTGGTGGTATTCATCATTGACAAAGTTTGCATTACCACAAAACCAGAAAAGCACGAAATTAATACTCATTAAGACGCACGCTCACTAATATAAGGTGGTCTCCACACAAAATTAGCCAAATGTTGCAAGTCAATTATGAATGGCCCCCGGCTGGCAATTTTGAGGCGAACATTCAATGCCGGGCCGCACCCACACACACAATTGGACGATTATTGCCAAATATTTGTGTGAAATGTGCAGCTACAATAAATATGGCCAAATGATAATACAAGCTGGCTTAAATAAATAACAATGCATGGGTGTGAGTGGGAGTGTATGGGTATGTGTGTACCCAGTAAACCAAATTTGCCGACAATGTCTGATATCAGCCAATTCTGAACAATATTTGAACTCTATCGAGAATTCTTACCGAAATCGTTACGAATTCTGTTCGATTTGTCTGAGGATTTTTTTTCAGAGAAGTAGTTCGTTAAAAAATCGGAACATTTTGCTGATTGTCGAACAGAATTCTGACCGAATTCTGAAGGTTTGGTTTGCTGGGTAGGCAAAGGTATGCATATGTGCATGTGTTTGTGTGTGAATAGTATCGTATGTGTAAGCTTGCAATCTTTAAATGCCATTTGAACTAAAAACTAATCTCGGAAACGTTTTAAGCTCCAGCACAAAAGCAAAAAAAACACAATCGAGACATCACACCAACACACAAGGCCATGCTCAGTATGACTTGGTGTCACAGACAAAACAACTTCCTTATGACTTTGTTTGGTTATTTCGCAAGATAAACATCTTAATATCCATATTTTATTTTAATACTGCAACAAACACATGTTCGCTCCAAGTGTGTTCGGGCAACAACTTTGACTCTGAAATAGTTTTCGAACATGTTACGCATACGCACCGCACAGCACCGCACCACCCAGGTAAAGGAGAAGTTTTGCCAACAATTATACACTTAAGTTGCATAACTTTAGTAAACTTTATCCGACTGTCCGTCCATTAGTGCGTCTGTCTGCCAGTCTCTCTCTCTCTCTCGCAATGACTGTTTTGCTATAAGTGTGACTGCGTGTGTGTGTGTGTGTGTGCGTTTGGATGTATTTCATAAATACAACTTTTGTAAATGTAATTTCATAAAACTTTATTAGAACACAAACTTCGTTTTTTGCCCCTCTTTTGTTGGTGTTACAAAAGAAAAAGGAAGCCAAAGAAAGCAGAGAAGGCAGGGTGGCGGGAAACTTTGCAAAGGAAAGTATAAAGGATTTGTGTGGTTAAGGCCAAGAGATAGAGAGAGGGAGTGAAGAAAAAGTTACACAAGTGCAACAAGCAACATCAAATGTCTGTTGCGTATTAAAGTGAGAATATGGATTTTGCTCGAGTATTTACCCTTCTGCTTTCTCCGCGGCGAACAACTTTGCTGGTCTGGGTATAGATGATTACACAATTGCAAAGTATAAATCATTTTAAAAGGTAAACTACCCATACACACACACACATACAGACATATGTATGTGCGAGTAGTACTTTTGCAAAACACCTCAACACTCGAACACACATACAAAACATCACATACGAGGGCGGTTCGGAAACTTCTTAGCCTAGCACAAAAAGCGCGGTATAAACAGAAAAAAGTTAAGTGTTTTGGAAACTTCCATCACTGCTATGAACACATGTTAAATTTCGATCTGGCAACTCCTTCATATAGAAACAGGTGTTCACAAAAGACGCATCCGCGATTTTTTTACAATGGAAAAATTAGAAATGCGTGGTGTCATTAAATATTTACATAAAAAAGGTTTATCGGGACAAGAAATTCATAATGATACGGTGAATGTGTTAGGTGAAAGTGCTCCTTCATATGCAACAGTAAAAAATTGGGTTGCTGAATTTAAACGTGGTCGTACAAGCATTGAAGATGAACCACGTAGTGGACGTCCAAAAACAGCAACAACAACAGAAATTGTAGCCAAAGTGCATGATATGGTATTAAATGATCGACGAATAAAAGTGCGTGAAATAGCTAATATCATGGGCATCTCAAATGATCGAGTCCATTTAATTTTGCATGAAGAACTACAGATGAAAAAGCTTTCTGCAAGATGGGTGCCGCACTTGTTAACAGTCGTCCCAAAACGTATAAGAATGAGCATTTCTCAAGCTTGTTTGGATCGTTTTCAGCGAAATAAAATGGATTTTAAGCGTCGTTTCATAACTGTTGATGAGACAAGGATCCACCACTATACTCCAGCGACAAAAGAACAATCCAAACAATGGACTGAAGCTGGAGGAAGTGCCCCAAAGAAGGCAAAAACAATTCAATCGGCTGGTAAGGTTATGGCAACGGTTTTTTGGGACTTCAAAGGTATTTTATTGATTGACTATCTGCAAAAGGGTAAAACAATAAATTCAGAGTACTCATTCAACCTTTTAGATCAATTAAGTGTACAAATTCGAGAAAAACGTCCTGGCTTACAACACAAAAAAATAATTTTTCATCAAGACAACGCACCAGCGCACAAGAGTGTTTTAACAATGGCTAAAATCAACGAATTAAAGTACGAGTTGCTTGACCACCCACCTTATTCTCCTGATTTAGCTCCCAGTGACTTTTACCTGTTCCCAAATCTAAAAAAAATCCTTGCTGGCCAGCGTTTTACCTCAAATGAAGATGTAATTACAGTTGTAAACCACTATTTTGAAGACCTTGAGGAAAACTATTTTAATCAAGGGATAGAATTGCTAGATAAGCGTTGGACTAAGTGTATTGAAGTTTCAGGAGATTAAATTGAAAAATAAAAATATTTTTGAAAAACTAACTATTCTCTTTCATTGATAGGCTAAGAACTTTCCGAACCGCCCTCGTACACACTCACATATCCTTACGTTAACAGTAGCACTTGTGTTTAATTTATGTTTCTTTGCCCTCAGAACAGAGTTTCAATTGGGCCAGTGTGTGTGTGCGTGTGTATGTGAGCGACCGCCTGAGAGGGTGCAATTGAGAGCGATTTAAAAGAACGCCCGTATAAAGGAAATTTATTTTATAATTAAAAATGAAATAGTATTTTTTTCACAAAAACGAGAAGAAGAAGAAAAAGACCGGGATTTAACATTATAACCTCCATTTCCTTTTTGATTTTGAAGAAACGTGCGAGTGTGTGTGCGTAATTTTTTTGCACATTCTCGACGGTGTAATTAAGTATGCACCTACTTAAACTCATATGTACGTTTAATATGCAATCCGAAGATGGAGTCAAGTGTTTACAAGGAGTTCTGTACACAAGACCGAAATTCAGATATCGTACATTGATAGAATGTGATAAGGAGAACTTAAGTTAAAATTACACAGGATGAATTCGCGGCAAAAAGAATAAAAAAACCAAGATTTTTTGGATGATTTTAAAGATTACGTCAGAACATGAAGCTGTAAGCAATAGGTGGGCTGATGTCAGGTGATTCGAGCAACGCGCCTTTAAAGTGTTTGATGAGTAGAGTAGAGGAAAACGTTTTTAAAATTATAACTGCGAATACAGTTAAGATATTTTATCACACAAAGATGCATTTGAAAAGGAATCTCTTTCGTAAAACGGTGTTGAAAAAATAATAAGAAATATGTATCTTTTAGTCTTTAATTATATTTTTATTTATATTTTTAGGACCTTTCTTATTCGTTGAAAATGAATTGATGACGTGTCCCTTTCGTAATTAATGTGCATTCCTGTTTGATTTTCGATCAATGAACTTAACATCTCGGAACAAAATTAACATCTGAATTAACAAACATTACAATAATGTGGTGGTATTCTATAATATAGTTATGTCGACAAAAGACCAAAAAAGCTCATTAAATTCAGAGAGACCTTGTGTTGTCAACCAAATACAAAAACACAATATCGTCCTGTTAGGGAACTTGAAAAAGCCAACGAAATCTTTGTATGTGTTGTATTTTTGCCAATCACTTTTTAAGCCATATAACAGAGGGAACAGATTTGTTGCCACAACCTAATTTTTTGCCACACGAATGTTGGTGGTTGCACGTACGAGTACTGTTCCTGTATTCCATTGCTACAAACGAATGTTGATTAGGTACACGGCAATTTTCAGTGTGGGAACTGACAAAATCCTTTGAAGAGACAAAGTGTTGGTTACCCCTTACTATACTTATATATATTTCTGGCCTAGTCAAACACACTTCCATTGGAAAGTGTGACATTTTTTAGCATAAGCGTAATCAGAACGTTTTGACGTACGTCCATCATTTGTGTTGTTTACAGTGACTTGAAAAAATCACTTTGGCAATTTTTGGAATTAACTCGTGAACATTTTCGTGCGATCATTTTTCACAACTTTCGACGTGGATTATCACGACAAGAGTGCATCGATGTACTTAAATCTTTGTATGGCGATGAAGCACCATCCTATAGCACTGTGAAAAACTGGTTTAACCCTCCGGCGGGTGAGAAGGTCCCTGGGGATCGTTTTCATTTTCAAATTTAAATTACTCCTTGATGGTCCATGGGAAGTATACCCAACCAAGGAAATTTTATCTAGAATAGTTTAGTTTCTATTGAGATTTAAATGTTTTTAGTACGGGAACGTGTGAAAAGGTCCGCTGGGACCTTGTACTGGATTTTCAAGAAATCCATAATAAATGCACTGTCTTTTGGCTTGTTTTATTGTTTGAACACATCACAAACGTGTTCCTTTAATTTTACTTTTTGGATTATTTAATTGTTCCTTTCCTTGAAATATAATAAACTTTCCGTCCCTTTTTGAATGTTTGTTACTGTCCCTTTTGAGTTGCAGGTAGACGTATAAAAGGGTATAAAAGCGACTATAGTTTCGTAAACCAAATCAGTGAAAGTTGAGACCGTGAACATCGGGTGCGAAATTTTATTTTGAATTTTATAAAGAGAAATAAAAGTACAATACAATGGCAGAGGGAAATCTAGACATTGCTGAAGTTGTGGTTCACGCTACCAGCAAATGAGTGAGGATGAAAGACGTGCGGAGATGAGTGATAACGATGAAGGTGCTATTCCTGCATTTGGTCTTGAAGGTGCGGATGATGACGATTTCACATATCAAGCAAATTTTCATTTTCATGATTCGAATGCGGAAACTGAACCACATATAGACATCAGTGAAAATATTAGTGAAGACGACGATGATGAAGAGGAATAAACTGATGCTTAGCAAACAAGTGACAATTACTTCATTTCCAAAGATGGCACCAAATGGACTAAAAATGCACCACCGACTTCCAGTACTCGTGCTCATAAAGTGGTCGACTACGCAAGGAGGAATCCAGGACCAGTAGGAACCACATATGATGCCTTTACCATATTCCGCTCGCTCATCACCGAAGACGTGGCGTACATCATAATACGCGAATCAAACCGGAAAGGCAGGGAAGTGAACGCTGCATGGAATTTGGCAAATCCAACTAACACAAAGGAATGGAAACCAATCACTTTGAAAGAGTTCGATGCTTTTTTGGCTATTATTTTGTATGCTGGACTCACTAAATCGAATAGTGAACCTCTTGAAGAGTAATGGGGCCCAACGCGCTGTCCAATATATAAAGCTGCATCATCATTAGATCGTATGAAGTGCATAAAACAATGCCTTAGATTCGACAATGGAAATTCGCGACCGAAGCGACTAATCAACAGCAAAACTGCGGCTATTGATGATATTTGGAAATGTTGCAGTCTAACTTGGCAGTAGCTTACACTCCGCATGATGTAGTGACCGTTGATGAGCAGTTATTCGCATACAGAGGCCGCAGCCGATTTACAAAATAAATTCCATCGAAGCCTGCCAAGTACGGTAAAAAGATATGGTGGTTGTGCGACTCAAAATCATTTTATCCTGTCAAAGAAATGATTTACTCTGGGAAATTGCTGACCAGGCACGAGAGGTGAATCAAGGGCAGAATATTGTACTTCAACTTTCGGAGAGATATTTGAACTGTAACAATCCAGTTTGTGCAGAGCATTCAACACTTTATCGATTCACATGCATCGATGCTACACCTGCACAGAAAATATGTTAGACGAAGGTCGTCCAAAAACGGCCGTTGTGCAACAGAACGTTGATGCCGTGCGTGAACTGATAATGCAAGATCGTCATGTGACATACCGTGATATAGAGGCATCCTTGGGTATTTCTTCCACCAGCAACATTCGATATTGCATGAACACCTGGCCGTAAAAAAGGTTTGTTCTCGTTGGATCCCGCACAATTTGACAATCGCTCAAAAAAAGGTTCGTGTCGATTGGTGCAAAGAAATTTAAAAAAAACTACGATCGCGGTGCTTCAAAAGACGTTTATAAGATCGTCACAGGTGACGAATCATGGATCTATGCGTATGAGTTCGAAACAAAACAGCAATCGACCGTGTGGGTCTTCGAAGACGAGACAAATCTAACGAAAGTTGTTCGTGGAAGAAGCACTTCGAATGTGGCGACTGTTCCGCTTGAGCAACGTAGGACGGTCAATTCTGAGTGCTGCAGTTTTCGGAGAAATTCAAAAAACGAACAAGAGAAGGCGAATCATTGTGCACCAGGACAATGCGAGCTTTCACACATCGGCTTACACCAGGGCCTTTTTGACCGGCCAAAACGTTGAATTGATGGGTCATCCGCCGTATAGCTCTGATTTGGCAGCCAATGACTTCCTTCGCACATCAAGAAAAAATGCGTGCTCAAGGATTTTCGTCGCCAGCAGCAGTGCTGTTGAAGCGTTCATAAAACCATGTTTTGGGATGTCTCAATCGGAGTGCAAAAAATGCTTCGACAATTGGGTTGCGTGACGTTGTTCTATCGTTACTTTCATAGTGCGTGCTTCGCGGACATCCGTCGACTTATTGCTGACGTAAGGATGCTTGGCAGAAAAATGCGACTTTCCAGGAATCCACACCCGTTTGATATCTATTGGCCGGTTGACCGCACTATACGCTATAGATCGAATTCGTTTTTTGATCGTACTGTCCTTTTGTGGAATCGACTTCCGTCGAGTGTATTTGCCACTACTCCAGCAAACCAAACACTCAGAATTCGATCAGAATTCTGTACGACAATTGGCAAAATGTTCCGATCCCGAATCAGAATTCTTACCGAGTTCGTAACGAAAAGCTTATGAGAGGGTTGACACGAATTCTGAACTACTTCTCTGAAAAAAAATCATTAGACAAACCGAGCAGAATTCGTAACGATTTCGGTAAGAATTCTCGATAGATTTTAGATATTGTTCAGAATCGTCTGATATCAGACATTGTCGGCAAATTTGGTTTACTGGATACATTACGAAATCCAGAAATTCAAGACAATGTCAATAAAAATTACTTTCTCTTTCCCCCTGAACTCCCTTACTTTTCACTTACCAATGCAATGCACTGCATAATAGAGGAAATCCCTTGAGCTTTGGTCAGTAAAAAAAGTCTTTCTTTGTGGATGCAGCGGTTTTTCAACAATCACTCGTGAATTCTCATTTGCCCAAATGCGGCAATTCTGCCTGTTAACGAATCTACACATTTTATCGATTATGCTGACCAAAAAGATCACGAAGTGCCCTAAATGCATTTTGATTTGAACGCCCATTTTCCTAAAAGGCTTGAACAATCTTAACGCTCTGCTCAATTGAGCACCTCTCCATGGTTGAATTTGTCAAACAGTGAAACAAAGAAATGTTAAATTAATTTGGGCAAAAAACTGGACGTCAAGGTGTGACTCATATTTAACATCGTGCATTATGGTTGGACCAGCCTTTATAAAGGGTGTTTTTTTATTGAGGTATAGAACTTCGAATTGAAATAAAACACAAGAAAATCGTTTTAATGTCCATCAATTTGGCTTTATTGGAAGGATAATTTTATGCCATTAATGTTTAAATATGATTTCGGGCATGTGGCCGCCGCGGCTGGCTCGAATAAAGCCAATTCTACAGGTCCAATTTTCAACCACTTTTTCGAGCATATGGGCCGTATGTTGGCAATAACGCCACGAATGTTGGCTTCCAAGTCCCCTAACGTGTTTCTGGTTTGTTGGCGTAGACGAGCGACTTCACATATCCCCAAAGAAAATAATCCAATGGTCCATGTTAACCGATCCATGGTTAACCGAATTAATTGCTCTGATGGACGATTATGTCGACCATAAAATGTACGGAGCTTGCGGTGAACTTCGCGAACTGAACCATTACTTTCGAAATAAATTTGCACGATTTGCAAGCGTTGTTCTTTTGTCAACCTGTTCATGATGAAATGGCAAACCAAACTAAATATTAATCACTTGACAGCTGACAAAATGGCCGCCAGTTAAACAAGTGATGCCAACTTAAAGTTCTATACCCCAATAAAAAAACACCCTATATTACAACAGCGTGCAAGACGGGGTTGGGTCACTACAAATTAATTATTTTTTGTCACCATCAATTATTGGTACCAAAGTAGCATGTACTTGATAGTTGGTTGGTTGTCATCACCACAAGGTGTGGCAATCAATAGTTTTACTGAATTCGGTTGGCATAACCAACTCATTGACTGTAAGAATCGTAATATTGTTGTAGCTACCATTTTATGGTAAGTCAAAACATGTTACCATCAAAACCATGGAATGTAAGTGATTGCAACAGAATGTATGTTTATGCAACCGAATATTTGCAGTTCGAACCAATTTCAAACTGATTTTTTCTCTGTGCGTGGGTCCGAACTTGCTTTAATAGCTTTAATTTGTTTCTAAACCAAACACTTTGCAGATATTTAGATCAGTGCGCAATTAAATAAAGGGTTGAAAATTAAAACATTGCTTTGCTCAAAGCCAAAAATAAACAGACAGACAGATTGGATTATCAGCATCTTCAGATGACGTCTACGAGTATTGTGGTGGCAACGGCCCAGCCCACCTTTTATTATGTGTGTCATCTTGCCTGCGGTGGGAGCTGCCGCCATCATCATCATTTATGAGTGTAGCCGTCGCGCTCTTATGCAATTTGTTTCTTTCTTTGTTTGTATGTCGAACATGACATTTTTATTAATTTATTCATGTTTGATTTTAGGTTTACTGTGTTTTTCTTTCTTTTTTTCTGTTTCCATGTTTATTTTTTGCAAACAACCGAAAACTTTTATCGAAATCAACTGTTAATAATGGCAATAACTAGTATTCGAGATTTGGTATTGCTTACGGCCTGGTCTGGTGCTCTCGATGAGTAAGTCCAGTGTCCGGTGTGAGTGTGTGTGTGGTGTTTTCAAAACAAATAAATGCGGTTTGTTTCAAAAAGAGGTTTATTGGATTTTTCGGTTTTTGTTTGGATTTTGTACATATTTGCACAAATTATTATTTTACAAATTACAAATGGTAATATGGTATTATCTCTCTTTTTTTTTTGATTACTGGCCCGGCAAACTTTAGTCCATCCTCCACACTGCAAGTGAAACGGTGTATGCAGGGCTTGATTTTCTGGGCCACTCTGTGTGCGGGTTTTCCGGCGAATGTAAGCCGGGTGCGTCTGTGTGTGCGCCTTTTAGTTTGAATTTAATAGAGATAGATTTAATTTATGCTTTTTATTAGAGATAATTGTTTTAATTTTACCGCTTTAATGCTTGTAATGAAATGTGCCCTATGTACACACACACACCTACAAACATATTATATGTGCTGCCAGGGGAAAACGACTTAACTGAAATGTTTTTAGTTTTATGAAAAAAAAAGAAATAATACAGGGTGGAGCGAAAATGAAATGAAAAATCATGAACCTTAGAAAAATGTATTTTATATTTTAATTATACGAGAGTGTGACGATGAACTTAAATCTTTGTATGGCGATGAAGCACCATCCTATAGCACTGTGAAAAACTGGTTTAATGAATTCAATCGTGGCCTTGCTTAAAGACAAAGGTCGCCCAAAAACGGCCGTTGTGCCAGAGAACTTCAATGCCGTGCGTGAACTGATACTGCAAGATCTTCATGTAACAAACCGTGAGATAAAGGCATCCTTGGGCATTTCTTGCACCAGCATACATTCGATATTGCATGAACACCTGGCCGTAAAAAAGCTTTGTTCTCGTTGGTTCCCGCACAATTTGACAATGCCTCAAAAAAGGCTCCTGTCGTCGATTGGTGCAAAGAAATTTTGAAAAACTCCGATCGCGGTGCTTCAAAAGATGTTTATAAAATCGTCACAGGTGACGAATCATGGATCTATGCGTATGAGCCCGAAACAAAACAACAATCAACCGTGTGGGTCTTCGAAGACGAGCCAAATCCAACGTAGGTCGGTCAACTCTGAGTGGTACACCACAATTTGTTTGCCTGAACTCCTCGGAGAAATTCGAAAAACGAACAAGAGAAGACGAATCATTGTGCACCATGACAATGCGAGCTCTCACACATCGGCTCAAAGCAGCGTCTTTTTGATCGGCCAAAACGTCGAATTGATGGGCCATTCGCCGTACAGCTCTGACTTGGCACCCAATGACTTTTTTATATTTCCGAACATCAAGAAAAAAATGCGTGGTCTACGATTCTCGTCGCCAGAAGATGCTGTTGAAGCGTTCAAAAACAATGTTTTGGAGGTGTTGCAATCGGAGTAGAAAAAGTGCTTTGACAATTGGTTGGAGCGCATGCAAAAGTGTATAAATCATGCTGGAGAATACTTTGAAAAGCCATAAAACCATTGCTGATAATAAATATTCGCATTTTCATTATTAGGCCAGAAATATATATAGCAACCCACTATTGAAAATTAAGGGAATTTTTAAATTACTCGGTTTTAACTAGGGTACCTGGCAAATGTGGACCTTCGCTATCCAGACACTGCTTCATATGTTTTCTGAAGTTTTCATGAACTCTAACTAGCATGTCGACTGATATTCCGGCAATTTCAGCCTTAATATTGTTATAGTATAGGTTTTCCAAGGTGTTGGGACGGTTCATATACACCTTCGACTTCAGGTTACTCCAAAGGAAAAAATCGCATGGGGCTAAGACCAGCCAGCGTGCCGGACAGTTCACATCACCCCTTAAAGAGATAAGCCTTCCAAGAAACATATGCCTCAAACAATTTATGGTAACCCTCTCTGTGTGTGAGGTGGCACCATCCTTTTGGAACCAGGTATCCGCTTATTGCATTGCCCCAAGAGCCGGCTGAAAAAAAATCCTGTATCGTAGTCAAGTACCGTTCGGAGTTCATAGTTACCGCAAGACGGTTATCCTGGAAAAAGTAAGGGCCAATGATGCCTACTCGAGATATGGCGCACCGCACCACACATTAACCCGGTCCGAATGCAGAGGTCTCTGGTATTTGTTCCACTCCAGTACCACATATTTTGTTTGTTTACACACCCACGGCAGTAAAAATGTGCCTCATCAGCAAAGAACACAATTGAGTCATGGGGTAAAGTTGCAAGAATGTCTTCACAAGAGGTCAAATAGTCCCGTGCCGACAATTGTTGGAACACGCACATTTTATACTGGTGAAAATTTAGTTTATTTTTTAGTCTGGAAATGCCAAAAGCAAGTGATTGCATCCGAGCAGAGTGTTTCGGAGATTGCAGTACTGCTGCTCTAACTCTCTCGATGTTTTGTGGTGTTGTAATCCTTTTCTCAGGTCCCTTCGTACACATGACACATTCCCTGCTGTTATCTATGAAGTTACCCAATTTACAATTGTTTGCCGTCCAGGAACACGTCCACGTGGGGGAACAGCGAATGGTAAACGAAAAGCACGCTGCACTGCAATGATTGAGTGCGCATTTGAAAAATACGCTTCAACACAAAATGACCTCGCCTCACGTGTCCAATGCATGATGGCAAGTTAAAAGCAGATGAATACATATCTCCCGTCAGCCACTATAAGCCACGAACACTCTCCACGCTCTTCGACCAACAGTGCCGCCACAGCCTGCAGTGCAAAAGCAAATTACCGCGCTCCACCCTGTATATCGTAACATAATTCCGAATTTGACCTCAAATTTAAAGATATTAAACAAACGTCGAATAAAAAGTATAAACATATTAATATTTCGCCATTTTTTGTTAAGCTTCAATAACTAAACATATCACTGCACACGTATCATTGCCCTGTATATAAAATTCAAAAATATTAGTTGAACTTAATTAAAATCTCGTTTGTGCTATTTCATTTAAGGGCATCCATTTAGTAGCTTTTTTAACTCAATTTTATGCACAGAGCTCATAAGTCGTTTTTCCTTTTGAACGCAGATATTTACACATGCAATATTTACAATACCTGCCCATGTACATACACACAGAGAAAAAATCAGCAGGAAATCGGTTTGGACTACAAAAATTCGGTTGGATAAACATACTTTCTGTTGAAATCATCAACATTCCATGGTATTGATAGTAACATGGTCTGACCTACCATAAGATGGTAGCTACAATACTATTACGATTCCTATAGCCAATTATTCGGCGAAGAACATGTTGCTTTGGTAAAAATAATTGGTGGCGACAACAAATAAATTCTTTGTAGCAACAACAAATAAATACTTTGTAGCCACCAAGCCCCGTTTAGTTCGCCCACGTAGAAAAAAAGCATGGTTGTGATGATAACAATATTCGAAGAGCATCATACTATTGTTGGGTATATTGTTGTGTTAACAATAGTATAATGCAAATACAACCGTACTATGATCCTCAGAACCAACCTATGGTACTCACAGCAATAGTATGATTTGCACTTAACCATACTGTGATAACCACAACCATGGTATGATTCACACTCGATCATACTATGATCTCCACAACAATGCTATGATCCTCACAACCATAGTATGATCCTCACAACCATAGTATGATTCTCAAAACCATAGTATGATTCATACTCAATCATACTATGATCTCCACAAACTTATTATGATCCTCACAACCATAGTATGATTTACACGCAACCATGTTATAATCTCTACAATCAAAGTATGATCACGAATAATTATACTATCATCTCCAAAATTATTAATTAGAATTGGCTCAACTTGTCAACAATAGATTTGAATTATAAAAATTATTTTAAAATACATTAAATTCCAAATAATAGAAGTGATTTATTTAACAGAAGAAATCAGTTTTAAAAACGTAAGCGTTTTTAATAAAAACATTTCAGTTAAGCAAAGCCAAACCAGTTTGTTTGAAAAATGTTAATTTCCTTATAAAAAGTACTATTATTGCATTAGATCCCTAACAATAACATTGTTCTAAAGCTCATATTCGAATTAAAAACAATTACAATCATACAGTATGATTGTAGTAATAATATTATTGTTAACATAAAATCCAAAAAAACAATACTTTTGTCGCACCAACCATTTTTATATTGTTGCTATAACCATATTTTCAGTTTTAAATTTGGCAATAATAATATTGTTACATTTCAACAATATTAATATTGCGGCAATCATACTATTGCCAATATTAAGTTCAGTAAACAATGCTATGGTTGCGACAAACATATTTTTAGTGCAGAGAACATATTATTGTTGCCGTGACCATATAGTAACGATGTTTTTTCTCTGCGTGCATAATGGGCTTACAACTTTGTTTTTGTAAATCCGAAAATATTTTTGATAAACGGAGCATATTGTTTTCTTTGGAAAAATGTGATTTTGTTTATCGCTGGAAATCGAAACTAATTTTCGATGAACAACGTACGAATATTTTAGTTGATATGTGACATTTTTAATCACAGGATTCCTAAATAATTTTTTGTTTGAATATTAAAATTTTTTTTCTGTCAACCATGCTCTGTGCGTGTGTGTGTGTTTTTTTTGTGTATTGTTGGTCTTTAAAAACAGTTATGCTTAGTTCATAGTCACAACGATACGGTATAATTGCCGTAATCATATTATTGTTAACATAAAACCCCAAAAAAAACACTTCTTTTGTCGCACCAACTACATTTATTTGATTGCTACAACCGTATTTTCATTTCTAAATGTTACAGTAATACTATTTCAACAATATAAATATTGCCACAATCATACTATTGTTGAAATGAAATTCAAAAACAAAGCGAGCCTTCCTTTTTTGCAAAACATATTATTTTTGCCGTGACCTTAAAATGGGTGGTCCAACCATAATGCACGATATTAATTGTGAGTTACATCTTAACGTCTAGTTTTTTGTCCAACTTTGTTTCATATTTTTTTGCTTCAGTCTTTGACAAATTCAATTATGAAGAGGTACACAATTGAGCAGCGGGTTAAGATCGTTAAAGCCTTTTAAGAAAATGGACTTTTAAAGCAAAATGCATTTCGTGTACTTTGTGATTTTTTTGGGCAGCATAATCGAGCAAAAGTGTCCCCAATCGCTAAAATTGTGCTCATATTTCAGCAAGCCGAGTCTGTAGGAAAGGTGAAAACACCTGTGCATGCTCAACCTATTCGTTCTGTGGAAAAAAATTATGTGTAGTTAGGCAGAAGAGCCTTCAATCTCGACTCGTCGTTGTGCCCAACAATTGAAAATCTTATGAACATCACTGATGAGAATTTTAAATAAAGATTTGAATTAACACTCCTACAAGGTTTAATTGACTCAAGAGCTGAATACTACTAGACATTTCAAGGGTCGTCAATATGTCGAATTACGGTCGATTTTCGACTACTCGATTAGTCGACTTTTGGGTAAAAAAAATCGAAAGTTGACAAGTCGACTTTTTTATTTTAACTTCAAATATTTATAATTGTCATCGAAACAATGCGCATTGCTTAAATTTATTTTCCGTTTTCATTTATTTTCGCCGTTTGAGATGTACATAAGTTTTATTTTATTGTAAGCCGAAGTTAAAAACGTATGCCTTCAAAACTGTTCTAGACTCATCCAGAGCAATTAATCAATTCAATTAATCAAATATTCAGCAGAAAACCATGTTTATTTTTATTATTTTTTAAGGCGAACTGATAAACACCAAAAGTAAAAATTCTCGCATAACTATTTAGTACCCATTTACCCGATGTTTAGGATAACAAATGGGTGTTCCTTGCCATGATTTTAAGCACTAGGCGCAAACAAAGGCCATAATGATGCTAATTGTGGTCAAATAAAATTGAAACACTATCTGAAATCACCGCCTGTTTGTCGTGAAACAAAAATAATCCAATAGTTGCATGGAGAACAATGGAAAGCGAGTACCCATTTGTTGCAAAAATAGCGAAAAAATATCTGTCTATCGTTGCCGCTTCTGTCTTACGTGAGAGATTATTTTTGCATACAGTTTGTATTGCTACCAAAATTCAGAGCCATATTTCTCCAAAAAAATTAAATATGATTATCTTTTTGATTATCAATTGTTTGTCTTGTGTTTTTTAGTTCATAATCAGTCTTACTTTCGTAAATAAAAGTTTTTTTTTAACAAAGAAAACCTGTTTTTCCCCAAAATATGGCATTTTCCTTTCCCTTAAAAAAAAGTCTAAAATTCGACTTGAATCGACTTTTTTATACTAAAAAGTCGAAGAGTCTTAAAGTCGAATTTTGATTTTTGTTGTAATAGTCGAACAGTCGACTTTTTAGCCTTATAACCCTACGTCGAATGGTTAGTTGAACAGACAGAAGTGAATGGTGACTGCAAAGAAAATCATCTTTTGCGACGAGGCACACTTTCAGCTCAGTGGATACGTCAACTACCAGAATTGCCGCACTTGGGCAAATGACAATCCACAAGTGATTTAGGAAAATGAGAATTCACAAGTAATTAATGAAAAGCCGATGTATTCACAAAAACGACGTTTTGGTGCGGTATGGGGCCTGTCGGTTTCATCGGGTAGTACTTGTTCGAAAATGAGGTCGGCCAAGCAATTACCGTGAATCGTGTTCGTTATCGCGAGATGATAACGGACTTCATGTGGCCAGAAATTGTGGATATGTACCTGTACGATATGTGGTTGCAACAGGATGGTGACACTTGCCACACAGCCTAGGAAACATAGCCTTTTTTGCGCTGCGAGAAATTCAATATACGAGGGCGACCGCAAAAGTAACTGGCTTAAAATAAAAAGAACCGTTTTTTTGGAGTTATTATTATTTATTTTTCAACATAATCTCCTTCCAACTCAATACACTTCATCAAACGTTTTTCAAGTTTTTTAATTCCATCCGAAAAATAAGATTTTTCAAGACCTTCAAAATATGCCTCAGTTTTAGCAATAATCTCGCTATTGAACGAAAATTGTTTGCCACCGAGAAATTTTTTTAAATTTGGAAACAAGAAATAATCAGTAGGAGCTGGACTATGTGGTGGATGCGGAGCAATTTCAAATCGTAATGTGGCCAGTTTTTGTTGAGTTAAAAATGCAGTGTGTGAAGGAGCATTATCTTGATGAAATAGAACTTTTTTTTTCTAAATGCGGTCGTTTAATCTTGATTTCTTCACTTAACCGATCCAATAATGCACAATAATATTCATTATTTATAGTTTTTCCTTTCTCAAGATAATCAATAAATATTATACCCCTTGCATCCCAAAATACTGTGGCCATTACTTTTCCTGCTGACTTAACAGTTTTCGCCTTCTTGGGACCACTTTTACCAGCTTCTATCCATTGTTTTGACTGTTCTTTGCATTCTGGGATGTAGTGATGGATCCATGTTTCATCAACAGTTATGAATCGGCGCAAGAACTCTATTGGCTTACGCTGATAAATCGCTAAAAGCTCCTCGGAATTGGTCCAACGGACGATTTTTTTGGGGAAAAGTCATCAAACGCGGCACCCATCTTGCGGATAGCATTTTCATGTGGAGTTCATCATGTAAAGTACTCCAAACTTGTTTTTCGTGTATTTTAACAATATCAGCAAGTTCTCTGAGCTTTATTTGTCTATCTTAAGTCACTTCATTAAATATTTTTCTAATGTTTTCAAAAGTAGTAGCAGTTTTCGGTCTTCCATAGTCTTTTTCCACGGTCTCCAATAGTAGTAGCAGTTTTCGGTCTTCCAGAGCGTTGTTCATCTTCCGTACTTCAACGACCCATTTTAAATTGTTGAACCCAGGATTTCACGGTGGAGTATAATGGTGCATTATCACCATGCACAGAATCCAATTCATCTTTGATTAATTGTGGCGTATAACCTTTCATATAAAAGTGTTTAATTACCGCACGAAACTCTTTATTTTCCATTTTTCAAAAATTATAAAACTTGTTTACTTCAATCACCTATAACAAAGAAAATAATCATTAAATATTTCGGAAATTTTAACAGATGGCTTAAGAAAGATTGCTTTTAAAAAACAAAAAAAAAGTTGCTAGTAAAACAGAAAATGTGTCAGGCCAGTTAGTTTTGCGGTCGCCCTCGTATGTGTGATTTAACATTGGGGCTATGTTAATTGGCCCCCACGATTATGTGATTTGACGCCGTTAAACTTCTTTCTTTGGGGATATTTAAAACAAAAATTGTACTTCGATAAGCCAAGAACAGTTCAAGAGCTAAAGGTTGAGATAATTCGGCACATTTACGACATTAAACCTTTATTTTGTCTCAGAGTTATTGAAAATATGTACTACCGGATAGAGTTTTGCCACCAAAGCCTTGGCAAGCATTTGGCCGATATTTTATTTTACACATAAAAAGTTGCCATAGATTTTTTTTAACATTATAAAAAATACTAAGATAATTCGCTGAAAACATATTGTTTTGTTTACATTTAACATCGTGCGTTTTAGTTGGACCACCCTTATCATTTCGCTGTGTGCAGAAATTTTAAAAAATATATGACAAGATCCACATTTGAAATGCCCCTTTTTTTGTAAAATTCTTTATAATTTTTTTTATTAATTTTTCCCTGTGTAACCAAATGAATCTAAAAATAAATAAAAAACTCAGGAAAAAAATCAAGTTGACCCGCATGCATGAAAACAAACAGAACAAACACAATCAATGTTTGTTTGATTTAATTTACATTGTAGGCGCATTGCGGGTGGCACACACACACACACAAACAAAATTTATAAATAAATCTGCTCATGTATGTATAAGCATAGAGTTTGTATGCCATATGTTGATTAATTTAATAAAAATTTAAACTGAAAAACACTGACACACACTGACACAAAAACGCTAAAACCCATAAAAGGACATTTTTAAAATTGGCAAATTAGCCTAAAAATTCAGTGAATTGTAATTTCACGTTGTGGTGATATGCCATTAAAGCAATTAAATCTAAATAATTTATTAGTTCGTTTTAAACATTTAACTAAATATGTTTTCGTGTTCTTTTTTCTTCTTTCATTACAGCCAGAAAACAAGAAGGACCGGAGGACTTTTTTTATGCCCAGGTATGTGTACTACGCTTTGTTACGGCAACAACCGCAATTTACCGTCAACGAAAACTACCATTTCCTCTGTAGTTTGTTTTTTTTGTTTGCGTTTTGTTTCTTTGGCGTTTGCTTTCGCTTCTATATCCGTTCTTTTGTTATTCTTTCTTTTGTGCTGGTGTGTGTGGCTTGTCTTCTTCCCAACTTCCCAACTAAGTTTTACAGTATTTCCTTTTCCAATAACCATTTTGTCAGTTAAAATGGCAATAAAAAAGCGAGCGAAACAAACAGGACAATCAAATGAAATTGATCAAATAATCAACAAAAAAAAAACACTGAAAAAATAGAAAACTAAAGTAGACACAGGGGGTGTTAGATACCCTGCAGAGTGTGAAGGGAAGTTCTAAAGTGAGGATATAAGAAACCGTAAATGAGTTTAAACCGAATAGAAACAAAACAGGAACAAAAAACATTCAATGTTTATTTGTTTTGTCAATTGTTTCCCTTTTTTGTTACTGTTCTATCGTACCTTTATTGTCAATTACATACTTATCAGATTAACACACTAGAGTCAGTCGCCCAAAGCACACTCACACATACGCAAACAAACACCGCAGTGACTATGGACAGCCTTTGCAAAATTCCCCCCTTATATTTCATGGACAATTACATTGGCAGCGATACGTGAATGTGAGTGTAACTGTGTGTCTTCGTGACCCAGCAGCCAAGAGGGGGATTTTGCCAGCCTTCGTAGGCAGTCATAAGGCCCATCTTTTAAAACGTAGGCCAACACACATAGAGAACAGTTTCGATGCCAAAACCGAATATGTTTGCCAACCGAATGATTAAGGTTGCATGCTGCACGAGTATTCCATCAGTACAACCGAATGTTAGTTGGTGCTCTGTAACGTCCAGTAACCGTAACAAAGAACAAATTCGTGGCCACAGCCGAATTTGTTTGCCAACCAAATGATTGAGCTTGCATGCACCTCGAGCATTTAATCCGTACAACCGAATGTTTATATGGTGCTCCGTAACGTTCAGTAGTTGCAACTAAATTATCGGTAGCAAATACAGAGAACAGATTCGTTGCCACAACCGAATATGTTTGCCAACCGAGTGATTGAGGTTGCATGCACTTCGAGTATTCTATCAGTACAATCGAATGTTTATATGGTGCTCTGTAACGTTCAGTAGTTGCAACTAAATTATCGGTAGCAAATACAGAGAACAGTTTCGATGCCACAACCGAATATGTTTGCCGAATGATTGAGGTTGCATGCTGCACGAGTATTCCATCAGTACAACCGAATGTTAGTTGGTGCTCTGTAGCGTTCAGTAAATGCTACAGAAGTATTGGTAAAAAATACAAAGAACAGATTTGTTGCCACAACCGAATTTGTTTGCCAACCGAATGATTGAAGTTGCATGCACCTCGAGTATTCCATCAGTACAGCCGAATATTAGTTGGTGCTCTGTAACGTTCAGTAACCGCAACTCAAGTATCGGTAGAATATGCAACCGACTTTGTTTGCCAACCAAATGCTTGAGTTTATATGCACCTCGAGCATTTAATCCGTATGACCGAATGTTAGTTGGTGCTCTGTAACGTTCAGTAACTGCAACTCATGTTTCGGTAGAATATAAAGAGAACAGATTCGTGACCACAACCGAATTTGTTTGCCAAACAATAGATTGGGGATGCTTGCTTACTTGTGCAGCCATCACTATAACCGAATGTTGGTGTTCTGTAACATTCAATAATTGCAACTGAAGTATCGCTAGAAACTACGAAGTATCTGAAATTCCAGAGAAATTTCGGATCTTAAAATCCACATGCCGCGCTTGTTTAACGAAAATACGAGAGCATATAAATAATTCAGTGACTTATCGATTAAAACAGTGTTTTTGCCAAACAAAATTTATTTTTCAACATTATCTCCTTTAAGCTCAATACAATTGGTCTAACGGTTTCCAAGTTTTGTATCCCTTTCAAAGAATAGGATTTTTCGATGTCCCTAAAATAGGCATTTGTTTGATCGAAAATTTCATCGTTGGAGCTGAATCTGTTTTCACCGAGCCATTTCATTAGGTTTGGAAATAGTCACTGGGCACTAAAGCCGGAGAATATGAAATATCATGAAATTTTGCCATTGAGACTGCACACGTGCAGTCTTTGTTCTTGGCCATTTGGGTCGTTTTCATTTAAATCCTCGTTAAATCGGTCCAATAAGTTGGCACAATACTCGCCGTTGATTGTTTTGTCCCTTTTGAAGGAAATCGATGTGGATTATCCTGCGTGCATCCAAAAAAACTGTTGCGATCACCTTTTTGGCCGACAAAGTCACCTTGGCCTTCTTCGGATCCGGTTTACCCGGAGAAACCCATTGTATAAACTGCCGGTTTACCCGGAGAAACCCATTGTATAAACTGCCGGATTACCCGGAGAAACCCATTGTATAAACTGCTGCTTGTTCTCAGAAGTGCTGTATGGGATCCCTGTTTTATCCTCAGTTACAAACAACTCATACCAATCCTTTAAAGTTGCTAAAAGATCATGGTTAATTGAGAGCAAACGCGGCACCCATCTTGCAGACAGATTTCTTAAACCCAACTGATCTTGTAAACTAGAAACCACCCTGCCATATAAAATGCGTATGGCATCAACAATCTAACGCAATTTTACTTTTCAATCGCCCAACACCATATCGTTGATTTTTTCGACATTTTCGGTTGTATTGACCTCAATTGGCCTTCCAGAACGTTTAGCGTGATTTGTACTTGTGCGTTGTGGTCGTAAAGTCAGTAAACCACTTTTTTACCATTGATATCGATGGTGCAGAGTCCCCATAGTACAAATATTTACTAAGCTTTTCCTATGTTTGATTGACGGTTTTTTCCGCAAAAAATAATGTTTAATGAGCACTCGAAATTCACTTTTTTTTCCATTTCTAACAAAATCCACGAGGTTGCATGTTTTGAACAGCTGCTAAACACAAATTAAATGATGGAAATTTGACAGCAGACTATTAACATATGCTATTTGATGGGAACAGTGTTGCATTTCATATAACTACAAGGAAAGTTGAAAATTCACTAAATTATTGTTATGCCCTCGTATTTTTAATTTTCATTACCGGCCAAAGGACACTCTAGTACCCACTTGTCCATGTTCGAAATAACATATTAAAATTATATCAAAGGTAACCGATTATTGGTCTTATACTGCCCATGCCTAGGGGCCGAACTCAGTCTCAAATTGGCTCCAATTTTAAATATTGAAATACATTTGGACTTGTGGATAGTTTTACTCTTCTGGGATATTCATACGTCCCCATACACAAGGGTACGTTTTTTCATCCCCAGTGTCCAATGTCCACGCCCCTTTTTGAGACATTTAATGCATCTAATAAGTTTTAAAGTTAACTATTTAATGGATCTATTGTGAAAATACCAAAATAAAAAAATGTGTCCTGGACTTTTTTTAGTCTCTTAAAGGGGTACTTTATCCCCTTTAGTAGTTCATTAGGAATACCAATAAATCAAAAAAAAAATACAAAAATTAAAAAAATGTGGAATCTTTATTGTTCATTCAAAAGGACATTTTATGCCATTTTTTTAATATAATTTCGTTCGACAGGTTGGCCGCAACTATGCCTCGGGATGTCCATGCTAAGGGTCCTATGTTCGTTCGAGCATTCAACCGATGTTGGCCTTCAAAATCTGAATCGTAGCTGGTTTGTCAGCATAGACTTTGGACTTTACGTAGCCCCAAAGAAAAATTCTAAAGGTGTAATATGACAAGATCTAGACGGTCATCTAACCGGTCAAAAAGCGTTGAATTGGCTGCTCTTCGAAATGACCTCTCAATAGATCCATTGTTTGAGCAGCTGTTCCACTTTCCACGGCACCGTTCTGTTAAAACCAAATGTCGTCAAGATTACGGGCTTCAATATGGACCGATGATTCCACCAGCCCATTAACCACAACAAACCGTGGATTGTGCTGGTATAATGGCACCTCATGGACCTCTTTTGGTTGCTCTTTAGCCCAAATACGACAATATTGTTGTTGTTGTAACAACAATATATTTATTTTGAAGTCTTGTTCGTCTATGGGGGATCTGCTTCGATATCCAGGTGGAGGAAACGCGCTATTTGAGCTGGATGCGTCCACAGAGACCTGGGGGTCAGCTGAGCGGGCTTGGCCGGACAAATGAAGAGGTGCAGCACATCATGTGGTCCCTGATGGCAGGCGGGACAGATGTCCGGAACGTTAGCATCAATTCGTACCCAGTAAGAATTGAGGCGGTTGCACCATCCAGATCTCAGCTTCGCCAGTACCACTCACGTTTGCCGAGGTAGTACCTTCTCCTCAGGTGAAATCTCCGGGGGATGTTCCTCTAGCACTACATTCACACGGTAGCCGGATATTGCTGCTGCGACATCATCGGCGTGAATGTTGTTCAGACCTGCCTGATAGTTTCGATGATCTAAAGGTTCTCTCTTATACCGCTGGACCTCTCTCTCTAGATCATGAAGATCGTACCTGATCTGTCTGGGAGGATTGTTCATTGACGTTGCCGTTGAGCCAGAAATTACCCTTATCACTGAACACAATTTTGGTCGAAAACAGCGGATCTTTTTCGAGCTTTTGAAGAACCTAAGCACTGAAAGGACGGAACATCGTTACGCTCTTTAGGATGAAATGGCAAACAATACTGAAGAGAAAAAAAGAAATTTTAAGTATTTTAAGATGTTACAAACGGAGTGACAAACGTACACTTCATCCTAGGGATAAGAATTTGAAAATAAGGCCCTGCGAAGATAAGGCCTGCTTTAGGTGGAATGACATACCCTCTCACATTTAAAGTCACACGTAGTATCGCCAATCGTGTGGTAACGTTTGTGGCGAAGATAAAACGAATGGGGGATAATAGAGTCGAACGAAACCACGCACATGTGTCTGACAGGGTCAATTGTTTTTCTCCACCCTCCCATTCTCTCTTGTTTAGTGTCCCGTCATGTGTTGTCCTGTACCTATGAGTTTGTGAACATTTACACGTTGTAGTCTAAGGAAAAGGGTCGATTTTCATACCAATCTTGCCTTTGCCCCTTCCTACTCGTCTTCATCTTTTAAATATTTAAAAAGTCACAATTTTCCTGTTTTGAGCACACAATAATGACTCTGAATAAAGTGTTGAAGAGTTTGTACGGCACCACAATGCTGGTACGGCATGGACCAGACTAGAGGCTTTGGGTTGTTAAAGTATCAAAGCCTGCGAGCTGTGACAAGGCAATAACGAAAGTTTATTTCTTTATTTTGTTCCACACATACTCGTCATAAAAATGTGTTCTTTTCTTGACATGTCGTACGTGCTTATACTCGTATAGTAGCATCAAAACAATTATTTAACTAAAAAATCAACTAGCCCTGAGGCAGTTTAATTTTTGTTGTCGACAATTTAAATTTTTTCTACGTATGTTTCGACAATAACCCGACTGTTTGAACGAATCATATTGAGTTATTGCCGAATCCATTTCGACTACATGCTACTTAACATAAGTATTAGTTCTGGGGAAAATGTACCATATCCGGTCCATATTTTGACATAGCCCCGTATACAAGGGATCTTTCCAAATTAAGAACGTACTGCCTTGAGAAACCACATATCAAATCCAAATCCAAACAAAGGCCTTACCTGATTTCAGAACTTGCAGCTTTAGAAACCCCATATTACATCCGATTCACCCAACTTTTGCATTGAGCGTTAGCGGCGATGGCTGTCTGACATGTGGCAACGTTAATCTAAATGTCATCCATGTAATTTTCTTAAATTTTTAAAGAATCAAAAATTCATTGAGCAGCTTTGACCGTAACGGCGACCCTTGCTCAGTTTCGAAGAAAAATGGCCCAATGATGCCGCCAGCTCAAAATCTACACCAAACAGTGTTTCGTTGTGGATGCATTGGCTTCCCAATAGTCACGTGTGGGTTCTCTGAACCCCATATACGGCAATTATGCTTATTGGCATAGCCACCAAGATGAAAATGAGCTTCTGAAAACACGATTTATCGGTAAAATTCTTTATCTCCTGCTTCAGTCCATTGGGCGAAGCGGAAACGCATCGAAAGGTGTTTATTATTGAATGACAGAGTTTAACCTTTCCAATAAAACCATTCTTAATGCACATAATTAGTTCCCTTTAAACGTTCGAACGCATCCCTCATGAAATACAGCCACAATTGCTGTGCAGCGGTGGGTCACTTAGAGTTTTTCTCTAAAGATTGTATTGCTTAGCATAGTTTATACTTATCCTATTCTAAAAGTTATCTGATATTTAGCCTTTTCAAATAATTTTCCTTTCATTCAAGTAAAAAGGTGGTCCATTTGTTAGGTTTCAAGGGCCCCATGACTGCAGCCACTAACTGAATAAATTTTCGCAATTTACATTTTAGTGCATGTTTTGTATTGAAATCAAAATAAATTACGTAAAGATATACACGCTCCAAAAGCTGCAAAGATGTTTTAGTGTAGCCGGAGCCGAAAAGAAGAAACAAGCTATGTTACAGCAAGAGTGGAGTCGAAAAAATGACCTTAGAAAAGCTCCATATCTACTACCATGTGACAAGTTGTTGTTGTAGCGGCTCATAGTGCCGGGGTGACAGCTCTTGGCCGAAGAATTCCTCCTTTGGGTCGATCCGGTGCATAGGGCGGTTCGGAAACTTCTTAGCCTAGCACAAAAAGCGCGGTATAAACAGAAAAAAGTTAAGTGTTTTGGAAACTTCCATCTCTGCTAGGAACACATGTTAAATTGTTTCGATCTGGCAACTCCTTCATATAGAAACAGGTGGGTGGAAAAATTAGAAATGTGTGGTGTCATTAAATATTTACAGAAAAAAGGTTTATCGAGACAAGAAATCCATAATGATATGGTGAATGTGTTAGGTGAAAGTGCTCCTTCATATGCAACAGTAAAAAATTGGGTTGCTGAATTTAAACGTAGTCGTACAAGCATTGAAGATGAACCACGTAGTGGACGTCCAAAAACAGCAACAACAACAGAAATTGTAGCCAAAGTGCATGATATGGTATTAAATGATCGACGAATAAAAGTGCGTGAAAGAGCTAATATCATGGGCATCACAAATGATCGAGACCATTTAATTTTGCATGAGGAACTACAGATGAAAAAGCTTTCTGCAAGATGGGTGCCGCACTCCTTAACAGTCGACCAAAAACGCATAAGAATGAACATTTCTCAAGCTTGTTTGGATCGTTTTCAGCGAAATAAAATGGATTTTAAGCGTCGTTTCATAACTGTTGATGATACATGGATCCACCACTATACTCCAGAGACAAAAGAACAATCCAAACAATGGACTGAAGCTGGAGGAAGTGCCCCAAAAACAATTCAATCGGCTGGTAAGGTTATGGCAACGGTTTTTTTGGGACTTCAAAGGTATTTTATTGATTGACTATCTGCAAAAGGGTAAAACAATAAATTCAGAGTAATATTGCAACATTATAGATCCATTAAATTTACAAATTCGAGAAAAACGTCCTGGCTTACAACACAAAAAAATAATTTTTCACCAAGACAACGCACCAGCGCACAAGAGTGTTTTAACAATGGCTAAAATCAACGAATTAAAGTACGAGTTGCTTGACCACCCACCTTATTCTCCCGATTTAGCTCCCAGTGACTTTTACCTGTTCCCAAATCTAAAAAAATTCCTTGCTGGCAAGCGTTTTACCTCAAATGAAGATGCAATTACAGTTGTAAACCACTATTTTGAAGACCTTGAGGAAAACTATTTTAATCAAGGGATAGAATTGCTAGATAAGCGTTGGACTAAGTGTATTGAAGTTTCGGGAGATTATATTGAAAAATATAAATATTTTTGAAAAACTAACTATTCTCTTTCATTGATAGGCTAAGAACTTTCCGAACCGCCCTCGTAGAACCGGCTGTCGTGCGACCATGTGACAAGTTGTGGCTCCAGTGATTTCATGGTCGTCATAACTGTCATTCTTTTAACCAATCGCACTCACAATTATGACAGTAATTTGAAACCAAATTAAAACCTTTTTAACTCCTTTCCAAAAAAACCAGAAAATATTTATTATCTTCAAAATATCCCATTTAACACAAAGTTTTGAGATAAAAACACCAAATGATAAACAATAGTCCTAGTCTCTGTCACAATCATTGTCACACATCAACCTTTCGAATTTCATAGATCTGCCATAATTTTTTTTTCCAAATCACAGAGTATAAACAAGGCAATGCTAGGACACATTCTCCAAATATGTGAATATGAATATGCGGACGGTGATGATGATGATGACGATGACGTTGCCGGTGACAAGCAATCTATTTTGGAGTAATTGTAAAGTGACAAAAGTTGTAAATAAAAAAAATGATAGAACATTGAAGAAAATATGATGGAGATGTGTATTTTTTTTATGAAAATCATTCTACCAATGTTACTAAAAATACGTATATGTACAGTGCGGAGCAAAACTGAGTGTGTGCTTACCGCCTTTGCCATGTTAAGATTATAAAAACTCTATCGTTAGTCCAAATGATACAAAATTCAGAGCTTATATTCTATTTTTATTCTCCAACAAAAACTTATATGTGACGCGTAAAATAGAAAGGGACCTAAGGGTAAAAACCAGTTTAAATGCGTGTATCTTTGGTGTACTTCACAATCATAAAACACGCATATCTCTGGGAGGGAACACTTTTGGGGCATGGGATCGTTCATTCGATGCTCAGATGTTGTCCACATCAAAAAAAAATGAAAATGGATATTTTTACCCGTAGGTCCCTTTCTCTATGCGCTGTCGCATACACTTATATTTAGAAATACAATATTTTTATATTATAGCGACTGGATGACATGATTCACTCAGTTCTGCACTTTATTCTTTGAACAATTCAATCGTCTAGGCATACCTTCTACTAAGTTTTCGACTATTTCTCTTGGAATATCCGTCGCTATCTTTGGGGGTTCGCTGGTGTAAACCCAGCCACCTTTTGACCACATCGCACTAATTTTCAATTGGCTTGATGTTGGGGCTCCACCCTGTCAGCGGTGTGGCTTCCAAACGTATCAATTCATTACATTGAGCCAAATCCTGGAAAGGATCCACGAGCTGTAAATAGATACTTACCGCCTCTTTCTTAACTATAAAGCTGCTTTCGACACTTTGATAAGCGGTAAATTATTTATCTGCATATGGGATACCAACTTGTGAGCCTTTGTAGAATGACACTGAGTGGCACCAAATCCTCAGTTAAAATTGGACGTGACCTCTCACAACTAGACAGGAGTCTCTGGTAACTGGAGCTGTTTTAAAGATTAATTAAGAGTCGTCTAATATGGGTCGGACGATAAATGAAGGCAATACCAAAATGATGCTAGCAACTGCTGGTGATGCGGCGCGATGAAAGAAATGCAAGATTGTTTCGGCCGACAGTTGCAACGTCGAAGTTGTGGAGTTTGTATGCCTCGGATTTGCCAAATTCCTTGTTCGCAGAAATGCAGGTCAGTGATCCCCACCGTAAGAGGCACCCCAGCAAACCATGACTGAAGCTGGGTGATGACCCTTTTCCACCCTTGGGATCAGTTCACGTGCTTCCTTAGATGACCGCGCATACACTCCATCGTTTTGCTTGTTAGATTTTTCCTGAACGGTACAAATTGTTTTCATCGGTGAACAAAATTGTTCAGTGCCTGTTATCAGCGTGCTTCACCAAAAGACGTTTGCATTATTCAATCCTATTTTTTTAAAGCTGCAATGTCTGGTGCGTTGTTTGAAAGTCCAGGCCTGTCCAATAAATGATTCATAAGAACTTTGGTCTTCAGCGTGCTTCCTGCAGTTTTTATGAATTACTTAGGTTGGCTCCACAACATCTTGTTGGTCCCGGCCTGCCCAATAGAAGATTCATAAGCACTTCTGTCTTCGGAAGCATCTGAGCTGATCCCAAGGGTGGAAAAGGGTCATCACCCAGCTTTAGTCATGGTTTGGTGGGGTGTCTCTTACGATGGGGTCACTGACCTGCATTTCAGCGAACAAGGAGTCAAAACATCGGCCAAAGTTTACCATGAAACCGTTTTGGAAGCTGTTGTATAGCCTCTTAACAATTGCCTGTTTCAAAAGCAGCCTTAGACATTCCAGTAGGATTCTGCGCCGGCCCATAAGGCTAAAACGTCCTAGGCCTGGCTTCGAAACAATTTGCCAGCGTTCATTTCCTCTAAAGAATGGCCCTCAGGCAGTCCAGATTTGAACCCATTGGATTAGAAATTGTGGACGGTTTTAGAGGACAAGGTTTGTCACAAAAGATACCCCAGCATTGGATCTCATAAGGCTGCTTTGGTTCGAGCTGTGGCCAATTTTCCAATGGACGAGGTTCGTGCAGCTATGGACGATTGGCCAGTGCGACTTAAGGCGTATGTAAAGACAAAAGGCGGACATTGAGGATATGGACCTGGACGATATGTGGTTCTAACAGGTTGGTGCCACAGGATGGTCACTTAGCCAAAAAAAAAACAATGGTTCATTGGCCGTATTATCTTACGTCGTGGCGATCTTAATTGCAAAATATATGGTTACTATATGGTCTCGGCAACAATAGTATGTTCTCTGCAATAAAAGTTTGATCGTTGCAACAATAGTATTGTTTTTTGAATTTCATTTTGACAATAGTATGATTGCGGCAATATTATTATTGTTGAAATGTAACAATAGTGTTGTTGCCAAATTAAAAAATAAAGATATGGGTGTGGCAACACTATGAATATGGTTGGTGCGACAAAACCATTGTTTTTTTTTGGTCATACCGACGAAATCATAATATTCTTTTAATGTGACAACGTATTGTTACGAAGCTTATGCAATAATAGTACTTTTTATATGTAAATTAAATTTTTCAAAACAAACTACTTTGGATTAGTAAAACTAAAATATTTTTAAAAGGTGCATTTTTTCTACTGTTAAATAAATCACTCCTATTATTACGAGTGTAATGTATTTTTACATAATTTACTTAATCACCCTTATTCTGATTGTCGTCGTCAAGACAAAACAAAGACATCTTGCGACGACTGTTGATACTTGGTATTCGCGTAGTCGTTTTTCGATAACTATTGACAACTATTGACACAACTCGGTATTCTCTAAATGATATTGACGTTGTTATTGAATTGATACGACTCTGTTTTTGTCGTCGCAGGTTTTGGTAACGACTAAGAAGTTTGCTGTTAAAATAAAAAAAACCAAAAGCAAAAGTAAAAGTGCAAATATGAAAATTACAAATAATGAACAGTTCCAAAAACTTGTTGAAGAGTTGGAGAAAAATCCATCCTTAGCAAAAGGTTTCAAAAGAGGAACAGTGCCAACAAATTTTAACCAGCAATGGGAGAACATTGCAAGTGTTTTGAATGCTTCCGGACCACCGAGTAGAGATGGTGATGGCTGGCAGAAGGTTACTAACTTATATCCCTGGTTTTTTGTAGATTAATAAAATTGAATATTTTCGTTAAGGTTTGGAGAGACTTAAAGTTCAAAGTCAAAAGGAAAATGGTTGAAAACAAATCGGAGATGAGAGCAACAGGTGGCGGTGTAAATAAATATATTACACTGAGCCCGTTAGAAGAAGCTGTTGCAAACCTGCTGCAGTTTCAAAAACAGATAAATCCTAAAGGATCAGCTCATGGTGTTGCAGCAAGTTATGAGGAACTTGTCACTGAAGTGCTCGGTGTTGACCCAGTTATAGAGATGGAAACAACTGTTCACTCTGAAGAAATTTTACTGGAACAGGAGGAGCCTTCAACATCAAGGAACGGGAGCAGTTCAAGAGTCACTCCATCCGAATCAAAGTCCACAAATATACTACCCTTAAGAGCTGTTGGATACACAATTTGACCTGGCTCCAATTTCCATCTCAGGAGCAATTTCCTCCAACACATAATTAAACGCATTTTTGTTTAAACGAAAGTATTTCTGAAATCTTGAATGAATGAAAACTTTGTGATTGCCAATGGAAATTAATTAAATCTTAAACTTACTTGTTGTCTGGTAGTTTCATGACATCAGACCTATATCGCAGTGTCTTTCTCTGTAAAATAAGTTTCTTTTTATTTTCTTCATCACTTGAATCAGAGTTTGAATCAGAAACAAAAAACATTTTTCAACAATTGGATGAATAGATACAAAATCTGATGCAAAAATGTTAGGTATGTGATTTTTTTATTGAAGTTATCGATAAACAGTCAACGTCAAGACAATAATGACACGGAATACCAAAAATGCGTTGATGTGATATTATATTGAAACGAAGTGATATTGATATTAAATTGACGACGACGTTGACGACGACAATCAGAATAAGGGTGAATAAAAATCTCTATTGTTGAATAACAACTTAATTCAATTCTTACAACCAGTTTTGGGGATTATAGTATGGTTGTGCGTGCGTCTTACTATGGTTGTGAGGATCATGCTATGTTTGTATGTTAAACATACTATGGTTATGAGGATATTGATATGGTTGTGGGGATCATAGTATGGTTGAGAGTAATTAATAATATGGTTGTGGGGATCATAGTATGGTTGTGTGTGAATAATTCTATTGTTGTGTGGACCATAATATTATTGTGGGGATCATAGTATGGTTGTGTGTGACCCATACTATTGGTGTGATAATCATAATATTGTTGTGCCGCAACCATATAACTAACAATAGTATGATGATCTTCGAATATTGTTAACCCAACCATTCTTTTTTTCTGTGTGTGGCCACCACGAACATGTGATTTGACACCGTTGGATGTCTTCCTTTGTGGATATTTAAAAGAAAAATAAAAAAATAGACCAAGAACTATTTAGGAGCTAAATTATCAGTTAATTCGGCACATTTAAGACATTGTACCTCCATTATGTCTCAGAGTCTTTAAAAGTATGGACCATCGGATAGAGGTAGGCCATCGAAGCCGCGGCGAGCATTTGGCCGATACTCGTATATTGTTTCACCCATAATTGTCATAGATCCTTCTATCAAAATAAACAAATGTCAAGTTAAGAGTAATTCTCTGAAAACTTTCGTGCGTTTAATTTGGACCATTCTCTAGATCACTAAGCATTTCTTAACTACTGAGGAAAAAAACTATTTAAAATTCTATTAAGCGTAAAACTGAGCGCATAGGTCTGTCCTCACTTTGCTGCCAATTCTGATTTGCTCTGATTACATTTTTCAAATATTATTTACGGTGCTCTCTTTGTAAGGATATAAAGTACGAGTGCGGTTTGGAAAGTTCTTAGCCTATCAATGAAAGAGAATAGTTAGTTTTTCAAAAATATTTTTATTTTTCAATATAATCTCCTGAAACTTCAATTCAATTAGTCCAACGCTTATCTAGCAATTCTATCCCTTGATTAAAATAGTTTTCCTCAAGGTCTTCAAAATAGTGGTTTACAACTGTAATTGCATCTTCATTTGAGGTAAAACGCTTGCCAGCAAGGAATTTTTTTAGATTTGGGAACAGGTAAAAGTCACTGGGAGCTAAATCAGGAGAATAAGGTGGGTGGTCAAGCAACTCGTACTTTAATTCGTTGATTTTAGCCATTGTCAAAACACTTGTTGTGCGCTGGTGCGTTGTCTTGATGAAAAATTATTTTTTTGTGTTGTAAGCCAGAACGTTTTTCTAGAATTTGTAAATTTAATGGATCTATAATGTTGCAATATTACTCTGAATTTATTGTTTTACCCTTTTGCAGATAGTCAATCAATAAAATACCTTTGAAGTCCCAAAAAACCGTTGCCATAACCTTACCAGCCGATTTAATTTTGTTTGCCTTCTTTGGGGCACTTCCTCCAGCTTCATCAGTCCATTGTTTGGATTGTTCTTTTGTCTCTGGAGTATAGTGGTGGATCCATGTCTCATCAACAGTTGAATGAAACGACGCTTAAAATCCATTTTATTTCGCTGAAAACGATCCAAACAAGCTTGAGAAATGCTCATTCTTATGCGTCTTATGCGGCACCCATCTTGCAGAAAGCTTTTTCATCTGTAGTTCTTCATGCAAAATTAAATGGACTCGATCATTTGAGATGCCCATGATATTAGCTATTTCACGCACTTTTATTCGTCGATCATTTCATACCATATCATGCACTTTGGCTACAATTTCTGTTGTTGTTGCTGTTTTTGGACGTCCACTACGTGGTTCAACTTCAATGCTTGTACGACCACGTTTAAATTCAGCAACCCAATTTTTTACTGTCGCATATGAAGGATCACTTTCACCTAACACATTCACCATATCATTATGAATTTCTTGTCCCGATAAACCTTTTTTATGTAAATATTTAATGACACCACGCATTTCTAATTTTTCCACCCACCTGTTTCTATATGAAGGAGTTGCCAGATCGAAACAAAATTTAACATGTGTTCAAAGCAGAGATGGAAGTTTTCAAAACACTTAACTTTTCTGTTTATACCGCGCTTTTTGTGCTAGGCTAAGAAGTTTCCGAACCGCCCTCGTATGTAAACTGCAAATTTTGTATTATTTAGACTAACCTTACGTTTTTTTTATAAAATAAAAATGGCAAATGTGGTAAACACGCACTCTGTTTTGCTTTTCACTGTATGCATGTTTATGTTGAATAATGACACTTGGTTCATACAATCAGTCCTAGATGTTCCAATACATGTTAACAAATCCCTGCACACAGTAGGTCGTAATAAAAAAATGTATCAGTATAAAAATAGTATAGTATATATGTGACAGCGCATAGAGAAAGGGACGTAAGGGTAAAAAAAATCAATTTTCACTTTTTTTTTTGATGTGGACAACATCTGAGCATCGAATGAGACCGATCCCATGGTCCAAAAGTGTTCCCTCCCAGAGACATGCGCGTTTTATGAAAGTGATGGTACACCAAAGATACACGTATTTAAATCTTTAAAATGGCTCTCCTGAACAAAACTGGTTTTTACCCTTAGGTCCCTTTCTATTTTGTGCGTCACATATACAGACAAGGGTACGAACTGAGAGACAGTGGTTGCTAGCTCAACACAATTTAAACAATTTAAAGATTTTTTACTTAGTGTTTGGTCAAACACCTATGGCAAGGTGTTGCCAACACTACTACGAGCAGCTTCGGCCGTTGACTTGCCAAGTGATTGGTAGTGAGTGCCTCTGTCACTCAACTCTCCCAGAATAAAATCCTCAGGAAAGAATTGTTGATATTTATTAATTGTCCTTATAAACGAGACATTCAAGGCTGTCATGGAAACCAATGCTGACGCTAATGGTTTTGAAAACGATAAGAAAAAATGCTTTGGTGTCATGAAAACTAATGTTATCGGTTTTATCAACAACAGCTGATTCGAATATTGGTTTTATTCAAATTCGAAATGGACAAAACCAACTTGGTTTCATGACAGCCTTGATGGTAAGGATATTTTTTTTAATATCCTTAAAATGTAGTAACTTTGTTTTTGAGTTTCCTTTAAGCCTGAACAAACCTTGGACTCAACATACATTTCTTCCAAACGCACTGTACGATCTATGGGAACCATAATTCCCAGCACTTTATATGCTTAAAACCACTGTGCAACATACTCCTGCAAAGGAAAACCTCCCAACATTAAGAGGTGATATTTTTCAAATATTTCAGAGAGAGAGAAACAAGTGAATATAAAATTTTATATTTCAATATTAGCAGATAAAGTTTTGCCTTTGAATACCAGCAGCGTACAGACTGATACACACACACACATTAAAAGTTGCACTAACAATGTCCAGCGTACCATTGCAAAGGATATATGGGCAAAAGAGTTTAGCTGAGTTTAAAATTAAAATACATATGGCAAAACTCTTTGTCAACACACATCCGGCATCCGTTGCATTATCCTTCGTGTCAAACAAAACCAAAAAAAAACTTAACACACCGACAACTCCCCACACATACAATTGTAGCAGACACAGGCGACACATAAGGGGCAGTAGGGACGAAATGGAACCAGAGAAGAAAAAAAGGCTGTATTCTTTTTTTTTCTTCTCTGGTTCCATTTCGTCCCTACTGCCCTTTATGCTTGTAACTTTCAACAATTACAGAATGTATCTGCAACGATGAACGATGACAGGAACATGCAACGCATACGGACTTACCTACCTCCACTCACAAAGGACCTCCCTCCCTCCTCAATGCAGTGGCAATGGAAGTTGTGCTGAATACATTTATGTTATGCTGACATTATCGTCATTATACTCATATATCAGCCTTAGGATGCCACACATCAGCAGACACTTGAATGTAACCCGTTGTGAATGCAAGCATTGAAGGATAAATGCAGGCGCACACACACACAAAATGAAGATCATTCATTCGTCCTTGTGTTCCTTGTAGCCCAGCTAAGCCACGGTGTTGCTGTATTGGACATTGCATCCATTGATACTCTTCAGTTTGAATGGAGTTTTCATATGTCATCCGCATCAGGGGCTAAACATTCTCCTTAAGGGTTTCTAACATCTTTTGTCGTTTGGGGTTTTTTTGTTGTTGTTATGGTGGTGTGTTCAGACAGGTAACACAAACACTGTGTCTTTCGGCCAGAAAAGAGGAGGAGACAGTGCACAGTGGCTTTAACGAAAAAAATTTTATTATTTTTCATAGCTTGGAGGACAAACAAAAAAATAACAAGAAAAATATATAATAA
The DNA here is from genome assembly GCA_963513945.1 of Hydrotaea diabolus. Lineage (NCBI taxonomy): Eukaryota > Metazoa > Arthropoda > Insecta > Diptera > Muscidae > Hydrotaea > Hydrotaea diabolus. The sequence continues at coordinate 185,162,663 of OY740717.1, forward strand.
TAAAAATTCGATACTAGTGCCCTTTAACTTAGTTTATTATAATTTTAATTGTAATAAATAAGTAAATAAATATAAGAATAGAAAATAGACCGACAAATCCACGATTTATCTGTCCGTCCTCTGTTTATGAACTGTAGAAGAACAGTCAAAAAAACTCAAGGAAATAAAAATAATTAAAAAAAAAACTAACACAAAAACTGGCGAAATACACGGAGATTGGTGACAAAATACGTGGGGTACAGATAAATGTAAGGCGGGGCAGACAGATGGATGGACAAATTTTTGAATACATTTAGATGGTCGAACGAACAGAGGAATGCCACAACAGATGGACAGATATGTGGACGATGAGACAGGCAGATGAATGAACGGATTCTTTGTTTTCTGTCCAACCATTTACAAAAAACTTGACAGAGAAATTAACAAAATAATTTAAATATCGTGAAATAGATTGACCAACAAATTAATGTCATACTACATCGGTGGACAGAAGTATGGATAGGCAACTTTATCGGATGAACTTATAACCGATGGATGATAGATAGATGAACGTAGAGATAAACATATTGAGGGAAACACAAGAATATTGGTAAAATAGATTGACAGACAGATTAATAGCAATAAAAATGGGTGGACAGATGTACTAAGTAGGGACATAAATACTGTTACACACGTTTAATGCTGTCAAATAAGAAGTACTAAATGTTTTGGGACCAAATATTTTTTAATATATTTATTAATGTATATTGTATCCAAAAAGAATCTACTAAATCGAAATGTCCGCCTTTCGCCTTTACACATGCCTTAAGACGCACTGGCCAACTGTCAATAGCTGCACGAACCTCGTCCCTTGAAAAATTAGCCACAGCTCAAACCAAAGCAGTCTTAAGAGATCCAATGTTGGGGTCTCTTTTGTGACAAACCTTGTCCTCTAAAACCGTCCTCTATTACAAATTCAATGGGTTCCAATCTGGACTGCCTGAGGGCACTTCTTCAGAGGAATTGAACGCTGGCAAATTGTTTCGAAGCCAGGCCTGGGACGTTCTAGCCATATGGGCCGGAGCAGAATCCTGCTGGAAAGTCCATGGCTGCTTTTAGAACAGGGAATTGTTAATAGGCTTCACAACAGCTTCCAAAACGGTTTCTTGGTAAACTATGGCCGATGTTTTGACTCCTTGTTCTTTTTAATGATTCGACTCATGGACTTTTGCGTGATATTCATCTCACGGGCCATGATTTTCTGTTTTCGGAGCGGATTTCTGTGAATTCTTGATTTAACGGCTTTGATGATATGCGAGCGTGGGAGGCCTGGTCGGTGGCGGTCTTTTACGTCTCCAGTCTCCTCAAACAGTTGTATGCATCGGTAGACGAACATGCGGCTAATCCCTAATCCCTCTTTGAAAATATCGCTTTTTGCATTTCACACTGGAAAAACGCTATTACAGCAATACGGTTCTCATTATCTGACCACTCCATGATGAAAGTTGAAACAATTTTCAAATCCCGTTACAGACTAACGCTATTGAGGTTAGCTTTCAAAACCTATATGACATTAACGGGGTATGTTCAGTTCTTCTATCGAAATGGGTGTGTTTAATGTTGTAACAGTATTTATGTCCCTACTAAGTATTTTTAAATAATTTTCATTATACTCGTACAAACTTATTGTTGACAACTTAAACCAATTCTCAAAAATACTTTTGGGGATCATAGTATAATTGTGTGCCATCCTACTATGATAGTAGGGATCATAACATGGTTGCGTTTGAATCATACTATATTTGTGGAGATCATAGTATGGTTGTGTGTAATTCATACTATGGTTGTGGGGATCATAGTATGGTTGAGTGTAATTCATACTATGGTTGTAGGGATCATAGTATTGTTGAGTGTAATTCATACTATGGTTGTGGGGATCATAGTATGGTTGTGAGGATCATATTTGTATTTGAATCATACTATTGTTATGAGGATCATAGTATGGTTGTGAGGATCATAGTATGGTTATGTGTGAATCGTACTATTGTTGTCAGGATCATAGTAGGTTGTGAGGATCATAGTAAGGTTGTATTTGAATCATACGATTGTTGTGGGGATCATAATATTGTCGTACCACAACCATATACGCTAAAATACTTATAGTATGATGTTGTTCGAATATTGTTTTTCCAACCATAATTATTTTCAACGTGTTTTTGAAGAAATATGGACCAATGATTCCCTCTGCCCATAGACCAAACAGTGACTTTTTGAGGATATACCTAAACAATAGCTTGTGGATTTTCATTACTCCAAATGCGACAATTTTGGTTATTAACGTACCCATTCAACCAAAAGTAAGCTTAATCGTTAAACAAAATTTTCTTTTAAAAATCAGGATCGCTGGCCATCTTGGTTTGTGCTTTTTCACCACGATTGGCAAACGTAGTTCCATAGGAAGTCTATTCATTATGAAATGGCAAACCGAACTGAGCATAAATCAAGTGACAGCTGTCAAAAAGACCAACTCAGAAAAAAGTGTGCCTGACTGAAAACCACAAGTCGCAAAAAACACCCTTTATATAAAATCATTATTTTTTCTCTGATCCTCTCACATAGGGTTTCAAAATAAGCCAACAGGTCTGTTAGTTCTCGCGTCATAAGGGACGGTCAACCCTTTCAAAATAAGCCAACAGGTCTGTTAGTTCTCGCGTCATAAGGGACGGTCAACCCTTTGAACACAATCTAACCTAAAATCAAGCTCCACGTTTTGCCAATCATACCAACTAAAGCGATTGGGAGATTTCCAATTAGAAACCACTGTGCAGCCTAATGCCTCTTATTAGTATTGCAACGGCTGCGGTTGTTACTGTTGCCACCACAAGTCATCATTTTCTGTGGCATCATCTCTTTAAGCCCTTAATGTGTGTGTGCGTATTGTATACATGTACAATAGGGTGGAACGTATAGGCATGGAATTTTGAAAGCTTTCTCAAAGAAATTGAATCGTCCTCAAAGTTATCGTAGCTCGTACCATCGCTGAAATTAAGCTTGATCTAGGCACCGAAGTCAGTGAAATTTAAAACCAATAAAGCCAAGAATGACATATAGGGTGTTCTCTTATTATACAAGAATCTGTAAAGTTTTTGTCTATAAAAAAATTTGGAGTTTTTTTTTCCTCCTAACTCGTCCCTGTCTAATATACAACACCACCTCATAGCACTGTAGGCTTTGTTGTCATATGTGGTCCTTTCAACATTTGAATTTTGTTTTCCGCAACCTTTAAATGAGGCATGGTGCTGTGGTGTATGTGCAACCAAAGCCCACACAAAAAAGGGTCTCAGTGTCTGTGTGCGTGTGGCATATCCTTTCTGCTTCTTTTTTTTTGCTCATTTGACCACAAAACTGGCAAATGTCACATTGAAAAAGTAATGGTTTTGCCTGAATAGACAAATGTGAAATTGCAACATGAATGAAGGAGCAGCCGTCGACCGTCATACGTTCAATGGACTGTCTACGGAAAGGTGCTTCCCTGCTCGATTGGTTGGGGTGGGTGGTGGTGGAGTCGCCCTTGTGTGCTTGCTAAAGGATAAAAACTAAAGTTTCCATATTTAGACGTTTAAATATTTATGTTTTGAAATTTCTACAACACATACGAGTACGAGTACATTTCTGAGCACAAAAAAAGCCTTTTGATACAACACATTATTCAATTACCAGAGCAAAACGGCAAAACTCATGTGGTATTTGCAAAAGAGGCAAATACGGTAATTCGACTAAAATTGAACAAATTGTCCGTAAAAGGTAAACGACAAAATTCCATAGCATGATTTTGAAAAGTTCATAGTTTATGTGAAATGATTTCTAAAACAAAAAAAAAAAACAAAAACTTTGAGGCTTTAAAAATGTAAACAGAGTTTTAGGAGAAAATGTTTTTAATAAACCTTGGAATGAAGCATTTATTTTGTCTATGTAAGACTTAGTGGCATCTAGAGTTTGCAGGTGTACTAAAACTTCTATAAATAGATTTTTTTATACACATCATTTTTAATCTTAGCCACAAATGTGTATCCTGCGTCGAATCTTAGCATAGGTGGCTTAAAAGCACAACTGTTCCATTTTATAGTAAGATTTCAATGGACGACAAGCCTCCGTTTAAGACTGTGTCCATTCTCCCGGGGAAATTAAAAACAGACTAGCCTTGTCCGACTGCATGGCGAACACAAACTACGGGAAATAATGTTAAAGCTATGAGGCAGACATTTTGCAGAAGTTGGTGTTGTAAATGGGTCAGAGAGATTAAGAACTACTTACTAATATCCCCCCCCCCCACAAGAAGTGAGTCGACCTCTAAACCACAGGTCATCATTGTACCGCCCATACAACTCGTGAACTTAGAAAGATCATATCTTTTAAACTGATATATGTAGATAATGTATGACGATAATATGTTGAAACAATATGGCATGGAACGAAACACTCTTACTGATAGAAAACGGAATAAAGTCAATGATTTCCAAATTATTATAGAATTTGTGGTGTTGCATTTCGAAATCAGGGCGTGGCCCATTTAAATTTGAACTTGGAAATCCCTTATCTTATGATGTGCCTGAGATATGACGATGTAATTTTGAACATATGCTTTTGGAATGGAGAGAAACACACGTTGCTGGAAAGTAGGTGGTACCGCGCCTGCTGAAAATTCTATCTTTCGCGCAAGAAAATAGTTCGATTCTTGCTGTATATATTTCTGGCCTGGCGCCAACTGACATTTCCGTTGGAAAGTTTAAAATTTTTTTTAGCATAAACGTACACAGAACGTTTTGGCGTACGACCATCATTTGTGTTGTTTACAGAGACTTGAAAAAATCAATTTGGCAAAAAAATTTAATGAACTCGTGAACATTTTCATGCGATCCTTTTTCACGACTTTCGACGTGGATTATCACGGCAAGAGTGAGTGATGAACTTAAATTTTTGTATAATAAAGCACCATCCTATAGCACTGTGAAAAACTGGTTTAATTAATTCAATCGTGCTCGACGCTCGCTCAAAGATGAAGGTCGTCCAAAAACTGCCCTTGTGCCAGAAAACATTGATGCCGTGCGTGAACTGATAATGCAAGATCGTCATGTGACATACCGTGAGATAGAGGCATCCTTCTACCAGCATACATTCGATATTGCATGAACACCTGGCCGTAAAACAGGTTTGTTCTCGTTGGATCCCGCACAATTTGACAATCGCTCAAAAAAAGGCTCGTGTCAATTGGAGCAAAGAAATTTTGAAAAAATTACGATAGCGGTGCTTCAAAATACGTTTATAAGATCGTCACAGGTGACGAATCATTAATCTATGCGTATGATCCCGAAGCAGTCGACCGTGTGTTCGAAGACGAGCCAAATCCAACGAAAGTTGTTCGTGGAAGAAGCAATTCGGCAAAACTGGTCATGTGGCGACTGTTCCACTTGACCACCGTAGGACGGTCCATTCTGAGTGGTACACCACAATTTGTTTGCCTGAAGTCATCGGAGAATTCGAAAAACGAACAAGAGAAGACGAATCATTGTCCACCATGACAATGTGAGCCCTCACACATCGGCTCAAACCAGCTCCTCTTTGACCGGCCAAAACGTCGATTTGATGGGTCATCCGCTGTACAGCGCTGACTTGGCACCCAATGACTTCTTTCATTCCCGCACATCAAGAAAAATATGCGTGCTCAACGATTTTCGTAGCCAAAAGATGCTGTTGAAGCGTTCAAAAATCATGTTTTGGAGGTGCCTCAATCGGAGTGGAAAAAAGCTTCGACAATTGGTTTGAGCGCATGCAAAAGTGTATAAATCATGCTGGAGAATACTTTGAAAAACTATAAAACCATTTTTAATGATAAATATTCACATTTGCATTATTAGGCCAGAAATATATATAGGTATGGGCCTTTTCGGAATTGCAACACTGCACTGCTTGTACTGCGCAACGCATTCTTAATTGGAAAGTCCGGCAACACTGAAATCGTCTGATGTTCTAAAAAGCAACTATCAAACATATGTTGGGCAAGCATACATCAAACACGCATCTGCAACAGCTGATCGGCAACTGCTGTGCAACAGGTTGAATGTTGCGCAACAGTTGCAGCGCAACGTTGCATTTCCGAAACGGCCCTATAGGAAGCCTCTATGACGATGTTAAACGGAACCAATATGGCATGGAAAAAATTCCCGCTGGTGGAAAACCGAAATCAATGATTTCCAAATTATTATAGAATTTGAGTTGCATTTGGAAAACAGGGCGTGACCCATTCAACTTTGAGCTTGAAAATCTCCTATCTTATGATATGCTAGAGATATGACGATGTTATTTTGAACATATACTTTTAATGCAGAGAAACATACGTTGGTAGAAAAGTGGGCGGTTCCTGGAAATTCTATCTTTTGATCAAGAAAATAGTTCTATTGTTATACTATTTCAACTGAAAGCAATTCATGGCAACGAAATTATTATAAAATATGTGGTTATGCAAATGGAAAATAGGGCGTGGACCATTCAGCTTTGAGACCTCTTATCTTATGATGTATTAGAAATGTGACGTTGCTATTTTGCACATATGATGTTGGAATGGACAGAACCACACGTTGGCAGAAAAGTGGGAGGTACAACGACCCTTGAAAATTACATTCTTTGACCAAGCTTATAGTTCGATTGTTACACAATTTTAACTGATTGAAATTTAAGGCCAGGACATTTGCAAAATATATAGAATTTCATTTATGTTTGTTTGATGTTTATATGAGCCTAAACTCAGTAGTTTAATGCCTCAGTAGACCGATCTTCTTGAAGTTTTTTACAGAATTTATCTGTATAACCTAACCGGTGGTTAAAATAGACTACTTCGATATTTGATAGCTCAAGTAGGCCATAACTCTCAAATGGGTCATAGCACAAAAACTATAAGAGCTTCATATCTAAGGATTAGTGGGCGGTGCCACGCCCATTTTTTAAAAGCGGTGTAGTGCCTATAGTTGTAGGAGTATCGACTTGAAATTTTAACAGTATGTCTCTATGGGTCAGGAGATTGTGACATACTGCAAACGGAAACGATTAAAAAAGGGGCGTGGCAACGCCCACTTATACAAAAATTGAGCACACCCAAAGTTTATAAACTATAACAGTTATGAACATCAGAATCGGTTTACATACTATAAGTGTGATATAAAATATCTCGGGGAGAGAAGTGGGCGGTGTCACGCCAATTTTTAAGAAACACTGTAAAGCCAATAATAATAGCGAAATCGTCCGAAAACATTAGCAGCATGCTGCTGTGGACCAGTAGATGGTCACATGCTTTAAACGGATACAATTTTAAAACGGATACAATTTAAAGATCGTATGGTATAAATTATATTCGATATATTTATATTTTATATAAAATTATATACGATATATTTACTAACTGTGTATAATAAAGTGCGTTCGGTGGAAAAGAGGACTGTGCCACGCCTTCTTTTTTTAAAGCAATGTAATGACCATAATTATTGACAGATCGACTTAATATTTACACAGTTTGCTATTGGGGAGCAATACTTTGCAAAGAGTATACACGGAGGATTTTTTACAGAGGGGTGTGGCACCGCCCACATCCAGAAATGCTTAACGGCCAGTACTAATACTGTTTTAAAGTTAGGAACGCCGGATTTCTAATGTATACATCATGTTTTGAGTATACAATATAAGTGTACATGGAAAAAAGTCTTAAGGAAAAGAGGACGGTTCCACGACTCTTTTTTTTTTAAATCGCTTTAATGTCAAAATAATAAGCAGTTCGTTCAGATGTGCGCATAATATCTTTCAGGTTACAATACTAACTTTGTACTATACGAGCTATTTATATTTCCGGTCCGGCAATAAAAAAAACAATAATTTATCATTGGAGATGGTTTTATTGTTTTCAAAATATTCTCCTTTAAGATTAATACACTTTTGCATGCGCACAAACCAATTTTCGATGCACTTTTTCCACTCCGATTTAGACACCTCGAAAACATGATTTTTGAACGCTTCAACAGCTGCTTCGGGCGATGAAAAACGTTGACAACGCTTTTTTTTCCTGATGCTAGGGAATAAGAGGAAGTCATTGGGTACCAAATCAGGGCTGTACGGTGTATGGACCATCAATTCGATATCATGAGTGGTCAAAGAGCTCATCGTTTCCGCCGATATGGGAGAGCTCGCATTTTTGTGGTGCAAAATGATCCGTCCTCTCTTATTATCTTTCCTTATTTCTTCGAACACTGTTGGCAGACAGATGGTTGTATACCACTAAAGGCATTGTGGCAACATGGCCGGTTATACCGAAAAAAACGCAATCATTTGCTTCGATGTACATCTTTCACGAACAACTTTGGTTGGATTTGGCTCGTCTTGAAAGACCCATACGGTCGATTGCTGTTTTGTTTCGGGTTCATATGCATAGATCCATGATTCGTCACCAGTGACAATGTTATATACTACTTTTAAGCTGCCGGAGTTATACTTTTTCGACATCTCTTTACACCAATCCATACGAGCCTTTTTTTGAGTATTCGTCAAATTATGTGGGATCCAACGAGAACAATTTGTTTTCACCGCCAAATGAACATGCAATATCTTATTGATGCTTGTCAAATTAATGCCCAAGGTTGCCTAAATCTCACGGTATGTCACATGTCGGTCTTGCCTAATCAGTTCACGCACAGCATCGATGGTTTCTGGCAAAGTGACCGAAGTTGGACGTCCTTCACGAAATTTATCCTGAAGCGAACGGCGCCCGAGACTGATTTTTTGGTACCAGCGATTAACAGTGGTTTTTGATGGCGCTTCATCGCCAAAAGGCGAAACAAGTTGATTTAAACACTCTTGTCTCAATAGCCCAACCATTAAATCGTAAAAAATCATCGAACATACCATTTTTTGACTGAGATGAATTTTTCAACACACTGTAAACAAAACAATTCGCCTTCAATTGGCAAAACGTTCTGAGTGAACTAATGCTAAAAAAAAAATGTCAAAGTTTCTTATGGAAGTTCCAGTTTGCATCTGGGAACACTAGTATTGTCTGGACCCGAAATATAAATAGCAACCCTCGTATTTTAACTAATTGATACTTCGTAAGATTTGATGATCTTCTGCTCTAAAGGTAACATTGTCAATCCAATCAAACTAAAGTTCCAGACAGAGGCACGGATTTTTCTGCTTGGGAGAGTGGTGATAGGTAACTTATAGTCGGACTCCTCTTTTTTACCTAATTTTATACTTAATAGACTAAAGTGTTGTGTAAATTGCGGCAAAACATTTTTTATTTTGTACATTGATGGGCTCACCAAGACTATTTCGGGAAAAAAGACAACTTCCTAAACAGCAATTTGGGAATAAGCTATAAATCGGACAACCGTTATTAGGAAGGATCCCAAAATTTTTAACGCTGCATATATTATAAAAAGGGTCTAACAGAATCTTTCGAAGAATTGCTTAATTTTATAAGATTAATACTAATTTAACTATATTTATTATTATCGGGATCTTAGAGGCCACTATTGGTGCTCTGGACAAATCTAGGCCGCGTTCCCAAATAAAACATCAGAGCAATAAAGCTTCAAAGCTGTTGGAAACTCACTTTATATTATCAAAGAGACTCCTAGTATTTTTAATCCAGGCATAAACATTTTAATTATCGTGGATTTCAAAATGAATCATCCATCTCATCTCGTCTTAACATTACAACATACATTTTCGATCATCAAGATAATCCCACTCTTCAAGCGAAAATAAAATAATATTCATCAGGTGTGACTTCTTCATCTACCTCAGCTCGTGTTCACATTCAAATGAGTTGTGGTTTGTGCAGTCAATTCCCAACACTGAGACCGTGAGTGAGACATGCAAGAAGAAGACCTTGAAATCTGCACCAGCACCGCGTGGAAGAACTCATTTCATTGCGACAATGCAATAGGCACAGTGGTACGCACGCAAGAGAATAGTGCTCACAAATAAATATTTTGGGAGGGAATTTATTGCGATGGGGGAAATATATTGTAAGGAAATTGAGGAAATTTCTTTTGTAGTTTTGGAGCATGACCTACAGAATACCCAGAATATTCCAGGAACAATACGAAATATTCTAAATGAAGTTTTCTTTGTGTAACATGTCGTTGCCAGATTCAATTAATTTCATCCCTGAAGATGCTGAACAAAATCCCAGCGAAACGTCGGATGCGAACAATGAAATAATTAATCTTTAATTTATTAGCATCACATGTGACCTTAAAAGCCCGAGGAGGATTTAAACTGGAAATTTGGAAATGTTAAAAAATCGTCCAAACTTTTTGTTTAACTTTTCAAAAATATTTCAAAAAAACACTTCTACTTAAAATCAGTTAGTACGAGTTTTTAAGGAGACTAAAACGTAAGAAAGCTCAGTGGCAAGCGGGATGGTTAACATCGACACCCTGTGTTGACACAGAATGACCGTCAAAAAGTATGTTCTATCAGTCAAGCTCGTCTTGTGCAGAGTGGAGCGCGGAAATTTGCTTTTTTGCACTGCAGGCTATGGCGGCACTGTTGGTCGAAGAGAATGGAGAGTGTGCGTTGTTTATAGTGGCTAACGGGAGATTTGTATTCATCTGCCTTTCAGTTGCCATCATGCATTCGACACTTGCGGCGAGGTCATTTTATGTTGAAGCGTATTTTTCAAATGCGCACTCGATCATTGCAGTGCAGCGTGCTTTTCGTTTACACTTCGCTGTTCCCCCACGCGGGCGTGTTCCTGCACGGCAATCAATTGTAACTTGGGTAACTTCATTGAGAACAGCAGGGAACGTGTCATACATACGAAGGGGGATCTGAGAGAAGGATTACAACACCACAAAACATCGTGAGAGTTAGAGCAGCAGTTCGAGGATTGCTCTATATATTTCTGGTCTAGGCAACACTAAGTGTTGCCTGGCGCCATCTGACATTTCCATTGGAAAGTTTGACATTTTTTAGCATAAACGTACTCAGAACGTTTTGAGGTACGACCATCATTTGTGTTGTTTACAGTGCCTTGAAAAAAATCAATTTGGCAAATAATGGAATTAACTCGTGAACATTTTCGTGCGATCATTTCCACAACCTTCGACGTGGATTTACACGACAAGAGTGCATCGATGAACTTTAATCTTTGTATGGCGCTGAAGCACCATCCAATAGCACTGTGAAACACTGGTATAATGAATTCAAGCGTGGCTGACGTTCGCTCATAGACGAAGGTCGTCCAAAAACGGCCGCTTGGCCAGAGAACACTGATGCCGTGCGTGAACTGACAATGGATGATCGTCATGTGACATACCGTGAGATAGAGGCATCCTTGGGCATTTCTTCTTCCAGCATAAATTCGATATTGCATGAACACCTGGTCGTAAAACAGGTTTGTTCTCGTTGGGTCCCGCATAATTGGACAATCGCTCAAAAAAAAGGCTCGTGTCGATTGGTGCAAAGAAATTTTGAAAAAAAAACGATCGCGGTGCTTCAAAAGACGTTTATAAGATCGTCACAGGTGACGAATCATGGATCTATGCGTATGAGCCCGAAACAAAACAGCAATCGACCGTGCGGGTCTTCGAAGACGAGCAAAATCCAACGAAAGTTGTTCGTGGAAGAAGCACTTCAAAGCAAATGGTCGCCTGTTTCGTCGGCAAAACTGGGCATGTAGCGACTGTTCCGCTTGGGAAACGTACGACGGTCAATTCTGAGTGGTAAACCACAATTTGTTTGCCTGAAATCTTCGAAGAAATTCGAAAAACGAACAAGAGAAGGCGAATCATTGTGCCCCATGAAAATGCGAGCTCTCACACATCGGCTTACACCAGGGGCTTTTTGACCGACGGAAACGTCGTATTGATGGGTCATCCGCCGTACAGCCCTGACTTGGCAGCCAATGACTGCTTTATATTCCCGCACATTAAGAAAAAAATGCGTGGTCAACGATTTTCGTCGCCAGAAAATGCTGTTGAACGTTCAAAACCCATGTTTTGGAGGTGTCTCAATCGGAGTGGAAAAAGTGCTTCGACAATTGGTTTGAAGGCATGCAAAAGTGTATAAATCACGCTGAATGATAAATATTCGCATTTTGATTATTAGGTCAGAAATGTATAGCAGCCCTCGTACTGCAATCTTCGACACACCCCGAGCATGGTGTTTCGAAGATAGCAACTTGACTACGATACAGGATGTTTTTCAGCCGACACTTGAGGCAATGCAATTAGAGGATACATGGTTCCAACAGGATGGTGCCACTGCACACACAGCGAGGGTTACCATGAATTGTTTGAGGCAAATGTTTCCTGGGCGGCTTATCTCTTAGAGGGGTGATGTGAACTGGCCGCACGTTCACCAGACTTGCCCCTTGCGATTTTTTTCCTTTGGGGTTACCTGAAGTCGAAGGTGTATGTCAACCGTCCCAGCACCTTGGAAGACCTAATTAACAATATTGGGGCTGAAAAAGGCAGAATACCAGTCGATATGCTTGTAAGAGTTCAGGAAATCTTCAGAAAACTTATGCACTAGTGTGTGGATAGCGAAGGTCGACATTTGCCATTTACACTATTTAAAACCGTGTAGTTTAGAAATTCCCTTACTGTTCAATATAATTAAAATATGAATTAATTTTTTCTAAGGTTCATATTTTTTTATTTCATTCCCAAATAAGCAAGTTATCGCGCTCCACCCTGTATAAATCTTCAATCCATTTTAAAGAAATTGCTTATGTGGATCTCCTGATCGATCCACTGTGCTCCACTACCAAACGTTTGCTTGTTTGTGATTTTGTGTTCTGAGCCGAATCCACCAACAATTAAAACACCCAAGCGGAATACAAATCAAGCAAACAAACCCAAAACAAGCTCAGGGAACTGAGCAGTACAGGCGCTACATTGCATCACAACGCAGAGCATGGCATGGAGCGGCAAAGTAAACTTCTAACCTTTGCTTAATCAACATGTAATTAAAAGTTTGGGATTAACTTGACAATTACAAAACGACTGTTTCGGTTTGCAAGAAAACCTTGACATCTTAGCATCAGGCAGGGGGCGGCCCAGCGGGCGGGCCGACAGTCAGTAATAGAAATCTCTGAACCAAAAAAAAGAAAGGAAAATATAGTGAAGGCGTTAATGCGTCAACAATGATAATGACGACGATAATGATGAGGTGAGGATGATGAGTGAGCAGAGCAGGCGGCCGGAAGGAGAAGACTAAGATATGAAATCACAGACCGACCGACCTACATCAGCTGAAAACTTTCTAAACAGCTACAGATGTTGATGATGGCAACAACGGCGGGAATGCTGATGATGATGTTAATGGCAATACTGCCAATGCCGCGCTGTGGAAAAGAACGCCTTTTTCGTTAAATTAATAGACGCTACCAAACCTAAAAATCACGAAAGCCCACAAACAAAACAATAGAAATTAAAATCGTCTGCAACACTCACTTACACACCTCAGCACACCAACACTTTCGAAGAATTCAAATAATTTTGAAATTTCAAAAAAACAAACTACACGAAGGAAGGTGTGTTCTTTCATTCACTGGCAGTGATTTCGTCTGTGGTTCATTTTAAAGGTGGGTGAGAAGACTGAAGAGAAGGAGTGTTTGTTTAATTTAAAATTAAATATATCAGATTTATTTGAGCCCAACTCTTTATTTTATTTGATTTTTTTCTTTGAATTCATTTTAATTTATTTGAAATGTATCGCAAGTATTTTAGGAGGGAAAAAACCCAACAACTCTGAATCTATTTGTATTGCTCATCTCAAAATTTTTTGCTTTCTTGTTGCATTTTATAAATGAAAAAAATATGTATATAAACCACATAACTGTAGCTCAGAAGGAGTTTATAAAAATCGTATTAAAATAAATACATTTCTTGCAAATATCATTCAACAACAGAGGAAGCAACAGAAAAAATAGAAATAAACACCCATAAACAAATAAGGTGAGTGCAAAAATGCAAATAAAAAGTTGTGGCCTTTTGCTTGTGCTTTCCATCATCTCTAGTCCAAAGAATATTCAGTTTATAGCAAATAAAATTTATTTAAATATTGTTATACCTTTCTACATTACCTACCTACCACTTACTCATAATTGCATAGAAATACAGGGTGGGCGATTTAACATTTTAAATTTGAATCGGCTTTAAAAAAAAAACAATTCATACTTTTTTAAAATTTCTGGCGTTAATGGAAAGGTTGAACTTTGTCCTTTAATAATGGAACACAATATCATTCATATGACCACTACAACTGGCTCGGCAGTACCTCATCCGGTCAACCCAATTTTTCAGTACATTTTCGATGGTTTCGGGTCGAATCTCTTCAATGGCAATTTCGATTTCATATTTCAACGCCTCAATTGTCTCTGGGTGCTTAGCGTAACATATACCCTTAATGTCTCCCCACAGAAAATAATCCAAAAGGCTCATCTCACAGCTCCAAGGCTGCCAATTGACATCACAATTTCGGCTGATTATAAGATTTTCAAAACAGTGCTTAAAATATCGATTGTTGCGTTGTCTGTGTGACATGCAGACCCGTCTTGTTGAAACCAAATGTCCTCCATGTCATTCTCATAAACTTTTAAAAACAAAAATTCATTGAACATGGCGTGGTAACGCTTACCGTTGACGGTAACGGCTGCTCCTTGCTCATTTTCGTAGAAAAATGGCCCCAATCATGCCGTCAGACCAAAAGTCACGCCAAACAGTGAATCGTTGTGGATGCATTGGCTGCTGAACCCCATATGCGATATAGCCACCGAGATAAAAATGAGCTTCACCCGAAAACACGATTTTTCGGTAAAATTAATCATCTCCTGCCAGACTTTCTGCAGCCCGTTGGATGCAGTAAAAACCCTTCGAATGGTATTTCATTATTAAATGACAAAGTTCAATTTTTCCAATTAAAGCAGAAATTTAAAAAAAAATGATCAGTACTTCTTTTACAGCCGATTTAAAATTAAAATTTTTAATGGTCCACCCTATAAATCAGGAAAAAAAGAAGGCGATTGCGAAGAGAACTTCGAGCTCCAATATGATACATTCTGTACTAGAAGCTTAAACAAGCTAAAAGAAACGCTTTCAATAAGAAATCTTCTTTGAGAAGGTTTTTATTAAGAAAATCTTCTATGATCCTCTATGAGAAGATTTTCTATATGAATAAATTCTTCTAAGCGAAGATTACCTATAGGAAAATCTTCTATGAGAAGATTACATATAGGAAAATCTTCTATGAGAAGATTACCTATAGGAAAATCTTCTATGAGAAGAAAAAAAATCTTCTATGAGAAGATCGCCTATAGGAAAATCTTCTATGGAAAATCTTCTTCTATAGGAAAATTTTCTATGAGAAGATTACCTATAGGAAAATCTTCTATGAGAAGAAAAAAAATTCTTCTATGAGAAGATCGCCTATAGGAAAATCTTCTATGGAAAATCTTCTTCTATAGGAAAATCTTCTATGAGAAGATTACCTATAGGAAAATATTCTATGAGAAGATTACCTATAGGAAAATATTCTATGAGAAGATTACCTATAGGAAAATATTCTATGAGAAGATTACCTATAGGAAAATCTTCTATGAGAAGATTTTCTATAGAAAAATCTTCTATGAGAAGATTACTTATAGGAAAATCTTCTATGAGAAGATTACTTATAGGAAAATCTTCTACGAGAAGATTACCTATAGAAAAATCTTCTATGAGAAGATTTTCTATAGGAAAATCTTCTATGAGAAGAAATCCTATAGGAAAATCCTCTATGAGAAGATCTTCTATAAGATTACCTATAGGAAAATCTTCTATGAGAAGATTACCTAAAGGAAAATCTTCTATGATAAGATTACCTAAAGGAATATCTTCTATGAGAAGATTACCTAAAGGAACATCTTCTATAAGAAGATTACCTATAGGAAAATCTTCTATGAGAAGATTGCCTATAGGAAAATCGTGTATGAGAAGATTTTCTATAGGAAAATCTTCTATGAGAAGATTTTCTATAGGAAAATCTTCTATGAGAAGATTTTCTATAGGAAAATCTTCTATGAGAAGATTACCTATCGGAAAATCTTCCAAGAGAAGATTACCTATAGGAAAATCTTCTATGAGAAGATTACCTATACAAAAATCGTTTATGAGAAGATTACCTACACACAAATCATCTATAAGAAAATTACCTTCTATGAGAAGATTCGTATACGATTTGGATCGTATAAGATAAACTATACGCAGATAAAAAAAATATATAGAATAAACATTGAAAAGGGTACGTGAAGGTATAAAACGCCTAGATCTTTTTATTTTCTGAGTATAGTAAGTATGTTTTGCGAAGGGAATACAATTTAAGGGGAAGCGATTTTGGGCTAGTAGGAAGTTATGAACAATGTTTTGCATAAAATTCTAATGAGAAGATAGACGATCTTCTTTGAAGCAGGATAAACCTTTTTTGTGTCGTGGTCTTGGGTAATCTCAGCCCATGTCACAATCGGTATTGCGATTTAACGCCGGTAGATTTTTTATGGAGTTCCGTCAAGGACCAAAAATCTCTTGCTACTATTTTAAACGCTGCCTTCCATAGCATCTCAATGTATATCTTATTATGTGACCATTTTAATACTGAAACTTTTTTCTCTGAGATTTCTGCTTAATTTAATTTCGCTTTTGAATTGAATGAATTCTTTAAAAAACCAATTACTAATAATCCTTATCCTAATGATGGTGATGATGATGATAGTTTCCTTAATAGCAATTCTCCAGCACTCTATTCCATTGAACATGGAGTATTGATATATACTTTATCAACACTCCATATGTATGTGTGTGAGTGAGTTTGTCTATATCCCCTCCCCCTATACCTAATGCTATATAATGTTATTGGTCTTTCTACAACTGGGTATTGATGTAATGATTCCTGTAAACATTTATTTCTATTTCTAGTTTGCTCTCCTTCTCTCACTCGTAATTTGTCCGTAAAACATTTTCGATAAGTTTTCTTCTTTTTTCAAGTCAATGTCTTCGGAAAGTTTCTTTTACTTTTATTGGCTTTGCACTTTGGTATTGGACACAGAAGTAACTAAACATCAACTAACAGAAACAAAAAAAAACATAAAAAGTTACAAGTTATATTTAAGTAACGATATTTTTTTCTCCATTCTACTTCTCTAACACGAGATGCAACTTCTGCTTGCACTTTCTTGAGCCAATAAGGCAGGCAGAAGTTTAAAAGAAAACTACGATTAAGTAGAAGAATGTGTGGTGAACGAATAAAAGTCAGTGTTTATAGTCTGTTCTTGAAGCCAACAGAAAATACTCCTACCGTGGTAAAGAATGTACCTTTATAGTCAGAAAAATAGTTATGGTTTGGGGGTAAGTCTAGTATTAAGTGAAGCTGGAATGGACAAACTAGGAAAACATATACTTTATAGCAAATATATTTTTGCACTTTTTCCCCACTAAACTTCAAAAGTGTACAAACGCTTAATTAAAACATAAGCGTTTTCTTATGTTTATGATACAATTTTAGCTTTACAAAAAAATATATGTGGCAGCGCATAGAGAAAAAAAATCAATTTCATTTTTTTTTTGTTGATGTGGACAACATCTGAGCATCGAATGAGACCGATCCCATGCCCCAAAAGTGTTCCCTCCCAAAGATATGCGCGTTTTATGAAAGTGAAGTCGGCGATTCAACGCGCAAATAGAAAGGGACCTAATCTTTAAAATTGCTCTCCTGAACAAAACTTTTTATCAACTTTTCACCTTTTTTTTGATGTGGACAACATCTGAGCATCGAATGAGACCGATCCCAACAAAACTGGTTTTTAAACCTTAGGTCCCTTTCTTTTTTGCGCGTCACTTATGCCTAAGTAACACAGTTTTTATAAGGCTACTAAATTATTTAAAGAGTTTCCTCTTCAAATTCCAACTCCATCGGTGCGTATGAGCAATGTTCACAATAAAAAAAATTGCTCATACGCACGTTAGGTCATAATTTCGGTACCTATCCATATATTATCTTCATTCGAATCTCAGTTTCCTTATTAAATTTCACACTTTGCTACAAAAAAGATCTGCTTTAACTTCTGGCTCGAGCAACTATGGCCGACAAAAGCCGAAATATGGGTGCACAAATATGGAAATATGGGTACACAAATAAAAGAAGACTACGAATCCATGTATTGCCTGGCTTTTATTATTTAACTGAGACTGAGACATTTTCGGGTGGATTGACCTCAATTAGACGTCCAGAACGATCAGCTTCACTTATTCGAAAGTCAGTAACTTTTTTTACCATTGAAATCGATGGTTCAAAATCCCCATAGTATTTATCAAGCTTTTCCTTGGTTTGATTGACGGTTTGTTTCCGCCAAAAATAATGTTAAATGAGCACTTTTTCCCATTTTAACAAAATCCACGAGGGTGTAAGTGTTGAACAGCTGTTAAGCACTAACTAAATGACGAAACTCTCTCAAAATTTGACAGTAGTCTTTTAACGGATGGTACTTGATAGGAGCAGTGCTGCGTTTTATATAACTACGAGAGAAGTTCGAAAAGTCACGGAATTATTGATATGCCCTCGTATATTGCTTAGGTATAGGCTGAGTACAAAACATTCAGTGAAGGTGTAGGTCTTCTGACCTTCCGATGTATCCGCCATACCGCTCATGTTGCAGCGTCCTGCTCCGTAGTGTTTTGGGCAGTCTTTCTAGTTTTCATTATTTCTTTTAACACTCGTCGTCAAAGTACGAGTATGTAATCCATAAGAGTGCTCTATCCTTATTAAAACAGGAACTTAAATTGCACTGTTCAGCACCATAAACATCTTCGGAAATTTTTGACCCTTATACATGTTCATGTCGTAAGCACAAATCAGATTTAGGCTATTTGCTATTAAATCTTTAATACTTTGTCTATACTGCCTACATACATTCCTTCTGGCACTACAATCAGCGACAAAAGCGCACCACAGAAATTCAGTTTATAGATTTTAAAAAGACCGCTTTTACCTTGAAAAGTCAAAGATAGAGAAAACAAGTAAAAAATGTTGTTTGGCTGTGCCGAACTTTGGATACCCTCCACCAGATTCCCAAATTAAACCTAATTTGGTGCGGAAGTAAGTTCTATATAGAAATCTTTATGTGCAAAATTTCATTTCGATAGGTCAAGCTTGTGGTGAGTTATCGTCATATTATTTCTCAAAGCCCATGAGACAGTTTGTGTGGGAGGTACCAGTAGGGCCTTTCCGATCTTAGCCATAAAGTCTGTTCTATATATTAATCTTTATGTCGAAAATTTTGTCTCGATAGGCCAAGTGTGTGGTGAGTTATTGTCATATTATTTTTCAAGGCCCATGAGACCGTTAGTGTGGGAGGTACCAGTAGGACTTTTTCGATCTCAACCGAATTCAGCGTAGAAGAGTGTTGTATCTGTAAAATTTCATTTCGATAGAACAAGTTTGTGGTGAGTTATAGTCATATTAATTTTCAAGGCCCAAAAGGCCGTTTGTATGGGAGGTACAAGAAATGGTGGCCCAATCTGAACCATGTTTACATAGATGATTGCGCCAATATAGAGATTGTTATTTGCAAAATTTCAGTGATTTTGCTTAAGAAAATGGACGGATATTTCCAAATAAAAAACTAATTTTTATGAGGTAGTGTCTGTTGAGGGTCTCCAACTCCAACTTCCCGTAGAGCTATATAGCTCATTTTCAATACCAACCATGCTAGGTTAACTACACATGTTTGTGCCTAATTTCAGCTCCCTAGCTGTTTTCGTGCAGGGTCTATCTTGTTTTCAACAGACGGACAGCCGGACAACATGGCTAGATCGTCTTACGAGAATCAATAATATATAT
This sequence comes from Hydrotaea diabolus, assembly GCA_963513945.1. Classification (NCBI taxonomy): domain Eukaryota; kingdom Metazoa; phylum Arthropoda; class Insecta; order Diptera; family Muscidae; genus Hydrotaea; species Hydrotaea diabolus. Next base: position 185,182,565 of record OY740717.1, read on the forward strand.
ACTTTGTTGGATCTCCGGTGATTATTTCAAGGTGTTACAGACAGAATGACAAAACTAATATACCCTCCCTGTATGGTGGAGGGTATAAAAACAAAAAGAGTTGTCCAACTAAAACGCACAATTTTTATTGTAAATAATACAAAAAGTTTTTAAATAATTCTATAGGTTCTATAACAATTAAGCGTGCAACAAATACCTCTATCCGATAGTCCATACTTTCGATGACTGAGACATGTTGGAGGTTCAATGTCGTTAATTTGCCGAATTATTTCATTGTTTAGCTCTTGATTTATTCTTTACTAATTAACCTAAACTTTTTCTTTTAAATATCCCCAAAGAAAATAGTCGAACGGTGTCAAATCACATGATCGTGGAGGCCAATTAAGACCGCCACGACGCACTGTGGGATTTTGGTGTCAATAAATAAATTTTTCAACTACTGAATTTCAAAAATTTAAAGATGCAGTTTTGTAGAGAACTGTTTAAATACGAAATGTGCATTTATGTTTTTTTCGAAAAATTGTATTCTATTTGTGAAAAATTGAGGGAAAGTCCCTGCAAGGGTGCTAAGCAAGAAATGACTTATATTTTCATGCAATGCAGTGGTCCATATATGTAAAATTTTCTTGATAATACCATTTGACTTTAATATATTTTAAAAATATAAATATAAATCATGGGGATATCATAAACCGTTAGGAAGATATGTCCAAATCTGTAAGCCGCTGATTTGGCATCGCAGTATACAGAGGAGCATTTGCTTATGGCGAGTAAAGTATCGGGTGGAAATGAAGCAACTCCAACTTACATTCCGTCATCGATTGTATTATCAATAATGATGGATGCAGAGCTCACAAAGTTCCAGTATGAATGTATTAAAAATGGTTTAAAAAAGCAAGGATACCATTTTTTACCGCCCTATAAAAATGTTGCTGAAGAGAAAGCAAAGTGCTATCCAGATGATATCCAAATATCCGAAAAAGATGCTTCTAAGCTTATTGGACCACACAATAAGGCGGTTATTTAAAAGTTTTTCAAACGAAGAAGTAAATGCTATGACGGTTTCTAGTTGCACGCTCACGTCTAAATGGGGTTGTGATGGCTCATCTGGTCATGTGGAATATAACCAGAACTTATCAGGTGATATTAGTGATAAGAACTTGTTGTTAGCATCTATGGTGCCATTATCTCTGCAGTCAACATCTGGAAATGAATACTGGCGAAATCAAAGGCCTTCGTCTACAAGATACTGTCGTCCTATTTCCTTCGAATTTGCTAAAGAAATAAAAGAGAAAGTCTTAAGTCTTGTTCAGAAAGTGAATCGCGATATTGCAGCTTTGAATAGTACAGAGATTTTAGCATGTGGTAGGCAATTCAGTGTGAAACATAATTTATTGTTTACTATGTTGGATGGGAAGACGGCTCAAACTGTTACAAATACAGCTTCATCAGCCGTTTGTTATATTTGTAAGGCGAAGCCTTCCGAAATGAATCAATTATCTACAATTTCAAGAAAAGCAATTGATGGGGAAGCATGTAAATTGGGCCTTTCCTCGTTACATGCTAGAATTAAATTTATGGAGTGCATTCTTCATGTTGCTTACAACAAACCCTTTGAAAAATGGTCTGCGCTAACAGTACAACATAAAGAATTGAAAGAAAACAACAAGCTTCGTATACAAAAAGCACTCAAGGAACGAATGAACATAAGAGTCGATTCAGTTCAACATGGCACAGGATCATCTAATAATGGGAATACGTCGCGACGTTTTTTCTTCAACCCGGCACTCGTTGCTGATATTACCGGAGTTGAGGAAGAGCTGACAGATCGTTTCCGAATAATATTACAAATAAGAACGTGTGGCCACAAAATCAATTCAGAAAAGTTCAAAAACTATACTTGGGATACGGCAAAACTGTTCGTTGAAAAATATGGTTGGTATTTCATGCCGATCACCGTGCATAAAATACTTATACATGGAAAAGACATCATGGATGCAGCAATTCTTCCTATTGGTATGCTAAGTGAAGAAGCGGAAGAAGCAAGAAATAAGGACTACAGGAAGTATAGGTTAATGTTTTCTAGGAAATGCAGTAGAGTTGCGACAAACACTGATATTTTTCATCGCTTACTGGTTTCATCAGACCCTTTTATAACCAGCCTAATACATAAGCCATCCAAACAGGATTTGGAATGTGATGATGTAGTCAAAGAAATGATAGATAAAGAATAAATAAAGTTTTTTGTGGAATAATAAACAAAATATTAAAAAAAATTCTTATCTATAATCTGTATGGGCGGTGGGCGTGGCCGATTTTGATGAAACTTGGCACGCATCTTTTCTTAATTCTAGAAACTGTATGTACCAAATTTGAACACTTTTGACCGGATAGGAAAAATTTTATGCGAAAAATCCATTTGGATTGTATGGGCGGTGGGCGTGGCCGATTTTGATGAAATTCCATTTTTTCTTAATTTAGTCAATATAATGCTCGGTGCCAACTTTCAATGATCTCGGACTACTCCTTCTATTTTTTGCACAAAAATGTATGAAGCGATCCCACTGTGCGACGTTAGATAAAACTACCGTTGAATTTCTTGCGCAGAAGAGCCATTGTTGCTGTGTGGCAAGTGGCAACAACCAGTTGGAACCACATATCGTCCAGGTCCATATCCATTAGTCCGTTTTCATCTTGCGAAAGCAAACAATATTTATGATAACTGCTTGGCCGATCTCATTTTCGAAGAAGTACAGCCCAATGACGCCGCCTGCCCTCAAAGTGCATCACACAGACTCTCTTTGCGGCTGTATCGACCTTTCATTAATCACTCGTAGATTCCAATTACCCAAATGCGGCAATTCTCCTGATTGTGGATGCAGTTCGATTTGAACGTCCATTTTCTTAAATAGTTTCTTATATTAAGTTCACTAAATTTTATGTAATCCCACTTTAAATTTTTAAAGTATATTAGCTTTGTAGGATCTTTTAAAATTCCCGGGGTAAAATTCCAGGAAAAGTGGGAAACATATATGTGACAGCGCATAGAGAAAGTGAACTAAGGGTAAAAAAAATCAATTTTAATTTTTTTTTCTTTTTTGATGTGGACAACATCTGAGCATCGAATGAGACCGATCCCATGCCCCAAAAGTATTCCCTCCCAGAGATATGCGCGTTTTATGAAAGTGAAGTCGACGATTCTAAGCGCAAATAGAAAGGGGCCTAATGTTTAAAATGACTCTCCTAAACAATACTGGTTTTTAACCTTAGGTCCCTTTCTATTTTGCGCGTCACACATTACCAATGGATTTTTAAAGTAAATCCGCATTGTACGATTTTAAAAATTCCGGGCATAAAATTTTCTGGAAAGCGCAATGCTCAAACTACTGAAATTTCCCGTTAAAAACCCCTAGTAGTTTTCGATGCCTTACAATGTCTTTGGCTGCAGCCGACATAAAGTATAAAATATGTTAAATGACATGTACGATGCAATACTATTATCGAGAGGAAGGGTATTTTTGTCCTAGAAATTGGCATATTTAGTCAAAGTTTCTTTATTTATATGGGGCTTGGTTACTAAAAAATAAGTTATCAGTTATCACCGCCAATTATTGGTTACATGTACTCTATAATTGGTTGGTTGCCATAACCACTTGTTGTAGAAACCAACAGTTTTATGAATTCGTTTGGTATAACCAATTTATTGGATGTGCATACCGTGTTATTATCGTAGCGACCATCTAGTGATGTATTGAACCATGTATCCATTACTTATATTAGCAACTAATATTGGGGATCGCAACAGAAAATGTGTTGAACCAACCTAATTGCTATAGTTCGGACCGAATTTTGTTTTCTTTGTTTAGTTTTCTCTACCACAAAATTATCACAACCATGCTACGTCAAACAAAATGTCCATCTAGATCATTAACATTAGGTGATTGTAACAAAAAGTTTTCTCGTCCAAGGGTATTTCAATAGTCCAAACTAACTGCACAGACTTTTTCTTTGCGTATAGGAGCAACCTATGAAGACATTCCTCCCCAGCCCAATGAAGGCAACTTCTTGCTAAGGATGCAAGATGTGCTAACAAAGCGTAACATTTTCATGGATTTAATAAGATCGGAGCTAAAGCAAATTTACAACCAAGACTAAGGACCTACACATACCTATAACGACACCTCACCAACACCTACACAAACATACCAAAAACATGAGCACGTGACAAAGCGCATACAGGTTAACTTTAAAAACAGCAGCCCAAGATAAAAGAGGAGGCGAGCAACAGAAACAGGAACTCAATAATTTGATATGACTTCATTTGTATTGAGTACGAGCAAAGGAGCTTCTGCAAATAAATACGAGAGAAAATAGAAAAACAAGAGGAAAACTTTATTAAGCATTTGTATGAAAGCACAACAACACACAGGCACATACTGCATATAACACGATATGTTGTATTATTCACACTCATACGCACATGGTGCCAACAAGCACACAGGTTTGTCTATATGTGTGTGTGTGTGTGTGAGAATGATGTCCTCGTCGTGTCCTAACACTCACTACTCGCTTACAAGTGCATGTGAAACGTGAATTCCATATGCACTTCCACCGGCATGGGCACGGGCATTGCAACTTTTAGTTGTACAAGTATGAGTGCAAGCACGTATGTATGTATGTGTGTACGTGTGTGAGAACACAAGTTGTAACACGTATGCCAGGAATGCGAGTGCATGCAAGATACAAGTTAGCGAGTACTCATACTCTCGTAGTACATTTTTTAAAGGAACTTTTACCCGCACACACTCACACACATTCACGGACAGTGTACAAAACACGACTTATTATTAAAGTGTTTATGTATGAGTGTTACAGAATGCAGATGACTGCATAAAACGAATTATAGTTAGTACTCGACATAGAAAAGAAAAACAACTTTCGTGTACCTCAATTTTTTTTAAAGGGCTCTACCTTAAGCTTGTTCCACCGTAGAATATCAAAATAAACAAGTAAAAAATGTCAAGTTTGGCTGTGCCGAACTTTGGTGCGGAAGTGTGTTCTGTATAGAAATCTTTATGTGCGAAATTTCATTTCGATAGGTCAAGTGTGTGGTGAGTTATTGTCATATTATTTTTCAAGGCCCATGAGACCCTTAGTGAGGGAGGTACCAGTTGGACTTTTCCGATCTCAACCGAATTCAGCGTAGAAGTGTGTTGTATATAGAAATCTTGATGTGTAAAATTTCAATTCGATAGGTCAAGTTTGTGGTGAGTTATAGTCATATTATTTCTCAAGGTCCATAAGGCCGTTTGTATAGGAGGTACAATAAATGGTGGCCCAATCTAAACCATTTTTACATAGATGACTGCGCCAATATAGAGACTATTATTTGCATAATTTCAGTGATTTTGCTCAAGAAACTGGACGGATATTTCCAAATAGAAAACTAATTTTTATGAGGTAGTGTCGGTTGAGGGTCTCCAACACCAACTTCCCGTAGAGCTATATAGCCCATTTTCAATACCAACCATGCTAGGGTAACTACACATGCTTGTGCCAAATTTCAGCTCCCTAGCTGTTTTCATGCTACGAGGATCAAGAATATATATACTTTGATGGGTCTCCGATGATTATTTCAAGGTGTTACAGACAGAATGACAAAACTAATATACCCTTCATTGTATGGTGGAGGGTATAAAACGAAAAGTGTGAAACATGACTACACACTGCGAACAGATTCGTTGCCATAAACGATTTTTTTTGCCAACCAATTTATTAGGGCTATAAGATCCTCGACTATTCAATCAGTGCAACCGAATGTTTGTTGGAGCTCTGTAATTTGAGTTATTGAAACAGTAGTATTAATGCAAAATACCATGTAATCGAAGCTCAGAAGAGAATTTTTGAATAAACCAAGAAATTTCGTCAGAGGAAAAAAATGTTTGCTTACTTGAAGTAATCATAGGGAGAGTCCTTTCGAGAAAAAAGAAGAAACGATGATGAACGATTTTTATTGGAAAAAATTTGGTTAATTGGCTTAAAGTTAATTATAATCAATAATTCGATTATTTTTAAAAAAATACTACTAAATAATTGGTTACAGAAACAGTATGTTTGCAAAACTATCGGATGTCACAACCACCAGTTGTGGCCACTAAATTTTTTTTCGCATTTCATTGGTCTTACTATCGTCATGTGGTGTTTCGAACCGAATATCCATTACGATTAAAAACATTTGCTGATTGCAACCGAAGTACCTCTTTTGCAACCGAATCATTGTAATTCCAACCGATTTCCAATTATTTATTTTTCTGCGTGTATTTACATAAGTCCCCCAACGTCCCATTTAGGAAAAAGGGGGAAATTCTCTTAAATCAGTGAGCTGTACACGGTTCAATACATATGCTCACTTTCTTTAAGATATGACCGAAATTCTTAAAGCAAATTATGGTTTATTTCATAGGAAAATAATATATGTGACGCGCAAAATAGAAAGGGACCTAAGGGTAAAAACCAGTTTTGTTCAGTTGAGCCGTTTTAAAGATTTAAATACGTGCATCTATGGTGTACCATCACTTTCATAAAACGTGCATATCTCTGGGAGGGAACACTTTTGGGGTATGAGATCGGTCTCATTCGATGCTCAAATGTTGTCCACATCAAAAAAAGTGAAAATTGATTTTTTACCCTAAGGTCCCTTTCTCTATGCGACATATGGGCCTCATTGAAAGAAGTCATATTTTTGTAGGACTCTATTTTGTAGGACAAAAGACGGGCTGAATCTTATTAACAGTTTAGCAGTTCGTCTTTTCCAGTTGCTCAATTCTTGAAGAATTGTAGGCTTATATAGGGTGTTTTTTGAGACAGGTGTTTTTTTTGGAGTAATGCAAATCCACAAGCCATTGTTGAGACGCCGTTACATTCTCAAAAAGTCACAGTTCAGTGTGGGCAGAGGGAATCATTGGTCCATATTTCTTCAAAAATGAGGTCGGCCATAATGTTACAGCCGATGGGGAACACAATAGAGCCATGATTGATGACCTTTTCGTGTCTGATGGAGGATTGGAGTTTGTTGATGTGGACGACTTTAAGTTCCAACAAGACGGCGCTACATGTCATACAGCCAACGAAACAATCAATTTATTGAAGGCAACTTGCGGTGAGCGCATTATCTCGCTTCGTGGGCCTGTGGCGTGGCCTCCAAAATCGTACGCTTTAACACCGCTCGACTATTTTTTTTTGGGGGGTTATGTGTAGATTAGCCCGACACGTTTTTGCACGACCTTCACAACCTTCGTCTTTAAGCGAGCGTGGGCCACGATTGAATTCATTAAACCAGTTTTTCACAGTGCTATAGGATGGTGCTTCATGAGTTAATTCCTTTTTTTTTTTGCTAAATTCATTTTTTGAAGTCACTGTAAACAACACAAATGATGGTCGTACGTCAAAACTTTCTGAGTACGTTTATGCTAAAAAAAAGTCCAGCTTTCCAATGGAAATGGACTATTTTTTTGGGGTTATGTGTAGATTAGCCCGACACGTTTTTGGACGACCTTCGTCTTTGAGCGAGCGTCCTCCGCGATTGAATTCATTAAACCAGTTTTTCACAGTGCTATAGGATGGTGCTTCATTGCCTTACAAAGATTTAAGTTCATCGATGCACTCTTGTCGTGATAAACCACGTCGAAAGTTGTGAAAAATGATCGCACGAAAATGTTCATGAGTTCATTCCATTTTTTTTTTGCCAAATTGATTTTTTCAAGTCACTGTAAACAACACAAATGATGGTCGTACGTCAAAACTTTCTGAGTACGTTTATGCTAAAAAAAAGTCAAACTTTCCAATGGAAATATCAGATGGCGGCAGGCAACACTTAGTGCTGCCTAGGCCAGAACTATATATAGCAGCCCTCGTAAATTCTTGGCCATAACATTAAATTATATGCGTTTTATTTCTTCTTGAAAACCACACGTCAGAAAAATAATATCACTTAATATCACCAAATGAACTACTGACCAAAAATGACGAGTCTTGCTAATTTTGTTTACTGATCAAATGTAACACAAGTTGGATGTAAAAAGCACAGCTTCATGACTGAACTGGACAGTAATCTTTGTCAAATACCATTTGCCATTTAAAGATGCCACCAGGTCATTCAAACCACAATCAGCATTAGATTCTACAGCTTTCCCTAACATTTAACGTTCTTTTCTTAAAGAAACTTTTTAGGGTTCTACTGTACGATCACCTTATGTATTTTCCAAAATCATTAACCTAGCTTTTATATAAGTCTTTTGCGTATATAAGTCTTTTGCGTATATAAGTCTTTTGCGTATAAAGACGTCACGTGAAATATCTATGACCTTATATGGGGTGATGAGTCTGGAGGTATTTTTTTCAAAATAAAACAATACAAAAATTTAAAGAAAATGTGGAATCTTAATTGTACAGTTGAAAGGACATTTTATGCCATTTATTTTTTGAATATAATTTTCTTCAAATATTGGCCGCTATGACGCCCCAGGCCGCAACTGAAACAATATAGACCAACGATTCCACCAGCCCATAGACCGCACCAAACCGTAGTTTTCTCTGGGTAGAACAGGACCTCTTGAACCTCTTCTGGTTGCTCTGCAGCCCAGTTTTATTTATTGACGTTGCCGTTGTGCCAGAAATGGGCCTCATCACTGAACAAAATTTTGGTCGAAAGCAGGGGATCTTCTCCAAGTTTTTTAAGAGCCCTAACACTAAAGCAGCAACGCGCCGAAACATCGTTAGGCTTCAATTCCTAAAAAGGCAAACAATACTGAAAAAAAAAAATAAAGTTTAACACCAAAATACCTCTAGATTGATCACCCGTTACATATCCAACTATAATCTGCTTGAAATCAGAAGATTCTGTTTAATTAGTTCCCATTGCCTGTTACTGCATTTTAAACACACTTTAATTCCAACACTCGTTCTTTAAACCCGTTGTACTTTCATGTAGAATGTAAAATATCTTCGAGTGGAAAACTTTTCCTTAATTAACATACCATCCTCTTGCCCCTTTTTTTAAGCGCCATATTAAGTGCTGAGCGTATGCAGTTTAACTGAACACAACAAGCCATAATAAATTTCATTTAAACTCTTGACAACATTTAACAAATCCGGCAGCTACTAGCAGCCATCCCTCGCTACACTCCTAAGATTGATAGTAAAACAAAAAACCAACAACAACTTGAATTATTGTCAATAGATATGGATGAATGCGAGAAGAGAGAGAGAACACGGAAAAAAATCTCCTTCAAACTAAAGAATTTGAAAAACGTCCACTTGGCTTTCAAGTGAAACTAATTTTATGTGAAACATGGCCATGTTTTCAACACACACGCACATACGATATCACCGGATGCATAAGTGAGTGGGGGGGGGGGGGGGGTGTGCGTGTGTGCAGATACCGCTTATCCTTTTGAATTATGACGTCCTGCTGCCCACTCCCCTTACCCCTAGCGCGCCTTCAATGATGTGTTGGCAGTCATGTCATGACACACAAGTGGTGCACACGCACAAACTTTATGATAGCGACCGGCTGTGGCATCCACATGATGATGTTCAAACGACAGCAACACACATAACACGCAAGTGTGTGTGTGAGCGCATGTGCATACATTCAAACATGCTTCAGGATAGAGTTTAGCACAAGTATCACACACACACCCTTTGCTAATTTCAACACACGTTCAACGCACACGTATGATCACAGAAGGAGAGAGAGCGAGTTGCACCAACAGTCATACATCCTGGCAGCTTGGCATTATTAGTCAGGTTGTTTTAACTACATACACTACTACCACTACACACACACACCTACCACCACTACCAATAACAGCAGCATCTCCGTTTTGAAAATATTTATAATATCAACATAAATATCACAGCTTTAGAGGGTTGAGATTTATTATTTCAGATACAACAACGCACTCATACATGCCCAAGTCATGCTAACACACATACTGTTTCTCTTTCTCATGGATACATGCATATGTGTGTTTGTGTGTTCTCACGTATGCCATATTGCACTGTTGAGATTTTGTTTTTAGGAATTCATGGAATTTCTAAAACAACCACATCGTTAAATATTGGCTTCATTTCAACAGAGGTGAGGGGGCGGGGAAAGTTGTTTCATAAAAATAAATAACAAAATAGTAACCCACTGTAACGTTTTTTGAATTTTAATAAATAGAACTACACACTCGCACGTAATTACCTCCAGACGATATATCGTATAACTTTCGATAAAGTAGCACAGCACAAGAACAAAATCCATAAAAGTGATGTCATTCTTCGTCGATATTTATGTGCAAGAAAGAAATAGGTACAGGTTTTGCTAAACAGTGCAAAAATACAGCTGATGATGCCATAAGAAATCAGAATCTTTTAATAAATTATAAAGAATAAATTTAGTAAAGGCAAAATGTCGATGCATACGAGGGTTGCTATTTATATTTCGGGTCCGGCAATAAAAACACAATAATTTATCATTGCAAATGGTTTTTATTGTTTTTCAAACTACTCTCGTCTAAGATCAATACACTTTTGCATGCGCACAAATCAATTTTCGAAACACACTTTCCACTCCGATTGAGACACCTCCAAAACATAATTTTTGAACGCTTACACAGCTGCTTCGGGCGTTGAATAACGTTGACAACGCATTTGTGTCTCGATGCTATCAGTTACAGCCCTGGTGGATGGCCCATCAATTCGACATCCTGAGTGGTTAAATAGTTCATCGTTTCAGCTGATTTGTGAGAGCTCGAATTGTTGTGTGCTTCTTCCACGAACAACTTTTGTTGGATTTGGCCCGTCTTGAAAGACACATACGGTCGATTGCTATTTTCCTTCGGGTTCATATGCATAGATTCATGATTCGTCACCGTAAAGAATCCTTCAGGAAATCAAGGTTTTTTTTAAAGATTTTACATGTTTTAAAACGGAGGCTTTACGTCTGATAATTGCAGAAGAACAAACATTTGGTTGTACTGATGAAATACTTGATCACACGCAACTACAATTATTCGGTTGTCAACAAATTTGGTTATGACAACGAATCTACTTTCTGTGTGTGAGACTTCGAGAGTATCAGAATCTGAAATAGGGGGTTTTGCTGGGAAACCATTAGGTGATGGCTATAATTATATTATAACAAGTTACTATTCGTTAACGTTAATGGAATAGTTATTGGCGGAATATAAAGGCTTGCTAACTTTATCATCCTCTTATAGTTTTGTGTAAATTTATGAAGACAACAAATAGTTTTGTTCTAGTAACCAAAAAGGGTAGTTTATTGGTGCATCTTAGTATTATTCAACAAAAAAGGTAAAAAGAATGTAAAGCCTTTAGTGAAGTCAAAGCTTGTTAAAGTATATTAATTTGCAATTGACATTTTTTATGTACTAAAAATTTCGTTTCATAAAGTAACATGCGGTTGCAGTAATCGCATACTTGCAATACACGCAACCATAATTATGTGGATGGCAAACAAAAAACATTTGTGACAACGAGCCTGTTCTCAGTGGGAAATCATGAGCGATAAATTTGACCTGGCATATTTTATAAAAATTAGGCAACACTAGCGACCTAGAGTAAACAAACAAGTTTTAGATTTACATAAAAGGGATAGATGGGTGAGCTGATTGTGAACTGAGAAGAAAAATTACCTTTAATATGGTTAACTTAACCGTAAATAAACATGATTTGGAGTCTACGTAATATAAGTTTAATTTGAACATTTTGTTGTTGTTGACTGGTATTTAACAATAACAATAGTTAATTCAACTATTCTAAGGTTGAATTTGTTAACCATGAAAATTGTTAATTTAAAAATAATAATTGTTGTTTTAACAATGCATTGTTGAGTTTTTTTTTATCCATTTAAATTGCTATTATTAAAATAATTATTGTTGTTTTAACAATGCATTGTTTTTTATCATGACAATTGGTAATATTAAAATTTCATAGTTAATTTATTAAAACAATACTCGTACATGTTCAATTTAACAATGAAATTGTTAATATTATTAGCTATGAAGATTGTTATAGAAATCATTTTTATTGTTAATTTAACTAATTATTCGTTATTTTTTTTTAACCAGAAACATAGTTACTGTAACAATTTTTAATATTAAATTAACCTACTTATATTTTAATAAAACAAGAAAAATTTAATATTTCACAGGTTTATTTTTAATTTTATTTAATAGTGATAAAAATACAAATGTACATATTTTTGCAGATTAAATCATTAAATCATTTTCCTTACTCATAGCAACAATTTGAAGTTTTCAGCACAAGCGGACCAATTAACAAACACTAGAAAAGAAAAAAGATGAGAAACTATTCGCATATGTGACGCGCAAAATAGAAAGGGACCTAAGGGTAAAACCCAGTTTTGTTCAGGAGTGTCATTTTAAACATATAAATTCGTGTATCTTTGGTGTACCATCACTTTCATAAAACGCGCATATCTCTGGGAGGGAACACTTTTGGGGCATGGGACCGGTCTCATTCGATGCTCAGATGTTGTCCACATCAAAAAAAAAGTTAAAATTGACATACAAATGTGTGTATGTTTTTACCATGAAAAATTTAACCAGGCACATGGTTAAAAAAAATCATTGTATTTTCGGTTAGTGTAGTTAAAGATAAATTTATTAATTATTTTGTTATTTTTATGTCTAATAAACATGAGCCGGGCTACTAACTGATAAAAGCCTAATCCCCAAAAATCTAGGGAATGGAAAGTATCGATGTGTTCTATATGTTTAAGAACAGGATTAGAGTTCGGACGGCAGGCATCAATATTGCTTTTCAAATTTTCCATTTTTTTTTCAAAATAAGTGTTCATTCATTCCGTCACTCATTCAGTCACTCAGAAACACGCATATCACACGCACGCACGACACTTACACACACACACTCACATTCATTTCTTAAGACGCTATTAACAGCCCAAGTGGATACTCCACACCGGATACTCTAGTAGCCACCCTCTAAAATGCTTTAACAAGTATCAAAAGCGGAAGACAAAACGGATGGAACAGAAGCTAAAGTCTGCGCGGCTGTGTTCCCTGGAGTCGTAGTTCTATATTTTCGCTATAATTGGTATTTATGTCACGTGTCTTCATGTGATTTTTGTGTTTTTGCCACATGGCTAATGCTGCCACTTTGGATACTCTTCATATACGGTCTTAAGACAACGGCTAAACTTTAGAGCATTGTTTTATTAAGATGGAGTGTATTCTAAGTTTGTCATTCCTTTTGCAACACCTAGAAGATTGATCGTATACCAATTGTAAGAATTGTTTATTATTGATCGTCGTGAAATATAGGGTGATCCATCTAGAGGTATTTTTTCAGAACAAAAAAAAATTATTAAAATCAAGTGTGGAATCTTTATTGGTAATTTTTGAAAATAATTACCTTCAAATGTTGGAGAAACGAGAAGATCCACTGTTTTCGACCAAAATTTTGTTCAGTGATGAGGCCCATTTCTGGCTCAACGGCAAATTCAATAAACAAAATTGCCGCCTTTGGGCTGAAGAGCAACCATCAGAGAAACCATCGAGAGGTGCCATTATACCCAGAGAAAACCACGGTCTGGTGCGGTTTATATGCTGATGGAATCATCAGTGCATATTTTTTCAAAAATGATAATGGCCGGAACGTAACCGTGAATGGAGCTCGGTATAGCGCCATGATATCGATCTTAATGCTACCTGAAATTAAAGCCCGTAATCTTGACGACACCTGGTTTCAACAGGACGGTGCCACTTGCCTTATAGCTGCTCAAACAATGGATCTATTGAGAGGTCATTTCGAAAAACAGCTAATATCACGTTTTGGGCCGGTGATCAGACATTTTTCTTTGGGGTAACGTAAAGTCCAAAGTCTATGCTGACAAACCAGCTACGATTCAGGTTTTGGAAGCCAACATTACGCGTGTCATTAAAGCCCTACTGGTCGAAATGCTCGAACGAGTCATCCAAAATTAGACCCTCAGAATGGAAACCCTGAGGCGTAGTTGCGGCCAACATTTGAAGGAGATTATATTCAAAAAAATAAATGCCATAAAATGTCCTTTCAAATTACCAATAGAGATTCCACACTTGATTTGCATTTTTATATTTTTTTTTGTTCTGAAAAAATACCTCAGATGGATCACCTTATACAAGGATGATCTAAGTCCGTCCGTATGTCTGCCTGTACGTCTGTTGAAGCGAAGACAGCGATCAAACGAACTCAGTTGAGACCCTAAAATTTGGTACGATTGTAGCAACTGCCTGCGTTTGTAAAAAAGTGTAATCGGCAGAGAGGGAAAAAGGGCTCCCTATATGGAACTAAAAGTACCTTTACGATAAAAGAAGTACGCTAATTTAATTAAGTATTGGCTCAACATTGGTAAATTATTGGTGGACAAGCCATGACTTCACAGGGCAAGGTTTGAGTTGGTGCACATAATACAGGAGCGCGGTAATTTGCTTATTTGGGTATGAATTACAAAAAATTATAAACCTTAGAAAAATTTATGTTATTCTGTAATTATATTGAACAGTAAGGGAATTTTTAAACTACGTGGTTTTAAATAGTGTATCTGGCAAATGTCGACCTTCGCTATCCACACACTAGTGCATACTTTTTTTTTGCAGTTTTTATGAACTTTAACAATCATGTCGACTGGTATTCTGCCAATTTCAGCCTCAATATTGGTAACTCCGGTCATCCAAAGTATTGGGAAGGTTAATATACGAGGGCTGCTATATATTTCTGGCCTAGGCAACACTAAGTGTTGCCTGGCGCAATCTGAAATTTCCATTGGAAAGTTTGACTTTTTTTTAGCATAAACGTACTCAAAACGTACTCCACTGACTTGAAAAATCAATTTGGCAAAAAAAATGGAATTAACATGTGAACATCTTCGTGCGATCATTTTTCACAACTTTCGACGGATTATCACGACAAGAGTGCATCAATGAACTTAAATCTTTGTATGGCGATGAAGCACCATCCTATAGCACTGCAAAAAACTGGTTTATTAAATCCAATCCTGCCCGATGCTCGCTCAAAGACGAACGACGTGAAGGTCGTCCAAAAACGGTCTTTGTGCCAGATAACATTGATGCCGTGCGTGAACTTATAATGCAAGATCTTCTTGTGACATTCCGTGAGATAGAGGCATCCTTTGGCATTTCTTCCACCAGCATACATTCGATATTGCATGAACACCTGGCCGTAAAAAAGGTTTGTTCTCGCTGGATCCCGCACAATTTGGCAATCACTCAAAAAAAGGCTCGTGTCGATTGGTGCAAAGAAATTTTAAAAAAATACGATCGCAGAGCTTCAAAAGACGATTATAAGATCGTCAAAGGTGACGAATCATGGATCTATAAGCATGAGCCCGAAACAAAACAGCAATCGGTCGTGTGGCTGTTAAAAGACGAGCCAAATCCAACAAAAGTTGTTCGTGGAAGAAGCACTTTGAAGCAAATGATCGCCTGGTTCATCGGCAAAACTGGTCATGGGGTGACTGTTCCGCTTGAGCAACGTAGGAGGTCAATTCTGAGTGGTACACCACAATTCGTTTTCCTGAAGTCTTCGGACAAATTCAAAAAACGAACAAGAGAAGACGAATCATTGTGCACCATGACAATGCGAGCTCTCACACATCGGCTCAAACCAGCGCTTTTTTGACCGGCCAAAACGTCGAATTGATGGGTCATCCGCCGTACAGCCCTGACGTGGCACCCAATGACTACCTTTTATTCCCGCATATAAAGAAAAAAATTCGTGGTTAACGATTTTCGTTGCCAGAAGAGGCTGTTTTGCTAATGTGAAAAAAAAAATCGAAGTGGAAAAAGTGCATCGGAAATTGGTATGAGCCCATGCAAAAGTGCAAATGCTGTAGAATACTTTGAAAAACAATAAAACCATTTTTGATCATAAATATTCGCATTTTCATTATTAGGCCAGAAATATATATAGCAGCCCTCGTACACCTTCGACTTCAGGTAACCTCAAAGGAAAAATCGCATGGGGCTAAGTCTGGTGAACGGCTTATCCTCAAGGATAAGCGGCGAGGAAATCATGTCCATGTACAGCATGGTTTTAGACCGTAACATCTGTATTTGGGCACTTGTGTCTGCATATGTGACAGCGCATAGAGAAAGGGACCTAAGGGTAAAAAAATCAATTTTCTTTTTTTGATGTGGATAACATCTAAACATCGAATGAGACCGATCCCATGCTCCAAAAGTGTTTCCTCCCAGAGATATGCGCGTTTTATAAAAGTGAAGTCGACGATTCTAAGCGCAAATAGAAAGGGACCTAATTTTTACAATGGCTCTCCTACAAACTTTTCATCAACTTTTCACTTTTTTTTTTGATGTGGACAACATCTGAGCATCGAATGAGACCGATCCCATGCCCCAAAAGTGTTCCCTCCCAGAGATATGCGCGTTTTATGAAAGTGA
Source organism: Hydrotaea diabolus (assembly GCA_963513945.1). Lineage (NCBI taxonomy): Eukaryota > Metazoa > Arthropoda > Insecta > Diptera > Muscidae > Hydrotaea > Hydrotaea diabolus. The sequence continues at coordinate 185,199,076 of OY740717.1, forward strand.
AGTCGACGATTCTAAGCGCAAATAGAAAGGGACCTAATCTTTAAAATGGCTCTCTTGAACAAAACTGGTTTTTAGCCTTAGGTCCCATTCTATTTTGCGCGTCACATATATACTTTCTCATGACCGTGCCTTTAACAGGGGGTGACCAGTCCCGCGATGTATGGCTCGCAAACTGGTAGTAGCTCGGCTACGAGGTCTGACCGGAGATTAAAGTCTGGGACCACGGGTAGTCAGGAGCCCCCAGAACTGTTGTTCTGGCCTGGCTAGAAGGTGCGGCCCTTCGGGGAGTATCGTGGTGGCTGTGGTTTAAACCCAAATCGCGGGGAGAGTTTCGGCTTGGTGTGGAGTTGCATTGCAACCGGGTGCTGTGACCCATAGAACAGCAGACGTGTTATTTAGGCCTCGGCCCTGACCAAGGGAGATGTTGTGTCCATATAGCACGCTTCGAATTGGTACCGGCGGCATTGGCCTTAAGGGGCGCTGGGCGTCGCTTGGTAATGGCTCCGGTGCGATGGCGCTCCATGGTTGTAGCTATCACAGCGAGAATCATGTTAAAAACTCGGACACTGTCCTTTCCTCCAACCGTCTTCTGTATAGGTCGCAATTGCTGGCCGAAATTTTTAAAATTAAGTTTTTTATTTTATAAAATTATTTTTCGGCTTGAGGTCATTTATTTAAACTCGTTGTTCTATGTGTTGTTTAATTTTTATTTATCCCAATATTTCGATTGACTTCGTCAATCATCTTCAGGGGTTGTCAATTAACAAAACAATGTCGTCGGTCTGATTATCGCTGTCAACTGATTTTTCTGTATACATTTTTTGTATAAATTCTGTTGACTTTTATGAAAATCGGTTAAAATTAAGATATAGCTCCCACCCATTGGTTCAACTGATTTTATGTCTTTTATTTTTAAGATTTAACTGAGACTGTGGTCTGTCTCATGGGTCCGTATAGCCGTGTTCTAGCCACAGGCTCCACATATGAGATAATAAATAATTTTGTTCATTGCTATAGCGAATTCTCGGTGGAAGCTACATAAGATACGGCCTGTCCGACCTTAATGTCGTTTTTACTGGTTTATTCCATGTAAGTCAGGTTATGTGTGCTAACCGCTATATTTGCCAAACATTTAATTTTAAACTTTTCCAAATTATTAAACTCTTTCGCTCCAAAACAAAGAAAAGCTGAAGAAAATGAAAATTTGCATTTAACGGAAATAACAAAACTTAAACGGAAGGGCTCTTTGTAAACAGGTTTGTCACAGGAAGTCCCATATTTGGCAGGAGAAAAGGGGGGTAGAAGAGTCCTAGTTTTGTTGTCCCTTCACATTGTTTAAATCCTTGGCACAAGCTTCTTTGGAACGACAACTCTAAACGCTGTTTTCCTTTTTCAGTTTTTTGCTTCTGTTTACTACAACATTTCTCTTTTTTCTTTGCTCATTGTTTTTTTGGACAAACCATTATTTCGTCTTATTTTCTGTATGCCACACAAAGAGCAAGGAAGAAAACTATGTAAACAAATATCACAAAATCCCGCCCGAAAGAATGCCACACAAAGAGCAAGGAAGAAAACTGCCAAGAAGATACGAAAATATGTTAACAAATATCACAAAATCCCACCCGAAAGAAAAAATCGATGGTATCAGTGACACATAACGACATGACCGACCTACAGCCAGAGTCAGTTTCACCTACTCGGGCAAGGAAAGGGAGAGAAGTTTTGGAAGTTTGTTAAGGTTCATTACAGCCTCCTACCCTGGCCAGATGCCAAAATGATCCTGCTGCTGTTGCTGTGGTGGCCGAAAGGCCATCAATCATTTTGTCGTTTTGTCTGGCATGACACCAAAGTCAAAGTCTTCATTATTTCTGTGTTTTGTTTTTCCCTCTCTTCTTCCATTCTGTAGGAGGGGAGAGGGCGAACCAAATAAGTTCCTAATTATTCAGGTTTTGTGTGTTTTCTTTTGCACCGTATGTCAAGTTCTTCAATTTCTTTCTTCTTCAGTTTCTTTCTATGTGTGAGCGTTGTTTCGTAATAATCGATGGACACGGTTATGGTCACCGTTTACAAATAAGGTCAATTAAAGTGTTTTGTGTTATGGCTGTTTTTTTGGGATGGATAGATTGAATTTGAGCTGATTTGGAATTTGAGAGAAGTTAAGGTTTCGCAAAAACAAATATGAAATGGTAATTAAATGGATAACTCTAATAGATTATTTGTGATGTAAAGCGATGGGAACGTTTATAAAACATATCAGAGAGATGCAGGGGCATATCAATAATTCCGTGACTTTTCGAATAAATCCAAGGAGTTTTTTTTTTATTTTCTTAAAATTTTTTTTAACGTAATATTCTTTTGCTTAATACACTTAGTCCAACGTTTCTCCAATTTTTGTATCCCTTCCAAAAAATTTTATTTTTCGAGGTCCAAAAAATAGGCATTTGTTTGATCAATAATTTAATCATTGGAGCCTGAATCTCTTTCCACCACCGAGCCATTACTTTAGGTTTGATAATAGGAAATAGTCACTTGGGGACAAAAACCGGAGAATATGGCGGATGAGGTACCGATTCCTAACCCAATTCGTGCAATTTTGCCATTCAGACTGCACACGTGTCCACCCGTGCATTATCTTGATGAAATAGCAATGGCGGCACTCATCTTGCAGACAGTTTTCTTAAACCCAACTGATCATGTAAAATCGAAGCCACACTGCCATATGAAATGCGTATGGCATCAACAATCTCATGCACTTTTACTCTTCGATCGGAAAACAACATATCGTGGATTTTTTCGGCATTTTCAGATGCTTTGATCTCAAATGGCTGTCCAGAACGTTCAGCGGGATTTGTATTTCTGCGGAAGTCAGTAAACCACTTTTTTCAATACACTTTTGCATGCGCACAAACCAATTTTCGAGACACCTCCAGAACATGATTGTTTAAGGCTTCAGCAGCTTGTTCGGGCGATGAAAAACGATCACCACCCATTTTTTTCTTGATGCTAGGGAATAAGAAGTAGTCATTGGGTGCCAAATCAGGGCTGTACGGTGGATGGCCCATCAAATAGCTCATCGTTTCAGCTGGTGTGTGAGAGCTCGAATTGTCCGTCTTCTCTTATTATCTTTCCTCATTTCTTCTCGTATCTCGGGTATTCGACCAGCAGAAGTATGGCGAACTGCTGCTTCGTTGATGGTGGCTCCGAACTTCTTCTAGGCTACCCAAACATCTAAGGGAATGGGTAGATTAGAAGCTGCGGTGGGTGACTTCTCTGAAGGCATCCTAATCAGCCTACGTACGTCGTTCAGAGACAATAAAGTCTGATAGTCTGTTGATGGAGAGGATTATGGATAACGTTGATCATAGTTATGTCTGGAAATCGCCCATAGTCCACGTGGGGACGTCCTCATTCACTATGCTAAACGTAGAGCTTTTAATTTGCTCTGCCAAAGCTATGCCCCTCTGGTCGTTGTCTAGGAGAGAATGCCACAGTTAGTGGTGAGCATTTACATTTCCTAGGACCAAGTGGTTATTGCCTTATAGAAGATAGCTCAAGTCTGGGACATAACGCGGGGCACAGCTACCAACTCTCAATCTCGGCAGAGACTGCTACGAGGACTGCTATATATTTTTTTGTCCTAGTAATGAAAATGAGAATATTTATCATCAAAAATGGTTTTATTGTTTTTCAAAGTATTCTCCAGCATAATTAATACACTTGCATGCGCTCAAACCAATTGTCGAAGCACTTTTTCCACTCTGAGTGAGACACGTCCAAAACATGGTTTTTGAACGCTTCAACAGCATCTTCTGGCGACGAAAATCGTTGACCATGCATTTTTTTCTTGATGTGCGGGAATAAAAAGAAGTCATTGGGTGCCAAGTCAGGGCTGTACGGCAGGTGACCTATCAATTCGACGTTTGGGCCGGTCAAAAGGCGCAAATGATTCGTCTTCTCTTGTTCGTTTTTCGAATTTCTCCGAAGACTTCAGGCAAACAAATTGTGGTGTACCACTTAGAATTAACCATCCTACGTTGCTCAAGCGGAACAGTTGCCACATGACCAGTTTTGCCGAAGAAACAGGCGACCATTTGCTTCGAAGTGCTTCTTCGACGAACAACTGTCGTTGGATTTGGCTCGTCTTCGAAGACCCGCACGGTCGTTTGCTGTTTTGTTTCGGGTTCATATGCATAGATCCATGATTCGTCACCAGTGACAATGTTATACACTGCCTTTGAGCCACCGCAGTTCTACTTTTTCAACGTCTCTTTGCACCAATCCATACGATATGTGGTATCCAACGAGACAATTTTTTTCACGGCCAAATGAACATGTAATATCTTATTGATGCTTGTCACACTAATGCCCAAGGATGTCTCAATCTCACGGTATGTCACATGTCGGTCTTGCGTAATCAGTTCACGCCCAGCATCGATGGTTTCTGGCAAAGTGACCGAAGTTGGACGTCTTTCACAAAATTCATTCTGGAGCGAACGGCGTCCGAGACTGAACTCTTGGTACCAGCGATAAACAGTAGTTTTTGATGGTGCTTCATCGCCAAAAGTCGAAACAAGTTGATTTAAACCTCTTGTCTCGATGACCCACGCCGGAAATCGTAAAAAATCATCGCACGAAAATGTTCACGGGTTAATTCCATTTATTTCAACAGAACAGTTCGCCCTCAAATGATAAAACTTTCTGAGTAAAGTTATGCTAAAAAATGTCAAAGTTTCCAATGGAAGTTCCAGTTTGCATCTGGGAACAATAGTATTGTCAGGACCCGAAATATAAATAGCAACCCTCCTATGTTTTAGAAATGATTTCAGGCAAGTGATCGCCGCGGCTGGCTGGAATAAATTCAAGCCGAGAGGCCCAATTTTCGACCACTTTTTGCAGCATTTAGGGCTGTATGCACCGAATATTCTCTTCCAAGGCGGCAGATGTGTCGGGCTTATAAGCGTAGACAAGGGACATCTTAAAACCCCACAAAAAAATAGTCCAACGGCGTCAATCGCACTATCATGGAGGCCACACCATAGGCCCAGGACTCGAGATAATGCGCTCACCAAAAGTTTCCTTCTGGATGCCATGTAGCGCCGTCTTATTGGAACCAAAGGTCGTCTACATAAACATCCTCCAATTTAGGCTCAAACAAGTCATTAATCAAGGCTCTATAGCGTTCCCCATTGACTGGAACATTATGGCCGGCTTCATTTTTGAAGAAATATGGATCAATGATTCCCTCTACCGATAGAGCCCACCAAACAGTGACTTTTTGAGGATGCAACGGCGTCTCAACAATGGCTTGTGGATTTTCATTACTCCGAACGCTATTTCAGTTATTTACGTACCCATACAATATAAAGTGAGCTTCATTGCTGAAAAAAATTTTCTTTAAAAATCAGTATCGGTAGCCAACTTGTTTCGGGCCCATTTATCACGATTGGCAAACGTTGTTCCGGAGTAAGTCTATTCATCATGAAATGGCAAACCAAACTGAGCTTTAATCAAGTGACAGCTGTCAAAAAGACCAACTCGGAAAAAAGTCTGGCCAGATTGAAAATGAAAACTACAAGTCTAAATCACCGAATATTCTCTAAAAAATTCTCGTCTAAAAAAAACACCCTTTATTATAGTATTTGTGTACCTCAATTTTCAACAACATCATAAAACTTGTTGTCTATTGTTGTCAACTTTATCGGCATCATTATGAAATTAACAGTATCATCAATAACTCAACTTTTAGCGATAATTTGATGATTATGCCCCAACATCGCAATAAAACAGCAACAATATAATGATGGGGATACTTTTCAAAACTGTTGCTTTCATTGTAAAAAGTTTCCAATTTTGTTGATGCTGTTGCAGCTACAACTGCTGCTGATCTGTTGATTGTTACAGATGATAGCTGGCATTTGAGGAGCGCACCAAAACAAGCGAAAACTGAAAAATTAACATTTCCATTTGCAATCAAATGGAAATTATTCGGAAACCAAACTAATTTGCATCATTATCGTTGGCAGCATACATTAGCGAACGACCAACCAACCGCCAGCAACGAACAACAGACAGCAACAATATGAGTTCTCGTATTGCCATGGTTGTTTTTCAATTTTTGTTTCTATTTTTTTGGTGCTCCGTTTTAATGGAATAAATGAACAGTTTTTAAATTGCAAACTGTCTTATGCGCGGGCTAACTGGCGGAATGGATGCTCAACATTCCAAATGATGCTGAAGTAAACAAAAAAAATTGCAGCAAAAATAAAATCACCAAAAGATGCATTAACTGCTTCTTAAATGGGTTTTTGAATTTGCCACACGATATGAATTATTGCCAGGGAAACAAACAGCCAAGCAACATAATAAAATGCCATGACAATCGTTACAATCATCCAGATCGACCGACAGTATGTCCGTCTTTCAATATTTGAACAAAGTCAGGGCAGAGAATGAATTTTTGAATGAACGAAGGGTGACTTACCAACGCCAAAACCCCCGGCATCCACGCTGCTTATTGAAAGCCATAAAAACAGAAATTAAATCATCGTCAATAACAGAAAATTATGGTGTGGGTTGCTGCTGCGGCTGCAAGTCCACCTTAAATGGAGTCATAAAAATTGCTGGCTTCCCTTATAATACCATGTGCAACAGTTGGCGTTAATGTTCGGTATTCACTTGCGGTGGCTCTGTCTGTTTGGCGGTTAATCGCTCGGTCAATGTTTCGCCGGCCACGTTGGTGATATCGTGCTATTATGTATGTTGTTGCTGTTGTTGGCTGCCGCTACCACAACAGATTATTTAGTTGTTGCCGCTCTTAGCCATCAACAGAAGTTCAATTTGCCATCATTGTCGGGGGGTTAGCGAACGAATGCCAACATAAAAGCACCAATATGTTGCTGCTGTTTAATATCATATCTCTCGGCGTTCCTTCCATTAGCTGTGACCTCACAACCTCCCTCCCTTTGTTAACCACTTTTATGACACGCAAATCCATAAGTCACTTTAGTGTCCCAAGCGCCAAACACCACCGCCGCCATCATCATCATCTCTATCGTCCAGAGCAACCCACAACAACAAACTGAGCAATTATTGTCAACGCTTAAGTTTTGTACGAGTATGTGTTTCCAACTCCCGGTAGTTGTGTCTTGCTGTGGTTAATGCTTTAATCACCCCGCTATTTCGGGGGATTTAAATACTTCATATATAATCCAAATACACTGAGAAAATTATGTCTGCATTAAGCTGACCTTTAATCTATCTAAATGACACATGAAGACGGAAGACAACCCACCGCATTTGATTTTAATTCGGGAGAATTTAAATTATGATAGAAATATAAATATTTTAGTTTAGTTGGTTAAAGTCATTTTCTTAAACTTTATTACCATTGGCAGAATGAACGATTTGTGGGAAGTGGTACACCCAGAATAAAGTAGCTGTTAATCTATTTATGGAAAAATTCTAGCAAATATCATACTGCAGATAAAAGTTGCTAAAGAAAACTAAATTATAACTTATATAAAGGGTAAATCATTGAGACATTGTTTTTAATTAAAAACTAGTACGAGGGTTGCTATTTATATTTCGGGTACTGACAATGCTCGTAGTGTTCCCAAATGCAAACTGGAACTTCCATTGGAAACTTTGACATTTTTTAGCAAAACTTCACTCAGAACGTTTTGTCTTTTGAGGGCGAATTGGTTGTGGTTACAGTGTGTTGGAAAATTGATCTCAATCAAAAAATGGAATTATCCCGTGAACATTTTCGTGCGATGATTTTTTACGCTTTTCGGCGTGGGTCATCGAGACAAGAGTGTTTAAATCAACTTGTTTCGACTTTTAACGATGAAGCACCATCAAAAACCACTATTAATCGCTGGTACCAAGAGTTCAGTCTCGGACGCCGTTCGCTCCAGAATGAATTTTGTGAAAGACGTCCAACTTCGGCCACTTTGCCAGAAACCATTGATGCTGTGCGTGAATTGATTAAGAAAGACCGACATGTGACATACCGTGAGATTGAGGCATCCTTGGTCATTAGAATAACAAGCATCAATAAGAAATTGCATGTTCATTTGGCCGTGAACAAAATTTGTTTCCGTTAGATCCCGCACATTTTGACAGTCGTTCGAAAAAAGGCTCGTGTCAATTGGTGCAAAGAAATTTTTAAAAAATTACGATCGCGGTGCTTTAAAATACGTTTTTAAGATCGTCACAGGTGACGAATCATGGATCTATGCGTATGAGCCCGAAACAAAACAGCTATCAACCGTGTGGGTCTTCGAAGACGAGCCAAATCCAACGAAAGTTGTTCGTGGAAGAAGTTCATCGAAGCAAATGATTGCGTTTTTTATCGGTATAACCGGCCATGTTGCCACAGTGCCTTTAGTGGAACGTAGGACGGTCAATTCTAAGTGGTATACAACCATCTGTTTGCCAACAGTGTTCGAAGAAATGAAGAAAGATAATAAGAGAAGACGGATCATTTCGCATCACGACAATGCGAGCTCTTACACATCAGCTGAAACGATGAGCTATTTGAACAAAAACATATATTTGAGAGGAAATCAACCGTCACCTCACTGACTTAGCACGTTTCTTCACTGCGAGGAATATGAAAATATCCGCCTCCAAATCATCAGCCACACTGTTTACTGCATGGACCGCAGAGGTGCGGTTGTCACTCAATGTGAAAGTCGATGACGTCAACATCCCGACTACCAACTGCCCCAAAATCCTTTGGGTCACATTGGACAGCCTTTTTAGATCCTCTGCACATGCTATAGCTATTTGCGATAAACTCAAAAGTAGGAACAAGGTCCTCAAGTCACTTGCCGGCAGTACTTGGGGAGCCGACAAAGAAACCTTGTTGACCTCTTACAAAGCGATTGGTCGGTCTGTAGCAAACTACGCAGCACCTGTATGGTTGGCAAACGTGAGTACGACGCAGTGGAAGAAAATTCAGACTTGCCAGAATGCCGCCCTCAGAACATCAACAGGGTGTCTCTTATGTCTTCTGAGGACCATCTACATGAGGAGACGAAGGTCCTTACCGTGCGCAGACTCAATTTTCTGCTGTCTAAGCAATACCTGCTAGGGTGTTTTCGCAGCAGTCATCCTAACCACCATCCTTTGAACAGGATGCCTCCGCCCAAGCAGATCAGGTACGATCTTCATGATCTAGAGAGAGAGGTCCAGCGGTATAAGAGAGAACCTTTAGATCATCGAACCTATCAGACGGGTCTGAACAACATTCATGCCGATGATGTCGCAGCAGTATCCAGCTACCGTGTGAATGTAGTGCTTGGGGAACATCCCTCGGAGATTTCACCTGAGGAGAAGGTACTACCTCGGCAGACGCGCGTGGTTCTGGCGCAGCTGAGATCTGGATGGTGCAGCCGCCTCAATTCTTACTGGGCACGAATTGATGCTAACGTTCCGGACATCTGTCCCGCCTGCCATCAGGGACCACATGATGTGCTGCATATCTTCAATTGTCCGGCCAAGCCCACTCAGCTGACCCCAGGTCTCTGTGGACGCATCCAGTTCAAATGGCGCGTTTCCTCCACCTAGATATCGAAACAGATTCCCCATAGATGAACAAGACTTCAAAATAAATATATTGTTGTTACAACAACAACATGAGCTATTTGACCACTCAAGATGTCGAATTGATGGGCCATCAACCGTACAGCCCTGATTTGGCATCCAATGACTTCTTCTTATTCCCTAGCACAAGAAAAAAATGCGTAATCAACGTTTTTCATCGTCCGCAGAAGCTGTTAAAGCGTTCAAAAATCATGTTTTGTAGGTTTCTCAATCGAAGCGGCGAAAGTGCTTCGAAAATTGGCTTTTGCGCATGCGAAAGTGTATTGATCCTCAAGGAGAATATTTTGAAAAACCGTTTCCAATAATAAATTATTGTGTTTTTTTATTGCCGGACCGAAACTATAAATAGCAACCCCCGTATCCTTAATTTTTGGTCACAAGAAGTTCGTTATATTCTCGCGATAGCAAACACCACTCACGGTAACTACTTGACCGACCTCATTTTCGTAGAAGTACGAGGGCGGTTCGGAATCTTCTTAGCCTAGCACAAAAAGCGCGGTATAAACAGAAAAAAGTTAAGTGTTTTGGAAACTTCCATCTCTGCTATGAACACATGTTAAATTTTGTTTCGATCTGGCAACTCCTTCATATAGAAACAGGTGTTCACAAAAGACGCATCCGCGATTTTTTTACAATGGAAAAATTAGAACTGCGTGGTGTCATTGAATATTTACATAAAAAAGGTTTATCGGGACAAGAAATTCATAATGATATGGTGAATGTGTTAGGTGAAAGTGCTCCTTCATATGCAACAGTAAAAAATTGGGTTGCTGAATTTAAACGTGGTCGTACAAGCATTGAAGATGAACCACGAAGTGGACGTCCAACAACAACAACAGAAATTGTAGCCAAAGTGCATGATATGGTATTAAATGATCGACGAATAAAAGTGCGTGAAATAGCTAATATCATGGGCATCTCAAATGATCGAGTCTATTTAATGTTGCATGAAGAACTACAGATGAAAAAGCTTTCTGCAAGATGGGTGCCGCACTTGTTAACAGTCGACCAAAAACGCATAAGAATGAACATTTCTCAAGCTTGTTTGGATCGTTTTCAGCGAAATAAAATGGATTTTAAGCGTCGTTTCATCACTGTTGATGAGACATGGATCCACCACTATACCCCAGAGACAAAAGAACAATCCAAACAATGGACTGAAGCTGGAGGAAGTGCCCCAAAGAAGGCAAAAACAATTTAATCGGCTGGTAAGGTTATGGCAACGGTTTTGTGGGACTTCAAAGGTATTTTATTGATTGACTATCTGCAAAAGGGTAAAACAATAAATTCAGAGTACTATTGTAACCTCTTAGATCAATTAAATGTACAAATTCGAGAAAAACGTCCTGGCTTACAACACAAAAAAATAATTTTTCTTCAAGACAACGCACCAGCGCACAAGAGTGTTTTAACAATGGCTAAAATCAACGAATTAAAGTACGAGTTGCTTGACCACCCACCTTATTCTCCTGATTTAGCTCCCAGTGACTTTTACCTGTTCCCAAATCTAAAAAAAATCCTTGCTGGCAAGCGTTTTACCTCAAATGAAGATGCAATTACAGTTGTAAACCACTATTTTGAAGACCTTGAGGAAAACTATTTTAATCAAGGGATATAATTGCTAGATAAGCATTGGACTAAGTGTATTGAAGTTTCAGGAGATTATATTAAAAAATAAAAATATTTTTGAAAAACTAACTATTCTCTTTCATTGGTAGGCTAAGAACTTTCCGAACCGCCCTCGTACAGACACATTGCCAATAAGTACCGACGGAAAGACATACATTAGTTGAATATTAGAAGTACAACAGGACAGAAGTAAAACAATTATTTAAATGTAATTATTAACAAAAATTATGTTATTCGTGATAGAAAATTGTGTATTGTTGTAATTTTATGTTCTCGGTTTTGTTTTAGTGATTACCCCTGATGATGAACGACGAAGTCAGTTCGAAATATTGGGTTATTTAAAATTAAATATATTATAAAAACACCAACATCTGTTTTTTGCTTATGACCTCAAGCCTAACAATAACTGAAAAATAAACAACAAAAGGTCAACTATACAAATACAAATAGAAATTTAGAATTTTCGTTGAAAGAATGACTAAGCTGCCTAAATTGTTTTGTATTCTTTACCAGTGTTGGATTTTCATAATAACTTTCTTAATGCGTATTAAAATCCGCATCACACAAGCTCAAAAACTTTACAATCCAATTAAATGTGACTGAGTTATTCAAGATTTTATCAGAAATGTGAACAACTTTGCCCTTTGTGCGCTGATGATATGATAACTCATAAAAATGAAAATCTTTCCCCTTCTGTACAACAATGTTTTTGAAAATGCAGGTCCTCCATCGTATGCACTAGAGAAATTCTGCGGATGTAAAATAAACGAAAATTTCGAACGTCTTTATTTCTTGCCTCCAAAGCTTCCCGTGTTTCTAGTGCTTTCTTTGCCTCCAGTGCTTTTTAATTTTTGCGGCCTGGTTTTCATTTGAGTGCAGTTCTTTTTCCAGCTTTATAAAGACTAGCTCTTGTTGCCTCAACGCCCTGCTCAATTATGTGCCTCTCCATGGTTGAAGTTATCAAACACTGAAACAAATAAATGTCAAAATAAGTTGGGCAAACAACTTGACGTTAGGTGTAACTCACAATTAATATCGTGCATTATGGTTGGACCAACCTATTTACCAATTAAGATATACTAAACATCAGTTGCTCCACTCAAAACTCTGTACAAAGGAACAAATAAATTTTCAACACAGAAATTTCAAAGAGACCTAAATATTGCCATAATTGTTTCTAATCATTTCTCTGAACTTTTCTATGCCTCTTAACAATTAAATTGTTATAGAACAAATCATGTCTTATTGGCACATATTTTGTTTGACCCATTTAAGCGTATTCTTTTTTTCATTCCTTAGAACAAAAATCAGAAACAGGAAAAAAATCCAACGATACCTTAAAGCCCTAGGCAACGACGTGATGTATATTTATAATGCGCATTTGTGTTTCTTTTTGTTTTTGTTGTTCTTTTGCTGAAAATCGTTTTTTAATTATTTGTTTCCTTTTCTTTGTCTCTTCTATTTGCAGGTAGGTGCGAATATTACAATACTAGAAGATACTAAATGTCTCTGGAGGTGTAAAGGTAAATGTATTTTTTTTTTTTGTTAAAAATATTTAATGCGATGGCATAAATACAAACGAAGAAATTTAGATGAATCGTACTAGAGAAAGTTTAACATCTTTTGTATGTCCTCCCCCTACGGGGTAAGAGGTTATATTTCATTTGGTACGGACAAAATGTGTAGCGCATCGAATAAAACTTTTTAGACCCTACATATTTCTTGACCAAATAAGTTTCTGTCCATCTGTGCGGCTGGTTCGCACGATAACTCTCAAAAGGAGCTAACAATCGTTTTTACATTTTTCACTTCATTTTTACATTTTTCACTTCGTTTTTACATTTTCCTATTGAATTGAAAATGGTTTATTTTGCCACAGCCCTTCTGGTACCTCTAACATTAATCTACTATTAAACCTACTTTTGGTATTCCTGAAATATCTTTAATCCTATCCAACGATCGCATTTCAAATCGAGACTTAAGATCCGGGTTATAAGCTAAACTTAGTGGCAAACAATTGGATTCCTAGCCACGCCCCTTCCGGTACCTCGCACTCAAACGTCTTCTGTTCAGTGCAGATTAGAATCTACATAACTTGTTACCCAGTGCGTGAAATTCGCTTATATTGTAAACACCATTATATTTTTATAACACGCCCCATTCTGTTACCTCCCATTTAAATGCACTCCCACTATTTTATTATGTAGGGTGATCCAACTAGAGGTATTTTTTCAGAAAATAAATATAAAAATTCAAATCATGTATGGAATCTGTATTGCTAATTTGAAAAGACATTTTATGGCATTTATTTTTTGAAAATAATTACGAAACGGAATTGGTGGAAATGATATTACGCGTTGAAGATTGCTCTACGCACAGTTCGTAGACTATATGCAAAGGGTAATTCTCATTAATATAAATGAGTCTCCTGTATAAGTCATTTGATTTGTGGCCAAAGTAATCGTGTCCAAAGACGGCTGAAGAAAAACCTTGGCAGGTTTAGAAGCAGCTGTGCAGTCTGCCTGGCAACCGTAGCAAATACATTTCACCAATTTCTTCTTTTTACGTTGATTCTGAAAAAGAAAAAAGCATAAAGGTCTGGAACCAGAATAAAAAACTGCTCAAGTCATGAAAATAATTACCTTCAAATGTTGGCAGCTGTACGAGGGCGACCGCAAAAGTAACTGGCCTAACATAAAAAGAACCGTTTTTTTGGAATTTTTATTATTTATTTTTCAACATAATCTCCTTCCAACTCAATACACTTCATCAAACGTTTTTCAAGTTTTTTAATTCCATCCGAAAAATAAGATTTTTCAAGACCTTCAAAATATGCCTCACTTTCAGCAATAACCTCGCTATTGGACGAAAATTTTTTGCCACCGAGAATTTTTTTAAATTTGGAAACAAGAAATAATCAGAAGGAGCTAAATCTGGACTATGTGGTGGATGCGGAGCAATTTCAAATCGTAATTCGGCCAGTTTTGGTTGAGTTAAAAATGCAGTGTGTGAAGGAGCATTATCTTGATGAAAAAGAACTTTTTTTTTTCTAAATGCGGTCGTTTTATCTTGATTTCTTCACTCAACCGATCCAATAATGCACAATAATATTCACTATTTATAGTTTTTCCTTTCTCAAGATAATCAATAAATATTATACCCCCTGCATCACAAAATACTGTGGCCATTACTTTTCCTGCTGACTTAACAGTTTTCGCCTTCTTGGGACCACTTTTACCAGCTTCTATCCATTGTTTTGACTGTTCTTTGCATTCTGGGATGTAGTGATGGATCCATGTTTCATCAACAGTTATGAATCGGCGCAAGAACTCTATTGGATTACGCTGATAAATCGCTAAAAGCTCCTCGGAATTGGTCCAACGGACGATTTTTTGGGGCAAAGTCAACAAACGCGGCAGCGTTCTTGCGGATAGCTTTTTCATCATGTAAAATACTCCAAACTTGTTTTTCGTATATTTTAACAATATCAGCAAGTTGTCTGAGCTTTATTCGTCTATCTTTAGTCACTTCATTAAATATTTTTCTAATGTTTTCAATAGTAGTAGCAGTTTTCGGTCTTCCAGAGCGTTGTTCATCTTCCGTACTTGAACGGCCCATTTTAAATTGTTGAACCCAGGATTTCACGGTGCAGTATGATGGTGCATTATCACCATGAACAGAATCCAATTCATCTTTGATTAATTGTGGCGTACAACCTTTCATATAAAAGTGTTTAATTACCGCACGAAACTCTTTATTTTCCATTTTTCAGAAATTATAAAACTTGTTTACTTCAATCACCCGTAACAAAGAAAATAATCATTAAATATTTCGGAAATTTTGACAGATGGCTTAAAAAAGATTGCTTTTAAAAAACAAAACAAAATGTTGCTAGTAAAACAGAAAATGTGCCAGGCCAGTTAGCTTTGCGGTCGCCCTCGTATATATAATTTACATCTATAGGGCGATCCATGTAGAGGTATTTTTTAAAATAAAAAAATACTAAAATTCAAATCAAGTGTGGAGTGTTTTTATTCATTTGGAAAATTTATGCCATTTATTTTTTGAACATAATTTCCTTCAAATGTTGGCCGCAACTACGCCTCAGGGTATCCATTCTGAGGGTGCAATTTTGGATGACTCGTTCGAGCATTTCGACCGGTATGGCTTTAATGACATGCGTAATGTTGGCTTTCAAGACCTGAATCATAGCTGGTTTGTCAGCATAGACTTTGGACTTTCCGCAGCTCCAAAAAAAAAAGTCTAAAGATGTGATATCACTGAATCTAGGCGGCCAACTCACCTGTCCAAAACGTGAAATAAGCTGTTTTTCGAACTTACCTCTCACTAGATCCACTGTTTGGCCAGCTGCATGGCAAGTGGCACCGTCCTGTTGAAACAAAATGTCGTCAAGAATACGGGCTTTAATTACAGGTAGTAAAAAGTCCGATATGATAGAGCAATAGCGAGCACCATTGAAAGTTACGTTTCGACCATCATAATTTTTGAAAAAAAATATGCACTGATGATTCCACCAGCATATAAACCGCACCAAACCGTGGTTTTCTCTGGGTATAATGGCACCCCTTGAAACTCTTCTGGTTCCTCTTCAGCCCAAATGCGGCAATTTTGTTTATTGACTTTGCCGTTGAGCCAGAAATGGGCCTCATCCCCGAACAAAATTTTGGTCGAAAACAGCGGATCTTCCCGTTTCTCACAGAAGCTCATTTCCATAATACTAGGGCGACCGCAAAACTAACTGGCCTGGCACATTTTCTGTTTTACTAGCAACTTTTTTTTGTTATTTAAAAGCAATCTTTTATAAGCCATCTGTCAAAATTTAATGATTATTTTCTTTGTTACAGGTGATTGAAGTACACAAGTTTTATAATTTTTGAAAAATGGAAAATAAAGATTTTCGTGCGGTAATTAAACACTTTTATATGAAAGGTTATACGCCACAATTAATCAAAGATGAATTGGATTCTGTTCATGGTGATAATGCACCATCATACTCCACCGTGAAATCCTGGGTTCAACAATTTAAAATGGGCCGTTCAAGTACGGAAGATGAACAACGCTCTGGAAGACCGAAAACTGCTACTACTATTGAAAACATTAGAAAAATATTTAATGAAGTGACTAAAGATAGACGAATAAAGCTCAGACAACTTGCTGATATTGTTAAAATATACGAAAAACAAGTTTGGAGTATTTAACATGATGAACTCCACATGAAAAAGCTATCCGCAAGTTGGGTGCCGCGTTTGTTGGCTTTGCCCCAAAAAATCGTCCGTTTCCGAGGAGCTTTTAGCGATTTATCAGCGTAATCCAATAGAGTTCTTGCGCCGATTCATAACTGTTGATGAAACATGGATCCATCACTACATCCCAGAATGCAAAGAACAGTCAAAACAATGGATAGAAGCTAGTAAAAGTGGTCCCAAGAAGGCGAAAACTGTTAAGTCAGCAGGAAAAGTAATGGCCACAGTATTTTGGGATGCAAGGGGTATAATATATTTATTGATTATCTTGAGAAAGGAAAAACTATAAATAGTGAATATTATTGTGCATTATTGGATCGGTTGAGTGAAGAAATCAAGATAAAACGACCGCATTTAGAAAAAAAAAGTTCTTTTTCATCAAGATAATGCTCCTTCACACACTGCATTTTTAACTCAACAAAAACTGGCCGAATTTCGATTTGAAATTGCTCCGCATCCACCGTATAGTCCAGATTTAGCTCCTTCTGATTATTTCTTGTTTCCATATTTAAAAAAATTTCTCGGTGGCAAAAAATTTTCGTCCAATAGCGAGGTTATTGCTAAAACTGAGGCATAGTTTGAAGGTCTTGAAAAATCTTATTTTTCGGATGGAATTAAAAAACTTGAAAAACGTTTGATGAAGTGTATTGAGTTGATAGGAGATTATGTTGAAAAGTTAGTAATAATAATTTCAAAAAAAAAACGGTTCTTTTTATGTTAGGCCAGTTAGTTTTGCGGTCGCCCTCGTATGTAAGTCGGATTAGCCGACTGAAACTTTTTTAGTTACTTGTTTTCTTGAAGGCATAGCATAGACGAATTCAAAAATTTGTATGGGAATTTTACGACGATCAATATTTTATGAGGTATTCTCAGCAAAAAGGATCATAAAACACTTAAGTTTAATCTGGCCTGATTTTGTTGTCGGATTTTAAAGTTTTCCGTCAGTACATGATGCTGTGTAATAAAATCAGGTGGGCGGATGCGATGTTTCCGCCCAACGCGACTCTGAAGTTCCCGATGAGTTCTTGTTTGAAAATGATCATAACTTCGGACAGAGTTAAGAATTTTTCACAAGCGTTTTAAAGTTGAATCTCTTAGGGATCAATAGTTCAATTTAAAAAAACTTTTCTATTTATTGAATAAAAGTATGTTTATTTTTATTGCCCCCGCCCCTTTTGTTTCTAATTAATGCATCCTATGAAGGAGAGTAGACAAAGTTCCTAATGAACTTTGTATTCCATTTCAAACATCTCCATACTGGTGGAGATGCTTGTCGCTTTAATGAAGAGATTTCTTTTGCAAATTCCCTCCCTTGTCATATACCGAAAATCTCTATTGAAATACAATTTGCGAGCATTCATAAATTATGTCTATCGCCATTAATAATCCTTTCGTGAAGGTTATCTCACTACGGCTGACCAATAAATCACAATGACAAGAAATTTGGCCCCGGCAAACGGCAAACATCACCGAGAACGGTTTTTGGAACATGGCGATGTCGCCTGAACGGAAGAACATCAATCACGAGTGCGCATATCCAATGACTACAAGAAGAATTCAATTAAATCCAAAATAAATCAGGTAACAACGATAATTTATATTCTCGGGATAATGGCCAATACCCAAAAATATACAACAACAAAATTTGCCATAACAAATATGGTAGCTTCAACATCATTTAAGAACTTCGCATCAAATGGCATGAATGACATCATGGCCTTCATAGTGGTCTAACAGATGGAAAAAAATACTTAGAAAAAACTTGATTTTATTTTTAGCAAAAAAAGAAGAAGACCAAAAAAGAGCCAGTAAAGAATCTCCATTTATGAATTGCATAGAATAATAGCATTCGTCTAGTTTGTTCCCCTTGAACCCACACAGAATATGACCCCCCATTTTTATACAAATCAAAAAAAGAGAAGAGAAAATTCCTAACTAAATTCATTAATGAAGAAGAAAATAATATTTGAATTTCTAAACAACCGATGGACAGACAGACAGAATTCTTTATTGATTTGAAATAAATTTCAAACATTCGAGGCAGAATAAAGGAAACTCAAGCCCCAAACAGAAAAGGAAGTATGCAAATAAGGTTTGAGGGGCTAAAGCAAAACAACAACGAAAAAAAAATTCAAATGAAAAAGGCTTGGCCGGCAGAGAAAAACTTAGCCTAAAGTACCCGGCAAATGAATGAATGGACTTCGGAATGAGAAGAAAAAAAAACTTAACCTAAAGTAGCCAGCAAATGAATGAATGAATGGACTTCGGAATGACGGTGAATAAGGCACAAAAATATGCATTGATTCTATGGCATTAATTTTTAGGGCTGCTGCTGCATCCCATCCTTCCATCGATTCATCCTTTCCACAGCCATTCATTATGCACTTTGCAAATTTGCAGCTATTGAAAACTGGCAAATACTGAATACTCAATGCCATGGACTTTAACGTCGTCATCAGCCATCAGCAGTCCGACAAACAAACAGCCAGCCACTATTTGATGATTGTTAGGAAACTTGGCCGGAAACAAAATCGATTAAAAAATTATAACTTTAAATAGTACAAAAAAATATTTAGAATCAATACCAAACTCAATTCAATTCACAAACAATTCAAATCAACATAAAACACACATTCACACATAGATTGATGGCAAAACCAATACATGCACTAAAATCATTTCAATAATTGCACTTTAGAGTTTGCGTCTCGAAAAAGTACATTCATAATTGCGAGTAAATAAAAATATTCAAAATCAAAGAAAGAAGTGAAACAACGATTTCAATATCAGCTAAAAAATGTACACTTTTTAATAAAAACTTATTCACATAAAAGAATTCGATAAAAGAACTCACAAAATCGACAGCCAAATTGCTTGCTTTTTTATTAACTATTTGCAGGGTGGTCCAAAAACAAGTTTCTTTTTAAAAATTCAAAAAAAATCTGTTTTTTTTTGGCATATAAATCATTTATTCTTTAAGATGATTCAATTCCTTACGATTCTCTGCGCTAATATGTTATTCTCACGCGCTCATATGTTATATTGTATTGTATGTGGCAATGTAACGGGTGATCGATCTAGAGGTATTTGTTTTTCAAAATAAAAAAATACAAAATTTGAAATCAAGTGTGGAATCTTTATAGTTCATTCAAAAGAACAGTTTATAGCATTTATTTTTTGAATATAATTTCCTTCAAATGTTGGCAACTACGCCTCAGGGTATCCATTCTGAGGGTCCAATTTTGAATGACTTAATCTAGTATGGCCTGATTGACACGCGTAATGTACTAGTAGTCTTCCAGAAACCTCAATCGTAGCTGGTTTGTCACCATACCCCTTGGACTTGACGAAGCTCCACAGAAAAAAGTCTAAAGGTGTGATATCACACGATCTATGTGGCCAACTTACCGGTCCTAAACGTGAAAATAGCGGCTCTTCGAAATGACCTCTCCATAGGTCCATTGTTTGAGCAGCTGTATGGCAAGTGGCACCGTTCTGCTGAAACCAAATGACGTCAATATTAAGGGCTTCAATTTAAGGTAGAACAAATTTCGATATCATATTGCGATAGCGATTACCATTCACGGTAACGTTCAGGCCATCATCATTTTTGAAAAATATAAACCAGTGATTCCACCAGCCCATTAACCGCGCCGTGGTTTTCGTGGTGTAGGTCTTTCCATGATGAAATGGCAAACAATACTGAAAAGCAAAAAAATAAAGTCTAATAAAGGGTGTTTTTTATTGAGGTATAGAACTCGAATTGAAATAAAACACAAGAAAATCGTTTTAATGTCCATCAATTTGGCTTTATTGGAAGGATAATTTTATGCCATTAATGTTTAAATATGATTTCGGGCATGTGGCTCGAATAAAGCCAATTCTACAGGTCCAATTTTCAACCACTTTTTCGAGCATATGGGGCCGTATGTTGGCAATAACGCCACGAATGTTGGCTTCCAAGTCCCCTAACGTTTCTGGTTTGTTGGCGTAGACGAGCGACTTCACATATCCCCAATGAAAATAATCCAATGGTGTCAAATCACACGATCTTGGTGGCCAATTGACCGGTCCATTCCGCGAAATTATGCGCTCATCGAATGTTTCCTTCAATAATTCGATTGTGACGTGCGCGCTGTGTATCATGTAGCGCCGTCTTGTTGGAACCACAACTCATCCACATTCATGCCATCCAATTCGGGAACAAAATAGTCGGTTATCATGGCTCTATACCGGTCTCCATTAACGGTAACTGACTCTCCAGCATTATTTCGGAAGAAGTGTGGCCCAATGACTCCACCAGCCCATAGAGCACACCAAACAGTCAGTTTTTGTGGATGTAATGGCGTCTCAAGGGTCTCATGTGGATTCTCTTCACTCCAAATGCGGCAATTTTGCTTGTTGACGTAGCCATTCAACCAAAAATGAGCCTCATCACTGAACAAAATTTTGTGATGAAAATCAGCATCGAGATGAATCTCATTTTCGGCCCATTTTGCAAGCGTTGTTCATGATGAAATGGCAAACCAAACTAAATATTAATCACTTGACAGCTGACAAAATGGCCGCCAGTTAAAAAAGTGATGCCAACTTAAAGTTCTATACCCCAATAAAAAACACCCTTTACAACTCACGCGTAATCTGTAAACCCCTATTAAAAAAATACCTCTAAATTGATCACCCGTTATATTTGTATGTAATGTATATCACCTCCAAAGGTAAACTTTAAAAAAAAAATTTATTACCTACTAAAAAAAAACCTTAAAAATAAAAGTTGAGAAAAAGTCAAAATTTGGGCGCCTCGAAAATGATTTTTTTGGTATATCATAGTGGAACTTTTTTCCTCATGCCAAAAGCTATCGAAAAATCTAGTGCAATCGATTTTTCGACAAATTTGTGTCCTTACAAATCGACCCACCCTAATGTATATATTAATTTATTGTTAAATACTTGAGATTAAATATAGCACAAGCTGCAATTTAAACAAATACGCTTCAAAGCATATAATAAAAGCTTCAGTTGTATATTAAAACTCAATTAAATTCATTTTGAAAATATGTTTCTAGAACAGAAAGAGAAATACTGAAATCATCTGACAGCCAGTTTCTATTTTTTTTTTGAAAACTGCTCAGTTGTAGAAAATATTCTTTCGCTTTCCAACTTGTATTCATTATAATTAAATATTGTTGGATCTTTGAGATACTTTAGTAAGGTATAAAATCGTTTGTTGTTGTTGCTGTAACAGCAATACTTATATATCTGATTTTGTAAGTCCGGCTCGTCTATAGGATAACTAGGTGAAGAAAATACCCCACTTGAACTTGATGCGACCAAAGAGGCCTGGGGGTCAGCTGAGTGGTCATGGCCCGACAATTGAGAAGTTGCAGCTCGTCATGTGGTCCCTAATGACAATCACGTCAAACGTCCGGAACGTTGCCATCAACTCGCGCCGAATACGCTTTGTAAGAAATAGTGACTTGTGAGCCATGTTCCTACCATAAAGCTTATCGCAGATAGTTGTAGAATGTGCAGAGAATCGAAAAAGGCCGTCCAATGCGACGCCAGGGGGTAGTTCGTAGTCGGAATATTGACGTCATCGACTTTCACATCAACTGACAAGCTCTAAACATAGCCACGTCAATGGCTTCTTTTTGACCCTCCTCATTTTCGAAAAAATATGGACCGATAACTTTATCAATCATAACACAAAAAAGTTCATCTAGAGGGGTGTAATCTGTGTCAGAATACTCTAGGATTCTGACACAGATCCCTGTTCCTCAAAACGGGAGACTAAGTTCCTATTCATGTTGTTACTGGGTGCTGTTCTTACAATAAAATGACGAAGATAATTTCGTTGAGTTGTGATAAATGACTTGCCTGAAGAATAATAAAATGTAACAATTTTGGGCAATGCCGTCGTAAATTTATATGATATCTCTCGAGGAGAAACGACGATTATCGTGCCAAGCAGCCCTACAGACGGACATGGCTTAAAGGCTAAAATATTTATAAAACGGATTTGCTCTATACACAACTACGACACGGATTTGAGCCAAACACTCATAGATCCTGAGAAGCAAATTTCGATGTTTTACAAAACCCTTCTACCAGCTGGTTGACGATCATTCATACCGATTTTTTCTAGAAATTTTACATTCACACATATGCGATCATTTAATGTCACGACAGAGACAGACCACCATTCATCACTTGTGAAGTAGGTACATTTCTGACAAAAACTCTGCCCGGAAACTCCCCCAAAAATGTGGTCTACAAAGTAGTCTCTGTTCGCAATACAACCCTCCCCTTCAAAAAAAAAGAAAATACAAAAACTTCTTTTTCTGTTTTTTTTTTTGTTTCCGTGAAACGTGATTTGCATACTGATTGCTTTATTATTTAAACAAAAGATGAAGAAACTACGGAAATCTACTAACAAAAGAGCTGCAAATGATTTTATGTAAGACTTAACAATAAAACCACCTTCTAATTAACTGTATCGCAGTGGGCTATGAAGACGAATCTGACGATGATGGTGGCGATGACGATGACGCTGGATTAACTGAATGCTTGTAATGATGATGGCAATGGCGGTGATGATGACGACAATGAGTATGATTTTGCATACTCGTATGTTCATACAATGTACGTGGTATAATTGCCTACAATACATGCATGTCGTTGTAAAGTGCAAGTATGTGTATGCATCTGTGTGTGTGTGTGATATGAAATATGTTTGGAGATATTGTGTTGCACGAGAGTTGAATTTACAATAAATTTCACATTTAATCGCTCAACGATAATGTAATTAAACTTGGCAGTGTCAGTAACAGTACCACCAACAACAGCAACAACCACAACACCAACAATGACAGCAACAGCAGCCGCAGCAATTGCAAATGTAGCAACAGCAGCATCGCCATCGGCGTCAGTAACAGCAACATAACAAATGGTGTATCATATCAAAATATCACGACAACTGAGTATTTACTGGAACACTGACTCACTCACTCACTTACACAAACTCATTTCAGTCATCCACGTACAGTACAAGCTCATCATCATCATAATGATATCGTCCATGTGACACATACACACACATCTGTATGTATGTGTGTACAACAGGTCTGCATCCTGCTTGCCAGCAAACAATTGTTTTAAATTCATGCAAGCAGCGCCACAAATGCAGACGCACAGCACACATGCATTTGTTAACTCGTATTCGTTAAATATCACTTCACACTCACACACACTAACATAACCAGACATCCTTGGCATATGCACAGCCACACACACGCACGCACCCACACAGTAAAGTGACATTTCCACAATTATTACAAGTACATACTCACAAACGCACACATACACAAAGTCAAGAGCCTTTTTAGAGATTGGATATGAGAGAGAGGGATGGCAACTTTATTATAAGGGAGTCCTTGATGAAGAAAATGAGTTCACCCTTTAGAAAATGAGTTCACTCTTTATAGTCCGGTGGGACCCAACTTTATGTCCATATATCGTTTGATTTCAAATCAATCGTTTCTCTTCGTTCTGCCGGATACTTTTTTTCCTAATCTCTAAAACTAGGCACAGCAGAAAAAAAACATTTTCCTCTCTATCTCTACACACACACACACAAAGTCAAGAGCGTTCTTAGATATTGAATATAAGAGAGAGAGAGAGAGAGAGGCATGACAACATCATTATTAAGAGAGTCCTTAATGTAGAAAATAGGTGATCTGGTGGGACCCACCCTTATATCCATATGCATATCGATCGAGTTGCAATCAGCTGATTCTGTCTTTATTATCCCCAAACTCTAAAATTATGCATAGCAAAAAAAAAACATTTTCCTCTCTATCCATTGGTTTTCTGACAATAACCACTCAAAAGCCAAACTTTTAAAAAATGCTTAAGTCGACCGTGGTCGACATACGATTCACTGCACTTCTCGATGTGCTAAGTGAAAACAGGTTTCTGAACCCATGGGCCAGGCTCTAAATTAACCCAGATTTTAAAAATAACGTCATATATGAAGATATTTCATTGTTTTTATCTGTTGAAAGCACGATTCAGTCCAAACGAAAAGAGCTAGACTCTTAACTTCACTTACTAGATATATGCGATATAGCGATCGGTTAGTATTTAAAATAAACCAAATCGGGCATAGGAGACAAAAAATTTCTTCTTTGAGGGACTTAAAAAAGTCCTAATAAAATTTTTAATTTTTAGACATTTTCGCTGAAATATTAAATAAATTTACTAAAAAAAATGGCCGGTTTAGGAAATAGTAAGTATACGAGGGCGGTTCGGAAAGTTCTTAGCCTATCAATGAAAAAGAATAGTTAGTTTTTCAAAAATATTTTTATTTTTCAATATAATCTCCTGAAACTTCAATACACTTAGTCCAACGCTTATCTAGCAATTCTATCCCTTGATTAAAATAGTTTTCCTCAAGGTCTTCAAAATAGTGGTTTCCAATGTAATTGCATCTTCTTTCATTTGAGGTAAAACGCTTGCCAGCAAGGATTTTTTTTAGATTTGGGAACAGGTAAAAGTGTCTGGGAGCTAAATCAGGAGAATAAGGTGGATGGTCAAGCAACTCGTACTTTAATTTGTTGATTTTAGCCATTGTTAAAACACTCTTGTGCGCTGGTGCGTTGTCTTGATGAAAAATTATTTTTTTGTGTTGTAAGCCAGGACGTTTTTCTCGAATTTGTACATTTAATTGATCTAAAAGGTTGCACTAGTACTCTGAATTTATTGTTTTACCCTTTTGCAGATAGTCAATCAATAAAATACATTTGAAGTCCCAAAAAACCGTTGCCATAACCTTACCAGCCGATTGAATTGTTTTTGCCTTCTTTGGGGCACTTCCTCCAGCTCCAGTCCATTGTTTGGATTGTTCTTTTGTCTCTGGAGTATAGTGGTGGATCCATGCCTGAGAAATGTTTATTCTTATTCGTTTTTGGTCGACTGTTAACAAGTTCGGCACCCATCTTGCAGAAAGCTTTTTCATCTGTAGTTCTTCATGCAAAATTAAATGGACTCGATCATTTGAGATGCCCATGATATTAGCTATTTCACGCACTTTTATTCGTCGATCATTTAATACCATATCATGCACTTTGGCTACAATTTCTGTTGTTGTTGCTGTTTTTGGACGTCCACTACGTGGTTCATCTTCAATGCTTGTACGACCACGTTTAAATTCAGCAACCCAATTTTTTACTGGTGCATATGAAGGAGCACTTTCACCTAACACATTCACCATATCATTATGAATTTCTTGTCCCGATAAACCTTTTTTATGTAAATATTTAATGACACCACTCATTTCTAATTTTTCCATTGTAAGAAAATCGCGGATGCGTCTGTTGTGAACACCTGTTTCTATGTGAAGGAGTTGCCAGATCGATACAAAATTTAACATGTGTTCATAGCAGAGGTGGAAGTTTCAAAAACACTTAACTTTTTTCTGTTTATACCGCGCTTTTTGTGCTAGGCTAAGAAGTTTCCGAACCGCCCTCGTAAGTATAGACGCTTCAATCCTCCTTCTAATGATCGTGGCCCAAGGGTCCTAAATTCGACTCATAAGAAAAAAATCGTGTTGCTACTTCAAAAATAAACTTATATTAAGGATTTGGACCAGTTTGGGATTAGGACCATGTAGGTCCTAGGTTGGCCTCCCTGAACTATGCACATATAGGTATTAAAAGAAACAATAATATTTCGTCACGAATCAGAATTCACACTAATACGAGGGCGACCGCAAAAGTAACTGGCCTAACATAAAAAGAACCGTTTTTGGAATTATTATTATTTATTTTTCAACATAATCTCCTTCCAACTCAATACAGTTCATCAAACGTTTTTCAAGTTTTTTAATTCCATCCGAAAAATAAGATTTTTCAAGACCTTCAAAATATGCCTCAGTTTCAGCAATGACCTCGCTATTGTACGAAAATTTTTTGCCACCGAGAAGTTTTTTTAAATTTGGAAACAAGAAATAATCAGAAGGAGCTAAATCTGGACTATATAATGGATGCGGAGCAATTTCAAATCGTAATTCGGCCAGTTTTTGTTGAGTTAAAAATGCAGTGTGTGAAGGAGCATTATCTTGATGAAAAATAACTTTTTTTTTCTAAATGCGGTCGTTTTATCTTGATTTCTTCACTCAACCGATCCAATAGTGGACAATAATATTCACTATTTATAGTTTTCCTTTCTCAAGATAATCAATAAATACAGGGTGGCCCAAATAAGACCAGCTGATGTGAAACATAAATAACTCTTTTATTTTTTAACATAACTATTTTTTTTCTTTTGCAGATTATAACTGAACTCTTGGAAATTTAGAATGAATGCGTACAGTCCACAACAACGCATTAAAATTAACGATTTTCATTATTCTTCTCAACGATTAATTGTTCTGACGCAGCGAAATTATCGCCGTTTTTTTAACGTAAGATCAGCGCCCACATCTTCCATGATTACAAGTTCAGTTCGCTGTTTTTAGGAACTGGGTTCAGTTGCCGACCGTCCAGGAAGAGGTACTCGTCGAAATATTCGTACTGAAGACAACGTGGAAGTTGTGCAGCAGAGTGTTGCAAATGATCCGTCTGTCTCAACTGATGAAACGCCAGAAACGGTCTCCGGGGCTTCTTACAGAACAATGATCGACAACTTTTTGTGGCCAATAGTGGATCAACATCCTAATTTGTGGCTTCAACAAGATGTAGCCACTGCGCATACTGCAAGACAAACTATGCACATGCTGCGTGAAATTTTTGCTGAACGCATAATTGCAAAAAATTCCGATTTCCCTTGGCCTCCTCGTTCACCAGATTTAACTGAGCCCGATTTTTTTATGGGGATATTTAAAAACAAAGTGTATGTTAACAAACCACAGACACTTGGACAGCTCAAGCAGAATATTCGAGACGAAATACGGCGCCTGCAACCAGAAACATTACGCCGTGTAATGCAAAGTACGATAAAAAGAGCCAATGCCTGTATCGAGCAGAATGGTGGTCATTTGTCTGATGTCATATTTCACACATAGTCAGGTTAAAATTCCATAAAATGTATTTAACACATAAAAATAAATCATTAAAAAAAAAACTTTATTACAAGACTTATACGTGTTTGACATCACTAGGTCTCATTTGGGCCACCCTGTATATTATACCCCTTGCATCCCAAAATACTGTGGCCATTACTTTTCCTGCTGATTTAACAGTTTTCGCCTTATTGGGACCACTTTTACCAGCTTCTATCCATTGTTTTGACTGTTCCTTGCATTCTGGGATGTACCATTACTATTGGATTACGCTGATAAATCGATAAAAGCTCCTCGGAATTGGTCCAACGGACGATTTTTTGGGGCAAAGTCAACAAACGCGGCACCCATCTTGCGGATAGCTTTTTCATGTGGAGTTCATCATGTAAAATACTCCAAACTTGTTTTTCGTGTATTTTAACAATATCAGCAAGTTTTCTGAGCTTTATTCGTCTATTTTTAGTCACTTCATTAAATATTTTTCTAATGTTTTCAATAGTAGTAGCAGTTTTCGGTCTTCCAGAACGTTGTTCATCTTCCGTACTTGAACGACCCATTTAAAATTGTTGAACCCAGGATTTCACGGTGGAGTATGATGGTGCATTATCACCATGAACAGAATCCAATTCATCTTTGATTAATTGTTGCGTATAACCTTTCATATAAAAGTGTTTAATTACCGCACGTAACTCTTTATTTTCCAATTTTTTAAAAATTATAAAACTTGTTTACTTCAGTCACCTGTAACAAAGAAAATAATCATTAAATATTTCGGAAATTTTGACAGATGGCTTATAAAAGATTGCTTTTAAAAAACAAAAAAGTTGCTAGTAAAACAGAAAATGTGCCAGGCCAGTTAGTTTTGCGGTCGCCCTCGTATAACGACACCAGGGTTAAGGTCTCTAGGTCGCTGAAAAATATGACCTTTCTAACATGGGTGTATTGATACTTAGGAACAGTGGAATTTTCTAACGAATCTGAATATGACATATATTTTGTGTTTTGGTTGAATTGGAGGCCTTGAACAATGGGCGTGGTCTATAGGCCCTGATCAAATTTTTAATTTGTTGGCATGTTTGCTATGGAATTCAATATATTAAAACTTTAAAATTCAACTTTTTTATGAAGTAGAGGGCATATATAGTTCAACCCTTCTTTAAATAGAGGGCATATATAGTTCAATTAATTGGGCGTGGCTATTGGGCCCTGGGGGTCCAAAAACCGTCCCAATAAGTTTGGGGTATGAAGAAACTTAAAAATCTGTTCACAAATCCAATAATATTCCCATTTAAAGATTTAGACCCTACGGGCAATAAAATTTCGTCTCAAATCAGAATATCACATTTACCTAACGATTCCATGAAATTTGGGGGGTTGACCCATGAGGGTATGGTCCCTAGGGCGCTGAACAAATATGTACTTTCTAAAATGGACATATGGGAACTCAGAAATAGAGCATTTTCGAACGATTCTGAATATGACATACATTTTACGACTTGACTAAATTGAAGGCATGGTCTATGGGCCTTGGGGAACAACAAGCCTTCCTCTAATGCTCAGTGACATATTGGTGTCCAGTAACAGTTAATTTTTCTTAGAAATCCAAATGTGTGCCAATTTGGAACTCGGAGCGGACCATATATGCCCAAGAAGCCCAAAACTCGGCCTCCTTGAAATATGAACATATGTGACCCGGCCTATGAAAAGGTGGCTTATGACTCAAAAAATATACTGCGAGAAACAGCTGTCAAAGATAAACAATGCATTTCTTCAGTTTCTTTGTAGTTTTCTTTTGCATTATGAACAGTCATGCCCAAAAGGCAACCAAAAAAGGCAAAAGAGCATAAATGAGATAAGTTCGTGTGTGTATAAAAAGAGCGATGTTTTTTTCAATGCAAAACTTTTTTTGGTAAAATCGTTTTTGCAGCGTTCAATCCTGTTTTTAAATTTTTCAATTTCATTTTTTATCTTGATTCTGGATTTTCAATAAAATTCTGTATTTCATTTGTGCTCTTCTTTCTCTACATTTTTAGTACTTTTCTAAGCAAGTTAGGACTTTCTAGTTTTCACCACGTAAAAGAGCGTCTCAAATACTATTAAAACCAAAAAAAAAGTGGAAAAGTTTTTTTTGAGTCATAAGCCACGTTTTTATAGGCTGGGTCACATATACTTACAGATAAAAAAAAATTAAAATTTCATCACAGATCCAACTATGGTTTTGTATTTTACGATTTGAATAATTTTAAGTTCTTGACCTATGGGTCTAAGTTCCCAAGGGTGACAAAAATAAGTCCTTTAGAACATGGTCATATGGGCTCTCAAAAACAGTGGAATTTTGCGAATCTGTATATGACATTAATTTTACGATTTGGCTGAAATAGAGGTCTTAACCTATGGGCGAGGTCTAGGGCCCAATAACCTTCCCGTAATGTTCAGAAACATGTGGGTATCCAGAAACAGAGAAATGTTTTAACAAATCCAAAAATGTACCTATATTTATGATTCGGGCAGATTTTAAAGTCGCCCGATTTGGGGGCTCCAAAATCGACCTCCTTCAACTATGGAAATATGGGTATTAAACAACAAATATTTTTTGTCACGAATCCCAAAATAACATTAATTCTACAATTTGATTCTATTTGTTTTTATGTCCACAGGTAAAGGTCCCCTGAGCGCGAAAAAACGAGGTCCCTTCGAACATCGACACATCTCAATCTGCTTTAAAATTTAAGATTTGTATGCATTGAATGCCCAAATCTACTGGCTCCCTAGGGTCCCTTCGGCCTCATTCAACAATGGATATATGGATTGTCCGAAACTATAAAATTTACGAATCGGAACCGAACAACAGTTCATAGGTATCCAAAAATTTAGTTCATATCCCCCAATACTGTCAATTCCATACAACGCCATCCCTGATGGAGAGTAAAAAAGTTTCGGTGCGTCCAAACGTATAACTCGTGAACTAGTTGAGCTCAGAACAAGACCTCTTGTTTTGTACTCATGTCCATATTTGAAAGGATCCGACCCATTGGTCTACAGACCATTTACTTAATTCTAATATAGGCCTATACGGCCCAAATTTACCCAGGATTGGTTGTTTGTCTATCGTTATATAATATTTTAAATATGACCGAAATCGGAATTAATGTAGTTGTTTTAGAGCGGTTGTATCAAAAATTTAGGAGCGACCTTTATGTTGGGGCTATTTAAAGACGTAGAACTATAGGACCCATTAGTTTTGTACTCATATGTTCATATTTGAATGGGCCCTAGGGTCCGACCCATTGGTGAACTAGTGAAGCTCAAAACAAGACCTTTTGTTTGTACTCATGTCCATATTTGAAAGGGCCCTAGGGCCCGACCCATTGGTCTACAGACCATTTACTTAATCCTAATATAGGCCTATATGGCCCAAATTTACCCAGGATTGGTTGTTTGTCTATCGTCATATAATATTTTAAATATGACCGAAATCGGAATTAATGTGGTTTATTTCGAGCGGTTGTATCAAAATTTTAGGAGCGACCTTTATGTTGGGGCTATTTAAAAACGTAGAACTAGTATTTGACCCATTTGTGTTGTACTCATATGTTCATATTTAAATGGGCCCTAGGGTCCGACCCATTGGTCTACAGACCATTCACTTAAATAGGCCAATTTGGTCAATATTGGTCCAGCATTGGTTGATTGTCCATTGTAGTGTACTATAAAAAACATGACCGAAATCGGCATTAATATGGCTGTTCTAGAGCGGTTGTATCAAAAATCGGGAGGGTCTATTATTTTAGGGTGTTTAAAAAAGGTAGACCGCTATGATCCATTTTCATCTGACCTTACTTTGATCGATCCATGCCAAATTTCACAACAATTGGATATAAATAAATATAAAAGCCTCTAGACCCACATATTACATCCGACCTAAAGTCATTAAATCTGTTTAATAGAATAATGTGCGGGAGCTTTCTCTAAATACAATGTCCTCTTTAACTAAATGAAAACTTCAGCAACTCGTTGCGCGAAAACGGCGCATCGGACCGATTTTAACCGACTAAAATCGAGGAAAATTCACGCAGAAAAAAAGTATGGTTGGGGTAACAATATTCAAAGAGCACCATACTATTGTTGGTTAGATGGTTGTGGCACAACAATATTATGATCATCACAACAATAGTATGGTTCACACACAACCATACTATGAACTCCATAACAATATTATGGTCCTCACAACAATAGAATCACACACAGCCATACTATGATCCCCACAACCATAGTATGTTTAACGTACAACCATAGTATAATTCTCACAACTATAGTATGATCCTCACAACCATAGTATGACTTACGCACAACCATACTATGATCCCCAAAATTGTTTGTAAAGACTGGAATACGTTGTTGTTCCACAATAAAGAGTTTTGTTAAGTAAGTTATGCAACAATAGGAGTGATTTATTTAACAGTAAAAAAATTCATTTATTAAAAATATTTTAGTTATACTAATCCGTATTTTTTTTGAAAAAAAATATTTTTTATTACTATTATAGCGTAAGAATCGTAAAAATAACATTGTCAAATTAAAAAAAAAATTAAGTTTTTCCGGTATGATTGCCGTAATCATGTTATTGTTAACATAAAATCCATGAAAGCAATACTTTTGTCCCACCAACCATATTTATATTGTTGCTACAACCATATTTTCATTTTTAAATTTGGCAACAATACTTATGTTACATTTCAACAATATTAATACTGCCGCAATCTTACTTATGTCAAAATGAAATTCAAAAAACAATACTATGGTTGCGACGACCATACTTTTACTGCAGAGAACATACTATTGTTGCCGTGACCATATAGTAACCATATCTTTTCTCTGCGTGTTGTTTCGATACGCGGATTTTGCTGAAGTTTTCATAAAGTTATAGAGGACATTGTTTTTAAATTGTCATAACTTTAAACATGGATAGGAAGCACACAGATGTGTTTGAAAGGTATTCACTTAGGATAACAAATTTGTTTTTGACATTTTGTATACCCTACACCAGACTGTGGTACAGGGTATTATGACTTAGTGCTGATATTTGCAACACATTAAAGGAATGGAAATAGACCCTAAGTAAAGTATCGACAAAGGATAACTCTCCGATTCCATTGTCGTATGCATTTGCATTAAGCAGATTATTGATGTTAAAATTCCAGAGCCTAGGAAAATATTCGAGGAAATATTAGAGTCGCCTTAAGTGGACTCAATGCGTTGCAATGCATTTCCAACAAACGAAATTA
Source organism: Hydrotaea diabolus (assembly GCA_963513945.1). Classification (NCBI taxonomy): domain Eukaryota; kingdom Metazoa; phylum Arthropoda; class Insecta; order Diptera; family Muscidae; genus Hydrotaea; species Hydrotaea diabolus. The sequence goes on from OY740717.1 coordinate 185,231,922, forward strand.
CAGCCTAAGTTATTCCTATTCCTGTAAGCCAAAATAAATAAAATGTAGTTCTAAAATTCCATTTCCTACCCCTAGTACACCCAGACAGCAACAAAACCAACCATGTTCATTTGTAAAGTAAATTGAGTTGAATTGGAATCTGTTGATTTCACTTGAATTGGGCATGAAATTAAGCGTAATATCCAGCACGAAGAAGATGATGATGATGATATTGACGCCGCCGTTGCTACTGAAGAGGTGTATGAAGCCATTGCCATGCCGGTAATGATAATAGAGATGGTGACGATGATGGTGATTATGCATGAGGAGACTGAAGCTGTGTTGCTGATGATACGATCACAGCATTTAATTGCATTTAAATGAAAGATTGTTACAAGTGAATCTGTAAGCCGGTGCGGGTGTAATTGTGTTTGAGTGTTAGTGCATAGATGTAGATGTCTCTGGCAATTTGTAGATATTTGCATGTGTGCTTACGCTGACACTCACCCACACACATACACATGTCCAGGAGTATTTATTGTTATACCCAACACACCGACACCCGAGAGCTGGTCTTACGTATACCGAGAGTGTGTGAGTATCTTAAACTGAATTTGAATGTATGTGTGAGCATATGCTTATCATCGGTATCCTCATGTAAGTCTTGGCACACATGGCCACAATACTTCAAGCCTTCTGCTCCTCCTACTCCACCTCGGCGTCTTTGTATGCATAAATTTGTGTAACATGTGCATAATTATTTGGCTCATGCAAAGTTTTTGGTTAGGAATAATTGTTTTTTCTTGTGTATGCGTGTGTGTGTGTGAGTGTTGTTCAGACAGAGCCGTCTAAATTTGCCATATGGCCCAGACTGCTACGGGAATGTCACAGCGAGGAATTATCCCGCCGCCATTAACGAGCATTGTTTCAACAAATAGTTTCAGGTCGCAAGAGCTTACAACAAATTGTTGCCAATAGTAGGAAGTATCTCAGGGATTTTGGGTAATGGGTATGCCAATACAGTACGAGTATGTTGATATTTTGCAACAATAACTGGGAAATATGGGGAATTCGAGAGGGGAAATAAGTGCAGGTGTAATCAATAAAGCAGTTGGAAAAGACGACGACACTGCAATGACAATGGCAACGGCAATGACAATGGTAATGACAATGGTAATGACAATGGCAATGACAGTGGCAATGTCAGTGGCAATGGACTGATGCCTTGACTGTGTGAGTTTCACAAACTGCATTTGCATTTATGTGTGCTTATCATCGGTATCCTCAGGTAAGTCTCCATAGCCATGGCAATGGAAATGCCAATACCAATAGCAATACCAATGGCAACACCAATGGCAATAGCAATGACAATGGCATTGACAATGAAAATGGCAATGGCAATACCAATGGCAATAGCAATGACAATGGCAATAGCAATGGCATTGGCAATGGCTATGGCAATGGAAATGGCAATGGCAATGGCAATGGCAATGGCAATGGCAATGGCAATGACAATGACAATGACAATGACAATGGCAAGGGCAATGGCAATGACAATGACAATGGCATTGGCAATGACAATGACAATGGCATTGACATTGGCAATAGCAATAACAACTTAATGGAGAATGAAACTGATAAGTACAAGGAACATGAGAATTAGATGGAAAAGGAGAAGTTGTAGAAGTAGAACTAAAAGTAGAAGAAGAACAAAAAGTAAGTAGTAAGTAGAAAATGAAGTAGGAATAAAGTAGAAGGAAGTAGGAGTAGAAGTAAACGTAGAGTAGGAGTGGGAGTAGAAGTAGACGTAGGAGTAGGAGTGGGAGTAGAAGTAGGAGTAAGCGTAAAAGTAAGAGTAAGCGTAAGAGTAAAAGTAGGAGTAGAAGTAGTAGTAGTAGTAGGAGTCGGAGTAGTAGTAGGAGTCGTAGTAGTCGTAGGAGTCGGAGTAGTAGTGGGAGTAGGAGTTGGAACAGGAGTAGGAGAAGGAGTATAGGTAGGAATAGAGTAGAGTAGAAGTAGGAGTAGAAGCAGAAGTAGTAATAGGTAGAGGAGTAGCAGTAGGAAAAGAAGTAGGAGTAGAAGCAGAAGGAGTAGAAGTAGAAGGAGTAGAAGTAGGAGTAGAAAAATAAGTAGCAATAGGTGTAGGATTAGAAGTTGAAATAGGAGTAGGATTAGAAGCACAAGTAGTAATAGGTGTAGGAGTAGAAGTAGTAATAGGAGAATAAGTAGAAGTGAGAATGAGAAAGGAAGTGAGCAGAAAATCAGAATGAGATTGAAAGTGAGAATAATAAAGTGAGACAACGACAATGAGAGTAAGAAACAGAAAATGAAGTAGTAGTAAAATAATCAGTAGTAGTATAATAGGAAGTAGGAGTATAAATAGAAGCAGAAGTAGAAGTGAGAAAGAGAATGAGTAGGGGAATAAGTGTGACAATGAGAATGAAAGTGTGACAACTATAATGAGAGTAAGCATGAATGTGAGTATAAAGAGTGAATGGGAATGAGAATGAAAATAATGACAACGACAATAAGAATGAGAGTGAGATCGAAAATGAGAAAGAGAGTAAGAAAAAGAACGCTATCGAGATTGATAGCGGGAATGAGAGGGAGAGTAAGAAAAAGAACGCGATCGAGAATGATACGAGTAGTGGGAATGAGAGGGAGAATAAGAACAAACATGGCACTTGCATGATCACTCTGATATGTAGCTTAGACAGAAAAAGTTTGAAAATCTAGCTGCATCGATGAGTGTTATGACAAAGCTTCTGTATTCTTAGTTGAAGCTCATCTATATGTATACTGCTAACTCAGCAACTAGCAGCTTCTGCGAACTTTTCCTTTATAACCAATTCTAAATAAATACAAGCATGCCACAATGTCTGGTTTAGTTGGTTCTTTGGAATCTGAAGTGTGAAGTCTTTATAGAGGCCAGAGGTCCGCAAATCTTCTTTATCCTTAGTTGGCACTCGTATATGTGTATTCTATCCTTAGTAGGCGCTCGTACATACGTATCCTGCTGACTCAGCAACTAACATGGCTTAAGCAGTAACTTGATTCTACGAACTAATCCTTTCTTACCAATTATAAATAAATACTTGTATAAAAAGTCGAATACTGATTTTAACCGTTTCCATATTCATTAGCCTAATTTTAAACAAGCTCTTCTGTCTACCAGCTCTGCATTTAAATTAAGCCTTTACTAATCTGTGATTACATCTCATTATATCACCTTTCCGAATAATGCACCTTCGCTTAAGTGCACACTTATTGTACAAATTCATTAATTCATTAATTGTAAAACAACTGGAGGAGAAAAGCCAATGGCCAATGAACCCACTTGCTAATGCAAATGTTGATGATTAAACGGACACATACATACTTCCATGCCGTCGTGTAAATTACCATGGCGAAAGATATTGCATGTGGGCCAACTGGCGAAACGCCGGTCTGCCTAACTGCATGGCTGGCAAATCTCCATATCGACAAGATACTTGAATAATCAAAATTATTATAAATTATCAATTACCACTAAGCCAAGGCGAGCATATACGCATACACAGAGTCGATGGCATACCGTCCCTTAGGATAAATGGAGAGACGTACGGATGGACGGACGGACACTTGAGATTTGTGATAATGCATTGTCAAGTCTTAAAGAAATTGCAACCACACCGAACGTCTCAACAATATAATTCGATTTTGTACATATAATTAAATACTACAACAACTAGTAATTGCAGCAACTAGTACGGCAACAACACAAATACTTACTTGTGCACCATGCTGTATGCCACAAATGTGAACTATGCTGCAACTCATTGAATGAAGCACTTGTAAACTTTTCACATTACCAAAGGAATTGTTGTTAAACATTTATTTCAATTAGAAATAAATAATATTTTAGCCACAAGTTGAAGGGACGCATGGATGGGCGAGGACGAGGGTGGTAGGTAGGCAAACGGACATTGGAGGATTATTGTAAGTTGAGCAGACTCTTGGGACACAGCAAACATATCCTGTGGCACAAATGACATTTAATGGTATAAGATGGAAATTTATGACTTCAAAACATTTCAAATCATGCATTAAGCCAATGTCTAGCGTCTTGAAGTGGGAGTGACTAAACGAGGATGGTGTAGGAAGTTTGGTAGAATGAATTCTCTGAGGCGTAATGTTTGGTTTAGGTCTAGAAGTAAGTGTAGGAGTTGGTGGAGGTTTTTTTTTGGGCAGGAGGGGAAAATCTTCTAGTAGTAGTTTTTTTTTTGGTTGGAGTATAAAACAGTCTATAGGGTGCAGGTGGTTTTGGTTATGTCCGATTTATACTCCATTCCATGCGGAATTATCATTGAGGGTATAAAATTACATGGCTTACTTTAAAGCCCTGTGAGGTTCGTTTCTTCTTCGCTGTTCTTTCACTTTTAACTTCATGAAGTTACATATTTCTTTCAAGTTCACACTTTTCTTCGTTACAATGTAAACTAAATTATGTGGTCTAAAACATATCTTCTCAGAAACATTTTCTCGAACACAAGCCTGGGCAAGTTAACATAGCGTGCTCAGTGTCTTCTACTTTATCATAGAGGGTCGATCAACTCTGTATCGTTAATATTCACTTAGACTCTGTTTGAGGTGGAAGTTTATCCCATTATGCAGTTGGATATTTTTGGGATTAGCTTGAATGTCCTTCGTCCTTCTTAAATCTTTTACTACTGTCATTCTAGTTATTAAACTACAGTACGCGAAAGACTTAATCTGTCTCAAAACCCAGCCAGTTCTTCGGTGCTTCTCCAACTTAGTCTTGTACCACCCTAACATTCGTACCGCCCTAATTAAGTTACCTTCTTCTTCTCAGCTCTAATTTTGTGGTCTAATGTTGGTTCCAACATATATCTCCAGAACTGCTCTTTCGGCTGCAAAACTTAAGCAAGTAAACATGGCGCGCTCAATGTCTTCTACTAACTCGTGGTCAGTGTCTTCTACTACTCCATGGCAGGTCGGAGAATTGTATAGTCTATATTTCTAAAGACAACTGCTGCATACTCCATGGACACTCAGAAACTGTACGAGGTGGTAGTTTATCTCACCATATAATCCTGGTTGACCAGTTGGATATTTACGGAATTAGTCTGAATGTCCATCTTCCTTGTATGATCTTCTACCACTATACGTGCCCACTCGTCGTTTTTTCACTGTTTTCTCCTGCAAATTCCAAAACAGAATGTCCGTGGCGTTTTGTATACCATTCTCGACCCTTCAGCTAGTTCTTTTATTCCTAACGTGCCCGTGTGTTTCCGATACCTTTGGATGCTGTACGGCAAGTGCAGCATGTTCTCCGTGCTATCAGCCTATATACCGGTGACATCTGTCTTTTTAGATGTTGCTCCTCTGGGTCTATTAATTAGACAGATGCTACATATATCTGAGTTTAGGTGTTTTCTGTTTTGCTGCAGGTGTGGAGTCTTCAAAAGATTTCTCCAGTCCGTTCTGAAGCCAAAATCGATTTTTGAAAATGACGCCTCCGTACTAAACGAACCACAGATGCAAACTTTTACTCCTTCTTTCGCGATACTGCCATCAGCCATTACTTCGCGGCAGCGTCAGCAGTCCCTGCTGCCTTTCTCCCTACAGGACTCACCACTGAAGAGGCTTTACAGATCGTCCCCGCTTTTTGCAATCCCGGGGGTATTACTTCGAGGAGAGCAGCACTCTTTGCAGTACTTTCCCCTTCAGGGTTCCACCACAAAAGTGTCTTCGAAGACCTCTTCTGCTTGCCACAATGTCTGGTTTAGGTGTTGTTTTGGAACCGGCAGTGTGGAGTCTTTATAGATGCCAGAGGTCCGCGCCACTTGCATGAACGATTTGCCAATGCAGCACCTAAGTACTAAACCACACCCCCCGGACTACACAAAGGTTTAACTTCTCGAGGTCTGGTTGGCATTGACGTTATCATTATGTCATCGAATCTTGTTTCAGGATTCTGATTGCCTTACGCTCTCCACAGCTCATTCAGTCAACTGTGCCTAGTTATCAATACCCTACAGCACAAATTCCAAATATGCTGTGTGCTTCAATGCTCACAAGATACTCGTAAGCTCGTAATCTGGATCAGTTAATAAAATCATTTTCTACATTTCTTCTTCCTACAGAAAGATCGGACATACAGACGAGTTGGCAAGTTCAAAGCTGTGCAGAAGCAGCTCCTCCTCCTTTGCACCACAAAGTGTAGGTACGAGTAGTACTCTACCATCCCTTGGGACTTACGAGTACTGGTACCTAAAGTATAAGCCAGTATCAAGCTAGTAGCTATCCTCCTCTTAGGACCTATAAGCATAGGTAGTAGTTTAACTCCCCTTGGAACATACAAGTACAGGTCGTTGAAATCCTCCCTTTGGGACCTTTAAGTAGGGGTAGTAGTTTACTTGTTCTATGGACTTACGTATGTATTAGTACAGGTAAAAAATTTGACTCCCCGTGGCATCTATAAATGCTGGTAGTAGTTTACTTCGCTGGGGACATATGAGTTGAGGTAATAATTTTCCTCCCCTGGGACATATTCGCCCAGTTGGAGTTAGTAGGAAAAACCTCGTGCGCCCATATTCCCATTGAGCTGCTTTCACACCTCGCGTGCTATATATGCTTTGAGACTTATATTTCACCTTTAACACATTTCTTCTTTCATTTGGGCTTATCTGTCTTCCATCACAGATATTGTTCGGAATCCTATTATTGTTCGCAAGGCACTCAATCGTGGAATAAAGGTTAGCTTTCCTGTGGCTTAAAGGATCACGGAATATACGAATTTCGTTAGTACTTCTTTTCTGCCAGACTAAGTGGCTCCGATATTGAGCAACATTCTGGTTAGCGTTGATTTCATTGATAGGTTCTTTAGAGTTGAGCCTAATATCTAGAACAATACATAGGAATATGAGAAATTGCGAAGAGTGATAGCAATAGTGCCCAACTCCAATGATTATATATCCAACTAATTTTTGATCATTATTATTCTCTTTTTGTATTTGCAAACTCTAGCACCGCGGTTTCAACCAACGTGACTACATTTGCATTTCCCTCTATTTAACTACCACTCCAACAATATTAGCTTGTTTGGAGTGGTAGTCCTAGAACTCTTTCGTACATGATATTCCACAGGAGTGGACCCAGAAGAAGCATTTTTTGTAGTACACTGGTGATCAGCTGGCAAAGAGCTTTGCCTTATTCACTGCTATTGATCAGCGATTAATTCGAAAAGTATAATGTGATTAGATCCAGAATGTTTCTAGGTGTATCTAAGGACCCTTTTTATTTTATCGGCAAAGTTATAAAAATTATATAAACATATATTTAACCAGCAAAAATATAGTAGGTACAACTCATTACCAAGTCTATTGCCAGGTAATGACTACGCATTACCTTTTCCATTACTTTAAATCTTAAAATAAGTATATACTAATAACTGATTAAAACAGCACATTTTCATTGTTTAGCTGTCCCTTCTTTTCTCCTCCTCGCTTATTTTACTCTAACACACATACTTCAGCGCAAATTTAAATTCATGGTTTTGAGATCTTTAAAGGAAACATCTTCAAATACGTGTTATGACCTCTTGTAGGGCAGAGCTTTATATCTTTGTCTTCTAACCAATAGTTATCTATCGATCTAAGAAAATGCTTAATATATTTTTAATTTTTTTTAGTTACTTTTTAAATCCCTGTAGAAGTATATTTATATCGCTCTACTCGCTCTGTGACACTTACTACTTATTCTTGAGCTCCGTGTAAGCTTGCAGTGAAGTACTTATTCCTGAACTTTTTCTATGCGTTCGTGGAAGTACGAGGGCGGTTCGGAAAGTTCTTAGCCTATCAATGAAAGAGAATAGTTAGTTTTTCAAAAATATTTTTATTTTTCAATATAATCTCTTCAAACTTCAATACACTTAGTCCAACGCTTATCTAGCAATTCTATCCCTTGATTAAAATAGTTTTCCTCAAGGTCTTCAAAATAGTGGTTTAAAACCAAAGAACGAAAATTAACCGATTGCTACGGGAACCGTTCGCTGTTCGAGCGAAACCAATTCATTTAGTTTTAATGGTTTTGTATCATGACAACAAACGATACACGAAACATTTCGCCTCTGCCGAACAATACACGATTCGAAACACATAGCGCTCCTTCCCAACAAACCAAAACCATTTAGAAATAACTTGTAACAAACTTACTATCATAAGCCTTAAGCTTAGAAAACGTTAGTGAAAACTATAGTAATACGCTTGGTAACAATTATATAATAAACAAAATTGAACCCTGTTATAAGCTTGCTAGTCTATAATATACAATAAGCTTAGAAATGTAAGCTTTGAACAAGCTTACAAATGTAAGCTTTGAACAAGCTTAGAAATATAAGCTTTAAACAGGCTTGGAAATGTCAGCTTTGTAAGAGATTTTTTTATAGTTCTATATATTTTATTTTACTTTTACAAACTTTATTTCTTCACTTTTTTACTTCTCTTTAATTTATTCACTTTTTTACTTCTCATTAATTTTCACTTTTTTGTTACTCCAACTTTACAATTCAACATGAACAAAACAACTGAGAACTTTAACAAAGAAAACAAAATGCACGTATACAAATAACGGCACATCATATACGTCGCAGCGACTTTGGGTTTTTTGTTTCTTGTGTGAAGCAAGCAGCGTATAGTTGACGACTTTGTGTTTATTTTTCTTTGTTACGAAATCTATGGGTTCAAATGATGTATGTTTAAGAAAAGTTGTAGAAATTTGTTAGTAGTAAGTGTATTCTCCAATTTAGTTATATTACGCTTAGGGACTGGTTTGTTGGGTTACGTTGAGTTGAAACGTTTTGTGTATTGGTTAGTGATCATGACAACAAACTAAACTTTTCATCATTTGGTTTTTTGGCACTGTCGATCACTAACCAATCGTTCACTAGTTTTGTGTGTATGTATGAAAGCTGTGGGTTATAACCGATTGCTACGAGAACTGTTCGTTGTGACTCACAAGTTGTGAAACCGTTTCATTGGGTTTCGTGTTATGTTCTCGAGCTCTCTTGTTATTGTTTTGTGTATGGGTTTCACATCGCGATCATTAACTAAACAAAACGAAAAAATTATTTTGTGTGTGAAACAATTCAATCGTTAGTGGTTTTGGTTCACAAGTGATCGTAACAAAACCGAAATGAACAGTTCGTAAAGGTTAATTTTCGTACCCTGTTTAAAACTGTAATTGCATCTTCATTTGAGGTAAAACGCTTGCCAGCAAAGATTTTTTTTAGATTTGGGAACAGGTAAAAGTCACTGGGAGCTAAATCAGGAGAATAAGGTGGGTGGTCAAGCAACTCGTACTAAAATTCGTTGATTTTAGCCATTGTTAAAACACTCTTGTGCGCTGGTGCGTTGTCTTGATGAAAAATTATTTTTTTGTGTTGTACGCCAGGACGTTTTTCTCGATTTTGTACATTTAATTGATCTAAAAGGTTGCAATCTGAATTTATTGTTTTACCCTTTTGTAGATAGTCAATCAATAAAATACCTTTGAAGTCCCAAAAAACCGTTGCCATCACCTTACCAGCCGATTGAATTGTTTTTGCACTTCCTCCAGCTTCAGTCCATTGTTTCGATTGTTCTTTTGTTTCTGGAGTATAGTGGTGGATCCATGTCGCATCAACAGTTATGAAACGACGCTTAAAAACCATTTTATTTCGCTGAAAACGATCCAAACAAGCTTGAAAAATGTTTATTCTTATGCGTTTTTGGTCGACTGTTAACAAGTCCGGCACCCATCTTGCAGAAAGCTTTTTCATCTGTAGTTCTTCATGCAAAATTAAATGGACTCGATCATTTGAGATGCCCATGATATTAGCTATTTCATGCACTTTTATTCGTCGATCATTTAATACCATATCATGCACTTTGGCTACAATTTCTGTTGTTGTTGCTGTTTTTAGACGTCCACTACGTGGTTCATCTTCAATGCTTGTACGACCACGTTTAAATTCAGCAACCCAATTTTTTACTGTTGCATATGAAGGAGCACTTTCACCTAACACATTCACCATATCATTATGAATTTCTTGTCCCGATAAACCTTTTTTATGTAAATATTTAATGACACCACGCATTTCTAATTTTCCATTGTAAAAAAATCGCGGATGCGTCTTTTGTGAACACCTGTTTCTATATGAAGGAGTTGCCAGATCGAAACAAAATGTGTTCATTGCAGAGATGGAAGTTTCCAAAACACTTTACTTTTTTCTGTTTATACCGCGCTTTTTGTGCTACGCTAAGAAGTTTCCGAACCGCCCTCGTACTATCTAAAAATGAAATCACCCTGTTAAAGTTAGTCGAAGCGGATAAGCATAATAGGCAGCGACGAATTTTGATTTTGTCTTAATCGTAATGTAACTTGGTAATGTCAGGAAATCATCTATTCTAGAGCAAACTCTGATTAATTGTGATATCTTGGAAATTTGTTATATATTTGGTATATACGAGTATATATACCGCCCAAACCTTCTCTTACCACTCTCGTTCTTTGTTAAGAGCACATTAAAACTTTATGCAGATTTCAATAGCATTCCTGCGGAATGAACCAGCTTTAATTTATGCCACAACTAATATTTGCATATAATTAAAACGCCCCAACTACAATAGCAAAAGCAACAACATTGAATCTATAAAGGAAACGCACCCACAAGCCAGCCATTCTGTCTAGTAACATTTTATTTCAGGCACAGACCATAAGAATTCTGTAGTTCGCTTCTTTATACTTTCCGTCTTACGTTACGTTTCGATTTTGGTCTATTCTTGGCGAATGTTAAGTTTGCATGTTGCACCTCCACCACCAACACCGCCCAATTAAACTGACAACATACACAAAACGCATTAGTATTTGTCACATGCAACGGGCGGCCTGAGCCAACCGTCCCTCCGCCTCTCTGCCAGCCAGTCACTTGCAATCGCAGTTGCAGTTTCAGCGGCTTATATGTGGCAGCATTTATGCAACCAAATGTCTGTCACCGGCGAACACAATTGCTGTGACATCATCGAATGCTTTGAGACGTACCATCCTATGCCAGCCGGTCCTCTGCAAAACCCTTTCTATCCAACTCCGCCAGCGTTACGTGCGCCCGTCTGTGATTCTAATCCGCCGTGTATGCGGCATTTACGCGTCGCTCCTCTTTTATATACGCGCAGTCCTTTTTAAAAATGCAAGAACATGCGGCAACATAAACTAAAACGACGCTGATATGTGTGCAACATGAATGAATGAACATGTATTATTATTTACACCATTTCCCGAGGGAAAATGGCAATTAGGGATATACTGCCGCCAAGCATAGTTTGAAAGGTCCTTTGAAGATTTAGCACAAATGTTCAAAGAAGAACGTTTGTTCTCTTCGTATCAATGGATGTTACATCAGAGAGGCCAACAAATCCCTTGGCAGTTAATTAGGGAAACAGGCAACTGACTAGCGAAATTTCCCTAAATATTTAATAAAGGGTTATTTCTCTCTCATAAGAGGGCTATGAAGGGTATAATTCTTATACACACGTATCCTGACTTTTTTAAAAGTCTTCTCTAATTTTTGTAAAGCTAGAGAATCATTTACTTTGCTAGCGATAAATCTCATACTCGAATAGTTTACCTGATCATTCAAACGGCTGGCAAGTGCCTTTTCTTCCTTCGCGAGCTAGACTCGCTAAACTCCAGCATACCAACAAAGCCAGACAAACTGGCAAAAATTTTAGATTTTATGGGATATGATCCCCAAACCAGAGTGATTTACACAATGTCTATCAATACCACGACAGCCGGTTCTAAGGACCGCTTTGGCCCAAAGGACCGCTTTCGGGCAAAAGCGAAATTCCCCTAAATATTCAACAAAGGGTTATTTTATTCTCATTAGAGGGCTATGCAGGATATAATTCTTTTAAAAACATGTCCTGATTTTTTAAAAGCCTTCAAACTATTTAAACTAGAGAAGCTTTTACCGGGCGTAGGGATAAATGTCATACTAAAATAGGTTACCGGAACATTCAGATGGCTGGTAAGTTCTACCCGGCGATCTTAGCTTTTCTACACGCTAGCATACCAACAATCTGGCAAAAATTTTAGATTTTATATTTTAGATTTTATTTTATACTAAATTGACCATAAGATCAGTTCTTTTGCCAAGTGCTGTCATCCCAGCACTCAGTAGCCGCTACAGGCCGACAATCTGGCAAAAATTTTAGATTTTATACGATATAAACCCCGAACCAGAGAGAGTTACAGACTGTCTATCAATCCTACGACAGCCAGGTTTAAGGACCGGATTGACTCAACGAGCAATTTTTCGGCCAAGGGCTGTCATCCCAGCACTCAGTAGCCGATACAACAACAACAAAATGCTTCTCTAAATAATGTTACATGTCACCATGCTTCGCAGCTGGTTTACTTGTGCGAAAGTTGCTTACATTATCTATCAGATGGCTGGTAAGTTCTACCCGGCGAGCTAGCTTTTCTACACACTAGCATACCAACAAAGGCCGACAATCTGACAAAAATTTTAGATTTCATACGATATAAACCCCGAACCAGAGAGAGTTACAGACTGCCTATTAATCCTACGACAGCCAGGTTTAAGGACCGGATTGACCCGAAGATCAGTTCTTCGGCCAAGGGCTGTCATCCCAGCACTCAGTAGCCGCTACAACAACAACAAAATGCTTCTCTAAAAAATGTTGCATGTTCCCACCTTGCTTTGCGCCTGTTTCACTTGTGTGAAAGTTGCTTACATAACCTATCATAGCACGACAATTTACTGTTTTCATACATATTTTCCCCTTGGAAACAGTGTCCTTTCTTCGAAAGCACGCCCAACACGACAAGAAGACAGAACGTAATGCTGATCACACTCAAGAACAGAACAGAAGAAAAAAAATTATACTTCACGATGTTGTCATCGTCAATCATTGCCACATTAAATTAACGCTGATATTTGTCACATACACATTCGTCGTTTCGCGTTACTACTCCACAGCCATGGGCCCTGAGTAGCATGGAAATTTGCATTGGCTTCATAGTCTACGTATGTCTCGCAATGCACACACACACACTTATGGCACGTACTGGGCCAGCGGCGGCATGAGGGCTCAGGAATGTCTTAAGTGGCGGTCAGAAGGCCTTTGGAAGGTAAACACTTAGTGTCCTAAAGGAGGAAAGTCTATGACAGAAGTCCTTACTATCGGGCTTACTATCAAAATAGGCACCTGAGGTCCTGGAGGAGGAGAGTTTGAGACTCGTGCTATATCCATAGAAATGTGTTATGGGGGGCCCGCCCACTGAGCTAAAAAAGAGAGTTGCAACAAGAAAAGCTTGACACATGGTGCTTCGTAGGAGGAAATTCGACCACTCTTAATTTCAAAGTGCAAGTAGTGTTTATCAGTAGAAAGTTGTAAAGATCTACATTCATGTCCAAAAATTGTAATGTGTTTCGTCGCTGTAATGCAATGCGGCGACCAGAGTCCTGAGATTTTCCTGGTTAACACAGATTCAAGATATACAGTGTGGAAATATTCCTCTCTCTCTCTCTCTCTCTTTTGGAGAGACTCTGAATACCATACACAACCTAAGCTACTCAATGAGTTAAAACACTCGATTGATTTGCAACCTTCGGTCTACACAAAAAATTATCTGTGACTTAAACTATTAACCGAAATCGAATCGAAAATCTTAGAAAGATCGTTTCTAGACGACTAGGCTAGCACAATGTATTCATCAAAATGCGGTCTATATCACAACTTAGAAATAAAGAATACGAGGGTTGCTGTTTATATTTCAGGTCCGGCAATACAAACAAAATAATTTATTATTAGAAATGGTTTTATTGTTTTTCAAAATATTCTCCTTAAAGATCACTTTTGCATGCGCACAAACCAATTTTCGAAGCACTTTTTCCACTCAAATTGAGACATCTTCAAAACATGATTTTTGAACGCTTCAACAGCTGCTTCGGGCGATGAAAAAGGCGTTTTTCTTAATGCTAGGGAATAAGAAGAAGTCATTGGGTGCTAAATCTGGGCTGTACGTTGGATGGCCCATCAACTCGACATATTGAGTGGTCAAATAGCTCATATTTTCAGCTGATGTGTGTGAGCTCGCATCGTCGTGATGCGAAATGATCCGTCTTCTCTTATTATCTTTCCTCATTTCTTCGAACACTGTTGGCAAACAGATGGTTATATACCACTCAGAATTGACCGTCTGACGTTCCACTAAAGGCACTGTAGCAACATGGCCCGTTATACCGAGAAAAAAACGCAATCATTTGCTCGATATACTTCTTCCTCGAACAACTTTTGTTGCAATTGGGTCGTCTTTAAAAACCTATACGGTCGATTGCTGTTTTGTTTCGGGTTCATATGCATAGATCCATGATTCGTCACCTGTGACAGTGTTATACCGCAGTTGTACTTTTTCAACACCTCTTTTTTTGAGCATTTGTCAAATAATGTGTGGTCCAACGAGAACAATTTGTTTTCACGGCCAAATGAACATGCAGAATATTATTGATGCTTGTCATAATAATGCCCAAGGTTGCCTCAATCTCACCGTATGTCACATGTCGGACTTGCTTTATCAGTTCACGCACAGCATCGATGGTTTCTGGCAAAGTGGACGTCCTTCACGAAATTCCTCCTGGAGCGAACGGCGTCCGAGACTGAACTCTTGGTACCAGCAATTAACAGTGATTTCTAATAGTGCTTCGTCGCCAAAAGTCGAAACAAGTTGATTTAAACACTCTTGTCTTGATAATCCACTCCGAAACTCATAAAAAAATCATCGAACGAAAATGTTCACAGGATAATTCAATTTTTTGCCAATCAAGGCAAATATCGAAGGAAGTTTTCCACGTTTTCTATGATGCCTGCAAAGTTAAGTTTTTGTGGTGGTCCTTTAAAATACCATAGTTTGCTTAGGATAGAATATAGTGTTCTTTTCAGAGTCACTTTGCGAAAGGCCCGCAAAGTTGTCTGTCTTAGATAACAGCTGAGAAGGAACCTTCACCAGCAGTGGACATTCTTGCGGTAAACCATGACGAAACGCCTTCTATGACGCTCTGAATGTAGAAAGGCTTCCCATTCTTCAAGAATCCCTACGGCAAAAAAAAATCTTTAATAAATTCCTTTGAAAGGCTTGCCAAACCCCGTTTTTGAGGGCTCTTGAGGATGTTTAACTCCGTTAAAATTGTTTATAGGTTATTTTATGTTTAGCCTGCAAGCTGAAAAAATTACAGAAGTGACTGAGGAAAACTATTGACAGCAACCTACTGTAAAAATTCTACCCAGGACGGCAATGGCTTCTTCTAGAGAAATGGCGAATATGCTTAACCCGATTTGAACTTGAACTTGTTGAGTGATAATTGCGCACTCAAGATATTAGGAACCTAAAGAGCCTGAAAATGGATCAGAAACATAAGCTTTTCTTAAAGGGTTCTCTTTGCCGTATTTTCCCAAGAGGTATATCACTTTCTAATCGAACGATTTAGTAATATCCGGCCTTTTTTGAGGTAAGAGAACAAAATCTCAGGTCACGCAATATTTAAATGCTAGTGCTCGCCTCTAGGATCTGTAGAAGAACAAGGTTCCACAAATTCATCAATTCACTTATCATTAAGTAATATAAATTGTCTATGTCCGCAGATATCAACCAACCTAAGTAAAACCTGTGAGCAGTCATAACCAAACTCACTATGGCGCCCGATCAGGGCCCTGAGTCGTATGATTATCAGAACAATAATTTACGTTATAGTTTATACAAAAAACAAGAATAAGAAAGCGACTATCTATTAATTTGGTAGCGAAAACTTCTACACGAATAAAAAAAAGCATGCTAACAATAATGGAAGAGTATTATATTATTGTTGGGTATACAATATTATGATCCTAACAACTGTAGTATGATCCTCACAACCGTAGAATGGCTTATATACAACCAAAGTATAATTCTTACAACCATACTATGTTTCACATACAACGATAGAATGATTAACAGGCAACCATGTGTAACCATACTACGATCCTTCTAATTATGTATTTCACACAAACAACTATTCTATGATCCCCACACCAATATTATGGTCCTTAAACCAACAGTATTATTCACAAACAATCATTCTATGGTCCCCACGACCATGTTATGATTCACACATGAACATACTATGATCCTTACAACCATAGTATAATCCTCACAACCGTAGAATGGCTTATATACAACCATAGTATAATTCTCACAACCATACTATGTTTCACATACAACGATATAATGATTCACAGGCAACCATTTAATCCCTACACGCAGAAAAAAAGTATGGTTGTGGTAACAATATTCGAAGAGGGCAATACTATTGTTGGGTGTATGGTTGTGGAACAACAATATTATGATTCTCACAATAATAGTATGGTTCAAATACAACCATACTATAATCCTCACAACCATACTTTGATCCTTACAACAATAATATGATTCACACGTAACCATACTATGATCCCCACAACCATAGTATGATTCACACTCAACCATACTATGATCTCCGCAACCATATTATGATCCCCATAACCACAGTATGTTTCACATACAACCATAGTATGATCCTCGCAACCATAGTATGATTCACACGTAAACATGTTATGATCTCTACAACCATAGTATGATCACATACAATTATACTATGATCCCCAAATTATTTAATAGAATTGGGTTAAGTTGTCAACAACATATTTGAATTATGAAAGTATTTAAAAATACATTAAATTCAAAATAATAGAATTTTTATTTAGCAGTAGAAAAAATCAATTTTAAAAAAACGTAAGCGTTTTTATTAAAAATATTTTAGTTAAACAAACCCAAAAGTTTGTTTGAAAAATTTTAATTTCCATATAAAAAGTAATATTTTTGCGTTAGATCCGATTGTTCAACAAAGCATTTTTAAATGACAAAACATGGCAATCATACAGTATGATTGCCGTAATCATACTATTGTTAACATAAAACCCAAAAAACAATACTTTTGTCGCACCAACCATATTTATATTGTTGCTACAACCATATTTTCATTATAAAATTCGGCAATAATACTATTGTTACATTTCAACAATATTAATAATGCGGCAATCATACTTTTGTCAAAATTAAATTCAGTAAACAAAACTATGGTTGCGACGAACATACTTATCATACTTATATCAAAAAAAACATACGCACACACATACATATATGCTCTATAAAACCTGTTTTGTTATGTTCATAGTCGTAATCATACGGTATAATTGCCATAGTCATATTATTGTTAACGAAAATTTTAAACAACAATACTTGTGCTGCACCAACCATGTTTATATGGTTGTTACAGCCATATTTTCATTTCTAAATATGGCAATAATACTATTGTAACATTTCAACAATAGAAATATTGTCGCAATCATACTGTTGTTAAAATGAAATTTAAAACACAATACTATGGTTGCGACGAACATGCTTTTTTCGTAGAGTACATATTATTGTTGCGGTGACCATATAGTAACCATATCTTTTCTCTGCGTGTACAACCATAGTTTGATCCTACCTAGTATGGACTGCGTTAAGTTGTTATTTAACAATATAGATTTTTATTAAGAAATTTATTTTTAAATATTTTAGTACATTTTAGTACATAATATTATTGCGTAAGATTCTTAACAATAACAACGATGTTAAGTGTATGATTGCCGTAATCATATTACTCGTATTGTTGGCATAAAATCAAAAAACAATATATTTGTTCGCAATAATCATATTTATATTGTTGCTACAATCATATTTTCATTTTTAAATTTAGCAATAATACTATTGTTTCATTTGAAGTATATGATTATTGCCGCCATAATACTATTGTCAAAATGAATTTCAAAAAACAATACTATGGTTGCGACGAACATACTTTGTATTGCAGAGAACATACTGTATCATTTTTCTGCGTATACATGGTACCTCATTCATTGAGAAGGCCTCGTCTACACCGCCGATGTGAAGTCTCTGTACATGGGTGTGATTCCATTTAAGTGGATAAGAAGATGATGATGAAGAAGGCAAAGTGTCTTCTGCCATTCCAAAGCCTAAGCTGATATCATGATGACATTCTTATTATCACGATAATGATTTAAGGAACTATTCGTCGTTATCTTATTGTTGCTGTCTGTCGGTGTTGTTGCCTCCGCCGTTGTTAACGTTCACGTCGGCAATGGTGGTGGTGGCATTGCTGCTAGCGAAGCTTTATGGCCAAAGCACTCCCTAAAAATTATTTGTTCTCAAAAACCAAAGAAAAAAAAAACGATTTATGCAAAATGTTGGAAGATGTGAGTTCTTGTCCCCCTCACCTTCTACCGCAGCGATGAAAATGCCATCGGTGCTGGCTGAAGATGATGATTACAGCGGCGTTGTCGACACTGTGAAGTTGACATTATGGATTTTTCTTTTTCAATTTTTTATTTAAGTTTTCTGCATTTAAGAACCACTTAAATGTTCGTTTTAAACTATAGAAAAAACACAACATCCTCAACGTGTATGTAATAAATCGTGGTTGTAACCACCCCCCGCAACTTATAAAAATATATATCGAAGTAACAAATCCACTTGAGATGGGCCACCACAGTGGTTCATTTGAATCGGAGGTGCACGTAGGGTCGAACTGCAACTTAATGTTGGGGCGTAATTGCCAAGAAGTCAAATCTTAAAACAAAATTCCAGATTTAGAATGTTTTTAAGCTTCTCTAAACATTCAAACTCTTCGTCTTTTCATTTTAATTTATTATCCTTAGTGCAAATTTAATAGGGTTCATTTTACTTTGACAATTTCAATTTACGACCAGTTAGTCCCTTGCACAAATTGTATCGACCCAAACCACTGTCACCAACCAACTATAGTTCGAAATATTTTTTTGTCTCTCACCAAAAAGGAAAAAAAATCCTATGTTGTGTGTGGCATTTCGTCGTTTTATCTTTTCGTACGTAAAAAGAAAAACTGAAAATTGAAATACAATTGTATGGTTTACTACAAAAGACCCAGAATTATGGAGTGGATTGGCGTAGAGTGGATCAGCAAAACTGCCACTGTCATTGTAAAAATACCAGTAGTAGCGGCAGCTGCAGAAAATCTCTGCAAACTTTTTGGATCAGCAACTGCCACTACAATGGCAGCAGTCGAAGCCGTGGCCATATGAAAGAAATATCTGCAATCTTCTTGTTGTTGTTTTTTTTTTAAATTTTTTGTTTCAACTATGTTTTCATTTCTTTTAGCTTTTTTCTGCCATTCAACTTTTTGAATAATTCATAACCTTAAGTATGCGAAAAACCCCAAAGTCTTTAACGTAATAAAATGCAATTATAGCACAAAAATATTCTTAAAGACAGCAAGAGTTCCCTCTTGATTGTATTTTATTGCATCGACGTTTTTGAGACACTAAATGCAAAAGGATAAGAAATTTAAATAAAATTCCATATCGTCAGGATGAAGCATATGAAAAATGTCGCCGAGAATTCTTGTTTTCTCAAGTACTTTAAGTGGAACGTTTTAAAACTTTAAAAGAAAATATCTCCGGAAAAAGGACTATTAATATCGAAGCCAGAAAATGTATCGCAAATTTTGATTTGTTTTGGGTAATTTCCACTGCTGTCCAGCTGTCATCTAATTTTTATTCATTATTATACAGGGTGGGCTATACAAATTTTGAAATTTAGAATTGGCTGTAAAAAAAGTACTCATAATTTTGTTTTCAAATAGTTGGTTTTACTGAAAAGGTTTTGTCTTTTTATAATAGAACACAATACCATTCATATGACCACCACAACTCGCTCGGGTGATCCATCCAGAGGTATTTTTTCAGAACAAAAAAAATATAAAATTCAATTCAAATCAAGTGTGGAATCTGTTGGTAATTCAAAAAAATTTATTAAAAATTTAAATACCATAAATTGTGCTTTTAAATTACCAATAAATTTATTTTTTATTATTTTATTATTAAATTGTTTCGTGATGTCCAGTTTTTTAATAGTAATAAGAAATTATGACGAATGAAATGTAAAACTAGTTGTAAGTAAAACTAACATATCATAAGAAATTATAAATAACAACACTTTTTGTCGACAGGATTTTCAAATAAACCCCTGAAGAAGTTAGAAAAAAGCTAACGAAACGTTGGGAAAATATGAAATAAATTAGTTTTATTTAATTCATGAAGGAAGACTGACCAATCAGCCCAGTCAAAAACGACATAAACAAATAAAATTCCACATTTGATTTGAATTTTTATATTTTTGTTTTGTTTTTTGATATTCGATTTCGGTCATATGACCACCACCAGCCCGTGTACAGCAATATATTCTTTGGACTCAGTTTTCCACCATACTTGTACACTTTTCGACCTGAACGTTGGCAATTTCGCGTTGGATTTTGTCTCTGAGATCGTCTAAAGTTGTAGGCTTGTTGGCATAGACCAATGCCTTGATATGGCCCCATAAAAAGAAATCCAATGGCGTTAAATCTCATGTACAAGGTGGCCATTCGATCAGACTATTTCTCGAGATAACACGTTCACCGAATTTGCTTTTCAGTAAATCGAATGTAACGCGTGCTGTGTAACTAATGGCACTGTCTTGTTAAAACCTCATATCAGCGATGTCAAGCTCATCAAGTTCTGGCTAAAATTAATTTTATAGCATGGCACGATAGCGCTCTCCATTGACGGTAACATGACGATCGTTTTCATCGACGAAAATATACGGCCCAATCACACCTCTGGCATGAAAACCCCACCACGCAGTAATTTTTTGCAGATGCAATTGTTATTCTTGAAGCACACGTAGATTTGTTGCTGTCCAATAACGCATATTTTGTTTATTGACAAAACCACTAAGCTAGAAATGAAGATGATTTTTCGATGAAATTCTTGAAACCTTGCCAGAGTCACTGACCCAGAATTTCGGTACTTATTTTTAATGATTTCCAAACATTGCTCATAAGTGAACTTTACCATGATGAAAATGTTGACTTCGACTAACGTCTTGACACTGAAAGATCATTAAAAATGTTTGAGGGTGCCTTGACATAAAGATACGAAATTGTTATGTGCCTATGGAACCCCTTACATTCTTGAAGTTCGAAGAGCCGATCAACAGCTATAGTTTCATCTTAAGTTCGCGGTCGGGTTATAGGAAACAAGATAATGCTATAACAATTCAATGTCTGCCTTGGTAATTCCGTAATTGACATTTACGCCAAGTTGTCAATTTATCCTGTACTCAGATAGCTAAATGTGGGGAAACCAGCCCCTAGTTTCACGAAAGGTTTGTCCTATTAATTCATTTAGTTACGACTAACAATCAAACTTTCTTATAAATTTAATACCAAAGACTATTCGACAAGACAAAATATTTTTAACTTTAAATGCAATTATATCCGAAATTAATGACTCTAACAGCTGCGCTAAAGAAAATCTGTGATCATTATCAGTCTTACTCTGAGTAATTCCAGAGACATGATTTGAATAGTTCAAAATCGGCCAAATAGATTCTCCCAGTTTCTTATCCAGAACTAAGGAAATCTGCGCCCGTACACTGCTCCATACATACAGACGCCAAAAAATAATGTCATTGAAATAATAATAATAATCTGTAAAGATTTATTTAATGTTTATGATGGAGGTTTAAGCTTGAATTCCAGTACAACAACGTTCATACAAACTGATCAAGCAATAGTTTATGTATCTTTCATATGACCTTCCTCCTCCCTCAATATCGCATCAAAAGGCTCCAGGTGGATACAAAACACGCAAATCCATGTTATTGCTTGATCAACAACTATTAATTCGGGATTTTTATAGTCATGTTTTTTAGATGACACCATTTCTGTTGATAAACAAAATTACGTGGGATTTTGTAAATTTATGTAAACCGAAAGACAGTTCGGCTAAAGTTTCCTCTTTTTGCTAATTTTATTTAAAGACGGAAATTGTGTGTTTACCATGTAACCTTGCTCTGATTGATATCAATCCGAGGTGCCTCACCTGATAGCCAATCCTTCTTACCACTTGATTACTGGCACCCAATTATAGCTTTTTAGCGCAAAGACCAAGTTTTTTATGTTGTTCAAAACTCTTAATGCAAAAAGATTTCCCCGAAATAATGCTGCAGTTAGCACACGCAGAGAAAAGATATGGTAACTATATGGTCACCGCAACAATAATATGTTCTCTACAATAAAAGCATGTTCGTCGCAACCATAGTATTGTTTTTTGAATTTCATTTTGACAACAGTATGATTGCGGCAATATTAATATTGTTGAAATGTAGCAATAGTATTATTGCCTAATTTAGAAATGAAAACATGGTTGTAGCAACCATATACACATGGTTAGTGCATCAAAAGTAAATTTACGTTAACAATAATATGAGTATGGCAATTATACCGTATGGTAACGACGACAAAACAGGTTTTATAGAATGTGACAGCGCATAGAGAAAGGGACCTAAGGGTAAAAAACTCAATTTTATTTTTTTCTTCTTTTTTTGATGTGGCCAACATCTAAGCATCGAATGAGACCGATCCCATGTCCCAAAAGTGTTCCCTCCTGGAGGTATGCGCGTTTTATGAAAGTGAAGTAGACGATTCTAAGCGCAAATAGAAAGGGACCTAATCTTTAAAATGGCTCTCCTGAACAAAACTTTTCGTCAACTTCTCATTTTTTTTTAAGAGGACAACATCTGAGCATCGAATGAGACCCCAAAAGTGTTCCCTTCCAGAGATATGCGCGTTTTATGAAAGTGAAGTCTACGATTCTAAGCGCAAATAGAAAGGGACCTAATCTTTAAAATGGCTCTCCTGAACAAAACTGGTTTTTAACCTTAGGTCCCTTTCTATTTTGCGCGTCACATATGTACTTTATGTGTGTGCGTATGTTTTTTGATACACTAAAAAAACACACGATACAGTGCATGGTTTTTGTCCATTATAAAAAACAACAAAAATTGGAAGGTAGTTCGACGTATTTTTATTGTGTTTACTTTGTTCGGTGAAATACTCTACTACCGACTGGTTCTCGTTTGTTTGAAATCTGCCTGCACTTAAGTATTTTGCCATTGATCATGGTTTAATCACATTCGTTACTTGGTGTCTACGGATGGTGAAGTAGCATTCACCCCTGCTTGCAACTAAACGTATTTTCGACCGTTGGAATATATATTTTTGTTTCTTGAATAAAATGTTCAATAAAAGCATGGCCCCAAATCTGGCTATGAACTAAAATTTTGAATAACAATATTACCCAATCCTAATAAATAATTTTGGGGATCATAGTATGGTTAAGTGGATCATAGTATGATTCGTGTGAATCATACTATGGTTGTGAGGATCATACTATGCTTGTATAAGAAATATACTATGGTTGTGAGGATCAAAATGTGGTTGTGGAGATAATAGTATGGTTGAGTGTAAATCATACTATCGTTGTGAGGATCATAGTATGGTTGTGGAGATCATAGTATGGTTAACTGTGAATCATATTATGGTTGTGGGGATCATAGTATGGTTATGTGTGAATCATACTACTTTTGTAAGGATCATAATATTGTTGTGCCACAACCATATACCCAACAATAGTATGATCCTCTTCGAATATTGTCACCCCAACCATACTTTTTTTCTGCGTGCATAGAGTAAAAGTAGAATACTATAGAAGGGTATGCTTAGTTCATATTATTTTCCGAAGCAATGCAAAAACTCACTTAGCGCCTAAATTACGAGATTTAATATTAATTGTGACCTATGTCTGAACTCTTGTCCTCTAAAGTCATTTTTGATTTTGGCACTTCAACACTACACGCAGAGAAAAACATGGTTCCTACATGGTCACGGTAATAATAATATGTTCTCCACAACAAAAGTATGTTCGTCGCAACCATAGCATTGTTAACTCAATTTATTTTTGACAATAGTATAATTGCTGCAATATTAATATTGTTGAAATGTAACAATAGTATTATTGCCAAATTTAAAAATGAAAATATGGTTATAGCAACAATATAAATATGGTTAGTGCGACAAAAGTATTGTGTTTTGCGTTTTATGTTAACAATGATATGATTACGGCAATCATACTGTATGATTGTAATTTTTCTTCATTTGAATATGCTTTTTAGAACAAATGTTTTGGTACGGATCTAATGCAACAATAGTACTTTTTTTATCGAAATTAAAATTTTTTAAACAAGCTGCTTTGGCTTTGTTTATCTAAAATATTAAAAAAAACGCTTACGTTTATTTAAACTTATATTTTCTACTGTGAAATAAATCACTCCTATTATTTTGAATTTAAAGTATTTTTGAATAATTTTCATAATTCAAATCTATTGTTGACACTTAAATCAATTTTAATAAATAATATTGGGGATCACAGTTTAATTGTGTGTGATCATAACATGGTTGCGTGTGAATCATACTATGATTGTGAGGACCATACCATGGTTGTATATGAAACATACTATGGTTGTAAGGATCATACTATGGTTGTGGAGATCATAGTATGGTTGAGTGTGAATCATTGTTGAACCCAACAATAGTATTATCCTCTTCGAATATTGTCATCACAACCATACTTTTTTTCTGCGTGTAGGCCTTTTAAAATGTTTTGCTCAACTCTTTTCCATCCATTTTTTAACAAGGGCATAAGACTGGGAATGCAATTTAATAAAAACAAATGTTTTCTAAAACTTCCACGTTGAACATTTTGCGACATAAATTGAATACATACATGCGCCATTTGTCCAAAGCATAAGGATGTACAAACTCACCGTCAGCCGGACTGACCAACGCGACTGGACTTGTGTCGTCATAGGATGTCCAGTTGTTATTTTTTTGCCAGGCTTTTTTATGATGTGATTATATAAATTGACATTTTAAATCAATATTCTCTGGTAAAGTGGACATGGCACTGTGGTGGACATGGACATGGCACTACAAGTGAGTTCAAGGAGAACTAAAAATAGACTACAGCACAAGTAAAGTATCACTCTATGTTCTCCGCTCTAGCTGCCGAGGAACGTTTTAGTTTTATGGCAGCTTAAATGGAAGCTTTTCCAAACAAACAGGGTTTGTGTGAATGCCAGGAGTTTTGTCTTGGCTGGCTACATTTATGAGAGGGACACACGGTGAGGGTGGAATGGGACAACTGTTGTCGTACATATTCCTGGAGTTTGTAGTTTAAGGCATACATGGATAAAGTATATTTTGATTTCAAGACAAATGTGTCTAAATCTTTTTATTTTTGTTTTTCTTTGCAGATTTATTCAACTGTATTAATAACGTTTAAATACTAAAACCATATTTTATGTGGGTAAGTACAAAAAGAGACAATATTTAAATAGATGTGCTTTAGACTATGTAAGGCGTAAGAGTCTTTGAACTAAGTTGTGGAAAAGAATGAGTTAATATTGGTGTATAAGTCTTATATTAATTGCTCTTTTGGTCTTAGGTCGTAGGAAAACTTAAACTGAGGTACATAAAGTAATAAAAGAACTATGTACACTCCCCGCACTAAAATTGCCTACCAATTTTGGTGCGTTTCTCTCAAATGTTTGTATTTATTTCAAGCAGTTTTTTAGGGTTATTAGTTAGTCCATTGTCCCAAAAATAAAAATGGGCAATGGAAATGTACCTTTAAAGGTATATTTTTACTATTCTGTTTTGCATCAGCTTAAACTCGTGGAATTTTTTGCAAAACTTGAATAAGACCCCCCACAAAAACTTCAGTTTTCTTGTGGAATTTGTTACGCACGTTTTGGAAAAATCATTTCTTTTGAAAAATTATCTAACTCAATTTAAAGTTGGATTAAAAACTAAAAAGAGGAAAATCTTTGTCTTATGATGAAAAGACTGCTGAAGAAAACCCTTGGCGGGTTTAGAAAAAGCTGTACAGTCTGCCTGGCAACCTTGTCAATACATTTCATCAATTTTTACGTTGATTTTAAAAAGAAAACAAAGGATTCAAACTAATAAGAACTGTTCATGGCAAGAAGTTTTATTTCAAAGGGCCGGAGAGGTGTAATTTTTACTTCCGCGGTCTTCGCAAAGACGAGCATCAATTGGATCGCATACATAGCCGAGTAGGTGGAGCTTAGGTACGGGGCCAACCCCTTCTGCAATTTTTGTCTACGAACACAAATTGCTGCAGTGTCGTTCCTTAACGAGACTTTCCACACTTGAAAAACCTTTTTACAGATTTGCTGTGAACGTTTCAATATGTCAATTCACGAACTCCCGCTGCCCGTGTCGTAAAATCCTTGATTCGGAATCAAAATGTCAAGGTGCTCGAATGGCCATCATATTCACCGAACCTTAACGTGATAAGAAATGTTTAAGGATGGCTCTCTCGAAAAAATTACGCTAGTGGCAAGTAGTTTAGCAACAAATACGAGCTTATATATACCATCAGATACGAGGGCTGCTATATATATTTCCTAATAATGAAAATACGAATATTTATCATCAAAATGGTTTTATTAATTTTCAAAGTATTCTTCAGTACTCTTCAGCACTTTTGCATGCACTCAAACCGATTGTCGAAGCACTTTTTCCACTCCAATTGAGACACCTCCAAAACATGGGTTCTGAACGCTTTAACAGCATCTTCTGGCAACGAAAATCGTTGACCAAACATTTTTTTCTTGATGTGCGGGAATAAAAAGAAGTCATTCGGTGCCAAGTCAGGGCTGTACGGCAGATAACACATCAATTCGACGTTTTGGCCGGTCAAAAAGGCGCTGGTTTGAGCCAATGTGATTCGCCTTTTCTTGTTCGTTTTTCGAATTTCTCCGAAGACATCAGGCAAACAAATTGTGGCGTACCACTCAGAATTGACTTCCTACATTGCTCAAGCGGAACAGTTGCCACATGTCCAGTTTTGCCGAAGAAACAGGCGACCATTTGCTTCGAAGTGCTTCTTCCACAAATAACTTTCGTTGGATTTGGCTAGTCTTCGAAAACCCACACGGTCGATTGCTGTTTTGTTTCGGGCTCGTACGTATAGATCCATGATTCGTCACCTATGATGATCTTATAAACGCCTTTTTAAGCACCGCGATTGTATTTTTTCAAAATTTCTTTGCACCAATCGACACGAGCCTTTTTTGAGCGATTGTCAAATTGTGCGGGATCCAACGAGAACAAACCTTGTTTACGGCCAGGTGTTCATGCAATATCGAATGTATGCTGGTGGAAGAAATGCCCAAGAATGCCTCTATCTAATGGTATGTCACATGACGGTCTTGCATCAATGTTCTCTGGCACAACGGCCGTTTTTGGACGACCTTCGTCTTTGAGCGAGCGTCGGACACGATTGAATTCATTAAATCAGTTTTTCACAGTGCTATAGGATGGTGCTTCATCGCCATACAAAGATTTAAGTTCATAGATGCACTCTTGTCATTACAATCCACTTCGAAAGTTGCGAAAAATGATCGCACGAAAATGTTCACGAGTTAGTTCCATTTTTTTTTTTGCCAAATTGCTTTTTTCAAGTCAATGTAAACAACACAAATGTTGGTCGTACGTCAAAATGTTCTGAGTACGTTTATGCTGAAAAATGTCAAGTTTTCCAATGGAAATGTCAGATGGCGCCAGGCAACACTTAGTGTTGACTATGCCAGAAATATATATAGCAACCCTCGTACGTCAATAAGCCAAGAACAATTCGAGATTTTAAGGATGAGATAATTTGGCACATTAATGACATTGAACCTCCATGTCACTGAGTCATTGCATAGATGGACCATCGGATAAATGTATGTCACCAACGCACAGTGTTGCGAAAGCGGAATTTTTTGGAAATCATATTGCCTACACTGTATTTTTAATTGTATCGATGAGAAACTTCTACAGATTGGTCAGAATGAAATCCCAAACAGAATGAGTGAAAAAAAAATTTACACCGAAAAAAATTGTTGGGTCAAATTTTCAACAAAAGTCAAAAAAAAAATGTTCGAAAAATTTACAAAAAAAATTTATTTTAATTCTTCTTTTATTTCTGATAAATACCCTATGATTAGTTTTTTAAATAAATTATAGGGTGGTCCGAAGAAGAATTATAAACGTCAAATTTTCATGATTTTTCGATATTTGTTGAAAAACTCTGAAATTTTATAAAAAACCAAAATCTATTTTATTGAAAGGTGGCAATCAAAGCTTTAATTTGATACCGGTGTGAAGTCAATAGCTTCAGTTTTAAGAGAGTTATGCTCATTTTTGTGGAGTGCTAGAATAGATGTAGAATAAAAAATAAGTGATTCCGAGAATTTCCGTTCTATTTCTATGGAATAAATACTGAGAGGGATATACTAAAATCGCTATAACTCCCAGGAGGGCAGGTATGGGCAGCTGATTTTTTCACAGTTCGTTGAAAACAAATTATGTAACATTTCTGTAGTGGTTTGGAACTGGGACTCTCTGGGACTTTTTAGATATTGCTTACCTAACCCAAATTTAAAGAAAAAATGGACCTTTAGTCGGGTTTTCGTTCTAAAAAAGGTGCATATGAAAATGTCTCAAACAACATTCCTTTTTTTACAGAAGATACTTGTCCGAAGGCAGATTTTTTTTCCGAATCAAAATATCTGTCACCAAAATCAAATGAGATCATTTTGAATACAGCCCTGAAATCCCCTCTTTTCGTGAAAATTTTGTATATTTGACTTCTAAAATCAATTAAAAATCAACGGGCCAACATAAAAATAAGCTTTATGTGTTTTTTGTTTACTTGGAATGTCTGTGACAAAATTGCATCATTAAGAACACTGAAAAAAATAATCGGAAAAAAGTTACTTTTCCACTAGCCGCAACACAGTGCAACGCCATGACGAGCATTTGGCCTTTGTATTGTTTCACACCTTGTTGACAAAGATCCTTTTATCATACTCGTAATAGAAAATAATAAGGTAGTTCTCTGAAAACTTTTTCTTTTATTTACAATTAACCTCATGCGTTTAAGTTAGACCACCCTTTAAATTCAGGTCGTCAAACTTGACATCTTTAAGACCCTGCTTATACATAAAGGTCAACTTTGCAAAACCACAACACAAAACGTTTTTACGGTGTTCAAAACTTTAAGTGCAAATAAATCCGTAATAAATTAATTTGTATTCACTACTCCCCTACTTGTAAACTTATGAACGCAATTTTATTAAGAAACCCCATGACAACATATTTAATTTCTCAGAACGACCACAAAGATGGCGTTCATGGTGGACTCATGGTAAAACTTGTTTCAAAATATAAACTGAAGTATTTTTATCAGTTAGACGAGTGATTAATACTTATTCAGTTTAACCCGATAACTAAAGTACACGCTTAAGAACGCGACATCCTTTAAAGCTGTGCCACTTACATAGCCCAGTTCTAAATATTTTTAAAATAAAGACACTTTTGATTTTGACCATTGCATTGCCATCGACTTTCAAATAACATCACAGAAGTTGTTTAACTTTCGGAGTATTTTGAGTTAAGACATTATTTTCGTCAACGTGAGATATGTTTAAGTTGTTTTACGGTTTTCACCACGTAAATGTGCATGTGCACCGCACTATCAATCCCTCCACTCATATGCATGTGCCAGTTGGAAGTGGTATGAAGGCAAGTCAAAAACTGAAAAGAACAATGGTGCCTCTTTCGGGGCTTCTTCTTTATAGACCCTTTTTGTGCACAGCACAGACCCCACACACACACACATACACTTCCATATGTCAATGACATGGAAGTGCCTCTGTTTTATGGGCTCGCCAACCCGAGCAGACTCTTGCTCCCAATGATGGAAGCGGTTGGAACGTTGGTAAAAAAATTACCTATGACAACAGCAGCCCGAGAACAACAGCCACACATTTTTTTTTTTATAAAAGTTATGACCCACAAAACAAAAAACCCGCATGCTTTAGCAAAACAGAACAAAACAAAAACACCAAACAAAGCAGAATAAAAAAAAAACAAATAAAAGGGCAAAACGAAAATAAAAACAAACGGAAAATTCGCAATTGACGATATTACGGACAGAAACAAAACAAAGAGAAAGACGCCAAGGAAAAAATAACGCCACCACAAAAAGGCGGAAAATGGAAATGCAGTAGTTTTTCTTAAAAATAAAACAAAAATAAACAAGTGAAAACGTCATTAAACTCGGTCAGACCGAACTTATACACCCTCCATTGTCCCTACGCTACTAAAACGCAAAAAAGGGTCGTGTCGCGCCCGTCTCTAATCTCAAAACAAAAATATCTATCTTTAGATTGGTAGCAAAATGTCCTACCATGTGTCCATATTGTCTATTAAACGCCCGTTTTGATTATGCGGGACGTTTTTTGGTCCAAAAAGTCAAGCAACTGTACCTTTTTTTTGGGGTATTTAGTGCGTCTTAACCAAAAGTACCCATTGTTCGTCCCAAAAAAAAATACGTTTTGTTAAGCAAAAACTTAAAAAGTACATTTAGTCCCCTTAAGAGAAACTCTGTTCCCCCTAACCCAATTTCGCCCATTAATAATCCCAAACCGCTTAAAATTTTCCATCATCGTGGAAAATTTTAAGATCCTTGGTTGTTGTAGCGACTACTGTGTGCCGGGGTGACAACCCTTGGCCGAAGAATTGCTCTTCGGGTCAATCCGGTCCCTGAAACCGGCTGTCGTGGGATAGAGAATCCTTGGTTGATTTTGGACCGTCCTCGACACACACACTAGGACGGACATGGCTAGTTCTTTTTTGAATTTTACTACAATCAATAATATATATTTACTTTACAGGGTCCTGTGATCAATATTTGGGTTTGTGGTGTGGCAAACGAAATGACAAACTTAAAATACCCTCCTCCAAAGAGTGGATTTTATACGACGAAGAAGGTAAAAAAATTAAGAAGGTACGGATTTAGTTTTTCAAATAAATAAAAAGCAGAAAATATTAAGTACATCCCCCCAATTTAAAAGCTCTAATAAATATTTTTGGGGAAAACTGAAATAATCGGACTAGTACAGCTTTTTACAGTGATAAAGGGTATTATTATTAATATACAGTCGAACCTTGATAACTGGGACCTGCTTAAGTTCTAAACCTCTATAAGTGGCACAGTTTTAGAGGTCCCTGCATACTTCGAACAAAAAATAAAATAAAGCTCTTTAAGCAGGTGCTTAAATCTCTTTAAGTTGAATTTGATATTTAGAATTTAGCTCTTTAAGTGGGAATTTTTACTCGTTTACCTCTATTAGTGGGATTTCCCTTTTCAGGCTGTACCTCCAAAAGTAAGATTTTTGTCTTTTTTCCCTTGTGTTTGCTTTTTACTAAGCGAGTTTTTGCGAAGTGTGACTCATGGTTGTCGGGTTTGGCGATTTCTTAACAAATATGGTGAGATCAAAGATTTGTTTTTTATATCTTGGCGATTTTTCTAGCGGATTTCATAAAGACGCCATTATTTAACTTTAAAAGGTCTTAATGAAAAAGTTGCTTACTCTAAAAGCCTAAAAGTCTGCATTTTCGATATTTTGGCTCATATACGTTTATACACGTAGAGAAAAAATATGGTTACTATATCGTCACGACAACAATAGTATATTCTCTGCAATAAAAGTATGATCGTCGCAACCATAGTATTGTTTTTTGAATTTTATTTTGACAATAGAATGATTGCCGCAATATTAATATTGTTGACATGTAACAATAGTATTGTTGCCAAATTTAAAAAATGAAAATATGGTTGTAGCAACAATATAAATATGATTGGTGCGACAAAAGTATTGTTTTTTTGGGTTTAATGTTAACAATAATATGATTACGGCAATCATACCAGCAAAATCGTATTTTTTTTAATTTGACAATGTTATTGTTACGAGTCTTACGCAATAATAGCATATTTTATATGTAAATTATTTTTTTTTTCAAAACAAACTACTTTGGATTAGTAAGAGTATAACTGATATATTTTTAATAAGTAAATTTTTTCTACTGTTAAATAAATCACTCCTATTATTTAGTTTAATATATTTTTCCATAATTTACTTAATAAAAAATCTCTATTGTTGAATAGTAACTTAACATACTCCTTACAAAGAATTTTGGGGATCATAGTATTATTGTGTGTGAGTCATACTATGGTTGTATGTAAAACAAACTATAATTATGAGAATCATAATATGGCTATGGGGATCATAGTATGGTTTAGTGTGAATAATAATATGGTTGTGGGGACCATAGTATGGTTGTGCTTGAATAATATTATTGTTGAGAGGACCATAGTATTATTGTGGGGATCATAGTATGGTTGTGTGTGAATCATACTATTGTTGTGATGGTTATTATATTGTTGTGCCACAACCATATACCCAACAATAGTATGATCCTCTTCGAATATTGTCACCCCAACCATACTTTTTTTCTGCGTGTATGACTCCGTTCTATGTACAGGGTGAAGCGCTTTAATTTGCTTTTTTGCACTGCAGGCTATGGCGGCACTGTTGGTCGAAGGGAATAGAGAGTGTGAGTGGCTTATAGTGGCCGACGGGAGATTTGTATTCTTCTGCCTTTTAATTACTATCATGCATTGGACACATGAAAAGAGGTCATTTTGTGTTGAAGCGTATTTTTCAAATGAGCCCTCTATTATTGCTGTGCAGCGTGCTTTCCGTTTACGATTCGCAGTTCCCCCACGCGGACGTGTGGGGGAACTGCCTGGATGGCAATCAATTGTAGATTGGGTAACTTCATTGAGAACAGCAGGGAATGTGCCATGTGTACGAAGGGGACCTGAGAGAAAGATTACAACACCACAAAACATCGAGAGAGTTAGAGCAGCAGTACTGCATCTCCGAAACGCTCTGGGGGCTAATCACGGCATTCGACGACGAATGCAAATTCGAATAGAAAAATATTTCGATACGTTTAAATGTTTGGATCATGGCATTCGATCGTAATGTTTTATCGCATACTACTTTTTTTTTGCAATGCTGCAAAACAAAGACTTTCAACTCAAAAGATGTGTCGTTGGCTGATTCGAGCACGACGTGGGACTGTTAAAAAATTAAATAGATAATAAGAAACATTTTACGCATTATTGCAATGCAAAAATGTAATGATTAATTATTTTATTGTAGTTAATTTATTATTTTATAGGAAGGAACACTCTTTTGCTTTCCATTTATTTTATTGTTATTTGGTCTGGAAATCGTTTTTTCATTATCTTTGTCCCTAAAAATAATAAAAAAGACGAATATTTTTACGTTATTTCACAAAATATAGAAAAATACCTACATTTCTTTTGTTTTACTCTGTTGTTTGGTTTGGCGTCATTAAAAATGGTAGTGTTTGGTTTTTTTCGATGACGGTTGTGCTTTCGAATTCAACTTCGGGTAGTTGCAATTCGATAACGATTGCCGTGATCCAAATTAATTGCGTTTCGAAGTAAATTTGGTCGTTAACGAATGCGGTGATTAGCCCCCTGCTCGGAAGCAATCACTTGCTCTTGGCATTTCCAGACATTCTTTCAGGTGGCTCTTGATGCAATAAAATTAGAGGATACATGGTTCCAACAGGATGGTTAACACACAGCATGGGTTACCATGAACTGTTTGAGGCAAATGTTTCCTGGACGGCTTATCTCTTTGAGGGGTGATGTGAACTGGCCGCCACGCTCACAAGACTTAGCGCCATGCGATTTTTTCCTTCGCGGTTACCTGAAGTCGAACATTGTATATCAACCGGATGACCTAATTAACAATATTGAGGCTGAAAATGGCAGAATACCAGTCGACATGCTTAGAGTTTATGAAAACTTCAGAGAACGTATGCAGCAGTGTGTGGATAGCGAAGGTCGACATTTGCCCGATACACTAATAAGCGGTTTCCACTACGGTCGCGTCCACGTCCGCGTCAACGATTTATCGAACATTTGTAATAGTGTTTCCATTGTGTTTTGGGTCCACGTTTGCGTTCAAAAAGCTGTTTGTGTTTATTTGTTTTTCTTCGCGGTGTGAAAAGTTAAATATTTTTGTGTTGTGACATTATCATGGAGTTAAATTATATTATTTTGCTAACCGCAGTGGAAAAAAAGGATCAAATGGTATTGCGCCTAATGGAAATGTGCAGTAGCAGCAGCGCTTTATGTTTATGCTGATAAACAGCTGTTTTAATAGGGATGTGCAATTTGCGGTGTTGCCATTAATAGCTATGGGTGGGTTTCGATTGCAAAAATAATCGAATTTATAGTAAACGCGACTTATAGGAAAACGCGACTTATAGGAAAACGCGTCCAATATGAACGCGACTTTTTCCCATACCTAACTGCCTATGTTTTATGTATAGGCTTTAATTTATTTTTGGACGCGGACGCGACCGTAGTGGAAACAGCCTATAAATCTATATAAATTTAAAAAAATAAAATAATTTTTTCTAAGGCTTATAATTTTTTTTATTTCATTCCGAAATAACATCATAGGATAAAGGGGCATATATATTGGCAGTAGTATCACTGTGATTATAGTTTGGCTTTTTTTAAGTAATTTTGATAACAAATTTGGGACAGAGTGCAAAAACTAGACAACCCTGGTGCGATGTTCCGAGCCCCCGTTTTGTGTTCACTTTTTATGTTTATAAAGGAATAAACTTCTGTTTGTAATCTTTTTATTTAAATTTAAGAAAAAATTTCAAACAAACTTTCTTTTTCTAAAAAAAAAATTGAGTGTAGTTTACCTCATTAAGTGGAATGAAAATCAAATTACCGGGATAAGTGGAATACTATATTAGTGGGAAATCTCTTTACGTTGGTATAAACAGTCGGTCCCTAAAAACTATAATAACAATATAGCCTTTTTTATACAGTCAAAGTAAAGTTTTTTTTAATAGTAAATATATAGCTTTTTTTGCTATAGTAAAAATAAAGCTTCCCTTACTTGTAAAACTCAAGGTTTAATCTTGAAGAACAAAGGCTCTTTTTTCGCTAAAGCATTTTTAGGTAAGTAAAAATCAACCTATTTATTGGCAGTTTTTTTACTATAGTAAAACTATGCTTTTTGCTAAAGTAAAACTAGCTTTCGTACTATTTTTACAAAAACACTAAAGCTTTTTCATACAAGTTTTTTTACTATAGTAAAACTATGATTTTTATTAAAGAAAAACAAAAGCTTTTGACTAAAGCTTTCGTTCAATTTTTACAAACAAAAAAACTAAACCTCGTTCATAATATATTTTACTATGGTAAAACTATGCTTTTAATTAATTGCTTCTTATTTAAGGACAACTAAAGCTTTCATACTATTTTTACAAAAAAAAATAAAAAATATTACTAACGAACTATGAAAAAAAATTGGTTACTAGTCTATTGTTATATCCTTTAGAATTCTATATAACCTTCACAACTCTATTGAAAATGAAACGAAAACGTTCTTACTACAGAATAGTTGAATTATTTTTAATGTAGTAAAAAACCCTTTCTACCTTTATATTGTTAAAAACAGTCAAATAAAAACTTTTTGTCAAAAAATAAAGATTTTTTTATCATATTGAAATAAGGTTACCATTACTAAAGAAAACTTGAGCTTTACGGTTTCTTAAAAAATAGTTTACGTCTTTGTTGAAAACTCCATGCACCTTAATTTCTATAATACACTCTCTTTATCACCTAAAACTCGTAGGACATAACAACCCGAATAGAATTGAGCCTTTAACATAAAAATAGCATCGACATTTGTCCAAAGGACTCAAATAGAAAAAGAAAAACAAAAGAATTTACCTCAAACTAAACTACTTCGGTGGATATTTTTATATTTCCGAATAAAAGAGCGAAGAAAATGCAGGCCATAAAACAAAGCCTCCTCTCTAGAATGGAAAATATTTCATAGAATTCTTACGACACAGCAGCATACAAAAGAGTGGAAACATCAAAAGAATGCCACCATCTCGGTGTGCAGCCAAAGTGGAAACGGCAAAGGCACAAAAAAGAGGCAGGCAGCCAGCCAGCTAGGCTGACAGGCGGCAATAGCTTTGTGTGGCTGTAGGCCACAGGTACGCCAATGAGGCACTCCACTCATTCGCTCGCTTGGGCTCAGAACAAACTTAAATGCTACCGAAGAGTGGAGAGAAGGGCAGACGCTGTTGTTGGTTGCCTCAGTGTCGGCACGACTGCCAAAGCTTCATTAGTCATCATCTCCCTTACCCCGGCCACTGCTTTGTGTCTATTCGGGTAATTTGAAATATTTAACTAAAAATTACTTCAAGTACTTACTTTTTTGTTTTCATTTTTTTTATTCAGCATTTCAACTTTTTTTGCAATTTGTTCTGGTCTTTGTTTTGTCGTAAATTGTTCCTATTCGCGAAAGGAAACGGCCGGCCTGCAGCGATGGCGAAATTATTGTGAGAATATGCCAACATGTCAGTTAGTTACTGCTCATAGATCTTTTTTAGTTGTTGTGTTTGTCTTCGTGGTTATTACTCCCATAACGTCAAATAGACAGACAAACAGGCGAACAGACAGACGGATAGGAAGCTAAAGTATAATGGATTGTGGCAGTTTATATGTAACGTAAGGACCACGCACGTTATAAAAAGTATTTTCCGGCAAAGTGTACAGCAGCTAGGCTAGTGAAGAAGAGTTCTTACTTCTGCTATTGTTTGAGTATAATTTTAATGAAATTCTATCAGATTTAATAGATAACTTCAAGGAAAAAGCTAGATTTTTACTATAAAAATCTAGCTTTTTTACTATAGTAAAAATCTAGCTGTTTTACTATAGTTAAAATCTAGCTTTTTTACTATAGTAAAAATCTAGCTGTTTTACTATAGTAAAAATCTAGTTTTTTTACTATAGTAAAAATCTAGCTTTTTTACTATAGTAAAAATCTAGCTTTTTTACTATAGTAAAAATCTAGCTTTTTTTACTATAGTAAAAATCTAGCTTTTTTACTATAGTAAAAATCTAGCTTTTTTACTATAGTAAAAATCTAGCTTTTTTTACTATAGTAAAAATCTAGCTTTTTTACTATAGTAAAAATCTAGCTTTTTTACTATAGTAAAAATCTAGCTTTTTTACTATAGTAAAAATCTAGCTTTTTTACTATAGTAAAAATCTAGCTTTTTTACTATAGTAAAAATCTAGCTTTTTTTACTATAGTAAAAATCTAGCTTTTTTACTATAGTAAAAATCTAGCTTTTTTACTATAGTAAAAATCTAGCTTTTTTACTATAGTAAAAATCTAGCTTTTTTACTATAGTAAAAATCTAGCTTTTTTACTATAGTAAAAATCTAGCTTTTTTTACTATAGTAAAAATCTAGCTTTTTTACTATAGTAAAAATCTAGCTTTTTTACTATAGTAAAAATCTAGCTTTTTTACTATAGTAAAAATCTAGCTTTTTTACTATAGTAAAAATCTAGCTTTTTTACTATAGTAAAAATCTAGCTTTTTTTACTATAGTAAAAATCTAGCTTTTTTACTATAGTAAAAATCTAGCTTTTTTACTATAGTAAAAATCTAGCTTTTTTACTATAGTAAAAATCTAGCTTTTTTACTATAGTAAAAATCTAGCTTTTTTACTATAGTAAAAATCTAGCTTTTTTACTATAGTAAAAATCTAGCTTTTTTACTATAGTAAAAATCTAGCTTTTTTACTATAGTAAAAATCTAGCTTTTTTACTATAGTAAAAATCTAGCTTTTTTACTATAGTAAAAATCTAGCTTTTTTACTATAGTAAAAATCTAGCTTTTTTACTATAGTAAAAATCTAGCTTTTTTACTATAGTAAAAATCTAGTTATTTTACTATAGTTAAAATCTTGCGGTTTTTCTATATTAAAAATCTAGCTTTTTTATTATAGTAAAACTACAGTCCCCATTTAAGAAATAGAATTAACCTGCTAGTGCTACGGGGTGTAATAAAAACATCAAGAGTTTGAAGTTTTGTAAAAAAAAAGTGTAAAATCACAATTGAAACATGGTTTTTATTTTGTAATCCGAAGAAGTAAAGAAGCTTGGTCGTACAATATTAGTATTTTGTAAAGACCGGTTATTGCAATTAAATTCATTCGTTCAGCTCTTTTACACATGTCTCAATTGTGATTGTACACCGAAATGTTGAATTCATTTTTAATGATCATCCAAATATTTAGAAAAGACAATTAATGAAAACTTTTGAAATGGTCTTAAAGTTCCTTAAAATAGTCACCCTTCACCTATGAAGAAGAAAATAAATGTATTGAAGTGTTCCAAATAGAATCGCCCTCTAAGGTTTAATCCAAAAATGTTATATTCTCCGTAAATGCACCACACAAACGCAACTTCTCCCCCGTTACAATGGCACGCAAAAACTGTGGCATCACCGATACGGGTAATTGATTTTCCTTATGACTGGCCTTGGCCATGGTCGAATCGGGTAGTAGACCTTCACCCAAACGTATCACATAGTCCTTGCTCAGCAGTTCCGCACTCATGTCATCCTTGAACAACATCTCAAGCGATGGCTCCCCGCTATTATCCAGATGGTTTTTGCTTAAGCTACAACTGCCATTATTCTTTAAAATCTCTTGGAATTTGTTTTGTATTTGTTCAATATCGAATTGCTGTATGCCCGGCATGAGCTCAAAACATTTGTACTGATAGAAATTTCGTTCGAGCTGTTCGATTTTGTTTAATATGTACGATAATTCCTTAGAGTCAAAGGATTGTATCGTTTGGGCAGTCACTTGAACTTTGCCAAGTTCTACGGCACGAGAGAAGCGATTAAGGTCGGCGAGGATTTCATCGATGGTTGCGTTAAAAAGTGACAAAACTTGAGAGTTGATTAAAATTTCCTGAAACAGAGAAAATAAAAATTTAAAATTTAGAATGTGATAAAGTGAAAGGAGTTAAGCTTTCAT
This sequence comes from Hydrotaea diabolus, assembly GCA_963513945.1. Lineage (NCBI taxonomy): Eukaryota > Metazoa > Arthropoda > Insecta > Diptera > Muscidae > Hydrotaea > Hydrotaea diabolus. The sequence goes on from OY740717.1 coordinate 185,270,855, forward strand.
TTACCTTTAATTTGAGAACGGAACTGTGCAATAGCGGCACTACGGTCAGGCCAAAGATTTCTCCTAAATTACGAGATTCCAAATAGTTCAAGATCTTGTAGCCCTCTTGAGTGTCATCAAATAATCGTTTCTGAAAGTATACATGAGTATTATAAATGAACTAGTATTATTTGGTTGAGTAATAAATTGAAAATATTTCAAAACCTAGACAATAACAACCAAAATGTTTCTTAAAATATAAAAATAACGCTTTTTGGAAAATATTTGAAAAAGAGCTTTTTGAGCCAGAATTGGTTTTTAGCAAAATATTAGCTTTGAAGATATTCAAAACCTAAGGCTTAGCTACAAATAAGTGTTCAAAAACAACCAAAAAGTTTCTTTAAATATTAAAATAAAGCTCTTTTAAATATATTAAAAAAAACGATTTTGAAGCAGAAATGACTGCAGAATATTTGCTTAGAATAAAGAGTTTACATTATTGCTTATAGAACTGTTTCGAAAGGCTGTAAAATACTTTCGAACAGGGTAAGTAAGGTTCTTTATGGAGTTTTATTAAAAATTGACTTTTGTTCAAAAAACAATTCATAACACTGTGCGACAGCCACAATCGGTTTGGGATGAAACCACCGGGGAAAGTTATATCGGTCAAAAAAAGGTCATACGTGTCCCAGCGTTTCGTTGGGTCTCATCTAGGAATCGAGATATATCGATTTGAAGTTAGTAAGTATCGTATAGGGGAATTTGTCACGTTTTTGGCTCTTTTGTTTGACATAACTTGAGAAGCACTCGTCCGATTTAGCTGAAATAAATTTTAAAAAACCAAGAATTACAATTCCCTTAATCTGTTCATATATTATTTTCCTTTACAAGTAATAGTTTCCAAGTTAAAAATAAGCGCATGAAGAAAAAATTTTAATTTTTAGGCAAAAATAATTTTTTTTTCATACATTTATTTATAATTGCGAAACTGTTGCTTAGGTAGGAAAACGGTTTAAGAACAGATTAGAGGAATTGTAATTCTTAATTTTTCTAAATTTGTTTCAGCTAAATCGGACGAGTGGTTCTCGAGTTATGTCAAACAAAAGAGCCTAAAACGTGACAAATTCCCCTATACGATACTTACTAACTTCAAATCGATATATCTCGATTCCTAGATGAGACCCAGCGAAACGCTGGAACACGTATGACTTTTTTTTACCAATATAACTTTCCCCGGTGGTTTCATTCCAAACCGATCACTGACCCTTACCATTTGTCGCAGAGTGTAATCGGAGATTTCTTTAGGGTATTAGTAAAACTTTTTCAAATCATCGTTTACCAAAAATATCAAATATTGCTAAAAGAAAAAAAAACTCAACGGCCGTTTTAGAATAATCGTTCAATCACAATACCCAAAAGGCTTTTAATGGCAAAAAGGTATATTAAAAAAGAAAATATATGTTATAATATTAAATGAGAAGTAGATTTAACATTTTTGCGTCAAAACCCTACCTACAGTTTGTAACGTTCACACTATTTATTGTGGAAGCCAAAAAGCTCTCACGCAGAAAAAAAGTATGGTTTGGGTAACAATATTCGAAGAGCACCATACTATTGTTGGTTATATGGTTGTGGCACAACAATATTATGATCATCACAACAATAGAATCATTCACACACAACCATACTATGATCCCCACAACCATATTGTTTTTCACACACAACCATACTATGATCCCCACAACTATATTATTATTAACATTCAACCATACTATGATCTCCACAATCATATTATGATCCTCATAACCATAGTTTGTTTAACGTACAACCATAGTATGATCCTCACAACCATAGTATGACTTACGCACAACCATACTATGATCCCCAAAATTGTTTGTAAAGACTGGATTACGTTATTATTCAACAATAAAGAATTTTATTGAGTAAGTTATGTAACAATAGGAGTGATTTATTTAACAGTAAAAAAATCATTTATTAAAAATATTTTAGTTATACTAATCCGTAGTTTTTTTTTAAATATATAATTTTTATTACTATTATTGCGTAAGAATCGTAAAAATAACATTGTCAAATTAAAAAAATATTAAGGTTTTGCCGGTATGATTGCCGTAATTATGTTATTGTTAACATAAAACCCATGAAAACAATACTATTGTCCCACCAACCATATTTACATTGTTGCTACATCCATATTTTCATTTTTAAATTTGGAAACAATACTTTTGTTACATTTCAACAATATTAATATTGCCGCAATTATACTATTGTCAAAATGAAATTCAAAAAACAATACTATGGTTGTGACGACCATACTTTTACTGCAGAGAACATACTATTGTTGCCGTGACCATATAGTAACCATATCTTTTCTCTGCGTGCTGCCAGCACATGAGCTGTCCGAACATTTTATTTTTCCAAAAATGTCTTCAGACAAATACTTTTGTTTTCTCTTCAGACAGATACTTATGTTGTAGAAGCTATAAAGAAACATGTGGGAAACAAAAAGCTTTTCCAGCTGATAAGCTTTATTAATAACATTTTATGCCTCTAAAAATCTCTTCAGGCTGATACTTCCGTTTTTAGAACCAAAAAACCTTTAGTTAAACAATTGGCATTAACGAGCTTTTGCAAAATCAACCTTTTTTAAATACTGAGCATAATCGGTACTACCACATATTTAATTAACTTTCATGTATAAACGAAAGAAGCTTTAAATGCAAGCTTTGTTGTGTAGCTAGCAAAACTTTACATAAAAACAACAAGAGATTTTTTCGGTCTTCAGTGTTACATTTTTTTAAATATAAAAAATGCTTTGTGGCCCTAAATGCCTCCCTAAAACTTTTGAAGTCATTTAACAAATTTTGAATTTCTCATTGTCTACGAAGAGCTTTTTGGAATAAAGAGTTTTTATAAAACGATACGGTAAAGCTCTTATTATTCTTCCTTATACAATTTTGTTGAGCTTAAGATATAACCAGAAGCTATTGAATAAAAACAATGTTTTCGTCAACATCAAATCTAAAAGCTTTTATATGTAAGTAGTCAAAAACTATTGAAATTAAATTGAATGCTGTACTTCTTGTTACTTTATATAGAGCTTTTGAAACTTGTTTTATCAAACCTTCATTGAAAACCCCTATGTGATAGCGTTCCATATTTATTTGTTACTAGCTCTAAGGAACTTAATTTAAAGCTAAAAGCTTATGAATATAAACAATTCTTTGTGTATAACCAGACCTGAAAGCTATTATATGGAGCCAAAGTCGCGAGAAAAACTCTTAAAAGACTAATGTTAATAGATGGAGTTATAGAAAGCTTTAGAATATCTAAAACGACCATAAACGACGTGAAACAATTTGAGCTTTAAGCTTTGTTTTTTATATATAAAATGATTGTACGACTAATATCATGTTAGGAGAGCTACTTTGTGCGTATACTCTTACTTGTTACTTACGAAAAGGTTTTAAAACTGCTAAGAGGATCACTAATTTCGGTCATCATGACATTTTCGATTATGTAAGATCTAAGTGAAGCTTTAACATTAGCTCAAGTAAATTTTCATTCGAACCTTTTAATATGATCACAAATTTTGAAGATAAACGAAAGCTGCTTTTGCGTTGAATTTGTTCTTTAATTTACAAATGTATTTGTTTCTTGTAAGACCAAGGCAAAGCTTTTTAGTTAATTAAACGATTCTAACATTATGCCTTTAATTTTTCATGAAAAGCTTTTAAGTTTTTGATGACAACCAAAAACTTTGATATGCAAAAACTTTGATATTTTTTTAAGCTTTTAATACGCCAAACACTAGAGCTTTTTAATGTCTTCTTTACCTCCGCGATATAAGTTTTGCGGTACTTTTCTCCAAAGACGATAAATTGTACAAGATGGGCAAAGCTTGGGCAAGAGCTTTTGCGAGAAATTGAAAACACACACAAAGACTTTTGGAAAGCTGTTTTTTAGTGTTTTATAGTCTGTGAATATGGTATTTTCTGTTTTTAATTTTAAATTTTGTGCACACAAAAGTGGACATAAAGAATGAGAATTTGTGTGTTACTGGGTGGTGTTTTTGTACGATATTGCTTAGAAGAAGCATATCCCCCATCTTCTACAATTAATCGACTTTGCTTTTCTAGTTCCATTGCTTTTACATTTGGAGCACAGTTGTTAATTTTTTTAAAAGCTTTAAGTTTTTTTCTCGTTCAACTTAAATAATAATTTTTTTTAATAGTTCATTAGTTTTATCGACTCTATACTAACCTGTTTCGAAGCCGGCACCGCTTTAGCCTGATCCCACATCGTTTGCCATGTATTCCCCTCGGCCCGCATGCGGGCACTGAGCTTATGAGTCACTTCACCACTCTCCTCGTCCACACACTCTTCCCAGTCGTTGGGGCTAAACCAACGAATAAAATCTTCAAAGCGAGCCGAAGGATTGGCAGCCTTAAAAGCTTCGGTATCGGAGTGTAAGGTGGAACACATCATATCGGTGACGAATTCTAAAGAAAAGAAAATACAATAAATACTTAAGGAATTCTGTCAAGAGAACAAACCTGAATCTGAGCCCATTTTGATAACCACTTCGGTTTCGTCTTGCAATTGATCTTCCGTCTTGGGTACGGGATCCTGAGTAATGGGCTCATACAAATACTCCTCCGAATCCAAAAGTCGCAAATTCAGACGCTTCAGACGACCCTCAGGACTTTTCGGCAGCAATTCCTTGTTCTCAGCTTCGTCAGCTGCATCACTTTCATCATCTGTCATGTCATAAAATTGCTCTTCATCGGTATCATCGTCCGTTACGGTCTGCGTAAGCTGCGTTTGGTTTTCCGCTTCCGCTTTGGGTTTAATGCCCTTTTGTCGCTGCAAGCGCTTTGCAATGCACACATTGAGCATTTGGAGCTTTTGATGCAGCAGACAGGTTCTAGTGTCGGGCATGCCAGGGGCCACTCTACAGAGTTTTACAAACCGAATCAAGGGTGGAAGCACATAAAAAGATAAATGTGAAAGTGTGTGTGTGTGATTTTGATTTATTTAATTTCATTTAAATTAATTACAACGCAGCAATACATTGAGGTTTTTTCGGTTTTCATATGAATGGCTGCATGACTTAATGATGGGACCTGAGGTGATTGTGAACAAATGACTACGGATGAACGTACGTGGCGTATGATAGTAGATTGGTTGAATTGTATCGAGTCGAAATGATTGGTCGAAAGGACGAATCAATTTTAATGATATTTTGAATGGTTTTTTTTCCAATTAATTGACTTTGGTTTCTGATGTTTGCAGACACACTCTTACCATATCATCAACATTGTGATGAACTCATATACCCACCCTCCCGCCTCACATGCCCACTTTAAGGTTGGGATTATTATTCAGTTTCGTATGTCATTATTCGAATGCGGATAGTAAATAAAATCCTTTACATGCCCTCCGTATGCTCAGCCTGTATTCACATCTACACCTAGAACTCTTTCGTCTGTTGAAAATGAATTCATTAACTGTATTGCATGTGTCCGCTTTGCCAACCGGATCTTTATATCATTTCCCCTCTTATGGACAATTTAAACGTTTTTTTAGCTCACTTCTTGATTGTACGCAAATATTGCGGTCAGTTTGTCCAATATGTCTGCCTGTTTTTGCCGTTCTTCACCCAATCTCTGCTGTTTATCATTCGATGCTGCCGCACTGTTGCGGCGTTTTGTTCTGGCACCTGCTTTAACTGATCCCCAAAAGGTAACAGCTTTATCACTTTTTAAATTTTAATTTTAATTGTGCCAAACATAAAGACAGATGCAATCAAACGTGAATAATGCTACACTTTGCCATTGCCATCATTAATCACAGCAAAATTGGGTGACCATAGCGAAGCTAAAGCAATCGTTATAAAAACAATTCATAATAAACAGTCTACTGGGAGATAAATTTAAGGACCTACAAAAAGCTTTCGCAAATACAAAACTTTGTCTATAAAAACAAGCTAGAATTAGAAGATTTTAGCCGACATCATTTAAGTTTTTATTACAGAAGTTATAAAACATATTAAAATGCCATTGAAAAGCTTAGACGTTATGGCGATGCATATAAATAAAGGCAGAATAAAGCTTTTGCCTTAATATGTCACAACATAACACCAAAGCTATTTATTCTATCGACTATATAATTATTCTATCGACGATAATTCCATCTACAGTACAACTTCTCCGTTTTTATCTAGTATAAATAGAAAAAATAAGCTAACAGCTTTCGTATTTTAAAAGCTTTCAAGATTTTTCGTAGATAACAATTGCATTCAGAGAAAATTTAGCCGACGTAGTTTAATTTTTTTAGAGAAGTTATATAATATAAGTAGATTAAACAACCATTAAAAAGCTTAGTTGGCGTTTAAAGGCACAATAAAGTTTTTAACTTTATTCGCCGCACCGTAATCAGAGCTTTTCAATAATACTTCTTTCTGAAATACAAGTTATTTGCCTTTTCAAAAGAAAGGCCACCAAAAGCTTTCGTATTTAAAAATATTTTAAGAATTTTTATACATAACAGGTAAATTTAGAGAAGGTATAAAAAATCTAAAAAGCTATAATGAAGTTGCATGGATGCTTAAAAGCAGAATTTTTGTAAAATATCAAGATCATAGAATTTTTTAACTATTTGTCTTTGAAAAGCTTTCAAAAGTTACCTTTAAAACAACAGCTGCCAAAAAATCAAAATCATTCCGACAATTTTCTCAAAAAAGCTGAAGTATAATTGCATGACTCTTAAACACATAACCTCAAAATAATAAAATTAAATTTTCTACCGATAAATTAGGGCTTTTTAGTCTTTTGTGTTTGAAAAAACTTTTTTTTACTATTTGTTTTTGAAAAGCTTTCAAAACTTGCCTTTAAAACAACATCTGCCAAAAAATCAAGGAAGAAAACTTTCTCGATATAGCTGTATCTCGAACAATAACATGACACTCAAAAGCTTAACCTCGAAAAAGTAAAATTAAGTTATCTACCGATAAATTAAGCTTTTTAGTCTTTTGAATTTTAAAAGATTTCAAATTTGCTTTTTTAACAACCGCTGCTACCAGAGGAAAAGATAATATAAAAAATTCCAACCGATAAAACTTTCGTATTTGAAAAGCTTTTAAGATTTTCCACAAATAACAGTGGCTTTCAGAGGAGATATAAAACTTCTAAAAAGCTCTAGTGCAATTGCATGGATCCTAAAAACACAGTCACCGAAAAATATCAAGATGTCTTCCACTGATATCATAGAGCTTTTTGAGTAGTTGCCTTTGAAACAATAGTTGTACCAAGAAAAGTCAAATACTACAAATGCTGTAGTACAATTGCATGGATTTTAAAAGCATAACCTCATAAAAATAACAATAAATTGTCTACTGACAATTTACAGCTTTTAAGTCTTTCGTATTTGAAAAGATTTTAAATTTGTTTTTTAAACAATATAGAAATATTCTAACAGACGAAAAAGCTTGTGCCTTAAAAAAGCTTTTATGGATTTCTTTCAATAAGTGTTAGATTTAGAGAAGCTCAAAAGAAAAACATCAGCAAAATATTTATAAATCTCATACTCATATGTTAAAGCTTTTTAAACATCTTTAAGAAGCTTTTTTACTGAGCCTTTGAAAAAGCTGAAGTACAATTGCATGACAACCAAAGGTATAACCCAAGAGAATGACAATATATTGTCAACCGATATTTTAAAGCTTTTTAGCCTTTCGCCTTTGAAAGCCTTTTTAAACAACTACTGCAACCAGAGAGTTAGCTTATACGAAAAATATTAAGCAGCGAATATATGACTTAATATCAAAGAGCTTGTGTAAAAGCTTTCAAGCGTTATCTTAAACAGCCACAAAGATCCCATAGCATTGCTTTCCTTAAAAATGTTAATTTATTTTCTTACGAGTGTTTTTGGCTATTTGAGCAGCATTAAAGCTTTTCATAGTAAATAAAGTTTTAGAATAATAGTTTTAAAGCCACCTAGTATAAACTTATAGGGATCATACTTTTCATAATGAAAACTATCAAAGGTTTTAAACAAAAAGCTTTCCTAGTTGATGAGCTTTAATAAACCTCATTAGGTAGATGCGATAACTTTGTGGCACTAAGAAGAGTACGTTTAGTGTGATGAAAAATATGAAATGAATGTTCGTGTGAAATTGTTTCGATAATTTATAGTCTCCAAGCACGGTTAAAGCTTATAAGCTTCACTTAAGCTTAATTGGGATAATTGTTAGACTTCAGCAAAACTTTACTTTTGTAATGGAACTTATTAATAGACTGTGCATTTAAAAAAGCTAAACACAATGTTGAGCTTTTAAAAGCTTTTTTTTGGTGTTTTAAATTATATTACGCAGCTTTAGCCAGATACAAAATTTAACGAAATAACGCTATTTTTTGGTAATTGTGTTTTTCCTCACATCAATTTGTCCCCTTATCACACAAAACACTTGGCGAAAGCTCACTTTAATTTCAACATGAATTGATTTTAAATAAATATTGTTATACGATAGAGATAACGACGTTTTAAAATTTCCTACGCCCAGAGACGTTATTTTATAGAGAAGGAGTGCCTTTTAAAAACTCTTCTTTTATAGTGTGGTGTATACAGACAAAAGCAATTTGTTTGTTTTGGGAAGAATAAAGCTTTTGCTACGCCCAACCACCAGATCGTTTATTGGTTATTCTGTCAGAAATATATTCTCTGTTGTAACATGCAGCATAATGAAATAAAAAGCTTTCGGCTTTAGTAAATCCACAAGACTTCTTAAGAACAACCAACACTAATCTTAAGAAAAATTAAAGAAGAAATATATCTGAAAGTATTAGGTTTTCCACAGATTTGTACCAAAACCGAAGACGATAAACTACACAAAATAGACGAAGTGAGCTTTTACGAGAAGTTGAAAAACACACGATGAATATCAATCATTTTGGGAAAGCTATTTTTGTGTTTAAGGGGTGCGAATTTAGTGTTTTTTTGTGTTTAAATTTCAACTTTTTAGCGTTTTTGCGATTGTGGGCAAATGGAAGTGGATAAATAAACGGAGAATTTATGCCTTATGGAAGTAAGAAGAAGCATTTCGTCATTCTGCTATAGTTTATTGTCTTTGCCAGAAAAAAATCAGTCAGAAGTTATTAGCTTTCTCTAAAATATATACCGCCAACACCAATTTTGAAGGTTTGGTTTTTAGAAAACTTGTCAAGAAACAATGTCAGTCTTAATCTGGACAACATTAACAATATCTTAAAATAAAACACAGAGTAAGTGGATGAGCTTTTTTGCAATTAAACTTCGTTTATCATAAAGCATTTCAACAAAGCTTAATTTCAAAAATATATTCTCCTTTTGTACTCATGGCCACCTTAAAATGCAAAAGCCAAATACAACAATAAACCACAATTACATTTTCACCACGATGGAGCGAAATTGTAAAAGGCCCAAAGCCTATCCGAACGCCAAAAGATAAATGCAAACAATCGATAGCATTCTAAATAGATCCATGAACATGAAGGACATTCATGCATAAGGACATAAGTTCGAGCGTTTATTGTCGCCCAAAAATAAATAAAAGAACATTAATGGACAATTCAAAAATTGAATGAACTACTTTCCGCTTTCCCTGTGATAACGAAACATTGTGGGGCTATAAATCGCATTCAGCAGATGGATGATGATGTATCGTTTGAATATTCAAAAAGCAAATAGTTACAACCAGGATCCAAAACACATACGATGGCGTAAAGTAAGCCTTGTGCGAGTATTGTACTGCCGAATTGCGGAGTATTTCATTATTCTGGCCAATAGCAAGTAGCACCGCCATCTCCAGCCCTGCGAGCGAAGCATCACAATGCAAAACCGCACGCAAAACAATTAAAAACTAAATTGAATTGTTTCGCCGCACACTAGGCAAACGGTTCAAGGATGTATGCCACCGTTTGGATAAGCGGCAGCCGACAGGGGCTGACAGATGTGGGGCCACCAATAGATAGAGGCGAAGCACACGTTGGGATTGATTTTTAGCGGTTTTCAGAATTTGCTTAGCGCCTAACTATGTACATAGCTTGCAATTGTTCCTGCTGTTTAATTGCATCAAAACCATGTAGCTTGCTCAGGTGATGTAATGAAGGAAATATTTGGAATTACTCAAAAGTTCATTTGCAGGATTATTGAAAGTGGGAAAAACTCAATGATTGAAATATTTCTTCAAATTGTAAATAATTTTTTAAATTCATGCAGATTTAGATCTTAATGCTGCTAGGTAATTTTTTTACATATTAAGATGTATTTGGTAACCAATGTTCCTCACTGAGTGTCATCATCAAGGATATGATATTATCGCCTGTACGAGGTCCACATTTTTTTTATAATTCACCGTGAGACTCTGTCCAGCTAGTAGATAAAAACAGTATATTCAGCATCTTCTATAATTCCTGGGTATTCTACTAACAGTGAAAGCTATCTGATAATTGAAAAAAATAGATACAAATTTATTTTTAATTCAAAACAAAAGTTGTAAATTTTTTTCAAAAAGCAGCAGGAAAGACTTTTAGTCACCAGCCTGGGTGCCTGCAGCTTCGGTGAGCACCACTTTACCTTCATAAGACCCCAAACAACGATTGTGCTGTAACTATAGGGTGATCCATCTAGGGGTAGTTTTTCAGAAAAAAATATATAAATTCAAATCAAGGGTGGAATCTTTATTGGTAATTTAAAAGGACATTTTATAGCATTAATTGTTGAATATAACTTCCTTCAAATGTTGACCGCAACTACGCCTCAGGTTTTCCATTTTGAGGGTCCAATTTTGGATGACTCGTTTGAGCACTTCCACCGGTATGGCTTTAATGAGACGCGTAATGTTGGCTTCCAAAACCTGTATCGTAGCTGGTTTGTCAGCATAGACTTTGGACTTTACCCCAAAGAAAAATGTCTAAAGGTGTGATATCGCTCGATCTAGGCGGCCAACTCACCTGTCCAAAATGTGAAATTAGCTGCTTTTCGAAATGACCTCTCAATAGATCCATTGTTTGAGCAGCTGTATGGGAAGTGGCAGCGTCCTGTTAAAACCAAGTGTCGTCAAGATTACGGGCTTCAATTTCAGGTAGCATAAAGATCGATATCATGGCGCGATAGCGAGCACCATTCACGGTTATATGGTAATATGCACCGATGATTCCACCGTGGTTTTTCTCGGTATAATGGCACCTCTTGAACCTCCTCTTGTCAGTCCAAATGCGGAATATTTGTTTATTGACTTTGCCGTTGAGCCAGAAATGGACCTCATCACTGAACAAAATTTTGGTCGAAAACAGCGATCTTCCCGCTTCTCACCTGACGCTCATTTCCATTGAAGGTAAATATTTTCAAAACATAATTGCCATAAAATGTCTTTTCAAAATACCAATAACGATTCCGCACTTGATTAGAATTTGTATATTTTGTTTTGTTCTGAAAAAATACCTCTAGATGGATCCCCCTTTATGTTAAGTGGCTATACTTATGTTAATTACTACATAATGATTAAATCACTACTATTTTTGGTAAAAATGAGGATAATCCTCCTAAGGATAACAAATTTTAAAATAAAAAAAATACTATAAAATACTTAAGGTCAGGAAGTTTTGCATTTAACGAGAATTGTCGGCAGTAGAGTTTTCCACCGAACACAATAAAAATCCCTGGCACTGCATACGTACTAAAACACATACACGCACACACGGTACAGTGCATGAATTGTAAGAATTTCTTTGTAGTTGCCATTCATTACTTTTCATTGCAATATCGGATAAATAATTTAGCTTATTTACGAAATTTTTAATTGAGTGGTTATAAAATTAACATAATTTTTTTTTGTTGAAATGTAAGGGTTGAATTTTTTCGAGTGTAGCTATATTATGTATGACAAACCGAATTTACGTCTAAACTTGGTAATTGCACCGATATCCCTTTTAATTGCTCTCTTTGTGTACATTTTGTGCCTTTATGGGAAACTTTTCCGTCCTAATTTCGATAATTTATAATCTCAAGCAGCTTCGGAAAAAATTTGCAGTCTTCTAGCTTAAAGCGTTTCGTCGCTAGTTTTCAACATTGGACACACACAGAAAATAGATTTGTTGCCACAGCCGACTTTTTTTTCTAACCGAATGATTGATGTTGCATGCACCTTGAGCGTATCATCAGTACAATGGAATGTTAGCTGGTGCTCTGTAACTTTCAGGAATTGTAACTGAAGTATCGGTAGAAAATGCGAAGTATCCGAACTCCAAAAAAATAATTTTTAAATTTAAAAGTCCACATGCCGCACTTAGGCACAAAAGGGACAAAAAACTGTTTGCTTATTCTTATATACTTAAAGCATAGGGCGGGTCATATCGAGGAAAAGATGATGACAGATTTCTACTGAATAAATTAAAATGACCGATTTGCTTAAAGCAGTAGTAGGATTATTTTCGCTTTTGGTTATGGTAAAAGTTAAGCTATCATCTAAATTGGCAAAACTATGGTTGGTACAACCACTAGTTATGGCAACCAAATACATTTTATGCGTTTTATTGGTATAACGGATCAATTCGTTGCGTCTACAATACGATTATTATCTCGTGGTATGTCGAACCGAATATGCTTTACGATTATAAATATTTGCTGATTGCAACCGAAATTATTTTTGTTTTGCAGCGGAATTTTAGTAGTTCCAACCGATTTTCAACTATTTTTTTCTGTGTGCGGATGCGAAATTGGTCAGAAATAGCTGGATCGCCAGAATTTGGCGACGATCAATAATATACCAGTATCAAGACAAGAGTGCACCGATGAACTTAAATCATTGTATGGCGATGAAACCCAGGTTTGTTCTCGTTGGATCCAGCACAATTTGACAATCGCACAAAAAAAAAAGGCTCGTGTCGATTGGTGCAAAGAAATTTTAAAAAAATACGATCGCGGTGCTTTAGAGGACTTTTATAAGCTCGTCACAGGTGACGAATCATGGATCTTTGCGTATGAGCACGAAACAAAACAGCAATCGACTGTGTTCGATTGATCGAAAGTTGTTCGTGGAGGAAGCACTCGAAGCAAATGGTCGCCTGTTTCTTCGGCAAAACTGGTCATGTGGCAACTGTTCCGCTTGAGCAAGGTAGGACGGTCAATTCGGAGTGTTACACCACAATTTGTTTGCCTGAAGTCTTCGGAGAAATTCGAAAAACGAACAAGAGAAGACGAATCATTGTGCACCATGAGCGAGCTCTTGAATTAATGGGTCATCCGCCGTACAGCCCTGACTTGGCACCCAATGAATTCTGTTTTATTCCCGCACATCAAGAAAAAAATGATTTCGTCGCCGGTTAAAGCGTTCAAAAACCATGTTTTGGGGTGTCTCAATCGGAGTAGAAAAAGTGCTCGACAATTGGTTTAAGCGCATGCAAAAGCCTATAAAACATGCTGGAGAATAATTTGAAAAACAATAAGACTATTTTTAATGATAAATATTCGTATTTTCAATTATAGGCCAGAAATATATATAGCAGCCCTCGTATAAACACTTTATGGGGTCTTCGATCAATCTTTCGGGGTACTGCAAAGCACTCCAGTGGAGGGCATATTAAATCAATAAATAAGTGTCGTCTTTAAATGAACCCATTATTCAGATACTTCTGTAAAAACGTGCCCTACACACATCTGATGGCACTAAACAAGTGTGGCAAAATGTAGCATCAGCTTTAAAGTATTGTAAACGTATGCATAGAAGAACAGAAAGAGCTCGAAAACTCGCCTCTGGTGTTCAAAAGTATTTGAATATGCTTTTGGTTTGGAGGTCAAAACCGAAAATGTAACCAGCCCCCACCGACTCCACTTGCTCACATTTAGAAATAAATGAAAATGTGGCCAAACCGCTTGCTGGTGAGAAAAAAGGACAAACGCTTGTGTGTCCAGCGAATGAAACTCGATTGAAAAGCAAACAGGCTGCTGATAAAGCGTGGACCATTTCCCCCCCTTCATTTTAAAACAGATGCTAACGCCGCCACCACACAATCATCATTGTCATCGTCATCATCATAAACCCTGACGAAATGACAGGACAATTTTTAACGCTATGACGCTTGAGTGTGCATAAAGGACTCTGATGACGAATACAACAGGACTAGGACAACAGCAGAACCGCCACTACAGCCACACCGACACCAACAACAGCGACCAGCATGACCAGCAATCCCACGACAGCCGCTTGTATGTACCGGATTGACCCGAAGCATTGCTGCTTCGACCAAGGACTGCCACCCCGGCACACAGTGGCCGCTACACCAACCCACCAACCAGCGTGACCACGACAACGATGAATAACTAAATATTTCCAATGTCTGTTGTTATGCGTCGTACGTGTCTGAAGTTTGGGTACGCCTTAAAATCCACGCCCGCACTTCGATGCACTGCCTATACTCCACGGAGCCGCGCCCTTCTCGTCATGACACATGACATCAATGCCTCATGCCTCTTCCAGCGACGTATACATGTTACGCATAATAATGAGGCGGCTATAGGGCCGCCGATTCGGCCCGTCCTGGCTCAACCGTAGTAAACGTTGAGGCGTTTTATGGTGCCATGGCAAATAACTACTGTTATATTTATTTGTACATAGCGGGCGGTTGGGGGTCGGGCGGCTGTGTTGGCGTAGTGCCGGGTATTGTTTAATAATTATTATTGAACCCTTTCCACATATGGCTAACATGTGCGGCTGGACTAACAACAACAACAGTTGAGGCCATGAGTGTGCCTCCAAGTAATAACCAGATGGACTCATAATGTACTCGTACTTGTTCGCAATTAATTGCGTTTATTTGCTTTTAAGTTTGAATTGAATTACGAGAGTCGCGAGTTAAAGGTTCAACAACCTTGGCGAAGGGTGGTGTAAACAGTGTGGAGAAAGCAGTTAAAGAGGTAGCGGTTATTATGGGAATAAGGATTTGTTTAAAAAGTATGTCGGAGCTTTACATTTTTAAGGTTCTGACGTTTTAGGTGGCAACAATGGCAATCTTTGACATTGGACTTATGTCGCAGTGGGCCCACAAAACCATTTAGACTTAAACGTTAAAAATCGAAACAATAATTTTATTGATTGGTCAATTTAATCTCGAAAAATTAAAAGGGTTTTATTGCTAATTGATTAGTTTATGAAAGATTTCAAAAAGAGGAATCAAGTGTAAATATTGCAGCTGTTTCTAAAAATGTGGCCCAAGACTAAAACCTCTTAATTTTGATCGATTGAATAATCGAAAAATAATAATCGATTGAATATAATATTTAGCAGAACAGAAACCACAGAACAACGCATTGAACATTCTGGCAGTTGGGAATTTAACAGCATGCCTAATGAAATAAAATCGATTACAACACTTTAACTTTTTAAATCAAGATAAAAAAATTATTTGATACAGAATATTGATATAGCTCCTGATATAGTTAAATACTTGCTATATATATTTCTGGCCTAGGCAACACTAGGTGTTGCCTGGCGCCATCTGACATTTTCATTGGAAAGTTTGACGTACTCAAAACGTTTTGACGTACGACCATCATTTGTGTTGTTTACAGTGACTTGAAAAAATCAATTTGGCAAAAAATTGTATTAACTCGTGAACATTTTCGTGGGATCATTTTTTACAACTTTCGGCGTGGATCACGACAAGAGTACATCGATGAACTTAAATCTTTGTATGGCGATGAAGCACCAACCTATAGCACTGTAAAAAACTGGTTTAATGAATTCAATCGTGGCCGACGCTTGCGCATAGACGAAGGTCGTGGTCCAAAAACGGCCGTTGTACCAGAGAACATTGATGCCGTGCGTAAACTGATAATGCAAGCTCATGTGACATACCGTGAGATACAGGCATCCTTGGGCATTTCTTCCACCAGCATGCATTCGATATGGCATGAACACCTGGCCGTAAAAAGGTTTGTTCTCGTTGGATCCCGCACAATTTGACAATCGCTCAATAAAAGGCTCGTGTCGATTGGTGCAAAGAAATTTTGAAAAAAATACGATTGCGTTGCTTCAAAAGACGATTATAAGATCGTCACAGGTGACGAATCATGGATCTATGCGTATAAGCCCGAAACAAAACAGCAATCGACCGTGTGGGTCTTCGAAGACGAGCTAAATCCCACGAATGTTGTTCGTAAAACTGGCAAAACTGGTCATGTGGCGACTGTTCCGATTTAGCAACGTAGGAACAATAAGAGAAGACGAATCATTGTACACGAACAAGAGAAGACGAATCATTGTGTACCATAACAATGCGAGCTCTCACACATTGGCTCAAACCAGCGCCTTTTTGACCGGCCAAAACGTCGAATTGATGGGTCATCCGCCGTACAGTCTTGGCTTGGCACCCAATGACTACTTTTTATTCCCGCACATAAAAAAAACAAATGCTTGGTCAACGATTTTCGTCTCCAGAAGACGCTGTTGAAGCGTTCAAAAACCATGTTTTGGAAGTGCCTCAATCGGGGTGGAAAAACGCTTCGACATTTGGTTTGAGCGCATGCAAAAGTGTATAAATCATGCTGGAGAATACTTTGAAAAACATTAAAACCATTTTTGATGATAAATATTCGCATTTTCATTATTAGGCCAGAAATATATATAGCAGCCCTCGTAGTATGGGATGCTCTTCAAATATTGTCACCTCAAGCACATTTTTTTCGTTAATGAACTAGCCTTATATGTGACAGCGCATAGAGAAAGGGACCTAAGGGTAAAAAAAATCAATTTTCCCATGCCCCAAAAGTGTTCCCTCCCAGAGATATGCGCGTTTTATGAAAGTGATTCTAAGCGCAAATAGAAAGGGATATAATCTTTAAAACGAACAAAACTGGTTTTTAACCTTAGGTCCCTTTTTATTTTGCGCGTCTCATATAAGGATTTTGAACTTTTGGTCCAGAGTTTTAAATAATATTTTTTCCTATAGATTTTAGCCACCCAAACACGAAAATGAATTTTAAAAATTTTCCTCTGATTAGTTTTCAGGAAAGAATTTTTCGATTTTTTTTACGATTTTTTTATGGGATGTCTCAGCTTTTTTGACTTTAACTCCCAAACGCTATTACCGATTTGATCAAGAGTGGTCTCAAATGAAAGGAACGCATTTCTAAAACTTGTTCATACAGGGTAATAGCCATTTCTCACTTAAATTAAGCAACCCATGTTTTGATTAAGAAAGTTCGTATTTTATGCTTAATTTATTTATATATTTTTATATTATTGTTTATATATTTTTTTAAATTAATGCACAAAGAATTCAATTTTTTTAAATTAAAATGCCTCTAACGTCAAAACTATTGAACATATTTTAATACCTTTGTGTTTGGGAGTCCAAAATCCATTTAGAACTTTGGACCTTGGAAAAAAATAATAATTCGTAAACTAGTAATCAGTTATCATAAAAAAACTATTAAATAAATGGCTGCCGCATTTGTTATAAACTAATACCGAACTGACGCCGACTTCAGTACACACAGTGGTGTCGAGTATTGTAGAGTCGTACATTTTTACATGTTCTCTAAGGCTGCCGCTATTGATCTGAAGAAATTGTTAAAAAATCTTCTTGCGATTCTTGAGTTGTAGTAAACCCCACCAAAAAGATACATTCACAGTGTAAAGCAATTTTTATAACAAATAGTTTATATATTTTTTCAAAATAAAATTATTATATAAAAAATATTTTTTTTTAGTTCGCAAAAGCTTTTAAATGAAGACGGAACTAACAACTAAAATTGTAACATTCCAGCGACCTTGATCGAAATATTGGAAAATAAAATTAACAACTATAAAAACGAAAGAAATTTAGTTTTTTCTTGTTTTTAAAGAAAGACCTAACAGCCAGCCAAAACTCAATATAATAAATTAATAATTCTATAATAATAATTCTATACTAACCTACATTTTATCTCTCACGCTAGCAATGATATTTCACCACATTTATTGCTGAACCCCCCGTAACTACTTTTACGGGGAATCCGCCTTCCCCGCCCACACCCTCTATGTTTGGAGAAAAGTACCATAAATCGCATTGAAAACTTTTTGATTTAAGCAAAGAATGAAAATGCTCCCAAAATGTCACACCTTATTAAAAGTTAAATGTGTTAATACCTTAACAGGATGTCGTACGTACACCCATCCATCCATCCAAGCTACATCCATCCCGACATACTTCAGGAATTTCCGTTCCGTTTTTCTCCCTAACATTTTTGGGGACTATGCACGTCATGCTTTCCCCTACACCATCTACTATCCGGTCGTCTCTTATCTAATTGGATTAATTTAAATTGTGTAGCGTCAACACTCGCACTCTCAACCAGTTGGCTAGGATTTGCTTAGCGCCAAAGAAAGCGATAATCACCGACGACATGTTGTTGTTGCTGTCGCTTCAAAAGACGAAAGATGTTAATTTTTAACTTTGTAACATTTGTTGTTGGCTTCCTTTTTCGTTAGACATTGTCTTTTTCGTTCTGCTTATTTCTTTTGGTAGCTAATTTGCTAAAAAGCTGCTCTATTTTTAACTGTGAGCGGAAAGTGTATATTTTTGTTGATGCTCAAAGGAAACGGAAATGACGTCATCATTAAGAAGTAACCCAGCGGGGAAAAGGAAGGGCCCAGCTGGGCCTTCTAGTTGTCCTGCTTAGGATGCTCGGAAGCATGCTTGGCGCATTTTACCTTCATTTCAAATTAACACAGGGTTAGATTGCAGAGCAAGACCTTCCACACTCATGTCTATTGGAAGGCCTTCCAGAAGGCCTGTAGAATGTTGGTCTTCCAGGATGTATAAATATATAAAATAAATATTTAAAAAATATTAATATTTACTTATTTAATTTTAATAACAACTGGTTAACACTAAATTTGCGACAGATGGTTTGAGAGTCATCTCTAGTTGATTTTGTTCTGCTGATCACGAATCTGGCCCCGATTTGCCAGATTTTCTCTAGTTTAGGAGATATTCAAATCCGTTTTATTTTTTTAATAAATGAACCCCTTACTGCTTTATTTGTGCACCGACTTTCATTCAACAATATTTCAACGATAAGATTACGCTTTTATTTTAGAGAGGAATTGTTGAAGATAACTGCAAAATTCTACAGAAACCTCGAATTTTCGTTACAAAAAATTACTTTAAGCTGCCTAAATTTTTAGAATTCTTTACCAGTGTTGTATTTTCATAATACTCGTAACTCCATTATAGCGTATTAAAATCCGATTTCAACAAGCTATCAACTAATCTTGGCTATAAAACGTTTTGCCGCAGTTTTTTAATTTTGCTGCTCAGTGTTATTAATTTTAAAATTTCAGTTTTTTTATTTTTTGATTTTTCTTCACTGGAATTCGAAACTACGACCTTTTGGTCCCTACTTCGATACGCTACTTAATGGCATACCGAACCAAATTGTGTGTCAAAGTCAAACGTCTTTTATACCATCACTGTCCATCTCTGTGGCTAACACTTTCCGTACTGCCTTTTCCAGCCATGGCAGCATGCCTTTCACAAGAAAGGCAGCCAGAAATGTTTATTGGTTTCATCTCATTGAAAATATGAAGGCCTTCTAGCAGGCTTCCTCAAAGAATGCGCCAACGAATGAGTAGATGATTTATTACAAGGCCTTCTTAGAAAAGCGACATGCGAAAATGTGTGGTGGATAAAATTTCCTTTGCAAAGAAGGCCTTCTGAAAAGCCAAAATTTGGAAGGCTTAAACGAATGTGTACTGGATCTTAAAAGAGGCCTTTAATAAGGTCGTCCTTTGAGAAGGCCTTGTCAATTTTCCTGCTGGTAATAGCTAACGCACACATAGACACATCGGCATCAGCATCAACACCATCAGCGTCGCCGAAATCAACCGTAGATAAGCAAGCGCAGTGAGAAGTAAGGCAAATGAAGCGCTCATTCCATGTCCAGACTTAATAGATAGAGAGACGGTACATTAGGTTTTGTATAATGTTGGTAACATCTGGAGGTTAAACAACTTCAAGGGCTATAAAGAAGGCAGACGATCTAGGCAGACGATCTAGGCAGACAAAATAAATAGCTTAGAGAATTTTTAATAAGAAATTGTAACCTTATGGCGAGGTGCATTAAGAAAAAAACATTTTTTTTACCCATTGGAATCCAATTGGTTTGAGTTTTGTCCTTTTTAAGCCACGCCAAAAGAGTCAGAGAATTTTATGAATTCAAAACCTTTATAATATCAGCTTGTTTACTGTGGAATGAATAAATACTTTGCTTTCATACGCCACCTTATAATGCCCGAGCTTTTAAATGACACTTCTTTCTATAGAATAGTCTTTCTGTTTAAAGTTTTATAAAGAGCTAAACATATGTTTTATAAAGAGTTTAAAAGTTTAAGTTTAAAAAAGCTTTAAAATATCAACTTGTTTACTGTGCAAATAATAAAAACGTTGCCTTTATACGCCACGTCATAATGCAAGAGTTTTTGTAAGGTACTTCTTTCTATAATATAAGTAGTGTTTTTATTCGAAGTTATATATTTTTATAATTTATATTTACCATAACTCTGGTCTTATGTTTTAGAGATAAAAGCTCTAAAATATCAGCTTGTTTGCCACGTCATACCAGAGCTTTTCAATAGTACTTCTTTCTATAATATAGTTCTTCTTTTTTGAGTGGACCTTTTGCATATATTTTCACTAATCGAGGTCTACTTGCAGAAGTATTTTTATATCTGCTCATGATTTTCAAGAGTGTCTCGTTTGCAAGAAAAAAAGCGCCCTCTATTGCAGAAATTGGCGAGTAACTAAGGACGTATAGCCTCGAGAGAGTCTCGGGGATAGAGAGTACACACAGAGAAAAAGTCAGTTTATAATCGGTCCGAACAACAAAATTTCTGTTAGACGAGAACACTTTCAGTTCAAAAAAACAAAATGTTACTAATAATGACGATTGGACTTACCATAAGATGATTGCTGACCAATATTATGGAACAGTTAACATAATAATCGGTCACATTAACCGAATAAAGTTAAAACTATTGGTTGCTAGAACCGCCTGTTGTGGCAACTAATTTATTTGAATAAAACCGTTTGATACAAACAACAATTGGAAATGACAATAAATTATTTTGCTATACCAACCGAAAACGGTTGCATTTTAGAAACAATTTAATTGTTAAAATAAAAACACAATTTAAAACAAAAAATATTGCGGCGGAGTATTAGGGTTGCCGAAAATCATATTGTCGGAAAGGAATTTAAGATATACGGTGGGCCATTTAAAATTTTTAATTTTAATCGGCTGTAAAACAAGTACTAATAACTTTTTCAAATTTCTGGTTTTATGGGAAAGGTTGAACTTTCAATAATGGAACAAGTGACCCTATGCCTTTAGATGGTCTTTGTGTGCAATAGTGCCACAGCAAAATATTACAGCTTCAAGGGATCGTACACTGAAAGCACTGTGAGAAATTTTTATTAAAACATTTCAAACTTTTCAAAACATTTTAATTTATTAAATGAATGAAAACATTCTCAGAATGGCACACGCTATTATAAGTTAAATATAAGAATTATAAGGGATCGTCTCTAGATGGCGCTGAGTATAGAGGATATTCTTAGCTTCTGGATCAGTTAACACGTTTATTGGTATCTCATTTTTTGCTTTGTGGTAAACTCTATTTTATTGTCTTTATTAAAGATAAAGATACCGCCCTCTGGCGGTAGTAATTCAAGAGGAAAATGTTTTAAAAGATGCATCTGCTAATACTCGTAGCTCATACCATATTATAAATTGAATAAATCTATAAAAAGTCTATATATTTATATATTGCATCTAACCATTCTAGCAATTTCGTTAGAAAACAAAAAGCCACTAATAGAGGCTACCAACAGTTCAATATTGCTGACCTTAATTTAATTCTTAATTGCTCTGATTTTTTTCGTTTATTTAGTCAGCCTCGTCTACTGCTTTTATTGTAGATGTGCTCAAGATAGTAGGTTGCCTTTGCTGCCGTCTGTGCCAGGAGTCCCACGAATACTTGTCAACATTTTTCAAAATAATTTAATGAAGTTAAAAGGAAAACGGAAGACATCTATAAATATAACCTGCCAAATGGGAGAGGCGGGCGTTGAAAGAAAGATAGGCCCAAATAATTAACGATAAAAATAAAGTTTAAATATCAAATAAGAGCAACAACAACAAAAAAATACTGGCAGCATTTTAGCTAAAGGGCCATCAACAATTGATGCTAAATATTGTAGAAAATATGAGAATAATAAATTTTTATAACAAAATTAAATACGGGAAGAATGACTGATACGAGTATCAATCAGTTCAACATCCGTAATAATAAAATCGAATATTCTTTAGAGATAAGTGATATATGGAAAGAAGGTAAGAAGGCCGCCAAATTGCTCAAATTTTTACTACTCAACTTTTTTATATTTGACCGAAATATTTGTTAAATAATATCTAAATAGCAACAAGGAAACTTTTATCAAATCAGTTAGCTGTGTAGATGGCGCTGACTTAGAATTTATTGAGAGTTAATTACTTAAAGTTATTGTTCGGAAAGAATTACTGCTATCATTTAAACATCCATAAAAATAAAATCGAATATTCTTTGGACATAGTTAATGTATTGAAAGAAGGTAAGAGGGCTGCTAATAATGAAAATGCTGGCCTAATAATGAAAAGCGAATATTTATCATCAAAAATGGTTTTATTGTTTTTCAAATGATTTATACACTTTTGCATGCGCTCAAACCAATTGTCGAAGCACTTTTTCCACTCCGATTGAGACACCTCCAAAACATGCTTTTTGAAAGCTTCAACAGCATCTTCTGGCGACGAAAATCGTTGACCAAGCATTTTTTTCTCGATGAAGTCATTGGGTGCCAAGTCAGGGCTGTACGACGAATATTCCATCAATTCGACGTTTTGGCCGGTCAAAAAGGCGCTGGTTTGAGCCAATGTATGTGAGCTCGCATTGCCATGGTGCACAATGATTCGTCTTTTCTTGTTTGTTTTTCGAATTTCTCCGAAGACTTCACGCAAACAAATTGTGGTGTACCACTCAGAATTGACCGTCCTACGTTGCTCAAGCGGAACAGTCGCCACATGACCAGTTTTGCCGAAGAAACAGGCGACCATTTGCTTCGAAGTGCTTCTTCAACGAACAAATTTCGTTGGATTGGCTCGTCTTCGAAGACCCACACTGTCGATTGCTGTTTTGTTTCGGGCTCATGCTTATAGATCCATGATTCGTCACCTGTGACGATCTTATATAAACGTCTTTTGAAGCACCGCGATCGTATTTTTTCAAAATTTCTTTGCACCAATCGACTCGAGCCTTTTTTTGAGCGATTGTCAAATTGTGCGGGATCCAACGAGAACAAACCTTTTTTACGGCCAGGTGTTCATGCCATATCGAATGCAGCTGGTGGAAGAAATGCCCAAGGATGCCTCTATCTCACGGTATGTCACATGACGATCTTGCATTATCAGTTCACGCATGGCATCAATGTTCTCTGGCACAACGGCCGTTTTTGGACCACGACCTTCGTCTTTGAGCGAAGGTCGTAGTCATTCATTTAACCAGTTTTTTACAGTGCTATAGTATGGTGCTTCGTCGCCATACAAAGATTTTAGTTCATCGATGCACTCTTGTCGTGATAATCCACGTCGAAAGTTGTGAAAATGATCGCACGAAAATGTATACTGGTTAATTCCCTTTTTTGCCAAATCGATTTTTTCAAATCACTGTAAACCACACAAATGATGGTCGTACGTCAAAACGTTCTGAGTACGTTTATGCTAAAAAATGACGAAGTTTCCAATGGAAATATCAGATGGCGCCAGGCAACACTTAGTGTTGCCAGAAATATGTATAGCAACCCTCGTAGTAATTTTAAAATATTTATTAGACATACGCTCCTGGGTACGAGTATGCACATGTTTAAGAACGGAGTTAAACAGAAAAACTTTTACCAACCCTACGGGATATTGGAGCGGTACAGAACCAGTCACGTGGATAGGTCCCTCATAGATAGGGACCGGTCTTAGTATCGACCCAACTATGTTTATGAAAAGAACCGGTAACTTTTACATGGCTTTGTCATTGGATTGAGTCAATTGACACTGCTTAGATACGATGATGTGACATATCACGGGACTGATCAAAAAGGACAGGTGCCATTAAAGTACCCATCATAGAATGCCTCTCAGTTGTACCCATCCCAACTGCACCAGTCAGAAGTCACCAGGCTAAGTCCAAATTCAACTTGTCACAGAACTAGTCTCAATAAACTAATTACAAAACCAGTACAAATTGAACCGGTGATACACACTCCGAATTTTGTAATTCGTATAAACCATTGAAATACAATGTGGCATAAAAAATACCCAGTAAGAGGAATTATTTCAAATTTCAAATGTAGAGATCAACAGGAGGAAATATTTCAATTTCACATGTAGAGATCAAATTTATACGATATATGTAAAAAAGCGTAAACTTAAACTAAGAAACTCTTTTTGATCATAATTCTTTTTTCAAAATAGTTTTGAGATCAAATTAAATTTAAAGGGAAAAGTATTTTAAGCATCATTTTTATCGATGATTATTAAAATGAAAGTAAATCAAAAGAAAATTAAAAAAAAAGTAAATTTACATCAGACTGTATTTTGAAATTGAAATATGAAAGATGGCAAAGATTTAGTCATCATTTATATCAAGAGTGAAAATTTATAACATTTCCAGAAATAAAGTTCACATGTGTTCATAAAAATTTGGCGACTTTGAATATTTCAAGTAATTGACACTATTCTATCCAAACTGAACCTGTTCTGTAATAGGTTCTGTTTTCACCGGTTCTCGATTCGGTACTTTCAGGGAAATTGACTCTTTATTTTCCGTAAGGAAATTATTCATAATTTCTGTGCGTATAAGTCGACTTTCTTTTAAATTAATTTGTTATCCTCGTTATTGCTTGAATCTTAGCTTTTAAATGGGTATTTCTACTTTACTGAACACTTTTTTTTATTTGTTCTTAATTTCTTAAAATTTGTGTAGTTCTTAATTTGGTTTTTGACAATTTTAAAGCTTAATTTTCGAAAGTTCCATTTTTCTGTGCCCATGGTCATATTCTACCTTTGCTACCTAAGGCTACCTTTTGAAATGTGCCACCATATCACACCACCAATGTAAAAGAACTTAAGTCAAATCTCTATGACTGTCATAATGCTCCACACCCCGCACGCAGAGAAAAAACATGGTAATTACATGATCACGGCAATCATAATATGTTCTCCGCAATAAAAGTATGTTCGTCACAACCATATCATTGTTAACTGAATTTATTTTTGACAATAGTATAATTGCTGCAATGTTAATATTGTTGAAATGTAACAATAGTATTATTGCCAAATTTAAAAATGAAAATTTGGTTATAGCAACAATATAAATATGGCTGGTGTGACAAAAGTATTGTGTTTTGCGTTTTATGTTAACAATAATATGATTACGGCAATCATACTGATTGATTGTAATTTTTCGTCATTTAAATATGCTTTTAAGAACAAATGTTATTGGTACGGATCTAATGCAATAATAGTACTTTTTTTTATCGAAACTCAAATTTTTTAAACAAGCTGCTTTGGCTCTGTTTAACTGAGATATTTTTAATAAAAACGCTTACGTTTATTTAAACTTATTTTTTCTACTGTGAAATAAGTCACTCCTATTATTAAGAATTTAATGTATTTTTGAATAATTTTCATAATTCAAATCTATGGTTGACAACTTAAACCAATTCTAATAAATTATATTGGGGATCATAGTATAATTGTGTGTGATCATACTATGGTTGTAGGGATCATAACATGGTTGCGTGTGAATCATACTATGGTTGTGATAATCATACTATGGTTGTATATGAAACATATTATGGTTGTGAGGATCATACTATGGTTGTGGGGATCATAGTATGGTTATGTGTGAATCATACTATTGTTGTGAGGATCATAGTATGGTTGTATTTGAATCATACTATTGTTGTGAGGATCATAATATTGTTGTAGCACAACCATATAACCAACAATAGTATTATCCTCTTCGAATATTGTCACCTCAACCATACTTTTTCTCTGCGTGCGGTTTCTACTACTTCTTTGTTGTTTGTCTATTTTAAAAATTATTTTTCTCAAAATTTACTCTGCATATGGCCATGATTGTTTGTACTGTCCACATTCAGCTCAGGCCTTATACATACTGACCTATCCTAATAGCTTAATTGTTGCCCTTTTCTTCCCCTCCGCCACAAAAGTGTATAATAAAATATGAAAGTATGTATGGATGATGCCGTCACATTTAAGCCCCCCTCCACGTAACATCTGTAAACACATTTGGCCTTTTTTGGCCCCCATTTAGTTTGGGTCACACGCTCTTGACGCTGGTTGTGAAAACAAAGTCGTTTTCCCGAACCCTTAGCAAAAAAGGTGTTTTCCAATACTTGCAGTATTGGCTTTGTGCCTTTGCTCGCTCATAGAGAATTTTGAATTTTTCTCTCTGAGTCGGTGTAATTGAAATGGTAACGGATGTGGATTTTTTTAATTGAAAGTTTTGCTGTTTTTGTTTGTCGTCTTGAAATTTTAATTGTTTTGTATTGCAGCAACTTCTGTTGTCGTTGCTCACTAATTGTGTCCACATGCCCCCAAAAAAAAGAGATATGCATGTCACGATTTAACCTTTTTTCTTTATTTGATACGTTTTTTGTTCGATTTAGCTGTTGTAACCGAATGTTACATGGATGTCTGAGATGTTGTTTTTCATTGAGAGTGAGAAGTTCTGCAGTCTGATACTCCTGACTGTTCGTTGGTAATAAAAGATTCTAAGACTGTAGGTTTAAAATTTAAAAAAAATGGTGTAATCGAAGAGTAAAAGTGCGTAAGAGTTTGGTCAGTTTTTCATGATCAGTTGGGTTTAAGAAAGCTGTCTGGAAGATGCGTGCCGCATTTGCTCTCAATTGACCATAAACGTAATCGTGTGAAAACTTCAAAGGATTGTTTGGAGTTTTTTAACCGCAATTCGAATGAGTTTTTGCGCTGTTTTGTAACTGTGGATGAAGCTGGATCCATTGCAACACTCTGGCGACCAAGTAGCAGACTTAACAATGGGTTCCTCCGGATGAACCGGCTTCGAAGAAGGCCAAGGTGACTTCGTCCATCAATAAGTTGATGACAACAGTTTTTTTGGGATGCACGCGGGATAATCCACATCGATTACCTCAAAAAAGGAAAAAGAATAAACGGCGAATTTAATGCCAAGTGTTGGATTTAAATAAAAGGACCCCATATTGCCAAGAAAAAAATTATTTTTCATCAAGATAGTGCATACGTGTGCAGTCTCATTAGCAAAACTACATGATTTAGGTTGCGAATTGTTACCTTATCCGTTATATTCATCGGATTAAGCCCTAAAGAAATGGCTCGAAGGGAAGAAATTCAGCTCCAACGGTGAAATTATTGATCACAAAAAAAGCATATTTTTTGAACATCGAAAAATCATATTTTTTCGAAGGGTTATTAGAGAAACATTGGAATTAAGTATATTGAGCTAACAGGAGAATATGTTGAAAAGTATTTTTTTATTCAAAAAGTCACAGAATTCTTGATATGCCCTCGTTATTAAAAAAAGTTATCCCTATTACGAGGGCTGCTATATATATTTCTGGCCTAATAATGAAAATGCGAATATTTATCATCAAAAATGGTTTTATTATTTTTTACAGTATTCTCCAGCATGATTTATAGACTTTTGCATGCGCTCAAACCAATTGTCGAAGCACTTTTTCCACTCCGATTGAGACTCCTCCAAAGTATGGTTTTTGAACGCTTCAACAGCATCTTCTGGCGACGAAAATCGTTGACCACGCATTTTTTTCTTGATGTGCGGGAATAAAAAGAAGTCTTTGGGTGCCAGTTCAGGGCTGTACGGCGGATGACCCATCAATTCGACGTTTTGGCCGACCAAAAAGGCCCTGGTTTGAGCCGGAGTGTGAGAGCTTGCATTGTCATGCAAGCTCTCACACAATGATTCATCTTCTCTTGTTCGTTTTTCGAATTTCTCCGAAGACTTCAGACAAACAAATTGTGGCGTACCATTCAGAATTGACCGTCCTACGTTGCTCAAGAGGAACCGTCGCCATATGACGAATATATGACAGGCGACCATTTGCTTCGAAGTGCTTCTTTTACGAACAACTTTCTTTGGATTTGGCTCGTCTTCGAAGACCCACACGTTCGATTGCAGTTTTGTTACGGGCTCATACGCATAGATCCATAATTCGTCACCTGGGACGATCTTATAAACTTCTTTTGAAGCACCGCGATCGTATTTTTTTTAAAATTTCTTTGCACCAATTGACACGAGCATTTTTTTGGAGCGATTGTCAAATTGTGCGAGAGCCAACGAGAACAAACCTTTTTTACGGCCAGGTGTTTGTGCAATATCGAATGTATGCTGGTAGAAAAAATTCCCCAGGAATGTCACATGACGATCTTGCATTATCAGTTCACGCACAGCATCATTGTTCTCTGGTACAACGGCCGTTTTTTGACGACCTTCACGACCTTCGTTTTTGAGCGAGCATCGGCCACGATTGAATTCATCATACCAGTTTTTTACAGTGATATACAAAGATTTAAGTTCATCGATGCACTCTTTTCGTGATAATCCACGTCGAAAGCTGTGAAAAATCATCTCACGAAAATGTTCACTAGTTAATTCCATTTTTTAGCCAAATTGATTTGTTCAAGTCACAGTAAACAACGCAAATAATGGTCGTGCGTCAAAACGTGTGTTCTGAGTACGTGTGCGCTAAAAAAAATGTCAAAATTTCCAATGGAAATGTCAGATGGCGCCAGGCAACACTTAGTGTTGCCTATGCCAGAAATATATATAGCAACCCTCGTATCAAAAATATGTTTCCATGACTCATTCGCACTTAAAATATAAATCCTTATTAACCGGATTTCGTGTCAAAATCTCTTTTAATAAGAAACGAAATTGACTACCGAGAATGGGGGCCGGCATAATTAACCCAAACATTTATTCTGGAGGATTCTGGCGTTTAATTGCTATATAGCTATTGCTCATTAGCAGCTTTATACTTTAGAGCATGCGGCTGCGCACATTTAACGAGAATTACTGGTTGTAGAATATTTCACCGAACAAAGTAAGCAGATTAAAAATCTCTGCGCACATATAAAAAGTAAAATATTAGAATAAAAGTTTATCAAAAATGATTTTAAGTTTAACTCAAAACAACATTTAGAAGATTTCGAATTTTAAAATTTAAATAACGCACTGAATAACTCTAAAAGGGCAATAGTTTCTAAACATATTGGCTTTTGGGTATATTTTTGACATATTAAATAAGAGCATCCAATGCAAATATAGATAAATTTTGAAGTTTTGGCTGAGACTAGAGTCGGACGCACTTCTTTTTAAGTTGAAATTTAAAACTTGTTATATTTTCCTGAGCAACTACACCAATGTTATTATGCATGGAATATTACGCTGCCAAGCTTTCTGATGAAGGTTGTCACGGACCCGAAATCGATAAAAAAAAAGTGCGCATCCACTAGATTCAATGTCACTGTCACAAAAATCAAATTTGTCTTCTATTTAAATATAACGCGTGATCCATTTCGAGGTTCCCTACTTTTTTTAAGAAAAAAAACACAGAAAATTCAAGTTGATTGGGGACTGATTATTATCATTTGACAGAAAATTCTTTGGCATTTATTTTTTTGAAGATTATGTCTATCAAATGTTGGCCGCGGCTATGTCTCAGACGTTCCATCTGTTGAGTCCAATTTTCGATGACTCGTTTGAGCATTTCGGCTGGTAACTGGCGAATGACACACGCGATGTTTTGTTCGAAGACGTGAATCGAAGCGGGTTTGTCCGCATAAACTTTAGACTTTACAGATCCCCACAGGAAAAGTCTAACGGTCTGATATCACATGATCTTGGTGGCCAATCGACCGGCCCAAAACGTGAAATTATCTGTTCACCGAAGTGTTCTCTCAATAAATCCATTGATTGATGCGATGTGTGGGAAGTGGCGCCCGTCTTGTTGAAACCAAATGTTGCCGAGATCACGAGCTTCAATTTCAGGCATCAAATAGTTGGTTATCATGGCACGACAATAGGCGCTATTGATGGTTACGTTCTCATCGGCATAATTATTGAAGAAATATGGACTAGAACGTGAATTTTCGTATAAAGTCGAACGATTAGTAAACGTTGTTCAGTAGTAAGTCTTTCCATGATAAAATGCCAAACAATACAAAACAAAAATACCATGACATCATGACACGACTCACACGTGATATGTCAAAAAAAGGCCATTGAAAAAAGTATCTCTACTTGGATTACCCATTATATAGATACAAGTGGTCTCGAGCCGGTTACAGGGATTAATCAAAGATAACAAACGAGCTAAACAAAATAAAAGTACTAAAATATATCTATCGGTTTATAATTCTAAAGTTACAGAGTTTTGGCCTGTAAAAACGATTCTAAACCACTGTGTGCCGGTCTGACGGCTTTGGCTGATTAATGAAGATGGCTTTGTCTGTTAAATGCAGATGGCGTTGTAGTGCTTTTATCTGTTGGTCGTCCCAGCCAGTCATGTCTTTACTTTATACGAGACATCATTAGCTCATGTAACAAAAATTAAGCAAAAACTACCAACAACGAATATTTTCATTTTGAGGACGCCGGGGCCAACAGGACCGTGGATATATGAGAACCTGTTCACAGCCAAAATTTTTAAAATTTTCATTTTGAGTTATTCATTTTTCTTAAATAAAAGCTAGCATAATTAAGCTTTAAATGTAAGAAATGGGCTACATTTTTGATTATAAGTATTTAATTTACGATAACAGAACGATTAATTTTTACTCGCCTTACATTTCCTCTAAAGGTACTCCTTGAATATTTTTTGGAATACCCACAAAAACAAAAAAAAAAAAACAAGTAAGTAAGTGCTATAGTCGGGCGTGGCCGACTCTATGATACCCGCACCACTATAAATGTGATTAAGTCTCCTGTTAATCGAAAGCACTCGTCGCTATTTCTATCTGTATCTATCACGCAAGCACTAAGCCTTTATACCCCATACCACTATGTGGTGAGGGTATAACAATTATAGTTGGTCCACATTTTCATACCTTGTTTTCGGACCCTGTGCCATCCCACGGACGAGATAAATCATTTGGCTTGACATATTTAAAGTCCTGAGGCAATTCCCTGTCATTTGAGGGGTCACACTAAAATCCGGGTAAACCGAAACTTTTGGACCCTCCTAATGGACCCTGCGGCCAAAACAGGTCGAATTTTTTTCTGTATTTAAAATTGTAAGATAATATCCTTTCATTTAAGGGGTCACACTTATATTTAAAATCATGGGTCCATTTTTTGGGTTCTGAAGGCCCCGTAGGTCCGAGAGGCGGGTCCAACTATTTTTTTTACATTTTGTGGTCAGTTCTACATCGAATGGCATATTTTTTTAATTTGTTGACCAATGCACGCGACATCAACTGGATTTGGACAAAATCCGGGAGTTCCTTTGTATGGGGGGTCTATCAGAAAGTGCTCCGATTTGGACCAAATTCAATAGCGTCCGTCCTTGTCTCAATATATTACCACATGCCAAGTTTCATCAAGATCGGTGCATAAATGCGACCTGTACTTTGATTACAAGAATAGATGGACATCTTTACATCCAGCCAGCCGACCAGCCAGCCAGCCGACCAGCCGACCAGCCAGCCAGCCGACCAGCCAGCCAGCCGACCAGCCAGCCAGCCGACCAGCCAGCCAGCCGGCCAGCCAGCCAGCCGCCCAGCCAGCCAGACATGGCTAGATCGACTCAAAATGTAATTCTGAGCAACTTTCTCTCTGGTCCCGGTATTCTAACTCGATTCCTTCGATGTGTTACAAATGCAAGCACTAAGCCATTATACCCCATACCACTATGTGGTGCGGGTATAACAAAGTTGTCGTGTCTGGCATGCAGTATGTGTGACACATACGTACATACATTTTAATTTTGTATGTCCTTTTTATTTCTGAAAACTAAATAATTGTTAAATGTTCAAGTTCACTTATTCACAGAGATGTTGTTGTTGTTGATGTTTTTGTTTCTGTGGTCTTGGTGGCCTGCATCCCTGAACGTTCAACTTTGGCAGTAACTCGAGCAACTGGCGGAATGACTGGGCGGATGGCAGGCCCAATAGTTGGTAAACTGTCCGCTGTCCATTTGTCACCGAGGCCGGTCGAGAGTTGCTGACGTTCGTTCACTCGGACCAAAACAAGCACATCCCACAGTTGAGGGTCCTGTGAAAAGGACCAGACTATATGTACTAGAATGAACGGAGGACAACTACTTCAGCTACAGAATAAAGTTAGAAAATATGTTTTTTGTTTTGTTTTAAATGCAACTTAAATGTCACACAGAGCAGCAAAACAAAATAGAACAACGACAATAACAAATTGTTGGTATGAATCGAAAACAAATTGCAAAAAAAACGAAACAGAAGGAGGCGGCCAGGGGACGTGCGATTATGTGACCGACATGACCTTTGGCATGAAAGCCTGCAGGGAATGATCAATGCCTGGACAATGGTGGCGGCATAGTCGTGCGTACATGGTGATGGTGTCCTGCCAGTTGTTGGTAGTTAGTCATGTTGCACTAGCACTAGTCCATAGCTCCTAGATGTGGCATGGACATGTGTTTGTGTGTGTGTGTGTTACGAAAAAGTTAAAATGCTTATGTTTACAACAGCAGAAACAACAATTAACTTTGTAAACATATACTCGTACATGCGAATGTATCCGGTTTTTTAGTTTTCAGTTTTTTGTTTTAGTCTTTGTCGGGCTGATGTCCTTGCAGCCGGAAAACAATAGAAAAAAAAAATCGGAAAAAATAGACAACACAATAGCCAGCAAACACCACACAAATGGAGAGTTAAATGTTAGGAACCCATAACCCCGACAGCAAATGATTGATAATATGCGATAAATCATTGTGTGTGCTCGTTGGACTTTGGGGGATAAGGGCAACAGAATTGCTGGGGAAAAAACCTAGGGAATTTTTGAGAGATAATACGGTAATGGTATTTTAGTTTTAAAAAAAATTTCGTTATTTTAAATGTTATAGGAACAGTGACCTTTTCGACTTGGCAAACGAAATTTTTTGTTACAACCGATTTTTGATTACCAACCAAATGAATGTGGTTGTCTGTACTTTAAGGAGTAGGAGGAGGTTTTAAACGCCATAAATACGATTCCATTCCTGGAAATGATCAATCCAGATTATTTCCTCTTTAATTTTTGTTTTTATTTACAAATGCAGAATCCCAGAAGTACAAGTTATGTCAAGCCTCTTTGACTAACAATTTTCGAAAAAAAAACAAATTGCCGGGTTTAAAATTTGAATAACGACTGGTCCATTTTTTGGCCAATATGAAAATTTGTTTTAATGTCATTCCAATCCATACTGAATTAATATATGCCAACTAACATCGTCATACCGTCTCTCTGTAGAGTCGGTAAAGGTATATTGTAGTCTATTCGGCAATTGTTTAAAGAAAACTCTGAAAGTGAGGTTACCACAGTAGTTCTCATTCATTTATTCAGAATCTGATTTTAAGAGTTGAGTTTACCTTTCAGCAGCGATAACAGCAGAGGGCAGCCAGGATTATAAATGCCACTTTGCCATATTGTAAAAAAAGCTTGTAACAAGGAAGAATATAGATGCAAGCACGCATAATGCAACCATGTTATGATCCCTACAATCATAGTATGATCACACGCAATTATATTATGATCCCCAAAATAATTTATTAAAATTGGGTAAGGTTTCAACAGTAAATTTGAATTATGAAAATTATTTAAAAATACATTTAAATCAAAATAACAGGATTGGATTATTTAACAGTAGAAAAAATCAGTTTAAAAATGCGTAGGCGTTGTAATTGAAAATATTTCACTTAAACCAAGCCCTTTGGCAGTTTCTTTGAAAAATTTTAATTTTCATAAAAATGAACTATTATTGCACAAGATTCGCAACAATAACAAAGTTTTTAAAAGCATATTCAAATGAAGATAAATTACAATCATACAGTATGACTGCCGTAATCATATTATTGTTAACATAAAGCCCAGAAAACATAATACTTTTATCGCACTTACCATATTTATTTGTTGCTACAACCATATTTTTATTTTTTAATTTGCCAATAATACTATTGTTACATTTCAACAATATTAATATTGCGGCAATCATACTATTGTCAGAATTAAATTCAAAAAACAATGCTATGGTTGCGACGAACTTACTTTCATTGCGGAGACAATATTATTTTTGCCGTGGCCATATATTAACCATATTTTTCTCAGCGTGTATGATATTATTATTGCCGTGACCATATATTAACCATATTTTTCTCTGCGTGTATGTAAAATGATCTCCTGAACCGAAATTGAGTGTCTGACACGTAAACTTAGTTTACGAGATATTGTGATTTCTTATTGGGACAATAATGGTATGTAAGTATTAATCTATAAGTATTTTCGGGTATAGGAATTAAACAAGTCAAATGTCAAGGCCACAACTGATTCTCAAGGATACATATCATCTTATAATCACTACGCACTTTATTGTATCCTTTAACGGCCAATCAAAGTCTCTACCGTTAAAAAAGTCCTTAAAACCCCTGAAGCCCAACTTTGTTAAGGCAAACTTCATATAAAGTGAGGTTGAAAAATACAGACAAATATTGTCTCTTATTCTTTTTTCTATTAATATAGCAAAATTATTTTAAACCCTTTTCCCTCATTGACCCATATAACAACTTTCCTTCAAGGATAGCTTACATAAGTACGAGTATGTATCGTAAATTCGTATGTCCCTTTGAACGTATGTATTTGTTGTCACTTATCGACAAATGAAAATTGCTTTTCGGTGTGACAGTGTTCGGGAAAAGTAAAACTTTCACTAAATGCAACAACAAACCGCTATCCAAAGACCACTTAATGTTATCCAAACACTTTAAAAAAGATCGTAAACATCTGGACGCAGAAAAGCTAAATGCCATCATCGACACCCAACCCTTTGCCGTACCGCCTTCAACTTCGCTCCCTGTCGCTGGGAATGGCTCAATAAGGAAACCAAGTACAATTCCTTGTACTATGGTCAATTTATTACGACAACTATGGCAAGCATTTACCATAAGGCGAATGGCAAAAGGACTATTGGAGGAAAGGGAGAGAGAGAGAAAAGACAACCTTGTTACACTTACATTCTTATCTAACGACCCAATATGACCTTATGTTGCCAAGGCACAGTGGTTGGCAGCTTAAGGATCAAAACATTTTGAAAGGGAAAAAGTAGATTTTAGGAAATGACAAAGGTCCTTGAATAAGATCTAAGCAGACTTAGGAAAGCTAATCTATTTTTTTTCTATATAAATTTTGTAAAAGATTGGCAATTCTAATTATTATTTTTACCAAGCAAAAGACCAGGCTTAATACCCCGCAAACAAATAATGTTCATACCTTTCAGCAGGTTTGTAAGAGAGAAATTCGATTTTTTCGCATACATTGTGTTGATGGATTGCATTAGCTGACAAAAAGCTTGTACCGTTTTAATATCATCCCTGCTCTACGAGTATATGTACTGCCGTCTTTCATATAGTAAAAATTTCTTAAGTAGTCTGACTGCTATACATTTTGCTGACATGTAACTTAGTATGTATGCAAGAAAATTCGCAATAACCTTTTCATCTACAAAACAAACCAAATCTACACATTTTATACCATTTTGTCATTCCGTTTGTAAAACCTCAAAATATTGATCGAAGACCGCATAAAGAATATTTTTTTTTTGGATCGTAGCAAAAAAGGCAATGAAGTCTGTCTATCTTTCAGTGGAAAGCAAAGTACAAATCGCAAAGTTGAAGCTAGGTGGATCAACATTTATAGAGAGTTCATGTTGATGCCCTCAAAGAAATGGGCCAGATCGGGTAAGACCAAAAAATTTCCCCACACCGAAATTGAGCTCATCTCTCTTGTTATTTTTGGAGAGTTTTTGCCTATAAATCACCACAATCAACTTTGATCGGTGCGAAATTTGTTTATTGTATTACGTGAGGCCAGAAAATATTTTTGGCTTCATTAGGTCATGGTTTGACTAGAGGGCGTGGTATCGCCCATAATGCTCTGCATTGAGAAAGTCCATACATCATGAATTGTTAGACGGATGACTATATAATTGCTTTCTATAAGACTGAAACGAAAAGAAACAAACCCTGGGAGGAAAGTAGAAGGTGCCACGCCCACCTTTAAAAATATATTATTTGCTACCTATTAGGGTACATTAGATCATTAATGGACTAGGGGCGTGGCATCAGCCATTAAACTCTGCATTTAGAAAGTCGATATTTCATGAATTTTTAAAGAGATGACAATAATATTTGCTACCATGAGATTGGCATCAAAAGAAACCAACACAGGCTAAAAAGTAGGAGTACCACGCCCATTTAAAAAAATAGTCTTATTGGCCCATATTTTATGAATAATTTAAAAGATGATAATAATATTTGCTACCAATGAGTATGACATAAAAAGAAACAAACCCTGGACGGAAAGTTGGAGGTGCCACGCCCACTTTAAAAAACATAGTTTTATTGGACAAAATGATGGACCGATCACTATAAGACTTTAACAGAATGAATGAAATCAATGACTAGAAAATGATAATAGACTATACTTTGTGAAAATTGGAAAAAGGGCGTGGCAACGGTCATTTAACTCTGACATGATGATTAAAGTTTGTATGGTGAAAAAGGGGGTCATTTGAAATAAAATTACTATAAGTGTAAATAATGAACCGATTGAATTGACGTTTGGGTGTTTTTACCTATATATCAACACAATCATATTCGTGTGGTCCGAAATTTTTACGTTATGTTACGTAAGGCCAAACAATATTTTTAGGGTACATTAGGTCATGATTAGACTGGGGCGTGGCATCATCTTTGAATTTAGAAAGACCATATATCACGAATTGTTAGAGAGATGACAAGAATATTTGCTTCTAATGAGGCTGGCATGGAAAGAAACAAACCCTGGAGGGAAAGTGGGATGCGCCAAGCCCACTTTAAAAAACATTGTTTTATTGGACAAAATAATGGAACGATCTCTATAAGATTTTAACAGAATGAAATCAATAACTAGAAAATGATAATAGACTATATTTTGTGAAAATTGAAAAAAAGGGCGTGGCACCGCTCAATTAACTCGGACATGATGAACAAAGTTGGTATGAAAAGAAACACGCCCTGGCGAAAAAGGGGGTCATTTGAAAAAAAAACTACAAGTGTAAGTAATTATAATGAACCGATTGAAATGACATTTGCGTGTTAATCACCAAAATAAACGTGCCACGCCCACTTCTAAAAAATAGTCTTAATGGCCAAAATAATGGACCGATCGCTATAAAATTTTAACAGACTGAAATCAATGACTAGGAAATTATTATATAAGTAGACTATATTATGTGAAAATCGGAAAAGGGCGTGGCACCGCCACCTTACCTCTGATATGGCATAGAAGCTAGTATGTAAAGAAACAAGACCTGGTGGAAAAGGGAGTCATTTGAAAATATGACTAAGTGTAAAGAATGAACCGATTGAATTGATCTAGCCTCAGAGAAACTCAGCCAAGTAGAACGATCGGCAATACTTTGAGCGCTTAGTCGCTTGGACAACATGTAATCACAGCTAAAATTAATCGATGTTGTCAATCACAAAAAGTCGGTTAACAAGGCTCTACACCAAGGGACATAGAAGGCTACGATGTCGCTTACGTCATTTTCAAGGAAATATAGTTCAATAATGTCGCCACACCATAAACCGTACCAAATAGTCAACATTTGAGCATGCAGAGATACTTGATTGAACAACTCATTAATGAGTTCGCATCAAAACTGGCAGTTTTGCTTCCTTACCTAGCTGCTGATCGCAAAATGGACCTCGTCCTCTCGGTGATGATTTTTTTTGCCCAAAATCCGGAACTCCAGCCAGCTCGGCCAATTAGCGAACTCAAGGCATAGCCTATAGTCGTCCGGCTTCAAAACTTACATCATTACAGTTCTATATGAATGTATGACCGAACCTCACTTAAAATATGCCATAGATATCCAATTGAGATGTTAGGCGCCGATTCACCTTATCTGTGTCTTTTTCGGCACTGGCCATTATAGTTGCCCTGTTTCAAATCACTTCGCATAAAGGCGTGTCTGGTTGATGGCTAAAGATCCTAAAGAGTGTACTCTCGCTTAAACGTTTCCTCGGTGCAATAAATTGACTACGCTCAGAAGAATAATTTCTAATCGTTGGGCGGGCCTGAAACTATAAATGATGAAATGGCAAACCATACTGAAGATTTTGACTGTAGGATGAAATTGGTTACATTTATAAATTCGGAAATATAACAAGCGGAAAGACCATCACAACTTTGTGATCAAGCTTTTGTTCTCCTAAAGGGATTCGAATATAAAAAGTCCTCATTATCAGGTTGCCTATATACAACTGAACCGGAAAAAATTTTAATATTTTCTAAACGTTGGTTAGGCTTGAAACTATAACTGATGAAACGGCAAACCATACTGAATATTTTGGCAGCAGGATGACATTCGTAACTTTTATAAATTCGGAAATATAACAATCGGAATGACTTTCACAACTATCAGGTCAAGCTATTCTGCTTGAATTGAGTATCAAAAGTCTTCATTATCAGGTTGTCTATATACAATTGAATCCGAGTTTTAAAAACAATTTTTATAAATTTATTAACGTTGGTCAGACTTGAAACTATGAGTGATGAAATTGCAACCCATACTATTTTGGCAGCAGGATGACATTCGTAACATTTATAATTCGGAAATATAACAATCGGCTCTCCCCAACATTCGTTTGGGGAGAGCCTGGCCTTATAGAGTTCGGTTTTACTTTCAACAATTGCAGCAAGGCTTTCTGAAGAGGGTTGTCACGGACTCGAAATCATGATAAAAGTAGTGTGCGGCCACGAAAATCAATGTCACTTTGCCATTTTGTTAAAAATTTGTCTTCTATTTAAATATAGAAGCAAGAGGTCTTGAGCCGGTTTAATTCCTGTTCAATGTGTAAAAGCAACAGACCGAAATAAAACAAACGAGCTAAACAATCGTTAAGACTATCACAATTATCTGGTCAAGCTTTTGTTCTCCTAAAGAGCATTGAATATCAAAAGTCCTCATTATCAACTACCAAAACAATTTTGATGAGGTTTCCAGACAATGTGCCTAGCGGCTTAAA
The DNA here is from genome assembly GCA_963513945.1 of Hydrotaea diabolus. Lineage (NCBI taxonomy): Eukaryota > Metazoa > Arthropoda > Insecta > Diptera > Muscidae > Hydrotaea > Hydrotaea diabolus. The sequence continues at coordinate 185,310,296 of OY740717.1, forward strand.
TGTCACATATAAAACCAATGAATAACATGCTGAACTTTAAGTGTTTCTTAATACAAGCAACAGAGCTGTAAAAAATCCAGGCAAAAAATGTTTAAGCGGAAGCAGAGACATCAGCGGCAGGAGTGGCTACTCCTTGGACTTAATACTCTCTCACTGGCCATAACAATGGGAGTTTATTGGGGAGAGTGTACCAGTCACCACCGCAAACATGCATTCATAAGTAAGGATGTGTGGCCAAGATGCACATCCATTGGAAGGCCATAAACATCCTGCATGGATGCATTCACAGATACGAGTAAAAATGCACGTCGTACATATGCCAGCCGATAAAAGGCATGGGGGACATTACAAAACTTATGGCTGGAAATTTATGGATCCTAGAAAAAGTAACACCATCAGTTGAGGCTGGCGAAGCCACATAACGTTTAAGAGACCGGGGGCGAAGGCAAGCGAATGACCAGCAAAATAGTTCCAAAGTCGTCGACGTCAGTCAGACCTGCTTGTGGCAGGACGGACAGCCGTGTACTCGAAAAAAGCGACCTCACCCTCCGATGATGAGTGTGTTGAACAACTTTTAGTATCCCTCATATTCAGGAGATGCTACTCGTAACTCATTCGTATAAATGCATAGTGGCCGTTTATGCACTTGGCGTTGCTCCATTAACTTGAACTTTATCCACTCGAATTGAATTGAATCACATCGAAGCCAAAGCCAGAATACTGAGTGGAGTCGTTAATGTTGTCCTCTCATGAGGTTAATAATGTTGTAAAGAGGAAGCGCTTTTCGTTAACGTCATAATAGTAAAAAGTGTCGATATCATTGTTGGTATGTTAAAAAATCTTGTGAAACATTTTAAAAGATTTCAAGTTTCAAAAGATTTTCTTTTTTGTCTACGTCTAAATGTGTTCTTGATGTTCAAGGAGGAGGGCAGTTGGTGCATTTGGACAATCTAATGCAGCATTAATATCATCTGTTCATACTCTTCGGATGCAATTTCAAATTATAGAAGTTTCGACAGTACCGCGTTTTGTGACACAGGAATATTAGATAAAACTATTTTTGTTTGTTTTGCTTAGTAATTTTGGTAAAAAGAAAAATAAGAAGGAAAATCTGTATAAATGCGTAGGTAGGCAAAGAAGTTTTCGAGCTATGAATGAACAACACCCTCATGCATAGGGAAAAAACCGTCATTATACCCAGCATTCTAGCAAGGAATAGCTCCGTAATGGGAAAAAATAAGTATACAAACTTCATTTATTTTAATACTCGAACAAAAATTTCGATACAGGCATGTATCGAGTACATTGCACGCATCAACTGAAATGAAAGACTGTTGTCCACGGAAAGGGTGTTATCCTCTTATCACATAAAACGCAAAGATCAAGCTCGCGTTACTTTCTCTTCAAATTGCTGTTGCTACAAATATAATTTACCTAGAAAATTACGAGAGCTTTCCACAAGTTGGCACTTTGGGTTGTTCACATTGTCACTGAGACAACATTTTAATTTGGCGCCGATCAAATATAATTTACGTAGAAAATAACGTGAGCTTTCGCGTTTTGAATAAGAAGATACTATCTATACTGAACGGTTCTCATTACGATAAAATTAGAAAGCTCAAAATATATTTTATTGAATAAAGCTTTAGTGATCAAAAACTGCGTTAAACACTAAAAGCTCTGGCGCTGTGTTTGATAACAAAAGCTTTATTCATTTTTGAGCTTTTTAATTTCATCGGAATGAAACCCGTTGAGTACATATTATATTTTCTTATGCAAGACGCTAAGGCTCACGTTATTTTGTACATAAATTATTATTTGGTCATCAGTGATGGTGTGAACAAACAAAAGTGCCAAATTCTGGAAAGCTCTCGTCACTTTCAGGGGACATTTTTGAGCTTTTTTACTTAATCGGAATAAAAAAACGTTTTGTATATAGTATGAGTCTTCTTCAAAACACGAAAAATCACGTAATTTTCTACGTACATTTTATTGGATCGGCGCCAAATACAAAATTGTTTTCTACTTGAGCTTTAAAAGTACATTTATCAGCTAAATAGTTTTCATCAAATAAGACGATCTAAAAGCTTCTTTTATAAAGCTAAACTTTGCATTCCGCAATAACTAAAACAAAAGCTCCCGATTTTGCTGCAAAATAAAAAAGTAAAAGCTCGCTTTCTTACTTTCTACCAAATAGTGGATTGTATCGCATACTAAATTAAGCATATCCCTTTAAAACGTCATTGACGAGAGAAGTAGAACTGTAGTGAGAGGAGGTCCATTAAAAAGCTCTGTTGTTTATGGTATGGCAACTAAAGGCACCAGCTGAAAAACGTAACATAAAACGTTTGCCTTTAGGCTCCACACCAAAGCGCCAGAATAGTTATACCATAATGAGAAGAACCTTTATTATGGATGACTGATATTTGAGTGTATTTTGCCCTCAAACACCTCGCCATAACACCAGATCTTTTTAATATTAAAGCTTTTAATGATATAAATTCTCTGACGGCGATAGAGCTTTCTGTCTAAAAATTTTAATTTGTATATACCTGTTACCACAAAAGCTTTTATGGTATTGAGAGCAAAAGCAAAAACACACGCGATATGTTCCATGAAAATATATATTGGAGATCGTCAACGATGTATTTTGCGCAGCAACCCTCTGGCCATTTCCTAATCAAGAAAGTTTTAAAACGCAAACAGAGTCTTTTTTACTTCAAAAGCTTATATGTTCCTAAATGTTTTTTAACAACTACCAAAATACGGTTAACAAGTTCTGGTGTTATGGCTTGGACCATAAAGACAAAAGCTCAAAACAGCAATTAATTTTCTAGGGGAAGATTATAGCTTGTGCCTTAAGAAGTAACGTCATACTCCGGGATTATGGCGTTAGTCATTTTATAGTACTGACGATTTTAAAAAAAAAAGCTGAGAGTTTTTTGATTCATTAGCATTATTGTTCCCAATAGTTTCTTAACAACTATCAATAATGTTATAATATACAGATAACTACGATTTACAAGCTCTGATGTTATGGCGTGGCCCATGTAGGCAAAAGCTCAAAAATTTTAATAGGTTTGCTATGGGAATATAAAAGCCTATGCCTTAACAAGTAACGCCAGAAACCCCGGACTAATCACTCATTTCCTAGTAAAGAAAGTTTTAAAACGCTGAGAGAGTTTTTTTTATTCAAAAGCTTTAATGTTTTCAAAACGTTTGTTTACGGCAACTAAAAATGTTATAATATAGAGAGAAATACGACTTACAAGCTCTGGTGTTATGATGTGGCCCATGAAGGCAGTAGCTCAAAAATAGCAATAGGTTTGCTATGGGCATTTAAAGGCCTATGCATTAGCAAAAAGCGCCATAACCCCGAAGATTAGTCATTTTCTATTAAAAAAAGTTTTAAAACGCTAAGAGAGTTTTATTAATACAAAAGCTTTTATGTTCCCAAAACGTTTGCTTATATCTACCAAGAAAGCTTTAATATAAAAAGAATAAAGATTTACAATCCCTGGTGTTATGGCGTGTAGGCAAAAGCTCCAAAAAGAGCAATAGGTTTGGTATGGGAAGATAAAAGCTTATGCCTTAACACTTAACGCCATAATCCTAGAGCTTTTTAATGATATTTTCTCTATGACAAAACTTGTCTGTCGCAACGAGTTTTTTTTTAATCGAATCAATAGCGTTCACCTTGTTTCGGAGCATTTTATTTGAGACACAGAATGGTCCTGAACTTTCTATAGTTTCCTTTGAGGAGCTTCTTATGTGAGGAACTTCTTATGAAAGAAGACACACAAGGGCCCTGAACTTTCTATAGTTTTCTTCGAGGATCGGATGATATATTTTAATTTTTCCGTCACAAAGGCTTCAATCACGGCCTTTAACGTTTTTTAATTCAGTTTTTTATGCGACGGAGGAGCATCTCTGGGCTTTCTTGGTGGTTACCAATTCGAGTTATTCTTTATGGGGCTATTGATTTCTCTTGCCCACGTCTTAAGGATAATCTTATTAATTTTCCATTTAACGTTTGGCCAAAAGTTTATATGCGACTTTAGTCCGACGCGAAGCTTCCCAAAGATCCGTTTCTAAAAAATAAAGGCACTTGGCAAACAACAAATTTAATAGGTTTTAAAGGATATGCTTATCTACTTTGAAAGTATGCGATTGGATTTTATGGCACCCAAAAAGTCAAATTAAATATTGTTATTCAGAATTACTTTTTGTCCACTTATTGTTAAGCTCTTTTTCTGCTAAAGGGTAGTTGGGAATGTGCGCGCCTTCAAATCGGAAAGTCTCGATTTCGAGCCTGAGGTTAATGTTGGTTTTGTACAATTTTGCTAGATTTTGTTATATGTTGCGTGATGTTGCCATATCAGATTTTTTACACGATTTAGCTGGCCATAACTCATACTAGCAGGAAATACGCAGAAGATAGGGAAAAGGCAGCAAAGGCGTTGGTAAAACGAAACTAGAGGTTAGAGGTCTTGGTTCATCTCTTGCTAACACCAATTGTTTTTTTTTTTTTTTTTTTTATATTACATCTTTATTTGCGATCTATCTTAAAACGACAATAAGCAAATATGATAACTTCAATTCTATTTAACAGGAATTACACAGATCCAATGAACTGTGTAATATTTAAAGATAAAAGTTTCTTATTTATACATTTCCAATGTTGGATGTAATAAATATGTATATATAATATTTAAATATTAATGTAGAAATGGTAAATCCAGAACATGTCGTCTTTTCAGTCTTCTGATTTCCTCACTGTTTTTTCCTCATTGTTTTTAATTATTTTTTTGAGTTGTGGAAGGATTTTCTTTGAAGTACAAAAAGTCTCGATTTTGAGCCTAAGGCTAATTTTTTTGTAAAATTTTGCTAGATTTTTTAGTATTCTGCGTCTTAGTTGCATGTCGTTGCCATATTGAAATTGTTTATTTGATTTAGCTCATAGCAAGGTTTAGAAGATAGGGAATAAGTGCAAAGACGTTGGTATACGAAACTAGAGGGGTTGGTTCATATCATGCTAGCACCGATTGTTTTCCTTTTTTTCTCTGAAGTTTGGAGAATGTTATGAAAAGTATCATCCAAAGAACTTCTTAAGAAGCGATTACAAAATTTAAAAAAAATAATATTTAGTCCTATAATAGGAATGGGTAAGAAACAGTGGTTTAGAAACAATTTGGAAGTACTTTCGGATCATAATTTCCGAGCTTTGGATGGTCTGTTTTTACTGGGCAAGAATATCAGTTTAAAGGACTCCATGCCAGATATTAGTTTCCAGTCAGCCTTCAGTCTTCTTGATATAAGACTGGGACACGTTCCGCACGAGAGCATAATATGTAAACCAAAGATTTGATCCTTGCCTCCAAGCCGGTACGACAATAAGGATATAGAAGATTATCCTAGATACAAAAAATGATCTGTCACGAGGGCTCTATGATTGGTTTTACACACGGGGTAATATGAAATATCAAACCGACATGCAAAATATTATCCTCTTTGTAGATCCTTTAAAATAGCTCAGCTGCTGAAAATCCTTAATCCTTTGTCCTTAAACTTCGCAGCAGCTCATCGCACTTTTACCCATGAAAGCATAGCCGAAAATAACATCACATAACAGAACAAAGAATTGATAATTTTCATCAAATATCAATTTACAGACAAACAGGCCAAACGAACAAAAAGAACAGTTGATAAGAATACAAAAGACGAAAAAAAAGAGTATTGCAGATTTCGCAGAAATAGAAGAAGTACGAAACGGAAGCAAAAAAGCGAAACTCACTTAAAATTGAAACTACGGTTTCAAAAGGATTTGTCGTCAGTCAGTTACTTAAACGAATATGATAATGTACCGGGTGGAGTTGTTCCTAGACGAAGCTCCTGTATGCCAGTGGCTCATAACAATTTCCTAACAATGGGTATGTGTGTGAGGACACGTACACATGATGCTGGTGTCAGTGCTGATGATGCCTAGCACTCGAAGGACTCAAATGGTGGGGCTGGTTGAGTGACTGGCAAAATTGGCTTGGTGGGTGGGTTGTCGCCACTTCTCAACAATGCACTTGAAATGATTTTGGTAATATTCGCCAATGCCAGCACATAACGAGATAAAGAAAGAATGACAGACAGACAGATATAGGAGCAAAAAGTAGAAATACTCTTCGACTTAGAAGTCAATGGGTAGTCACTTTTGCTACAATACGAGTAGCAAGGTCATGGCAGATTTTGCCTACTCGATATCTGTTTCAGCCTCTATGGGCGCTACTTATGCCACGCGTATTCTTCCAATTCTCGTTCTCACATTATGTATGCACTCTGCATGCAATGAAATTTTGAAATTTCTGTTCCTTGAACGTTTCATATCAATTGACGACAATGATGTGGGAATATGAACTCTGGTGCTACATTACTAGGATATTGAATCCATAATCATATGAAAGTTGAAAGCGATAAGCACCAGCAGTAGCTGTAGGAAAAGCAAACAACAACGACGACGATGTCTTACCAAAAATTGACTTGAATGTCCTTAAGGCAATGGAAAATCGAAAGAGCACTTAGAAGACGACAGTCAACTTTTTGGAGAAAATATGAGGGGTCTCATATAAGGGTTTGCTAATTTTTTAAGGTAGTGTATAGAGTATGAATTATTTATTAAGAAATGTGGCAGGTGGCATGTTCTTAGCCAATCTGTTCACATTTTTTGTTTTGTCAGCTAAAAAAAAGCTTGAAGATTCGCGTTCTAGAAGGACAACAATTCGGTTTCTTTTTGGTGGGCCATGGAAAGACCACCACTAAAATAAAAATAGACTAAAAACTGCTTAGGGTTTGTTTGTAATATCTATTTGAGGCCATAGGCTAATGTTTGTTGCTTCGGTCGCTGACTGTCCGGCAGTCCATATGAAGGCAGGACTTTTGTACGTTGGCCATAAAAAGCTCTAGTCTGTAAGATGCATTCTTTTTTAATAGAAGCAACAAAAAATAATATATTCTGTGTTATGAGTATTTCTACTCAAAACTTTCCTTTTTATGGATTTTATCTTCAAAATTAAACAGGGGTCAGAATATTCAATACGCACAAATATTTTTCTCGCCAATTTTATTAAACGCTTTTTACTTTAATAATTATATTTTTATTGACGATTTCGCAGAAATATATAAAAATTTTTTTGGGGGGGTTGAACATTTTAAAATGTTAAAAAAATGCATTTCTAGCTTTACTAAATTGTTCTGAAACGGATTCACTGATTTGTGCGAAATTTGTGTCACATGATAGAGAACTCCGCGATCTATTTTATCTATTAAAAAGGTCTAAACCTGACTATATCTTAAAATAGTGAAATTATAATTTACAATTTTTTTTTAATTAAAAAAATTCATTTTAGTAAAAATATTACATTTCTGGAACGGATCCACCGATTTGTACGAAATATGGTACTTCATACGCTATACTTCGAGTATTTATTAAAATAGTCGGAAAAACTCTTAAAATAGTCAAATTTAAACTTACAATATTTTTTTTTTATTAAATTTTAAATTTTTTTTTTTAAATATTTAATTTTTTTGACAGTTCATAGTCGCTGCTTTCTCATAAATTTCTTTTTCAAAGTTAAACAAAAGTCTTACAAATCCCAACATTAATTAGATTTTTGACACTGAAATTATTTTTGCAGTATTGGGCAAAATAAAGGCGTTGATCGACATTTTCTTTTAAATAATTTTTTATATTTTTTTTAATAATAATTCAAATGTTTCAAAATGTCCCTTTCTTCCGTCCTCCATTGCCTGTAGAGTTCCGACTTTATCGAGAGCTCGTTAAGGGTCGATGGAGTGGAACGTGGCATCCACTGTTTTCTTATGCGCATACAATGATAAAAAAAAGTTTATTGCAGGAAACAAAATTTATGCCTTAGAAAATGGTATGTGGGTTTCAATTTTCGCTCGAATAGTACCGTGCCTGTGGGAGATGCAAGAAAGGGCGTGACTAAGTCTCCAAATTTTTATTAGATTGTCTAATTTACATTTTATTTACTTATTACTAATTTTTAGCAGAATCGTAAGAATAGTAATAAAACTATAATGCGGATACTAAAAATGGGCGGAATTGTGCATTTGCACTGGCCGTACCAAAAGGGGCGCGTCATTCACTATTTTCGTACACTTGTATAAAGCCGTTATAATAATATAATGGAGTTCACAATTTAAGCGAATGTCACGCACTAAGTGACAAGTTATGTGGGATCAAATTTGCACTAAAACAGTGTTATTTGTGGGGGAGGTATCAAAGGGGGCGTGGCTAGGAATACAATTTATTGTCATGTTAGTCCTATAATTGTGGTCTTAAGTAATGGTTTCGGGTCTGATCGTTTGATTACCATTAAAGATATTTCAAGAATAAAAAGTGGGCGGAATAGTCCATTCTTATAGGAGGTACCAGAATGGGGCGCGTTTTAAAAAACATTACGATGTTTCCAAGTTAAGCAAATTTCACGTGCGGGGTGACAAGTTATGTGGATTATTATATACACTGAACAAATGTCATTTGTGTGGGAGCTACCAGAAGGGGCTTGGCTAGGAATTCAATTATTTGTCACAAGTTAAGCTTATAAACCTGTATTGATTTTTGGGTAGATCATATAAATAGGATTAAAGATATTTTATGAATAACAACAGTAGGCGTAATGACATATTTGTGTGAGAGTTACTAGAAGCGGTATGGCTATATGGGCCATTTTCAATCCCAGAGGCAGTTTAGGAAAAATATTAGGAAGTGCACAATTTAAAAACAATTGCGTTATCGTAATGATGGACAGACGGCCATGGTTCAAATGATTTCAAAAATCTTGAAACGTATTTGGTCAAAAACATAGGGTCCGTTTTTTGTCCATATTTGTCCGAACCAAAAGACATTACCCTCTTACCCGTTAGGCTGAAGGTTTAAAAGTAAAAAAGATTGTAAAAGGAGAGTCAGAGATAAAATTAACACTTTCCCAAAAAGAAGGCAAAAAATTGCTTGCGATTTAAGCAATTACACTAGTTTACAAATTATGACTTTTTTCCTGGTCCAGAGTTCTAAATATTTGTTTCCCATACATGTTGGCTTCCTGAACACGAAACTGAATTTTAAAAAAAAATTCCTCTGATTTGTTTTCAAGATAGACATTTTGGAATTTTTTTATGAGATGTCTCAGTTTTTTGGACCGTAGCTCCCAAACGCTATTAACGATTTGTTCAAGAGTGGTCTCAAATAAAAGGAAATAAGCTTTTCTAAAACTTGTTAATACAAGATATTAATCAGTTCAAAAAAAATTAAAAAAATTAAATTTTTTATGCAAAAATCAGGCTTTAAATTGTAAAAAATTATATAAAAATATATAAATAAATTGATTATAATGTTTGGACTTTCTCGAGTAAATTGGTAAAATCGTTTAGGAGATATGGTCCAAAAAGCTGAGACATCTCTTAAAAAAATCAAAAAATTCTGACTTGAAAACTAACCAGAAGAACATTTTTTAAAATGCATTTTCGTGTTTAGGAGGCCAAAATCTATAAATATACGAAACAAATATTTAGAAGTCTGCACCAAAATGGCTGTAATTTAGTTTTACTAATAGGTCATTACTTTTTTTACTTTACTTTCATGCTAAGGGTAATAAGATGTATTTACCTGGTAATGGAAAAGGTAATAAGTTATACATAACAAGTTTTTGTGGGGCGAATTTATTTTAAAGTGTTGTCTTAAATTTTAAATTAGAATTATGCATAGTGGGGTCTCGAAAATTAACCATATGGTCAACCAGCAAGTGACAAAGAGTAAATAAGGCCCTTGTTCAAGAAATGGGTACTAACTCACATTTTCAGAATTTCATTTTAGCTAGAAAATGATTCACAGCGTTCATCTCTATTTACTCTAAAAATCATACATCTCCAGTCTTTCAATAAATGCATGACATTCACAATGTTTTGGAGGACTTCAATAGCATAATTAAACAATTTTTTGCCTTTTCTGAAAAATTAATATTTTTAAGTTAATATCCTTTATGGGTACTTAAACTAAAGTAAAGAGTTTTTTGATAATTTCTGATAATTTGTTTTATTATTATTTTTAAAAGAGGAAATACTCTAATAAGATTAGATTTTTCGTACAAATATCAATTTGTTTTCAGATTTGGTTGAAATTAAGGGCTTTTCATACGATCATTTTTAATTGTCATCTTTCAATAGCTGATCCAGGGTGGAGGTTTGACAATATTCGCTTTAACTTTCAGTAGTTTTCACTTCCTTTAGAATAAACCACCCTCCTACATGAATCCCAGCTCGTTGAGTTAGTTAACAATAAAACCTAATCTCCCCTCATAACAAACAAGGAAAGCAAAAACACGTATAATAGCTATAAGAGAAAGACTAGATAAACTCAAAACATATAAAAGGATTTCGTGGGAAATAAACCTGCTCATATTTGGTAATATCCTTAAATGGGACACTTGAATGAAGGCGACAAGAGTTAAAAAAAGAACAGAAGTAAAAACTAAAAAAAGACTACCATCAAAGGAAGGAGACTAAAAACGAAAAAGCACAGAAGTGATAACTAAAAAAAGACAAAAATAAGTATGTTTGTGTATATAAGGAGACAACAACACATTCATATTAATTAATTTAATGTAAACCTCCAAGAGGACAAAAGAGCCGGCCGACCTTCTCTACACATCCATCATCCATTCATCTCAAAAAAAAAACAACCACAAAATAGTTAGCCTAATATGTGGTCCACCTTCTTGAGAGGGGCTTTATATAACCCACTCTGCTTTGCTCAGGGACGTCATGCCAGGACTTCTAAAAATAACTACAGTTTGTTCATAAATTATTAATGTTCTTTTGCTGTTTGTTATTCTCTCCCGAGAATTTTTGGCACTAAAAGTTGTTTGTCTGTCTGTTCGGCTGTCGGTCTGTCTATAAACATATCAATAACCATATATTCGTTCGTAACATTTAAGTCCTTGCGTAGTTTTGTTGTTTAATATTCGCTTAATGTACATCACAAAAGACAAAAGAACCAAATCACTGTCCTGCCCCTACCCAAATAAAGCCATCCATCACGCCACGAAGCGTGGTATCGGTTCAGAAAACAAAGTAAAAAAGTCAAACAATTCGTTATGGTGGCATAAAAGTAAAGCTATCTTCAGCTTTTTTAATATTTTATCCATTCGTTGACTTTCTTGAGGGGTCAGTAACACACCGAACGATCCGGTTAAAGGACTTGATTTAGGCGTGCGGCCAGAGGGACAGATTTGATTGACAAGTTTATGGGGTCGTAACAATGAAATGATTACGGACAAAACCTTTAAGGCGACGAGGAAAATGTCAAGATTGCATTGCTATTTTTAATATATTAAAATACATTTTTAAGTTGAGATCCAGCTCAAAATAGTGAAAGAAGACAACAGAGTTCATTGACAGCGGGAAAAATGTTAAGCCTGTCAAACAACTTAAACAAGTTTAGCCAAAAATTGTTTTTACAAAATTAAGAAAACAAAAGAATTTTGTTTTAATTTATATACAAGTACAATAAACTCTCGTGTGGGTGGGTGACTAAAAAGAATCAAAAAACAAGAGATATTATCTGAGAAATCGAGCCTTGTGATGACTTTAAGCTCATGTGCATGAGATAGGGTCTCCGTTAATATTAGACATAAAAACATTGAATTGTAATAAAATAATAAACGAAAAATATATTAAACAAATCGATCGCTACATTTCTGATTTGGAAAAATTTAAAACAAAATCATTAAGCAATCTTTTAGAGTTGATTTAAATATTAAGATAAAACCATATCGTGCACATGACCCCTTTGTAAATTCGCCGATGATATCTCTTGTTGTTTGATTCTTTTTGGGGCTAATAGTCTGATTTAACCGACCACGAGGCTGTATCTGGAATTTTGATATTTTTAAAAGGGATTTTTGTCAATTTGAATATAGGGGTTAGGGGGAAAATTTTATATATGGGTCATTCCATGTCAAGTGAGCCAACTTTTGGAATAAATGTCTTCCGATCGGGATGAAACTTGCACCAAGGTTAGTCCCACTGGATAGTAGTTTAAACGAGATCAGTCAAGGACTATCTGAGTTGAAGGGGGTCGAATGTTGACCTTACATGTGTTTTTACTTATTAACTAACTTATTATCTATTGTTGCTAGCAAAATTTGTACCGAGTGTTTTAAATAGCTATTTATTCAATCTTTTTCGAAACAAATTAAGAAAAATTTAAAAAAATGTTTTCACTTTTTTTTTGAAAAATCATTTTTACTTTTTTCCAAAAAGGCCCTTTTCCGTTAAGAGCTTTATGGACTTTAGTGGAAAGCGACCATTTTATCTTTCAAAAAAAAAAATGTTTTGTTATTCAAAACAACGTTTTTTCAAATTTTTAGCATATGCACTATTATGAATTGTTTCCTATTTTTGTGTAAGTGTTTCTAAAACCTTAAAAAATAAATCTTATGGTGAGAAACTAGACAAATTAACCTTTCAAACATGCCCAACTAAAATTTCATACCCTCTACAATATAATACCCACAGTATGTCAACCTCGGTAATAAAAACACTGTTTTTTATATAGATTTTTAGAAAAATTATATTTTTTGTTTATCTGCAATAACAATTAAATTAATAAGCAATAAATTGTGGGTTCTTTGAACCCCGTATACGGCAATTTTGCCTATTGGCATAGCCACCGAGATGCAAATGAGGACAATTTTTCGGTTAAATTTTTCATCTTCTGCCAAAAAAATCTTCAGCCCATTGGGCGAAACGAAAACGCATAGGATGATGTTCCATTATATTTAATAATGGAACACCATCCGAACAAATATTTTCCTTTTTTAAGCAAGACTCTGCCTTCTCCTTATTCCAGAATGCCTCCAAAGAAAGCTATAAGTTCTCAGAACCTTCCACCTCAAAGCAACCTTGCTCCTTGACCGCGGCATACTGTTTAAAGCAGTCTCCGAATATTACATGCATTTTATTGAAAATTTTCCACTTGACATTGAACTAACCAGCTTTGATCTCGTTTTATCTGTGTTCTAGGAAAGTTGTAGTTGAAGTAACGTTGAATGTAACGGGTGATCAATCTAGAGGTATTTTTGAAAGTGAATTTCGGGTGTTCATTAAACATTATTTTTTTAAGGAAAAAACATCAATTTAACCCACAAAAAGCTTGATAAATACTATGGCTACTCTGCAGCATCGATTTCAAAGTGGTCTACTGAATTTCGTTGTGGTCGCACAAAAAAAAAATGATGCTGAGCATTCTGGACGGCCAATTGAGGTCAATACACCCGAAAATGTCAAAAAAATCTACGATATGTTGTTGGCAGCTCAATGAGTAAGAGAGCTTGAGATTGTTGATGCCTACGCATTTTATTTGGCAGTGCGGTTTCCATTTTACATGATCAGTTGGCGTTAAGAAAGCTGTCTGAAAGATGGGTGCCGCGTTTGTCCTTAATTGGCCATAAACGTAATCGTGTGACATTTTCAAAGCATAGTTTGGAGTTGATTAACCCCAATTCGATTGAGTTTTTGCGGCGTTTTGTAACTGTGGACGAAACATGGATCCATTACAACACTCCGGAGACCAAGCAGCAGTCTAAACAATTTCTCCGGGTGAACCGGCTCCGAAAAAGGCCAAGGTGATGGCAACAGTTTTATGGGACGCACGCTGGATAAAGCACTTCGAGTACTATTAAAAGGGAAAAACAATAAACGGCTCATATTATGCCAATTTATTGGACCGATTCAACGAGAACTTAAAAAAAACGACCCCGTATGGCCAAGAAAAAAGTTCGTTTTCATCAAGATAATGCACGTGTGCATACGTGTTTAGTCTCAATGGCAAAATTGCATGAATTGGGTTTGGGTTACGAATTGGTACCTCATCCGCTATATTCTCTGGATTTAGCACCAAGTGACTATTTTCTTTCTCCAAACCTAAAGAAATGGCTCGGTGGAAAGAGATTCCACTCCAACGATGAAATTATTGATCAAAAAGGCTGTTTTATGGACCTCGAAAAATCCTATTTTTTGGAAGGGACACAAAAATTGGAGGAACCTTGGACTAGAGTATTGAGCTAAAAGGAGATTATGTTGAAAAATATTTTTTTTTTTCAAAAAAAACTGTGCTTTATTTTTAAAGTCACGGATTTATTGATATGCCTCGTAGAATGAGTCGGTGGATGACAAGTCCATATAAAATCATTCCTCTTAGGAGGTTTTCTAGATAAACTTCAAATATAAGAATTGAAGTTTTTTTTTTTCAATTTTAGTTAGTTAAGAGAATTTTTTGTCTCTACTCTACTTCTGGATACGTACTAACGACCCAGAGTTTGAAAATCGGTAGATTGTTTCGAATTTATAATCAGGCAAAATTAGCTTTGGGTTTTAGAGCATTCTTTAGTGATTTTTGGTACCAAATCAAATTTTTCTCCACAAACAAACAGAACAGGGTTTACTAAAGAAATACGAGGGCGACCGCAAAACTAACCTGGCACATTTTCTGTTTTACTAGCAACTTTTTTTGTTTTTGTTTTTTAAAAGCAATCTTTTATAATCCATCTGTCAAAATTTCCGAAATATTTAATGATTATTTTCTTTGTTACAGGTGATTGAAGGAAACAAGTTTTATAATTTTTGAAAAATGGAAAATAAAGAGTTTCGGGCGGCAATTAAACACTTTTATATGAAAGGTTATACGCCAAAATTAATCAAAGATGAATTGGATTCTGTTCATGGTGATAATGCACCATCATACTCCACCGTGAAATCCTGGGTTCAACAATTTAAAATGGGTCGTACAAGTACGGAAGATGAACAACGCTCTGGAAGACCGAAAACTGCTACTACTATTGAAAACATTAGAAAAATATTTAATGAAGTGACTAAAAATAGACGAATAAAGATCAGAGAACTTGCTGATATTGTTAAAATACACGAAAAACAAGTTTGGAGTATTTTACATGATGAACTCCACATGAAAAATCTATCCGCAAGATGGGTGTCGCGTTTGTTGACTTTGTCCCAAAACATCGTCCGTTGGACCAATTCCGAGGAGCTTTTAGCGATTTATCAGCGTAATCCAATGGAGTTCTTGCGCCGTTTCATAACTGTTGATGAAACATGGATCCATCACTACATCCCAGAATGCAAAGAACAGTCAAAACAATGGATAGAAGCTGGTAAAAGTGGTCCCAAGAAGGCGAAAACTGTTAAGTCAGCAGGAAAAGTAATGGCCACAGTATTTTATGATGCAAGGGGTATAATATTTATTGATTTTCTTGAGAAAGGAAAAACTATAAATAGTGAATATTATTGTGCATTATTGGATCGGTAGAGTGAAGAAATCAAGATAAAACGACCGCATTTAGAAAAAAAAACGTTCTTTTTCATCAAGATAATGCTCCTTCACACACTGCATTTTTAACTCAACAAAAACTGGCCGAATTTCGATTTGAAATTGCTCCGCATCCACCGTATAGTCCAGATTAAGCTCCTTCTGATTATTTCTTGTTTCCAAATTTAAAAAAAATTCTCGGTGGCAAAAAATGTTCGTCCAATAGCGAGGTTATTGCTGAAACTGAGGCATATTTTGAAGGTCTTGAAAAATCTTATTTTTCGGATGGAATTAAAAAACTTGAAAAACGTTTGATGGAGTGCATTGAGTTGGAAGGAGATTATGTTGAAAAATTAATAATAATAATTCCAAAAATACGGTTATTTTTATGTTAGGCCAGTTACTTTTGCGGTCGCCCTCGTATATTTTCTTTTTGTATCGCATACAACTCAATTCTACTTCTGTAAGTTATTTTTTAAAAATATCAATGTCATCATTGATCGGTCAATCGATCAGCAATATGTAAGCGAGGAAACCTGCTTAATGGTATTTTTTCTGGAATCGATACTACCCTAGAAAAATTGTGGGTCAGTTGTATTAAAATAATATACAATAAAATAACCTCCAAACAAAAAAATTAATAACCCTCAAAATCCCAAAAAATTAACCCGCATGCAAGAAAAGATCAAATTAAGTTTAGAAGAGATAAAAGAATTAAACGAAAACGTAGTAAAGTCTTTAAGTGATAAAAGAAAAACCGAATTCCCAAATTAGAAAACTTAAAGCCCCAATGTCCCTCGAGAGCTTTTCAAGGAATCCGCTTGTTCCTTCCTAGTCAACAAAGTCTCTTTGACTTTTACCTGTTTCACTATTTGTTACACAATTCACCGACCTTTACATACATTTCAGCCAATTCCACCTAAACTGTCCCAAAGTACATGTAACTTGTGGCATCCCGGGGATTGTCACATGGCTTCAATTCACTGTTTATTTACTTGGGGGGGGGGGGGGGGGGGGGGTGGGGGGAAGTAAACTTCAAATCTCAGAGCACTAATTGCTCGTCATTATATGGGTCAAGATCCCATATGTGTGAATAGGAGGAGGAAAATGACAAAAACACAACGTGTTAAAGAGGAAGAGGTGGACTTTTTTTCAGCTACTTGCAAACAGCCAGCCAGCTGGCTATAATGGCCAAGACAAACAACAACAATAGCAACAACTAAACAAATATGGAGTTTGCTCTATACCTTTATTGCTGTCGTTCCTCTAACTTCGTTGGACCATAAACTGAGCCTCTGTGCAGCGTTTCATGCATGTTTGTTGTGGATGCTTCATGGCCTCCAGCCACCAGTGCATAAAAACTGTGACATTTTTCATGGACGAATGAACGAGCGGACGGAAGGACGGACGGTTTCACGTGTTTTACTTTCAGTTTATATGCCGTTTTTTCTTTCTTTTTGCTCTATTCTCTTCCTTTCTGGGCCCCCCTGACAATGGACGAGCATGAAAGAAAAAGTGAAAATCTTTGCCATGTCGTCAAGTTGATTAATTTATTATGTTTGGCATTGTTGGGAAAGTATCTTCATACGTTTAATAAATGGACGAATGTCATCAGGCTATCAGGCAGAAAAGCTGTGCAAAAGAAAGCCTTCACTTTGAAGTGTTTTTCCACTTCTTTTGACTTCTCCGGGCAGGTTTGTGTTTAACAAAGAAGAACACATGACCAACCAACGAGGGGGGGCTGGGCAAGTGTTGTCTTTTGGTATAGAGCCAACTTTAGGCGTGATGAATATGTCGTAAAAGAAGACAAGAATAAAGAAAAAAATGCAGATAATGGAGGATGATGTTATTGGAAAATAAACAAGTGAACAAAATAAATTCGGCTTGGCTGAAGTTTATATAAACTTGATCATGGATTGCGGTGACCTTATACAGTGTATTACAACTTTCGGATCAGGAATAACATATTATACGAGGATATAGCAATAATTCCGTGACTTTTCCAACTTCTCACGTAGTTATATAAAATGCAACACTGCTTCCATCAAGGACCATCTGTTAATAGACTACTGTCAAATTTTGAGACAGTTCCGTCATTTAGTGTGAGTTTAACACTTAATATGGACCTCGACAAATTCTATTTTTTGGAAGGGATACAAAAATTTGAGACACGTAGGACTAAGTGTTTTAAGTTAAAAGAAACTATTTTATTTTAACTTTATATTGAAAACTATTTTTTTAGGTTATATTTATTCGGTCTGAACAGGGATTAACCGGCTCAAGGCCATCACCTCAGGACCTTGGGCTTTTTTGATTATTATTGGGAAAAATTATTGCTAATTTTTAGTTTTCTTTCTATAAAAAGACGGACATGACTAGGTTGTTTAAGCTTTTTATGACGATCAGGAATATATATAGTTCACTTAATGGGGTCTCGTATTAATATTTCGTGTCCTCGTCGTTTCGTGTTCTTCATCCTATGATGAATATGGATTTGGAAATATTTAATATGGATAGTCGAAAATGAATTGGATAATAAAAATTCCGAAGAAAATATCTCTACGGTCGAAAATAAATTGGACAATAGAAATTCCGTAGAAAGGACCTCTCGATGAAAACTATAGACTAAAATCGCCCAAAAAATAAATACAATTTTAGTAAATTCTGTGATAAGTACAGCTTTTATTGGTTAATCCCATTTACGTATCACAATGCTTATTTTGTAACAGATTTAGCAAATTAATTAAATCTATTTGTCATGCTAATGAAACATTTAATCGTATTTTAAAAATCTATTAAATTTCTTTATTCCCCTTACTATAAATGAAAATACTTATTCAACCTTTTCCCCTTTCGTCCTTACAGACTTCCAGCCATATGCAAGACAGATGAAACTAGAACCATTAAGGCATCACCCGTATACCCAACAGCCTATGAAGCAAAGAAATATGCCTCAGATGCCAACCCGATCCTGGAGCACAATGCTGCTGTTGCTCTTGATGACAATACTTTCGAGCATTGTGGTCACAGTTACAGCTCAGTGTCCATGGCAAAGGGATCTGCCGGATTTGCAAACATCCTGCATATGTTCATACAATTTGGGACGTGAACTATCCGTGCAATGTGATCAGGTAAGACGGAACACTAAGGGATGGTCTAAAGGGAATTAAAAAAAAAACTATTATAAAAAAAATATTATAAAAAAAACAGGAAAAACGTTGGTAAATTCGGGCAGGCAGAGTCTTACTATATAAATATAAAAAATTAATAATAAGAGCGCAAAACAAGGAACTCTGCGTCCTAAAACTCAGGCAAAACTTACTTCATAATTAGAATCGTAACAAAATTCGATTGGATTTGAGTACTCATATCTCTATATTCACTATTGATCGCCCGATTCGACCATGCGGTACGTTTTTTGGGCCAAGTGCGTACCCGCTTTGACCATTGTCCGTCCACAAAAAATTATTATTTTGAAGCCCAAAAAGTGTACTTTAACCGAGGTACGTTTAAGCTCTTAAAGGAAACTTTTTTGACCTGGACCGATTTCTCCCATATATAATTCCAAACAGCTTAGGACCATAAGCTACGAGCTACCATATGCAAAAATCCTAGGTAGATTTGTTTGACCGTTAACGTGCTTTAAACAGATACACGGACGAACGGACACGGCTAGATTGTCTGGGAATTTTACGACGGTAAAATTACGATATACCTAATAGGGTCTCTCAACAATTTTTCGTGGTGTTGCGGATAGAATGAAAAATTTAGTTTTCCACCAACTTTTCTGTGGAGCGTAAATAAGTTAAAGTTGGGCATGTCGACAAGAAGGTAGCCTACACCACTCTGATATTCCAAAGGTTCCGCTCCTCAGCCTTGGAGCAGTTTGGATTTAATAAATCACTTCTTATAGATCGGAAAATATATATTTTGTTGCGGCTGCATACAAAAATTAAACGACATGGTCCAATTTTATCCAGAGTAGTTATGGGCCGCATTTCACGTGGGTATCCTACAACACTGTGATATTCCGCAGCTTAGTCTTGGAGCAGGTCAGATTTAATCTGTCACAACTTAAAGCGCGAAAGGGGCAAATTTAGTAGCGGCTGCATAAAAAAATTACCCGACAAGGTCAAATTTCATCAGGGGTAGTTATAGGTCCCATTTAACGCGGGTCCACTATGAGGTACCATACACCACTCTTATACGAGTATTCAGCAGATTCTGTGTCTCGGTCTTGAAGCAGGTCGGATTTAATTCACCAGTTCTTATAGATCGGAAAGGACATATTTCTATGCGGCTACACACAAATATAAAAGACATGGTCCAATTTCACCAGGAGTAGATATAGGTCGCATTTTAGGCGGGTACCCTACACCACTCTGATATTCAGCAGATTATAGGTTGCATTAAACGTGCATTGCTCCAATTAAGCCAAGTCCAATGTATGTATAACGGCAGGACTTCATATCGGAAAGGTAACTTCTATGGGGTATAAATCAGAAATTGGAGCATTATTATCGAGCTTGAGTTGGAATGTCTATAAGTCGTTCATAACGTTAAAGTTGGGCGACTATGAGGTTCCCTACACCACTCTCGTATTCAGAAGATTCCGCCCCTCAGCCTTGGAGCAGGTCGAATATTATTTGCCACTTCTTTTTATATCGGAAGGAAAATATTTCATTGCAGCTGCATACGAGTATACTTATAAAAAATTTACCGACGTTGTTCAATTTCACCAGGGGAAATTTTAATGGAGCGCGAATTTTATAACGCACTGTGATTCAATTGAGCTAGGTCGAATGTGTATATAGCGGCAGGACTATGGAGGCTATTTTAAAAGATAGACCAATAAGATCAAGCTTCAGTTGGATATAAGTCCTTCATAACGCTCTTTACAACATTTGGTTGGAATTGGATATAATATGTGGCTTTTAGAGCGGAAGGCCCTTAAATAGGAAAGATTCTTAGTGAGGGAGCCTTTTGAAAACATGTACCGATATGGTCAAATTTTAACGGAATTGGGAATAGGTCGCTCATAATGCTCTATGCGAAATTCTATCGGAATCAGATGTAATATGTGGCTTCTAAACCTGAAGGTTTTGAAATCGGGAGGGACCTTTGTATTGGGACTATATGAAAATATGGACCAACACAGCCCAGTTCCATAAAACCGCATTGCGACTCGCAAAATAGAAAGGGACCTAAGGGTAAAAACCAGTTTTTTTCAGGAGAGCCATTTTAAAGATCAGGTCCCTTTCTATTTGCGCTTAGAATCGTCGACTTTACTTTCAAAAAACGCACATATCTTTGGGAGGGAACACTTTTGGGGCATGGGGTCGGTCTCATTCGATGCTCAGATGATGATCACATCAAAAAAAAGTGAAAACTATTTTTTTTTTTTACCCTTAGGTCTCTTTCTCTAAGCGCTGTCACAATTATTGGTCGCTTATAACACACCTTGCAAAATTTGAGCGTGATCAAGCTTAGTTTAAGGCTTCTCGAGCTGAAGGACTTCAAATCGGGAGGTACCTCTGTGAGCGGGCTATTCAAAACCTTGAACCGATATAGTCTAATTTCACTAGAGTTGGGTATTGATCGCTCTTAGCGCTTAATGCGAAATTTGGTCGGAATCGAATGTATTACGTAGCCTTTAAAGCTACGGGTTCTGAAATCGGGGAAACCCCAAGTATGATATCAAATTCTTAACCGATATAGTCCTATTTTACCAGAATTTCGCTTAGTGCGAAATTTGGTCATAATCGAATGTTATATTTGGCTTTAGAAGTTGAAAGTTTTAAAATCAAGAAAGCCCTATGTATAATATCAAAATACAGACCAATGTAAACCAATTTCAATAGGGTTCGGTCCTTGGCCCAAACTTGTAGAATGTACTTAGTTTCATCGAAATCTGTTCATAAAAGCGACCTGATTTTTGATAACTACAATAAATGGACAGACGCACTGGCATAGCTCAATGGAATCGTATACTGATTCTGAATTGAATCTATGGGGTCTATCACCAGCCCTTTAAGGTGTTCCAAACATCAACTCTAAGTCACGTATCGAGAGTCGCCTATAAAAATGGGCGTTTTCGCGAAAACTATTTATATTTCTTAATTAAATATCCGATTTTCCATTTTGTTTCTTCCCCTTTCTCTTCCTATTTAGGTTCACTTTCCCACTCTCTTGGAGGCCTTAAATAAATATGCAAAAAATAAACCCATCGATTTGTTGTACATCAACAATTCCACGGTGGGCGATCTGCCCGATGACATATTTATCGACTTGAGTTTACACAATGTCCAGCTGTCGAGCTGCAAGATTTCCAACATCGCTGATGGTGCTTTCCGCGGCCAAGAGGAGGTTTTGAAAAATCTCAATCTTCAGGATAACCTATTGGACGAAGTGCCCACGTCGTCCTTAAAGATCTTGAACATCTTAAATTTATTAGATTTATCGAAAAATCGCCTTACTTCCATACCAGATGAAGCCTTCAAGGGTCCCTCGAAGTTGTCGACATTGAAGTTGAATGACAATAATGTAACGCTGGCACTGGGAGCTTTTCGTGGCCTTGAGTTGAGTTTGAAGAACTTGAATTTGAAAGGCACCCGCCAGCGACGAGTGCCCGAGAGCATACGAGGCCTCAAAAGTTTGGCCTTTTTGGATCTGTCGTTGAACGGCATCAAAGAACTGCCCGGCGTTGGCGGTATACGCACCTTTGAGGGTCTAGATTCCTTAACGGCTTTGAATTTGGAGCGTAATCTTATACAAAGTCTAGGTGAATCTTCGTTTGCCGGCGTCCGCAAGACCTTGAGTTCGTTGAGTTTGCTGAACAATCTGTTGTCCGATTTTCCGGTGGGTGCGGTGCATGCCCTGAAGGAATTGCGTGTGCTGGACATTGGATTCAATCTGCTGACCAGTCTGCCAGAGTCGGCGTTTCGGGGTAACCCCAGTATTACACTACTGGCTTTGGATGGTAATCCTTTGGCGACTGTACCTGAGACAGCATTTTTACATTTGAATGCCACACTAAGGGGCCTATCTTTGGGTGGACGTTTCCTGCACTGTGATTGCCGACTCAAGTGGGTGGCGGAATGGATACGCAAGGGAGATTTGCAGGTGGGTAGCCAAAGTAAAAGAAAATCTTTTTACATTTTAACTCGAATTTTTGCCATTTCAGGTGACTTCCCGTGAACGCAATCCTCAATTTTGCGGCAGCCCTCAACGTTTCCGCGATCGTGGTTTCTATTCCATACAACCGGATGAGCTGACCTGCACCGAAACCGAAGTGGATCTGGGCAACGGGCCCATAGGTGTGGCCGATATACTCCAGAGCGTTCTTAAACCCACCGTAGCTGCAAACGCAGTGCCTTCCGAAAGCAATCAAACTGCCGTCAATATCCTAGCTAGCAGTACACCCACGGCAGCCACCTCTACGACAGGTGCTACGTCCACAGCGGGCACCACCAGCACTCCCTCCACCTCGACGACGGTTACAACATCCACCGTAACGGTAGGTGTACTCTGACAATTAAAAATAAACCCTTCATAATATAAATAAACTCCCTCAAAATCAAAAGAATACACCATTTAATCTTTTATCGACTTAAATTGAAATTCTCGTTATAGACCAAAGCTGCCACAACATCTACCCCAGCTGCCTCGTCCTCGGCCGAGACACCGGGCAACAGCAACTCTTCCCAGCCACCCGTACAGCCAACACATCAATCAACGTCCGGCATTGGTTCTGCTTCGCCGACGACCATCACACAATCGCAGACGAACACCAATAAACAATCGCCAGCTTGGCGCCAAAACTCGAGCGGCGGCGGCGGCAGCAGCAGCGGAGGCACTTCGGTTAATGGCACGCCGCACAAGCAACAACGACCACCGCTAGTTTTAGGATTCCCACCCCAGCGGGGCACACGTATTGATGACTCCAATGAGGTTCAAGTGAAAAATGCCTTCCGTCAAGACAGCTCGGTCATTATTCAATGGGACTCGGACACGGCCAACATTCTCGGCTTCCGCGTCGTCTATCGCCTCTTCGGCGAGAAATCCTTCAAGCAGGGTCCACCGCTGGAGGCCAGCGAGCGCGAATTCAAGATAAAGAATGTCCCCGCCCAGGAGTGCATCATTGTGTGCGTCATCTCGCTGGAAGAATTGCATGTCACACCCGAAACGGTGCCCTACCAGCAGTGCCGCGAGGTGCGCACCGTGGCATCGCAAACATCGAACATGGACAAGATAACGATAGCAGCCAGTGCGGCCATTTGTGGCACGATTATTGTGGCTGTGATTGTTTTTATAGCGGCGAGCAGGTGAGCAAATTTTTAAAGACGCCAATAATTTATTCCCCCCCGTAAACAACAGCGAATGTTCCATAGAAGACCAGAAAACAAAAAGGTAGCCACGAGTTGGCTACGGTGAGGCCACATAAAGAAGGATGAATGTTAGCTTTGCATTTTGGATTGGGAGTGGAAGGCAGAAGGGCAGGCGGCGGTTCTGTAATTTATGTCCTCCTCAAATTTGAAAACAAAATGAGGATAAGCACCGGCCTGCATAAGTTCATTGTTCGGTATTGTGTAGTTCATCAAAAGAGCTCATTATAGATAAGGATATCCTCGAATCAAAAACACAATGTCAGCAGTGTGGACGACAGAAGAAGATTGAAAGTAAGGATAAAGAAAGACTGTTGGCATTGCCTTGGTCTGTTGAGTTTTTTCTTACGTTAAAGGTCAATGGCATTGGAGGAATAAAATAATGTAATATATATCAAAGGCATCGGAGCTAAAATGTTTTCAGGCTGGAGACTTGAAGAAACAAGTAAAAACGTAGTCTAGTTAGCCCAGCCTGAACCTTTTATACCCTCCAACGGATCTTCGCTACTAAAGTGCAATAAAATGGTCCGTTTTTTGGACCCTTTCGGGCCATGCTACCTTCCCTAATCTCAACAATTACTTCAAAGTTACACTATATTTGGAGTGGTTGCAAAATATGCCTTAATTTGAGTACTCATATGTCCATATTAGGTATTAAACGCCAGTTTTTTGCCCCACATGAGCCAAAAAGTTCTGCGACTATACTATTTTTGAGGTATTTAGTGGGTACATCACTTCTGTTAATTAGCCTTCCATCATTTTGTTTTTACGTCCACCGACCCTTTCTTCAGCCTATTTGTCTGCACGTTTGACATCCATCTGTCCGTCTAACAATCTGGCCGTATGTCATACATTGCATTACTGACATCCATTCACCTGTCCGCCCAATCGCTTTTCCGCTCATTATATGTTATCTGTCCGTCTATCTGAGTCGCCAGAGGTCTAAAGTGGAAAATCAGGTTGCTCTAAAGTTTATAGGAACATCAGTTATCCCTCTGTTCGTCCATCAGACCGTCGTTTAGTCCATGCAGATGGTTAATTATACACAGCACATCGAAACATCCTCTCTTTTAATAAATCTGTCTGTCCATCATTTTGTTCGTCCTCTGAACCGGCCGTTTGTCCGTCAATCTGTCTATCAATCTGCCTTTTACCTAGGTAATTTATTTGTCCATTGGCTATCTGTCGTATCAATATTTATAAAGATCTTAAGAAGGGAACCTCGGCTTCTTAAAACTTTGAAGTTATGCCTCCGTCCGTCTATTGAATCATCAATTACTGCAACTGAAGACTATTATAACCGTAATTTGGCTATCTATCATATTCACCCGTCTGTTCAGCTATCTGTCCCTTGATCTGTCCATACATCCCGCCACTTGTCATTTCTTCACATGTTGGTCTAATTGTCTTTTAATCTTTCCATCTATCAGTCTTTAATGCATCCCGTCCTCTGATAACATTATTTGCCCGTTGATGTAACAGTCCGGCTATTTGTTTACCTATTGTATATCCGTCTAACTGGAATCCGTTGGGCAAAAGTGGTGAACCTTGGTTACTCGAAAATTAAAGGGATGGCAGATATTTCACTATCCGTCTATTAGACTGTAGGTTAGTCCATGTACATCTCCAAACCCAACTTTATATTAATCTGACCATTTATCAATTTATACGTCCGTCGATCTGACCGTTCGTCTATTTGTCTAACCGTTTGCCCGTCAATCTTTCTTATTTACAGTCTACTTCCCTATCGTTTAGCCAATCAGTTTCTTTGCCTGTTTATATGTTCGTCTGGCTTTTTATTCGTCCATTGTTCAGCCTTCCATGTGGGTTTACGTTTTTTAACCATCTGTCCATCCTGTATCATTGACCGCCTATTTATCTGTCTAAGCATTTATGTATCTGTCTAACATTTCTTGTATCTTTTGTAGTTGAATTCTTATATTTGTCTGTCCGTCTATCCAGCAAAAACCTAGTCATTCTTCAATATGTTCATTCTTCAGTTTGTCAATCTTTTCTTTTGTCCGTTTATGTATTTTTCGTCCTACCCTTTGTGTTTGCATCTATTTGTACACTCTCCATTCTTCAACCTGTGCACATCCTTTTGTTTAATTTCTTTTCACAGTCTGTTTTTTCAAATCTTCTACGAGTATATTTACACTCTCCATTCTATTATCTGTACGCATCTGTTTATTTATCTTTTGTTCCACGATCTGTCTTTCTATTATTCTATCTACACACCCTTCATTCTTCTATATTTACTATTCCGTTTAGTTATCTTTCGTTCTATTTTTTGTCTTACCATTTCTCTATCTGTCCACTCCACTTAGTAATATTTTCCCCATTGAACAAGGTTTAAGACTTAAACGGCTCTAGACCTTTTGTTTCTATATTTAAATAGAAGACAAGATTTTAACAAAATGGCAAAGTGACATTGAATTTTCGTGGCTGACACTGCTTTTATTGCGACTTCGGGTCCGTGACGACCTACATAAGAAATTTTCGCAGCATTTGTTAAAAGAAAAAGGAACTCCGTAAAAGCCAGGCTCTCACCTAACGTATGAGAATTACTGTTGTAAATCTTACTTTTTCAAGTTTTCTTCACACAATTGCCATCGAACATACAATACACTTTTACCACCTCTACAGAGAGACCACACATTGAGAGCCATCAATAGATTTTTTTTACAAAGTGTTGTCATTTCATACATTTGTCCAACATTATCCACATTCGTCTCGTAATCCAACTGCGACCGAACGTTTATTCATCACTATATCCGTTCACCAATCTGTCCTTCCTTTATCCATACCTCAATTCGTTCGTCCTTCGTCGCATCCAGCATTCTACCCGTTATCATGACCATCCTTCATATATCCATCGTTCTGTCGATCTGGCCTTTCGCGGTATTCCTGTTCGTTCGGCAATTGGTTTGTCATTGACTATAGGTTTGGAAATCTCTCGATCCGTCCATATAAGTGTCCGTCACTCCATTGTTCTCTCAGTCCTTTAATTTGTTTATCTGTTGTCCCTCTAATTGTCCATTCATTCAGCAACCTGTCTAATCATCCGTTAATTCATGTGCCCATCATCTAGTTTTCTCTTCGTGGGTCTGTCCAGCAACCGCCAATATATATGCCGCCATACGCTTGTCCTTCGTAGCATCGATCAATCTACCCATTTATCAATATAAGCATCCTTAATAAATATCCTTTGCTCTAACGATCTGGCCTGCCGCGGTTTTCCTATTTGACCTTCCATTCTTCTCTCAGTCCTTCAGTTTGTTTATCTGCTGTCTATTCAATCAGCAAACTCTGTAATCATCTGCCCATGATCTATTTACCCATTTTTCTCTTTGTCAGTCTAGCCAACAAACCGCCAATTTCAATAATTGGGTCCTTTATATATCTATCTTTCCATCGATATTTTCTTCTGCTTGTCTACCAGCCCGCTCAAATTTTTATTCGTCTATATGTAGTGTTATCTATCCATCCACCTGTCAGTCCGTTGTTCACTATCACCCATCCACCTCTTTCGACGTCCATCCCTGTTTCAGTTAGACAAACTATTGATCTGTTCATCACTCGTCCTCTACTTCTATTGTGTGTAGAAGAATAACATCTTTCGACGTCCATCCCTCTTTCTATCCGACAAACCATTGATCTATCCATCACTCGTGCTCTACTTTCATTGTGTGTAGGAGAATAACTTCTGACTACGTCCATCCCTCTTTCTGTCCTCTCATTCGTCCTCTACTTTCATTCTGTAGAAGAATCACTTTGTTAGACGTCCATCCCTCTTTCTGTCCGACAAATTATTGATCTGTCCATCATTCGTCCTCTACTTTCATTCCGTAGAAGAATCACTTTGTTAGACGTCCATCCCTCTTTCTGTCCGACAAACTATTGATCTGCCCATCATTCGACCTCTACTTTCATTCTGTAAAGAAGAATAACATTTTTCGACGTCCATCCCTCTTTTTGTCCGACAAACTATTGATCTGTCCATCAATCGACCTCTGAAGAAGAATAACATCTTTCGACGTTCATCCCTCTTTCTGTCCGACAAACTATTGATCTGTCCATCATTCGTCCTCTACATTCATTGTGTGTAAAAGAATAACATCTTTCGACTTCCAATCCTCTTTCTGTCCTACAAACCATTGATCTGTCCACCTTCTGTCCATCATTCGTCCTCTACTTTCATTGTATGTAGGAGAATAACATCTTTCGACGTCCATCCCTCTTTCCGTTTGACAAACCACTCATCTGTCCACCTTCTGCCAATCATCCGTCCTCTACTTTTATTGTGTGTAGGAGAATAACATTCTCGACGTCCATCCCTCTTGCCGTCCGACAAACCATTGATCTGTCCACCTTCTGTCCATCATTCGCCCTCTCCTTTCTTTGTGTGTAGGAGAACAAACATATTTCGCCTCAATATGACAGTCGGAAACCGCCTTAGGCAACACATCCACCAACCAACAGTGGGAACACAGTAATCTGAAGTATTTATGGCTTTAAGGCGGACTGCAATCGTACGAGTATCTGTGCAAGGAGGATCCAATTCTGACTAATGATAGTACGTAGTACACTTCGTGTCGTGCCTCCGCAAGTTGCAGACACACATACAAAATATGGACGTATGTACTCGTATATGGTTGCAGCCCCCTAATGCTAGGTTTCAGTTAGACAGCCGGCCAAAAACCGAAAGCAAAAGCCACCAAATGTTAATTTAGTATTCAAAGATTAAAATGATTTAGGGTCCATTTATTGGCGGCGGCGGCGGTGGCGGCAACTAGAGAAGTACAAGCCAAGCATAGAAAAATTGGCCCTAAGTATAATACAAGAATAAAAACAAAAATGTAATAACAGACGACATGCATATGTACGGAGATGATAAACTGATACACTTTTCTTCTTGCTACAATTGAAATAATCTAAGGCAATTTTTTATTGTGCTTTTCATTCCATTTCGTGCTGCCCCATTGTGTCATCCTTTGTGCGCTGTGTGCTGCGCTGGTGTCGATGGCGTTGGAATATATCATCGGCTTTATCTACGACTGGCTGGGCTGGCTGACTACTACAAATGGCAAATAATCAACTAATAGACGTTCTCGCAAAATGCAAACGTCCCAACAAAAGAGTCCACTGCCAATTGGAGGTTTGCCCGTAAATTGTTGTGGTCCAGCCGGTTCACCCGGACCACTTGGCTCAATAGCAACGCTTTCGGCATTCAATAATCACAAGGTAAGCGCTCTCCTTAACTACTCATGTCGGTGTGTCAGATAGTTTGACTGCATATTCGTATGGGTGCACTGTGGCACAGTGTTTCGAAATGGAACAAAAAAGTGGCAAAGCGTTTAAAAAAAAAAAAATCAGACAAATCATAACAAAGAACAACAAGAGATATCGATAACCAAATTTTTGACTTTGATCGACGACAACTTACAATTATTCAAGTTGGGGAGAGGGGATAAACTGATAACAAAAATTAACTTTCGATTCGATTTTTATAAATTATAAGTTTTGTGAAAGATGCGTTTCTTGCAAATTAAAATGCGAAGGTTTAGGCAAATTAATGAAAAAAGTCAGAAAAATTTCATGTTCACGATATCTCGAAAACTATACGTAATGGGGCAATACCAACACTCAATTCGGATTCAAGAGATTATTTTACACAAAGATCAGTTAGTTTCGTCCAAAGGAGGATTTTGTTGCAGAACAGTGTAATCGACACAGTGGGGCAAACAAGGACATTTTTGAAAGAGAATAATGACTTCCTAATTCTTAACGCTGACAAAGGAGGAAAAACAGTAGCAATGAACAAAAACGACTATGGCCTTAAAATGAGATTTATTCTGGAGACATCTGCCCAAACAGACAAACAATGAGAAATCCCACCTCAGGCCTTCAGAGCAGAAACTTATTGTTTCTTCTCGTAGGAAAAGTTGAAAAATTATTTAATATGAATATATTGACTTAACTAAGAAAAACAAATTTAAGAAGTGGACAGCTTCGGCGCCTAGATATGCGGGCTTACAAGAATACATACAGAAGGAACCTCTTTAAGGCCAATTTGTGCATCAATAGGCTCTCATGCTTATGGACACCGACCAAATCGTCGGTGTCAGTTTTATAGTTAATCTTCGAAGTCGATCGAAATATTGGAAAACAAATATAATAAACGATATAAATTAAAAATACTATATTTTAATTTTATGCATGACCTCGAGCCAGAAAAATCAGAAAAATATACAGGTCAACTGTGCGAGTACTTAAATACCAACAGATTTCTGAAACTCTATAGTTTTTCAAAATAAAATAAGTCCAGTTTAACGATAGCAAAAAAAATATATTAGTCCCTTTTAAATTTTCTCTGCGCTCTCCAAGGTAATTGAGAGAATGGTTAACCAACGTCTTGTGAGGTCTCTGGAGTCCAACGATCTGCTTAGTGATCGACAGTATGGCTTCCTTAGAAAACGCTCTAATGGCTTTCTTATCGGAGTCTTGCAGTCGGTCTATCCTCCAGTTTGGTAAAAGTAAGGTCATGGCTCTGGATATCTCTAGGGCCTTAACTAGATTCTGGCGCGTTGCACGCATAAAAAGCAGATCGCGTTTGGTGTCGGTAATACTTATGCTCGATTTAAGTCGAACTTTCTTAGAGATCGCTCTATAGGTTGTTGTAGATGGGTTCTCATCCAACAAACATAGGTTTATCGCAGGTTTACCACAGGGCTCTGTCCTTTCTGTGTCTTTATTTCTTTTTTTTCATTGACGATCTTTTGGGTCAGACCGTGAACCCAATCACGGACAACAGCAACCTCTCACATTCATATTCATCCCACCGTAGCCCGGAACTTCAAGATGTTAACCACAAAAGGAAGAATTATTAATGAGACACTAGGCTTTTCCAAATGGGGTCGAGTGAATAGAGAAGATTTCAATGCGCGTAAAAGACAGTGCGGCTTGTTGTCTTCCGTTGACTCAACGGTGTCGTCATTATCTATCGCTGGTGTGGATACCGAATAATCGGATGCTCTTGATGTTCTGGGCTTGAAAATACAATGTGACGACGCTCTTTGTGCGAGGCATGCATTCGAAGTGTGGAAATTAGCACTCAAGTATATAAACTGAGAAGAAAAATAACCTTATATAAGTTTAACTTAATAATAATTAATAATAAGGTTAATATGAACAATTTATTGTGGACTGGTATTTAACAATAATAATAGTTAATTTATCTATTCTATTGTTGAATTTTTTAACCATGAAAATTGTTAATTTTAAAATAATTTTTGTTGTTTTAACAATGCATTGTTGAGATTTTTTAACCATTAAAATTGTTATTAAAATAATTATTGTGTTTTTAACAATGCATTGTTTTTAACCATTAAAATTGTTAATATTAAAATTTCATACTTAATTTGTTGAAACAATACATGTTCAATTTAACAATGAAATTGTTAATATTATTAACTTTAAAGATTTCTATTGAAATCATTTTTATTGTTAAGTTAATTTATTATTGGTTACCTTTTTTAACCAGAAATATAATGACTGTTACACTTTTGAATATT
Source organism: Hydrotaea diabolus (assembly GCA_963513945.1). Classification (NCBI taxonomy): domain Eukaryota; kingdom Metazoa; phylum Arthropoda; class Insecta; order Diptera; family Muscidae; genus Hydrotaea; species Hydrotaea diabolus. The sequence goes on from OY740717.1 coordinate 185,341,645, forward strand.
AAATTAACCTACTAATTATGTTTTGTTTACATTTATTCAGTCTTTTTGCATTATTATGACTTGAACAGTTTTTATTCTAGGTCGAGACCTCTTTGTTGTTTCCTTTTCAGAATCAACTATTGGCTACGGTTGTCAGGTAGACTGTACAGCTCTTTCTAAACCCGCCAAGGTTTTTCTTCAACAGTCTTTGGTCTTTATACGGGTGTCCCATTATGATTAATGAGTCTTCGAACTGTGCGAAAAGCAATCATTCTTTCAAAGTCCTGCTTATGGCATTTTTGTAAGCCTTTCTAAAGTTCTTCTTGGGAGCACTTCTCAGAGCCTTCTAAGAAATCCAAAGCCCTTCTTTGGAGACCCCAATGACTCCTTTGAAAACCATTCTAAGGAAACCCCTCGCATTTACTTCGGCTACAAATCAAATGACTTATACGGGTGTCCCATTATGATTAATGAGTCTTCGAACTGTGCGAAAAACAGTCTTTATAGCGCAATATCATTGCGCTATGACCTTCTTTCAAAGTCCTGCTTATGGCATTTTTGTAAGCCTTTCTAAAGTTCTTCTTGGGAGCTCTTCTCAGAGCCTTCTGTGAAATCCAAAGCCCTTCTTTGGAGGCCCAATGACTCCTTTGAAAACCATTCTAAAAACGCTTTTTGCAATTTCTTTAGAAGAAGCATTTTTAAATTCCTTAGCCTTTTCTTAAGGCCTGGTAGACAATCTCTTCTGAGGAAGCCCTTTTCAATTCCGTCTTTTGAGGTCCTTCTTACGACCTTTTGCGGAAGTCCCTTGAAAGGCCGTTAGTAAAAGTCGTTCTCAGAGCCTTATCAAGGCCTTACTTTTTCTTTCAGTGTATGGGTAGTATTCTCAGCATTTTCTAAGAAAATTTGGTTTCACTTCAAGCAAAATTAAGTTTATAAGTTCCAAAGGCGGGTGCCGGGAAATTTGAAAATATTTCTTGAAAAAAAAATCGGGGAAAAACGCGATTGGCAAGGTATTCCTTATAATATCTACTCTCTGAAAATAAAGAGCCATTATTATTATTTTCAGCCTAAAATTGGCTCTTTATTTTGCCTCGAAATAGTCGAATTGATGTGGATTTCTGTTATAACCATTTTTGTTTCTCGATTTTCTTCGATTCTACCCACTGTTTGCGACCATGATATTGAAAGCACATGTATTCGTTTTAAAATGGTTACACGGAAAAGTTGTAAAATAGATTTATGCCCAGCATGTCCGAAACACTGCCCTAGCCAAAAAGCATAGGATAGGAATGTCTGTTTATACCACGAAAATAAATGGTGGAGCAACGGCATCAACCAGTTCACATCCATGCGCATACGTGTATGCTGGAAGTGGCTACATTGTAAACCCTTATAGAGCAAACGGCAACACATCCATTCGAGCGGGCTAGGAAGGACCAGATAAGCATAATAATGCATTCATTTTCGTTTTCTATAGAACACGACGTCGACAGCGACTACGATGATGATGAGGTTCCTGTTGTACTCATGAAATATTGGGTAAATAGTGTAACGCCAAAATCATTTATAACATCACTGCATTCTATACTCGAGACGTGAAATAATGTTAATTATAGTGTGTTACGCCTCAATTGATGTTGTTGTTAGTTGTCGCTTGCGTTGGATTGCGTTACGTTATGTGGCAGCGAGTGAGGCGGCGGCAGCAGCCAAGAGATTGGCCACGTTTCCTTGGCATCTTCATGCATGCGGCCAGGCCAGGCCATGGCATCGTCGTGCCATGAATCTCTTAACTCGGGTAATGATTGTGATTTCAAAGGCAATTTGTTGTTGTTCTTGTTGTTGTTATATATTTCAATGTCGAAGTCAAGGCGAAAGGGATCATTAAATCAATATTTTGAGGCTATTAGTTTAATGTCTTTTTCGTTTTATTGGCTTACTCTCGTTTTTGGAAGTTGCAGCTCAAATGAAATCGTGGCCAGATTTTGTAAAACACAGTGAAGTTAAACAGTCTGCGGTCGAAGGCTTCATCCCGAACAACATGGGGCTACAGACTTGGCTCCTTGGGTTTCAGGACTTAAAACAGACGGAGACGATCTAGTACACGACATAATGACCTTGCTGGCCATAGTCGTAGGAGAACTTCAAGCAGATGTCCTTATTTAAGGCGTAGAGAACGCAGCCGTTGTGGCAAATCTCAAAGTTTAAACCGTTCAAAGTAGTGCCAAACATTGATCGCAGTTAATATTTTGTAAAAACAAAATTAAGTTCAAAGTCTAGAGTCTTTGGCCCATTACACCAGGGTAGGTTAAAGCCCACAGATAAGGTACAATGCTAAATCTGAGCAAGACGAGATTTTATACGTGGCTGGTAGTTTCAGGGCTTCAAAACGGGATAAGGGGATCTATCACACAAAACGTATTGGGAAAGCTCGCCTTCTTCAACCAAAAAAGCTAAAGTAGGAAATGGCCGACTATACCCTACATCACTGACAAAAAAAAACAGTAAAATATTTGGTGTTAATCAAAAAAGCGTCAGTAGTAAACGAGTTCATTCACATAGATAGGAGAATTCGTGGAAATATTCTTATTTTTGCGCTTACGTTTAAGGGTTTCTTTTAAAGGCCCTTGAGTCATTTGCCCTTATCCCAAATTAAACATAATCGCCAATATAATGGCATATATAAAGTAATAATATTTGTAGGAAATATATTTTCTTTTGAATATTGAAATTCCCTTTTCAAAGAAGGCCGATCTAACCGCTACGGGGTACCGAAAAAATAAGGTTAATTTTAAAAAAGACTGCATATTTAAGAAGGTTAGGACATTGCTTTTCGCACAGTTCAAAATCTATACGCAAAGGTTAATTCTCATTAATCATGGTACTCCCGTATAAGTCATTTGATTTGTAGCCGAAGTACTCGTTGCCAAAGACTGCTGAAGAAAAACCTTGGCGGGTTTAGAAACAGCTGTACAGTCTTCCTGGCAACCGTAGCCAATACATTTCACCAATTTTTTAGTTAATTCTGAAAAAGAAACAACAAAAAAGTCTTGACCTAGAATAAAAACTGTTCAAGTCATAAAAATGAAAAAGGCCGAATAAATGTAAACAAAACAAAAACTTAAATAGTAGGTAAATTTAATATTAAAAATTGTAACAGTAACTATATTTCTCGTTAAAAGAGGTAACCAATAATAAGATAACTTAACAATAAAACAATGATTTCTATAATGATCTTCTTAGTTAATAATATTAACAATTTCATTGTTAAATTGAACATGTATTGTTTCAATAAATTTTAATATCAATAATTTTAATGGTTAAAAACAATTTTAATGATTATGAAACTCAACAATTCATTGTTAAAACAATAATAATTATTTTAAAATTAACAATTTTCATGGTTAAAAAATTCAACAGTAGTATAGTTAAATTAACTATTCTTATTGTTGAATACCAGTCAACAACAAAATGTTCAAATTAACCTTATATAACGTAGACTCCAAATCATGTTTATTTATGGTTAAGTTAACCTTATATAGGGTGATCCATCTAGAGGTATTTTTTAGAACAAAAAAATATAAATATTCAAATCAAATGTGGAATCTTTATTGGTAATTTGAAAGGACATTTTATGGCATTTATTTTTTGAAAATAATTTCCTTAAAATGTTGGCAACAGTATTATGGAAATGAGCGTTCGGTGAGAAACGGGAAGATCCGCTGTTTTCGACCAAAATTTTGTTCAGTGATGAGACCCATTTCTGGCTCAACGGCAAAGTCAATAAACAAAATTGCCGCATTTGGGCTGAAGAGCAACAAGAAGAGGTTCAAGAGGTGCCATTATACCCAAAGAAAACCACGGTTTGGTGCGGTTTATAAGCTGGTGGAATCATAGGTGCATATTTTGAAATGATGATGGCCAGAACGTAACCGTGAATGGTGCTCGCTATCGCGCCATGATAGCTATCTTTATGCTACCTGAAATTGAAGCCCGTAATCTTGACGACACTTGGTTTCAACAGGACGGTACCACTTGCCATACAGCTGCTCAAACAATGTATCTATTGAGAGGGCATTTCGAAAAACAGCTAATTTCACGTTTTTGACAGGTGAGTTGGCCGCCTAGATCGAGTGATATTACACCTTTAGACATTTTTCTTTGGGGTTACGTAAAGTCCAAAGTCTATGCTGACAAACCAGCATCAGGTTTAGGAAGCCAACATTTTGCGACCATACCGGTCGAAATGCTCATCCAAAATTGGACCCTCGGAATGGAAACACAAATGTTGCGGCCAACAGTTGAAGGAAATTATATTCAACAAATAAATGCCATAAAATGTTCTTTCAATTTACCAATAAAGATTCCACACTTGTTTTGAATTTTTAATTTTTTTTTGTTCTGAAAAAATACCTCTAGATGGATCACCTTATATATTATAGAGAGAAATATCATTAAAAACTCTGATTTATGGCGTATAATAAATCAGAGCTTTTTAATGATATTTCTTTCTATAATATATAGAGTGATCCATCTAGAGGTATTTTTTCAGAACAAAAAAAAAAAAGAAAAATTCAAATCAAGTGTGGAATCTTTATTGGTAAATTGAAAGGACATTTTATGGCATTTAGTTTGTGTAATTGTTTTTGAGCTTTTGCATTTATGTGCCACGCAATAAGACTTAAGCTCTTTAATTGTACTTTGCTCTATAATCTAATTTTGTTCGTGAATATCGAGGGAGTGAGTAAACCTTTTGCTAGGGTATTAAGTAGTATGAACGGATCACTCTCAATGTAGAGTGTAGTGTCATCTAGGGCTGTTGAGTTGAATTGTCTTTGCATGGCAACATTTTTGCTACTCTAACGAATACAGAATATAGTTTAATTAATAAAACTACATTACATGTTGTTCCCAGAGAAGTGACAATTTTTTTTATAATTTTAAATAGTTTAATTGAATTATTTTTTTAGTATATTTAAAACATGATGAGCTTGTGGTTCTAATATTCGGCTGTTTCCCTATTTTACAGGAATGGGATCAAGTCTCCGCCTACAGTGGCCGTTCCATACCCAGGCCCCGTGTCTATCCCATGGACAATCAAGATGACATGCGCAGCCATTTCTCGGGCATGCCAGGGAAATTAGCGAAACCCAGGTAAGTGATTATCGAGTAAATTAAATTTAAAATATTTCCATTTAAAATGAATTGCTTATGGTTGAATGCTTTGCGAAGTAGCCACCACACATAGCTCATATTGTGTTATTATTTAAATTTATTATGTTCGTTTTGTTGTTATTTTTAATGTTCATTTTGCTTTTTACCTCATCCCCAACCGACATAAACAATTGCGCCAAAAACAAAAATATCATCACGCCAAAACCACACACTCACTACTTACACACACCCTGTACCGAAATACCGCAGATCCATAGCCGATGGTCAGTCGCAGCATAGCTTTTCGAACAATTCCCATCGCGGCTATCTGGGCACCGCCTTTCCATCGAATTTAGTCAATTCCCGTCCCGAATTGCGACAATCCCGCCAATCGCTGGCGGCTGCCTCCGAAAGAATGTCACGCGCCTCCTATGCCGGTTCGATGCATGGCGGCCCCACCAGCGTAGCGTCTAGCACACGTCGTTCGCGGCCGCGTTCTAGATCACGCGATCAATTGAATACCACGCATATACACAATCATCGACCTGGAAGTCGGTAAGTAGGCTGACAAGTGTTACACTACATTAACATCGTACACGAATACCCACTTACAAACACTCGCACACACACACGCTCAAATTAATACTCACGCATACGGGCAGACTGTGCTAAATTATGCCATACAAAAACAAATTAATCCAATTATGAACGTCTTCAGCAGCTGCGCATTTGCTTCTACTAACATTAAAACAACAGCACTAGCGACTCATCACTCCTCTTGGTCTTGCCGCAAATCTTGCATGTTGCCGCACTGCCACCACAGTGTCAATGAAATGGAATTGCAACATGAACACAGAGAGTGTGAGAGAGAGAGAAATCGTTAAGATTTTCCATTAAAGATAAGAGAAACATACCGGTGGTGGTGGCTTAAATTAACTTTATTATCTTGGACAAGGTTCTTGGTTTTCTGGGACACAAAATGGAAAACAATTCCAGCATCACACCAAACATTCTAAATATCTTGTTTTTGATTACTCTTGTTGTATTGCGTTTCTTTTATGAGTTATTTTTTGTTAAGACGTAGTCAGAGAAAAAAATTGTAATATTAATTAAAATATTTAATCAAAAGTTAACCTACGATGCTAAGTAGACCCTACACCGAAGGATGGAGATACTTAATTGGTCGGAGTAATTAGTCGATCGGAGACCCTATAAAGTAAAGCTGGATATTTTTTGGGTAACTAGCTTAGTGAGCTAGTTAATTTTCAATAAGGCAACATTGAACAAAATTAAGAGAGAGCAGCATTGTTTCTCTTAAGGTACGTTCACATTGGGCAAATGTATTTTCATCATATTTGCTCAAAATTCTGTCAAAATAACACAGGGTTGATTTTGTGTTCACACTACAGACACATATTTGAGAGTTTTAGTTTGTTCAAACAGATGTCAAGTAATGTCAAATAGAAGTTTGGGAAAACATGTTTGACGTGTGTTCACACTTAAAGAAATATTTGACTGAAAAAAAAACTATTTGATCAATTTGTCAAAAAAATAGAAATTTATTATTATTTTAGAAAATTTACTGGTTTTGTGCTGTGGAGCAGCATATTTGATAGTCTTGGAAGATGAGTTTATGGTAAAAAAAGGCGATGGGTTCGGAAGTGGGTACGTAGTCGGAATAGCGAAGGATGCTTTGAAAAGTTGTTAAAAGAACTGCGTACACCAGCTCTGTATAAAAACTTTGTGCGCATTAACGCAGTAGAGTTTGACTATTTGGTAAGCACTAAAATGAGATGTAGACCATTAAAATTTGAAATTAATATTTTTGTGTAGCTGAAATTAGTTACCCAGCTAATTACAAAGAAGACGACACAACTTCGTGGGTAAATTTAAGCCTCCGAACATTTAGCTGTTACACTGGCATCAGTGATTTTACCAGCTTCTATTTCTTATTGCTTGGTCTTACAAAAATGTTGTATGGCAAATAGATATTGCCGAAAATATAAGAAAATATTTGTTCTCTGGTGGTCACACTGCGTTCACATCATGCAATTTTTTGTTTGCTGGCAAATAGTTTTGTTTCCCCGAAATCAGATGTTTAGTTGTTTGCCACTCAGAAATATTTTGTGGACAGATTGTGGCAAGAAACATGCGACGTTTTTTTCAAATATTGTCCTAGTGTGACCGTACCTTTAGTATGCACCAAAGAGAAATGAACAAAAAGAGGTTTCATCGGCGAATTCACCATAAGCAGATAATAAAAAATATAAATTGTAAAAAATAGTCGATGAAATATAATAAATTAAATAACTGCTACATTTTTGCTTGGTTAAAATGTGCAAAAGAAGATTAGTCTCAGTTGATTTATAGTTTCACTTATCACATCGCGTCCGGTACGAATTCGGCGATGAGACCTCTTCTTGTTTGATTATTATTTGAACATTGATTTTTATAATGCAAGGTTTGTCATTTTTGTCTTTTTATTGGAAAATAAGTGTGGCAATTCTTACTCGTTTCGTTAATGAATTGAGGCCAACTCTTTTACTAACCGAGAATTTCCATACATATGATAGTTTAGTAACCTAAAACGAACACAGCTATTATAGATCGGTGAAAATTCTAAGGCGATCTAGCGATATTCGCCCGTTAATGTCCGATAGCGGTCAAACGAATTAACCTAGGATCATGGAATTTTGCATAATGGTAGCTTATGGTCATAAGCTCTTTAGGATTGTAAATATCCGGCAGTTGCCAGGAAGGAAGAAAAGTCTTTCTTTGAGTGACTAAAGGTACTTTGGAAAAAGTATACTTTTCTGAGTATTTGCGAAACAAATCATAAGTTTTTGTGGACGAGCAATGTTTAAGAAGGGGACTTTTTTTTGTTTATTTACATATTTATTATAATTAAAATTATAAAAAACTAAGTTAAAAGGCACAAGCATCGAAGGCTACCGGCCGAGTTAAAAAGGGAACTATTAGTTAGGACACTAAAAAGAGAATAGTTCGTGTAAGATTCGGCACATGTGGCCCAAAAAACTGGCCGAATTTTTAAAACGGGCGATCAATAGTCAATATGGACATATTGGTACTCAACTAAAAGCAAATTTTGCTACGAATCTAACCAAAGGGACGAAAAACGGCCCTTATTTTCAAAATAAATATCCACCGATAAATGTTGGCATATGGATACGCAAATAAAAGCCGGTTTCACTACAAATTCAAATATTTCATTATGAAGATTAATTTTAAAGATTTGGCTGAGATTTTGATCGTACTCGTGAACCCATGATAACCTAATTATTTCAATCCAATGGAACAAGGTATTTGTTGTTTAAAAACTGAATGCTGTTTTTGGAATGCTGAATCCAAATCTGCACCTGTTTTTTTTCTATCAGCTCAACTTTTTGCGGTTCACCATATTCAGTTAAAAAAAAACAAAACTCCTTAACAAAATTTTATTTAATCCGTGCCTACACAGTTTTTAATTTGGCCCAGTAGTTTCAGATATATCGTTGAAGTTTTGAAAAATAACAAAAATTTTATAAAAAAAAAATGTTCTTTAAAAATTCATAAAAAAATAATGCGACAGAAATCACAGTGTTGGTCTAAAAGCATTTAGTTTAATATATTTTGAATCAAATGGGCTTTATTTCATTGAAATCGGTGAACAACTTTTGATCAAAAAAAGGCGAAAAATCTGTTATGACCGAACTGAGCATAATTCATTCCATTTTCAATCGATTTTTATTTTTAAATGTATGATTTTTTTTAATAAAACAGCCATTACTCAGTTAAAACATTTGATTTTTTTTCAAAGGTTACAACTACATCTTTTAAAAAAAAGCACAAAATTGAAAAAAAAAAATTTTTTTAAGTTTAAATTTTTGGAAAAAAAAGTAAAAATTCGAGCTGATGGAGAAAAATGGAGATTAGAATTAAAATCCGCGAACTCAAATTAGTAAACAATTGTTATAGAATTCCAAACAACACAAAAAAGTTCCATTTTGTTCCCTTGTGCTATATGTTTCGTATATCTACAAACCCTTTAATTCAGTCAGTTTATACGAATTACAGAGTGGGTCTCAATTTTAAGTATTTTAAGCTTGAATAGAAAATTAAATAACATGTGGTCACATTAAAGAAATCTTTAGTTAAGTCAATGAAAAATATTCCACCCAAGTCTGTATTTAAGAATAAAAAATGTTTTGTACCAATAAAAAAGTCAAATGGAAAGGCACGGGATTAATATAGGAAAGCTGGCTTGGTTTCTGTTGTATGATAAAGTATGACTTTTGAAAAATACCAACGCTTCAGAAAATCGCAACAGGATCTTTGTAAAAATTTATTTTTGCTTAAAAAATTTAAATTTAGTAAAATATTATAAAAGAACCATATTAAGCTACAGCAACAATCTCATTCATACACTTTATATATTTATCGTATTTGTATTTGCGGAATCATTACGGCAGTAGTTTTCTATATATTCCACATTATTTGCAAGCTTTAGAGTTCACAAAAAGCAAACAGTTTATTGCTCTTAGTGGTAAAACATTGAAATTCATGAAAAGGGTACATACAATTTTTACAAACTTTCATTTCATGGCTAAATAATGTCATAGCAAAATGTAGCGTCATTCAATATTTGTTTTTTTAAATTATAATAATACAATGGATTTAAATTTTTTAGATACGGCTATTGATCGAAGTGCTACAACGTTTTTTCTAATTTAACCCGTGATTTAAGATTGTGATGCTCCTTATAAGCGAATTTTTTCCACACACAGAATGTAAATAAAAGTCAAATATCTAGTTTGTGTAAGTAAGAATTTGTGTAAAACAAAAATCTACATATGTGACAGCGCATAGAGAAAGGGACCTAAGGGTAAAAAAATCAATTTTCTCTTTTTTTGATGTGGACAACATCTGAGCATCGAATGAGACCGATCTCATGCCCCAAAAGTGTTCCCTCCCAGAGATATGCGCGTTTTATGAAAGTGATGGTACACCAAAGATACACGTATTTAAATCTTTAAAATGGCTCTCCTGAACAAAATTGGTTTTTACCCCTAGGTCCCTTTCTATTAGGATAAACAAGATTCTTACACTGATGTTTTTTGTATAACGCTGCGTATTTTTTGACTTCCAGTTGGAAGAAAAGTATTGAAATATGTTCCAAAAATGTATTAAACTTGTAAAGCTATATTTCTGCCGATACTGCGTTACTCGTATCTTAAGTTTTGCGTAAACATGTCTGATTTCAAAGAATGGCGTTATAATCTAAAATCCTTAATTGTTGAATTTGAATTCTTGGCGAGCTCTGTTATGTTATGCCAGGTCGCAGCTTTACTCGGTTTATTGCCGGTATTAACGCATTTTTAATTTCACTTTCTAGAAAATGAAAACTTTAAAGACGTTTTATTTGAAAATAATACGATAATCCAGCACGAAATGAGCGATCAAATATACACAGCGTACCAACATTTCATTGTGCTTGGGCGTCATAATAAGATTTTAAAGAAGAAAGGGAAGTGACTCTAAGACGTTCCTTTAGACCAATGCTTTCAACGTGATTTTCTTTTGGTCAGGGTACGTTTTATTTAATAATATATTCTCTTAAGGGATCGAAGATTTTATATGCATTGTAATATTCAAAGTTGAGGTGGACAACTGAATTAAAACAACTTTAAAATATAAAGTACCCCAGTAGTTGAGAACTGGAAGATTTGGAACAATCTGCTTATTTAGTGCCACTAAAATGTCCAAAGGGTCTACTAATTCAAAATTACCGATAAATAAACAGCCGTCACTACTATTTTGAGGCTAATGGCTAAAAACCATTTTCGCACAAGAATCCCCACTACCCTACTACTCCCAAAAAATCATATTTTAACTAATAACAGAAAAATATTTAAGCTATTATGCAATTTAAGCTTTTTTCTGTTAATCAAAAGTGGACAGGAACTTCTAGTGGCCTACTACTCACTTTGAATCAATTTGGGGTCAATCCCCTAAAAGTAGACCACAGAGTTTAAAAGTTAATAATCTCAAATAATAGGGCTACCCTTAAAAAAAAGTTTGAAGCCAACAGGCAAATAGTAGAATTTGAACCAACGATACTGGAAAATTAATACTAATCGGCAAATAGCATTACTTTCTCTAAGACTCAAAAAAATTAAGTACACATTTCTACTGACAGTAAATCTTTTTTATAGAAAGCTGCCGAAACCATTATACAGCTAACATAGTGTCCCCCTAATGTAATATCTTTGGGATATTTAAACTTTAAACACATAAACTACGAAAGGACTAAAACAGTTTATTTTCTAAAAAAAAAAATAGGAGAACCCCTACTAAAAACGGTTAAAAAACCATAAAACTATTGACATACCAGTGCAAGTATAGGGTAATCCATCTAGAGGTATTTTTTCAGAACAAAAAAAATATAAAAATTGAAATCAAGTGCGGAATCTTTATTGGTAATTTGAAAGGACATTTTATGGCATTTATTTTTTGAAAATAATTACCTTCAAATGTTGGAAACTGTATTATGGAAACAAGCGTATGGTGAGAAACGGGATGATCCGCTGTTTTCCACCAAAATTTTGTGTGATGAGGCCCATTTCTGGCTCAACGGCAAAGTCAGTAAACGCATTTGGGCTGAAGAGCAACAAGAAGTGGTTCAAGAGGTGCCATTATACCCAGAAAAAACACGGTTTGGTGCGGTTTATAAGCTGGTGGAATCATCGGTGCATATTTTTTTCAAAAATGATGATGGCCAGAATGTAACCGCGAATGGTGCTTACTATTATATCGATCTTTATGCTACCTGAAATTTAAGCCCGTAATCTTGACGACATTTGGTTCAAGAGGACGGTGCCACTTGCCATACAGCTGCTCAAACAATGGATCTATTGAGAGGTCATTTCGAAAAGCAGCTAATTTCACGTTTTGGGCAGGTGAGTTTGCCGCCTAGATCGAGTGATATCACTCCTTTAGACATTTTTCTTTGGGGTTACGTAATGTCCAAAGTCTATGCTGACAAACCAGCTACGATTAAGGTTTTGGAAGCCAACCTTACGCGTGTCATTAAAGCCATACCGGTCGAAATGCTCGAACGAGTCACCCAAAATTGGACCATCAGAATGTAAACCCTGAGGCGTAGTTGCGGCCAACATTTAAAGGAAATTATATTAAAAAAATAAATGCCATAAAATGACCTTTTAAAATACCAATAAAGATTCCATCCACACTTGATTTGAATTTTCATATTTTTTTGTTCTGAAAAAATACCTTAAGATGGATCACCCTATATAACTAACGGAACTAAAAAAACTTAATAATTAAGTTAAGAAAAACTCCCTGTACCCTTTTTACTTCTCAAAACGAATCATCGTAGGAGATTGTGTAAAAATTCCCTCAAGCGCTAATACTGTGTCCAAAGTAAAACCTTACGGATACTTCAACTACCCGTATTATTATTTAAATGTGAAAAGACAATAGACAGTACATTTCTTAATAGTTAAAAACAGACCGGCATACTATTCACACTGAATAATTTTGGTAAAATTTGACGAAAAATGAAAAAGTGCTAATAATGCGTCGAACGCCACCGTGCTGCACATATTTTAATTGCTGGTACTTGAATTCAACCAAAAAAGCAAATATGAACTTTTCTAGCGAAGAACTCCCACTATCCTACTACTCACAGTAAATCATTTTGAAACAAGTAAGTAAGTGCTATAGTCGGGCGTTGCCACATTTGGCCCACATTTTAATACCTTGTTTTCGGACCCTGTGCCCTCCCACGGACGAGATAAATCATTTGGATTGACATATTTAAAGTCCTGAGGCAATTCCCTGTCATTTGAGGGGTCACACTAAAATCCGGGTAAACCGAAACTTTTGGACCCTCCTAATGGACCCTGGGGCCCAAACAGGTCGAATTTTTTTCTGCATTTAAAATTGTAAGATAATTTCCTTTCATTTAAGGGGTCACACTTATATTTAAAATCATGGGTCCATTTTTTGGGTTCTGAAGGCCCCGTAGGTTTGTTGACCAATACACGCGACATCAACTGGATTTGGACCAAATCCGGGAGTTCCTTTGTATGGGGGGTCTATCAGAAAGTGCTCCGATTTGGACCAAATTCAATAGCGCCCGTCCTTGTCCCAATATATTACCACATGCCAAGTTTCATCAAGATCGGTGCATAAATGCGACCTGTACTTTGATTACAAGAATAGATGGACATCTTTACATCCAGCCAGCCAGCCAGCCGACCAGCCAGCCAGCCGACCAGCCAGCCAGCCGACCAGCCAGCCAGCCGACCAGCCAGCCAGCCGACCAGCCAGCCAGCCGACCAGCCAGCCAGCCGACCAGCCAGCCAGCCGACCAGCCAGCCAGCCGACCAGCCAGCCAGCCAGCCGCCCAGCCAGCCAGACAGACATGGCTAGATCGACTCAAAATGTAATTCTGAGCAACTTTCTCTCTGGTCCCGGTATTCTAACTCGATTCCTTCGATGTGTTACAAACGCAAGCACTAAGCCATTATACCCCATACCACTATGTGGTGCGGGTATAAAAAGCCGAAGAAACCCCTAAAAATGCTTACATAGTATCCCACCGCAGCAAGCCTGTGGATATTTGAACAATTTGCACTAGAATTTCGAAGCTTTCTTATTAAAAACATTACTTTTGTAAATAATTTAAAGTAGGCAAGAACCCCCAATACCCTACTACTCATAGTGAATTCATCATCTTAGTGAAAATGGCAGAAAATCTTAGAGTATAACGCCATGTTTTTATAATAGAACTACCGGCAATATTATTTAGATGCTACAGACCAATAGAAATATATTTCCTAATAGTTAAACATGACGAGAACCCCCACTAGCCTACTACTCGCAGTGATTATTTAAAAAAAGCTAATATTGTGTTAAAATGTAACTGAGTTTTAAATACCATCAAAAGATTTTAAAAGCAAATTAAAAAATATTACTTACATTGTAAAAATATAAATCGGAACTAGAACCCCCACTATCCTACTACTTATATTGAACATTTTTAATAGAAGATGGCCAAAAAATAACGAAATTACTAAAAACTCATACTGCATAGAACCCTTTATAGTCTATCTCTCGGTGAGGGGGAAAGGCTCATTATGTTCCTTAGTGAAAAGAGAATCAGCTGATTCACAGTAGATTAAAGGCAGTCAAAAGCAGCAAAAGGAAGGTTTATTAAAATGTTCCTTTTTCTAGAGAGAAGAAATAGTTGTCAAACAATATTTGAGTATCATTTCAGAATTTATATCAAAACCTTATTTTTTTACTCCAAAATGCAGCCTTAGAAAAATAAGAATCAGCTGATTCAGTGTAGGTTATAGACAAGACAAATTAAACAGGAAAAATAAGGTATTTTTTAATGTTCTTTTTTCTAGAAAGTAAATGGTTACCAGACAATATTTGAGGGTCATTTCAGTGATTATTTAAAAAAAAATTACTCTGAAATAAAAAAAAAATCTAAAGTTTTACGTTCACTGCTGAGGTTATAAATACAGCAAAATCTTATCGTATTTCATCAACGATTGCGACACGTTCCTATAGTTTTTTTTATTTAAAAGTTGTCCTTTTATTTATTTTTCGTTCACTAACCTTTTTGTATTTTACACGATTTTCCGAGCAAGGTTTTTCTTTAATTTCGATAAGCTTCTTTTAACTTTAAAACTCTCTCGTTGACTTTATTTTTTATTTTATATCTTAGCTTCTTTTAACTTTAAAACTCTCTCGTTGACTTTATGTTTAAACTGGTTGCGAAAAAATAAAACAAAATTAATCGAATCTATAAGTATTTCAAGCAATCGCAAAACTAATTCGAGTTTTCCGGTATTTTTTAGATACTCAACGGCTGGTTCAACACATACCCTAAACAACTATTGCGATACATCGGACAATTGGACCGATCATGATATGGACATATATATGGCTAGAAATCCAACGACACGCAATGGTTTAGTGCCATTATGAGGGCGGGTTATGCTTTCCTGATATTTCGATGTTGTATTAAATTTAGATGAGATTTTCTGACAATACGTTACGCCTAATCGTCACAGTCGCCAGCAGCAGCAGCAACATCATCAGCGCCACCGTCGTCGTGGTGGAGCCGGTGCTGCTGCTGTTCCCGGTGTTAGTGGCGGTCAGGCGTATGATTTGAATAGACAACAACAGCCACAACATCATCACCCACAACTCCAGCCATATCATATAACGCAAAATCATTATGAGCGCATACGACGCAACACTTCCCAGCCGACCACGGCATCGTATCCCCGTTGCACTTCGCCGCCCGATGTAGTACCAAGACCACAAAATATACACCAAACTACAAAATCACACTCTACCATACCCGAGGAGTACGAACACAACGGCATAGTTGTCGAAAACTATTTCAATGAATACGAACGTCAGGAAATCGTACATCATCAACCAAAACGAAAGTCAAAATCCACAACTGCAATAACACCGGCCACACCGACACCATCCATCCTAACTACGGCAAGTCCTTCCTCGTCGTCAACGACGTCTGGTTCGATTTCTGGATCAAGTGAGGTGAATACCTTAATATTCACCTTTTCGAGCCAGGACAGTGGTGTGTATCAGCCGCAGTTTATATATCAACAACAACATCAGCAAGAAATAAACGATTCAACGATTAATTCTAATAATACTAATAATTTTAGCAATAATACCAATAGCAATAACATTAGTAATAATAAGTCTATTAAGGAGCCTACAACTACAACAACTACTTCCTCTACCAATTCTTCGACGACGAATAGTAGCGATGATTATTGCAGCAGTACAAATTAAGAACTTGAAAAATTTGTGCTCCTAGTAAGTACCAAGACCAATTGAAAAATCGTTCAACTCAAAATCGTCCTAAAATTTCCTTAATTTAAAATACACACTCACTAAATTTTGAGACACAATCTTTTTATTTCAAACAAAAGGACAACGAATTCGAGATATACGTTTTATATTTTTTTTGTTTAATTTTAAACTTCAAATGATTTCGAACAGGCTCTCAAGCCTACCTTACTTAACGTTGTGGTGCACGGTTCAAACTGCTCGAAATCATTTGGACAATTTATTTCAAATATTATGTTTTAATCTTTTTCGAAATTGTTTTGTAATAACTTCTGCTTTTTTTAATTTTGTTTAAACATAAGTCATTAATTGTATACTAACTAATCTATCTATCTAAGGCAACTATATGCAATATTAGCTATTAACAACAAAAACTATATAACAAATATCAATCCACATTAAATCGTCTAAGAAATGGTGCAATTTTTTAAAACTGATTTGTACAAAACAGAAAACACTCTTCCACAAACACACTCAAGCTCAACACCTGTTATGTTACCCAGGTTCTATTAATTTTGATTCTATTTAAACTTTGTTAGTTTCTATAAATTTGCGAAAATCTTTTTGTTTTCATTTAATTTGCAATATAGTATTTTGATTAATAAATTAAGAATTTCTTTATTTTTACAATATTTTTAATTTGTTTTATTTTGCTATAATTTTGAACAGAACTGCAAGCCAAAATTCTTTGAAGAAAGGATCACCACAACGCTGCTATTCATACTATATTATTTTGAGACAAAGGTCCAAACGCAAAATGACAACATTATTATCAAAATTAACAAGTCGTCGATGTTGGAACTACCAGCAGAAGAAATGTTAAAGCTAAAGGGCAATTATCATAATTTTTTTAAAATTATAAAGGAGGACATGAACCCCTACTACTCACATTAAAACATGCTTAAAAAAGGCATCCAAAAATTAGCTATTATTGTAAACATAAAATCCACTAATATTGTCTAATCCAACTTCTTTGCTCTCTCTATAAGAGAGAGAGCTCTATTATTTTCTTTTGAGAAAAAGGTCTTAACATTGTCTTCAAATTAAACAAGTCGTCGTACCATCAAAAGAGTTTTCAAGCTAATGGCAAAATAGCATACATTTTTTAAAAATGTAAAGGAGGTCAAGAACCCCCACTACCCTACTACTGATAGTAAAACATGTCTAGAGAAGGTGGACAAAAATTAACGTTCTTATTACAAACTTAAAATACTCTTATACTGTATCTACTCTTCAATACTTTCCACATGAGAGAGAGGGCATTATATAGGGTGATCCATCTAGAGGTATTTTTTTTAGAACAAAAAAATTATAAAAATTCAAATCAAGTGTGGAATCTTTATTACTAATTTAAAAGGACATTTTATGGCATTTATTTTTTTAATATAATTTCCTTCAAATGTTGGCCGCAACTACGCCTCAGGGTTTCTATTCTGAGGGTCCAATTTTGGATGACTCGTTCGAGCATTTCGAGCGCTATGGCTTTAATGATACGCGTAATGATGGCTTCCAAAACCTGAATCGTTCCCGGTTTGACAGCATAGACTTTGGATTATACGTAACCCCAAAGAAAAATGTCTAAAGGTGTGATATCACTCGATCTAGGCGGCCAACTCACCTGTCCAAAACGTAAAATTAGCTTCTTTTCAAAATGACCTCTCAATAGATCTATTGTTTGAGCAGCTATAAGTATATGGCAAGTGGCACCGTTCTGTTGAAACCAAGTGTCGTCAAGATTACGGGGTTCTTTTTCAGGTAGCATAACGACCGATATCATGGCGCGATAGCGAGCACCATTCAAGGTTACGTTCCGGCCATCATCATTTTTGAAAAAATATGCTCCGATGATTCCACCAGCTTATAAACCGCATGGTTTTCTCTGGGTATACTGGCACCTCTTAAACCTCTTCTTCTTGCTCTTCAGCCCAAATGCGGCAATTTTGTTTATTGACTTTGCGTTGAGCCAGAAATGGGTCTCATCACTGAACAAAATTTTGGTCGAAAACAGCGGATCTTCCCATTTCTCACCGAAACCTCATTTCCATAATACAGTTGTCAACATTTGAAGGAATCTAATTTCAAAAAGTAAATGCCATAAAATGTCCTTTCAAATTACCAATAAAGATTCCACACTTGAATTGAATTGTTATATTTTTTTTGTTTTAAAAAAATAGCTCTAAATGGATCACACTATATATTCATTCCACCATAGGTCGAGTCTTTAGGAAATTAAAGACAAAAGGAGGATTACGGATGAGATACTTGAAAGAGGCTTGAAATATGGACTTTAAAATTTTCCGATGACCTTGTAGACAAAAAAAATAATTCAGATCTACATTACAATATATTATCTGAAAAATGAATTCTAATTCACTTTCAATTCACCAAAAAAAATGCGAGGTAGCACTTTGCCACTGACTTAAATGGTTGTAAATCCTGGCAAGCCACTACAACCACCCACCCTTTCTTCGAAAAAGTTTTTAGCGAGAAAGTTACTTGGCCACAATCATAAGTATCAATTAGGCTCGCATACTTTCATACATTCTCATATCGCCGCCATTAAAACTTCACCAAAACAGGAGCAGCATGTCCTTTTTTCACTAGGTTTCTGCTCGGTTTCTATTTTTTGTGTGCTTCTTTTTACGCTGAGCGCTTTATAGAAATTAATGTTGTGCAATTTAGGAAACAATTTGGAAAGGACACTCATTCACATACACTCACACTTGAATACAGTCACTCGCCATAAAGTTTTCAATGAAAATGAGAAAAATGTCTGTTTGCAAAACTAAAAAAGTTTTCATTTCTTTTTTTTCTGCTGCACATCGTCGTCGTCGTCACTCACAATAAATTTCTATTTTTTTTGTAATTTGTTGGGGAAAACGTGATGAGCAGCGAGCGACAGAAATAAAACGCTTTGCGGTTTGTTACAGGGATAGTTTTTATTTTGTGCAACAGAAAAACGCAAAATAATTTGTGAAATAATTGCTATAAAATTAAAAAAAGAAAAAAGTCAAATGGACGGGAAAGGAGTTGTAAAAGTGCAACACCTTCGCTAAAAATCCATTGAACTTAAGTGACAAAAAAAATTCAAGCTCATTTTTTGCGTAGATGCCATTTTCTAAAAAAAACCCTCGGTTATTATAACTCGAGCCTCTCGTTGATTTTCTGATTGGAGTTTTTGTAACAATTTAAATTTCTAAATTTAAAAGCAACATTTTTGCATTTTTTTGTGTAATTTACAAGAAACAAAATTATTTTGCTGTCGTCTACTGTCATTTCGATATGTGTCAGACGAATTTGTTTTATATAAACAGGCTGCAGGGATTTAATACTCGCAAAAAATGTTCTGAACAAATCGTCAAGCAATGGTTATAATCAAAAGGGCAAATTATGGAATATACGAGGGCGACCGCAAAACTAACTGGCCTGGCACATTTTCTGTTTTACTAGCAACTTTTTTTTTTTTGTTTTTTAAAAGCAATCTTTTTTAAGCCATCAGTCAAAATTTCCGAAATATTTAATGATTATTTTCTTTGTTATAGGTGATTGAAGTAAACAAGTTTTATAATTTTTGAAAAATGGAAAATAAAGAGTTCCGTGCGGTAATTAAGCACTTTTATATGAAAGGTTATACGCCACAATTAATCAAAGATGAATTGGATTCTGTTCATGGTCACCATCATACTCCACCGTGAAATCCTGGGTTCAACAATTTAAAATGGGTCGTTCAAGTACGGAAGATGAACAACGCTCTGGAAGACCGAAAACTGCTACTACTATTGAAAACTTTAGAAAAATATTTAATGAAGTGACTAAAGATAGACGAATAAAGCTAAGAGAACTTGCTGATATTGTTAAAATACACGAAAAACAAGTTTGGAGTATTTTACATGATGAACTCCACATTAAAAAGCTATCCGCAAGATATGAGCCGCGTTTGTTGACTTTGCCCCAAAAAATCGTCCGTTGGACCAATTCCGAGGAGCTTTAGCGTAATCCAATAGAGTTTTTGCGCCGATGCATAAATGTTGATGAAACATGGATCCATCACTACATCCCAGAATGCAAAGAACAGTCAAAACAATGGATAGAAGCTGGTAAAAGTGGTCCCAAGAAGGCGAAAACTGTAAGGTCAGCAGGAAAAGTAATGGCCACAGTATTTTGGGATGCAAGGGGTATAATATTTACTGATTATCTTGAGACAGGAAAAACTATAAATATTATTGTGCATTATTGGATCGGTTGAGTGAAGAAATCAAGATAAAACGACCGCATTTAAAAAAAAGTTCTTTTTCATTAAGATAATGCTCCTTCACACACTGCATTTTTAACTCAACAAAAACTGGCCGAATTACGATTTGAAATTGCTCTGCATCCACCATATAGTCCAGATTTAGCTCCTTCTGATTATTTCTTGTTTCCAAATTTAAAACAATTTCTGGGTGGCAAAAAATTTTCGTCCAATAGCGAGGTTATTGCTGAAACTGAGGCATATTTTGAAGGTCTTGAAAAATCTTATTTTTCGGATGGAATTAAAAAACTTGAAAAACGTTTGATGAAGTGTATTGAGTTGGAAGGAGATTAAGTTAAAAAATAAATAATAATAAAAAAAAACGGTTCTTTTATGTTAGGCCAGTTACTTTTGCGGTCGTCCTCGTAAGTATACGGCGTATAACCTAGGGCTTTTTTAACGTTTCTACGTTTGGTTACACCGGCAACACTTTTTTCATCAAAATGGTGGGCCAAAATTATCATGGGATTAAAAACTTTAATAACTTTTTCGTATATTATCGTTTTTTTTATTTATTTTCTCAGATTATATATAATATAGAAAATGGCAATTTTTTTACACTAAGTGTGAAAAATAATGTCGCTTAAATGACCCCCGTTTTCAGCTTCGCAATAATGGGCTCGTTTTAGAGCAATTTCCATAACATCTTTCAAATTTAGTGGCTGTAGCGTTCGAATTTCTGCAACAATGTTGGCCTTGAGTTGAAGAACTGTCTCGGGCTTGTTCACATATACTCGCTCCTTCAAATAACCGCAAAGAAACGGCGTATAACCTAGGGCTTTTTTAACGTTTCTACGTTTGGTTACACCGGCAACACTTTTTTCATCAAAATGGTGGGCCAAAATTATCATGGGATTAAAAACTTTAATAACTTTTTCGTATATTATCGTTTTTTTTATTTATTTTCTCAGATTATATATAATATAGAAAATGGCAATTTTTTTACACTAAGTGTGAAAAATAATGTCGCTTAAATGACCCCCGTTTTCAGCTTCGCAATAATGGGCTCGTTTTAGAGCAATTTCCATAACATCTTTCAAATTTAGTGGCTGTAGCGTTCGAATTTCTGCAACAATGTTGGCCTTGAGTTGAAGAACTGTCTCGGGCTTGTTCACATATACTCGCTCCTTCAAATAACCGCAAAGAAAACAGTCGGGTGCTGACAAATCTGGTAATCGCGCTGGCCAAATAATTTCCGAATTTCAGAATATTATTCGCTCTCCAAAAATTTGTCTTAAAAGTGCCATTGTGTCTCGGGCAGAGTGGGCAACTAAACCCGTACTACTGAAACCACATCTCAGCCCTGTTTTTAGGAACAGGAGGTAAAAAATGTTTTATCATAAACCGATACCGCTCTCCATTTACGGTTACAGCATTTACACCTTCATTCTCGAAGAAGTAAGGCCCAATGATATTTGCAGATGTGATCCCACACCAATGGGGTGCAATTGGCGTTGATGAATGGCTCTTGGATTTTCAGAACCTAAAGTTCTGCTTATTAACAAAGCCATTTATATGCAATTTGAAAATGAGCTGCATCACTCATCCGTTTGCGTTAAAATAATTGATCGCCAATTTAAATAATAAAATTCTATTATTCTGGTTCTTTGTTCAGTTGTGAATCTCTCCATTATTTATTCGCCGAGTGTTATTTATATAATCTGAAAAATAAAAAATATAAACAAAAAAAAGTTATTAAATTTGTAAGCCCATGGTAACTTTTGGCCCACCCTGTAGAGCTAACAAAATTCCCTCATGTCCATATTTTTCAAAATCTCCGTCTTAATGAAAACATAAAAATAATGCTTAGGTTCCCTTGCATGTCAGCCAGCGACATGAGTTAAATGCATATTTCCAAACAACCAAAATAACTGTTTCAAATCTCTCAAGAACACCCTGAGATAAATTTCGAAATAAAAAGAACAACTTATCGTGAAAAAGAGAAAAGAATTTAAAATAATTGTAAAAGTTTTATAAATAAAATGCACACAGGCGGACGGACAGACAGACAGACATACGCTATCAATCGAAACAATGGGGTGAAAAAGTCATAAAGAAGTTGCCAGCAACGAGGGTAATTTAAAGCAGGATATAGAAAAAAATGGAACTATATTTCAAGAAATGTGTAACTACATGAACGGTGAACTTCTGTCATTTATACTTACTGCCCCGGAGCAACCGTTTAATGCTGGTATCGAACGGATAATACATTTTAAAGAGAAGCTACTACATGGCTTAGAGATTAATATCTTAATCGTACGAGTAAAGGTATTTACGAGGTGGAAACCCTTGACTGATTTTTTTTAAAAATTTCTAACCCGGGACCTGGGCTTACTGGCATGATAGACGTGCACACTATCGCAGTCATCACACTTGGACCTAGTCCATACAATACATTCCGACGAAATCTATATATGTTTATAAAAAAACTAGTAAAAAGCTTAAGTCAGATGTGGCCGACTTTTTTATACCCGCACTTCTAGATGATCAGAAATGCCAATTAAAAATAGTTTTTTGAATCCCCTAGGGCGGGCTCTATATTTTTACAGATTTTAAAACTAATGTCATACTTGAAGTTGTGACAACATTTTTTATTTTTTGTACATGGCTTAGAGATTTAACTCTTGACCGTAAAGCCGTCGTCTATAGATGGAGGATTTGAACCTGGGCTTTCTTGCATGATAAATGTAAAAGCATTTCGTGAATCTCCATATCGTCGTCTATAGATGGAGGATTTGAACCTAGGCTTTCTTGCATGATAAATGTAAAAGCATTTCGTGAATCTCTATATCAATTTGTGAAATATTAAAATAATCGGTAAATAAACGCTGACTTAATGTCATATCGCTCATTGGTTTTACGATCTATGCTATTGTGTAAACCTAGTATTATAGCTAAAGAAGTAGGAATAGGAGTTGTGAGGCTTAATATATATGAGGCCTAAATACATCCGGAAGAGAACTTTCTTGTAGGCTTTTAGGAATTCTTGAAACTTACTGGATCAATAGAAAGATAGCGCGATTAATGTTGGGTGTGCTAAACAAAAACGCCTCATATTTTATTCGACGAAAGTCCATTTCGTACAAAACCTTGTAGAAAGTTTGTTTTTTTTAGATAAAAGCGTTCACTGTTGGGGCCGAGTACGCTTTCTCGAAAGTAATTCCGTTAAGCACTAGTGTATATCTATGTTTTAAGAGTAGTAGGGAAATGGGGGCTCTGACACACTTTCGTTTTTTTTTTATACAGAAACAAAATAGGGTAAAAAAATATCCAAATAAAAATAGAACATGACAATAGAACAATAGCAGGTAAACCCCTATATTTGGATTTAACTTGTATACACCCTTAACACTCTTATGACCAGAGATCTATTTAACGCACTATGCTAAATTTGAGCAAGTTTTAATTTAATATGTAGCTTCTAGAGCGGCAGGGCCTCAAATCGGAGACTATTTAAATATATTTAATATATAGCGTAATGGACAGGGCCTCAAAACGGAGGCTAGTTAAATAAATTTAATATATACCGTAATGGGTTGGTTTTATCTATTGGACGATAAGGCCCAATTCCACCAATAACGGTTAAGAACTGCTTCTTAAATTCTATGCTAATTTGAGAAAGACCGTTGGCTGATATGGACCAATTTTAGTCTGTTTCATTCTTGGTCAAACTACCACAATGACAGACGGACGGGCTTAATCGAAACAGAAAGTGAACCCGAGTCGATCGGTTTATTAAACATGGGATCTTTTTTCTATAGTTCTTATAGCCTCCATCGGAGGCTTGAGGGTATATTCACTTTGTCATTCACCTTGAAATACTAAATAATAAGGTATGTATATTCTGCAACAAATCAAATGACTTATACGGGAGTCTCATTTGTATTACTGAGAATTACCCTTTGCGGATAGTCTTCGAACTGTGCATAAATCAATCTTCAACGCGCAATATCATTTCCATTTTGATGGACTAAAACAATTGATATTGAAAATGCGACAGATTGGTCAATAAATAAAAATTTTCCCCACACAAGGGCTGGACCAACCTCTGGCAGAATCAACAGCCCTGAACTTAAAAACACAATATCTCATGAACATCTCATGCCTTTCAGATATGACGATGATATTTGAAACATATGATATTGGCATAGATCGAAACACATCCTGAAGGAAAAGTGGGCCACACCCCGATCGCTATAATAACATAATGAAATCAGTGACTAATACAGACTATGTAAGTCAAGGGGGCGTGGCACCGCACAACCAACACTGAACTTAAATAGACAATATCTCATGAACTAATAGAGATATGACGGTTATATTTTTAACATATGATGTTGGCATGCATAGAAACACATGTTGAAAGAAAAATAGGCGGTACCACTTCACCTTTAAAAAATCGCATTTATGGCTAAAGTAATGGCTAGAGTAATGGATCATTATAAAATTTTAACAGAATGAAATCAACGACTATGAAATTATTATTAACTATGCTATGGGGAAATTGGACAATGAGAATGAACTGTAAAAGGCTAGTGCACGTGAAAAAATTCCAATGCGACGATATTAGTTGGTATATATGATGTTAGTATGGAAAGAAACACACCCGAAAGACAAAGAGGTGCCACGCCCCTTAATAAAATTTCATATTGAAACGTAATCTAAAATGGTATGTAAGCTTTGGCGTTACCGAACTTAATTTGTTCACTTCTGAAGTATCGCATAGACCAAAGCAATTTCCGTGTGGCACATATACTTAGTAGGGACATAAATACTATTACACACGTTTTATGCTGTAAAATAAAAAGTACTGAATGTTTTTGGACCCAATATTTTTTAATATATTTATTGATGTATAT
Organism: Hydrotaea diabolus; assembly: GCA_963513945.1. Classification (NCBI taxonomy): domain Eukaryota; kingdom Metazoa; phylum Arthropoda; class Insecta; order Diptera; family Muscidae; genus Hydrotaea; species Hydrotaea diabolus. The sequence continues at coordinate 185,366,848 of OY740717.1, forward strand.
TGTATCCAAAAAGAATCTACTTATTCGAAATGTCCGCCTTTTGCCTTTACACACGCCTTAAGTAGCACTGGCCAATCGTCAATAGCTGCACGAACCTCGTCCATTGGAAATTGGCCACTGCTCGAACCAAAGCAGTCTTAAGAGATCCAATGTTGGGGTATCTTTTGCGACAAACCTTGTCCTCTAAAACCGTCCACAATTTGTAATCCAATGGGATCAAATCTGGACTGCCTAAGGGACATTCTTCAGAGGAAATGAACGCTGGCAAATTGTTTCGAAGCCACCCTGGGACATTTTAACCTTATGGGCCAGCGCAGAATCCTGCTAGAAAGTCCAAGGCTGGTATTGGAACAGGGAATTGTTAAGAGGCTTTACAACAGCTTCAATAACGGTTTCTTGGTAAACTTTGGCCGATGTTTTAACTCCTTGTTCGCAGAAATGCAGGTCAGTGACCCCATCGTAAGAGACACCCCACCAAACCATGACTGAAGCTGGGTGATGACCCTTTTCCACCCTTGGGATCAGTTCAGTTGCTTCCTGAGATGACCGCGCATACACTCTATCATTTTGCTTGTTAAATTTTTTCTGAACGGTAAAAATGTGTTCACCGGTGAACAATATTTGTCTGTGCAAATTATTATGGTGCTTCACCAAAAGACGTTTGCATTTTTCAATCCTATTTTTTTTAAAGCTGCAGTCCATAAATGTCCGGTACGTCGTTTGAAAGCTTCAAGTCTCAAGTCTTTTTTAATGATTCCACTCATGGACTTTTGCGTGATATTCATCGCATGGGCCATGATTTTCTGTTTTCGGAGCGGATTTCGGTAAATTCTTGATTTAACGGCTTTTGGGGTTATTGTCTGGGGGGTGAGAAATTCCAAGTCAGGGTGATGGTACTAGGTCAGTATATTAAAACCCTCAAAGGGTTTTGCGTTTGTATGTGCCAGTATTTATGATGTTTTTTCGCTTAGTTGTAAAATGTTGGCAAAATAGTAGTTTGACATAACTCGAGAACGACTAGTTCGATTTTGCTGAAATAAATTGAGAAAAATTAATAATTAAATTTTCTTTAATCCATTAATATACTGTTTCTCTACCAAATCAACATTTTTGCGATTAGAAATAAATTTATGAAGAAAATTTTGCCAAAAAAAAAATTTTTTTTTTTAAAACATATAAATCCCAAACGGAAAAACGTGTAGAGCCTTATAACTTTCACGTAAAGTCACATTCTGCTTTTATTTACAATTCGTATTACTGGCACATACGAACGCAAAACCCTTTGAGGGTTTTAATATACTGACCTAGTACCATCACCCTGACTTGGAATTTCTCACCCCCCAGATTGGCTGTTGTACTGTGTTACATGCGGTGTTCGAACAGAGCGTGGGCGGCCCGACCGGTGGCGGTCTTTTACATCTTCAGTCTCCTCAAACAGTTGTATGCATCCGTAGACGAACATTCAGCTAATCCATAGTGGCCGGAGCGTTTTAAAAATATTTTTTTTTCATTTCACACTTGAAAAGCGCTATTACAGCGATACAGTTCTCATTATCTGACCAATCCATGATGAAAGTTGAAACAATTTTAAAATCCCGTTACAGACTAACACTATTGAGGTTGGCTTTCAAAACCCATATGACATTAACGGGGTATGTTCAGTTTTACTACTATAATGGGTGTGTTCAATGTTGTAACAGTATTTATGTCCCTTCTAAGTACTTTAGTCTTGCCGTCTCTTTCACTCGCATAACGAAGTTCATTAGAACCCGTCAGCGACACGACGGTGGCAACAGCTGCGACGTGAAATCGTGTTCGTCTATAAGAAGCCTGAAGCAAAATTTTTCCAACTTTTTTATAGCAAAATTTGGCATTTTTACCAAGGTAGTCCTAACATCAACATATTTTTGTTTATTTTTATTGTTGGATCAAACTAAGTTAGTTTGTTGGGGCTAAAAACTGTACATATCAAATACAGAAAACAAAACACCTGCTTACGATTTGTATTTATGTGCTTGCAAGACTTCCCTGGTAAATAAGCCTTTTCCTTCTTTTAAATTTTTTTATTATTTCTTTAATAATTTTTACCATTCTTTTATCACACCCTCGTTACTATAAATTACGCTGAACCAGAATGCAACGCAAAACTTCTAAGAGAAACCAAAAGACATAAGCATTCCAAGGATATGCAACCAAAACAAGGAAGCGGAAGTGATGTTTACATGCGTAGATATAAATAAAACTAAGAATACATGTCTATGAACGAATATTTTACAGTTTGCCAAATCTTGTGTTGCTCTATAGCAAAAGAAAACCAAAAATGGGAAAAACCCTAAAAAAATCTGCCAGCAGCCCTGCAAAAAAAGTAAAATCGTAAATCTTCAAAGGGGCGAAGGTAGTTTTCCAAAAAAAATTATAAAATGCTTTTTCACAATATATATACGCTTGCAATAAGTATCATAAATAAATATAGGACATATTAAAAAGGTAGTTTTAAGATTAAGAACATAAGGTGCTTAGCGTATAGAACACCAAAGATAACGCATACTCCTCTAGCGGCTCAAACACATAAAACTTCTAGCATGCTAGACACACAAAAAACAGAATTCCCCACATGCTGCAGCAGCTTCGAAGACACCACATAAACAAAACAAACTAGCATTCAACAGGTTTCATTGTAAATTATTCCCCTCAAAAAAAAAATAAACGAAAAAAATATAAAGTGTATAATAAAGCAAAGAAGAAGAATAACAGCCAAAATGCCACGCCCCCAATTTTATAAAACCTATGTACATTGTACATACATATAAATACCTATACATATGTACACAATTAATAAAAGAGGAAAAACGATAAAATATACCCGCGACGAAAGGATGATTATAAAAACAACTTATAAAACAAACACAGTTGACAGTTAACAATATTTAATATCGTGACATGAACAAAATTGTCTCAAGCTAAAGATTCGAAATAAAATAAATGAAAAACTCCAACAATAGCAACATTTTAGGATTGTCATCGATATTAAATGCAAACTTTAGATATAGAAACCAAACACAAAAAAACTAAACTATAAAATTAGATTTAATTTAGTTATAAAAAATCAATAGATCGTATATACATCTAGCTCTAGACAAAATCTAAATTAGAATCATTATATAGCTGTAGTTAAGATTATAGAGAAACTATTAAAGTGTTAGTGTTAAACACAATATTTTAACTAAAACAAAAACACTTGTAAATTAATAAATTTAGTCAAAGGGAGCAATTAATTAAAATTAAACAACAAATGAAAAAAAAAACAATGCAAGATTTCGGAATATAAATCATTATTAATATATAATTGGAAGATATTGTTTTTAAATTAGAAAATTTCTTATTATTAAACTAAAAAAAGGTAAAAAAAAATAATCAAGGAAAGTTTAAGGTCGGTTGAGTCAGATTTTACGATTCTCTCACCAAACTTTTCATTTCAAGATTCTGAAATATTTGATCAGACTTTCTTAAAACAATTTATGACCTCGAAGACATGGGTTGCCCTCAGAAGAGGCATTATAATATTTCAAAAATAAAATTAATGGAATGGGACTTCAAAATTTGGTGGAATTGTTGGAAGCTTTCTTAAATATTGATTAAAGCGCAATAGCATAATCAATTTGTTAGAAATATTAAAAATTCCGTGCAGATTATTAATGAGCCTATATTTTGTCCGCGACTGTATTTCAATTGATTTTCTTCAATTTCAAAAGTGTCCGTCCTTGGCAAAAGGATTAAATGCTTGTGACAAATTTCATCACGATTGGATGTAATATGTGGTTTCAGAGCTTAAACCATCAAATCATATAAACATATGCCTGGGAACTATATCCTTCAATATAAAAAGCTTCCACCTTTTTCCAAAAAATGTATCTGTGCAAAATTTTATCAAGAAATACATATATGGTTTGTAGAGCTTAGAACATAAAATCATATGAACATATGTTTTGGAGCTAAATCTGAACTGATTTTCTTCAATTCACTAACTTCAGAGCTTGGTCCAAAAAACTGACTTGTGCTTAATTCCATCAAGATTGGAGGCCCCTGGAACTAAAAACTTAAAATCGGATGAACATGTGTATGTGCAAGCTATTTTTAAACCAGAACCGATTTTCTTCAATTTTATAAAGTCCATCCTTAGTCGAAAAACTAATTTGTGCCAAATTTCCTCAGTATTGGATGTAAAATGTGGTCTAAAGCTAAAGACAAATAATTGGATAGTATGGGAGCTAACTTCCTTCCTTGGCCAAAAAAAAGATGTGTCTTCTAGGGATAAAAACATTAAAATCGGATGAACATACGAAGGTTATATATTACTGGGAGCTAACTTCCTTCCTTGGCAAAAAAAGATGTGTCCTCTAGGGATAAAAACCTAAAAATCGGATGAACATACGAGGGTTATATATTACTGGCCTAGGCAACACTAAGTGTTGCCTGGCGCCACCTAACATTTCCATTGAAAAGCTTGACATTTTTTAGCATAAACGTACTCAGAACGTTTTGACGTACGACCATCATTTGTGTTGTTTATAGTGACTTGCAAAAATCAATTTGGCAAAAAAATGGAATTAACTCGTGAACATTTTCGTGCGATCATATTTCACAACTTTCGACGTTTCACGACAAGAGTGCATTGATGAACTGTAATCTTTGTATGGCGATATAGCACCATCCTATAGCACTATAAAAACTGGTTTAATGAATTCAATCGTGGCCGATGCTCGCTCAAAGACAAAGGTCGTCCAAAAACGGCCGTTGTGCCAGAGAACATAGATGCCGATAATGCAAGACTGTCATGTGAAATACCGTGAGATAGAGGCATCCTTGGGTATTTCTACCACCAACATACATTCGATGTTGCATGAAGACGTTGTGGTAAAAAAGGTTTTTTCTCGTTGGATCCCGCACAATTTGATAATCGCTCAAAAAAAGGCTCGTGTCGATTGTTGCAAAGAAATTTTGAAAAAATACGCTCGCGGTGCTTCAAAAGACGTTTTTTAGATCGTTACAGGCGACGAATCATGGATCTATGCGTATGAGCCCGAAACAAAACCGCAATCGACCTGTGGGTCTTCGAAGACGAGCCAAATCCAACGAAAGTTGTTCGTGGAAGAAGTACTTCGAAGCAAATGGTCGCCTGTTTCTTCGGCAAAACTGGTCATGTGGCGACTGTTCCGCTTGAGCCACGTAGGAGGTCAATTCTGAGTGGTACACCACAATTTGTTTGCCTGAAGTCTCCGGAGAAATTCGTAAAACGAACAAGAGAAGACGAATCATTGTGCACCATGACAATGCGAGCTCTCACACATCGGCTGAATCTAGAGCCTTTTTGACCGGCCAAAACGTCGAATTGATGGGTCATTTGCCGTACAGTCCTGACTTGACACACAATGACTTCTTTTTATTCCCGCACATCAAGAAAACAATGCGTGGTCAACGATTTTCGCCACCAGAAGATGCTGCTGAAGCGTTCAAAAACCATGTTTTGGAGGTGTCTCAATCGGAGTGGAAAAAGTGCTTCGACAATTGGTTTGAGCGCATGCAAAAGTGTATAAATATTGCTGCAAAATACTTTGAAAAACAATAAAACCATTTTTGATGATAAATATTCGCATTTCCTTTATTAGGCCAGAAATATATAGCAGCCCTCGTAGCTTAGTGAAAAATCTCGTACTCGTAAAGTCGCCGGTATTTACGAGGTGGAAACCAGTCGCTGAAAAATTTTTGGCATGACGGTCGTGCACACTTCTATCACAATATTTGTTTTAAAAATATTAAATTTGAAGGAAAAATTTATTTAAAATAGCGGGTTTACTAAAGTGCGCTCAATTCCATAAATATAACTTTTTTTCTGTGAATCAAAACGTTCTATGATCTTTGGTAAAGAAATTATAGCCAAAGCGGAATATAAGGCGGATTTTTTTCACTGGTCAAATAAAACACGTCTCATATTTAATAAAGTCGATTGTTGAAACTATAGTTTCCGATTCAAAAATTGTCAACATTTTTTTTCAATTGCGATCTGTCTTTTAACAATAAGCAAAATAGCTAAAACATATATTAGTACATAACAGGAATTTTGCATCCCCATTGGGATGCGTAAATTTATACAAAAGGAAAATCTTTTTCTAATGTAACTTAAGTCAAAACCTAGCCTATAGCTACTTTCTGAATGGTAAATCTAGTACATGAATACGTTGTAGTCTTCTTATTTCATTGCTGTCGTCAAGTAGAGAGATAGCTAAGGGATTAACGTGGTCACTTAGTCTTTGTAGATAGGTCTCACTAAATCTGCAGATCTAAAAACATTGACTAGATTTTTTGAAAATCAACCCGATTTTTCTAAAGGCTTTTAAAAAAAATGAAGAAAAAAAATATGCTCTCATTAATTTTTTGGTATCGATACCGCGATATTGGTAACTCAACTCTTATAAGTAACATTAAGAGACAGGTAAAAACGTATTAGATTCAATTAAAAAGTATCGATACTTAAAAGAAGCCTTTTCCGAGTTCCTAAGTACTGTCACTTCATTTTCAACCCAAGAGATCATAAACAGTTTTTTTAGAAAAGCATTTAGGAATAAAGAAAAAACAGTTTGTTTCAAAATATGTTTGTATAAAACTAATACAAAAATTTCAAAATTATTTTAAAGCATGTACATAAAAATATATATATATATAAGAAAATTAATAAAGAAAATTAAGGAAAATTAGTTAATTAAATGATGATAATAAACTGCCTTAATATTAACACCACATCATGCACACTGTAACAAAACAAAAATGTATGTACCACAAAATAAATGGAAAACAAACAACAAGAAATATTTAAATAATATTTAAAAAAAAATCATAAATAATAGAAAAATCAATAATAGAATGAAATTCGCAAACAGTGGCGAATATGTATGCAAATATAATGTAGATACAACTTAGATAAATATAATAGTGCATATATATGTATTTAATATTATAAATAATATTATGTTAATAAGAGCAAATAAAACTACAATAACAACAACAATAAAGAAATGCACATTTTAGCTGCACACGTTCACATCACAAACGATACTCTCCTAAAACAGTTTAATTTCTTTCAGGTCATCTTATTGTGCATAACTCGTAATAAATTTATTGCGGCATGACTATTCCATACGAGTACAAGAAATTAGCAAAACAAAAACAGTTTTTTGATTTTATATTTTAGAAAAGTTTTCTAGATTTAGAGACGACAGTCATAGCTCGAACGGACTCGGTCGTCAGTCAATTTTATATGTTAAGGTGTAAAGAAGTTAAGGCGCCGCCATACGATAAGAAATGCAAATGAAACGATTCTTTTAAAAAATAAATTGCCGAAATATTTTTGTTAATTTTATTTGGGGGCATTTGTGTTTTTAATTCGAATTTAAGGTGGTAAGTATTTGGATGTGGCAAACTTACGTATATGCGCAATTTATTTTCAAATTATGCCAATATATTTTTGTTAAATTTATTTGATGACATTTGTGTTTTCAATTCGAATTTAAGGTGGTAAGTATTTGGATGTGGCAAGTTTACCTTTACGAGGGTTGCTATATATATTTCTGGCCAAGGCAACACTAAATGTTGCCTGACGCCATCTGACATTTACATTGGAAAGTTTGAAATTTTTTAGCATAAACGTACTCAGAACGTTTTGACATACGACTATCATTTGTGTTGTTTGGCAAAAAAAATAGAATTAACTCGTGAACATTTTCGTGCGATCACTTTTCACAACTTTCGACGTGGATTATCACGACAAGAGTGCATCGATGAACTTAAATCTTTGTATGGCGATGAAGCACCATCCTATAGCACTGTGAAAAACTGGTTTAATGAATTCAATCGTGGCCGACGCTCTCTCAAAGACGAAGGTCGTCCAAAAACGGCCGATGTGCCAGAGAACATGTGATGCCGTGCGTGAACTGGCAATGCAAGATCGTCATGGGACATACCGTAAGATAGAGGCATCCTTGGGCATTTCTTCCACCAGCATACATTCGATATTGCATAAACACCAGGCCGTAAAAAAGGTTTGTTGTTTTCGTTGGATACCGAACAATTGGACAATCGCTCAAAAAAGGCTTGTGTCGATTGGTGCAAAACAATTTAGAAAAAATACGATCGCGGTGCTTCATAAGACGTTTACAAGATCGTCACAGGTGACGAATCATGGATCTATGCGTATGAGCCCGAAACAATACTGCAATCGAACGTGTGGGTCTTCCAAGACGAGCCAAATCCAACGAAAGTTGTTCGTGGAAGAAGCACTTCGAAGCAAATGGTCGCCTGTTTCTTCGGCAAAACTGGTTAATTGACGACTGTTCCGCTTGAGCAACGTAGGACGATCTGTTGCGCTTGAGCAACATAGGACGGTCAATTCTGAGTGGTGCACCACAATTTGATTGCTTGAAGTCTTCGGAGAAATTCGAAAACAAACAAGAGAAGACTAATCATTGTGCACAATGACAATGCGAGCTCTCACACATCGGCTCAAACCAGCGCCTTTTTGACCGGTCAAAACGTCGAATTGATGGGTCATCCGCCGTACAGCCCTGACTTGGCACTCAATGACTTCTTTTTATTCTCACACAGCAAGAAAAAAATGCGTGGTCAACGATTTTTCTCGCCAGAAGATACTGTTGAAGTGTTCAAAAACCATGTTTTGGAGGTGTCTCAATCGGAGTGGAAAAAGTGTTTCCACAATTAGTTTGAGCGCATGCAAAAATGTATAAATCATGCTGGGGAATACTTCATGAATAAGAATATTAATGGAGACCTATTATTGAGTTGGTTAGAGATTAATCACAATATAATATGACCACAATCTTCAAGATCATATTATATACGACATCTACAGCGGCAGAGATTTAGATACACATATGTAAATACATATATGTTGAAAAAATGGTCCAAATTTGACACCGATTCTGGTTCTGGCATATCACATTTGTTCAATTGAAAGTTTTAAATGTCCAGTAAAGCAAAAAAATGGCTTATCTGGAAGTACTTTTGTCTAAAGAGTACCAAAAGCAATAGACTTATCAGACTGACCTTTCATGGGAGCTATGTCAAAACATAAAATTTTGTTTACAATTAAAAATGGACAAGCGTGCAAAATACCATAAAATATAGACTCAGCAATTGATTTAGGTGACATCACATCATGTGATTTGACACCGTTGGACTTCTTTTTTTTTGGGGATATTTAAAAAAAGTGTATGTCAATAAGCCAAGAACAATTCAAGAGCTAGAAGGTGAGAAAATTCGGCACATTTAGAACATTGAACCTCCTTTATGTCTAAGAGTCACTGAAAATAAGGACCATCGGATTGAAGTATGCCACCGAAGCCGGGCGAGCATTTGGCCGATATTTTGTTTCACACATAATTGTCATAGCTCCATCTATCATAATAAAAAATATTAAGATAATTCCCTTAAAACTTTTTATTTTATTTACAATTAACAATCGTGTCTTGTACTTGGACCACCCTTTATTTTCTTCAAATAACACCCACTTAATATAATGTGTGAAGCAATTAGACCTAACTCAAAAAAGACTCCTCAAAATTTAGATACAACAAAAAAACAAATTTGATTATCTGGTAATGCCAAGACAGCAAAAGAAGATTTGGCAAATTCTGCAAAACTTTTATATGGACATTTGAGGAGGATATCAGGTTCCAAAAAATATATTTTGTTAATGTTTTTTTTAACTACGCAATGTTATGAAATTTAATTTTTCTCAATTACTCTGGTATTACGAGTATCAAGCACACTGATATTGCCAACATTAAAAATTTTACAACGGATCTAAAGATTTCTAGAAAACCTTCTAAAAAGTCGCCAGAGTATACTAAGTTTAATCTATGAACAGATATATCTCTTGTAATGCAGCCCTTATAACTTAAATAGATTCATAGGTCAGGAAAGTCCTTACATATACTTAGTAGGGACATAAATACTTTTACACACGTTTGTAAAATAAAAAGTACGGAATGTTTTTGGACCAAATATTTTTTAATATATTTATTGATGTATATTGTATCCAAAAAGAATCTAATTATTCGAAATGTCCGCCTTTTGCCTTTACACACGCCTTAAGTGGCAATGGCCAATCGTCAATAGCTGCACGAATCCGTCCATTGGAAAATTGACCACAGCTCGAACCAAAGCAGTCTTAAGAGATCCAATGTTGGGGTATCTTTTGTGAAAAACCTTGTCGTCTAAAACTGTCCACAATTTGTAATCCAACGGGTTCAAATCTGGACTGCCTGAGGGCCATTCTTTAGAGGAAATGAACGCTGGCAAATTGTTTCGAAGCCAGGCCAGGTTTTAGCCTTATGGGCCGGCGCAGAATCCTGCTGGAAAGTCCATGGCTGGTTTTGGAACAGGGAATTGTTAAGAGGCTGCACAACAGCTTCCAAAATGTTTTCTTGGTAAACTTTAGCCGATGTTTTGACTCCTTGTTCGCAGAAATGCAGGTCAGTGACCCCATCGTAAGAGACACCCCACCAAACCATGACTGAAGCTGGGTGATGACCCTTTTCCACCTTGGGATCAGTTCAGATGCTTCCTGAGATGTCCGCGCATACACTCTTATCATTTTGCTTGTTAAATTTTTCCAGAACGCTAAAAATGTTTTCATCGGTGAACAAAATTTTTCTGTGCAAGTTATCAGCGTGCTTCACCAAAAGACGTTTGCATCTTTCAATCTTATTTTCTTTTAAAGCTGCAGTCAATAAGTCCCAAGTCTTTTTTAATGATGCGACTCATGGACTTTTGCGTAATATTCATCTCAATGGCCATGATTTTCTGTTTTCGGAGCGGATTTCTGTGAATTCTTGATTAAACGGCTTTGATGACATACGGTGTTCGAACAGAGCGTGGACGGCCCGACCGGTGGCGGCCTTTTACATCTCCAGTCTCCTCAAACAGTTTTATGCATCGGTAGACGAACATGCGGCTAATCCCTAGTGGCCGGAGCGTTTCATTTCGCTTTTTTTCATTTCACACTTGAAAAGCGCTATTACAGCGATACGGTTCTCATTATCTGACCACTCCATGATGAAAGTTGAAACAATTTTAAAATCCCGCTACAGACTAACGCTATTGAGGTTAGCTTTTAAAACCCATATGACATTAACGGGGTATGTTCAGTTCTACTTTTGAAATGGGTATATTCAATGTTGTAACAGTATTTATGTCCCTACTAAGTATTTTTTTATTTATTTTTATTTTGTTTAACCACGCACTACAGGATGTAACATCCTATATATTCCAGTGCGGGCATAGTGGATTGTAAGATGAACATTTTGGGAAATTTTAACAATATTACAATCAAATTACAATTACATAGTTTAAATTAGGTTGTACTAAAACTAATACTATTTATAGAAATTAAGTAGCTCCTTTTTAAAAGTTGTTACATTGCTTATGACTTGAAGGCTTGACGGGAGATTGTTCCAGAGACGTGTACTATACACAAAGAATTGTCGTTCACATGTTAGACTCTTAAATCTAGGATATAAAAGTTTCATTCCCCGATTGGATCGAGCGAATTTTAAGCGGTTAAAAAGATACTCAAGCTCTTTGTTATTAATGATTTTATGGAGTAGTAAAAGACATTTGACTTTGAGTAAATTCTCAAAACATATGTTAAATATTTGATATGAAAACTCAGAAATTGGGTCGTATCGCTTTCTGTTAAAAATATATCTTGCAATATCATTGTAAGCCACATTTAGTTTCCGACTGTCTTCTGAGTCGCAATTGGCGAATATTTCTGACCCATAGAGAAGTGTTGGGATTAGATATGATTTTGCTAACAACATTCTAATTTGAAACGGAGTAGAAGTTCGAACTGCCCCTAAATTTCTCAGCATTCCTCGCACCTTACCGACAGTTCCATTAATGTGATTTGTCCATGTAAGTTTTGAGTTCAAGGTTATTCCCAGATTTGATGATGTCTGAATACAATCTATCATAGTATTGTCAAGCATAACGTTGTAATGTATAGGAACAGCTCTTCTGCTTATAGCAATTAATTTTGTTTTGGAGGGATTGAGGCGCAATCCATTATTATTAGCCCATTTATAAATTAAATCTAAATCTTTGTTTATGAGCGAAATGCGTGAATGAACATCTGTTGATTAAGCGCAAGTGTAGAGCTACACATCGTCGGCATACATTTGCATATTACATGTTTCCGGGACACCAGGGAGGTCGTTTATGTAGATTGAAAAGAGAAGTGGGCCGAGAATGGATGCTTGGGGGACGCACCGAGAGACATTTAGAGCATTCGAGCGTAGATTACCAACAATAACAGTTTGTGATCGATAAGATAAGTACGAAACTAAATTCATTCATGAACTAAATTCATTCATGAACTAAATGCATTCATGAACTAAATTCATTCAGTAAACAAAAAATTTAGGCGTTGACTAAGACTGCCAGAACAATATCGTAGATAGATCGAAGTCAATATATATAACAGCAAGGAAAAGCAGGAAAAACACAGCTCATTCTATTAAACAAATTATGTTATTTGCATTGGAATGTACGAATTAACTTCTCTCGTAGTAGTTACTAATGCAGCAGAAATAATATCGTATACCGGGTTGCCCATATTCGACGGACCCATCTGGAGAAGTGCGCCTTCTAAGAACACCATTAAGCGTTTATACGAAAAATTTTCGACTGGTGAGGCTCTTTCTTATCCGAAGAGGCCAAATAAAAGTCGACCAAGGCGATCGGCCGAGAATATCGCTGCCGTACGAGCCAGTGTTGAGAGGTCCCCATCGAAATGGCCGAAGATGACGAGCAATTTTGGAACAAAATTATCATGTCCGATGAAGCCCATTTTACCATTTCGGCCATTTGAGAGATATCATATTCAAAAATTGATGTTAACAAATCTACTTGGAACAAATTAAATGATTAAGATTGCCAACCGCCAAATTTTTATTTTTTTCTTTGATTTTTTTAAAAAAAACATGGGTCCGTCGAATATTGGCAACCCTGTACTAGTCAAAAGCCATCGCAACCATAAATGGAAACTTAAAATGTGGGGATGTTTAAATGAAATGGATAACATGTCATGTGTATTGCAATGTTTGTTTTGTATAAGTATAATGAATATTTTTTTCGACTTACCCCGGTATGGGGATACAAGAATCCCAGAGTAAACGTAGTTCGCGTGTAAATGAAGCGTACAGCTGCGCCAATCCACTCTTTGCGCCAAAGTGTGCATGACAAGTGGCCAGTAGACAGCTTAATCGATGCACCAAAGAGTCAGGCTCGGCTGATTTAATGCGATGAGGATCGATCTGCAATAAAAATGGGCATTAGTTATGGGTATAAAAAGAAATAAAGTTGGAAGGTTTAAATTTTGTTCAGAAGTGTAAAATATATTACTCCGACCTTTTGGTGCCTCCCATGCAAATTGCCCACTCCTTTGAATTGTTTCCTCCGACTTGCACTAAGCATGCATATTGCCCAGTTAGCTCCTTCTTAGAATTTTTTCCTCCGGCTTGCCCTAAGAATCTTTTAATTAGCCGCCCTTAAATTGTTTACTTCTTTTTTATCGTCAATAATAATAAAATACTGGTAAATAAAGCCAACTCGATTCTTTTTATATAGGGTGATCCATCTTGAGGTATTTTTTTAAAAATAAAAAAAATATAAGTACATACTAAAATTCAAATCAAATGTGGAATCTTTATTGGTAATTTGAAAGGACATTTTATGGCATTTCTTTTTGGATATAATTTCCTTCAAATATTGGCTGCAACTACGCCTCAGCGTTTCCATTCTGAGGGTCCAATTTTGGATGACTCGTTCGAGCATTTCGACCGGTATGGCTTTAATGACACGCGTAATGTTGGCTCCCAAACCTGAATCGTAGCTGGTTTGTCAGCATAGAATTTGGACTTACCCCCAAAGAAAAATGTCTAAAGGTGTGACATCACTCGATCTAGGCAACCAACTCACCTGTCCAAAACGTGAAATTAGCTGCTTTTCGAAATGGCCTCTCAATAGATCCATTGTTCGAGCAGCTGTATGACAAGTGGCACCGTCCTGTTGAAACCAAGTGTCGTCAAGATTACGGGCTTCAATTTCAGGTAGCATAAAGATCGATATCATGCGCGATAGCGAGCACCATTCACGGTTACGTTCCGGCAATTATCATTTTTGAAAAAATATTCACCGATGATTCCACCAGCTTAAAACCGCACCAAACCGTGGTTTTCTCTGGGTATAATGGCACCCCTTGAACCTCTTCTTGTGGCTCTTTAGCCCAAATGCGGCAATTTTGTTTATTGACTTTGCCGTTGAGCCATTTCTCACCGAACGCTCATTTCCATAATACAGTTGCGAACATTTGAAGGTAATTATTTTCAAAAATAAATGCCATAAAATGTCCTTTCAAATTACCAATAAAGATTCTACACTTGATTTGAACTTTTATATTTTTTGTTCTGAAAAAATACATCTAGATTGATCACCCTATATATGTTATTTTTGACAGGCTACACAGTTTAAGAAAACTATAGTTTACTATACACTCAATCATGAGTTCTACCAAAAGCGTATGAGGGAAATCCTTTAAATATACGGCCCGCGCCGAGTATGCAGTGAGAAGATATGGCGAACGAACCTTGAGCTGTTTCCCCGACAGGAAAGTAGTTAAGCTCATCGAATGAAAACAAACGCCGTGACCAGATAGGCATTGGACGATAAATACCACGGAAAGCACTAATAGGGACCGCCAAAGCAAGCAAGTAGAGAATTCTTTGGTATTGGAAACAGGAGGTAGCACGTTTAAGGTCGAAGTTTTTATAAATCTTGACAGGCCCGGAACAACAAGAGGTTATGGAGTTGTATGTTGTCAAAAACGTTTATGTGAAAATGTTTATCTACAATAAATAAACAAGCCTTTTTCTATAAACTGTCTGGATTGTTCTATGAACAAACTCGCCCCTTCAACTGAAACGGAAGTCAGCAATAGCCAAGTAAGCCTGTCGCTGACTTTGCAAACTTAAACAAATTTTTTGTTCAAGTGCTCCTGTAAAAAAGGTCAGTCAATTAAGTGTACTGACTTCAGAAAACTGCGACAAATTAATGTATATACAAAAGTTGTTTCTATTGGGGACTGTCGGACCCTCTCTTCCGCTGACCTGAAATGACCATAGCTTTAAGAAATATCTGTTTTATTTATAATTGTCATACATATTTATAGATAAACATACATACCTTATCTGTGCCCGCCATTTCATACGGGAACAATGCCATCTCCGGGTTCATATCGGGAAATAAATAGTATAACATTTGATTCAATTCATATTCGTTCATGGGACCAGACAATTTCTTCTGTGCCGTAGCCTGATTACTTTCAACAAACTGTTTACTTTGGCGATGTGTTCCCATTTTACCCAACTGGTCGAGGGGATTTCCTTCGGACAGCGATAAAGCACCAGAGAAATTGCGTCCCACATACGATTCGAGTGCATTTGTGGCAGCCATTAAATTGTAATAGTCCTTCAAGCAGGCAGTCAAATATGAATTGGCATGGACCACCAGATAAAGTGTGCCGCTGGGTGCTTTCGAAGGCACAAATTGAGTTTGCAAAGACGAGTCGATGAACATGTTATCGGCCAACTTGGGCCAGGTGAACACAGCCGACATGGCCGTACTGGAACCGGGGAAATAACCATGCGGTAGAGCAGTGAATCGGGTCACACAGATGGCGGAATTTTTTTCATCCACCAGTGGAGTCATGCCAAAGGGAACATACATGGGAACACGCAGCTTAATGGTTTTCATTGCATAGGTATTGCGCACCGAAACAACAGCGGGTTGGTCATTGTTTCGCGGTATTTTTTCCTTAAACATCTTAAGCAGGCCGGACAAATACAGATACTCTGATGGCGCTTGTTCCAAGGCTACCAAATCGAAATTGGTACGCATGTAGGACGACATTCCAACACCGAGAAAGAAATTCCATTTTGGATCATGAATTCGCAAAAATATGGGTACAGCAGAGCAAACTTCGGCCGACACCACGGATATTGAACTTAGGAAGAAACTGAATTTCGATGTTTTTGTCAAATAGTGATTCTGCAGCTGGGTGGGATGTATGACAACAAAACGCCGCAGTCCATACATACGGGACAAGTAGTGTATGGCGTGTGGTTTGTCCTCTAGCAAGGCTGGAACAGCCAAAGTATTGGCCAAACACATTAGATCTTCATGGAATGGTGTTCCGGGTTTATCCTCAATTTCAACATTGTCCACATCATGTTTCAGCTGTGCTTTGTAGTATTGGATAGTCATTTGTTTTCCCAACACTTGCAATTGTTCCTCTTCCTTTTGCCACTTGCAATTGTTGATATCAAAGCCATCTCCCCAGTCTTCGTTGGAGAGATCCCACTTTTGGAATACTTCGCACAGTTGTGCGTTGAAAACTTCCCAATCAGATTCTGCACTAAAATCTTCTCGATAAAAGCCATTGTCATCGATTTCCTCGGCCATTTTATGTGCGGAGACTTTTTGATATGAAATTAGATAAATGCAACAAAAAAATTAAATTTATTTTGTCATAAATAGAAGTTGATGTTGAGAACGTTGCAATACTGAGTTGTTTTAATACCTTTCAGTGTAGGAAAGGGTTCTAATCTAGGATTGATCTAAAAAATTAACAAAAACCAATGTGGTATATCCTTTATCTTAGCATGAAGTGTATATTTTAATGTTATTATGTTTGCTACACCTTATAATATTTACGAAGACCCGATAAAGTATATAATAGGCGTGTTCTAATGATACTGTTTTATTAAACGACTAAGGCGATAACTTCAAAGTTTTTTTTTAAATTTTTTGTATACCTTAACTGATTGGCTTAAGGCGTCATAAACGTTTTATTTAAAAATTTGTAATTTGTAGAAAAAAGTTTTTTATGAAATACTTTAAGCTAGTAAAAACCGAACTCGATGAATTTTATTCTATAATAACTTTCTTTCGAAAAATTTCAATTATTTAAAATAAAAGAGTTTTAACGAAAAAATATAAATTAATAGAAATATCTAATAAAAATGATCAACGAAGACCCATGCGAAACGGAATTGGTACAAATGATATTGCGCCTTGAAGATTGCTCTACGCACAGTTCGAAGACTATACGCAAAGGGTAATTCTCAGTAATATGAATGAGTCTCCCGTATAAGTCATTTGATTTGTTGCCGAAGTAATCGTTACCATAGACTGCTATGTCAATTTCTTATAACCATCATATACAGATAAGAAAACTAAGAAGGTCGCTCGGGACTATTCTAAATAGGATAAGTCCTACTGAAATCTATATCCCAGGCTATTATGACGTCGGTAATACAAAGCTGGGTATTCACAGATAAAGTGTTTGACCGTCTCTTCACACTCACTGTTGCCACAGCTGCGACTGTTATCGCTCTTAGTTGGCAATTTTGCTCATAAAAATCATACCTTCTGACAAAACGCATTTTCATCGCAGCGGCTAAGTTGATTATCAAAGCTCCCAAATCAGGGGAACGAAAAACCGGTATGCGTCGAAAAACCATACATCCATAGAAAAGTACAGTGGGGTGCAGGTTTTAGAGCGGCGGTAACATTAGCCCATTACTCTACACAAGAACAAAACATGTGTTGTGGCCGGACAATAAAGGCGGCTTTTTGGACGATCTTTGGTTTCAGCAGGATGGGGCGACATACCACACAGTCCACCACTATAGATGTTTTGCTCGTCAGTTGTAGTAATCGTTTTATCATCCAACTCTGCAATGACAATTGGACCTGCGATTGGACGCCATTATATCCTTTTGTGGGGTACTGAGATGCAGTAATGTTATGTGAACAAACCATTAACGATTCGGACCCAAAGATGACAATTGAACAAGCCGCTCGTAAGATGACGTGAAGATCTCCTAAAAGTCGTCTGAGCACATAACATTCTATGTAGGGGCAGACCGAGGCTCCGGTGAAAAGACCAAGCGTGTACAATTGAAACCTCAACGCGGCCAAAGATCTTTTAAGTTTGGGAGCGGTCATCAACCTATTTTACGCTGATAACCATCATATAATTTTTTCTGACAAGGGCTCATTTTCATCTCGGAAAACCCGCACGTTATTTGTCGAGAAGCCATCCATTGCCATCCACAGAGAGTGACAGTATGGTGCGGATTGTGGAATGCTGCCCACCAAATTCCCAGCCGTCTTGGTCGTCCCGGAGCTGCGTTTCTTTAAGGAAACCGTGAACGACCGATGATGCCAAGTAACATCCATGAGTTACATCCCGAAACCTCCAACCCGGTCTTGAAAATTGAAAACTTGGATTTGGTGTGACAGATGCGCTACTGCGGAACCAGCCGAGACAGCCACTTGCCCTCATCGTCGCAGTGGAATTTCACGGAATTCCAAATCATTCGAGAACAACCATCAATTCACTTACCGGGATATCGCGATTTCAATACACGCTGTAAGGACGAGTTAGTTAGCCACCGAATCACCGAATTTCTCGTATGTCGTATGAATTTATGATTTTCTCTTCCGACGCACTAAACAAAAACTCAGCTGTTTCCTAACAGCTGACACTTATTTGTAAACATTGCAAGCAGGGTTAGCAATTACGCATTGTTGCAACTATAGCGATTTTTCGTATGCCATTAAAACGTGTTTTTGCGTTTACATAATCGAGCGAACCAAAGTGGAATTCTTTTAATGGACCCGTACCACTTCGCTGCTAAATATAGTGGTGTGTGGTCGCATCCCTGCTGCGGTTTCTGGGTATGGAGTCATTTAGTTTTACTTATAACTACAGTTATCGTAACTGTATTATAAACGTTTTTACATTAACATCGCCACATGATTGAAAAGATAAAAAATACGGTTTGGTTAGCCATCGATTTATCAACCTGGCATATGAGCCCAAAGTTCTTCGCCATTTTAAATTAAAAACCAAAAAAAACGGACCCAGTATTGTACCGCAGGTGGTGTTGCTATTACACCTTTAACTTAACCAAAATTAAGTTTCATATAACGAAAAATGTGACAGATGGCTGTTCGCAAGCATATGGCGATATAAAATTATCGGCATAGGAGGCGCGAGTGTTGTTAAACGGTGGCTTGATTTCTTCAAAAAGTAATTCATACCCGAGCTTGAACCCGATGGTGAATTACCGGCCGCAATAACACCTTTGTGTTTCAATCGGCGGCTTGGTTTGTTAGAAAATAAAAAAATGGGTTATACAAATGTTAAAATAACATTCTTATCAATATAATTATCGAACTGTGGAAGCGTCAAGTGTGTAATTTGAACACAGAGTCGAAATATTCATAATTTATCAAATTTTTACCTAATATACTAATTTTGTGGGCCGACGTGGTGTGTTAGCAGTGTGCACGAAACCGGGTAAATTTTACAGCGGTTGATTTCACGTCGTAAATGTCGGCGATTTTACAAGTAAGAGATTTATCTGTAAGCCATGTAAATACGTTTTTATAAAGTGCATTATCCATTTGGAGCCGCCGTTAACAGTTGGTCCCACACGCAGAGAAAAAACATGCTTACTACATGGTCACGGCAATAATAACATGTTCTACGCAATAAATGTATGTTCGTCGCAACCATAGCATTGTTAACTGAATTTATTTTTGACAATAGTATAATTGCTGCAATATTAATATTGTTAAAATGTAACAATAGTATTATTGTCAAATTTAAAAATGAAAATATGGTTATAGCAACAATATAAATATGGTTGGTGCGACAAAAGTATTGTGTTTTGCGTTTTATGTAACAATAATTTGATAACGGCAATCATACAGTATGATTGTAATTTTTCTTCATTTAAATACTCTTTTTAGAACAAATGTTATTGGTATGAATCTAATGCAATAATAGTTAATAGTTTTTTATCGAAATTAAAATTTTTTAAACAAGCTGCTTTGGCTTTGTTTAACTGAAATATTTTAATAAAAACGCTTACGTTTATTTAAACTTATTTGTTCTACTGCGAAGTAAATCACTCCTATTGTTTTGAATTTAATGTATTTTTGAATAATTTTCATAATTCAAATCTATTGTTGACAACTTAAACCAATTCTAATAAATAATATTGGGGATCAAATCTATTGTCGACAACTTAAACAAATTCTAATAAATTATGTTGGGGATCATAGTGTAATTGTGTTTGATCATACTATGGTTGTAGGGATCATAACATGGTTGCGTGTGAATCATACTATGGTTGTGAGGATCATACAATAGTTATATATGAAACATACTATGGTTGTGAGGATTTCAGTAAAAATAATAGAAAAAAATACAAGCGGCAGCCACTAGCACATTAATAAACCGAAAATTACACACCAGGGTTCGCCGATTTGTAAGGACAAAAATATGGCGAAAGCTTTTGGCATAGAAAAAAAAGTTCCACTACGGCATATTAATAAAATTATTTTCGAGACGCCCAAATTTCAATTTTTTGACTTTTTCTTAACTTCTAGTTCTAAGGTATTTTAATAGGTAATGAAAAACAATCGGCTGGTTTAATTTTTTTTAATTTTGCCTTTCCAAGGTGACATAAAATACATACACAGATACACACACTTTGAATTTACATTTGTTGTGTAGTGTAATCTTGATGAAATTAAGAAGAATTAAGTTTTTTGACTAAGGACTGATTGATTTTGAAGAAAATAGGTTCAGATTTAGATATATGTAACTCCCACGCATACATTAGAATTGGTCAATAACCAGCTCAGATGAAAATGGGAGGTATCGGTCCACGTGTTTTTTTAACAGATTTAAGATACAACCGCTGTAGAACACCAATATAAGTACCAATATAAGTTTTGCTTCAATTTATGTGACCAAAAATCCGGTCTATTGAAACACTAACCAAATTTGGTCGACGTTAAATTCGGTTGCTGCAATAAAATGTCTATCACTTTTAAAAGATATTCGCAATAAATTAAAAAATGTGGAGGGTTTTGTTGTTAAGAACACAAATTATTAAGGTAAACATAAACGTTTTTTTTTTTGGTTTTGAGTGAAATTTAGGTCACATGTTCCTTAAAATTACAAATGCATATAAAAATGCTGTCTTGTGCGGCATTCGCATTAAGGCCCGGTCCCACTGAAGCTTTTTATTCTTTCGCAGCGTTTTTTATAACTTCTCGTTGTCCGAAAACCATAAAAAGTTTAATATTAGACTTGTATTATAGGATCTCGCTTATGAAACGAGATGGACCTTTACGAGACATTTTTTAAATTTCTTTATATTCAAGAATTGATTAGCTTTATGTATCACAAACTGTTTCATTTGAAAATGTTTAATTTGTAGAAACAAATAAATACTAGATATAAGCTAATAACAACCGAGGTTGCTTAAACTCGCTTAAGGTTATTCTTGAATAACTTTCTTCCCAAAAAGTATATTTATTTAAAACAAACGGCTGTTAACGCAAATTGTCTATAGTTTTCTGTAAACAAAAAAGTTTTTAATTTTTTTTACAATGGTATGAAGTTTTTCATTAGAACACGACAATATTGCAGTGCCATCATTAGCCTTTCATACAATCTTTGTAAGTTTCGCACTTCTATTTCAATGGTTTTCAGTCTACCGGAAATTGAAATAAACTCAGTAAAAAAAACATTTTAAATTCGACTTTGCTTGTTTCATTAATTTTCAATCAGAACGTTAGCTCCCCTATTGCTATTACCCAATACTTCGTCAGAATCATCTGGTAGCTCTGTATCATAACCATCAGCTGAGCTCGGGTAGTCGGTAATCTAACCTGCACAGAGTAACGAGTAACTCGAACATCGGAAAGAAAGTAGTGCAGTGAATTAGTGAATTATTTTATAAGAAATTCCCGATTGTTGGTTTGTGTTGTGGTTTTTCTTTCATATTTTAATCAAATCAAATAGCGCCAAAGACGACATGAAGTAGAGTAGTTGTGTTTAATGTAAATAGCCTCAAATTATTTTGGTAAGTTTAGATACCACGACCAAAAGAAGCAAAAAATAAACGACCAGAAAAATGGAACCCTTTTCCTTTTGAATGGGGGGGCATGGATGAAAAAAAGCATTTGCTGTTGCTGCTGCAATTTTTTTTTGAGTTTTTAACGCACAAATAAAAAGGTGGGGGAAAATGAAAATAAAAAGTGAAAATTCCGAAATTGGTCGAAAAAAAAGAATATCAGCACACACACACGATACACACAGAACAAGAATAACCAAAAAGAAGAAAAATACGAAGGAAGGAAAATATGTGATAAGCAGTGAAAGGAAAAATAATGAAAACCGTGAATATGTTTTTAAATATTTCGTGAACGTGTGTATTGTATGTGTGCGTGCACTGTGTATGTGCGCCAGTGTCGTCCGCTGTCGTCGCGTTGTTTTCTTTCGTTTCGTTGGCCCGTCGTCGTCTGATTTTGTTTCTGTTCTGTTTGATGTGCGATGGGTGATAATTGGTGGAGGCGGGAGAAGAGTCCACCAGCGACTCTTCTTCGTTCAACTATGCCGTTTTTCAATTTTTGTTTCTTATTTTTTCCGTTTTTTTTTATTATTTTTTTGTGATTGTGATTCTTTAGCGTTTAGCAGCAGGAGAGTGTGTGTTGTGTGGTTAACGTGTTTGAGTGTGTGTTTGTGCTGTGGCCAGTTTGTGGGGGGGTGGTTGTTCGTCGCTGTAGACTGATACGCGATGAGATTGTTTTGTTGTTGTGGAGAGCAGAGGAGAAGAATATTTATGATTGTGGTAATGAAGGAATGGGATAACAATTTGCGCTGTTGTTACTTTTTGGCTGTGGTCGACCAACTGCGGCGGCAGGGAAGCCTATTGATGAAACATCCGCGAAGTTGTTCGCCGCATCTCTGCGCCTTTCTGTGCTGTGTGTCCCTTGCGTGTGTGTTACAGTTGTTGTTATGCGGCGGCAGAAAACACAAAACGCTTGACAAACATTATGTGCGTGGGAGTGCAATCGGAAGACAGTAGAGGGCCAAAAAAGGTAAACAGGAAAACTTAAAAAAGAACGACTTCAACTACCAGGAACACTTCAAAGGCCACACTTCGGTCCATAGCTCCAGTGGAGAATATATTCCTTATCATTACCGGCGATATCCCTTTTGAATGTAAAGGACTCGAGCATTTCAAGCGTTCTGCGAAGTTATACCAAAGTGACCTTACCAAGTCCTTGACATTGGCGGTAACTGATAAGTAGCCCCAACCGATTTTAATAAAGATTTTGCTAACGTTACGATTTCTTGCAGTATGGGTTTAGAGGATTCCCGTACAAATGTTGTTGTTGTAACAGCAATATATTTATTTTGAAGTCGTGTTCGTCTATGTGGGATCTGCTTCGATATCCAAGTTGGGGAAACGCGTCATTTGAACTGGATGCGTCCACAGAGACCTGGGGGTCAGCGTAGTGGGCTTGTTCGGACAATTGAAGAGGTGCAGCACATCATGTGGTCCCTGAATGCAGGGACAGATGTCCGGAACATTAGCATCAATTCGTGAGGCGGCTGCACCATCCAGATCTCAGCTGCGCCAGAGTCACGCGCATCTGCCGAGGAAGTACCTTCTCCTCAGGTGAAATCCGCGGGGGATGTTCCCCTAGCGCTACATTCACACGGTAGCTGGATACTGCTGCTGCGACTTCATCGGCGTGAATGTTTTTCAGACCTTCCTGATAGTTTCGATGATCTAAAGTTTCTCTCTCATACCGCTGGACCTATCTCTCTCTAGATCATGAAGATCGTACCTGATCTGCCTGGGCGGAGGCATCCTGTCCAAGAGATGATGGTTAGGATGACAGCTGCGAAAACACCCTAGCAGGTATTGCTTAGACAGCAGGAAATTGTGTCTGCGCACGGTAAGGACCTTTGTCTCCTCATATAGATGGTCCTCAGAAGACACCCTGTTGATGTTCTGAGAGCGCAATTCTGGCAAGTCTGAATTTTCTTTCACTGCGTCGTACTCAGGTTCGCTGACCATACAGGTGCTGCGTAGTTTGCAACAGACAGACCTATCGCTTTGTAAGAGGATCTACAAGGTTTCTTTTTCGGCTCCCCAAGTATTGCCTGCAAGTGACTTGAGGGCCTTGTTCCTACTTTTGAGTTTATCGCAGATAGCTGTAGCATGTACAGAGGATCGAAAAAGGATGTCCAATGTGACCCCAAGGATTTTGGGGTAGGTGGTAGTCGGGATGTTGACGTCATCGACTTTCACATTGAGTGACAACCACACCTCTGCGGTTCATGCAGTAAACAGTGTGGTTGAAGATAAGGAGTCAGATATTTTCATATTCCTCGCATTGAAAAAGCGTGCTAAGTCAGTGAGGTAACAGTTAATTTTCTCGCATATGTCGTCCACTTTACGTCCTGACGCCAGAATTGTGCAATCGTCAGCGTACGACATAATTTCAACGCCGTCTGGTGGTGCAGGAAGTTTAGAGAGGTAGATGCTAAACAGAGCCGGGGATATCACTCTACCCTGGGGAACTCCTTGTTTAACCTTACGGGGCTTCGACTTTCTGTCTCTAAATTTTACATATGACTGGCGCCCCTACATATAGTTTACGACCCAACGTTTCAAACTGGGCGGAAGGGACGTTTCTTCAATGTCCATGAACAGAGTGGCATGATAGACCGAGTCGAAGGCTTTTGTTAGGTCAAGAGCCACGAGGACCGTCCTGTCATTAGGCTTGTTCTGGTCAATGCCGCTACTTATACGTGTGGTGATGGCGTGTAAAACAGTTGTTGAGCTGTGCTGCTTGCGGAATCCATGCTGATGATCAGCACAAGGGAAGTATTCGATCAGGCTGGGCAGGAGCAGTGCTTCAAGCGTCTTTGCTACCTTTACTTGCGTCTTTGCCTGGCTTCAGTAGCGAACCACTCTGACTATTTTCCAGGCATCGGGAACTAAGTGAGTGACAAGCGACAGATTAACACTTTGGTCATGTACTCTACTCCCGGGGTATCCAAGTGCTTTAACATCAGCATTGAGATTCCGTCCGGACCCAGCGCCTCCCATACCAATTGGATCTTCTGCCGGAATAAGTACTGGAGAGGTGTTGCACACATGTTTTATTGGACTATGGTATAGTATATATTTGTTTTCTAGAGTAGTTTGGCTGTGTTAGAGAGCCGGTACTCTCCTTCATTCAGTCATCCTATGCCTGTAATAAGAAGAGTTGTGTCTTGCAGCCTGATTTAGGCGACGGCTCTAAATTCTAAAAGGAATCTTTCCCTTTAGCCATATTTGTCTTTGGGGCGATTTCGACTTACATATTGTCAAAGAATGGTATTTAACATATCCTAGTCGTCCGCAAATCTCTGGATATCTTGAGCTGGCTTCTTACTACCCTAAAAGCTGCCTCACTGCCGATACAAAAATAATTTTTTACCCCTTTGGTATAGAGCTAAATGAAGATGTCTTCGTTCTATAGTGTCCAAAAAACCAGGGTTCTCCGTAAACGGCATTTCGGGGTTTTTGTAAAACTGCGCTTTAAAACCCGACTGTCGAGTTTTTAAAGGTTTAAAACCGGCATTAACCGACATTCCGGTTTAGCCTTTTGCCTAAGAATGGTAAATATTTCCCCAATCAGAAGAAAAGTAATTTCCCCATTTCGAGAATGCAGTAAAATCACTTACTGCGAATAGAGGTTTAATTTTTTTAGCAGACTGGCTTGGACGACCTCATTCACTTCTCGAAAAACAAAAGGTTTAAAACCGGCATTAACCGACATTCCGGTTTAGCCTTTTGCCTAAGAATGGTAAATATTTCCCAATCCTAAGAAAAGTAATTTCCCCATTCCGAGAATGCAGTAAAATCACTAACTGCGAATAGAGGTTTAATTTTTTAGCAGACTGGCTTGGACGACCTCATTCACTTCTCGAAAACAGCTTCTACACCACTTAAACGGTCTCCAAATTTACCTAGATTAAAATAATATGGTCATATTTGAATTTGTTAGAAAATGTTATTGTTTTTGTTAGCCATATGTCCATCATTAAATGGGTAAGATAATCAGGTTAGGTTCCGTCAGCCAAATTAAGTCAAACCGAAGATTTGTCAAACTGCGAATATACTTTAATTTTTGTCAAACTGCGAATATAATTTAATTTTTGTCCTCGTGAGAAAATTTTATAGTTACTATTTGTCCATGTTAAGAGTGGTCCAGCTAAAATGCACGATATTAATTGCAAATAAATCAAAAAGTTTTTAAAATTATCTTTATATTTTTTATTATAATAGAAGGAACTATGAAAATTATGTGTGAAACTAAATATCGGCCATATGTTCGCCATGGCTTCCGTGGCATACCTTTATCCGATGGCCCAATTTTCAATGACTTACACATAATCGATGTTGAATGCCGTTAAGGTGCAGAATTATCTCATCCTTAAGCTTTTGAATTGTTCATGGATTATTGACGTACACTTTTTCTTTAAAATATCCGCAAAGAAAGAAGTCCAACGGTGTCAAAACGTGATCGTGGCAGCCAATTAACATGATCACGGCGTGAGATAACACGGCCATTGAATTTCTCGCGCTAAGGAGTTCGAAGTTTCATTGGCTGTGTGGCAAGTGGAACCATCCTGTTGCAGTCCGATAACGCCGCCAGCCCAAACGCACCAAGTAGTCCATCTTTGTGAATGCATCGGCTTTTCAACTATCACTCGAGATTTCTCATTTGCCCAAATGCGGCAATTCTGCTTGTTAACGAACCCGCAGCGATCAAAGTTTGTCTCGTCATGAAATGCAGTTTGATTTGAACACCCATCTTTGTAAAAGGCTTCAACAGTCTTAACAAGCTGCTCAATTGCGTACCTCGCCATCGTACGTTAAGGTTGGACCACCCATGACCACGAAGATTTTGTTGAAGAATCGAACCCGCATCCAATGTGTGACAGGCTATGGTGTTGCAATATACAGTCAATAGCTTTTGTTTTAATCCTCCTTTATATCTTATTCCTTTTCTAGAGTGTTTTCATGATTTTCGAGCTTTATTTTGTAAGTTGTCAATCATTCGCCGGCGGTGATATTATGCAAAAAAATCGGACAACCTAGCTCCGACTCTGACTTCGGTCTTTCGTTGCTCCGACTGCACACTGTGATTCTGTATGCTAATACAACGGCTACTATATATATTTTTGACCTGGTAATGAAAATGCGAATATTTATCATCAAAAATGGTTTTATTGTTTTTCAAAGTATTCTCCAGCATGATTTATTCACTTTTGCATGTGCGCAAACTAATTGTAGAATCAATTTTTCCACTCCGATTGAGAAACCACCAAAACATGGTTTTTGAACGCTTCAACAGCATCTTCTGGCGACGAAAATCGTTGACCACGCATTATTTTCTTGATGTGCGGGAATAAAAAGAAGCCATTGGGTGTAAAATCAGGGCTGTACGGCGAATGCCCAATCAATTCCACGCTTTGGCCGGTAAAAAAGCGCTGGTTTGAGCCGATGTGTGAGAGCTCGCATTGTCATGGTGCACAATGATTCGTCTTCTCTTTTTGTGGTGAACCACTCAGAGAAATGACCGTCCTTCGTTGCTCAAGCGGAACAGTCGCCACATGACTATCGATCGATTGCTGTTTTGTTTCGGGCTCATACGCATGATTCGTCACCTGTGACGATCTTATAAAAGTCTTGAAGCACCGCGATCGTATTTTTTTAATATTTCTTTGCACCTATCGACACGAGCCTTTTTTTGAGCCATTGTCAAATTGTGCGGGATCCATCGAGAACAAACCTTTTTTACGGCCAGGTGTTCATGCAACATCGAATGTATGCTGGTGGAAGAAATGCATAAGGATGCCTCTATATCACGGTATGTCACATGACGATCTTGTTCACGCACGACATCAATGTTCTCTGGAACAACGGCCGTTTTTGGACGACCTTCACGCGCTTCGTCTTTGAGCGAGCGTCGGCCACGATTGAATTCATTAAACCAGTTTTTCACAGTGCTATAGGATGGTGCTTCATCGCTATACAAAGATTTAAGTTCATCGATGCACACTTGTGATAATCCACGGTGAAAGTTGTGAAAAATTATCGCACGAAAATGTTCACGAGTTAATTCCATGTTTTTTGCCAAATTTATTTTTTTCAAGTCA
This sequence comes from Hydrotaea diabolus, assembly GCA_963513945.1. NCBI lineage: Eukaryota > Metazoa > Arthropoda > Insecta > Diptera > Muscidae > Hydrotaea > Hydrotaea diabolus. The sequence goes on from OY740717.1 coordinate 185,395,079, forward strand.
CTGCAAACTACACAAATGATGGTCGTACGTCAAAACGTTTGTGCTAAAAAATGTCAAACTTTCTAATGGAAATGTCAGATGGCGCCAGGCAACACTTATTGTTGCCTAGGCCAGAAATTTATATAGCAATCGCTGTACTAAATAACTTATAAAAGGTGGTTAAATTTTATGGGTCGATGTTTATTGTGAATTCTTTTTATTATGATAATATTGGTATGGTTCAATTATGTATGGAACAAAATATCGGCCAAATGGACCTTGGCGGCACACCTCCATCGGATGGTCCAAATTTTCCATGACGCTAAGGCATAATTAAGGTTCTATGCCGTTAATGTGCCGAATTATACTTTATCATACTTTAGCTCTTGAATTGTTGCTGGCTTATCGGCGAACACCTTTTCTTTTAAATAAACCCAATGAAAGAAGCCCAGCGGTGTCAAATCACATGATCTTGGCGGCCAATTAACATTACCACGAGGTGAGATAACACGGCCATTGAATTTGTCCCTCAAAAGAGCCATTGTTTCGTTAGCTGTGTGGCAAGTGGCACCGTCCTGTTAAAACCACATATCGGCCACATCCATATCTTCCAATTCGGGCCATATAAAGTTCGTTATCATCTCACTATAGCGAACACCATTCACAGTAACTGCCTGGCCGGCCCCATTTTGAAAAAAATACGGCCCGATGTTGCCGCCAGCCCATAAACAGAACTAAACAGTCACTCTTTGTGGCTGCATTGTTTTTTCGACAATCACTCTTGGATTATCATTATGCGGCAATTCTGCTTATTGACGAATCCACTGATGATGATTTTCTTAGAAAATTGATCATCCACTGCCGCCCATTTTCATAATAAGCCTGAATAACTTTAACGCGTTGCTCGCTTGTGTATCTTTCCATGGTTCAAATTGAGTTTGTCTGAAATTGAGAAATATCAAATGAAATACAGAACAACCTTGACGTTTAGGTGTGGTTCACATTCAACATCGGCCCTGAAAATTTAACCACCCTTTATTTCTATTGAGTTTTTTAAAATCATACATGTTTTACATACGGACAGCACAGTTGATAACGAATTCTCACTGTAAGGCGTCGATCAACAACAATCAAATCGAATACATGCTAACACTCTGACCTCGGGAATAAGGCCACTTATTTCAGAAAACCACATCCAATTGCAATACATAAGAAATATTGGTTGACACTCCAAATTTTGCCAATGTAAAAACAAAAGGACATTGCTATCCTGATAATTTCGAAAATCTCCATCGCACTCCATACAGTGTGGCCAATACAAATGTTGTTATTACTTAGAGAATTAAGCCATTTCTAGACATTTAGCACACACGTCCTAATGTTATTACTTTAAAAAGAATGGGGGACTCTTTATGTACTCTACCTAGGAAAAATTCCAATTCTATTGTTTGGTATACGCCCGTGGGCTAAGGTGTTGTGTCACTACAACGATTATCATCTTTACCATGAACATGGTACTTAAAAGGTATTTCGTCTATTGGTCGTGAAGTTATAAAATAAGTGGTGGACAAAGTATCGAAAAATATCTGAAAATTCCTTTACAACTTCCAAGTAACTTGTGTTTAAACGAAGTAAATTATATAATTTTGTTTTTATTTCTTGACATTTTTTCCTTTGGTCGGAGTCGTGCTTATTTTTTGACACCGGCTTCGACTAACTTTCCTAAACTTCAACTTCAAAACACAGACTCCAACTCTCACTTCACAGCCCTGGATCTGGGCGAGACAATAGACAATATCCAGACAAAAATATGCAAATGGCATAGCATTGACAAAGCAGTGTATATGACGGTGCAAGTACCGGCAAAGTGTCCGATTTCCAAAAAATACCATGTTGGCAGGACATGGTATTACATTCACGTTGTTATCTTGAAACCAATTTTTTACAAGACCCGGAGTGTTTTTGTTGTTGTTATAGCGGCACACAATGCCGGAGTGACAGAGCTTGGCTGAAGAATTCTGCTTCGGGTCATTTCGGTACACACAACCGGCTGTCTTGAGAATGAAGAACCGAAACGAGTTTTGCTTCGTTGTCCTATTAAAATATATTTTTTAAGGCCATTTTTCATTCTGAATAGGGCGTCATCACGTTACTAAAGATATGGTGGTAACGATTTATATTCATGTTTTCCTTAATCCATTTTGTGGACAATCCTCTTGTTTAGAAAAGCAGCCCTTAATGATGGTATTACTTATTTCATGTTTATATGTTTTTGTTGTGTTTCGGGAACAAGTTCTATATTTTTAGGTCGTCTTACATTCTTTCATCACTTTCAAATAAATTTATGTTTGATTTGTCTAAATTTATTTCATATTAGACACGGCTAGGCTAAACCTTTTATTCACTCCCCCCTCCCTACGCAACTTAAGCGCAAAAAATGGCCCGTTGAATGGGCCCCAAGCGTCTGTCTCTTGTCTAAGTCAAAACCTCAATATGTTTCTGTATTTAAATTCTTAGTAAAATTTGCTTTTGTTTCCATACAGACTAGTAATCGACCGTTTCGAACATGTGGTCGTTTTTGGGCCGCATGGGCCAAAAAGTCCAGCTACTATGTCCTTTTTGGGTTTGTTTAGTTTGTAATTTGTTAGGGAAATATAAAAACAAGTGTATTTTTTTTTACCGATAAACCTTTAGTCCCTTAAAGGGAAAATTTTTCTTCCTGGGCAGATTTTGACCATTTAACAACAATCCCAAACAGCTTATAACTGACTAAAAGCTATCATTGTACAACATTTCTGGGTTCTTTATTTCCATTGTCAGCTAACGTGTTTTCAATAGCCACACGTAGGGGGACATGACTGGATCGTCATAGAAATATCCGATTTATATATCAGATTCCAGTTTTATTCTGACAGTTTATTCTCCCGGTTCTGACAAACAGAGCAGGTCCGAGGTTTTTGTTAGATCCCGGCTCTGACTAGTAGTATTTGGAGCACACATTCCGGGAAGTGCTGCTAGCACGACGAACAAAAAACACATATTGTTGAGGTGAAAGCTCCTGGCCGAATAGTGTTTGTTTCGGGTCAATCCGGTACATAGATCCGGCAGGCGCGGGATTGGTTGTTTGTTCAAGTAAACGAACTCTAGAATTACAACAGCAAAAACACACTAACTATTGAAAATACCTAGTTACGGTTTAATTTTTTTACCCGGTCACAAATTGTTTTATATTTTCCTATTTTTATTTTAAAATGAAATCGATTTAGATGCATAGAGACTTACACCGAGTGTAGAATTGCACTTGCTATGCTACATCAGGAGCTGGTTCAATGTACTCGAAATAATATTAAAAACACAAATTTTGTGTAGCCTAAACTACTTATTTGTGTCTCCTTCGGTTTAACATAGCAATTTCTAATCAACGATAACAGATTTACGTTCCGTTGTTTAATTTTTGTGAATCAATCGTTTTATTTTCATTTCTCCTCGCACCGTCATTTAAAAGGAATTGTGTTCGAACTTTTAAAATATAACCCTATATTTAGAATTTATATGTTCTCTATATTTTTCGATTTGTTTTTGCATGTGTGTTCTTAAAGGGTAATTCAGGCCCACACATACTAACGCCCCACTAACAACTGCGCCCATACGCTCGCTTTGTTCCAAAAAAGCTCAGTTTAATCATTTTTGAGTCAGTCGAAACGTCATGCTAAAATCTCCTTCCAATGCCCAGGAAATTCGTTTACCTCGCCCTGAGCACAACAGCCGAGCTCAGTCGCCCGCCACCATGGACGCACTGAAGACATCATTTCTGCCGAATCTGAGCATGGACCCCGCCCTTGTAGCCAACACACATTTCTGTCCGATGTGTGGTCAACAGTTCGAAGGTCCGCAACAGGCAACGGAACATATGCACCTGTGCCATGGTGGCCTAAGTGTGGTTGCCGGCGTGGGCGGCGGTAGTATATTGTTGGCGCCGCATCATGTGGCCGCCAGTGTGGCGGAATCACTCAAAATCGATTATCCCTGTCATAGCTGTGATGATAAGTTCGGTACAGAGCATGAACTGGACGAGCATCACCGGCTGATCCATCAGGCTCCTGCGTTCTTGGCCCGCTGTCCGGCTTGTAGCTTTTATGGCATATCACCGGCCGCCTTGCAGGGAGCCAACGAGTACAAGTGTATTCACTGTGGGTCCGTGTGTACAGCATCCGCCCTAGCAGCTAGTCAACCCGGCTATGAGCCTCAGACGCCGGAGAATATGCCATCGATGGCGCCGCATGATATGAAATTATCTGGTCACGAACTTGCTCAACGTCAGTATCAGGAGCAGGTGTCTATACTACAACAGCACCAGCAGCAACAAGAGCAGCAGCAACAAGAGCAGCAACACCTACATCAGCAACAGCAGCAGCAGCATCAACAACAACAGCAACAACATCAGCAGCAATCCCACCACCAGCTGGATGAAAGGCACGAAAGTGTCCAACTAAAAGTGCCACCGCTAACAGTTAAACTGAATAAAAGTGTTAATGGCACTGCAACTGTGATTCACCCGCATGTGATAATCAAAGAAGAACCGACCAATGGAGACGCCGAAGGTTCGCCCACATCGGTGCCCGTCTACACCATCCAACAAACGCCAGGTGCTGCCACAAGTGTTGTGGTCAGTAGTGCAGCTCATGCCGCTGCAGCCGTCCTTAATAATGGACCCACCACCACTACGACGACAATAGTGGGTGGTGTGCCCAAAGTCCGTCATAAGTGTCCCGACTGTCCAAAGACATTCAAAACACCCGGTACATTGGCTATGCATCGTAAGGTGCATACTGGAGAAGCAGAGTAATGTTACTATTTCTTATCTTTCTTTTAACTAATTCACATAGCATTAATAATATTTATTCGAGTCTAATATTTATATTGATTTTTTTAGCGCTTGTTTCCGAAATGATAAGTAATGTTCAACATGCAGGTTACCAGATTTGTAGGGACATTAAAAGATAAGATAATCTGCAGTTGCTGATACGTAAAAATGTTTGTACTTCATGTACTAGTAGCCGGAAATGTACAATGGCACATAGACAAAGAAAATTCCTTTAAGTTTTGAAAGCAAAAGCTTCATTTTTCAAAGTTACCTAATCCTATATGGATAACTGTCTATTTATTGAACACCAGTCTTTATGACATAGTGGGGATAATCGTCTATTGCCAAGAGAATAAAAAACCTTTGAACCTTAGTAAGCGTTAGTTTGAAAGTTACACTCAATTTTTGTCTTGCTTTATGTGCTGAGCATTACAAACATTAGTCTTTTAAAGCTTTCCGCTGTTGTCGTTTAGCTCTTACCCGTCAAAGATAAAAATCAACCTTAACTTAAGTTTAGCATGTGATAATAGCAATTGAGTAGGCTTTAGGGATCAAGGCAGTATTTCAGTAACTAAAATGTTTTAATAAACTGTTTTCATGTCGTAATGTATTTATAAAGGGTGGTTAAATTTTAAGGGCCGATGTTGAATGTGAACCACACCTAAACGTCAAGTTGTTTTCTGCATTTCATTTGATATTTCTCAATTTCGGAGTAACTCAATTTGAATCATGGAAAGATATACAAGCGAGTAACGCGTTAAAGTTATTCAGGCTTAATATGAAAATGAAAATCAATTTTCGAAGAAAATCATCTTCAGTGATGAGGCACATTTTCACCTCAGTGGAATAAGCAGAAATGCAACATTTGGGCGAATGATAATCCAAGAGTGATTGACGAAAAAACAATTCACCCACAAAGAGGTTTATGGGCTGGCGGCATCATCGGGCCGTACTTTTTCCAAAATGAGGCCGGTTAGGCAGTTACTGAGAATGGTGTTCGCTATCGTAACTTTTTATGGCCCGAATTGGAAGATATGGATGTGGAAGATATATGGTATTAACAGGACGGTGCCACTTGCCACACAGCTAACGAAACGATGGCTCTTTTGCGCGACAAATCAACATCGGCCCTTAAAATTTAACCACCCTTTAGAATGACACTTAATTTCGTGTTAGAGTATTCGACCTTTTTTAACAAACTTATGTTATTATTTAAGCTTGAAGTCATTTTTTTTTATTTATTTGTTTCGATATTGCGCTATCCTTCGGATAGCATCTTCAGGAAATATGAGTAACAATAACCGAACGTCACATCAAATCAACATCTAATATTGCACTAACTAGAATAGACTACCTTAATTAGAAACTTATTAGAAACTCAAAATCGAGAATCTGCCAAAATATTATTTGGGAGTCCAATGAGCACAAATAGACCCCTCCCGAGCACGAAATATATATAAACCCCTGTCAAAATAATACATTTTGGCCTACGAATACTACAATGTTTAAAAGGCATTATCGGCAATCAATACTTACTTTTTGTCGCCATTCCTCTCTAATATTAAGTATCGATTAAAAACGCGTGCCCCTATTGGTAGTTTCAGTGTTGGAAAGAGAAAAATGTCGACCATTTAAGTTCGGCCTGTATAGCCATATCATGGATTGCGGTTTAAAGTACCATGTCGGTACACATGCACTCAAATGTCGGTTTAATCTTGACCTTATACAGTCTGATAATATTAGGATAAAAAATGCCCTTTATTAAAATTTTATAACGATCGTTTCCTTATTTTGGCCAATTAGAACAGGGGCATAGCGCCGCCTAATTTTCAACATGGGCGTGTGTTAATATTCTTCTACCAAAATCGTACCATCATCGTCATACCGATTCTAGTTCATGAGATATGACCTTTTAAAGTACAGAGTTAAATGTACATCCTTTTGAGCAATTTTAACAAAATACTTAGTAGGGACACAAATACTGTTACACACGTTTTATGCTGTAAAATAAAAAGTACTGAATGTTTTGGACCAAATATTTTTTAATATATATATTAATGTATATTGTATCCAAAAAGAATCTACTTTTTCGAAATGTCCGCCTTTTGCCTTTACACACGCCTTAAGTCGCACTGGCCAATCGTCAATAGCTGCATGAACCTCGTCCATTGGCAGTCTTAGCAGTCTTAAGAGATCCAATGTTGGGGTATCTTTTGTGACAAACCTTGTCCTCTAAAACCGTCCACAATTTGTAATCAAATGGGCTCAAATCTGGACTGCCTGAGGGCCATTCTTTAGAGGAAATGAACGCTGGCAAATTGTTTCGAAGCCAGGCCTGGGACGTTTTAGCCTTATGGGCCGGCGCAGAATCCTACTGAAAAGTCCATGGCTGGGTTTGGAACAAGGAATTGTTAAGAGGCTATACAACAGCTTCCAAAACGGTTTCTTGGTAAACCGATGTTTTGACTCCTTGTTCGCAGAAATGTAGGTCAGTGACCCCATCGTAATAGACTGATTTTTTATTTTCGGAGCGGATTTCTGTGAATTCTTGATTTAACGGTTTGATGACATGCGGTGTTCGAACAGAGCGTGGGCGGTCCGACCGGTGGCGGTCTTTTACATCTCCAGTCTCCTCAAACAGTTTTATGCATCGGTAGACGAACATGCGGCTAATCCCTAGTGGCCGGAGCGTTTTAAATATCTTCTTTTTTTCATTTCACACTTGAAAAGCGCTATTACAGCGATACGGTTCTCATTATCAGATCACTCCATGATGAAAGTTGAAACAATATTAAAATCCCGTTACAGACTAACACTATTGAGGTTGGCTTTCAAAGCCCAGTTCTACTATTGGAATGGGTGTGTTCAATGTTGTAACAGTATTTATGTCCCTACTAAGTATACTGGGTGGCCCAAATAATTCTAATAATTCTATTGTGGATCTTGCTGTATGCGCAGTGGCACTATCTTGCTGGAACCATATGTTAGGATTATTTTCAACTTGCGGACGCAAAAAATTTGCAATTATGACCATATAGGTCCATGTTTTCGTGTAGCCCTTTTATAAACGTCCTTCCTGTTTTCAGCACCTTAAGCTCTTAAAGCCAAGTATTGCACCCGATTCCGGTCATATTTTGTTTGAAGCGTGACCAGCAACTTTCACACACCCCTGAAAAAATAGAACCATATTGGTCTATTTTTGAGAAAAGCTCCCGCACAAAGGACTTTCCCGATTTGACGTGCTGCAGCTCTAAAAGCTACAATATAAACCCAAGTATAATCCAATTTGTGTATGAGGTGTGCGACTATTAACCAGTTGTGGTGAAAATGGACATATAAGTTCATATTCTCGCATATCCCCCATGCAAGGGTCCTTCCTTATATCAGATCCTTTAGCTCTAAAAGCCACATAATACATCAGATTCACCAAATTTCGCATGGAGCGTGACGAGCGACCAGCACTTATCCCTGGTAAAATTTTAACATATCGGTGCATGATATGGAACAGTCCCCATTCCATTCGATGATTCCATCTAATAAAACATAATTGATTGCAATTTAAAAGAGAAAAACAAGATATCATGCAAGAAAGTTCAATTGAACAATAACTCCGATAAATGTAAATTGTAAAGAGATGATAATCTTAGGAAACGGACCAAAACATGAACCTGTACTTAATAGCCCAATATCTCGGCATAGTGACTTAAGAAATCTATAAACTCTTAAATTTAAATAATTTTTGGTATTTTTCGTACATGTATACTATAGGGTGATCCATCTAGAGGTATTTTTTTCAAAATAAAAAAATACTAAGATTCAACTCAAGTGTGGAATCTTTATTGTTCATACAAAAGGAAATTGTATGCCATTTATTTTTTGAATATAATTTCCTTCAGATGTTGGCAATTGTAATATGGAAATGAGCGTTTGGCGAAAAACAAGAAGATCCGCTGTTTTCGACTAAAGTTGTGGGTGACCGGACATAACGCCCACGGACATAAGGCCCAAAAAAAAATTTGGGCGTTATGACCGCCCCTACCCCGGTCTTATCGCCCAAAATTTGCTTGGGCGTTCTGACCGACTCAAAGGAGGACATAAGGCCCAAAGAAGAGGCGGACACAAAGCCCAATTTTTTTGGGCACTAAGACCTCCCCTATTGCGGTCGTAAGGCCCAATTTTTGTTGGGCGTTGTGACCTCCCAAATATATATATCTTCTACGTGACCAACAATTTGCCTACAAAATGGGCATAAAGTAAGGTTATCGCTTTCGACAGCTTTCTTTTGAATTTCATCGAAGCAGACGCGGCAAAGTTTATATTATTAATATTAATATTAATATTAATATTAATATTAATATTAATATTAATATTAATATTAATATTAATATTAATATTAATATTAATATTAATATTAATATTAATATTAATATTAATATTAATATTAATATTAATATTAATATTAATATTAATATTAATATTAATATTAATATTAATATTAATATTAATATTAATATTAATATTAATATTAATATTAATATTAATATTAATATTAATATTAATATTAATATTAATATTAATATTAATATTAATATTAATATTAATATTAATATTAATATTAATATTAATATTAATATTAATATTAATATTAATATTAATATTAATATTAATATTAATATTAATATTAATATTAATATTAATATTAATATTAATATTAATATTAATATTAATATTAATATTAATATTAATATTAATATTAATATTAATATAATGATGAAGCCGTGCAAGCATGCCAAACTTTGCCGCGTCTGCTTCGATGAAATTCAAAAGAAAGCTGTCGAAAGCGATAACCTTACTTTATGCCCATTTTGTAGGCAAATTGTTGGTCACGTAGAAGATATATATATTTGGGAGGTCACAACGCCCAACAAAAATTGGGCCTTACGACCGCAATAGGGGAGGTCTTAGTGCCCAAAAAAATTGGGCTTTGTGTCCGCCTCTTCTTTGGGCCTTATGTCCTCCTTTGAGTCGGTCAGAACGCCCAAGCAAATTTTGGGCGATAAGACCGGGGTAGGGGCGGTCATAACGCCCAAATTTTTTTTTTGGCCTTATGTCCGTGGGCGTTATGTCCGGTCACCGGGCGGTCACAACGCCCAATTTTTGTTGGGCGTTGTGACCGCCCAAATATATATATCTTCTACGTGACCAACAATTTGCCTACAAAATGGGCATAAAGTAAGGTTATCGCTTTCGACAGCTTTCTTTTGAATTTCATCGAAGCAGACGCGGCAAAGTTTGGCATGCTTGCACGGCTTCATCATTATATTAATATTAATATTAATATTAATATTAATATTAATATTAATATTAATATTAATATTAATATTAATATTAATATTAATATTAATATTAATATTAATATTAATATTAATATTAATATTAATATTAATATTAATATTAATATTAATATTAATATTAATATTAATATTAATATTAATATTAATATTAATATTAATATTAATATTAATATTAATATTAATATTAATATTAATATTAATATTAATATTAATATTAATATTAATATAATGATGAAGCCGTGCAAGCATGCCAAACTTTGCCGCGTCTGCTTCGATGAAATTCAAAAGAAAGCTGTCGAAAGCGATAACCTTACTTTATGCCCATTTTGTAGGCAAATTGTTGGTCACGTAGAAGATATATATATTTGGGCGGTCACAACGCCCAACAAAAATTGGGCCTTACGACCGCAATAGGGGAGGTCTTAGTGCCCAAAAAAATTGGGCTTTGTGTCCGCCTCTTCTTTGGGCCTTATGTCCTCCTTTGAGTCGGTCAGAACGCCCAAGCAAATTTTGGGCGATAAGACCGGGGTAGGGGCGGTCATAACGCCCAAATTTTTTTTTTGGCCTTATGTCCGTGGGCGTTATGTCCGGTCACCAAAGTTGTGTTTAGTAATGAGGCCCATTTCTGGCGCAACGTCAATAAACGAAATTGCCGCATTTGGGCTGAAGAGGAACCAGAAGAGTTTCAAGAGGTGTCATTATATCCAGAGAAAACCACGGTTTGGTGCGGTTTTTGGGCTGGTGGAATTATCGGTCCATATTTTTTCAAAAATGATGATGGTCGAAACGTAACTTTCAATGGTGCTCGCTATTGCTCTATCATATCGGACTTTTTCCTACCTGAAATTGAAGCCCTTATTCTTGACGACATTTTGTTTCAACAGGACGGTGCCACTTGCCATACAGCTGGTCAAACAATGGATCCTGTGAAAGGTAGTTTTGAAGAGCAGCTAATTTCACAAAGTCTATGCTAACAAACCAGCTGTGATTCAGGTCTTGGAAGAAAACATTACGCATGTCATTCACGTCATACCGGTCGTAATGCTCGAATGAGTTATCCAGAATTGCACCCTCAGAATGGGCACCCTGAGGCGTAGTTGCGGCCATTATTTGAAGGAAATTATATTCAAAAAATAAATGGCATAAAATTTCCTTCAAATGAATAAAAAATATTACACACTTGATTTAAATTTTAGTATTTTTTTATTTTGAAAAAAAAAACCTCTAGATGGACGACAAAAACTGGTTTATATATTGCGAGTCAAGCTACTTCGCCGTCAACATAGATGACATTGTCTTGAATGGGTCGTCTACTTGTATTATACTTTTTTTTATAGTTTTGCATTGAAAACTATACTCGAATATTATTTTGTCTCTTTAGCCTTGAGTGTAGAGTGCCCCAAGAACAAGAACAACAGGCAGCATGCTCCACTATTGATATTGAGTCTCAGATCAGATTGGCAGATCTTTCTTAGCAATCACTAACTGGACACTCTAGATTACTTAGAGCGAAGGGTAATAATTGCAGTGCAGTTTCTTCATAAGAAGATTGGGATTACCTATCAATAGTGCTTGACTTAACAAAAGAACCGACTATTCTTTTATCCCGGACAGCAAGGTGTGCGATTTTGCTGGCACCAGACTGTTCTTTTTTCCCTGACAAAACGGTGTGGGAGAACCGCTCCAGGCTATCTCAGTCTACACCGATTTTCAAAAAAGAAAGTAACAGGAGCTGGTACTTTTATGAAAGATTTTTAAATAGATTAGTCATATCGACTAAATAACAGTTGCTGCGTTTTCCCGACAGATATACTAGCTATAAACAGCACAATTTCTTCGACAGATGAACCTTCTGAATAATAAAGATATAACTTCTGTCAGCAACTTTGAATGCTGTACAGTCACCCTTGGCAAAATGTCAAAATGAGCATTTTTTAAATCAGACTGTCAGACTCTGTTGGGTTCTGGGACCCAATAGAGTTAAAGGAAACGAGGTGGCAGATGATCTGGCAACTCTTGGCTCGCCTAAGAATGCTGCAGAAGCTGACAACTCCGCCCTTTGTGCACTTAACGAGCTGTATGAAACATGGACTAGCACGGAAAAATTATAAGGTTGCTTCTGCTAATTGGCATAATCTATACAAGATCAGAGCAAATACCCCTTTTTATATATATAGTTGCTCATATTGTTTGCAAGACCTTGTGCGAAATGTGGTTAGACTGTCATCGTATTGTCTTTCACGATCTTCAATGGTCAGTATCCGACGTTGAGTATGTCTTAAAGACTTGTCTAACTAGAAATATTTAGTTGGGTCTTAGAACTTTTGTACAGCATTAGAAGAGCTTAGTTTGTAATATTTGTATCTTTAAAGTTGTAAGTGCTTTAAAGAGTAAAAAACTAAAAATTATTTTTTTTGTTGCAAACAGTTGTTAGAACGCACAGGGAGCTATTGTTAATTTTTAGGTTTTCTTTATCATTACTGGTGGTAACTCTAAAACGGAACAAGTGCTAAAATGGATTGTAATTTTTGTTGTTATTATAGTTGTAATTTTTGCTATTTTATATGGATTTAATAATATTTCTTTTTACCCCTCCCTCAATATTTTCGATAGCCTCACACCGAAAGAACGCCCCTACACATGCTCATATTGCGGCAAATCATTCACACAATCGAACACATTAAAGCAGCACACGCGCATACACACAGGTGAGAAACCCTTTAGATGTGGCTATTGTGGCAGGGCGTTCACAGTCAAGGACTACTTGAACAAACATTTAACAACTCACACGGGTGAGAGAATATAATATTTTCAAATGAAAACTCAAATATATCCAGTCAGTCAACCAATCAATCAATCAACCAATCAGTCTCAGTCAATCAATCAAATCTCAGTTTCTCAATCTCAATCAACCAAAATCAGTCAACAAATCAATCAAACAAAGTACTTTTTTGCTAAATCAATATCAGAACAAACCAAAATTCAAAAATCCCATCTCAAATGCAATTTTATAAATTTTCTTTCGCACCGATTTAATTTGCGTTTCTCTTGCAAGCCGAACAATCCTTTCTCAAAAGCAAATCAAAAAAGTTGCAATTGTTTTGTTGTTTTATAATATTCCACAACATGAAACTGAATTTCACTCAAAAATTACTTCAGAACATTTTATTTCCATTCTGTTCATTCACCACCAAAAAAATGCGTGTTACCAAAAATGATTTGAAATTTAAAATAAAATTTATTTTTTCTTCGCAACATTTTCAGTCATATTCATCTCTCTCTCTCTGTCTGTCACTAGTTATTTGTTGTTACTACTTACTACAATAATATTCACTTTCATCATTGCTCGTTCACGCAGTTAGTTTTCACTTTCTTTTGGCCAAAAATAATATTTGAGTTTCATTTACAATCGTTCATCCATTATGCATTTAAGTATTCTGTGGAATAGAGCGTGATTTTTTTCTTGAAATGTTTTGAAGTGAATTAAAGACATCAAGTTTTCGATATCTGAAATCAAATCCTAAAATAAAAGAAGAATATTTATTTGCATATGAGTCTCACCATCTTCTCACCTCCACAACCACCACATCAAGTCTAATTTTTATTTATCAATAAAACAACAACTCCATTCATTAAAATTTAACAAGAAAAAAGGTTTAAATTAAGAATTTGTTTTCTAGTCTTCTTAATGTTTATAAGAGGTATATCCAGAATGAAACTGAAGCAAATTTTGCTTTGGTCAATTTGAAATATTTTAAAAATCTTTAAATATTTCAGCTGTTAATAATGACTTTTTAGACTTTAGTACAAAAAAGAAAGTATTTTTAAATTTGCGAAATTTATTTAATTTTTGTGGACAAATCCATTTGGATAACGATAGTTATAAAATGTATCGGATACTTTGTTTAAGAAATTATTGTGCAAAGTTAAGCGGAAAAAATCCGTCAATTTGAATTCATGAAAAAGATGTTTAACAAATACCTTTTGTATAAATTGAGACACAGCCAACAATTTTGAAAATCAGATAGTCGAGCATGTCAATATAAGTAGTTCGCCTACGTCTGCTTATGAAATGGTTGTTCTAAACTTAAAAGGAATTAAGCCGCGACATGATTTGAATTCAATGCGCTTTGATCTTGTAGGTGGAATCTTTTGTGGGTTATACTAAGATACCTTAGGTTTTCTTGAACTTGGAAGACCTAATATTTCTTTGAATATTTCTAGTGTTGTAGCATTGACACCCAGTCACATGGTCCATCCAGCGCAATTGTAGTAGTCTGACAATCCCGACTACGACAAAGTCAGCAGGCACCTCGCTGTTTATATGTCGTCTAAAATTGCCGTTTTTTTAAATACTCCCAACGGTCCTACCGATTTCGCTTACTACCGTCGTGTTTTATACGATAAATAATTCCGTGACTTTTCCAACTTCTCTCGTAGTTATATGTAATGCAACACTGCTCCCATCAACTACCATCTGTTTATAGACCTGTCAACTTTTGAGAGAGTTCCGCCATTTAGTTTGTGTTTAACAGCTGTTCAAAAATTACAACCCCGTAAATTTTGTTAAAAATGAAAAAAGTGAATGTCGAGCGGAAAAAATCCGTCAATCAAACCAAGGAAAAACTTGATAAATACTATGGGGACTCTCCACCATCGATTTAATGGTAAAAAGTGGTTTACTGACTTTCGTTGTGGTCGCACAAGTACAAGTGACGCTGGACGGCCAATTAATGTCAATACACCCGAAAATGTCGAAAAAATCCACAATATTGTGTTGGCCGATCGAAGGGCAAAAGTGCGTGAGATTGTGTATGCCTTACGCATTTGATGAAACATGGATTTATTACAATACTCCGGAGACCATGCAGCAATCTAACCGATTGGTTTTCCCAGATGATTTGGCTTCGAAGAAGGTTAAGGTGACTTTGTCGACCAAAGTCACCTTATGCACGCGATATAATCCAAATCGATTACCTTTAAAAGGGAAAAACAATAAACGGCTCATATTATGCCAACTTAGTGGACCGATTTAACGAGGATTTGAAGAAAAACGACCCCATATGGCCAAGAAAAAAGTTATTTAAGATAATGCACGGGTGCAGGAATTGCGCTACGAATTGGTACCTTATCCGCCATATTCCCCGAATTTAGAGCCCAGTGACTATTTCCTATTTCCAAACCTAAAAAAATGGCTCGGTGGAAAGAAATTCAGCTCCAACGGTGAAATTATTGATAAACAAATGCCTATTTTATAGATATCGAAAAATCATTTTTTCAGGGATACAAAAATTGGAGAAACGTCGGAAAAAGTATATTGAGCTAAAAGGAGATTATGTCGGAAAATATTTTTTTTTTTTTTTTACAAAATATGTGTTTTATTCGAGAAGTCACGGAATTATTGATATGCCCTCCTACATTTATTTGGTATTTTATCATTGTTATGACTTGAACAGTTTCTATTCTGGTTCGAGACTTTTGCTGTTTCTTTTTTAGAATCAACGTACAAATTGGTGGAAATGATATTGCTCTTTGAAGATTGCTCTACGACGCACAGTTCAAAGATTATACGCAAAGGGTATTTCTCAATAGCTCTAATGAGGTGCCCGTTTAAGTCATTTGATTTGTAGCCGAAGTAATCGTTGCCAAAGACTGCTGCAGAAAAACCTTGGCGTGTTTAGGAACAGCTGCACAGTCTGCCTAGCAACGTAGCCAATACATTTTACCAATTTTTACGTTGATTCTAAAAGAGCAACCACAAAGGTCTCGAACCAGATTTAAAATTCTTTAAGTCATTAATTTTTTTACTTTATTGTGGTTTTCCTATTCATAGTAGAGTCAAATACTATTTCTAATGTCTTCGGAGTCATTCAAAGTTCAAAATAGTTGATCTATGAAAGTAATATTTCACAAATTGTTGATATTTGTTGTCGTTATAATTATCCAACGGAGACTGAAAAAAAGAGAGTCAATTGAACAATTTTAGGCTAATGCTTAGGGACAAGATTTACAGTGCAAGTTTGTCCCTATCATTCAACTGAAATTGTCGCCGCTGTAAGGCAAAGCTTTGAAGGAGATTTAAAATTAAAAAGTTTCCGTTGTAAGCTTTTCGCAGTTAAATTTTAATTATTCTAAGAGGTGTCCGCACTATCTGGTACTGACGATAGGTACTAAAGAACCGTGTGTTATTGGCAACTCTTTTAGGAGGTCGCTTATTCCAGAGCACGGTAATGCTCGCTTATAGTATTTCTTAAATAACTTTTTCGATACAAATTACAAATTTTGAAATCAAACGATTTATGATGCATAATGCCAATCAGTTCTTGTATAAGTATATAAAAAAAATTCAAAAACTTCTCGTAAAGTTTTGAAGTTCTCGCCGAAGCGAGCACTTACTTAATAAGCAAGTACGAAAAGAACACGCCTAATGTTTATCTTCAGATGTCAAAAGTAAATCCTTTTTTAAAATTGTTAAAAGCAAATACATATATCGTAGATACTTAGTAGGGACATAAATACTGGTACACACGTTTTATGCTCTAAAATAAAAAGTACTGAATGTTTATGGACCAAATATTTTTTAATATATTTATTAATGTATATTATATCCAAATAGAATCTACTTATTCGAAATGTCCGCCTTTTGCCTTTACGCACGCCTTAAGTCGCACTGGCCAATCGTCTATAGCTGCACGAACCTGGTCCATTGAAAATTGGCCACAGCTCGAACCAAAGCACTCTTAAGAGATCCAATGTTGGGGTATCTTTTGTGACTAACCTTGTCCTCTAAAACCGTCCACAATTTGTTATCTAATGGGTTCAAATCTGGACTGCCTGAGGGCCATTCTTCATAGGAAATGAACGCTGGCAAATTGTTTCGAAGCCAGGCCTGGGACGTTTTAGCTTTATGGGCCGGCGCAGAATCCTGCTGGAAAGTCCTTGGCTGGTTTTGGAAAAGGTAATTGTGAAGAGGCTTCGCAACAGCTTCCCAAACGGTTTCTTGGCAAACTTTGGCTGTTCGCAGAAATGCGGGTCAGTGACCCCATCGTAAGAGACACCCCATTAAACCACGACTGAAGCTGGGTGATGACCCCTTTCCAAAACGGTTTCTTGGTAAACTTTGGCCGATGTTTTGACTCCTTGTTCGCAGAAATGCAGGTCAGTGACCCAATCGTAAGAGACACCCCACCAAACCATGACTAAAGTTGAGTGATGACCCTTTTCCAACCTTGGGATCAGTTCAGATACTTCCTTAAATGACCGCGCATACACTCTCTCATTTTCCTTGTTAAATTTTTCCTGAACGGTAACAAATTTTTTCATCGGTGAACAAAATTTTTCTGTGCAAGTTATCAGCGTGCATCACTAAAAGACGTCTGCATTTTTCAAACCTATTTTTTTTAAAGCTGCAGTCAATAAATGTCCGGTACGTCGTTTAAAAACCCCAAGTCCCAAGTCTTTTTTAATGATTCGACTCATGGACTATTGCGAGATATTCATCTCATGGGCCATGATTTTCTGTTTTCGGAGCGGATTTCTGTGAATTCTTGATTTAACGGCTTTGATGACATGCGGTGTTCGAACAGAGCGTGGGCGGCCCGATCGGTGGCGGTCTTTTACATCTCCAGTCTTATCAAATAGTTTATGCATCGGTAGACGAACAAGCGGCTAATCCTTTGTGGCCGGAGCGTTTTTTTCACACTTGAAAAGCGCTATTACAGCGATACGGCTCTCATTATCTGACCACTCCAAGATGAAAGTTGAAACAATTTTAAAATCCCGTTACAGACTAACGCTATTGAGGGTAGTTTCAAAATATGACATTAACGGGGTATGTTCAGTTCTACTATTGAAATGGGTGTGTTCAATGTTGTAACAGTATTTAAGTCCCTACTAAGTATAACGATTTATAATGCGATACACAAACTTTTTATTCACTTTGATATAGCTCAGGTTGGTATTTTCCAGCCAAATATAACGTTATCACAATATAACGTTTGAATTCCATTTTGAATAAATTTTGTTCTATAAAACTTAGACAATAAAAACAAAACTACTTATATAAAACTACTTCAACAATATAAACAGCTGTCATAGGTTTTGGAATATGACATAACTTGCATAATCGGTTTGCAGTATTTCTAAAGTAAAATTGGTAACACTTCAATCGCCTAACCCTGTATATTAGTGTAGGTCGATTTCGCAATCGATAATGTGCCATCGATTTTTCAATAGCTTTTGGCAGGAGGAAAAAATGTTCCACTACGATGCCCAGTTGCCCAAATAGTGTTTGGTGATGCCCAATTGCGTGGGCCGTCTGGTTGCTGTTTCTTCGCTACAGTCCGTCTGTTCTAGTTAAACAGCTTAGCGTCGGAATGGTTTGCCCAGTTGGCTTGACACTATAAGGACTCGACTTCGAAACTTACGCTGTGCCAACACCAACGACTAATCAGCGCCCCATTAGTTGCCTGTTTTGTTCTGCAAAATGTATAACATCTTCCGGTAGTGTGATTCATTTTGCGCCACCTTGTGTGTTAATAAATAAAATAAATTCTCAAACTATTCAATGACCATAAGTAAAGTAAACGATTAATCCACATCCACATTCAAAATACCTCTTATGACTGAAACAATTCATTATTTAAACCTTTTTTATTTGCTTAAATAAATTTGATTGGATTGAATCAAATTTGTTGATTATGCATAGGAATCAGAAAAATAATTATTTTCTTTACTTCTTTTTTTTGACTATCATCTTGCCATTATAGGTGAGAAACCTTTTCAGTGCACCTACTGCGAAAAGGCTTTCAGTGTAAAAGACTATCTGACCAAACATATACGCACACACACCGGTGAAAAGCCCTACACGTGCCCGTATTGTGAGAAACGATTTACTCAACGCAGTGCCCTAACGGTGCATACCACCAAATTACATCCACTCTAGGAAAGGCCGAATGGTGGGGAGCGACGAGGTGCCGGCGACGGAGGTGGCGGAGGATTTCGAGGTGGCGGTAGTGGCGAGGATGGTGGCGGAGGCGACGATGGTGTCGGCGGCACGCGAACAACATTAGGACTTGGATTAGGATTAACAATGGCCATTAGTCGTACGGTGGATAGTGAGACACAAACCACACTACAGGAGTAGTCCAAAGTCAAAGTTGGCTATTCTTCAGTGACAATACCAAACACCCGCCCAGATTGGCCTTTGTTTATTTTCATCAGATGGGAATTGTGTAATATTTTCGAGAGCATATTTTTTTTGGGAAGAAAACGAGAGTAGTTTTATAAATATTTTTAAAAAAAATCGCTTATTTTTTTGTTAAATAGTCAAAGTTATTTAAAAATTAAGATCCCCCTTCGTTAACTACTACTACTACAGCAACAACAACAAACAAACAAGCAAAACACAACAATCATAACAAAAGGAGTCCTGTCCTCTTCAATATTTTTTTTCGAAGCAGGGACTCTGGAAATGTTTTATTAGAGACTTCACTCGTATGTTATAAGCATTATTTAAAACAAAACACACAAAAAAAAACAAAAAACAAAATGTTTTATCTCTTTGATCTATAGCTTAAAAAGATATTTTCTAAAAATTTTAAAGTAACTACTATGCATCAATGATCTTTCAAATATGAATTTATTTATAAATTATGTTGATTTTCTCATTTATATTATCTTTTGACATAGGTTTTATTTATTTTTTTGTTTTCGTTGTTAAAAATTCTTATGATAATTGTTACTCGTTTTTTTTGTAAATTATTTCTTTAAATTATGTTTATTATTATTATTTTTTTATAGTTGTTCTATGTTTTTTCTTATTGTTTTTGTTTTCGTTTAAGACATGTGTGACTCTGTTCTCTTTATTATTTAAATAATATAATAATGAATAGACGAAGAAAAAAAGTTAATTTCTTGAAATTTAATTTCAACGAAGCTGAAGATGATTTTTACCAAAAAAAAAAAATGAAAAAAATTCGTAAATTGTGTAATTATTTTATTTTTTTGCGTTTTCGAAAGTGATGATGAGTGTACAGATTGATTGATGTGTCTCAACAGAGCAGGATCTCGGTTGGTTTTTTACAACATTTATTTTTTATCTTTATTATAACAATAACTAGCTTTATATATAACATACAAATCATTTTGCTTTTATTTATTGTTTTTTAGATTATTTTGTTTTGTAATTATCCAACAAAAAAACCAACGTTTGTTCTCTTCTATTTTTTTTATTTCTTCTCTATTTCTGTTTCCCATAGTTATGCTTATTAACAAAAAAATCTTTGTTTTTCTTCTTTTTTCTAATCTTTTTTTATAACTATTATATGTAGTCAATAAATATAATAAAACAACAACAAAAAAGCAAATAATATTGTGTATAATACTATTGTTTTCAATATGAAATATGGAAGCAACAAAATACTACTAAAGCATGTTGTCTGATGAAGTTTATTTTTATATTTTAAGAAGAGTATCAAACCAAAATTTGTGATATTTAAGGTACTACCTACCTACTACCGTTCTGCTTAGCTTTCTTTTTTTTACAAATATTAATCTAAAATGTAAACTTTTGCTACAATTATAAAAGTACTAACCAAAAATAAAATGAAAACGAAACTTCACGATTCAAAAATATTTGATTTTTTTTGTATTCGTTTAATGCTACTTTTAGTTGAAAATGAGTTAAAATCTAAATTATAATATAAAAAATTGTAACTTAAACCAAAATTCAAATCGTCAATTCCCTCTGTTTGGCTTCTGTGAAAGTGATTTCTATTTTTATTTAAAAATTTAAATTGTAATGTTGATCAGCTTCTGGCTTCTGTAAAAGAGATTTCTATTTTTTAAATTTAAAGTTTAAATTGTAATGTTGATCAACAACTACCTTGTAAAAATAACAACAGAGATGCTTGAAAATTGTAAACATTTAAACCCGTACATTAAAAAAGCAGAGTACTTATCTCAAATCGTTGAGCTATATTTAATTCTTTTTTTAACCGGCTTGGAGGTAGCTCTTTTAAAGCAGATTTTAAATGTTCCTTTACCACGTGGAGTTTTTCAAGTTGCAAACATAAATAAAATAATCCCTATTTAGGACTTGTGGATGTCGACGGAAAGCAAAAAAAAAAAATAATGATTTGATCAAACACATCGAATACATTTCGTGAATTTCTGTGTATACGAAGCTTTCTATTTCTTGCAAATCGTTTGTCTCCCAGCTATTTTTATCAGTTTAAAATACTTAGTGATTTTTCGCCCTTCTGTTTTTCAGTTTTTTAAAGTTGTTCATATTAACATTTACTGCAATTGATAAGTAATATCGAGCCCTAACCGCGAAAAAGGAGTAAGCGCCAAAAAGAACATTTTACAGTTTTTTTTTTTGGTTTTTGTCTAATTAATCTGAAGGATTCTGATACAATTGTATACAATTTGCTATGTGTTTGTAAATATTAATATTTAAGCTTAAGAGCGTTGTACATTATTCTATCGAGTTTCATTAAAAAGCGAGTGGCACTTACGTCTTTTTCGCGGTTAGAGCTTGATATGTTAAGCTAATTTTTAATGTTTGAAAATAACAGAAACACCTGTTCACCAATCCGAGATTTGTTGCAATACGTATGCCAAACATTCGTGATAAACATTGAATTTCGAATAAGCGTTTAGAAACAGCCTAGAGGGTTTATTTGCAGAGCATAACGGCTAAATATGACTTAGTTGATAATATAGGCATTCTTTATACTTCCGAAAAATTTTTGTGAGTAAGTTTTGTACTATTATGGTCCAGAGCTATTTCAGTTTAACTATGCCGACAACCAAATATTTCAATCCCTACAAATTTGTCAAAAGTTCGAAATATTGATCTGAATCATGGAAAGAAAAATATACAGTAGAATTCGGATAACCGAAAATGAATAAATAAAAAGAACTTCGAACAAGAGAAACTTTTTTCGTTTAGACGAACTAAGTACTTTTGAAATTGTTTTATAAAACAAACATAGAAATGTATGGCACAACTAATAAAATATATAGCATTTCAATTCAGTGTCTTTTATTTTATTGAAAAATAACAGTTCACTACTTTTTCACCGTGTTCATTTTCAAAACGCATGTTTTATCTTTGCATCTACCGTTCAAGTCAACCCGGCTTTGGTACAAAGTTAATATTAAGTTTTTCGGTGAAAATTGTTGACTTTTTCAATAGCATGGGCTTGTAACCGTGGACTGTTTTGACCTCATTTCTCTGAACCATACCAAAAGGTCGTTTTGAACTTATTTACTGGCACCAACTCTCATTCGCTTTTATGATACATTTTTGTTTCGTTGTGCGATGTTTGTATGAGAATCTTTAGTCTTTGCAGTTCTTGTGATTAATGTACTACAGTTGAATTGATTGTAAATTTCATGTCTGGGAATCCAGGATTTAAATGATTGTAAAATGTCAATTTTGTACAGAATGGTGAGAATTTTATGAAATTTATGAAACATTTCAATGAATTGATATAAAATGTCTTCTCTTGACATTTTTCAATTTAATTCCATATTTTTTTTACATAATCTATCCAAAATCCATAAGAAGTTTAATGGTTAGCATGAAGAAGAATTAAAACGAGACGGAAAACTTTTTTACATTCATCATTTTTCTCTTAAGCGGCGTTCGTACGAGAATCATAAGTTGGTGTCCATGCTTTAAAAATTTGTTTCACATAACTGATTTTTCAATAAACCAGAACAAGCTTTACAAATATTTGCTTTCAATTAAGTGATTTTTTTTCAATTTAAAGGCGTGCGCTTATCCCAATTCGACTGTATTTTTGACCGTCGTAAAACGTTAAGATGATCCAACCATCGTGAGTCACTTAAAAACACGACAGCGGTCAAAATAATTAAGCTAATGACGTCTTGCAGTCAGGCTTGTAATTTAAGTGTCGGCTAACCGTTGGCTTCATTAGCTGAGCTAATATTTTGAACTTTGACCATAAATAAAACCTAACGCTAATTTTCGGCTTTTGTTTTCAACGCATTAGCTCAGCTTATATTTTGAATGTTTTCATTAGCCCACATTTTTAGCTAACGTTAGCTGACAATTAATGTGCAGCAAAAAATTGGCTTGATGTTAAGAACAAAAAACATGTAATGGGTGATCCATCTAGAGGTATTTTTTCAGAACAAAAAAAATATAAAAATTCAAATCAGGCCTGGAATCTTTATTGGTAATTTTAAAGAACATTTTATGGCATTTATTTTTTGAAAATTATTACCTTCAAATTTTGGCCGCAACTACGCCTCAGGGTTTCCATTCTGAGGATTCAATTTTGGATGACTCGCTCGAGCATTTCGACCGGTATGGCTTAATGTTGGTTCTAAAACCTGAATCGTAGCTGGTTTGTCACCATAGACTTTGGACTTTACGTAACCCAAAGAAAAATGTTAAATCACTATCTAGGCGGCCAAAACTCACCTGTCCAAAACGTGAAATTAGCTGCTTTTCGAAATGACCTCTCAATAGATCCATTGTTTGAGCAGCTGTATGACAAGTGGCACCGTCCTGTTGACACCAAGTGTCGACAAGATTACGGGCTTCAATTTCAGGTAGCAAAAGTATCATGGCGCGATAGCGAGCACCATTCACGGTTACGTGCCGGCCTTCATCATTTTTGAACAAATATTTACCGATGATTGTACCAGCCTATAAATCGTACCAAACCGTGTTTTTCTCTGGGTATAATGGCACCTTTTGAACCTCTTCTTGTTGCTATTCAGTCCAAATGCGGCAATTTTGTTTATTGACTTTGCCGTTGAGCCAGAAATGGGCCTCATCACTGAACAACATTTTGGTCGAAAATAGCGGATCTCCCGTTTCTCACCGAACGCTCATTTCATTAATACAGTTGCCAACATTTAAAGGAAATTATGTTTAAAAAATACATGCCATAAAATGTCCTTTCAAATTACCAATAAAGATTCCACACTTGATTTGAATTTTTATATTTTTTTGTTCAGAATAAATACCTCTAGATGGATCACCCTACATAAACGTATGGGTGCTCATGTTAAAGAAAATTTCACTTTGGGCCCAAAAAATTAAAATTATGGCTTTTTATAAAGCTGGTACATACTGCAAATGCGCAATTACTACACAAAGCTATCCAAGAGGACTTAAACTTTGCATCCAGGAGTCAAAACATTTACATTCAGCCGAATATTAAAGACCTAGCGAGACTATTAAATAGAATTAAAGAGTAGTCAACAATGTCAACGAGTATTAATAAATTCTTTTGACAATTTGCGATATACTTAAAGCCTGGTGTTTAGTTCGCCTTTTCATGCGAAAATGTTTCAAACTCCAAATAATAAAAATTGTTTGTCGATATCTGGCATAATGCACATATGTTTAGAAACTTTTTGATTTTCTTGGGGAAAACATTTTGGCAAAGCTGCCATTAAAGGCGATTATTTTTTCACGTGAACGCTTTATGATATAAACAAAGTAACATTCAGTCTTAACTAGTGGAATAGAACTTCTCTCCTTGAATACTTTTAGGCTTATTATTTTTAACCGTTTGTCTTATTACACTGTTCTACAAAAATTAACTTTTGAGCCCTCCTTTAGTCAAAACCATCTGATCCTTATGTAAAATGATCTCCTGAATCCGAATTTAATGTCCGTTTTGCCCCACCACGTATAGTTTTCGTGAACATGAAAAGTATCTGACTTTTTTCATTAATCTGTCTAAAACTTCAGCAATTCTTATCCGATTCCTTAAAAATGAGTAATATATTAATTGGTAAGAAATGCATCTTTCATGTAAATTATAATTTATAATAATCAAATAAAAATTGTGGCTCTACAGCCAAAATAAATCTAAATTTAGTTTTTTATGTTGAAACATATTTTTTTCGACTGGCAATTGTACCCCAATTCTGAAGCTCTCGCACTAGTTTTTGCACACAATTATAGAGAAGGCACTGTAACGATTCCAATGTGGTATATTTTTTGATAATCCGACTAAAATTGCCTGAGTTATAGCAGTTTTTGTAAAAAATCGGGATTTTTTCTCACTGTAAGAACAAGATTTAAAATTAAACATGTTATTTCTTGACAACGCCTTTTTCAAAAACTGCTATAACTTAGACAATTTTCATCGAATTATCAAAAAATATACCACATTAGAATCGTAAAGGAACTTCAGTATTGGGATACAATTGGCAGTTGAAAAACACATATTTTAAGAAAAAAATAAAATTTTCATTTCTTTTGGCTGTAACTTCCATAATTTTTATTCAATATTTATAAATTACATGAAAAATTTAATTCTTACCAATTAATATTGCTCATTTTAATGAGAATCGGATAAGAATTGTCGAAGTTTAAGGCTCATTAATGAACAAAATCAGAAAAATGTTCACGAAAACTATACGTTATGGGCCAAAACGGACATTCAATTCGGATTCAGAAGATCATTTTGCATAAGGATCAGTTGGTTTCGTCCAAGGGAGGATTAGAGTTTTTGTTCTAGTAAGTAAAATAGGTGATTATCACACAACTAAGCAAAGTTTAAACTCGGCAAAAACATCAAACCTTTTCACAAGTTAATCCTTTACAAAAAACTTAAGTTCGTTTCGAATTTTAATTAAAATTAAGGTTCGTGCACACTTATCGGTTTGTTAATATCCGGTTGTCTAGAAACCAATAAAATAAATATTGAACATTTACCAAAAGTTCAAGATAAAGCAGCGCCAGCATAGCCATGCTCTGCAATTCATTGTAAAGGGTGTTTTTTATTGAGGTATAGAACTTCGAATTGAAATAAAACACAAGAAAATCGTTTTAATGTCCATCAATTTGGCTTTATTGGAAGGATAATGTTATGCCATTAATGTTTAAATATGATTTCGGGCATGTGGCCGCCGCGGCTGGCTCGAATAAAGCCAATTCTACAGGTCCAATTTTCAACCACTTATTCGAGCATATGGGGTCGTATGTTGGCAATAACGCTACGAATGTTGGCTTCCAAGTCCCCTAACGTGTTTCTGGTTTGTTGGCGTAGACGAGCGACTTCACATATCCCCAAAGAAAACAATCCAATGGTCCATGTTAACCGATCCATGGTTAACCGAATTAATTGCTCTGATGGACGATTATGTCGACCATAAAATGGACGGAGCTTGCGGTGAACTTCGCGAACTGAACCATTACTTTCGAAATAAATTTGCACGATTTGCAAGCGTTGTTCTTTTGTCAACCTGTTCATGATGAAATGGCAAACCAAACTAAATATTAATCACTTGACAGCTGACAAAATGGCAGCCAGTTAAAAAAGTGATGCCAACTTAAAGTTCTATACCCCAATAAAAAACACCCCTTATATAAGTAGTTTTGAGATTTTAATCTTGAAATATAGGGATGAGATATATATATATATATATATATATATATATATATATATATATATATATATATATATATATATATATATATATATATATATATATATATATATATATATATATATATATATATATATATATATATATATATATATATATATATATATATATATATATATATATATATATATATATATATATATATATATATATATATATATATATATATATATATATATATATATATATATATATATATATATATATATATATATATATATATATATATATATATATATATATATATATATATATATATATATATATATATATATATATATATATATATATATATATATATATATATATATATATATATATATATATATATATATTTATATATATATATATATATATATATCTGAGGTGATGTTTTTGTCTGGGTTTTTTTTAACAAGCCTTCAACAACATATTTGTGGCCTGATTTGGAATTTGTCGGAATTTATTAAAATTTCCACAAAGAAAAATTATCTCAGAAATTTATTAAAGGCCTTAATATTACGCACGCTAAAGAAAATATCAGGTGTTGATAGAACGTTAAGTTTTCAATATTTCACTAATGTGTGTTTATAAATAATAGATTTTTATTTCCGGCAACCTTTCATTGTAGTGAACTTTGGACGATCTGATTCTTAGAGTTATTTACCAGGATTTACTGTTGTACTAAACCCAGAAACCTACCCGTGATCACAAATGACTTAATTTTTGAAGGTTTGCTTGCATTCTTAGTTATTGAGGCTTAACCTAAAACACTACTAATGTCGCATTCAAAATTTAAGTATTATTGTCGCAACAAATCACAAATTTGGTGAACAGCTGTTTAGTATTCTGACAGGTGCCAATCATTTAAAATTTAACAAATTGTGATACATATTTTAAGTTACTTATATAAGTATACTTATAACTAACCAAATACTTTTTACGGCAAGCTTATTAAAAAATACGCATAATTAAAAAAGATAACTGGAAAAACATACAAAATTTTAAGCTCGAAACATTGACTGTGATACAGCGTAAACAAGAAAATCTGCTGAATATATAAAAGGTCTTGTTAACCAATTTTTAAAAGGATCTATCTGGTCAAACTATTGTGTTTCAAATGAAAAAGTCCGCCTTTTGTATTTTTTTCAAGTATTTCCAATTCGTATTGTCTTGTCTTTTTTTCAGAGTTTTGTCTTTACTGATAAACAAAAAACAAAGGTTGAAAGGGCCCAATTATGACGCCCTAAACTTCGTAATTAACGATAGATTAAAAAAACACGTTGCGAAACTTTTCTATTTTTATTAGTTTAATCAAAATTCCTATTTAAATTATAATTCTTTGATTAAGAAAATAGCATGTGTAAAATTTTACTGACTTCGGACTACCAATTATAATTGGAATGCGAATAATTATTCGCATTCATATTGTGAAGAGCAGTGTTTTCATTTGTGCACAAAAATGTTAAATGTTTTCTGTTTCTTGGATTGAATTCACATTTTTGTGTTCGTTTGTTAAAAAAGTGCAATCGCATTTTTGTGTTCGTTTGTTAAAAAAGTGCAATCCTACAAACATAATTTGATTTCGATTGTCAAAATGTTGCATTTTCTGCTCTCTTTTAATTTGACAGTGTAGAAAGAGTTACACCATAAAACTGCTGATGTCTACAGTGTTGTATTTTCACACACAAAAATTGTAAAAAAAAATTTTGTATACAAGAATTTACTGGCTTTATGCTTTATAAGCAGTTTGATTTGAAAATTTTTAACTTGTAAAACAAAAGTTATTCAAGAAATACTATATGCGAGTAATAACCGACCTCTCTTAAACTCGCTAAAGTTTATTCTTAAATAACTTTTCGTTAAAAAATTTTTATTATTTAAAACAAACGCAAATTGTAAAAAGTTTTCTGCAAACAAAATCATTTTTATATTCTTGCACAATGGTGTGAATTTATCGTGTTTGCGACCTCCTAAGCGCCAATAGAACACGGCTAATGTGAACATGGCCTAAAGCTAGTGTATTTTCGTGCTTATTTGAATCACAATATGTGACAGAGAAAGGGAGAAAGGGACCTAAGGGTAAAAAAATCAATTTTCACTTTTTTTGATGTGGACAACATCTGAGCATCGAATGAGACCGATCCCATGCCCCCAAAAGTGTTCCATCCCAGATATATGCGCGTTTTATGAAAGTGATGGTACACCAAAGATACACGTATTTAAATATTTAAAATGGCTCTCCTGATCAAAACTGGGTTTTACTCTAAGGTACCTTTCTATTTTGCGAGTTACATATAGTAAAACTTCTAATACGAGGGCGGTTCGGAAGTGCTTAGCCTATCAATGAAAGAGAATAGTTAGTTTTTCAAAAATATTTTTATTTTTCAATATAATCTCCTGAAACTTCAATACACGTAGTCCAACGCTTATCTAGCAATTCTATCCCTTGATTAAAATAGTTTTCCTCAAGGTCTTCAAAATAGTGGTTTACAACTGTAATTGCAGCTTCATTTGAGGTAAAACGCTTGTCAGCAAGGAATTTTTTTAGATTTGGGAACAGGTAAAAGTCACTGGGAGCTAAATCAGGAGAATAAGGTGGGTGGTCAAGCAACTCGTACTTTAATTCGTTGATTTTAGCCATTGTTAAAACATTCTTGTGCGCTGGTGCGTTGTCTTGATGAAAAATTATTTTTTTGTGTTGTAAGCCAGGACGTTTTTCTCGAATTTGTACATTTAATTGATCTAAAAGGTTGCAATAGTACTCTGAATTTATTGTTTTACCCTTTTGCAGATAGTCAATCAATAATATACCTTTGAAGTCCCAAAAAACCGTTGCCATAACCTTACCAGCCGATTGAATTGTTTTTGCCTTCTTTGGGGCACTTCCTCCAGCTTCAGTCCATTGTTTGGATTGTTATTTTGTCTCTGGAGTATAGTGGTGGATCCATGTCTCATCAACAGTTATGAAACGACGCTTAAAATCCATATTATTTCGCTGAAAACGATCCAAACAAGCTTGAGAAATGTTCATTCTTATGCGTTTTTGGTCGACTGTTAACAAGTCCGGCACCCATCATGCAGAAAGCTTTTTCATCCGTAGTTCTTCATGCAAAATTAAATGGACTCGATCGTTTGAGATGCCCATGATATTAGCTATTTCACGCACTTTTATTCGTCGATCATTTAATACCATATCATGCACTTTGGCTACAATTTCTGTTGTTGTTGCTGTTTTTGGACGTCCACTACGTGGTTCATCTTCAATGCTTGTACGACCACTTTTAAATTCACCAACCCAATTTTTTACTGTTGCATATGAAGAAGCACTTTCACCTAACACATTCACCATATCATTATGAATTTCTTGTCCCGATAAACCTTTTTTATGTAAATATTTAATGACACCACGCATTTCTAATTTTTCCATTGTAAAAAAATCGCGGATGCGTCTTTTGTGAACACCTGTTTCTATATGAAGGATTTGCCAGATCGAAACAAAATTTAACATGTGTTCATAGCAGAGATTGAAGTTTCCAAAACACTTAACTTTTTTCTGTTTATACCGCGCTTTTTGTGCTAGGCTAAGAAGTTTCCGAACCGCCCTCGTATACATATAAAATCATGTATGGTCTTTAAGCAAAGTTAGTTGGCCTTGGGTCTTGTATGTGTGCTTAAATTAAAGAACATTTCTTTAAAAACATATATTTGTAGTATTTTTTGAAATTGTAAGCAAATGGCGGTTTCGATCAACAGGATGGTAAAAGCCCAATATTTGTTTAATAAATAAATCCACACAATAATCCAAATTTGCAGCTATTGGAGCGGGACTCTCTACAGCCTATATCATTTTGATATGAAAAACATCGGAAGTTTTAGGATAATTTCATTTAATTTTTGTTAATTATAGAATACTATTTTTTTCTTAATCTAAAAATTGATACTCTTCTTAATTGAAAATTAAAAAGAAATAATACTTTTATTCAAATGCATTACAATCAAAGAAAAACTTACAAGAATGGGATCCATTTAGAATTTTTGTAAAAATCGATTTTCCTTTTGTCGTTACCTATTAAAAACTATAAATTTAAAAATTTGTGATTGATTGTACATATGTAGTCAATAAAAAAGACTAGCAACTGTCAAGGTGACAGTGATATTCGTAATAATTATTTATTATCAATTTCCAAAATAATTTATGAAACACCCTGCACTGTGACTATGAAAATATCGATGAAAATGAGTGGTACGAGTATTATAGAATTTTTTGTATCAGACGTTTTATAACAATATGTCCGATCGCAAATCGCATTGGGCTGTGGTCTGCTTTATACAGCTCAAGAGAGTCGGCTAGAGGCAGATATTCTATTGTGTTTCTCGAAGTCTTCAGGAAATTTCCATTAAACCTTATACCCACAATTTTAATTTAATCTTCAATCAATATAACATCTCGATTTAATATAGAGTTATTTGCGGAACATATGTAGGTGCTTCGGAAGTTTTAAATTTCCTTTATTTTATATAAGGCTTGTTCTATTGATACTAGCTTTTTAATCAAGTAAGTGGTATTATTGAAAGTTTTTCGTATTAAATATTTGATTGGTTTTATGCATCACAAACCGTCCGATTTGAAAATTGTGAATTTGTATAAAAATAAGTTATTCAAGAAATACTATGAGCGATTATTAACCGAGCTCGCTTAAACTCGCTAAAGGTTATCCTTGAATAGCTTTCTTCCAAAAAATTATTATAAACAAAAGGGGTTTAATGCATATTGTCTACAGTTTTCTGTAAACGAAATCATTTCTATATTCTTGTACAATGGTGTGAAGTGCCCTCCTAAGCGAGTAGCCAATAGAACACGGCCATGGTTTTCGGAAATAATGGTATAGTTCGGAAATGTACGTCAATTTTATGTTTCCCATCCGAATGCATATTTCGCGCCTTGTATGCTTAACTGACGAAAACTAGTAGTTTTTCGTTTCGTTTTCCCATTCAAACCCGGCAAATGGTTGACAAACCTTTTTTTGTGGAGAAAATTAGCAAGATATGAAATAGTTTTGTCAGTCAAAATAAATTACACAGATGCCGTACAGTGCACTCCGAAGAAACTTATTGAACAATTGAAACACAAATCAAAAATAGACTTCTAGCATCCGGTGAACCGCGGCGACCCACGTCAAAATTTATGTTGAAGCACCATTAGCGTATTAAAGTTTATTATAAGTTGGAACCTATATAATCCTGTTATGAAGCTAATTATAATGTTGTTAATATTTATTTAAGTTTCTCTTTTCACGGGATACAATTTTACATTTTACGAGATTCCCGGAAATTTTAGCAAAACACGCACAGTTTCTTTAGTAAATTATACAGTCACTTGTCCCTTCTCTTTTTCTTTCCCTTCTCTTTATTTTAAATGTAAAACTTTTCCATCATTGTCGCTATGGAATATACTTGGTTATGTCATGACTTTGGTAATAGAAAATAATTAATTTCCCGGGAATCCTGGATGAAACTGTGAATGGAAATTTACGTTTATTCCCGTGATTTCCCGGGAAAGAAATTCTAATGGTTGCATTAAAAATTGTGATATCGATTACCGCTGTCAGTTTGACAGTTTTTAAAGTAAATTGGTGAATATTTCAATCACAATAGAATGTAAATCGCGATT
Organism: Hydrotaea diabolus; assembly: GCA_963513945.1. NCBI lineage: Eukaryota > Metazoa > Arthropoda > Insecta > Diptera > Muscidae > Hydrotaea > Hydrotaea diabolus. The sequence continues at coordinate 185,427,378 of OY740717.1, forward strand.
AACTAAAGTGGTTTATTGTAATTGAGGCCGTATTTCCTGTCTATTTAATCCAATCTCCCAATGTATAGTTAAAATCCATCTATTGTATTCGCGGATTATCTAACAGTAGAGTAAACCACATTTCATTTATAAAGTAATTCCATGTGAAGCGATTGGGTGTTTTTTTCCGATTGTAAGGAAAATGTCCAAAAGCGTTCATTTAAAAGCGCTGAAAGCAAACACCTACTCAAATTTTCAAAAATTTTTAGCAAATTTCCAATTCGTAGTCGTATGAAAATTTTGGTGTCGTATCTTTCGACTGAGTTGATCACTGACAAAAAAATAATATTTAAACAATTCAGTAATAAATGTTGTTTCATAGAAAAAATAAATATATGCCTTTTATAAATATTTCCAAATGAGCTGTTAGTTAAAATGTTCAAGTAATTAAATCAACTAAAAAAATGTCCAAATATAAAATAATTTTAATTCTTCTTCTTTGACCAAATGGGTATTTCTTTTATTTTCAAAGCTAACGAAACGTTGGGAAAACAATAAATTAGTTTTTAATTCATGAAGGAAGCCTGACCAATCAGCTTAGTTAAAACGACATAAACAAATAAAATGTTTTTTATGTATAGAGTTTGTCTAGCTGTTAGGTCTTTCTTTAAAAACAAGAAAAAAATAAATTTCTTTCTTATTTATAATTGTTAATTTTATTCTCCAATATTTTGATCAACGTCGTTGATCTTCTTTTTTAAAAGTATATCTTTTATTTTTTTTTAAGTTTTTAGAAAGCCTATACTATTATTATTAGAATACCCAATAAGTTTCTCCTTTACTTCTTGAGAAACAAATAAGTGGTGGAAGTAGTTTCGTAGACAAAATAATTTGTTTTTAATAGAAAATAAATTTATTTTAAGTTTTTTATATAAATTTTACTTCTTACGAAACAAATAAGAGGTGGAAGTAGTTCGTAAAAAATATTTTATTTTAAAAAAAAAAGTTTCATTTGTTTTTTAATTAAATGCTAAACATAGCTTATACTTCTCTTAAAGTACTCGATAAGTTTCAGGATGGATTCTCATTTAATTATTAAGAAAAAAATAATATTAAGGTTTTATTACCCTTTAAAACATTGTTCCTAAAAATCCAATGAGTCCATTACTTACTGAGTACTTCTAGTATACGTGCTATAATTTTTTTTTTCAATTTTATTTATTTAAATAACATCAATGTACAATTTATAATAACAGGGTGGGTAAAGATTTTAGGAATTTATAATTCCTTTTCTACTTTATAATTTTGTATATATATAACAATATGTATGAAATTTTTTTAATATTTATATTGGAGGGAAAATTTACAAAAACCTTTATAAATGTTTTTTTTTTGATTTCGATTTTTAATAAAAAGGCTACGATGAATTTAATTCATTAATGTGTAGGTATTGAGATGTTGGAAAGTCGGTGTAGTCTTTGCGTGGAATAAAACCATGGCAGCTTATAAATCATTTTGAGTAATATATTTTGTGAAATCTGCAGTTTTTTGATGTGGCATTTAGCTGAAGACGACCATACTGGAGCAGAGTAAAACATTATGGGTAGAAATATCGCTTTGATGACTAATTTTCTATTTTCGATATTAAGTTCAGATTTTCTGTTTATTAGAGGGTACATCATGCGCGTAATTTTATTTATTTTATCCACTATATAGGGAATGTGGTTTTTAAAGTTTATTCTACAATCGAGTATGACTCCCAAATATTTGACAGTGTTTTTCCAAACAATATCGCGGTATGAAAAATTAAGATTATTTTGTGGAGTGTAGCAAGGATTACGTTTCCTCGTAAAATATATTGCCTCGGGTTTTTCCGGATTTATAAGGATTCTCCATTTAATAAAGTAGTTTTGTAGAACAATTAACGCTGACTGAAGATTACTTATGATGTTGTTCGAGTAAACATCCGAACATAAACTCGAAGTGTCATCTGCATACATAGATAAGGTACATCCAGGAATCGTAGGTATATCGGAAGTGTAGATGTTATATAAAATAGGGGAAAGGCATGATCCTTGTGGACACACTGAAGATACGAATTTTCGCTCCGAACATATTTCCCCCAAGTAAACTTTAAACGTTCTTTCCGTTAAGAAACTTTGTATTATTTTTATCATTTCCAATGGGAAATTTAGTTTGTTTAGTTTTAAAATAAGAGCGTTATGCCAGACAAAATCAAATGCTGATTTAATATCCAACAGCACCATCCCTGTGGATTTGCCATCACCGAAATTTGTATAAACCATATGTTTAATTTTTAACAGTGGTTGAGATGTATTATGCTTCCTTCTAAACCCAAATTGCTGAGGAGGAAGTATATTATTTCTGTCAATAAAATTTAGCAGTTTTCCTTAATAACTTTTTCCAGTATTTTACTTATTGAGGATAATAAACTTATGGGCTTTAAAATTTATTTAAAACAAATTGAAACAAAATAATTTTTAATAAAAAAAATATTTTTTTCTACGAAACTACTTGCTATTCTTATTTGTTTCTGAAAAAGTCAACGAGACCCTATCCTGAAATTAACTAGGTATTCTACTAAAAGTATAAGCTATTTAAAAAATAAAATTAAAGGTATACTCTTATAAAAAAAAACATAACGTAACATAGTTTTTTTATAACCCTTTTAATTATTTCTCTCAAATATTAAATTAGTCTTTATTCTTAGGCTTCTAGTATACGATTTTATTTAAATAAAAACTGAAACAAACTTATCTTTAAAAACAAAATATTTTTTGACGAAACTGCTCGTAATTCTTATTTATTTCTGAAGAAGTGAACGAGAGCCAATCCTGAAACATACTGGGAGTTTTATTTACAGTAAATATATATAAAAACATTAAAAAATACTCTTATAAAAAAAAGTTAAAAAATGTTTTTTAAATTTATAAAAAAATCCATTTATTTATTTTATGAAGCTACAGTTTCTACTGAATAGTTTTAGTATAATTTTTTGTGATTGTTTAACTTAGTCGAAAAATACAACATTTAAAAAAACGAACCAACATTTTTAAACGGCCTCGATTTGGAAATTTCCCACAATGTTTAGCTCGATTGTTTTATTTCGGTCTGTTGCTTTTAAAAATCTGTTGCTTTCTCATAATTTCAAAAACCAAATATGGATTTGCTTTCAGCGCTCTTAAATGCACATATTTGAAATTTTCTATCAACATCGGAAAGAACCTCCTAAATTTACTTGATCGCTTCACGTGGAATTACTTTATTGACTCTTAGGAAGGCTATATTCATAGAATTTTTGCTTCTTCTCTGTATACAAATTGTAATAGATTTCTACACGAAACCTGGCGAAAGCGTAGCTTAGTTCTATATGCGAATGAGGCATTAGAAAAACATGAAATTTTTTGTTTCAAATTCGATTTGTTTGAAAATTCTAAATGGATACCCAAAAATAAATAAATGGAAATAAATTTATCATATTATTTTGTATAAAATCGTATTGTTTTGTTTATAGGAAAATGTATTTAATTTAAACTACAAACACAGCTTTATAATGCAATAACAATTAAATTAAAAAATAAAATAAAACAAAAAACTTTAAAAAAAATTAATTCGCTTCTACTAAAAAAAATTTAACAACAAACGCAGAAAATCAGTACCAGTAATAGAAGCAAAAGTTATTTTATCTAACATTTATTCTTTTTTTAATTTCTATTAAAATCATAGAAATACAAAAGCAACAAAAACTAAGCAACAACTCAAAACCAAACAAGTAAAAAACAAAAAGAAAACTTGAAAACAATTTAAAGCACAAGACAATTTTTTATACATATTTAAATAGATGCCGTTTAAAACTAAATAACAAATTTTAAATACATATTTTTTTAAAACAAAAACCTAATGCTAACTCCAAAACTAAAAAAATACAACTTTTTTAATTAATATTAATTCTTTATAAAAATAATAACAATAAATATGTGCAATATTAAAAATAGAAATTAAAAGAAAAAAACAAAAACACTACAACCCAAATCATATTTCTAGTGTAAACATAGTAGACATTATACATAGATCGAAAGTTATTTAAACTTAAAAAAATGATTACAAATTAAGGCAAAATTAAAACTTGTAGTTAATCCAGAACTATTAGCTTTTGTTTATTTTTCCAAGAAAATATAAATTGAAACAATTAATTGATAATGTGAAGAGAGAACAAAAAAAAAACAAAGCAACACCAATATAAATTAGTATTAAAAAACAGAAACCAAGCTAGCTGTTTAAATAAGCGATAACATCTTTTTTGCATATACAACATAAAATAACTATACAAAAATAAATATAGAAATTCCAAATAATTTTATTATTCTTTTTTTTTCCTTTTTCATCTAAAAAGTAGATGCAAAGCAAAACTAAAGCAAAATCTGCTGAAACACTAAAAAATATTAAAAAAGGGCCTAAAACTACTTTGCATTGTAATTATATTAATTAAGCAAAATACACCTACACACACCGATCAATCAGATACCCTACAATACGCCACAAATACACACACACAGACACCCACTCCAGATAACAGATTGTATGAACAATAATTATTTATTGTACACTTTACATTATTTAAATAATTAACAATTGATAACAGCAATCGAAAAAAATTAAAAAAAAACACAAAAACAAATTTAAAACAAATGTCAGTAGCAAAGAAAAGAAATAAACAAAAGGAAAACTAATTAAAAAAATTATCAAGTCGCGATTTTAAATTGGAAGCTATTAGGTAAGTTTGAAGTCTTTGTGAAAATAAACCCAAAAAAATAATGACATACGTTGATAATACTAATTTACGGCCATTTTGGTTCAGAATTCTAAATATTTTTTTCCTATAGATTTTGGCCTCCTAAACACGAAAATAAATTTTAAAAAATGTTCCTCTGTTTAGTTTTAAAGATAGAACTTTTGGATTTTTTTACGATTTTGTATGAGATGCCTTAGCATTTTGTACCTTAACTCTTAAACGCTATTACCATACCGGGTTTTAAAATCAGTGACGTTAGAGGCATTTATAATTTAATTTTTTGTGCAAAAATCACGATTTTGAATTGAAAAAAAATATATAAACAGTTATATAAACATATATAAATATATTGGTCGTTAAGTTTAGACTTTCTCTAGCAAAACAAGCCATGGTTTGTTGAAATTAGGTGAGAAATGGTCTATGTATATACGAGTACATATAATTTATTTATATATGCCTCTAACTTCGAAACTTTTGAACTGATTTTAATACCTTGTATGGAAAAGTTTAAGAAAATCATATTTCATTTCAGTTGAGACCACTCTTGACATCGATAATAGCGATAATAGAGTTATGGTCCAAAAAGCTGCGACATCTCATAAAAAAATCGTAAAAAAAATCCAAAAATTCTATCTTGAAAACTAATCAGAGGAAAATTTTTTCTATAGGAAGTAAATATTTAAAACTCTGGACCAGGATTAAAATCATAATTTCTGAAACATGTGATACTAATGACAAAAGTTGTGACTATAACGGTTCATTTTGTCCCCTAAGGGTACTTGAGTCCAAGTCCCAATCTTAACTAAATTACCTTAATTAAATTACCAGGATTAAAATCATAATTTTGATTTAACTGAGATTGCATATAAACCCATGGGAAAAGATCATAATTCAAAGCAAAAATACCAGTTTTAAATATGGACGTAAGGTTGCCCAAATTTATGAAAATTTCACAACGATTACAATATATATATATATTAGGGTGGAGTGAAATTCAAAAAAAAAAGTTAACCTCGGAAAGAGATGTAGTCTGGGGTCCTAATGAGGGGAAAAATAAAGAAAAAAATTTAAAAAAATTTTTAGGGGTCGCGCCACTCCCTAGAAATTTGGAAATTATCGCTATTTTGGCGTTGATTTTAGAAAAATCCTAAAAAGTTTTATGTCAATAAATGTTTGCAATAGCGTAAACAAAGAAATAAGGGCATGAAAAAATTTAAAAAAATTTTTCTCATTGTTCAAAAATTTCAAAAAGTAAAATAAGTCAAATCGTCCCTTCTTCAGAAAATTGACTGAACAATGAAATCGCCACCAAAGCTACAAATATTAGTCGATTATCCTCATATTTGCCTCAAATACTTTTGTTTGGGCACTGAACAAGCTCAAACTTTTAAATTTCGAATAAGTTAAGTCGTTAATTTTTAGGATTTTTCTAAAATCAACGCCAAAATAGCGATAATTTCCAAATTTCTAGGGAGTGGCGCGACCCCTAAATTTTTTTTTTAAATTTTTTTCTTTATTTTTCCCCTCTTTAGGACCCGAGACTACATCTCTTTCCGAGGTTAACTTTTTCAAATTATAAAAAAAGCATGTTTTCACTCCACCCTAATATATATATATATATATATATATATATATATATATATATATATATATATATATATATATATATATATATATATATATATATATATATATATATATATATATATATATATATATATATATATATATATATATATATATATATATATATATATATATATATATATATATATATATATATATATAATTGTAATCGTTGTGAAATTTTCATAAATTTGGGCAACCTTACGTCCATATTTAAAACTGGTATTTTTGCTTTGAATTATGATCTTTTCCCATGGGTTTATATGCAATCTCAGTTAAATCACTACAATCTCAGTTAAATCACAAAAATAAATTTATATTAGGGTCCGTAGAAAAATTGTCTTTATTTCAAGTACTCCTATGGCCACATTTACTATTGATTGCTCGTTTTGACCGTAGGGGCCGTTTCTTAGCTCGCTGCGGTTTTGCCTTCAAGCCCAAATTTTTGGCATATTTTGGAATTACATGCATTTATCAAATTAAAATAAAATTTGATAAACTTATTACCAATTAACAGGGTGTATCAAAGAATTTGTGTGGCAAAATTACTCAATGTGTTTCATTAAATGTCACAAGATTGAATGGCATTTATTTTAAAAAAATTTTTAAATTAATTTTTTTGGAACATATGGGGTCACGAGCGCCGAAGATATCAATTTGAGGTGTTGCAAACAGAATGACTAATTAAGTATGTACTCCATCAAATTGATTTTTTAACAGTTTTCATCATTACCAATTAACAGGGCTAATCAAATAGTTTATGTGACAAAATATCCACTTACAAGCATTGGGTGCCATTTTTTGTTATTTTCTTAGGGTGATGGCAGAGTGCGCGCTCAAAGCCGAGCGGAGCCGAGCGGAGCCGAGCCAAACTGAAAGCTGATTGAAATTCTTAAAACTGTGTACATACAAATTAGTAGAAATCAGCGTCGGGATGGCAGAGTGCGCGCCGAGCCGAGCTGAAAGCTGATTGAATGAAACAAAACTGTTTTGAAGCGTTTTTCGTGCTGATTGGTGCTGATTCGATTCGATTGTATGTGTGAAAATATGAGTTGTTTGTAATTTGTAAACGGTTCTTGACGTGTTGATACTGGTGAAAAATTAATAATAAGCTAAATTAATGAAATTTGAAGATTCGTATTTAAGATTAAATGATTAATCATTGTTCTGATTAATCAGAAATTTCGATTTTTAGATTAATTAATTGATTTTTGCTCACAATCGCATTTATCATATTGGGAGAAGCTAAATACTCTTCATCAGACGAATCCATTTCTGTTCACATCAATTTTATAAACACAAATGAATAACAAGACTACAAAATAAACATTTATAAATACAAAACACACGACAGCGCCGATTTCTGCGTTCACTCTGCCATCCCCAAATTTCCCATAAGCATGAAATAAGTTCGGCTCGGCTCCGCTTAGAGCGCGCACTCTGCCATCAGCCTTAGTTTTATTCAACTAAACCACACGTTTTATATTGTATTTTCAACAAATAAATTTCAAGAATTATTTTTTATTAAATAGAGGGTTTTGTGACCACTCACGGTAACTGCTTGGCCGACCTTATTTTTGAATAAGTACGGTCCGATGACAAAACGATGAAAAAACAAACTGGTCGAGCATGCACAGTTGTTTTCACATTTCCTATAGACCCGGTTTTCTGAAATTTGCGGACAATTCTCCCGATTGGATCGATTGACCAAAAAAATCACGAAGATCATTTTGATTCAAACGCCCACTTTCGTAAAAGGTTTCAACAATATAAAACCCGCCCCTACCCCCCTTTCGACCTCTTACATTCCACTCTCCAACGCAAAGCACTGTAGTATAGGGGACATACCTTGAGTGTTGTTCCTTAAAAAACTGACCAATCGTAATTAACTGGGTGACCTAAACTAAAATTAACTGGGCAACATTTTTGTAGAAGATATAAATACTCAAAACTCCCATTAAAAAGTTATTTTCTCACTTTTTTTCAGTTATTGTTAGGCTTGAGGTCATAAGCAAAAAACAGATGTTGGTGTTTTTTATAATTTATTTGATTTTAAATAACCCAATATTTGGAACTGACTTCGTCGTTCATCATCAGGGGTAATCACTAAAAACTAAACCGAGAACATAAAATTACAACAACTTGAAAAATGAAAGAAAAGAACACGCAAAAACTCCATTCCACTTCATTTCATATCATCACGGAATTTTGATTAAATCAAGTAATAACGGGTGATCCATTTTGAGGTATTTTTTCATAGCCTTTTTTCACAGATTTCGCGTGAGTTGTGTTCAAAAATTTTTTTTTTCTTTTCAGTATTGTTTACCATTTCATCATGGAAAGACTTACACCGATACAACGTCTCAAAATTGTGCAACTGTGAAATGTAAATGAGCGTTCAGTGAGATACTGGTGGTCGACCACAATTTTGTTCAGTGATGAGCCAAATTTCTGTCTCAACGACAACGTCAATAAACATAATTACCGGATATTGGCATAAGAGGTTCAAGAGGTGCCATTATACCCAGAGAAAACCACGGACTGGTGCGGTTTATGGGCTGGTGGAATAATCGGTCCATATGGATGATGGTCGGAACGCCTTGATATCGGACTTTTTGCTTCCTGAAAATGAAGCCTGTAATCTTGTCGACATTTGGATTTAACAAGACGGCTCTACTTGCCATACGGATCTATTAAGAGGTCATTACGAAGAGCACACCTTTTGGACCGGTGAGTTGGCCGCCTAAATCCTGAAATATCACAGCTATAGACTTTTTTCTTTGGGGCTACGCAAAGTCCAAATTCTATGCTGACAAACCAGATACGATTCAGGTTTTGAAAGCCAAAATTACGCGTGTCATTAAAGCCATACCGGTCGAAATGCTTGAACAAGTCATCTAAAATAGGACCCCCAGAATGGACACCCTGAAGCGTAGTTGCGGCCAACATTTAAAGGAAATTATATTCAAAAAATACGAGTAAATGGCATTACATTTCCTTGGAATGAATAAAAAAGATTCCACACTTGATTTTAATTTTAGTATTTATTTTTATTTTGAAAAAAAACCTCTAGATGTAATTTGAAGGGCCAAATGAAACTTCCTCGGCAAAAAAAAATAACTCTGACCTACCGGCATTTGCTATACTCTCTTAAGTCCTTAATTTCCAACAGGAATCATCCATTCCCCCCAAAAGTGTTGCACAGTATTATTGGTTCCTTCCTTATTATCATTTATAAATAAAACAATTAATATTTTTATAATTTTGATTAAATCTGTAGTTTCTTCTTTATTCAGTTAATATCTCGTCATTATTACATTCGTGTTTTTTTTATTTTTGTTTCTTTCTTAATTAGTTTTTTTTATTGGTTTGTTTTATACATTTTAAATGTTTTCTGGATTTTTGTTTTTTTTACATAATAATTATTATTAGGTATTGGTTTTATTTTTTATTAATTTGTTCCACATAATCTACAAATATTTAACTAGTACATTTTCAATATCATCGCATGTGTTTTGTAGTTTGTTATATAAATGAGTTTCTCTTTGTGTGTCGGTGTGTGTGTGTGTGTGGGTGTGTTAGTATGTATTGAAGATAAATACATATGTATATATGCAAGTTTATCAAGATATATATGCATGTAGTAATATTCAATATAACATTCATGTAATTAATTACACAGGACTACAACATCGGATTCCGTGTCTACTCTTCAATTCAAATTCAAAATCATCGTTAGTTGCACACAATTTTCAATATTCAACCGGGATATTTGAATAGATTTCGCTAATGCAGAATGTAACATAGTACTAGTCTATCTTGTTTTATCGTGTCTTTTGTTTTCGAACAATTTTAGTTTGTATGTCTTCTTCATTTTACTATCACACTTTTTTCGGTTTAAACGCGTTTTCACTTTTGTTCTGCGGTTACTCAATTTGGTATTGTTTTGTTTGTGTTCTATTATGAATGCTGTTGTTTGCTAGTTTAGTTTTGTTGTCATTATGTTTAATTTTTTAAAAATTTAACTATGTATATACGTTAATTAGTTATAATTTCAATTATTTTTTATTGATTTTTCTTCTTCTTTTTTTGCAGTTGTCGTTTATATTTAAAATTTAATATTTACCATAAAACAATGATCAATATTTGAAATTTGTATATACTCTATGTACTATAAATATATAAGTATGTATACATATACATATGTATATATTATTTATAGGAGGGAAATTACATTTAACATTTCTTTTTATGTGTACAAGTTGTTTTTGTAACGTTAGACTTTTTCGGGATTTTTGTTTTTGACCAACAATGTACAAAGTTTCGAGGAAAACGGAATTCAATTTTTTAGTTTTAAATACTCATCGTATTGTGCCTTTGATCGTCAACAATTGCAAATCTAAGTAAATATAATTATTTGAAGTATTTAAAGTCTAATAGAGGAAAGGGAAAATGTGGGAACTGTTACAAAGAATATTTAAATTGAATACAAAAAATTTTCATTTTAGACCACGTTGAAGTGAATTTACCGATTTTCTGGAAAATTCATAGTGTTTTGGTTTAAATTTTTCAATGTGCGACGTAGGGAAAAGTCCAATAAAATGGAATGGAATGTGCGAAGAAGGAAAATGTCCAATGAAATGGAATGGTCTTAAAGCCAAACATTAAAACTTAGAAAATTAATTAATTTTAAAATCTCTAAACTATTGTATCTCCCATTTAAATTGACAATCTTTAATATTTAGAGACCCCTATAAACTATGTAAAGGTTAACTACCCGAGGAACAGTAGTAGCAATTAAATAACAAATTGATTGTGAGTATATTCAGAAGCTAAAGGGTCTATTAAGTTTGAGTGTTTTTTTTTCCTTTAATAGCCGCTTTCTTTTCGTCCCTACTATAAGCACAGGTATAAAATCGGTTTGAAATCGGTCCCAACTACAAATATTCGGTTGATAAACATACTTTCTGTTGCAATCATCAACATTCCATGGTATTAATGGTTAAATTGTCCGACTTACCACAAGATGATAGCTTTAATAGTGTTACGGTTATTACTGCAAACAAGTCGGTTATACCAACCTAATTCAGTTAACCTATTGGTTGCCACAACTGCTGGTTATAACCACCAACCAATTATGAAGAACATGTTACTTTGGTACCAATAATTGGTGGTGACAACAAATAAATTCTTTGTAGTAAACTAACGAAAGCAATGAATAAATTATGTTTAGAATGGAAACCAAAATCCACACATATGGGCGATTTTTAAAATGAAACTTATTTCCACCCATTTTTTTAAAAAACCTTACAAAATATGATCGATATAAAAAAACATATTTTTTTACCACATATCATTTGAGGCATTTTACACTAAAGTTGCCGGAAATATTAAGGTACAGGGTGTGTCATTTAAAATATAAATCAGCTGTAGAAAAAAAAATTACTAATAATTTTTTCAAATTGCTGGTTCTATTAGAAAGTTTGACGTTGTCTCTTAATAATGGAACACAATATAATTCATATGACTCTCATAACTTGCTTGGCAGAACCTCATGCAATCAACCTAATTTTTCGGAACATTTTCGATTGTTTCGGGTCGAATCTCACGATGAAATTTCCAAAAGTTCGCTTTAAGATTTGATGTTATTGCCTTAGCGACCACTTGCTAGTTTAATAAGTCCCCATTCACTCTGGGCAATTTTAATTGCCGCAACTCTCAGTTTGTAGGGGAGAGAGGTGAGAACTACTGGCAATTTTTTTGTGTTTTTCGTAGTGTGAATGTGGCTAACGATTAATATTACCATTTTGTTTTCATAACTTTTCTTGTGCAAAATAATGAGAAAAATTCCCACAACACTTATAATTAATTAAATAAACAATTTTTATTTTCTCATGTATTTTTTACAAAAATTCAGAACAAATCATACACAGAATGTCAGAAAAGGCAATAATGAAAACAAATATTGCCAAAACCGAATTGCCTTGTGTGAACACAAGAGGCAAGTTCAACAGGTGAATCCTACAAATTGCCACAAGTAAAATTGCCTAGTGTGAATGTGTACTAAGCGAGTACCAATCGAAAGACACATAAACAAAAAAAAAACATATGTTCTCTTCAACATGGCAAAATAGAAATTCTAATTAAAGAAATTAAAACTTTCTGTGAAAAATTTCCACAACACTAATAATTAATTGAATAAACATCATTTTATTTCCTCATCTATTTTTTTTTTGCACAAAAATCAAAACGAATCAATCTCAGAATGTCAGAAAAGGCAATAATGAAATCAAATATGGCCGAAACCGCATTGCCTTGTGTGAACACAAGAGGCCAGTTCAAAAGGGGAATCCTATAAATTGCCGCAAGTAAAATTGCCTAGTGTGAATGTGGACTAATCGAGTACTAATCGAAAGATACATAAACAAAAAAACATATATTCACTTCAACATGACAAAATATCAATTCTTATTAAAAAAGTAAAACTTTCTGTGAAATTTATTTAATTGAAAAAGCAACATTTTTATTTTCTCATGAATTTTTTTCCACAAAAATCAGAACGAATCAATCGCAGAATGTCAGAAAAGTTAATAATGAAAACAAGTATTACCGAAACCGAATTGCCACGTGTAAACACAAGAGGCAAGTTCAAAAGGGGAATTCTACAAATTGCCGCAAGTAAAATTGCCTAGTGTGAATGTGAACTAAGCGAGTACCAATCGAAAACGCCTAATGAAAAGAAAAGACACATAAACAAAAAAAACATGTTCACTTCAACATGACAAAATGAAAATTGTAATTAAAAAAGTAAAACTTTCTGAGAGAAATGTCCACAGCACTTTAAATTAATTGAATAAACAACATTTTTATTTTCTCATGTATTGTTTTACACAAAAATCAGAAAGAATCAATAACAGAATGTCAGAAAAGGCAATAATGAAAGCAAATATTGCCGAAACCGCATTGCCTTGTGTGAACACAAGAGACAAGTTTAAAAGGAATCTTAAAACTTGCCGCAAGTAAAATTGCCTGGAGTGAAATGGGGGGAGGGGCTAAGGAAAGACACCTAAACAAAAATAAAAACGTAATTTCACTTCAAGGTGGCCTTAGTTAATCTTTTTTTTGTAATGTAAATAAACACTTAAAAATTCAAGTGTGATTATCGCTAATCTTTCGCTACTGTAAACATAGCCTCAGTATCGTCGGTTCACACCATACGTCACCTAAACTTTACACATATTTTCGTTTCCGCTGCCCTGAATTCACTTACGTTTTGTAACACATTTGTGGCACAAACTACATACACTTAATTGGTAGAGATTAAAAAAAACTTAAATTTCCGTTTCCCGGTTTTACAATACAAGTGTTCTTATGAAAGGTGAAAAAGATGAAAAATTAAATTTGTCACTGGCATTTGTTTTTAGTAGGTTTAGTTAGTATATGTACGACTAATAAGCTCCAATTATACAACTGATTACAATTTCCATAAAAAGGCTTAAATGTGTGGATAAGTAAAATAACTAGAGTTTCATTCGTCCGTCGTTTTCAGAGCCGGGTTGAGTTACTCCCGGGCTAAGAACTTGGGTCGTCATAACATTATCTATAAATGTTCGCACGTAGATTACATAGTCGATATATATAGTATGTAGTTATTTTTGTATATATATAATATGTATATAAATAGTTAGATCGATTATTAAGAGAATATAAAAAAACATAAAAGAAAACAGATAAAATGGAAACGTTTCACTAGGGTTTGAATCCGTAATATAACATGGCTAACATCAGATTCGCCTTTAATGTTGTTTCAGTTTTGTTTTGTTTTTATTTATTACCTGTTTAAGGAACTTAAAGTATAAAATTAAAGCAATGACGTTTATATTCTTGTAGTAGATCAAAGTAGACGTATGTAAGTACGTATGCATGCATGTGTTCACAGGTGTAATGTATTGTATTTATGTAGTATATATTGTTCAAAAAGGTGGGCTTTTAATAAATTTTTATAGGTTATTTTTTTCAAAATCGGCTTTTAAAATGTACACATGTGCAAGTTGACAGTGGTGTGCTCTAAATTTTAACAGAAACAATTTTTATTTGAAAAAAAAAATAAGTTAAAACTTTAAAAATTGATTTATAAACAGTAAGCAGAAAAATTGTCCTTTGTGCGGATTTATTACCTGGGCAAACTATGCTACGCGAAAACTTCAATTTGTTTTTAAATAAACCTAAAGGTTTTTTTTTATTTTTTTAAAAGTATTAGGAATATTCAAGTCAAAACTCGTATATATTTAAAATTGTAAATTTTTGAAAATTAAAGCTATTCAAGAAAAGCGTCTAATAACGATTGGAAGTTATCGTCTTAAGTTTGGTATTTACCTCAAACAGAATTTACGTTTGGTACTTTCAGACCAACAAAACTAGTAGTTTTTGTGCACATTTTTTTTATAAAAAGAATAGTTACCAATTATTTGTCTAATGTGTTTAGGAACCTAGAAAACTGATAGTTGTCTTCTGACTAAATAGGCTCTTAAATTTACATTTACGGACACAAAAATAAACTCGCTAATAACATTGTTGTACAAAAATTAACTTTTGAGCCTTCCTTTAGACAAAACTAACTGAAAATGATCTCCTAAATCCGAGTTGTATGTCCGTTTTATCCCATCACGTATAGTTTTCAAGATATCCGATATTTTTCATTAATTTGTCTCAAACTTATCCGATGCACTTAAAAATTAGCAATTAATTGATCAAAAAAAATTTTTTTTGTTGAAAATTGTTTTTTTCCTATGGTGTTTTACAAAAACTGCTATAATGCAGGCAATTATCGTCGGATTAAAAAAAAATATAACACATTGAAATCAATATAGTAACTTTATTATAATTGTGTGCAAAAAATAGTGGGGGAGCTCCAGAATTGGGGTACAATTGGCAGTTGAAAATAAAAATTTTCAACAAAAAAAAAACAAAATTTTGATTTCTTTCGGCTGTAACTTCGACTATTCGCTAAACCCACTGTCGTTATATCGCTACTTTTTTATATGGTTTTTCCAGGAAAACTATTTCGAACTATCGCTAAGCCCAATTTCAAGACATTCCTTTTTTGTACAAACGTTTTTTTTATTTCTTAAGTCAAATATTTCGAGCTTATGTTTTTGTAACTCCTTGACTTTACCAACTTCCCTCGTAGCTATATGAAATGCAGCACTGCTCCCTTCAAGTAACATCTGTTAATAGACTAGTGTCAAATTTTGAGAGAGTTTCGTCGTTTAGTTTAGTTTGTGTAAATGCAACACTGCTCTCATCAAGTAACATCTGTTAATAGACTAGTGTCAGAGAGTTTCGTCGTTTAGTTTAGTTTGTGTTTAACATCTGTTCCAAACAAACAACCTCGCGGATTTGGTTAAAAATGGAAAAAAGAGAATTTCGAGTGCTCATTAAACATTATTTTTTGCGGAAAAAAACCGTCAATCAAACCAGGGAAAAACTTGATTAATAATATAGGGAGTTCGGCACCATCGATTTCAATGGTAAACAAGTGGTTTGCTGACTTTCGTTGTGGTCGCACAAGTACAAATGACGCTGAACGTTCAGGGCGGCCAATTGAGGTGAATACACCCAAAAATGTCGAAAAAATCCACGATATGGTGTTGGCCGATCAAGGAGTAAAAGTGCGTAAAACTGCTTATGCCATAGGCATTTCATATGGCAGTGTGGTTTTGATTTTACATGATCGGCTGGGTTTAAGAAAGCTGCCTGCAAGATGCGTGCCGCGATTACAATTTCATTAAAATAATGCACACGTGTAATCTATTTCTATTGATCTATTATATCGACCTCGAAAAATCCTATTTTTTGGGAGGGATATACAAATTGGAGAAACTTTGGATAAAGTGTGTTGAGTTAAAAGGAGATTATGTTGAAAAATAATTTTTCCAAAAAAATGTGTTTCTTTCGAAAAGTCACAGAATTATTGATCTGCCCGAGTATATAAAATAAAAGAAATAAATGAAATAACAAACATTTGGTTATTTAAAAATTTTTTTGTTCGCTTCTTTTAAAATAACTTCAAGTGGCACTATTTTTTGTCCACGTCTGTATCTCAATATGGAAAAATACCGTGTTAACCTGTGCATAGGGTTCTTTTGCAAACACATCATAAAAATTCTGTTTTAACAAAATCTAAATATCGGACTAATCTTTATTTTAACAGAATCCAAAATAAAGACATTTGTATTTGTAGAGAAAAAAATATTTGTACTGACATCTTATATTTTGTTAAAGAAACATACAAATTTCTTTAAATTATAAACAAACAAAAAAATTGTTAATACGAGTATTTCTTTATTGGGATAGCTGTTACGCAATATTCGGAAACGCGCCGCTTGGACAAAAATTTCATACAAGAGTTTACATTTTTAAATTTAAAAAAAAATTAACTGTTCCAATCGACTTCTAAAGCACACCAATCTATACGGTAATCATATGACATTTGTTTACACTGAGGTAGATTAATTTTTTTGTTATCAATATTAAATCGGAGAATTGTAGCTGCGCTGACAATAAAGTATTTAATCTTCGATATGAATTATAAATATTGAGGTTGAGATAGTTAACTCCTAACTAAACTGTTTTAAAAGTACTGATCAAAACTCAAATTTCTGAGCGAATGAATTTAAAAGACACCAAAGCACAAATCTGTTATGAAGTGTAAGCCACCTAACAGCTCAGCCCCATAATGTAGGTTACATTTTAAACAGCTAAGTCGAAAAAGTCAGAGTTTAATGCATACCTAACATTTTTTTTGCCTGAATATTTTTTTAGAGCGCATCACATATAATTCTTTACTAAGTTTTTTTTTAAATTTTTTAAAAGGTCGATTTAAAACAACAAATCCAATAGTTCGTGAGAATCCCCATAACCCCCCATAAAAAAATCTAAATACTGTTTTGGACTCGTTTGATTAATGATCAAATTTGATAAAAGTTTTAAAATATGGCAATTAAGAAAAAAATCCTTAAATAAAAAAAATAAATATAGATACAAGAGGTCTTGAGCCGGCTAACTCTTGTTCAATGTGTAAAACTCAAAGACCGAAATAAAACAATCGAGCTAAACATATGCACATGCACAACAGTTGGCATACACACGTTGTAAAAGAAATCTATTGATGGCTCTTAATGTGGGGTCTCTGTAGAGGTGCTAAAAATGAACTGTATTTTCGTGGGCAATTGTGTGAAGAAAAGTACGATTTACAACAGTAGTTCTCATTCGTTTGGTGAGAGCCTGGTCTTAAACAGTTCGGCTTTTCTTTCAACAATTGCTGCGAAGCTTTCTGATGAAGGTCTTCACGGACCCGAAATCGCGATAAAAGCAGTGTGCAGCCACGAAAATCAATGTCACTTTGCCATTATGTTAAGAACGTGTCTTCTATTTAAAAACAGATACAAAAGGTCTTAAGCCGGCTAATCCCTGTTCGATAAAAAAATGTAAATTTAAAAAAAAAAATTATAAAAAAAAATGTTATTAGAAATTACGAACAAAGCTTACGAACAATAATTATTTTTAACCAAAAAAAAAACAAATAGCGATTTGTTTTTTTTTTTTGCACATATTAAATAATCTGACCATATTCTAGGTTTAAGAGAAGGTTTTGGGTTTATTTTGTGTTTTGAGCTAACATTTGATTGGAGGTAAAATTCATACTCTATGTTACATTTTCAATTTATAAGGTGCTTCTTCTTCCTGAATACATGTTTTAAAATTTCCTTCGCCTTTAAAGGACATTTGAAGTTATTACTTCCATTATATGGCAGCATAATACATATTACAAATATTTTCATATTTGTTTGAATGATTTATAAGAAGCGCTTTGGGATTCACCAACAGCAAAAACTCGAAACACTATACGATATATCACAAAACCAAAACTGTTCTTGGGATTTATGTCATTTTTTTATTTAGTTTCGCGTTTTCTACCTAAAGACCCACGACTTCTGTTGATAAATAAGTACTTTTTTGATTAATGGATTATAATTATAAGTCATAGAAAACCAAAAGATTTTTAAAATCTCAGGATCACATTCATACAAATTTACGGCAGTTTTAAAATTCAAATTTTCTTTATAACAATGTTCTTAACCAATGATCAATGTTCTTAATCAATATTAACTTTTGGATTTCGCGAACAGATTTGTCTTCAGCAACTAGAATTGTAAAATAAGAGGTAGTTGGAAATGCCGGACAGATTTTAATCTATAAAATTTGGTACTGATGTCGAATATTTATTTATGAAATAAAACACTTGGCGTATTTTATATGACAAGCTTACAACTTCGCTAGTTTAGTGACGATTAAAACGCTTATGCTGCTAAGTCATTTTAAAATTGTTAACATGGTAATACTTGAGCATATCTGCCAAATTGCTTATTGTAAATTAGACAGTTAAGGGTTTAATTGAAAAGAATAAAAAATAGGAAAAATTAAACAAAAACTTATATTTATTTAAAAAATATACATTAAATATTTAATCAATTTTTTAATCAAAGTCCCTTTGCCATTTTGTTAAAAACCTGTCTTCTATTTAAATATAGATACACGAGTTCTCGAGCCGGAAAATCCCTGTTCAATACATTAAATTACAAAAACTAAAACGTATAATCCAGGGATTAACATAAATTTTTCAAATACGAGTATAAAATTAAAATGCACTTATTGAGACTTTTTTTTAAGAAAGCTATTTTTCTCCATCATCTTTTACAGAGAATGAAAACAATAAATGTGTGAGTTCCTTAAATTTTTGCAAGTCATAGATGGATGTAACGAAAAAGACCAATACCACTTGAGGTTTGACATGAATTTTTTTTTCTTTTTTCAATATTTTTTCTTCAAATATGCCATTCAAACATGTTTTTTCTTTTTGTAACATTCGAAATAAATGATAGCAACACGTTTAAGTGATATGCTAAAAAAACAAGCTGCCCAGAAAACTTTAAAAATGTATATAAAAAATTCATTCACCAAAGCTGTCTACTAAGAATAAACTACACAAAGTTTACGCATTACAACGCCGTACCGATCTAAGCGGCAAAAATAGGGGAAGATAAAAAACCGCTTAATAAGCGGGAATGGAAAAAATACTATACAAAAATCTAAGTGGTTTTTAAGCTTGTCAAATAAAACACTCCTAATATTTATCTCATGACCCTGAGAAAAATAATCGAAACCAAAAAAACAATTTCGATTCTCTTGCTAACAAGAGTCACCGATTCAAAAACATCTATTGTAATATTTTTTTGTTATCGATTTCAAAATCGATGTTCACCTATAGTGAACTTAGCGTTAAACCTTCTTGCGAATATTAAAATGTGTAAATGTATCTTGGTTTGAAAATTTAAAAACAAGAAAACTCTTAAGCAGTTTTAAGAAGGCTCGCATAATACAATTTCATAGAATTTCACGTGTTTTTCGAATTTTTTATATATAAAAAACATTAAATGAACGGTTTTTTGTAAATAACGGGTGGCCCAAATATGATGTGAAACACAAATAACTTTTTTATTTTTAAACATAATTTATTTTTTCTTTTTGCAGATTATAACTGAACTCGGGAAATTTAAAATGAATACGTACAGTCAACAACAACGCATTAAAATTATCGATTTTTATTATTCTTCTCAACGATCAATTGTTCTGACGTAGCGAAATTATCGTCGTTTTTTTAAAGTAAGATCAGCGCCCAAATCTTCCATGATTACAAACAAGTTTAGTTTGCCGTTTTGAGGAACTGGGTTCAGTTGCCGACCGTCCAGGAAGAGGTGCTCATCGAAATATTCGTACTGAAGAGAACGTGGAAGCTGTGCAGCAGCCTGGCACTAAAAAGAGCTAATGCCTGCATAGAGCAAAATGGTGGTCATTTGTCAGATGTCATATTTCACACATAGTCACGTTAAATTTCCATAAAATGCATTTAACATATAAAAATAAATCAAATCATTAAAAAACCGTATTTACAAGAGTTATACGTGTTTAACATCACTAGGTCTCATTTCGGCCACCCTGTATACAAATGTTTAGGATTTAGATAATGATCTAAATTTCTCGCTTTGAGAACCACTAACTCGCTTGTAAAGTAGGTACCATTCCAACTCGACTCTTATGCAAAATTCTAAATATTCTAATGCGAGCCAGAACGACTATTTACAAATCACTCTCAGTGTAAACAAGGTCATATGTTAATCTTTGTTGAAAGTATGTTTTGTTAGTTCGTATTTTGTATGAGTGTAGTAAGTATCAATAAATAAAATAGTCTTAAAATTTAAAATACAAAAATTGTTGTTCATAAATTTCTTGTTGTTGTCATGTCTTGTGTTTTACTTTTATCAAATTTTTTTTATACAAATTTTATGTTATCAGTTTCTGTTATGTTTTGTTTCAACGATCTTGTTTTTGGATTTTTCATGTTTTGTAAAATAAAGTAATTCATTTTCTGGCCTTTTCATTTAAACAAATCAGCTTTCTATTAAAATTTTTCTTCGTTTTTGTTTTTGGATTATATGGTTGTATATATATATATATATAATTATTTATGTAGTTATGTATATATATGCTCTTTTGTATAACTAATTATATGTACATTATAAATTGTTATTATTATTGTGTTTTTTATTAGTTAATGCTGATGCTGCTGCTGTTGTTCTTTTTTTTGTATTGGGAGAAATTTCTTCTCTCGTCTTTTTGTTTAGTTTTTAATTTTCGACTTTAGTTTTTAATTTTGTTCACGTTTAGTTTTATTTATTATGCGATGTCATAGAATGAGACACAACCGAGTGGGATAACATGGAATGTGAGATGCCTGAAATTTCCGCATACGTATCTGTGGGTCCTTCATTGCTACACACGGAATCTTCGGGTGTACGTGAGGGTTCAGCTTCGGTTATTTCCATATCCTGATGGTGTTTGTTGCTGCGATGCTTGGCACTCAGGGCCTAAAGGGAAATTGAAATTCGGTGAGATTATTTTGAAATCGAATTGTTTGGCAATTGAAATAATATATATTTTCAACTACTTTAGTAAAATAAATCTAATAAGTTTGTATAAGAAAACATGCATGTTAAGGGGTTAAAAGAATAAATTCAAAAACTGTATATGTAAAACAGCTCTACAGAATGAATGGTTTTTATACACGATAAAAAACTGAATATTAAGAAACTTTTCTTTAATTTTTTAATTCATATATATTTTATCATATAATTATTTATTAAATCTTTTTAATGACTCTTCATATAAAATTAATAAAAATGACCTAAATTCTTTGTTACGCATGTGAGAAAACTTATCAAAAAGTTATTTATAACCGACTGGAGATTTGTAGCGGAAATTTTCTTTTATAGACGTGTTCTATTTGAGATGTTAAAAAGTCTGCTAACTTATTTTGTATGAGATTTTTTTTTGTTACAGGTAAATAAATCGGTATTTTAATCTCCACTTATTTTTTGTTGCCGGGACTACTATCGTGTCGAAAAGCGCTTTATTTGTATAGAAGTCAGAAGCCAGCGTTGCCAAATCAATTTTTATATGGATTTTTGATGTTTTCTGAGCAGCCTGTGTTTTTTGGCATAGCGCCATAAAGTGGGGTATCCTTTATTTTGAATGCCACTAAAAAGAAGCATAACTTAGTGGATCATATGAAGAAAAACAAGTTAACGCATAAAGTTCGGCCGTGCCGAAGCTTATACAGGGTGGGCAATTTAAAAATTTTTTTTTAAGTCAGCTTTAAAAACAAGGACTGATAATTTTTTTAAATTTATGGTTTTATTGGAAAGGTTGAACTTTGTCATTTAATAATGGAACACAATACCTTTCATATGATTACCACAATTGGCTCGGCAGTACCTCATCCGATCCACCCTATTTTTCAGCACATTTTCGTTTGTTTCGGGTCGAGCCTTTTCAATGACAACCTCCATTTCATGTTTCAATGCCTCAATTGTCTCTGGATGCTTTGCGTAACATTTATTCTGAATACCTTCCTAAAGGGCTCCCATCACAGCTCCGAGGCCAATTGTCCAATTGACATCAAAATTTCGGCTGATTATTTGATTTTCGAAAACAGTGCGTAAAATATCGATGGTTGCGTTGGCTATGTGACATGTGGCCCTTTCTTGTTGAAATCAAATGTATTCCATGTTAAACCCAAATATCGTTCATCGTCATCCTTTTCAACTTTTGCAAACAAAATTTGTTGGGCATGGCGCTGTAATGCTCACCGTTGATGGTAGCGGCGGCTCCTTGCTCATTTTCGAAAAATGGCCCAATGATGTCACTCGTCGAAAATCCGCACCGAACAGTGATTCGTTGTCGATGCATTGACATCTCAATAGTCACGTGTGGGTTCTTTAAACCCCGATTAAGGAAATTTTGCTTATTGGCATAGGCACCGAGATAAAAATGGGCTTCATCTGAAAACACGATCTTTCGGTACAATTTGTTATCTCCTGCCAAACAATCTTCAGCCCATTGGGCGAAGCTAAAACGCATCGGATGGTGTTACATTATTAAATGACAAAGTTCAACCTTGTCAATCAGAAGTTTGAAAAAATTAGCAGTATTTTTTTGCTACTGTTTCAAATTTAAAATGTTAAATGGCTCACCCTATTTAACATCATGGATTTCGAAAATTTTGTCATAGGGGCGTTTCTTTCCATATCAACATATATAACCATCGACATATCGGTAAAGGTTTGCGAGATATAGCCTTTGAAGTTCAGGGTTGAATGGGCGGGGTAAAGCTCTCTTGTCCAGTTTGAACAAAATATAGTACGAGTATATAATAATATGTTAGTCATTGATTTCATACTGTTAAAATTTTACAACGATCGTTCCATTACTTTGCCCATAAATGCAATTTTTTAAAGGGGGCGTTGAACCCCCTATTTTTCGGCAAAAGTGGAGTTTATGCAGCGTAACACGAGAAAGGAAAATAATATGCCACACCCCACATAATGGAACGGACATTTTGGGAGAAATAATGCACAAAGGCGCTCGAGTCCAGTGGGACCTCGAAGCCTTGGAAATGAATTTCAAATAGAAACTTATTCTGGCGCGGACGGCCTTCGACCGGGCTTAAAGACTTTTAGCTATTGACAGGCGTAATCTAAAGCGACGGGACTTTAAAGCCTTCTGCTAATTATCGCTGTCACTGAAATTTTGGAGAATTCGTCAAATCTAGGAACACAATTTTTTTTTTTTAAACTTTGTTAGTTTTCTTAAGTTTTAGAAAGCGACGGATATGGCATATATATATAGGGTGATCCATCTAGAGGTATTTTTCAGAACAAAAAAAATATAAAAATTCAAATCAAGTGACGAATTTGAAAGTAGGTTATTTGAAAGGACATTTGATGGCATTTATTTTTTGAAAAAATTACCTTATGGAAATGAGCGTTCGGTGAGAAACGGGAAGATCCGCTGTTTTCGACCCAAATTTTGTTCAGTGATGAGGCCCATTTCTGTCTCAACAGCAAAGTCAAAACACAAAAATGCCGCATTTGGGCTGAAGAGCAACAAGAAGAGGTTCAAGAGGTGCTACTATACCCAGAGAAAAAACACGGTTTGGTGCGGTTTATAAGCTGGTGGAATCATCGGTGCATATTTTTTCAAAAATGATGATGGCCGGAACGTAACCGTGAATGGAGCTCGAAATCGCACCATGATATCGATCTTTATGCTACTTGAAATTGAAGTTCGTAATCTTGACGACACTTGGTCTCAACAGGACGGTGCCACTTGCCATACAGCTGCTCAAACAATGGATATATTGAGAGGTAATTTCGAAAAGCAGCTAATTTCACGTTTTGGACAGGTGAGTTGGCCGCCTAGATCTAGTGAAATCACACCTTTAGACATTTTTCTTTGGGGTTACGTAAAGTCCAAAGTCTATGCTGACAAACCTATGATTCAGCTATGATTTAGGTTTTGGAAGCCAACATTACGCGTGACATTAAAGCCATACCGGTCGAAATGCTCGAACGAGTCATCCAAAATCGGACCGTCAGAATGAAAACCCTGAGGCGTAGTTGCGGCCAACATTTGAAGGAAATTAGATTCAAAAAATAAATGGCATAAAATGTCCTTTCAAATTACCAATAAGGATTACACACTTGCATTGAATTTTTATATTTTTTTGTTCTGAAAAAATACCTCTAGATGGAGGGTCAATGTAGCAATCAAAAAAAATCATTTTCTAAGCGCCCAAATTTAAATTTGTTGACTTTTTCTCAACTTTTATTTTAATTTTTTTTTGGTTGTTAATAAACATTTTCTTTTAAATATTACCTTTCCAAGTTGACATACAATATTGTATTTTGTGTGGCAATGTATATTTGTATGTATTGAATGTCACCTTAAAAAAATAATAAAATAAAAAATATTAAAAAAAATCTATTTTTTATTACCTACTGAAAAAATACCTCTAGATGGAGGGTCAATTTAGCAATCGATAGATTTTGGCATGAGAAAAAAAGAGTTACACTACGACATATCAAAAAAATCATTTTCTAAGCGCCCAAATTTAAATTTGTTGACTTTTTCTCAACTTTTATTTTAATTTTTTTTTGGTTGTTAATAAACATTTTCTTTTAAATATTACCTTTCCAAGTTGACATACAATATTGTATTTTGTGTGGCAATGTATATTTGTATGTATTGAATGTCACCTTAAAAAAATAATAAAATAAAAAATATTAAAAAAAATCTATTTTTTATTACCTACCAAAAAAACATAAAAAAAAGTAGAGAAAAAGTCAACAAGTTCAAATTTGGGCGCCTCGAAAATGATTTTTTTTTTATATATCGTGGACCTTTTTTCTTCATGCCAAAAGCTTTTGAAAAATCAATGGCACAATATTGAAAAATTCTCTTCCTTACAAATCGGACCACCCTATTATATATACTTTATGGGTCCTCCGACCAGATTTTAAGGTGTTGCCAACAGAATGACAAAGTGAATATCTAAACTGCTACTTTTTCAAAAACATTTTCAATTTGAATAATTTTTTATTAGAATCGAATTTTAAATGATCAGCAAATCATTTTCATGCAAAATTTTGAATACAATAATTTTTAGAATCCGCTACATTTTGTAGAGCTGTATAAGTAACTAATGTTTAAAGAAAACGTACGTACAAACTTAAATAATTTGGAGACAAAATTAATAGAATTAACAAAAACATTAAATACACTAAAATCTAACATTAGGGATTTTCAAATATAATCTAGTAGGTAGAGAGATATCACAGGGGAGACAGACAGGGTAAATACTGTGTGGAGGGGGGGAGAAACATTTAGTAGCTAAAAGAAACACATTTAATTTGGGCGAAGGGTAAGTGAAGGAGAAAGAGGTGAAATAATAGATGTGGCGTTAATTTCAGTTAAAATAAAGTGATTCCAGTATGAAACAGTAAATGGGGCCCAGCAACCAAATCGTTTTGGTGATCTTTTGCTTGCATTTCGGCTAGGGCCAACTGTTACTGTTCCATTGACGTCGGACGGTGGTGTCACATACAACAACAACAATTACAACAATAAACACATCAATCCATGTTCCACATTAACAACAAGAACAGTTCAAATCCTCATAGACATTCAGACATAGAGACCAAAAATTGTCGCATATAATTTTTTCCGCAACTGAACGTGTGTATGTCAAAAATAAGGACTCGGGGTTGCTGGGTTGTTTATTGCGATTTTTCATTTTTTGTTTTGAGTTGATTTATTGAGATTCTTGGCTTACCTTATCCTTGCTTCCCTTTTTCTAGGTTTTTGGGTACAATTGTTCGATAACAACAAAATGGCAACAACGAACGAACGAACGAGTGTGTGAAAACGACGATGATGAAAAACACATGGAAATGTACATAGTAAGTAATATGTATAAATATATTAATATTTTGGTACTTATGGGTTATTATGTACAACATTTTAAATGATCTATTATCGATTTTGTTTTAAAAACATTTGGTTATAGAGCAATCTATGGAATGAATATTTTTTTTTGCTTAAATAGCACATCGATATCAGAAATGCCAAAGGACAAAGCCCTCAATTCATTGAGGGTTACGCGATATTAAAATTCTACTGAACACAAAATTATACAATTCTTATTTTATTCTAAAGTCTATATAAATATTTCAAAATTCTTGAGATCTGATACCGATTTCCACGTAAGGAGTTATAGTTTCTTTTACAAAGGTATAGGGGATCAGGCCACAAAAAGTATGACGTAGTGGGTCAGAGATCTTATAATTTGGTATAAATGTCGAAAGAGTATGTCAGTATATAAAACTGTACAAAAATTTAAAGAAAAATCCCTGAAGCTGTTGTAGTTGTTGCAATTTCAATATTAAATATTTCAGAAATTTAGTACTTTTTTTTATTATTTTAAATATTTTTCAGTTATTGTTATTTAAAATTTTATATCTCGAAAACGACTTGGTATATTTGAAATTGTTTTTCTTAATTTTTTAAAAATAAGTAAGGGAAAAAATTAAAAATCAGAAAATAGCTTACAATGCAAAATATAAGTTCAAAAATTTAGTTAAAATAAAACATTCGCATTTTAGATTAAGAGCACCAGCAAGAAAAATAATCAATCATTTAATTTTCTTTCAGAAATAAAAATAATTATTCTCAAGTAGTTTCTGAGATATACCATTTTAAGTGAGACGATTTACGCCCAAAATGCCAAAATGCAATGTTTACAAATGTTTCACTTTGTTGTTCTTCTTTATTTATGTTTTGTTTACATTTACTTCAATTACATTTATTATTTGTCGTTACTTTCTGTTTTCGGCGCTTCGCTCATTGTTGTTACTGTCTTTTGCTTGCAATATTTGGGAATAATTTAATTTTTGTGGTGTTCTGGATTTTTGCGAATAAAAAAAGGCAAAAATTTTTCATAAGCTTTTTAAAAAGTCGTGTAAAAAAAAGAGAGGTTGGTCCAAGATGGTGAAAAAATAATTATACAAGTATAAAAACAGCACGTTTGATCTAGCAGGACTTTCATAAAACTTTTGAAAAATTAATTAGTAATTCTTGCTGCATAGCGATGTATAAGAAAAAAGAATGATGAAACTTCAGAACCTACGAGGGCGACCGCAAAACTAACTGGCCTGGCACATTTTCTGTTTTACTAGCAACTTTTGTTTTTTTTTTAAAATCAATCTTTTACTCGTAAGCCATCTGTCAAAATTTCCGAAATATTTAATGATTATTTTCTTTGTTACAGGTGATTGAAGTAAACAAGTTTTATAATTTTTGAAAAATGGAAAATATAGAGTTTCGTGCGGTAATTAAACACTTTTATATAAAAGGTTATAAGCCACAATTAATCAAAGATGAATTGGATTCTGTTCATGGTGATAATGCACCATCATACTCCACCGTGAAATCCTGGGTTCAACAATTTAAAATGGGTCGTTCAAGTACGGAAGATGAACAACGCTCTGGAAGACCGAAAACTGCTACTACTATTGAAAACATTAGAAAAATATCTAATGAAGTGACTAAAGATAGACGAATAAAGCTCAGAGAACTTGCTGATCTTGTTAAAATACACGAAAAACAAGTTTGGAGTATTTTACATGATGAACTCCACCTGAAAAAGCTATCCGCAGGAACGCTGCCGCGTTTGTTGACTTTGAACCAAAAAATCGTCCGTTGGACCAATTCCGAGGAGCTTTTAGCGATTTATCAGCGTAATCCAATAGTTCTTGCGGCGATTCATAGCTGTTGATGAAACATCACTACATCCCAGAATGCAATGAACAGTCAAAACAATGGATAGAAGCTGGTAAAAGTGGTCCCAAGAAGGCGAAAACTGTTGAGTCAGCAGGAAAAGTAATGGCCACAGTATTTTGGGATGCAAGGGGTATAATATTTATTGAATATCTTGAGAAAGGAAAAACTATAAATAGTGAATATTATTGTGCATTATTGGATCGGTTGAGTGAAGAAATCAAGATAAAACGACTGCATTTAGAAAAAAAAAGTTCTTTTTCATCAAGATAATGCTCCTTCACACACTGCATTTTTAACTCAACAAAAACTGGCTGAATTACGATTTGAAATTGCTCCGCATCAACCATATAGCCCAGATTTAGCTCCTTCTGATTATTTCTTGTTTCCAAATTTAAAAAAGAATTCTCGATGGCAAAAGTTTTTCGTCCAATAGCGAGGTTATTGCTGAAACTGAGGCATATTTTGAAGGTCTTGAAAAATCTTATTTTTCGGATGGAATTAAAAAACTTGCAAAACGTTTGATGAAGTGTATTGAGTTGGAAGGAGATTATGTTGAAAAATAAATAATAATAATTCCAAAAAACGGTTCTTTTTATGTTAGGCCAGTTACTTTTGCGGTCGCCCTTACTTTCAGGTTCGGAAGTTTCATCATCCTTCTTCTTTGTCTTGCTTCTGATTTGTCTTTGAAATTGCTGAAGAACCACCACAAATCTACATTTCAAACATATTTATAAGAAATGTGCGACATGCCCTGCACAATGCAAGCCAGTCACCAGATACAATTAAAATTTTGACTACTCTGCCATCATCATGTACTCAGTATTAAATCTGTAAAGTGTTCGGAGTTTCGCGGAGATTTCTGCTTCGCATCGATGCCTAAGTAAAGGAAAACACCAAAGCAAAACAGTTGTAAATATTGCATTTTGGCTTTATAGGCGTTAAGTTTGACTTGTAATGGTGTATCGCAGAAACTACTTAAAAATATTTTTTTTTCTGTTTCTGAAAGATAATTAAATTTTCTTAAATTCTCATAAATAATTAATGTTGTTGTAGCGGCTACTCTGTGCCGGGGTGAGAGTCCCTGACCGAAGAATTGATGCTTCGGCTCAATCCGGTTTTTTTTATTTTAAAATTGCAGCAGCAACCACAAAAATCAGGAAATTTACTTTTATTTTTTGTACTGTTTCATACATTGACATACCCTTTGGATATTTGAATTAATGGTCAAGATCCCTAACCCACTATGTCACACTTCTTGTAGCCTGCCTGACCCAGGGTGTTTCATTAAGTCAAAGCGAATTTTCAATCGATTAAAAAAAACGACAGACTTAATTTGGCACTCACTTTATATACGGTTAGTTCAAAATGTATGACTCTGTGGTCGTCTTTTCAATAAAAGATTTTTTTCTTCAACATTTAAATTTGGAATTAATTCAAAAATAAAAAAAAAATATTTCTTTGCTTTGTTTGTAATGATTAAAAATATTCCACAACCCCATCGAACCGATGGACTCAGAATAGAGCTGATTCCGAAAATTGTTTATATCAGTCCAAGAATTCTAGTATAAAGCCTCAGTACAAAAATTAAATCCAATTTAAGCTGCAAACACTTTATAAGACCCACATTAATTTCAATCAAATCAAATTTGGAATCATATACAGGGTGGGCGATATAACATTTTAAATTTGAATCGGTTGTAAAAAAAATACTGATAATTTTTCAAATTTCTGGTTTTATTAGAAAGGTTGAACCTTGTCATTTAATAATGAAACACCATCCGACGCGTTTTCGCTTTGCCCAATGGGCTGAAGATTGTTTGGCATGAGATGAAGCATTTGACCGAAAAATCCTGTTTTCAGGTGAAGCTCATTTTCATCTCGGGTGCTATATCAATAAGCTAAATTGCCGCCTTAGGGTTCAGCGAACCCAGACGTGACTATTGAGAATGAAACGAGTCATTGTTTGATGTGGATTTTTGGCAGGCGGCATCATTGGGCCATTTTTCTTCGAAAATGAGCGAGGTGCCGCCGTTACCATCAACGGCAAACGTTACCGCCATGCTCAACGAATTTTTGTTTCTAAAAATTGAAGAGAATGACATGGACGACATTTGGTTTCAACAAGACGGGGTCACACATATCAGCCGAAATTGTGCTGTCAATTGGCCGCCTCGGAGCTTTGAGCCTTTGGATTATTTTCTGTGGGGAGTCATTAAGGATAAATGTTAAGCAAAGCATCCAGAGACAATTGAAGCGTTGAAACATGAACTCGAAGTTGCCATTGAAGAGATTCGACCCGAAACAGTCATAAATGTACTGAAAAATTGGGTTGATCGGATAAGGTACTGCGGAGACACCAGTCGTGGTAGTTGCCACCAGTCGTGGTAGATGAATGATATTGTGTTCTATTATTAACCTACTCATATTCCTGCCTAATGGGTATTGAAATACCCAAGAAAGTTATAATACATAAATAATTTTAGCGTGGGCCAGGTGAGCGATTTCACGGTAATTTTTTTTTTATAGAAAGAGGAAAGATTGAGCTAAATTAATAAATGCACGATATTTTTATCTTTTGTTTTTCGCAGGCAAAAATCGAGGATTTTTTTCGGAAAATGCTCCGGAAAATTTCCGTCAAACATAGGAAAATGGTACAAATTTAAAAATTTCTAATTTTACCGAATATCTTAAGTTGTCTACTATGTAATGAAAAAAATCGGCCAGCGATACGTCAACACACCTGGCCTCCAGATTCGGTGAAATGCAAATGGGTAATTTTATTAAGAAAACATGGTACTTAAAATAAATAAATCACTAAGCCTAAGCAATTTTCTTCTGATCTGGTGCAACACCGTTGTGATAATCCAGGAAGAAAGTAGCGGGATGCACCTTGCATTGATCTCTACCCATGTCACCTGGTTCATATCTCAGGTAAAAATTGAGTTTTTTTTTTCAATTTCTATGGTCTTTTGGACATAAATTTCCAAATTTCATAAAAATCGTACGAGCCGATCAATGGGCAGGCAGTAACGGGTTAACTGACAAAGTTCAACCTTCCAATAAAACTAGAAATTTTAAAAAATATCTGTTTTTTTACAGCGGATTCAAATTTTAATCGTTTAATCACCCACCCTATATTACGCAGTATATCTGTTTCTAAAAGCTAAGATTTTTACAACATATTTGGTTCCAAAGATAAATAACGCGATTTCATTTTTAAAATTTACTAGCTGAATTCTTAAGCTACGAGGGCGACCGCAAAAGTAACTGGCCTAACATAAAAAGAACCGTTTTTTGGAATTATTATTATTTATTTTTCAACATATTCTCCTTCCAACTCAATACACTTCATCAAAGGTTTTTCAAGTTTTTTAATTCCATCCGAAAAATAAGATTTTTCAAGACCTTCAAAATATGTCTCAGTTTCAGAAAATAACCTCGCTATTGGACGAAAATTTTTAGCCACCGAGAATTTTTTTTAAATTTGGAAACAAGAAATAATCAGAAGGAGCTAAATCTAGACTATATGGTGAATGCGGAGCAATTTCAAATCGTAATTCGGCCAGTTTTTGCAGTGTGTGAAGGAGCATTATCTTGATGAAAAAGAACTTTTTTTTTCTAAATGCAGTCGTTTTCTCTTGGTTTCTTCAATCGACCGATCCAATAATGCACAATAATATTCACTATTTATAGTTTTTCCTATCTCAAGATAATCAATAAATATTATACCCCTTGCATCCCAAAATACTGTGGCCTTTAATTTTCCTGCTGACTTAACAGTTTTCGCCTTCTTGGGGCCACTTTTACCAGTTTCTATCCATTGTTTTGACTGTTCTTTGCATTCTGGGATGTAGTGATGGATCCATGTTTCATCGAATCGGCGCAAGAACTCTATTGGATTACGCTGATAAATCGCTAAAAGCTCCCCGGAATTGGTCCAACGGACGATTTTTTGGGAGCAAAGTCAACAAACGCGGCATCTTTTTCGCGGATAGCTTTTTCATGTGAAGTTCATCATGTAAAATACTCCAAACTTGTTTTTCGTGTATTTTAACAATATCAGCAAGTTCTCTGAGCTTTATTCGTCTATCTTTAATCACTTCATTAAATATTTTTCTAATGTTTTCAATAGTAAAGGGTGTTTTTTATTGAGGTATAGAACTTTAAGTTGGCATCACTTTTTTAACTGGCGGCCATTTTGTCAGCTGTCAAGTGATTAATATTTAGTTTGGTTTGCCATTTCATCATGAACAGGTTGACAAAAGAACAACGCTTGCAAATCGTGCAAATTTATTTCGAAAGTAATGGTTCAGTTCGCGAAGTTCACCGCAAGCTCCGTCCATTTTATGGTCGACATAATCGTCCATCAGAGCAATTAATTCGGTTAACCATGGATCGGTTAACATGGACCATTGGATTATTTTCTTTGGGGATATGTGAAGTCGCTCGTCTACGCCAACAAACCAGAAACACGTTAGGGGACTTGGAAGCCAACATTCGTGGCGTTATTGCCAACATACGGCCCCATATGCTCGAAAAAGTGGTTGAAAATTGGACCTGTAGAATTGGCTTTATTCGAGCCAGCCGCGGCGGCCACATGCATGAAATCATATTTAAACATTAATGGCATAAAATTATCCTTCCAATAAAGCCAAATTGATGGACATTAAAACGATTTTCTTGTGTTTTATTTCAATTCGAAGTTCTATACCTCAATAAAAAACACCCCTTAGTAGCAGTTTTCGGTCTTCCAGAGCGTTGTTCATCTTCCGTACTCGAACGACCACTGTGGAGTATGATGGTGCATTATCACCATGAACAGAATCCTTTCATATAAAAGTGTTTAATTACCGCACGAAACTCTTTATTTTCCATTTTCAAAAATTATAAAACTTGTTTACTTCAATCACCTGTAACAAAGAAAATAATCATTAAATATTTCGGAAATTTTGACAGATGGCTTACGAGTAAAAGATTGCTTTTAAAAAACAAAAAAAAAGTTGCTAGTAAAACAGAAAATGTGCCAGGCCAGTTAGTTTTGCGGTAGCCCTCGTAAATTGCTCTTTTGTTGGAAACGGTAGTACCAGAAGAAAGCCCTGACTTGTACTTTACATATGAAAATTTGTAAGGCCCAACTATTTCTGTAGAAGTTTATGTTGCTATACGGATAGTACTGTTTACTTTTCCTAACAAAAAATGGTTCAACATCAAGAAAATTTACATTTGATATTTTCCCGCTTTCCCTTTAAAAAAAAAAACTCTAAATAAAATGCATATAACCAAAATTTATCGAAATCGAAAATATATCAGCTGTATATCGTACACAATAACCCCTATGTATGCATTAGAGGTACATAGTAGTAGTTGTAAGTAGTAGATTATTTACATCGCAATGTAAAACATTTATTAAATAGACGATAGAGATTCAATTATTTTTTTTTTTTCAATATTTAATGGATAAACATTAACCCAGACGGATGAGAGGGGGGACAACCTATACTAAGCTTAGCACTTATAAGAGATGGGAAAAGGATAAGGATCTGTATAAAAAGTTCCTAAAACTATTGGATGGATTCAAATTCATAAGGTTTTTTTCTTTTCTTTAGTCAACAGGATTATTAAAAAATCTAGTTTTTAACCATTATATAGTTTACTAAATAATTTCGGATACCAAATATTTAACTCTATTGATACGGACGATTATATATTGTTTGGTTATATACAAACAAATACGTTAACGAAATAAATCAACTGGAGTTATGGACGAAGTATTCGAAATGTTAGCAACATACCTGTAGAGAGAAACGTCTATGGCCGGCTTTACGTCCACCACGTCTTTTGCTGATATGTGGATTGTCCTGACGTAAAGTTTTGTTTTTCAATATTTCTAATTGAGTATACAGTCTGAAAATATAAAAAGCATTGGAATTAAGTGATGATAAAAATACTTAATATAATAAGGGTGCTACAGGCTTGCAAAAAAATGTTATAATTTTAATTTGAATATTTAAAATCTTTATGAAATAATATCATTTGCAAGCTTTTGCTATTTAAGGCCTTAATCAAATTAGAGAAGAATAAATTTGACTATTCCTTTCAGTTTTACGTTAGGTGTGTTATTTACCAAGCGAAAATATGCTGAAACCAGGCTAAGGCGTTGATTTCTAAAGGAGTAGTTTATTTACCGATGGAGTGCATACTAAATTTGCCATTCCATTTGCAACAGCTTGAAACATTAATCACTCCAATCAAAGACTCTATAAGGAATAAATATATACTATGAACATCGTTCACTTTTAGACGATCTAAACATGTCCGTCCGTCCGTGTGTCCGAGCACGATATCAATCAAACGGCTTAAGCTAGGACTCGAAATTTCGTAAGGTTATGGATTATGGTCAAAAGCTGTTTAGGATTGTAAATGGGCGAAAACTGTCCAGGTAAAAAAAAGGTTTCCTTTTAAGGGACTTAAGGTACCTCGGTAAAAAGGATACTTTGAGTATTTGCTCAACAAATCATAATATTTGTGAAGGAATACTAGTTTTAATGGGGACGGTTAGTAGTGACGCACTTATTACCTCAAAAAGGCATAGTTTTAAAACGTTTCGACTGACGTGGCCAAAAACGGCCCATACCTATTGTCAAAACAAGCGATCTATAGTCATTACCATAGAAAACAGTTTAGTTGCCACAACCGATTTTTTGACAGCCAAAAAAAGGTTTCATCTACTATCAAGTTTCCATTCGTGCAACTGAATGTTAGTTGATGCACTCAAATGTTCAGTACATGGAACTGAATATATCAGTGAAAGTGACAAAGTAAAATCCTATAAATACTAAATTGATATTTGACTTTCAGAATTGAAATAAATAAGCAAGATTTGTTGTTTCAAATAAATTGAAAAAATAAGGTTAAGCAATACAATATACAAACTAAATAGTACAATTTCGGGGCACGTTAATAAACATTTTCGGTCCGCTTATCACCAAGAGGAAGCTATATTTTAATTACTCCTCCGACGATATTATTTTCATAAAAACCTTGAAACTCCGAATAATAACCTTTTTTATTAATTGTTTTAGTATGTATATTATTTTTACAATTAATTTGTTTTCAAGAAGCAGTCGCTTTGGGGTTATTAGATCGAAATAATTTGATGTCATTACTAATTGTGGTTGCATCAAACAGTTTTATGTAAAACTATTACTTGCCACAACAGGCGGTTCTGGCAAATAACTATTTGAGATTTATTCGGTTAATGTGACCGAATAGTAAGCTGTTTGTACCATAATATTGCTATAGCTATCTAACCGAATTTCCATAATGATTATTAGGATTAAGTGATTGCAACTGATAGTCTTCTTGTCTAACGGAAACATTGTTGTTCGGACCGATTTCCAAATCACTTTTTCTCTGTGTGTATGGACATTTCGTCACACAAATTGAAGCAAACTTTACTTCGAATTAAAAAATGGATTTACTTGAACTTTAGGTTAGGGTTGAACTTACGTACTGAAGGTCCCCAAAAACAACTCTTATGGTCAAGAGAAAGAACCAACGGTAAATAAAATGACGATTTTACTTCGAACTCAAATGTGACTTATTTTGAAGAATTGGCTGTGTTTGGACCAAAGAGGCCAAAAAGACGGATCACTTCAATAGCAAATTCAAGTTCTGCTCAAAATAAGTTTTTGAAGCATAGCGGACCAAAAGTAGGTCGTATGATCATTAAAGCATATTTCTGTGCGCACATATGACCACAGGGACCTAAAACATTTGTTGACTCCTTTTAAATGCGAATCCAAATATAAATTTATTTTTAAGATTTAGCTGAGATTGGGGTAGGGACCCAAGGAGTCCACAATATAGCCATCATTAATAAAACAAAAGCTAAGCAAAATTCCAATTCCAGGAAGCCAAAAATAGGTTTAAATTATACATTTCAATTAGATGGAGAATCGGATTCCCAATCGGGATTACCCCATAAGAGCTAAAAACGACCCTTATTGCCACAACAAGTGTTCTTTAGTAAATATGATCAAATGTTACTTCATTATAGAATATTTCGCAACTATCCAAATATGGATTCATTATGAGTATTGGGCTGATATTGGGATTTGTACTCATGGACTGTATGTAAAATGATACACCAGCAGTACTAAATGCGAACTAAAATGTTTAAATTTCACAACAAATCCGAAAATGGTTTTTTTAACGTTTGGATGAGGTTGGGACTCGGAACAGCGGACCATAGGGGTCATACATGATTATTATTTCTCTCATTTTAGTAGCTTATATAAGTACTTAGTAGGGACATTAATCCTGTTACAACATTGAACACACCCATTTCAATAGTAGAACTGAACTTAGCCCGTTAATGTCATATGGGTTTTGAAAGCTAACCTCAATAGCGTTAGTCTGTAACGGAATTTTAAAATTGTTTCAAAGTTCATCATGGAGTGGTCAGATAATGAGAACCGTATCGCTGTAATAGCGATTTTCAAGTATGAAATGAAAAAAGCGATATTTTCAAACGCTCCGACCACTAGGGATTAGCCGCATGTTCGTCTACCGATGCATAAAACTGTTTGAGGAGACTGGAGATGTAAAAGACCGCCACCGGTCAGGCCGCCAACGCTCTGTTCGAACACCGCTGTCATCAAAGCAAAGGTTCATGAGTCGACTTGGGGTATCAAATGACGTACCGGAAATTTATTGACTGCAGCTTTAAACAAAAAGGATTGAAAAATGCAAATGTCCTTTGGTGAAGCACGCTTGCACCAGGCCTTGCTTCGAAACAATTTGCCAGCGTTCATTTGCTCTGAAGAATGGCCCTCAGGCAGTCCAGATTTGAACCCATTGGTTACAAATTGTGGACGGTTTTAGATTTGTCACAAAAGATACCCCAACATTGGATCTCTTAAGACTGCTTTGGTTCGAGCTGTGGCCAATTTTCCAATGGACGAGGTTCGTGCAGCTATTGACGATTGGTCAGTGCGTCTTAAGGCGTGTGTGAAGGCAAAAGGCGGACATTTCGAATAAGTAGATTCTTTTTGGATACAATATACATCAATAAATATATTAAAAAATATTTGGTCCAAAAACATTCAGTACTTCTTATTTTACAGCATAAAACGTGTGTAATAGTGTTTATGTCCCTACTAAGTATATAAGGTGACGGCGTTACAAGATACGGCCAGCACGAACTTACCGCCATACTTGCTAATTAAAAATAATTTTGCATTTAATACACTACATTACTTTCCTCCCGCACAATTTTGTTAAGACCTTAAAGTATTTTTTTTGCGGCAGCACAACTGGGAAAAATTCAAACTTACCTTTTGAGTTCAGCACGTATATCTTCAGGACTCATTTCCGATATTGTCAGCTCACCGATATCAGGATCGCCCAGACAGAGGCCGGCATAGCCGCCACCCAAACGTTGGCCAACATCATGAGAACCCTTGAAAGCATCCACAGGTAAACGTAATGATAGATCATGGGCAAGGGAACGGACCTGCAAGCTATGAAGATGCAACCAAAACACCGCAAACCACACAGATAGGAAAACAACCAAAAGGACACAAAAAAAAACGGGAAACCAAACACAAGAATTCAAAACAAACAAAAAACTCAAGACATAAAATTTAAAATAAAATTTTTAAAAATCGAAAAAAGAGTGAAATCTTCACAAAATTCAAGATGAAGCGTTAAAACGTAATATTTTGTTTGGATAAAAAGTGGTCAAAAGTTTGGATAATCAAAAATGGCGTATGATGACTGTCGTATGTAAACTTGTGCTTGTGTGTGTGTTTTCTTTAAATATTGTGTCTGTGATGAGCGCGCTAAAAATAAAAAAGCAAATTTAAAAAAAAAAATAATTATTTAAATAAAATCATAAAAAAGAAACTTAAAAAAACTAACCAATTTGGTATTTAATAAGAAAACATTTCATTTGAAATAGAAGTCATAGACGACATTGAGGTTTGAAATAGAGTTCAGTAGTTAAAGAGTTTGCATTTGTGTTTTCTTGCTAATAGGAAACCGATTTTTGTTGTTAAGTTGTTGTTCTTTTTTTTAAGTTTTTTAGGAAAAGAAGGTCAGACAGAGAAATAGAGAGAGAGAGAGTAGCAACAACATTTACATATCTATCTATGTATGTGTGTACACTGTTTCCTAAGGCAACGCTAAAAAGAAAAAAATTCTAATTTTTCATAAATAAAATTTAAGGAATTTGATTAAAATTCGACACTATTAGCCAAGCAAAGGGTGTTTGTTATACTTAGATAGAACTTAAGATAGGGTTAGCTGTTAAACGAAGAGCAGTTTGTGTCACTTTTTGAAATTTATTATCAGTATACTGTAGCAAATCATGATTCACGTTTCAATGCGACCAAATCTACTTTTTCAATCAGTCATCAAACCGCCCAATTTATAGACGACTTCAGATTTTTCAGGCGCACACAATAGCCCATATGCCCGAAATCATTTTAAGTGTACTCGTAAACACCGATTTCATTTTTTTAATTATAATTTTCAAAAATTTAAACAAACACTTAATTTTGGAGTTGCCAAATTTAGACATAAAGAACGGAAATAACTAGTACATCATGAACTTCTTAAGACTCATCCTATGTGATTCCTTTTGAAATCCACACTAGAGAATAGAGATCAAGCGTGAATCTCGAATTTTAACGCCACCCATTCTAATTTTTCTACAAGCGTTGTTTTCATTAACAAAAACTTTTTTATTTCAAGATAGTTTCAGTTATCGAATTAAAAACTTTTTTTGTACCCTCTACCGAAGAATATAGCATCTACAAAATTTGTCATTTCGCTTGCAACACCTCGCGGGCCCTATAAAGTATTTATGTAAAGGGTTGTTGTTGTAGCGGCATATAGTGCCGGGATTACAGCCCTTGGCCGAAGTATTCCTCCTTCGGGTCGATCCGGCGCATAGAACCGGCTGTCGTGATATCGGGTGTTTTAGGTTGTTTTTTGTAGACGTGTGATTTTCTAGCTGGCCACACTTTTTTCGGAGTTTGTCTTTTTGACAGCTGTCACTTGATTTATGCTCAGTTTGGTTTGCCATTTCATAAATAGACTTACGTACTTCGAAAGAACGTTTGCAAATCGTTATGAACGATATGGAAACCGATCCTGATTTACACAAGAAAATGTTGTTCAGCGTTAAGCTCACTTTTGGTTCAATGGGTACGTTAATAACCAAAATTGTCGCATTTGGAGTAATGAAAATCCACAAGCCATTGTTGAGACGCCATTACATCCGCAAAAAGGCACTATTTGGTGAGCTCTATGGGCAGAGGGAATCATTGGTCCATATTTCTTCAAAAATATACTATTTCTTATTTGCAAAATCAAAGTTATAATTAGTATAAATACAGGGTGTGCAAAATTTAAGTTTCTTTTAAAAAGTGCATGAAAATGAAAAAAATAAATTTTTGTCCAAGTATTATGGCTTTATGAGTAAAAACAAACATTACCATTAATTATGGAATACAATTACGTTCATGTGGCTGCCCCGGAGTAGCGCGTTCTGGCACTCCAATTTTCCAAGATTTTGTTGCTGGTTTCGGGCAGTACCTGACGGATTACTTGGATATAAATATAAAGCCGGCCATAATGTTACAGTCAATGGGGAACGCTTTACAGACATGATTAATGACTTTTTCGTGCCTAAATTGGAGGATGTTGATGTGGACTACCTTTGGTTATAATAAGACGGCGCCACATGCCATACAGCCAACGAAATAATTAATTTTTTGAAGAAAACTTGAGTGCATTACATCGCGTCTTGGGTCTGTGGAGTGGCCTCCAAGATCGTGCGATTTAACACCGCTTGACATTTTTTGTCGGGTTATGTGGAGTCGCCTGCCTACGCAGGTAAGCCCGACACGATTGACGCCTTTTAAGGGAATATTCGGCGCATTATTGGTGACATACGTCCCCAAGTGCTGCATAAAGTAGTCGAAAATGTTGGGCCTCTAGGCTGAAATTATTTGAGCCAGCCGCAAAGGCCACTTGACGAAATCATTTTTAAAACCCAATGGAAAACCTTTATCTCTATAATATAGCTAAATGCTTGGCCATAACATTAAATTATATGTGTTTTATTTTTTCTTGAAAACCACACGCTGAACAAAAAAACACCTTTTTATCATCCAAGTAATCCGTCAGGTACTGCCCGAAACCAGCAACAAAATCTTAGAAAATTTGAGTGCCAGAACGCGCTACTCCGGGGCAGCCACTTCAACGTAGTTGTATTCCATAATTAATGGTAATGTTTGTTTTTACTCATAAAGTTATAATACTTGGACAAAAATTTATTTTTTTTTTCATTTTCATGCACTTTTTAAAAGAAACTTAAATTTTGCCCACCCTGTATTTATACTAATTATTACTTTGATTTTGCAAATAAGAAATAGTAAGCCGACGAGCGATTAAAAGGACACTCATGAAAACAATCAACAACAAAACAAAAAAGTTGTATTTTTGAGTTTTGTTTTATTTTGACCGATTTGGGGGGTTTTTATTTTTTATTTTGTGTATTAGGCTTTTTTTGGTCCGTTTGTAATTAAAATGCAAGTATATTTTTTACTTCATTTATTTTCATCCAACGCTTCGTTGGCCTTTTTCCAACTTCCTCAGGGATATTTTTATTTGAAAAATAGTATACGTTACAATTAACAACTAACAGAAATTACATTAAATTTTAAAAATACACACAAAAACATTGCCATATTCTATGAGTTGCCATGAGTTGTATGTTTTTGAATACACGGAGGGGAAATAAGGCCTCTTGAGCTTATGCAGGTAACAGGTAACATGATTGTAGCAATGTTCACAAACATTTATTTCTTTGTGTGTGAACATATATGTTTTGCACCGAAATATTAGTATGTTTGAGGCAATGTTCCGAAACACTCAAATGATTGTGTACAAACATTTATTGTGTACAAACATGATTGTGTACATTTGTGTACGAACATATTTTTTTCTCCGTGTTTGGTTATGGTTGTCGCATAAGCGGAATTTTAAGCGGAGGTTTTTTGCTTATCAATAAAAACACGTATATTTTAAATATGTTATCGTGTACTGCTCGCTTTGAGATAAGTTCCCTGTTTGTCCGTTAACTAGAATTAGATAGATAAGCAGCCAAAGAACAGAGCCCTTTCACCACAACCGAATGCAAGCTGTGCCTCAACTTCATGGCGCAAAAAAATGAGTTCTTGCAAAAGCAGCTAATGGGACGTAAGGTTCGTTTGGGAGAACACAGCGAGAGAGCATAGCTACTCTTCATTACGTACTTTAATCGCTGGGCTTTCCTCCTGGTTATCGCCTTTTAATGTGAAAATATAAAAAAAAATTATCATTCCTCTGGAAAATAACATGAACAAACAAAATACCAGGCTTTAGAAGATAATCACAACGGAAAGCGAAATAAAGGAACACATTATGTTGGAGTTCAAACGCGCCCTAACTCTATATTTTATATAGTTTTAGATGAAAAATATAAACCATTACAATGTAAACCTAATAACGCTAGTAAAAATTCCTCTGAATCTGTGGGCCAGCGGTATCTGCTAGCTTTACCTTAACCTTTCGTAGAAAACAGTGCACACCTGAAAATCTATCAACAAACATGCACACTACATTTGAAAACAAACAATCGTGAAACCAGAAATGAAAGAAGTTCGATGAAGAGGGCAATTTAAACTTAAAAAACCAACTTGAGAATCGAAAATCCAAAACTGAAACAAACCAAAACTGTTTTAAATAAAGGCGGGAACTAAAACAAAATGTCAGACTCTTCTAATAACGAAAAATCATGCAACAAAACAAAGCAAACGAAAATGATTTCTTTGGTACAGACAACAATAAAAGAACAAACGGAAAACAAACATGACCAAAAACACAATACAACGGATACGGAACGTAATGTAACGTAACGAAACATAACGCAACACTTGCAGCAACTTCATAGCTCGGTTAGTAATTTACAAATGTATACAATTTACAATATCGTATACGAGTTTTATTTGATTTGCCTCAAACATAAACAAAAATATTCTAAAAAAGCACAGTCTTTTATTTTTTTTCTCTCTTAAATATTTTCATTGATTAATCTGTACAAAAACCGTTTCCCTCTTAAATTTTTTTGTCAACATTTCATTAATTTGCATTTAAATTTTAATCTTTTCTCATTTTTCTTTTTTGTCAGTTTACTCTTTTCGTAGTTCAAATAAATTCGTTTAAATCAAAAACCAAAACCGAAATAAAGAATTTGAAATCGTCAGACATACCTGCTTGTGTTGATACCACAGTTTTGGCACAAATATCAGACCCAATGCAATGGTATTGGTAAGTTGAGAGCGTATGAATAGGGCCAGGAAGATGGCACTTGGACTCATGACAGGTAAATATAAGTATCGCAGAATGTAGAAAACGGATGATACTATAAATTCAATGATTAATGTTACTTCCAGAAATTGGCGCTCCTGCAAAATGAATTGAAAAAGAATGTATTATTTGATGAATGATAAAATAAGAAAAACATAAAGGATTTTTTTTTTGTTCGTTTATGTCGTTTTTGACTAGGCTGATTGGTCAGTCTTCCTTTTTGAATTAAATAAAACTAATTTATTCCATGTTATTCCAACGTTTCGTTAGCTTTTTTCTAACTTCTTTAGGAGATGTCGTCCTGTCCTGTCGACAAAAAGTGAATTTTTATTATGGCTGCTTACATTCAGAAAAGTAGCCAACTTTGGGCTAATTTATGTAACACATATATATAATACCCTATTTTGAGTGTAAATAATCCTTTAGTCCTTGGCTTAATTGTCCTTTTTAAAGAAATCAAAAATGCTGCCTATACCAAAAGTTATAGATGTGACAGCGCA
Organism: Hydrotaea diabolus; assembly: GCA_963513945.1. NCBI lineage: Eukaryota > Metazoa > Arthropoda > Insecta > Diptera > Muscidae > Hydrotaea > Hydrotaea diabolus. Next base: position 185,470,515 of record OY740717.1, read on the forward strand.
TAGAGAAAGGGACCTAAGGGCAAAAAAAAACAATTTTCACTTTTTTTGATGTGGACATCTGAGCATCGAATGAGACCGATCCCATGCCCCAAAAGTGTTCCCTCCCAGAGATATGCGCGTTTTATGAAAGTGATGGTACACCAAAGATACACGTATTTAAATCTTTAAAATGGCTCTCCTGAACAAAACTGGTTTTTACACTTAGGTCCCTTTCTATTTTGCGCGTCACAGATGTTTGGGCGATGCAAATTAAATCAGGACAACTGTAGGGCTATTACTACGTCATTTCGAAATAAATAAGGTCCAAAGAATAAGCCATGGCAAAAGGCGGTCAAAACAGTGAATCATTTTAAATGCAGTGATGCTAGGAACATTTTTTCTTTTTGCTTAAATCCCGAGCAAGCAAATGGCGTTATCAGGATCCGCACATTCTTATAGGTTTTAAACCCAAATAAAATCGTAAAAAACGGGTTGGCTCAGTTAAGTTGCTCAACTGAGCTGAATGGTGCTGAATTGATAACCCAGTCGCATTCTTTGCAAATGATGAACAGCTGCCCATTGAAGCCATGATGAGAACCGGTGGCAAGTCATATTGTCTTATAAATTATGACACCGGAGAGAGTATCTCAAAGTCCATTGCCATTTTGAAACTTTCAAAACTGACACACACAAAGCCCATAAATGGTTCGAGTGTCGATACGAGTCGAAATGTATAAAGATTTCTCGGATCGGAGTAATTTGGATACCGACAAAGTGCAAAAAATGCCCTGAAATAAAATCCACCTCCTTCAAAATTACCCAAATTCGAACGAAATTCCATAAGAGACCACCCTTCGGACCTATCCTATATACGAGTATATCCGCATGAAAACTCCTTGGTACGTGGCCAACCTTCGGCTGACCTCAAATGCTTTTGGTTATGATCAGAACTAATCTAGAGATTCAGACTGTAAACCTCTTCTAATTCTGTCACCAGCATTACGATAAAATTCAACAATTTAAAAAAAAACTTAATTCACACTAACTTTATATACCCTTCGCCGTAACTATGCTACTAGAGCTAAAAAAAATGGTTCCTTTTTTTGGGGGTCATTTCAACTAACGCGTCTGACCCTATTTTCAGCGGAAAAATATTTCTTTATTTGTATTCTTAGCAAAATTTTCGTTAATTTGAATACCTATATGTCCATATTGGCAATAGATCGAACATGCGGGAAGGTTTTTGGGCCACATTAGCCCAAACTTGCAGCTACAATTCTCTTTTTTGAAGTATTAGGAGCGTCCTAACTTACTGTACTAATTTTAACCATTGTCCGTCCAGATCATATTATGATTTGCTAAGAAAATACTCAAAAACTTCGTGTAAATGGTGTGTGTAAATGGTTCGAATGTCGATACGAGTCGAAATGTATACAGTTTCTCGGATCGGGGTAATTTGGATACCGACAAAGTGCAAAAAATGCCCTGAAATAAAATCCACCTCCTTCAAAATTACCCAAATTAGAACGAAATTCCATATGAGACCGACCTTCGGACCTATCCCATATACGAGTACATCCGCATGAAAACTCCTTGGTACGTGGCCAAGCTTCGGCTGACCTCAAATGCTTTTAGTTATGGTCAGAACTAATCTAGAGATTCAGACCGTAAACCTCTTCTAATTCTGTCACCAGCATTACGATAAAATTTAACAATTTAAAAAAAACTTAATTCACACTAACTTTATATAACCCTCGCCGTAACTACGCTACTAGAGCGTAAAAAAATGGTTCCTTTTTTTGGGGGTTATTTCAACTAACGCGTCTGACCCTATTTTCAGCGGAAAAATATTTCTTTATTTGTATTCTTAGCAAAATTTTCGTTAATTTAAATACCCATATGTCCATATTGACAATATTAGCCCAAACTTGCAGCTACAATTCTCTTTTTTGAAGTATTAGGTGCGTCCTAACTTACTGTACTAATTTTAACCATTGTCCGTCCAGATCAAATTATGATTAGCTAAGAAAATACTCAAAAACTTCGTCTTTTTATCGAGGTACCTTAAGTCCCTTATAATGAAACTTTTGCCCACGAACCGATTCGACATATTTACAATTTCCAACCACTTTTGACTAGTGTCCTAAACCGAAAAATCGACAATACGGTTTTTATGTCCAAAAACGATATGCGGGTTCTCAAAAAAGCTACCCTGTTTTTTGCTGTCGGGTTTTCCAGTTTTCAGTATTTTGTTTGTTGTCAGTAAAAGCAAAGAAAATTCATAATTTTTAAGTACGGAATACGTAATTACTAAAACTATTCTACCAAGACACTTTAAGTGTTAAGCAATACCTTTAAATGCACCGATTGACTTAGAAACACCAGTTGATACGATTTAACAATATCTGTCTGTCCGTCTGCTTTCTAAACAAGTATTTTTTTTTGGATAATGAACGGTGCCTCATGTCTTTTAATTTGGACCTTTAAATTTTTTTCTGTTAAGTAAAAACAAAACATCTGTTAAGTGGCTGCCGCCAGTGTTTGCGTATCCCACACGGAATTTCTTTCCAGAAACGAAGATTTTGTCTACTAACGTAATCGCTAAAGTCGCTAGCGGTGCGTTTACACCACCGACCAAATGTAGATCAAAAAAAGAACACAATTATTCGACGCTCTTGAGAAGTATAAGCGCCCCATTGCTTGTCTGTTTGTAATCTGGAGCTGTTTACTTATAGTTTACAAATGTCAAATATTATGACGTACGACATCTTCTGATAGGGTGTTTAATTTTCCGACACTTCTTACTATAAAATTTTTCTCACAAAGCTAAAAACGAAGTATTTTTGCAATTTGCCTAAACATGGACATATGCTTACCATAAACAGTGAAATTTTTACACAAATTTAAATATGACCTTGACTTTATCTTTAAATTTAAATATGACCTTGCCCTTAAATTTTTGGAAAATTAAGTGCCAGCGCAAGGTCACAATTACTTGACTTCTGATTAGGAAAATATTTTCAAATCTTAGACAAAAAGCTAAAACCGGAATGTCAATTATTGCCGGTTTTTTTTTAATTTTAAAAAACACCCGACAGTCGGTTTTTCAAAATACGGTTTGGAAAAAAACACGAAAAGCCGGTTTTCTGAAACCCCGGGTTTTTAAATACTACTTATGACGATTAAACATCAAGCAAAGTTTCTGGATCCTAGGACATTTGACCCTAACAGACATTTTACGAATTATACCATTTACTCTTCGGTGGAGGGAATAAAAATTCCAATAAAATCACTTTAGACAATGCAAGCAATTTGTCTAAGGGGTCTCAATGTTCACGGGTTAATGTGACCTAAAGCCTATGGAACTTAGGTCCCATTTTGCTGTGGAGTTGCTTGCGTTCGTCAGGCGTAAGACGATGATGAAATCGCAAACCTTCCTAAATATCTTGACAGCTGGACTGCATGGTTAACATTAATAGCTCCTAAAATAAAACAATGGGAAACTCTATCATTAGTACTATGTCACCCTTTACAACGAAAACATGTCCCTCTTTACAGTTTCTTAAACTTCATTGCATATACAAGGCCTAGGTGATAAGAAAGACCACGGTTGCAAGCTCCGGCCACACTTTGAATTTAAACTCAAACCAATTTAAGATTTGACTGGCTTCAAAAACGGATGGTCCGCTAGATTTTAAAAATAAACATTGCAGCATAAAACAAAAAAAAACGTGCAAAACCTCATCGCACTCACCCTAAATTGTGTGTTGGCATTGCGACTGGCATACGCTAAATGGAGGCCAAATATCAGTATAAGTATTTCACTGTGCTGTGTCACATATTCCCATTTCAAGGGCTGACACGTGTTCGTGTTCACTTCACGCAAACTATCCAAATGAGCGATGTTCAGCAGATCCAGGGAAGAGGCGGTAAAGGCGGCCATATAGCAGGCGACGGCAAAGACCATAGTGCCCAAATATTTGAGTAAATCGACATCACGTAGCACCCAGCGATGAGCCTTGCGTGTACGAAAATCAACTAAATGGCGATATAATTTAAGTATAATGGCACCGTAACAGGTAATAAAACCCAACTCTCGCAACCATGGCTCGATGATACAACGTTCCGTTGAGGCAGGGAAGAAATGGATGGCAACCTATGGAAAACACACACAAATAAATGAAATAATATTTAAAATAGAATGGAATTTAATTCAAAGTCTTACCGATGCATAAAGTAGGACTATGCCCAATAAAATTGTTTCCAAAACTGTCCACATGCCAGAAGCAATCGCCTGCAAAAAAATGGAATAAAGTTATTATATTACTGATCGTAGTTAAATTCTATGACGATTTAGCCATGTCCATGTGTCCGTCCGCCGTGTGTCAGTTGAAAGCACGATAGTTGTCCAGCAAATCAATGTAGGATCCTAAAATTTTGCATGATATTGGCTTATGGTTTAAGATTGTAAATAAGTCCCTTTAATCTCCTTTAAAAGGACTTAAGGTATCTTAGCAAAAAACATTTAAAATTTTGTGAGTATTTGCTTCAAATATAATAACTTTTTTGTGGACGGATAATGGTTGTTGTAGCGGTGTACACGTAATGCCGGGTTGACAGCCCTTGACCGAAGATTGATGCTACGGGTTAATCCGGTACAATCCATAACAGTGGTAAAAATAGTTACTGTTAGTTGGGACGTACTTAATATCTCAAAAAGGGCATAGTTTCCGGACGTTTTGGCTCATGTGGCCCAAAAATCTTTCCGCATGGTCAAAATGGGCGATCATTGGTTAATATGGGTACTCCCATATTTTTAGCTAAGAATCCAAATATGGAGTAATTTTAAAGTTTAAGCTGAGATTAGGGGTTATGGAGATAAGATCGAAAGAGTCGAATAAACGAACCCTTTTTTGTGGTATTTATAAGCGTAGGGGCGGGACCTTTTATTGCTAGAACAACCACGACAATTCCTATCCTGGTTTTTCTTTTTAGATGCCTGAAATGAACTTAATTCCGTGAGAGTTTTGATTTTAGACTCTATTCGCTATTTATTGCCAGCAGGGAAGTATTTACAGGCACCTGCAAAGTAGCGTTAACAGACGCCTACAAGAAAGTCTTGTAGAAATCCGTCAAAGAGTCTTTTATGTACGTCTTCAAAAGTGCGAAGGTGTTTTGAAGACGCCAGTAAAAAAGTCTTTGTATACATCAGTAAAGGAGTAGTTACAGACGACTGAAAAGGAGTCTCAATAAAAGCCTGCTAAGAATTTCTCGTTCTCGTCGTTATATACGTCGGCTAAGGAGTTTCTAGAGACGCATTCCAAGGAGGTTCTATAAACTTTTCTCAAGAAGCCTATAGACGCTGCTAAAGGGAGTTAATTATAAAGTTCTACCAATGAGTGCTCATATAGACCTGAGTAGAGCTATTTAAGAAAGCCTGCACAGGAATTATTGACAACGTCAACAAAAGACGCTGATAAAGAGAGTTAATTATAAAGGCCTACCAAGGAGTGTTCATATATACCTGAGTAGAGCTATTTCAGAAAGCCTGCACAGGAACTATTGACAACGTCAACAAAAGTGGTCTTTAAAAGTTTGCAAAGGAATCTTTATGGACGACGAAAGTTAAGTTATTATAGAAGCCTGAACCGGAGCCTTTTTAGGCGCCTGAAAAAGATCGATTAAAGACACATGCAAAGACGAAATTACAGACGGCATAAAATCACTTTGAATATACGCCTGCAAATGAGGTTTGTGAAGTCCTGAAGAAGGGGGTTTACAGACGTTGGTCGTTTATAAGCGCTTGCAAACAATTTTTTTTAAGATGCAAGAAAAAGTCATCCAAAGGATTTTTCTAATAGCTATAGACGCCTGCAAAGAAGTTACCACAGAAAAAGAGTGATCCAAAGATTTTTTTTATAATTGCTAAAGACGTCTCTAAAAATGTAAGTACATACTAAAAAAAGAGCATCTCATAATCGTGTGAAAGAATGTCCTTATGAAAGCTTGAAAAGTATTCATTATAGAAGACTCAAAAGAAGTCCGTATAGACTCTAAGAAACGAGTTTTTATAAACTCCTGCAAAGATGTATATTAGACGTCAACAAAAACAGAAATATGTTACAACCTGTTCTACGTATTTTTTCCACGACAAGGTCAGATGTCTTATGTGTATCCTTCGAAGTCGCAGCATTTCGTCCATATGTTCTCATGATTCCGTCGTCCTTTGAACTTCTCCAACTAAGCCTTTACTTACACCCAAGGGTAAGATTACTAAAATATGGAGATAAATTGTCATGAAAGCTCTATATGTTCCACTACTCATTCGTCGCTGACCCCAGCTTAAAGTAAGCCTAACTCTATAGAGTACTCTATACTTATAGAGTACTGCCTTGTTGAAACATTGTTATGCAATAAACAATTAAAGGATCCTTTTGTTTTCTTCCCCTAGCCTGTTGTACCTAATCCAATTGCCAACTTACTTTGCACTTTCTTTGCTGAAATACAATAACGCTCAAGACCAGACAGCATAGAATACATGCTCCGAGCACCGAACCCACAGACACTTTAAGCAAACTTTCCAACGACACCGCCTCCTGATCTTCGCCAAACAAACAGACACCATTCGAATCGCAATTCGAGCAGCCGGCCGGACAAGGTATACACGAATAGTTGTCAAAACCTTCAGACATCTCCACAATGTCGCCACGAAAACCCTGAAGTGTAGAATTGGGCAGATAATATGATTCGCGGCAAATGCAGGTGTAAACGTCTCGGGTGGCGGCGGGTTTATTTTCGGTTAATAGACAAAATGTGGTATTACGATCGCAACTGAAATAATGCAAAATTATAAATATTATGGCGACATTTTATACATTATAAAAAGATGTGTAATACCCATGATTACGCCCAAATATTTGTTCGAGGCCATCATTGCAGACATCCTCATCAGCTGCTATAAAGGCAGCAGCTACAATTCTGTAACAAATAGGTTGAAAGATATATTAAAATTTGTTAAAAAATATTTTTAAATGTTGCTTACTTAAATTTTGCGTCCACAAATGATATTCTGAAAGGCCACAACCATCGACTCACTAGGAGATTACAATCTCTAAACGGCGCTCCCCATTCTTGTGAACCATCCGTACTGTTCCAAGCGTGGCCTAGTTCTCGCCAATATGAACCTAAAAATCCACGATTATGTACCTGTTCCGGTGGTATCTGGAATTGAAAATTGTAAAATACATTAATGAAGGTCAACGAGGCATAAATGAAAGACTTCAACAAAGTATGATTTACAATTTTTTAACAATTTGAATCATGGAACAATATCAAGCAAGTGGTATCAGCTACAACACACAGTCGGATTTTGCCGCTTTCCGAAAAACAATTTTACATGCATTAGCTTCTTTCTACATCGGATCAAGTTTAAGGAGCATATTTATCTTTAAAATTATGCTCGTTGGATTTTTTTCACTTTCTGGCATTGCAATTTTTAATTTCTGCCTTAGTTTCCCACCCAAATTTAGTTGGAATATATTCTTGAAATATTTTGAAAGAGAATTGAAAATGAATTTCTTGAAGTATTTGACATGTAAACCATTCTTCTCAATATCACTACATCATTCTTTTTAAATAATTCACTTTTAGCTAATTTCGGAAAATAGGGTTATTTTTAAAATGTAGATGACTTTCATTTTTATTATTAAAAAAAATGCAGACCATCCAGTAAAAAGGTTTACTTAATTTCGCTGTCTACACGCAGAGGAAAGATATGGTAACACTATGGTCACCGCAACAATAATATGTTCTCTACAATAAAAGCATGTTCGTCGCAACATAGTATTGTTTTTTGAATTTTATTTTGACAATAGTATGATTGCGACAATATTGCTATTGTTGAAATGTAACAGTAGTATTATTGCCAAATTTAGAAACGAAAATATGGTTGTAGCAACAACATAAACATGGTTGGTGCAACAAAAGTATTGTTGTTTAAAATTTACGTTAACAAAAATTTGATTACGGCAATCATAAAGTATGGTTCCGACTATGAACATAACAAAACAGGTTTTATAGAGCATACATGTATGTGGGTGCGTATGTTTTTTGATATACAAAAAAAAAACACATACACACGTTACAGTGAATGATTACTGTCCATTAAAAAAAAAAAAAAAAAAAAAAAACGGAAGGTAGATCGAGGGATTTTTGTTGTGCTTACTTTGTTCAGTGAAATACTCTAATACCGACTGGTTCTCGTTTATTGAAAATCTGCCTGCACTTAAGTAAATAGTCATTGATCATTGTTTAATCACATTCGTTACTTGGTGTCTACGGATGGTGAAGAAGCATTCACCCCTGCTGGCTACTAAAAGTATTATTGACGGTTGGAATATATATTTTTGTTTCTTTAATGAAATGTTTAATAAAATCATGGCCTCAAATCTGGCTATGAACTAAAAGTTATGCAATTTAAAATTACACACTTAATAAAAATCTCTATTTTTGAATATCAACAATAACCAATCCTAATAAATAATTTTGGGGACCATAGTATGGTTGAGTGTGAATCATACTACGGTTGTGGGGATCATAGTATGGTTGCGTGTGAATCATAGTATGTGATGTGAGGATCATACTATGGTTGTATGAGAAACAAACTATGGTTGTGAGGATCATAATATGGTTGTGGTGACCATAGTATGGTTAAGTGTGAATCATACTATAGTTGTGGGGATCATAGTATGGTTATCTGTGAATAATACTATGGTTGTGGGGATCATAGTATGGTTATGTGTGAATCATACTATTGTTGTGAGGATCATAATATTGTTGTGTCACAAACATATACCCAACAATAGTATGATCCTCTTCGAATATTGTCCCACCAACCATACTTTTTTTCTGCGTGTAGTTCAGATAAATACGGTGAAACTACCGAGTAGCGAATACAAAGTATTAAGTATGCTTAATTAAGGTATTTTATTCATTTAATTAAGGTATTTTATTCATTTACGAAAAATGTTCAAAAGATTTTTTTCACGAAAGATTTGCATTTTTTTTTTGATTTTGGAACTGTATCTCGTTTTAAAGTATACAGAAATTTATCTTTTTAAAAGAAATATATTAATCCGAAAAATAAATACGTCGTTGCTCACACACAAAAAAATTGTACTCAACGGATTTCCTTGCCATACAAAAAATTCCCTGAATTTAAAAGGAATTTCCGCAGTGAATGCATATCTTTTTTTTAATGCAAGCGACATTCAATTTCTTGCTGTTGTGTGGATTTAAAAAATTCATTTTAAGTATGAGCGCATGCATGAATACAACAACACGACACGGCAAAAAAGAAATTCAATTAAAATGTTATTAAAATGTCATTTGGCTGTGAGTGTGTGTGTGTGACGTTTACTTACCGTAACATTATCTTTAAATTTAACCACAACCGTGTGTATACTGGGTGCTGCCAAGGCAAATGCCAGCAAATGTTCATCTTCATTGAGGGCATAACTGGCAATGGTGTTGGCACGACGCCGCACTTCATCACGTATTTGATCGGTTATCACCGAGGGCGGAGATGTTGGAAATCTGCCGGATAAGAATTCCGCAAATTGACGGGCAGCATCTTCAGCGATATCGGCAAAGTCATAGTACTGCAAGACAAACAAGGCATGGATGGCATAAGTAAGGTGGTGACAGTAAAAATATTAAATAAATGTAACTCATACGCCCCGAGGGACAATAATCATAACAAAAAGTATTTATTTATGTTTGTATGTTTGTATTCACACATTCATACATGCGATTATCGAAGTTTATTTATGTTTTATTTAATTAACGTAATAATGCTGTTATTTCTTTATTGTTTTTCCTGTCATTGTGCAACATCGAATTACATGTTTGCACAATAAATATTTATAATAACAAAAACATAAAAATCATGTAAAGCTTTATCTATACGGATTTATATTCCGGCATATGAATATTGCTATTGTGCAAGACAAAAACAAAAGGTAAACACTTATTGAGTATTTTTATGGAAGCATAGTAGGGTGGAATGCGACAACGCGCAATGGAATATTTTCTTCTGAACGTAAATATCGACTGAGGACTGCAAAAGTGGAAAATTTCAAAATTGTATTTAACACTAGAGTGTTAAAAAAAATCGGCTATTTTAGAATGTCGGTCATCGGTTAAATCGAAAAATCAGTTTTTTTTAAAACTCGGTTTTCGGTTATTTTCTAGCATAATCCGCGAAACAAATTATTGGGATTATGAAAGCAAGTGGACAAGTTCCAGTCGATTGAGACCACGTTCATATATCCTTAACCATAGACCTTTCATTTTTAAGCATTTTCGAGGCATTGCTGAAAAAATTCCACTCATTTTCTCAAAGGTATCGGAAGGGCGTGGTTAGGAATCCGGTAGCTGGCTTACCAGCTGAGGTACTGCCGAGCCAGTTGTGGCAGTCATATAAATGATATTGTGCTTCATTATTAAATGACAAAGTTCAACTTTTCCAATAAAACTAGAAATTTGAAGAAAAAAATCAGTGCCTTTTTTACAGCCGATTCCAATTTAAAATTTTAAATGTCCTACCCTATATTTGTAAAAATTAAAAGTAAATAATTTGTGCCACAAAATTATCATAGCTATCACCGTATATCCCACTTTCCATGAGAATTATTAACATTTGGTGATTGGAACAGAATGTCCTTTCGAAGGAGTGAATTACTTCACAGGCTTATAAGATAAGGTTTGATGTTGTTTGTCATATGGGAAAAGAAAAGTATGTCAGTGAAGTTAAAGCTAACACATCCCAGTCTGGTAGACGCATTTTTCGCCATTGGTGTGGACAGCTCATCGGTAACATATATTGGTGCTCTACACATTTAACGATCTATATATACGAAAAATTCCTTTTGTTCAACAAAATTGTTGTACTCTGTACTGATTGCCAACTTACTAGTTTTCTATGTGTATAGTTGATACAAGGGTGGGCTAAAAGTTACCATGGGGTTCAAAATTTTATAAATTTTTCGTTTATATATTTTTTAGTACTTTTTTCATATTATATATAACAATTGGAGAATTATAAGTACTCGTAAGGGATAGAGAGATTCACAACTGAACAAAGAACCAGAATATTAAAATTTTAATATTTAAATCAGCGATCAATGATTTTAACGCAGTGATGAGTGATGAAGCTCATTTTTATTTAAATAGCTAAGCAGAACTGTAGGTTCTGGGGTTCTGAAAATCCATGATCCATTCATCAACGCCAGTTGCACCCCATTAGGTGTACAGTATGGTGGGGGACCACATCTGCAAATATCATTGGGCCTTACATCTGCGAATCTCATTGGGTCTTACACTTTCATCTTCGAGAATGAAGATGGAAGTGCTGTAACCGTAAATGGAGAGCGCTATCGGTTAATGATAAAAAAAAAATGTACGTCCTGCTCTAGAAAACGGAGCCACTGCCCACATTGTCCGAGACACAATGTCACTTTTAAGTCAAATTTTTGGAGAGCAAATAATTTCCAGAAATTCGGAAATTATTTGGCCAGCGCGATGTGAACAAGCCTGAGAAAATTTTGAAAGATGTTATGGAAAATGCTTTAAAACGAGCCCATCATTGCGACTATGTTCTTTGGGGTTATTTGTAGGAGCGAGTATATGTGAACAAGCCCGAGAGAATCCTTCAACTCAAGTCCAACATTGTTGCAAATTCGAACGCTACAGCCACAAATTTTGAAAGATGTTATGGAAAATGCTTTAAAACGAGCCCATCATTGCAATGCTGAATTCGGGGTCATTTAAGTGACATTATTTTTCATACTCAGTGTAAAAAAAATTGCAGTATGTATACGAAGGCTGCTAAATGTATTTCTGGCCTAATAATGAATGAAAATGCGAATATTTATCATCAAAAATGGTTTTATTGTTTTTCAAAGTATTCTCCAGCATGATTTATACACTTTTGCATGCGCTCAAACCAATTGTCGAAGCACTTTTTCCACTTCGATTGAGACACCCAAAACATGTTTTTTTTTTGGCGATGAAAATCGTTGACCACGCATTTTTTTCTTGATGTGCGGGAATAAAAAGAAGTCGGATGACCCATCAATTCGACGTTTTGACCGGTCAAAATGGCGCTGGTTGTAGCCGATGTGTGAGAGCTCGCATTGTCATGGAGCACAATGATTCGTCTTCTCTTGTTCGTTTTTCGAATTTCTCCGAAGACATCAGGCAAACAAATTGTGGTGTACCACTCAGAATTGACCGTCCTACGTTGCTCAAGCGGAACAGTCGCCACATGACCAGTTTTACCGAAGAAACAGGCGACCATTAGCTTCGAAGTGTTTTTTCTACGAACAACTTTCGTTGGATTTGGCTCGTCTTCCAAGACCCACACGGTCGATTGCTGTTTTGTTTCGGGCTCATATGCATAGATCCATGATACGTCACCCGTGACGATCTTATAAACGTTTTTTGAAGCACAGCGATCGCATTTTTTCACAATTTCTTTGCTCCAATCGACGACACGAGACTTTTTTTGAGCGATTGTCAAATTGTGAGGGATCCAACGAGAACAAACCTTTTTTTACGGTCAGGTGTTCATGCAATATCGAATTATGCTGGTGGAAAAAATGCCCAAGGATGCCTCACGGTATGTCACATGACGATCTTGCACTATCAGTTCACGCACGGCATCAATGTCCTCTGGCACAACGGCCGTTTTTGGACGACCTTCGCCTTTGAGCGAAGGTCGGCCACGATTGAATTCGTTAAACCAGTTTTTCACAGTGCTATAGGATGTTGCTACATCGCCATACAAAGATTTAAGTTCATCGATGCACTCTTGTCGTGTTAATCCACGAAAGTTGTAAAAAATGATCGCACGAAAATGTTCACTAGTTAATTCCATTTTTTGCCAAATTGATTTTTTCAAGCTACTGTAAACAACACAAATGATGGTCGTACGTCAAAACGTTCTGAGTACGTTTATGCTAAAAAATATCAAACTTTTTAATGGAAATGGCAGATAGGACGAAATATATAGCAACCCTCGTATTATATAATCTTAGAAGAAAATAAAAAAAAATAATAAACGAGAAAGTTATTAAAGTTTAGCACATCAAAACACAAAGTTTTGAAACCAATACTTTAAACAAAGAGATTACATTATATATTTAACATACTAGTGCACAATATTTGAAAACAATTTGGTGACAGACCGTCTAAAATCGTTATTAAGTCTTATCTAGAACTACTCGAGAACTTCAATACGAGCCAGTCGGATATCGCCGACTACGAGATACCGCCCGCCACACTCTATTGTTCGGTAGATTTCGCGCCACTGTCTAGATTTGGAGCAATGTCAGAATTAAAATGCGACTTTATCATTGGGGGATATATTTTAAGGGGCTACATATGATATGGCCAGATTTCACCAGGGAAAGTTTTAAGTCGCACCAAACGCGCTATGCCTTATATGAGCTAGAACGAATATATTAAAAGATGGACCAAAGATCGAGCTTTAGTAGAAATGGCTTTAAGTAGCTAGTTACGTACTCACGATCGAGTATAATTTGTGCTCCTAGAGCTGCAGCACCACAAGTCGTAAGAGAACTTTGTATTTTTTTCGCGAAACACATGCAGAATATTTTTACGGTGTTCTATTGGATTCCTTTTTTATTTTATCACATTCAATCACATCGCCTTGGTAAAAAGCATCTTCGTTTGTTACAAATTCAACCCACTGTGCTTAATTGTTGACTGGCTGGTGCACACGGCGAATGAGTAACAAACAATTAATTAGATATTAATCATACGCACGCCATACGTACATATGTCACAGAGTGGAAACAAACTACAAAGACAGGGGAAAAAATAAACAAACAAAACCAACAACACACACAGCAACAATAATAAAGAGCATAAAAACCCTAAATGAATGTAACACGATAATTTATAGAACGCAAAAAATAAATAGCAACGCACACAAACACAAAAAACGAAACTAACAACAGAAAAAGGAGAAAGAAAACAAACAAAACTTTAGCATAATGCCTCTCATACACCTTTCAAGTCACATGATGTCATCATGTCTTGAGCAAATACTAAGCATTTACCGAGCGGTTACTCACTCGCCGGCGGAGGCTTACAATGCGGAAGGAGACGGGGGATTTCGGGGGGCACTGCGTGCAGCAGAAGAATGGGGGTTAAAAGGTATAAAGGTTATTGTTGTTATTGTGTTTTATTTTTCGTTGCTGTTGTTCACAACATTTGCCATTTGCGATAAATGCCAGCGATTTGAATTGTTCTCTCAAAAGGATAATGCAACGTTAACCTGAATTTGGTGAAAAGAACTCTTATACGAATACGACAAGTAGAAGTAGGGGTATGTAAGTAGGCATGTATGTATGGGTATGGGTGTGAGAATATGTTGAGAGGCAGAAAACAACAACAATAGAAACACCACCCTCACCTCAACAATAAAGAAAGAATGAAATCTTTTAAAATGCTTGACATTATTTTTTTTTATTTGACAAAAGCACCAAACTGTTTATATGCTCCGTTCATACATAACTTACTTATGTACGTATAGGAGCATTTAAAGGGTTCTCCAATAGACATGAAACAATTTTGTGCTTTTAAACAAGCACATCCTTACACTTTTTTGTCAGTCAATTAGTCAAACGCCAAAAAAGTATGTACAATGCCAGATAATTATAATTGTTAATATATTATTATAATTGTTTACAATGCGACCAGATAATAATAATTGTTTTTTCTATTATTACAATTCAGAAGCTGTCAAAGTTACTAAGGTCAGTCAGCTGTTAAAATATTCAACAAGGTTTGCCATTTCATCACACATTGTTTCAAAGTGTGAAAAATATTAAAGAAATAAATCTTTATTCCTGCTCGTCTGTACAAAGGTAAAGTGAATTTCGCCTCGAAATCGGTCGTCGTTATCGCTTCGTGTACAGGCAATCCGTCACACCTTGGAAAAGTTTGAGCATGAGTAAACATTTATTTTTTGGAATTTAAGCCACTGAACAGACAGATTTTGTTGCGAAGTGAAAAAAAACAAAGCTGCTGTTGGGGCCAGTATAAAAAAACCCATAACAGTCGATGCACAGCCGATTAGCTTAATTTGTTATTCGCCAGAGAACTAACCTAGCTTGTTTTGCTGACGCATGGATTGTAGACGGGCGCCCGTAGACAACGTGTGCATTCACTTATTGGTAGATAGCCGGTGAGCTGGATTTTAACCAAATAATTTACTTATCGGGCGAGCGGATATGACAAAAAATATATTAGCATGACATTATTGCTGCCGGATGTCGGGATGTCGATCAGGACAGACTTTTATTGGAATTCGGGATTTTAAAAACTGAGATCCCGGGTTCCTTCATGACTTCATAATCGGACATTATATCTAACTACGTCGTTGCCGTCAATTATGGATGTCGATCAGGACTGGCCTTTTCCCGGGGTTCGGAACTTAAAAACTGAAATAACGGGTTCCCGGAATTTTTTGGATTGCTGGATTTTTCGGAAATTTTTGGTATTCCGGGATTTTTTGTTATATTGGGATTTTCTTAATAATGTGGTTTTTTCTATTGTTTCATATATAAATAAAAATTTCTACTTTGGAAAACATTTTATTGTCCACTTTTACGGCAACAAAAAACAAAAAGAACTTCATTCTTTTGTATGTTAATATAATAAATTATTTCACTAGCTAAAAAAAACAAAACAAAATAGCATAAAAAAGTGCTAACAGATCAATTGATGAATTGAAAAATCATCGCTTTAATAAACTTCTCTAGAAAATAAGAGAATCTAAAGTTTCACAAGACACTCCGATCGTATTTTATTACCAGTATATACCGTCGAAGGAAACCATATCGAATAATAACCGCTAGACTAAAACTTTAAGCAAATGTGTATGTAGCTGCATGCAACTTGAAACCAGGTATCTTTAGCAGCTTCCAAATTAAACAACTTCATTTCTCTTCCCTTATTGGACTATATACAAATGTCGGTGTGAAGTGACTTTGTATGACTCTCACACTTTTTGGCTATTAAGACATTATCTAATTTTAACGAATCCTCAACTGAGACTCTGTTTAACCATATAAATTTACAATATTAAAAATTAGAGGTTTCTCAGGATTTATTTTCATGTATAACAAATTTCGGAATTTTCCATTCCCGAAATTTCCCTAATGTGTCAACCACTTCAAATGCCAACATTAAGATTTGACCGACTACTTTAAGATCTGTGATAACCCCTACATAAAAAATTAGTGTAGTTTGAAAATTAAGTCAGTATCAATTTAATTCTTCGTCTCATACACAATTTAAAAAAAACACAGGTAGACAAATAAAGTTCGGGTGTGTCAAAGCCTCCATAATAAATTAATAACGTCCATAATAAATTACGGTCCGATATAAAAATATTGTCAAGAGGACGTTGCACCGATCTCTTTTCTTTCAAAGTGCCTTTCTACATCAACATCGTATATATAAACTGCATATCGGTAATACTTAGTAGGGACATAAATACTGTTACAACATTGAACACACCCATTTCAATAGTAGAACTGAACATACCCCGTTAATGTCATATGGGGTTTGAAAGCTAACCTCAATAGCGTTAGTCTGTAACGGGATTTTAAAATTGTTTCAACTTTCATCATGGAGTGGTCAGATAACGAGAACCGTATCGTTGTAATAGCGCTTTTCAAGTGTGAAATAAAAAAAAACGATATTTTCAAAACGCTCCGGCCACTAGAGATTAGCCGCATGTTCGTCAACCGATGCATAAAACTATTTGAGGAGACTGGAGATGTAAAAGTCCGCCACCGGTCGGGCCGCCCACGATCTGTTCCAACACCGCATGTCATAAATGCCGTTAAATCACGAATTCACAGAAATCCGCTCCGAAAACAAAAAATCATGGCCCGTGAGATGAATATCACACAAAAGTCCATGAGTCGAATCATTAAAAAAGCCTTAGGACTAGGGGCTTTCAAACGACGTACCGGACATTTATTGACTGCAGCTTAAAAAAATAGGATTAAAAAATGCAAACGCCTTTTGGTGAAGCAGGCTGATAACTCGGACAGAAAAATTTTGTTCACCGATGAAAAAAATTTTACCGTTCAGGAAAAATTTAATAAGCAAAATGATAGAGTGCATGCGTGGTCATCTAAGGAAGCATCTGAACTGATCCCAAGGGTGGGAAAGGGTTATCACCCAGCTTCAGTTATGGTTTGGTGGGGTGTCTCTTACGATGGGGTCACTGACCTGCATTTCTGCGAACAAGGAGTCAAAACATCGGCCAAAGTTTACCAAGAAGCCTCTTAACAATAATCTGTCCCAAAACCAGCCATGGACCTTTCAGCAGGATTCTGCGCCGGCCCATAAGGCTAAAACGTCCCAGGCCTGGCCTCGAAACAAATTTGCCGGCGTTCATTTCCTCTGTAGAATGGCCCTGATTTGAGCACATTGGATTACAAATTGTGGACGGTTTTAGAGGACAAGGTTTGTCACAAAAGATACCCCAACATTGGATCTCCTAAGACTGCTTTGGTTCGAGCTGTGGCCAATTTTCCAATGGACGAGGTTCGTGCAGCTATTGACGATTAGCCAGTGCGACTTAAGGCGTGTGTAAAGGCAAAAGGCGGACATTTCGAATAAGTAGATTCTTTTTGGATCATTCTTCTTTTTATATCAATAAATATATTAACAAATAATTGATCCAAAAACATTCAGTACTTTTTATTTTACAGCATAAAACGTGTGTAACAATATTTATGTTCCTACTCAGTACATCACGAGATATAGCCTTCACAGTTCAGGTTTCTATGGACAGGGCCGCACCCTTTTGTCCAGTTTTAAGACAATTCAGTCTATAAAATGCTTATCATTGCTTTCATTCTGTTAACATTTTATATATCCAGGCATATAATTTTTTAAATGTGACGTGGCACCGCCTACTTTTCCTCCAGGATGTGTTTCGATCCATGCCAACATCATACGAGTACGTTCCAAATACCACCGTCATATATCCAAAAATTTAATAATATATTTACTTTTTAAGTTCAGAGATTATTATAGCACAGTCTATAACAATTTCCTAGTCAAAGATTTCATTCTTTGTAAATTTTATAACAGTCAGTGTAAACTACTTTGACCATAAATGCGATTTTTAAAAGGAGCGTGGGACCGCCCACTATTCATTCAGGGTGTGTTTCGATCCATGCCAACATTATATATCGGAAAGATCATATTTAAATTTCCAATAATTGAGATATTGTCTTTTTAAGTTTAAAAATGTTGATCCTCCAGAGGTTGACTCAGTCCTTGTGTCGGGAAAATGTTTACATCTTGACCGATCTGCCCCATTTTTTACTTTTTTACACCAACCGTTTCAGTCCATCAACACAAGTTTCTGAAAAAAATGAGCCACGTAGATTCAATAGTGCGACCTGAAGTTTTCTTTCACTGGTAGATAGATGGGCATTTTTCTGTCTGCGAATGCACTCACATCAACCCTGTGTTAGTTAACTACTTTGACCATAAATGCGATTTTTGAAAGGAGCGTGGCACCGCCCACTTTTCATTCAGTATGTGTTTCGATCCATGCCAACATTAGATGATCCAAATATCATAGTCATATTTCTAATAATTCATGAGATATTGTCTTTTTATGTTTAAAGATGTTGTTTTTTCCTTAGTTGACTCAGTCCTTGTGTCGGGAAAATGTTTAACCCTTAAACGATCTGCTCCATTTTTAATACCAATCGTTTCAGCCTATCAACACAAAAATGTTTACCTCCCAACCGATCTGCCCCATTTTTAACATTTTAACATCAACCGTTTTAGTCAATCAACACACGTTTCTGCAAAATTTGAGCCACGTAGATTCAATAGTGCGACCTGAAGTTTTCTTCCACTGATGGATAGACGGACATTATTCTGCCTGCGAATGCATCTATAACAACCCTGTGTTAGTCAACTACTGTGGACATAAATGCGATTTTTCAAAGGGGCGTGGGACCGCCCAATTTTCTTCTAGGATGAGTTTCGACCGATGCCAACATCATATGTTCCAAATATTATAGTCATATTTCTAATAATTGATGAGATAATGTTTTTTCCTCAGTTGACTCAGTCCATGTGTCGGGAAAATGATTACCTCTTAACCGATCTGCCCCATTTTCAATACCAATCGTTTCAGTCCATCAACAAAGGCTTCTGCCAAAATTTCAGCCACCGAGACTTAATAGTGCGACCAGGTGTTTTATTTTCACAGGCAGATAGATGGGCATTTTTCTGTCTGGGAATGCATCAACAAGTACCCTGAGAGAAATTGCGACGATGGCGATAAAAAAATTTTGAATGCTTTCCTTTTTCAATTATTTAAAGCATTCGGTGATTGCAACAGTAAGTCTTCTCGTGCAACGGATTTTTTTGTAGTTCTTACCGATTTTTTAGCGACATTTAATCAGGCTGTGAGCTTTTTACATCTTGTTGATGTAAACCCATCGTTCGGATCTATAAAAACTTTTGCTGTCAACAAAGACAAGTTCTTAGACTTATGATAACGAACAAAATATTTGAATATTTTTAAAAAAAATTATACGTGTAAATTTATCTCACTCTTATGCACATACATACGTACATACCGACTCTGCACCACATAGTCTATGCTTTTGTTGGGCACATTTTGGCCTGGCCCTTTTTTTAAGCTTCAATCTGGTTAACTGGGTTAACCTACAAACACACATACGAGTACATCCTTTGCACACATCACATCGTTTCTGCCATTCACTTTTACTTTTACGAGTGCAAAATGTTTTGTCTGCATGTGTGTGCGTGTGTCTTTTATATTTTCAGTACACTTGTGTAAGTGGCACACACACATTTATACACATACATATGTATGTATGTGTATATGTGGGTATAAGAGTCGTGACACTACAGAGTCTGCATATGACGACATACGATCAAAAATCAATTTTCGTCAATTGAAAATTGATAAAGATGATGTTGTGACACGCCAACTTTATACATATGCATGTATATGTACACAAGTGTGGGTGAGTTGATACACACAAACACATAAAGTAAAACACGATTCACCCACAAGTGAATACATACATCTATAACGGACATATGTACATATATATGAATGTATAAATTTACGGTGAAGATACGTAAAAACTTTTCATTTTATTAACACGTACTCGTCGTACAACGATAAAAGTGCTTGTGACAGACAAAGCATCTGTTAAAAAGTGCAACACTTTGTTTCCGTTTCCAGTTTGAGCGATCGAACGAATTACAAAGTAAGTTTTCCCAAAAACAGAAAAAAATAGTTCACATATAATTTGAAAGTGAAAGAAGTGATGACGGACACACATACGTTTGTATGTATAAACCAATTTAGACCAAAAGTTGGCCATACTTTGTTTTGACGTCACCGAATCTGGGACAGAGAGCGAGAGAGAGAAAAAGAAATTTATTGGCAATCAACTTTTTGCGGAGAAAAAAGCATAAAATCCAATTTGATCAAAGTTTGAGTAAATTGACATGTCATTTCAAATTTTTAATTTGTATAACAAGTAAAAACTGATATGAGTTCATTCGTACGAAATCAAACTTGAAATTCATCTAACATGAACAGGTCAGAGCATAGGCAGAGTAAAGTGCTCAGAGTTAAGTTTAGGTGAAATGGAACTAACTTATTTCCATTTCACCTAAACTTTCACCTAAAACTACAACTGACTGGCCTGGTTTTCAAAAATGGGTTGGCTGAAACTTAAAGATATTGAAAACGTTTATCTTTACAGATGGTGGAACTTGTCACATAGCTACGTAGAGTCTTCTTTATTTACGCTTAACACCCTGTGGAGCATAATGCGTCTACAAAGTTTATCTAAGCTATGCTATCATTATTTTATTCCAGCTATGTCCGCTGCTCTCTACATTCTTCATCAGACTCCTTTTCTAAGTAGTCTTTGGTCGACCCTTTTTTCTGTGTTCTTGGCGGCATACATAGCCAAAGTTGATATGAAATAATAAGCGTGAAAATTCCCCAATAAACTAATTTCGGAAAATTTCGCATTTTATTGGCCCCGAAACTCTCTCAATCTTAATGCTCGTATTTTTTTCTTGTGCGGATATTGACAACAGGAAATTTTCAAAAAAAAAAATGATTTGAATGATTTTAAACAACAAATGAGGAAATTCTCACTGCAAGTCTCCAGGCGGAAATGAATACCATTTTCATTAGATGTGGCCAAGCGTAGGTTCGTGCATCATAATTCATTTACATTATAATACTGGTTAGATTTAATGATTTTCTATTAGTTTTTAAATGAACAGAGAAAAACTACCCGTAGAAAAAAAGTATGGTTGGGATAACAATATTCGAAGAGGATTATACTATTGTTTGGTATGTGGTTGTGGTATTATGATCCTCACAACAATAGTATGATTCAAAAACAACCATACTATGATCCTCACAACCACACTATGATCCTTCCAACAATAGTATGATTCACACATAACCATAATATGATCTCTACAACCATATTTTGATCATCAAAACCAGAGTATGTTTTATATACAACCATAGTATGATCCCACGCAACCATGTTATGATCCCAACAACCATAGTATGAACACACTCAATTACACCATAATCCACTAAAATTATTAATTAGAATTGGGTAAAGTTGTCAACGATAGATTTGAATTATGAAAATTATTTAAAAATACATCAAATTCAGTATAATAGGAGTGATTTATTTAACAGTTGAAAAAATCAATTTAAAAAACATAAGCGTTTTTATAAAAAATATTTCAGTTAAACAAATCCAATGCAGTTTGTTTGAAAAATTTTAATTCCCATATAAAAGGTACTATTATTGCATTAGATTCGTTAAATTAAGATTGTTTTAAAAAGCATATTCAAATGAAGAAAAATTAAAATCATACAGTATGATTGCCGTTATCATATTATTGTAAACATAAAATTCAAAAAACAATACTTTTGTCGCCCCAACTATAATTATATTGTTGCTACGAGGGTTGCTATATATATATATAATTCACTTTGTGTTGCCTGGCGCCATCTGATATTTCCATTGGAAAGTTTGACATTTTTTAGCATAAACGTACTCAGAACGTTTTGACGTACGAACATCATTTGTGGTGTGACTTGAAAAAAACAATTATGCAAAAAAAATTTAATTAACTTGTGAAAATTTTCGTGCGATCATTTTTTACAACTTTCGACGTGGATTATCACGACAAGAGTGCTTCGATGAACTTAAATCTTTGTATGGCGATAATGCACCATCCTATAGCACTGTGAAAAACTGGTTTAATGAATTCAATCGTGGCCGACGCTCGCTCAAAGACGAAGGTCGTAAAGGTCCTCCAAAAACGGCCGTTGTGCATGAGAACATTGATGTCGTGAGTGAACTGATAATGCAAGATCGTCATGTGACATACCGTGAGATAGAGGCATCATTGGGCATTTCTTCTACCAGCATACATTCAATTTTGCATGAACACCTGGCCGTAAAAAAGGTTTGTTCTCGTTGGATCCTTCACAATTTGACAACCGTCAAAAAAAGGCTCGTGTCGATTGGTGCAAAGAAATATTGAAAAAATACGATCGCGGTGCTTCAAAAGACGTTTATAATATCACCACAGGTGACGAATCATGGATCTATGCGGATAAGCCCGAAACAAAACAGCAATCGACCGTGTAAGTTTTTGAAGACGAGCCAAATCCAAATGGTCGCCTGTTTCTTCGGCAAAACTGGTCATGTGGAGACTGAAGTCTTCGGAGAAATTCGAAAAACTAACAAGAGAAGACGAATCATTGTACACCATGACAATGCGAGCACTCACACATCGCCTCAAACCAGCGCCTTTTTGACCGGCCAAAACGTCGAACTAATGGGTCATCCGCCGTACAGCCCTGACTTGGCACCCAATGACTTCTTTTTATTCCCGCACATCAAGATAAAAATGCGTGGTCAACGATTTTCGTCGCCAGAAGATGCTGTTAAAGCGTTCAAAAACCATGTTTTGGAGGTGTCTCAATCGGAGCGGGAAAGTGACAATTGGTTTGAGCGCATGCAAAAGTGTATTAATCATGCTGGAGAATACTTTGAAAAACAATAAAACCATTTTTAATGATAAATATTCGCATTTTCATTATTAGGGCAAAAATATATATCGCAGCCCTCGCAATATTCGGCAGTCCAATAACATCCAATAATGTGTACGACTGTGCAGAGTGATGATAGGGGACTCAAAATATACTGTATAGAACAAGTCCACAGATAAGGGGACAACATGTCTTGCTTCCCCAGAGGATCAGTTAGGATAAATGAGGAACGAGGAAATGGCAAAGCTACCGACTACATCTGCTACTACAGTGTCAACATAATATAACATAACATAACAATTAACGTCCGTTTCTAGTTGAAGAACAGCTTGTACCATCCTCGACACCATCATTAAAATTCCTTAAAGGATTTAAGGGTAAAAATATTTAATTCATTCACCATAGGAATATTCAAACAAGTCGGTCAATAGACACCAATTAAACGTATGGAAACATTAAAAAATAAATCTAAGTTTTGTCTAGCTGTTTATAATTGTCCTAAAATGGATACAAAACCCTATTAAAACTTACCGGTTCTGCGGGGATTTCATCCAAAACTTTCCGTTCGCATTTCTCTTCCGCAATGGCGGTAGGGGTGGTCATCGTCGTCGACGTCGTGGCATCAGTAGTAGTGGACGTTGACGTAGTCGTGGTGGCCGCTGTCGTCGTTGCATGTTTAGTGGTGCTACGCTTGGAGGCCGTACTCTTTTTCTGCTTGCCCAAATCCTCAACCATGTTCAAGGACGATATAACATCGGACGTGGGTATGATATCATCAAACTGTAAGGCTGGCTGCAAAGTCACCCGATCGATATCGCGTTCCTGATGGTGATGCTTTTGTTGCTGCTGCAATTGGCGTTGTCGCTTCAATTCCTCCTCGTGCTCCTTTTGAGCTTTCTTATAGTAGGCCAACAGCTGCTGTTCATTGCTATTGACATCAATATCCTCGACGGCCATGCCATCATCATCTCTATTGACTATATCGTATTTGATAATGGGCTCATATGTGGAGGCAGCCGAAACAAACCCCACAACGCTCGTCGAAAATGCTAAGGTGGTGGCGGTGGCAGCGGCGGTACTGCTGGCCAATGACCGTAACGGCGAGTTGCTCAGCAGCAGTTTAGTTGGATGACTTAGGGACGACAAACATGTCAGAGCAACAAGAAAAATTAACCACAACTTGTTCAGACACCGCTTAAATGAGAACTTAAACAAATTCTTTCCGTCAGCTCTCGCCGATCGCTTTGGCGGGGTATTTAGTTTGAGTATTTCCGATTTGCAGGCTGTTTCCGGTGTATTAAACGTTTCCGTTCTCGACTTTAATGCCACTCGTACAATATTATTTCTAGGGGTTTTGTGGTGTTCTTGTTGTTTATGACACGGCTGTTCGCGGCGATGCCGCCTTTGGGTTACTTGGCCACTTTGGAAAGGATTGTTGCTGTTGTTGTTGGGATTGTTTTTCTGTTTGTTGTTGGTGTAATGTAGCAGTAGTGGTGTTTTTCGTTGAAGTTTTACTAAATATTGCTGTAGTTTTGATGGTGGTGGTGGTGCTGCTGCTGCTGCTGGTGATGATTGTGGTTCATTGTATACGTTTGGTTGGATAGCTGTTGCTCGGCTGTCCACCGTTGTTGCGGTCCTATACGACGATTGTCTATGGTGACATTTTCGATGGGTCTGTTGCAGTTGCAATTGCTGTGAGGCCAAATCAACGGCATTTCGCTTCCTTACGCCCATATCACCGACCGTAATTTATTCGATTCGAAGTGAGAAAGTTAAACAATTCCAGTGACAACGTAACAAGCGTTATTGGCGGCAAACGCCTCTTGGCCCAATGCAATTGCGTAGAGTTTGTAGTTGCGGTCTTACAATTTATCGTCGTGGTCATCTGAAAAATCCAAGAAGAAAAAATTCAAAAGATTTAGGTTTAGTACAATTTAAGTAGTTTCATTTAAAATATATTTATGGATTGGCATGTGTATTAAGCAGAGTTGCCACATACTGAATATTAATAAACTAATTAAAAAACATTGGTCTGATTAGTTTTGTATTTAAAGGCAAGTTTTTTACAAAATGGCCAAAGAAGTGGATTCCCACTGGAACTACAGACATTACTTTGCGAAAAAATGTTCCCTTGCCATCAGCGAATATTTTCAAACATAATAAATATTCGGTTAGACAATCCACAAGATGATAAATGTGATCAAAGTATTGGTCACACAACAAATAGATCGGTAGATCAAATTTTATAGCAGTTTGGTGTAATATAAAGCGTCTGCTTGAAATTACATTTAACAAGAAAAACACTTCATTCTTATCGGCTTGAAGTTTAAATATTTATATTTTTTTTCAATAAGCCAACATTCAAGCCAAAAAAAAGTTTTCCTAAAAAACAACACTTTATTATAAATTGGTTGGTACAATTAATTATCCGCAAAATAACCGTTTGCCATAACCACCAGTGAGGACAACTTGACATATTTCCGCTTTTTACAGGTATGGCCGATCTATGGTTGTGTACACAATACTTTGATCATATTTATCATCTAGTGGCATGTCGTTCTGACTATTCATTACGATTAAAAACATTCGGTGATAGCATGGGAAATTCTTCTTTTTCAACGGAATTTTTGTAGTTCCGACAGATTTCCAACTATCGTTTCTCTGCGTGAAGACATTAAATTCCTGGATGTTATGACCAGCCATCCTTTTACTTTTATGGTGCGAAACCAAAATGTTTTTGTCTCTACTGAACATTTTAATTTTTGTGTTAACACCCTTTTGTTAAACAAGTGCAATATGCCTAGTAATTACACAAGCCGTTTATGGAAGTTAAATTCCTTAAAATATCCAAGTGACAACGAGCCAAGGACATGGCAACACTGATATGGTGCTTAGGCGGAGATTGCTGCTCTGCTCATGTCCATTATTTTCAAAGAGTGTTGTTAGACAAATTTTTCAAAATTAAATAACGGCCAAGTGTGCGTGTTTGTCTCCATAAAAGTAACAATGTAAGGATGTTTGAAAGTATCTGTGTGCGAGTGTGTGTGAGCGCACATTCTCACATCTATAGCAGCACAACAAAAGTGCACTCAAGCGTACGTTAAACACTACAGATGTGTTCCCTGCAAACATGTTGACGATTAATAGATGAAGGATCGTCCGCGCGAATACACCGCGAATCGTATTGATGAACTTTAGGAGATGGGTCGCTAAATCATTTCGATGGATTTTCAAGCCTTAAAATTGCTCAGAAAACGGCTGGGTAATGATGGGAAGAATAATCTTACAAGCGAGGTTATCACAATTCTCCCCGACTATTATTTGCCAATGCATCGCATGATCATTATTCAGGCGGAACGTATTGTTAGTGAAACGTATGACGGTCAATTCTGAAATGTATCCAACCATCTGTTTGCCAACAGTGTTCGAAGAAGTGAGGAGAGATAATAAGAGAAGACGGATCATTTTGCATCACGACAATGCAAGCTCTCATACATCAGCTGAAACGATGAACTACTTTACCACTCAAGATGTCGAATTGATGGGCTACCCACCGTATATCCCTGATTTGGCATCCAATGACTTCTTCTTATTCCCTAGCATTAAGAACAAAATGCGTCGTCAACGTTTTTCATCGCCAGAAGCTGCTACACATCTGAAAGAATCACGCACCACCGTTTATCAATTGCCCATGCGCTGCATTTCGATGTTACTTTCTACCATTGCCTAAGCGAAGCTTTTGCAATCTGAGAGACCTCCACAGAATCGCTTAGACATCGCCAAAGCGATTCAGTCGCAATTTGAGAGAATCTAATGGCAAACCAACAGAGATGTTTTTGGCCAAACGAAAAATAAAAAATAGAGAATGAAAAAAAAGTATGTATGAGTTTTATCAAAAAACTTTTATGCAGTAACTCTGAGTGTCGAAAACCGTCAGTCGGTTATGTCCAAACCCGACAGTTGGTTTCTTGGAAGTCGCTAAAACCAGCATGTCGGTTAACTTGGTTTTTTGCTATCGGGGTTTTCAGTTTTTTGATGTATGTAAAATCAAAGAAAATTCATTATTTGCACGTACCTTTTTGGTACCCTTTAACACTCTGTGCAACAGGGTATAACACCGTTCAACACGCTTTTGCACACATGAAGAAGACCTATATATTCGGAATCTACGTCGAAAAATAAACTACCCGTGTGTCCCAGTTTTTCTAGATCAATTCGTATTTTCGCGAAAAATGTGAATATATATTTGGTTAAAAACCACTTATATAGACATATTTTGTATTAACATACAAGTCCATATCCATAAATTTTTTGCAAATATACGAATTGATGCAGATAAAGTGGGATACACGTGTATTTTATTTTTTCCTCCTCTTTCAGAATATACTAATTTTTTTCATGTGTGCAACCAAAAGCTTAAATTTGTCATACAGTGTAATAAGTCACTTTCATGACAAATGTTTGTAACTACCCAAAATATTTGAGCTACACCCATACTAATGTACCGATCGACTTTATATCATAAACTGATTTGATTTAATAAATTTTCCGTCGGTCTTTTGTCAATCTAAAGCTTGAAATCAAACTAAATGTAACAATTATTGTCCTCAATGACATTTGGCAGAAGTAAGTTTGGAAAATCGGTTCGGATTTAGATATAGCACTTACACATATGTACAGGGTGGGCGATTAAACATTTTAAGTTTGAATCGGCTGTAAAAAAGTACTATTTTGGTTTTGAGGATGATTGTTGGGCAGGAGACAAGGAATTTTACCGAAAACTTGTGTTTTCAGTTGAAGCTCATTTTATCTCAAATTTCTGTTTTATTGGAAAGGTTGAAATTTGCCATTTAATAATGGAACACAATATCATTTATATCAACCGATCAACCCATTTTCGTACAGTACATTTTCGATTGTTTCGGGTCGAATCTCTTCCATGGCAACTTAAATTTCATGTTTCAACGCTTCAATTGTCTTTGGATACTTTGCGTAACATTTATCCATAATGGCTTCCCACAGATAATAAACCAAAGGGCTCAAATCAAAGCTCCGAGGCGGCCAATTGACATCACAATTTCAGCTAAATATTCGATTTTCAAAAACAGTGCGTAAAATATCAATGGTTGCGTTAGCTATGTGACATGTAACCCCGTCTTGTAGAAACTATATGTCGTCCATGTCATTTCTTGAATTTTTTGAAAAACAAAAATTCGTTGAGCATGGCGGCGTTGGCTCGCCGTTGATGGTAACGACGGTTCCTTGCTTATTTTCGAAGAAAAATGGCCCAATGATGCCACTAGCCTTAAATCCACTTCAAACAGTGACTCGTTGTGGATGCATTGGCTTCTCAATAGTCACGTGTGGGTTCTCTGAACCCCATATGCAGCAATTTTGACTTATTGACAAAGCCACCGTGATGAAAATTACCTTCATCTGAAAACACGATTTTTCGCTAAAATTCTTTATCTCCTGCCGAACAATCTTCAGCCCATTGGGTTAAGTGAAAATGCAAAGTTCAACCTTTCCAATAAAACCAGATATTTGAAAAAATTATCAGTAATTTTTTTACAGCCGATTAATAAATTTAAAATTTTAATGTTTAACCGATTTTCTGTCCTTAGCACTAGAATCTACATATTAAAATCAAATTTGGAATAGTTCATTACGATCGATCAGTAGCCAGCTCAGATAAGAATTGGTCGTATTGGACTCAAGCGTTTCTGGTTTGTTTGCATAAACCTTGCTTTTCAGTTATCCCCACAAAAAGAAGTCCGGAGCAGTCAAATCAGGCGATCGTGGAGGCCAATCAACATCACCATTTCTTCAAATAACTTGTTATGTGTAGAGGTATCGCAGTAATTCTATTGTACTTTAATATTGTCTATTGTTAATACGGCGGTATATGTACGAGTACGGCGGCGTACATGGTCTTTTGGAAGAAGCTCTTGTGTCAACTGAATCTTAAATGGAAACAAATGCAAATAGTTGTGCAACATTGTGGCCAAAGTTGTTCTTTGTAGGCCAAGCTCCTGAGCACGGCGTCGAATTGAGGTTGATGGAGGGTTTTGAACACTTTTTGAGCAGCAGTAATGTTTTAAGCGGTTCTTGCAGTACGCTGTGTTCCATGCTTGGGCCTATCAGCTAAATAACCTCTTTCTTGGAAATCTTTCACTACACGATAAATAGTGCGTTTTGTTGGCACGTTGTTTCTTCCAAAATTTTCACTAACCTCACCGTCACAGTAATCGATGATTGATTTTTATAAAATGTTTTAACGATTATAACACGTTGGTTTATCGAATATTTTTCTATAATAAATTTGCCACGTCTCTACTTCACGACTGCCAAATATGAACTGGCAAGACTAATGTTTACCAAACTGACGGCAAAATAAAGTAATATACCTTCCCGGCGTACACCCTGTACTTTCACCAGGGGATACTCAGGCGTTTCACAGGCGACAATCGCCGCGATTGTACCCATCATCCAGGCAAATCGCCTGAAATGCTTCTGCAATCAAAAATGTTTGCAGGGTTGCTCGTTGTACGAACGTGTGTGTGAAGTGCCGCTATAAAGGATATTATCATTCTCATCACCATGTGTTTTAGTTGTAAAAGATTGTTTTTCTTCCATCACACTCTGTTACGTCTCTCCCTCTCTCTCTCTCTCTCTTTCCCTAAGTATGGAATGGAATTATACATATTTACACACGCTCATCCACCCAAATAAAATACGTAGATAAGAAAAGATTTTTCCCAACATCCTGAACGCGAGTATGTACAAAAGAAAACATATGTATGCGAATGAGTATATGTTGTATGTATGTACACACATACAAACATATATATAAATTATTTAATTAATATGAATATCATTGTTATATACGATGCTTATACACAATGATTTACCCGATTTTCCCAAAACCAAACAAAAACAGAGAGAGCATTGTATTTTTTTTATTTACATACACTTTTATATATGTCCTCGTATATCTATAAATATGTATTCGTGTCTTAAAAAGTTAATTAACAACCGAATATGCTACTGCTACTACTGCCTCGAAAGGTTTTCTGTGTTCATCACAGAAACTTTGGGGTTTCCGTTTGTGGCTGAGTTTTGTGGTTTTTTTAATTAAAGCATTTATTTCTACAAATAACAACACCGAAATATACTTAAATTTAAAGGGTCCCTCGCCAAACTCTCTCATTTTAAATTGTGTGTGTGTGCGAGTGACAATGAGAGTGTGTGAGTATTCCAAAGTTCGAACGGAATACAATTTTATCATTTCCTTATAACAAGCAAGTGGAAATGGAATAGTGTACCATGGGTTATGAATAAATTAGTAGTTGAAGGTGTGCTTGTCAAACCAAATAATTTGAAAAGCATAATACTCGTAGTAGACATCTTTCATAATACATGGATGCTCCACAAATGATGTACCTTAATGTGGGTCATGCAAGAAGAGTATACGGTTCTACACGCAGAGAAAAATTATGGTTACTATATGGTCACGGCAATAATAATATGTTCTTCGCAATAATAGATTGTTCGTTGCAACCATAGTACTGTTTTTTGAGTTTAATTTTGACAAATTATAAATATATAAATATAAAAATGATAATATGGTTGAAGCAACAATATAAATATGGTTAGTGCGACAAAAGTATTGTTTTTTGGGTTTTACATTAACAATAATATTATAACGGCAATCATACTGTACGAATTCATTCATTTGAATATCTAATCATTACGTATCTAATGCAATAATATTACTTTTTATATGCAAACTAAAATTGTTCGACAAACTGCTATGGCTTTGTTTATCTGAAATATTTAAAATAAATGCTTACGTTTTTTAAACTAATATTTTATACTGTCAAATAAATCACTCCTATTATTTTGAATCTACTTAAATAAATTTTTAAATAATTTCCAAAAAAAAAAATTTAAATAATTTTCATAATTCAAATCTATTGTTGACAACCTAACCCAATTTTAATAAATAATTTTGTGGATCATTGTGTGTGATCATACTGTGGTTGTAAGGATCACAAAATGTTTGTGTTTAAGTCATACTATGGTTGTGAGGACCATACTAAGTGTTAACGCCACTTCAAAAATCTCCCTGATTTGTTATTGTAGATGTGGCATCTCCACTTTAATATTAAGAAAACATTGATTAGTTTTGTTGTTAATTGCTATAAATATTTAACGAAACAGTAGAAATGTCAAGTAGCGTCCCTGAACCTTCGCCATTTTATTCTGAATTACTTACAATTTGGTTCACACGCGGTGCTCAGAAAAAAGTTATTACAATTTCTTAAAAGTTCGTAGTGGTTTCCATACCAAAAAGTATGTTCGACTCATTGCCGATTATTTTCTTTTATAATTCCTAATTGTTTTTTCTTATATAGGAATTTTAATATAAGTACACATTGTGGAATAAATCAAATATTTTTATGAGACTTGTGTATTTTATTCAAAATCCCCGTGGAAGTCACTAGTAAGGCCTCTCTGCCTTTCCAACACTAAGGTTGTATGTGAAACAAAATATTGTTGTGAGGATCATACTATGGTTGTGGAGATTATAGTATGGTTGAGTGTGGTTGTGGGGATCAGAGTATGGTTATCTGTGAATCATACTATTGTTGTGATGATTATAGTATGGTTAGGAGCATCGTAGTATAGTTGCTTTTGAATCATACTATTGTTGTGAGGATCATAACATTGTTGTACCACAACCATATACCCAATCATTGTATGATGCTCTTCGAATATTGTTATCCCAACCATACTTTTTTTCTACGTGTAGCTTAAAATGATATGTAAAGATTAAACTTAGCGAAAATCGTCAACGACTAAGAACGGTGAATTTACTTGAATTTTGTGGTTCTTTTTATTAGAATTGTATAAAACGGGTTTTCGAAATAGGGTGTATCGACATTGACAGTCTGCGGCAGTCTTGTTGCCTAGGATTACTTCGCCAACGATTGCAATCAGCACTTCATGTTGCAGAATTAAGCATTACGTTAAATTGAAATGATAAAAATGTTTTATGAAAACAAGTTGTCGATAAAGCAATGCTTAAGAAGATAAATTTTCTTTATCAATGAACCTTTTGGAAAAAATTTTTGTTAACAAAATTGTCATATACGTAATACAAAAATTTCATAAAATTAAATTAAATTTTGTTTGTGACGTTAGTTTGGAATGGTTTGGTCTATGGATGCATTCAAACTAAACATGTCAGAACTCGTTTAAAAATAGATATAACTTCAATGAGATTTTTTGTGTGTGAAATTTTAGACGATCTGAACTGAAATTAACGAAATGTAAGTTTTATTTCTTGATTATGACCTAATCTAATGTAAACAAATGTATTTGTGTAAATTTTACTATAAATCTAGCTAATTAAAATTAAATGTAATTTTGGCGTTTAATCCATCTCACTGATATTGCTCTTCCTCGTTAAAAAGTGATCCTAGTACATACGATTACCATGATAATAAATTATAGATTTAAGGAATAATTTTTTCTCTATAATACTTGTTTGAAAGATTGGTTTTACCTACAAAATATCCAAAATAAATCGGGGCTAGTAATGAAAATGTATTACAAAAATTACTTGATTTGACCAGATATTGTGGTACGATGGTGTCAGCACGAAGTCTACTCAAGAGAGGACCTGAAATATTGTGTGAGCCATTTAAAATTTGAATCGGCTGTATTCAAATTCGTGTTTTCAGGTGAAGCTCATTTTCATCTCGGCGTTCAGAGAACCCATACGTGCCTATTGAGAAGCAAATGCATCCACAACGAGCCAAAGTTTGGTGTGGATTTTTGGCTGGCGGCATGAGCCGTTACCGTCAACGGTGAGCGTTACCGCACCATGCTCAACGAATTTTGGCTCTAAAAATTCAATGGAATGACATGAACGACATTTGGTCACACAGCGAAGGTAACCATCGATTTTTTACGCACTGTTCTTGAAAATCGAATAATTAGCCGAAATTGTGATGTCGATTGGCCGCCTCGGAGCTGTGTTTTGAGCTCTTTGGATTTTTTTCTGTGGGGAGCCATTAAATGTTACGCAAAGCATCCAAAAAAATTGATTCGTTGAAACATGAAATCGAAGTTGCCATTGAGGAGATTCGAGCCGAAACAATCGAAAATGTACTGAAAAATTGGGTTGAACGGATGAGGTACCGGCGAGCTAGTTCTAGTATGAATGATATGGTGTTCCATTACGAGTATGAAATGACAAAGTTCAATCTTTAAAACAATTAAAGAAATTTTGAATACTTTTTTTCACAAACGATTCAAATTTAAAACTTTAAATCGCCCACTCCTAGGTCAGATTAAGCCCACTTCTGCTACAAAGTCTAGGATTAAGCCGTGGCATTGAAGCCATGGAGACCATACGAATAATATTAAATGTCATATCTCACATACTCGTACAACGCATGTTTATCTAAAGTTAATGTTCAAATACACTTCGAACACCTACGGATTCATTCTAAGGGGTGTTTTTCAGAATAACTGAACTTTAAGTTAAAATAAAGCAAAGAAAAAAGTAGGCAATATTACTGGATAAATAATAGGCGTGTTCTATTGTTTTTGCTTATTTAACGTGTAAGTGGTCGCTAAGGCGTTAACTTCGAAAGTTTACGAAAACATTTTTGAAGTTTCTTAGTATACAAAAACTGATTGGTTTTATGCATCATAAATGTAGAAAAAAAAGTTATTCATGAAATACTATGCCAATACAGTAAATACTAACGGAGTTTACTTAAGCTCGCTAAATGTTATTCTTTAATAACCTTTTCCCAAAATTGTTAATTATTTGAAATTAAAGGCCACTTACGCAAATTGTTTATAGCCTCCTGTAAACAAAGTCATTTCTCTATTCGAAAACAAGAGAGTTGCGAATAGAACACTTCCAATGTTATGACATTAGAAGTGTCAGCCGCCATCGCTGGTGCGTATCTGGAACTACTACGAGGGCATATCAATAATACCATGACTTTTCCAACTTCCCTCGTAGTTATATGAAATGCAACACTGATGCCATCAAGTACCATCTGTTAATAGACTACTGTCAAGTTTTGAGAGAGTGCCGTCATTTAGTTTGTGTTTAACAGTTGTTCAAAACATACAACCTCGTGGATTTTGTTAAAAATGAAAAAAAAATAATTTCGAGTGCTCATAAAATATTATTTTTTGCGGAAAAAAACCGCCAATCAAAGATGGAACAGCTTGATAAATATTATGAGGACTCTGTATCAGCGATTTCAATGATAAAAAAGTGCTTTACAGACTTTCGTTGTGGTCGCACAAGTACAAATGACGCTGAACGTTCTGGGCGGCCAATGGAGGTCTATACACCAAAAAATGTCAGAAAATCCACGATATGGTGTTGGCCGATCGTAGAGTAAAAGTGCGTGAGATTGTTGATGCCATACGCATTTCATATGGCTGTGTGGTTTCGATTTTACATGATTAGTTGGGTTTAAGAAAACTGTCTGCAAGCTGCCTGCCGCGTTTGCCCTCAATTGACCATAAACGTAATCTTGAGACAACTTCAAAGGATTGTTTGAAGTTGTTAAACCGCAATTCAAATCAGTTTTTGCGGCGTTATGTAACTGTGGATGAAACATAGATCCATTGCAATATACCGGAGATAAAGCAGCAGTCTAAACAATAGGTTTCTACGGATGAACTGGCTCCGAAGGCTAAGGTGACTTTTTCAGCCAATAAGGTGATGGCAACAGTTTTTTGGGTTGCAAGCGGGATAATCCACATCGATTACCTTCAAAATGGAAAAACAATAAACGGCGAATATTATGGCAACTTATTGGAACGATTTAACGAGGATTTAAAAAAACGACAACACATGGCCAAGAAAAAAGGATAATGCATTTTTTTCATCAAGATAATGCACGGGTACACTCGTGTGCAGTCTAAGTGGAAAAATTGCATGAATTGGGAAACGAATTGGTACCTCATCCGCCATATTCTCCGGATTTAGCCCCCAGTGACTATTTCCTATTTCCAAACTTTAAGAAATGGCTCGGTGGATAGAGATGCAGCTCCATGGATGAAACTATTGATCAAACAAATGCCTATTTTATGGACCCCGAAAAATCCTATTTTTTAGAAGGGATTCAAAAATTGTAGAAACGTTGGACTAAGTGTATTGAGCTTAAAGGAGATAATGTTGAAAAATATTTTTTTTTGTATAAAGGAATTATTGATATGCCCTCGTATTAACGCAGCATTTGTGAATGTAGTTCGATTGTCCAAATTGCACAAGTTGAATTTTTAAAATCTCGATCCTTTCGTAAAATTATTCAAATGGTGAATACGATGAGCCTATGCTCATTTGCTGAGAAAGGTGCTGAATTCATCGATGTAAGTCATCCTTAACGCTTTGCTAGCAAACAAAACTAAACAAATAACAATAACATCAGTTGTCAGATAAAGCAGTGTTGCCAACATATATTTGTAAACCTGTAAGAAAACACACCTTGTAAAGGTCTAGCCAGCCAATGTAAACAAAGACATGCTAGAGTCGAACGCGTCCAACTTTAATCCATCCGCAGTGAGTTCAATTTTAAATTGTACAAAATTCTTATCTTAAAGATAATTTTCATAACAGATGAAGATTCTTTAAAGAAAAGCAATTAAACGTATTTCACTTCATTTCCAAGCCAATACATTTTCAATATGATTTCCTTTCTTGTCGCCTATTCATTCGTTCCCCATTGCCGGCACTTTCGCCATAGCATGGCATAAAATAGAAAGAATAAATGGATGGATGGATGGATACCGCTTCTTGGCATATTTTGACGTCAATTAATGACAATTTTATAAATGTTCTTATCTATTTTCGCTTTCTTATACAGTTTACACTGTTTTCGGTTCGGTTCTATTCCATCTTTTCTCTTTTTTTTTGGTATGTGCGTACGTTAAGAATTTTCTCGGCATCGGCACATTCCTTTATGTGTCGAGGACAAGCATATTTTTTTTTGTATTCCGTTTTCGATTGGTGGCTTATTCCTAATGAACGGCAGACTACACGCTCGCTTGCTCGCTGAAGCATATTCTTATCAGTCGCCAGGCTCTGCTGTTCCTTTTGTTGAGCCGAGTCGAGTTTCAAAACCAAGTGTTTGCGTGCGTGCGTGTGGCAATGACTGTGGCTGTCTGCCTGTGTGTGTGTGTGGGAATTTATTGAATTTTTTATTATTATTAATTTCTCAATATCTGGCTAAGTTAAGTGTCTCTGCGTCTACTCATGTGCATGTAATAAGACAGAATATGTCGATAGGTGGGGGAAAAGTGGAGACATATCGCACGTGTTCAACAAAAGGGCATTAACTCAAAATTTCGTAATTTTAATTTTTTTCAAAAAACTACATAATGGGTGGCTCAGCAGCTACCAAAAATAAATTTAATAACTTTTTTCTATTTAATGAATCTGATTATTTTTTATTTTGCAGATTGATTTTTAGATTGAATAAAAATGGATTACTGGGACACTGAAACAGGAATTTTTATTGTCCGCCGCTATCACGCACAAGAAACTGAATGCAGCAGACTTCCCGATTCGCTTGGAATTGTGCCAGAAGAAAATGGTGGAAGATGGTGGAATCATGTTTAACTGTCTTTTCATATCTGATGAGGCCCATTTCGATCAAAACGGCAACATAAACAAACAAAATTCGATTCCACGACAGCCGGTTCTATCTATGCACCGACCCGACGCAGCAATTTTTCGGCCAAGGGCTTTCCCTCCGGTACGGTTTGCCGCTACAACAACAACAAAATTGTCGAATATAGAGTGCTTTCAACCTACAGATTCTTCATGAGACGGAATTGCATCCACTTCGTGTCATAGTGTGGTGGGCAGTTTCATCACGCTGTATTGCCGGGCCTTATTTCTTCGAAGAAACCGGTCACACCGTTACGGTTACCGGAGACCGTTACTTTAACATGTTGTGAGAGTTTTTCTATCCAGAATTACGACGAAAGAGAATTTCTTTCAACTCTGTGTGATTTCAGCAAGACGGTGCAACTCCTCACATAGCCCGGCCTGTTATGACAGAATTGCGACGAAAATTTCACTCCACAAACCGTTGGCTACCCAGGTCGCTTGACCTTACTGCACCTGACTTTTTCCTGTGGGATTATTGCAAACAGGAAGTCTACAAAGCAAAACCAACAAATATGGCTATTCGTATCTCAACTCTCAAAGCAGTAATGAAAAACTTTTTGGTAAGATGCCGCATGCACATGCAGCAACGAGCAGGGGGGGAGAGGGACATTTCCATTATTTTTAACACTAATGAAGCTATATTTAATAAAATTTAATGAACTTAAATATGAACAAAAGAAAAATGAATTCCATACACTAACAGAAGTTATTTAAAAAAAGTATCCTTATGTAGCAATATTCATCAGCCACCCTGTAGAATATTCTCTGTAAAAGTCTTTCAACGTGTTCTTCCTATTTTTTTAAAAACTACATGACCTTCTATTCTATTTTTAAAGTAAACTTCATGTATAAGCAAATAATTTATTATCCTTTCTGAATATCTACAATTCTAAAGTTAGGTTGGTTGGTTTTAATCTTTGGCGTAATTTTTGGTACTCTTGCTATCAACGCCAGACATCGTTGTTGTAGTGTAGGGAAAGTATAAAGAAAGGGAGGGAGAGTGGAAATTATTTATATTGCTAACATTGTTCTGCAACAAAATTCTACTTTGGACGAAACCAACTGATCCTTATGTAAAATGATCTCCTGAATCCGAATTGAATGTCCATTTTGATCTATCACGTATACTTTTCGAGATATGATTCTATGATTTTTTTGCAAAAACTGCTATAAGTCTGACAATTTTTGTCGGATTATCAAAAAATATACCCCATTGGAATCATTACAGTGCGTTCTTTATAAGTACAAAAACTAGTGGGAGAGCTTCAGAATGAGGGTACAATTGACAGTTCAAAATTGATTCAACATAAAAATTAAAATTTGGGATTCAAATAGAAGACAAGTTTTTAACAAAATGGCAAAGAGACATTGATTTTCGTGGCTGCACACTACTTTTATCATGATTTCGGGTCCGAGACAACCCTCTTCAGAAAGCCTTGCTGCAATTGCTGAAAGTAAAACCGAACTCTATAAGGCCAGGCTCTCCCCAAACGAATGAGAACTACTGTTGTAAACCTTACTTTTAATGGTTGCAATCAAAAAGCTGTGATATTTAAATTAAGTTGCCTGTTTAAAAATGAGTGTTGTCACTGTTAATTATGTGTCATATTATCAATAATGTAACTAAAAACTATAATATTTTACGAATCCCTTGAAAAAGTCAACGAAAATTGACGAAACGCCGGGAAAAATGAAATAAAAAGGAAATTTTATTTATAACAATTTAGGTCATAATAGCTTACACAACTACACAGAAGTAAGAAGACTTGACCAACAATAGAACATATCTCAAACGTTGTTTTGTCTTCAAATTTTATTTTCACTGAAAGTCTGGTACCGTTGCAAAGTCGTGGTGGATTGATATTACGACGAAGAATGACAGGTGCACTGAACCGACATATCAGTTTTTGATCAAATACCGTTAACAGGGGCACGAATAATGGATTTTTAATTTGTGATTTGTATGGGAGGTACCACGCTCCTTTGCCCAATCCTGTCCACATTTCCAGCAGAACTTAGAATATGTACACCTAAAATCATACCAAATTTTGTTCAAATAATGGATTTTTAATTTGTAATGTGTATGGGAGGTACCACGCCCACTGGGCCGATTTCGTGCAAACTATACATAAACCATGCCCAACGTACCCTAAAATTTTGTAACAATTGTCAGCCTTCTAGCTCAAAAAGCAATTTTGTCACGCCTTCTCCGCCCACAGTCCAAAATTTCGACTTTTCTTTTTTCCTAAACCTTCGCGTATCAATTATGAACAAACCCGCAAAAGGTACCCAGTTTTCCCCAGTCGTTTTTAAGTTTTAAGCGGTGTAACAAAGCACATTTCATTCTTATATATTCGAATTTTATTTTTATTACATGGGATAATAATTGCTGAAGTTTTAGGCAGATTAACGAAAAAAATCAGAAAAATTGCATGGTCATGATCTCGATATCGCATGGCAAAACGGACATTACATAAGGATCAATGGGTTTTGTCTAAAGGAGGGCTTTTTGTTTTTTTTTTTATTACGTACAAGTGTACACATATGGTAGAGAATTAAACAACACTACTTGTGTTATCGCCTTTATTTAAATCCTAGGTTGCCATAGAATAGAGTTTGTCCCTACCAAAGAGCATATGAATTACATTTTTTATTTTCAGAAAATATTCCGTTTGTGCGTTGTCACGCATTTCGCATTTCACAAGGAATACGAAAGTATGACTGGTGGTGTCAAAGAATCCCTCATTATTAAGCTTAACAGCCTTAGCCACGATGTCGAAGAAATCCTATGCGAACGAAAGCCAGTCACTCACTTTCGCATCAAAACGGTAGTCTCTATCTTTCGACTTATCGTTCGCATAGTCTTACGGGTTGCGAGTGAATGAAATTGTTGAAAGCAACAAAATTTTGAACATATTTGCCTAGATGTGCGCTATACTTTTACTCAGCTTACAGCAAAAAGTTTTAATTTTTCAAGACGTTTATGTATTCATTTCTTTGGTTCATATGAGATAAATGAATAAATAAAAAGAGAGCTGAATGACTTTTTAACCTATTTGTTAATGAAAAAAAAAATGCGAATATATGATGCAAAACATTTAATTGTTTTAATTTTCATTTAAGGGCGGTTCGGAAACTTCTTAGCCTAGCACAAAAAGCGCGGTATAAACAGAAAAAAGTTAAGTGTTTTGGAAACTTCCATCTCTGCTATGAACACGTTGTTAAAATTTGTTTCGATCTGGCAACTCCTTCATATAGAAACAGGTGTTCACAAAAGACGCATCCGCGATTTTTTCACAATGGAAAAATTAGAAATGCGTGGTGTCATTAAATATTTACATAAAAAAGGTTTATCGGGGCAAAAAAATCATAACGATATGGTGAATGTGTTAGGTGAAAGTGCTCCTTCATATGCAACAGTAAAAAATTGGGTTGCTGAATTTAAACGTGGTCGTATAAGCATTGAAGATGAACCACGTAGTGGACGTCCAAAAACAGCAACAACAACAGAAATTGTAGCCAAAGTGCATGATATGGTATTAAATGATCGACGAATAAAAGTGCGTGAAATAGCTAATATCATGGGCATCTCAAATGATCGAGTCCATTTAATTTTGCATGAAGAACTACAGATGAAAAAGCTTTCTGCAAGATGGGTGCCGCACTTGTTAACAGTCGTCCAAAAACGCATAAGAATGAACATTTCTCAAGCTTGTTTGGATCGTTTTCAGCGAAATAAAATGGATTTTAAGCGTCGTTTCATAACTGTTGATGAGACATGGATCCACCACTATACTCCAGAGACAAAAGAACAATCCAAACAATGGACTGAAGCTGGAGGAAGTGCCACAAAGAAGGCAAAAACAATTCAATCGGCTGGTAAGGTTATGGCAACGGTTTTGTGGGACTTCAAAGGTATTTTATTGATTGACTATCTGCAAAAGGGTAAAACAGTTAACTCAGAGTACTATTGCAACCTTTTAGATCAATTTAATGTACGAATTCGAGAAAAACGTCCTGGCTTACAACACAAAAAAATAATTTTTCATCAAGACAACGCACCAGCGCACAAGACTGTTTTAACAATGGCTAAAATCAACGAATTAAAAGACGAGTTGCTTGACCACCCACCTTATTCTCCTGATTTAGCTCCCAGTGACTTTTGCCTGTTCCCAAATCTAAAAAAATTCCTTGCTGGCAAGCGTTTTACCTCAAATGAAGATGCAATTACAGTTGTAAACCACTATTTTGAAGACCTTGAGGAAAACTATTTTAATCAAGGTATAGAATTGCTAGATAAGCGTTGGACTAAGTGTATTGAAGTTTCAGGAGATTATATTGAAAAATAAAAATATTTTTGAAAAACTAACTATTCTCTTTCATTGAAAGGCTAAGAACTTTCCGAACCGCCGTATAAGTCATTCATTTATAAGGAAACCCTTACTTATCTTGTGTTTATATGGACTCGATACAAAAGAGGCAATGACATATCTTTAAACTGACTGTAGCAACTGGAAAAAAAATAAATGTTAACAAACAATATTTTGGGGATGATTTTTTTCAAAATGAAAGAAATGAATTAAAAATGAAAAATGTGCAGAAACGGAATGCATAGAATTAAAAAATCACATATCACAAACGAATGACAAAACACAAATGAGTGATTTTGACATATGTGGGCGAACGAAAATAATAAGAGTCTACCAATTTTGTATTGAAATTATTACGTCGTTTTTCACTCACTGTCTTTTGACTCGTCGTGCTGATGCTTGTTGGTGTCTACGAAATCAGCTGTTTGTCGCTTAGAATGCGTGCGAACGTTATCGTCCGACATCGTAGTTAAGGTCATAAGAAAAATTTTTATAAAATAGTGATTGCTGATTCGCAAAATTAAAGGGAACAGAAACAGTCGAAAAATAAATGATTAAAAAAATATTTATTTTTATAATTTGCCTTCTAGGCAGAAATTTTTCATTTATCAGCAAAAAGGCAAAAGGTTTATTTTTACTTTCAAAACAAATAAAATACTTAAGCAAAATATTTTATTTTTTCCAATAATTTTTTGAATATTTAATTGCAGTATACAGCTATGATTTCAACTAATGATATCAATTGGGTATTTGATATGAATTGGATATTTTACTGGCATGAGCGGTTTGTGGTGAGAGCGAGGATGCATACAATCGCAAAATGTAATTGTATGGGTTGCCTATCATTTACTTAAAGGTAGTTCTAACTCAAAGGTTTTTCGGTAGTTACAAACATTTTCCACGAAACTTACTTATACTTTAATTATCTGTTCAGGGTATGAAAAGTAAGCAGAATAATTTTTAGCCACCCTGTATGACAAATTTTATCAAGTGGGCTTTCAGCAAA
The DNA here is from genome assembly GCA_963513945.1 of Hydrotaea diabolus. Classification (NCBI taxonomy): domain Eukaryota; kingdom Metazoa; phylum Arthropoda; class Insecta; order Diptera; family Muscidae; genus Hydrotaea; species Hydrotaea diabolus. The sequence goes on from OY740717.1 coordinate 185,512,808, forward strand.
TAGTAACTCTAAATATTAACGTATGAGTCTTTTTAACCCTAAATTAATATTAATCATACGCTCTGCAACAATTAAACACAATACCCCAATAACCCATAATAGGATGTTCTTTTAAAAAAAAAATGTACGAAACAGTTTGCATATTTCCTTAGGGCTGCAAAACCGCAAAAAGTCCTATCGGAATAGAGTGCTATGCTTCCCCTTTTAATTTACAATTTTACCAAAATTTTGTATTTTTTTATATTCTCCACCGAAGTTAAGTATACTTATACACTCAATATAAAGGGTGGTTACATTTAAGGGCCGATGTTGAATGTGAAGCACACCTAAACGTCAAGTTTTTTTCTGCATTTCATTTGATATTTCTCAATTTCAGACTTACTCAATTTGAACCATGAAAAGATGCAAAAGCGAGCAACGCTTTAAAGTTATTTAGTAAAAGAAATCTATTGATGGCTCTCGATGTGGAGTCTCTTTAGAGCTGGCAAGAGTGAGTTGTATTTTCGTGGGCAATTGTGTGAAGAAAACTTGAAAAGTAAGGTTTACAACAGTAGTTCTCATTCGTTTGTGGAGAGCCTGGCCTTATAGAGTTCGCTTTTACTTTCAACAATTGCAGCAAGGCTTTCTGAAGAGGGTTGTCACGGACCCGAAATCATGATAAAAGTAGTGTGCAGCCACGAAAATCAATGTCACTTTGCCATTTTGTTAAAAACTTGTCTTTTATTTAAATATAGAAGCAAGAGGTCTTGAGCCGGTTTAATCCCTGTTCAATGTGTAAAAGCAACAGACCAAAATAAAACAAACGAGCTAAACGTTATTCAGGTTTATTATGGCGACCTAACAGAGAAAATCAACTTCACCGACGAGGCACATTTTAACCTCAGTGGATTCGTTAACAAGCAGAATTGCCGCATTCGGGCGAATGATAATCCAAGAGTGATTGTCGAAAAAACAATGCACCCACAAAGAGTGACTGTTTGGTGCGGTTTATGGGATGGCGGCATCATCGGGCCGTATTTTTTCCAAAATGAGGCCGGTCAGGCATTTACTGTGAATGGTGTTCGCTATCGTAAGATGATAACGAACTTTTTATGGCCCGAATTGGAATATATGAATGTGGACGATATGTGGTATCAACAGGACGGTGCTACTTGCACCGTCCTGTTGCGCTTGCAGAACTTAAAATTCAAGCGAAATTTATGTTTTAGGAAAAGAGTTTTTTTGGTTTTTAATCTACGCTCTGATAGTGTCATTTGTTTGGGAGATTACTACAAGAAGCGGCTTGTCTAAGGCTCCAATTTTTCATCAACTAGTGTAAATTGAAATTGATTTTCTATTTAATCATTTTTTAGCAGAATCACCTGATTAGTATAAAAGATAAAATGGGAAAAACAAACCAAAAGTCGATTTTCGATTAATCTATTTTGGGGTGTAATAAAGCCAAAGTTTATAAGTCGTCTTTTTGTTTTTAAAAAATATACACATACTGTATAAACATATGCACGATATAAATCTAAACTCTTAGGTTTTGGGTAAAACTAAAATCCTTCACAACAACTAGATTTAAGATACGAGTACTAAAATACAACTTGTACTGTCTTCTAAAAACTTTACCTTGTAGAATAGTTTAAAAATATAACATACAAACAGTTCGAATCTTCTTAGAAACTAAAATGAAAATATATATTCGTATGTAATAGATAAGTCTGTTGGTTGCATATAAGCGAGTATTAGGGTATAGTGAAAACTTTTTTGTCGTCTGTAGTTAAGTGAGAACTGATATTCTTTCCAATATATTTCAGGATTTTTAGTGACTATTTGGTAAAATTATGCAACAAAATTTAGGAACTTCTTTGGTGGGTGAATAATTCCTTTGGGAAATGAAAGACTTAAATGAATATAGTAAATCTACAAAAAAAATCCGGGTCTTGGTGGTATCGGTCATTTTTTATGGAGCAAGTTTTCTTTTTGTATTGTAATGCAGTGTGAAATAAGTTAAAAAATAGAAAAACAAATTCAAGAAAAGGACCATATTAAAAGTTCATTAAAGATTTAATGACAAGAAAACTTTTACCCGCACGCAGAGAAAAAATATGGTTGCTATATGGTCACGGCAACAATAACATGTTCTCCGCAATAATAGTATGTTCGTCGCAACCATAGTATTGTTTATAGAATTAAATTTTGACAAAAGTATGATTGCGGCAATATTAATATTGTTGAAATGCAATGGTATTGTTGCCAAATTTAAAAAAGAAAATATGGTTGTAGCAGCAATATAAATATGGTTCATGCGACAAAAGCATTGTTTTTTGTTAACAATAATATGATTATGGCAATCATACTGTATTATTGAAATTTTTCTTCATTTGAATATGTTATTGTTACGGATCTAATGCAAAAATAGTACTTTTCATTTGAAAATTAAAATTTTTCGAACAAACTTCGTTGGCTTCGTTTAACTAATACATTTTAATAAAAATGCTTACAGTTTTTTAATTGGTTTTTCCTACTGTTAAATAAATCACTTCTATTAATTTGAATTTAATGTATTTTTTTAATAATTTTCATATTTCAAATCTATTGGTAACAACTTAACCCATAAATCATAGTATGATTGTGTGATCATACTATGGTTGTAGGGATCATAACATTGTTGCGTGTGAATCATACTATGGTTATGAGAATCATACTATGGTTGTATGTGTAACATACTATGGGTGCGAGGAGCATACTACGGTTGTGAAGATCATAGTATGGTTGAGTGTGAATCATACTATGATTATGGTGATCATAGTATGGTTATGTGTGAATCATACTATTGTTGTGAGTATCATAGTATGGTTTGGAGAATTATAGTATGGTTGTATTTAAATCTAACTATTATTGTGAGAATCATGATATTGTTGTGCCATAACCATATACCAAACAATAGTATGATGCTCTTCGAATATTGTTATCCCAACCATACTTTTTTTTCTACGTGTGTACGGTTGCTATATATATTTCTGGCCTAGGTACCATCTGACATTTCCATTGGAAAGTTTGACATTTTGAGCATAATCGTACTTAGAACGTTTTGACGTACGAACATCATTTGTGTGGTTTACAGTGACTTGAAAAAATCAATACTAAGTGTTGCCTGGCACCATCTTACATTTCCATTGGAATGTTTGACATTTTCTAGCATAAACGTACCCAGAACGTTTTTACGTACGAACATCATTTGTGTTGTTTACAGTGACTTGAAAAAATCATTTTGGGAAAAAATAGAATTTACTCGTGAACATTTGCGACACTTTTTTACAACTTTCGACGGTGATTCACGACAACAGTGCATCGATGAACTTAAATTTTGGTATGGCGATAAAGCACCATCCTATAGCACTGTGAAAAACTAGTTTAATGAATTCAATCGTGGCCGACGCTGGTCGTGAAGGTCGACCAAAAACGGCCGATGTGCCAGAGAACATTGATGCCGTGCGTGACCTGATAATGCAAGATCGTCATGTGACATACCGTGAGATAGAGTCAACCTTGGGCATTTTTTCCACCAGCATACATTCGATATTGCATGAACACCTGGCCGTAATACAGGTTTGTTCTCATGGGATCCCGCACAATTTTGAAAAATCGTAACAGGTGACGAACCATGGATTTATGCGTATGAGCCCGAAACATAACAGCAATCGACCGTGTGGGTCTTCGAAGACGAGCCAAATCCCACGAAAGTTGTTCGTGGAAGAAGCACGTCGAAGCAAATGGTCGCCTGTTTCTTAGGCAAAACTGGTGATGGGGCGACTGTTCCGCTTCAGCAACGTAGGAAGGTTAATTCTGAGTGGTACACCACAATTTCTCTGCCTGAAGTCTTCGGAGAAATTCGAAAAACGAACAAGAGAAGAGAATCATTGTGCACGATGACAATGCGAGCTCTCACACATCGGCTCAAACCAGCGCCTTTTTGACCGGCCAAAACGTCGAATCGCCGCCGTACAGCCCTGACTTGGCCCAGTAACTTCTTTTTATTCTCGCACATCAAGACAAAAATGCATGGTCAACGATTTTCGTCGCCAATATACTGTTGAAGCGTTCAAAAACCATTGCTTCGACAATTGGTTTGAGAGCATGCAAAAGTGTATAAATCATGCTGGAGAATACTTTGAAAAACAATAAAACCATTTTTGATAATAAATATTCGCATTTTCATTACAACGTCATTACAACGCGAATATATATAGCAGCCCTTGTAGTAGTACCTTAGTAGAACATTTAAATACAACTTTAGTTACCTGTATTTAGGCGATTTCTAAAACAAAGGACCTTAAAGGATACGCTAAAATTAGAGATATCGATTTTTCATCTTCGGTGACCCCTACTGAAATTGTGGATTATTTTTTGTGCGGAGCCATCAAGAATAAATGTTACGCAAAGCATCAAGAAACAATTAATGCGTGGAAACATGAAATCGAAGTTTCTATTGAAGAGATTCGACACGCAACAATCGAAAATGTACAGAAAAATAGTGTTGATCGGACAAGGTGCTGCCGAGTCAGTTGTGGTAGTCATATGAATGATATAGTATTTTATTATAAAATGGCAAAGTTCAACCTTTCAGAAATTTAAACAAATTATCAGTAGTTGTTTTACAGCTGAATCAAATTTTAACTTTTAAATGGTCCACCCTTCATATGCTCCAGAAGCGAAAAAACGGCGCTCTAACAAACATTTGCCAATAAAAATGGCAATGGAGACCTTAAGATAATTAAATCTCGTGCTATTTATTGTCAAAAATGTGTATTTTGAAATCCATTATTATTCAAAACATAAAAGTAGCTTTGAATTCTGGTCCGGTTGCATAGATTCTACGAAAGAATAAATTCAAATTCATCCGAGATAAATTCATTTTTGCGATCTGTACTTTGATTACAACGATAGATGAAAACGAACAGATGGATGGAAATCGCAAAATCGAATCATATAGTGGTTTTATTCGATCGGTACTGTATACAGGGATCTTCAAATATTCTTTTAAGGTTTTACAAGCAACAACACAAGCAGCTTATTAGTTCTAAACTGGTTGGAATATTTTTTACGGATTCTTCTCGTACATTCTGGCGACTTTACAATTTAACTTGTCATGTCACGTAAAAAATTCTCTTAAAATGCATAAAATTATCGGGGACGGCTTTAACAGGGTTTATACGAATTTTAGGGCACAGTTTACTGATTTCAGAGAAGTTCCCCATATCCAAGGATGCCAAGGTACAACATCTTTGAAAATACTTGTATGGTATTCATTGTACTGTTCAAAGCTAAATATAAAATTAGTTTTCGATTCGTTATTTTTTCGCTTTTTAAAATATTTTAAGTTTTGCCTTTATGGGCTTCTTTCGTAGCTCAGATTGCAAGTTTGACATACAAACACACACTCATATTTATACGTCAATGCAGAAAGACACCCAGTATTAACGTATGTATGAAATTATGTTCATTTGTAGATATGTTAGTACAACCACCCACTTACAGCAAATTATTTGCCAAGTTTAGTTTGTAAATATTAGTTGAGTTTTTATTTCGTTCATTCATTTATTTATGACAAACAAAGAATAAACACACAACTCCGTAAACCGGGAATCAGCGAAGATAGAGAGGAGGTTGTCAGAATTATTGACATATATTTCTACACAGTCAGAACGCCTGATGTCTGTGAGTGTGTGTGTCTCTTTCTCGCTCTCTATCTCATCTAGGCCTACACAATCCCCGACAAAGCCCTTAACTGTCAAACAGTGTTTTTCTGCCTTTTTCCTCTTTCTCTCTCAATACCAACTAGGCCCCTCTACTCTCTGAAGAAGTCCTCAAGAAACAAAACTGCCAAACACTTGTTTTCTTGTCTTTTTAGCAAACTATTCTGTATGCTTTTATTGTATTGAAGAAAAATAAGCTCGTACGTACGGATCTTACACACACAGTCACTCCATCGAACAGTGGGCTATTTAATAGCCAAAACGTAGATTAATTTAGTAAAGGACTAAGTGTAAACTATATTCTGTAATTCTGTTTTGGAAAACCTCGAACTATTGATCGGAGATCCTAATAAGTGTGTTATATATATTATTGGTCCTCGTAAAATTCTTATACGATCTACACACAGAGAACATATTCGTTGCCACAACCGAATTTTAGTATAGTATTTCATCAGCACAACCGAATGTTAGATGGTGCTCTGTAATTTCCAAACTGTAGTATCGGCAGAGAATTTTTAGATCAAAAAATCAACATACCTCACTTTTTTAACGATAAAAAATAAAATTTTAGTCAAAAAGAAAAAAAAAGTTTGCTTACTCACATAGGGAGAGTCATGACGAAGAGAAAGTGGAATAGATGATGGATGATTTTAATGGAAAAAAATTTGGTTTATCGATTGGCTTAAAGTCAGTATTATTCGTATTTTATAAAATATCATTAAACTACTTATACACATTTTTGGCTATGATAAAGTTTTAGTTGTCAGCACTAATAATTGGTTACAACAACAAAAATTTTGCAAAACTATTAGTTGTCATAACTTGTTGCAACTAATTGGTATGAACGATAAATAAGTTGTGCATACACTGCGATGATAATATTTATCATCTCGTGGTATTTCGAACCAAATATCCATTACGATTATAAACATTTGGTGATTGCTACCGGAATTCCTCTTTTGCAACCGAATTTTTGTAGTTCCAACCAATTTGTCCTATGTTTATCCTTCCGTCCGGGTGTCTGTTAAATTAAAACAGGACTCTGGCAGTTTGCACGCACAGATAACAGATTTGCCTCAACCGAATGTTGGTGGTTGCACGTACTACCCATGTATTCCATCGCTATACCCGAGTATTGATTGAAAGAGTGGCAATTGTTTGTAGGGGGGACTGACACAATCGGTTGAAGAGGAAAAGTATCGGTAACCCTTACTAATTAGGATGATTATTGGAACTGAATTTATACATGTATTGGTTGTTGTTGCAGAAGTTGTTGTTGGTTAGAAGTAGTCTTTGAATTCGGTTGTTATAACCACAAACGGTTGTTAACTGTACCATCTGATGGTAATATTTTATGTATTCGGTTTATTTGTTTAATAGAGGATGGTTCAACTATATATAAGGATGTGAGTCACACCATAACGTCAAGTTTTTTGCCCAACTTAATTTGACATTTCTTTATTTCAATGTACTCGTATGACAAATTCAACCATGGAGAGGTACACAATTTAACAGCGCGTTAAAATTATTGAAGCGTTTTACGAAATGGGCGTTTAAATCAAATTACATTTAGTGCACTTCGTGATTTGTTTGGTCAGCATAATCTCAGCACTTTCACCTCAGTTGATTCGTTATTATGCAGAATTGCCTCATTCGGACAAATGCAAATCCACGAGTGTTTGTTGGAAAGCCGATGCATTCACAAAGATTTACTGTTTGGTGCGGTTTATGGACTGGCGGCGTGAGAGATAATATAGGGCTTCTTGTGGCCATAAATTTAGGATATGGACTTGGACAATATGTGGTTCCAACAGGATGGTCCACTTGCCACATAGCTAATAAAACAATGGCTCCTTTGCGCGAGAAATTCAATGGTCGTGTTATCTTATGTCGTGCCGATGTTAATTGGCCGCTACAATCATGTGCGCAAATAAGCCAAGAACAATTCAAGAGGTAAAGGATGAGAAAATTTGGCACACTAAAGACATTGAACCTACAATATATCTCAGTCATTAGAAATATGGACCATCGAATAGAGGTATGCCACCGAAGTCGTGGCGAGCATTTAGCCGATATTTTGTATCTTACATATAAATATAAAATATTAAGATAATTATATAAAAAAATATTGTTTTATTTAGAATTATCATCGTTCTTGTTTAAAGATTTTTTTTTTTTGGAAAAACAAAGATTTTGCTGGAACCGATCTATTTTATAGGGATTATATTCTGATGTTGGGATAACCAATAAAATGTTACCACAGTAAACTGAAAGGCGTCAAAGAATTTATCTGTTGTCACCACCAATTGTTGGTTCCTAAGTAAAAAGTTCTTCATAATTGGGTGGTTGTCGTAGCCACCAGAAGTGGCAACCAATAGTTTAAATGTATTCGGTTGGTATATCTGATTTATTGGTAGTGTGTTTTTTTATATTATCGTAGCTTCGATCTTATGATATGTCGAACCATTTTACTAACAATGTCGTAAAATGTTGGTGAGTGCAACAGAAGGTTGTTTGTCCAACGGAATAATTGTAGTTGTCATAATATGTTGGTGATTGCAACAGAAAGTTTGTTTGTACAACCGAATAATTGTAGTTGAGACCGATTTCCAACTTACTTTTATTCTGTGTTTGAATAACAAAATATCGTGCACTGCTTACTGGTTAGAGAGAAGTTTTTCCTTGTTCTTTAATATGATTTTGCGTGAATTTAGTAAGTTAGTATTAATCATAGACATATCGTGGCCATACCTCGAAAAAGACGTGAGCGGAAAAAGAAAATTCTACAGAAAAGGGTTTTTTTATTATCTACTTCTTCCGCAGGATTCCGATATTATTGAGTTTGCTATATCTTTGAATATATACTTTACTTAAAATATTTTATATTTAATAATTGAGATTAAAGGCGTTGTGCAATATTCTATCGACTTCAAAGCTCAATGTCGCTTACGTCTTTTTCGCGGTAAGGACTCGATATGGTCCTCAAAGATAATAAAACTTTATAACTAAAAAATATAAGCTTAAAACTAGGGCTCCAGTGCATGATCTTACTGTACACAGAGAAAAAATTAGTTAAAAATCGGTTGCAGCTACAATGATTCACCTAAATACCACAGGTAATAAATATGATCATACGACTGTACTTACAAATTTGTAATCGGTCATACCAATGGATCGCAGAAAAGGTATTTAGTTGCCATAACCGGTGGTTGTAGCAACCAAGAGTCAGTTGTAACCAATTTTAAGTGATGTAACTAAAACTTTATGATAACCAAAAACGTGTTGATTGATGGATTTTTTTAAAATAATTCAATTATTACCATTCCAACCGGTTAACCAATTTTTTCCAGTAAAATTTATCATTTATCTTTTCCAAATCTTCCTTGTCATGAACTTCGATATGAGTGCTTTAAGTACAAAGCAAAAAGTTTATTGCCTCTGACTTTTATTTTTTTTTGTTAAACAAGTGTATGTTGATTTTTAGATCCTTCTCTTCTGAAGGTTCGGATACTTGTAATGTTGCACCGATACTACAGTTCCAATAACTAATTACTATATTCGGTTATACTGATGGAATACTCGAGACGCATCTAACCTCAATCATTCGGTGGCAAAACATTCGGTTGTGGCAACGGATCTCTTCTCTGTGTGTGAGTATTAAAATAAAAGCTAATTTCGATACGAATCCTAGTATAAACTTATTTTTAAACATATTAACTTTTATAAGGATAAGATTAAGGGTTGGCTCTATGGAACATTGAAATCCATAGATATGATCATTGTCAATTTTCCCTTATTTTGAAGCAAATCCACAGTGGAGGGTTTATTAGACCAAACCTGACCAAAGTTACCGCCGTTTTTACTTGTTTTCAAAATGTTTAAAATTTTAATAAACCAATTAATAATTGACTTTTGTAAAATCTACCGGTTCACATCGTTGAAAACCAAGGTTATCCTTTAGTCCTAACGTCAGTATATGTGACAGCGCATAGAGAAAGGGACCTAAGGGTAAAAAATCAATTTTTCCTTTTTTTCTTTTTTTGATGTGGACAACATCTGAACATCGAATAAGACCGATCCCATGCCCCAAAAGTGTTCCCTCCCAGAGATATGCGCGTTTTATGAAGGTGAAGTCGACGATTCTAAGCGCAAATAGAAAGGGGCCTAATCTTTAAAATGGCTCTCCTGAACTAAACTGGTTTTTAGCCTTAGGTCCCTTTCTATTTTACGCGTAACATATGGTGATACCCTCAAAATATAATTATTTTCGGGGATAAACATCTCGGAACCTATGCGTGCTTACATGCCAGAGAGGAAGTATTCGTTGCGTTAACGAATTGGTGAAACGTAAGGAAAGTTTGCATTAATTTTTTATCGTAACGTGATGCCATGCAATTGAAAAATATGTTCAGCTTGACCAAACAGTCAGAAAGTAGGTGGAAAACGCTAGTTAATACCAAAATATCCAAATACTGATTGAAGAAATATCCAAGAATATTTTCCAAAAGATGTCGCCTACTGTGCACCGTCGTCTTAAAACAACCTACAGCTGCAAGCTGATGAAAAAGAACTTTTAGTTTTTAGACATGTGTGTGTTTGTGTTTGTGTGAGTGGGTGTATTACGGAATTGTACTTACAAACATACGTGGATGTGCTAAGTAGACGCGATTGTGTAAATACGCACTTATTAGCAAACAACTTTTCTATTAAATTTTCGGTGAATTGAATGGCGATACAGCGTAAATAATGAAAGCACCACGGCGCTAAATAAATTTCACAATAGGTGTCATTTACATGGATATCAAATTACACGATTATGTTAGACAAGTTAAAACATGGCCAGTTTATGGAGAGAACGTTAAACAATAGAATACAGGCAAAGAAAAATTGCGTTTGTTACAAACTACAGTTTAGACTAGTAAAGCTTCGTTTAAGGAATGAAAACGGTAGTAAAATTATTCAGACCTGGCAACACCATTATCAATTCTACTTAGTTTGGTATTTGATTATATATATAAAGATATTTTTAATTATTCACTTTATTGAATTCAAGAACAAAATTCAATAACCAATGTCATTTAATTAAAAATATAATTTGATATTCAAAAAATGTACAGTTATAGTATCCTTTCAATTACTGAAATAATTTGTTAATGTTCTAGTTTTAAAGCTTGTTAAATTGAGTTTACTGTGTTCGTAAAAAAAACACTGTGTTTGTAATTCTCGTTAGCTTGGCAAAACGATTTATTCAAATGTCTTGGGTTAGACTTCCACAATTAAAGAAATGGTTAAATCGAAATATGCAAAAATATGCAGTCGTTAATGAGATCAATTGGGCATAGATACATATAAGCCTGTAGTGCTCGAAACCCCGTTTAAAATAATCGACCAATAACAAATACTTAAACATATACGGGTTGCTATATATATTTCTGGCATTTCCATTGGAAAGTTTGACATTTTTTAGCATAAACGTTCTCAGAACGTTTTGAAAAAATCAATTTCGCAAAAAATTAAAGTAACTCTTGAACATTTTCGTGCGATCATTTTTCACAACTTTCGACGTGGACTATCACGACAAGAGTGCATCGATGAACTAAAATCTTTGTATGGCGATGAAGCACCATCCTATAGCACTGTGAAAAACTTGTTTAATGAATTCAATCGTGGCCGACGCTCGCTTAAAGGCAAAGGTCGTCCAAAAGCGGCCGTTGTTTCAGAGAACATTGATGCCGTGCGTGAATTAATAATGCAAGATCGTCATGGGACATACAGTGATAGAGGCATTCGTGGGCATTTCTTCCACCAGCATACATTCGATATTGCATGAACACCTGGTCGTAAAAAGGTTTGTTCTCGTTGGATCCCGCACAGTTTGACAATCGCTCCAAAAAAAAGGCTCGTGTCGATTGGTGCAAAAAAATTTTGAAAAATACGATCGCGGTGCTTCAAAAGACTTTTATAAGATCGTCACAGGTGAAGAATCATGGGTCTATGCGTATGAGACCGAAACAAAACAGCAATCGACCGTGTGGGTCTTCGAAGACGAGCCAATTCCAACGAAAGTTGTTCGTGGAAGAAGCACTTCGAAGCAAATGGTCGCCTGTTTCTTCAGCAAAACTGGTCATGTGGCGAATGTTCCGTTTGAGCAACGTAGGAGGTCAATTCTGAGTGCTACACCACAATTAGTTTGCCTGAAGTCTTCGGAGAAATTCGAAAAACGAACAAGAGAAGACGATTCATTGTGCACGATGACAATGCGAGCTCTTACACATCGGCTCAAACCAGCGCCTTTTTGACCGGCCAAAACATCGAATTGATTGGTCATCCGTCGTACAGCCTTGACCTGGCACCCAATGACTTCTTATTATTCCCGCACATCAAGATAAATGCGTGGTCAACGATTTTCGTCGCCAGAAGATGCTGTTGAAGCGTTCAAAAGCCATGTTTTGGAGGTGTCTCAATCCGAGCGGAAAAAGTGCTTCGACAATTGGTTTGAGCGCATGCAAAAGTGTATAAATTATGCTGGAGAATACTTTGAAAAACAATTAAACCATTTTTGATGATTATTATTCGCATTTTCATAATTAGGCCAAAAATATATATAGCAGCCCTCATAGGTAAAAGTACCTACATTTTAACACATTTTATTACAAATCTAAATTCAGATTATTTTTAACATCTGACAGTTAATGCGGAGCCCTAAGGACCCAGGAACCTTGTCCTGTATTCAAATCCAACGACCAATAAAAACATTATAAATATCGTAAAGATTTCAAATATAAATGGTGGACAATTAAAAATTTTGAGTTTGACTCGGCTGTAGAAAAATGTACTGATAATTTTGTAAAATTTCTGGTATTATAAAAAACGATGAACTTTATCATTTAATAATGTAACACAATATCATTCATATGACTACCACAACTGGCTTGGCAGTACCTCATCTAATCAACCCAATTTTTCAGTACATTTTCGATTGTTTCGGGTCGAATCTCTTCAATGGCAACTTTGACGGTTCATTACTCATTATCAAAAATCGCCAGCCTAAAACTCACACTCATTGGCTTCTCAATAGTCACGTGTGGGTTCTCTAAATATCCACCGTGATAAATATAAGCTTAACTTGAAAACACGATTTTTTGGTAAAATTCTTCATCTCCCGTTGAGCGAAACAAAAACGCATCGAATGGTGTTTCTTTTTAAATAGCAAAGTTCATACTTTCCCATCAAACTAGAAATTTTAAAAAACTATCATTCTTTTTTACTGCCAATTCAAATTTAAAATGTTAAATCGCCCACCCAGTACAACTGAACAAAACTAACCCTGGGTAGATTGTAATCGCAACCGAAAACTAAGTTTGTACTGGGTACTTTTAAAATGCATTTGCCGCTTAATTCGTTTACAAAATCTATGGGTAGTGTCTAGTAAAATTAGTAAAATTAATTGAAATCTTTGCCAAAATTATGAAAATTCCATTCGACCACTGTACTATGGCTATGGTCTTTAATATATTCATCAATGTTAAATTGAAACATTAAATATTTTGTGAATGAAAGTCCACGTTGACCCAAACTAATTTCACTAATCCGTTGATGGTGATTTTCCTTAACTTCATCATGGACTTTGGCCATTGGGGACGTACACAATGTCCCACAATTGCGTTACAGCTTCCAAAAGAAAAAAGGAAAGTAAATTGGCACTCTCCTCTGAGCGTACACATACAAGAAGAAGAAGACGAAAAGGAAAAATCCCCCGATCTCCTTGGATTATTTAGGAAAAATATAAAAAGCTTTTTTTGTCTTTAATACGAACCTATTTTTTCTTCGGCAATTATTGATAACGGGAAATTACAGCAGCTGGATACCTTTTGTCCGTCGTTTTTTTTTTGGTTTTTTCGTGTTTTTGTTTCCGTTGTTTATGTGGCACAGAAGAGCAAAATGTTCTCCTTGTTGGTGGTGGTGGATGAAATGATTATGAAGTAATGACGCCTCCTTCGACTTTGACGATTTTGTCCTTAGTCCTTTTTTGCTGAGATGATAATAATAATCACTTAAGGGCGGGCAGCAGGCAGTTTGATAGATTTCTCTATTTTGTTGTATATGACTAATCCGTAATTTGTGAAATTCCCAAAATGTTTCATGTTGAGTTAATAGCGTTTAGTTTATACACCCAGCGTACGAGTGCCGATAGTGTAGTTAGATAGGTTCAATACTCTAGTAGTCGTAGTAGTAGTCAGGAGTAGTAGCAGCAGTAGTCGTCGTCGCACTCGTCCTCCTCCCGAAGTTTTGTTTTGCACAACAACCGGTATTAAGCATAGCAGACGTGAGGTAGTCCAGCAGTAACAACAACGAGAACACCATGTTTATGGTAGTTCATGCTGAAGAGGATTCACCCGTGCAGTGGTGGTGTCACCACATAGAGCAGCAGCAGGAGCAGCAGCGGCGGCAGCAGCAGCAATAATACAAAAATAACAATCACACGAAACAACCACAATTGAATTTGGTAACGGGCGGCTGAAAGGATACGCAGAGAGACAATGACAAGCACGTCAAAACACTCACTAGTGGGGATTTCTTCGTATAGAGAAACGTCAACGTACGAATTTCCGCAAAAGAGAGTGTATTGAAAACGCACATATACGCTCACATGTACGGACAGTGATGCCAACTTGGTGATTTTACTACTTAAGGAGATCTCAAAATGCTAAAATGTGACAAAAACACACAAAGACGTTGTTAAGTACGGCCAGAGCGAATCTTATGTACCGTCCACCGTTAAACAAATTTCAAAATAGTTTTTTGGCGGTACCTTTAGTTCCTTAAAGTAAAAATTTTTACCCCCTGGGCCGATTTGGCCTATGTAAAGGATGATCCATCTCAAGGAATTTTTTTCAGAACAAATTCAAATCAAGTGTGGAATCTTTATTGGCAATATGAAAGGACATTTTATGGCATTTATTTTTTGAAAATAATTACCTTCAAATATTGGCAACTGTATTATGGACATGCGCGTTTGGTGAGAAACTCCCGATCCGCTGTTTTCGACCAACATTTTGTAGTGATGAGGCCGATTTCTGGCTCAACGGTCAATAAAAAAAAATTGCCGTATATGGGCTGAAGAGCAACAAGAAGATGTTCAAAAGGTGTCATTATACCAAGAGAAAACCACGGTTTGGTGCGGTTTATAAGCTGGTGGAATCATCGGTACATATTTTTTCAAAAATGATGATGGCCGGAACGTAATTATGAATGGTGCTCGCTATCGCGCCATGATATCGATCTTTATGCTACCTGAAATTGAAGCCCGTAATCTTGACGACACTTGGTTGCAACAGGACGGTACCACTTGCCAATCAAACAATGGATCTATTGAGAGGTCATTTCGAAAAGCAGCTAATTTCACGTTTTGGACGGGTGAGTTGGCCTCCTAGATCAAGTGATATCACACCTTTAGACATTTTTCTTTGGGGTCCAAAGTCTATGCTGACAAACCAGGTTCGATTCAGGTTTTGGAAGCCAACATTACTCGTGTAATTAAAGCCATACCGGTCGAAATGCTCGAACGAGGCATCCAAAATTGGTCTCAGAATGGAAACCCTTAGGCGTAGTTGCGGCCAACATTTTAAGGAAATTATATTCAAAAAATAAATGCCATAAAATTTCCTTTCAAATTACCAATAAAGATTCCACACTTGATTTGAATTTTTATAAATTATTTTTGTTTTGAAAAAATACCTCTAGATGGATCACCCTATATTTACAAAGCCAAACAGTCATACTATAAGCCATTATTCATTCACTGTCCCAATTAACTTCGTTTGACCGATATCGTACTTTCAATAGACACGCGGTCGAAAATACATGGCTAGAATGGCTAGAAATGTACGACGATCAATAACACATATATTTTATATACAATGTATAGCTTTTTTGTCTGCTTTGATCAAAAACACTAACTCATGCACATGTTCTTAAATTCCCCACAACGCTCGACATTGGCCGATAGAACCTTTTGTTCTTTGATTATTTTTGTAGACATTATCCCATTGAAAATAAATAAAAATACGTGTATGTAGTAGGTTTTTGATAACGATTTCAAGTATCTTGTGGATCGCCGTGGTGCGATAGTTAGCGTATGCGACTATCGCATAAGTAAACCCAGGTTTGAATCCCGGTCAGAACATCTCAAATGTTTTGAAGGCCTTGTAAATGCCGGCCACTTACCGGCGATGTCAAAGCCATGTTAAAGCTTCTGTATAAAATGCGGCATTAAACAGACGGCCCTGGTCAGTGAGTATAAAAAATAAGTCATGCACAGTTCACTGATTCAAAAAAGAGATTGAAAAACCGCTTAATTTAGCGTAAACAAATAAATCTCGTGGGGAAAATATCGTAGTTTTTGGCTTATCAAAGACAACACGCCTATTATCATTTAAAACAAATTTTAGATCAAAACATTCCTACTATAAAGACTTTCAGCTGTAGGAACCCCATTAGACGTTAGCTTTTCAACGGCCGTCTTAGATGCTGTTAGCAATTGACCATAGCACAGGTTTTGAACGCAGCAGGCTGGACCCAAAATATGTTAGGATTCGCTTTAAAACATATCGACCAAATAATCTTGCAATTATTGTTGGTCCTTAAAAGTCGAGCCATTTTCTTTCGTCGTAAAAATCTAAGACGATCTAGCCATGTCTGTCTGTCTGTTAAAAGCAGGAAAGAAAATAAGGTAGGTTCCTTAAATTGTACATAACTTTTGGCAACATTTAGGAAATCGGATCAAGTAGAAAAGAAATTTTCCCTTAGGGACAATAATCTTAATCTTAATTAATTGTGTACAACCCATGGATGGTCCTAATAAAAATTGCATAGTCTTTTGCAACACTCCATTAAGAGACAAGCAACGAATTTCGCTTTAATCAGTAGGCTATGCACTTGGTGACCATTAAACCCATAATGAACTATGTACAAAATATTTTCTTAAATTTATGTTTCGTACTTTTCTGATTTAAAGTTTCTAATTTCTGGGACTGTCTTACGAATGACATGCACGATATTCGCTTTAATGATCTGAATCGTATTATGGCTTCAGGGCAAAGCTTCAAAGTACCGAACAAATTCACTGAAACGTTGTGCAAAATTCTAAGTTTTTGAGATGGCGAGTCGTTGTTCCAGGACACCTACGACGGCCATATTTTTTTTACTAACCTAATCCAGTTGGGACGCTTTATTGTTGAAAGACTGTGAAAAATGTCTAAATGATTGGAAAACCAAATTTCTCTAAAATGGTACGTGCTGGAGGAATTTGGAAAGCAGATTTGTAGCCAGGATTTTAATTGATTTGATTCTAGGAAATTAATAATTTTTAACAGAAATTCCATTAGTTCCATCAGTGGTGTTGCAAACAGAATGACAAATTTATTATACCCTTCGGTGCAGGGTTTTTCAAATATAATGGGTACTAGGGTTGTAACTAATGTTCGCATTAGCATTTACGAATTACTTGCATCATTTTGAACATTCGCAAATATTTTATTACTCGCTTTCTATTTCGAAAAAATAAGTTACGTTAACGAATGGTGAAATACTAGCGAAGCTTCTTTTCGAATAAATATAAATTGGCTCTACTAAACTTTAAATTTACGCTATTTATGTTTTTTTACATGAAAGAGCTTAACACTTAATTTCTGTGAATTATATTTCAAATATTCCTATTTTTTTGTTTAAATAAATATTTTGGTTCTAATTCAAAAAGAGCAAAAGATAATTATTCGCGCTCGCAAAAATGAATACAGTAAGACCTCGGTAATCCGAACTTCGCTAATACAAATTATCCAGTAAGCCGAACTATGTTTTACCTGTACTACATACTTCCGAATTGATTGTATTTTGTTACCCGAATTGACATCAAAATATGTTAAGTTTTCAATAAACATTAGTTTAATTTTGCTGAGTTTTTTTCAGAAAAAACCTCATCGATACTTCTGCATTTTCTCTTATAAATTCTCAATAAACTACAGTGTATTATGTTTTTAAAAATGGGAAATGTTATACCTCGGTTTCAAATATATAATTTATACTATTTAAACATTTTTTTACTGTGAACAATAATTTGTGACGTACATAAAAAATAAGTATAGTGAACTATTTTGAAAACAGGTGAAGTCGAAAGTACCAAAAATCCGAATTATGGCCTGCAATCAATTATTAACGAGTTCTTACTGTATATTAATATTCGATTTGGCTTTCGCCAAACCCATTTTCGTTACATCCCTAATAGATACTACGAAAAATAATAAATTAACAAACGATTTTAGTTTTAATTACTTTACTAACGAGTGACCCGGCATAAAAGAATCCCCGCATTTGTTTACACCATTTCGCAAGTCTAATGTCACATTTGAGCTTTAAAAAAAATTGGCATCACTGTTCACACATACAGATTCCGATACCGCTTACGATGTAGAACGCGCGAGATAGAAAGAGCGAGAGTGGGTATGTGTATGAACTACTGGCAGAGAGAGAGAGCTTTTTTCATAAGAGGCAAAGGCGCGTAAAGGAATCTATGAATAAAATTGTTAACAACAGCTGCGAATGTTAAACGTAGACGACAATCTACACAAAAATGATGTCTGATTAACCAAAATTACACATACACACTCGCACGCACTTGCACGAAGAAAAACGACAGATACATGCAGACATTCTGCTTCACCGTACTGTGCTTGTGTATGTGTTAAAAGGATATCTATGTATGCAAGGAAGTGCTACATGTACATGGACGAATGTGTATCCTTAGCACCCCAAAAATGTGCCATAAAGCTGTACAGGTCGCAACCTTATTGCGGCCAGCCAGACACACGCTCACACACACACAATTAAACAAAAACGAAAGGATTCTTCACATTATATTGTGGTCACTTCCCAGCCAGCTAGCGTCCAAGGGACATTTATGGCCTTTCCAATTTTCAAACATTTTTTTTCATGCACACACACGCGCTTAACACCAACACATCGTCGTTCACTCACATTCGTCGTCGTTGCACGCATACACATACACGGGGTAAAACACCCAAAAAAACTTTATGCTTGACGCGGCGGTATGGCAGCAAATGCGTGGTTTCCAACAAATATCTTCATTTTTCTTCTTCTTCTTTCGATTTTATACTTTGCACATTTCACGGGCTTTTTTGTTGGAATTTTTCTCAATTTCCGAATGCAATTTTACTGTTTTCTTTTCTTTGATTTAATTTAATTTACTTTTATCGGTGAGTAGTAGTAACTGGGGATCGGTTAAAAAAAATGTAAAAAAATTTTATACATATAATTTTTTTCTTCCTCCTTTCTTGCTAATATATCCTTCGCACATCACTCGGTTTGCTCTTTTTTTATTGTCGTTCTTTGCTTTGGTTCATAACCATATTGTGTTGTATCCTAAACTCAACTGACAGCAGTGAGGAAAACTAAACTGTTTAAACTTACCCGTTAATTATGGCGACAGGAGAGCTTGTGTTGAGTAAGCTTTTTCCCGGCAGGGTTGCATGATGTGCGAGTGGGGCACAGTGTGGCGAAACATCACAGTATAGAAGAGATATTGTTGGTTCTTATAAACTATAGTTCCAGAGAAGAAAAAGATTAGTTGAAAAATTCCATTACAATAGCATACTATCAGTTCTTTTAATACAATATATTTTCTGTGATACTACTGTATAAATAACATTTGCTGTTAAGGGAAAACATTTCTTATTGCCCAATAATGGTTGAATGTTTAATAAATTTTTAAATTTATTTATATTTTTTATTTTTATTTCAGAATTTTGTGAAGCAAACTTGGAGAATGGAGCAATACACAACAGAACAGCGATTAGCAATTGTTTAATATTATTTTTAAAATCAAAGGTCAATTGTTTTGAGGCAGCGTGCTTGTCGTCGCTTTTATAATGTGTGTACTGGACCTTCAGAACCAACTATAAACCGCTTGGTTGGAAATTTTGACAACATGGTACAGTAAGACACCTTACATGTACCGGAAGACTACGTACGGTCTACACGGACGAAAATATCCAACGTGTAGTGGATAGTGTGCAGGACAGTCCCGAAACATCAACAAGAAGATGATCGGCACAACTGGGGCTATCGCGGAAAGAGCACGAATGTGCGCAGCCGAAAATGGCCACCACTTGCAGGATATCATTTTTCATACATAAGCCAAAAATATTCCCCATTAATTTATAATATATATAATATAATATAACAAAAATAATAATAATAATTAACCAATAAATAAAAAAGTTATAAAACATTTAAACCACAATGGTAGTTTTGCGCCCTGTATATGCGACCGGAACATATCAAATGCGTCAGAATATTTAATAAGTACCCCAAATTTATTTTTTTGCTTGAATTTTCCAAATTTAAAATTGTCAAAAAATGCTTTTTGGGCTTTACTAAAAATCTTGCTGTTCTGGAACGAATATTTCGTTTATGTTATAAAACAGACAACACTACGATCTATATAAGGTAGTCAAATTTTAATTAATAAAATTGGAACTTAATATTTTTAAAAATTTTAAATTTTTTTAAATGTTCGCCAAAACAGTAATTAGATTTTGGGACCGGCATAATTGTTAATTTTATAAATCCGGTTATTCGAAGGCAATAAATCGGTCAATCCATTCCAGAACAACAAGATTTTTAGTTAAACCCAAAACGGGTTTTTGGCCATTGTACACTTTTCAACCCTATCAAAAAAAAAACAAAAACAAGGAAAAACTTCGTCAATTTCGGCCTACGCTTTTAAAGCGTATCCGTCCCTTATACTAACCACAACTTCAAAATACTCTATTTTTTGATTGGGAGCACAATTTGGTTTAATTTGAGTACCTACACGTAGAAAAAAATATGGTTGGGGCAATATTCGAAGAGCATAATACTAATGTTGGGTATGTGGTTGTGGTACAACAATATTATGATCCTCACAACTGTAATAGGATTCAAATACAACTATGCTATGATACTCACAACAATAGTATTATTCGCACATAACCATGATATGATCCCCACAACCATAGTACGATTCACACTCAACCTTACTATGATCACCACAGCCATATTATAACCATATTACAACCATAGTATGTTTCACATACAACCACAGTATGATACTCACAACCATAGTATGATTCACACGAAACCATTTTATGATCCCTACAACCATAGTATGAGTGGTTAAGTTGTCAACAATAGATTTGAATTATGAAAATGAATAGAAAAAAATTATATTCAAAGTAATAGGGGCTATTTATTTAACAGTAGAAAATACAGTTAAAAAAAAGTTAAGTGTTTTTATTAAAAATATTTCAAATAAACAAAGCCAAGACAGTTTAAAAAAATTATATTTCCATATAAAAAGTACTATTATTGCATTAGACCCGTAACAATAGCATTGTTTTTAAAAGCATATTCAAATATAGAAAAATTACAATCATACAGTATGATTGCCGTAATCATATTATTGTTATCAAAAAACTTAAAAAATAATAGATGGGTTTATTTAACCAATTAATACAATATTTTGACATGAGTTTAGCCAAATATCGTAATATGGACAGTAGGGTGTGTCGATTTAGCCATCGATATTGTGTCATCGATTTTTCGATAGCTTTTGGCATAAGGGAAAAAATGTTCAACTACGATATCTTAAAAAAATCTTTTTGGGGCGCCCAACTTTAATTTTTATAAGTCATTTGATTGTAGCCGAAGTAATCGTTGCCAAAGACTGCTAAAGAAAAACCTTGTTGGTTTTAGAAACAGCTGTGCAGTATGCCTGGCAACCGTAGCCAATATATTTCACCCGTGGTACAATAAACAACAAAAATAGTTCGCTAGATTGTCAATGTCACTTGAAAGAGAATGCCAAAAATACATTTTTGTGAATGTTTGATGATAATTTTGAATGTTCGATAAATTATTTTTCCTTAACAAACTTCAACAAAAGCCATTGTCATTTTTCAGAATTGACAATTTAAATTACTACGAGAAAAAATTTAAAATCAGCTGTTAGCATAACTCTACCTTCTTTATTGTACCATAATTTCACCAATTTTTTAGTTGATTTTAAAAAAGAAACAACAAAAAGGTCTCGAACCACAATAAAAAATATTGAAGTCATAATAACGATAAAAGAACGATCGAACAAAACAAAAACGCCCTAATGTGCAACGCATGTTTGAATACGTGTGCTTTTGGATGCGAAAAGGGTATTGGTGGAAATGATATGAAGATTGCTTTACGCAAAGTTCGAAGACTATACGCAAAGGGTAATTCTCAATTATACAAATGCGACTCCCGTATAAGTCACTTGATATGCAGCCGAAGCAATCGTTGCTGCTGAAGAAAAACCTTATCGGGTTTAGAAACAGCAGTACAGTCTGTCCGGCAACCTTAGCCAATACGACTATAATGCAAGTAAACCCATGTAAACACATCTTACATTTTTCAGCGGTAGGCTTTCCACCTGATTAATGTTGACGTCTTTTCAAGCTACAAATAAGCCATGATATAGATTCTCTAAACAAGGTATAAGCTGTTCGCAGCAGTAGTTCCCTGTCAGTGGATATACGAATTTGATCGTGCTTTAATATGAGCTCTTTCGTGTGATGCCATCCAAGCACGTTATCCAATATTCATTATTTCTGGCGTTGAGAAATTTAAAATTTTCCATTATCATTGGACATTTTTGAGCCGATTTTCTTCAATTGGTGTTTTGTAAATTTAACGATCATGAATGTTACATTACATTATTATTTGGGTCAGATCTTTTTATATTTATTCAGATACTTGATGAATAGTTTTTTACTTTTCATTATCGAATGTCTCGTATACTATCAGTTTGTTTACTAAGGTCTTTTTAAAATGACCTGGCATGGATCATATAAAAGTTTTTAAATTTAAAAAAGTTACGGAGCAATATACGATCAAATCTACTAGACAACATTACCTGGTTTCTTCGACTTGCACGCATAATTGTTCGTTTTAATGTATATTATTTACCCCCTTGGTTTCTTGATTACACTTACGAGTCTAGAAGAAAATATATAAGGATTAAGATTAATACATTTTATTTACATGTTGTGTTTACAGAAACTATAGAATTAGTAACTAGATTTACCATTTATAACACTTACTTTACAACTGATATTTCGTCATAAAGCAATAAACAATTTACACTAGGTACCGCTCTGTATGACGTCTTATACTACAATATTAAGCATGCATTGGCAGATCTCAGCAAAACAGCATGGCGCAATACTTATTGTTCCGAAGTTCTTCTTAATATCTAAAGTACTTTTTCCAGAAAAGCCTAAATCAGAATGATGGATGTGTACGTATGAAATAGGTATCATATTCCTTTTCAATCCATTTGATTAACTTGTCAACGTCTTTTGTAACAGAACTCTTCTGCGTTAACGGATCAAAGACAACAAATAGCTCATAATATTCGGTAGACCAGGCTAGAGCCACTTCATTACTTCTCGTTTCCAAAATCAGCTTAAGAGGGCGTTTACTGTTGCGTACACGTTCCAAAAGATCACAGTAGATGGATTCTAAGCGCTCAAATTCCAGCAGCGACGTATAGGGAGCTACAATTTCAGAGCACAATAGTTGAGCCGCAGATTTTGGTTTATACAAGAAATGCCTTAATTCTGGAATTCCTATAGAGTTTAGCTGCTGTCTGCCTTTCGTGGTCTGTCGAACAGCTTCGTTAATAGCATCCAAGCATTGAGCACGTCTCATTTTTTCCGTAATGGATTTTTTAGCTTCTGACAACGTAAAGAATGCATCTCGGTCCACGGACAATAGGAGAAGACACGCCGGCGAGTTTTCTTCTAAATAAGATACATGAGCATGTAAATAGCCGTTCATATCGAATTTCGGCAAACAAATGGGCGTCCAGTTTTCCGAAGATTTAAATGACTCTGAGCATTCAATTAAGTTAACTATTAATCTGTAATAAACAAAAATAAGACAGTATGGATTATAAACGTTAAGAGAATATGACGTACAAGTACACACCTCAAATCGGCCTGATGTATTGAATACTTTTTCATTTGCACCAATGATATTAGCCTATTTTGGGCTATGAGTATAGCAAATACTAAGTTTTTAATTTTTGAGCAATTCTCCTTTATGGCCTGAGCTATAGAAGCGCGCACCGATGCTTGCAGTGGCAAAATACGTATGGAATTTGTTAGAAATGCGAATACATTATTGGTAATCTTTTTATTGCTGCTGTCGTTCAGCAATAGGTTGTTGATCAGTCGTTCGCTGCCCTCTAGCAGACGACGTAAATCGAAATTTTTACGTTGTCGGAATATTTTTGTTAGCTGGCTATACGTGAGGGTAGATATAATCTGATTGTGGACATCGCTAAAATAAAAGATAAACAAAAAGGTCATAGATTAATATCAATAGAAAATATCGTACAGGAAATATATGTGTTTCTTTTTAGTTTGGATAATTTCATGTCATCCAAAAGTTTTTTTTTTGTTTTAAAGTTTTAAATTACAAGCCCAGTTAGAAAAATTAGATGAAATTATTCAGAAAAAGACGTTATACAACTAAATGTTTAACCAGAAGCAGTTACTACAATTTTAAAAATTAAAATTGTTATAAAGTGGATGCGCAATTTCAATACCCAATTCTGAAAATTTAATATTTCCAGAAACAAGTCATCCGGCACATTTAAAAATTTCTATGCGGCAGATTTTACTTACGAATTTGCCGCTTAGTCATTTTTTAAAATTTTTACTTTGGCAACACTTTAGCTTATCTAATTGTAAAAAAGAAAATGAAAGGGTTTTAATTGAAAAAATTGGAAACGTCAAACTAAAACTGATGTTTATACAAATATACATTATCTAACAAAAATTAAAACGTATACATAATCCAGAGATTAACATGAATTTTCAAAATATAAAATGGAAATGCACTAATTGAGTCTTATATTTAAAATAGTTTTTTTGGAAGTCATTGATGAATGCAACAAAAATGGCCAATACCACAAGAAATTTTGCTGTTTTTGAGTTTGAAATATGCTTCTTCGTTACGTTTACATTTTAAATAAATACATTTTAAAAAAAATGATTTTAACACGTTTTAGGGATATGCCAAAAAACACAGGAAGTCCAGAAAACATTAAAAAACTAAACAAAAATTGATTTGGCAACGCTGTCTACTGACACCTACAAAAACTTTACAACAACGCACAGTAAGATTTTTTCATACAAACTGCGGCAAAAATTAGAAGTAATTATTCTAGGGCTTTAAAATTTTGCACACACAGCACCCTGCCAACTAAAAAAAGTTTGTATTAAAATCCGCCCACAACCTATCCTACCTTCTATATAATGTTAAATAAAAAATCGTTGTATTTTCCTAATTGCAAATCCAAGTTAATACAAATTTCTTCCAGTGTTTGCTTTTCAGTGCCCAATTATATTAAAATTGTAAGTGCCACGCCTATATAACAGTTTGAAATTTTTACGATTTCCGAAATCACTGTTATAAGCTATATATATTTCTGGCCTAGGCAACACTTAGGGTTGGCGCCATTTAACATTTGTTAACATAAACGTACTCAGAACCTTTTGTGTGTTTTACAGTGACTTGAAAAAATCAATTTGGCAAAAAAAAATGGAATTAACTTGTAAACATTTTCATGCGATCATTTTCCACAACTTTCGACGTGGATTATCACGACAAGAGTGCATCGATTCAACTTAAATCTTTGTAAGGCGATGAAGCACCATCCTATAGCACTGTAAAAACTGGTTTAATGAACTTAATCGTCGCCGACGCTAGCTCAAAGACGAAGATCGTGAAGGTCTTGCAAAAACGGCAGTTGTGTCAGAGAACATTGATGCCGTGCATGAACTGATAATGCAAGATCGTCATGGGACATACGGTGAGATAGAGGGCATTTCTTCCACCAGCATACATTCGATATTGCATGAACACCTGGCCGTAAAAAGGGTTTGTTCTCGTTGGGTACCGCACAATTTGATAATCGCTCAAAAAAAGGCTCGTGTCGATTGGTGCAATGAAATTTTGAAAAAATACGATCGCGGTGTTTCAAAAGACGTTTATAAGATCGTCACAGGCGACGAATCATTGATCTATGCGTATGAGCCCGAAACAAAACAGCAATCGACCGTGTGGGTCTTTGAAGACGAGCCAAATCCAACGAAAGTTGTTCGTGGAAGAAGCACATCGAAGCAAATGGTCGCCTGTTTCTTCGGCAAAACTGGTCGACTGTTCCGCTTAAGCAACGTAGGAGGTCAATTCCGAGTGATACACCACAATTTGTTTGCCCGAAGTCTTCGGAGAAATTCGAAAAACAAACAAGAGAAGACGAATCATTGTGCACCATGACAATGCGAGCTCTCACACATCAACTAAAACCAGCGCCCTTTTGACCGGCCAAAAAGTCCAATTGATGGGTCATCCGCCGTACAGCCCTGACTTGACGCACAATGACTTCTTTTTATTCCCGCACATCAAGAAAACAATGCGTGGTCAACGATTTTCGTCGCCAGAAGATGCTGTTGAAGCGTTCAAAAACCATGTTTTGGAGGTGTCTCAATCGAAGTGGAAAAAGTGCTTCAACAATTGGTTTGAGCGCATTCAAAAGTGTATAAATCGTGCTGGAGAATACTTTGAAAAACGATAAAACCATTTTTGATGATAAATATTCGAATTTTCTTAATTAGGCCAGAAATATATATAGCAGCCCTTGTATCATACATACATTAAAAGAAAAATTTATTTAAATTTAATTTAAACCTGAATTTGATCATTTTCGTAAGCACTGTTTTTTGGCCGATTGTATTTCTGAAATTTAGAGTAAATTTTAGAGTAAAAATATTAGAAACAGAGCGCAATTATAAAAAGAAAAAAATTAACAATACGAAGAAAAAAAACTGATTCTTTCTTGCTATATTTTCGACCGCAGCTTTAAATCTATTTTTAAGGTCTGCTTGAAATTCGGACTCAGACGTTTGTGCCAAAGGATCCAACAAGACTATTATAAAGGGTGGTTAAATTGTAATGTTTTCTTGTTTAATCGAACCCAAAATGATCAAACAAAATGAGATCTTGTCTACAAATTTGTTTTCCAAAATTATCCAGCACGTTCCATTTTGAAAAATTTGGTTTACGAGAAAACTTGAAATATTTCACAGTCATTATTTTCACTACAGCAATCCAACTGAATGAGTTGAGAAGAAATTGTAAAAATAAATAAATTAAAACTTATGTAGATAGAAAATGTTCTTTATTGTTAAGCGGGCGTTATTAATCAAAAATGAGTGTTTAAAGATAACTGTTGAAATTTGAATTAGGCTAAATGGATTCAGGAATAATTCCTTAGAAAATTCGTCTAAATTTCATATTCTCCCAAACAACCTGAACGGAAATTAACGCAATCATTGTTATTTCGATACATTAGGTTTAATCGGTTAAAAAAACGATTTAGTTTTTGAAATCCGTAGGACTAAATGTTTACGCCGAAATCCCTTTTTAGTCGCTTATGTCAAAAAAGGATGACACCTTAACAAATATTTATGAATTAATTCTGAAAATCTAAAGCTGATTCGGGCTAATGACGTTAAATTTTCAAGGGTCGAAATTAAACTAAACAAAGTAATACATTTTCCTATTTTATCAATGGGCTTGTTCGTTTATTGCTCGTTTAATAAGCGAATAAGATGTCGCTAATGCAATCATTGTATAAAAATAAAAAAAAAAATATTTTGCTTACAGAAAACCATTTGCAATTTGCTTTATAAACAGTTTGTTTTAAAAATTTTCAGTTTTTCGGAAAAAAGTGTTCTAAGAATTATTTTACTCGCTTATAATATTTCTTGAATAACTATTTTTCTATTTACGTCATGCGTTAATTTCAAATGATGCATACAGTCTTTCAGATCTTGTATACATAGAAATTTCTACATTTTTTTTAAAGTGTTATCGTCTTAGCGACCACTTACTCACTTAGTAACCGAACACTAGATAAACACGCCCAGTGAATATATGTACAGGGAGGCGCAAAACTACCGGTGTGGTTTGAATTTTGTGAAGCAAACTTGGGGAATTTGAAATGGAACACTACACAACTGACCAGCGATCAGCAATTGTTGAATTTTATTTTAAAAACCAATTAATTATTTCGCGCATTTTTTCGCGCAGAAGCGATTTCAGTTGGCCCCTACGTTCACCGGATTTAACAGCGCCAGACTGTTTTCTTTGGGTTTTTTTGAAAAAAGGGTAAACGTAAATAAGCCAGCGACCATACCACAGCTAAAACAAAACACTCGCCATGAAATTCAAGCCCTAGCACCGGATTTTACGAAAAGTTATGCAAAATGAACTGGAAAGAGCACGAATGTGCGCACCCGAAAATGGCCACTACTTCCGGGGTATAATTTTTCAGACTTAAGCCAAAAATATATATATTCAACAAAAATAATAATTAGCCAATAAATAAAAAAAATGATTAAGCATTCAAACCACAACGTGCGCCACCCTATACTTGCTTAATGGCCGGAATTTTGAATTTTCCCGATTACCATAAAACAATCGACCAAATGAAAATATGAAATAAATGTATTCATGTTAAAGAAATGTCGCCACGAATACAAGTATTTTATGTTTTAACAAAGAGTGGGGTCTGTGTCATGGATCGGTAGAGCCCAATAACCTGTTGTTATTGAGCTTAAACCCCTCAGCTAAAATAATTGCTGCTACATTTCTGTAATAGAATTTAAGTACAGTATTTGTATCTAAACGATCAACATACACAATTTTTATAATTGGTTCTATACCCAATAATGATTGGAATATACGATTTGGAACGAACTATACAGTTTTACTTAGCTCTTATTATACTAAATAAGGGACAGATTTAGAGGTTTTGTTTTTAAATTATTGAATTTAAAACTGGGCCTACTGGCAGGGGAAATAATATTAAGTCATTATGGTTTTTTTAACAGAGTATTGTGGTTTCAATATAATTTTAAAATACATAGTCATCTTAGCTAATGCATAAAGTTGTACATCACATGCATAGCAAAATTAACATTGGACCGTCTGTATTATAATTATGTTTGGTTAGTATATTCAATCGAATAAGTAAACCCTGGTTTAAGTCTGAGCAGGTTAGGAGATGTTAGGAGGTCTTATACCTTAACAATTTGAGGTGCTATTGTCATAACAAATAAATAAAAATAACAAGCGTGGTCCAACCATAATGTACAATGTTAATTGTGAGTAACACCTTAATGTCTAGTTTTTACTCAAATTAATTTTACATTTCTTTGTTTCAGTGTTTGACAAATTCAACCATGGAGAGGTACACAATTGAGCACCGAGTTAAGATTGTTGAAGCCTTTTACGAAAATTGTCTTTTAAATCAAAATGCATTTCGTGTTTTTTTTTGGTCAGCATAACCAAATGTGTCCACAATCGGAAGAAATGTACGAAAATTTCAGCAAACCGGATCTTTAGAAAATGTAAAAACACCTGTGTATATTCGACCAGTTAATTCTGCCGAAAACATTGATTTTGTTCGCGATAGTGTGGGAGAAGAGTCGTCAACTTGGCTCGTGAATAGTGTTCGCTATTGTGAGCCAGAAATTGAGGATATGGACCTGGACGATATGTGGTTCCAACAGGATGGATCCACTTGCCACACAGTAACGAAACAATGGCTCATTAGCGCTAGAAATACAAAGGCCGTGTTATCTAACTTCGTGGCGATGCTAATTGGCTGCCACGATCACGTGATTTGACCCCGTAAACTTCTTTCAAGAACTAGGGCTAAAGGATGAGATAAGTCAACACCTCAATGACATCGAACGTCCATTATGTCTCAGAGTCATTGAAAATTTGAACCATCGGATAGAGGAATGCCACCGAAGACGTGGCGAGCATTTGGCCGATAATTTATTTCACATATGTGACAGCGCATAGAGAAAGGGACCTAATGGTAAAAAAATCAATTTTCCCTTTTTTTTTGATGTGGACAACATCTGAGCATCGAATAAGACCGATCCCATGCCCCAAAAGTGTTCCCTCCCAGAGATATGCGCGTTTTATGAAAGTGATGGTACACCAAAGATACACGTATTTCTTTAAAATGACTCTCCTGAACAAAACTGGTTGTTACCCGTAGGTCTCTTTCTATTTTGCGTCACATATATATAATTGTCCTAGATCCTTCTATAAAAATAAAAAATATGAAGATAATTTTCTGAAAACTTTTTGTTTTAACAATTATCATCATGCCTTTTAGTTTAACCACCCTTTATTAAAAAAAAAAATACGCTAAAATTTCTGCGGGAAGCCTGGAGCCACGACAAAATGTTTATAAAACTCAGCAGATCTACCATCTTAGAGAAGATAACTCTTCCAGATCTTCAAGATAGTAATTCTCCAGGTTACCGTCAGGTCGTCTATTCTGGAGGGACGGTCATTTACAAAAAAAAGGTGTTCCTCTGTCTCGATCTCCTTCTCATACTCAGGCAGAAGGCGGTATGCGACCACTCCATCTTTTCATTATCTAGTCATCTATCTAACATTACAATAACCTGTCAGGACACCTACGAGCACCCTGACATCACTTTCGCTATTTTCAAGCGAAGGTGTTATTATCACTTATTAAGACCGCAGAGCTCTAGCAACCTTACATTTGTCGCCACTAGTCTATGATAGGTAAACCCTGGTGTGAATCCAAGTTTCTAACAGCCCGTTAAAGGTACAAATAGAAGCTTTTGCAGAGTTGTCGGCATTTGCTGCAGCCTAAGACAAGTCAACACTTGCCAGTTCTCCACCTCGTTTCCTACGACATTATTGTGCCTGGATAGGGTAAGATCATCTAAAAATTTGCCATGTTTGTATTTCAATGTTCCCACACAGATAACGTCCAACTGTAGGCAGTCGTTGTGTGATATTTTAAAAAATTAGTCACTTAGCAATGTAAAAAATCTTTAAAAAATGCATTGTCCATTCGGAGCATTTAGATTTATATCGCGCTATTCTATTTGAGAGAAGTTTTCTCCTGTTCCTTAATGGGATGTTGAGGGACTTAAGTAAGTAAAGTCATATACCTAAGAGCTTATTAAGGCTTCGTTAGAATAACCCAGCAGGTTAAAAGTTAAGCGTCACATCAAGTGACATCTATAACTGCTTATTCGTCCTAACTTGAGGCTATTGCTGTTTTGTGGAAACGGTGATCATTCTACAAAACAAGTAGTTTTTGAGCGAAACGAAATGCCACTTATTATCATCAGCCCAACATATTTTACCTTTAAGAATGTTTATATGTAAATATTGATTATCCTAATACTTGATTCATAAGAAATAAGAACTTACTTCAGCTGCATTTGTAGTTGATTAACGCTCATATGTGTTCTTGAAGCTGCTACGAATATCAAATTGCTCTTAACCATGAATACAAATTGAATTCCTTTGGCTCTTATTGACGTTATCACATCTTGGCTGTTTTCCACAAAACTAACCAATGCTTGAATGATGCCGAATAAAATCGCCAATTTATCCTCGTTTCCGTGCAATGAATATATTGGTTTCCCAGCCTCACTCAATATGAAGATATGTTTCTTTTGGCCACGCCAGGTTGAATCATGTGACATTATGCTGTTGTCTGCACTCTCGCGCCTTGTCAGAGTAGGAAGTGTGGACACTGTGACTGCAGGTTCTGGCTCATCTTCCGATGTACTGCACACACTAGTTCCAGTGGCCTCCTTGGAGTTGGGAACTACTGAAGCTTCGCTGTTGCTGTTTATGTTACCTTCACTTGTTTCAATCCTTTTAGCGTCATGGCCGTTTTGGTGCTCTTCTGACTCCTCTACGAAACTGTCATTGTCAGCTACGCCATCAATACTTTCCGCATCAAAATATACAGTAGAATTTGAGTTTGACGATATAGTAGGGGGTTCCAAGTTGTTTTCAGACATGTTTCGTAAAATTTCCGAATTTGTTACACTATATTGAAGTTCCACATCAATGCAATTCAATTGATTTTTCAGCAATTTATTTTCTCAAAACTATTTACTAAAATTCTTTCTAATTTTGTCACGGCAAGTGAAATTGTGGCAACCGGAATCCGATCAGATGTTTACACTCTATCCACTGTTGTGTTTTAAGTTTGAAGTACAGCAACATTGGGCGACTAAGCACAATTGCACACTATGGCGAAGACGTGCAATGGCGCTAGACTCCAAAAGCCTATAGGGAGTTTGCCTGTTAAATTGTGCAATCTATTTTGTTTATTTCGTGTTTTGTGTGTGTTTAGCAAAAACTAAATATTTTTTTTATTTGATTTGTATTCGTATGCTCATTGCTACGCATAATTTACGTTGACATGAATAATAATCGTGTTTGTGTTTGAAACACAATTAAACAAACTCGTACAAAAGCCGTGTTCTTTTCAGGTTACTAAATAAGCATTTGTATTGAAGTTACTCGGTAAGCAAGTGGGTTTGCTGTTATTTGGTAATGAAACAATTTAGAGTTACCTGACTTATTTTTTTAACAAAAAATATTATGACACACCCGGCCTCTTTAGCAAAATCAAAAACATATGTTTTTGTTATTGATACAGAAAAAATGAAAAGAATGAAAGAAAATATAAAAAGCGCAATAAACCATTTCGATAAATTGCAATGATGCAAAAACGGTAAGTGAAAATTTTTATTGTTAAGATTTAGACAAATTTCGATGTAGCTATATTATTTTACTGCTTCCTACAAAGCCAGATAGGACGAATTCGAATGTACCCGGCGACAAAAATGCCTACCAACGAAGTTAAATTTATCAATTAAATGTTAACAAAACAAGAAACTATACGAAATAACAAAATTCGTTTTCCAAAATTTGCTCTGCTTTTTCTTCTTATTTGTAAACAAACTTTTGTTGAGCTTATGCGGACATCTGATTCAAAATGTTGTTGAATGTTGCCAGAATGCTATATTGCTAACTAACTAGGTAACTAATTTATCTGGACTAGTTACCTGATAAGAACACGACTAATATAAATAATTACAAAACTTGGTGTGAAAATTACACAGAGAATTTCGAATAGGCCTTAAGCAAAATAATTGAGACCGAAAAGCGGCTCGATCTGCTGTGTTTAGACCCTCCATCATAAAGTACTTGTGGTACTTAGATGTCTTTAAGACCGACCAAAGGCATGTCACGAATAATGTTTGTTTCATTTTAGCTTTCCAAAAATTGTATTTCGATTTTTAAGAAATTCGTAAAGTGCACCTTCTTCATTTATACTAAGGCTCGGCATACTGTATCTTTTATCTTAATTTCCTGCGCTCCATTTTTCATAATTTCCAGTAGGCTTAAAACCAGTGAAATTTATGATTAAAATGTACAACAAGTTAATGAAATTGTAGTTCCGGAGTGCATTGATTGTATGTTTTGGACGTTTATTTCTATGTTTTGTAAACAGCAGGAAGCTCAAAAATTCGCAACGTAAGAAAAACACGCTTCAGTGTGCCCGGCGGTTTATACAATAATCTGTGCTTATTCTCACAGAGGGCTAAGTTGTTATTTTATTTAAATGACGTTGCGATTAAATAATAGTTGTGTCTTAAGCCTAGTATTTACTCAAACCAAAATTTCGCTTAGGATTTTTACATTTATTTCCACACGAAAAAATTGCCGTGTAGAGCAGTGTAGAAAGAAACAGTCGTTATTCCTTTTGAAATAAATTATTTTATTATTATTCATTTGAATACTCCGAAAATGACTTCACATTTGTTTTTTTTTTTTGCAAATGTTAAATACTTCTTGACCAAGCAATCATTAGAACAATAATTTTCGAAAAAAAGTACGTTGCTAGTTATAAACATCGCTGTACCATTTGCAAATTCTGCCACCTTTGCGTTTGTAAGCCTATTGTTCACCTAAAGCGAAATTTTCGCTTAAAAGTTTTGCATTTATATCAATGCGGAAGAATTGTAGTGTAGAGCAGTGTAGAAGAAGCAGCCGTTATTCATTTGCAAGTAAATGATTTTATTCATATTCATATAAATACCCTCAACAACGACTTCACAACATTCATATATTTTTTTTTGAAAAATGTCTACACTGCTCCCTCCATCCCTGAGCCAGTTGCTAATTCCTCTACCTTTTCGTTTCAGCTGAGTACTGCCAAACAAAAGAGTAAGTCAGGTAGAAATGGCTAATTTATTTTAAAAAAAATTAATTATAGCTTTAATTCTACTAGTAAAAATCATCATTAAACAACGAAAATAACATTTCTAAATTGTACTTAATGAGTCAGAGTAGTACCATGGCACTTTTTATGCATAAACTAAATACTAAAATAGTACAATTGTATCAACTTTTTCATCCCTGCTGTTTTCTCCCCCTTATATCAACTGTGTTCGTTGAATAATAGAGGCGAGGGACTGCTATCTAGAAACTGTAAAAAATATATTTATATTTTTAAGCAAAATGTTTATAAATTCTCTGCGCAATGGTAAAAGCATATATTAAAGTACACTTAAACAACTCATAGTAAACGCTTGGATATATTCCGTAGGTAGAACAGTCTTTCTGCGCTATGTTCGACCGCAATCTACAGCACCGTCTTTGGCTACCGAGCAGCCGGAACTGGAAGATATCGCCAATGTGGAGCAGCGCATTTTGAAGCATCAAGATTACTTCCAAGTTCATAATTTATTTACGGTGAGAGATCTGTTTAATGCCCGTGTACATTATGGTCACAAGGAAGGCTCCTTGGACGACCGTATGCGCTCGTATGTTTATGGCAGCCGTCTGGGTCATTTGATATTCGATTTAGATATGACTGCATCGCACTTACGAGAGGCTTTAAATATTACCGCTCACATCGCCTTTAGGGACGGCATCATATGTTTTTTTAATCGCAATGCATTGAATGCCCATTTGGTGCAGAAAAAGGCAATGGAAGCGGGAGAATTTTCGCACACTCGGTTTTGGCGAGGCGGCATCTTCACAAATGCCAATGTTCAATTTGGGGCCGTGACGAGATTGCCCGATTTGTGTATATTCCTGAACACACAGAATAATGTCTTGACCCAACACACTGCCGTTCGAGATTGTGCCAAAATGGCAATACCTACAGTGGGCATAGTGGATACAAACTGTAATCCTAATTTAATTACATATCCAGTGCCAGGTAATGATGATTCCCCAGTGGCGGTTGAGCTCTACTGTAATCTTTTCAAAGCTGCCATACTAAGAGGCAAGCAGAAGAGGAGGGAAATTTTAGGCGAGCCCGAACCTGATAGGCCGTCCACACCTGCGACATCTAAAAGCAAAAACCAAGTTTAACTTCATTTTGTTATTTATTAGCCCGTTCGTATATCTACTTGATTATTAATCTGTATTTTTGCTTTAAATAAAATATTACATAAATACATACTGTCGTACATATTGGAAATTAGTATTGCGTTGTTTGGCCACTTGCAAAAGTTCCCCCGGAAACGAAAGAGGGATATTTGGAAGTGCCACCAAGTATTTTTCTACCAGATGAAGATGAAAACCCGTAGCTGAATGAGTTTGTTGTTGACGAGGAATGCGATTCCCCAAAATTACCATAGTTCTTATACTGTTCCGGATTTGGCTTATTCGTTGACGACCATTGACTTTGTGTTCCCCGTTTGAGGACAAATAATTCCCCAGTCCCTCCGGTTGGTGGTTTATCTGGCGATTGAATGTAATGGTCGTATTTTTCTGAAAGCTTCTGTTTGTATTGTGCCATTTTCTCCTGGGCATTCGCCAGCCGAAACTGATCCTTTTCATCCAGCTCACTAGGATCCTTTTTGCCCAATCTCTGGACCACTCTTTTGGCATTATAGAATTCTCTGTTCTTAAACGGTTTCATGGCATCTCTGTAATCCTTCCATTGCTGCTTCCGTTCCTCCAACGTTCCGGTTATTTCGTCTTCTGGTGGCTTGGGCATCGGTATATACGGTTTGTTAGACTCCTTGCGGGGATTCTTTATAAATATTTTTGGTTCGCTCTTTGTTGGCGTCATTGGTGTTCCCGTCACGTTTTTTTCATTTTCCTTCCGGACTACTGGCCTTGACTTATTTGCCGCTGGTTTCTTTCTTTCAGTCGTGTTCTGATATTTCTTATTTTTAAATTCGTCAGTCAATTGTTGAGCAGAATCTTTATTACGGATTGGGTTATCGGCAATGGTCTCTTCTATCATATCCCTTTGTGGAAAGAAACCATCAGTATTGAAGAAGTTATCAGTATTATTTTGATTATATCTAAAGCCTCCACTGGAACTGCCGTTGTTGAAATTCGAACCCCCCTTCCGGCCGTTAAAATTCATGCCACCATTTTGACCGTTGTAATTCACGCTACTATTCCGACTATTGAATTTCATGCCCCCATTCTGACCGTTGAAATTCATGCCCCCATTCTGACAGTTGAAATTCATGCCACCATTCCGACCGTTGAAATTCATGCCACCATTCTGACCGTTGAAATTCATGCCCCCATTCTGACCGTTTAAATTCATGCCACCATTCCGACCGTTGAAATTCATACCACTAAAGCCATAGGACTGACCACCTCCTCGATTAAGATTAGGATCATTGAGATACATTGCAGGGTGCACATTGCTAAAAGATTTCCAACCACCCATGAATGAAGTCGGTAATGGATTCTGATTAAAATTATTGCTGAACAGAGAAGGCGGTGTCGAACTCGTCCCTCTACCTTTGGAAGTTTTTTTGTTTTTATCTGATTTTCTCTTTTGTGGTGCTTCGTCTCTATTATCTATCACCTCTTTGTGCATTTTCCAGTCCTTAAAAGACATCGGCACTGCATTGGCCGATTCTTCTTTCGAGGACTCTGGTTTGCCGCTCTCATCCTGGCTACAAATGTCGAGGGACATTTTGTTAAGCCCCCTGGAGACGTACCAAAAAACCCATCAATCACAAAGTTGTGTGCGTGCGTTCGTTCTTTTTCGGCTACACGTACATGTTGTCGGCAATTGATTGATGAAAATCAAAAATTTTTGATATTTCTATTTGATGGCTGATTTGTGGTATGTCTCCTGTTGTTTTGACAAAAAAAATTCATTTGCTTTGTTTTTCCCGTCATGTAAACAAGTGCGCGGACGAAAACAAAAAATAAACATACATACATACGTACATATTTTGTGTTTGGTAAGAAAACAAGTGAAAAGAAAATAAGTGAAATAATGGAAAAGTGCTTAGATGAACAAAAGTTTATATTGCGTTTCATTGAAAACTAAAATTTTTTTTTTCTCTTTCATACTTTTCTTTTTCCTCAACAACACTGCACAAGTAGTCAATAATAATAAATCATCATCCGACGACGACATGATTAGGTGCGAACGCTACGAAGTCAAAATAGAAATGGTGATTGATGTGTTTATTTGTACGTCTCCTCAAAAGCTTCAAATATACGACACTCACACATATGCACTGATTGATGTGTTTTTTGGTACGTCTCCAGGGGGCTTTAGGGAAAAAATTGTTGTTAATTGTCAGAATTTTTTTTTAAGAAAAAATAACTAACAATAATGAAGTTGGATGCAGTTCGCTTAACGAGATGCCAGATCGACACAACTGTTTTATGGAATTGTCAGCGGCGGCATGAACCTAAACAGAGTTAAATGTGAATTTGTCTCCAACAGGCGGCGCGTAGCCGCCAAATAAATGTTTACTTATAGCGTTAATGTGCATTAAAAATCCAAAAAAGTGAATTTTGCGAAATTGAATTGTTTATGTTTTACGTACTAAGTGTTTCTTATTGCTTTAATAAATGCTTAAACCAACAAAATTTTTTTTGAATAGAATTATAATAGAAAGCACTTTAAAAAAGGCGGCAGGGAATTTCCAAAGATAAAGACGATCTCACGACAGCCGGTTCTATGCACCGGATCGACCCGAAGGAGGAATTCTCGACCAAGGGCTGTCACCAGGGCACTATATGCCGCTACAACAACAACAGCAAAAGATAAACCAATATGGTCGAGCTTCGGTAGTTTGGGTTTAAGTCGCTCATAACACCCTATTCTAAATTTGAATGAGATAGTAGTAGTAGGACTTGTAGACCGGGCCTCGGCTCTTACTTATATAGGGTGGCTACATGTAAACGTGAACCGATATTTTCTAATATTACGAAGATTAATAATAGATCTTCCACATTGCACTATACTAAATTTGACGAAGATCGAATGTTAAATGTGGCTTTTGAAATGGCAGGACCTCAAATCTGGAGAGATCTTTGCATGGGTGCATAGTACATTGGGTGATATGATCCAACGTACCATGCAATGGTTTACCGACATCTGTGAGAACCTTTGCAGGGCTATCCCAAAATATGAACTATTGCTGACCCTTCACGTTCAGTACAAAATTTGGTGAGAATTGGGTGTAATGTGTGTCTTTGTAGCTGCGGACACGGCCCTACCACAGAGTGGTGTAGGGTATAAAAATTTTGTGCCTTTTCGGCTGAAAAAGTACTTTTTTATTCTTTTTTTGTACCAACTCGGCAACCACATGTATTATTCCTGATACCAACCATGAAGAACTTAACAGCTGATAAGATTTTTGAAAAATTGTGACATTGTTGACATATTGTAGTATCTATATGCAGTTTAAATGCAGTTTTATTTTGTGCATTTGCGTCGAATACCAAAATGAATTTACCCAATTTTAACATTGGCTTCAGCCTAGTATACACTTAAAACCAAATTTTCGCTTAGGAGTTTTTCTTTTATCGCTACACAGAAGAATTGTAGTGCAGTGTAGAAGAGGCAGCCGTAATTCATTTTCAAATAAATTATTTTAATCATATTCATTTAAATACCCTCGAAAACGACTTCACGACATTTGTTAACATATTTTTTTGCAAATGTCAAAAATTCCTTGACCAAACAATTATTAGAACATTAATTTTCGTCTGCAGATGTGAAAAAGTCTACACTGTAACTGTTACATCCCTGTAACAGTTGCAAATTTAGCCAAACGAAAAAAGCTAAATGGAATTTACCAATGGTTAATATTGTCACTGACCCGAAGTCATGATAAAAGCAGTGTGCAGCCACGAAAACCAATGTCACTTTGCCATTTTGTTAAAAACTTGTCTTCTTTTTAAATATAGATGCAAGAGGTCTTGAGCCGGTTAATCCCTGTTCAATGTGTAAAAGCAACAGACCGAAATAAAACAAACGAGCTAAACATCTTTTCCGTAAATAAAAAACCGTGAGGCCGATAAATTTCGTTCGTTTTGCTACGCGTATTTCTAATGGGAGCGAAAATTTTGTTTTAGGTGAATACTAGGTTTTAAACAGTTCCATCCTCAAACGGCCTAGATGATCAGCGAATCATGTGAATTAAAATAATGTTCGAGAATTAACCACACAGGGTGATTTAGATGTTTTATTTACCAACGTAAACAAAATTAGAACGGCGTTGCAAATCTGATTAAATATTTATCCGTGGCCTAGTCGTCTGATGCCAGAAGATAGCACAAAGAGGTTGCGAGAAAGGCAAAAAGATGAAGCTGAAAAGCACAGCGAATGGCAAAAGTTTTTCTTTATCAGTGCTGCCAGACGTGAGGATTTTTTTTTGCTATTTTGACGATTTTTATCTTGAGAAGTTACTAAAATGACTTTCAAATTTAATACGAACTCGAATATAAACAATCAAAAAATATCAAGTATATATTGTTATATTCGCAAAAATTTTTATATTATTGAAATTAATTTGAAATTTTATTGATAAGAAGATTCTTGTTCATTATTGCATTTCTAAAAATAACTACTATGTTATAACAAAAAACTGTAATCTATCTACTAATTAATTTGATTTGGTGAAGACTTCTCCTCTCTTTCATCAAAACTTACAAGATTTTTTAGAGATATTTTGAAATTTAAACATTCCCTAAATTCAAAGAAGTATAGCCTTAAAACTTGTAGCAAAAGTGGACAAAATATAATATATACTGACGTGTATGCGACGAAAACTTTCTTGTACAGCAATCTGTAATGACGTTATAGCACCTTCGAAATCACCCTTCATGGCCTAGATTGTTTCTTCGACGCAATTTTTTTATCTTTTTACCAGTCAAAAAAATTTTGCCATAGTAAGAAAAATGCATGATACAAACTGCAAAGATTTGCTACTCCGACATTGTATTATATCAAACTTGCGCCAAATGTTCATAATTATTTTATTGATTTCAGGTGTATTATAAAAATCCAAAAATAAGTTTTTGACGATGCTACCTATTAGAATGTGATACTGTATATATTCCATTTTAATATTATAGTGCAATTTATATCGTAAGATTTCATTTATACTTTAAATCGACCATTTTTTTAGGTCAAACCAATATAGAATTGACTACACATCTTAAGTGAACTATGTAGGAAATTTATTTAGTATTATTGTTTCATTAAAATAAGTTCAAATCTCAATTCCGTTAATTAAATTTCATGAAAGTAATTTAAGGTTCTCAATAAACTATTATGACTTGAATAAAAAACGAATTGTACAGGGCTTATGGGCCTAAGCTGTTTGAGGTTTTAAGAGACTAAAGGTACCTCAGTAAAAAGTTCGTTCTTAAGAGTATTTGCTTAAGAAATCATAATATTTTGTGGACGAACAATTGCACTGTTAGTTGGGACGCAATTTTTTTGGTCGTTTTGGTTCAAAATCAGAATGAAGTACGAAAGAGACAACGATGTAGGCCAACTGCAAAAGTAAAACGCAGCGTTATAAAAATAATAATCTTCGGTGTGCACAAGTAAATCTACAATAATTTTCTAATTTTGTGCTTATTGGGTAGCGCCTAAAAATAATGTCATTGTGTTTATTAAGGTTTTAGAATATATTTTTTTAAAAGAAAGTGTTTTTTTAGAAATGAATTCACGTCTACTATATGACGATTATTTTTGTAAGCTTTTGACAATTCTGACGACTTTCGTACCAAATGTCTGTCTGGCAGCTCTGTCCTTCACACTTCTGCTCTTCTTCTTATTTTTTTTTTCTTGTGATTGAAAAGTGAAAAGTTGAGTAGTTGAGTTGAGTTAATTAATTTTTGCTAAAAATTCTGGTAAGTTTAACGTCGGAAAATGGACTATAGCACAAATAAAGTGTAATTTAAGTGATTTTTTCGAAGCGAACTATGGAATTTTGTAAGGATATGGCGTTTTTGGCCGAAGAACGTTGGTAATGAAAAAAAAAAATTGGTTAATGCTGCTTTGCTGTGGCAGAGCAGCTGACTTGAGTGCTAGCTCTTCTTGTGGATGTGTTTTGTTGCTATTCTCGAACAAAATGATTCAAT
The DNA here is from genome assembly GCA_963513945.1 of Hydrotaea diabolus. Lineage (NCBI taxonomy): Eukaryota > Metazoa > Arthropoda > Insecta > Diptera > Muscidae > Hydrotaea > Hydrotaea diabolus. The sequence continues at coordinate 185,553,967 of OY740717.1, forward strand.
TCAATTTTGGAAGGGCGGAAAGTGTGAGGGCGAGGCAACATAATATTTGTTGCGTGTCTTCTGGGTATCTTCTCTGTTCGTCAGTCAGTTTGGTTAAAGTGACGGGCTAAAAAGGCAACAAAAACAACAAATTTGTTGTTTATTGTAACTATTGCAACAACAACGAGGGAAGACGCCCAAAAAGTTAGAATGTGACTAGTTCCTTACTCTTCTAATGCAAATTATTGCTCTCATATAGAATTCATTCATTATAAACGCAATTGAAATTTTGAAAAGGAATAGCAGTTTTAGCGACTCCTATCCCCATTTGGGATTTTGTTTATTTGCGATCATCAATAAGAATAAGAGAAATATTTTTCTCATTGCCGCTATTTTCTCTCGCTTTAACGACGGAAGATCATTAGACACGTTTTTTCTTTCTTTTTTTGGAAGAAAATAGTGCGCAGTTCTGTTATACTATGCCATGCCATGAAGGATTAAATGTGTGGAATTCCTTTGTGGTATTCGATCTGCTTACTATCATATTTACTGTGTTTTACTCAGCCAGCTTTGTATGAATATAAAACGTAGGCGGCTTAGAAATAAAATGTGAAAAGGGCGTTAGAAAAAAACGGATATCCGAAGCCTTTATTTGATTAGGAAACACAATATCCAGTAAAAACGCAAGCTACCATGTAGCTCGATTCGCATGTTTCAAAAAATTGAAAGTTGTATCCGATTGCTATTTAAAATGGAGCCATTGCCCATGTGCTGCATTTCGATTTTGATCGAATGTGAAAGATTACGCCTTCATTGGCATGCGCTGTTCCGAATACCCAACAAATATGGGGGATTTAAATCGACATGTACATTTGTGAATCGAATCAGATATGTGACAGCGCATAGAGAAAGGGACCTAAGGCTAAAAAATCAATTTTCACTTTATTGTTTGATGTGGACAAAATCGGAGCATCGAATGAGATCCCATGCCCCAAAAGTGTTCCCTCCCAGAGATATGCGCGTTTTATGAAAGTGATGGTACACCAAAGATACACGTATTTAAATCTTTAAAATGGCTCTCCTGAACAAAACTGGTTTTTACCCTTAGGTCCCTTTCTATTTTGCGCGTCACATATGGTTTTTTTTATCCTTTATTAACAAATATGCATACATTCAAAAAATATAACAACGTTAAAATTTAATTTGTGGTAAGATTACATTAGTAAAAACATTGTTCACATTATCTTTTAAATAATAAAATTTTACAAAATAAAAAATTGAAAGGATTCCTTTCAATCCTTGTTCTTGTCCGTATATAAAAATGGCGACACTTTTTACGTTAGAAAAAATATTTCTTCTTGGAATCACTCGGAATGTAGCACACCATTTTTAATAAAATGATGATCTTTAAAAATGTGCAGATTCAACACTTTCAGACACATGTAACACTTTCGGATTCGAGCAAAACGTTGTTATACATTTAACGCAGCTTTCGAATAGTTTTTTTGTAAACAATTCGCAGCACTGTTCTACAAAATGTATAATTTTTATGTGGCCCAAAAAACGTACCAAATTGCCAAAAACGGGAGATTTATAATCAATATAGACAAATGGGTTACTAAAATAAATTTAATTTTGCAACGAATCCAAACATTGAGTCATATTTTAGTTAACCCCTTAGATTAGGTATGGACGCTTGGTCCGATACACCGAACTCTTTTTGCGTTTTAGTAGCGTAAGGGCGTTTTTACTTGTTTTTATTTTTAACTTTTTCGTGATGTCCAGTTTTTTAATAGTAATATGAACTCGAGACGATTGAAATGTAAAACTAATTGATTTTTAAATAAATAACTTCTGAAGAAAGAAACCAGGTTGGTTTCTCAACGTTGGTTAACGACAAGCAGACCGTTTAGGCAATTAAAAACGACACAAATATACAAATCAACAAGAAAAAACTATTTTTAATAGACAGCAAAATAGGTGTAAATTCAAGAAATTCAGAATAACTGAAAAAATTTTACATTATACTAAGAGTTTTTAGCAAAATTGTAAAAATGAAGCTAATATCTAGTACAACTTCCATTATTTTTAAGGATAGCTTCGATAATTTAATCGCAGTTTTCATACAAGCGGACACAAATATACAAATCAACAAAGAAAAAAGTATTTTTAATAGACAGCAAAATGCATAGGTGTAAATACAAGAAATTCAGAATAACGTAAAAAATTTTACATTATACTAAGAGTTTTTAGCAAAATTGTAAAAATTAAAATAAAAATTTTTGGAAAATTTAACATTGCAGCTTCATTGCTGCAAACAAATTTATTTTTGTATTATCAGTCTAATGGATATTTGACCACTTGTTTTTTCCGCACCAGGCTTTATATGCTAAAGCGAAGTCTTTCCTCTTTATCAAACGTGTACTCGTATATCAAAGAAAAGGTACCTTCCAAGCTTCTCTCCCCGGTAGTTTCGCATACACTTATCTTCGTCGAACCGTTCGGTATGACATAATATTTCCAATTTCTTTTGACGACTTGAAAGGACTTCCTCCAATTTATTTGCACATTCTTTCTTAAAACTGATAAACAAAAAGCACTAGAACTATTTTTTTTTGTTAACATGTGTTTACATCTGTATATTTAAAGTAGATATGCTTAGGTCCAGAATCTTAAATGAGGCTGCATTGATTGTGAAATTGTCTACCTAAAAGACCGTGTATTTGTCTGGTAGTCGTCTGAGTAAACCCTTGATCCCGTTCTTGGCTCCATTCTCGAATTATTCGTAAAGATCAGATGTTTTACATCCAGAAAAATAAAATATAAAATAATAAATAATTATAATTGCTCTGTCATGTTTTGAAATGATAATTCCTTGATTTTTTATGTATTCTAAACCGTAAACTTGTATTTTGATTTTTAACAGTAAAATTAACATTGCTGCAACAATTTTTGATCATACGCTACATTGATATAATGTGATTATTTGATTGTTATTATACGATTTATCTACTTAATTAATTTAAGAATTCTCCAATAAAGTTTAGGAATGTGTGATATATGGGCGAGGCATAGAAGTGCCTTGTTTTTTAAACAAGATACATGTTTTTCTCAAATTTCTCTGATGGAATAAATTTTAATTGCAAATTTATCAAAATAGCTGGACTTCGTAAATTTAAAAAATCTTGCTAACAGCACGAACCACCTTCTTAAGGCTCGTTTTATCCCAAGATTGTTAAAATACTCGTAATACTTGATTACGTTTTTGGGAATTGATTAGGCAAATTCTAAAAAGCAGACACTTTGACACGACTTATTATTCACAATCTTAAAAGATGTTGTGATATTGATATTAATATTGCAAATTAACTAAAAAAAATATTCAGAATTCCTAGCGACAATTTGGTTGCTATTTATTTAATTTAATTTCTAAGCTTTGATGGATGGAACAGTTTTATTATAAACATCTCTTGTTAGCAAAATCGAATCCCTCAATTAAGTATAAGCTCATTTTAAATGAATAAACTATCAAGAATATAAAAGTGATTCATAGCTTTGTCTAGTTATTAAGGAGTCAAAAACAATTTTAGTGGCACATCCAGTTTAACAGTCTTATACCAGCATAAAAATTCACAGAGCCCATAAAATTGAATAGAAGTTAACTAAATATATTTCTAAACATACCATAAGAAATAACTGGAAAATCTCAGGTACAATCTCGCATACAAATAAAATCTTTCCTGAGTTGATTTCATTGCAAGGAAAAAAAACTTCTACTTGGATAAGAAGCAATTCTGCTTGTTGCTTGCCAAAACTTTGTAGAGAACAGTCGGACTTTAATTATTTTATTTAAAATATTGCCAAAAGATAACAAAGTTTGTCGAAATATCAGGAATTTAATAAATATTAAAATTAAAAATAATTGTATTATGGGCTTCAAGATAGCCGATCAACCAACAAGTATAAAATTAAAAGGTTAGCATCGAAAACTGTTTTATTTACTAACTATTTTGTTATGGATGAGATAAGTTTAGTGAAATTATTTTATATATTAGTATTGCAATATTTGCTATTTTCAAATATCTTAAAAAAGTTAACTTTGACTTAAAATTTTTTTTAGACATTTAAAATTAATTTTCTTAAATGCTTGTTCTCTTAACAATTTTTGTTTAAGTTTTTGTTTTAAAAATTTCAAATACTTGAAACATTTTTCCAATCCGCCTCCTTAAAAGGTTTCGGGAAGATGTAACATTTTCATCTTCTTATGGAACTTTCTAAATTTAAGGAACCACCACTTTAATGGATTAAATGGCTAAACTCACAATTTGTTAATCTATTTAGCACGGTGCACTGTAGTCAAAAACGTTTTTAATTTAAAATAAATAAACTCATATTTAATGAAGTAAAAACGTATACATTCGGACAGGGCCGACTATTTGATATAAAGATTAATAAGGGTGGATCTAATGTATGACGTATTTCTGGGGGCTACAAAAATATATCGACTGAAGTCACTCATAACTTAATTTGGGCTAGATCGGATTTTAAATGTGCTTTGTAGAGCAACTTAACCTCAAATGAGTAGTAACGTTTGTGTAGTAGCTATTTTAGCACGTCATGTGAATGTTGATCACGCATGGATTTAATGAGTTTTCTAGAGAGCCAACTCTTCAAATCTGGAGTGAATTTTGTAAACGGTCAAAACATTGACCGATATGAACCTGTTTTACAAGATAGTATTACTAATGGCGCATAAGGTTCTCTAAGAAATTTGAACTGGATTAAATTTAATATGTGAAGGAAGGGTCTGAAATCAGAAGAGGTTTTGTTTTGCCAAAACATGGACAAGAATAATAAAGTGGTACCAACTTCACGTTGGCAATGCTGGCAAACCAATAATACAAGCTATGTCAAATGCACACTAATAACCGCTGTTTATATTGTTTAAATGCTACCGCAAGCAGTTGCATCTAAGTTGTATAGATAGTTAATCGATATTGAATTAAAACGTTATAGTGTGATTGCGTTATATTTTTGAGAAATCACAACCAGCTAATGTTCGTGATCTGTAAGACCGAGTTCTAAACTTATTTCGACCACACAATGGCTTCCGAATTCGCCAGATGCAAATCCGATAGATAAAACGCATCGGGTGGTGTTCCATTAATGAATGACAAAGTTCAACCTTTCCAATAAAACCAGAAATTAAAAAAAAACTTTGAGTACGTTTTAAATGGCAGTTATGTATCATTGATAAGTTCTTATATAAAACACACACATGGCCCCTTCCTGGAGTTTTTTATTGAAGTCTTAAGAAGCATATATTAGCCGGGAAGACGAAGATAATATTGAAGATGTTTCTTTGTGTTTTTTCGTGACAATGTCATTCAGTTTCTGATGAATTAAACATTTGTATACCATCTTTGCATATAGCATTTTACTCATCATTTATGTCCTCTATATTTTTTAGAAATATTTCTACGAGTATCAAACTAAGAAAACTCATGCATTAGAAAATGTCTCATTTTAATTGAAACACCACTGCAAATATGAAAAAATTATACTTTTTTGCTCGCGTCAAAATATTTTTGAAGCGCCAAAATAGACAACAGCGACTTACAAAAAAAAAATGCTAAACCCATGGATAAATTTTCATCAAAATTAAATTTAGCTAGTTTTAAATGGCTAAATAAATAAAAAATTACCGCTAAATATAGCCGGCAGAAGGCCAGAATACCACAAGAACTTATTCGTGCAGCAATCAGCTCTTTTTATGCTATGACGGCCATAGTCAAGGTAAATAGTGGCCACATCGAGCTAAAGTTAATGGCTTCTGAGATTTTGATTATGCTTACAAATTGAATGAAAAATATGGTCTGTAAATAGATAAAACTGCAATCGCTCAAGTCTAAGCAACAAAAGTCATGGTACCCCATGCAAATAAAAAAGTATTTAGTAATTCCTCAAAAAAGTTAAAACAATGCAGAGTAATATTTCACTTATTTGTTAAAACAAAACATAAAAAAATTCCAGATCGTGTCAAGTCCATATTTTGCACAGCATAAGTCTTAGTACCCCTGGAGAAAAATAGTAAATTACGACCATCATTTGAGTTGTTTACAGTGACTTGAAAAAATCAATTTGGCATCATTTTTCACAACTTTCGACGTGGAATATCACGACAAGAGTGCATCAATGAACTTAAATCCTTGTGTGGCGATGAAGCACCATCCTATAGCACTGAAAAACTGGTTAAATGAATTCAATCGTGGCCGTCGGTCGCTCATAGGCGAAGGTCGTCCGAAAATGGCCGTTGTGTCAGAGAACATTGATGCCGTGCGTGAACTGATAATGCAAGATCGTCATGTGACATACCTTGAGATTGAGGTATCCTTGGGCATTTCTTCCACCAGCATACATTCGATATTGCATAAACACCTGGCCGTAAAAAAGGTTTGTTTTCGTTGGATCCCGAACAATATGACAATCGCTCAAAAAAAGGCTCGTGTCGATGGGTGCAAGGAAATTTGGAGAAAAAAATACGATCGCGGTGCTTCAAAAGACGTTTATATAAGATCGTCACAGGTGACGAATCATGGTTCTATGCATATGAGCCCGAAACACAACAGCAATCGACCGCGTAGGTCTTCAAGACAAGCCAAATCCAACGAAAGTTGTTCGTGGAAGAAGCACTTCAAAGCAAATGGTCGCCTGTTTCTTCGGCAAAACTGGTCATGTGGCGACTGTCCCGCTTGAGCAACGTAGGTCGGTCAATTCAGAGTGGTACACCACAATTTGTTTGCCTGAAGTCTTCTGAGAAATTTGAAAAACGACCAAGAGAAGACTAATCATTGTGCACCATGCACCACCACATCGGCTCAAACCTGCGCTGGGTCATCCGCCGTAAAGCCCTGACTTGGCACCCAATGACTTATTTTTATTCCCGCACATGAAGAAAAAAATGTGGTCAACGATTTTCGTCGCCAAAAGAGCTGTCGAAGCGTTCAAAACGACAGTGAAGGATATTAGGTTTCCTTCTTTTAAATGCATGCGACAAAAGATCATATGGACTTCTTTTTATAAATTTAAGCCCAGTAAATATTTTGCTTAGCCTCTGTAACATTTCTTTGAAGTCAGTCCATCGCATTTGTATCCATTACATTTTCTAATTATCCCATCGTGCCGTGAAAGGTCTCGTCAGAAATTTGGATTTCTTGAAGACGTTTTGTGTTTCGAGCACAGTAAGGCACAAAGTGTACCATATTATAAACGTATAAAATTTAGCATTTAAATCTGTTACAAAAATTTTATTTTTCTGATTTGGAGTGTATGCATAGTGATAATTGTTATCATATGGCTGTAGTGTAAAATGATAAGAGATTTCTATTCAAAGCGAACACAAGAGAAAATTCAAAATGATATCAAATTTAACATTCAGATAATAAAGTGTGGTTTGACCCACAACATTTATACAATTTAGTTCAGTGGTTTTCGCGTTTGCATTATCATTCATGCTTCATAATATTTTCATTTTTTGCAAATTAGATGAAATGAGATTAATGTGACGTCGGTAGGATTCCCACTGCAAACATCGTTGGCAGTCAAGCCGAAAGTTGTCTGATACGCAATTAACAGGTTAACAAAGTTTACAAATAAAATTCCAAATCACAAACAAGAAAGAGTTAGACCCTTGTGAAAAGTCGAGAAACACATAACAGATTGCCAAGGAAACATAATAAAAGAATAACAAAGCATGTCGGTGGTATTTACAACATTCATGAAGTTCCTTGAGACACAACAAGTACCCATTGCCACCATCATAAGCAAAAAAACGAACAAAACCTGCATTAACCTATTCCACCGTGTACTCGAAAAATAAACAAAGAATTGATTTTTTTTATTTCTATGCCAGTTATATTTATTCGGTTGTTTCTTTTTCTTCTTTCAGGGGGAGGTGCGAACGATAAACCAAAGAAACAGTTTTGTCTGTACTTTTCTACGATTTCATACTTAAAGCGATCGATACTCAATTCACCAGTAGTTTTGAGTAAACTAAAACATACATAATTGACTGACTGATATCACGAAAACGGAGTCCAAAACAACCATCAAGCAATTTATTACCTGACAGGATAAAAGGCATTATACAACGATCATGGCACATCTGGGACGTTCTGTTAAAAATGTTGAGGCCCCACGACCTTTGAAGTCACAATCACGTTCTTCTCTAAAGAACAATTTTATGCTTATAGAAGAGCTCATACAACTAATCGAGAATGTGGCGATATCATTGCAATCGGGTATTAATAATACGGAACCAATGGCTACACTGGTACAAAATCTACGTATACATGGTCCACAATTAGAGACGGTCTCCAAGGATACATTGGATCGGGCATTTGTTGTATTCCGTAATGCGTCGCAGGACGAACGCTTAAATATCATGACCCGTCTCAATTTACTTGAATTGATTGAATTACGTGCCAAAGGTTGGGAAGACAATGGCATTAATTCGTATTACAAAACTAAACAAGCTACAAATGCTGAGGTGAGTACAATTAAATAATTATGCAGTAGATATTGTTAATTTATATGTATTACGATGTTTGATAAATGTAATTGACTTTGGCTCCTTGAGTGATATCCGCCAATAAGTATTGGGGAGGTCTGATGAGTTTTATACACATCAACAGAATGAAGATCCATCCAGCGTTTTAGGAATCTTGCTTTTGCTAGCAAAGGATAGGGTCATTCCAAAAATTTTTGACCCAGTCTGGATTTAGACTATAACCGAATTTAATGAAACTCGACACATACAGGGTGTGCCAAAAGTTACCATGGGGTTAAAAACTTTAATAACTTTTTCGTTTATTATTTTTTTCTTAGATTATACGAGGGTTGCTATTTATATTTCGGGTCCGGCAATAAAAACACAATAATTTATCATTGGAAATGGTTTTATTGTTCTTCCAAATATTCTCCGTTAAGATCAATACACTTTTGCGTGCGCACAAACCAATTTTCGAAGCACTTTTTTCACTCCGATTGAGACAACTCCAAAACATGATTTTTGGACGCTTCAACGGCTGCTTCGGGCGATGAAAAACGTTGACCACGCATTTTTTTCTTGATGCCAAATAAGGGCTGTACAGTGGATGGCCCATCAATTTGACATCTTGAGTGGTCAAATAGCTCATCGTTTCAGCTGATGTGTGAGAGCTTGCATTGTCGTGATGCAAAATGATCCGTCTTCTTTTATTATCTTTCCTCATTTCTTCGAACACTGTTGGCAAACAGATGGTTGTATACCACCCTAAATTGACCTTCCTCCTACGTTCCACTAAAGGCACTGTGGCAACATGACCGGTTATACCGAAAAAAACGCAATCATTTCCTTCGATGTACTTCTTTCACGAACAACTTTTGTTGGATTTGGCTCGTCTTGAAAGGCCCTTACTGTCGATTGCTGTTTTGTTTCGGGTTCATATAAATAGATTCATGATTTGTCACCTTTACAATGTTATACACTGCTTTTTCAACATGACTTTGCACCAATCCATACCAGCTTTTCTTTGAGCACTTGTCACATTTTGTGGGATCCAACGAGAACAAATGAACATGCAATATCTTATTGATGCTTGTCGTACTAATAGCCAATGATGCCTCAATCTCACGGTTTGTCACATGTCGGTCTTGCTCAATCAGTTTACGCAAAGCATCGATGGTTTCTGGCAAAGTGACCGAAATTGGACGTCCTTCACGAAATTCATCCTGGAGCGAACGCCGTCCTAGACTGAACTCTTGGTACCAGCGATTAACAGTGGTTTTTGATGGTGCTTCATCGCCAAAAGTCGAAACAAGTTTGATTTAAACACTCTTGTCTCGATAACCCACGCCGAAAATCATAAAAAAAATCATTGCACGAATTTCTGGAAATTATTTGCTCTCCACAAATTTGACTTAAAAGTGTCATTGTGTCTCGGACAGTGTGGACAGTGGCTCCTTCCTGCTGAAACTGCAACTCAGATCTGTTTTTATTATCAAAGCCACATGAAAATAAGCTTCATCACTCATTTTCAATAAAGTTGATTTCACTTCTGGCCAAATGTTGCAATTTACTTGCAAAATTTAAACGTTTACGTTGATCTGCACCAATTGCACCTTATAAGGCTATAACAGCAAATCTTTTTTTTTTAAAATCGCCGCAGTGACGTACTTGTAGCTGAGCAGAACGCCTTTTGGCAGATGTTTCTGTTGTTTCGATAACACTTTGCTGTACTCGTTCAATATTTTCTGTTGAAATGTCGCATATATAATACAAAAAATAATAAAGTTCTATTATTCCGGTCCTTTGTTCAGTTGTGAATCTCTCCATTATTTTTTCTTCAAGCGTTATTTGTATAATCTGAAAAAACAATCATGGATATATCCTTAATCCTTAAATATATCGAAAAAGGATATTTTGTTCCTAAACATTTTTCAGGAAATATTTTGTAGTTTGGTCTACTAGATGTGAAATTTCAGAGTGGGTTCCTAATGGGTTCAAAAGTTGTAGAGCTTTAACTGGAGCACTTACTTTATTTTACACTTACTATTTGTTTTCTTTGTAATATTAAGTAAGTGCTCCAGTCAAAGTTGTATAACTTTTGAGCCCATGGCGGGCGAACCCACTCTGAAATTTTCAAAAATAAATAATTGGTGTGTTCCAGTTGTATTTCCGTAGCTAATGAAAGCCCGTGTGTGTTCATAAATAAATGATTGGTGTCTTCCTTTTTTATTTCCGTAGCTGATCAAATTCTGTAATTGTTTGCAGGAGGTCGGAATTTTTGAAGTTCTGCAAACCTAGAGGAATTCTGTGCTAAAATATCCCAAAAACAAAATCTACACAGTTTTCGTCCAATTTGGTTTATTTTGAAGTTCAATGGGATCATAAGTTGTGTTTTGATTATCACATAGACTAAGAGTTCGTAGTTTGTTCCGAACAGCAAGACAACTCAATTTATGTTTACAAAATTATGATTCAAAGCCCGTGAGCTCAAATCGGATGATCAATCTATAGGTATTTTTTCAAAAATACAACAAATCAAATCAAGTGTGGAATCTTTATATGGCGTTAATGACACGCGTAAGATTGTAAGATACGTAGCCCCATAGAAAAAAGTCCAAAGGTGTGATATCGCACGATCTAGGCGACCAACTCACCGTGAAATTAGCTGCTTTTTGAAATGACCTGTCAATAGATTCATTGTTTGAGCAGCTGTATGGCAAGTGGCGCCGTCCTGTTGAAACCAAATGTCCTCAACATTACGGTCTTCAATTTCAGATAGCAAAAAGTCGGATATCATGGTGCGATAGCGAGCACCATATATCGTTACGTTCCGGCCATCAACTTTTTTGAAAAAATATGGACCGATGATTTCACCAACCCATAAACCGCACCAAACCGTGGTTTTCTCTGGGTGTAATGACACCTCTTGAACATCTTCTAGTTGCTTTTCAGCCCAAATGTGGAATCAATTTTGTTTATTGACGTTGCACTTTAGACTTGATAAAATTCATGGCCCGAAACCTTGCTCGTGCGTATACTATTTTTTGAGTGACGGTTTTGTTTCTTTTTAATCCACTTCTATAATGGTTCATACTTATTTTAGCGGATCTTGCGACTTTTTGTTATGATGTTTTACTTAAGTTGTGTATTATTTGTGAGTAATTAAAAAACTGCGTCTTTAGGTAGGCAAAACTGCACATTTTTTTTGCTAAATATGTGGCATATGATAATAAATGCTCAGATAAAAAATATTCCCTCCAAGACATCGTTTACCTTTTTATATCGTTTGCCTTTGAAAAAAAACAAAGTAAATAAAATAAATCTGCAAATTGTTTGCTACTTGTCATGAATGTATTTTTTTAATAATTGTTATATTTTGGCTATTTGCATTTAAGTTATGCGGGTACATTTTTAAAATCACTTTTTACTTTGTTGTCTTTTGTAGGAGATTTTCTAGGCACATTAAAATTAGCTTTTAATTCTGTTGTTTGCTACATCAATTGGTCTTTACTTACAGGGTTTTCTATTAAAGACTTAACAATTTTATATATTAATGAAACACAATATTTAAGATATAGAGTTAAAGTTTAATCCAGGTGCAAACATTACATTTTTAAAATTAAATTTTTTTATTACGTTTATTTATTTGCAATCTGTCCAAGAACATTGAGCAAATTTGATAAGTTTAAGTTCATAACAGGTAATTGTATAGTATACCATTGCATACAATTATACTATATTAAAATCAAAAACGATAAAATACATTTGAGTTATTTTGATGATTTTATGTTTGTACACTTAATATCTAAATTTCGATTTCGGTCTTATGATTACCACGAGCCCGTCTACAACGATCTATTCTTTGTACCCAATTATCCACCACTATTGCACACGTTTCGACCGGAACGTTGGCAATTTCAAGTTGGATATTGTCTCTGAGCTCGTCTAAAGTTGTTGGATTCTTGGCATAGACCAATGACTTGATGTGGCCCCATAAAAAGAAATTCAATGGCTTTAAATCGCATATAGGTGGCCATTCGACACGACCATTTCTTGTGATAACACGTTCACCGAATTTGCCTTTCAGTAATTCGAATGTAACGTGTGCTGTGTGGCTAGTGGCACCGTCTTGTTGAAATTACATATCGGTGATGTCAAGCTCATCAAATTAAGGCCAAAAAAAATTTCTAACAAGGCACCATTTATGATAACTTGACGATTGTTTTTACGACGAAAAAATACGGCCCAATCACACCTCCGGCAGAAAAACCACACCACACAGTTTTTTTGTGGATGCAATTGTGTCTCTTGAAGTACATGTGGGTTTGTTGCTGTCCAATAACGCATATTTTGTTTATTATCAAAACCACTCAGCCAGTAATGAGCTTCATCGCTAGATATGAAATTCGTAATTTTCGTGAAAGCTAATATCTTCTCGCAAAATACTGCCAGTCTTATAAGGATGAAAGCCAATATCTTTTCGCAAAATACTGCACAGCGTAGTTTGAGAGACGCCCAATTCCTGAGAACGACGTTGAATCGACTGATTTGGCTCATTTTGAACGGATACACTTACGGCTGCGATATTTTCGTCGTTTCTAGCGGCACGTTGTTTCTTTGGCACCGGATCATCCAAAAGGGATAATCCGGATTCAAATTTATCCACTATAGCACGCACAGCGTGTCGGGTGCGACGATTATTACGGACGAAAATTGGAGTAAGCGCTTTTAAAACCAGAATTTCGGTAATAATTTTTAAGGATTTCCAAACGTTGGTCGTAAGTAAACTTTAACGCGATAAAAATGTTGACTTCGGCTAACATTTTGACACTGAAAGATCATTAAAAATGTTTAAGGGTGTGTTGACATAAAGATACGAAATTGTTATGTCCCTATTGAAAAACCCGTAAGTTGGTTATACATATACACGGTTTCTAATTACATGTTATGGCATGGTAGTAGACAAGAGCGAGTCTGATGTAAATTTTACGCAAATACCTTGCATTTTTAGCCTGTAAGGTCTAACTGACTCAGCAACGACATTCCGCTTTGTTATCGCTTCTCGGTTTGGGCCCAGAAAAATCATCTTTTCCGTAGAATCTTATTTTCATCATGGTGGTATTGTTAGGAAATCTTAATTAGAAATCAGATAACCCGCATGTGACCATCATGACGAATACATCCTCAGGGAGGTAGAGACAGTTAGGTGCAGATATTGAAGCCGATGCATTATTGACCAATATTACTTGAAAATGTTGCTGGTAATGCAATTTCGCTTAACGGTAAGCGTTACATGGGCATAAAACCTATTTTGGCTGGAGATTAAAAACATGGACGATCTTTGGTTTCAGCAGAATAGAGGGTCGTGCTACACAGCTTACGCCGGAGTCGACATCTTTTGCTCCAAGTTCGTTTATCTTATTATCAGTGGTCTATAAGATAAAGGTCCAAGTTCGTTTATCTCATTATCTGTCGTCTTGGCGAAGTCAATTGTCGATTTCTCGGAGCTGCGATTTGGCGCCGTAAAACTTTTTTGTGGATCACCATGAAGGGCCGACGTTATAAGAACAATCCATTAACACTCAGTCCCCTAGGACGAATATCAATTCATTCGAGAGGTAGTTTCAGAATCAGTCATCAAAGTCTTGTACTTATACGATTAGGTTGAAAAGTATGCGATACTGCGAATCGTGTTGAATAAATAAAAGGAAAGTTTTTTTTTTTAAATAAAAAAATAAAATGTCGAAAATAAAATAATATGTTGCTAGTGTTGTTAACATTAGGACTCGATCTACCAAATAGATTTATTTTGTACATACTTATATGTCGACAACGAAAAGTAAAAAAATTTAACCACTTCAAAGGACGTCGTCTTGTGTCGACGACGGTTATATCTGAAACGTATTCATACCCTGATGCAGCATTTCCATCTTGCCACTCACCGATATGGCTTCAGGAAAGCACAACAAGGGCTTTGCAGAAAATATTTTCGAAAAGTACACACTGGCTGAATAAACAACGCTCATCCGAGCGAACTTTTGTGCCAGCTCTTGATCTGTCTAATGCGTTCGATACGGTTGATCACTCCATACTAATTTCTGACATCGTGAATTTCACCCTTCCAAATGATGTCAAACGATGGATTTTCCATTACCTAATGGCTGGCAAGCCTACGTTGAATTCCGAAGGCAAAAAACCTAATACCGCAACATCAAAATTGGTGTGTCGCAAGGAGGAGTCATGTTACCCACTTTTTTCAAAATCTCTTGCTACACTCCCTGATCCTCCAGCAGATGTATCGTTGGCGTCGTGCAACGATGATTGGTTTATAATTTTCTCAGGCGTTAATGTGTCAAAGACCACCATAAACTTTTACTGTGTCCCTCTTTATTTACTGGAATAGAAAAGTTAACATAGATCACAACATTGTTGTCAAAGCCAGGCTTATCCCACGGTACACAATTCAATGATACTATGTGTAGTCTTTGACAACCTATTCCACTTCTCTTTCCAAGACACCTACTTCAACCAGAAAGTGCAAGCAATGAACAAGGTCCTGAAAGCCTTTGCGCCAGCTCCTTGGGTCAAGATAAGGAAACATTTGTAAAGACTGATACAGGGTGGGCGATTAAACATTTTAAATTTGAATCGGCTGCAAAAAAAAGTACTGATAATTTTTTCAAATTTCTGGTTTATAGGAAAGTTTGAACTTTTTCATTTAATAATGAAACACAATATCGTTCATATGACTACCACAACTGGCTCGGCAGTAGCTCATCGGATCAACCTAAATTTCAGTACATTTTCGATTGTTTCGAGTCGAATCTCTTCAATGGCAACTTCGATTTCATGTTACAACGCTTACATTCTCTCTAGATGCTTTGCGTAACATTTATTCTTAATGGCCACACACAAAAATAATCCAATGGTCTCAAATCACAGCTTTGCACAATTTCGGCTGATTATTTGATTTTCAAAAAATTTTGTAAAATATCGACATGTTGAAACCGTATGTCGTCCATGACATTCTCTGGAATTTTTGGAAACAAAAATTCGTTGAAATTAACTGTGGCTCCTTGCTCATTCTCGAAGAAAAATGGCCCAATGATGTCGCCAAAGCAAAATTCACATTAACCGTGTGGGTTCTCAAAACCCCATAAGCGGTATTTTTGCGACATAGCTACCGAGATAAAATGAGCTTCATCTAAAAACGCATTTTTTGGTAAAGTTCATTATCTCCTGCCATACAATCTTCAGCAAAGCAAAAATGCATCGGATGGCGTTCCATTATAAACTTACAAAGATCAACCTTTCAAATAAAACCAGATATTTGAAAAATTTATCAGTACTTTTTTTACAGCCGATTCAAATTTAAAATATTACATCGCCCACCATATAAATCTTTCAATCGTTTAATCCTTTCCTATGCCACATCAGTATGGACCTCGTTTCTTAGCGACACTCATTTGAGAAAAATGCAAACGATACAAAATAGAGCACTCCGCATTGCTTCGAGTTGTGTCCAAATGACGAGTGTGGATCATCTCAATGAGAAAACCTGGACACTGTCAGACAGGCAACATAGTGTGTAACTAACAAGAATATTTTTGCTGGCACGTCACCTGCCAAGTCATCCCAACCATCCGCTCCTAATGTCAGATCCATCTCCTCGATACATCCGTAAGGACTTCATGTAATATGGCGAGGACATCCAAGGCCTAATTCCATCGAATATCAACCGATTATCCATATCAAATGCGTTGAAAACCGTGCATTGTTTCCGAAGCCACACACATAACAATAAAATCCTTTACTAATACAAACCTGCAATTTCGGGAAATGGGCGGCTACTTCTTATGAAAACCCGTTTAAACCTAGCGCAACTAGGCGCCGGCTGGAGCAGCGTTCTTCATTGCTATAAAGAAGTCATTCTTCCCGGCACTCTTGTTAATTATAATTTCTATACCCTCCAAAACAGAATGGGGTGTGTACTAAATTTGTCATTTTGAAATTGGCCAGGCTGAATTTAACGACGTTTGAACTTGCTATTGAATTAGGTGGTATTAAATTTTATTCCAGAGTGTGTGCACTTTCTAAAAAAAATTAACAACAATTTTGATAGCATATGTATTAATAATCCTTTTATATTTTTCAGTTAAATGATGCCCAGAATCATGTTGATCCCACTCAAACAGCATTTTTAAGCACCTCCCCCACATTTGGTGGTATGAACGCTGGAGGAAATGCTGCTGCTGCAGCTGCGATTGCTTCAGTCGGTTCGGCTAACCAACAACACTTGCTCTTGAGTCCTGGTGAAGTCATACGTAATTCCGGAAAATTTCCAAAACCAACAAAAATTCCCGGCAAAACGTATTGCAAAGACGAGGTCGTCATACGCAATGCTGATTCTGGAAAAGGTATTTATGTTATATTCAATACACCTGTATCCCCGTTTACGACTTTTAGTTAACTGAAAAGACGGTGCCTAGCAAAATTCTATATAGAAATAAACAACAACAAAAAAACCAGATAAGATTCTAAATTCTAAACTATTTTCCAATTTTATCCATTTACATTTGTTTGATACTTTACACGATGCCCTTAATTGATACCATTGTCTACTAAATTGTAAATGTGCATTTAAGTAATGGGTATCAAAGGTCGACGTGTCCATATGATTGAGGAACTCAGTGAAACTATTATATCCTTCCAAAGAGGTAACCAATTTGTCTAATCTCATCTGTTAACAGTTTTGTTTTGCTTTTCATCTCCATTGGCATGGCGCAAAAAATAATCGTTTTCATTGGATTCCAGTTTTAGAAACAAAACCGAATCAGGCATTTGCATGTGATTAACATACATATTTATTTCATTGTCTCCATTTTTTCAAACATAATCTAACTTTCCAATGATAAAAAAAAAATATTTTATGTTCACCCCAATTAAGCACGAAATAATTTCATTAAAAGATTTCGTCAATTTTCCACCACTAATGATTGAAATGCATATTTTCACTTTAACATTAAACACAACATTATTATCCAAAATAACAAGAAATTTAAGAAAATTTTTGTAAACTTACATTTGAAAATTGCACTATGGGTCGAGTAAATCACAATCGTTATATAATTATGTATATAAATTAATCGTTATATACTAGGTACACGAGAAAAGTTCCGTCGAACCGAAATATTTATTTCACAATATCGTCGATATATGTTTAATACTTTTGAACACCCTGAAGTGCAATAAGAAACTAACAACACAAACTCGTCGATGAGACATCTTCTTGTTTGATTATTACTTTGTATACGCATCAGCAATCATACGTTTTTATAATGCAGGGTGTGTCATGTTTGATTTTATGTTGGAAAGTAAGTGTGGTAATAACCCCTACTCGTTTGTTAAACGACATGAGGCTTATTCGCTTGCTAAAGGAGTAGCTTTCATACAAATGCTTGTTTAGTACCCTAACCAATTTCGATAAAAATTATAGATGTTTTCGGAGAGGCCCCACCATATGTGAAGTCCGATCTTTCTCAAATTTGGCATAGCGCTCTGCGTGAGATTTATAAACCTGGTAAAATTTGACCACATTAGTCCATTTTTATACTCTCCACCATTGACTGGAAATATATATAAGTTTGTCATTCCGTTTGTAACATCTTGAAATACTTATCTGCGACGATCTAGCCATGTCCGTCTGTTGAATGCAAAGGAACTAGAGTCTTTAAACTTACCAGATACGAGGGTAGCTATATATATTTCTGGCTTCGGCAACACTAAGAGTTGCCTGGCGCCATCTGAAAGTTTGACATTTTTTAGCATAAACGTACTCACAACGTTTTGACGTACGACCATCATTTGTGTTGTTTACAGTGACTTAAAAAAAATCAATTTGGCAAAAAAATGGAATTAACTCGTGAACATTTTCGTGCGATCATTTTTCACAACTTTCGACGTAGATTATCACGACAAGAGTGCATCGATGAACCTTAATCTTTCCATGGCGATGAAGCACCATCCTTTAGCACTGTGATTCAATCGTGGCCGACGCTCGCTCAAAAACGAAGGTCGTCCAAAAATGGCCGTTGTGCCAGAGAACATTGATGCCGTGCGTGAACTGATAATACCAGATCGTCATTTGACATACCGTGAGATAAAGGCATCCTTGGGCATTTCTTCCACCAGCATACATTTGATATTGCATGGACACCTGGCCGTAAAAATGGTTTGCTCTCGTTGGATCCCGCAAAGAAATTTTAAAAAAATACGATTGCGGTGTTTCAAAAGACTTTTATAAGATTGTCACAGGATACGAATCATAGATATACTTACTTATGTGTATGAGCCTGAAACAAAACAGAAATCGACCGTGTGGGTCTACGAAAACGAGCAAAATCCAACGAAAGTTGTTCGTGGAAGAAGCACTTCGAAGCAAATGATCGCCTGTTTCTTCGGCAAAACTGGTCATGTGGCGACTGTTCCGCTTGAGCAACGTAGGACGGTCAATTCTGAGTGGTACCCCACAATTGATTTGCCTGAAGTCTTCGGAGATATTCGAAAAACGAACAAGAAAAGACGAATCATTGTGCACCATGACAATGCGAGCTCTCACACATCGGCGCAAACCTGCGCCTTTTCGACCGGCCAAAACGTCGAATTGATGGGTCATCCGCCGTACAGCCCTGACTTGGCACCCAATGGCTTCTTTTTATTTCCGCACATAAAGAAAAAAATGCGTTGTCAACGATTTTCGTCGCCAGAATAGCTGTTGAAGCGTTCAAAAACCAAGTTTTTGGAGTGGAAAAACTGCTTCGACAATTGGTTTGAGCGCATGCAAAAGTGTATTAATCATGCTGAAGAATACTTTGAAAAACAATAAAAACCTTTTTTGATGATAAATATTCGAATTTTCATTATTAGGCCAGAAATATATATAGCGGCCCTCGTATTATTTGAATGCAAAGTCGAAGCACTTACACAGCTCTATTATATTTGAACTTTTATTTAACCAAAAGTGTAAAGTCGCGACTGTTGTAGACGTAGTTTTAATGGTGCTTTCAAACGGGTCTAGCTCACGTATGCTTGCAGGTAGAGACGAAATATTTTGCGAATTGCATTAGGTAATATAAATCCTAATTACTAATTAAGCCACCGCATGTCATAAATCAATTGAAATTAGTAAGTAAAAAATTAAAATGTTAAATACATTAACAGAAATTTAGCAGCATGTGTTGTATCTTATACCGGCTTAACCGGTTTTTCAAAAATTCAAAAATAAAAACCGGTTTCTTAAAATTATTAATTTTAAAAAAGAGCGGTTAATTGATCACCCTACCCCAGTACCATCTGTACTGGGTCAGAATATTTAATACGTACCAAAAAATGTTCTTTTTTCTGCTCGGCAAGTTTTTAAATTTAAAAATCGTTTACAATAATCGTATTAAACGCTGCTATCATAATTGCTTTTTTTTGGCAAGAAGTTTTGAAAACGCAAAATGACAAAAAAATGTATTTTTTGTCTTTACTAAAACTTTTGCTGTTCCTAAACGGATTTATTGATTTGTATGAAACTTGAGTGATACGAGTATGAAAGAGAAAACTAGGATCTATAAAACCCTACCCCACAAAAAAAAATCATAGCAGATAGTTACACGAAAAAGAGCTTTATAAAATTTTCGACAAAATAAAAATGTATGCTATTTAATTGGTACCGAATCATGATAACAACTTGCAGAGAAAAATTTTCAATACGGTTTACTCGATTATTTATAAGAAATTCTACATTAAAATGCGATATTTGCAGAACCTTAAAATGTACCTAGTATGTTCAGTTTTTGCCAAAAATAAGTTTAATCTATCTTTTTTGATGTTTTGGATAAAAATAATGTGTAGTTTCTTCGTTTTCATAACATGCTTTAATTTTTTACTTTTGCATTTTGAAATCTCTCTGATATTTTCTGTATTAATCGTCTTTAATTTGTATAAATTTCAAAGTGAATCCTGGAGCCAAAGAACGTTTGGTACAAATAACTGGACCTGCCGAAGACAAAATCAAGTATGTAGTTTGTAGTTGTTGTAGTAAAATGTTGTTTCCTAAATTGTATTTCTCTTAAGTTATGCTAAGCAATTGATTGAAGACACCATACGTCGCAACGCTTCGCCGGTGCGTTTGGATCCGAACATGGGCAGCAGTCATGCTGGCGGTGGCGGCTCCTGTTCATCTTTGGCTTCTTCCAACTCCGATGAAGCAGTGCAGACACGGACGCCCGTTGCCACTAATTTGGCCAATCGCTTAAGTTTCAATTCTGCCCAGAACTTTATGACTGCTGCTGCGGCATCCCAACAGATAGTGCAGCAACAGCATAATATGGCAAATGTACAGGGCATGAATTCTTCAACGCCTGTGACTAATGCGGCAGCTGCTGCAGTCGCTGCTGGTAAAACGATTCGTCCTCATACGCAAATGTTGTTGCATTCATATTCTACAAATGATGCTTCTTTAGGTGAATACAAGTTCACTTGTAATGTGGGTCAACATCTGATAAAGATCACCGGGGACTGCTGTGATCTAGTGAGGGTAATATCCATAATCAATTTGTATACTTTTTAGAGTGGTGTTTTATATATGGAAGAACTCTCAATTCGGTAGGTTGCCAAGTTGGTGTTGGACGACTATTTTAGCAGTGCGGAATTTTTGGCATCTATGGAGGCAGGGGCAGCTTTTGATGGTTCGATGGTCAGTCCCATTTCCACACCAACTACTCCTATGACGGGAGCACCACAATTTGTAATATTTAACCCACTGCAATCTGGATCGCCCTTAGCAACAGACAGTGGCATTGGCCTCAATTACATGTCCTCGGCTAATAGCAATAATAACCCGGACGGCGATGATGATGTCTTTGTTGATGGCAATAATCTATGTAAGTTAAGAGGGAACATTACAATTAATCTGTTTCACTTGCTGTGCTCTAACCAAGTTGTGACTCGAATAATTTTTTGTATAGAACGGAATTTTTACTTACCCATGCCCGACTAACCGCTTTGACATTCATTTCATTTTTAAATGTTTCTTCAACAGCTAAATCAGCATCGCAAAGTAATGGCTTGGCACGTTCACGTAGAAGTCATTTCTCACGTAAGGATTCCACACCAGAAGCACCGGCAACGCAAATGGTACGTCAGAAGAGTGAAGTTGGCACTGGCAGCAACAACAATACCGATACAAGTGAGTTGGAAATATTTTCAATTTCTCCCCAATAAGATATGGACGTTTTGGTTTTTTTCCAACGCGTATAGCTCGCATAGTTCATCAGTATGAGCATTTGCTGTACTATGCCAAGAGTCCTCACTCGTGGACATTGCCAAATGAATGGCAAAAAATATGCGATAAATTTCCGGCCATTACACGTAATAAGGTAAAAACAACGCATGCTACTTGTAGTACTGCTACTGCTACTACTACAACTAATTCAGCTACCACAAGTCCCACTAGTTTAACTACTGCTCCCTACTCCTCCACCCCCTCCTTCATCACTACAAAAGCTTGTTCTACTTCATTAACGCTACGTGTCGCTTGCAATAATGCCGCACTTTCAAGTACTACCACAACTTCCCACCAACACCCTATTACTACTACTACCATCACTACTACAACTGCTACTACTACTACTGCTAGTAATGCTTCAAAAGCGTTAGATTCAAAAACAAATAATCTCACTTCTACTTGTACTATCATGCCGGCCAGTGTCACTAACAATACTGTACATAATAATCTAAGTCTTAGTTTTAAAAATTTGAACATCAACAACAACAACGAGGTATTTGACGAACCCAACATGAACGAGAAGAGTTTAGAACAAAATGCCACAACGACTGCTATAAATTCGTTTAAGTCCAGTCCCTATGGTGGCAGTTTGTCTTTGAACATAAAACGAAAAGGTTTCTTTAATCGTTTGACCTACAGCATTGATGAGGATGGCTATGAGGCCTTAATGAAAACTCCCTCTCCGATTGTAGAGCAGTCACCACCAGCACTTACACAACCTGCTGCTGCAGCCATTGTTTCAGTCCAAAATAGTCCAATGTCTGGCACCGTTACGGGCGGTAGTGGCCGTTTAAATAGCATACATATAAACCGCCAACTGAATTCGATACGTACTGGTCCCATGACTTGTGCGCCATCAACGCTGCTATCATCGGTGGCGGCGGCCAATGAGGCTTTTTTTCCCTACGAGGCTAATAACCGTCAAAAACTATTGAGTAAACAAATTAAAATAATTTCCGATATTATGGTAGAGAGTAGTAAATCTGGCAATAATTATAAATCCTCTGAGTCACTTAAATCGACAAATGATCCAAAAAGTGTTTACGAACCGGTCGAAGATGACAATGACATAGAAATCGTAGAAGTTTCGGGAGCGGGATCTTCCGTTACTGAAGCCGAAACAAAGGCAACAACTCCAACACGACCTAAATTGTGTTATGAATTCCGTTCATATTCAACGTGTGATTAAAGCAAAGAATTAAACGAGTATAATTTCGCAATATATTAAAAATTGTGCCATCTAGCGGTAGAAAAGAAATAAACACTTTGATTTTTGTTTTTTAATTTAAACACTAACGTTAGTTTTTTGTAACAATTTCGTTACAATCTGGAATGTTGTACGTATTCTATGTATATCGTTCAACCATATTTCTTTTAAAGCAAGAATTGCTTAATTTTTTTTATCCACCATAACTTATACCTATTGATTATATATTAATAATATCAGAGCAGTTATTAAATTTCATTTAAAATAGCCCGCCCATAAAAAATATTTTAAAATAGACAAGCAAACTTCTAAAGTTCAGTCAGTATTCCGTAGTTTTACTTTCGTCAAGTTCAATGAGCAAACATATTTAAAGATCTTATTCCAAAATATAAGATATTTTAAAGGCATTTCCAAGAAAAAAAATGTACTCAAATTGATCAGACGTTATTTTCTTTAAGGCAAATATGCAAAGGAAATCACAAATATTATATATGTACCTACCCTACTTAATTATATATCACTTCGCATTCCTTGTGATGTTTTACAAATCTCTTATTATTTTCGTCGCTACAAGTAACAGGAATCTCTGTATTTTTTTGTTTTAACAAAATTCATTTTGTAATCTGTGTTTTGGCTGTGAAACAGATTAAATTTAATTTAAATAACTTTAAACGTGAAAGAAACACTGTAAAAAAAGGAACGAGTTTTATCCACACAAAAAAAGTATTGAAAATACTTAAAAATTACAAATCTTAATATTAAAAAAAAACCAAAAATAGAAATCCCTTTCCTTTATTTAACCAAAGATAAAGACTATTTCATAAATGTATGTATTTATGTAAAATGTACTTAACTACAATTATAACAAATTCCATTACTAAGTATTCAAATGTATTTTTTTATTTTATTATTATTTATGTATTATTATTATACCTATTTTCATGGTATTATATGCTAATCAGTCTGTTTTAAACAAAACAAAGAAACATTATTAAAAGTCACATCATTCCTAGCTGTGTATGAAAGGTATTTTACAAAAATACTTTTAGGGATACTTGGTAATAAAACAAGCAAACTTGAAAAAAAAGAAACTAAATAAATTATCTGTAATACAATTATTTGAAATATTTTTACATACATATCTGTCTGTAAATGTAAGCTGGTTGTTTTGGTTTATACGAGTACTTAAACTGCTTCACTCTGGTGGTTGAGGGCATGTATGTACGTATTTAATTGCTGCAGCTCCATTGGTAATATTAAGGGTCTGGCCATCAAAATAATATTCTCGCATTAAATCCTTATAACATTTAGAGCATCAACATTAATCCATTTGTTTAACCGTAACTAATTATCTCACCCGCACTTGTTACATTTCATTTTTGTTTCGAGAAAAGAGAGAAGTACAAATCACATTAAAATGCTTTTGACTTTTATATAACTGTATCGTACGAATGCTAGTCTTAACAAAATAAAAAAGCGCGTGATATCACTTTGTTGTGTTGGTAGAAGGTAAGCTTAAGTCCTCCCATTAATCAATGATTATATTTGTTCAAACAATTAAAATGTTTAATTTAGAAATGCTTCTTACTATATTATTAACTGAAATTACTTAAAATTGTTAAAGAAAATATTGTTTCGACTTTTTTAAGTGTCGACACAAACATATTTTGGCATTAGTAGTGGTGTTTTTTACGAAGCCTCTATAATCATCCTGTAGGATGTGTCTATAGTAATCTGTACTGAGCAAATTTAGACCTGCTGTAGTCATTCAGCATGTGGTTGTCATTGAGAACCCTCTAGTACCACTAGGAACTACTGATTAGATGGTTCTTACTGTTGTATGGAACCAGTATTGTTGTTAGTATTGTTGTATGGAACCACTTGGAGACATTCGTAAGAGACACCCTACCAAACCATTACTGAAGCTGGGTGATGACCCTTTTCCACCATTGGGATCAGTTCAGATGCTTCCTTAGATGACCGCGCATACACTCTATCATTTTGCTTGTTAAATTTTTCTTGAACGGTAAAATTTGTTTTCATCGGTGAACAAAATTTTTCTGTGCAAGTTATCAGCGTGCTTCACCAAAAGACGTTTACATTTTTTAATCCTATTTTTGTTTAAAGCTGCGGTCAATAAATGTCCGGTACGTCGTTTGAAATCCCCAAGTCCCAAGTCTTTGTCTCCAAGTGGAGACATTGAAACTAGTGATACTCTATAACATATTAGTAATTTTTACCAACACGTTTGGAACTTTTTGTTAGACACACTATTCCACACACTGTTGAACTATCTAACTACTACTATACGAAGGCATTGGACCAGAGATTTAGAAGTCGATTTTAATAATTGTAGTCAACAGTAATGGATGTTTTTTACACTAGAACGAGGGTTGCTATTTATATTTCGGGTCCGGCAATAAAAACACAATAATTTATCATTGGAAATGGTTTGATTGTTTTTCAAAATATTCTCCTTTAAGATCAATACAATTTTGCATGAACCAATTTTCGAAGCACTTTTTCCACTCCGATTGAGACAACTCCATGGTTTCTAAACGTTTCAACAGATGCTTCTGGCGATGAAACACGTTGACTACGCATTATTTTTCTTGATGCTAGGGAATAAGAAGAAGTCATTGTGTACCAAATCAGGGCTGTACGGTGGATGGCCTACGAATTCGACATCTTGAGTGGTCAAATAGCTCATCGATTCAGCTGATGTGTGACAGCTCCATTGTCGTGATTTAAAATGATCCGTCTTCTATATTATCTTTCCTCATTTTTTTGAACACTGTTGGCAAACAGATGGTTGTATACCACTCAGAATTGACCTTCCTCCTACGTTTCACTAAAGGCGCTGGGGCAACATGGCCGGTTATACCGAAAAAAACGCAATCATTTGCTTCGATGTACTTCTTTTGTTGGATTTGGCTCGCCTTGAAAGACCTATACGGTCGATTACTGTTTTGTTCATATGCATAGATCCATGATTCGTCACATGTGACAATGTTATACACTGCCTTTGAGCTGCCGGAGTTATACTTTTACAACATCTCTTTGCACCAATCCATACGAGCCTTTTTTAGCATTCGTCAAATTATGTGGGATCCAACGAGAACAAATTTTTTTCATGGCCAATGGAACATGCAATACCTTATTGATGCTTGTCATACTAATGCCCAAGGACGCCTAAATCCCACGATAGATCACATGTCGGTCTTGCTTAATCATTTCACGCACAGCATCGATGGTTTCTGGCAAAGTGACCGAAGTTGAAGCGAGATGAATTTTGGTAGGAAAATTAAACTATGCTTGATGTTATTCTAGGGCATCATACTATAGTCGAGTTCCTTTTCACTTAACAATTTATGAATCTTTTTCGTAGATAGGTGAATTATTAATCAAATAGTCATCAGAATTAATCTCTTAAAAATGTCCGCATAATATAGGGACAATAATAGTATTTTGCGGAAAATAATAATAAAAGACTGATCTTTTTGAGGGGTGTTCTATTTAAGAAGTGCAAACTTTAAAGCATTTTTTTTATTTAGAAAATAAAAAATTCAAGTGTTTTATTCAAGTGGCGCAGAGTGTATCTATATCTATGAGTTATCGAAGCTTCGCAAAAAACACCACTAATATAACTTTGCCCACTAAAATTACTAACCCTCAAATGTGGCTAGCATAACGGAGTATGTCTATGCCATCATTTTAAAAGTGTTTTAAGAAGCATTTAAATTAAAAATTTCAATTGATATATTCCAGTCCATGATGCACTTAAATATTTGTCTCTTTCTCTTTAGGACCTGCATGATGAAAGCAATCGTTTTGATGGTGAGAAATATTTGGAATTAGTTAAATCGTCTAGTAAACGTAATATAGCAGCTATCGAAGATACCAATGCGGATACGGATAATCAGGAAAACGAATAACTTCGAATTCACTCACCCCCTTCTAAAAGCCAAATAAAACAAAAAGAAATGAAGTTATATTTTCCTGAAAAAACGATTATACAAACAAAAATAATAAAGGAAAGAAAGCGACTAGATTATTCACATAGCGCCTTATTATCCCTTATTTCTTTTTGTATTATTTTAAATGTTTGAATTTAGAAGAAAACAAAAAGAAAGAAAAAACAAATACGAAAAATGTTGCAATAACAATGAACTTAGGTTTTAAGTAAAATATAAAAAAAATAAAACTATTGAAAAATAAAAAAAAATATTTATTTAAGTATATTTATGTATACAAAGAATCTACGAAACTATATTTATAATATAACGATAAACGTTTTGTAATAAAATTACTAAACTTTTTTTGCTAACAAGAAAACGGAATTTGCATAAAAACGCATAATCGATTGAAACCAAAATTATGTTCGCTATGATTTCCTAAAAATGTACTATTATTTATTTATTTCTCATGGTTTTTTTTACCATCATTACATTACATTTACAATCTAGTGTTTATTTTTTATAATATTTAATTTCGCATTTTTATTCATTTCTTTCTAACATCTCAGCTTTTATATATTATTGAACGATATCCTTAAAAATCTGATATGAATAACAACACTCAACGAGTTGTCACATATCAGAATTAAATAAAAAACAAAGGGACTTTTTAAGTTGTATCTTTAGTAATCGAAAAAAAGAACAATATAACTAACTCTTATTTTCAAGAAGTATTCATTAAAACAATCTATTTTTAGTTATATTTATTTCCTTATAAATAACACACTCCTCTATACTTTATTTGTCTTGTTCAATATACTTTCACTTCCATTGAAATCCTTATATTTTTGTACTTGTTTGTTATCTGTATCTTCTAGTCTACCTGAAACTCTCAAAACATTTTTTAACATCAAATTAATAGACAACAAAAATATATTTTTTTTTTCAAAAGCTCTACATTTTTTGCATTTTAATTTAACGGATCGCTAATTTGTATACCCTCCTCCTAAGGAGGGTATACAATTATATGATTCAAATCCGAAATATGTTGCTCTTCAATCGAAATATATCATACCAATTTTTAATTGAAGTCGGAATTAAAATGGATAATCAAGAGCGTTTGTTATACCAGAAGAGATTTTTGCACGCTATATAAAAACGTGGACCGGTATGACCCATTTTTATCTGCTGATTACCCATCGATCGTAATGAACTGTACTTAATTTCAGCAATATTAGTTGCACTATGTGCCTTCTAGAGCTATACTTACAAACATAAACAGCCCAAATCTGAATACTCTCCGGGAGATAATTCCCGGGGAATTTATTATTCCCGGGAATAAAATCCTCCTATTCTAAACAAACGGGGAGAATGGAAATAAGGGAGAGAGAATTTCGATTATTCGAAGTCAGCTGTTTTGCGTCAACTGTTTTGCATCAGCTGTTTTGTTTGGCTAACAATTGCAGAAAACGCTGAAGTGCAGCAGCAGGAGAAAAATATGCCAAATTGTGCCTTTTTTGCTCTTTAAGCTCTTCCTTCTTGCCATTGTAAAGGCGGTCAATAGAGCGATACACTTTTTTTTGTAATTTGATGCTGCTCATTGCTTCCAGCATATTTTTTTGGATGGCTATCTCATCTGATAGAAAATCGCGAGCGGAGACCTGTGCAGTCAAATGTTGGACACTTATTTTAATTTTTTTCGCCGGTGGCTTTTGGGGCGTGTCTTGTGTTGTGTCACTCTGCACCGCAATACTTTCAGCCTCCTCATCGTTTGGTTCTAGTAACTTTAGAAATGCAGGTGGAAGGCTATCTGTGTTCTGTTTTTGTTTTGTGGAAGTTGAAGAGCCTTACCCAAACGTGTTGGCCACACCTTCCACTGACTCCTTCATGCCAATTATATCATTTATGGCCTCTTCGTTTGCAGAAAACGTCAGCTCCATATTGGGGCCTCCACCAGTTCCTCTGGAGTATTTTAGGTTTTATGCAGCCTTGTACCGTACATATTACTTTTGATCGGCCCATACCTGAAAAAGGTTTCGCATTTTCGTCATTTGTGCATTGTACAAATCAAATTTTGTTGCACATACCTTCTTCCACTCGGCAACACTTTTTAATGGTGGCCCGGCTGCATTCAATTCCGCCTCCAAATTGCGCCATACCTGGTTTATCTTCTCGTTACTCCCCTTACACCAACCTCGAGCAATGTCTGCATGCAATTGCATTGAGGTTAGCAGAATGTCTCACTGCTTTTTGTTTGTTGTTTTTGACCTGAAAAAATAAATTTATTATTTTTTTAATTTTTCATGAAAAATTTTAAATACTTACATTTTTGGCGCAACTCCCTTGCATTTTTTGGCGGAATTATTCCCAAAAATTTTCATCACATTCTCCCTTTAATTGACATTCGTAAAACCTACTTTTTTCCCGGGGAAGAGACTCCCTTTTTCGAAATTCGTTTAGAATAAGGGAAGAGGGAAAAGTGACAAAATTCCCCGGGAGATTTTATTTAGAATAGGGGAATAGGGAAAAAATTCACGGGGAATGGTTATTCAGAATCGGGCTGATAGAGTTCAAATTTATTCCAGGTGTACTGCAAATATTACATTTTAAGAATGAAATTCTATGTCGGTCATATGACCACCACGACCCAGTGTACAGCGATCTATTCTTTGGACCCAATTTTTCATCACTCTTGCACACATTTCGACCGGAACCAATTTTGCGTTGGATGTTGTCTCTGGGCTCGTCTAAAGTTATTGGCTTGTTGGCATAGACCAATGATTTTGTGTGGCCCCATTAAAAGAAATCCAATGGCATTAAATAGCATGAACGAGGTGGCCATTCGACTAGACCACTTCTTGAGATAACACGTTCACCGAATTTGCTTTTTAGTATATCAATTGTAACGCGTGCTGTATGCCTAGTGGAACCGTCTTGTTGAAACCACATATCGGCGATGTCCAGCGCATCCAATTCTGGCCGAAAATAATTTTCTAACATGACACGATAGCGCTCTCTAGTGACGGTAACATGACGATTGTTTTAATAGACGAAAAAATACGGCCCAATCACACCTCCGGCATAAAAACCACACAGTAATTGTTTGCGATGTCCAATGTTGATGTCCTATAACTCATATTTTGCTTATTGACAAAATAACTCAGCCAGAAATGAACTTCATCGCTGAAGATGATTTTTCGATCAAATTCTGGATTTTCATAAAACTTTACAGAGCCCAACCGGTGAAGTTTTGGCGTTTCAAATGATCCAGTCTTTAAATAAAGGAGCCATGGGAGTTTTATTTGGCGCAAAAGACAATTTGGTGAACAACAGACAGACAATTTCCAACGAGTTGTTAGTATGCAGAAACCATTTCAATAATTCCAACTGCTTAAATGGCAATGTAGTGCAAGCAGAAGGTAAATGTACCAATGCACATTAGGTTAAACGGCTACCAAAACTGTGCTAAAAACACATTTTTCAAATGCTACATTGCACTTTTCTCAATGCCATTTTGTAGCGAATACTCCAAATTAACTAAGTAAGTTTTTAATATTGGTAAATATTAAATTTTCGTTTGACACTACGCAGTCAAAGACATTGCAATGTAATCACTTAATAAATTTTGTTGAAATATTTAATTGCTTGTTTAAATAATTTCGCGAGTTATAAAGAAGAAGGTGAAAATGGAGAACAATATGAGGGTTGCTATTTATATTCCGGGTTCTGACAATACTAGTGTTCCCAGATGCAAAAAATCGAGACAAGAGTGTTTAAATGGTACCATAAGTTCAGTCTCGGACGCCTTTCGCTCTAGGATGAACTTCGTGAAGGACTTCCAACTTCGGTCACTTTGCCAGAAAACCATCGATGCTGTGCGCGAACTGATTAAGCAAGACCGACATGTGACATACCGTGAGATTGAGGCATCCTTCTCAAAAAAGGCTCATATGGATTGGTGCAGAGATGTTAAAAGTTCAACTGTGGTAGCTCAAAGGCAGTGTAAAACATTGTCATAGGTGGCGAATCATGGATCTATGCATATGAACCCGAAACAAAACAGCAATCGACCGTATGGGTCTTTCAAGACGAGCCAAATCCAACAAAAGTTGTTTGTGGAAGAAGTACATCAAAGCAAATGAATGGGTTTTTTCGGTATAACCGTCAATTCTGAGTGGTGAGTGGAGTGGAGGAAAGATAATAAGAGAAGACGGATCATTTTGCATCGCGGCATGCAAAAGTGTATTGATCTTAAAGGAGAATATTTTCAAAAACAATTAAACCATTTCCAATGATAAATTATTGTGTTTTTATTGCCGGACACGAAATATAAATAGCAACTCTCGTAAATTAAGGAAGTATTAATGTTTTTTGTTAAAAAATGTGATAAATTTGTTTGACTTGTTTGTAATAAAGCCACTTTTTTAACATAACCTCAAAAGTGCTGCGATTGTTTTCAAAATGTAACTTCGTGAAAGCTTTTAAATTTTCGCAAAATCGGCGGATTGCAATCCCAATGAATACGTTAAAATGTTATAAAGCAATTTCCATATACATTCAATACCATATTTTAGCCAAACACCAAACTTTTTAGGCTTTTGTGTTTTAAAAAAGCGGATTTTTTGGAAATTTGCCTTAATGAAAATTCAACACAAGAAATGCAGAATAAATTTGTGGATTTTACGAGGACGACCGCAAAAGTAACTGGCCTAACATAAAAATAACCGTTTTTTGGAATTATTATTATTTATTTTTCAACATAATCTCCTTCCAACTCAATACACTTCATCAAACGTTTTTCAAGTTTTTTAATTCCATAAAATAAGATTTTTCAAGACCTTCAAAATATGCCTCAGTTTCAGCAATAACCTCGCTATTGGACGAACATTTTTGCCACCGAGAATTTTTTTTAAGTTTGGAAACAAGAAATAATCAGAAGGAGCTAAATCTGGACTATATGGTGGATGCGGAGCAATTTCAAATGGTAATTCGGTCAGTTTTTGTTGAGTTAAAAATGCAGTGTGTGAAGGAGCGTTATCTTGATGAAAAATAACTTTTTTTTTTCTAAATGCGGTCGTTTTATCTTGATTTCTTCACTCAACCGATCCAATAATGCACAATAATATTCACTATTTATAGTTTTTCCTTTCTCAAGATAATCAATAAATATTTTACCCCTTGCATCTCAAAATACTGTGCCCATTACTTTTCCTGCTGACAGTTTTCGCCTTCTTGGCACCACTTTTACCAGCTTCTTTACATTGTTTTGACTGTTCTTTGCATTCTGGGATGTAGTGATGGATCCATGTTTCATCAACAGTTATGAAACGGCGCAAGAACTCTAGTGGATTACATCGCTAAAAGCTCCTCGGAATTGGTCCAACGGACGATTATTTGGGGCAAGTCAACAAACGCGGTACATATCTTGCGGATAGCTTTTTCATGTGGAGTTCATCATGTAAAATACTCCAAACTTGTTTTTCGTGTATTTTAACAATATCAGCAAGTTCTCTGAGCTTTATTCGTCTATCTTTAGTCACTTCATTAAATATTTTTCTAATGTTTTCAATAGTAGTAGCAGTTTTCGGTCTTCCAGAGCGTTGTTCATCTTCCGTACTTGAACGACCCATTTTAAATTGTTGAACCCAGGATTTCACGGTGGAGTATAATAATAAATAAATAATGCACCATGCATTATCACCATGAACAGAATCCAATTCATCTTTGATTAATTGTGGCGTATAACCTTTCATATAAAAGTGTTTAATTACCGCACGAAACTCTTTATTTTCCATTTTTCAAAAATTATAAAACTTGTTTACTTCAATCACCTGTAACAAAGAAAATAATCATTAAATATTTCGGAAATTTTGACAGATGGCTTATAAAGGATTGCTTTTAAAAAACAAAAAAAAGTTGCTAGTAAAACAGAAAATGTGCCAGGCCAGTTAGTTTTGTGGTCGCCCTCGTATTGTCAACAAAATTGGTAAATATAAAAATTCCGGCGAATTAACCAAATGTATAATGGAATAAGTGTGCCTTTTAATTAAAAACTTTTTAGAAATGCGGACGAAATCTGGAAAAAGTATTGTTAAGGACAAAAAGTCCGAAAACGAAACGAAAAAAGTGAGTATGTCAATTGCCTGAACGCAGAAATAAGATTCGAAAATAAAAATTAATCTGGCAAAGCGACTTTTTCTGCCCTTGGACGCCCTCAACTTACATTTTACGAAAAGTCTGAGTACGGAAAGAGAAAAGCAGTAGCAGGCCTTATAAGTGGAACAAATGAAACTGAGTTATTTGTTCGGGCGGCAGAAACTTCAGCTTGAAAAAAAGGAAATACAAACTTAGCGGCGCTTATTAAAGGATCTCCAGTAAGCCCTACAAGGCCTTCAGAAATAAAAAAAATTGTGCAGTGAAGTTGATCAAAAACCTTTTGTATTTTCTGAGTGGGAAGCATTAGCTTTTTTACTCGAAAATAATATCAACAAAGAACCATATAATGCAATACGTCGATAAAGCAAATTAATGAACTGTGACAAAACTGATGTGCCGACCTGATGGCATAATAGCAAGTGGGACAACTGCAAGAGTACCCTTGGGCTCGCTATTATCACATTCTACAGAGTGGGACAAAAGTT
This sequence comes from Hydrotaea diabolus, assembly GCA_963513945.1. Classification (NCBI taxonomy): domain Eukaryota; kingdom Metazoa; phylum Arthropoda; class Insecta; order Diptera; family Muscidae; genus Hydrotaea; species Hydrotaea diabolus. The sequence continues at coordinate 185,587,631 of OY740717.1, forward strand.
ACCATAGGGTTAAAAACTTTTATAACCTTTTCTATTTTTTTTCTAAAATTATATAGGGTGATCCATCAAGAGGTATTTGTTCAGAACAAAAAAAAAATATAAAAATTCAAATCAAGTGTGGAATCTTTATTGGTAAAGGACATTTTATGGCATTTATTTTTTGAAAATAATTACCTTCAATTGTTGGCAACTGTATTATGGGAATGAGCGTTCGGTGAGAAACGGGAAGATCCTCTGTTTTGACCAAAATTATGTTCAGTGATGATACCCATTTCTGGCTCAACGGCAAAGTCAATAAACAAAATTGCCACATTTGGGCTGAAGAGCAACAAGAAGAGGTTCAAGAGGTGCCATTATACCCAGAGAAATCCACGGTTTGGTGCGGTTTATAAGCAGGTGGAATCATCGGTGCGTATTTTTTTAAAAATGGTGATGGCATAAATACATAAAATTGAAGCCCGTAATCTTGACGACAATTGGTTTCAACAGAACGGTACCACTTGCCATACATCTGCTCAAACAATGGATCTATTGAGAGGTTATTTCGAAAAGCAGCTAATTTCACGTTATGGGCAGGTGAGTTGGCCGCCTAGATCCAGTGATATCACACTTTTAGACATTTTTCCTTGGGGTTACGTATAGTTTAAAGTCTATGCTGACAAACCAGCTACGATTCAGGTTTTGGAAGCCAACATTACGCGTGTCATTAAATCCATACCGGTGGAATTGCTTGAACGAGTCATCAAAAACTAGACCCTCAGAATGGAAACCCTGAGGCGTAGGTGCGGCCAACTTTTGAAGGAAATTAAAAATTCCATAAAATGTCCTTTCAAATTACCAATAAAGACTCCACACTTGATTTGAATTTTTATTTATTTTTGTTCTGAAAAAATACCTCTAAAAGGATCACCCAATGAAATAAACAAAATGGAATTTTTTTTTACACTAAGTATAAAAATAATATCACTTAACACTTTGTTGGTAAACGATGTCTACCAGAACTGCTACGCAACATAAACATTGAAAACATAAGTGCAGCACTAAATATTTTTAAACTTTGTAATATTTACCATCAAATATGAACTGAATCTATATATAAAAATAGTTGAAAACCTCAGTTGTACGTTTTCATAATTCATTATGATTATAAATCTTGTAAATAAATATGACTTAAATGACCCCCGTTTTCGAAATGATAGGCTCGCTTTAGAGCATTTTCCATAACATCTTTCAAAATTTGTGGCTGTACCGTTCGAACTTCTGCAACAATGTTGCCCTTGAGTTGAAGGATTGTCTCGGGCTTGTTCACATATACTCGCTGCTTCAAATAACCCCAAAGAAACTAGTCAGGTGCAGACAAATCTGGCGATCGCGCTGGGCAAATAATTTCCGAATTTCTGGAAATTATTCGCCCTCAAAAAATTCGACTAAAAGTGCCATTGTGTCTAGGGAAGTGTGGGCAGTGGCTCCGTTCTGCTAAAAACACATCTCAGGTCTGTTCTAAAACCGATACCGCTCTCTATTTACGGTTACAGCACTTCCATCTTTATTCTCGAAGAAGTAAGGCCCGATGATATTTGCAGATGTGATCCCACACCTAATGGGGTGCAATTGGCGTTGACAAGATTGGATTTTCAGAACACCAGAACCTACAGTTCTGCTTATTAACAAACCCATTCAAACGAAAAAGAGCTTATTCAGTCATGCGTTTGCGTTAAAATAAATGATCGCTGATTTAAATAATAAAATTTTATTTTTCTGGTTCTTTGCTCAGTTGTGAAAATCTCCATTATTTAATTATTCTCCAAGTGTTATTTATATAATCTGAAAAAAAATATAAACAAAAAAGTTATAAAATTTGTATACCCCATGATAACTTTTGGCCCATCCTGTACTAATAGAATTGTTGAAGTGCAGAAGGGGGTCTTTAAATGTGTAATGGATAAGCATAATACCAATTATTTAAAGTGTAAGTTAATACGAGAATTGAGTTACGGTTTCGATAGTAGCACTTGCCAATCACAATTTAAACAAGCTTTTTACGAACCGTCCAGCTAATCGAATCATTCTGATGCGTCGCTTCTGGCAGCTACAATTATCCTGTTAGGGCTTTGGTCACGTCTGGACAGTCTATTGTCAACAATCCTACTCCGCAATCGACAAGGTTTTGTCGGCCCGGTAAGTTAGAATACGTCAAGAAAACAAAGGAATCTATCGTGAAGAAAAAAATCAGACTTGAAAACCGAAATTGACGCATTAAAAAGTATAAACATTACGAGAAGCGAAGGGAAAATAGTGGAAGTGTACTTTGATTTGTATTAAACACTTAATGACTGAAAGTTTTGAACATTTTGACTGGAACCAAATCAAACTTGCCCTCTTTGCGGTTCCACACCAAAAAGACTTCTTGAATATAACTGATTACACTTCTAAAAGATATCGTGCAGAAGATTGTAAATGTAAATTTGGTTTCGATTTTTCGTGTTCATATTACATTTAGGTTTCAAATGTGAAGTGTAAAAATGGCAGACAAGATCTAAAAACGACAAATTGGCTGTTTCAAAAATAAAGAAATATATTTAAGACGCTTTCTGGAGGGAACTGGTAATTCGTGTGGATATGCCTAAAGTTGGTGGCCTTGGTAGCACAAAAGACGGAAACACTCCGCGTAGAGCATTCACCGATCACGAAATCTTTGCTAACATTACGGGCTTTGATCAGACATTTACTTCTCGTTTAAAATTAAAATAATAAGTTTATCATGCCAGTTTCCTTTGAACTCCACAAAATTAGAGACGTTCTGCTTTTAAACAGCGAATTTGCACCAAAAGCTTTATCCTTGGTTGCTGATGATAGCTACAGTCCACAAAGTGTTTATACGTTCCAAGCAGATTATTGACAACACTGTGCTTCCGATTGGTTACTTTGGAGAAGCAGGTGCTGAGTCCAGGCACAAAATTTATAAGGCTGACAGATTGCATCACGCGTGTAAAAAACAGCCGATCTAATAATCATTTGCCGCCAAACGAGCGCCTATACACTCTTTGAACCGAAACTACGGACTCCAGTGCGTGGTAGCGCCGGACAATCCAAATTCTTGTTTCAGTGTCTGAGATATCCATTTTTGTTAAATCTAAAAACCAATGCAAAATAAAAAAAAATTACCAGATTCTTTATATCGAGGGCTGCTATATATATTTCCGGCCTTATAATGAAACTGCGAATATTTATCATCAAAAATCGTTTTATTGTTTTGCAAAGTAGTCTCTGGCATGATTTATGCACTTTTGCATGAGCTCAAACAAATTATCGAAGCACTTTTTCTTTCTCCGAAGACTTCAGGCAAACAAATTTTGGTGTACCACTCAGAATTGACCGCCCTTCGTTGCTTAAGCGGAACAGTGGCCATATGACCAGTTATGCCGAAGAAACAGGTGACCATTTGGTGCGAAATGCTTCTTCCACGAACAACTTTCGTTGGATTTGGTTCGTCTTCGAAGACCCACACGTTCGATTGCTGTGTTGTTTCGGGATCATATGCATAGATCCATGATACGTTACCCGTGACGATCTTATAAACGTCTTCTGAAGCACCGCGGTCGTATTTTTTTCAAAATTTCTTTGCACCACTTGACACGAGCCTTTTTTTGAGCTATTGTCAAATTGTGCGGGATGCAACGAAACAAACCATTTTTACGGTCAGGTGTTTATGCAATATCAAATGTATGCTGGTGGAAGAAATTCCAAAGGATGCCTCTATCTCACGGTATGTCACATGACGATCTTGCATTATCAGTTCACGCACGGCATCAATGTTCTCTGGCACAATAACCGTTTTTGGACGACCTTTGTCTTTGAGCTAGCGTCGGCCACGATTGAATTCATTAAACCAGTTTTTCACAGTGCTATAGGATGGTGCTTCATCGCCATACAAAGATTTCAGTTCATCGATGCACTCTTGTCGTGAAAATCCACGTCGAAAGTTGTGAAAAATGATCGCACGAAAATGTTCACGAGTTAATTCTATTTTTTTGCCAAATTGATTTTTTCAAGTCACTGAAGATAAACAACACAAATGATGGTCGTACGTCAAAACATTCTGAGTACGTTTATGCTAAAAAATGTCAAACTTTCCAATGAAAATGTCAGATGGCGTCAGGCAGCAATTAGTGCTTCCTAGGCCAGAAATATATATATATATATATATATATATATATATATATATATATATATATATATATATATATATATATATATATATATATATATATATATATATATATATATATATATATATATATATATATATATATATATATATATATACCCTAGTAAAACAAAAATTATTAAATTTTTATTTTTGTAGTGGCATTCATCAGCCACCCTTTATTTCGTGCAATTGCTTGCTTGTTAATTTAAATCTCTAACCTTCGCTAAGTGTTACATGGTACGTGAGTAAATTTAGATCGAATTCAGCTTTCGAGTAGTTTTAACATTAAAAACGAGTTACAAAGAAAGGGCCCAGTGAAGACAGATGAAATTAAGCATTTATGATAAGGTTTCCATCCTATCCCTATCTAGAAGGTTCTAGTTTGAACATGAAAACTTTATAAATAAAAATCAAGTTTAAACCTGAAATAACATTAATCCCTCACCGTTTTATTGGTCATCAGTGAGAAATTGAATTTTCCTAAAAGTTTTATGAAGATACAAATGACGCAAGAATAACGAATATAGAGTTTTTTTGTGGCTTAGAGATTAATCTCAAATAAAGCGGGACACAGTCATTTTTCAGTAATTTCAACATATATTATAACGATAAGATTAAAACAATTAAATTTCTTCTAACGTATCTATTTCATTTAATAAAGCTTTCTTTTGCTTGAGCAAATAGTTGTGCCACGCTTCTTGGCGTATGTTCTTTTCTAAAGTAGTAAATTGTTTTATAATATCCGTATGCTTAGCGGTAATGCCTGTTTGCATATTAAGGTTTTCCACGGCTTCCAAAGTGAGCAGTACAGTTTCTTGGAAACTAAAAAAATATTTATTTTCACAGTTTTGGGTAAAAATTTGTTAGGCCATATTGTACCGTCTTGGCAATCTTACCTTTCATATTCTCTGCTCCGTTTTACATATGATTGGTATAGCCATTCCATTTGTCGCGTTAGCCGTTCCATACTCAATTGTAAATTTTCAATTTCTTTGCGCAGTTCTTTAGATTCATTTATAACGCATTCAGTTATGTCGCACACTTTCTGCTTAATGCTATCGAATGAATTTGAAAGACTCAGAAGGCGTACGTTGTTCATAGCGTTTTGAATTTTAGCATTATATCCGTTAATTAGTTCTGATAAATCTATGTTGAAGATATGAAAAAACACAATAAATAGCACATAAATGTACACTCTTCTTGAAAAACAGGGCATAACATTTTTAAATAGTTCTTGATTATTTGAAATGTTGCAATTACCAATACCTGCATCTTCCACGATATCTGAATTGTCTTGGTTTGGCTGATTTCTATACTTCGTACGTAAAACTGCAATCAAAAATTATACTAAAAGTTAATCAAATGCAAATATAGGATGGCCATTCAAAATTTTTAACTTGAATCGGGTTTAAAGATAAAGAAAAGATATTTTTTCAAAATTTCTGGTTTTATTGTAAAGGTTGAACTTTGTCATTTAATAATGGCAAACCACCATGCGTGTTCGCTTCGCCCAATGGGTTTGGCAGGAGATAAAGAATTTCACCGAATAATCGTGTTTTCAGACAAAGCTCATTTTCATTGCGATGAGCAAGGAGCCGCCGTTGCTGTCAATAGTGAGCGTAATCGCACCATGCTGAAAGATTTTTTTTTTCAAAAATTCAAGAGAAATGCATGGACGACATGTGTTTTCAACAAGACGGGGTCATATGTCGCACATCCAACGCACTGTTTTTAAAATCGAATAAGCTGGAGCTTCCATTGGAAACTTCGACATTTTTTAATAACATCACTCAGAACGTTTTGTCATTTGAGGGCGAATTGTTTTGTTTACAGTGTGTTGAAAAATTCATCTCAGTCAAAAAATGGAAAAATCCCATTAACATTTTCGTGCGATGATTTTTTACGATTTTCGGCGTGGGTTTTTGAGACAAGAGTGTTTAAATCAACCATTGTTAATCGCTGGTACCAAGAGTTCAGTCTTGGACGCCGTTCGCTCCAGGATGAATTTCGCGAAGGACGTCCAACTTCGGTCACTTTGCCAGAAACCATCGATGCTGTGCGTGAACTGATCATGATTAGACCGACATTTGACATACCGTGCGGTTGAGGCATCCTTGGGCTTTAGTATGACAAGCATCAATAAATTATTGCATGCTCATTTGGCCGTGAAAAAATTTTGTTCTCGTGGGTTCCCACATAATGTTCAAAAAAAAGCTGGTATGGGTTGGTGCAAAGAGATGTTGAAAAAGTATAACTGCGGTAGCTCAAAGGCTGTGTATAACATTGTCACAGGTGACGAATCATGGACCTATGCACATACACACGAAACGAAACAGCAATCGACCGTATGGGTCTTTCAAGACGAGCCAAATCCAACAAAAGCTGTTCGTGGAAGAATTGCATCGAAGCTAATGATTGCGTTTTTTTCGGTATAACCGGCCACGTTGCCTCTGCCTTTAGTGAAACGTAGGACGGTCAATTCTGAGTGTCTACAACCATGTGTTTGCCAACAGTATTCGAAGAAATGAGGAAAGATAATAAGAGAAGAAGGATCATTTTGCATCATGACAATGCGAGCTCGCACACATCAGCTGAAACTATGAGCTATTTGACCACTCAAGATATCGAATTGATGGGCCATTCACCGTACAGCCCCGATTTGGCACCCAATGACTTCTTCTTATTCCCTAGCATTAAGAAAAAATGCGTGGCCAACGTTTTCATCGCCCGAAGCTGCTGTTGAAGCGTTAAAAAACCATGTTACGCAAAGCATCCAGAGACAACTGAAGCGTTGAAACATGAAATCAAAGTTGCCATTGAAGAGACTCAACTAGAAACAAACGAAAATGTACTGAAAATTGGGTTGATCGGATGAGCTACTACCGAACCAGTTGTGGTAGTCATATGAATGATATTGTGTTGCATTATTGAATGACAAAGTTCAAACTTTCCTATAAGCCAGAAATTTAAAAAAAAATTATCAGTATTTTTGTTTACAGCCGATTCAAATTTAAAGTGTTAAATCGCCCACCCTGTACATATAGCTCAATCTAAACTCACCTTCTGTGTCTAAAATCATTTCTTGGTGATATTTCATCTCATTTTTGTTGAGAAAATCGTTGACTTCAGTTGTATATTTGTCGGAATTGTTAATGTCATTTGTAAGGGATAAAGTTTCAATAGTCGTATTAAGTTTAGGAGCAGCAACACAATCCAGCGTGAGTAGGTTTGAATTGTTTGTGACTACAATTTTACTTAAAAAACTATCATTTGTTTTTTGTTTTCGTAGTAAACTTTTTTTACAATCAATAGATTTTGTAATGTTCATCGTTGCTGATCCATACGTTTTTGACGATACTGTTAGAGTTTCAAATATATTTTCAAAATTTAACTTTTCCTCGTTTGTTTTTAAAATCTCAGTAACGCCGAACATAACAGGTATGAAAGGACCATCTCTATACGTTAAATCTGATTGCTGGCATAAGCGTTTATTATTGTTTAGTGGAACAATATTCAGTTTTAGGTTGTGATCACATGAAATTCCCTGGATACACTTGTTTAGATTTTCGTTGTTATATAATTTTAATAAACTTTTACTTGAATCAGCTTCCTCTTGTCGACCTTCTTGGTCGTTGTTAGGCCTTTGGAAACCATTTTTTTGTTCTTTATTGTTAAATAGGTGGAATAATCCTTTTCCAGTATTTAAACTTTTGTTAAAATTATCTGCCCTTGAGTTAGCAATTAATACAGTTTCTCTAGAATTAACTTGGACTTGACGCATTATTATTACTGAGGGAGTCACCTGGCATTCAGTTGTTTTTGTTTTGTGTCCATGTGTTACATTTTTGACTATTCTTTTAGTTTTATTTTCATATGCTAAATTTGTACTTTCAATACCATCTAAAGTATTTAAAGAATTTGCTTTCGTTTCAACATTATACTTATACATTGGACTTGTAGTTTCGATACCCACTAAAGTTTCTAACGAATTGACTTTAGTTGCATCTCTATATTGTAAGATAGTTTCTCCAGGTAGAGCCTTTGGTAACAACGTAGTGCATGGTGAGATATATTTTGATGTTGGTAAATCTGGGATGTTCAATGAAATTTTTGGCAAAGTAGCATTGCAAAATATTTGGTCTGGCACGTTTGCTCTAACATCTTTGTCGCAAATGTCACTGTATGAAGGATGTGATGTGACATGTTTTGATGTTGTTGGACAAATTAATTGGGCTTGCGCATCCACAACACTATCGCAGTCACTATCGCTATTGTCACTTTCCAAACGTTTTCTGTATACAACACATTTACCCATGTTGGGTTGATCATATTGCATGTTTTGCTGAAGTCCTGTATCCGCACCATCCTCATCGACATCCGAATCTTGCCAATCATGTATGATTTTTCTAACCGTTTCATTTGGTTTTCCATAATTGTTGTTTTTTGTAGACTTCTCCTTTTGAGTGTACATGACATTTTTGACCTCTTCATTTTTATTTAATTTTTGACTTCCGAACGGAGTGTCATATATCATTTTACCATCCGTTCGGGTTCCTTTCAATAAAAAATGGTTCGTTGCTGTTGGTGTATCATATATATCCGAAACATTCATTGTGGTGGTCGATGTTGGTGTCTTGGGGATAGAATGTTGCGATAAAACTAGAGTTGAAGCATTTTTTTTGTAACCGCCATCACTCGATATAAACAATACATCGGGTGAGTCTTTGACCTTGTTGTGATCTACTGTTGCAGCTGTTTTAGATTTATTTTGTATATCTTCGGCAAAGGTTGCCCTCTTTCTAGTGGGAGATAAATTCTCCTCACTTTCTAAATTATCAAAAAGATGCTGAAAATATAAAACAGGTTTTTGGAACATTTTGATCATAATAATTATTGCTTCTCATCACAACATACCTGAGAGGCAATTTTACGTTTGTTTATTCTGGATTTCGCTTTTTCCGGTGTAACATTCTAAAAGAAGATAAAAAGAAGTAGCGTGCACATTAAAGGAAACCTCACAAATCATTAAAATATCTCTTTCAAGTAGAGTTTGTAATTTTTGAATTGAAAATTATTTTCGCGCTCCTGGAAATTTTAGAATTAATGCACAGGTTACTTACAATAGCTAAATGAAATTACCATTGTTTAGTGGTACTAGACCATTAAATTGGGAATAAACATTATCCAGTTTTCACTTTGGATCCAAAGTGATTCATGTAACCCTCCACAGTGTGTCATGTAACTCCCGAAATTGTATCGATTTTTATTGTTTTTTTTCAGTTTTTTTCATTGCAACTGCTCTTTTGCGGATTTTATAAGGATCACAAATACAACTATCATATAACATTGCTTCATATATATATATCAGGCCTAGGCAACACTAAGTGTTGCCTTGCGCCATCTGACATTTCCATTGGAAAGTTTGACATTTTTTAGCATAAACGTACTCAGTACGTTTTGATGTACGACCATCATTTGTGTTGTTTACAGTGACTTGAAAAAAACAATTTAGCAAAAAAATGGAATTAACTCGTGAACATTTTCGTGCGACCATTTTTCACAACTTTTGACGTGGATTATCACGACAAAAGTGCATCGATGAACTGAAATCTTTGTATGCCGTTGTGCCAGAGAACATTGATGCCGTGCGTGAACTGATAATGCAAGATCGTCATGTGGCATACCGTGAGATAGAAGCATCGTTGGGCATTTCTTCCACCAGCATACATTCGTTATTGCATGAACTCCTAGCCGTAAAAAAGGTTTGTTTTCGTTGGATCCCGCACAATTTGAAAATCGCTCAAAAAAGGCTCGTTTTGATTGGTGCAAAGACATTTTGAAAAATAATATCGTGGTGCTTTAAAAGACGTTTATAAGATTGCCACAGGTGACGAATCATAGATATACTTACTTATGTGTATGAGCCTGAAACAAAACAGCAATCGACCGTGTGGGTCTTCGAAGACGAGCCAAATCCAATGAAAGTTGTTCGTGGAAGAAGCATTTCGAAGCAAATGGTCGCCTGTTTCTTCGGCAAAACTGGTCATGTGGCTACTGTTCCGCTTGAGCAAAGTATGAAGTTTAAACCTGAAATAACATTAATCCCTCACCGTTTTATTGGTCATCAGTGAGAAATTGAATTTTCCTAAAAGTTTTATGAAGATACAAATGACGCAAGAATAACGAATATAGAGTTTTTTTGTGGCTTAGAGATTAATCTCAAATAAAGCGGGACACAGTCATTTTTCAGTAATTTCAACATATATTATAACGATAAGATTAAAACAATTAAATTTCTTCTAACGTATCTATTTCATTTAATAAAGCTTTCTTTTGCTTGAGCAAATAGTTGTGCCACGCTTCTTGGCGTATGTTCTTTTCTAAAGTAGTAAATTGTTTTATAATATCCGTATGCTTAGCGGTAATGCCTGTTTGCATATTAAGGTTTTCCACGGCTTCCAAAGTGAGCAGTACAGTTTCTTGGAAACTAAAAAAATATTTATTTTCACAGTTTTGGGTAAAAATTTGTTAGGCCATATTGTACCGTCTTGGCAATCTTACCTTTCATATTCTCTGCTCCGTTTTACATATGATTGGTATAGCCATTCCATTTGTCGCGTTAGCCGTTCCATACTCAATTGTAAATTTTCAATTTCTTTGCGCAGTTCTTTAGATTCATTTATAACGCATTCAGTTATGTCGCACACTTTCTGCTTAATGCTATCGAATGAATTTGAAAGACTCAGAAGGCGTACGTTGTTCATAGCGTTTTGAATTTTAGCATTATATCCGTTAATTAGTTCTGATAAATCTATGTTGAAGATATGAAAAAACACAATAAATAGCACATAAATGTACACTCTTCTTGAAAAACAGGGCATAACATTTTTAAATAGTTCTTGATTATTTGAAATGTTGCAATTACCAATACCTGCATCTTCCACGATATCTGAATTGTCTTGGTTTGGCTGATTTCTATACTTCGTACGTAAAACTGCAATCAAAAATTATACTAAAAGTTAATCAAATGCAAATATAGGATGGCCATTCAAAATTTTTAACTTGAATCGGGTTTAAAGATAAAGAAAAGATATTTTTTCAAAATTTCTGGTTTTATTGTAAAGGTTGAACTTTGTCATTTAATAATGGCAAACCACCATGCGTGTTCGCTTCGCCCAATGGGTTTGGCAGGAGATAAAGAATTTCACCGAATAATCGTGTTTTCAGACAAAGCTCATTTTCATTGCGATGAGCAAGGAGCCGCCGTTGCTGTCAATAGTGAGCGTAATCGCACCATGCTGAAAGATTTTTTTTTTTCAAAAATTCAAGAGAAATGCATGGACGACATGTGTTTTCAACAAGACGGGGTCATATGTCGCACATCCAACGCACTGTTTTTAAAATCGAATAAGCTGGAGCTTCCATTGGAAACTTCGACATTTTTTAATAACATCACTCAGAACGTTTTGTCATTTGAGGGCGAATTGTTTTGTTTACAGTGTGTTGAAAAATTCATCTCAGTCAAAAAATGGAAAAATCCCATTAACATTTTCGTGCGATGATTTTTTACGATTTTCGGCGTGGGTTTTTGAGACAAGAGTGTTTAAATCAACCATTGTTAATCGCTGGTACCAAGAGTTCAGTCTTGGACGCCGTTCGCTCCAGGATGAATTTCGCGAAGGACGTCCAACTTCGGTCACTTTGCCAGAAACCATCGATGCTGTGCGTGAACTGATCATGATTAGACCGACATTTGACATACCGTGCGGTTGAGGCATCCTTGGGCTTTAGTATGACAAGCATCAATAAATTATTGCATGCTCATTTGGCCGTGAAAAAATTTTGTTCTCGTGGGTTCCCACATAATGTTCAAAAAAAAGCTGGTATGGGTTGGTGCAAAGAGATGTTGAAAAAGTATAACTGCGGTAGCTCAAAGGCTGTGTATAACATTGTCACAGGTGACGAATCATGGACCTATGCACATACACACGAAACGAAACAGCAATCGACCGTATGGGTCTTTCAAGACGAGCCAAATCCAACAAAAGCTGTTCGTGGAAGAATTGCATCGAAGCTAATGATTGCGTTTTTTTCGGTATAACCGGCCACGTTGCCTCTGCCTTTAGTGAAACGTAGGACGGTCAATTCTGAGTGTCTACAACCATGTGTTTGCCAACAGTATTCGAAGAAATGAGGAAAGATAATAAGAGAAGAAGGATCATTTTGCATCATGACAATGCGAGCTCGCACACATCAGCTGAAACTATGAGCTATTTGACCACTCAAGATATCGAATTGATGGGCCATTCACCGTACAGCCCCGATTTGGCACCCAATGACTTCTTCTTATTCCCTAGCATTAAGAAAAAATGTGTGGCCAACGTTTTCATCGCCCGAAGCTGCTGTTGAAGCGTTAAAAAACCATGTTACGCAAAGCATCCAGAGACAACTGAAGCGTTGAAACATGAAATCAAAGTTGCCATTGAAGAGACTCAACTAGAAACAAACGAAAATGTACTGAAAATTGGGTTGATCGGATGAGCTACTACCGAACCAGTTGTGGTAGTCATATGAATGATATTGTGTTGCATTATTGAATGACAAAGTTCAAACTTTCCTATAAGCCAGAAATTTAAAAAAAAATTATCAGTATTTTTGTTTACAGCCGATTCAAATTTAAAGTGTTAAATCGCCCACCCTGTACATATAGCTCAATCTAAACTCACCTTCTGTGTCTAAAATCATTTCTTGGTGATATTTCATCTCATTTTTGTTGAGAAAATCGTTGACTTCAGTTGTATATTTGTCGGAATTGTTAATGTCATTTGTAAGGGATAAAGTTTCAATAGTCGTATTAAGTTTAGGAGCAGCAACACAATCCAGCGTGAGTAGGTTTGAATTGTTTGTGACTACAATTTTACTTAAAAAACTATCATTTGTTTTTTGTTTTCGTAGTAAACTTTTTTTACAATCAATAGATTTTGTAATGTTCATCGTTGCTGATCCATACGTTTTTGACGATACTGTTAGAGTTTCAAATATATTTTCAAAATTTAACTTTTCCTCGTTTGTTTTTAAAATCTCAGTAACGCCGAACATAACAGGTATGAAAGGACCATCTCTATACGTTAAATCTGATTGCTGGCATAAGCGTTTATTATTGTTTAGTGGAACAATATTCAGTTTTAGGTTGTGATCACATGAAATTCCCTGGATACACTTGTTTAGATTTTCGTTGTTATATAATTTTAATAAACTTTTACTTGAATCAGCTTCCTCTTGTCGACCTTCTTGGTCGTTGTTAGGCCTTTGGAAACCATTTTTTTGTTCTTTATTGTTAAATAGGTGGAATAATCCTTTTCCAGTATTTAAACTTTTGTTAAAATTATCTGCCCTTGAGTTAGCAATTAATACAGTTTCTCTAGAATTAACTTGGACTTGACGCATTATTATTACTGAGGGAGTCACCTGGCATTCAGTTGTTTTTGTTTTGTGTCCATGTGTTACATTTTTGACTATTCTTTTAGTTTTATTTTCATATGCTAAATTTGTACTTTCAATACCATCTAAAGTATTTAAAGAATTTGCTTTCGTTTCAACATTATACTTATACATTGGACTTGTAGTTTCGATACCCACTAAAGTTTCTAACGAATTGACTTTAGTTGCATCTCTATATTGTAAGATAGTTTCTCCAGGTAGAGCCTTTGGTAACAACGTAGTGCATGGTGAGATATATTTTGATGTTGGTAAATCTGGGATGTTCAATGAAATTTTTGGCAAAGTAGCATTGCAAAATATTTGGTCTGGCACGTTTGCTCTAACATCTTTGTCGCAAATGTCACTGTATGAAGGATGTGATGTGACATGTTTTGATGTTGTTGGACAAATTAATTGGGCTTGCGCATCCACAACACTATCGCAGTCACTATCGCTATTGTCACTTTCCAAACGTTTTCTGTATACAACACATTTACCCATGTTGGGTTGATCATATTGCATGTTTTGCTGAAGTCCTGTATCCGCACCATCCTCATCGACATCCGAATCTTGCCAATCATGTATGATTTTTCTAACCGTTTCATTTGGTTTTCCATAATTGTTGTTTTTTGTAGACTTCTCCTTTTGAGTGTACATGACATTTTTGACCTCTTCATTTTTATTTAATTTTTGACTTCCGAACGGAGTGTCATATATCATTTTACCATCCGTTCGGGTTCCTTTCAATAAAAAATGGTTCGTTGCTGTTGGTGTATCATATATATCCGAAACATTCATTGTGGTGGTCGATGTTGGTGTCTTGGGGATAGAATGTTGCGATAAAACTAGAGTTGAAGCATTTTTTTTGTAACCGCCATCACTCGATATAAACAATACATCGGGTGAGTCTTTGACCTTGTTGTGATCTACTGTTGCAGCTGTTTTAGATTTATTTTGTATATCTTCGGCAAAGGTTGCCCTCTTTCTAGTGGGAGATAAATTCTCCTCACTTTCTAAATTATCAAAAAGATGCTGAAAATATAAAACAGGTTTTTGGAACATTTTGATCATAATAATTATTGCTTCTCATCACAACATACCTGAGAGGCAATTTTACGTTTGTTTATTCTGGATTTCGCTTTTTCCGGTGTAACATTCTAAAAGAAGATAAAAAGAAGTAGCGTGCACATTAAAGGAAACCTCACAAATCATTAAAATATCTCTTTCAAGTAGAGTTTGTAATTTTTGAATTGAAAATTATTTTCGCGCTCCTGGAAATTTTAGAATTAATGCACAGGTTACTTACAATAGCTAAATGAAATTACCATTGTTTAGTGGTACTAGACCATTAAATTGGGAAATAAACATTATCCAGTTTTCACTTTGGATCCAAAGTGATTCATGTAACCCTCCACAGTGTGTCATGTAACTCCCGAAATTGTATCGATTTTTATTGTTTTTTTTCAGTTTTTTTCATTGCAACTGCTCTTTTGCGGATTTTATAAGGATCACAAATACAACTATCATATAACATTGCTTCATATATATATATCAGGCCTAGGCAACACTAAGTGTTGCCTTGCGCCATCTGACATTTCCATTGGAAAGTTTGACATTTTTTAGCATAAACGTACTCAGTACGTTTTGATGTACGACCATCATTTGTGTTGTTTACAGTGACTTGAAAAAAACAATTTAGCAAAAAAATGGAATTAACTCGTGAACATTTTCGTGCGACCATTTTTCACAACTTTTGACGTGGATTATCACGACAAAAGTGCATCGATGAACTGAAATCTTTGTATGCCGTTGTGCCAGAGAACATTGATGCCGTGCGTGAACTGATAATGCAAGATCGTCATGTGGCATACCGTGAGATAGAAGCATCGTTGGGCATTTCTTCCACCAGCATACATTCGTTATTGCATGAACTCCTAGCCGTAAAAAAGGTTTGTTTTCGTTGGATCCCGCACAATTTGAAAATCGCTCAAAAAAGGCTCGTTTTGATTGGTGCAAAGACATTTTGAAAAATAATATCGTGGTGCTTTAAAAGACGTTTATAAGATTGCCACAGGTGACGAATCATAGATATACTTACTTATGTGTATGAGCCTGAAACAAAACAGCAATCGACCGTGTGGGTCTTCGAAGACGAGCCAAATCCAATGAAAGTTGTTCGTGGAAGAAGCATTTCGAAGCAAATGGTCGCCTGTTTCTTCGGCAAAACTGGTCATGTGGCTACTGTTCCGCTTGAGCAAAGTATGACGGTCACTTCTGAGTGGTACACCACAATTTGTTTGCCTGAAGTCTTCGGAGAAATTCGAAAAACGAACAAGAGAAGACGAATCATTGTACACCATGACAATGCGAGCTCTCACACATCAGCTCAAACCAGCGCCATTTTGACCGGCTAAAACGTCGAATTGATAGGTCAACCGACTTGGCACCCAATGACTTCTTTTTATATCCGCACATCAAGAAAAAAATGCGTGGTCAACGATTTTTGTCTCCAGAAGATGCTGTTAAAGCGTTCAAATACCATGTTTTGGAGGTTTCTCAATCGGAGTAGGAAAAGTGTTTCGACAATTGGCTTGAGCGCATGCAAAAGTGTAGCAATCATGCTGGAGAATACTTTGAAAAACAATGCAACCATTTTTGATGATAAATATTCGCATTTTCATTGTTAGGCCAGAAATATATATAGCAGCCCTTACTGCCGTTTAGGAGCATTTTAAGAGTGCTCAAAATTAAACAGTTGTAATGTAAATTAGGGTGGGCTGATTTGTAAGGATACAATTTTTTGATATTGTGCTATAGATCGTTCGATAGCTTTTAGCACGAAAAAAAAAGTTCCACTACGACAATCAAAAAAAAAACATAATTTTTGGGCGCCCAAATTTCAATACGTAATTCTGTTCTCATGCGCTCATATTTCATATTGTATTGTATGTGCCAATGTATATTTGTATGTATTGTATTTAATATTTAAAAAATAGTATTATTAGCTATTAGAAACCTTTAAAATAAAGGTTGAAAAAATTAAAAAAATTTAAATTTGGACGCCTCGAAAATAATTTTTTTAAATTGTCGTAGTGGGAGTGTTTTTCCTCGTGCCAAAAGTTACTCGTATCGAAAAATCGATGGCACAATATCGATAGCTAAATCTAACCACCCTAATGTACATCCTTTTAGACTCTACATTGTAAGCAAAAAGTGTCAATTTTGTTCGTGTCTACGTGTGCTGAAATGGCCCTTATCGGAATAGGGAAAGGTTATTGACAGTTGACCTTCTTAACCTTCGGATGTCGTAAGCAGTGGGAAATACACTAGGGCGAAAACCAATCTGTAGTGCAAGAGCGATCAACCGGCCAATTGATATAAACGGATGTGAATTTTGGAAAAGTAGCGTATCCCTGCCCAACATCCTCACGTCGAAGAAAGACGACGGACGTCTTATGAACACACACCATGTAAGTACCACTAGAATAGCGACACACAACCCTTATTCTGACAATGCTCCAGTGAGACAATAGAGTTGGATACCGTTCTGTCACCTATCAGCTCCATCGCTCTGCTTTGAACACTGTCAAGAAGCTTTAACGATGATTTTGGAGCACCTGACTTTGAATAGGAGTTGCATTCCATTTTCGGACTGCTTTCAGTTGAATATATATGGAAACAATTGAAGAAGGGAAATATTTCTTGCTTTGATTTAGAAAGCCTACATAGCGTGCTTTTTTCTACTTATACACATAAATACATGTCAGACCCAAAGAGCGTCACTTTGCTATTTCATGCTCAGAACACCAAAAAAGTGTTCAATGTTCACACCATCAAGTGAAATTGATGAAACTGTTGGGTCAGTGGATCGCTTGTGAGACAAAAAGCAGCACCGTGTTTTACGCGCATTAAAATCTTCATTGTTCAGTTCACTCGAATCCAATCGGAAATGGCCAGTAAATCCTTGCTATATATGTCTCATCTACAGTTCGCCTTTTGTCTTTAATATTTAGATGACTCGACTTACAGACATACGACTTGTGAATATCAATGACAGATGGCGAGTCAATCGCGAATAAGTATGTTGGATTCACGAGCTGGTCCAAAAAAAAATAGTCAATGAAAGTAAGAAAAATGAACGCCAGCGTCCATTAAATACAGAAAAATATTTTCGCTTCAAACACTTTTTTTTTTGTTGCAAATTTTAGTTAAAACACTCAATGTAGCTGTTTTTAATACTGTTTAGATCACGGCAATCCAGACGAAACTTCCTGACATCTAAACCCTACTTCTATATATTCGATTTTTTCTCTTTAAATGTTTCAAAATTGTTTATTTACGAATATCATTTATAATTGCTATGCAATTAGCATCCGAAAAGGTATACCAAACACAGATTTTTTAAAGTTGCAAAAACTACATACACAGGGTAGGCGATTAAACATTTTAAATTTGAATAGGCTGTAAAAAAATACTAATTTTTTTTTTAAATTTCTAGTTTTTTGAAAAGTTTGAATAATGGAACACAATATCATTCATATGACTAACACAACTGGCTCGGCCGTACCCCATACGATCAACCCAATTTTTCAGTAAATTTTCGATTGTTCCGGGTCGAATCTCTTCAATGGCAACTTCGATTTCATGTTTCAACGTTTCAATTGTCTCTGAATGTTTTGCGTAACATTTATCTATAATGGCTTCCACAGAAAATATTCCAAAGGGGTCATAATTTCGGATGATTATTCGATTTTTAAAAACAGTTAGTAAAGTATCGATAATATCGTAACTATCGATATTTTACTTGTCTTGAGTTTTTGGGGAAAACAAATTCGTTAAGCATGACGCATGATCGCTCTTTGTTGAAGGTATTGGCGGCTCCTTACTCATTTTCGAAAAAATGGGTCAATAATAACGCCAGCCGAAAATCGTTGTGGATGCAATGGCTTCTCAATCGTCAAGTGTGGTTTCTCTAAACACCATAGCCGACATTGTTGCTTATTGACATAGCCACCGAGATGAAAATGGGCTTCATCTAAAAACACGATTTTTCGGTAAAATTTTTCATCTCCTGCCAAACAATCTTCAGCACATTGGGCAAAGCGAAAACGCATCGAATGGTGTTCCATTATTAAATGACAAAGTTCAACTTTTCCAATAAAACCAGAAATTTTAAAAACATTATCGTTTCCCTTTTTCAAATGGGCTGCCGTGGTGTGATGGAATTGAACACGCCTACCATGCCAGTAAACCCAGGTTCAAATCCGGGTAACATTTAAAAAATGTTTAGCGGCGGGTAAGAGATTTATCTCTAAGCCATGTTATTTCATGTTTGTAGCGGCACATAGTACCGGGTTGACAGCCCTTGGCCGAAGAATTCCTCCTTTGGGTCGATCCGGTGATTAGAACCGGTTGTCGTGGGATCGTATTTCGTAATTCCGTTCGGAGCCGGCGTCCTATCAGTGAGTATATGGATTTAATCGTGCACAGCTCACTAGTTTGAGAGAAGTGAGCCCTTGTCCTTAATAGGATAATAATGGAATATATGTTTAAACCTTGGAGGCGAGTCCAGATTTTAAATTTTTCTTCGTTAAGTTAATCTAAAATTAATATCCATGTCCACTCCTTTTCATGCTTGGATCGTACTGATTTTAAGGAATTAAAGTGATCGTTTTTGTGAGAGGTACTAAAATGGGCGCGGCAAATGTCTCTGTCTCCTACGTGTATACTAATGATCGAAACATGTAGCACAATACATTTAAGCGAAATTTATGCATTAGGGAAAAAGTAATGGGGGGCTTCAATCTACGCTCTGATAGTCATTTGTTTGGGAAGTACGGGATAGGGCTCAGGTATGACTCCGATGACATACTTTATAATCGATATTCTAATTAATAATTTTCAGCAGAACCCCATGGAAATATGGGGCGTAGGTATGACTCCGATAACTTACTTTATAATCGATTTTCTAATTAATAATTTTCAGCAGAACCCCATGAAAATATTATGTAAATACCAAAAGTTGGGCGCAATGGTGCGTTTGCATGGGAGGTACCAAAATATGAATATGAAATAAACATATTCCAGAATTTAAAAGTTAAGCGGAATTCAAGCACTAGGTGGAAAACTATGTGGATTCTAATATGAACCCAAATAACTTGAAATATGAAATCTTTGCTAGAATGTAGGTAGCCCTGAGAACTGCAACAGAGTGAATTCTAGTGTCCGCAGTCGTATGTTAATGTAAATAGGAGTGCAAAGTCATACATACGTCAACAGAACAGAATGTTGTCGACACAGTTATCCCTTGGGTGTTACAGCTGGAGCCACCGCAAACACTAGCTAGTGGACTGACATCTCCACAGAGGCACATCAGGAAAGATCTTTATATTCTGGAGAGAGTCCATACATACAGAGTGATTTGTAAGACCAGGCAGTAGTCCAAGTAAAACATTATATGATCGAACAACATGAATTAATTAACTTGAAGCATATGCAACATTTCTCAATAAACAATTAGTATTGCTCAAATCATAATTCAAACAAATCTCTTTTGCTATCCTCTATTTTAAACTGGAAGTATGAGCTGCCTCAGAATCATTCTTCCAGTTTGAGATTTAGCTTTGCTAGATTTCTTCTTTAAGTGACTCGACTTGTGCGAAGCCACAAAAAATTAAAATTTTAAATTATACAATGTTCAATTAAATTTATCTTTGATTTGTTGTTTATACATTTACTATATAAGGTAGTGTTCCAACTGACAAGACGCGATTCCGCTGCGACAACTGTGCGATTCATTACACAGTTAAGAGACTACACACCAGAAGCAATGACTGCGTCGCGATAATCGCCTGTCGTGTCTCATACTTTTGAACACTGCTTAAATACTTACATTATATTGTTCCGGTCTCACTTCCTTCCTACTTGGTCCCATATTATGTTCTTTTGACACAACCTCAATGGGTGATTTCATCAATGCATCAGTTTCTTTATCCTTTGATCCAAAACGTCTATTTGTTGGGCGAGTTTTGTAATTACGATACGATTGGCAAGGTTCGGCACCGCTATCAATTTGCAAATTATCATAAATTGCCCCCATATAGCATACAGATTTAACTTGATCCAGTATGGCAGCGCATTGCCTTTCATTTAATTGAATATCAGGTACAGTAGATTTGCCATTGACAACGTGTAGCGGACCTGGCGGGTCATTTGTTACTCCATCGTCACATGTGTCCGAACTATGTGCTGTTTTCTTTATTTCGGGTGATTTTGTTAGATCCACCAAAGGTACTACTTTGCAAACAGACTTTCTGTTGTTTCGTGGCTTAAGAATCCTAACAAAAATGATGTTATACTTTATATGTAGTAATGATTTAGAGAAATATAAGTTGAGTCTAGGTACCTGGGTTTTTTAACAGCAGCACACTTCTTTTTAGGTTCCTTTTTCGGTTGTTTTTTTGGCTTGCCCTCTTCATCGCTCTCTAAATATTTAAAAAACTTTCGTTTGGTGGTGTTTTGCCTTAACGAATACTGTTGTTTCTTGTCAGAGTTTTCCTTATTTTTAGACGTTAAAGGAGTTGATGGCAAACTGTTTATTGGCCCTGAAACAAATGGTTTCGGTACTTGAGGTGATGTATTACATTCCGCTGCATTAAAATAAAATTAAAACTAATTAGTTTCTGCATAATTTGTTTTTCATATTAATGAAAGTATAAATCCTAGCGATGTCATCGCATGTTTTGGAGAGAACAAAAACTAAGGCCAAATGCCAATGATTTTGGCCATTACGCAATTATCCATTGAAAACGGAAATAAATTTGGTCTAGCAATTTATTGCTCTGTTAAAAAATATCACTTTAAAAAGAAGCTATTAAATTACTATAAATACATTTTTAAATAACTATTTTTTTTTTGAATTGAACATATTTATAAAACTGAAAAATAATATTTTTACTGTGACAAACATCATTTGTAACGGGTGGGCAAAAGACAAGTTTCCTGTTTCCCTGTTTCTTGAAAAAACTTCATTATCCCATCTACGCAAAACAAAATGAGTCGCTTAACGCTTTGTTATCGCAGCGTGTTCTTAGAGCACCTTGGATTGGACAATGAATTTGGGCGAAAACTCATCTTTTCTGACGAGGCGAATTTTCATCTCGGCGGCTACGTTAAAATTTCTGCATATGGGACTCGGAAAACCCGCACGTTATTTTCGATAATCCAATGCATCCACAGATAGTGACACAGTTTGCAGTGGATTTTGGAGTGGTGGTAGCATAAAACAATTTTTCTTCGAAAAAGTGGCTGAGCACAATGTTTCCGTCAACGGTGGACTTTACAGAGCCATGTTACAAGATTGTTTTTTTTTACTGAAATTAAAGGCATGGATTGTTTGACTTCTGGCTCCTGCAGAATGGCCAAATCGATCTTTTGCGCACGAAACTCCCAGATTGGCGATATTAATTTGCCGCCTTGAAGCTGCAACCGAGTACTCTAGTATAATAATAATTTCATTTTGCTTACCAATGCAATCATCAATATCAGCAATTGAGTTCAAGTACCCCACAAAGTGATCGTTATCTTTTATACGTTGTTCTTCTTCGTATGGCAAATCAATTTTTAATTGATCGTAATCGGTTAGGTCGCAAATAATTGTGTTGGGCAAATTGGAACTATTCCAACTATCAATAGTAAATAGTAAGCAATTATTTACTCTAAAATATAAAACAGAAAATAGTAATTTTTCTTACAAAATATTCTATTGTAGTCAACTTACAACTTAATTTTTTTCCATTTTAAAACCACATTAAAATACTCAAACTTAAGTGATGTTGCACTTAGTTTGTGACGACCCTTAAAAGATATGGTATGCGGACAATAGTTGATGTCCACCCAAAATTTGTCAAAATACTAAAAAAAAATATTTGACGCTACAAAGAAATCATCGAAAAATGTCTGTACTAATTGTACAACTTACCAATGGTTTAAAAAATTCATATTTATTAGCAATAACAAGGGTATTGCAATAGAACGAGTAAACCAGCAATTTGTTAGATAAATTCATATTGAAACTATTTAACAAATCCCGGCAAGCCTAAAGCAAAAACAAACCAAAATCAATGTGTTGATGCAATGTTTAAACCAAAATGCAATCTACTTACACTTTCGAAGGCGTATTTATGTTGTGTTTTTTCTATGACTTGATTTAAGTTGTCTTTAAACAACTTTAAATTAGTCCACTTTATGGCCTTCAATTCTCGTCTTTGTTTGTCAACATCAAGGCTTTTCAAACATCTTGCAAATATTTGCAATGCTAGTAATTGCGTATTGAAATCTCCAACAAAATCAATTGGCTTCCATATACAAGATCTGGAAATGGGAGTATAATAAATAAAATGATATTGAAAAAATCAAAAATGGAATAACACTTACATGGTACCACTTTCAAAATTCGCAAATTGTTTTATAACATTTGGTTGGCTATTTTGTAAAAGGTTGTCCATTATATCCAACAAGTTGTAATGGAAACCTGGGGCATCTCTAGCCTTGTACTGCAAGCAACCAATTATATAGGATATTGCCGTAGGTATTGACTTTTCGAATTGCTGCAATAGTTTAGTATTTTTCGGATCTATTGAGATCAACATTTTCTGCAAAGAAAATTTTACATTTATTTGTTTACCATATTTTTGAAACCTCTGATATGTGTTTAAAGGAATTTTCCGTTTATAATTTGTAACATGCCTCCTCTTTTCTACAAGATCCGCTGTTTGAAGAAATAAGTGTGCTCAAAACGAATAGCCTACGCTGGTCGTTTTAGCATTAAGTTACTGTTCAACGACTTTAACATGTTTAGTGACCAACATATTGCTCAGCTCTGGATGCGGTGCATTACGATCCCCAACTTTACCACATTATTTAGATATTCCAGGCGTCATCATTGACTTGCACAAACTACACAGAGGGCGTAATAAAGCTAGAAATATGTAATGTATTGCTATCCATTTAATCTACCATCAAGATCCCTAGGATTGGGTTCAAGACCCAATCACGGGTCGTCAAGTTAAGCAAAACTAAGCGTTTCAACTCGAAACCTGGCCCAAATTGCAGTAGCAGACGGTCATTACAATAATGAATTTAACTTCTTTCCGTCCAAAGTCCAAACTAAACGGCAAAGTGAACAAGCAAAATTGCCGTATATGGAGTGAATCTAATTCACAAATACTCCATGAGAAGGAACTGCATCCAGAACGAGTTACTGTGTGGTGCGCAATTTCATTAAGCTGTCTTGTGGGTCCATACTATTTTATAGAAAACGTTGTAACAGTGACTGTCAGTGGGGATCGTTATTTAAAGATGTTGAAGAAGTATTTTTACCCAGAACTGCGCCGAAGACGAATCGGATTCTACAGAATTTGGTTCCAGCAAGATGAAGCAACTGTACATATCGCCAGACCGGTTATGGCGAGCTCCAATGAATATTTTCACAATAATAAATATCCAGAAACTTCACTTTCCGCTGGCCGCCAAGGTCACCCGACCTGACTGCACCAGACTTTTTTTATGAAGTTATTTTAAGCAAGAGGTTTCAAAACCAAATAAAGGAATTTGACTGAATTTGAGCAGTCCGTTTTAACAATAATTGAAGTGATCACAACTTAAACCATTCAGGCCGCACAGAATAATTTTTTGATCAGGTGTCGCATATGCGTGGATGATCATGGATGTCGGTTACGGTCTATCATCTTCAAACACAATTAGTCATATAAAATAAACTATACAATAACATAAATGAAAGTTATTTAAATTTCTTATTGTATCACAATTGGTGCGCGACACTGTATTTCCAAGTGAATGCGTAAAAGCATTTACGAATCAATGGGCTCTTGCTCTAAAGGGGAAGTTCGTTTCTTAATTTGTGTGGGACCCTAAAAAGAACATTATACAATGATACCTCTATGCTAATGCACTCCTTTCAAGTTCTTCGTTCTGCATAATTATCATCTATTCGTGCCTCGCTTTTAAAATAAGATTTCATCTCTCCCATTCGGTGCTGTGGACGTTATTCTCCGCACAAACATAATAATCCTATTGCTTTTTGGCAATACACACAACTGTGTGTACCTAACCTTACAAAATATAAGAATGCATGTATATGTATGTACGAGTATACGCCATTAGAATTGGTTACATCTTGAAATCACTGGAACCATGCCGATTGACTTTGCGTTGAGACCGTGCTGTTTGCAATTACAAACATAATTCAAACTTACCAAATACAAACGGAACCACTCTACGACTGCTGTAAATATTCCAGGTTCTTTGCGATCCAGAAGCTCAGTCAGTTCAAAAATGCCTTTAAATATGCGACCCAAAAGTGGCTTATCCTACCAAAAAAGAAGACGTATACATATTTAATTTGTTGTGCGTAGAGAAATATTGGCAAAATCGCACTTAAAGCCGCGAACCGTAACAAAAGATTGGAAATGTAGTTTTAAGTACATATTTTCCAATTCTCGGTTCGCTGCTCATAACGGGTACTTTGGAAGATATATAAAAGTTTACCACTTTTCCCAACTCTAACAGTTTCGTTATGACTATGGTTGCCTCTTCCAACTCCGCAACCGAGTGCAATTTAAAGTGCTCCTGGTTTACATTCATCTCGAAGAAAAGTTCTTTCGAAATAACGATTTGTAAAATGAAAGCAATTGTTTTAATTAAAATAACAGTTCACAAGTAGGGCGTTTTTACATTACTAAAGCCGAATAAAGCCTTACGCCGACGTTCACTTTATCGCTAAGAAGCCGGCGTAGAATTTCAACTATCGGCGGCAGAAATTTTTCATAAATTTGTGTAACCGGCAGCGGCTGGAATATTAAGTTTTTTTTTTATGAAGTTTGACACATTTTCAAAGGAAACATCAAACTTAGCACCAGGATTAAGGCTATGCGGACGAAAAGTTAGTTCCATTTGAAAATTGAAATTGAGTGACTGGCTTAAAATAATAAGGTAAGTTCATAAAATAATGCATGTAAAAAAGATTTAAATGTATTGCTTTTTTTTATTTTTTGCTGATTTTGGTTTAGTTCGACATTTTTTCGAACAGTGGTTTGGTTTATGCTTCGGTTCACAGGTCAAAAAGAGATATAGTTCGGTTTAAACCCCCGTTCTCGTTCGGCTTGCATCCCTGATATTGTGCCAACGACAAATTCCCTTGAAAGTTGGTAAATGTCTTGAGACGAGATATTTTTCAAAATATGAGAAATCAGTTGCCAATCGTGGTAAAGCTGTGCCTTTTCCAGAAGTCATAACTCCTCATAGTTTATAATAATAGAACGCATTTTACCCTATTACATTTGAGCTTTTAAGTTTACAGCCATAAAATGTAATATAAAAGTATCACAAAAAAAGGTTTTTTCTAACATTTGAAGTTTGCGATTCAAAAGTCGAAGTATTTGATAGACGCAGCTGAAGAAATTCGTACTTCCGTCTTGCTCGGAATGCAATTTTTCTTACAATAAAAACTGAAACAACTGAGGCAGTTTTTCAAAAAATATATGCCACCTTTTTTAAGGAATCCACACTTTATGATACATTTTAAAAATTTTCAGCGGTAACACTGCATGTTACCAAACTAGCATTAGTATGAAAGGTACCCAGTAAGCAAGCGATTCGCCTTATATTGCTTAAGAAATCAGTAAGTTTACCATACTTATTTTTCCAAAAAAAAAAACATGACACACCCTGCTACATAAACAGATATGTTTTTTGTAATGTATACGAAAAACATAATCAAACAAGAAGAGGCCTCATCGGCGAATTCGTATTGGAAACATTTTTAAGAGATGGTTAAGTGAAACGGATAAGATATGTTGAAGATTGTTGAATTCTACAGTAAATACAAAATTTCGTTACCAGTGTTGAATTTTCATAACAACTCCGCGTCCAACAAACTAATAAACATTACAACAATACCGTTGAAAAGGTCAATTTCTCCTCAAAACACCGCGCTCAAATTTTTGAAAATCGATTTACAAATAAAGAACCTTTTATTCAAAATGTTTATGTGAATATCCCCTAAACTAGAGCTATTCTGACAAATCGGAGCCCAGATTCGTGATCAGCAGCCCCAAATCCACTAATGTTGACAATCAGAAATTATGGCGCAGATTATTTTTTTAAAAACACCGTTTTTCAAGTTAAAGTATCGTAAATGTTATGATGCAGATCTCTAGAGAATTGTTCAATTAAGAGAAATACATCATTATTTTTTCTAAACTGTTTTTTTTTTTGTACAAAACAACGCAGCAAAGTCATCTAAACGAAAATGTGCAGTAACTGCCTCAGATTTTCATGCATTTGAATGGGCTGCAAACATAATTTCTTTTTGTCGTATCTATTTGATGTAAGTATATTTGAAAAATAAAGTAAGAGTAGTTCATTTTGAAAAAATAAAATATAAAAAAAAGTAAAAAAAACTCCAAAAGTAAGTGTTATTTTTCTTGGACAATAAAAGATGATTAATTTAAAGCTATCGATGCCTTTGTATATGAAATTAATATATAGGATAAATAAGTGAAATTAGAAAAATCGTATAAAGGGTGTTTATTTCAGCGTGTGCTTTTCTAGAATAAATAAAACTCATATAATTTAATGTAATGGTCAAAAAGCTTTATTATAAAGATAAGGGTTTAAAAAAATATTTCGGGCAAGTGGCCGCCTCGGCTGGCTCAAATAAATTTCAATGGAGACCCAATTGTCGCAATAACGCGCATAATATTCTCTTCCGAAGCGTCAATCGCGTCGGGCTTATCTGCGTAAACTAGCGACTTCACATAACCCCACAAAAAATAGTCCAGCGGTGTTAAATTGCACGATCTTGTAGGCCCTCGACGGGAGATAATGAGCTCACCAAAAGTTTCCTTCAAAAAATTAATAACGCTGTCTTGTTGGGACCAAACGTAGTCCACATCAACATCCTTTAACTCAGGCACAAAAAAGTCAATAATCATGACTCTATAGAGTTCCCCATTGACTAACCTTATGGCTTCATTTTTGAAGAAATTTGGACTATGGTTCCCTTTGACCATAGAGCACATTAAACAGTGACTTTTTGAGTATGCAAACCAAACGCAACATAAATCAAGTGACAACTGTTAAGAAGACTAACTCCGAAAAAAGTGTGGATAGATTGAAAACCACAAGTCTAAAAAACACCCTTTATTTCTTTTTTTTACAAATAGTAACTGCATAATAGAATTTTAATAAAACTTTGTCAAGAACTTTAGGAAACTATAAAGAACTTAATTTAGGTTAAGATATTTTGTAAATAAAAAGTCATGTGGAAACAACCCATTATCAGATGTACTTCGTATTTGACCAATTGAATTACCTATTCATGCCCAAGAATAATCCTCGGTCCACAGAACATGGTCGTTAAAAACAATAGACGGGGTCAACTATAAATACACACACAACAAAAAATTAATTTCAGTTGTAATAAAATCTCATTATATTTAGCTATATAAAGTTTTTTGTTTTTATTTTAATAAATCACAATTTACGACAAAATGTTGATAAATGATTTCTCTTTAATATTATTATAATTTAAATATATTGCCCATGTGCAAAAACCGAAATATCCCAAAAAATCAGTGTGTTCAATTAATTCATTTCTTTACAGATATTGGTATGTTTATGAAAACGTTTCGAGAAAAATTAGTTTTATGATTTATTTTGTACGGCTGCAGTCGGAAAATAATAGGAATTGTAGAACGCATAGCTGAGGCTCTGATAGTAAAAATTACTAATTTTGAGTTATTACGATTTTCCCACAAACAGGCAATATTGTTTTTGGATTTCATTTGTGAAGCTCGTTCAATGAAATTGTTCGTTTTGTAGACTACTTTCTCTTTAATATAACATTTAAAGCCACAACAATAATAATAATTATATCGTAATATTTTCAACAAATTTAGCCTTTTGATTTAATAATATTATTACAATTTGATACAATATTTTCTAAAATACATACACATTTTTATTTTTATAGATATTAACTTATTATTATTTAAAAAAATACACAAATTGTTAGAATGTTAAAAAAAATTATAAAAAATATACAGAAAAACAAAAAAGCGACAATGATTTGTGTTTAACTAGTAAAAAGTGTATAAACAAAAATAGAGATGAGGCATAATGACATTCGAAAATAGACTAACTCTCTGAATAAAAAAAATTATTTAAGGTTATGTTTACATCAGAAATTTAATCGCTATTGAAGGGAGATTAAATTTCTGGTGTGTAGTATAGCCTTAGAGAGCGAAAGGGAAAAAAGAGTGGAAAAGTGAGGTTAAGCTTTCCAGTGGTATGTTAAAAAATAAATCATAAAAATTAAATGATTTCCTTTTTTAGACATAATGTACAGGCATTAGAGATAAATACGGCTTTTGGCCTTAATTATTTAATAAAGGTTCCTGATCGCTGGCGTACTCATCCCTGTTAACACCTTCACCCGAATTCATTAATCTAGCAGCGGCACTAGAGAGAAATACACAAATTGAAGAGATGTTCATTCAAATGGCATGGATTTTGTTAATGCGAAATATGAAATTTTATCGTTCAGTAATGTTATTATACAGCGATGCCAGGTGCGACACTGAATATTTTTGTTAGTCATAAAACGAATTTGCTAGTCGAAAATGTGAGTTAAGAGACAAGCTCATACAAGCACAATTTTAGTAATTTGTTATTTTTTGATAAAAGATATGTGTTACTTTTAAAATAGATTTATCTGGCATGGCTGTTTTCGTTTTGTAAGGTAAAATTATTGCAAATTTGCATACATTTGACTGGCATATTCCACACGCTGAGCAGGTGTCATATTAAGATTTCCCTTGGTCTTACGGTCATATGCAAATATAACACATGTGGCAATCAAGGCAACTGATACAACAAAGAGAAAATATAAGAAAATATTAGTCGTAAGATGTGCAATTTGATAACAGCAGATAAACTTACCTGTCAACCATCCCAGGAAGAATAATTCCAACCAAGTATGATCGCCATCGCTCTTGTCAATAATCAAGCCAGCTAAAATTGTTATTACAGCCAAGCCCAAGTTTTGTACAGATTGGCAGCTAAAATAAAGTAAAATAAGAAGGTCACTTTCTGACGATGCAACCAATTATACTTACACCCTACTGATCAAGGGGTGTTTATCAATTGGCACGATTAAAAAGTTCAACGCATCGAAAAAAGTATTTTTGACCCTGCGATAAAAAAGGTCACAAAAAGGCCTTTACTTAGTAAGGACATAAATACTGTTACAACATTGAACATTTCAATAGTAGAACTGAATATATCCCGTTAATGTCATGTGGGTTTTGAAAGCTAAAGCTAACCTCAATAGCGTTAGTCTGTAACGGGATTTTAAAATTATTTCCAATTTCATCATGGAGTGGTCAGATAATGACAACCGTATCGCTGTAATAGCGCTTTTCAAGTGTGAAATGAAAAAAGCGATATTTTCAAAACGCTCAGGCCACCGATGCATAAAACTGTTTGAGGAGACTGGAGATGTAAAAGATCGCCACCGGTCGGTCCGCCCACGCTCTGTTCGAACACCGCATGTCATCAAAGCCGTTAAATCAAGAATTCACAGAAATCCGCTCCGAAAACAGAAAATTATGGCCCGTGACATAAATATCACGCAAAAGTCCATGAGTCGAATCATTAACAAAGACTTCGGACTTGGGGCTTTCAAACGACGTACCGGACATTTATTGACTGCAGCTTTAAAAAAAAATAGGATTGAAAAATGCAAACGTCTTTTGGTGAAGCACGCTGATAACTTGCACAGAAAAATTTTGTACACCGATGAAAAAATTTTTACCGTTCAGGAAGAATTTAACAAGCAAAATGATAGAGTGTATGCGCTGTCATCTAAGGAAGCATTTCAACTGATCCCAAGGGTGGAAAAGGGTCATCACCCAGCTTCAGTCATGGTTTGGTGGGGTGTCTCTTACGGTTTGGTCCAAAAACATTCAGCACTTTTTATTTTACAGCATAAAACGTGTGTAACAGTATTTATGTCCCTACTAATTATATAAAATTTTCGAAACTTCGCACAAATTTTTAATGCAATTTTAAAAATTTTTAGTTGGAATTATTATGAATAGAGTTTTAAAAAATTATAATCTGGCAATGCCTTACATCTTAAGACAATTTGGTACATCGTCTAAATGAGATATGTCAACCTTAGGTGCGGACAAAAATTTGGGTCAACGTCAAATTTTATTAATAACCAACTATAATTTCCAAGAATATCAACTGTTAAGGAATTTTAAAAAATAATTACTCACAAATTATGTAATACCTAAAATATGGGTAGAGCTATGCACTGTGCGACAGAGTGTTACATTATTCGAAATTTAAAAAATAAAGGTCAAACTAACCTTCAGATTGCCAAATAAAATTGGACGGTCATAGAATTTTGTATGTCCGACAACATCCCATTAAGAAAAAAGGGAAACTTCTTTCAATGCGATACAAAAATTGCTAGAATGCGAAAAAAGTCGGAACCCTTTTAAGTCTTTTGGAGCGGTTAAAACTGAGCTAGGAGTGGAAATTTTTACTTAATTTCTAGGACGCCAATCAGTTATAAACATTTACTTCGTAGATCATCCCGAACAGTCGCAGAGGTAAAAAACGATAGAGACTAAATCGCATACTATTTAAAAATATTTACAAACAGGGTGGCTGATGAAAGCCGCTACCAAAAAAAGATTTAATAACTTTGTTTTTCTATTTAACGAATCTGGTTATTTTTTATTTTGCAGATTGATTTCAAGATTTTACAAAAATGGATAACTGGGGCAATGAAACAAGAATTTGCACCAAAATTTGGACTTATTCCCATATAAAATTCAAATGGCCAACAAACTGAATGTAGCAGACTTCCCGATTCGCTTGGAATTTTGCCAAAAGATGCTTCAAATGGTGAAAGAGGACGGAAACATGTTGAATTGTCTTTCCATGTTTGACGAGTCCCATTTCGATTTAAACGGCAACGTAAACAAACAAAATTGTCGAACATGGAGTGCTTCCAACCCACAGATACTCAATGAGACCGAATTGCATCCACCTTGTGTCACAATGTAGTGCGAAGTTTCACTACGCTGCATTGTCGGGCCCTACTTTTCGAAAAAAAAGGTAACACCGTTACTGTTACTGGAGAGCGTTACTTGAGCATGTTGAGAGAGTTCTTCTATCCAGAATTACGCCGAATGAGAATTTCTTTCAACTCTGGGTGGTTTCAACAAGATGGTGCAAATCCTCACATAGGCTGGCCTGTTACGACGAAAATTTCCCAATAAGCTAATATCCAGAAACTCCACATTCCGTTGGCTCCTCAGGTCACCTGACGTTACTGCACCTGACTTTTTCTTGTGGGGTTATGGAAAAGAGGAATTCTACTTTCCAGCGCCGGATTAGAAACCACATAATTGATCACATTGTGGATGAAATTATCTTAATTTGTGAACTCCATATTTTTATAAAGGCTTCATCCGCGCTTACGAAAATAGTGTTTGACACTCCCATTCTGGTACCTCACGTGCAAATGCACGGGACATAATGGAATAATTATTTTAATAGTATTCATGCGATATGCTGAAATCTTGTATTTAAAAAACCGATTATATATTACACTAGCTGAGGAAAAATTGAAGCCTTAGCCAGGCCACTTTTATACAAATGACACTATCCGAGCGTGGAGCCCACATAACTTTTTTTTGTCAAACTCATGAATTTCGCTTAAATTTTGTACACACGTGTGAGCCAAAATGGTTGCCACGTCTCGTTCTAGTACCTCCCACACAAATGACCCTTAACGAGATTTCATTTAAATCAGTACACTTTAGGTAATAGTACAAATTTGACTAATTAATCCCACAGCAACAACTAAAAATTGTTACTTAGTCTGAAAGCGAGTGGATCACTTCCCCGTAAAACCATATGGGGAAGTTATTCACTATGCCTAAATGTGTTACACAATCAAGTAGCTTACAGACCGAACCCACACTGTGGTTCGGGGTATTATGATTTAATGCTAAGGTTTGAAACACCTTAAAAGAATGGAGATATACCCTATGTTACATATACCGATCGTTTCAGAATCACTAACATTGAGCGATTGCCATCCTTCGGTCCATAACATATGGCTACATCTGGAAAAATTGGACCATGTTTTTGTATAACTTCCACACAAAGGTCCCTTCGATTTGAAGTCTTGTAGCTGTAAGCCACAAGCGTCACCCGATCACACCCAAATTTTGTACAAAAGCGATCAATAATTTACTCTGCTAAGACTGGACTACATAGGTCCATATTTTTCTATAGCCCTCATAAATAGGTCCCAATCGATTTAAGAATTCACATACTACATCCGATTCCTACCAAATTTCGTATGGAGCGTTACGAGCGACCAAAACACTTGCCTTGTCACATAGGACCATATCGGCCCATGTGTTCAATTAGCACCCAAACAAAAATACCATCTGAGATACTGAAATTATACCCGATCACGCTTAACACCAGTGAATTGCAGGTTCACATTTTAACGTTGACAATTATACTTACAATCCATAAGCTGTTCCCAGTTGATACTCTGGAATGATCAATGCCACCAAAGGCCACAAACTGGCAGCCAACATAGAATAGGAAAGACCCATCAGCACCATGCCAACATAGGGATTTAGCATGGTGAATGCCAATATCGAATGAGCTCCAATTGTTGAACAAGTTGCCAAGCAGATCCACGAGACATTACGACCCGTTAAGTCGATGAGGAAACCAAAAAGAGGAGAAGCAATGGCAGAAATCAGATATACAATGGAGTTAACATTGTTCGCTTGATCAGGGGTATAATGAAATTTTTTCATAAAGAAGTCTCTAAAAAGGTAAAATTAAAAAAATCAGTAGGTTTTAGATTTTTAGCATATAACAAAAGACATACTTTCCTAAAGCAATAAAAGGGAAAATTGCTACATAGTAAGCTACACATATAACGGAGACCATCCAGAATGTTACTTTAAATGTGACTACGTCGCTTAGTTTTGCTATTTCGCCAGAAGGATTGTTGTTACGTTGTAGAATGCGTTCGGCGCGCTTATCCATCCAGCCTACAAAGTAATTGATAATATAATAAATGAATACTTCTTAATGTTAAAACTGCTTAACTTACCCAAAATGAGAGCGCACAGTAAAGATAAAACGCAGGTGCCAGCTGCCAGCAGCAGAACCACGCCAAGTGCATTATGATCGTTGTAGTACTTTGTAACATAATTATAAATGGGTTGCATTACCCAGAAATTTACGGTACTGCCAAATCGAGCAACAGATAGTTGTAAGCCAAATACCATATTCAATTCTTTGCCTTTGAACCATGATACGGCGTAATTGTTCTGGGCCACCGCCAATGACTCAGCGCCGATACCGAATATAAAACGTCCCACAATCATTATCCAGAATGTGTTTAGTAGACCACCGGTGGCAAATAACAATTGGCCAATCAGTAATATGAACAAGTATATAATGGTACCCAAACGTATACCAAATACCCGATCAATTAGAAAACCACCCACAAAGCAAAGAACCACATTTGGCCACGAATAAATGGAATAGATTAAAGAAAATTCGGTGCTGGTAATGTTAAGGTCATGTTTGAAGACCTCTTGCAGTGCTCCGGGATTATCGTAACAAAAATATGATCCTAAACGAATGGAAAAACATAAAAAGAAAAAACAATTAAATATATTTTATTTGGCGTGTAATTTTCTACTGTGCCCTAAAAAGAGTGAAATGTGACGGCCTTTTTAAGAGTTTCCGTTTTCTGAAATTGTTTTAAAAATAACAAATTGGTCAGGACTCGCAAAGTTATTATTAATTTTGCTAGTTATATCCAGAACCACTTTGTGCAAAAGGATATTATAAGTAAATTTCCCAAGCCACATATTACTTCCAATCTTAAAGAAGCTTGGCACAACTAAACTTTGTGGACCAAGGATGGATGCAATTGAAGTTGAAGAAAATCGGTTCCAATTTGGATATAGCTACCACACATATGTTCAGTCGATTAAATGTTTTAGCTCTAGAAACCACATATAAGATATATGCTGATCAATCTAGAGGTATCTCATACTAAGTTTTTGTCTTTTCAGTATTGTTTGCCATTACATCATGGAACGACTTATACCGCAACAACGTCTCCAAATTGTGCATCTGTATTATGGAAATGAGCGTTCGGTGAAAAACGTTTTTCGACCAAAATTATGAAAAACAGTAAAACGTATTGATAAGCACGTCTTCTAAACGACAAAACGAGTTATCTCAAAGGTGTATGTACGTGTATTTATTTTACTGAATTAATCCACACTATATGACAAAGCTGACTGTACGAAATTAAAGTATTCTCAGTTCTAAAATTTATCAATAAAAACAAAACTCCTATACACACTGTTGCCAACAGAAAATGGAACAATGGAATGGATACAAGGTATACAAAATGGCTAGAAATGTCTAAATTACCTAAATGACATAAAAAAGGACAATACTGTGTTGTAAAGCACAAGTTCTATATTAAGTATAGATGAAACCCGGGTGCTTTATTTACACAACGAATCATATTGTTTAAAACTAAAAACATCAATATGAAAATTCAGCTTATACAGGGTGTCCGTCGGAAAGTATACTACTTTGTTTGTTTATAATGTTTGATTAAATATGAGAATGGAAATTATATTGATACTCGTAAGTGTTTTATTTAATGTCGGCAATTATGTATGGAATACAGTATCAGATAAATGTCCGCCTTTGTTAGACTCACAAATACGAGCGGTTTTGAGCACATTTTTCATTACATTCTCACACATTTCACGTGGTATTTCATTAATTTCATCACGAATGTTTTGTTTAAGTTGCTCAAGCGTTTCTTG
The DNA here is from genome assembly GCA_963513945.1 of Hydrotaea diabolus. Lineage (NCBI taxonomy): Eukaryota > Metazoa > Arthropoda > Insecta > Diptera > Muscidae > Hydrotaea > Hydrotaea diabolus. The sequence goes on from OY740717.1 coordinate 185,623,319, forward strand.
TTTGTTTGTGTCATAAACCTTGCTTTTCAGATATCCGCATAAAAAGAAGTCCGGAGTAGTCAAATCAGGCGACCATAGAGGCCAATCAACATCACCATTTCTTTAAATAACTTGTAGTCCTGGCTGTATGCGATGTGGCACCGTCTTGTTGATACCACATGTTAATCAAGCCCAAATCATGCAGTTCTGGCGTTAAAAAGTGTTCATCATATCACGATATCGCTCCCCATTGACAGTTACCGTTACGCCGTTTTCGTTTTCATTTTCATAGAAGTAAGATCCAATGATTCCTCCTGACAAAATTTCACTCCAGACTGTCACTTTTAATGGATGCAAAGGTGACAGATGAATAATTTGAGATTTTTCCATTGCCCAGAACCGACTATTTTATTAATTCACATATATATATTCAAATGAAAATGTACCTCGTCACTCATTATGATTTTTTCTTGAAAATCGGGGTTGTCATGGGCGAACTGTAACATCCTATTGGCATATGGACGGCGGCGTAAATGGTCTTGTGGAAGAAGCTCTTGTGTCAACTGAATCTAAAATGAAAACAAATGTAAATACTTGTGCTAAATTGTAGTCAAAGTTGTTTTTTGAAGACCAAGCTCCTGAGCACGGCGTCGAATTGAGGTTGATGGATTGTTTTGAACACTTTCTTAAGCAGCAGTAATGTTTTCAGCCGATCTTGCCGTACGTTGTGGTCCATGCTTGGGCCTATCAGCTACAGACACTCTTTCTTCGAAATCATTCACTAATTAGTACGTTTAGTTGGCACGTTGTTTCTTCCAAAAATTTCACGTAACTTTCTCATCGTCACAGTAATCGATGATTGATTTTGATAAAATGTTTTAATGATTAAAACACTTTGGTTTATCGAATATTTTTCCATAATAAATTTGCCACGTCTCCACTTCACGACTTCCAAATATGAACTGTCAAGACTAATGTTTACCAAAATGGCGGCAAAACTAAGTAGTATACCTTCCCGGCGAACACCCTGTATTAAATTAGCCATATTGAAATAAGTTCAAATAAACAATATAGCATAATGGTAAAATGCCCTATAAAAACTTTCTTTTGATAAACATCACACGATCTCAGGTTATCTTTCTAAAATAGTCAGTAAGTGTTGCAGCATTTCCGTTCCAACCTGCGCAATTTCTAATTCAAATATGTGTAGTCCAAGATCAGATATTTAATATTTTTTTTTTTTAATAAAAGATATTCTTATATCTTATAACAAATATATATGATTAATGAAAATTGGATATAAAAAAAGTACTTTTAGTAAAGATTATGTGTCAGTTCTCTTGCAATTGAGATTTCAATTAAATATGATATTTTTAGTTAAAATAGAGCGTTTTTATTTAAAATTGATAATATCAGGTTGAAGTTTTAGTTGAAATGAGAATGTTTAGCTTGTTTGTAACCTGTTCAACGTGATTTGAGAATATTCTTTTCTTGCTGAAAAATTGATATTGATAATTTTCATTTAAATTGATGAATTTTCATTTCAAAATAAGAATTTCTATTTGGTATTAATACAATTCATATTGATAATAAAATTTTTAGTTAAAAAACTCTATTTGATTTTGAGAAAAATTAAAACGAGCTCTTATGTAAGTTACCTATTTAATTAGATATCTACGGAAGAAAATATGGTCGGTGGAATATTGTTTCAACCTTTAATATAGATATAAAACCACATTGGCTACGTTTTGATATAGAAACAAAAGTTTCAAAATTAGCGAATCGCACAAAGCTAAAATCATTGAAGCCGGCTTGAATTATTTTGTTGTTTGGTTAGGAAATATTGGCATCTTTACACTTTTTAAAAAATGGCTAGGAGCCAAAAGCTAAACCATAGATCAAGCCGGAAAAAGGCTAAATTGGCAACACTGCCTATAAATGATATCAGCGCAGGTTATCACATATTCAAAACTATTCATATTTGCAAGTTTTATTGGTTTCACTATTTTTGCGAGAAAATGAAAATCGAAACCCGGGTTTTGCGAAAAATGATTTTTAGATTCAGAAATAAACGATTTTATGGACACTCTAATTTGGTGGTACAAGTTTTGACAAAAATTTAATTTTTAACCTTCGGTAGAAAGGTATTTTGAGTAGATTTTCGGTTTCTAACTGGTTTTCCAATAGGGACATAACAACTTTGCGCCCTCAAACATTTTTAATAATCTTTCAGTGTCAAAACGTTAGTCGAAGTCAACATTTTCATCATAAAAAGTTCACTTACGAGCAATGTTTGGAAATCATTAAAAATTACTACCGAAACTCTGAGTCGGTGGTCGGAACTTTAATAGCGCTTACTCCAATTTCGGTAGTAATAATCGTTCCACCCGACAGTCAGTGCGTGCTATAGTAGATAAATTTGGATCCAAATTTTCACTTTTTGATGTTCCGGCGCCAAAGAGACGACGTACCGCTCGAAAATATCGCAGCCGTAAGTGTATCCGTTCAAAATAAGCCATATCAGTTGATACCACGTTGTTCTAAAGGAATTAGCCATCTCTCAAACCACAGTGTGGCGTATTCTGCGAAAAGATCTTTGCTTTCATCCTTATAAGATCAAACTGATGCAAGAATTAAATCCACTTGACCATTTGAAACGCCAAAACTTCACCGATTGGGCTCTGGTAAAGTTTTACGAAAATCCAGAATTTTATCGAAAATACATCTTCAGCGATATAGCTCATTTCTGGCTTAGTGGTTTTGTCAATAAACAAAATATGCGTCATTGGACAGCAACAAACCCACTTGTGCTTCAAGAGACACAATTGCATACGCAAAGAATTACTGTGTGGTGTGGTTTTCATGCCGGAGGTGTGATTGGGCCGTATTTTTCGTCGATGAAAACAATTGTCATGTTATCGTCAATGAAGAGCGCTATCGTGCCTTTTTGGAAATTTATTTTTGGCCAGAATTGGATGAGCTTGACAGCGCCGGTAAGTGGGTTTAACAGGACGGTGCCACTAGCCACAAAGCACGCGTTACAATCGATTAACTGAAAGGCAACTTAGGTGAACTTGTTATTTCGAGAAATGGTCCGGTCGAATGGCCTCCTCGTCATGCTATTTAATATCATTCGATTTCTTTTTATGGGACCACATCAAGTCATTGGTCATATGCCAACAAGCCAACAACTTTAGACGAGCTCAGAGACAGCATCCAACTCAAAATGGCTAACGTTCCGGTTCAAATGTGAGCAAGTGGTGAAAGTTTGGGTCCAAAGAATAGCTCGCTGTACACGAGCTCGTGGTGGACAAATGACGGAAACGAATTTCATTTTTAAAATGTAACATTTGCACTACACCTGAAATAAATTTAAACTCTATATCCTAAATATTCTGTGTTTTATTGATATTTAAAATTGTTATATCCTTAATGGAAAACCCTGTAAGTATAAGAGAGGAAGTTTTAAATACTATTCGCAAAGTTTATCAAATTAAAAGGACATTGCGACAGTTGTGCCGTTTAAAATCGTCTAATGGAATATATATTGTGTTGTGTTGGTTTTATATATTTTTTATGGAAAGTCTTTTGTATGTGAGCGCACGATTCAAATTTCGAGTTTTATATTCATTTTTTTTAGAAAGTTGCAATGCTTATCAACAGTTGATTTTAAAAAAAAATTAGTAAACATGCCAGAATTCGTTTTGTTTTGACTTTAACGTAACTTGATAATATGACAATTTCACACCCCTTTAAAGCACGGAATGATAAGAAGTATGTGACCCCAAAGAAATTAATTATATGCATTATTTAAGATACAATTAAAAAAACAACAATTCTTATCACTGTCTTAAAATGCTCATCTCTTCAATAAATTGGTGTCAAAAAGAAGAATCGTGAGAACTTGTACTTACCGAAACCCAAAAGACACATAAAAATTAATGCCAAAAAACGATGAAACCGACTATTGGGGTTGCAACATGCTGATGCACAACATCCCGTCGGCTCCGGATCCAATTCATTATCTTGGGGACCTCGTCGAGTAGTTGCAGGTGAATGTTCTTCATTTTCGACTATAGGCAACCGATCGTCGCTCATTTTTGCTCAAGTTCTAAATCACAATTGTTTCAAGAGTTTTATTTTCTCAGATCGCGACCGGACGCTGCTGCAAACTGTAGGAGAGAACTATGTTCGCCGATGCTTCAAATATTACTGGAAACGGCTTTCTGTCTTCTGTTGCCGTTTATCAGCTGTGTTACTTTCCGCTGTGCGTTTGTGTGTTAAACAAAAGAACGTATAAAGCGGGTGATTTGCCGTTTAGTGATGGTGATTTGAGGGCGTTTAATGCAGTGGCTTCTCACAAAAATTTATCTCAATGTGTGCCAGAGCAAGTAGTTGATGATGTGTGCATGAACAAAAGAAACCAGCCGCCAGCAGATATATAGATTTTGCTATATGGTAAAATAGTTTTCTGTTTGATTTTTTTTACTTATTTGCTTCCTTGTTTATAATAGCCTCTAATCAGGACACGAATTTTCCATTCAATTCTCTTATCATTAGCGTTGTTTTTTTTGTTTCACTTCTGATGCTGTTATTCGCTATGGCTTATCGAGGTTTCCAATAGGCCCGCATCGGCAGCTGTCTCGTTGAAACTTCACTAGAGCACTATTATTGATGATTTATTTCTATAGACGATTAGAATTGAGACTTATTGATTTTGCTGAAGTGAGTTCAAGTCTTCTGTATTTAATGGAACATGTAAAAATAGTAATAATAAAAAAGCTATTAAAACAAAATCAAAAGTACTGACTGTGCTTTGAAAAATAAAAAAACAAATGTTGAAAATAATAGTATAATAAACTGTAACGCTGTAATGGAAATGTTAAACTGCAACATGATGACCTAATTTGCATAGCTTTTGTTTATTTGAATTTTGTGTTGGTTCCAATGAACCATTTGGACATGTGATACTAAGATGATAGACAAAAGAAGGATTAATCATCGTATGTTCAATGTTAGCTTAATAGGTCGTGCAATAAGTCAAAGAGTGTTCGAACAAAACACTAGAGTGACTAAGAATTCGCACAAAACAAAGCCAGTTTTGGTGTTAATTTTTTAACAACCCCTATAAAATGATGAGGTAGGTAACTTTCTTCCGAACAAATATACATACACATGCAGACATGACATACATATATTAGACCTTAACCAATCACACTTCGTAATTATTATAAGTTTTTAAAATCTTTCTTAAACCGCGAATGCTTTTCATTGGTTTTACAGAGAATTAATCCAATCTGCCGCAAAAATCGCATGTTGCAACTTAACTCGACATATGTATTATCGTTTTCTGCCCATAATATGTGGTGCTAATTTTATAAACAGTTTTTTTTTGTTTAAAATAACACATCGTCAAATCAGTTAATGCTAAATCTTGGTATCGATCACCCTACGTGCGCAATGCACAGTAATAAAGGTAAGCAACTAAAAATGCCATTAAAAATTTTAAACATTTAACAAAACTAATAAAAACATTTTATCTTTTCCGAAACGATAATCACATTTTTTAGAAAATGACAAAAACTAAAGAAGATTTCGTAATTCCGCAATAAAAATAAATTTTCGCGGAAATTTCATTTACCTCGAAGGTGATGATATACGAATTTTAAGAGATTTACACGAATGTTTTTCAAAGTTTAAGCAAGCTAAATATCCTCCTCGAGAAGCGACATTTCCCTATATTACATATTTTGGGATGGGATTATTATTAGCTAAAATAACATATATTTACACTCTTAGAATGGACCAATAGGCGTGGACTTTATATTGATACTAATATGAACTTTCAAATAGTATTTATTAAATTTCTGTGAATGGATCAAAAGGCATAAACTTTTTTTATTATCAGGCTGTCACATAATTTCATCGGAATAGCTTTAATTCCTTACTTGCCATTTCGATCGCTTTTGTTTCACATTCTTTAGATTCCGATTGAATTAAGTAATACCGAAAAGTTTAAAAACCTTCATTATTTTAATATGTTGTCGATTCTATGAAAAATCAAACTGTTGTGAAAATTGTTAACAATAAAATAAATACACATTAAAGTCGGTGCAAATATGCTTTGAATATCTCTATATCAGTTGGCGCTGAGCCACAGAAAAAGAGGATCACTAATATACTCCCATAAACATTTTCATATTTTTTCAGTACTATTGAAAATATAAAAATCCATGCTACTCGTAATTAAGCAAAACCACAATAAATAATTATTATAATATTTATTCACAAAAACTACTTTAATCAATGTTTTTTGGTGTTTTAGAAGCTGATACTTTTAATTCCTTCCTGCTTAACATTAAGAGTGTTTTCATTACGATTAAATATTTCTGAATTCTTATTCTGAAGAAGCAAAATGTGGAATTAAATCCACTTTCGTATATATAAGTATAAGCCAAATTGAATAGAATACTAATTGCAATGATTCTCACAACTTTGTAGCAGTTTAACTTTTATGCTTTTAGGGTTCTTCCGCGGAAATCCAAGGATTTTCAATTCGAGGTGTGCTGTGTAGGCATATACCACCTTACACCTCTGCTACTGTGTCATAGCACTAGGAACGCAATCCCACGCCAATCAAAACATTATCTGGGACTTTAGAAAACAAGCCACAGCCATCGCATTACTCCCCAAATTGCCGTTTCCGGTTGACCGGGCCAGAACAAAGTGGGCATCTGATGACCCGTTGTACCAGGTAACAGTCTCCTGTCCAAACAACACTATTACTTCCAGTTTGAGCTGTACACACTACTACTGGTACTATAACGTGTACATCAGGGATTTCCCAGTCAACCAAATTTGCCGACAATGTCTAATATCAGACAAATCTGAACAATATCTGAACTCCATCGAGAATTCTTACCAAAATCGTTTCGAATTCTGTTCGATTTGTCTGAGGATTATTTATTTATTATGTTCCGAATTCTGTTAGACTTGTCTGTGGGATCTTTATTAATTTTTTTCAGACTCCTCTCAACGAATTCTGTTAGACTTTTCTGTGGGATTTTTATTAATTTTTTTCAGACTCCTCTCAACGAACTCGCAACGAATTCAGAACTATTTAACTGATGTAGTCTATTCGTTTAAAATATGTGTTATTTGCTTCATATTTTACAGTTATTGTGTTCAGACATGTCGGAACTAATTCTGAACAAATTCTTAACTTAGCTTAGGTATTTTTATATTTCAAATTCTTGTTTTTTGTTTGTTTACATTTACGGTAATTGTCTTTTTTCTTTCATAATTCTGTTCGAAATGTCGTCAAAATCATCAGAAAGTATTAAGACTTAATGCTAGAACGATTTCGGTCAGAAAGCGATCCGAAAAATCGACATTTCCTATCGAATTTCGAAGAATACAATTCAGCATTTGGTCAGAAATCGGTTCGAAATGTCGGCAAAAACATCAGAATTCCCTTAGAGAAGTAGTTAAGAATTCGTGTCAACTTATATGTTTGTCGTTACGAACTCGGTAAGAATTCGGATCTGAAAGTGGAACATTATGCTGATTGTCGTACAGAATTCTGACCAAATTCTTAACGTTTGGCTAGCTGGGTTGATATATGCTATAAATGAATGGGATTTTATAACGTATATTAATCAGGCAGGGCGTTTATGAAAACCTATGAGAATTTAGATAACCACACTTTAACCATGCGTCTGCAATAGAACATGCAGTAAATGACTTTTGATTTTACAACCCAAATCGCCCTCTGTTAAAAGGACAACACTTGTTGAGCAAATATATAATTTTAATAGGAAAATTCAAAAGCCTACATCGTGCAACAGCCGTTACGAAAAGAAAACTTCTAAATTGTAGTCTACTTTAAATCACCCAAAAACAACAGCTATCGACATTTTTGAAAATGAAACTTATAAAAAAGTCAGATAAGATAAGGCACCCAAACAAAATTACACTTTTCCAATGCTTAGTATATGATCTACCAGGAATGTGTGAAGAAAACTTGAAAAGTAAGGTTTACAACAGTAGTTCTCATTCGTTTGTGGAGAGCCTGGCCTTATAGAGTTCGGTTTTACTTTCAACAATTGCAGCAAGGCTTTCTGAAAAGGGTTGTCACGGACCCGAAATCATGATAAAAGTAGTGTGCAGCCACGAAAATCAATGTCACTTTGCCATTTTGTTAAAAACTTGTCTTCTATTTAAATATAGAAGAAAGAGGTCTTGAGCCGGCTTAATCCCTGTTCAATGTGTAAAAGCAACAGACCGAAATAAAACAAACGAGCTAAACAGGAATGAAAATTTTTATCAAGTCTAAATAGGTAACACAATTGCAGATAAACCTTTGCAACTATGCACATTTGAAGAATAAATCAAAAATATGTCACGGCAAAAGTGCAGTTTACTAGGCGTGATTCGAAAAATTAAAAAAAATATATATAAGCCACGCCTTAATAATAGGGTATTTCGGTGGAAAAAATAAACAAGAGCGCTTGCAATTCTTGTAACATTTCGGAATTCTTATATAATTCTGCATCATTTAAGTATGCGCCTGAATTACAGTTTCTAAGGGCCTCACATGCTAAGATGTATTCAGGTAGTTATGTGAACTGTCGTTTATAGCGCTGGTATGTCGTACTTATAATACCGGTCCATTATCTGTAGGGCACTCATTAGAGAGTAGCTGTAAACATGATAAATGCAACAAGTCTCTCTTTTAACTAACAATATGGTACACACGAACATATTTATATAAGTGTATAGTTAAATATACATATAACAGAAATAAAATTAATTAAAAAAACATATTGAATCAACAATCACCCTATTCCACTTTTTTAGCGAGAATTACTTTGTTTACTATCTACGTGTTGGCTGTTGACGTTAACAAAGAAATAAACACAAACAAACATATATCCAAAATACAAGACAAATGTAGACGATGAACACTTACCGATTTAGTTAATGTGTACAAAACAAATGCAACATCTTTTGAATAAAAAGTATTAAAAGCAATTTACTTTTTTCCTGAAATAAATTTGTAGCTCTTTCACTTGTTTTTGACCGTCGACAGAATAAATTCAGTGATTGATAAATCGATTTCGATTTTGAAATTGAAACCGAATATTTCGCGTTCGATTCCTCATGTAAGTAACATAGTTTGAGGCTGATATGAAATTTTTGGCTGCGGCAGCGCGATTGTTTTTGATTATGCCATGTCTACACTACATCGAGAATTACCTAATTCGCTCTCTGAATAACCTATTCTGTTTACACTACACGTACGAATTCGATTTGACAGTTGCTTTTGCTTCGGTTACAAGTCCTCTTTTTTTTAATAAATCTATAGAATATGACAACTTTAAATATTATTTCCTTTTTGTCTTCATTATGATTGTAATTATTTAATTGGAACATATTTCTTTTTCTCTTTGTTGTAAATGTTTACATTTTTATTTTGACAGCAGCTTCGATATTTTCCGTTAAAATTTAAAATGTCTTCACACAAATTTTACTGTAGAGCAGTGTAGAAGCAACCTTTATTCATTTTCAAATAAATTATTTTAATCAAATTCATTTAAATACCCTCTGAAATGACTTCACATTTTTTTTTGCAAATGTCATAAATTCCTTGAGCAAAAAATTATCAAAACATTAACTAACGTTTGCAGGTGGTAAACAAATTCTACAATGCTCTTATAAGCATCCCTGTAACAGTTGCAAAATGCGCCACCTTCTCGTTTCAACTGAGTATCACCAACGAAAATAGCTAAACAGTATTTATTAATGGTTTTATTCGCTTTAAGGTCCAATTAGTCTTGACGGTGGACGGTTGATTCTGCAACCTGCAGAAGTCTACCGTCGTCGACCGTCAAACTATAGTTAACACATGCAAAATGCAACCCTTAACTGAAATAGCTGATTGTCCACCGTCAAGACTAATTGGACCTTTAAACTCTACAGTTAGTAATGACTGGTGAACTGTCATTTTGTTTTTCACTTAAAGCCTGGTGAATAAGCTTTTATTCGAGATGAATATAAACCAGGGGCACTTTGAAGTGCACTCGGTTGCAGACTTGGATGTGGCAATCATAGCAATAGCGAAAGTTTAATAGTCAGGAAAGGTGTCAGAATAATAATGTCAGGGTGTAATAATAATAAAAATTGACCGTTTCGTCTACCGGCAACACAAATGTGAAATGTATTTCTCGGGAATGTATGCCTCATGTGTATCTAGGTATCTAGCATAACGATTAACTAAGCATGTTACTCCAAACAAACACAGCTTTGGTATAGTAATAGTCTTTTATGCAAGGCTCACACGAAGTAACTGTTCGGAGCAACGTGTTTTAGCAAGAATTTTTTGTTCACAAAACACGTGACGACGCTGCTAAACACGAAGCAACGTGTGCTTCAACATGACTGTATTGCTGCAACGGTAGCCTCACATTACTAGAATTACATTTGCTTACATCAGGAGACGTACACGAGAGCTGCTGCAGTAATTAACGACGCGCGTATTAATTAGGTGAAGCCGTTATAGCTCATCACTCTTTCTTTCAACCGTGTGTTTGTTATCATTACAGTAAGTAACAGATATAATTCCATCTCTTTTAAAAAACGCATATAAGAAAGATTTGCAACGCACCGTGATCTCTTATTTCGTTTGAGGAGAGGAAATATTTCATGTATGTATTTCATGGAAAAACTTAATAACGATGTGATAAGTACCTTCAAAAAAATTGGAACAATTTGCTATAAAAATATTTGTTTATTATATCAAAACTAATAGGTATACTAAGTACCTTTTAATACCCTCATCAGAAGAGTGGATGGTATATTAAATTTATCATTCCGTGTGCAACACAACGAATTATTGATCTGAGACCCTATAAAGTGCATAATATTGATCGTCGTTATATATAAAGACGATCTAGCCATGTCCGTCCGCCCGTTGTCTGTTGAAAGCACTTTAGCGGTGAAATGAATCAAACTACGATCCTGAAGTTTTGCTTGCTGATGGCATGTCGTTAAAAGCTTTTTTGGATTGTAAACGGTCGAAATCGGCCCGGGTGAAAAAGTTTGCCTTTAAGAGCCTAATGGCACCTCGGTAAAAAGTATACCTTCTTGAGAATTTCCTTAAGAAATCATAATATTTTGTGGACGGAAAATGGTTCAAATGGTTGCTTTTAGTTGGGACGTACCAAATACCTCAAAAAACGCCTGGACTTATTGACTCATGTGGACCTACAATCGTCCACATGGTCAAAACGGGCGATTAATAGTCTTAATGGACATAAGGGTACTCAAAGCTAATTTTGCTACCAAGCTAAATAGAGAATAGTTTTGAAGTTTAGGATGATACAAGGGACTGACTAAAGGGCCCATTAACAGACCATTTTTCGCGCTTTAGTATGGTAGGGAGAAGAGGGAATTTTTTTACTTGTTTTTTACGTAATTATAATGTAATGCATGCATTTTATTTTTCCTGAAATGTCTCACTTACATCTCGATGGTTGAATATCAAAAGGGCATACCTTATTTTCTTAAAGCCTAGTATTCATATAAAACGAAATTCTCGCTCCCATAAGAAATACATGAAGTAAAGCAAACGAAATTTACCAATGGTAAAGCTAATTTCGTTTTGTGGTACTCAGCTTAAACGAAAAGGTGGCGGAATTTGCAACTGTTTCAGGGATGATTATAAGAGCAGTGTAGACTTTTCACCATCTGCAAACGAATATTAATGCTCTGATAATTGTTTGGTCAAAGAATTTTTGAAATTTACAAAAAAAAATTAAAAAATGTTGTAAAGTAGTTTTTGAGGATATAAATATGATTAAAATCATTTTTTTTTGAAAATGAATAACGGCTGCTTTCTCGACACTTCAATTCTTTCGTGTAGAGATAAATGCAAAACTCCTAGTTGCAAATTTCGTTTTAGGTGAATACTAGGCTTAAGTAGGTAAAACTTGATAAAACACGGAATACAAGCAATAAAAAAGTTTTAGTGTCCTTTATACTTTATAACAAAAACTTCTATACAAAAATCTATGTAATAAAGTTTTTTTAAAAAATAAATTTACGCACTTTTTATTTTAAGCAATCGATATAGAATTGAATTTTCCACAACCGGACAGCCGAAATCCAAAGTTAATAAAATCCAAAAGAATTTGCTTTTATATGCAAATGGTATATCAAAAAAGTTTAATGTTGACATATATATTTCTATAAGCAACAATTTTCCTATATCTTCAAATATGTATGTATTTATGCACTTAAGAAATAACTTTCTTACAAGCACTAATTGCTTATTTGAGAAGAACGCATATAAGTAAGATACCTGTGGTATTTGCTGAGTGTCTATATCCGTTATCTACTGTAGTCAAAAAAAAAATCAGACGTCATATTTTCTGAAGTTAAACGCAATACACAATACTACGAAAATAAACTGTTTAAGGTTTATGTGTGCTAGCTAATTATGAAGTGAGAAGTGAGGTAAATGTAAATAAAAATACGCCTGAAAATGGATTTAAAGGTGAGTAGATACCATACATTCCGAACGTTGTTATTTCGCCTATTCTGTGGCTCATATTTATCCTATTTTTATTAGCGCATATCATTGGGATTTTTCTATGGATTTTGGGACAGTATCAAAGGCATGACATTAGTTTTTTATATTGATGCGGAAATTCATCGACAAAATGCCGAAAAGGCGGCTGAACGTCAGCGCTTGCAGGACCACATGCTGAGAAGAAGCCCATCACCAGTTCCATCTTCGGCATCGGCCATGTTCCTTGAAGAACAACAGCGTGAAAGAGCAGCTATGCAACGAGAAAACCCGGATGAACGTCGATTGGATAGTATGCCGAAGAAGGAAAAGCAAGTTGAACCTTCGCTACCTTTCAAGTGAGTTATCGTCACTCCACGCAGATTAAAGTCCATACAATTTCAAAAATCCTATCTGCTTTCAGACAAAAGAAAATAGCAAAACAAGTCTTAAAATGTTGCGCCCTCAATGGTGGTTTTACATGGATGAGCATCATCCTTTTTGAGCAAATTCTACTGCCCACACTGAAGTTCATCTTAACGTTATGTTACGGTGATAAATCACAAGATCTTCATATGATATGGGGTTGGCTGCAGTCAATTCTTTCCATAATTTTTGGCATGATGTGGGTTTTGCCCATTTTTCTATTAAGCAAAATTGTCAGCTCTCTATGGTTTGCCGATATTGCGAATGAGGCCTATAAAGTGCGCAAAGGCAAACCGAATTTAATACCAAACATAAGTAAATTAGTGGCAGATTTCCTATTCAATTTAGTGGTGCAGGCTTTGTTTTTAGTACAAAGTATGTTGGTCAACTTGTTGCCAATTCCCTACGTGGGTGCATTTTTATGCTTCGTACACCTCTGCTTATTGTATTCGTTGTATTCATTCGAATACAAGTGGTTTAACATGGGCTGGGAGCTTCATCGGCGCTTAAACTATATAGAAATCAATTGGCCATATTTTTTGGGATTTGGAGTCCCATTAACAGTGTTAACAAATATGTCATCCTCCGTTATTGTGAGCAGCTGCATATTCTCGATATTTTTTCCTTTGTTTATACTGAGTGGCAACGAGGCGAAACCAATTATTGGAACGACGTAAGTTTAAATCTGTCATCTATGCAATTAATTAAAATAATGTTCGTCTTTCCTCTTAAGTGAAACTTCTTTACGTCTCTTCTCGCCGGTTATATTTGTTTCGAATCTAATGTTTGGAGGTGGAAAAATGACCAAAGTAACTGCCAATAATAAAAATGCACAACAAAATGTTCATCCTCATCAGCAACGCCAGCAGCATCATCGACAAGATCAGATAAAACGTCGCGGATCTGCGCTGGACACGCTCAATCATCAGCCACAATTTCGTTATCCACAGCCACCAGCGACCATTAGTCCGTCGCGTTTAACTCCCGAAAGGCAAACACGATATACCGATGGTAGTCGTATCCTAATACCAACTCCGGTGCCAGGCGCACCAGGAGTTCAGAACAAAAAACTAAATCAACGAAGGTAGGTTATTAGACAGAGCAAACAATAGTTTTTTGTAAGTTCGAGGACATTTTTTTCGCAAAAGAAATTGAAACTGAAGACATAAACATAATGCTGTGTTTACATAAGTAGTTGTTCTAAACTTTGTGTTTAGTTTTAAGTATATGTTTTTATGTTAAATCAATATTTTCAACCTATGACTGTTTCGTTCGATCATATTTTGTAATTACTAAAACGCAGGAAAAGTGTAACAAAACATTTTTTTTTTATTTTAACGCTGTAAAGAATATTTACATTTGTTTGCTCAGTCGTTAAGTTATTGTCAAGTTTATTTTGAATTTTATACTTTTCTTAAGATTAAGTTTGAGAATTTGTTTAAATTTTATACACACATTTCGGATAAGAACGATTTCTACCCTACCATTTTTTACGCTTTTTGCGCTTTTACCCCCATGCAAATAAAAGGAGAGTGATAAATATAGTTTTGTACACAAGTTTAATGCGTATTTTAATTCAAATCGAACAACTCATCTGGTGGCTCATCTTTAATTTCAGGCATTGTATGATAGGCCGACATAGTAATAAGCGAATGTAGTGCCTCGTAAGACATTGTAGGATCCTTATCCTCTGGCACGCTATAGTCGGCGGCATCAGTTTTGTTGGGGAACTCTTTAAAACTGGAGCATTGTTTGTATACACCATCTAATTTTAAAAGCGACTGCACTGTAGGGTTTGACAGGCCAAAGAACTTTTCCCCCTGAACATGCATAGGTAATTTTGTGCCATCTGATAACGATCTTCTTAACGTTTCCAACAGTGATTGATGACAAATATTCGCCGACTCGCCAAAGAATACACTATCTAAATCGTTGTCGGGTATAATTTGGAATTGAGGCATTCCAGCGTTGTTCAAAATCTTACATGTAAATACGCATTTACGTTGCGGATCTTTAGGATGGGCATAAATACGAGTTGCTACATATCCTACTGGATAAATCCAAAAAGTGTTGTGAAAATTCGGATTGGCCGGCAATATTTCTCCCAAGGAATGTACCAAAATGTTATACAAATTAATAGGCAGTCTCGGCTTGCCCTGTGCATCGACATCAAATTTGTCCTCACACATTAGTCTCAACTTTTCCACCTCTTCAACATTGGAATTAACTGGGTTCAGACGTTTTTTGGGACCTCTTTTTCTTGGTGCACTTGGTTTCAATATAGCAGCATTCGTCGCGGTAGTAGCAACCTCATTGTTGACCTTGTCAGTGCTTTCGTAACCTTCATGGCGCATGAGGCGCTTGATCAAATATCGTCTTTCTTCTCTTGCCGTACCAAGGTCCAATTGTATTTGAGACACTTCGTCGCACAAAGATGCATTTTCCTGAAATGGAAGGATGATGTTTTATACTTTTTTGATCAAAATTATGCGGGAAAATTCTGTTTATGGGAGACACCTTTAAAGAAAAAATGACACCAAAACACGAAATTTATCGTGAATAGCGAGGTCGGAGCTCAGAAGAAGATATTCTTATGAGGCGAAATATTCTAATATTTTTAGGTTGAAAGTAATGTAGTAACTGTAGACCTGTTTTGATATGTAATATGTAGATGACATGGGGACAGATACAAACCTGAAAAAGGGCGCTTTGTAGGATGTGAATGTCAAAAGTACCTAGTAATTACGGAATGTCCTCTGAGACTGGGCTTTGGTCGGGTTAAAAGATTACTATGGACAGCTTTAATGAAAGAACTTAGAATTGCAGCATTTTATAAAAATAACTCACATCAGATTCAGGGATCATAGAGCTACCACGATCGACGTCCGCAATATTTTGACACTTAATGCACTTTTTAGTATGCTGGGGTGGGATTCCATCCGAGCGACAACTCCTCCCGACCGGATAAATTAAAGACATTCAGCTATGGACATGTCTAAATCGAGGAGCTCGTTGTCTTTAAGCTTCTTCTGAAAAGTTGTGTCCAGAAATTTTATTCCCAATCAACTAATAGGAGAACCTGGGACTTCATTAGCTCTATCTTATTGGGTGTCATGTCCACGCTTTACTACTCGTGTTTCCTGGATTCCGGAATCCGTAACCCATAAACAGAACTTCAGCTGCCGGTATTAAATTTACTGAGTACTTACAAACACCAACTGTTTGATCTGTTTCTTGAGTTTCTTATACTTTGATTTATATTTAAAATTCATTACCCTCGAGTATTGGGTATTTTGATATTGATAGCGTGAGGACATGACTTCTTATAAAAAATATTTCATTATTTTCGTGCTGTAAAAAATAAATTTAGTATAATGGAAATGGGGATTGGTGACTAGATTTCGATTACTGTTCAAAATCGATACTGGGTATTATCGATTATTAATATTACTAGTATATCAAAACTGATTTTTTGCTACGCTTTTCCATTCGAATGAGAAGAACTAGCGAATTTTGGTGATTTTAGATTTTGTCCAAGATAGAGCTTATGACACGCCCACGAGAATGGGGCGAAACCCTTGAGACCGTCATGTGATATGTTGTTGTTGCAGTCTAAGGGGATCTGCTGAGTAGGCTCTGTCTGAAAATGGAAGTGGTGTAGCATCTTCATGGGGTCTTTGATGGCAAGCAGGAAACACGTGTGCGACATTGTCAATACGAATTGAGGCGGTTGTACACAAAGACAATAAATTGAACAAAATGGGCGATATCCTTCTTTGCATTATGTAGAAAAACATCACTCAGTAACGTACAAATTTTCGGTTTATTTATCCACTTTCGTTGGATTACAATCACAAGAACTCAAAAAGGCAAAATTGAAACACAGAACACACCAAAAAACAGCTCTCCGAAAATGATGGTTGTGTTCTCAAATTCTTAAAAAAGAAACATATCGCCCATCTTGTAGAATTTATCGTCTTTGGTTCTAGAGCGGTTGTGTGTTATACACAGTACAAAACATAATTTCGGGACTCAATTCGAATATTGTTTGTGAAAGTAACCCCAAAAAGATGAACTTCTGCATCATTCGTTTGTCAAGGTACATCAAGTAATAATTTAATAATTAATTTAAAGTTAGTTAGTATCGTATAGGGGAATTTGTCACGTTTTAGGCTCTTTTGTTTGTCATCACTCGAATACCACTACTCCGAATAAACTGAAACAAATTTAAAAAAATGTAAAATTACAATTCCATTAATCTGTTCATACAATGTTTTGCTACATAAACAACAGTTTCTTTATAAATAAATATGTATTTTTTTGCCTAAAAATTAAAGTTTTTTTATTCATAATTCCGGCGCAGAATCCAGCTGGAAAGTCCATGGCTGGTTTTGGTACAGGGAATTGTTATGAGGCTTCACAACAGCTTCCAAAACGATTTCTTGGTAAACTTTGGCCGATGTTTTGACTCCTTGTTCGCAGAAATGCAGGTCAGTGACCCCATCGTAAGAGACACCCCACCAAACCAAGACTGAAGCTGGGTGATGACCCTTTTTAATACTTGGGATCAGTTCAGATGATTCCTTAGATGGACGCGCAAACACTCTATCATTTTACTCTATCATTTTAAAGCTTGTTAAATTTTTACTGAACGGTAAAATAAAATTTATCGGTGAACAAAATTTTTCAG
This sequence comes from Hydrotaea diabolus, assembly GCA_963513945.1. NCBI lineage: Eukaryota > Metazoa > Arthropoda > Insecta > Diptera > Muscidae > Hydrotaea > Hydrotaea diabolus. The sequence goes on from OY740717.1 coordinate 185,640,982, forward strand.
CGTGCTTCACCAAAAGACGTTTTATTTTTCAATCCATTTTTTTTAAGGTGCAGTCAATAAATGTTCGGTACGTCGTTTGAAAGCCCCAAGTCCTAAGTCTTTGTTAATGTTTCTACTCTTGGACTTTTGCGTCATATTCATCTCACGGGCCATGATTTTCTGTTTTCGGAGCGGATTTCTGTGAATTCTTGATTTAACGGCTTTGATGACATGCGGTGTTCGAACAGAGCGTGGGCGGCCCGACCGGTGGCGGTCTTTTACATCTCCAGTCTCCTCAAACAGTTTTATGCATCGGTAGACGAACATGCGGCCAATCCCTAGTGGCCGGAGCGTGTTGACAATATCGCTTTTTTCATTTCACACTTGGAAAGATACGGTTCTCATTATCTGACCACTCCATGATGAAAGTTGAAACAATTTTAAAATTCCGTTACAGACTAACGCTATTGAGGTTAGCTTTCAAAACCCATATGACATTAACGGGGTATGTTCAGTTCTACTATTGAAATGGGTGTGTTTAATTTTGTAACAGTATTCATGTCCCTACTAAGTACACAACGGTAAAAAGTGTCAAGTCCTATAACTTTTCGTAAAGTCACATAACCTATGAACAAAATGAGACATAGATCATGAAAATCGATTTACGCGTTTCGCTATGAATTTCAAAAATTTGCTCGAAATATGCACAAAATTCTTTGGAAAAAACATTGATGACTTTTTTATGATTCTCAGAATTTAAAAAAAAAATAAGTAATAAATAAAAGGTTATTTGATGTTTATGATTGCTCATTAATGTGCATGGACGCTGAATTGGTGTTCTTGTTTATTTATGATACCTAATCCAATGCTGATTGGACACCCGATATTGAAGATATAGACCACAACCGGATTCCATTGTGGCTAAGATGGGACTATCACAACAATACTCCGAAATGTTGACATCATTTTTGAAAAGCATAAAACTGACACAGCAAAATGTCAGCGCAACATCATACCGACAAAGCCAAGCTGATTTTCAGAAATTTTATTCCGTTGACGAAACAAAAACGTTCACCTACTTCCATGATATCCCAGGTTTAGTGAACAAATTGGGAATGGATTATATTGCTGACGACTGGCGTTTATTCATTGATGGTTCAGTTTCAAGTTTGAAGGCTGTGCTATTGCACAAAACGTACAAAAAATCGTCCATTCCATTGGGATTCAGCACAACTATGAAGGAAACGTATGAAACATTGGGCGAAATTTTGGAGAAAATCAATTACGATTTATAAGTACACAAATGGAAGATTTGTTGTGATCTAAAGGTTGTCAACATAATACAAGGCATTGTATTTCCATAATACTTCTGCTTCCTTTGTAATAGGGATTCACGATACACAGGAAATCAATATCAATGTAAAGATTGGAAAGCAAGAACTCCCAAACTCGAGAAACAATTAAAATAACGGAATAAACCTTTCGATAAAGGATCTAGATGATATTTTGTTGCCATCGCTCCACATGAAATTAGGAATAGCTGGGAAATTCGTCGAAGTGGTAGTTAAAGATATTGATGACGCCTATGACTGTTTGAAATCCATCTTTCCACAACTCAGTGAAGCTAAAATAAGAAAAGGTAGGTATCATTGTCAGTATTTTAATATTGTCATATCTAAATTTGTTCACTTCGATATATTCGCAGGTATTCTCAATGGACCGGATATACGAAAATTAATGAAAAGCGAATCTTTCACAAATATGTTTTCGAGCCATTATAACCAGCTATGTGCATGGGACGCATTGAAACAAGTCATCGAAGGCGTTTTAGGAAAGAACCGTGTCCAGCGAGATGACATACAGACACGAGTGGACAACTTGCTGTATTATTTTGAAAAATTCCACCTTGATAACTTTTTGGCACAAAATTGGACGCATTGCTTGCTGAGGTTTGTTGGTTGAGTTCTAAAATTATTCAGTTTGAAGATGAAAGCACCAAAGATGACACTGAAATTTGTGGGCACACTGAACAAAACATGCCCTTGATGATGCAGACTCAGAAAATGTATATGAACAACCTACGAAGAAAATAAGGAAACAGAACCACAAACCTTAACTTCAACGAGGATGGATAATGACAATAATTGAAAATATTCTAAATTCTGTTTCCATGCATAGATAACATATAGAAATCTCATATTTTCTGTGTAAGAATAGCTGTAATATGAATCGGAATGTTTATTTTCATGCAAATTAAGGAATGAATAAAAAAAAACATCAATGTTTTATCCAAAGAATTTTGTGCATATCTCGAGCAAATTTTTGAAATTCATACCTTCACTTAATTGTGCATAAAAGCGAAACGCGTAAATCGATTTCATAATCTATGTGTCATTTTGTTCATATCTTTTGTGACTTTACGTTAAAGTAATAGGACTTGACACTTTTACCGTTTTGTATTTTTTATGCATTAAAAAAACTTCAATTTTTTAGGCAAAAAACTGCGGAACTGTTGCTTATGTAGCGAAACGTTGTATGAACAGTTTAAAGGAATTGTAATTTTTTAAATTTGTTTCAGCTTATTCTAGTGGAGTTATGACAAACAAAAGAGCCTAAAACGTGACAAATTCCCCTATACAATACTTACTAACTTCAAATTAATTATTTAATTACTATTTGATGTACCTTGACCAAACGAATGATGCAGAAGATCTTCGTATTGGGGCTACTTTCACCAACAATTATCAGAATTGAGTCCCAAATCAATCACCTAAAAAATGTTGTACTGTGATATTAAAAGATATCTTTCTACTTGGATTATATCAAAACGTGGATCGTTTTTTCTGAGCTGATAACTGATCGGTCGTTATGAGCTGTGCCAAATTTCATTGAGATAGATGTAAAATAATGAGCTAGACATAAAATTGGTTGAAATTATGTTTGTGTGGAAGCTATATCTAAATTTCGACCGATTTTCTATGACAACTAGAGAAGGTTTTCGGAAAACCGTGATTTAAAAAAAAACAACTTTCGGGTTTGTTTAAAAGTAAATAAACTGCGTTAACCAACATTCCGCTTTAAGCCTTTTGCTGAGAATGAAAAATATTTTCCGAATTCGAAGTAAAGTAACCAGATTTTAAAAATAGGGTCTTATTTGAATTTGTGTCGAAATAACATCGTTTTTGGTTCCCATATGTCCATGTTAAAATGGGTCAGATTTCCGTACAAGGGATACGTCACCAAAATTTAGCCAAATAATTTTATTTAAAGCTTTGTGGGCTACATCAAAAATAAGACTATACTCGAATCGGTCAAAGATTGGATATTTCTGAATCGTTATATAGCATACCAAATTTTATTGAAATCGGAGTTGATATGAGTGTTTATGTTATATCGGCAGAGATCTATGTACGAAGGCTATGTCAAAACGTGGACCAGTATGACACATTTCATTTGAGCCGATTACTGATCGATCGTAATGAACTGTGGCAATTTTTACTAATATTGGATGAAGTATCTGACTTCTAGAGCTACAAGCATAAAATCGGTTGAACACAAGTGTGGGAGCTATATTTTAATTTATTCGATTTTCCTGAAAGTCAACCGCCTTTGGACAAAAACTTACTTCTGCCAACGGTAGTATATACTTTGACGACCTGACTAAACTGGCGAATGTACCTTTAAATCACTCATAAACCTTGTGTAAGATTCGGGCTGGTACCGAATTACTCGAACCAAATGATAAACCATAACGGATAACAGTCTAACAAATCGGATAGTTATCTATATACCTTATTTTTATACACCTGCTCTCTTTTATAAAACTCTTCACTCTCCTCTCTCTTGCTCTGACTTTTCAGTACGGTTCAATGATTTACCTATAAGGCCTCCGAGTGAACTCGACATTTCTTCTTGGCGAGCTACTCTTTCAACCTAACCTTTCTTAAGTCAACAGCCTCCGACCTGTGCCATGCCATACACAGGGTTAGCCACTTAAAATTTTAAATTTGAATCGGCTGTAAAGAACTGATAATTTTTTTACATTTTTGGTTTTGGTCGAACTTTGTCATATGACTACCACAACTGGCTCGGCAGAAGCTCATTCGACCAACCCAACTTTTTAGTTCATTTACGATTGTTTTGGGCCGAATCTCTGCAATGGCAACTTTGATTTAATGTTTCTACGCTTCAATTGTCTCTGGATGCTTTGGCTAACATTTATCCTAAAGAGCTCCCCACAGAAAATAATCCAAAGGGCTCATATCACGGCTCCGGGGCGGCCAATTGACATGACAAATTGGCTGATTATTCGATTTTCAAAAACAGTGCGTAAATATCGATGGTTACTTGGCTGTGTGACATGTGGCCCCGTCTTGTTGAAACCAAATGCCCTCCATGTAATTCTCAAGAATTTTTTGGTAACAAAAATTCGTTGAGCATGGCGCGGTAGCGCATCATGCTCATTTTCAAAGCAAAATGGCCCAAAGATGCCGCCCGAACAAAATCCACACCAACCAGTGAATCGTTGTGGATGCATTGACATTTCAATAGTCACGTGTGGGTTGGTTCTCTGAACCCCATATGCAAAAATTTTGCGTATTGACGTAGCCACCGACGTGAAAATAAGCTTTAATAAATCGTTAGCCCATTGGGCGAAGCCAAAACGCATCGGATGATGTTCCATTATTAAATGACAAAGTTCAATCTTTCCAATAAAACTAGAAATTTGAAAAATTATCAGTACTTTTTTACAGCCGATTCAAAATTAAAATGTTAAATGCCCCACCCTATATTACGAAAATTGAACAACAATTGCTACCTGAAGATTAAAACAAGCTTTAGCAAGCGGATGGACGGACAAACAGATATTGTTAAATCGACGCGTCGGGGTTTGCATTTTTTAAGAAGGACCTTCCTACGGCCACGCCAAAATATATTGATTTTTGTCATTCTTGAGCAATTTCCTTTCGTTTGAATACCGACACTTATATGAAAGTGGACTGTATCATTTTCGAGGCCCTTAAGGCCCCCTGGACCCCAGCGCTCTTATTCATTATTTGTTCCGTCAGATAGTTCCAGCATTTCGAATGAATTATGTTGATCTATTTAGTTGAATGACCACTAACTACATTACATACAACGCTAATCGTGACTGGAGGACTAATAGTATGAGTAATCAATGAAATATTGTACGATTTTTGGTATTTTAACGAAAATAAGATTAGCTGCGGTAATCTTAGCAAATTTTAAAAAATTCATTTGTCCTAATAAACGAAAAGCATTGGCCTCGCGAAATGGAAGAATTTGATATGGAAAGGATTTACCAGGGAGAATAGGCTTTGAAAGAGATTGATCCCTGTGCAATTCAGGTTTGTTTTTGAATAGCAGATGTCGGTCTGTGTGTATAAAATTATAAAGACGTTTTTTTGTTCCTCAATTGGATGTTACTTGTAGTACACTAAAAAAATATTTGTTATTTTCTCCCAGTTCGAGTATGTTTATAGGATATTTTATAAGATATACATATGAGACATTTAAAACATTCTTAAAAACTATATTGTAAAATGATTCATCGATTCTTAAAATATTTCTATGATTAAAAATGTATGAGTATGAGATTTTATATATATGTAGGTTTATTTACGATGTCAGCGTAACAAATATTACGCGATCTGGATGTCTAACAGTTCTCAAATTCAAAACTATTTTAGAACCAAAAATGTGTATATTTTATGATGGCTCTGGTCCTGAAAATCGGCCAAGTCTTAAACATTTATTTGACCATTTTTCATATTTATTCGGACAACACGACACTTGAACTCATTCTGTTTATAGGGTTAGCATAAAATGTTTCTTTTTATTTAAAAAAAAGCGCCACACGCCGAAACCTTCTTTGAAAAATTAATGTTAAAATAAAATTTCTTTGTTGTTTACTATTTATTTTCATATAATACTTTTTTAATTTATTATATCAGTTTTGTATAAACTTTTAATTTATATTATATAGCGTTATTGGCTCATTAGTTTTGATCTTTGTTAAATCGGATACCTCAGCCTCTGTGTTATCAGTACTTAATTTCGCTTTTGATGTCTCTATCATTGATGGCTGATCGCCCAAATAACCGATTCTCTGTCGCCTTTTGCGAGCTTCCTCAAATTCAACTGGATGAACATTTTTGCGATGTGAATGCATATTTGCATTCGAATTAAATGTCTTTGGGCAGTGCGGACAGGTGTACAGGACCGCACCAGTATGTGTGGTCATGTGTTCTCTTAGCGATATCGGTCTTTTGAAACATTTCTGACAAAATTCACATTCAAATGTCCGATCGGAACGGTGAGCATATTTTTTATGACTCACCATCGCTTCTCGACTTGGTGATACTTTATGGCATATATCACAGACGTGCGGGGTTTTAGGTTCTAAATGTCGCCTTTTATGTTTTCTTAAAGCATATTTATCTCTGTGCCACGAACCACACATATCGCACTGAACCTTATGGGCCTGGCCGCCTTCATGTTCCAGCTGATGACGTTTAAATGCACCTGGACCAAATATAACTTTGGCGCAAATATCACACATTATACCAGCTGCGCATGGTTCTTTATTATGTTCTTCTAGTTCTTCTAATGTTTTATATCTGAAAAATGTAGAGTATTTAATTGTAATTTTATAAAATTGTAATGCCTTGTTACCTTCGGTTACACATTTTGCACTGTTTACAACGGTCCTTGTGCTTAAAAGTTCTATGTTGTTCCAGTAGATATTTTCTAGCAAATTTTTTCGGGCATTCTGTACATTCATAAATTTTATCTTCCTCCTTCTGATGTTTGACGTTAAGGTGATTGCGAAGTGATTGATAGTCGGAGAAGGTTTGGTCACATTCTTCACACCTACGACAAAACAAAAATTAATATGTAAGAAGTGATGGATAGGGACAATATTCTATATAAAGACTAATTATAATGTAAATACAAAAGTCAAAGTAGTTAACATTTAATTGTTGATGCATATTTGCCATTTTAATACGTATTTCGAGGAGAATAAAAGGATTCTACATTTTGACATTTATAAACACAAATAAATGATTTGGCGACGAATTGTGTGAACGACAATTAAAGTTACAAGAAATTTAAATTAATACAGCTAACATTTTTACGCGCAATATAGAAATCGATCGCGTAGTGAGGAATGCTTTAACAACTTTTCAAAACTGTCCGTTGTAGACGAACCAAATATGATTCTTATACGATGGCGGCTAGCTTTAATTGCTGGGCCAAATATAAAACAGCTATTAAATAGGCCGATTGATTCAGAATTATTTTCCGAGAGAGGATTTAGTCGTGTTCGTCAGACCATCTGGCCATCTATTCTTGTAATCAAAGTCTAGGTCACAAATAAAACTATCTGATAGGTTAAACTCAACATGTATGTGACTTGGACCAATATCACACTATCCGAATTAGAGTAAAAAATTATAAAAAAAATATTATTCAAACTAGAATAAAATTATTGTACTAGGAATTTAATGCTGTAAAGAGATTTGTTTTTAGCAAACATGTCTTTATAGACATAAGCATCATTGGTATATATTTCACTTTGTGCTTACCTATAACAGTTCGGATCCACATGATGTCGTATATGGTACAGTAGGTTGGCTCGTTTGTGAAATTTTTTATCACAACATTTGACATAACCGTTGTCGATGTCGTGATCATTACGCATATGAATTTTTAAGCTAGCAAAATTTTCGACCGCCACATTACACACATCACAATGCAGTCCCATATATTGTGAGATTTCGTTATCGAAGGACTTCATTTTACTCTTGTAGGCACTTTCTTCCTCCGGATTTGTATTTACCTTATCTTTCCCCCTTTGTTTCTTTGGTTTATGTTCTTGATTTTTGGAATCCAACATCTCTGCATCATTACGTTTTGTTCGTCTTCTTCTAGGCTCTGTCCCTGGTATCTTTTCTTCTTCGCTCTTTGCTAATGCTTGAGATTTTTTCGAGTTTCTCGTTAATCTTTTCTCGGGTCTAACCGTATCAATGTCTTCATCTACCGGGCTTTTATTGGCGGTTACCCCCGTATCGTCGAATGGATCCGATTCATCTTGGAATGTATGAAATTCGTCCATGTCACAAGCATTATCGTAGCAATCGTCATCATTAATAGTATGGACCACATTAATGGAATGTCCTTCTGCAGACACTAACGTTTCGGCACATTTGTTTGTTGTCACTTTTTCCGCTGAAAAGGGTACTTCATCCACAAACTCATCGTCAGGCTCATGTTTGCTAGGTAGAGAAACAGACTCGGTTTTAACGTCCGATGTCATTTTACTGTGACGTTGATGGGCAACTTCCACCATTTCGTAGAACTCGTGAAAATCGCTAAGCTTCGACCAGCAAAACTTGCAAATTGCCGCACAGAGTGGATCATCTTTAAGGGGCTACAAAAACAAATAATATAATTTTTTTCCTCAAAAGTTTTTTTGTTTACCTCAAACCAAAAATATTTGGCCACAATAACAGCAATATTCCCTTGACCTTCATTGTCTCCGAATACGTGGGTGATATTTTCGGAATTCTTCAAACACAAACAACAGCATGTCATGTTAATAAATAATATTTTGTTTTTTCCCCAATTTTCAATAAAAATTGCAATTGTTGTCGACTTCTTCTTCTTTACAAGACTTCGATTCACAACGCATTGGTAGCAGGCTAGAGATGCCATATCGCACACTTAGTGGAACTTTTAGACGAAGCGATATTGTGATAGATTCAAGTAGCATAGACATGAACAGTCGTTTTGAAAGACCAAAAGATTAACTTTGATAATACGATTTTATTAATTTGAAGCGCAGATACATTTAAAATAAACTAATAGAATATTCATATTTATGGAAAACAAACGAAATTTATTTTAAATTTATAACCGAACGATTAGTGTGAATCACGTACTTTTTTATGCGGTACTACTTATACCCTCACCCTACTAAGTTAGTGTTTTTTCATTTGGAGAGCAATTTAGACTACATATGTTTTGACAAATCTGTTTCATGACTATTTAAGTTAAATGAGCCATGTTAATCTGTGCAGCTGGTTCGTACGATAACTCTCGAAAGGAGCTGCCTATCGTTTTCATATTTTGTATGTCATAATATTTTTCCAAAACTGCCTATGTTATTGAAAATTAACCATATTGCCAAACTCCTGCTGCTACATCCCACACCATTGTACTCGTACCATTACGCACACTTATGGTTTTATTGTAATATCGTTTATACTGTATACTCGACCTCACTTAATATTTATGATGGTATAAAGCAAACTTTGTCGCAAATTTTGAATTGAAACAAATGGCTCTGTTTCAGTGGAGATTAGAACCCATTTTCGATGTCACCCAGTTCTTAAAATTCGATTGAAATATGATCACCATAATTATTACTAACGGCTTTGTACGTGCACGTGAAAAAATGGTTGACACGCTGCTCCTACACAAAGGCACCATACCGCCAACTTTGTTGTATTCTTGTAATAGTGTTTATGCTATTCATTCAATCTAACTCAAAAACAGAGTTATGTCAGCGTGAAGACACAAAATTGGATTCCTAGCCAAGCCCCTCTTGGTATCTCACACCCAAATGACCCTGTTTCAGTGCAGATTAGAACCCACAAAATGTGTCACCTAATATACGAAACTTGTTCACATTGCAAACTTAATGTTTTTATGAAGAGTACGAAAACAGCAAATGCACCAGTTCGCTTACTTTGATTCTGATAAAAATTAGTAATAGAAAATCGGTTATAAAGTAGACTAGCTGACGAAAAATTGGAGCCTTTTCCACGATACTATTCGACCGTAGATAGAAGCCCACATAACTCTTTTCCTAATACATGAATTTCGGTTCAATATTGTTTTTGTAATACCTTATACCTTCCACACAAACGACCTTTTATAAGATTTCAGTAAAATCGATATGATTCAGGCAATGGAGAACAGAACGCTGTAGAATTTTAAATCCATATATGGGTGAGGGCATATGTAGGTTGGATCAACCGACTGAAATTTGCTTACTGTTTTTTTACATGAATTTTTAGTTGAATTGTTTATTTTTTATCTAGGGAAGGTTAATTTTTTATGAACGCAAAAATAGCAACAGATTTCTGGTAAAACGAATGTAAAAGATGTTGAATGTTATCCTTTGCTGACTTAAAGGATAGAGGTGATTTCAACTGATATTTCAGCAATGAATAACCAAAGACCATTGTTTAAAGCCGATAGAAAATTATCGGCGATGTTTTCATACATTTGGACAATCGTGGTTTTGAAAACTTATTTCTTTTCAGTCAAAAATAGGAAGTTTTCACAACCACGCATGATGCTAATTGTAAATAAAACAAAAAGTTTTCAAAGAATTACCTTTTTTATGATAGAAGGATCTATGCCAATTATATGTGAAACAAAATATCGGCCATTTACTTGCCACTGCTTTGGTGGAATACCTCTATCCGATGGTCAATATTTTCAATGACTCTGAGAAACAATAATTAAATGTTCTTAATGTGCCGAATTATATCAAGCTTTAGCTCTTGATTTGTACTTGGCTTATTGACGTACACTTTTACTTTTAAATTTCCCCAAAGAAAGAAGTCCAACAGTGTCAAATAACATGATAGTAGCAACTAATTTACACCGCTACGACGTGAGATAACACGGCCATTGAATTTCTAACGTTGGCTGTGTGTTAAGTGGCACCACCCGCCAGCCCATAAACCGCACCAAGCTGTGAAGCTTCAAATTTTGTTTATATTGTTTTTAGTCAGTTCATCTTGGGAATGAGTTTTCCAAACTAGCATCTGGCATCTCTGAAGATACTAGACTGTTTTCGATGCGGTGTGAATAGTAGTTTTGGGAACAAGAGGAAGTTAACAACAACTGCAGTTTTATAGCAAATATAAAAATAAACAAAAATTTGTTATCATGATATGCTGCTACTTATGTTTAAAGATATCCGAAGATTTCATCCACGTATTTGGGGATAACGAAGACCATGAAAATATTGCAGTTATTTTGGCCAAACATTTTTGGTTTGAGGTAAACCTAAAAACTAATTGGCGTACTACAATGATTTGTTCTGCATTATTTTTCTACTCTTAAATTATTGGAGATATATAAATTTTACTACATGGAAAGAATGAAACAAGAAACAAGATAACTGTGCACGCAAATTAAGTATCCAATTAACTGACCGGATTTCCTTCTCTTTCGGAAGATGATTTCATTTTTAAAATACGGACCGTCTTGGAGTAAAATTAACAAGCATTTTTTATTGGCAGTTGCTGTTTTAACAACAACATACAATATATTTATAGTATTGTGTCTTCTTCGGCCATAGGGGATTTGCTTTGACATCCACATGATGGAGACACGCGATTTAAACTACACGCGTTCAAAGAGACTCAGATGAGTGGGATTGTATAGACAATTGAAGAGGTGCAGCACGTTAGGTGGTCACTGATGGAAGGCAAGACAAAGGTCCGGGACCTCTGGCATCCAGGTGAAGGAAACGCGCGATTTAAAGTAGACACGTTCAAAGAGACCTGGCGGACAGAAGAGGGGGATTGGACAGACAATTGAAGAAGTGCAGCACGTTAGGTGGTCACTGATGGAAGGCGAGACAAACGTCCGGGACGTTGCCATTAATTCGCGCCCAAAATAAATTGAGGCGGCTGCACCATTCAGATCTCAGCTGAGCCAGAAACACGTGCGTCTGCCGGGTCTCCGGGGTATATTCCCCAAGAACTACTTTCATGCTACTCGGTTAGACCTGCATGTTAGTTTAGGAGATCAAATGACTCTCTTTTGTATCGCTGGACCTCTCTCTATCTCTCTAGATCATGAAGGTCATACCTAATCTGACAGGGAGGAGGCATCTGGACCATAAGATGGTTTGGAAAGCTACAGCAAAGACACCCAAGCAAATATAAGTACTTTTTTGACAACAAAAATTAAAAAATTCATATTAAGTGAGAACCACATCTCTTCGATCCATGTAGTGAACAGTGTGGCTGAAGATTTGGAGGCGGAAATTTTCATATTTTAATGCAGTGAAGAAGAGTGCTAAATCAGTGAGAGAACAGTTAATCTTATCGCATATGTCATCCACTTTTGGTACGAAAGCCAGATTGATTGGGATGATTAACCTTTTCAAAGGCCTCGTGGCTGATCGTTCTGATGTTGGGCTTGTTCTGGTTGAGACCGCGACAGATTTGTGTTGTGATGGCGTGTAAAGCAGTTGTTGTGCTGCGCTGCTTGTGGCATTCCATGAGGAGACACCCTGTTGATGTTGTCATGTCGGCATTCTAGGAAGTCTGAATTTTCTTCCACTGCCTCATACGTTCGCCGTGACTTTTCAACTTATCGCAGATAGCTGTAGGGATGTCCAATATAGAAGTCATCGACTTTCATTGAGAATCACATCCCCTCGGTCCATGTAGTGAACAGTGTGGCTAAAGATTTGGAGGCGAATATATTGGCATTCCATGAGGAGACTCCCTGTTGATGTTCTAGGAAGTCTAAATTTTCTTCCACTGCATCATACGTTCGCCGAACACCGGCGCTTCGTAGTTCTCTGCGGACCGACCTGTTGCTTTGTAAGAGATCAACAAGGTTTCTTGGTCAGCTTCCCAAGTTATGCCAGCAAGTGACTTGAGGACCATGTTCCTACTTTTCAACTTATCGCAGATAGCTGTAGGGGTGTCCAATATAAAAGTCATCGACTTTCATTAAGAACCACATCTCTTCGGTCCATGTAGTGAACAGTATGTCTGAAGATGTGGAGGCGAAAATATGCATACTCCTTGTGAAGTAGAGAGCTAAATCTGTGAGAAAACAGTTTATCTTATCGCATATGTCATCCTTTTTTGGTACTGACGCCAGCTTGATTGGCATGATTGGCCGTGTTAAAGGCCTTGGCGAGGTCAAGAGCCACGAGGATCGTTCTGTCGTTGGGCTTGTCTGGTTGAGGCTGCGACAGATACGTGTTGTGATGGCGTGCAAAGCCGTTGCTGCGCTGCTTGTGGTACTCACGCTGATGATCACCACATGGAAGGTGTTCGATAAGGCTGGAGCAGTGATTTGAGCGTCTTTGCTATTGCGAAAGCAAGGACATCGGCCTGTGCGATTCACCGTTGCTAGCGTCTTTGTCTGACTTCAGTTGTGGTACTCTCTTCCCAGTTTTTATTCATTAGGAACTAGATGAATAGCTAACGAAAACATTAGCACTTTGGTCATGTACTCTTTTCTGGGGTATCTAAGTGCATCAACGTCAGCATTGAGATTCTGTCTGGACCAATCGCCTTTGATGTTTTTGCGCTGTGGATGATATTGGAAACTTCGCCAACGCTTAATTATGGTTATGCCTATTCGACTCGGAGTGAGCGGACGCAATACTCTTCTTTCGCCTTATCGCTCTCTGGGGGCTCAATAAAAAGTCGGTTAAAATAATAATAATTCGCGCACCGCTTTCGGCTGTCGGATCATCCATAGGTAAGATAGCGATTTGACCGTTGTTCACAATTTACAAACTCCAATTAGGACGCACTTAATGCCTTAAAAAGGCACAGTTACTGAACGTTATGGCAGATAACGTTCCGGAGATTAAATTGCACTGCTTTAAGTGATCTAGCCATTTGTTCTGCTGGTCTTCATTGATCAACCTACTTATATCACAGTTGAATCTCTAATTCTATGGTTAGAGCAACGCTTATCCACGAGTCGTATCTCCGACCAGCAGGAATATTGCGAGCGGCTGCTGCGTTAATGATGGCCCGCAACTTCTTCTCGGCTTTACGAACATCCGATGAAATGGGTAGACCACTACAGCTCAATTCTCAATTCAGAACGTAGAGCTATCCATTTGCTTTGCCAAAGCTATGCCCCTCTGTTCATGGTTTAATTGAAAAAGTTGATTCATATGACTACAACTGGTTCGGCAGTACCTCATCCGACCATTCCAATTTGTCAGCACATTTTCGATTGTTTCGGGCCAAATCTCTTCAATCTCTACGATGGCAACTTCGTTTTCATGTTTCAACGCTTCAATTGTCGCTGGATACTTTGCGTAACATTTATCCTTAATGGCTACCGACAGAAAATAATCCAAAGGGGTAAAATTACAGCTCCTATGCCGCCAAATGACATAACAATTTCGGCTGATTATTCGATTTTCAAACAGTTCGCAAAATATCAATGCCATTCTCTTGGAATTTTTCAAAAAAAAATCGTTAAGCACCGCTCAGAGTCTACGGTTACGGCGGATCCTTGCTCATTTTCGATAAAAAAAAAATTGGCCCATTGATGTCGCCAGTCCAAAATCCACCCCAAACTGTGACTCGTTGTGGATGCAGTGGCTTATCAAAAGTCCCGTGTGGGTTTTCTGAACTTATATTGACATAGCCACCAAAATAAATAAATTCTTCACCTCGAAGCGAAAACACATCAGATGTATCAGTACTTTTTTTTACAGCCGATACAAATTTAAAATGACCCACCCTATAGTAGCTAGTGTAGTTTCAACAAGAATCACAGTTTAAAATGTTTACATTCGCAAAAGTACATATAAATTTACTAAAGACACTTACTAAACTTCTTCATTTATAGCCTCTTAAAAACGATCCACATTTTACTGCGATTTGTAAGATCTGCTGGTCAAAGCTTAGCGACTTTCACGAATTCTATGAAATGGTGAAAGTTGCCCATCAACGTTACAAAGTGTCCGAGAGTGTCACTGTGAAAACGGAGGTCGATTTTGACACTCCGCCAAGCAAACATGAACGTAATGATTTTGATGAATTGGATGAAGTACCCTATTCTACCTTATTAATGCCAACGAAAAAAGCAGGTTCTGAATATTTTAAACGTGAGGAATCACATTTCAATGAAAATGACGACTTATCCAATATCGCTTCGGTTATTTATGAATCTCAAACACTCCAATATGAATCTGAAAATTCCGATCCATTTGATGATGCTGTGTTAACTACAAACGAAGTCTCAATAAAAGAAGAACCTCTTGATTCTGATGATGAAGAAACATTGCTTAGAAAACAAAGAAAGTACAAGGAAGAAGATAAGCCCATTTGTGAAATTCAAGAACCAAAATCTAAAAAACGACTAGGAAAAGAAAAGTCTAACAAAAATGTGTCGGAAGAAAGTGACTTCAAAAGAAAAATGAAATCATTTGATATTGAAATTGCTCAATACATGGGATTGCATTGTGATGTGTGCAATGTCGCTGTCGAAAATTTTGCTGGTGTTAAAAGACATATGCTTAGCGAGCACAACATTGGCAATGGCTACGTAAAGTGTTGTGATAAAATATTCTACAAAAGAGCCAATCTATTGCATCACATACGGCATCATGTGGATCCCAATTGCTACAGGTAAGAGGTATATATTATTCTTCTGTGTTCGATTGAATCTTATTATAGTATTAATCGAAAATTATTACGAATCCCAGAGGTCCTACCGTTCGAAAGTTATAACTACTTGACTGAAATGCAAAGTTTTTTTTTGCTGTTATTTCGCATCCAAAAAAAAAAAATATTCTATTTCAGTCAAGTAGTCATTACTTTGGAACGGTACGACTACCGGGTGTCGTTATTTTGGAAAGGTAAGAGGTAGGGCTATCCTAACACGTACAGAACGTAGCAATTTTAGAACTTGTCATTTGGCCCCCTTGCACTTTCGGGCATGGTCATAGATGGTCATATTTTTATGACAATCATCATCTTCTGTCAACCTAGATTTGCAATACAATGGTACGTCTATAGAATTCGTTCAGAGTATTACGTATTTGGGAATAGTGCTGGATAACAAATGTTGCTTTGAGCAGCATATTCGCAGTATTTCTTCACGTATTATAAACTTTTAGAGAACAATTTTTTTCTTTAAAGTCTTTGATGCGCTGGTTTGCTAAGATAAATTTCAACAACAGAGATAGAAGAAACGACACAAGTATCTATTAATTGGTCTCACTAACTCAATTAGGAAGAATACACAGGTTCAAAAAAATTTAATGTTTTGTATTTAGAAAAAACCTTCAATAGGGCAGTTTAAGCAATTTTGGTAAACAAATTGCATAACGATATTAAGCTTGCAAAAATTGTCAGTAGTTTAATGTTATCATATTTATGTGGTTGAGTTACTTTAAGTCAATGGAGTTTCATCGTCTGGTTTGTGTGTTAGGAGTGGGGTCCCCCAGACAGTTAGTCAATTCAGCAGTAACAACTCTTATAAATCAATCATTCCTCGCTAGGATAGCCTGACTACCTAACATGTTGCCAAACAGTTTAAAAATATTTCGAGAACATTTAACTAATGAAACGTTTGTGTTCTTACAGAGTTGTTTTTTATTATTCCTTGGTTTTTTGATTTACACTTATGCTTTCAACAGATTGCTTTTGATTTTCAAGGGTAATTTCGAATTATTTTTTATTTATTTTATAATTATTATTATAGTCAGATTTAAGACCATGTCCATGGAACATTTCATTTATTAATCTTGTAATACGAGGGTTGCTGTATATATTTCTGGCGCTATCTGACATTTCCATTGGAAAGGTTGGCATTTTTTAGCATAAAAAATGTGTGACTTAAAAAATTCAATTTGGCAAAAAAATTGAATTAACGAACATTTTCGTGCGATAATTTTTTACAACTTTCGATGTGCATTATCACGACAAGAGTCCATCGATGAACTTAAATCTTTGTATGGCGATGCAGCAGCATCCTATAGCAAAGACGAAGGGCGTGAAGGCCGTCCAAAACCGGCAGTTGTGCCAGAGAACATTGATGCCGTGCGTGAACTGATAATGCATTCATTCGATATTGCATGAACATCTGGCCGTAAAAAAGGTTTGTTCTTGTTGGATCCCGCACAATTTGACAATCGCTCAAAAATGGCTCGTGTTGATTGATGCAAAGAAATTTTAAAAAATAAGATCGTCACTGATGACGAATCATGGATCTATGCGTACGAGCCCGAAACAAAACAGCAATCGACCGTATGGATCTTCGAAGTCGAGCCAAATCCAACGAAAGTTGTTCGTGGAAGAAGCACTTCGAAGCAAATGGTCGCCTGTTTCTTCGGCAAAAATGATCATGTGGCTACTGTTTCGCTTGAGCAACGTAGAAAATGAAATAAAGATGAATCATTGTGCACCATGACAAGGCGAGCTCTCACACATCGGCTTAAACCAGCGCCGTTTTGACCGGCCAAAACGTCGAATTGATGGGTCATCCGCCGTATAGCCCTGACTCGGTACCCAATGACATCTTTTTATTCCCGCACATCAAGAAAATAATGCTTGGTCAACGATTTTCCTCGCCAGAAGATGCTGTTGAAGCGTTTTGAGATGTCTCAATCGTTGTTTTGGAGATGTCTCAATCGGAGTGGAAAAAGTGCTTCGACAATTGGTTTGAGCGCATGCAAAAGTGTATCAATCATGCTGGAGAATACTTCGAAAAACAATGCAACCATTTTTGATGATAAATATTCGCATTTTCATTACTAGGCCAGAAATATATATAGTAGCCCTCGTACAAAGCCCATTGGCATATTAAGGAATTTTAGGAATATTAATTGATTGTTACGGTAGAATTACCAAGAAGTGAATAAATTACAATTTGTGTATTTTATAAAAAAAAAAACAAAGTACACTATTATTGACAAAATCCCCAAAAAGATGTCCCTTAAAAGTTTCGGACAAAGACAGAGATATGATCGTAAGGGTTAATGGAGAACAAGTAACAAACAACTAGATTTAAAGCTAAATTGGCTATGTTCATATTGCTCTGAGTAGCATCAGAGTATATTTCTATGCTGTACTCGTACAGGATAGGAGACATCATCAAGGCATGAATCTATTTTGAGTTAGTCGATAAAGATAATGTCAGATTAGTGTTGTACAGTTGCCGAAGATTAAAATTAATATGTGAGAATGCATTTCGTTTAAAAAACCCAAAAAGAGTTTTTAAGACAGTCGAAAAGGGTACTAGTTGCTAAAAAGGATGACTGCAGTTAACCGCATCAATTTCAATTTCCACACTGTACGGCAATCGAATCTCACAATATATATTTATTATAAATTAATAATCTTTTTACGTTTTTATATTTCTTCTTACCTTTGCGTCCTAGCTGTAAGGAATGTGGTCAGACGCTAAACGATTATCATTCACTTCGCAAGCACCTTCTTATCATGCATCAAACTGATAAGGATAAAATATTTGAATGCAATGAATGTCCAAAAAAGTTTGCCAAAAAATATCTCCTAGAACAACATAGAACGTTTAAACATAAGGAACGCTTTAAGCAGTGTAAAACATGCAATCGGAGGTACGCAACTATTGGTATAACTTAAAAGTAATAAAAAAGTAAAGTATGCTTATATATATACAGATATAAAACTTTGGACGAGCTAAAGGAACATAATAAGGAACCATGCAGTGGAGGCCGAATGTGCCACATTTGTGCCAAAGTTATATTTGGCCCCGGAGCATTTAAGCGACATCAGTTAGACCATGATGAGAGCCAGGCACACAAAGTCCAATGCGATATGTGTGGTTCGTGGCATAAAGATAAATATGCTTTACAAAAACATAAAAAGCGTCATTTGGAACGCAAAACCCCGCATGTCTGCGATATATGTCAAAAAGTGTCACCTAGCCGAGTTGCGATGGAGTGTCATAAAAGGAATGCACATCGACCGGATCGAAAATTTGAGTGTGAACTTTGTCAAAAAACGTTTAAAAGACAACTAGCACTAAGGGAGCATATGAGCATACACACGGGCGAGGCTTTGTACACCTGTCCTCATTGTCCAAAGACATTTAATTCAAACGCTAATATGCATTCACATCGCAAAAACGTACATCCTGTGGAATTTGAAGAAGCCCGAAAACGTCGTCAGAGAGTTGTTTATATGGGTGATCAAACACCAATGACGAACGATTTAAAATTACAATTAAACGCTGTAAAAAAGGATAATGTGGAGTCCGATTTGCCAAAGATTAAGACGAGTGAAACGATACCAATCACATTGAAGGTGTCAAATTAAATGTGATTGTTAAGATCTATCATAAGATCTATCACTAAGAAATTTTTGATTTAGCCTAACGACTTTAGATACTAACTTTAAATTATAATTTAGAAATAAACAAAGAATTCAAATACGCGGTTTTTAATTTTGGTAAAAGCATCTGTATATTTTTAGTGGTATATTTTCCACCATTGGGTATTTGTGAGTAAGAGATTGATGTCTTATCAATGTAAAAGCTTTTGTATAAACTGCATTAGTAGTTCGGAGCCAAAGTATATAAGAATTATTTCGTTCCTAGTTCACCAATTCTAGCGATGTTGGATGGATAGCTCACTTATTCTAGAGAAGATGAATGGGATATATGGGATGTTGTGAAAATAAAGTAAGTCTATTTCAATTGTACACAGTTAAAACATATTTAATTACTGTCTTTGAACCTTACACAGTACAACACATGATTTCGAACTCAATTCTGATAATTGTTTGTGAAAGTAGCCCCAAAAAGAAGAACTTCTGCATCATTCGTTTGATCAAGGTACATCAAATAATAATTTAATAATAATTTTGAAGTTAGTTAGTATCGTATAGGGGAATTTTTCACGTTTTAGGCTCTTTTGTTTGTCATCGCACGAGAACCACTAGTCCGAATAAGCTGAAACAAATTTAAAAATTACAATTCCTTCAATCTGTTCATACAACGTTTCGCTAAATTAGCAAGAAAAAAATATTTTTTGACTAAAAAATTAAAGTTTTTTTTTTAATTCATAAAAAATACAAAACGGTAAAAAGTGTCAAGTCCTATTACTTTCACGTAAAGTCACATAACCTATGAACAAAATGAGACATAGGTCATGAAAATCGAATTACGCGTTTCGCTTTTATGCTCAATTAAGTGAAGGTATGAATTTCAAAAATTTGCTAGAGATATGTATAAGTACAAAATTCTTTGGAAAAACGTTGATGACTCTTTTACGATTCTCAGAATTTAAAAAAAAAGAGGAATAAACAAGAGGTCCAAATTTTCGATGACGCTGAGGCATAATTGAGGTTCTATCCCGTTAATGTGCTGAATTATCTCATCCTTTAGTTCTTGGATTGTTGCTGGCATATCGACATGCACCTTTTCCTTCAAACAACCCCAAAGATTCTTTCCAACGGTGTCAAATCACATGATCTTGGCGGCCAATTAACATCGCCAAGACGTGAGATTACACGGCCATTGAATTTGTCGCTCAAAAGAGCCATTGTTTCGTTAGCTGCGTGGTAAGTGGCACCGTCCTATTGAAACCACATATCGTCCACATCCATGTCTTCCAATTCGGGTCATAAAAGTTCGTTATCATCTCACGATAGCTAACACCATTCACAGTAACTGCTTGACCGGCCTCATTTTTGAAAAACTAAGGCTCGATGATGACGCCAGCCTATAAACCGCACCAAACAGTCACTCCTTGTGAGTGCATTGTTTTTTCGACAATCACTCTTGGATTATCATTCGCCCAAATGCGGCAATTCTGCGTATTGACGAATCCACTGAGGTGAAAATGTGCCTCATACTGAATATGAATTTCTTCGAAAATTGATTTTCATTTTCAAATAAGCCTGAATAACTTTAACGCGTTGCTCGCTTGTGTACCCATATATGGTTCAAATTGAGTTTGTCTGAAATTGAGAAATATCAAATGAAATGCCTAAACGGTGTGGTTCATATTCAACATCGGTCCTTAAAATTTAACCACCCTTTAGAGAATATGTTGCGGATCTGTTTTCATCAAATTGAAGTACAGTGGAACTTCCAACACTCAACTTTTATGAGTCGTAAATTCTTTAATTACAAGATTATCTTCTATAACTCAAACACCCATAACTTAAATTTGTATGTAACTCGAAGAAAAATAATGGCACAAGCTCCATAAATCAAACATTTTGTGGAAAAACAATATAAAAAAAGTATTGGTTGTTTTGCCTTTCAAAATGACTCTTGAAGTAAAAGTGCGTATGATATTTATAACAAAGTGTTTCTAAAACTCAGATTTTCCTGTTAATTAAGGGGCCTTTGATCCCTTTTTTAAATTTGAGTCGGAGATATTGCAAAATGAACTTGTTTTGGGTTATGCAATTGCAAACAAAATATATTTTGAAATTGTCGAAGTTATAGCCAAGATAAGTCAACATTTTGTTTTTTTTTTGTTAAAAAATTGTGTCTCCAACTGCCAATTGTACCCACATTCTGGAGCTTTCCCTCTCCTAAAGAACGTACTGTAAGGTATCCAACGTGGTATATGTCTTCGTGGTATATTTCTTGATAGTCCGACAAGAATTTCGAGAGTTATAGCATTTTTTTTTTGTAAAAAATCGTAGGATTTTCTAGAGAATCAGATAAAAATTTCCGATGCTATAGGCAAATATATGAAAAAGTCAACAAAATTTCGATATCTCGAAAACTATACTTGATGGGGCATAACAGACACTCAATTCGGATTCAGGAGATCATTTTAAAGAGTGGTTAAATTTTAAGGGCCGATGTTTAATGTGAACCACACCTAAACGTCAAGTTTTTTTCAGCATTTCATTTGATAATTCTCAATTTGAGACTTACTCAATTTGAACCATTGAAAGATACACAAGTGAGCAACGCGTTAAAATGATTCAGGCTTATTATGAAAACGGTCGACAGTGGATTGGATAATCAATTTTCAAAGAAAATCATCTTCAGTGATGAGACAAATTTTCACCTCAGTGGATTCGTCAATAAGCAGAATTGCCGCATTTGGGCGAATGATAATTCAAGAGTGATTTCGAAAAAACAATGCACTCACAAAGAGTGACTGTGTGGTGCGGTTTATGGGCTGGCGGCATCATCGGGCCGTAGTTTTTCCAAAATGCCGGTCAGGCAGTTACTGTGAATGGTGTTCGCTATCGTGAGATGATAACGAACTTTTTATGGCCTGAATCGGAAGATCTAGATGTGGACGATATGTGCTTTCAACAGGACGGTGACACTTGCCACACAGCTAACTATTCAATGGCTCTTTTGAGCGTCAAATGCAATGGCCACGTTATCTTACGTCGTGGCGATGTTAATTGGCCGCCCATATCATGTGATTTGACACCGTTGGACTTTTTTCTTTGGGGTTATTTAAAAGAAAATGTGTACGTCGATAAGCCAGGAACAATTCAAGAGCTTAAGGATGAGAAAATATTAACGGCATAGAACCTCAATTATGCCTCAGCGTCACCGAAAATTTGGACCATCAGATGGAGGTGTGCCGCCGAGGTCGCGTATTTTGTTCCATACATTATTGAACCATACCAATATCATAATAAAAAGAAATGAAAATAAATTCCTAATTAATTTGATTTATTCAAAATCAACATCGGCCCTTAAAATTTAACCACCCTCACATAAGGATAAGATGTTTTCGTCCAGAATATATTATAGTAAAAACGTTTTTAAGCGGTTCTAATAATTTTAAATCTATTCCCAATTGAATTGTTTATTTACTTTTTATCGAAGAAATGGTTATTTTTTATTAGTTAACGCATAATTATAAATATCATTATAATTTTTTTCATAAGAACTTTCATTCTTTGCCAACTTAATTCACCAATCAATCGCCAAGCTAACGTCTTCAGTTGTGTTTAGTCATTTAATCTTGCAAATGGGGATTTCGAACATCTGGCATCTCTGAAGTCTCTAGAGTGTGTTTGATAGTGTGAATAGTAAGTTTTGCAAGGAAGAAGAAGTTGACAACAACTTTAATTTTTATAAAAAAATAAACAAACAAAATAGTTATCATGATATGCTGTTTGTGTTTAAAAAATTCCGAAGATATCACCCACGTATTTGGGGATAATGAAGGCCATGAAAATATTGCTGTTATTGTGGCCAAACATTTTTGGTTTGAGGTAAACAAAAAAATTAATTGGTGTACATAAAACTACATAGTATGTCCATGGTGTTTTGTATGTATGTTCTGCAAAATAAAGGGTTAATTTAATCGACCGGATATATTTATTTTTACCTGCGGCAAAATTACAGCCTATGGAGCGATAACGCTAAAATTAACATAGAACATTTAGCACCTTCTTCTGAGGTAGATCACTGCATACAGTATTTTAGACTTTTTTCTATTCAAGGAAAACAAAAATACACAACCCACTATCCAAACCACTAGACTAGGTGTAACTAGGACTCCACGACTTTAAAAATGAAAACAAAGGAAATAGTTCGATCTGTAGGGACATTTCTCTGCCGTTTATTTAATTGCCATATTTTCCAAGTAAGTACGTTGAACTGTGTGCCTCGCCCTATGTTCTCTAAACTCACAATTCATGTTGTTTTTAGTTCCTATTCTGAAAAAAGAAGTTCTAAAATGCTGAACAACAGAATTTTATTTCAATTTTGTTCAGGGATAGAGCTTTTTGAGCTGATATAAAGAAGCCTTTTTTATGGAAGTCAATATTTACCCTGACTCGGCAGAGAAAACAGGCATATATCTATCGAATCCTTTAGGTTTGGGACCATTAATGGAAAGCTTAAAAAATCAGTAACACATTACATACAAACAGCATACACATTCGATTTGTAAGCCATTGCGAAAAGGCTCAAGACATTAATAGAATATAGCAACAAAAGAATGAAAAGAATACAGCATTAAACCACAGTGACGTACGCTACACAAAAAATGGCATATCTGAACGAATGAATCGAAAAATAAATGAAAAATCAAGGTGTATTTTAAACCAGTAAGGCTTACCTAAGAATATTTGGGCCGAGTGCGAATACTGTTGTACATTTGATCATATATCTCCAGAAGAAGTTTGGACGTGTAAGATCCCAGATTTATAATGTCTTTTTTTAAATAACCAACACTCAGGGGATGCCCTCTATACATGCGGTGCATTGCGTTGGCGAGTGGAAAGTAAAGGATCGGAGGGGGGAAAGAGGGAGTAATGATTATTGACGCTTGCCTTGAACTTCTGGATGTCGCAATTAGTTGGAAATACGTTTGCCGGAAGTCGATTCCACATACGGACTGTACGAGCGAAAACCCAATTTGATCTGTAGTGTATAGTGCGGTCAACTGGCCGCGTATCCCCGCCGAACATCCTCACGTCAGGAATAAGGCGACGTATGTCTGATGAACACACACCATGAAAGTAACGATAGTACAGCGTCACGTAACCCACATTCCGACAATGCTCAAGGGAAACAATAGAGTTGGATACCCTACTGTCACCTATCAGCACCATCGCTCTCCATTGAACACGGTCAAGTAGCTCCAAGGATGATTTTGGAGCACCTGCCCATATATGGGAGTTGTATTCCATCTTTGGCCTGATGTAAGTTGTATAGATATTGAAAAGATCGGAGGGAGTGAAATATTTCTTGCACCGCTTTAAAAAGCCTATGCACTTGAGTGCTTCTTTCGACACTTCGAATACATGTCTCGCCCAACGAGCGTCACATTGTATTTTCATGCCCAGAACATCGAGAGCTTCTGATTGTTCAATATCCGTACCATCGATAGAAATTGACGATATTGTTGTTTCAGCGAATCGTTTGTGAGACAACAACCAGCACTGTGTCTTCGGTGCATTAAAATCTACTCTATTCACTCGGCCACATTCGGAAATGGCCAGTAGATCCCGGTTAAGTGTCTCATCCATAATTCGCCTTTTGTCTTCAATATCTTGAAGACTCGGCCTACGGTCGAATAAATTTGAATGACAGAGGTTACTATCATCTGCGAAACAGTAGATTGGATTTATGCTTTGGCCCAAAAGATCGTCAATGAAAATAAGAAATAAAGAGGGAGAAAGGACAGAGCCCTGTGGTACACCTGCGGTCAGCCTGTCTGTGTTGGATGAGAACCCATCTACAACAACTCTAATAGTGCGATCTCTAAGAAAGCTCGATATAAATCGAGCAAACGTATTACCGACACTAAAAGCGATCAGCTTTGATATGAGTGCATCGTGCCAGACTCTATTAAAGGCCTTGGAGATATCTAGAGCCACGACCGAACTCTCACCAAACTGGTGGATAGACCGACTCCAACGCTCCGATAAGAACGCTAACAGGTCTCCGGTAAAGCGATTTCTACGGAAGCCATGCTGCCGATCACTTAGCAAGTCGTTGATCTCTAAATACCTTACAAAATGGTGGTTTACCATGCTCTCCATCATATTGGAGAGCGCAGAGCAAATCGCAATTGGCCGATAATTCGCAGGATTATTAGCTTCACCCTTTTTAGGGATCGGCTGGACGTTCGCAACCTTCCGTTCTCAAGGTTTTAGTTTGCAAAGCAGTTATTAACATCTAAAAGACTCAGTCAGGAAAATGGAACGTACCAAGAAAATTGTTCAAAACAATTCAAAAAATAAGGTAATACAGACCGCAAATCATAATAATAATTTTGCAAATTTTGCTGCGAATCCAAGTATACTTGTACAGTAATTTTCAAGGTTGGGCTGAGATAAGTCACATTTTCCCATAAAAGGTAATCTAACTACCCGGCATACTTGCAAGTTTTAGCATCTTAGTTATTAAAATCATTGTAGTATACAAAAGCCTGAGGCTAACTATAGATAAGATTTTACATTTTAAAGATCTTTACATCTTGTAAAGTTGTCAACATTTACGTGGTGGAAAACAGCCGCTTTTTATTTCAGATGTTATCACCCGCTTTGAACCTGGTGTACACTCTAATCACATAGGACCTAATCCCATTCAGTTCAATTTTAAAAAATTCGTTGTTTGTTTTTTTATTATAACGAGTCATTTCTGCCAAATGCGAATATTAATTTGATGGTCCACTAGAGTCCAGAAAACACGCCTATTTTAAATGAATCATCTTCACTAACGATCCCATGTAAAGCCACGAATCGTCCACAAATAATGGTGTAACTTCAGCACCACTTCCAATTGAAATTTAATTTTCATTTCATTTTTTAATTTATTGATATTCAAAAAGTAACCGAGCCTTTAGGCCCTATATTGTTACAAAATTACTTCAGACTTATTTAAAATATACAACAAAACTTAAAGTAAGATTAGACAATTTAATATGAATAAATATTAAGTTAAGAATACATTAAAATAAAAAAAATGATATCCCAAATAACGCGAAAAAAGGTATTCATGAGAGACTTCTAGATAAGTTTCGTAGTGTAACAACAGCATAAACATGAAACACACTAAGACTACTAACTAGCCAATACTAATTGTTTCAATTCAAAGATAAAGCAATACCCGTAGAAAACACTTATTTTTTATTAATTTACAAATCATTATGTCGCACATGTTGAAATTTTTTTCCTTATAAGTATGGCAGGAGTATTTGAATGAGACAGGCAAACTATTAAAAATAAGAGCAACTCTCACGTGAAATGATCGGCCTAAATCAGAATTCAAAAAAACTCAACTACAAAGATTGGCGTCTGAAGTTTATACAACTTACAGAAGTGAAGTGAACTCCTTATTTTTGTAAACTGCATAAAGCTACAATGCAAAAACCTATCACTGTACTCCGAAACGTGCTGCCGTGCTGGGAATATAAATACCGCACTACGCGATTGGATGCTCGACGAATCTTATCCATGACCTGAGCCACTGCACCAGAGTGAGAAAATACAAATTGAAATATAGAAAGTACAATTAAAATTGAGAAATGTCAATTCATCTGGTTTCAAATTCTCAATTATGTAAATGCTCTAAGGACTTTCAAAGGCCTACAGTAGTGCGTACAATACCGCGCATAAAAATAAAACCGACTCAACAAATCAAGAGTTTTATAAAACTAGAGTTCTCCACTCTACAAGCCTAGAGTTCTTTACTGTACAATCAAAAATGTCAAACAAATTCAGTTGACGTACTGAGAACAAATTAATGCAAACACTGCCAAAAAGACGTAAAGAACCGCATAACACAGAAATCCATGCCAGGATTCTCTATTGAGTTTTTTTTTGAAAAGAAATGTCAATTGAAATTGAGAAAATACAATTGAAATTGAAAAATTTAAAGTGAAATTAAGAAAATACAAATTTAAATAGAGAAACGGCTATTGAAATTGACAGGCAATCCGCCAGTTCTATTGCTTAATCTACTAACAACATTTTAGCATCTTGTGCTATACAGAATCCACATTTAATATTTACAAAAATATCATTCGAAGAAGGAATTCACAAATTCATCCCTAATGTCCCTTATTATTATATTATTGAACCATAATTATTTTGCATTATGTATATATTATTTTTTTTTATAATTCATGAGGTTAAATAAAGTACAATAAGCAGTTGAAATAAAAACATACATTTCGAATTATAAAATAACTTATGTTGCACATTTAAATTTAATTAAACCAATTTTTAGATTTTAAAGAGCATTAATGGAATCATTAGACAGTCTGTTTTTAATTTTATTTACAATCCGACCAGTTGTAGAATGTATTCTTTCGCTTTCGACTGATGTTGGGCTTATTGTCAGAAGAGTATTTAATAAATTGGTGACTTTTTCCATTGTTTTCCACATGCTTCACTTTAAATTCTATTTTTAAATAAGTTATTATGTAATCTATTTTTATTCTATACAACATTATTTGTTGATTTGTTTATGGAATCACTAAAAATATCCTCAAATAATCTATCGGTAGTAATAC
Source organism: Hydrotaea diabolus (assembly GCA_963513945.1). Classification (NCBI taxonomy): domain Eukaryota; kingdom Metazoa; phylum Arthropoda; class Insecta; order Diptera; family Muscidae; genus Hydrotaea; species Hydrotaea diabolus. The sequence continues at coordinate 185,668,736 of OY740717.1, forward strand.
CAACATCTAGCAATTTTTCCAATGGCGGATTTTCAACCTTGTAAATGCCGGCGTCTTTACGAATAGATTTATCACTTAGCCATGTAAAAATCTCAATATAAAAAGCATTAGCCGTTCGGAGCCGGCGTTAAATAGAAGGTCCCAGTTAGTGAGTATAAGAATTTAACCGTACAAAGCTTACTGATTAGAGAGAAGTTTAACCTTGTTCCTCAATGGGACTTAAGTAGTTGTAGTAATGACACTAATAGAAATATCGTTCAATTCCGCAACTTGGTCGACACCGCTGTCTTCTTTTAAACTCAGAGATTACATTTTTTATTCGCTTAAATTTCGTTTTAAAATACATTGTTATTATTGTGATTAAATATCGTTGGATCTTTAAGATAAGTTCGTAAAGTATAATGTCTCTTGTCTCTTCTTTTATCGATTCACTTCTTTAAACCTTTAAAAATTTGTTAACCAAACTGTGTTTAATGTGGAAATTGGTTGACATAAAGTTGTTAGTAATGAATCCGCGGCTAATAAATTAATATTTTGTCGGCAAAGCACTGGCGCAGCTAATTTAAATTTAAATTATTAAATAGATGTGTTTCTATGTTTACATTTATTTCACTCCAAAGCTCAATTTGTTCTAAATCAGGAGGTTTTTGCATAAACCAGAATAATTTTTTCAATATCAATTTGTATTTTCTCCATTTCAGTTTGAGTTTCTCTATTTCAACTTGTATTTCCTCAATTTCAATTTTTATTTCCTCAATTTCAATTTGTATTTTCTCAATTTCCGTTTGAGTTTATGTATATCAAATTGTATTTCATCAATTGCAATTTGTATTTTCTCAATATTAATTTCCGTTTTTTAATTTCAATTTCGAATTTTCTGAATTTCAATTTGCGTTTCTCACTTTGAATTTGCATTTTCTCATTTCAATTTGTATTTTCTCAATTTCAATTGGAAATGGTCTGGTCTCAAAAGGATAATCTATTCTCGCTCTAGACCGATTTCGTCCATATACCTTCCCAAACATTCAATCACTTTAAGACAATACGTGCAAAATTTCGAGATCCTTGTATGTTTTCTTTAATTGTTTCAACAGACACAGAAAACCCGATCAATATTTCCAGGTTTTTTAACGGAATGACGACGGTAATAACATGACTGTGATTAAAAAAATAATGAATTTCCCGTTAATTCCGGATGAATTTCCCGCGAAACCGGGAATGAAAAAATACCGGGAATAAAACTCTTACAGGAACCATGTTCCCACAAAGACAAGAAACTACAATACAATGAATTAATTTGTTCATCAATAATAATTTTTCCAATATCAATTTGTATTTTCTCAGTTTCAGTTTGAGTTTCTCTATTTCAACTTGTATTTTCTCAATTTCGATTTGTATTTTCTCAATTTAAATTTACGTTTTCCAATTTCAATTTTGAATTTTCTTAATTTCAATTTGCGTTTCTCACTTTGAATTTGCATTTTCTCATTTAAATTTGTATTTTCTCAATTTCAACTGGAAATGGTCTGGTCTTAAAAGTTTAATCCTTTCTCGCTCTAGGCCGATTTCGTCCAATACCTTCCCAAATAGTTAATCACTCTAAGACAGTGTGTGCAAAATTACGAGATCCTTGTTTGTTTCCTTTAATTGTTTCAACAGACACAGAAAACCCGATTCATATTTCCAGGTTTTTTAACGGAATGACGAATTAACTGCACCCTATCCTGTGGTGTATGGTACTGCAAATATTCAAATGTTAACCCCGTTCGTCGTTTTGGGGCCCGCCCTGGGCCCCTTGTAAATGCAAGGATAAATTAAGAAAAAAACGCCTACATAAAATGGATTAGAAGTTTAAAGCCTGTTTTTACATACTATTCTGTAGTAGCTAGTGTAGATTCCAACAATGATTTTCATTTGCTAGGTAAAAAGCTTACATTTATAAAACTAGTACAAATGATTTGTCTATATATGTACATATTTACTAAAGACCGTAAAATTTTTTGATTTATAGCCTCTCAAAAGCGATCCACATTTTACAGCGATTTGTAAGATCTGCTGGTCAAAGCTTAACGATTTTCACGAATTTTACGAAATGGTAGAAGTTGCCCATCAACGTTACAAAGTTTCCGAAAGTGTCACTGTGAAAACAGAATCATCCGCAGGGGATTTTACGCTTTCGCCAAGCAAACATGAACATAATAATGATTTTGAAGAATTGGATGAAGTACCCATTTCTACCATACTAATGGTAACGAAAAAATCAGGTTCTAAATCTTTAATGTGTGAGAAATCACACTTCAATGTCAGTCAAAACATCAGTGAAAACGACAACACTTCTAATAACGCTTCTGATATAGAGGAATTTCAAACATTTCAATATGAATCGGAAAATTCCGATCCATTTGATGATGCTGTGTTAACTACAAATGAAGTCTCAATAAAAAAAGAACCTCTTGAAGTTAAAACAACAGAAATAAGTCGAACTATCAAGTTGAGAAAGTCTCCCGCCACTGTGACTACCGAAGAAGATGAGATAGAACAAACACAGCCTAGAAAGCCTAGAAAAAGAAGAAAGTGTAACGATGAAGATAACCCCATTTCTGAAATTCAAGAACCCAAGTCCAAAAAACGAAGAGGAAAAGAAAAGTGCAATAAAAATGTGGCAGAAGAAAGTGACTACAAAAGAAAAATGAAATCATTTGATGTTGAAATTGCTCAATACATGGGATTGCATTGTGATGTATGCAATGTCGCTGTCGAAAACTTTGCTGGTGTTAAAAGTCATATGCGTAGCGAGCACGACATTGACAATGGCTACGTCAAGTGTTGTGATAAAAAATTCCACAAAAGAGCAAATCTTTTGCATCACATACGTCATCATGTGGATCCCAATTGCTACAGGTAAGACGTGTTATTATTTTTTCTAAATAATTTATTTTTGAGTTTAACTATTATCGTGTTAATCGATAATTATGACTGTATGCGAGTAAAATTTAAAAAGTCATGATCGACTTTTGCGTTCGACTTTTATTTAACTTTTTGCTACCAGCTGAACAAATATTTTTACCCTGCACCACACTGTGGAACAGGGTATGATAGGTTGGTTTCATGGCAAATATTTGAGCTAGACCCACCTTTAAATATATCTGTTCGTCCGTCCGTGTGCCTGCTGCACATCTAATGCTCGTTATCCAATAACAGATCTCAAAGTCACTAGCTGATTCGATTTAAAGATGTCTGTCGTTGCGACTGTCCTTTCGTCTGCTGCAGATCTTAAGCTTGTAATCAAACTACAGGTCGCAATTGTTGTTCATGAAATTTGGCAGAAGGAAGTTTTTTGAACCAAGGACGGACGCTTTGAAATTTGAAGTAATTCGGTTCCGATATAGATATAGCATCCAATCCTGTTAAAATTTGGCACAAGTTAGTTTTTGGGTTAAGGATTTGCTTTTTTGGAATTGAAGGATATTAATTCAGATTAAAATATAGCTTTCACACATATGTACGTTCAACCGATTTCTTTAGCTAGAAGTCATATATTAATTAAATCTTGATGTAATTTGGCACAGTTCATACTATCTCAGATTGGGATATATCGGTATACGTTTTGATATAACCCCAGTGCAAAGATTCCTTCCGATTTTACAAACAAACGCTCTAGAACAACATTTTTAATTGAACCAGCTTGAAACTGGACCATATGACTGAAAAACGGCATATGGCCAACTGCGTAGATAATTGCAAATATGCAAAATAGTAATGCAATTTTCTTACAAATCCAACTGTGACAATATTTTTAAAATCTGGGTAAATTTAAAATCCGCCTAAGGGGTTCAAAGACCTGTTTTAATTGGCTTTTCCGCAAATTTAGAATATAAGGATATAATAGTAGGTCACGTCAAAATTTTGCTTTTTTACAAGGGTTGCTATTTATATTTCGGTTCCGGCAATATAAACAGAATATTTTATCATTGGAAATGGTTTTATTGTTTTTCAAAATATTCTCCGTTAAGATCAATACACTTTTGCATGCGCACAAACCAATTTTCGAAGCACTTTGTCCACTGCGATTGAGACACCTTCAAAACATGATTTTTGAACGCTTCAACAGCTGCTTCGGGCGATGAAAAACGTTGACCAAGCATTTTTTTGATACTAGTGAATAAGAAGTTATTGAGTGCAAATCAGGGCTGTACGGTGGATGGTCCATCAATTTAACATACTGAGTGGTCAAATAGCTCATCGTTTCAGCTGATGTGTGATAGCTCGCATTGTCGTGATGCAAAATGATCCGCCTTCTCTTATTATCTTTCATTTCATTTCATTTCTTTATTGACATGTAATTCGAAGCCCACTGGGGCCTATTAAAGCTAAATTACAATATGCATCAAAATGTTAAATAGAACATCATAAACTACTAGAGAAAATTCAGTATAAAATCAAATAAATAATATAAATTAAAAAAATCCTAATATTTCCTAATAAAAGAGAAAAAAAAACCTGATGAAAGCATATAAGTGATAATCAAGAAACCGAAGAAAAAAAAACATATAAATAAAAGCATTACTCTGTACTTGAACGAAAATGTTCCATTAAATGTTTACGAAATGTCATGGAAGACAAATTAAACGTTTTTAAACTGCTTGGCAAAATGTTAAATAGTCGGGCTACTCTTACGAGGAATAATCGATCCATAAGCGGTGTTACCTTTGGAATAATTAACTGTCTGTTGCGAATTGAGTGACTGAAAACAAATGAATTAGCTAGGAACAAAGGAGATTGAAGTTTGTATATCTTGTAAAAAAAATATAGCAACCGAAGGTGCACAAATTCCACAAAGGAACAGCCTAAAAAGTCATTCACAAACGGCGATATGTGAGCATACGGTTTAACAGAATATACATAGCGCATAACTCTATGAAGCACTGTCTTTATAATATTCATATTACTTTGAGTAGTTCCTGTATATACCTCTAGGCAGTACAAAATATTTGGCATAATTAAGCCATGAACCAGTTTTGTTTTTACCCAACGAGGTAAAACTAAATTGGTGTTGTATAGTTGACGAAGTGTGAAACTAATACGTGAAGCAATACTGCGAATATGCTGCTCAAAGCAACATTTGTTATCCAGTAGTATTCCCAAACACGTAATACTCTGAACGAATTCTATAGACGTACCATTGTATTGCAAATCTAGGTTGATAGAAGATGATGATGAAAACAGTATTGCCTTTGTTTTAGAAGGATTAATACTAAGCTTGTTAGAGGACATCCATACGCTCAATAATTTTAAAACATAATTAGTTTTTGCTTGTAAAACATCCAAATACTGGATTTCTCCGCAAAATAATAGCTGAACATCATCAGCAAAAGAGTATGGTGTACACCAATCGCCTAGACTTTTAAAAAGGTCATTAATAAACAGCACAAACAAAATTGGACCAAGAACAGAGCCCTGAGGGACCCCACTCCTAACAGACAAAACAGACGATGCGACTCCATTGACACGAACAAACTGCTTTCTACCACATAAATAAGAAAGCATTAAACTACAGGCACTTTTCCCAAGTCCATAATCTTTATGCAATTTATTTATCAAAATTCCATAATCTACCCTATCGAAGGCTTTTTCTAAATCCAAAGACAAAACCATACACATTCTTTGATCATGAGTATTCTTCCTTATTGAGTCAGTAAGGCCAATTAAAAGAGCAGAGGTACTCCTGTCGTTCCGGAAACCACATTGGCAATCATTAAGCAGCGATTTACTCTCAATATGGTCTAACAACTGCCGCTTAAGAATATTTTCCACAACTTTTGACAGGATGGGAAGCAAAGAAATGGGTCTTAAGTTGTCAGTAGAATTCGAGCTTGACTTCTTTTGAATTGGTGTCACTATGGCTACTTTCCAATCATTAGGAAAGCAGGAAGTCATTATTATAGTGTTCACTAAATGAAGAAAGTGATTTGATATAAACGGAAATACTACTTTCAGAAATTTAAGAGATATCTCATCACAACCAGAGGCGTTAGACTTGATTGACATAAAAGCCTGTATCAAGTCATTAGAGGAGACGTTATAAAAAGAAAACCCATCTTCCCCAATAATTTGGTTAAAAAAACTCCTCATTTCTTCGAACACTGTTGGCAAACAGATGGTTGTATACCGCTCAGAATTGTCCTCATACGTTCCACTAAAGACACTGTGGCAACATGGCCGGTTATACCGAAAGAAAAACGCAATCATTTGCTTCGATGTTCATCTTCCACTAGCAACTTTTGTTGGATTTGGCTCGTCTTGAAAGACCCATACGATCGATTGATCATAGATCCATGATTCGTCATTTGTGACAATGTTATAAACTACCTTTAAGCTACCGCAGTTATACTTTTTCAACATATCTTTGCACCAATCCATACGAGCCTTTATTTTGAGCATTCTTCAAATTAGGTGGGATCCAACGAGATCAAATTTTTTTCACGGCCAAATGAACATGCAATATCTTATTGATGCTTGTCATACTAATGCCCAAGGATGCCTCAATCTCACCTTATCACTGTGGCTGAAATTTTGATTTCGTTGGCCAAAAGGGCAATTTTTTTGTCACCGATTTTTAAAATTTTTACCCCTTTTTGTAGCTTATCTATACAGATTAAGGTAGCCAAAAAATTAGGTTAATCCATTGCTAATTGTGGGCGTGGCATGCTGTCAAACTCAACTGTTTTTTTTAATTTCAGAAAAAAGTTACTAAATGGTTACTACTCTTAAGCTATCATCGATAATGGCCTGCGGTCTTTTTTATAATGTTGGTAGGATTATAGTCTTTTGTTGTTGTAAGTGGTCACAGCTATAGCGTTTAATTTTAGGGGCTTTATGAAATATTTATGAAACTACTGTATTTTTCTCAAATTTAAACTTTAGTGGAATTGAACTTCTAGGGAACAAAATGGAACAAGAAACGTGTACCACCCGGAGAACGGTGAAAGTGTCTTCTTTAACCCTATATATACTTTTGTACCCGCGACGGCCCGCGGGTAAAATACTTTTTTCATTTTAATGAAATTACTCTAAAAAAATTCAAATTACGATAATTTAAAGAGCCATATAAGTACTCGTGTACAATGGTGTATTAAATATGTGCTTTAGGTATTTTATAGCTTATAATGAAATAATTAAATATAATACCTACGAAAGGGTTTTATGGCTTTGTTTTGATCAACAACAAAATAAGTAATAAAATTATCCCAATTGGTTCTACAGTAGACATATTTCTAAATTTATCTGTTATCAAATTTTAGGGTCAACCAAATTCATAAAAAATTTTATAAGTTTGTCAATAATCGCAACATTAAACCACTAAAGATAAATAACAACCCCATATTGGCAAAATACTAATTACTTTTACCTGATATTAAGGTCTTGGTAATAAGTGCAGTTTTGTTCAATTTAAGTACTACCTGCTATGAAATTAAATATCAATGTGTGAATATCATGTATCTAAAAATCTATACAATTACGCATTCGATTAGTGTTTACTCAGTAATAAGTTAATCCTTTAAGTGTACGGACGTATGTTCGCAAGTGATAAAACATAACAGACGCAAATAAGAATATTCAGAAAAATATGGAGAGCTTCAGTTATAAAGAACTGGTCAAAGAGTATTTTAGAAACAAAAACCAGGAAGATATTCATAGTTACGTTAAAATAAAATTAAACTTAAATTCGTGTAGCACCGAAATAAAAGAACAAATATCTAATTTCGTCAAAGCACTAAAGAAACGCTACAAAGAAGTTTGCTACAGCCCAATAAGCACATCGGATCCGAATCTGATCCGAATCGGATCCGACTTCTCTGATTTGGTTTCGAGAACGGGTCCGAGGTCGGACACGAGAACGGGAGCAATTCCCTCTTCGATATCGGACCGAGAATTGAGTCCGATTTCGAAATGATATCGGACCCGAACTCAAAACGATGTCGGATCCAACATCGAAGTGAGTTCGGATCCGATTTAGATATGAGTTCGGACCCGAACTCAAAACGATGTCGGATCCGAAAACGAAATGAATTCTGATCCGTTGCCGAAACGATTTTTGATCCTGCATAATTTAGCATAAAATAATAAGGCGGAACAAATTCAATTTATATTAAATTTTAATGTCATATTACTTTTCACCTAATTGTTGCTTATTTCACCACATATATACTAAGTAATAAATTCAAAATAATAAATAAATTCATTAATAAATATAAAAATAAAACTCCAAATTTTTACCGCAAACCTGAATCGAAAGCGGAGTCCGACATCTCGTACTCAAATCGGATCCGAATCGGAACAGAGAAAGCGGAGTCTGTCATATCGGACTCAAATCGGATCCGAATCGGTACAGAGAAAGCGGAGTCCGACATCTCGGACTCAAATCGGATCCGAATCGGAACAGAGAAAGCGGAGTCTGTCATATCGGACTCAAATCGGATCCGAATCGGAACAGAGAAAGCGGAGTCCGACATCTCGGACTCAAATCGGATCCGAATCGGAACAGAGAAAGCGGAGTCCGTCATATCGGACTCAAATCGGATCCGAATCGGAACAGAGAAAGCGGAGTCCGACATCTCGGACTCAAATCGGATCCGAATCGGAACAGAGAAAGCGGAGTCCGTCATATCGGACTCAAATCGGATCCGAATCGGATCCGAGTCCGACTTTGTGCTTATTGGGAGTAAACAATAGTTTTATATAAAAAGTGCAAACTGGTTAGAAGGCCAACTTACTGTCGCTGCAGAAACAGCATAGTAAGATAAGGCTGGAAGACCACGCAAATCATTGGACAACTGCAGCGATAGATCTAAGAGGCGGAATCTTAAAGATGTTGACGATGAAATTGGTTGTACAAATATAAAAGAATCTTTCCTACATCAATTACGATCACAGAACCAATTTACAAAAGTGGATATCATTGAAAAAGTTGTTAAAGCTAGTCCAGTGAGAACAAAACGAATTCTTAAAAGTATACCAACTCCGAGCGATGCAAAATAGTTCAACAAATGAGGAGGCATTAGCATTATTTCTGGATTTGAAATTAACAAAACAGCAATACATTCAGCTCAGATTGCGTGCGATTGAAAAGGGCTCAAATTTGTATCCAGCATATCATCACATAACCGCTGCTAAAATGGACTGTTTGCCATCAAAGGACACTATTACAATCACACCAATTTCGGCAGAGTTACAACTACAATCTCTACTTGATCACACAGCCAAACGCTTGCTACGAGTACAATCAATAACAGGAAGTGAGTTAAAGAAATATGGAAACGCAAACTTTGTGTTTCCATATTTCTTTGGTTCTTCGGGACAAAAACAATACAAACAAGTTGTATGTGGAAATAAGGGTCAGGTAATACAAATGATGGCAATACCGCAAGAAGTTTCTTTTCAGATCCAGAAACAGTATCTGAAATAAGACTTGGACTTAAGCCTTATTTTCAGATTTAAAATAATCCTAGAAGTACTTGCGTGCAATGACGAAATTGACTCTAGAAAATTTGGAGATTATGCAAAGGAAACTGCAAAATTATATACAGCCAACTACCGATGGAGAAATATGTTTGCAATAGTTCACAAAATCCTTTACCATGGAAAAGATGTCATTAAATATCATTTGGTGCCACTTGGAGAACTATCAGAGGAGGCTCAAGGAACAAGGATTACAGATTTTATAGAGAGCACAATACTAGAAAAATTTCACCAAATTCCACAAATGAAGATCTATTTAATATATTATTCGCACGTCAGATCCGTTTATCTCCAGTAATCGCAATCAATGGAAAGTGGAACATCGGGATTTAGATGAAGAAGCCAAAAACTACTAAAGAACAGAAATATCACAGAACAAAATATGGAATATTTGCAAACAATATTTGAGTCAAATGAATAATAATTATAATTGCATTTCATTGAAAAAATAATAATAAACAGAACCTACCATTGTTACAAATTAATTACTAAAATCTATTTAGTTTTTATTTTAAAAATGTGTTTTTTTTCAAATTTGACAGCAAAAAATAATAAATTGTTCTGTAGTTAATAGCAAGATTTTAATATAATATTATTAACGTTTTTTTTTTTAGTATAAATATTCTTTGAGTGTAACCAAATTTGCAAATTTGACAGCAAAAAATGTTTAATTTTGCTGTAATAATAGCAAAATCTCCAGTTGATTTTACTATTTTTTTGAGTCTAAAAAATTAAATTAACATTAAAAAACTTCCATTATTACAAAAAATATTTATAATTTTTGTTAAAATCCAAATATTAATTTTTTTTTAATAAATAAAAAATAATGAAACCATATTTCACTCTCAAAGTTAAAAAAATCAAAAGTTCAACTTTGACCTAGAATTTCTTAATAAGTCCTCAATCAATTTAAATGTAATTAAGATTTTAAAAATAAATAATTTTTTTGTTTTATATGACCCTTCCGATTTTAGATACAACCGATGTTGAACATCATACAAAAAAGATGAACAAATGGGTACCAAAAAAATTATTTATTTTTAAAATCTGAGAAATAAAACAAACGAGCTAAACATCTGGGTAAATTTTTAAACCGGCCTATGAGTCCACTGGGCCCAAAAACTTGGTTTCATCTGGCTTTTCTGCGCATCTATTAGAGCAGAGTATTGTATAAGTATAGTCGCCCAATGTTAGCTTTTTTACTTCTAATTGTTCTGCGTTTTTTTCTTTAATTTCGAGGTTTTATTTAAAAGAAATAGAATTATTTTTTAGATAAGTTGAAACATAGTAGACTATCGACATCTGCAGCTTAATTATTTTAAACTTACCATCCAACATGCCTTCATTAGGCAGGAATATAAATCACCCCATATACTCATTACAGTAACTGTTTTGGGCATTTTTTTGCTAGTGTCGATATCCTCATTGTACCGCAATCGAATCTCGCAATTTATATTTAATATTAATTAATAATCTCTTCACGTATTTGTAATATTCTTAAATTTGTATTTAAGCTGTAAGGAATGTGGACAAACGCTAAATGATTATCAATCACTTCGCAACCATCTTTTATAAAGCATCAAAAAGATGAGGATAAAATATTTGAATGCACTGAATGTCCCAAAAAATTTGCCAAAAAATATCTCCTCGAACAACATAGAACGTTTAAACATAAAGAACGTTTTAAGCAGTGTAAAACGTGTAATCGGAGGTAAAAACTATTTGGTATAATTTTCAAAATGATAAAATAAATGTTAAGTTTTTATTTTTACAGATATAAAACATTGGACGAGTTAAAGGAACATAATAAGGAACCATGTAGTGGAGGCAGAATGTGCGACATTTGTGCCAAAGTTATATTTGGCCCAGGAGCGTTTAAGCGACATCAATTAGACCATGATGAGAGCCAGGCACATAAAGTCCAGTGCGATATGTGTGGTTCGTGGCACAAAGATAAATATGCTTTACGAAAACATAAAAAACGACACCTGGAACCCAAAACACCGCATGTCTGCGATATATGCCAAAAAGTGTCACCTAGCCGAGATGCGATGGAGTGTCATAAAAAGTATGCACATCGATCGGATCGAACATTTGAGTGTGAATTTTGTCAAAAATCGTTTAAACGACCACGATCACTAAGAGAGCATATGAGTACACATACGGGTGCGTCTTTGTACACCTGTCCGCATTGTCCAAAGACATTTAATTCAAACGCTAATATGCATTCACATCGCAAAAACGTACATCCTGTGGAATTTGAAGAAGCCCGAAAACGTCGTCAGAGAGTTGTTTACATGGGTAATCAAACGTCAATGACTAAAGATTTAAAATCACAATTAAATGTTGTTACTGCGGATAATGTGGAATCCGATTTGTCACAGATAAAGATGAGTGATCCGATACCAGTATATAACATAAACTAATAAATTTAACCTTCTTTTTCAAATTGAATGTGATTGTTTTAATACTTGCCTGCAATGAGGTGAATAAGATCTATCACTAAGATATTTTTAATTCAGCCTATAGACTTTAGATATTTACTTTAAATTGTAATTTAAAAATAAATAAATAATAAATTTAGAAATACGTAATAAATTTGGTAAGAACATCTATATATTTTCAGCGGCAGATTTCCCACCATTTAGTATTTGCGAGCCAGCGACTTTGAGTAAAAGATTGTTGTCTTCGCAATGTAAAAGTTTCTGTATTAACTGCATAAGTATATAAAATTGTCAGAGTACATAAAAATTGTTTAGTTCCTAGCTCACTAGTCCCTGAGAAGTTGCTCGCTTGTTTCTTATGGGATGTTGTGGAAATTAAGTAAGTTTATTTTGAATGCACACAATTAAGCAAACTTTTAAATTATTGTGTTAGAACCTTTAGTAAAGATAATTTATCAAAAACAAAAATTTTATATCTTGCTTGGTTTTCAGGATATGCGCTAATCAGAGGCAGAATGTTGACTTTGAAAAAAGAAATTTATGGCCCATAACCCGGGAAATATGGGTCTCAGCTAAGAAAGTTATTAATAACGCTTTGCTTGTTGCAAGCTAAGTCGGCTGCACTGAATACAACTGCTCTAATCTAGCAATATAAAAAAAGTTTAGTTTTTATAATAACCAGACAATACTTAGAATGTCAGCTTCCATTGGACTAATGACGAACATAATTGGAAAAAAAAGAAATTTGACAATAAAACATTTCAAGTCTATCGATTTGGAAAACTTGTTTCCAAATAGCCTTTTCATACCTCTAGACCATCTGTAAGATACTTTACAATTTTCAGGACGATAAGATTATTATTATGGCTGTTATAACGGTTTCTTTAAAAAGGGGCATGGCACCGCCCATTTTTTTCAACATATATTTTTTTGCGTCATTTCCGTGGAATAAATATATCAAACCTCATACAAGCCACATATTACATCTAGTCTTGATAGCGTTTTGAAGAACCAAGTTTTGTGGATAAAGAACGAACGCTATTGAATTGGAGAGATCGGTTTAGTTTCGGATGTAGCTTCCTAACGTATGTTCCACTGATTTTTCAATCTTGATGAAATTTTCCACAGTTTATTACGATCGTTACCAGCTCATAAAAATGGATAATATCAGTTGACGTGTTGATATACCATACCAGTATAAAGGTGATAAGATAACACCGCTCTAGAAAACCTATTTTAATTTCGATTTTGATTAAATTTAGTTTGGTATATGGTTGATTCTGAGATTATGGGCCACTAAAATATATTATACTTTATTATTTACTACACAATAAATCTTTATAGGACCTTTAAAGTCTTTAAAATTGTTTTTTAAAAAAAATTATTTGTTCCTAGCACTACTTTCAATTGAAATTTTTCTCAATTTTTTACAAAAATAATTATTATTTATTTAATAAAACCAGTCCATAGTAATAAATAGTATTCAATTAATTTTGTTGCTATTAATGATTATTATTTTTTATTCAATTTATATTTTTATGGATGTTTATTTTCTGTCCCAGAAAATATACAGTGTTCCCCTGTAAAGTCTAATATTCGCTAAAATTCAAATTGCCAAACCTATCCTGATTTCAAGCAACTCAAATATGATTAAAAATTACTTGAAATGGGTGCACATCTAATAGTTTTTCGTCAACAGTTACTCTTTTCGAACGTTTACACTTAAGTTGGTCATTCCCCTGTGTTGTTTTTTAAAAAGATAATTAATACTTTCTATAATTTTGTATGTGTTTTTTGCAAGTATAAACTTCCAGCTCAAGTCAATTTTGTAAGGGTAAGTACTTAAATTAACATTTCAGGGGGTTTTGTAGAAATCCATCATTCCCCTGCCATAATTTTCACAGGGGAATGACGATTAACTGATTTTTTTTCTTTTATTATTTTTACAAAAGAACTGAATTAAAATGAATTTGTTGATTTTAAAGAAAAAATACTATATATTTCTTCGACATTCCTCTGTTCAATGAGTCATTACCCCGGAGGTTATATTTTTAAATTGTTACATGATTCCGTTAAAAATTAAAATTTTGATGTGTACATTTTACCTGAATTAAATATTAAATTCTGCAAAGAAATCGAATGCCAAAAATGATGTCGAATTTGGCCCATAATCTCAGAATCACCCATATGACGATTATTTTTCTCAGGACGGACTATAGGACGAAAATTCGGCGTATTAAAACATGAATATATGGGTACAAAAAACAGCAAAATGTTATTACAAATTCAAAAATGACATTAGTTTTGAAATCTGGGTAAAAATAGAAATGGGCCCTTTCGAACCATGCGTCTGTCCCTTATCTCAAACAAAACGTTAAAATGACTATATTGGAATTCATAGCAAAATTTGCTTTAATTTGAGTATCCATTTTGACTACACGGACGTTTTTTAGGCCACATGATGTAAACTGTGCAGCAACTATTCTATTTTACGTAGGTACATACGTGTGAAGTGCGTACCTACTAACATTACCTGTTAAAAAAATAAAATATTTGAAGACAATAATCGAAAAAGTATCATTTTTACCGAGGTACATTTAATCCCTTAAAGGAAAAAATTGTTCCCTCCCTGGGCCGAAAAAGCCCATTTACATTTCCAAACAGCTTATGACCAACTCATCATGCAAAATGTCAGGATTCTAGGTTGGTTCGTTTGACCGCTACCGTGCTCTAAACAGACACGTCTAGGGACGAACTTGGCTAGATTGTCTTGGAATTTTATGACTATAATTTTTTATAGGGTTTCAGATCGTTATTTCGTGGTGTTTTAACTTTAACAAATTAAGTATACCACACACTCTTCGGTGGTGTGCACTAAATGACGAAGAAATAGGCCGCCGCCTTTATAAAGTGCAGCCACAACACCGCCGTCAACTTCTTATCGGCTTTTATGTTCCATCTCAAAAGAAATTAATTTGACGATTTTGTTCCAAAATTTGGCGACTTTTTTAAACGCGGTTAGTAAGCACTGGCCAGCAAAAAAGGAAAATACAAGAAAAAAACAATAAAATAAATTTAAGAGCTTAAAAAGTAACTATGTTAAAACACGAATTAGTTATTTAAAAATATTTTAATAGAGTATAATAGTATAGTTAAGACAACTTTTAATGTAAAAGTGGTGCAAAACACAAAAGAATCATTAAAGGGCGATCCGTCCGTCATAGAGAATACATTGTTGTTTGGGCTGTGGTGGAGTGGAAGTGGATCAAAGATATTGGACAAATTCTATCAACAATAAGACTGAAAAAGTGGTGCTAAATTTCCACGAAAAGCATATATTCCATTCAAAGTTGGTGCAATAGTTGGTAAGGAGATTTTCGAAAGTTGTTGGAATGATGTATGATGACCTTCACCCCGTTTTTCATTGTTTGTCTTTTAGGCTGAACTGCAGATTAGTGGCATAACATTTTAAATTGCTTCAAAATTTTCCACTGGTACAATATATGTAAACATTTCCCTCATGACGGGTCTTTTAATCTTGGATATATAATCTGATTTATTTTCGTTGTTTTTTTTTGAATCGGATCAAAGTCGTAAAACCTTTGGAAAATTAATTTTTGAGCGATGAGTAATGTTTTCAGACTCCGTATTCATTAACTGGATATAGGGAGACATGTCATCATATCCCACTATTAGATTGGATTTTTTGTTATTATCAGGTGTGTGATGGCATACACTTTCTATAGTAAGCAGAATATACATCTATGTATAAAGGGTGGTGCATTCAATGGTTTAATTTTAAATCCTACTTTGACATCTCCATAGAACGTATTTAAACATCGTTTGGAAATCGTTGGCAATTATAGAAAAAAAACACCTGCTTCGTTATCGTTTCTCAGATTGGGCCCAAGATAAGCTTGAAATGGACAACGACTCTGCTCAAAAACGGCATAACCGTCGAGATGGCATTTCCATCCTTAAAAAAGTGACAGCTTGTTGCGGATTTTGGGCCGGTGTCACCATTGGAGTATTTTCTTTGAAAGTGCTGCTAAAAACGTCATTTTGGCAAGCAATGATCGCTACATGATTCATTATTTGTGGCCGAAGATTGAAGACATGGTCTTGGGCGAACTTTGGTTTCAGTAGGATAGATAGACATGGCACACAGCCTACACCACAATCGGTTTTATGCCCGCCAAGTTCAGCAGTCGTGTTATCAGCAGTTATTTTTTAGTGTGGGGATAATTCTATGCCACAAAGGTTTTTGGAAATTGGGTTATTAAGACGCGCTACTGCAAGGTAGGCAGCCACATGAATACTATTCTGTTCCATAAATAATAGCAATTTTTTCTCTCACGAAAGATTTCTCTTTAAAAAGATTGTTACAAAAGGACCACCCTGTAAAATTGATTTGTATAATTCAGGATATATCAAATTATAGAACATACAGTGGAAAGAAGTTCACTTCTCCTAATAACTAGAAACATCAACTTCAGAGATATGTATGTATGATCGCTACATACGTACATATTTCCTTTAACATCGCCTTAAATTTTAAACGGGGAACTTCTTTTAGATCAGATCTTTGCGATCAAAGATCGGAACCTATCATTAAACTGACGGCACCGAACGGCAAATGTATTTTAAACAAGTTTTCACGGCTTAGGGATAAATCTCTTTCTCGTTGAGTTTTTGGCAATTGTGGGGCTGCACTTCCGTCACTGTAATTTTATATAAGTTTTATGATCATTAGATAACTTCTAAAATTGTGCAACCCGTAAGTTCACAAATATATTTAAAGCTTACTTTTTTTTGGGAACACATTTTTGATGGGAAAAATCAAATGAGGTCCATAAATGAGAATTACATCCCGGTGTTATAGTGCGCTCATACTTTTGAGTTTTTGAGAATGTAATAGATAAAACATATCCATTGAAAAATAAATCTGTTCGCCTCTTTTGGTTAATGGTCCTGTTCAAATCTGCAGTATCAAATGTTTCACAAGTCGGTTTATAATTTACTGACCAAACTTGCTAACAGTTGTGTTGTCTCTTAAGCTTATTTACGTTTCTAAATTTAGTTTTTGGTATAGACCAGATTTTCTTTCATTTCATTTACTTTTAAATGACAAAAACAAAGATAACCTAATTTAAAATTAAAGAAAAAATTATTTATTTCTAAATCCAATCCAATAAAAAAATCGATTCTGAAAACGTTATTCATTGAAGGTGTATTCAAAAGCCACCCAGACAAGTCTTTTTTCTCGATTAGATAAGATTGTATATCTTAACCCGAAATGAACATTCAGAGAATGTTTTGCTATCTAATAAACATTCTAAAGCCGAATTAAATACAAAAATTAGTTATACCACTAAGTTGCAGTTGTTCCGCTTTTTATAGTATGTTTACTTTAAGGATATATTTATTATTTTGTCGGTATTAGATTGTAATTATTATTACAAATATGCGTTGGACAGTTCATTTGGATGGTGGTCCACGACGAGTTAATCATGCTGCTGTTTGCGTTGGCGATTTTATTTACTCCTTCGGTGGGTATTGCACGGGCGATGACTACCGTTTTAGTGAATCCATTGACGTTCATGTTTTAAACACCCAAACACTGAGGTGGACATTACTACCACAGAGAAGAGATGAAAATGGAACCATATTAAAATACCCCGATGTTCCATTCCAAAGGTAGGTAATGTAGCAAATAATAAGAACTAAAATTTTTCATATTTACTATTTTTTAGATATGGTCATACAGCAGTTGCTCACAAAGATAAAATATATATATGGGGTGGTCGTAACGACGAAAGTCTATGCAATTTTCTATATTGTTTCGACCCAAAAACATTAAGCTGGTCAAGACCATTTGTCACTGGACCTATACCTGGTGCTCGAGATGGTCACTCAGCGTGTGTCATCGACAATTGTATGTACATATTCGGAGGATTTGTGGAAGAAATCAATGAATTTTCTTGTGATGTCCATGCCTTAAACTTTGAGAGAATGAAGTGGCACTATATACAAACATTTGGAGTTCTACCGTCTTTCCGCGATTTTCACACAGCCGAACACATTCATGGACGCATGTATATATTTGGTGGCCGAGGAGATAAACATAGTCCCCTTCATAGTCAGGAAGAAATGTATTGTCCTGAAATTGTTTATCTAGACCTCAAAACAAAAGTCTGGCATCGACCTTCAACAACCGGAAAAGTGCCGGTGGGTCGTAGGAGCCATTCTATGTGTAAGTGGTAAAGGAAATGTATAAACAAAAATATGTAATGTTATTCCTCTCTTATTGCAGTTATTTATGATAATCTTATATATGTTTTCGGAGGTTACAATGGTCTATTGGATCAGCATTTTAATGATTTATATACATTCGATCCGAAAGCTAATTGCTGGAATCTTGTTAAACCGCATGGAAAACCACCAACTCCGCGGCGTCGGCAAGTAGGAATAATTAAAGGCCAGCGCTTATTTCTCTTTGGTGGTACTAGGTAAGTTTGTTTTAAAGAGCTTATATGTACAAAAACATCTACAGAATATATTGTCCTTGGGCGGGAATGAAATTTAGAGCCAAAATCTACGAAATCTATGAACAAAAATAATATTAACAATCTAAATTGTTGGGCTGATAATAAAGTTCGTTTTTCTATATTAATTAAATAAGGCAAATGAAGATTTTTTAATCAAACCCGCTTTCCAACAAGTCGATTTGAATCAGTTTTGAATTCATTTTAAATTATAGCAGTTTTCCTACAAATCTTGTATTGACAACTACAAGTTCTTATTTGGAATAATACTTTTATGGTTTGATTTGGGATTCCTAAATTTCTTTTAAAGATCTGGTATTTGTTCTTGTTGCATGTGCGTTATCAAGGCAGAGATTAATATACAGAGTATTTAATCTAGTGGTTTCAATTTAAATCCGCTCAAAATCTTGACAGAATGTCAGTACCATATCTCCGCGAAACAAAATGAATTGCTATACGCTTGAGAAACGTTGACCAACTCGCTAATGCAATAACTCAACAAACATAAAAAAGTGCTGTTTACAGAAAACTATTTACATACATTATAAGTTTAGCGATCTCGGTTATTTCTCGCTCATAGCATTTCGCGTATAACTTTGTTTATTATAAACTCCAAGCTTTCATATCAAATGGTTTTTGTATGATGCTTAGACTTGTTCAGGTCTTTTAGACACAGAAAATTTCTACATTATTTTTAAAGTTTTTGCCTTAGCGACCACTTACTCGCATAATAACCGACCAACAAAAAACAGGACCCTTTTATACAAAATTTTTCGAAAATTTCCACTTTCTCTTTTAATAAGCGAGTACCAATCGAACATGCCTTATATTATCTACGACAGGCCTTTTATTAAATTCATTGCTACAATTGTACAATTTGTAGACATGTGAAGGTACGATGTGTTTCTTTTGTTTGCTTTTTTGAAAAAAAACGAATAACATTTCTAAATTTGTTTTATTCCAATATGTTTATAAGTAATTGTTTAAATTCTCATTTGTCCAATAGAATACTATTTGCTAAAATATATAACTGAATATATGAACCTGTTACAGCTTATGCTGGCGTACCACAAGGCTATTACCTTGTTCCATCTTTATTTTTGCTATTTATCAGTGATATTCCCTCAATATATAAATTTTGTAGTCTTATTATAAGCTGATGATTTGAAATTATACAGTGGTCACAAAAATTATTCATACACCCATCAATATTTGAAAACAAATCGTAATACATCCAAAACGCAAAAATTTTTCGGGTTTTTTTTTAACAACACTTTTTTTTCGTTTATCTCTTTGATGGACAAGGAAAAGTGCAGTTATTTCATTTGTTCACAATAAAGTTCGAGAAAAACTTTAAAAAATACCAAGAAAGTTACACAAAAATTATTCAAACACCTTAGTACACATGATGTTGTGTGGCAAATATAAAGGCAATTTTTGGCTTTTTGATACTTATTTTGGTTTGCCGTAACAAGAAACACATTCTAACATACATATGTACATATTTGATCAATTTCGTGGCACTGGCACTCTTGCATTCGTCGGGGCTGCCCAAGATGAGTAGAAACAGCGATTTATCCATGGATTTAGAAAAATTAATACTAAAATCATATTTGGAGAAAAAGTCTCTGCGTGAAATTGGTAAAATAATTGGTCGATCACACGCCACCGTACAGAGTGTCATTAAAAATTACACAAATAGCGGTCAGTTATCATCAAAACACCATGAAGCGGGAAGACAAAAATTACTAACCAATCGAGAGGAGCGCAGTATAGTGTCATCAAAAAGCATCACAAATATGCCAAAATTTAGAAGAGACAAACCAAAAAAGGTTTGTTTGCAGAAAACCAGAATTTCGGATATAAATAAAAAGAAACGGCTTGAATTCGCCAAACAATATATTAATGAGCCAGATTCCTTCTGGAATATTGTCATCTTTAGTGATGAATCAAAATTTAACATATTTGGAGCGAATAGCGCACCAAAAGTTTGGCAAAAGCAAAATAATGAGATGTATGTAAGAAATATAATACCAACGGTAAAACACGGCGGTGGAAATATAATGGTATGGGTGTGCATGGCAGCAGCTGAAAGCCGGATCATAGCTTTTATAACAGCTAAAATGGACAAGTACATGTATTTGAACATTATAAAAGACAATTTATGCGAGAGCGCCGATAAATTTGATGCCATTTAATTTATTATTCCAACAGGACAACGACCAAAAACATTCATCGTCACTTGTCCGCAAATGGCTCCTATATAACTGCAAGCAGCTAAAAACATCTCCCCAGTCTCCGGATTTAAATCCAATAAAACACATTTGGGAGTTGCTGAAATCAGAAAACACCAAATAACCTCCAAGGAGTCTTTAAAAACTGCAATAGGCGTGGAGATCCTAGAAATAATAATAAACAAACGAGCTAAACAATAATAGAAATCATTATAAATGATATGGAAAAAAATTAAAAAAAAAATCGTTGTTTATTTTGATGTTCTTAGTAGGGACATAAATACTGTTACAACATTGAACACACCCATTTCAATAGTAGAACTGAACATACCCCGTTGATGTCATATGGGTTTTGAAAGCTAACCTCAATAGCGTTAGCCTTGAACGGGATTTTAAAGATGTTTCAACTTTCATCATGGAGTGGTCAGATAATGAGAACCAATTTCAATTCAATTGGTTTATTTATTGTAAGGATAATATTTTGTAGTGTACAATAACATACATTGATATAAACTTATTCAAAGAGATTAGTCTGACTGACTTTACAACTTAAATATATATACAAAATTTGTAATATTGTTATCCTAAATAATATAATATAAGTTAAGGAAAAAGTAAGCACCTCCAAAAATCAGTCAACATCGATTACATCGTCCGAAGAGCTGAATGAAAATGATTGAAATGTTTTCTCGAGATGTTCAGAGAAGGCTTAATAAATATTATAAACTTTTGCTACATTTTACTGTACATACTTAGTAGGGACATAAATACTGTTACAACATTGAACACACCCATTTCAATAGTAGAACTGAACATACCCCGTTAATGTCACATGGGTTTTGAAAGCTAACCTCAATAGCGTTAGTCTGTAACGGGATTTTAAAATTGTTTCAACTTCCATCATGGAGTCGTCAGATAATGAGAACCGTATCGCTGTAATAGCGCTTTTCAAGCGTATAATAAAAAAAAAAAACGATATTTTCAAAACGCTCCGACCACTAGGGTCGTCTACCGATGCATAAAACTGTTTGAGGAGACTGGAGATGTAAAAGACCGCCACCGGTCGGGCCGCCCACGCTCTGTTCGAACAACGCATGCCATCAAAGTCATCAAAGCCGTTAAATCAAGAATTCACAGAAATCCGCTCCGAAAACAGAAAATTATGGCCCGTGAGATGAATATCACGAAAAAGTCCATGAGTCGAATCATTAAAAAAGACTTGGGACTAGGGGCTTTCAAACGACGTACCGGACATTTATTGACTGCAGCTTTAAAAAAAATAGTATTGAAAAATGCAAACATCTTTTGGTGAAGCACGCTGCCAACTTGCACAGAAAAATTTTGTTTTGATGAAAACATTTTTACCGTTCAGGAAAAATTTAACAAGCAAAATTATAGTGTATGCGCGGTCATCTAAGGAAGCATCTGAACTGATCCCAAGGGTGGAAAAGATTCATCCATCACCCAGCTTCAGTCATGGTTTGGTGGGGCGTCTCTTACGATGGGGTCACTGATCTGCATTTCTGCGAACAAGGAGTCAAAACATCGGCCAAAGTCTACCCAGAAACCGTTTTGGAAGCTGTTGTGAAGCCTCTTAACAAATGATTTAAATATTGGGGCTTTGCAATCCAGTATTAGTTATTAGTAAATTCCTGGAATCTATCCTCGGTTATTTTCAAGTTGGAGTGGCAAGATTATTTTATTCCCTGTCAAATGAGATACAACCTTTTAACTCTTTCTGCGCCTCTTTTCGTTTTGTAACTCCTAAACTACCACTTCGGTATACGAGGGTTGTTATTTATATTTTGGGTCCTGACAATACTAGTTTTCCCAGATGCAAACTGGAACTTTCATTGGAAATTATGACACTTTTTAGCATAACTTAACTCAGAACGTTTTGTCATTTGAGGCCGAATTGTTTTCTTTACTGTGTGTTGAAAAATTCATCTCAGTCAAAAAATGGAATTATCCCGTGAACATTTTCGTGCGATGATTTTTTACGATTTTCGGCGTGGGTTTTCGAGACAAGAGTGTGTAAAAACCACTTGTTTCGACTTTTAGCGATGGTACCAAGAGTTCAGTCTCGGACGCCGTCCAGGATAAATTTCGTGAAGGACGTCCAAATTCGGTCACATTACCAGACACCATCGATGCTGTTCTTGAACTGATTAAGCAAGATCGACATGTGACATACCGTGAGATTGAGGCATCCTTGGGTATTAGGATGACAAGCACCATTAAGTGTTGAATGTTCATTTGGCCGTGAAAACAATTTGTTTAGTTGGCTCCCACACTATTTGACGAATGCTCAAAAAAAAGCTCGTATGGATTAGTGCAAAGAGATGTGGAAAAAGAATAACTGCGTTGTCACAGGTGACGAATCATGGCTCTATGCATATGAACCCAAAACAAAGTAGCAATCGACCGTACGGGTCCTTTAAACGAGCAAAATGCAACAAATGTTGTTCGTGGAAGAAGTATGTACATCTAAGCAAATGATTTCGTTTTTTTTCGGTATAACCGGCCATGTTGCCACAGTGCCTTTAGTTGAACGTAGGATGGTCAATTCTAAGTGGTATACAACTATAGGTTTGCAACAGTGTTCGAAGAAATGAGGAAAGACGTATCATTTTGCATTACGACAATGCGAACTCTCACACATCAGCTGAAACGATGAGCTATTTGACCACTCAAGTACAGCCCTGATTTGGCACCCAATGACTTCTTCTTATTCCCTAGCACCAAGAAAAAACTGCATGGTCAACCGTTTTTCACCGCCCGAAGCAGCTGTTTAAGCGTTCAAAAATCAATTTTGGAGGTGTCTCAATCGGAGTGGATGGAATAAGTGCTTCGAAAATTGGTTAGTGCTCATGCAAAAGTGTATTGATCTTAAAGGAGAATATTTCGAAAAACAATAAAACCATTTCCAATGATAAATTATTGTGTTTTTATTGCCGGACCCGAAATATTATCGTATTAATAATATATGTGTTACGAGTGCACTTTGTTGAGGATTTATCAATAAAATTTATATTTTATTTTGTGAAAATTCTTAACCATGTCTATGATATTTATTACTATTGGTGTCATGGTTAGTATAAACGACATCGAATAAAAAAAACATCGAACATTTTTTAGCGACAGGTTCTCCACTTCATAAATCATGTTAATTAAAGCTTCTCTAGAAAAGTATTAGCCTTTCTGGGCAGGTAATAACAGAATTATCGTGATTTGAGAGAAGACTTCTGTTTGTTCCATAATGTGAATGTAAGGGAATTAAGTTAGTCACCAATTAAGTATACTTTTGGGGAGTTTTAAACTATTTTTTCTCATAACTATAACACATACTCGTAACTATGTATGATGGTAATTATTTTACATCAGAACGCGTGAAAAGTTTTCTGTTATCTGCATATATATAAAATGCTCGTGTCACAATGTTAGTTACCTTACTCCTCCGAATCGGCTCTACCGATTTTTAATAAATTTTATATGCATATTCAGTAGGTCTAAGAATCGGCTACTATCTTTTTTGGTTGTTCACCCTTAACATTTTTTTTAATTTTTAGACAACATTTTTTGTTTTTATTTTTTTATAATGTGGCTTAAAAAATACATACATCGCTTCCCGTCATTCCGAAATCGAAGGCTGCCGATAAACTTATTGCATGCCTGAAATCGTCGCCTTTGTGGCGGCAAGTCAAGAAGTTGAAATTGACCCTGAACATGACAGTCGCGTTGCAGAACGACTCATCGTCTCTTGAATTCTCAAGACAATTGCTAGCGCTTGACAATGGCCAAATTCCTGTTGATCTTTCCACTGGATTGATATCGTTCCCGCAAAATTTTTTCAAGTTCCCATCGTCGAAGGAGGAACTCATCACCAAAGTGTTCCCGGCATTGCACAAAACTGTAAGGATCTTGATTGCATTATTGAACGGTCAATAAAAGCAGCGTGACCTACGAAAGTGAAGAGACAAACTATCCGACGGAATTTCTGAACTTTTAAACTCAATTATTATGCCGGGAATTCCGTCGCATAATTTACAACTGAAGGGCGAATCGATCATAATCATGTTGTGATATCCGAATCATCCGACATTGTGAAACGGTACGCAGTTGTCTGTCAATAAACTTATGAACAATGTTATTCAAGCGCCGGTCATCAAGGGCAAATTCAAAGGAGAGGAAGTCCTTACCCCACGAATTTCGACAATTCCAACAGATCTTCAATTTTAATTAAGCGGATTCAGTTCCCCTTTCAATTTGCTTTTGCGATGACAATCAATAAGTCGCAAGGTTAATCGTTGGAAGTCTCTGGGATTAATCTCGAATTTCCCTTTTTTTTTGCACGGTCAGCTGTAAGTTGCCTGTTCACGTGTTGAGAAACCATGTTTGTTGTTTATTTTTGCGCCGGAAAAAAAATCAAAAAACGATGTTTTCATAAAGCTCTCTACTGATTTCGATTCCATTCAAATGAATGACATTAAAATTTGAACTCTCTGTGTTTTATTATCACTCTGGAGTTTATCTGAAATCGTTCAATTGAGGCGAGTCGAAGTTCGTCGGGTCCGCTAGTATCCTATAAAATTATACAAGGTGGGAACGTCAATCAAATTAGTACGCGGTATAACTTGCTTACTTACTGGCATACTGTTTAATGCAGGCTCTGAACCGTTAATGCATTTTCTAAATAAACTTAAACTTGACTAAGAAATAAATACTTTACTCGCAAAAACGGTGGCCCAGAATTTTTTTTTTATTTTAGTGTTTGAATACAATTAGTCGATTATTTTGCTGGCAACTTTAATGGCTTTTCTTGAGCCTTAGAATAACATGATCTTATAAATTCAATTAAATACCCTCCTTTTAATAAACTATTGACATATATTTGAGTAAATATAAAATACCTTTGTTGAAAAAGGGGTTGCAATAAAATTGTTATTTATATACTTACATTTCTCTTTATATATTTCAGTCCTTATCCTCATGCAACAGCTCAAGAACAGACTTTTCTCATTGACAACAATGACACAAATGTATTAGATTTCGAGCCGACGTTGAAAACATTAGCAATATTAGCAGTAGTAGAGCATCGCATCGATACAACATGGTTGCCCAGAGAATTAAGGTAAATCTCCTACACAACAGATTAATATTTGGTAGAATGATTTTAAATATCCCTTTTTGCAGACTGGAAATAAAAGCCATGACACAACCAAACGGCATAAGTCGGGGCACTAACCATGCTGGTTGAAAAAAAAAAACAAAAAATTACACACAAAGTCATCACCAAAACGTTTTATACAAAAATAAAAATTAAATGTAATCATACATTTTAGGGGAAAATACTTTGACAAATCTAGAAGCGAAACACAATACAATTTACATGTATACTTTAAGCGTTGTAGGAATGGAAAAGTATTAGCTCTTAAAAGCGTACATATGTATTTTAATCTATGGGACTTGTCATGGCTGGCTGAATGTATAAATACCTCAACTTCGATGGATGGACATAGATGATACAAATACGCATATGTCTATATGGAGTGGGTGAAGAAGTATGACAAATCCTGTGGTTGTACACAGTTCTTAATTTTGATTTAGTGATTGCCGACATAAGATATTACTTGCATACAGCGATGGCAGCAAATCAAACACAGTGTTGTCTACGTTTCTATACGATTTCACCCTTAAACAGTTGTATTAATAATTCATTTAATATACAAAACTTCAAAAATAGCGCAATTACAAAAAAAAACTATCTTAAAACACAGCAATCCCTCCTCCTTTCTATAAGATAAAAACTGTATGTCAAATCGCTTTGAATTTTATTTCAACTATTCTGTACTGCCAACAATATAATTGTTTTATTACGATAGATCAAAATGATAGATCCTCTAAACCGAGTTCTTTAAAACGTTTGTCGTTTATCTTTTCTTGTTTGTATTTTCTTTTTATTTTTGTATAGTTTGAGTTCACAAAAAAGTATTTTAGAAAATTGTGTTATTATTATTATTTTTTTTATAATAAATAATGCAGTCATACAAGTTCAAATGGACAAATATTATTTTAAGGAAGAATAAAAAAGCTTACTTAGCTTTTTGAATGTAATACTTTTTCTATATGAACTATTTTAAAAAATTTACAATAGGTAAGTAATCTTGTATTATAAAAATTTAAATTTTCAAGCTTTCGTAAATTTGTAATTCCCTTACTAGGCCAATTGCAGCGTTTCTAACATTGTATTGCACTGTATAATAATCCTAATGGTACCCCTTACCACAAATTAGTTGTATTAAGTAGCATTTGGTATAAAATGAAGTAAATTACTTTCGATGATATGTAACGTTGTTGTGAGATGTGAGTTTTACGCATTTTTTTTTGACAAAAATGTAATTTTAGTTGTGCAAGTTAAACGTGGTCTAGGCATTAGTATGTAGAATCGCAAAATCCTATGTTTTGTTTTACATTAATGAAATTATTTTGAGTGAAGAAATTCGTTTTGAAGAGTTTTACTTTAATGAAATTATTTCGAGTGAAAAAAATCGTTTTGATGAGTTGCTTACGAATCTTCTCGTCGCTTCTTCTTAGGATGCTGCACCGTGTAACGCACACGATTTATCCTCGCTACTCGATCTAAGGGGTACTCGGGCGATTAATGGGCGACAGTAGCTGCGATTAAACTTATCATACTGGCGAATCGCCTGAGATTCTTCCGCAATCAAAAATGTTTGCAGGGCCGGTTTGTTTTTGAAAAAATTACATGTGTGTTTGAAAAAATTAAGAGCCATTTTAAAGGCTATTGTTGCTATTGTACTATTCTATTATCCAAACCAAAGACGAAAAATTGTACAAGATGAGCGATGTGCTTCTTTTTTGCAATCATGTTCAAAAACACACTTCAGTTACGAGTACGTTTAAATTCTTGGGGTTTGTTTTTCCACATTCGTTGGTACACAATCACAAGAACGCTAGAGTTGAAATTAAAATTCCAAAAACACAAAAAGCAGCATTCCTAAAATGATTTTTACTCAACTCTGTCTTCGATTTCTCGATAAATCTCAAATCGTCCATCTTGTACAAGTTATTGTCTTTGATCCAAACGTCCTACTTGTTGCATACAAAATGGTTAACTATAATTTTTCGACTTTCATACACTTTGAAAATAGGATGAACCGGCTATTTGCCATCAAATGTGGCTTTAATCAAGTCATTTGGAGGTAATATTTGAATTTTTTTTCAAAAATAGATTCAGGAGCTATTAACCCATTCCTGCTTAATGGGTATTTAAATACACAAGAAAGTGTTGATACGTAAATAATTTGAACGTGGGGCAGGTGAGCGATATCGCGATAATTTTTTTCAAAAAAAAGAGGAAAGATTGTGCTTAATTTAAGCTTTTAGCAGGATTTTTTGTTTTATCTTTTGTTTTTGCAGGCAAAACTCAGATTTTTTTTCGGAAAATGTTCCGGAAAAGTGCTGTCAAACATAGGAAATGGGTACAAATTAAAAACTTTACCGAAAAGCTTAAGTTGTCTAGTATGTAATGAAAAAAATCAGACAGCGATACGTCAACACACCTGGCCTCCAGATCCGGTCAAATGCAAATGGGTAATTTTATTAAGAAAACGTGGTACTTAAAAGAAGTAAATCACTTAGCCTAGCAATTTTCTTCTGATCTGGTGCAACACCGTTGTGATAATCCAGGAAGCAAGTAGCGGGATGCAAATTAACCTTGCACGGGTATTTTAATACCCATGTCATATCGCAGGTAAAAATTGAGTTTTTTTCTTTCAACTTCTATGGTCTTTTGGACAGGCAGTAACGGGTTAATATAAAAAATATTAGACTATAAAATTCGACATTTAATTTATATAAATATCAGCAGAAAACTCCTGAACCACAGTGCTGTTTGAAGGAAATACTCAGCTTAGTAAAAAACGCGATGGATTTTTATACATTACTCGTATATGCTTAACAAGCAATAGAGACTTGGCAAAATTAAAACTTTTTATCTAGCGGAAAATTCGATTAAATGCATTAACGGTAATTTGATGGTCATGATAGGACATATGAATAATTTAATGAAGCCTTCATGTCCCACGTGTTTCTAGGGGCACGCGATCTTGTGAAAACATTCTTAGCGTAGAAAAAAATGAATGCCAATGCACTAACAAAAAATAAGTACATACATACGTTTTTTTTAAGTTTGATAAAAATATTTTGTTGTCGAAAGAGTTAAAATTACTATAAAAATATTTTTGGCAACCTAATTTTAAGAGAGTTGCTATATACATATATTTCTGGCCTAGGCAACACTAAGTGTTGCTGGCGCCATCTGACATTTCCATTGGAAAGCTTGACATTTTTTAGCATAAACGTACTCCGAACGTTTTGACGTACGACCAACATTTGTGATGTTTACAGTAACTTGAAAAAATCAATTTGGGACAACTTTCGACGTGGATTATCACGACAAGAGTGCTTCGATGAACTTAAATCTTTGTATGGCGGTGAAGCACCATCCTATAGCACTGTGAAAAACTGGTTTAATGAATTCAATCGTGGCCGACGCTCGTCTAAAAACGGCCGTTGTGCCAGTGACATACTGTGAGATAGAGGCATCCTTGGGCATTTCTTCCACCAGCATACACTCGATATTGCATGAACACCTAGCCGTAAAAAAGGTTTATTCTCGTTGGATCCCGCACAATTTAACAATCGCTAAAAAAAAAAGCTCGTGTCGAAAGGTGCAAAGAAATTTTGAAAAAATACGATCGTGGTGCTTCAGAAGACGTTTATAAGAGTTATCGAGTTGTCAGGAAGGTAATTTTTAAAGACCCCATTGAATTCTGCTTCAAGGGTACTAAGTTCTTTGGCGAACGTTTAATTGAGATGTGTGTTAAAGCAGTGCACCCTTTCTGGTGTGCTTGTGAAGTTTATATACTAAAAAAATTACGTATAAAAAGTATATTTGTATAAGAAAATAAACCACCCACAAATGAATGTTCGCGTGGAAAACAATAATCGTACTTTAATTTTTTATGTGAAATAATAGACATGAACATTGTTTCATCAGGTGAAAAAAGGAAAGTGAAAAAGCTGTAAATTAACCAAAAACTATTTTCATAGCACTTTTACTAGTTTATTTTCAAATGGAGTTTGGCATATTTTTTTATTAAAAGGCGAGCTTAGTACGAGTACCAGACTTAAGGCTAAAGTGATTGAAACTTATTTGGAAAAAATGTTAGGCAACGATTGACTTCGACTATGAAGCTTATCAAATTTTGCAGCTATAACAAGAATTTACAGGCTGTTTAGGCACATGCATCATGTGCATCCATAAACAGTCAAGGATTTTAGTTTATAATAAAATGTAAGTGCCCATAAAGTTATAGCGTATGTAAGCGTCGTATGTACTAAATCTGTTCATCAGTTGTCAATACAACTTCTGTAGATATGTTTCAATGGGGTAACATGGTACAATAAACAGTTCGCTGTACTGTCAGTCACTTAAAAGAATGTGTCAAAAATAAATTTTTGTAAATGCTTGAGGAATATTGTAAATGTTTGATTTAGAAATAAAGCTATATAAATATAACTTGGTAGTTTAAATTTCTACGAGAAAAAAATGTGAATCAGCTGATAGCATAACTCTACCTTCTTCATTGTACCATGTGGAGTACAATGGAATCAGCTTGTTTTGTTTACTTTTTAATTGGTTGTTTAAGAAAAGTTGAGAGAGCACGTTGTATTTTAGATTGAATACATTTTTTGTGTTTGATCCAAATATTTTGACCAATTCTTTAGCATCTTATTCTGGCCTGATAATGTACGTACTTCTTCTTACTACTTCTACAACAACAACATAAACAAAATGGTAAAATAAGTAAGAATAAAATAAAATAGTACGTACGGAATCAGCCATTATGCAGTAAGTAACGAATAAAATGACATGTCTTATAAGAAATAACCGCATACAAAATTTTTTGCAAAACCTCGTACAATTACGAGAATTAAAAATATTAATTAGCCTTATTACGGTTGTCGAAGACGAAAATCGAGAGCAGTCGAAGTCGTTGTCGATTTCGATTATTTTTGGTATTACGTAACTTTTTCGACTCTTGTGATTTTGTAATAGATTGAAAAGTAAAAGATGTGCTATACTGTCAAAACAATGTTCACTTTTTACATAATTGTCCGCCAAAGGCAACATTGAAATTTTCTCAAGATAAAATAAAATAAATATAATAAAAAAAATATGTTAAGTTTGGGACATTTTTTTTCTTCGGATGGAGACGACGAGGCATACACAGAATGTGATATGAGTGCCTTGCGTAAGGAAATAAGACAGAATTCGGACATATTTGCAATGCCCAATTCAAAGTAAGTTTTGAAATTGAGAAATGAGTTAAAATTTATAATCCCTATCTGCACATAAGTTTCATTGGCCTTTTTAGATTGAATAAAGATGCTTTTAAATACGTCTTGGAAAACATATCGGGTAAATTGCAAGACCCAATAAAGTTACCAAAAAGGAGCTGGCAACGACTATAATGTTGGGCTTTCACAGTCTTCTGTAAGCAAAACTTTTACAGAATGCATTGATGCAATGCACAGTGAAATTTGTCCAAAATGGATATCGGTTAGAATGACGGAAGTGGAAAAGTTTGAAATTTTGTTATATTTATTTATTGTCGAATATAAAATGTCAAAAAAATGTGTTAAATTTCAAATTAGTTTACGGCGTGTTAGCGGATGAACCCAACGGCTAACAATTGTTGTCAATTAAATGCGGCGACGTCTCTAGTCGTATGGAAAAAATTTATCGACTGTTTTAGCCAACTTTGACAGTCGTTATGCTTCCGTGTTACGAAAATTGTAACAGATTGTGCATTTTCGACAACCGTAGTACCGTTTTCCAAAAAAATCGACATTCGACTACGTCTTCGACAACCGTAATAAGGCTGAATAACTTATTTTTGTTTTCTCTTTTGCAGGTTATTTAGGGTTTTATGGATATATGTGATGTACAGCAACGTGTCAAAATTATTCAATTTTCTTATTCTTCTGTCAAGACCATATCTCTACTCCACGAAATTACCGTCGTTATTTTAATGTCAGATCAAAATGATTGGGAACTAAGTCTCCCGTTTTGGAGAACAGGGATCAGTGTCAGAATTCTAGGCTCATATTTTATTTGAACTAAAGTTATACGGTTTAGTGGTTGATAAAGTAATCGGTCCATTTTTTTTGAAAATGAGGAATGCAATCAGATGCCACTAACAAGTCTCTGTATAGGACTATGATTAAATTTTTTTTTTGCGTATGGTTCCTGCAAGATGGATCGACATACAGCAAGAGCCGCACTTAATTTGTTCTTAACCTTTTTAGGTGAACTATTCAGTCTTATTTGGGCCACCCTGTATTTAAAATTGTTTATAATTGCTTATAATAAACATGTGGTATTTCTCTTATATGAATTAGTAATCTACAGTATGAACACACGACCCTCCCAAAATTTGGAAGTTTCTTTTATCGTCCATCGTCAAATGCGTTACGCTTTAATCACTTCCAGCTGATAATTGGAAGATAGTTTGAATTATAAAAGATCAATTTATTTTACAGTCGTCTTTAAATCATCCAGACGGCAATTGGAAGATTGTTTGTTGTTTACAACACCGGCCATATTAAACAACATTATACACTTCTGCCAATGTCGCAGTGACCGCAAAATAAAATTAGAATCCAAAGTAACTTCCAAGAAGGCACTAGGAAGTGACACTTTGTAGTTAAAACCCTCAAAGGGTTTTGCGTTCGTATGTGCCAGTTTTTATTTACAATTAAGTAACTTCACTTAATTGTAAATAAAAGCAGAATGCGTTAATCGATTTCTATGATCTATGTCGCATTTTGTTTATAGGTTATGTGACTTTACGTGAAAGTTATAAGACTCTACACGTTTTTCCGTTTGGGATTTATATGTTTTAAAAAAAAAAATTTTTTTGGCAAAATTTTCTTCATAAATTTATTTCTAATTGCAAAAATGTTGATTTGGTAGAGAAACATTATATTAATGGATTAAAGAAAATGTAATTATTAATTTTTCTCAATTTATTTCAGCAAAATCGAACTAGTCGTTCTCGAGTTATGTCAAACTACGTTTTGCCAACATTTTACAACTAAGCGAAAAAACATCAAGATAAGGAAAAAATGTAAAAGGTCATAAAAAACTGGCATATACGAACGCAAAACCCTTTGAGGGTTTTAATATACTGACCTAGAACCATCACCCTGACTTGGAATTTCTCACCCCCCAGACAATAACCCCAAAAATGTTCCACAGTGTAATTTGTGTTAAGCCTGATACTAATGTCGTTCATGCTAAAAACATTGATTGAAAGACTTTTATTTTTGTATAAAGTAATTAACATGTATAAGTATGTTAATAACATTACGTGATAGGTGTTGAAAAAACGAACACAGTGCTAGGCATATAATAAAAAAAATTTACAAAATATAAAATCATAATTTGTTTTATTTATGTCTTTTTTGCCGTTTTCGGTGTTGAAAATGTATCAAAAAACCGAGTTAAGGTAAATCGCATTTTTAGGTGCAGTAAACACGGTTCAGCAAACCATTATTCGAATTTAAATTGTTATTTATGTATGTCGACGATTTTAAGTTGCGATATGTTTTTATACGGGTGTGTATGTATACGAGTATACTTTTTCAACATCTCTTTGCACCAATCCATACGAGCCTTTTTTTTAACATTCGTCAAATTATGTGGGATCCAACGAAAACAATTTTTTTTTCACTTCTAAATGAACATGCAAATCTTATTGATGCTTGTCATACTAATGCCCAAGGATGCCTCAATCTCACGGTATGTCACATGTCGGTCTTGCTTAATCAGTTCACGCACAGCATCGAAGTGGCCTAAGTTGGACGTCCTTCACAAAATGTATCCTGGAGCGAAAGGCGTCCGAGACTAAATTCTTGGTCCCAGCGATTAACAGTGGTTTTTGACGGTGTTTCATCGCCAAAAGTCGAAAAAAGTTGATTTAAACACTCTTGTCTCGATAACCCACGCCGAAAATCGTAAAAAAATCATCACACAAATGTCCACGGGATAATTCCATATTTTGACTGAGATTTATATTTCAACTCACTGTAAATAAAACAATTCGCCCTCAAAATGACCAAACATTCTAAGTGAAGTTATGCTACAAAATATCAAAGTTTCCAATGGTTGTTCCAGTTTGTATCTAGGAACACTAGCATTGTCAGGACCCGAAATATAAATAGCAACCCTATTACACGCCACACACTATAGCTTTTTAGTAGTACAGTACACTCTCACAAATTAGAACCACTTTGTTGCAGCGGTGGTTCTAATTTTTGACGTTTATTTTCACAAAAATTTAAAAGGTAATAATGAAACTTGTTGAAAAAAAACTTTAGTTAACACAAAAAAGTATTTATTTATTAATATTTAATGCTTTTTAACATACTCGTTAAATTTATATACTTCATAGTCATCATAATCTAATTCGACCTAAGCTTGCTGCAACAATATAATTGCATCTCGGATTGAATAGAGTTTCAAAAGGTTTTCTACTTTACTTCCATCACCAACAAACTGAGTAAGTAACTTATTTTATGTACATTAGTTTGGTTAATTTCATAGGATTTTAGTCCATTAGCTGAACATTTGCCGACAGGAAATAGGCAATTATGTTTCGATCTTCACTTTAAAGAATCTGAATTACTGCGTGAGCGAAACAATTATGCGCAAACAGAAGGGCTTTTTGTGGAATATTATTATCTTCAAAGAACAAAACAAAAAAGCGTTAAATATTAAACTAAGAAAAACGAGTTTAATATAAATATCTTGTAAAACAGCTTGTCTCTTTTGCGTTTCCGATAACCAATGGCTTTAATTTGTGTGAGTAAAAATGAAATCCCTTTTTTTTGGAATTTTCTATCCTTGCGCCTTTTTTCACAAGCAGTGACGAATGTTTTATTTGGTACGAACTGAAAAAATGGCCCGCTTGTACTTCTACCGATGCATAAAACTGTTTGAGGAGACTGGAGATTTAAAGACCGCCACCGGTTGGGCCGCCCACGCTCTGTTTGAACGCTGCATGTCGTCAAAACCGTTCACATCAAGAATTCACAGATATCCGCTCCGAAAACAGAAAATCGTGGCCCGTGAGATGAATATCACGCAAAAGTCCATGAGTCAATTCATTAACAAAGACTTGGGGCTTTCAAACGACGTACCGGACATTTATTGACTGCAGCTTTATTAAAAAAAATAGGATTTAAAATGCAAACGTCTTTTGTTGAAGCACGCTAACTTGCACATAAAAATTTTGTTCACCGATGAAAAAGTTTTTACCGTTCCAGAAAAATTTAACAAGCAAAATGATAGAGTGTACGCGCGGTCATCTAAGGAAGCATCTGAACTGATCCCAAGGGCGGAAAAGGGTCATCACCCAGCTTCAGTCATGGTTTGGTGGGGTGTATCTTACGATGGGGTCACTGAACTGCATTTCTGCGAACAAAGAGTCAAAACATCGGCCAAAGTTTACCAAGAAACCGTTTTGGAAGCTGTTGTGAAGCCTCTTAACAATTCCCTGTTCCAAAACCAGCCCTATTCCAAAACCAGCCATGGCTGGATTCTGCGCCGGCCCATAAGGCTACAACTTCCCAGGCCAGGCTTCGAAACAATTTGTCGGCATTAATTTTCTCTGAAGAATGGCCCTCAGGCAGTCCAGATTTGAACCCATTGGATTAAAAATTGTGGACGGTTTTAGAGGACATGGTTTGTCACAAAATATACCCCAACATTGGATCTCTTAAGACTGCTTTGGTTCGAGCTGTGGCCAATTTTCCAATGGACGAGGTTCGTGCAGCTATTGACGATTGGCCAGTGCGACTTAAGGCGTGTGTAAAGGCAACTACTAAGTACTTATTGAAATAAAAGAACAGTTCGAATTTGTGAGCGTTCTAATGTGTGAGAGTCTACTGTATTTCGCTTTTATAATATAACATCTCTGCTAATATGTATATCACATGAAAATAAACTTTTACGCGAACAATTATTGGCCCGTAATGGTTTAATTGGTAGTAGAAGTTGAGCGTGTGTTGCAAACACAAAAATAACCACTTCTCATACCAACCAGAGCGGCGAATATTCGTTTATCTTCAACGTACATAATAATAACAAACAAAGCGTCTTTCTCTGGAAGACTCTCTTTTGTTTTTAATGAAGTGAATTGTTGTCAACAATAAAAACCAAAAGATAAAAAGACCTTTAAGTTGATAGTTGCGTTCTTATTAATTGTAAAGAAAGAAACATTACAGTTTTCTTAGAGGAAACAACTTGTCGCCAAGTGACCAGGAACAAATTGAATTGTGAATTGCTGGATAAATTGGAATAAAGAAGAAAGGCAGACCCGCGGACTGTCCATAGAATAAAGTGGTGAGGCATAGTCTATTTGTGGGAATACAGAGCACTGTGGTTTCTGTTGTTACTGATAAATCACAACCAACTTGCCATAAGCTCATAGATACATATGTATGTATATAAAAAAACATAAGATCAGCCAGAAATTCACACAATGGATTTAAAGCAAGGAATACTTGTTAAATGCGGAGGCTTCTCTACACAATTGGCTAATCATGTTGGAGATAAAATAGATGGAGACCCCTTATGGGGGTCACGTTTTGACTTGGAAAACCCGTCGGCGGTTATAAGGACACATCTGGACTTTTTGGAAAGTAAGTGGCGTGAGCTATCAACTTAGGATTGCTTAATATAGAAAGGGCGTATCTAGTTTTTTTTCGAAAACATATTACTTGCATAAACTACTTTTTATAATTTTTTTTCACAAAGTAAAATATAAAATAGATTTTAATATAGAATTTGGTGGCCAAGTTTTTCCAGTTCTTCTGTAAAGAAACGATAAATCAAGCTGCACCCCTCCTATATTAAGCCCTCGATACAATGCCTTTGTTTATCTTGAACATTGTTTGCAGATGGCGCTCAGATTATTCTGTCGAACACCTACCAGTCTAGTATAGAAGGGTTTATGAAACATTTAAAGCTTAGTAAAGAGCAGAGTATTGAACTGATACACACAAGTGTTAAACTAGCAAAAGAAGCCAAAAACCAATATTTACAAAGTGTTAAACAAAACAATGGTATCGCGGAGCCTGATTTGCCATTAGTTTTGGGTTCAGTCGGCCCCTACGGAGCTATGCTGCACGACGGTTCTGAGTATGATGGCTCGTACACTGATAAGGTTTCCAAGAAAGAAATACAGCAGTGGCACCGCAGCCGTTTAGAAGCATTACTGGCTGAAGGCGTTGATGGTTTGGCCGTAGAGACTATACCTTGTCAAATGGAAGCCGAAGCAGTTACTGAAATGCTACTCAGGGAATATCCAAATGTGAAATTTTGGATTTCATTTCAGTGCAAAGATGAATTACATCTGGCACATGGTGAAAATTTTGCAACTGCAGCCAAATCTATATGGGATATGATAAAAGAAGAAAATGCCCAGCATAGGATTTTCGGCATTGGTGTAAATTGTGTTAATCCAAAGGTGAGTAAATGTCATATATAATACATATATGTAGGTGTATCCAGGTTTCTACGAAAACATAACGCTATATGGCGGTATAATATTAGGTCCCACGAAAATACACCCCATTCCAAAAAGGAAATTTGGGGTGTAATTGTAATATGAAAATATACCCCACAAAATGATACCCCCAATTATAAAATAAAAATAGGCCCCAAAAAATTTATTGGGGCCTAATTTCGTAGTGGTTATTTGAAGTTATGCAAATACTCCCCAAAAAAGGCAAATACGCCCCCAAAATATCGAGTTGTTGTTTTCTGTATAATATAGTGATCTATTTTCATTTTTGGGTTTGGGGTGTAATTTCCATTTATGTGTTACAAAATGAATGTAACAACAAAGTACGAAAATAGGCCCCAAAACGTGTAGAAAATCTTTAGCGTACAGTTTCGGTTATGTGTTAATGTCCTTGCTGTCGTGCCTCCGTGCAAGATATTATACAAGTTTATAATTTAGTTCAGAGATAATAAACTATATAATTTAAAATTAAAAACCAAGGAAATTAGACCTCAAAATATTTAGTGTGGCCCTAAAATATATCGAAATTAAATTGGACCCCAAAATGCGAACATAGACCCCAAAATTTTTTGAAATTATGCAAACATTATGAAAATATACCCCAAAATATGGAATTAGTCCACAAAAAAAAACAATAAAATTTCGTGTTGCTGTTTTTCTCATATTTTTTTTGTGACCTAATTTCATTTTCACTTTGGGATGTATTTTCGTGGGGCCTAATGGCATACCGCATACATATATAAAGAAATAACGCGTAATATAGAGTATGTTTACTTGATATTTGCCTTTTTATTGGAGAAGTCTGTCCCCTTTAAAAAAAACGTAATCAGATCGTATTTAGTCGATACTTAGCTTAGCATTTCCTTAACATGCTTAAATTTTCTTCTTCAAATATTTTGTTAATACACACCCAAGCCAATTGTATTTAAAGACATCTTCAATCGTTTGCAGACTTTGATCCCTTCAAAATGAATGATCTGATAATTTTTTGGTCAAGGAATTTTCAAAATTTACAAAAAAATAAATTAACAAATGTTGTAAAGTCGTTTTTGAGGGTATTTAAATGAATATGATTTAAATATTTTTTTAGAAAATTCGTTCGTGAGAGGTAAAAGCAAAACTTTTAAGCGAAAAATTCTTTTTAGGTGAATATTAGGCTTTAACATTGCTTTGTATACGACAAAGAAAATTTGCAAGCGACATCTATGTGTTGCAGGCTCGTGTGTAAAAGTACAGTTTATAAACATTGGGATTGTGTTTGGATTTTACTATGTATCAATTTTTTTTCTAGAACTCCAAAGGCATTTTACAAGATAGGCACAAATTTAAGATTCAATGGATAGTAGATAGTACCGACTAAAGCAAAATATTTGCCAAAGCACATATACATACAGTGAACCAAAAAAGTTTACGTACACCCAAGATTTACAAAGACCATGCACCGAAATCATTCTTTATTGAGTAATAAAGTGATTTAGTTTACGTAGTATGTTGATATATTTTCTAAGGCATATACAAACAGATTCAAAATATCGTAAGATTGCTCCAAAAAATGTACGTAAACCAAATAAAAATGAAATAATAATGTAATTTGAAGGTAAATTTATACTTTGTATGACGCATCAATAAAGGATTGGATACAATATCCATTTTAATGCCGTTCGATAACAATGACTTCCTTAGCGATTCTTTAGAAGTCATACTATTTTTACAAATGAATTATCTTTTTAAAATGCTTCATTGGGTTTATACCTGGAGAACTTCTTGGAAATTGCAATAAAGCGATTTCTTAACCAAATTTGCAATGTTTTTGGGTCATTATTTTGTGAAAAATTTAGATCAGTAGAGTCTATTTCGTACGTTTAATCGTTTGCTTCTGTTTAATCATTGTAATTGGCGTTTCGTATCTTAAAAAAACAATATTTATGGGACAACTTTTATTGCGTGCTGGAATTGCCGTCGCTCTCTTTGTGAGCGTTGCCTCCGATGGATATAAAGATTTTTTTAATTTGCAAATGCTGTTGTTTATTCTCGATTTCAGAGTGGTTTACCTACGGGGTGCCATTTTTTTTTATTAATTTTACGTTTCGTGAATGGATTTCACATTCGAAATATAACAAGAATGTAAAATCCGTATGTTAAGATGTTGAGATTTTAATGCCACCTATTGCCTATTGCGCCCGTTTGGTAGTGACACTGGACTTAAAAATAGTAAAAAATATTGGAAAAAAGCTGATTGAAATTCTTAAAACTGTGTCTGATTGTGACTGATATTTGATTGTATGTGTAAAGATTTAAGTTGTTTGTAATTTTGAAATGGTTCTTGACGCCTTGATACTGTTGAAATAATTCTCTCTGTTTTGTTTGGCAAATTTTTGAATAATGAACAAAATCAATCAAATTTGATTAACCATATTTATAAATAACTGATTAATCATAGTTCTGATTAATCAGAAATTTCGATTATTAGGTTAATTTTAATGAATAACTAGACTACAAAATAAACATTCATAAATACAGAACACACAATACACAGCAAAAGCAGCGCCGATTTCAGCATTCACATTCAATTTATTTCAGCAAAATCGAACTAGTCGTTCTCGAGTTATGTCAAACTACGTTTTTGCCAACATTTTACAACTAAGCCAAAAAACATCAAGATAAGGAAAAATGTAAAAGGTCATAAAAAAAACTGGCACATACGAACGCAAAACCCTTTGAGGGTTTTAATATACTGCCCTAGTACCATCACCCAGACTTGGAATTTCTCACCCCCCAGATTGGCTGTTGTACTGTGTTATCAAACAAACAAGGAACGCCTATTGCATTTCAGAGAGAAAATTGTACATGTCTTAGAAAATAACCTCATACACGTTAAGTTGTCGGCAATAACGAGGTTGAAAACCAGCCGTTAAACAATTTTAGAAGTTTTTACCAAAATTTTTAACCCGGTATTACATGTCGAGCACACAAACCAATACACCACGACCGGAATATCGTTATAAATATAAAATTTATTATTGATTTTCCTGTTATCGCTTGAATTTGAGTTCTTGATGTGAATTTTTCGCGAAAATAATTACATTACAAATCCAAAATCACATGATATAAAATATTCATACATTTTTTAACAATTATTTACAACTTAATTGAAATTCAGAAAATACCAATTGTAATTAAGAACACGTCAATTGAAATTTAGAAATTACACTTGAAATTCAGAAACCATCAATTGAAAATCAAAAATTACTACTAAAGTTCAGAATACTTGGTAGGGACATAAATATTGTTACACACGTTTTATGCTGTAAAATAAAAAGTACTGAATGTTTTTGGACCAAATATTTTTTAATATATTTATTGATGTATATTGTATCCAAAAAGAATCTACTTGTACGAAATGTCCAACTTTTGCCTTTACTCACGCCTAAGTCGCGGTAAAAATTTTTTCATCGGTAAACAAAATTTTTCTGTGCAAGTTATCAGCGTGCTTCACCAATAGACGTTTGCATTTTTCAATCCTATTTTTTTTAAAGCTGCAGTCAATAAACGTCCGGTACGTGGTTTGAAAGCCCCAATTCCCAATCTTTTTTAATGATTCGACTAATGGACTTTTGCGTGATATTCATCTCACGGGCCATGATTTTCTGTTTTCGGAGCGGATTTCTATGAATTCGTGATTTAACGGCTTTGATGACATGCGGTATTCGAACAGAGCGTGGGCGGCCCGACCGGTGGCGTTCTTTTACATCTCCAGTCTCCTCAAACAGTTTTATGCATCGGTAGACGATAATGCGGATAATCCCAAGTGGCCAGAGCGTTATGAAAATATCGCTTTTTTCATTTCACACTTGAAAAGCGCTATTACAGCGATACGGTTTTCATTATCTGACCACTCCATGATGAAAGTTGAAACAATTTTAAAATCCCGTTACAGACTAACGCTATTGAGGTTAGCTTTCAAAACCCA
Source organism: Hydrotaea diabolus (assembly GCA_963513945.1). Taxonomy (NCBI): domain Eukaryota; kingdom Metazoa; phylum Arthropoda; class Insecta; order Diptera; family Muscidae; genus Hydrotaea; species Hydrotaea diabolus. The sequence goes on from OY740717.1 coordinate 185,710,127, forward strand.
TATGACATTAACGGGGTATGTTCAGTTCTACTATTGAAATGGGTGTGTTCAATGTTGTAACAGTCTATGTCCCTACTAAGTATATCAACTAATATTTAGAAAATATCAATTTAAATAATGAAAATATCAATATCAATTGAAATAAGGAAAATATCAATTGAAATAAGGAAAATATCAATATCAATTGAAACTAAGAAAATATCAATTAAATTTTTGAAAATTGAAATTAGAGTGAAAACAAAATACAAAACAGTCAAACTAAATGAATGGAGTATTGGAAGGATGTTTTCTAAATTCTTAAGATTAAACTTATGCCGTACTCCCAATGACACGACCTTACATATACAATTATAATCGGTCATACATTTTGTAATTTAAAGAGGAATCCTCAATAAGAGACTTACAGTTTTCTAACGTCGTTTGCAAATTTAAGGGGGAATATTGGCCAAAACTTCTGACCGATAAATAAAGTGTATACTAAATTTTGTCCTTCCTTTCGAAACATTACACGGTGGGCCCATAAAATAACCATCTATATATCCATGATTGTTATTTGCCAAGCTAAAAAAACAGCTTAAATTAATATGCGACCAAATGTCAAAATATATTTACACTCATTGTTATGAAAGCATTCATACCAAAGCGACACGACAAAAATTCGACATGCGGTAGCTGTTTTGTCGTGAGATTTCAGTCTGAACGCTACTTTAAACCCTGCTTAGGCGGAATTCAACGAAAGGCAGGCTTCAACGGAATTCAGCAGACTTAAGAGAACCCGCTTGGAGTATATGTTGATTAACTTTTTTCCTTTAAATTTGAATTTTTCAAATCAAACTGAAGCATGTATTTAACACACTATTAATAAATAAAAAACCTTTTAGATTTTTTGATAACGGTTTGAAATTATCGCTTTGGCGTTGTTCAGCGGAAGCTAAGGACGCAGCGTTTGTAACAACCAAGGCAAAAATATACAAACCGATGGCCCTGGTGATGCTAGTGCTAGCAAACGATCTGATTCCTAAAATATAAGTAATGGCAAAGCTTGCAATATGATAACAATACTATTCGGTTTGATTCATACTGCTTGGGAAATGCTGACAATATTGAAAGAAAGGTGTTTTGCTAACAAATAAAAAAATATTAAAATATTATTCCAAACTTAGTCGGAAAATCACTTTTGTTATAAGAATGTTGGATTTTTTCATTTTCTCAACGGATGGCCATTTGGAAAAAAAATCGTTCCCGCTAATAAAAATGTCAATTTATTTTTTGACAAATAGCAATTTATCTGTCTCTTCTACGGCCAAAAAATTTTAGTACGCTTAGACACCAATCACCGTATCCAATGTAAAACAATTTCGTTGCTTTGTATTCCGTTACAGATAAAATGCAACAACTTGCAGTGCAATTTCATCGACAATAATTAAGCAATTATTAAACACTTCTTGAACCATAAAGTTCCTTGGCAAATAAATGTGAAATACCTTGGCGTCAAAGTAGATCGCAGGCTAAGTTTTAAAGACCACATACCCTATATTGTGGATGAACTGAACTAGGCAACCAGAGCTATGTATGCTCTAATAAATAGGAAACCTAATCTTAACATCAGAAATAAAAGCTTTTAAAGCAATCTTCCATTATTTATTACTGTGCACCTGTATGGTCATCGACAGCAAATTGTCATGTTAAAAAACTTCAAATAGCACAGAATAAGATTTTAAAGTTTATACTAAGGCTACCATGGCACAACTCCACTAGAGGTCTGAAATTGATCTTGTACTAAAATAAGATTCAAAAAGGTTTTGTTTACTTTTTCCTTCCATGTGCAAATTGTACCGCAAATGTGATATTACAAACCACAATTTTAATTACAATGAAGAAAAGAAATCAAATTTCTAAACTCTTAAGCCAAATTGTAAATATTGCAATATTAAAAGAAATTAAAGTGAATAGAAACGTTCTTAAACACTTCTTATGCCTCTAAACAACAGCACACCTACTAAGGTAGTCTCAATAAACTGCCGATTGTTTACATTACTTGCTAAATTCGAAAATTTAATGTTGTTTAAAAAATAATACAAAAATTTGACATTTTTATTTTTAAAAACGAAAGTCCCTGTTGTTATTGCATGGTTTGCATTTGTTGTACTTTTAAGATTACCTTGGCAGATGGCCTTGCACTAGATTAAATAGTTTTCTACTATTCATTTTAGTAACAATAAAAACACATAAATGCGAGTTGTCTACGCCTCAATAGACACTGGGTGAAACATGTACTAATATGTATGCAATAAATACAGACGCCAATACAAATACCAGTGCAATCCGCAAAAGTAGAAAAATGAAAATCTATTTAATTCTATCGTCGTTATAAAAACCTAAAGTATTCTGCAATCCGCAAAGCAAAAAATTAAATATCAGAAATGATAAAAAAAAATAAAACAGGCCTGTTTTTACATTAAACTTGTTTTTGAATTAAAACACATATTTCATATATATATATATATATATATATATATATATATATATATATATATATATATATATATATATATATATATATATATACAAACATGACCCATGTTCATAAAAACTTTCATAAGGTTTAAGGAAAAATTTTATAAAAAAAATCTCCATTTCCTTCTGCAAATTTTTAAGAATATAATTCATAGTTTTTATTTAATATTTGCAAAACTATTACAATAATTGCAGACATACACAACTAACGCACTTCTTTTTACAATCTTTTACTTTAAGTTTGTGGCTAGTCTCTTTAAATCTTTGCACGCTTTGTTGGATGATAAAGATTTACCTCCATTGATCGTTTATAGTAATCGAGGGGAGATTTTCGATCCAGAAATAGGCGAATGGACCGGTCGGGATAAATGTATTCCCATGGAAACTTTTGTACCTGAATGGATACGTTTAGGCGCCTTAATTATCGGAGGTTGTTGCCGTGTTTATCCCGCAGACATTTTACAAATACGCAAATGTGTAGATAGCTTTGGCAACAACAACGAACTATTTTCATGTATTGATAAAAAATAACATATGAATTAATTAAATAAAATTATTGGAAAAAGCTAGACTTAAAATCATTTTACTTAATCTGAAATTTAGTATAAGAGTGTCAAGGTCCCTTTGGTATGGTATAAAAATTGGTCTAGTTTGTTTGCTTTTTCTTCAATGGTAATAAACTGTCTAGTTCATCATTTAATTTAACGAGGTTATCGCTTTATATTGCTATTGGTGATTACTATTTACACAAATTCATATTTTTTAAACCCAAACAGATTTCAATGTCAAGAAACATGGTAAAGAACTTATGTATACCGATAGCAGCTTATTTGTATTTGTAGAAATTAGAACAAAATCAACAAAATTTACACGAGTACATACTACTTGTCCATACCTACATACAAACATACATATCAGTCTTTGTTTATGGGTACATTCACATACAAATAAAAGATTACAATAACAGCAGGTCTTTTTTGGCTTCCAAACTGTTGTTTTTCAATTTATACAACAACAAAACAAGCTCGTTTGAAATTACAACGTGGTGAGCAACTCTCACCTAATTCCCACAATTTCACACTAAGGAACAAGATAAAAATTGCTATCAAGTCGGTTAACTCTGCACGATATAATTCTTATACTCGTTGATCGGGACCTATTTTTTAACGAGGGCTCTGAACATGTGTAGCTTAGAGATAGAAGCTTTTACATGGCTTACTCGTAAAGTCGTCGGTTTTTACGATATGGAACCCGCCGATGAAAAATTGTAAAATGTTCCTACCTCGGGTGAACCTGTGTTCACTGGAATGGTAGTCATGCATGCTACAATAAAAAAACTGTATTCCAAATTAACAATATTTAACCCAAGACGAATGCAACTTTTCGTTTGTTGACTCATTTTAGAAGTGAAGGGTGCGCCATTCGAAATTTTAAATTTGAATCGGCTGTAAAAAAAAAGTAAAATTTTTTCAAATTTCTGGTTTTATTAGAAGGGTTGAACTCTGTCATTTAAAAATGGAACACATTCCATGCGTTTTCGCTACGGCCAATGGACTGGAGATTGTTTGACAGGAGATGAAGAATTTTACCAAAGACCATTTTCATCTCGGTGGATATGGCAATAACCAAATTACCGCATATGGGGTTCGAAGATCCCACACGTGACTATTCAGAAGCCAATGCATCAACAACAAGTCACTGTTTGGTGTGGATTTTAAGCTGGCGGCATCATTGGACCATTTTTCTTCTCAAATGAGGAAGGAGCCGCCGTTACCGCGTCACGCTCAATGAATTTTTGTTTCCAAAATACAAGTGAATGACATGGACAACATTTGGTTTTACCAAGACGGGGCCACATGTCACAAATCCAACGCAACCATCGATGTCAATGTCAATTGGCCGCCTCGGAGCTGTGATTTGAGCCCTTTGGATTATTTTCTGTGGGGAGCCATTAAGGATAAATGTTACGCAAAGCATTCAGAAGTAACTGAAGCGTTAAAACATGATAACGAAGTAGTCATTGAAGAGATTTGACCCGAAACAATCGAAATGTACTGACGGTCTCGGTTGTCGTATATTGTGCACTAATTAGAATGTGGAACATCGATCTTAACATTTCACGCTCCAGCCTGATGAGCATATGTGACGCGCAAAATAGAAAGGGACCTAAGGTTAAAAACCAGTTTTATAAAATTTTAAATAAATCACGTATTTTTTATTTCAAGGTAGTTGGAAAGTTCTTGTTCAATATTATTATCTCTGGATAAAAATGAAATTTTTTTAAAATATTATGAAAATGTCTGATAATACTTTAATATCGCTCTAAATCGTATCAGTCCTCATTTCGAGAGTTGCAACATTTTTGAGACACTCTAATTTAATGGGTGTCTCAATAAAAATGCAATATAAACACCATTTTTTATAAAGTTGTGATTTTTTTATTTGATTGTAGAAAATGCATGTTCAAATGAAGTATTGGATAAAATACTGTCACATGGCCCCACGGTCCTGATAAGCTCAAATCCGCGTCATCGTTGAAATACAGCCACATTTTTTTGATAAAATCATGAAAAATTTCGTATTGTAGTATTGGCCTCTCATCAGAGCCGTGGGTCCATTTTACAAATATTTTAGTCCATATTTAATCGGAACATGTCTTCATTACAACCCAAATCAATTGGAATTTATAATTAAAATGGTAAATACATTAATTATAATTTTCTATTGCCTTTTAGAAGCATGTGTTACTTGTAATGAAAGCCGTTTTCTTATAAAATGCCTTTTTTTGGTAAAAACCGGGTTCAGAAGAAGGGTGGTCTATATCACCCTTTACAAACCTTATGGGTTTTGAAGCGACAAAGATACAAATTGGGATATACCATACAGTATTATGGCTAAACCAATGTGTAGCAAAAAGGCGCAACTTCATTATGGTTGGCAACCGATCTCTCATACTTTGATGAAGATCGGGCCTAATATGCAGCTTCAGTAGTGTAATACGGAAAATTGCACGAAGTTTCGCGTAGAAAGTGTATACACATGACAGCTATGTAAACAGCTCTGAAGTACCAATACATGATCGCGTTGCTTGATGCATTTCTTGTGCTGTAATTAAAAATGTTGACAAAGTAATAAAAAATAAGGATTGTCTTAACAAAGTGACACAAAAGTACAAAAACTTGCAAAAATAGATTGAACAGGTGTTAACCGTCTCGAGACCTCTTGAATGTGAATTTTAATAGAAGACAAGTTTAAAGCAAACTGACAAAGTAACATTGATTTTCGTGGCCGGGTTTTATCGCGAATTCGGGTCATTGAACCATCACTGAGATCACTGTTGTAAATCTTTCTTTTCAAGTTTACAAAAATAGTAAAAATATGGCATTAAAGTATCAGGGAAGAAAAAGTTTCATTCTTGCGAAATTGGTGGCACAACGGTACAGAACAGAAATTTTGGTGAAAGTCGAATATTTGCTGAGGCTCTAATATTTGTTTAAATCTGCGAAAAATGCTAAAGCCGTAGAGTACAAAGTACACTTTTTGGAATATTCGAAAGATTAGCAAGTTTTTTTTATTAGCATTAACGATTCAAATTCCCAATAGACACACTACGAGAGATAATACTCGTATTTAACACAACAAATGGTAGACAGTGAAATGATTCATGCACTCTATAGTCTGTTTAAAAATTCTACTAAAATAGTCATTAAGAACAGCACCTTTTTAATTTTCTTTATTGTCTGGCGGTGTGCGCTATAATCAACATTGTTTGCAGCAAATAATATTGTAAAGTTTGCAATGGGAATTTGAAGTGTAGAATTTTTGACCAGCACTAGGTACACTTCAACGAACAAAATATGGACATCTGTGAAGGAGAAGAGAAGAAGAGCAGAATATTGCTAACTAAGTAGCAATCGTTATTTTAATAAAATAATCAAACCAACATTTGTAAAATTCACCAGATTTTGAAACTGTTAGTAAGAAGTAGCTTACTAGAAGTATGTTGGCATGTAAGTATGATCTTAACATTCGTTGAAAATAGAAAATCCATTTAAAATGGAAAACGTTTAATCTATCGATTATACCATTGAAAATAATGTATTTTAACAGTGTTTTTCACCAATTTAAAGAAAGAAAAAAAGTGATTTTTAAGAAATAAAAAACGAATATTATTTGACGAAATTAATAACCTCTCTTTTTTGTCTGGAAGCTTATTTTACAGCGTAAGGATTTCACGTAAGAAGAAATATTTGAGAAATAAAAAACGAATAGTGTTTGATTAATGAAGTCTCTTTTTTGCCTGCAAGCTTATTTTACAGCGTAATGATTTCACGTAAAGTTTTCCGTAAAATTATTTGTTAACTACGAAATGATCACAATAGATATCAGGAGCAAATATATATTTTTTAAATTAAAAAAAAAATTGTATTAATTTGTTTTTACGATACTGTTTGACATCTTAAAATTTTTTACATGTGTAATAGTAAAACACTTTATTAGCAGTACAATATGAATTGAATTAATATTTTTCGTGTTTTAAAAATATCACTATGAATAGAAAATTTTTCTGTTTTCATTTATAATTTTACTTCTTTTACTTTATTAAATTTGTTTCTATTAGTAAAAACTTAAACAGAAAAAGTTTATATTTTATATATAAGTATTAAGACTATAAGAAAGAAATATCACTTTTATAAAAAGATGTTAAAAAAGAATTTGAAAACCATAGGGTGGCAGTTAACCGTGTACATATTTTCTCAAACTTGTTAGTTTTTCATTTTTCGTATTTTAAACAGTTTTGTTCCTTTAATTTTAAATATTATTTCTATTTTCCATTTCATTTTTGATTAAGGGTACCGTTGAAAAAAATGATGAATTTTTGCTATACTTTGGCAAGTAAACCGTGTACAAATTTAGACTGTCACACCCGTAATACAACCATTTCGTAAAAACTTTTTAGCGTTCAAATCAATACAATATGGTAATAGAAGAACTTTTATTTTTAAATATAAGTAGTGAGAGTGTGAAATTTATATTGACCAAAATAAAACAAAAAGTTGTGACAATGACACATTGAAATGGAATTAGCCGTAGCAAAATTCTTAAACAAAACATCAATTTTTATTGAAGCATTCTCTATATTTTGATCAGAGTTTGCTCAATTGTATTTGTACATTTCAATAAGCTAAATAATTCTAAAACAATTAAATTTAAGACAGTAATATACTCTTTGTACCTTGTAACCCTACAGAGGATGAGGGCAAATGTGAGTAGGATCAACTGAACGTAAACATTATTTTTGTTTTGTGTTTAACAAAGCTTAAAATTTTCAAAAAATATTTTTGAAAACATAGCTACACATACTTAAACACACGAATACGATTTAAATCAAGCCCCACAAACATACCAAGTCTAGTCACTTTTATCAACATTTTTTTTGTATATAGAAAATAGCTCAGCTCCTCTTTTACACAATCCCTATACTTGTATAGAAAACATTTTTATTTGCTTTTAATACCTTATCATCAACGATGCAGTCCGTAGCTATGGACGTAATATAAATAAAAATTGATAGAGATTTATGCTGCACAGAGAACTTTCTGTACAATGAAATCAGGCACTCATTATAAAACGCGCTGTATATTTCAGATAATAACTTATTAGCTACAAAGTCTTTCAACAGACAGTTTGAATCGGCACTCTACCCATTGTAATTGAAAATCGTATTGCAAATTGTATTTAAAAATATTCTATTGTAACTCGGTCCAGGTATGTGATACCCTTAAATATAATATTGAGTTTAGATAAAAAAAAATTGTATCTACACGAATTGCTGAATAATGCAAATACTATCAGTTGTTAAACAGGTGTCAAGGTTCCCAAGAAACAAAATACTAGCATTACTAGTCAAAACAAGATTTGAAGTAAACTCAGTGTAATTGAAAACAAAAGCACTTTTTAACAACGACAAATTTTATTACAAAATAATATGTACATGGTTATCGGCTTACGTGTAGAGATATACATATACAGTATATGTATATTTACGTGTGTAAATTTTTTTATAAATAAACTACAATAATTTTTAAACAAATTTTGTTCATAATGTTTAAGGCAAAATAATAAAAGTATCTAGCAGAAAAGAAAGCAGTGATGAGCACGAAGCGTATTCTAGTGAAAGATGGTGGCTTTGGCACTCAAATGACCATTCACGTTGGCGATGCTGTCGACGGAGATCCTCTATGGAGTGCTCGCTTTAATGCTACAAATCCGACAGCTGTTATAAACACCCATTTGGACTTTTTGCAAAGTGAGTATCGCAAAGAAATACGAAAAAGATATCATAATGTTCGAACCGGACTTTCGAATTTAATGACATTTTGTGCATTGCGTTTTAACATGAAAAAGAAAGTGGATTTCGCTTGGGTATATTTCTTTAAGATCGATTTTTCTGTATAAAATACTTATATGAATGTTTACTAGGATCCCACCTTAAAACGAGTGCGCGTACAAAAGATTCATAATCGCATAATTTAAATTTTTGGTATTTTTGCCATTAGAGGCAACATCTGATAGCCTTTTTCGACATTGAAGAGTTTGAGGTTTGTGGGATTAGATGGCTTTTGACAGCGTTACTATTGCCCAATTTGGATGCACATATTATAAAAACCATATTAAACAAACATAAACATTTTTCTATTGAATTCCATCAGGAAAAGTTTTGCTTAAATAGTTAAAATTTTGGAAATGTTTCTTTAAAAACTCTTAATCTGCGTTAATTTAGAAACCAATAACCAAGATCTTCAATCATCAAGATAAGTGTTATTTGTGTGATTGAAAACCCTATCCTTTTTGATATATTTACCTGTTACAATAGTTTTAGGAAAATGCTTAATTCTCCTTATCGATTTTATACCATTATTCAAAAAAAAAATACCAATTATAAAAAAAACGGTGCCAGTACGTGGACTTTGCATTAAAATAATCTTGAAACTTATTTGTACCCTCAAAATATTTGTACTATTTTGCGCATTTTCTTATTTTTTCATAATTCTTTTCCTTATATTTTATTCTTTAAACAAAACAAAAAAAATTTAAAATATTTTTTTATTTGTTTTTTATTTCTGATTTTAGGGTACCGTTGAAAATAATCTGGCGAATTTGCGCTGTATGATTTATTAGGCTTGACACTTAGAATGTATCTCGTTTCAAAAGTTAAAACTACTCGAAAATTTAATTCGAACCTAATTTGAAATCGTTTTGAAACGAAGTAAGAGTGTTTTCATATTATTGGCACAATTAAGAAGGTAGTGTATGCTTTCCGTCGATTTATACTTTTTTCTCGAAGTACTTAAAATTGTCAAATTAAAAAGTTTGACAAAGACCATTGTTGAATTTTGTAATGGTTAAATTCTATATCAAACATTCACAATAATCATTAAACATTTCCAAATTTATTTTTAGCATTCTCTGAAGTAACTTTGACAGTAAAGTGAACAATTTATTTGTTGTTAGGATAGTAACTATACCTTGCTTATTGTACTTATTGCACAAACAACTTTCGAATATTTTTCAATCAAACTTACGAAACCATGGTACAATAAACAAGGTATAGTCACAACAACAAAAATAGTTCGCTAGATTGTCAAAGTCACTTGAAAGAGAATGCCAAAAATACAATTTTGTGAATTTTTGATGATAATTGTGAATGTTGGATATAGAATTTTTCCTTTAAGAACTTCAACAATAACACTGTCATATTTCAAAATTGATAATTTAAACAACCACGAGAACAAATTTATAATCAACTGTTAGCATAACTTTACCTTCTTTATTGTAGCCATGTTGCGGAACATTGTCAAAATTGAAAAATGAAATATCAAATAAAACTCCGATTTGACTTACATAAATATAAAAAACCGTTGCAGCAAGAGATTTTTGGAGTTTTTAAAGAGAAACTAGGATTTGGACCTCCTGTAGTATCCTTTTCTTCTCCTCTGCTCCTAACTTTAATACCGTGGTAACCCATGTTGTTTATATCGATCAATTGTCCGTGTCCGTCTATGGTTGTTAAGTACGACTTCGACGAATCTTGGTTTATTGTTCTGGTTGAGCCATGTTCGAACCCCTATTGCAATCGGTTAATATCTGTCCATGTTTAGATAAATAAAAAGCTTATTCCCAATTTGAAAACCTGCAGCCAAATATTCACTCCTGACCAAATTTCGCATAATGCGTAACATGTGACCAATTTTAAACGATGCATATATGACCGACTTCGACGAAACTTGGTTCATTGTTTCTGGTTGAGCCATGTTCGAACCCCTATTGAAATTGGTTTATATCGGTGTATGTTTTGACCTGCAACTATAGATGCCAAATATTCACTCATATTCTGACCAAATATCGCATAATGCGTAACGAGTGACCAATATTAAACTCTAGTAAAATTAGGCGCGATTATTATTAAATCCGATCGTGCCGAAATTTTGCATGGATTGTTAAGAGTGACAAATAATTAACTTTCGCGAAACTACATCATATCGGTACATATTTTCGAATAGCCCATGTTATAGTCCCACCCGACTTTAGGTTTAAAGTTATTAATCCGTCTGTGTTTTAATTTATCAGAGTGCGTTTTGAGAAATATATAGCTATTCCTTCTGCAGCTCGACAATATTGATCTATCTTTTTACATTGTGTACATGCAAATTAGAATTTCGTTTTCAAGACCTGTCGCTATACAGGATATATTTAAAATTTGGTCTAGCTCAAATAAGGCATAGAGCCTTAAGTGCGACCTAAAACTATCAATTGTGAACTAACAATGTGCGTATTCATAGTCCAACGAAATGTGCGCCTCCCTCCTGACAGAGGCGATAAAACTTCAGAGAAACCGAGTAGTGTAGAGTATCTTATAGTCGGCCCTTATCGACATGGGTTTTTACATGTAGGATCGACAGATAAATTGTGCACTTTAGTAATTTTGTCATTGAAATTATTAAACTAGTTCTTCATACTAACATATAGCTCGAAACTGTCTTTTAATTGTACACCAAATTATGTTGCCAGAAAGTAATTCCATTGGTTTGTTTATCTTAAAAATGCTATACCAGATGTATATCTGTGCCCAAAATTCAATTTTTATGATCGTTAAAACAGGGGATAAATTCAACGAAAACCGCTAAAGAAATGCGAAAAAGGATTCAGGTTTAGACATTATGCGAGATATGATTAAGTTACAAATACATACTTTTATTTCTCAGATGGCGCTGATTTAATTTTAACCAACACTTATCAGACAAGCGTTGAAGGCTATGTAGAATATTTAGAACTGGATGCGATGCAAAGTCTTGAGCTGATCAAAAAAACCGTACGATTGGCTCATATTGCCAAAGAGAAATATTTAGCTGAATGTTATCAGACAGGACAACATGTGTACGAAGGTATGTTCGAAATCATTATTTGTCTTGCAACACAAATTTCTAATCTCACATTTCGTTATAGGATTTCCTATGGTAATTGCTTCAATTGGACCATATGGTGCACATTTGCACGATGGTTCAGAATATACAGGCGAATATGCTGACTATGTACCTGCCAAGGAGATAACGGACTGGCATAAATCACGGATAGATGCATGTTTGCAGGCCGGAGTCGATGCTTTAGCTATTGAAACAATTCCCTGTCAAATGGAGGCTGAAGCTCTCACTGAAATGCTCTGTGACGAGTATCCGGATGTTAAGTTTTGGATAGCATTTCAATGCAAAGATGAGCAAACCTTGGCACATGGTGAAGACTTTGTGGATGCTGCACATTCCATATGGGACATTGTCAAAGAACACAATGCCCAAAAAAATTGTTTAGCTGTGGGTGTAAATTGTGTCCATCCCAAATTTGTAACGCCTCTTTTTAAATCGTTAAATGGTAATAAGCTTGAAAAAGACCACATACCTTTAGTCGTGTATCCCAATAGTGGCGAAGTTTATGATGTCAACAAAGGATGGATGGGCAGGGAGCACTGTATCCCACTCGCAAATTATGTTCCAGAATGGACGAATTTAGGAGCAACAATTATTGGCGGCTGTTGTCGCACCTATGCGCGTGATATCCGCACCATAAGTGAAGCTGTACAAAATATCAATAAGTTAGAAAAGAAATGTTGATTATCGTTGTTGTAACTAGGTTTAAGCTTAAAGTTAATTAATATATGTATTGTCTTTGTTGTATTCTAAGTTCTTGTTCATATATTTTATTTTACGGTATGACGTATTAAAAATGAAAATAGAATTAAAATTGTTTGGAATAATTTGTATATTCTCCTAAAATGTTAGGAGTCGATACAACAAAGGGCCTAAAAAATCGACAAATAATCAACGAAGATTTTCTTACAGGTTTAAATATCGCACACAAAGGGAGTTAAACTTAAAATTTCACTTATTGTAAGAAAACGCACTTGGAACCAATTTCGAACGTCTTTCGAGAGTTGGCGGTTCGAGGAGCATTGAGTTTTGAGAGGTAGGTAGGTCACTTGTCTCAGTCACTTACTAGGCACTCAAGATTGCTTTAAGCAATAGGTAGTCATCTAAAGGGTTTCACTTCTATCACGAAACTATGCAAAAATATATCCAGAAGTGATGTCAGAGATGTCGTGGGTGACAATCTTGATAACACTAGGATATAAAGTCCATCCCTTGACGAGACCTGCTCATATCTGAAAGTCCTTAAGCCGGCAAGTAGTTTTAACTAGGAAAAACGAGACCTGGGTCTATAGGACAACTCTCATATGAAGTCGCAGGTACATTATTTTAAGTGGTTATAAATTAAGCTGAGGTATTTTTGTTTTACTCGAATTAAAAATTGTATTAAAATACCTGTTCAAATTATCAATAGCTGAAGACTTAAAGCCTATAGCCAAAGTCAATTTGAGATGAATACTAAGTCTGTGATAATTAAGGTAACAAGGACTTGTACCGGTGTCTAACCTTGAAAATAAGACACGCAGTGCATACATGCATTAACCCATAGACGGCCTACGGGTTGCTATATATACATATTTATGAATAAACGTACTCAGCACTTTTGAGGTACCGGCCATCATTTGTGTTGTTTACAGTGAATTTGTCAAAAAAAATGGAATTAACTCGTGCACATTTTCGTGCGATCATTTTTCAAAACTTTCGACGAGGAATTATCACGACAAGAGAGCATCGATAAACTTAAATCTTTGTATGGCGATGAAGCACCATCGTATAGCACTGTGAAAAATTGGTTTAATGGATTCAATTGTGGCCGACGCTCGCTCAAAGACGAAGGTCGTGAAGGTCGTCCAAAAAACGGCCGTTGTGCCAGAAAACATTGATGCCGTGCGCGAAATGATAATGCAAGATCGTCATGTGTCATACCGTGAGATAGAGGCATCCTTGGGCATTTCTTCCACCAGCATACATTCGTATGATGGCCGTAAAAAAGGTTGTTCTCCTTGGGGATCCCGCACAATTTGATAATCGATCAAAAGAAGGCTCGTGTCGTTTGGTGCAAAGAAATTTTGAAAAAATACGATCGCGGTGCATCAAAAGGCATTTATAAGACCGTCACAGGTGTCGAATTATGGATCTAAGCGTATGAGCCCGAAACAAAAAAGCAATCGACCGTGTGGGTATTCGAAGACGAGTCAAATCCAACGAAAGTTGGTCGTGGAAGAAGCACTTCGAAGCAAATGGTCGCCTGTTTCTTCGGCAAAACTGGTCATGTGGCGACTGTTACGCTTGAGCAACGTAGGATGGTCAGATCTGAGTGGTACACTACAATTTGTTTGCCTAAAGTCTTCGGAGAAATTCTAAAAACGAACAAGAGTAGACGAATCATTGGCACCATGACAATGCGATCTCTCACACATCGGCTCAAACCAACGCCTTTTTGACCGGTCAAAACGTCGAATTTATGGGTCATCCGCCGTAAAGCCCTGACTTGTCACCCAAGGGCTTCTTTTTATTCCCGCACATCAAGAAAAAAATGCGTGGTCAACGATTTTCGTCGCCAGAAGATGCTGTTGAAACGTTCAAAAACCATGTTTTGGAGGTGTCACAATCAGAGTAGAAAAAGTGCTTCGACAATTGGTTTAAGCGCATGCAAAAGCATGATTGGAGAATACTTTAAAAAACAATAAAACCATTTTTGATGATAAATATTCGCATTTTCATTATGAGGCCAGCAAAATATAAAGCAGCTAGTACGAGTATTAAGATTGCCCCTTCTCAAAGATAAAAATATATGTATGTATGTTATGAGTTCTGTAGAAAGCTGCACTTGAGCCACGACTTTTTCCAACATTAATGTGTCCGGGATCCCAATAGTCTTACATTTTGATTTGTAAAGTTGCTTTGTAACTAAATCTAAACCATTTAGAATTTTAGGTTGCCTTAAAATCGCAGGTTAATCTGTCGAAAATATTACGCTGCTTACCTATCTATAGCCAGTAACACGACCTAATACAAAATCATTTCGTCTAAAGGGTACATTTATGATGCTTCAATTATTGGCATACATACCTTATTGTTTGGCTCCACATTTTGCGTAGTTTTGGACACCGCTTTAAGATTGTCCAGACTGAAGAGAAACGAAAAAAGCAAACGCTACCTCTGGCCTCCCACGCAACAACCACTTGTCACTATTCGAAAAGAATGAAAAAAATGGACACCAATTTCGCATTTTTTTTTGATTTAGTTTTTTTTCTTTTTCCCGACTTAAGACTTAAGGAACTAACAAAATTAATTTAAAATTTTGCGTTTGTTTTATTTTTTATTTGACAACACAAAAATGGCGCGACAAACGGCAATAACGCCTTTAGTTCTATTGTTTATTTAGAGCCTAAACACAACCATGTCGTAATCTTTTTACGTTAAGGCTGGCACTAAGTTTGAAGTTTCCCGTGAAAATCTGTCAAACTCCATTAAAAAAAATTTGTCGTAACTCGCTTCAGAAAAAGCAGTTCTGAGTTCAACGTCCTTAAAATTTAAAAAATCTGTGTCTGGCTACATTGCATATTGTAAATAGTATACATAACCATTGTTCTGGAAAATATTTTAAAAAGGTTGACAAACGTACCTTTTCGAATAAATGTTATTACCTTATTTTCAAAAATAGATATGGAAATTATTAACAACAAAATGAATAAGGAAGGTAGAAGAATTATATGTATGTGATGATGATTTATGTTAATTGGCGTCAAAATACCAAAAAAAAATTAGTCAATTACACTAATCTGGTATTGTCACTAAGTGTGTTCGTTTACTTTCCCAGTAAAAATTTGAGAGCGTAAGGCCATTTTTACTCTCTTTATCAAAATTTGCAAGAAAAGTAAACGAACAGCTTCCAGTAAAAATTTGCAATGAAACAGCTGATTTTATTTACTGTTTGCATTACATTTCATTTTATTTAGAATTTTAAAGTGTTAAGATTTGTAATAAAAAATGAGCAAAAGAAAACCTTTTTTCTTTCTAATTTTAGTGACTTACAAATATGGGTGATTCTAAGATTATGAGCCAATTTCGACATCATTTTTGGAATTCAATTTTTTTGCAGAATTTAATATTTAATTCAGGTAGATTTCTTAGTTCTAAGAAAGACTAGTCATTTTTTAAAGGCACAAATCAAAATTTTAATTTTTAACGGAATCATGCAACAATTTAAAAATATGACCTTCAGGGTAATGACTCATTGAACAGAGAAATGACGAAGTCAATAAAAAATATAGTATTTTTTCTTAAAAATCAACAAATTCATTTTAATTTTGTAAAAATAATAAAAGAAAAAATCTGTTTATCGTCATTCCCCTATGAACAATTTTGGCAGGGGAATGATGAATTTCTACAAAACCCCCTGAAATGTTTATTTAAGTACTTACCCTTACAAAATTGACTTGAGCTGGAAGTTTACACTTGCAATAAACACAAAAAACACTTGCAAAATTATAAAAAGTATTAATTATTTTTTTAAAAAACAACACAGGGGAATGGCCCACTTAAGTGTGAACGTTTGTAATGAGTGACAAAACACGACTTACTAAATTTAAATAAGACTGTTGACGAAAAAACTATTAGATGTGCACCCACTTCAAGTAATGTTCAATCATATTTGAGTTGCTTGAAATCAGGATTGGTTTGGAATTTGAACTTGAGCGAATATTAGATTTTACAAGGGAATACTGTGTATTTTCAGGGACAGAAATTAAACATCCATAAAAATATAAATTGAATAAAATATTAAAATCGTTAATAGCAACAAAATTAATTGAATATTATTTTTTCTCTCAAATTTGCAAGTAAACGAACACACTTACTTTCAGCAAGGGATAAATGATTCTAGCGAAAAGTGTTTTCGTAAATGGACTTTGTACTAATTTGCAACAGAGTTTAAGTCTCGTCTTGCCGCCAGCATTCGCCAACCAAATTTGCTTGCCGTCCTTATCAATTAAATGACAAAAGGGCCGTTCGCTAAATAACATGGTTGTGCTTGAGCTCTTAGTCGCTTAGTCCTTTTTAATGCGTGGGGTCACGAATTTGATGATATAACTGTAATTTTCACTTGACATTCTATAAAGTTTTTGAAGTCCATTGACTCAGAGTCACGAATATCTTTTTAAATATTCACATGTGAATATTGTTTTCTTAGGCAACACATTTGATTCTTTTTTATATTAATTATTTTTTCAGCTAGCGCAATGATTAATAATGCGCAAGCCGGTTCTATGGACCGGATTGACCCGAAGAGCAATTTTTCGGCCAAGGGCTGTCACCCCGGCACACAGTTGCCGCTACAACAACAACATTAATAATGCGCACCCAATTTTCATATCTTCCATGTTTATTACTGAAACTTCACTACTTGACTGATAGTTTGAGCATCAAACATGAATGCTAATGTGATCGCTGTGAACAATCATTCAAAACTGATGAATTTCTGACTGTCAGTCATGATCGAAAGTGTGTACCAAGCTTAAAGCGAATAAGGTCAATATTTTTGGTCGAGTTTGATGGGCCATTTTGTGAACAACTGCAAAAAAATGTTCTGTTCCGGCTGAGGCAGTCATCTACAATTTGTCTAATTGCTAGTTTGTAAGTTAAAGCAGAAGATTTATGTCTCTTGTTTTATAAATTAGATACAGGTTTTTTTTATAAGAAAAACTCAAAAGTTAAGTGAAGAAAAGAAAAGTGGAACAATAATTTAACCAGTGCTTGTATTTACGCTAAATATAAATGATATTGAAGTATTATTAATTTTCTTTCACCTCTACTATTTGCATAACATTATATGTATTAAAATTAATTTCTTTTTGATTATTATATTTTATAGGTAATATAAATGTATTTCTTATGCGCGCATATGGTCTTTGGTACCCTCGCCTTTTCTTTTTTTTTGTATTTTATAAATTTATTTATAAAATATGTACTCAATAAATAATTATTTATATATCTATAAGTATTTGAAATTATATATGTAACTTACATCATTATTAATTTTCCATTGTACTATACTTTTTACTTAGTTTTTTTTTGTCAACTCAGGCGCAAACCAAAACACAATTCACTGCTTTTAACATTTGTGCTTGCACAGAAAAAGTTATTGCCACTTAAATTTGTACTGAAATGTTTACGTTTTCTTTCGCAATGATTTTAGTTCGACTTGTCGTTGTAAACAAGCTAGTTGGAAGCATATCATCTGTTCGTCGTGTATGACTTATGCAAACGTTAACGTTTAACATCGTGGGACAAGCAGTATATTTAATTTTTGTCGCGTCGCTTTGGAATCAAAGCTTTCATAAGAACGTGTGTATATATATTTACATTCGCTTTGTAATGAAAACGCGTCAATTTTAAAAGCGTCAACTTTGCGATAAAAATAAAAACAAGTTTGTGAGTATGCAGCACAGTTCGTATTAAAGTGTTGTCTGCAAATATTTGCATCACCCTGCTTAAAGCTTTCGACGAATGACAAAATGAATGCAACGTCGATATAGTTTATTTGCAAATATAGAGGGATTTGTGAAATTAAACTTTTGCTAGAAAATATTTTTTGTACAAACCCCTGATTTATTTTAAACAGCCAAAACACAGCCATGTTGATCAAAGTTAAGGTATAGTTTAATTGTTTGTAGTAATCATAGCGCAAAATAACAAATTAATAATCTTTTCAGACACTTACCGGAAAGGAAATTGAAATCGATATCGAGCCCACGGACAAGGTAGATCGTATTAAGGAACGTGTGGAAGAAAAGGAAGGCATTCCACCACAACAACAGCGCTTAATTTTTTCAGGGAAACAAATGTATGACTCCACATCTGATATTTTAATTGTCATTTAGAATGCGAATATGTGGAAATTCACATATATTTTTTCCTTAATTTTCAGGAATGACGACAAAACCGCAGCTGACTACAAAGTTCAGGGTGGATCTGTGCTTCATTTGGTTTTGGCATTGCGTGGTGGTGGTGGAGTATATTAATTTCAAAAAATCCGGATCTTAAGTAAATTTACACAAATGAGTCATTTTTTGTAAAAAAAAAAATAAAATAGATTTTAATTAAAACCATCGGCTCCAGTAAGTTCCAATTAACCTACATATTCCAAGACACGGTCTCTAAAGAGACGAATGTATGTACTTATATATGCTGATACACCTTCTTAATTCCTAATGGGTTAAGCCGATTTGCAAGGTCGCTAGTAATCCACTTACTATAGTGAGGTGATCCATGATATTCCATTTTGAATGAGCTTAATGTCGCAATGTACCTCCAACAAAATGTGTTGTGCGCCATATAAAATTTGTTATACACATTGACCGATACCTACTTTTTAATGACGACTTCCAAACGGCAAATACATTTTATAGAGACATTTTACATGACTTGCACGTAAAGTCGACGACATTGCAAATTGGAAAACACGCCGCTAACCTAATATTAGATGTTCCCGTAATTTAATAGTGCTTCTGTATGGCACCATTTCATGTGTACAAATTGTACACACTAATCATTTCACTGCGTGGGTCAACATGTTTCTCTAAATCGGTTGTTTCTAAAGTCTAGATACCACAGCAACTATGAAAGTGGCTATTTGCAAATAGGTGTTATTTTGGGATCGGTTAACAGTTTAAAACCAGCCGTTTCTTGAACAACCAAGATTGTACTTTTACAATACACTGATATTACCAGTGCTTCTGTATGGCACCCAACATAGATGCTATTAAAAACGGATTAATGTGTTTTGGCAGTCTTCGTAAAATCTATTGCACCAGCTGCGTAGGCAGATTAACTCTGGCCGGACAAACCGTGAGTTATCCCGACTTGAATGCATTTAAGCGCATCGCAATACAATGATTGCGCTGGTGTGAGGGTAGCCAGTGCTCCAGCTAGAAAGCCATTAGGCGAGAACATCCAAGAGAAGCGCAGGCGGGTGACTCCTGTTTTCAATCCCAAGGATCTCCGCAATATTCTTCTCTTGGTCTTTCCACCAGAGCATTAGTCCATCCATTTTAGTGCGCTCACGAACACAAACACTTCAATCATAGCTTAATCTGCTTGCGCAATTTCTACGAGATGTTGTAGTTCTGTTTTTGTCCGTTATCTTTATTTTGCAGCTGTTTACTGAGCCCAAAAATGTAATATGACGTCATTTTCTTTGTCCATGGCGGACAGCAGCCACGAAATGGCAACTGAATGAATTTACTCTGGCTTGTGTCGGAATCGTTGCAGTAGATTCAAAAATCTGATTTGACTTCTTCTCGTGGACCACCAGTCGCTTGGACCAGGCGTGAACCGCTTAACGTATTCCGAACTAGTCAGATTTTCATTTGGTCAAAGTATTCCTTTTTAAACTATTCTAATCTACAGGTACGTTTAATTTTATTTACATTGCTAGTATAATTAATAACAGATTTAACAGAAAACGAGTAATTTGTTCAAAAAAATAGATTTTATTAAAAAAAAAATTGCACTAAATTATGTCCTAGGTTTACTTTCAACAATGCAAAATTTTCGACTTGTTATTTGGTAAACCATTAAAATACACAAACAACATAGTTCAATGATTTTCCGACAATCGCCCGATCAGAAATATGTAGCACAAAAAAACATAAGTTTTTGTTCATTTAAACTTCACGTCATTTTTTTTTGGCTGATGTCTCCCACCAGCAATCGATTTTTCGGTGTACAATTTTCCGGTTTCAGCCTTGTTAATGTCACACTGTAACCAACTTGCTCTGCTTGTAGTTTTCGATCAGTGTCAACGATATCCATGCACAACTGTCCTTGTCTTGTGCAATCCGCTGAACAATTCAGTGTTCCTAGCGCATGTGCTTGATCCGCTGTGTGAGCTATATACATGTATTCTACCTCGGTTAGAACTGACCGGAACAGTTCGCTTAGCGGATATTTAATGTGAGGCATAGGTTGCAATGATCCATAACAGCAAGGACAAGAGACAAATTTAGCTTTAGCTCTTCGGCACTGTTGCAGCACAATATCAGTAGCAGTCCCACATGCATGTAGTGAAGTACCCACATCAAAACTTCCTTGAAAATAGTCAATGTTACATTGATAAAATCTTAAATTTGTTAAATTCAGATCGTTAGCTCTCTGTTTGGCTTTTTGTAAGGATATTGCCTTGTTTTCCAATAAAATCACGACACACTGCGGTAGCTGTAAAGCCAGTAAAATTCCTAAGTGGCCAGTGCCACTACAAAAATCCACAATACGGTTGCCTGACACCGACAACGATATCACAGCATTTGCTAAGTTTTCCAATTGTTGGCGCTTTCTTTCCAGGCGTTCTTTTGGCAAAGCGGAACTTTCGGCGTGTGATGGTTCTATCTGTAACCAGTCAATGATAAAACGGTCGTACGTAGTTACTGAGTCACTATTAAAATCAATACCTAAACCTTGAAGTTTATTGAGAGCAGCATCCACTTCTTTTTGTTCGGTAAATATGCGGTTGCGAGGTTTATATCGCTTAGGATCACTTTTATAAAGGCTTGAGGCATCACATGTCGGTATTTTTAGAGCGTTTGTTTTCGAGATATTTTCAATGTCTGGAAAAATACAGCAGTCTAAAAGGACTTGGTGGCACTTGTTATCAAAGTCATCGATCTAAAGAAAAAACAAGAACCAAATTAACATATACTCTCTGATTAAAATATTATAAAGCAGAGTAAAGTAAGATACCCAAGGCGATGGCATAAAAATTTGTCCATATCTTATCTAGGTTTCAAAAACAAAATTACCACTTATTTAGAAAAATCAAATATGGTCAGTTTGTAGCGCCTTGAATATCTTACCATCCCTACGAACACACCTCGTCTAGCCACCGTTTTGTTAAAGGGAAATGCTCCAACATTCCTCCGCAACAGTGGTACATTAAACGCATACATGGATAGAGTATTAAATCCGCTATCGTAAAAGATACTCCTTCTGCAAATCTATGCTCAATAGCTAATTCTTCCTTCGGTACAGAACATTCAATTGTAACCTTGTGTTTGCCAACTTTCCGACCAATCCCGTTCTCATTGGACTTAGCCTTTTCCACTACATTATCACCATTGGCCTTTTCGCGTGCCAACTTGTAGATATTGTGCATTCTAACGGGCTCGTTCATATGATTCTCAAACCGAACACATTCTACAGGCAAATCCGTACAGGCCACATTTGTCTGTTTACAATTCAGGACATTCGCCAGGGCTTGAACTAAGTTAACTTCACAAAAGCGTGTCCATATGGACGACTCTGCGGGGGCTAGTAAACAACTTTCCTTGAAGCCTAAAAGTTTGCGCTTTTCGACATTAGGTTGCCTCAAAATAATTTCACGACATACAGCGCACATTCCGGCTATGAAAGTGTCACCTTCTTTACCGTAAACGGGCAGCCGTAGATCAAGGATAGCTTGTGCATCGCTGAGGTCCTTGCATATATTATCGGCTAGCTCACGTTTTAAATATGAATGCAATTTCACCTTCCCTCCATTTTCCGGTGAAAGTTTAGCGTTGACAAAATTAAGTTTTATATTGTTTGGGCTGTCCAAATATAGATAAACATAGAGTGCAGTAAAGGATGGAATTGTGGTCAATATTTCGGTTTCAGCATTTTCATTTGTATTTATTTCAATTTCAATGTATAATTGATCCATGTTTTTGTCCCACTCAATAAAAATGAGGTTATGGCTTGCCACACATATGTTTCACAATACAAACTTGTGACAATGGGTGACACAAAAACGTGTATCTTTCATATTATGGTAAAATTGCTATGCCATGTTTACATCATAACTATGTATATTTTTTTGCATTACAAACTATACGCAAAAACCATATCTTTAAAATTTCCAACGCATTCGAGCACAGTTTCAAATTAAGTTCATTTTGTATGACAATTTCCATACAAATAGAAATAACAAAAGTATTAATATTGTTAACATATGCGATGATTTGGTGTATTATCTAAATTATAAATCGCCTAAGGTCTGTTTTATGTAAAATATCAGACTATTCATTAATTTCTGGAAAATCAAAAAAAATAAAAAAAAAATATTGGGCTAACACCGTTTAACTGCAATTTCACACAATTTTTTAGAGGTTTTACACATGCACGCGAAAATTCGATCTTAGTATAAGGCCTTATAATGAAATGCTACATAAACAAAATCCATGCACGGCTATGCATTTTTTTGTTTGTTTAATATTCATTGCAATATTAATATTCGTAAGCCTTTTTTTTATTTTTTTCATAAACTCAAGTAAGGAGTTCTCTGTTTATTATTTAGTTTGATATACGTGTTGTTCAAAGCATTTTTTTGTTTTGTACATAAACACCAGTACGGAAAAAATATTTCTTTGATTTACAATTACAAAAAAGTTTAATTTGACACCACAAGAAATCGTGCGTCGAAGGCAAAGAGATGCTTGCACCTTTTTATATAAGTATTAGAGTTACATAGCCGATTTATATTTAATTCTTTCTTCGGTATGAATTAAAAAGTTATTGATATATATTTTGTCATTAAATTGCGTTTTCTCATTTGTCATTAAATTGCACCAGATTTTATTTTTTTTTTGCTAAAATATACAAATTACAAAATATACAAATTAAATACAAACATACAAATTTCCTTTAACATTACACTGAAATGCTGAGGCAATTGAACACAATTTCGCTTTGCTTATTTCGTATGTCAATTTTCATACAAACTGTAAAAGATTTTTTAACAAATTAACTAAAGCGGTCTTTTCGTTTACACAGGGAACTTTTCTCAAATCCTCAACAACATTGTTGTTTTATAAATAGAAACTTTCAAATCTTCGACATACGTGTGTGTACGAACAAAAGAGTTCTCGCACTGAAAAACGTCAGTCTGACAGTCTGTCAATATGTTACGAATTGTTTCAGTGTGTCGCCTGAGCCCTCACTCTCAGTCTTAATGGCTTGGACATACTTATTTTACTTACACTGCGTTTCCTTATTTTCCGGTAGGCTAAAAACCCATAATATATATGTTGAAACTGTACAATAATTTAATGATATTGTAGTGCCCGAATAGAAAATACCTGCCATACATTGATTGTATGCTTTTGACACTTCTTTCAGACAGCCGGAAGTTGAGAAATACGCAGATTAAAAAATCTTTAGTGTACCCTAGCCTTAATATTTTGCTTATGCAAAATCTTGCAATGTTTCGTATGTCGGCAGCACACATATATGGTACTGATGAGACAGACGTTCTAAGCCAACGGCGAAACGTGCGTCTATTAGACGGTGATGTGTTTGCTTTAACTTCACTGACATTCTTTTCCTTCCCCTATATTACAAACAACAAACCTAATCTTATTAGCATGTAGAGTAACATAGTCTTTAAAAAATAATCACTTGTTACTGGCTTTATTCGGTAGTTACATTAGCAAAACACAATTATTTAACCAAATATTTTTTTTTATTTTACATTATATGCATATTTTACATTATATGAATTTGCTCGTGGTTCTAAAAAGTTCCTTTTTTAGATTAAAATAATAATGAGTCGGAGTCCGGCCACCGGTGATAGTCTTAATTAAAGCCTAGTATTAACCTGAAACGAAATTTTTGGAGTTTTGCATTTGTTTTTACAAGGAAAATTTTGGTGTAGGACAGTGTGGAGGAAGCAAATAAATTATTTTAATTATATTTATTTAATTACCCTTATAAATGACTTCACACCATTTGCTTTTTTTTTGCAAAGGTCAAAAACTCCTTTACCAAACAATTATCAGAAGACTAATTTTCATCTGCAGATGGTGAACAGAGTCTTCGCTGCTTTTATAAACATCCCTGTAACAATTGAAAATTCAGCCACCTTTTCGTTCCAGCTGAGTACTACCAAACGAACATAGCTAAACTAAATTTACCAATGGTGTTCAGTTCTAACTGCAGGCATCCCTGCCACTTGTCCCTTTATTGTGCGTAGGGACATTTCTACTACCAGCTTATACGACTTTGTCGAATGTAGCGCAAAGGGTAGTAGTTATTATCCCAACGAGTAGTTGCCGCTGTCTCGCAGCTTCTTATCGGTCGTTGCTTTTTTTATAAGTTCAAGTATTGTTCGTTATAAACTACCACCACGATCGTGCGCTCTCAACAACCCTTCTACAAGGTTAAATAAATAAACGCAATTTTTATTACAACAAATTTATAATTATTCTCGTTTTTCTTTTCCGCTCAAAACCCCCCTTTGGCATATACGGCCAAACAAATGGTAAATTCCGTTGCTTTGAATATCTTATGGGAACGAAAATTTCGTTTAAGTGAATACTAGACTTTGTGATCAAGTAGCCGCCAGCGATAAAAAAAACCCACGCCGTCTGTAATTTGCTAGCGGCATTAAACTTTGCTTTGGCCTCTATTTTAGAAGACAGCTTTAATGAAACTTGGCAACTTTATTTTTTAAGCGTTAATCACATGTTCCATGTTATTGTTTACTTTAGTTTAATTTTTTTTTGTTAACTAGAAATAGAACGGAACACTGTATTTCGTATATCGTTCGTCGGATCATTGTTCATAGTTTCATTGTGTGTCGTCAGTCGTACGCATTTACTTTAATTCCAACCGTAACAACAATGTAAGTTTAATTGTAATTGCATTTATTTAAGTAAGAAAATGATGTAACTGGAGTTTTTAAGTGCACAAAAGAGAATAACGTCTATGTCATAAACCCGTCACTAAAAATGTAGGAGACCGTGACCACAAAATTGTTCACGAACATACAATTAAAAAGCCATAGGAATTGTACGTTTTGCCCTTTATTTGTTTTTTAAAAATATTCCATCTTTTGTTTATTTGGCCTAAGTACAGAATTCCCCGTTTCAATCTCTAATAGTATTCAAGTTTAAACGTTTTTTCGCACCTGTCTAAATCCAAAAATTTGGGTTAGCTCCTTTTACATTTTAGATGACGATATGCAAGTATCAAGTATGTAAACATAAATTAATTAGATTATTTTGTGTTTAATCACTAATACTCAGCATTTAATTATCTGTTATCTGGATTTCAAAAACTTTCATTTTCTTTTCGTATATTCATTTTCGGCACGTTTTAACAAAGTAATTTAAGAGTACAAGTTTGAACAATTCCATACCGCAGTTCGTTAGCTATATATGGATGTACATATGTATGTGCTACAAGTGTGATAAATGCATAAATAAAACAAGTATAAAAAGTTTAAGTCGGGCGAGGGCGACTGTAAGATACCTTACACCACTCTACTATTTAGAGAAATATGTGCAGATGTCTGGAGCTTGGGCAAGGTCGTACTCGGTCGGAAAATTTTTGAGTTAATTATTTGTCGCTTATAACATACCATGCCAAATTTAAGAGAGATCAGAATTAATTTGTGTCTTCTAGAGCAGCATGGCCTTAAATCGGGTGTGACCTTTGTGTGGGGCTTTTCGAAAACATGAGCCGATATGATCTAATGTGACAAGAGATGGGTGTTTGTAATATATGGCTTCTAAAGCAGCAAATTTTGAAATCAGAAGGCGCGTTGTATGGGGGCTAAAGGAAAATTTGGACCTATGTAGTCCAGTTTTAGCAGAGTCAATTACACAGTGATATCGAACTTTCCGAATGCATCCCATATGAGACCAATTGCAAATGAAAATTGACATTATCCATAAAAAAATGCGTAGGAGTTATTTGAAAACATGGACTGATATAGTCCAATTGGTTGCTAGTATTATATGCGCCTTTAAGAGCTGTATACGAAAATATCGTCCAATGTAGTTTATTCATAACGTACCATGTCTTCTAAAGCCGCAACTCACAATAGAAGGGACGTTTGTGTAGGATGTTATATGTGGCTTTTAGAGTTGTAGGTTCTGTAATCGAAAAAAAATCTTTGTATGACATCAAAATATGGGCCGATGTTGTAGACTAACTTCGAAAGGGTACGTCCTTGGCCCAAACTTGAAGAAAGTACTATGTTTCATCAAAATATGTAGTGCCAATATCGATCGTTATTATCGATCGTAAAAAGTACTGATAATTTTTTTTTAAATTTGTTGGTTTTGTTGGAAATGTTGAACTTTGTCATTTAATAATCGAACACCGGCCGATGCGTTCGCGCTTCGTATGGCAGGAGATGAAGAATTTTACAGAAAAATCGTGTTTTCAGATGAAGCTCTTTTTCATTTCGGTGGCTATGTCAATAAGCTAAATTGCCGCATGTGGGGTTCAGAGAACCCACACGTGACTATTGAGAAGCCAATGCATCCACTGGGTCCATGTTTCTCCGAAAATGAGCAAAGTGCCGCCGTTACCGTCAACGGCGAGCGTTACAGCGCCATGCTCAGAAAATGACAAAACCATTTGGTTTCAACAAGAAAGGCCACTTGTCACATAGCCAACGCAATCATCAATATTTTAAGCACTGTTTTTGAAAATCGAATAATCAGCCGAAATTGTGATGTCAATGGATCGCCATGGAGCTGTGATTTAAGTCCTTTGAACTATTTTCTGAGGGGAGCCATTAGGAGTAAAAGTTACGCAAAGCATTTAGAGACAATTGAAGCTTTAAAACATGAAACCCGAAACTATTGAAAATGAATTGTAAAATTGGTTTGATCGGATTAGGTACTTCCGAGCCAGTTGTGGTAGTCATATGAATGATATTGTGTTCCATTATAAAATGACAAAGCTTAACCTTTCCTATAAAACCAGAAATTTGAAAAACTTATAAGTACTTTATTTTACAGACGATTCAAATTTAAAATTGGCCACCCTATAAATAACATCGGGGGTATCTCCATTCCTTTAAGGTATTGCAAACATTAGCACTAAGTTATAATACAGGGTAAACGTGTAAACGGTCCATCGCGATGCAGTGACGACAGTGGGATTTGTAAAACACTCCGTGCAAAATTCGATTTCTTTTGAAAAAAAATAATATAATTTCTTCAAGATCTGCTCAGCAGCATTTATTTAAAAACAATGGTTATATGGTTAAACATATATTCGAGTGTGTTGATGTTTGTAAGACGTGACTATTTTTTACTATTTTTTTAAGTATATGAGAGGCAAATACATATATTACTTTGGTCCCACAACATCCCATTAAAGAACATGGGACATCTTTTCTCAAATCAACACGACTCTTTTAAATGGCTTAGGGTTTATTTTCTTACTTGTAAAATTGCCGGTAATACAAGGTGGAAACCAGCCGCCGAAAAATTGATAGATGTGCTTACCCAGAAACTCTGTTTAACCTGGGTTTACATGTTTGAATGTCGTGCACAATAACCATCACACCATACCGGCCACAGAGGTAAATATGTACCTCAAAAATTCCTACGCCAGCTTCGTGATCATTGAATTATTTTTTTTAAATGTTTTGTACGTACATTAATAAAATAATGTAAAATTGAAGATCATACGGAATTTCCGCATAATTATTATTATGTATTTTTCTTAGTTTTCGTTTGTCGGCCAAAATAAAGAAGGATATGATTGATCATATAACAGATTTTACGTTTAACGCCCCAAACCCCTGTGTTGAATGGTTTAATGTTACAGTATATATGTAGCTCTAATAATATCTTTAACTTCTCGCTTTTATTCTTTCTATATGTAATGGTTAAGTAAAAAAGTAGACTTTAAAAAGTCGACGTAAAAAATCTTTTAGGCCATAATATGCCTAAAAGGACAGTTGAAGTAAGTTTTTGGATGATTCTGTAACAACCTTTACAATGGCTCTTTTTTGAAATTTGTGAAAAAAGTAATCAATCAATGATGATGATTGATGTACCAAGTCAAAATGAGTAGGACAAGAGTTATGATAAACATGTAAATAGATTCTGCTACAAACATTTCTTACCTCATTGGAACATGATACATTAAATAAATTTTTATTGAAATCCCTTATATGAAAGATGTAAGAAAATCTGCTCAGCGATCAGCGACATTTTCCAAAGCATCACTATGGGAAGGGTTAACTACTCTAATAAGTAATATCTCCCGCACAAAAATACCTTTACAAACAAACATTCAACAACTCCAAAACGTGTCCCCCTATAAATCAGTTTCCTATTTTAGTTCGTTTGAATGCACGATATGCCTTAAAACGCGAATAACCAGCAATATTGAAACTTTTTGAAGATATTAGAGACTTCAACCAGGTTTCGCTGGCCCCCACAACATCCAACAAAGTAACCTCCATTATTTTTCTAATATTTGAAATCTTTAAGGATGACGAATTAATATTTAAGCTCAGTCAATTAAAATAAGCAATATTTATGATATTATTAAAATTACCTAGCTGGGAAATTATTAATCTATTACTGCTTAAAACATTTCCAATATTTTTAACAGACATCACAAAAGTATATCACACGTTAATCAATCATTTAAAAAAAGAACATATCAAAAATAAATAAAAAAAAACCGAAGAAATTAATGAAGAAGTTTCCAACAAGATCTAGTCAGAAGCATTATACTCGTATGTATCCGGAAGAACCTTTATGTAGAAATCAAGTCAAATGAAAACTGAAATATCAAAACCTAGCGCCGTTTCATTGAGAAACCCAATAGATGGAAAATAATTTACATTTGAGTAGATTAAAAGCTAAAAAGCTTAAAAAAACCTAAATTTTCGTGATATGATATTCTCGATTCAAATCTAGTAATAATGTCTCAAATAAATATGTGGTTGATTCTGATATTATGTGCCACTTTGCTGTCCTTGGTTGTTTCAAGCGGTAAAAATAAAATGTACTATACTTTATTATTTACTATACAATAAATCTTTATAGGACCTTTAAAGCCTTTAAATTTTTTTTTTGTAAACAATTTATTTGTTCTTCAAAAATTTTCCTACCAAAGTGTTCAAATATCATTACCCTGGTTGTCCCTAACACTACGAGTACTCTCAATTTTCATAATTTTTTACAAAAATATTAAGTATTTACTTATATTTAATAAAACTAGTTCATAGTAAAAAATAATATTCAATTAATTTTGTTGCTATTAATGATTATAATTTTTTATTCAATTTATATTTTTATGGATGTTTATTTTCTATCCCTGAAAATACCGCATTCCCCTGTAAAATTTAATATTCTCTAAAATTCAAATTTCAAAACCATCTTAATTTCAAGCAACTCAAATATGATTAATCATTACATGAAGTTGGTGTACATCTTATTGTTTTTTGTCAACAGTCTTAATATTAAATTCTGCAAAATAATCGAATGTCAAAAATGATGTCGAAATTGGCCCATAATCTCAGAATCACCCATATACCAATCGGAGTAACTTCTGACGTATCAGAATAACGCTTGGAAAACGATTCAAAACTCCTTCCAATGCAATATTTCACATTTTTCAATCTGACAACTAAAATTCCTTTATTACTGTCGGGATAATATTAAATCAAGTTAGGAAAGCATTTGAAATGGCAGGGCGTATGTTGGTATTGGAAAGTAACAGTTTAGTCACCACCGCTAAATTTCTATACCTCATTTTATTTTCTTGAGGATTACAATAAACTATAGTCTTTCTTTAATACATTTATGTTGATAGCAAATTACCATTCTTTATCATTCAAAACAAAATCCTACTAATACGAAAATCCACAAAGTGCCTTTCATCCCTGGAAGGCACTTTGTCGAAAAAGATAAAGACTTTCAACAGCCTACTCCTAGGTACAATCCCTGCTTGCAAGTTTAATAGAAACATGTTCTCAGATCTGATTATTAACGAAGCATAGCATATATTTCGTAGTAGAGAAAGCAAAATCAAAATTAATGTGATCGCAAAAAACCTTTCTAATTCATTCAAAACCATAATATAGCAAAAACTCTGAAGAAACATGATTTCAACCTTGTTACCGAAGCACTTTTTAAATCAATGCCACTACAACAAGCTCTTGATATGATTTAGTTTTATGATATTACTCAAAAGGATTAACACTGTGGCGGTTTAAATGTCAAAAGGGCAAAATATTTCAAAACACTCCAATCTTTTTAAAAAAAAGTGCAATTTTAAGAAATGATGTCAATATTCAATACAGCTTTAATGAAATCATGCACAAATGAAGATTCATTCATATGCGGTTGTTAAAAAGAAAATGTTAATTGCAAGATATATCTATATATCAAACAAGCGCGATGATTTTACTTACTTAATTTAATCTTTTAAAAATAATGACGCCGATATTTTCTAATTGGAAAAACCACATCTGAAATTGTTTGAGAAGTTCTTAGAAGAATTTAAAATAAAAAATGTAAAACTACGTTTTTGTTCTCACACATATGATTTAAAATGTTTTGTCATTCATTTTGTGTTAAGGTTTAATGGTTTGCAGATGTTAATCGAACTAAACCGAAAATTAAATATGAAATAGCTACTTCAAAAATTGCAGAAGGCTGAAATAAAAGTGTTATTTAACGGTAAGTGCAATCTATGGTTTAAAAGCAAACAATTAAATTAAATTAGTATAGATTAGACAAGTCTAATTTTATTCTAGCGACAACTTATCGCAAATGATGGCGGCACTGTTAGTCGAAGAGAGTGGAGAGTGTGCGTGGCTTATAGTGGCTGATGGGAGATTTGTACTCGACTGCCTTTCAGTTGCCATCATGTTTTGGACACGTTAGGAGAATTTATTTTATGTTGAAGTATATTTATTAAAAGCGCACTCGATCATTGCATTGCAGTGCAGCGTGTTTTTTTCTCAATGTGTGTAAACAAACAAAATATGCGGTGATGGAGTGAAACACACCCCAGAGAACTTCATTAGAGACCTCTGCATTCGGACCGCATCACTGTGTGGTGCGCCAGTGATGTAGGTATCATTGGCCCTTCCTTTTTAGAGGACCGTAACTGTGAACTCCGAACGGTAATTGACTATGATTCAGCCGGCTCTTGAGACAATGTAAATAGAGGATCTCTTTAAAGGGTGATGGCCGGCACGCTCACCAGACTTAGCCCCATGCGATTTTATTCTTTGGGGTTACCTGAAGTCGAAGGCATATATCAACTATCCCAACACCTTGGAAGACCTAATATACAATATTGAGGCTGAAATTGGCAGAATACCAGTCGACATGCTTGTTAGAGTTCATGATAACTTCAGAAAACGTATGCAGCAGTGTGTGGATAGAAAAGGTCGACATTTGCCAAATACACTATTTAAAACCATGTAATTTAAAATTCCTTTGCTTTAAAATATAAATAAAATATAAAATACATTTTTGTAAGGTTCATAATTTTTTTATGTCATTTCCTAATACTCGTAAGCTAATTACCGCGCTCCACCCTGTATTTGGATTTGAAGTATTTTTTACTCTATATGGTTTTATTCCTAACTCGATTTAAAAAATAATTTAAATTTTGTATTTAAAACTTCTTGGCCGCCTTGGTCCCCAGTTCATATCCGGGAAAGAACATCTTCTACATTTATACTATAGGTCCCGGTCATTAATTATACGGTATGTAATGGAAATCGGACGAAATCATTTTGCTCTCGATTTGAGATTTCAAACGTATTTTTACTGATTATGACGCAATCACCGCCATCTAGGCAGTGCGATAGACAGGACAAGGCGTAATAAAAAACAAGCAATAAAAAGTCGGGCGTGGCCATATATATTGTACCCAATACTTCTGGATGTTAAGAAACCCCAACTGAAAATAGGTTTTGTGACTAAATTAATCAATTTTTAAAAAGAATGTCATATTTGACTTTGTGAGAAAATTTCATTGTTTCTGGTAAAATCTGTTGAACATATGTGTGCGAGTTATATCTTAATCTGAACCGATTTTCTCCAATTATAACAGCGTTCGTATTAAAATCGAATGAACATATTTTACCAAATCTCAAACGATTTTCTTCGCGTGTGCCAAATAGCATCAAGATTACATGTAATAAAAGGCTTCTAAAGGTAAAGACAAAAAATCGGATGAACATATATATGAGAGATATATCTAACTCTGAACCGATTTACTTCAATTACAATAACGTCCTTCCTTGGCCAAAAAACTTACTTGCGATAAGTTTTACCCAGATTGAATGTATGTTCTAGAACTAAAAATATAAAAGTCGGATTAAACCGAAACCGAGTTTCGTCAAAAAAAACTTAATTTTGCCAAAATACATGAAAACCGGACAGCAATTGCAACGTGTAGTTTATAACGCTTTAGATAGACGGACTTACAGCCAGACATCGTTCAATGAAATCAGCAGGGGATTGTACGCCGATCTGTATGGTGAGCCTAGCTCAAATATTTTTGGTAGTTACCAACATATGCCATAAAAATAGCTTACAATACCCTGTTCCACTGTGAATAAAGGTACTAAGTTCACCTTTTCATGTGACACTATTTTAAACGCAATACAAAAAAAATCTGTGAAATTGTAGTGAAAATTGTTTTTGTTCAATATTTTTTTGTTGTACACATTTTTAGAAACTTCTTTGATTTCCCTGAAAAAAAATTACATGTCTATTATTTCACATAAAAAATCAGGGCGATTTAAAAATTAAGCAAATAATATAGATCACGCGAGGAAATTTTGCACCAAGCTTAAGAGGTTTCAACATATTATCTTAAGATTTACCCCAGTAGATGCACGACTGGGCACAATCTACATTAGCCTAATACGCGCGCAACCTTCGACAAACGAGAAAGCATTCACAAGGCTAATTAGATGCTAATGCCAAATCAATCATCGCCAAGTCAAAATGTATCTATAAAATGTATTAGTCAGATAATTAAGTGAAGTTCATTCCCCCTTTATTCATTAACGGGATAGTAAGCGAAATATTTCTTATGTTCATATATATAAATACTTCACAATAATATAAGAAAACAAGGAAAATCTGAAAAGATTTCATTCGCCCTTTTTGGAGTTCATAACCACCAAACAGGATAAATAAATATTTATTATTTGACTCTGATAATATTTTAAAACATTAAATAAATGATATTCCATCAGATATAAATGTATATAACGCGGTATATGACTTAGATCTAGACTCTGATATGCATTTTTTTCTACACTAGCAAACTAGCAACTCCTGAGAAATACCTGTTTAAATTCCCTTTTGAGTCAATGTTTGATTGAGCAAGTATTCAACAGGTATACAAGAGAAGTGTGAAATGAACATACCGCATTTAGGATTGTAGAGAACATACATAAAACGAAAAGCTAAAATAAATAACAAAACAAACTTGTAAAAGCGATTCAAGCTTAATATGCATACACTCATATTCATATATATTTTTTGTATTTGTGTGAATTTTTATCAGTCCCAACTCTTCGATTGTTTGACTACTGTACGGAATTGTGACATCAAGTCAGTCAGTTAATGTTTTATTTTTAAAACATACATCCCAGATCTGTCTATTTAGTTAGTAGTTAGTAAGTAGTGTGTCAATAACACACACTCATGCTGAACACTTTTTCAATTCAATTAAGACAAATTGCTTGAGGAATAAATTGAATTATTGTCTGGATACAATTCAAGTGGCGAGACAAAATGAAGAATATGCAAATCAAAATATTATAAATAAAATACATAGCACTATGACACTCTTATTGCGATAAACTACTAGATTGACAAATATCTGATTGATTGTAGTCAGAGTGCACAAAGCAAACCACATACCAGAGCAATAAAACGGCCAAAGGCACATATAATTTAATTATCATCTTATTCATTTTTACTTGTTACAGAACCGCTTTGAACGATGGACGACAGTTGGAACAACGTGGAACTAACCAGTATATCAAGACGCAAGTCGTATACTTTGAATCATAATTACGATTCAACATCGAAAAATACATTTAATAATAATGAGGATGAGAATGAATTCCCCATACTGGCCACGGAACAGCAGATAAATAGCTCAGCAGATACTCTTAAACCAGGGTCTGACATCAAGCCCAAGGTTACGAATGAACTTGTCGAAAGTTTGTTACGCCGTTTATACGGAATTACAATTGGAGAAATGAAAGAGTTAATTTCTTATGATGATCGCAACTACTTTATTAGAGAAGATCCGTAAGTATGACACTTAATTAAGCAAACATTAACAGTTGGCAGCAGGCTGTGAATATACTAAATAACTTATAAATACTACATGGAACATTACATAACTTTATATATATTGCTAGATTTTCTTAAGTGTGGCCCGTTTTTGAAAACCGAACATACTTAGTGTAGATTGTTTTGAATCATCTGTAGTAATCTTTTTATTTATTCTGCCAGAAGACGGTTGGGATTTCTTGGGCTTAGATAAACCCAATCGTAGTTGACTACCAAAAAGGCTATTAGAGGAATTCTGAGACTCTTGTGATTTTGTAATCGAATGCAATACTTCATCCTTTTCCTCCACATCAGACAATATTTCTACTATTTCGTCATCCTTTCGATTGGGGGAATGTGTAAGTGATGCTCGGTTTTCAGAAGTTTTCTTTTCAGTTTTTTCTGTGTGTTCTGCTGATTCTTCCGCATTTTTACTTGAAATTTCAGATACTTTATTGTTGTCATCTTTTACTGGGCCACTATTTGGAGATAACTCGTACAACCTTTTTTGAATTTCTAACGATTTTTTAGACTTTGCTTCGATTTGTGCCATTTCTTCAGTCAAGTCCCTGGCAGCAAAGGGATTTTTTACAACTTGTTTTATATTTTGAGCGAAAAAGCGTGATTTAATGTCAACAGACATTCTATTGTTATTGTTTTCCGTGGTATTTTTGTGAGGACTCAATAGTTTCAATAGAGATCTGTTTGTACAGATCGGCGACTTAGGTTTATCTTCGAGAGACACATTGTTAACAGCAAATGGATTAAGTGATTTAGAAGGAGTTATAGCACCAACTGCCGCCGTAGGCGTCTCTTCTGCTCCGTCACTGCTGTCTGATGGCTCCCGCTTTCTTTTGAAATTGAGCTTTGCATAACTATACATTGAAAATACTTCAGCCTCCTCAAGTTTGGCCTTCTCGACCGCCAACGTTTCCTGTATATCCATTTCTGCCATATGCTTATATTGAATTTTCTTAAATTTAAAAATAGCGCCCACATATTTTTTATCACATTTTTCTTCGCAGTTTTCCTGACAACTCTGCGGATTCCATATACTCTTGTGTTTAAACGATTTTTTTGGGTTTTTACCTGTATCTGACCAATCTTTGTCGGGATGCCAATTGTCTAACTGTTTTAAAGTGAACGGGTTCAGGTTGCCCAAAGCCAATTGAAATGCTTGTTCGTTGTCATCCAACAATGTGCCCGCATTGTTACAATGTATTTCATCTGTCTCAAAATCCTCTGTCCCGTTAAGTCTTTCCATGCGTCTTTCCAAGGGATTGTAAATATACATGTGCTTAAAGGTGGCTTCTGCCCTCAAAAAGTTTTCAATGTATTCATCGGTTACGTCTAACTGCTTCATTTTGAGGTACTGTGGCATTTTCTTAAGAGCCTTTGTCATATCGTCTTCTTCGGTGGTCAAAATGAATTTACAAGCCTTCTTAAGTCCAATTCCCGGTAAAGAGTCCAAATAATCACAGCCTGATAAAATGCACATTCTTCGGAATTTATCGAACGTATACTTCTCTGGTTTACACCCCATGGCTAAATGTAGTTTTGTGTTTTCCACCAGCAGAGCATTACCTTGTAGGTCCAGTTTAAATAGAATTTTTCGTGCTCCAAACAATGTCAAGTCAGAATCCTCCGTGATAATATATTCGGCCAAGCCCTGCTTATTTAACCAAGCCATTTGTGCGTCTGCTTCATAGGGAGCCACAATGCACTCAACTCCCCGATCACGGCACGCCTTTATAAGTCGCAATGCCATTTCATGGGTGACATCAACAGCTCTTCTCATATAGGAACGTGCCTTCTCTATGTCATTGTTTCGCAGATACACTTTGGCTAATTTTTTGCTCTCCTGACGGGCCTCTCGTCTTCTTCGCTCTGTCTCAGCTTTAGCAGGCAGATGTCTGCCATCAAATACCATTATAATCTTTATTTTATGCCTTGTTAGCATTTCCACAAATTTCAAACAATACTGAATGTACATATCGGTTTCTTCACCTCTAATCAACTTTTCTGCGCACGGAAATACTCCTCTGTGTAGCCAGCAATAACTATCCACAGCTACAGATGATCCCTGCAGCTCACTTATGTCAACGGGCCTTGAAGCTTTTTCTAAAAAGGGTATCAATCCTGTAATACCCATGTTTTAGTCATAAATTAGAAATGTTTATAATAAGAAGGAACACTTGTAACTTATTTCTACTGTTTTAATTTTGGCAGTGTTTTTATTTATGTAGTATTGCGCGGGATGAGCACAATAGTTGCCATACTGCTTTTGTTTACATTCTGTGCTGCCGTTCAGAGTTTGATGCCGCTGTGTTAATAGCAATAATGCGTCTATTCTTACGGCGTGAGCTTGTCGGCGGCGAAAATCGGCGAATCTACCATTCCTAAATATTACCTTCCACAAATAAGTTCGCACAATTGTGTTATCAGTTATTTGTTATACACAACAAGATGTTTTGTCGCAGTTTGCTTTCAAATCATATCAACCGACCAAACCATACTGATTTGTTTGAAATACGCGAACAAAAGCCAGTAACTCTCTTTTGTATCTAAAAGGAACCCACAATCTTCGTTCTCATAGCCATACGGGTTGCGAGTAAATAAAATTGTTTAAGAATAAGTTTTTTAAAATTTAAATTTGCCTAGAAGTTCTCTGCACTTTTATTCAGCTAAAGACTTGTACTGTATTCGTTTACGATAAAAGTTTTAGCAAGAATCATATTTTCCTCTGCTGAAATATTGTATTATTTTTTTCTTGCTTTTTTGACGCCAATTTTCATGAATGTAACGTACGTACAGTTGGCATCATTGAAAACAATGCAAGCAGCGGTGACTGCAGTTTCGGTGAATGTCACTTTACCTTCGTCAGACCCCAAGCAGCGAATGTATTTTTACAGTAAGCAAAAGCTACACACTTTAAAGCTGGTAGATTTTTTCAAAAATTAAATTATTTTTTATCTTATACATTTTATTGTTTGTAGTCAAATTTATTTGAAAATCACCGTATGTTAACCTTTTTTGAAAAATTTTTAATGCAGAAAAATGGCCTATGTATGTTATTTAGCATAAAATATGGAATGCTGCCAGAATTTTAACGACGGTAAAATCATTTCTGCTATTTCAGCTGCAAGTTCGCCAATTTTTTTTAAATGGAGTTTGGTAAATTTACACAGTAAACATCAAAGTTAGTACAAGCCTTAACACCAAAAAGTTTCAATTTATCAATATGTTTTCTCCTCTTTTTATTGAGATTCGTAATCACGAGATGAAACAAATGAATAATTAAACAAATTTTGCCGGATTCCCGCATATTTTCGCCAAATTGTTGCGTTAAAAAATACGTATGATAATACGTATTTTTTAACGCAATAATTTTGCGAAAATATGCGGAAATCAGAGGTTAAGATTATCTCATTATAATTCATATAGAAAAGGATTGCATAGAAGCCAAAAAATATTTCATTTGCATTTCTTTTATTACATTCCTGTTAGTATATGCGATATAAAGTTTTTTTTTATCAGACCGCACAGTTTCTACTGAAATGCTAACGTTTTGGTTTGAATATATTTTCGGTAGCTTTTTCTTTCTGATGTCTGTTGCTGGGATGAAAATCAAATTTTTGTGCCAAAGAAGGTTAGCGAACGTTAACGTTCGACATTGTGCCTCTACCAGTATTTGTTTTTCGTCATTCACTAATAGCTAAGGCGTTTGTATGGAATTTATTGAATAGGTAACAACAATTATGATTTTACTTATAATATACGTTGTATAGAATAAGCAGTTTTGAGGCTGTCAATGAGTAAATAAAAAAGGTCACACACTTAACGATTGAAAAGAAGTTCCTCTTGCTCCTTAACCCGTTACTGCCTGCCCAAAAATCGGCTCGTACGATTTTTATGAAATTTGGAAATTTATGTCCAAAATACCATAGAAATTGAAAGAAAAAAAATCAATTTTTATGACATGTGTGTTGACGTATCGCTATTCGGTAAAATTAGAAAATTTTAATTTGTACCATTTTCCTAAGTTTGACAGCACTTTTCCGGAGCATTTTCCGAAAAAAATCTTTAATTTTTTCCTGCAAAAAACAAAAGATAAAAAATAAAAAATCCTGCTAAATGCTTTAATTTAGCCCAATCTATCCTCTTTTCTAAAAAAAATTACCGCGATATCGCTCACCTGGCCCACGCTAAAATTATTTATGTATCAACACTTTCTTGGGTATTTAAATACCCATTAGGCTGGAATAGGTTAATATGGTGTTGAGGGACTTCAGTAACTATAAATAAATGTATGGGGAAAACAATATGTTTTTGACGAAATAACTTAATTTCTTGAATACTCCTTGATATGGAAAAGCTATATTAAATTACAATTGAATTGACAACATATGGGTAATGTGTGTAATCGGAAGCATCTCCCTACATAAAATATGATGTGTTTATGAATTTATTGCTCCGAGTAATTAAGATCTCTCTTGTTTGGCAACATTTTTTGCATGACAAGGTTGCTATCTCATAAGTTGTTTCTGGTTGTGATGAGAGTTGCTTAAATCAATCTAATTTGTTTTTCAATATCCAGAACTTAAAAAAAATTTGTTTTCATATATTAAAGATATTTTTAAATATCATATTAACCGCAAATTTCAGAGGAAAATAAACGAGTTTGTTGCGAACCTAAACTGAAACTTCCAACAAAATTAAAGAAAGATAACTGTTTTTTAAGCAAACGTCGACGCTAGTCGAAACAGTAGAACCGCCAATAGTTGTATATCGGCTTCGAACTGTAAACGCCAATTATTAATTAAAAGTTAAAGCAGTATGGCAACTATTCTGTACATAAGTGGCGTTTTTTACGACGTCTCTATATCTTAAGGCTGGTATCATGGCGCAATAAAGAAGGTAGCGTCATGGATTATAGCGAAGACAGACTAATGCAAATTAAAATTTTATAATGACAGTATCTGCATTTAGTAAACAGCTGTTTGATGGCAAACAACTATTTTTTTGCCATTTTCTTGGATAAAAAAATGAAGTTACGATTAGCAGCTTTGCTGTTGGCGAAAAATCGCAATTTTTGATGAAATTGGCACACAATGTAAAAATTGTACATGCATTACCAACCAGGGATGATAACGTTGATACTTTGGTACTTTTTGCTTGTTAAAGTACCGTGGTACCCCCGCAAATCATTTGATCCATTTTTCAGTATCCCGAAAAAATTAAATTGTGGGCAATTGAATAGTTAATTGTAGCTTCTATCCGAATTTTAATATAGGTACAAGTCTTGCACTCTAAACATCACACAACGGCGGTCCGTAATTAGGTCATAAAGGGTTTATACAGGGTGGCGCAAAACTACCGTTGTGGTTTGAATGTTTTTTATTTATGGGTTAAATATTATGTTTTTTTGTTGTATAGTATACTAATGGGGAATATTTTTGTCTTAAGCATGAAAATTTGTATCCCGCAAGTGGTGGCAATTTTCGACTGTGCTCTTTCCAGTACATTTTGCATAACTTTTCCTAAAATATCCGGTGTTATGGCTTGCATTTTATGGCGAATGTTTTGTTTTAGCTGTGGTATGGTCGCTGGCTTATTTACGATACCCTTTCTTTCAAATAAAAAAAGTCTAGCGCTGTTAAATCCGAGGAACGTGGGGGCCAATTGAAATCGCTTCTGCGCAAAAAATGCGTTCGCAGTGTGGGCTGTGGCTCCATCTTGTTGGGACCACAACTGTGGATGGTTTTGTTCAGCATCGTTCGATATTCAGCACCAAGTCTTGTTGATGTTTTTTGTGGACTGTTCTGCACACTATCCACAACACGTTGGATATTTTCGTCCGTGTAGACCCTACGTGGTCTTCCGGTACATAGAAGGTGTCTTATTGTACGATGTTGTCGAATATTTCCAACCAAGCGGTTTATTGTTGGTTCTGAAGGTCCAGTACTCACATTAAAAATGCTACGATAAGCATGCTGCATCAAAACAATCGACTCTTAAAAAGTATTCAACTATTGCTGATCGCAATAGTTGAATACTTGCTTCACAAAATTCTTAAATAAAAAATATAAATAAATATAAAAAGTTATTAAAAATTTAAACCAAAACGGTAGTTTTGGGCCACCCTGTGTATGTTTAATTCACAGTTTTAGTTTTTACTAAATATTTTTGTGCTAAAACTGAAAACATGAAAATTATTTTAATAACATTGTCTCATTGTAAGTAAGAGTTTTTATTTTTTTAACTTATATTAGTCTCTTCAGCATTTTAATATTTTTTCTCGTTGCAGCAATATCAAAAATCCTTTGATCGTATCACATTGGCCTCATGGCTATGTATTGAAAATTCTCAACGCTTTGGATTCCAAGAAAGAGGAATTCGTAGATGCCCAAAACCAATTAATGCTATACTTAGGTAAGATATGAGCTACCCAGTGACCAAAGTATCAAACACCGCAAAAGATAATACGGAGAAATGTTTAAACATAAGTGTTCCAATGTATTTTCTAAAAAAAATTGTTTGCATAGCCCTGATGTGAAGATAATAAACACAAGTAGTTATTACTAGATTTAATCTAAAGTTAAGATGATTTTATATCATGTCACAGTATGGGGAAACATATATGTATAAGTATGTTAAAAAAATATTTTCTCGAAAACTACTCGGGTAGAAAAAGTAATAAGTTAAAACAGCATTAATATATTTTCCACTTACGTCTTCATAAAAACTTTTAATAGGTTAAAAAAAAATATTTTTCATTTAAGGCCCGGGCATACTGAAACTGTTTTCTTACGATGCGTTTTTACTTCTGGAACTAAATAAAATATATGTTAAAAAATTACAAAAAAAGTTAATGATACTCGTCTTGCAGTGTCGACTTAAAAAAATCCTAATATTTGTGTGGGCTTTAAACGTTTATTTATATAATTTTTAGACTGCCGGATGTTGAAGAATACGAAGCGTAAGAAAAAAATGTTTCAGTGTGCCCTAATCTTGATTCGAAAAAATATTTTAATAGCTTTAGACATCAATTTGCGAAATGTCAAAATATTAGCACACCTTTCGACGTTTCGTTTAATGGCAGCGTATAAAAGTAGCATATGTCATACATATTTAAAACTAGGCCTTTAATCACCCCGATAATGAATACTTAGTAGCGACATAAATACTGTAACACACGTTTTATGCTGTAAAAAAAGTACTGAATGTTTTTGGACCAAATATTTTTTTATATATTTATTGATGTATATTGTATTATAAAAAGAAATCGCACTGGCCAATTGTCAATAGCTGCACAAACCTCGTCCATTGGAAAATTGGCCACAGCTCGAACCAAAGCAGTCTTAAGAGATCCAATAGGATTGTGATCCGTCCACAATTTGTAATCCAATGGGATCAAATCTGGACTTCCTGAGGGCCATTCTTCAGAGGAAATGAACGCTGGTAAATTGTTTCGAAGCCAGGCCTGGGACGTTTTAGCCATATGGGCCGGCGCAGAATCCTGCTGCAAAGTCCATGGCTGGTTTTGGAACAGGGAATTGTTAAGAGGCTTCACAACAGCTTCCAAAACGGTTTCTTGGTAAACTTTGGCCGATGTTTTGACTCCTTGTTCGCAGAAATGCAGGTCTGTGACCCCATCGAAAGAGACACCCCACCAAACCATGACTGAAGCTGGGTGATGACCCTTTTCCACCCTTGGGATCACTTCAGATGCTTCCTTAGATGACCGCGCATACACTATCATTTTGCTTGTTAAATTTTTCCTGAACGGTAAACATTTTTTCATCGGTGAACAAAATTTTTCTGTGCAAGTTATCAGCGTGTCTCACCAAAAGACGTTTGCATTTTTCAATCCTATTTTTCAAAGCTGCAGTCAATAAATGTTCGGTTCGTCGTTTGAAAGCCCCAAGTCCCAAGTCTTTTTTAATGATCGACTCATGGACTTTTGCGTGATATGGATTATCTGTTTTCGGAGCGGATTTCTGTGAATTTTTGATTTAACGGCTTTGATGACATGCGGTGTTCGAACAGAGCGTGGGCGGCCCGACCGGTGGCGGTCTTTTACAACTCCAGTCTCCTCAAACAGTTTTATGCATCGGTAGACGAACATGCGGCTAATCCCTAGTGGCCGGAGCATTTTGAAAATATCGCTTTTTTCATTTCACACTTAAAAGGCGCTATTACAGCGATACGGTTCTCATTATCTGACCACTCCATGATGAAAGTTAAAACAATTTTAAAATCCCATTACAGACTAACGCTATCGAGGATAGCTTCCAAAACCCATATGATATTAATGGGGTATGTTCAGTTCTACTATTGAAATGGGTGGGTTCAATGTTGTAACAGTATGTATGTCCCTTCTAAGTAAATGGGGAATTTATTTTCTTCGTAATTTTCTTTGATACTTAATGCATACTGCAAAAAAATGTCCACTTCTTGAACAATTCGTCTCTTTAATCAAGTTAAAAAATCGAAGAAAATGGGGGAAAACGCTTTTGGAAGTTCCGCAAATTGAAGATTTAAAATGTTGAGGGGAATTTTGTTTATAATAGGGATGAATATGTACATATATATTTTTTAATATACTACTTTTATCTTTCTCTTTTTAGCCAAACAGAAGATCGAATGTCCATCTCCCATAGCCAATGTAAGTGGCAAATACTACTCCGTGGAGACTATAGATGGCGTTGATCATATTGTACGTTTGTTGGAATTCGTACCAGGAAAAATGTTTCACGAAGTACCTATTACAAATTTTCTACTGTACCAAAGTGGTGAATATTTAGCCAAAATCGTGAAAGCTTTCAAGGTATTAATCATTACATTAAGTTGTGTCGAAGTAGTAATGCATGTGCAAGTTTTTGGTAAGCAAAAATATTTCTTCCTGTAAGAAATATTTTGCGAAAAGTTACTATTATTCAGCAATGTTTGTGTTGTAATGGGTGATCAGAATAGAATACGTTTTCCAATTGTTAAATTTCAGAAGCTTACAAAATTACTAACACCGTTCAGCTGTCAAAGGTTCGCCATTTCATCATGCATTGTTTCACTTTAGCCAAATGTATGGAAATTAATTTTTTTTCAAATACCGGCTCAGTTGCAAATACGCAGAGTGAATTTTCGTCGGGAGTTCGGCTGCCCTCATAGCTTCAGTGTAACGGCAATTTGTCGCAGCTGGGATCACAGATGGATTAAGGCGAACTGAAGAAAACATAGCCGTTGTAGGCCCTGATCTGTCGATTCTTCGCAGATTGCCTCGCCATAGAGCTATGGTTATGATGCAAACAACGTCGACAACTTGTTGTTGTTAGAGATGGTTTCAAACAGACTTTAAAAAGAGTGAAAATAATTCAAGATGGACTGTTTCGTGCAGCAGTACCAACTCTAGAATAAGCACGGAGAGAATAGCAAACTCGGGTACAATTTTTGCAACAAAGGGATAAAACGCGTACTGAAAAAGTTTAACAAAAATATTTCCTTTTTTTTAATTGTGTAAAATATTTCTTTTTATTGGGTGGTTAAATTT
The DNA here is from genome assembly GCA_963513945.1 of Hydrotaea diabolus. Classification (NCBI taxonomy): domain Eukaryota; kingdom Metazoa; phylum Arthropoda; class Insecta; order Diptera; family Muscidae; genus Hydrotaea; species Hydrotaea diabolus. The sequence goes on from OY740717.1 coordinate 185,754,787, forward strand.
AAAGGGCCGATGATCAGACTAACTCAATTTGAACCATGGAAAGATACACAAGCGAGCAACGTGTTAAAGTTATTCGGGCTTATTATGAAGTGGATGATCAATTTTCGAAGAAAATCATCTTCAATGATGGGGCACATTTTCACATCAGTGGATTCGTCAATAAGCAGATGTATGTACGACAGAGTCCACACGAAAAGGGAAAGCTTCTTACTTCTCTTTATCCTTGGATGTTGGACAATTAACCTTTGGTATTTTCACTCAAAACGTGATTATATGAGAAGAAAAATTACTATTTCACGAACTCCAAAGTAGACATTTATGTACTTTACATCCTATATATTGTCATGGTCATTAGACCAATAGACATGTAAGGGAAGTTGTCAGCCAGCCTGTGTTGGAAATAACGTTAAACCATTCGTTGAAATCTGATAAACTGGTCTATTTTTAGGTATGTTTATTAGGGTGGGTCGGTTTGTAAGGCCACACATTTGTCAATATTGTGCCATCCATTTTTCGATAGAAATACGACCGATTCGATCCTCTCAGTCGTATTTATTTTCTCACTCGCTTATATGTTATATTAGTCGTGTCCTTTGCATGTACCAAGCTTTGTTACCTATTTAGTTAGCAATATGGCATTCTGGCAACATCCAACAACATTTTAAAAAAGATGGCAGCATAAGCTCAAAAAATAATTGTTTACAAACAAAGAAAAAGAAAATTGTTGAAATCGAATTTTGTTATTTTCTATGGTTTCTTGTTTTGTTAACATTTTATTGACAAATTTAATTTCGTTGGTAGGCATTTCTTTTGCGCCGGGGACATTAAAATTCGTTCTTTCTGGCTTTGTAGCAAGCCAACAGCATCAACGTCTCGTTCCTCGTCCACAATTTTCGTTTAGTCACTCTTAAAATAATATAGTTACATCGAAAAATCTCTAAATCTTAACGATAAACATTTTCACTTACTGTTTTTGCATCATTGTAATTTATGGAAATGTTATTATTGCGCTTGTTTTTTTCGTTTTCTTTCTGTAGCAATAACAAAAAACATATGTTTTTGATTTTGTTATAGAAGCCGGGTGTGTCATAATATTTTTTGTCAAAAAAATAAGTCAGGTAACTTTAACGAGTAACAGCCAACTCGCTTGCTTACCGAGTAACTTTCATTCAAATGCTTGTTTAGTAACCTGAAAAGAGCACGGCTATTGTATTATACTCGTATGTTCCCAGTAAACCAAATTTGCCGACAATGTCTGATATCAGACAATTCTGAACAATATCTGAACTCTATCGAGAATTCTTACCGAAATAGTTACGAATTCTGTTCGATTTGTCTGATGATTTTTTATTTATTATGTTCCGAAATATCTGAAGGAATTCGGCCCGAATTCTGTTAGACTTGTCTGTGGGATTTTTATTAATTTTTTGTTCAGACTTCTCTTATCGAACTCGCAACGAATTCTGAACTATTTATCTGAGGTAGTCTATTCGTTTCAAATTTTTGTTATTTGCTTCCTATTTTACAGTTATTGTAATTGTGTTCAGACATGTCAAAATTCTGAACGAATTCTTAACTGTTTGTCTGAGGTATTTTTATATTTCAAATTCTTGTTTTTTGTTTGTTTACATTTAAAATTTACCAAGACATTAGCCCAGAATTCGTTTCGAAATGTCGGCAAAAGCATCAGAGTTCCCTCAGAGATGTAGTTCAGAATTCATGCCAACCCTCCAATATGTTTGTCGTAACGAACTCGGTAAGAATTCTAATCCGAAATCGGAAAAAATTTCCGATTTTTCGTACAGAATTCTGACCGGATTCTGAACGTTTGGTTAGCTTGGCTGTTCGAAGGATTTTTATTGTGTTCGGAGAAAAACTCCACTGCCGGCAGTTCTCGTTAAAAGCAAAACTTGTTGCACTTAAGTGTATAGCCACTAAACATAGTTACAGCACAATTTTTGCTTGCGGTATTACTTTAGTAAAGTGGCGCTCTCCGAAACTACAGACTACAAGCAGGGGTTGTAACTAAAACTCTTTCCGAACGCTTCTTGAAAATGTTTTACAACTTTTTTTGTAGAACAAAAATATTTTCTTCTATTTCTTCTTTACCATGACATAAGCTCAGAATGTCGGTAAAAACAAGACTTAATGCCAGAAATCTGACCGAAGTCGTCCAGAATTCGATACGAGAAATCGAAATTTCCTTTCGGTTCGAAATGTCGGCAAAAACATCAGAATTCCCTCAGAGAAGTAATTCAGAATTCGTGACTACCCTCTCGTATGTTTTTCGTTACGAACTCGCTAAGAAATCTGATCCAAATGTATGTATGCCATCCTATGATTTTTTACAAAAATTGCTCAGGCAATTTTTGTCGGATTATCAAAAAAATATACCACGTTGGAAACGTTCTTTATTATTTTGTGCAAAAACAAATGGGAGAGCTCCAGAATTTCGAACAACTGGTAACTAGCTGAAAAACAAATTTTTCTACAAAATAAAAAAGTTTTGATTCTTTTGGCGAGTGCTGCTATATTTTATACTTATATATTTCTGGCCTAATAATGAAAATGCAAATATATATCATCAAAAATCATTCATAGCATTCTCCAGCATGATTTATACACTTTAGCATGCGCTCAAACCAATTGTCGAATTGTTTGAACGCTTCAACAGCATCTTCTGGCGACGAAAACCGTTGACCAAGCCTTTTTTTTTCTTGATGTGCGGGTATAAAAAGAAGTCATTGGGTGCCAAGTCAGGGCTGTACGGCGGATGACCCATCAATTCAACGTTTTGGCCGGTTAAAAATGCGCTGGTTTGAGCCGATGTGTGAGAGCTCGCATTGTCATGGTGCACAATGATTCGTCTTCTCTTTTTCGTTTTTCGAATTTCTCTGAAGACTTCAGGCAAACAAATTGTGGTGTACCACTAAGAATTGACCGCCCTAGGTTGCTCAAGCGGAACAGTCGCCACATGACCAGTTTTGCCGAAGAAACAGGCGACCATTTGCTTCGAAGTGCTTCTTCTACGAACAACTTTCGTTGGATTTGGCTCGTCTTCGATGAACCACACGGTCGATTGCTGTTTTGTTTCGGCCTCATACGCATAGATACATGATTCGCGAACTGTGACAATCTTATAAACGCCTTTTGAAGCACCGGGATCGTATTTTTTTTTTCAAAATTTCATTGCACCAATCGACATGAGCGTTTTTTTGAGCGATTGTCAAATTGTTCGGGATCCAACGAGAACAAACCTTTTTTACGGCCAGTTGTTCATGCAATATCGAATGTATGCTGGTGGAAGAAATGCCCAAGGATGCCTGGCACAACGGCAGTTTTTGGACGACCTTCACGACCTTCGTCTTTGAGCGAGCGTCGGCCACGATTGAATTCATTAAACCAGTTTTTCACAGTGCTACAGGATGGTGCTTCATCGTCATACAAAGATTTTAGTTCATCGATGCACTCTTGTCATGATAATCCACGTCGAAAGTTGTGAAAAATGTTCACAAGTAATTCCTTTTTTTTGCCAAATTTATTTTTTCAAGTCACTGTGAACAACACAAATGATGGTCGTACGTAAAAACGTTCTGAGTACGTTTATGCTAAAAAATGTCAAACTTTCCAATGGAAATGTCAGATGGCGCTAGGCAACACTCAGTGTTGCCTGTTCCAGAAATATGTATAGCAACTCTCGTACTTTCACAATTTTTATTCGATTTTTATGAAAGAAATATTTGTTATCAATTAACAATATTTATTTTCAATGAATCGGATAAGAATAGACGAAGTTTTAGAAAAATTGTAAAAAAAAATACGAAAAAATGCATGTTCACGGTATCTCGAAAACTTAAGTGGTGGGCAATTCGGATTCAGAAGATCATTTTAGATAAAGATAGGTTGGTAACGTCCTAAGGAGGATTTTGTTGCAGAACAGTGTTAGCGGTCGCGTTAATATACAATCACATTTGCTTATTGAAGTAGTTACTTAGTATATAAAAGGACTATTGTAAAACACATAAGTTGCTTGGTATCTGATGAGGATGTAATGTAATTGCTATCTGACGAGGATGTAAATAAAAAGCTTTTGCTGTAAAATTGTTAACTTGTATGAATGATTGTTAAATGGAGACACTTTTCCCAAATGAACTTATTCCACTCGACTAGAACTACGTGTATTGACCAACAATAATTTGCACATGCTTCGTTTTTATTTCGATACTTCCTAAATAAACATACCTTTGGTAAACTACTTTAATTATTCCCAATCTGTAGAATTTTCAACATGATGCATACTCATCTCACAAGAGTACTTGGCAATTACAGTCTGTGCCTAAACTAAAGGATTTTCTGTACGTCCTAAAAGATCACACTCGCAAAGCGATGGTTGAGGAAATCGTAGAAACTTTTGAATTGAAAGTCATCAGTCAGTTGGATAATTTTGAAATGCAGATCATACACGGAGACTTTAATGAACAAAATATTATTGTCGACCCTTGTGCCAATGGGCAAGACTACAAAGTCAAAGGTATAATTGATTTTGGAGACACTAACAAATCGCCGATTATATTTGAAGTCGGCATCGCGCTTACTTATATGATGCTGCAAGCAAAAAATCTTGAAAGTGGTGGTATCTTTCTAGCTGGATTTGAGTCTGTACTACCTTTGAGGTCCGAAGAGAAGCAGTATTTGAAATACTGCGTTGCTGCTCGTTTAGCTCAAAGCCTCGTAATGGGCGCTTATACAAATTCCCTTGATCCCTCCAATGAATACGTTTTAGTCACACAAGAACAAGGCTGGAAGCTAATTGAAGAGCTGTGGAAAGATCAGTTTGCCAATATTGATGATATTTGGAAGAACACAGCCGACAAATACCTGACGCAAAGTGTCAAATAATCCAGTCAATTTGTATTTTTATTACTTATCACTATTAACATTTATAAACTTAATTATTGTTTTTTGTTGCTTGTTTTTATATTATTAAAAAAATTGTTTTCAATTTTACCTTACACATGTAATTAATTGTAATATTGTCTTCCCTCCCGATGTCAATTATGCATGTACATCCATATGATGTTAGCAATTATTGCCTAATCAAAGTATTAAATTAAAGAAAATTGTATTTTTAATCAATAAATGTATATACACGTACATATAAGGTATTTTTTATAGTGTGGAACATATCAAGCGACTAAACAATTGTATCTGTTTGAAGGGAAACGTGTTTGTTTACGAACTCAGGCCGAAATTTATATACTTACCCTCTAGCATGGCTTGCGTTAAACAGTAGATGGTGCAATAACAAATCGGCCAACAGGGAGGGTTTAAAATGCTTAAATCCTTTTGCTTTTGTCAAGGTGTTACTAATAATCTACACACAATTTTCCTAATTTCGGACACATTTGTAAGGCTATTATAAATTTTTTGTTGGGCAAACATATTGTGAATGAAAAAATTCTTAAAAAATTAAAATCTGGCAACGGCTTACAATTAAAGACAATATGGTACACCGTCTAAAATGAGAAATGTCAACTGTTGGTGTGTTAAAAAAAAATTTACGGTCAACGGCAATTTTCATTAATAAATAATTATTGTTTACAAGAATATTAACTTTTATCCGCGAAAAGTGCTAATATAAAATAGTAAGTAAAAGTTTTTTTTTTTAAAAAACTAAAAGTATGTAATAACAAGAATATGGGCCGAATTGTGCAGTTAGTGTTTTAAGCATAGAATTCAACTAAAACGAAATTTTTGCTTAGGCGTTTTGCAATTACCTCTACACGGGAGAATTGTGGTGTAGAGCAATGAAGAAAAATCATCCGTTATTCGTTTTTTTATTTTAATCTTATCATTTAAATACTCTAAAAATTGACTTTAGAACAATTGTTGCAGTACACTATATTGAAGCTAAGTGTCTGAACTTTTCCAAAGATGTGTGTTGATGCTCCAGCAAATTCTACGGACTCTTGGTATAGTCCACTGTCTGAGAACGGCTATCTAAGTAAGTATTTAAGTGTGTTCGCGCTGGTATTGAGAATGATCTAAATCGATTAAAAGGTAAAATGTACCCCTACATAAGGTCTGACTATTACGTTCGACCAGCAAATATTCACCGTTTATTAAGGACCATGATTGGACAAAGGGGCGTGACACCACCCATACAACTGTGAATTTAGAAAGGCAATATTTCGTGAATAATGAGCGTGTCGAAATTTTTACCATTTTTAGTCCGTTAATTGTCATAGGCTGTACATTTTCCGGATTAAGCTATTTTTTAAAAAAAAAAACTTTTTACTCATATGATGATATGGCATGCTAAAGGCCAACACCCACGTTCCCCATCGTCCTACGCACTGGCAGTCAGCAATGCCAATTTGGTGTTTTTTCCACTATTTGTGTTGATCTTTCATAACCAATAAAAGCTGTTTTAGAAAAGAAATGATTTTTAAATGGATGGTTAAATTTAAAGGGCCGATCTTGAATGTGAACTACACCTAAAAGTCAAGATTTTTTTCGCATTTCATTTGATGCTTCTCAATTTTAGACTAACTCAATTTAAACCATGGAAAGAACAACGCGTTAAAGTTATTCAGGCTTATTATGAAAATGGGCGACAGTGGATGATCAATTTTCGAAGAATATCATCTTCAGTGATTAGGCACATTTTCACCTCAGTGGATTCGTCAATAAGCAGAATTTCCCCATTTGGGAGAATGATAATCCAAGAGTGATTGTCGAAAAAACAATGCACCCACAAAGAGTGACTGTTTGGTGCAGTTTATGGGCTGGCGGCATCATCGGGCCGTATTTTTACCAAAATGAGGCCGGTCAGGCAGTTACACCATTCACAGTGTTCGCTATCGTAACTTTTTATGGTCCGAATTGAAAGATATGGATGTGGACGATATGTGGTTTCAACACGACGTGCCACTTGCCACACAGCTAACGAAACAATGGCTCTATTGCGCGACAAATTCAATGGCCGTGTGATCGCACGTCGTGGCGATGTTAATTGACCGCCAAGATCATGTGATTTGACACCGTTTGACTTCTTTCTTAAGGGTTGTTTGAAAGAAAAGCGTACGTCAACAATTCAAGAGCCGACACATTAACGGCATAGAACCTCAATTATGCCTCAGCGTCATTGAAAATTTGGACCATCAGATGGAGGTGTGCCGCCGAGGTCGCGGCGGTCATTTGGCCCATAACAAAAAGAAATGACAATAATTTCCTTAATAATTTGTGTTTAATTCAAAATCAACATCGGCCCTTAAAATTTAACCACCATTTATTAAGACACTATAACTTTGCCAAAATTCAACCCCATTTAAGCAAAAGGGGATGTACTTTAGATAGCCACTCATAGTATCGGTGCTTTAGCATACTTTTGGTCAAAAATATTCAGCTTGCTATTACATGAGCCCAAGATGATACTCAATTTTAAAGGAATGATTATCCTAAGAAGCTGTAACAAAATTTGGTTAACAAGCCCTATAATGCTAGGAGTTATGTAAACTCTCGAATCGACTCCAAATTGGTTTTTTGAACAAAAAATTAATTTCTGTTATCGGATTAGGGCAATGTGGGTGTCAATGGATAGCTTTTAAGAATAGAACGACGTATCGATTTTGCTGTCTAAACGAGAGGGTTTTAGACATTAAAAGTGTGTTCGTTTACTTTCCCAGTAAAAATTTGCAATTTTCTACTTTTGAGAGCCTAAGGCCAATTTAACTGTCTATTGAAATTTGCAAGAAAAGTAAACTAACAGCTTCCAGTAAAAATTTGCAATGAAACATCTGATTTTGTTTAATGTTTGCATTACATTTCATTTTATTTTGTAATAAAAAAATTAACAAAAGAAAACTTTTTTTCTTTCTAATTTCAGTGATTAAGATATATATTAAATAAAATAATTTTCCAATTTGTAGTTACCTATTCTATTGTAAATTTATTTTTACTTGTTTACATAAAACAGCTGATTTCAAACATCTGTTCTATCTTGCAAATTTTGGTTGGCTCAATCTTTTCCAACCAAAATTTACAAACTCTCTAACATCGAACTGTCAAAATTTTCTCTCTCTGGCTCTCATTTACTGGACTTTTTGTGTAAACGAACACGATCCAGTAAAAATTTGCACAAATTTGTACAAATTTGCCAGTAAACGAACACACTTTAAAACAAACCCCCACTCACAAATTTTCTTCGAAGCCCACTATTACAAGTAATTAACAAAAAAATGTAAAAATTATTTTCAGTTTTGTCACATTTTTCACAAAAACTCCGACTAAAGTAATGGGAAAAACGGGTTGCTATATATATTTCTGGCATAGGCAACACGAAGTGTTGCCTGGCGCCATCTGACATTTCCATTGGAAAGTTTGACATTTTTTAGCATAAACGTACTCGGAACGTTTTGACGTATGACCATCATTTGTGTTGTTTACAGTGACAATTTGACAAAAAAAGGTGGAATTAACTCGTGAACATTTTCGTGCGATCATTTTTCACAACTTTCGACGTGGATTATCACGACAAGAGTGCACCGATGGACTTAAATCTTTGTATGGCGATGAAGCACTATCCTATAGCACTGCGAAAAACTGGTTTAATAAATTCAATCGTGGCCGACGCTCGCTCAAAGACAAGGGTCGTCCAAAAACGGCCGTTGTGACATACCGATATTGCATGAACACCTGGCCGTTAAAAAAGGTTTGTTCTCGTTAAATCCCGCACAATTTGACAATCGCTCAAAAAAAGGTTCGTGTCGATTGCAGTGCTTCAAAAGGCATTTATAAGGTCGCCACAGGTGACGAATCATGGATCTATGCGTATGAGCCCGAAACAAAACAGCAATCGACCGTGTTGGTCTTCGAAGACGAGCCAAATCCAACGAAAGTTGTTCGTGGATGAAGCACTTCGAAGCAAATGGTCGCCTCTTTCTTCGGCAATACTGGTCATGTGGCGACTGTTCCGCTTGAGCAACGTAGGAGGTCAATTGTGAGTGGTACACCACAATTTGTTTGCCAGAAATCTTCGGAGAAATTCGAAACACGAACAAGAGAAGACGAATAATTGTACACCATAACAATTCGAGCTCTCACACATCGGCTCAAACCAGCGCCTTTTTGACAGTCCAAAACGTCGAATTGAAAGGTCATCCGCCGTACAGACCTGACTTGCCATCCAATGAATTATTTTTATTCTCGCACATCAAGAAAAAAATACGTGGTCAACGATTTTCGTCGCCTGTTGAAGCGTTCAAAAACCATGTTTTGGAGGTGTCTTAATCTGAGTGGAAAAGGAAATCATGCTGGAGAATACTTTGAAAAACAATAAAAACCATTTATGATGATAAATATTCGCATTTTCATTATTAGGCCAGACATATATATAGCAGCCCTCTACGCCTCGTAATGCGTTAATGGGTCAATGGTATTTAAATAAGCTTTCCAACACTCAAATTAGGCGTGTTCTTTTGGTACTCGCTTATTAAACTAGAAGTGGTTGGCTTTTTGCATCATTAGCCGTTTGATTTGAAAATTTGTAATTTGTAAAAAAAAGGTATTAAAGAATTACAGTTATTGAACTCGCTAAAGGTTATTCTTGAATAAATTTCTTTCCAAAAATGTTAATTATTCGCAGTATTTATAGTTTTATGTAAACAAAATCGTTTTTTATATTCTTGTAAAATGGTGTAAAGTTATCGCGTTAGCGACCTCCTAAGCGAGCCAATAGCTCTCCGCCATTGTAAAGTTGTAGTTGTTGAATGAACCGTTTTTTAGTTGTTGTTGTTGTAACAACAATATATTTATTTTGAAGTCTTGTTCGTCTATGGTTCGTCGATATCCAGGTGAAGGAAACGCGCCATTTGAACTGGATACGTCACAGAGACCTGGGGGTCAGCTGAGTGGGCTTGGCCGGACAATTGAAGAGGTGCAGTACATCATGTGGTCCCTGATGGCAGGCGGGACAGATGTCCGGAACGTTAGCATCAATTCGTGCCCAGTAAGAATTGAGGCGGCTGCACCATCCGGACCTCAGCTGCGCCGGAATCACGCGCGTCTGCCGAGGTAGTATCTTCTCCTCAGGTAAAATCTCCGGGGGATGTTCCCCTAGCACTGCATTCACACGGTAGCTGGATACTGCTGCTGCGACATCATCGGCGTGAATGTTGTTCAAACCTGCCTGATAGTTTCGATGATCTAAAGGTTCTCTCTTATACCGCTGGACCTCTCTCTCTAGATCATGAAGATCGTACCTGATCTGCCTGGGTGGAGGCATCCTGTTCAAGAGATGGTGGTTAGGATGACTGCTGCGAAAACACCTGCACGGTAAGGACCTTCGTCTCCTCATGTAGATGGTCCTCAGAGGACATAAGAAGACACCCTGTTGATGTTCTAAGGGCAGCATTCTGGGATGTCTCAATTTTCTTCCACTGCGTCGTACTCACGTTCGCCGACCATACAGGTGCTGCGTAGTTTGCTACAGACCGACCTATCGCTTTGAAAGAGGTCAACAAGGTTTCTCTGTCGGCTCCCCAAGTACTACCAGCAAGTGACTTGAGGACCTTGTTCCTACTTTTGAGTTTATCGCAGATAGCTGTAGCATGTGCAGAGGATCTAAAAAGGCTGTCCAATGTGACCCCAAGGATTTTGGGGTAGTTGGTTGTCGGGATGTTGACGTCATCGACTTTCACATTGAGTGACAACCGCACCTCTGCGGTCCAAGCAGTAAACAGTGTGGCTGATGATTTGGAGGCGGATATTTTCATATTCCTCGCAGTGAAGAAACGTGTATATGTTTTTTGTTCGTCCGTTTTTTAGTAATGTTGTCTAGTGTAAGATAACTCGGGAAATATGATGTAAATTATGTGCTCTACACAGTTATATTTTTTTAGTTTTTTTTATTATTCTGTTTTTATAATCTACACTTTTAAAAGCTTTAAACACACACGCCAATCATTTTTGGGAGTAATTTAAAAAAACCCCTATAATTTTAAAATGTCTCCCTTGAAAAGTAATAAAATTCCCCAATAATATGATATTGCCTTAAAAAAATGTGATAATCTGATCTAGAAATAAGGATTGATACGTTCCAGAGTGATTTTAAAAACATTACGGCTCTAGCAGGCCGCATTTGTGAGCTGAACCTGTTTCAAAATATATAGAATTATACAGTCGAACTTCCCTATAATGAATCTTGACGGGACCAGAAAATTATTTCATTATATAGAAACTTCATTATACAGAAATTATATTTTTCCCCACTTTTTATTTAAAAAAAGAAAGTCTTCCTCATCCAAATGAGCCTGCATTCCATCTTTTGAAATTCCTGCCTTTCCGAAACAATTGGCAATTGATTCTGGTTTTATAAATGCATTCCACACTGTGCTTAAATTTCGAATATCTTGAAGCAAATCTATGGCCAGAACAGGTTTGTGGTCCTCCATTTGTGTCAACATCTTTATCAGAATTCGTTTTCTGTAAAGCTGTTTTATGTTGCACATGATGCCTTGGTCCATTGGTTGGAGAAAGGACGTCATATTGGAAGGAAAATACTCAAGCTCAAAATTTTGCAGCTTATCTTTTGCCTCCTTAGGATGCGCAGTGCAATTATCAATAAAAAGTAAAACCATCCTTTTTTGAGAAACGAATTTTTTTGCCAAGCTCTAAAAGCCACATTGTAAAAATGCCACTTGTCACCCAGGCTTTCTTGTTGAACTGATAATCCACATCTAGAGATCTTATTCCCTTAAAACATCTACGGTTTTTGGCCTTTCCTTTAACAAGCAGTTTCAGTTTCCCCAAACCAGTCATATTGCTTGCTACTAGGACAGTTATTTCCTCTTTGCTCTGTTTTCCTCCAAAGCATTTCTCATTTTTGAATGTTAGTGTTTGTTGTTTCGTCGGCATTAAAGATGTCATTTTGATCATATTTTCGTAGCAATCTCGGTAAAACGATCATAATCCATTCATCACGATCTCTTATGTTGGCTTCAGCACTTTCCCCACATAAAGTTTCCGCTACAATGACATGCCGTTTTTTAAATTTGTCTATCCATCCCGTACTAACTTAAAAATTTTCGTGTCCCAATGCAGCAGCGAACTCTTTAGATTTTTGCTTCATTAATGGCTCACAAATAGGAAGATTTTTACCATGTGCAGCAGTGACCCATTTGAGCATTGCTTCATCAATATTCTCAAAAAGGCAGGTTCGAAGCCTTTTCCGTTTAGTGCCCAATTGCTCATCTTCTACATTTTTAAAAATCACTTCTTCCATTTTTTAAAATATTTGATAAAGTGATAGGAAGAATTCCAAACTGACTTTTTTTTACTCCTTCAACTTTATTGATAATTAATATTTTTTTTCAAGAAAAATGCTACTGAAGCCAAAATTGTTATTGATGTGACTTTCTTCTTTTTGTGTTTGTTTTGATTTTCCTCATTTGGGAGTCCCCTCATTGCATGTAACTTCATTCTCGGTGCAGAAAATTATTTGAAAAGTTCATTATAAGGAGACAAAAACGCATATGAGTCAAATTTACACCTGCAAAATTGTTTCATTGTATAGAAAACTTCACTGTTTAGAAATTCATCCTAAGGAGATCAAGAACAAGAAAATGGGAAGGAAAAAACTGTGTATTTGAAATCAATTCATTGTAGGGAGTACTTCATTGTATAGAAGTTCACTATAGAGAAGTTTCACTGTAAATTGAAATCATTTTCGAATTTATACTTTTGGTGAAATAAACGAGAAATTATAATAAATGTGCCAGTGAGTGGACTCAGCATTTAAATAACCTTAAAACTTGTTTTTACGCCTGAGATATTAACAATTTATTTATTTGTTCAGCTCGTTTGTTTTATTTCGGTCTGTTGCTTTTTCACATTGAACAGGGATTAAACCGGCTCAAGACCTCTTGCTTCTATATTTAAATAGAAGACAAGTTTTAACAAAATGGCAAAGTGACATTGATTTTCGTGGCTGCACACTACTTTTATCATGATTTCGGGTCCGTGACAACCCTCTTCAGAAAGCCTTGCTTCATTTGTTTATTTATTAATTTAGTTAATGCATATAAAAGACTCAAAAGCCAAAACTATATATAGGGTGGCGCAAAACTACCGTTGTGTTTTGAAAGTTTATTAACTTTTTTATTTATTGTTTAATTATTATATTTTGTTATATAGTATATGAATGGGTAATATTTTTGAGTTAAGTATGAAAAAGTATGTCCTGCATGTGGTGGCAATTTTCGGCTCTTTCCGCGATAGCTGCAGCTGTTTCTGTACTGTCCTGCACACAATCAACAACACGTTGGATATTTTCGTTTGTGGACCGTACGTGGTCATGTACCGGAACATAAAAAGATGTCTTACTGTACCATGTTGTCCAAAATTTCCAACCAAGCGGTTTATTGTTGGTTCTGAATGTACAGTACGCACATTAAAAATGCGACAATAAGCACGATGCCAACGTTCAATTGTTCAATGTTAGATTAAAATTACTTATATTTACACGATCATCTATTGGCCCCTACCCATAATAAAATTATTTTCTTCAAACGATTTTCATTACATTTTTAAATTTTTTTCATTGTAAATTTCAGGGTAAATTTGTGTTCTATGATTATTTAAGATTGGCACCCGATTATTATTCTTAATACAGGGTTTTCCATTAAGGACATAACAATTTTATGAATTAATAAAACACAAATATTAAAAATATAGAGTTCAAATTTATTCCAGATGTAGTGCAAATGTTACATTTTAGGAATGAAATTTAATTTCGGTCATATGACCACCACGATCTATTCTTTGAATCCAATTTTCCACCACTCATGCACACATTTCGACCTTAACGTTGGCAATTTGGCGTTGGATGTTGTCTCTGAGCTCGTCTAAAGCTTTTGGCTTGTTTGCATAGACCAATGACGTGATGTGGCACCATAAAAATAAATCCAATGGCGTTAAATCGCATGAACGAGGTGGCCATTCAACCGGACTATTTCTCGAGATAAAACGTTCACCGACTTTGAGTTTTAGTAAATCAATTTTAACGCGTGCTGTGTGGCTAGGGGCACTGTTTTTTTTTAAACCACATATCGGCTCATCCAATTTTGCCAAAAAATAATTTTCTAACATGACACAAGTTTCCATTGACGTTAACTAGACTATTGTTTTCATCGACAAAAAAACACGGCCCAATCTCAACTCCGGCATGAAAACCACACAGTAATTTTTTTTGCCGATATGGGTTTGTTGCTGTTTAATAACGCATATTTTTCTTATTGACAAAACCACTCAGCCAAAAATGAGCTTCATCACTTCAGATGATTATTACGGCCGAAAATTGGAGTAAGCGCTCTTAAAGTTGCAACCACCGACTGAGAATTTCGGTAGTAATTTTCAAATGATTTCCAAACGTTGCTAGTAAGTGAACTTTACCATGATGAAAATGTTGACTTCGACTAACGTTTTGACACTGAAAGATCATGAACAATTAAGATAAGAAATTGGTATGTTCCTATTGAAAACCCCTGTAGTTTAAAAGATACAAAATTAATAGTATTGGGCTAGAACCTTTCAACTGCACCCCAAAATTGTAATACAAAATACGCAAGTTGTTTAGAGTTTTATGAAAATAATTTGAAAAAATCGAAATAAATGCAAAGTCTACCAAAAATATCAAATAATAAAGCACCGAGCAAGAGTCAAAATAATTTGGCATTCGCGAATTAATCTTCATTTCTAGAGAAGTACATTTAAACATTTTTCGTATCGTTTTCCATCCAGGTTAATAAAGATCATGCAACTTTTTATCGTCAATTCAAGGCCTACAAAATGTTAGAAATAGGGCTACCACTCTAATATTTACCCCAATTGGTATATTTACAATCACCTACGGATTTAGGATCAGAGGAAAGAAGTCTTTGTTTCTTGAATCCGTTATGCACTCATGCAACATTCTTTGACAGTTTGTTGGAAAAACATTGTGTACTTACCCAGATAATTACGTTTATTAATCGGCAACTTCTGTAAATTCAAGTTTAATAGCCCAACAAATAATTTTCTACTTTGGTGACATTTATTTTACATTTTATTTTATTTACACTGAGATACATACTTACATGCGCTTGAGCTAAACAGATTTTTAAAATCAAATGCTATATACAATAAAATATATTAGTGTTGTGCAATTACATACATTTGCGTATATTCACTATATTATGTTTTGAGGAAATAACATAATTTTCAACTTCTATTAACGACTTTCAGAACTTTATATCACAATATTCTTCGGTTCAAGCTTTAAATATCTTGTTTGTATCATAAAAGAATAATCTTTAAATGCAAACAAAAAAAAATTACAAACTTTTTTCTTAAACTAAAAAGTGTGGAGGTCATAATTGATTGTAGAATAATAAAAACTTAAGTTCTTAGATTTGAATTAGTATTACAAATGATAGTGGGTGCCACCAACGAAGTTGTGCAAGTGGTGACATCCACAGTGCTGCTTGCAGGGGGCATTGTAGTAGGTGTTCCTTGTGGAATCGGAGGAGCTGCCACTGACAATTTAGCTGCCAAACTGCGTTGTCGAGAGGTATGAGAAGGGCCAAAAATAGAACTTTGCTGTCTTTTACGCTTCTTGAGGAGTACAAATGAGGAGTTTAACATTTGGTGATGTTGAGTCTGTAATGATGTGGTTGTATCACGCGCAGAATTCACAGTAGTCACTGTTGGCTTTTTATTGTTGTCCTTGGCATTTTGCAATTGCACTTTATCCAACCAAGGCAAAAGGAATTCTTTGCGTTCCCCACTTGCTCCCGTTGTTATTCGGGGAATCATTTCCCCAAACGCTTGCACTGGTAAATCGTGAACAAAACAAATGGTTTGGAGATTTTCCGTTGTCGGATAAAAGCTCTGCAAGGATGTTGACTCCTGGGCATGTTGAATTTCATCTTTACAATGTCTTCTCTTCAACCGCTCTATGCGGCGTTGCTCGCGTATTTGTTGCACATCCCATTTTTTACGCCTCTTTTCGTCCACTTCCAGCTTGGCATGCCTCTTCAAGAAGATGTCGTCGGACAGATCTTCAGTACCTTCAATGCAGTACGAAGGCGTTAGTTCATGTTCCGTCCATTTAGGAATTTCCAACTTTGGCGTGTCGGAGCCTTGTACGTTCTTAGATTCGGATTTTAAACCCTCACAGTCATAGTCACAATTAAAAGCTTCATCCTCCCATTCTCTTGTGCTATAGAGCTGTGGCGTTGAAATATAAGTGCACTTTCTTAATTTCTGTCGATGGTGGTGCGAGTGTTGTATTTCGTGGGAATGGTGATATCGTTTTTTATTGCTATTCGCAGCCGAGGGTTTAGGTGGAGAGCATGATGTCACTGATGTAGATCGCTTAAATAATAAAAGAAAACAATAAAGTGTCGGTGTACAAATTAATATTTTGTTGGTTTACCTTTTCTGTTTCTGCTGTGGAGTCGCAACTAACTGACTCGTCAGTATGATAGTCTGGGGCATGCCAACGCATTATGGTCATTTGTTTGCCGCGACTTAAAACCGGTGCAGCGGGTACACTTACATGTGCACAGCTTGCAGATGTTACAGCCTTAAATGTTGTTTGACCATCATTCGTTGTAGTCGAAGCAGGAGAAACACTTGGTTTAGCTCCGCGAGGTAGCGCAAGAGATTGCTTTGCTGCCTGTTTTAATCTCAGTCGTTTACTTTGTACTGCTAGGACTTCATTACTATCCTCCGTGCTGTTACCAGTATCATACAAATCATCCAAGTTTGGCTGTGTGTTGCAACTGTGCGACTCTGGCTGATTCGTATCTCTGGCGTCTTCCTGTTCAATAATTCCACGATCTTGATCCTCATCAATTTCCTCCTCATCGTCATCATCAATACCTTCCTCGTCATTCTCAACCTCAATTTCTTCGTATTGTTCCTGTTCGTCGTCATAGTCGTCGTCTTCTTCCTGCTCGGAGTCTGTGCTTTGACTCTGTGGACTTTGGGTGCGACGCTTGCCCCGCACTGAAGGGACTCTTTGAAGTACGATTTTACTTATAACTTTCCCATTACACTCTCCTATTATGTTGGATACACCAAGCATGCCGGGCGACGATGTCAGTTTATTTGCATTTGCAGATTGGGCTAGAGTTGCTACATTTACATTTGTCAGACTGGATTTGCATTGTATTTTGGCCAGTGGTGGAGGTGGGAGCGTTGAAACTTCTCCAGATCTTTTTATCTGTCTCTGCAGCTGTTTTTGCAAATCTTGCACATGATTTTCTAGATCGTGATTACGCGTCCTCAAAGTCTCCAATTCCTCATTTTGTGTTATGAGCGCCTTATCTTTTGCCATCAACTGATCACTTTGTTCCTGGATCAAGTCTAAATGCAGAATTAACATCGCTTTCAGCTGTTTGTTTTCCTTTAAAAGCGCCAAAACATCAGAGTTGGGTGATGATGCCGAGCCACCGCCCGACATATTACTGTACGCTGATTTTGATTGACCAGTGTGACAATATACGTGGTCCAAATATTTCGTCGTGGTATTGTTTCCGACACTATTTGGCGCTTTATTGCACTTTCCACTTGCCTCCATTTTAGTGGAGCTATCGCCGAATGCGAATTTCAATAATTTTTGCAATTTTTAATTTTCACCTAGTTCGCGAAGTCGTTGAGATGTAAAACTTTTCACTCCAAAATAAGAAGCGAATCTAAGCCCATACAGCGGCACTTAATATAATTATTTGTGGGATTTTTTATTGGAATAGTTTCCTTCTTCCTCAAGCGCAGAATAATTTCGCGAGATGCGAGAAGATGGATGTTTGTTGTTTATAGTCTGAACTAGTGACTGCTAAATCATTTTCGATTACATTTGAAAATTGATTTTTTCGTCGATTCCAAACTGATTACAATCGTTGTGTTAAGAAAGACAATAAAGCACAAATTGTCGGTTTATTTATACACTTTCCTCTACACTGCTCTACACTACAATTCTTTCGTGTAGAGATACATGCTAAACTCCTAAGCGAAACTTTCGTTTCAGGTGAATACTAGGCTTTACTGAAGTGCTGTTTTTCTAACTTATTGCAAACAAAGACTATAAATTGTACAAGATGAGCGATTGGAGCTTTTCAAAAAAACAAAAGACAGAGTTGTGAAAAAATCATTTTCGGAATACTATTTTTGTGTGTGTACGTATTTAGTGTTTTTTATGTTTTAATTTTAACTTTATGGCGTTCTAGTGATTGTGTAGAAACAAATGTGAAAAATAAACCACGGAAATTTGTGCGTTAATAAGTGCTGTTTTGGGTTGCATTTTGCATGTGTTAGAGGGAGATAACTACAGTTTGACGGTTGACGACGGTAGACTTCTGCAGGTTGCAGAATCCACCGACAACCGTCGAGACTAAATGGGCCTTTAGTCTTGACGGTGGAGGTTGACAGTAGGCAATCAGCTGTTTGAGTTGTGGTTGCATTTTGCATGTATTAGAGGGAGATAACTACAATTCGATGGTTAACGACGGTAGACTTCTGCAGGTTGCAGAATCAACCGTCAAATCCATATGGAAATGCCGTATAAAAATATAAATATTTCTTTTGACACATCTCTTTGGGTACACTGACAAAAAATTGTTGATAAAAAAATAAAACCTTAAGGCTGGTACTAAGCTTATTCAATAGTCAAATTTTCAGCAAGATTTATTTTTTTTTATGGCTGGTACTATGATCGATGTTTCCAGTGAAAATGTGTCAAACTCCATATAACAATACCTGTGAACTCTCTGCTAAGATGCTGTGAAAAATCTGTGCCTAGTTCATTACCGTTAAAATTTAAAAAAAATGTTTTTCTTGGTAAATTTTTCAGGAAGGTTTACAAATAGAATTTTACTTTCTGTAAATTGGCGTCAAAAAATGCAAAAAACCAAACAAATTTATTGGGAAACATTAATCTGGTAATGTCGGTTTAAGCAAAGGAAAAAAAGATTTTTCCTAAAGATTTTCTCGTGACTGAAGCCTTTAGCTAAAACTGACACTACCAGATTAGTTTTTTCAATCACATTTTATTGTTTTTTTTTTTGGGTTTTTGTCCCAATTTACATTAAAATATCCGAACAAGAAGTAAATAAATTGTTTTCCTCCTTTTGTTAAATTGTTCTTGGATCATTTACAATTGCCATTTTTACGACCATATGAAGAGCTTTCCTGATAGTTCGTCGTGTGTTTTTCGATTTCTCGTAAAAGCTCGTTTCTGCCATATTCTATATTGTTTACAAACAAGATAAACTATGGAAAATGGCCGAAATGAATTTATTTTTTAACACACGATAAGTATCAGATATGGGTGAGCAAGAAAATTTCCCAATTTCGTACAAAAATAGCAACTGTGAATGAATCACAATGAATGGGACAAAACAAACTGCAAAATAAAAATTAGTTTTTTAAAAAAAAAAAAAAGAAAAACATTTTTATCTAAAAAAGTTTTTGCAAAATATTTAAAACTAAATTTTATAAATTTACAAAATGTTTATTGTTTTTTAAAGTGCGTGAATTTAGTATTTTCGTTTTTGTGTTATTGTGTACAAACGAAAGTGCAAAAATAATACGAGAATTTGTCTTTAACTGAAGTGATGTCGTCGTACGATATTGCAAAGAAGAAGCATTTCGTCTATCTTCCACAATTTATAGCGTTTGGTTTAGAGTCCGTAATCAGCGAAAATTAAAATCGATTTATTTGTCACTAATTTTCAGTTCCCTCAATACACCATCTTCTTGGTAGCGCGCTCAATTTTTGTTTGTTTTGATTTTTGTGTTCTAGGGCTGATATTTTTTAAATTGTCTTGAAAATATGTCAATTTTCGGCGACGATGGAGTCGACGATTTATTAAATGAAAATATACCGGGTGATATAGATGATAATGAACAATTGTTTGGAGACGATGAGGCTCAAGTGGACGATGGTAATGATGCGGCGGCGTCTGGTGTTCCAGTGAAAGTTCAGCCAAAGAAGCGAGCAGTGGTTAATCCTAGGCCTCGCCTAACAGTGGAAACACTACAAGGGCAGAGAGGCCTGCACACCATAGAGGAATACTTTAGCGACATAAAGTTCAAAGGGAAAGGCAAAGAGAAAGAAGATCTTGATGAAGTCATGAGACGTTTGCAACACTGGGGCCATAGAATGTATCCCACATATAAATTTGATGATATCCTTGCAAACATAGAGCGATTAGGCAAAAAGAAAACTTTGCAAACGCATATGTCTCGATATCGTTTGGGTATGTTGGAAAGTATGAAAAACCATAATGAGGTAAATGATGCTGCCGACGATGATGATGAGCTAGCGGGTGGGGCACCCGCTGACGAACCCTTTGATGAATTTGATGCATTGTTGGATGAACAGATTGCAATTTCGAAAATAGCTCCAAGAACTCCAGCCATCAGTTCGTCAAAATATACAGGCCCCAATGCCAACGCCTCAATTGCAAGTACATCATCCTTTGCTACGCCATCCTTTTCTAGAGCGAATGCCGTCATGTCCACTCCTTACTCAGGAATACATAATAACCTGCATGATACAAGTGATTTGGCCACACCTTTGCCGCCAAGTCAGCCAACTACGCCCGCTTCCAAGCAACAGCAGTTAACATCCGAACAAATTGCACGTATAGCTGAAAATAGGCGATTGGCTCAGGAACGTTTAGCAGCAAAAAAATTGGCCCAACAGCAAGCAACTGTACTGACGGAAGAGTAAGAACGTTTTATTTAAAAGAATTATCATTATATGTTGTTTAGAATTATTGTCTTTATTGGCGACGTGTATTACAATAAAATTTATAATAATTCTTAGTAGAAGTTTTATTACCCCTAGATGAAGAACATTAAGGACTAAAACATAAGAGCCGCCCATTCGATTGGAATTCAAACAAACATTGACGCAAAGTTAACAACGTCACATAATACGGCTCCTGCTTAGTTCGAACTGGCATATTACGCACACATCGTAATAGAGATTTGAACTTTTGGCTTTCAGTTCAATAGGCAAGAACTCTAAATTTAGGGTCTTACCGGTGTAATTTGCCTTTCTAAAGAATCCATTCTAAGATTTAAAGGTGAAATATAATAACAGAAATAAGTTTTATAACTCACCTTTGAAAGGCCCAGAAAAATGTTTGCTAGCTTCGCCTATGGACATTCCAATGGACTGTAGCATAAGCTGAGTTATGCTGGCAGTATTTTAGCTTCTAGAATTAAATATCCCATCTTCAGTAATGTTGTTGACCTTTGAGGGGGAACTGCTGCTTCGGTTCGATCCGACCGACTGTCGTGGGATAGACATCTTCATGCGTAGTGGAAACTGTTGGTGGAAGATTAAGCTATTTTTCAATTTTATGAAATGATTTGTATGTTAAAACTGTCGTTGGTGCTGTAGAGGATGGCTGAGGAGTTTTGCAAATATCAGACGACTCCGACTCTGCGTGTTGGAACGACTCCGTCTTAATATATTTATTTCATATAAAGAAAATTATCAAAATTTAAGCCGGAGAGCTCATCCAGAATTTCAATAATACGCAGCGGGTGAAAAAAAAGCTTCAGTGTACCCGAGCCTTTCAACAGGTCCGACAAAGGGAATCAAAAGAACAATCTTCTTAGGTGGTATGCAGTTGAAATGAGACCGTCAATGCCAATGTGAGCTATCATTTTACGGAAGGCTTTCTAAAGTCCACATAATGTAAGATTCTAGACATGGTAGGAAATTTAATGTTACATGTGCTGATCCTGCATACATAAGACAGGCTGATGCAACATCTTAGTAACATTTAGAAAACTTCCATAATTGTCCATTAGTGTGTAATCAATAACACGATACCTGATGTTGCTTTCCATAGTGGGGTAAATACAACCTCTGACAGCCCAACTGACATTATATACAGGGTGGAGCGCGGAAATTTGCTTTTTTGCAATGCAGGCTGTGGCGGCACTGTCGAACTAGTCGAAAATAGTGGAGAGTGTGCGTGGCTTATAGTGGCTGATGGGAGATTTGTATTCAGTTGCCATCATGCATTGGACACGTGAGGAGAGGTCATTTTGTCTTGAAGCGAATTTTTCAAATGCGCACTAGAACCTTGCAGTGTAGCCTGCTCTTCGTTTACGATTTGCTGTTCCCCCACGCGGATTGGGTAACTTAACTGGACCTGAGAGAAGGATTAAAACATCGAGAGAGTTAGAGCAGCAATACTGCAAACTCCAAAACGCACTGCTCGGAAGCAACCACGTGCTCTTGGCATTTCCAGCCGGTTCTTAAGACAATGCAATTAAAGTATACATGGTTCCAACAGGATGGCGAAACTGCACACACAGCGAGGGTTACCATGAATTGTTTGAGGCAAATGTTTTCTGGGCGGCTTATCTCTTTGAGGTGTGATGTAAACTGGCCTCACCAGGCTTAGCCCCAAGCGATTTTTTCCTTTGGGGTTTTCTGCAATCAAAGGTGTGTATCAACCGTCTCAACACCTTGAAAGAACTAATTAACAATATTGAGGCTGAAATTGGCAGAATACCAGTCAACATGATTGTTAGAGTTCATGAAAACTTGTGTGGATAGCCAAATAACCATTTAAAACCAGGTAATTTAAAAATTCCCTTACTGTTCAATATAATTAAAATATAAAATAAATTTTTCTAAGGTTCATAATTATTTTATTTCATTCCCAAATAAGCAAAGTATCGCTCTCCGCCCTGTATTTCCATTTTGTGCTTACACAATGCCATTATTCGGGTTTTGGGCTATAGAGACATACCAGAGACCGGTTGAGCGGAAGAAAAACAACGTCTAAAGTCTTGCAAAGAGAGTTTAAGATTGCCTCAGCGAATACTTTAAGGACTTTGAGCAAGAAAGGAAGTGCATAAAATATCTTCTCTTCACGTGTCGTTTTCTACCAAACAGACAGAGAGCTAGACAGACCGAGTTTGCAGATATCGGTATTGGCCATCTTAGAATCTACATAAGATACGGGAAGGAAATAATACTTTTTTGGGCTTTCCTTTTTCTTATTGATAATATAGTCTTTCTTACTTTTAATTAGAAGTTTGGCTAGTTTCCGTAGTATCAAAATGGACGAATGTGACTAAGTGAGTCTGTTCGCACAGATTTTCAATTAAACCCAGCCTTGTTTCGTTTGATACAATTTCGGCCTTTTTACGGAGCTCATTTCGTTGTCGAGCAAATTTCTGTTTACTCCTGCACCAACTGCGGCAAATTTTCAAAAAAACCGACACAGCTTTAGAGATCTAAATTTCCTAGATCATCATTTATTGCTCATGTTCATCTTTCTAGCCAGATGGAAGAGACAATGTTAAAGATTTTAAAAAAGTCACCAACTAGACAGCCATGGCACCACGTGTTAACGGACTTCCAAAAATCCAGACGATATCGTGGATATTTTAAAGAAATCAATCCAATACAACACGAGTATAAAGGTTGCTGTAGAATATAAATTTAGAATAAATAATACTCACATAGATGATGAAGAATTATTAATTACATTTGACGTAGTCTCCTTATTACCTAGCATTCCAGTTAACTTAGCCATATCGACAATAAAAGAGAAATGAAATAATATACAGGAGTAAACGGAAATCCCATTGAATTAATTATTGATATACTGACATCCTGCATAAAAGGCACAGGGATGAACAACGCAAATCCTACGACAACCGGTTCTATATACCAGACTGATCCGAAGCAGCTATTTTTCGGCCATGGGCTGTCATCCCGGCCTACAGTTGCCGTTACAACAACAGCAACGCAAAGGAATATCAATAGGCTTCCCGTATTATTGCAGACATTATAATTATACAATTACTTGTCGCTTCAATTCCAAGACATTTAACTAAATGTGTAGACTATTTATTCTGCCTCGTGTAAAGGCAGAATTGAAAAAACACTTCCCATATTAAACTCGTTCCATCGTCAAATACAGTTCACCGTAGAATACAAAACATACTTAGAGCGATAATGCAAAGACATACCAACGTACTTAAGACGGACTAGTATCAATAACAGGCAGCATCAGGATGATTGAAAAACCTTTTCTCCAAACATCCATGATGAATAAAAATCAACACCGATTGAACAATATACGACGTTCATGAGATATTGTCTTTTTAAGTGCATGCTTGTGGTGTGACACCCCCTTGTTCAATTTTAACAAAACATAGTTTACAATAATCCTAGTCATCAATTTCATTCTGTTACAATTGGATAAACATCGGTCTATTACTTTGGCCATAAATGCAATTTCTTAAAGAGAGCATGTTAAATTCAGAAAGAATGTCGATCTAGGCCAACATATGTATGTTTGATTTTTCCAGAGGTTGACACAGTCCTTGTGTGGGGAAAATGTGTACTTCTTGGCCGATATGGCCCATTTTCAACAACAACGCCCGTTTCAGTCCATCAACACATGTTTCAGCAAAATTTCACCCATTAGCTTCAAAGTGCGAGCTTTACTTTTTCTATCTCTCTATCCTATAATGGAGTGTATAACAAATGAAATTGGGCAGATAATAAGGTTGAAACTGTAGGGGTTTATAAAACCACTTATTTGTACAACAAGTTGCTTTAAAACTTTATAATATTACTCGACTTTTTCACTTATCTTAGAATATAAAAATATATTTAGTTTACATTCACCTGGTATTTTCAAGCGAAACACATTGGCCAAAGTGGGATTCCAAATTTCACCCAGCATCGAAAGCCGGAACAGAGACGATAGTCATCCTCACGCATTTCGCTAAAGATTTAAAAATATTCGGTTTAGAAAAAAGCAAATAGACTAGGTACCGAAGCAATTTAAACGGAAAAGTGAATTAAAATTGAATCTTTCTTAAACAAAAAAAAAACGTTCCCAGTTCGGTTTATATAAAATATAAAGATTTATTGAAAAACAATTAAAATAAGCTCTTAATACATACTATTTTGTAAATTATGGTTTCTAATGTATGTACTGCATACTTCTTTCGAAGGCACATTCTTTGATGATTTATGTGAGCAATACTAATATATACACCTATATCTATGTATATATAATATACTCGCGGATGGATACAGTTTGGGAACAGATAAATCGATTAACACAAGACGTAAAAAAGTACAAGTTCCTAAAAGTGGATATTTCCATTAAAGCTAAAGAATGGGAAATGATGCGATGCGACTATTTTCAATTTGAGGAATGGTACAATTAAGAGTACATACGTAATACTATTTACAGAGAGAACATGAAAATATCAAAAATATGACTGTAATGAAGTTGGGTGCATCAACTTTCCGGTATTCTCAAAAATAAATTAATTAAATACTAGCAGTTTTGAACGTTGGGCTTTCAGCTCTTACGACTTTGACATGGCGTGGTAGGCTGACAAAACACCACCTACGATGTTGAAAATTTAAATAAAATTTGAGGAAACAAATTTAGAATTTCTATGGCTTGTTGCACTATACTTGGTGATGGCATTTTTTGTAAATTAACGTCAACGCTTTTGGTAGGCAGTGGCAGTTTTACGGCGGGATCGGCTTTCTCATTAACGGTTTCATCTATAACTTGCAATAGACGTTTGTAAAGGAACGACTGTCTAAATATGGGTTTTGAGAGACTTAGATGATCATCCTTTAGAACATAAAAGTCACCATAGTTTATGCGAGCCGATTCTTCGGTTACAATACGCAGTGGGAATTTAAATGTTGTCAGCATTGTAGGTGTTCCCTCGGCTATGCTAACTACTTTGACACTGCGGAAACATGTATGCAGGCAGTTCATAAAGCGGTCGTGCAACTCCAAAAGACGAGGCGCATTCTCTTCCATTTCCTTAACTTCAATGGAGGGTGACAATAGCATTTGCATATGTTGCTTCCATTTCGCAATAGGCGAGCCTCGGTGTGGTACTCCAAGGAAAACAATTCCGCTAGTATTTTTTGCGATCTGCTGTACTTTAGGATCTGGACTGTCCTTGGCATTCATTAGAATTAATTTAGTTAGTATACCACCCATGGAATGTCCAATCCATACAACAGGCCTATCGTTGCCTATGTCCGACATAGAAATACGTTCAAGTAACGAATTAGCCCTTACTTCTATGTGACCCTGTCCTTTTTCGCAGGGACAGTATTTGGTGAAATTTGCCGACCATTCTGTTACAGCTGATGTGTAGTCGATTCCGATGATCCTGGTATTGGGGTGATCTTCGGGAAGCCACTCCATTGGCCAACAATTCGTATAATCTTCTTCACTATCTTGATTAATCCACTCGTTGCCAGCCACACTAAATTCACCGGAACAATGCTCATTAGCGGCCAATGGCACATCTGGATGCACAACTTCCCAATCTGGATCCAATTCGGCTTCACTCTGTAAGGTCTCAACTAGTTCCTTAGTAGCAACATCACTTATCTGCAAACGTTTGCTTGTATGTTTTTTGGCAGCCTTAAGGACTGATAATAAGAGAAAACAATTTTAAGTACAAACAACTAGCAACAAGGGGAATTATTTAAACCTACTTCTTTCTGAACTTCCCTCCCTTTCTTCATGCTGCACACTATGTACTGCCGCCTCCTTTGGCAAATGTATAGGTTTTGCTTCGACATTCAATTTTTCATTTGTTTTAGTCTCCTTTTTGTCTTTTCCATTGCCATTCTTTTTCATATTCAATCGCCTTTGCTCTCCAATTAGGAAAACGTCGTCCGTTTCGCTGGTATAAAAGGCATTTTTACCGTACAAGCCCAGTTCGGTAGGTTTACGATCCTTTTGCCGCCATGTTATGAAAACGCCCCCCAAAAGACCATGGATAAAGACAATGTCGGCCTTGGGTTTGGTGCGTGTTCTCAAACGTGGATGTAAAGGGTAAACATTGGGTGGGTAAACCGTGTAGTTGGGATCATCGTGATCGAGATTAGCCATGGCCTTTGCGGAGATCACTTGTAGTCTTAGATCAGGGCATTGCTGCCATTCAGCCAATACACCTATCCAACCACTAACAAAGAAATCTTCCACGGTGTCTTTAACCAATGAAATGTTCGCCAGTACTTTGCAAAGCAGAGTGAGAGTTTCATTGTCATCAGCGAATATTTTCGAGAGTTCCATGAGGTGAACCAAACCGCCATCCTTGACTATTTGTTCGCAAACTTCAGGTTCTTTGGTGACATGGTGTAAAAACGAAATAATCTCCTTCAGCATGTCCGTTTCTTGTACATTAAACGATACGGGATGTTCCTGTGTAAAGAATTCACAAATGTCCTCCTGGAAAAGCGAAAAACAATTTAATACATGTCTTTGAAATGGGTGGATTTTGGACTTACCACAGGATCCTGCTCTGGGAAGTATTTCTTAAAGAAATGTTTTACACATGATTTGGACTTTAAACGGGAAAGCAAGTCATGTAGTTCCGATAATACCAGCTTTGGATTTTTAATACATCCCTTCATGTGAACGGGCACGAACCAGCGGGTATCTGCACCCGAGCGAGCCAACGACACGGCGGTACGAGCATCGCATATTTGTGCTAAATGACGAAAATCCCAGTCTTTCAAATGATCAATGCTAGCCAACTGTCTGACAGCCTTTAGACGCTCATGATGAGAACCATTTTGCGCAATGTCCAACAAGCGCCATGCAACCGAATGTTTTACAGCTTTCCACCATTTACCGATCGGATTTACTATAACGCTAATCCATTTCTTTTCATCTTCCTCTTGTTCTCTTAATTTACGCATGGACTCCTTATAAATGTGATATTTGATGTAAATGTAATCGGGTTCAGGTTGCTTTTCGCCGGTACTGCCATTGTTGTCAATAAGTTTCGAAATTAATTTTTGGATTCGGCGTTTATCGTATAGAATGAGGCCACATCTGCAAATACACCAATATTTGAAAAAGCATAAGTACACGATCACGCAATGTTCTATTTAGAAAAAAATACATAAACAAATAAATTATTGTATATGACTCAGAAATAATAATCAATTAAATTGCAGCCTTTCAAAACGCAATTTCTTTGACGCATTTCAACCGTGGCATTGAAGAGCAACATAGATGTTTTAGTTCCCAGAACACTATCAAAACAACAACAAGCATTGTAGTTTCCAAACTCACGCCACTCGATCTAAAAATATGGCACACACTAGAAGAAACTACGAAAATTTATGGTATATGAATACGTATGTATGGATGGGTATTTCGTTGGGATTTATGGGAAGGGTTATCTCGTGTTAGCATGTAGTACGTCACAAAAGTCTCTACACATCTTGTGCTTCATTTACCAACAAATTAAAACTGTGTCCTGGTTATTTGTACCTCGTTTATAGAGAGGCCTTCATCCAAACCAAGGACCAGACTGTATCTTCATAATATTTAAGTTTAAAATTGGAAAAAAGCCGAGCTATCTTAATGGATACAAGTTATTCTGCTAGGCTTGTTAAATTGCTGAGAAACACTATCACAAAATAAAGGACAGTCATATTGAAAGCTTCTGAGTCAGTAGAGGGGTGTCTGCTACTTCGATAACAATAATATGAGATTTCTTCTCGCATCTTAATATATAAAAATGTAATGTGCGGCGTTCGAGCGCCTAAAACTGCTTAACCGATTACGAGTAACACTTAACTTGGGAAATTTTTTAGCTTTGCTTTCGGAAGGTTTCTCTTAAATTTAAAATATTTCTATTTCTGGTACGATTTGAAACAAGTTCACAAAATAAATTTCCTAACTGAAGTTAAAATTTGTTTATGACATTTTTACACATTGTCAGAGGCTTGAGAAAATTATAAAACTAAAAATTGTATGTATTGGTATCCTTATCGTTTCCGCCCATGGTAGAATAAACAAGGTAAGTCATTAGCCCAACAACAAAAATAGTTCGCTAAATTGCCAAAGTCACTTGAAAGAGAATGCAAAAAAAAAAAAAAAAAAAAAAAAATATATATATATATATATATATATATATATATATATATATATATATATATATATATATATATATATATATATATATATATATATATATATATATATATATATATATATATATATACAAATATATATATATATATATATATATATATATATATATATATATATATATATATATATATATATATATATATATATATATATATATATATATATATATATATATATATATATATATATATATATATATATATATATATATATATATATATATATATATATATATATATATATATATATATATATATATATATATATATATATATATATATATATATTTGTGAATGTTTGATAATGATTATAAACTCTACCTCCTTTATTGTACCATGTTTCGCCTAAAGAAATTCTTGGACTCAAAATTTTCAGCATGTTTCAGAAAATATGTTCTAACCTAATTTCTTGATCATGGGCTAGGTGTGCCTAAAGTGCGGTTTTATGTAAGACAGAAAAAATTGATTTGTCTATAAGTATAGCACAGATCGCGGATCAGATCAATAGGATATTGCGATCGATTTTTCGAAATGATAGCGACGGAGTGGTGTTTTATGTAAGGAGTAAAACAATGGCATTATAATAGTGCAAACACGAGTCATCACTTTTTATTATGGAATTTAATGTGTATCATTAATAATAAATGAAACCAGTATTTTCAATCGTGTATTTTTTCCCTTTTGCATTTCTGGTGACAATATAAGTATACACATACGACGAAAGCTTTTTTCGGGTTTAAGGGTTTTTATGAATTCATGTTGGAATGTAGAGAAGAGAAGTAAAAACTGTGTCAAGACATATGCAGGTTAAAGATAATAACCAATGCGGAATATCATTTTTATCCGTTTGCCCACAGAATGATATTCTGCATACATTTGATATACATTTTTATCCGTTTGCCCACAGTAGTGTATTTTTGAAATACAAATTTAACCTCAAAATTTAAAAATATTTCGACTCTTAATTTGTTCTAGGATATTCTGAATACGACAATAGAAGCGCAATTGAGTGGACTATCTCTGGTACCAATCAGGGCGAAGAAGGTGGGCGATTTTTGAAATTAAAGTTAAACGAGTATAACCACAAGATTTTGATCAAATGTTTGCTACTTTCCTCAACTTCACGCGGTCTTAAACAAATTAGTTTCTTTCTTACTAGGGCCTGCTTTTGCGTTGATGTTCGCTCGATTGAAAAAAGTAAGGCATTCCACATTATGCATGGTCGAAATCTGATACCCCAAAAATAACCCATGGATAACCAAAACTATAATATCCAGTGCATTAGCATCCTTTCTAAGAAACTCTTGCTCTTCCTTTCTTCCTCCATCGACACGAACTTTCTAGGAAGAAAAATTACTTCTATCGAATTGTTGCATTTCGGTTGAATGTTCTCCTGGAAGGCCCACAACCTGTCATTATTAAGAAAACTGCTTACAAAAAGATACAATAAATCCCAGAATTTACAAAAATAAATGTATACATTGAACAGAGATTAACCGGCTCAAGACCTCTTGCTTCTATATTTAAATAGAAGACAAGTTTTTAACAAAATGGCAAAGTGAAATTGATTTTCGTGGCTCCACACTGCTTTTATCATGATTTATTTAAGAAGTTACACAAATAATTCGAACAATTTGAACATGAGTAACACTTACTTATATATCCGTTACTTGCTGTAAGCAAAACTGTTCTGTATCAAATAAATATGTTTTTATTTTTCAAGTACGAAAACTTTTCCTGCTGGTGTATGATTTTCTAAATAAATTGCACGTTTGTGTGATAAGAATTTTTATATCCGAAGTTTTTGCTCGCGCCCCTCATATTTTTGGTAGTTTTAGTTGGCCTTCATTATTGTTGAACTACTTTTTGTTTTCGAGTGCAAGCGAAAGCAAAAATATCAAAACAATGCTATTGCTCTCTCTTTTTAGCAAAATCGAATGTTTTGTTGTGATCACCAAAATTCAGGTCTGTCTTGTTGGGGGTTGCGTAGGGAGCAGAAAAAAATATCGATCCAAAATACTCTTGGAAAATGTCTCTATTTCTATTTGCATGCAAAATGCATAAATATTATTGTTTACAAAACAATGAAAAATGTTTGTTTTTGTTTACGATATTGAGTTGTTTTCAATATAAAACTATTGCGAATTTAATTTGTTGCCTGCATCAATGGGGTTTTGTAAACAGAATTAATGACGTCACAGCAAACAAAAACAATCAATTCAACACGATATGCAATATGCGGAAGCGGCGACCATCGCCGTATTTTTGCTCTCTCTCTCTCTCTCTTTAGCAAAAGTTTAGTCATCCATAAAATTAGCCTGCGTATATTTTATAAATGTTAAGATCCCAAATAACATACGATCGAGACGAGCCTTCTTTTGTGAATATTTACTAGTAAAATATGTATGTATGTGTGCAGAGAATTCGAAATCAAATATTTAAGATTTATCATCGGCCGATTTTAGCGGATAGGTATAGAGTAATATTTAATTATTCTTCAAGAGCTTGATGCAGGTCAATTATTTAATATATAATGTGCATTTTAGCTTGCAAAATATGTGGTTATCAAATTTCTCTGCGAATATATTGGCATGTAGGGCGATCATAATAAAAAGAGCATTTTTAGATTTGCTGTTATCTGTACCTCTTTCTGAGTGGAATATTGTATGTTAATAAACTCTGACAATCTCTCTGAAACTATCGCCTGAAAATTTGTAAAAGAAAAGAAAGAAGAATCTACATTTAAAGAAGTTTAACGCAGTTAGAGACCGGCGAATAAGTATATGGCAAATTTCAAATCAAATTTTAATGATTAAAATGATTCTAAATCATTTTCTTCTCATGCTTAAAAGTTTTGATTCTTCTCATCCATACGAGATAGTGATTACAGGGAAAGTGAAATACTTATATGTATGTACATACATTCCGTTGCTGAGGTGAGACCAACATAATAGGAATCGACAATTTTTTGGCAATCAAATTTTCCCAGAAATTTAGACTAGAATAAATTCCGTTCGGAACTGTGATTAATATACTAAGAACTTAATTTTTTTTTGCAAAAGTGATTTTACCCCTTATAGTTTATCTATCTACCTAATCAGCACACCTTGTTAATTTTAAAAAATGCAATAAATATGTACAACATTTCTTACTAATAAATACAGGACTATTGTGAAAATGCAAGTAATATTACTTACGTGGTCAATATGCCAACACCGCCCACAGTCTTTGGATAACGTCGTATAGCTGTACTTAAACTGTTCATTGAAAACAGCGTATTTTGCTGCCTCCGAAAGAAGTTTGGTGATTCTATCGATTAACCGATAAATAGGAAACTTTTAAAATTACACTATTTACTTTGCGTTTTTTTATACTCAATCACTTGGGATAAAATCTGTTTCAATCGTTATATTTAACGATTTCTTAATAAAAGTTTCTGGTCTCCCAAAACGAGGAGGTTAAACAAAGAAATTTTCACACACTTGCAATTTTTATTTTTTGTTCACTTGGCCAATCAAGAAACGAGTAAATCAGAGCCCGAAAGTATAAATGTATTTATTTTATCAGCAATTCGATTTTCTTTTCTCTTTATTTTTTTTGCATTTGAAGAATGTCAAATGTCGAAAATAATCTCCTTTTATTTATATTTATTGGCGTTGATTATTTATTCTTATTCCCCTCTTTTTTAGCTTTGCTTCACTGAACTTATCGCGTTGACTTATAATTGTTGAATGATTCGAACGTACAAGCGAGCGAAAACCGTTCCTACTTGTTTACTACTACTTGTTTATTTTTGTTAGGTTGTTTATGGGTGATGTGATTAAGGTGGGGGGGGCCTTTTTGTGAGTTTTTATCTTACGAGCCGTGACGTCACAATCGAAGTGAAGTAAACAAAACAAATCTGTTGTACAAGTATTTTGACAGTTCAGTCGGTTTCGCAGCTGTGTTGCCAGCTTTATTGCCTCCATCGCCGAATTGCTTGGGGAAAATCGCCAAAGAAATAATAGTGGTGTTTTACGAGAAGCCTTAGACAATAGTAGTGTTTTAGGTTATGCATCGATAACAAAGACTTGTAACAGTACCGTAATTTGTGAACAAAAAGTGCCAATTTTGAGCATGTCTACACAAAAAGCTGCCCTCGATTCTAAATTATTTTTTAGGAATACAATTTGTTGTAGCCGTTTTAGCACTTAGCCAAATAAAGGCTGGTGCTAACTAACACAAGACAGTATTGCAAAGACAATAGCAATACATTTACACATTTTTACTAATCCACCTACGCGTCTCTTATTGCTTTCGTCACAGCCTATGACTTTTTTGAAGACAGTAAATTCGGTAAGCTGCCAACCGATGTCGTAAAAGTTGGAAAATTTGAAAAATGTATTAAGATTTGAGATTGTGGTAGTAATTGTTGTGAAAATGTAAACACAATAAAAACGAAAACATATCGCGAAATGGCACGACGTTTGTTTTTAAATTGTGTTGTCTTCATAATTGTCGCCTACATCATACGAACAATTTTCTTTTTGACAAGCAATACATATTCTTAATTGTCTTTTCCCAATTGTCCTGTGTTAATGCAGGGTTTGATTCGATAGCTATGCATTCACCCAAGTACTAAAATGACAACAAAAAATAATTTTACTACCATTCTAATTTTTTTAAGAATATGGTACTTCTGGACTTCCTTTAAACACGAAAAAATTTAGATTTTTTGTAAACAAATGTTTTTACTTTTGTGGTTTCGCTATCCAGTCCTATTTATTGAGGATTTATCTAAAAAACCACTAAAGTGAGGCCGGTACTAAGTTCCTTTACGAAAAAAATTGTATCAAGAATAATTTTTGCAGTCCATATGAGAATACAAATTCGATTAAAAACAATCGGCTATAGAAAACTTTAGCGAGTTTAAGCCTCATCCCTTATCGTTTATAAATTATTTTAAATTAATTAATTACAGTCCTCCAAAATTTCTATAAATTCAACATTGTCAATGATATAAAACTACCGCCTAAACGATCACTTGCTTAACAACCGATCAATCAATATCTTTAATAGTGTAGATACCGGATATAAGAATTCATGATACCGGATATAAGAATTCAAAAGTTTCTTTCTATGAGCGTTTTTTATAAACAATTCTAAACAGTTACAATAGCAAGGTGGTTTCAAAAATATTTGACATGCGTCTTTTTTTTATAAAAGATGTTCGAATTGTCATTAATTGGAAAACTGTTAAAAAAATAATGCAACGAATTCCACAATTTACCAAAAGGAAACTGGAGTTTATATATGAAATTTCAAAGAGTATTCGAACTTGAACACGACATGTATATTTTTTATTGACTGGTATCCATATAAAACTTCTATAAAACAATATTCATAAATACACAGCCCACCATGAGTACATACGTACATAATTACATCAAGTATTTTTAATACTCGTGTATGCACTATGTATAATACCACTTATATCCATTACCTACTACAGAGTGTGCCAAAATTTACTATGGGGTTTAAAAAGTTAATAACTTTATACATTTTTTTAGATAATATAAATAAAACTTGGAGAATAAATAGATAGAAATGCTGTAACCGTAAATGGAGAGCAGTATCGGTTTATGATAGAAAATAATAACACTTACAATAACACTTTTAAGTAAAAATTTTGGAGAGCGAATAATTTCCAGAAATTATTAGGCCAGCGCGATCGCCAGATTTATCAGCATCCGACTATTTTTTGGGGTTATTTGAAGGAGCGAGTATATGTGAACAACCCGAGACAATCCTTCAACTCAAGGCCAACATTGTTGCAGAAATTCGAACGTTACAGCCACACATTTTATAAGATGTTATGGAAAATACTCCAAAACGAGCCCATCATTGCGAAGCAGAAAACAGGGTCATTTAAGTGACATTGTTTTTCATACTTAGTGTAAAAAAAATCCATTTTGTATATGTGACGCGCAAAACAGAAAGGGACCTAAGGGTAAAAACCAGTTTTGTTCACGATAGCCATTTTAAAGATTTAAATACGTGTATCTTTGGTGTACCCTCACTTTCATATCTCTGGGAGGGGACACTTTTGGTGCATGGGATCGGTCTCATTCGATGCTCAGATGTCGTCATCAGAAAAAAAATTGATTTTTTTACCCTTAGATCCCTTTCTCTATGCTCTGTCACATATTATATAATCTGAGAAAAAAAATTGATAAGCGAATAAGTTATTAAAGTTTTTAAACCCATGGTAACTTTTGGCCCACCGTATAAGCCCACTGTATAAGCATTAACTTTTGTGTATGGATGAAATATGTTTTTTTTTTCAAGTACGAAAACTTTTCCTGCATAGTGTATGGATTTCTAAATAAAATTCACGTTTGTGTCATAAGAATTTTTATATCCGAAGTTTTTGCTCGCGCCCCTCATATTTTTGGTGGTTTTAGTTGACCTTCTATTTATTACGGTTGAACCACTTTTTTATGTTTTTAAGAGCGGACGAAAACAAAAATTCCAAACAATAGTATTGCTCTCTCTTTTCAACAAAATCGAATGTTGTGTTATGATCACCACAATTCATGTCTTGTTTGGGCTTTTGGGTGTTGGGTTCGGAGCAGTAAAGATATCTTCGAAAATTGTATATATTTCTATTTGCATGCAAAATGCATAAATATTATTGTTTACAAAACATTGAAAAGGTGTTGTTTTTGTTTACGCTATCGAGTTGTTTTAAAGATAAAACTATTGCGAATTTAATTTGTTGCTTGCATCAATGGGGTTTTGTAAACAGAATTAATGACGTCACAGCAAAAAACACAATTTAACACGATAAGAATATGCGGAAGCGGTGGCGATAGACGTTTTTTGATCTCTCACTCTCTCTTTCGCAAAAGTTTAGTCATCAGTAAAATTAGCCTGCGTATATTTTATAAATGTTAAGACCCCAAATAACATACGATCGAGACGAGCCCCCATTGTGTGTATATTTACTAGTAAAATTAGCTGTATGTGTGTAAAGATTTCGAAAACAAATATTTTAGATTTATCAATAGAAATTAGATATTTCTTCAAGAGCTTAATGCGGGTCAATTACTTATATTTAAAATATAATGTGTTTTTTAGCATCCAATATACGTGTTTATTAACTTTCTCTGCGAATATATTGGCATGTAGGGCGATAATAATAAAAAGACCATTTTTAGTTTTTCTGGTATATGTACCTCTTTCTGAGTGGAATGCAGCGTGTAAATAAACTTGACAATCCCTCTGAAACTATTGCCTAAAAATCTGTATGTGTGTATGGTATTTAAGAATTGTAAAAATCTACATTTAAAGAAGAATAAAACTGAATCAAAATCATTTTCTTCTCATGCTAAAAAGTTCTGATTATTCTTATTCCTACGAGATCGTGATGCAATTAATTTCAGGGAAAGTGAAATATGTAGTATATAAACTCCGTTGCTAAAATGAGACCAACATGATAGGAATCGACAAATTTTTGGCAATTATATATTCCCAGAAATTTACTCATTACTGTACTAAGAAATAAATATTTTTTTTCCAAAACGTATTTTACACCTTATACGGTATGGTAATATCACCTAATCACCACACATTGTTAAATTGCTATAAATCCAATAAATATGTACAACATTTCTAACTAATACAGGACTTTTGTGAAGATACAAGTAATATTAACTTACGTGGTCAATATGCCAACACCGCCCACAGTCTTTGGATAACGTCGTATAGCTGTACTTAAACTGTTCATTGAAATCAGCGTATTTTGCAGCCCAAAAACGTTTGGTGATTCTATCGATTGACCGACAAATAGGGAACTTTTAAAATTGCTCTATTTATATTTTGTTGTTGTTTTATACAATCACTTGGGATACAATTTGTTTCAATCGTTATATTTAACGATTTTTTAATATAAGTTTCTGGTCTTTAACAAAGAAATTTTCACACACTTGTAATTTTTATTTTTTGTTCACTTGGTCAATGAAGAAACGAGTAAATCAGAGCACAAAAGTATAAATGTATTTATTTTAATTCGATTTTTTTTTATTTTAGTATTTGAAGAATGTCAAAAATAGTCTCCTTTTATTTGTATTTAATTTTCTTGTTATTGGCGTTGAGTATTTAGTCTTATTCCCCTCTTTTAGCTTTCCTTCACTGAACTTATCGCTTTGACTTATAATTGTTGAATGATTCGAACGTACAAGCGAGCGAATACCGTTTCTTCTTGTTTACTATTTTTTATTTTTGTTAAGTTGTTTATGGTTGAAAAGATTGTGTAGGGTTTGGTGGAAGGGGGGGTTTGTTTTTGTGAGTTTTTATCTTACGAGCCGTGACGTCACATTCGAAGTGAAGTAAACATAACAAAACTCAAGGTTTATGTATAGAAGGTTACGCCATCCCAGCCCCCTTCCCTTTTCTGTTTTTGACGTTTGTCACCAATGACGTCACGCAAACTTTGTTCCTATTGGCTAAAAATTTCGAGCTAACAGCTGATAATATTTGTGTATTCATAACAGTGGGACAATTGACTATTTTTGCCATCAATTTATTTGTTTTATTTTATTTATTTGTTTATTTTCCACTGCACACTTCATTTTTACTATTTTGTTTTTTTCTCCTATTTTTGTCACACTTCTATGGATTAAAAACACAAACTAAATGTTTCTAATCAAACAATAAAAATGTTACTTATACACATACTCACATATTTTTTACTGATGGTTTTCATACATTTGCCCACTGCACACTTAATGTTTACGTTTCGATTTGTTGTTTTATTTCTTCACAAATCTGACAAAGTGATTTCAGCTGTAGGGTTGCCAACTCACTGCAATATGTACATTTTTCACATGAAATCTTAGCTTTGTTAACTAAAAGTAGGCAGACATAGAGCTGGCAACCCACTTCTTTTTGATGTTTGTCACCAACTACGTCACCTAACGGCAATTTTTGCTGATGGCGTAACCTTGTATTTATAAACCTTGACAAAACTAATCAGTCTGCTTCGCAGCAGTGTTGCCAGCTTTTTTGCCTCCATTGCCAAGTTGCTTAGGAAAAATCGGCAAATAAAATACAGTGGTGTTTTACATGAAGCCTCAGAGTGGAAACGGAACACTGCGGCTGAGGCGACGGAAACCGATGCGGCAAGAAAATGTGAATTAAATGACGACGGGTGCGGCGACGGTTTTTGTTGTCATTTCTCAGCTGTTTTTATTTATTATTTGGCCATGAGTGATTTTGAAAAAAACACAATAAGTTTATTTGCAAACTAAACAAGAATTATTTGAAAATTTTCAATTTTAAATTGCATGAACAATCAAATTATTTTTATTTTATTATAATTTTCTTATTTTGGTCCATTTTATAAACATTTAAAATTTATGATTTCTTCTTCTTACTGCAAATATGCACAAAACTATTAGCGGCAAATCTGATAATGAAACGTCGTATTTTGAACAAAAAACTAAACATAATCAGATTGGAAAAAATTTATTTTTATTTGAGATTGTGGTGAATATTGTTTGTATAAATGTAAACAAAATCAAAATGCGAAACGATACGGCGGCTGCTTAAAGTATGTTGTTTTATATTTGTCTTGACCATCAATACAAATTCTCAATTATCTTTTTCCAATTGTCCTGTGTTCACTCCGGGTTATACTCGATAGATATTCAGGCAAAGTACTAAAATGGCTAAAACGTTTGGTTCTCACTACTGTTTTAAATTTCAAGTTTGCTTTAAACAATTGCCCACAAAAATACAATTCACCTTCACCTCCTCTACAGAGACTCCACATTCAGAGCCATCTATAGATTTTCTTTTACAACGCGTGTTGTGAGACAAGTTCAGTTCAGCTTTGCCAACTGTTTTGCTGTGCCGTGCATTTACCCTAGAATGGTAAACATAGCCTGTTAGGCGAAGCAAAAGATCTATTCATCCCATCAAACAAAATATGTAATTTACAAATACGCCTACAAAATTTTAAAGATATTTAATAAATAAATTGTTTTATATATAAAATGAATACGTTCTTGTATGTTTTAATATATATTTCTGTTTTGAAATATGAAATGTGGGTTTTTTTAAAAGTCGCCTCGCTTGCGAAGTTTACCTTTAAAGAACTATAAAATATGTTTACAATTCTAGGTTTAACATATGTTTAGTTCGTTTCTTCAATTGTTTAAAAAAACTTTAAAAATGAGATGTCTTAAAGACATCGAGTTTCCTTTCCGCAATTGCTGCGAATCTTTTCGAAAATGGTCGTGACGGACCGGAAATCACCGTCGAATAAAAATGTCACTTTGCCATTTTGTTAAAAACTTGTATTCTTTTAAAATGTAGATGCACGTGGGCTCGAACTGATCACTCCGGTTCAATGTGCTCAAGCAAAGGACCGAAATAAACAAACGAGCTTAACATATTTATTATTAATGTTAATTTTAGTTTTTAATTTCTTCTTTTTTAGAATGCATTGCTGAGTAATACGTTTGTTTTTTTGTCATATGAGCTTTTGTATTACTATACGAAATAATAAAATAAAAATATTTCTGATCAATATCTGGTATTCATCATTGTATTTTTTTCTCAGGGAAATAATGTAAATGCCTATTTTTCACATAAAAAACCTTGCCAAACCCGGGTTTATGAGGTTTTAAATCGATTTCTGTCTTTCAGGAAATGAACTTTAATAAGATAAACAGCATCGAGTGCATTGAACAAAAAAATGGATAGTACGACTTCCTAAAGTGAGGGCCTACTCAGACTATAGCTTGTAGTTTTTCAGTACGTTTCGAATACTAATTCGTAAAATTAATTATTTTAATGTGCTGGGAGCCGAGTAGTTTGTAAGTATCAAAGGCCATGACATTATTTGATTTCAATTCAGACAATAGGCGTTTTATAATAGGGCTTTCGCATATGCCAGCAAAACAACACATTCTGTAATTTTGTTTAAAAATCTGTTTAAGTTTGTAAATTCGTTGTCATATGTGAATGCTAAATTCAGCCTTATCGGAATGGGCTTTAAGTAAATACAAGCGCTGTTCACATGCTTTCATTGTGTTTTTCTTAGTTTGGCCATTGCAAGTATTTTCTACACATTGGTAACGCTACTTGCAAAAAAAAACAAAGATCAAAAAAAATATAAGCTGGTGAAACAACCAACTCACAGCGGAAATAAGCAAAAATTGGAATTAGAAAAGGAATTAAATACAACTGAGATGTTTCAAGTTGAAAAATAATTGATTTAACAGTTGGCGCAATAAAAAGCAAGGTAAACAATTCATAATAAATTATTTGAATGTAGAATGTAAACAAAGGCAAGTGGTCGTCGTTCTTCCAAACCTGACAGAATTGGATTAGTAAAGCGACAACTTGGTTGATAAACAGATGTTTCCATTATTTATGGGACACAATTTCATTCAAATGGCTTACTCGACTAACATAAAGAGCACTCTGCCAACCTAAATATACAAGACTTCACGAATGTCTTGCTCGATATTCACCTTAAGGGCCAGAGTTGTCAATAGATTGTGTTACCCTGTTAACTTGTGGCGTATACTGAAGATCGTACCAAGATCGTTCATGTCTACTGTCGTCGACGGTAACATTGTTTTATCATGCCTGCCTCTACAGCGCTTAACTATAACCGAAATGGAGCTCCAACAGCATTTGAAAAAACATTTCGATAATGTCGAGGCTATAATATTGCCACCAAACTGCCGCTATTGGATTGTACTTACTTCTTGACGAGAGTGTTGCTAATCAACATAACCACGCACTTTGTCGAAAAATATGATTTTTTCAAGCAAAATCGTTGTCCATTTTGAGCTGCTCTAAAGCATTTGGTCGTGTGTTACGTCAATTGTGGCCAGTAAGCGAATATCTCGAGGACTTTGTAGAAAAGGCGCGAGAAATCCTCATTTAGTCCGAAACTTTTTTCAATAAACGTACCACTGCACTCATTTTGGAAAGGAGTTTGCATTATTGCCCATCGTAGCTGAAGCATTGTATTTCGTCAAAAACGGACTCAATCTGCAGAGAAATGCCTCGGACTTTCTGTTAAGATTTTGAGCAGGAAAGAGATCACTGTCAAGAAACATAGGGATCTAAAAGAAACCACTACCTATTACTGGTTCTTGCTTTTTTCGTGGCTATGTCAATTACAATCGGCCAATAACCGGGATTATTTTTTTAATATAATCCGCCATGTCACGCTCGTGGCTACGGCAGCCATTTTCTTCCCGCAGCGCTGTGTACCTCGAGGGGCCGTACACTTCAAGCTTGTCAGTCGCATAATCTTGCGAGCAGTAGGCGCACTGTTTACTGCTTGAGCCACACTGCATTTTTTTTTATGTTTATAGTATTGTTTCCCATCATCGTTCGAGCGTAAATCGATTCATTTTGTTTCACGGAGACTTATGGTCAAGATTACGTGCATAAACGAGCAGTCCCTGCCAAAAAAAAAACATATTATTCAGAAAGAAACCTCTAAATGGACCTACCGATTTAAGCATTGATTGCAAAAACAGTTTACTAAGGCAGATATTTTCATTCTAGGGACTAATCGACTTGTACCAGCCGGTATTGGAATCAAATCAATGAAGAAACATCTTTTCAATAGGTATTTCTTAAAACGCCGTAGTTAGAATACATACAAATTTACCTATCCTATCTTTGTAACTTAAGGACCATCGGTAAAAACAATGTTTTTGTAATCAGCTTCTAATGCACTTTTATTGAAAGTTATTTCTATTTATATTTTCTTATAGATTAATCGAAAACAAAGAGTCCATCCTGACGCTGGGTATACGCTTAAGGAAATTGCAAGTAAAAATATATTGATTTTTATTTGTTTAAAATAGACATTCGGTAAACTATTAATTTGATAACAAATCGTGGAATTATATTGAAAATGTCCACTACGCAAAAGGATGACCCAACAAGTGAAGATTCGTGTTCCACTAAAGAGGAATGCACTGTGCAAGAGGAGTACTCGGCTCTTCCATATGATTATTTTTCATCGCCAACATTACCTACATTTCATCAACGAAAATATGACATTTTTAAAAGACTTCAAATTTTGATAGCAGAATGCAAAAGAAAATTTAATGGACGCAAAGAATTGGCATCGGAGGATGACGATTGTATTGCAGAGCTATGTGATACATTGGATATGGCCTTCCAATATGGGCTGAAACAACAACATACTAACAATTTTGTAGTGTCCGCTGCCAGTTTATTTCAAAATATGCAGGAAATAGTTACTGGTTCATCAAATAATAAGAATTCTAATACAGCAGCGTCGCCGACGGATACCTATTTTTGGGACTTTTGCATAAACTTTCTTACATCGCATGAAAAAGAACGATTTGAGAAGATGAAGCAAACTTGGACAAAGTGGGGAAAAGGTAGATCATTCATAAGAGCCTCCCTCAACGAACATTCTCTCCACAGGTACATTTTAACATGGTTATCGGAGAGGCAGACTCTACGATCGTACTATAGCCAATGGGCTCTATTAATGGATGAGAAGATTACCGATTCCCTACCGGAACTGATAAAAGCTTTAGACCATATCCTGTTTGCCTTGGCAGTAGATAAGACCGAATTAAATGCTGCCTTAAAAATGACTGATAAACCGCAGACAGTTGTTAAAGAAGAACCAGTTATATATGCTCCCACTCCGGTAAAAGTTGCACCTAAGAGTAAACGAAAACCCATAATTGTGGAAAGACCAATTGCG
This sequence comes from Hydrotaea diabolus, assembly GCA_963513945.1. Classification (NCBI taxonomy): domain Eukaryota; kingdom Metazoa; phylum Arthropoda; class Insecta; order Diptera; family Muscidae; genus Hydrotaea; species Hydrotaea diabolus. Next base: position 185,797,584 of record OY740717.1, read on the forward strand.
ACTTCTAATTCTACAGAAGACTTGTTACAACACATTCGCGGTGAAACTAATCTGACTCCCAGTAGTACTACAAGACCCGAAGAGTATTTTGTGGACGAGGAAGTGATATCACAATTAAATGATACACCTCCGCCTGATCCCATTGAGCCTGAGTTAGAATTTCTCAAAATGCCTTTAACTGAGTGCAATGGATCTACATCATCGGCTAACTCTTTTAATGATCCAGACTATGCTGAGGTCAAAAGTGAGACTTCATCACACTGCAGTAAATACTCGTTTAACAACCCTCCTTCTGAGGGTTCCATAGATGCCAACCACACAATGCTCCTTGAACAATTGAAAGAGGTCAATGAAAGATGTTCTCTTCTCGAAACCAGAGTAGCCCAGCTAAGTTTGGAGAACCGACAACTGATACGAAGACTAAAAAAACATTTCGAAGACTCCGGCATAGATCCTTCGTCGTCGTTTGCAACAAATTTTCTGATAACAATACCGCATTTTAAGCTAAACAAGTCTAAAACATCCAGTCATCATCTTTATGAGATTCATATAACTATGAAACAGAATTTGGAACATTGGTCGCTTTGGCGTCGCTACAGTGATTTTAATAAACTTCACAAGTCACTGCTAAAGACGCATCGTTCAGTATCGTCGGTGGAGTTTCCACCGAAAAAACATTTCGGCAACATGAATGTTAGCTTTGTCGAAGAGAGACGACAACAGTTACAAATTTATTTACTAAATTTAGTTGAAACATTGCCACAAATTGAGGCATGTAAGTCCAAGGCCGAGCTCCAAAAGGTGTTTCCTTTCTTAAGAGAACAGCGGTAACAAAGGATTATATACATCTTTACCGAAGCATAAGTGATTAACTTTGTTAAATGAAATCGTTGTATCTTGTTTTTAGAAGGATATTTTAATGTAAACTTCCTAATATTTATTGTTTTTAGTTAAGTTGCAGTTATTTAAAAATCGTGGATGATGGATAGATATGTATGTATTTATATTCATATATTTAAATATAATAAATATGTTTCAGGTAACAAATTACCAATTGATATTTTTTCTTTGCTTTCAATTTTTTTTCATGCTTATTAATTGAAGTCTAGATGAAGTGAAAGGTGAATCCTACGAATCAAGACGGGAGGAACACCGAGATCTAAGAATCGTGGGCAGTATTTAGCCATGCTTAAACATCGAGGTCAAGTCGAATATTCATCAAAAAAATAACTTGGTGTTGTGTATTTAGTGGGATCAGCTAAGTGTCGTGTATTATGCGTTGCTCAAGTCAAACGATATCGGTGGCGATCTTTAACAAACACAACTGATAAGAGCGATCCGAGCATTTAATTAAAAACGCGTAGACTACCCCTAAAAAGTCAAGCCAGAACTTACTTAACCAACCTACCATATTAGACTCTGCCACTTTCGAGTATTAATTTTTCATACTGTTGGAAAATTTGCATTTTTCTGTCTAGATTTAGCTTTTTTTATTTATAAAAATTGAATCAAGCCGAAAGATCTACATTTGAATATATATAAGTATAAACTTGAAATTTGGTCCATTTATTATTACTATTTTTATTTGTAAATCTAGCCATTTTTGATAATGATAAGTACAAATTTCAGTTTAAATGTTTTTTGAAATTTGAAATTATTTTTGCGAAGTAAGATATGAACTTATTATACTCCACCATTTTATATATAGGATTATATACAAGTTTGTCATTCCGTTTCCGTGGTGTGTTAGCAAAGTACTTATCTGCAAACATATATATAGGGTGATCCATCTAGAGATATTTTTTCAGAACAAAAAAAATATTAAAATTCAAATCAGGTGTGGAATATTTATTGGTAATTTGAAAGGACATTTTATGGCATTTATTTTTTGAATATAATTTCCTTCAAATGTTGGCCGCAACTACGCCTTAGGGTTTCCATTCTGAGGGTCCAATTTTGGATGACTTGTTCGAGCATTTCGACCGGTATGGCTTTAATGACACGTGTAATGCTGGCTTCTAAAATCTGAATCGTAGCTGGTTTGACAGCATAGACTTTGGACTTTACGTAACCCCAAAGAAAAATGTTTAAAGGTGTTAAATCAATGATTCCTCCAGCTTATAAACTGCACCAAACCGTGGTTTTCTCTGTGTATAATTGCACCTCTTGAACCTCTTCTTGTTGCTCTTCAGCCCAAATGCGGCAATTTTGTTTATTAACTTTTCCGTTGAGCCAGAAATGGGCCTCATCACTGAACAAAATTTTGGTCGAAAACAGCGGATCTTCCCGTTTCTAACTCTTTTAATGATCCAGACTATGCTGAGGTCAAAGTGAGACTTCATCACACTGCAGTAAATACTCGTTTAACAACCCTCCTTCTGAGGGTTCCATAGATGCCAACCACACAATGCTCCTTGAACAATTGAAAGAGGTCAATGAAAGATGTTCTCTTCTCGAAACCAGAGTAGCCCAGCTAAGTTTGGAGAACCGACAACTGATACGAAGACTAAAAAAACATTTCGAAGACTCCGGCATAGATCCTTCGTCGTCGTTTGCAACAAATTTTCTGATAACAATACCGCATTTTAAGCTAAACAAGTCTAAAACATCCAGTCATCATCTTTATGAGATTCATATAACTATGAAACAGAATTTGGAACATTGGTCGCTTTGGCGTCGCTACAGTGATTTTAATAAACTTCACAAGTCACTGCTAAAGACGCATCGTTCAGTATCGTCGGTGGAGTTTCCACCGAAAAAACATTTCGGCAACATGAATGTTAGCTTTGTCGAAGAGAGACGACAACAGTTACAAATTTATTTACTAAATTTAGTTGAAACATTGCCACAAATTGAGGCATGTAAGTCCAAGGCCGAGCTCCAAAAGGTGTTTCCTTTCTTAAGAGAACAGCGGTAACAAAGGATTATATACATCTTTACCGAAGCATAAGTGATTAACTTTGTTAAATGAAATCGTTGTATCTTGTTTTTAGAAGGATATTTTAATGTAAACTTCCTAATATTTATTGTTTTTAGTTAAGTTGCAGTTATTTAAAAATCGTGGATGATGGATAGATATGTATGTATTTATATTCATATATTTAAATATAATAAATATGTTTCAGGTAACAAATTACCAATTGATATTTTTTCTTTGCTTTCAATTTTTTTTCATGCTTATTAATTGAAGTCTAGATGAAGTGAAAGGTGAATCCTACGAATCAAGACGGGAGGAACACCGAGATCTAAGAATCGTGGGCAGTATTTAGCCATGCTTAAACATCGAGGTCAAGTCGAATATTCATCAAAAAAATAACTTGGTGTTGTGTATTTAGTGGGATCAGCTAAGTGTCGTGTATTATGCGTTGCTCAAGTCAAACGATATCGGTGGCGATCTTTAACAAACACAACTGATAAGAGCGATCCGAGCATTTAATTAAAAACGCGTAGACTACCCCTAAAAAGTCAAGCCAGAACTTACTTAACCAACCTACCATATTAGACTCTGCCACTTTCGAGTATTAATTTTTCATACTGTTGGAAAATTTGCATTTTTCTGTCTAGATTTAGCTTTTTTTATTTATAAAAATTGAATCAAGCCGAAAGATCTACATTTGAATATATATAAGTATAAACTTGAAATTTGGTCCATTTATTATTACTATTTTTATTTGTAAATCTAGCCATTTTTGATAATGATAAGTACAAATTTCAGTTTAAATGTTTTTTGAAATTTGAAATTATTTTTGCGAAGTAAGATATGAACTTATTATACTCCACCATTTTATATATAGGATTATATACAAGTTTGTCATTCCGTTTCCGTGGTGTGTTAGCAAAGTACTTATCTGCAAACATATATATAGGGTGATCCATCTAGAGATATTTTTTCAGAACAAAAAAAATATTAAAATTCAAATCAGGTGTGGAATATTTATTGGTAATTTGAAAGGACATTTTATGGCATTTATTTTTTGAATATAATTTCCTTCAAATGTTGGCCGCAACTACGCCTTAGGGTTTCCATTCTGAGGGTCCAATTTTGGATGACTTGTTCGAGCATTTCGACCGGTATGGCTTTAATGACACGTGTAATGCTGGCTTCTAAAATCTGAATCGTAGCTGGTTTGACAGCATAGACTTTGGACTTTACGTAACCCCAAAGAAAAATGTTTAAAGGTGTTAAATCAATGATTCCTCCAGCTTATAAACTGCACCAAACCGTGGTTTTCTCTGTGTATAATTGCACCTCTTGAACCTCTTCTTGTTGCTCTTCAGCCCAAATGCGGCAATTTTGTTTATTAACTTTTCCGTTGAGCCAGAAATGGGCCTCATCACTGAACAAAATTTTGGTCGAAAACAGCGGATCTTCCCGTTTCTCACCGAACGCTCATTTCCATAGTACAGCTGCCAACATTTTAAGGTGATTATTTTCAAAAAAATGACCAATAAAGATTCCACACTTGATTTGAATTTTTATATTTTTTTGTTCGGAAAAATACCTCTAGATGGGTCACCCTTTATAAATAACGCTTGAAGGATAAATAATGGAGAGATTCACAACTGATCAAAAAAAAAAACAGAATAATAGAGTTTTATTATTTAAATCAGCGATAAATTATTTTAACGCAAACGCATGAGTGATGAAATTGATCGTTTGTCTTAAATTAACTATGTAGTTGAGCTAAAAATTAAGTTGAAAAGAGCGAATTAAAGCCTTTTTGGCAAAAATTTTCTGATTCCTGCCTGAAAATCCTGGTATATTTCATAATATTATTCCCGTGTCCCGGGAATTTGCCTCGGAATTATTTTTTCAAAGTAAACGCCTTGTAGATACGTTTATCTTTAGGTGTTTTGAAAACTTTGTGACACTAAGTCATATTATGTTTCGCCTTATAACTGAAAAGGTAAAGACAATACTACATAGTAGTGAAATATGAAGTATTTCTTGTTTGTTTAATGACAAGAATACTTATATATGCAGCCTATGAGAACTCCTAATTCCAACTTCATAAAAATCATTACAAAAATGTATATCTGAAAACGAAAGCGACTCCTTTGACTATAAGAAGAATAATGATTTTATTAACTCTAATTGAAGAAAATGCCTTTTTTATACAAGTAATAGCAAGGATATTTTCTTTTTATGACGCAAAATGCTGAAAGGTTTATTCAGCCTTGAAGAAAATGTGCTTTAATATTTTAAAACATGTTAATACCAAAAAAATTTATAATATTGTTTTTACTTAGTTGTGTCGATTAGGTAATTAATAAGGGGTACCTAGACGTAATTAAAATACTCGTACTTCTACAATCTAAAAAACCCACAGAAAACGACTGTTATGCACAACTTGTACCTTAATTTTACTTTGATGGAAATTATCTAATTTTTGTCTTTAATAAAATATATAACTAAGAAAACAAATGAACCTGGTTAATTTTAAATCCTCTCCAATTGTTCTAGTGTGGACATCTAAAAGTGTTAACTACGATTATTAAAAGGTACTAGTGAAAGTCTAGTTCCAACGTCTCTATATGATCCCATAGAAACTAAAAATAAGTAGTCAAAAGTGTGACAATTGATTAGAAATTCCCAATGTGGATAACAATTATGACAAAGAAGTTCCAATGGTTCTAATGTCATTAGTGGATTCCCAAATGACAAGCACATGTTAAATGTCTATAGTAGAAAACATTGCCTGGGGTAGTACTGTACTGTTGACAAAGTCAGTAGTATTGTTGACAAAGTCAATAGTGAATCAGTGCAGTTTTACTACAGACATTTCCTGCAGGGAATAATCACCCATTTACACATGTTGATGTGGAAAATATTTGAAAATTTAAATGTGTTTTCAATCCTTTTCTATATATTAAGACCAGATCTCCTGAATGTTAATAATTTCGCCAGCTCGATACTATATTTTCCAAACAAATGCTTTGTCCATAAGTGATCTTCATTTAAAGAAGTTCAGTATATTAATTGAGAAAACATTATTTTTTAGTTTCTTTTTTATTATCAAAAAAGATATTTATGTGTCGTTATTAATATTCTTAAAACTTTTCGTCACGACTCACGTCACGTGATCCCGGGATTTGGAAATAATTTTTCCCTGTATAACGGGAAAATGCAAACCCTTTTATTGATTTTTTTTAATGACCCGTTTAAAACTTCAACTAAGATTTTGTTTGTTTTTGATATGCTGAATGGTTGATTCTGCGATTATGGGCCACTTTGTTGTCCTTGGTTGTTTCAAGCGGGAAAAATAAAATATATTATACTTTATTATTTACTATACAATAAATCTTTATAGGACCTTTAAAGTCTTTTAAATTGTTTTTTAAAAAAATTATTTGTTCTTCCAAAAATTTCCTACCAAAGTGTTCAAATATCATTACCCTGGTTGTCCCAAGCACTACTTTCAATTTAAATTTTCTCAATTTTTTTACAAAAATATTAATTATTTTTTTAATAAAACCAGTCCATAGTAAAACATAATATTCAATTAATTTTGTTGCTATTAACGATTATAGTTTTTTATTCAATTTATATTTTTATGGATGTTTATTTTCTGTCCCTGAAAAAACACAGTACTCCTATTCCCCTGTAAAATCTCCTATTCGCTAAAATTCAAATTCCAAACCAATCATGATTTCAAGCAATTCAAATATGATTGAACATTACTTGAAGTGGGTGCACATCTAATAGTTTTTTCGTCAACAGTCTTATTAAAATTAATTAAGTCGTGTTTTGTCACCCGTTACGAACGTTCACACTTAAGTGGGTCATTCCCCTGTGTTGCTTTTTAAAAAGATAATACTTTTTATAATTTTGCAAGTGTTTTTTGTGTTTATTGCAAGTATAAACTTCCAGCTCAAGTCAATTACGTAAGGGTAAGAACTTAAATAACCATTTCAGGGGGTTTTGTAGAAATTCAACATTCCCCTGCCAAAAGTTTTCACAGGGGAGTGACGATTAACAGATTTTTCTTTTATTATTTTTATAAGAGAACTGAATTAAAATGAATTCGTTGATTTTAAAGAAAAAATATTATATATTTTATTGTTATCGTCATTTCTCTGCTTAATGAGTCATTACCCTGGAGGTCATATTTTTAAATTTTTTATTTATTTATTTATTTTATTAATTCATATAGTAATACAAAAGCCCACAGGGCCAAAAAACCCGTATTACTTAGAAAAACATTCCCAAATAGAAAAACTTAAAAACTAGAATAAACTTTAATAATAAAAATGTATAATTAAATACAATTGTAATTTAACGCGATTGGCTCCCCAGCCATATTTACATTAAGTAGAACAACAACAAAAATAGAAATATAGTCCAGATTTGTACAAACGAACCTTAGTCAAGTTGTTGGCAAACATGTTTTATATCCATGGAAATAAAAATAAAATTATGAATATAATTATTAAGGTGTAACTGATATAAAGTAATCAAAGAGTTTAAGACGAAATGCATTATTAGAGTGAGAAAAAACTCGCAGTTCAATAGGCAATTGATTCCAGCACCTGGCTACCCGAACAACAAAAGACTTTTCAAATATAGAATTAAAAATTCTAGGTATAACGATTTGAGTATTCCTACTAGAGAGCGAAAAATAGAACGAACTGCACAGTGGAACAGGCACACCACTTTTAATAACCTTATAGAACTGAAATAAAATCCTATGATTAACGTATTCAGTAAATGACACTCCTAAAAATCTTCTAACAAACGCAGATACATGTTCACGCCTATGAACATTATATACAAACCGAGTAACAGTGTTCATAATACGCCTTAGTTTAAGCAAATTATATTCGACTGTACCCGACACTACCTCTAGTCCATACAAAATTTGTGGCATTAAAAGTGCATGGGCAAGCCTACATTTAACCCATGGCGGCAAATAAATATTAGTCGAATACAACCTGCGCAAAATACCAAATTCTACAATGGACAGAGTCAATATGATGTCCAAAATTAAGTTTGCTATCAATTATAAGACCTAAACATTTATGACGATCAACAAAATCAACTCTGACTTGCCCCACAAATATGTCCATGTCAAAACCAAGAGTACCAAACATAATTGCTTTCGTTTTTAAGGGATTAATCAACAAAGAATTACGAGAAGTCCATCGTAAAGTCTGATTTAGACAGAAGTTAATTTTTCCTTCTAAAGCATGACAACTATCCCGACCACCACTGAATAGAAGTAAAACATCATCTGCATATAGAAATATGCTGCACATGTATGACTCCAGACACGCAGAAAAGTCGTTTATATACATTATAAATAGAAGAGGCCCTAAAACCGAACCTTGCGGTACACCAGACATCAGAGTAAGAACACTAGATTCAATACCATTCATATCCACAAACTGAGATCTGTGACTTAGGTAGGACATTACAAGTCTACAAGCCGAGCTCGAAAAATTAAAATGATTTCGAAGTTTTTCAATCAAAGTACCATGGCAAATTGAATTAAATGCTTTCGACAAATCTAAAGACACTAAGACACTTAATTCATTGTGATTCATATTATTACGTATGGTGTCTGTAAGGTGCAAAAGTAAGGATGTAGTGCTATGCCCTTCACGAAAAGCATACTGCGAATCAAAGATTTTACCCCTAGAACAGAGCAATATCTGGTTCTTTAAAATATATTCAAAAACTTTTGATAAAACAGGTAGAATCGATATGGGCCTTAAGTCGTCGGGGCCAGAAATACTTGTTGATTTCGGTATTGGTACTACTCGTGCTGTCTTCCAAGCTGTAGGATATACAGAGGTAGTCAAAATAAAATTGAAAAGATGTAAAATTAGATCAGATATGTAGGGAAATATAATCCTCAAAAACTCAATAGAGACTTTATCGATACCGACAGACTTAGATCTTACCTTCCCCACAGCCTCTGAAACATCATCAATACTGACACAAGAAAAAGAAAACCTGAAGCCATCATCATCAAAAGGCCCATAGTCAACATACGTTTGAACGGCAGATGTCACACTACGAGCAAAAAAGTCATTAATAGTCTCAACATCACCATCATAACATATATCATCTCTTCCTATGCAGCCTGCCCCCCTAAGAATGCGCCAAAACCCGTCAGTATTTATATGATTGAAATATCGCATATAATGCTTTCTTCTTTCTCTACGAATGGTAGATTTTACCTTGTTGCGATACTTACAAAAAATTTTCCATCTCTCGTGGCTGCTATCAATTTGATATGCACTATATGCTAAATCCCTTAAAGACTGCGATAACAAAACATCCTTCGACTTCATATAACAATCATTTCTTGAGCGTATTTTTCTTCTAACCACAGGAACGAAAGCATAAAGCTCTACAAAAAGAGAAGAAATGATTGAAAACTTATTATCAACACCAACAACAGTAAAAAACGAAAACGAATCAAATCTAGATAAATAACGCAATAACCCGTCTAAATCAATGTTCTTATAATCGTGATACTCCACATATTCCTCTAAGAGATTCAAATTGATATCAATTGATGCAAAAATGAGTGCATGATGGGATATAGAAGGACATTGAACCTGATTAGTATAATGTGTCATCAAATTATTACTAACCAACATAAAGTCTATTAGTGATGATGTTCTATGAGTAACATCAAAGTGTGTAGGTCTAGAATTGTGTAAAACTGATAGATTCAATCTTGTACCCATCGAACGAAGTAATATTGCCCTTGATGTATTGAACATATTACTATTGAAATCTCCTACAACTATTACATTGGAATATTTCAGGAAAATATCATAGTGTAATTCCTCAAAAGCCGCAAGGTCACCCTGAGGAGGTAAGTAGACAACACCAAATAAAACTTTAGCACAACCACTATACAATTCAAGAAAAAGAGACTCACATTTCCCCAAAACAGAAGTTTTAAACACGACTTTATGCCTAAGTTTATTTAACACATAAATTCCAACTCCACCTCCTCTTGAGCCTCTACGGTCGTTTCTGTAGAATTTAAACCCCGGAATATAAACTGCACGTGCAGGAACATCTGATTTCAGCCATGTCTCAGAAATACCAATAGCATGAAAACAAGAGCCAGACAAAATTGACTTAATTTCATTAAATTTAGTACTATTTTGAGAAGTTTTCATACTTTGGCAATTTAAATGAGCCACATTTAATTTACCATCAAACGTACGTAAAATGGAGTTTATATGAGAGTTTGTACTAATCACAGGACCAATATTTATATCAAAAGACATTATCAAATAATAATGTAAATGTAGTGGGGAACCAAAAGATATAAATTAAAAGTATAAACAGATTTATATTAAAACTGAAATCCAAAAACATACGTATCTATTAATTCAAATAACACAGCTGATCATAAGTAAGTTTAGATTAATATACTAAATTGGAAAATATAATTTAAAAATGAAAATTTTAGAAGTAATTAAAAAAGACCAAGATTTAACGGGATGATATATATAACAAAATAAGGTAAAAAATCTAATAATTAAGAAAAATGTCGTTAAATCAGGGTAAAGAATTAAAAATTCATAAATAGAAAAAAATCCGAGTCTAATCAATATTATTAGTGTTGAGAAGAGAAGCGCACTCATTAGCATTCCGGACAACTTCATTACCATCCGCAAGAATTAACTTAGCTCTGAGATTGTCTGCATTGAGAACTTTAAATTTAGTAACGATTTTTTTTCGAAGCAGATTTTTACAAATTATGTTAAGTTTTGCAGCAGCAGGAGAGTAGTGGTCATTAAGATATACTCTATTATCCAGGGCAGGGCCATCAGTATCAATCACATTACTAACTTTAAGAGAGCGTGTTCTAAAATATTCTTTCATAATGCCATCACGAATTTCCACACAATTAAATTTAACCAAAATAAGTTTACGATTGCGCATATGGCAAACATGGTTAATATCTCGCCTCTGCACCGCAACTTTATAAAAATTACCCAGAGCAATAACAGCACCAACCAGATCTTTCAATCCTTCAGGTAAACCAGAAATGATAACATCAGCACGGTTAAGTCTGCGATGTAAAACATTATTTTCAGTCTCCAATGTGGAAATTTTAGATGAGGAAGAGGAAGCAATATTATCAATTCGCACATTACACTGAGCAATATCAGCCTTTACTTCATTGAAACAGGAACGCATCTCAGCTTTAATCCTTCCAAGATCATTCAGACAAAAAGTCATCTCAGTTTTAATCTCATCAAGAACTGTTTTAATGGACGTCTGCTCAGTTTTGTAAGCAGCAAAAAAATCATCAAACTTCTTGTTAAGTCTTCGAATGTCATCCACCATACCACTACGTTCATCGCCATCATTCAGCTTGGATTCACAAGATGAGCAGATAAAGAAAGAAACCTTAACGGATTTCAACACTGAAAGGTCTTTTTCAGAAACCTTGGCGCAGGAAGCATGTAACCAGTGGGCACAAATTCTGCATTTAACACTACCACTTTTGGCAATAGCAACATTGCAGGCTCCACAGATTGTTTTGGCAGCACCCGGCATAATGACAGCCAAAAAACAGAAGCACCAAACAAAAGCAGCAACAATATAAAGCGAGATTAGCAGCGAAGGCACGCACAAAGCATAAAGCAAAGGCAACACAGTTAGTTTTCTTCCAGCAGCAACAACAAATTAAATGCAAGTCAGTCTCAAAACAGGATTTTTAATTTTCTTTTAATTTGAATCTTTTTCACTGAATTTTATAAATTTTAAAGAGCTTGAATGTATAAAAAGCAATAGACATGATTCCGTTAAAAATTCAAATTTTGAAGTGTACCTTTTACGAGTATATATGACTAGTCTTTCTTAGAACTAAGACATCTACCGGGATTAAATATTAAATTCTGCAAAAAAATCGAATGCCAAAAATGATGTCGAAATTGGCCCATAATATCAGAATCACCCAAATATATTTTCTCCAAATGATAATAATTATTCACCGTTTGAAAAAACTATTTTTGTTTTGTCTTTTTAATTCAATCAGATAGAATGTTTTTTTTTGTCCTTCTGAAAAATATCGACTTAACGTTTATAAATAAAAACTATTTTTTTAACTTTTGAAATATTTCAATAATAACTTTCAAGATCTTTTTTGTTTTTTACACAATTGTTGACTATTTGTGGATAAAAACAAAATCAAAAACGTTTTTACGTATCAAAATCACATAGTTTTGATAGCGATTTAAAAATATCGTCTGAGCCTTGCTTTAAGCGATCTTTTGTTAATTATTTAATAAAACAAATTTACCATTTGCAACTTGGTTTTTGCACTATTTTCTTAACAGGGATTATTTTGCACTTTCGATTAAATCGTTTGCAGGATAAATTGTATCATGTGATCTTGGCTTGGCACCTTGACATATCGTCGATATGCTTGAACAGCTTCCAAATTCCCTCCCAATGTAAGTTGTTGACATTATTTAATTGCCGTTAGTTCAGCAACAACAGTTAGTTAGAAAGAAAATCGAATGTGATTTTCTTAATAATGACATTTTGCATAACATTCGTCTTGCCACGTCTGAAGAGGGCGCATCGCATCGTTAGTTTATATTTTCATTAAGTGTTCAAAGTACAAGATGGTGTCTATCATTAAAAACATTGAAGAGTTCGAGAAGAAAATTGCCAATGCCGGCGACAAACTGGTCGTACTCGATTTCTATGCCACCTGGTGTGGGCCCTGTAAAGAAATGGATCCCCATGTACGCAAATTGATGCAAAAATACAAAGACCAGGCCATGGTATTGAAAGTCAACGTTGATAAGTTTCATGAAATCTGTGATTATTATAAAGTGAAGAGCATGCCCACGTTTGTCTTTATCAAAAACAAGAAGCGTCTATCGAGTTTTGCCGGAGCCGATGAAATGATGCTGAAACAGAAAATGGAGAAATTGGTGAAGTAAAACGATCGAAGGAAGAGATAACAAAATAAATGCTAAAAAAAACATCTGTGATGTAAAAATATGTAATGTCCTTATTTGTAATTGTGTTTATGTATGCAATCAATTTTAATAATACTAATTGTGATAATTTTGTTTTATTGTACCTATGTTTAAAAATGTTGTAATTGTCTTTGAATAAATAAACTTGAACCATGTAATCCATGTGATTTAGATGTCTCCATTATTTATGGGCGATCAATCTAGAGGTATTTTTTTCACAGATTACGCGTGAGGTTTGTTAAACTTTATTTTTCTACTTTTTAGTATAGTGTGCCATTTCATCATGGAAACGGTTTATGGGCTGGTGAAAACGTCGGTCCATATTTTACAAATTTGTAACTACTTTGGTTAAATTGGATTTCAAAAACAATAAAATTGTCTTACGAATTATCAGCGAACATTTTTCCCAGACTTTTCAATTTTCAGAGAAAGCGTGACATATTTTCCAAATTTAACGAGGTAATTGGCATATTTTACAGCTTAACTATAAACAATTTACAGCTAAACTATAAACTAGCTTTCGGTTAAGTCTGATTTGGTTAGATAGTATGATAGGTTCAATTATCAGCGAACATTTTTCCCAGACTTTTCAATTTCCAGGGAAAGCGTGACATATTTTCCAAATTTTAGGAGGTAATTGGCATAAACTAGCTTGCAATTAAGTCTAATTTGTTTATATAGCTCCGATTTATTTAGAACTTGCCCCATTTATAAACCCTTCGATTTTAAGTGCAAAGAATACATGTTGTTGTCGGCGACCAAAACTTCTGAAGTTGCGGAGCACCGTATATTAAAAACTTAATTGCATATATTTTTTCTGTTTTTTGTCGTTACATAATATGGACTAAAATGTACAGGGTGGACGATCTTACATCTAAAATTTTAACCGGCTGTAAAAAAGTTCCCAATTTTTTTTCAAACTTCTGGTTTTATTGGAAAGGTTCAACTTTGCCATTTAATAACTAAACACAATATCATTCATATGACTACCACAACTGGCTCGGCAGTACCTCATCCGATCAAACCAATTTTTCAGTACATTTTCAATTGTTCCGGGTCGAAATGGCAACTTCAATTCATGTTTCAATTCCATATTAACCCGGTTTGACCATGATGGATGTTTTTTGGGCCACATGAGCCAAAAAGACTAGCAGCTAAGCCCTTTTTTGAGGGTTCTAAGTGCACCCCAAATTAAGAACCATTTAACCATTGTCCGTTCACAAAAAGGGAATTATGATTTGTTAAGTATCTTAAGGGAAAACTTTTTTCACCCTGGGCCAATTTCATGCAAAATTTCACGATCCTAGGTTAGAATTAGAATGGCTAGATCGTCTTAGAATTTTACCACAATCAATTACATACTTATATAAGTATATACGTTTTAGGGTCTCCGATCAATATTTTGTTTTTACCATTCACTCTTTCAGTGGAGGGTATAAAAATGGGAACTAGAAACAACACAGAAAATAATTCCTATTATGCATGTAGTTTTTGATGGTCCCTAATTCGCAAAATATGCGTCGCCGACCAATTTTTTTAATTATACCCTCCACCGAAGTGTGGATGATATACTCAATTTGTCATTTCGTTTGCAACACTTCAAGTATATATATACATATATATAAAGTACTAGTGATAGTCGTAAAAAAGGCAACTAGCCATTCTTGGCCATCCATGTGTCTGTTAAAAGCACAATTGCGGTCAAACGAATCAACCTAAGGTGGGCAAAATCGATCCAGAGAGAAAAAAGTTTCCCTTTAAAGGTACGTCTGAAAAAGCATTTTTTACAAATCATTATTTTTTGTGGCCGGACAATGGTTAAAATGCGTAGTGTCAGTTGGGATGCACTAAATACCTCAGAAATGTGCATTGTTGCTAGACGTTTTGGCTCATGAGGCCCAAAAAACGCTGCGCATGGCCAAAACGGGCGAGGAATTGTCAATATGGACAATCTTATAAAACCAAATTTAGTCGAATCGTAGAAATAATAGGAGCTTATTAAGCTAAGAGGTCGCTAATGCGATAACTTCGTAGCATGGTACATTATTATTTCTGGAATAACTTTTTCCATAAACTTCAAACTTTCATATCAGACAGTTAATGAAGCATAGATTTGCTCTGGTCTTTTATACACAGAAGTTTCTACAGTTTTTTTTTCAAAGTTTTAAAGTTATCGTCTTAGCGACGAACAATACGCCCAATGTTATATTTGGATTCGTGAAGAAATTTTAGTGTTTTTTAATAGTTAAAGGGGTTCGATTTTTAGGGCTCCAAGAGCCAAATACGTCGGTCCAAGTCCCACATCTTAAATATATCGGGTAATTTATCTTAAGGCATTTCTTCAAAATAAAAAAATACAAAAATTCACATCAAGTATGCAATCTTTATTCTTCAAAATGTAAATGTACGTCTCAGACTGTCCATTCTGAGGGTGAAATTTTGGATGACTCGTATGGCGTTAATGACACGCAAAATTTTGTCTTCCAAAACCTGAATCGTAGCTGTTATGTCAGCATAGACTTTAGACTTTACTTAGCCTCCACACAAAAAGTCTAAACATCTAGGCGGCCAACTCTCCGGTCTAAAACGTCAAATGACTTGCTCTTTGAAATTACCTCTCAATAGATACATTGTTTGAGCAGCTGTATGGCAAGTGACACTTTCATGTTGAAATCGAATTTCGTCAATATTACGGGCTTTTATTTGAGGTAGCAAAAAGTCCGATATCATGGAGCCAGAGCAGGCATTATTCACGGTTACGTTACGGCCATCATCTTTTTGGACAAATATGGGATGATGATTCTACTAGGCCATAAATTGCACCAAACCGTGGTTTTCTCTGGGTATAATGTCATCACCTCTTGGATCTCTTCTGGTTGCTCTTCAGCCCAAATGTGGCAATTTTGTTTATTGACGTTGCTGTTGAGCCAAAAATGGGCCTCATCACTGAACAAAATACCGATCGCTCATTTCCATTATACAGTTGCACAATTTGGAGACGTTGTTGCGGTGTAAGTCTTTCCATGATGAAATGTCAAACAGCACTGAAAACAAATAAAAAATAAATTTTAATACAACTCACGCGTAAAAAACCCCATTGTAAAAAACCTCTAGATGGATCACCCTATAGTTACATATGGGATTTGGTGCGACGGTTCATTTTGTGTGCATGACTACCACACGAATCCAGACAAGAACATCAATGAAATCATTTTGCCACCCCGTAAATGCAATTTCTTAAGCATGTTGGAGCTTCTCTAATGCATTTAGTCGTTTGAAGCTGGCGTTAAACAGTACGTCCCGGTCAGCTTTCTAATTGAGATAAGTTTTCCCCCTGTTTTTCATGGGATGTTGTAGGAAGCATGTAAACGGCAATAAAGAGTTAGTCCTTATTAGTAAAGAGAGAAATTCCCCGTTTTTTCTTTAATGAGTTGTTGAGGAACATTTATTTGTGTGAAAATGTTGTTTAAGGCTCCGGGTCCCAACTAAAGGACGTTTACTGAGTCTACGGCTTCAAAGCAAAGCTTATCTATAAGTTTATTTTAAACGTTATATAGCGGAAATGTCAAAAAATGTTCCTGAACTCAAAAAAAGAGGAGCTGTTTTTTCTTAAAGCTGATTACAACCGATCTACAACTATAAGTCATACATACTTGGTAGGGGCATAAATGCTGTTACACACGTTTTATGCTGTAAAATAAAAAGTACTGAATGTTTTTGAAACAAATATTTTTTAATATATTTATTGATGTATGTTGTATCCAAAAAGGATCTACTTATTCAAAATGTCCGCCTTTTGCCTTTACACACGCCTTAAGTCGCACTGGCCAATCGTCAATAGCTTCACGAACCTCGTCCATTGGAAAATTGGCCACAGCTCGAACCAAAGCAGTCTTAAGAGTTACAATGTTGTGGTATCTTTGTGACAAACCTTGTCCGTTAAAATCGTCCACAATTTTTAATCCAATGGGTTCAAATCTGGACTGCCTGAGGGTCATTCTTCAGAAGAAATGAACGCTGGGGCGTTTTAGCCTTATGGGCCGGCGCAAAATCCTGTTGGAAAGTCTATGGCTGGTTTTGGAAAGGGATTTGTTAAGGGGCTTCGCAACAGCTTCCAAAACGGTTTCTTGATAAACTTTGGCCGATGTTTTGAATCCTTGTTCGCAGAAATGCAGGTCAGTGACCCCATCGTAAGACACCCCACCAAACCATGACTGAAGCTGGGAGATGACCATTTTCCACCCTTTGGATCAGTTCAGATGCTTCCTTGGATGACCGCGCATTCACTCTATCATTTTGCTTGTTAAATTTTTCCTGAACGGTAAAAATTTTTTCATCGGTAAACAAAATTTTCTGTGCAAGTCAGCGTGCTCACCAGAAGACGTTTGCATTTTTCAATCCTATTTTTTTAAAGCTGCAGTCAATAATTGTCCGGTACGACGTTTGAAAGACCCAAGTCCCAAGTGTTTTTTTAATGATTCGACTCATGGACTTTTGCGTGATATTCATTTCACGGGCCATGATTTTCTGTTTACGGAGCGGATTTCTGTGAATTCTTGATTTAACGACTTTGATGACATGCGGTGTTCAAACAGAGCGTGGGCGGCCGGACCGATGGCGGTCTTTTACATCTCCAGTCTCCTCAAAAAGTTTTATGCATCGGTAGACGAATATGCGTCTAATCCCTAATGGCCGGAGGGTTTTGAAAATATCGCTTTTTTTCATTTCACACTTGAAAAGCGCTATTACAGCGATAAGGTTCTCATTATATGACCACTCCATGATAAAAGTTGAAACAATTTTAAAATCCCGTTACAGACTAACGTTATTGAGGTTAGCTTTCAAACCCCATATGACATTAACGGGGTATGTTCAGTTCTACTATTGAAATGGGTGTGTTCAATCTTGTAACAGTGTTAATGACCCTACTAGGTATATATGGTTAGTAAGAAATATCTAGCTCTTTTCATTTGGATTGAATCTTCCTTTTAACAGACAGACAGACAAGGCAAGGTGGTCTTCGGAATTTGCGGTTATCAATAAAATTTAAATTTTTAGGGTCGCAGGTTAGTATTTAGATATAGGTTGCAACAGATTAACAACTTACTACATATTTACGCTCTAAATATACCTCACGGATCCATAAGATCGCCTCCAGCCTTAGTTAAATCGAAAAAGTTAATCCATACATTTGATTTAATTTTAGTACCCATTCATATTTATATTTCGCTTATTTTTGGACTCTACGAATCCAAGAGACCGACTACTTTTTTAACTAAAGCATCTTAAAACTAAATCCATATTTGAATTCGTAGTGAAATTTGCTTTAATTTCGCAATGTTCGCAGTTTGGCTACATCGGCAGATTTTTGGTGCCCAAAGGTCTATGAATCAAGCCTAAACGTAAAATGAATTCATATATGTAACGCGCAAAATAGAAAGGGACCTAAGGGTAAAAACCAGTTTTGTTCATTTTAAAGATTTAAATACGTGTATCTTTGGCGTACCATCACTTTCATAAAACGCGCATTTCTCTGGGAGGGAACACTTTTGGGGCATGGGATCGGTCTCATTCGATACTCAGATGTTGTCCACATATTTGGATTCGTAGTAAAATTGAGTATCTACAGGGTGGGCCACATACAATTTTTTTTTTAAAAGATTAAATAAAATGAAAAAGATTACATTTTTTCCAAGTATTGTCTTGATTATTAAGAACATACTTTCTCATTAATTACGGAATACAACTTCTTTCAAGTGGCTGCCCTGGCTGGTTTCGCAGTAGCGCATTTTGTCACTCCAGTTTTCCAACACCTTGTTGATGATTTCGGGCTGTATCTCAAGGATTACTTAGATGATATTGGCCTTTAGTGCATGAATGGTTTTTTGGATTGTTGGAATTACATCAGCCCTTTACGGCTCCCCACCTAAAAAAAGTGCAAAGGGTTCAAATCGCAGCTACAAGGTGGCCAATTGACATCACCAAGAAGGTTCTTAATACGATTTGGGAATTTAGTGCGCATGAGATCGATTATTTAATGGCGCGCCATCCTGCATAAACCAAAGGTCGTCCAAATACATGTCTTCAATTGCAGTAAAAAAAGGAGGCTAGCATGGCTTTGTAACGCCAACCGTTGAACGAAAAGTTGTTTCTCGCCCCATTTTCGAAAAAATTGATTCAATGCTGTCACCACCTTACAATCCGCACCAAACTGTTACTTTCTGTGAACTCAGTGGCTTCTCGACAATAACGTTCGAGTTCTCTGAACCCTAGATACGGCTAATTTTGTTTGTTGTAGACGCCGATAGGAAAATGTGAAACTTCAGAAAATATACTTTTTTGTCTGAAATTGTTGTCCAATTCGAGCTGCTCTAAGACCGAAACTGCAAAGCCATAAAGCGACTCATTTCGTTGTGTAAGGTGTGATACGGAATTTCTGTCAAACTGACAGCTGTCAGTGTCAACATAAACTATGGTTTAAAAAGAAACTTGTCTTTTGCCCACTCGGTATATACTCGTACATATAGATTCAAAGTCACATTTTTCAAATCTGCTTAGATATTAGAAATTCTGTTGATAATAAACAAAGTCACAGGCATATACGAGTAAGTGCGTAAAGTTTTCATTATTTTGTTTGGAAATTTTAAAAACAAATTTTTGTATACTCGACAAGATCAAAAGAAATAAAATCGTTTACCAGAATTTCAACTTCTTTTTTTGTTATTAACCATATTTGCGTGATTGGCCACTTTTGGTTAGTTTTACAGCAAAACGGGAGTTTTCTTTATAAGTGTCTGAGGCTTAAAATCGGCCTGAAACAGCAGGTCCCGGATATGCGTTAAATACCGTCTCCAGAGAAGACATTTCCGGGTGGAATACGTATCTATTTTATATCACACAAAAATATCACACAAAAATAATTTTTTGAAATCCCACATCCCGACCGAAAAGCTAAATTCGGATACAACATTTTTTGCAACACTAAACAAGGAGAAATAATTAAAAAAGCATACATGTGTGAGTTGAATATTTATTATTTTTTTTTATTGAAAAATACTCCTCGAATATTTAAATAGAAAAGAATATGAAATGAAATTAAAAACTTCAGCAATAAAGAACCCAAAGAAAACCCAAAAGAAAAATTATCAAATGAAAAAAAGATTATCAGTAAAATTTTGTAAAAAGCACAGCAGATACCGATTTGAAAAAAATACATACATATAAGTTAGAGTAAAGTACATAATGCAATGATATTTACAAGAACGCATGATATCGTCGTTTCGGTATATCGTCGTATTTTAAAACCTATTTCTTAAAAAGTAGGAAAAGAATTTTAAAGACGTTGTTACACAAAAGATAATTAATCTATTAGCATATCCGTTTGTATGTTTCTGTATAGATGTATTAGCAATTTATATTGATTATCGACCTCATCATCAATTACATCTGATTGTTTTTATTTTATGCGATTTATGGTTTATTGGTTGGTTGTCCATTATATCAATAAATAATTCTTTCATTTTGTATTGGTATAATCATAATCTGTAGGAAAATTAATTTCTCTTCTTCATCCGTTACACATATGGGATTAGAAAAATATATATATGTATTATGTTAGTTTTCCTTATACATTTTATTCTCAACATTATTTCATGTTTGTTTCCTTGGTAGGTAATCTTACGTTTCAATAGATCTAAAAACTACGTACGTTTTAAATAAATTAAAAACTACTTTATTAATTTCTAGTTCTATATATTTATATATCTTACTTTGTTTGTGTGTGTGTGCGCGCGGGCATTAGCAGTAGTATATTGTATTGGATAATTTAAATGTTAATTAATAACAAAGCACAAAAATTGGTTGTCAAACACAAAAATTAAATACAACCACAGAGAGAGAGAGAATAGGATAGATAAGAACGAAGGAAGGGTCGAAATGATTCGGATACCTTAACCCGACTTAAGCCTTAGAAATGTAATAACAAAGTCCTTGTAAACTTATTTACGTTCCCGAATGCAATAAATTGAAGTATTCATTCTGCCATCGGCACAGGTTTTTGTTTGTTGTGAAAAAATTCCAAAAATAATCCGTCCGTGTCGGTGTATTTGTAATTCCCAGCAGTTTAAGGGATAGACGATTACGGAAAGGCGGAAGAGTAGCTAAATGCATTTCAAAAACAAGTTTCGGAAATAAATGTATGTATTTTATTCTGAAAAAGCCAGTTTGTGTTCGATAGATAGAAAATTTCGTATAAAAATTAACAGCAAAAAAAAACAATTTTCATTCACTTCTCGTTCAACAAAATTTAGGAAACAACTTGTTTCAATAAAAGTACCTAATTATGTAGTTTTACCAAACATTACAAAACTATTTGGGATTACTTCAGCTGCTGTTGTAATCAAGTTGGTTGGTTGTGGTGGACTTAACGTGTAAAATAGAAAAAAATAAATGTGAAATTATATATAAAACTACAGTAACAGCAAGAGACATAAATTAAACTAATGCGGAGGCAACTTACTAGTTTACGAAGGACCTAAGCTGTGTTTTAAGGAAGCGGTGCAAGCTGGTATTGAGGACGGTGGCGTAGAGGGCTTTGCTTCCGGTAAATCTCTTCTCTTCTTTTGAGGCGGAGGACTATGACTGCTTATTGCAGTGGCATTAGAACCTTCTAGGTCCGCTGTTGCATTTATGCTGTTACATTCTGCAGGTTCGTTAGAGTGCCTCTTTTTCTGTTGGGGAGGCGGCGTGCACGAGGGTGGTATTGCACCATTGGACGAAATGACATTAGCAAAGCTGCTTGTCGAAGTCGATGCGAGGGAGTTAGTCGTAATGGCTTTAACCATTTCATTTTCGACTGATGGTGTCATTAGCGGGGACAAGGGTGCCTGATTAGTTTCGTATTCATCTTCGACGTCATCTAAATGCTTGCCTGAATTGACATTAAGATCGTCATCTTCAGAATCGGAGCACCAAGACACTTGAGCTCCGGGAAATACATACGATGTCGTAAGATCGTGCGCATAGTAGGTGCCCTTGTGCAATCTTTCGGCTGCACTTTGTTGCCGCTGCTGTCTGCGAAGACTGTGTTTTCCACCTGCAGAACAGTTGTTGTCGACCGTTTTAGTGCTGTGTAAATTGTCTACTACCGCTTTGTTTGATATTGCTTGGGTTGTAGAAGCGGGCATGTTAAGACTTTTCTTCAAATCGCCGTTTTCAGAAAAACTGTTAAAAGCAGGAGGTAAAGCTGAATTTGAAGCATCTCCCAGAATACCACTGTCTTTGGAGGAATCAATGGATAAATGCCGGTAGTCACAGGAACCTCCGAAACCGGTCGATTCCATAGGTTCTTCCAGATAATCTGGAGGTAAAAACTCGCCATCTTTCTTTGAAGACGTCGACGACGACTCAAATCCTGAGTCTGAATATGTGGGGCCAGAGTGTAATAGCAAATCTGTGGACTGACTCGACTTAATAGATAAACTGTCGTTGTCTGTCGATACCTGAATCTCTTTATCTTCTTCATCATTGTCATCCTCCTCTATGGTGATCAGTTCGTGCGATTCTTGTAGTATTTCATCGTTAAAACAAATATCTTTCCAATCGTCGCCCAGGCGATGACAGATTTGATTGATTATCACGTCACCATCTCCAAGAAGTTCAACATCAAATTCCAGGTGATGCAACTGTTCGCGATTTATTAGAATCTGTGGCACATGATTCGGTATAGAACTGGGAATCAATGCAACCGGCCTCACTTTGAGTGAAGAACCCATAACGATAAGTAAATCGCACTTGTCCTTATCACTGCCCATGACGGTGTGAAATTCATCGGGTAAACCTGAAGTAAAACACATAAATTTATTTGACTCATGTTATTTCTTCTTCTCAAACCAATACATACCTTCACCAAAAAACACAATATCGGGTTTCATTATGCCATTCTCGACCAACAATCGAAGTTCCATCTCCGATACCGGCTGCGAAGCATCAACGCTCTGCTCAACATTAGGCTGACATCGGGGACACGCGGGTATACGTTGAGCAAATATATCTTTACGAATGCTGTCTGCATCGCACTTAAACTTGCATTTGGTGCACGAAGCTGTGGAGAACGAGCCATGACATTCAATGACATTTTGGATACCGGCCACTTGCTCCAGGGTATCGATATTTTGTGTATAATTCCGAAGTAGTTTTTGCTTCTGTTCCAACATTTTTATAAACCTATGGCAGGGCGAAGGCTTGAATTGACCGGGATATATCTCACGAGCAAATTTGAAAAAAGGACGTGGGTCACGGGAGAAATAATTGATATCAAACATGGCCTGAGGATCAGGAAGATTGGGGAAATCCTTAGCCAAACGCGAATAAATGCCATCTGAAGATCTAAAGTCAGGAATGCCACAAGATACGGATACACCAGCTCCGGTAAGAACAATGATGTTTTTGGATTTTTCCACTAGTTCGATGACGTCTTCAAAGGTGTTGACATATGACAATTTCTTGCGCCTTGGAGGTTCCGACAGCATGCTGGCCAATATGCGCCATAGCGTCATGTCGGTCAATTCTGGACTGATACGTTGAGCCGAGGAAGGCAAAAACTTTGACAGGATCTCACGGGGATTTACGCCTGAATGTATTTGTTTCTGCACCCAGTTCAAAGGACGTTGGCTAATGGGTTTCCACTCTCTGCCCGACATATCGGACAGGCCGCTTAAGTCAGAAAAGTCGGAATCCGACGAAGATTCATCTGAATCATCGGCTATATCTTCTTCCTCCTCCTCATCGTCATACTCCTTTGAGGATGGAACCAAACACCCCATTTCCTGGGAAAACTGAGAATGCTCATTATAATCTGTTCGATAGCTGTCCTCTTCATCCTCAGCATCTTCATCGACGACATCCCCCGAACATAGTTCCGAATTTTCCTGGTCTTCTGAACTTCTGGAATCAATTTTTTCCTCTGTTCTTTCCGTTTCCGCGATCGATATTTTTAGTTCGTTTGTGGAGGGCGGTATTGTTATTGTTTTGATTTCTTTTATTACATTTGTTTTGGTTTCCTCTTCGCTACTGCAACTATTTAACGTAGACGACGACGTCGACATTGTTGTTGTGCTCAAAATATTGGCGCCAAAACTAAAATTTTCTGTTTTTACCTCGAACTTGTCAACTCGATCAAAATATTCCGTCTTATCGGGGAAATTTATTTGATGAATATCATCCATTAATCTATCCGATGACATTCTGGCCTTTTCATAATTTTCCATCATCCTCCTCGCCCCAATCGAAGTTTACCTGCCACCAAAAAAAATCCTTGCGAACAGATATTCCGTCTCTGTCACACGTTGATGTTTTCTCTTTCTGGCCTTACTGGGTTTTGTGTTTTATTGCTTGCTTGCTTTCTACTTAAATTCGTTGGTACACACACAATTTTTTGCTGCTGATGTAAAAATTTTCCATTCACCAAAAAAACGAGTTCATTTAAGTTAACGGCAATCTTTAATTGTCAATAGTTATAGATGATGTATTTTTAATAAAAACTAATCTATAAAATATTTTCACACTTTTTACGTAGTTTCACAATTTCACAAAAATTCCCAGCTATTTCTGATTTCTGCGTCTATTCACAAGCACTAAAGCAACACAGTGACGTGACTAAAGACAAGGGCGGCCATTTTGTATTATTTTTACAATCGTTTAAAGGGACTTACCAAAAAGAACGCGACGGCGACGACGGATTTTACCTACACAACGACCAACGAAATATGAAATTAATTTTTTTTATTTCAGTTTCTTTGGAACTGGGGTGTCAATTTTAAAATAAATTGTAATAGAAATTCGGTAGAAAATCCGTTAAAAGTGGGTTTCAATTCCATATTCCATAATTTCAGTCCTTGTTTGTATTTGCGTATTTCTAAAAGTTATACGTATAAGGCGGTATGTCTAGTCCAGATTTAATAAATGAAAGGCTATTACAATTTCGTTGAAATCACGACTGAAATTAGTTTAATGTGAATTTTGGGTAAATGCGAATTTTGGGTAAATCTAGATTAGCAGTAGTTGACTTTTATCAAACTTCGTCTAAAACAAATTGTAACAGATTTCGGTGCAAATTCCGCCGAATATGGATTTTTTTTTATTTCCAGCATTTGTAAGCGAGTATACAAACAAAATCAGCATATGCAAACGAAATTATCATTTATGTAATTTTGTCAAGAAATCTACTACATTTGCCAAAATTTCAAATTCCTTTTTTTCATTAATTGGAAAATAATAGAACACACATTAAACGAAAAATGTGTAAATAAATATTCCGGTTTTTGTTTTATTTATCGGTTTTGGGGTGCTAATTTCCATACAAATTGTAATATATTTGTATATCACTTGTATATACGAACAAAGCATTAGCTGCGTTTTGTCGTGTCATACACACACTATTAACATCATATGCATCTTATTTCGCGACTAAAGCTAATGCAATTTGTAAGGAAATTGACAGCCGAAATCCGATTAGAACTAAATTCAATGTATATCGTTCGTATAAGCGAATGCTGTATCAGCCTTTGTTTGCGGGTACGAACGAAATCCGAACAAACCAGATTTCGAGTTGAAATGTGTTACAATTTATATGGAAACTAAAAATGGATATCCGCCGAATTTTGGCTGTATATGAAACATGGGAAAGTATAAATGCATGCACTTACAATTAAAATCCACATCCCCACAATAAACGGATTTCGTTTCGCAATCTATTACAACTTGCGTGAGGTTGACAGACGGTGTAAAAATCAAATGATATGTGGCGGATTTACGGTGTATGTAACTCGAGAACGGTTTTTTTCTTGAAACAACTTCTATTAGCGGGAATATTGGACCAATTTATGTCGCTCGACAACTGCATTAAAGTCTGTCAATGTCAGATGTAACATTTATGTTAAATTCGTTTCTTATAATTGGATTTCTGCCGTCAGCTGTCATTCAAATTGTAATAGATTTTTGCACGAAATCTGACGAATGAGTCATTAATGTACAACGAAAACAAAAATTTTGTTAGGAAAGCAAACGGATTTCGTTTTTATACGCGATTAAGAGCTAAAGGACGTAATCCATTGGATTTCATTTGGCTGTAAATTTCCATACAATCGTTAAAGAATTGCATGAAAATGGTTTCAAAGTGTAGGGTGTGAGCAATGCCCTATGATGTTATTATAAATTTAAAATTGTGTTCAAGTGGGTAACTCATTTGCAAACAAAATTTGCCACAACATAATTTTTGTACAATTTTTAATTCTGCTCGGTACAGTTTAGTAATAAAGTCTGGCAATCTCTTGAAATATGATATTTACTTTGAGTGGGCAACAGTGGTTGGGAAAACAATATGGTAGGCAGCACTGTGTGGTGGTGAGTTTCTGCTTTGTTTTGATTTTGATCGGTTTTTCTTTTGTCCTCCCATTCTCCTCTTGTTTTTGCTTTTTTGTTTCATTCCCTACCGTTCCGTACTAAAATTACTTACTTTTTTTTCTCGAGAAATTAGTGATTCGCTGGCTAACTCGTCCTTACAGCGTATTTTGGAATCGCGATATCCCGGTAAGTGAATTGATGGTTGTTCTCGGTTCTCGAATGATTTGGAATTCCGTGAAATTCCAGTGCGACGATGAAGGCAAGTGGCTGTCTCGGCTGGATTCGCAGTAGCGCACTCTGTCACCCCAAATCCAAGTTTTCAATTTTCAAGACCTGGTTGGTGGTTTCGGGATGTTACTTGGCATCATCGGTCGTTCACGGTTTCCTAAAAGAAACGCAGCTCCGGGACGACTAAGACGGCTGGGAATTTGGTAGGCACCACTCCACAATCCGCACCATACTGTCACTCTCTGTGGATGGCAATGGATGGCTTCTCGACAAATAACGTGCGGGTTTGCCGAGATGAAAATGAGCCTCTTCAGAAAAGATTAAAAGGCTGTATTATAATTATCAGCGTAAAATAGGTTGATGACCGCTCCCAAACCTAAAAGATCTTTGGCCGCGTTGAGGTTTCAATTGTACAC
This sequence comes from Hydrotaea diabolus, assembly GCA_963513945.1. NCBI lineage: Eukaryota > Metazoa > Arthropoda > Insecta > Diptera > Muscidae > Hydrotaea > Hydrotaea diabolus. The sequence continues at coordinate 185,824,601 of OY740717.1, forward strand.
GCTTGGTCTCTCCACCGGAGCCTCGGTCTGCCCCTACATAGAATGTTAAGAGCGCAACCGACTTTTAGGGCGGCTTGTTCAATTGTCATCTTTGGGTCCGAATCGTTAATGGTTTGTTCACATAACATTGCCACATCTCAGTATCTCTCAAAGGGTCTAATGGCGTCCGATCGCAGGTCCAATTGTCATCGCAGAGTTGGATGATAAAACGACTACTACAATTGACGAGCAAATGATCTATAGTGGTGGACTGTGTGGTATGGCGCCCCATTCTGCTGAAACCAAAGATCGTCCAAAACGCCGTCTTTATTGTCCGCCACAACCAATGTTTTATGCTTGTGTAGAGTAATTGAGCTGCACCAACTAAGAGCGATAACAGTCGCAGCTGTGGCAACAGTGAGAGGAATGAGACTTTAGGTCGAACACTTTATCTGTGAATACCCTGCTTTGTATCACTGACGTCATAGTAGCCTGGCATCTAGATTTCAGTAGAACTTATCCTACTTAGTAGGGAAATTAATGCTGTTATATACGGTTTATGCTGTAAAATAAAAAAAGTACTGAATGTTTTTGGACCAAATCTTTTTTAATATATTTATTGATGTATATTGTATCCAAAAAGAATTTACTTATTCGAAATATCCGACTTTTGCCTTTACACACGCCTTAAGTCGCACTGGCCAATCGTCAATAGCTGCACGAACCTCGTCCATTGGAAAATTGGCCACAGCTCGAACCATAGCAGCCTTAAGAGATCCAATGTTGGGGTATCTTTTCTGGCAAACCTTGTCCTTTAAAACCGTCCACAATTTGTAATCCAATGGGTTCAAATCTGGACTGCCTGAGGGCCATTCATTAGAGGAAATGAACGCTGGCAAATTGTTTCTAAGCCAGGCCTGGGACGTTTTAGCCTTATGGGCCGGCGCATAATCCTGCTGGAAAGTCCATGGCTGGTTTTGGCACAGGGAATTGTTAAGAGGCTTTACAACAGCTTTCAAAACGGATTCTTGATAAACTTTGGCCGATGTTTTGACCCCTTGTTCGCAGAAATGCAGATAAGTGACCCCATCGTAAGAGACACCCCACCAAACCATGACTGAAGCTGGGTGATGACCCTTTTCCACCCTTGGGATCAGTTCAGATGCTTCCTTAGATGACCGCGCATACACTCTATCATTTTGGTTGTAAAAATTTTCCTGAACGGTAAAAATTTTTTCATCGGTGAACAAAATTTTTCTGTGTAAGTTATCAGCGTGCTTCACCAAAAGACGTTTGCATTTTTCAATCCTATTATTTTAAAGCTGCAGTCAATAAATGTCCGGTACGTCGTTTGAAAGCCCCAAGTCCTTTTTAATAATTTGACTCATATAGACTTTTACGTGATATTCATCTCAAGGGCCAAGATTTTCTGTTTTCGGAGCGGATTTCTCTGAATTCTTAATTTAACGGCTTTATGACATGCGGTGTTCGAGCAGAGCGTGGGCGGCCCGACCGGTGGCGGTCTTTTACATCTCCAGTTTCCTCAGTTTTATGCATCGGTAGACGAACATGCGGCTAATCCCTAGTGGCCGGAGCGTTTTAAAAATATCGTTTTTTCATTTCACACTTGAAAAGCGCTTACAGTGATACGGTTCTCATTACACAGTACAACAGCCAATCTGGGGGGTGAGAAATTCCAAGTCAGGGTGATGGTACTAGGTCAGTATATTAAAACCCTCAAAGGGTTTTGCGTTCGTATGTGCCAGTTTTTTTTTATGACCTTTTACATTTTTTCCTTATCTTGATGTTTTTTCGCTTAGTTGTAAAATGTTGGCAAAAACGTAGTTTGACATAACTCGAGAACGACTAGTTCGATTTTGCTGAAATAAATTGAGAAAAATTAATAATTACATTTTCTTTAATCCATTAATATACTGCTTCTCTACCAAATCAACATTTTTGCAAATAGAAATAAATTTATGAAGAAAATTTTGCCAAAAAAAATTTTTTTTTTTTTTTTAAACATATAAATCCCAAACGGAAAAACGTGTAGAGTCTTATAACTTTCAAGTAAAGTCACATAACCTATAAACAAAATGCGACATAGATCATAGAAATCGATTAACGCGTTCTGCTTTTATTTACAATTAGGTAACTTCACTTCATACGAACGCAAAACCCTTTGAGGGTTTTAATATACTGACCTAGTACCATCACCCTGACTTGGAATTTCTCACCCCCCAGACAATAACCCCAAAAATGTTCCACAGTGTTATCTGACCACTCTATGATGAAAGCCGAAACAATTTTAAAATCCCGTTACAGACTAAAGCTATTGCGGTAAGCTTTCAAAACCCATATGACATTAACGGGGTATGTTCAGTTCTACTTTTGAAATGGGTGTGTTCAATGTTGTAACAGCATTTATGTCCCTACTAAGTATAGTATATCTAGAATAGTCCCGAACGACCTTCTTAGTTTTCTCAACTGTACGAGATGGTTATGAGAAATCAACATAGAAGACATACGATAGGTATTCTGAGTAATGTGGCACTATTCAAAACACTAATTACTAATTGGCGCTCCTTGGAGCGGTCACGTAAACCAATCAACTGCGACGCACACTCTTGGTTTCGGCTGCCACATTCTTGTCTGTCTCACAGACGTTTTGGTAAAAACTAACTCACAGCGGACGCTGTGGTGCCTTATTTTGGTCAAAAAATATTCTCAATCAATGCACTGTTGCGACTACACAGCATTTACTTCGAAAATAAGTTTGAATTACATGGATAGATGAGGTTGAAAGGATATCCCGCCAGGAGAAAGGTTGTTAGTTCACTGGGAGGCCTTAAAGGCCCATTGTGGAACCCTACTGGAAAGGGAACCAAATAGCGAGATATAGGGTAGAGAGCTAGTATATGAGCAGCTTGTTCGTTTCAATTCGTTCGTTTCGTTTTCTGCTGGTTCGAGCAATTGGAATCCAGTCGGAACTTTCTACAAAGTTTAAGGGTGCTGCTTTCAGAGGCACAACTGCTAGTGCCTATTCAGGCAAGACTGTACTCTTAAAGATTCGTGCATGCGATAGCTGATACTGACGGAATAATAGAATTTGCCAAATTTGGTTAATAATTAATAAAATAAAATCCTTATGAGTATACAACAGTGCTTGCTTAGTGCTTACAAAATCCTAGTAGTAGTACGTGAACTAAACAAAATAACACAAAAACAATTACGATCTAAAACTAAAAACTAAAATAAAATTCATAAGTTTCACCCTCTGTTGAAGCCGGGAGTAGTGAACTAGTAAAAGTTTCGATTTTGAAATGCAACATCAATCCACACTTAGCCAGGAAATCACCAAAATGCGCAACATTTGCGCACCAAACAACCGTCATAAATCGGCATACTACCTGTGGCAGCAAGTTTTTGAAAGCGTCTGCAGTTTCTTACTCACCGTATTTTATTTGACCTAGTTCGCATTTAAAACTTGCCACCACTCATAATGCACTATACTAAATTTGTTTAAGATTTGATTCTAACTATACGTGGCTTCTATTGCGCTAAAATAGTAAATATGTATGGGGGCTCTATATGAAACAAATAGAACTATATATTTCCTTATACAGGGTGTCCGTCGGGAAGGTATACTACTTTGTTTGTTTATAATTTTTGATTAAATGAAAGAGAATGGAAATTATATTGATAAATATTTTATTTATTGTCGGCAATTATATATGGAATACAATATCAGATAAATGTCCGCCTCTGGTAGCCTCACAAATGCGAGCGGTTTGAGCACATTTTTCATCAAATTCTCATATTTCACGCGGTATATCATTAATTTCATCACGAATATTTTGTTTGAGTTACTCAAGCGTTTCTGGTTTGTTTGTGTCATAAACCTTGCTTTTCAGATATCCCCATAAAAAGAAGTCCGGAGCAGTCAAATCAGGCGACCGTGGAGGCCAATCAATCGTTTACCATTTCTTGAAATAACTTATTGTGGAAAGAGGTCAAAAAGGAAAAAATAATCTATAATCTCTCATAAGCTAAGGAAATTATGGATGATTTAGATTTGTATGAGGTACTTGGAGTTTCAAAAGATTCAACAGCTGAAGAAATAAAAAAGGTAAAAATGTTCATTTATTGTCTATTGTTTGTCCCACAAGTCCAATAGTCCGTCCTTCTTTCAGATTTTGATCGCATGAAAGATGGATTTTAAAAAAGTTTACATAAATGTATACATTTGACATTGGGAACGCTGACTGTTGTAGTTGAGCGACATTTCATGGTGCAACGTTAATAGACGTTCCAAGAAAAAAAGTTGGTTCTGAGCTGCGTGTCCGAAAGTACGGGTATATACTTAGTAGGGACATAAATACTGTTACACACGTTTTATGCTGTAAAATAAAAAGTACTGAATGTTTTGGACCAAATATTTATTAATATATTTATTGATGTATATTGTATCCAAAAAGAATCTACCTTTTCGAAATATCCGCCTTTTACCTTTACACACGCCTTAAGTCGCACTGGCCAATCGTCAATAGCTGCACGAACCTCTTTTATTGGAAAATTGGCTACAGCTCGAACCAAAGCAGTCTTAAGAGATCCAATCAGTAATGTTCAGTCTGTCGTCCAGTCCGCACGCGTTTTCTATGTCTTCCGCGTTAAATGTTGTCCGTGTTATTTTTTGTGACAAACCTTAGAGGACAAAATGTGGACCGTCCACAATTTGTAATCCAATGGGTTCAAATCTGGACAGCCTGAGGGCCATTCTTCAGAGGAAATGAACGCTGGCAAATTCTTTCGAAGCCAGGCCTGGGACGTTTTAGACTTATGGGCCGGCGCAGAATCCTGCTGGAAACTCCATGGCTGATTTTGGAACAGGGAATTGTTAAGAGGCTTCACAACTGCTTTCAAAACGGTTTCTTTGTAAACTTTGGCCGATGTTTTGACCCCTTGTTCGCAGAAATGCAGGTCAGTGACCCCCATCGTAAAAGGCACCCCACCAAACCATGACTGAAGCTGGGTGATGACCCTTTTCCACCCTTGAGATCAGATCACTCTATTATTTGCTTGTTAAATTTTTCCTGAACGGTAAAAATTTGTTCATCGGTGAACAAAATTTTTGTGCGCAAGTTATCAGCGTGCTTCACCAAAAGACGTTTGCATTTGTCAATCCATTTTTTTAAAGCTGCATTCAATAAATGCCCGGTACGTCGTTTGAAAGCTTCAAGTCCCAAGTCTTTTTTAATGATTCGACTCATGGACTTATGCGTGTTATTCATCTCACGGGCCGCGATTTTCTGCTTTCGGAGCGGTTTTCTGAGGTTAGCTTTCAAAACCCATATGACATTAACGGGGTATGTTCAGTTCTACTATTGAAATGGGCGTGTTCACAGTTGTAACACTATTTATGTCCCTACTAAGTAAATGGAATATTTTTCCCAATTTCAATTGGACTAGCTTTCTCGAACAGTTGAAATGTTTGTTTTAAGTACGTGTTGATCATTTCAATTTAGCCCATATTCTTATACCATTTCAAGTATGGGGATATTCCATTTTGTAAGATTGTTACGCAAATTTGTCCCAGTGATGAAAATGTTTAAGTCCAACTGAAGGCTGTCTAACCTTTGCGATTCTGGTCCCTGTTGAAAAAAAGACGGCGGAAGGCCGCATACATATAAGAACTTTTTTTTGCACAGCCGGTATTGTGTTAAAAGCAGAGGAGATAACTTAAAAAAATGAAATTTCATAAATCGTCTTGAGTTATACGATATTATACTATTTTATGTTTTCAGACTACCGGTTTTACGTTTCGGCGACAAATTTCTGTTCCACGAGTTACCAGAAAACGGACAAATCCCAATTAGATTGAATACAACCCTGTGCCCTAGAATAACCGTTAATACACAATTATTTTCATATTTTTTCATTTCTTTTTTTTTTTATAGAACTATCGAAAATTGGCCAAAGAGTTCCATCCAGACAAAAATCCCGACGCTGGTGATAAGTTTAAGGAAATTTCATTTGCCCACGAAGTATTGTCCGATCCGTTAAAACGTGGTGTATATGATTTCTATGGCATAAAGGGATTACATGGAGACGCTGATCATGGAAATGAATTCTTTTCGCAACGGGTTCCCTTTGACGGCATGAGTGACAGTCATGTTCTGCAGGGTAAAAGGCAAGGCAAAATTGTCATTAAGCTGGAAGTCACACTGGAAGAGTTATACAATGGCAATGTATCGAAAACGGTAGATTACAAACGCACCTCGCTCTGTGTACAATGCAAAGGTGATGGTGGTCCCAAGGAGGCTCAAGAGAAATGCAGCCACTGCAATGGTTTGGGTCGAACTGCTAGTATTGCATTTATGGGCCTACCAGCAGTCAAAACGGTAAGCTTGTATAAGTCGTGGTTAATTTTTGGCAAACTTATCGTATGCTAAATGTGATGCGCCACTTGATGCATTGCGATTACTTGATACATTTTGATCTCTCTAATTCCAAAAGATGGTATTTTTAGCTTAAAACCCTTTTTTTACAAACCAATCGGATCGTAACTGAAACCTGAACACACAAACAAGGACCGCTAAGGCGACATCAGCTTTATACTGCTACAAAAAGGCCATTGGGAATGAGTACCAAAAAAAAGTATACTGGCTATATGTATTTGCTGTTAAGGTGGCGTTAGAGGAGAAGAATCAATCAGCAGTGTAGAGTCGTATGAGTTATGAAACGGTGGCGATTATGAAAAAAGGTAGACATAGAACGACTACACCAAAGGCTCTGTTCAATATCCTTAGCTGGCTTCCGCCGAAGATTAAGGTAAAGCAAGTCGGTGTAAATACAGGTGTGTGAAATAATGAATGTAGTCAATATAGGTTTTCCTATTGACTAGACTATGTGACACCGGAACCAGTTTTCCATTCTGGATTTGCGACGAGAATACCGAATGAACCGGACTACGTAATTGGTCTACGCCTTTCGGAGAATGCAACACGGACGGATCAAAGTCACTAAGAGAAATTGGATGTGGTATCTGCTCGGATCAGCTGAATTGAAAATTGTCTCTCTAGCTACCGACTATTGTAGCATTTTTCAAGCTGATTTTTATAAGGTATCATTATGGGATATTGAACAAGGATTAATCGGCTCATGAAAACATGTAGGGATAGTTTCATATTTACTGACATCAAGACGGAAATTGTCCAAGAATGCTGGATGTCTCTGGAGCAAGACATTCGTCGGTAACCCTAATATGAGTTCCTGGACATATGGCAGCAGCTTATATTACGCCAACACTTTCTCATTGCCAAGGGAAGGTAGTAAAAAAATCCACCTGCATAGAGACTAGAAAGATCTGACCTTGTATGGAGGAGCAGAGAAATCGGAACGCGATTAATCTGCCAAAGCATTTATCTAACCTCATTGCGGTCATCACCGGCCAATGGCCTATGGTCGTAAATGCTAGGAGACTGCACCTGCCATATAAACACTGTGGAAGTTGCAGGAGGAGGAGACAACTAAACATCTTTTTTGTCACTGCCCGACAAAACCTGTCTCCACGATAGCTATTTAGGCAGGATCCACACCTTTATCATGCCAACAGGCTGGCTCAATAATAAAAGAGGCTGTGGTCAGGTAGACAAGTAAACGGTATCACGAGGGGACTTAGGGCGGCTGCCAATTTAACCGAACCAATCAAAATTAGCTTAAAAGTCGCATTCAGCGTAATTGATTTTTAGTTTGCCAAATACCTTTTGACCTTTGTTGCATTCATGTATATTTGCTCCACATTTCAGGTCTGTTCTACATGCCTAGGACGTGGCTTTATTGTACCGGAGGATCAGCATTGTTCTTCGTGCCAGGGTAAAGGTTTAGTCGAGGAAAATATTAAACGTGAAATTGTTATTGAAAAGGGAGCGCCCAATATGTTGAATATAAAGTTTATAAAGGAGGGCAGCCAATCCGTACAAGGAGTTCGCGGTGATTTGTGTGTTGTTCTCATACAGGCCGAACATCCGGTGTTCGAACGTCGCAACAATGATCTCTTAATTCGTAATATTCGTATTAATTTAACACAGGCCCTGTGCGGCTTTGTTCACTGCTTTAAGCATTTGGATGGTCGGGACATCTGCATTTCCACAAAGCCCGGTGAGGTAATCCGCCATGGCGAGCTGAAAGTAGTGTCTGGCGAAGGCATGCCATTACGCAACAATCCCTTTGATCGGGGCGATCTTTTGGTGCAGTTCGTTGTGGAATTTCCTGACAGTGGCTTTGCCACACCAGATCAATTGCTTATGCTTGAGTCTTTGCTGCCCCCAAGGGAGGCTTTTGAAATGCCACCCGACGCTGAAGATGTGCAACTAGTCGACGTTCAACCGAGAGATGAAAATGACTTTCGTGGCGCTCATGGCGGCGGACTGGATGATGGCGATGACTATGAAGGTGGTCCACATTTTGAAAGGGTGCAATGTCAAACAGGCTAAAGAAAACACAATACATATGTACATAGTATGTATATTTATATTCTTATATACTACTCTCCGATATATGTATAAGTACATATATTAAAAGTTGATTGAGCTGTGTATATCTTAAAAAAACAAAAAAAAACAAAATTGAACAAATTGAATAGTGTTTAAAAATAACTTGTATTAAAAAACAAACGCTTCGAAAAAAGCTTAAAGCTTTGGATCATCCTTAGAGATTTTTTAGTCTCGCCTTTATTTCATAATCTTATGATGGCATCATCATCATCTAACCATTTTAACCTACCATTACTACTTACATGAAAAGTTTCTAAGTTCAGTTAATTTATTTTTTATTTTTAGTTGAAACTATTTAATTTATTTAACTTATTTATCTTACTTATCTAACAAAGCAAAATACATTATTTAAAAAAAATTGCTACACACTCGATTATAGAATCACAGAAAAAAGGAAATTCAAGAAAAAAATAAAACTAATATCGAAAAAAAGAAAATGTTAATTATATTGGTTTAATTTAATAAAAACTTGAGAGAATATATGTTACATACCTATGTGAACTGGTCTGTTGACATACTTGGTAAAAATATATATATGTAAGTAACATTGTTGATCATTTCACCAATAAGCTGCTCTACCTACACAAATTACAGATAAAAGTCAAATTTGGTGAACGTTTTATCTCGAGAAATGGTCCGGTTGAATGGCCACCTCTTTCATGCGATTTAACGTCATTGGGTTTATTTTTATGGTGCCACATCAAGTCGTTAGTCTATGCCAACAACTTTAGACGAGCTCAGAGACAACATCCAACGCGAAATTTCCAACGTTCGGGTCTAAATGTGTGCAAGCGTGGTGGAAAATTGGATTCAAAGAATAGATAAATGTAAACGGGCTCGTTGTGGTCATATGACTTTTTTTTATTAATATATAAAATTGTTATGTCCTTAATGGAAAATAATATAAATATATTTGACCAGTGAAAAATAAGCTTTAAACTCAGCTAAGGGAGATAATTTCAAACCGTTTTTAAAAAACATTAAACTTTTTGTTTATCAAAGATCGTTTGTTGCGATAAATTTTGATTTATAGATAAAAGTTATTCAAGCAAAAGCGGTAAGCGGCTGAATATTTTTTTCTTCTAATTATTTTATATATTTCTAATAATTATCGGTTGAGTGAGGTTTTAACCGGATTTTCCGCTGGTAAAATAAAACACGACTAATGTGAAATTTTAACCAAGCCCAGTCGATCACGGTTATAACGATCTTTTTTATTTATCAAAGATTTTGTTTTATAGACAAGTAATTTAAGCAAAAGCGTTAAGCGGCTGAATATTTTTTTCTTCTAATTTAATTAACGGTTGAGTGATTTTCTGGTTAAATCAAACACGACTAATGTGGAATGTTATTCAAGCTCATTCGTTTAGGTTTTTAAAAAATGTTTCAAATTGTGTTCTCAAATTTTAATTTTTTTTTCAATTTCGCAAATGATATACATTTTGGTTTTCATCGAAAGACGATTTCTTTTAATTTTCGCTTTATCCGAAAGATTTCATTTATTCGAAATATAAAAATATGACTATTTGCATGTTTAACTAAAATGAAACTGGTGTTAAATATAAGGGATTTTATGAATTGTTAAAAATAAAAAGTGATGTTTTGAGTTCATTATAAACGTAGAGAATTTAGTGACATCGCAAATGGTATTTTGCTCTAAACCGCTATAAGCATAGTACATTATAAAAAACTGTATTAAAAAGTATAAAATATCTGTCACCCGAGTCAACGGCAATACGAGGGCTGCTATATTTATTTCTGGCCTCATAATGAAAATGAGAATATTTATCATCAAAAATGGTTTTAATGTTTTCAAAGTATTCTCCAGCATGATTTATACACTTTTGCATGCGCTCAAAGCAATTGTCGAAACTCTTTTTTCACTCCGATTGAGACTCCTCCAAAACATGGTTTTTAAACGCTTCAACAGCATCTTTTGACTACGAAAATCGTTGAATAAAAAGAAGTCATTGGGTGCCAAGTCAGGGCTGTACGGCGGATGACCCATTAATTCGACGTTTTGGCCGGTCAAACTGATATGCGTGTGTGCCTAAGCTTCGTTTCGTTGTCCCTATATACGTAGACTTTACCACACGGTTAGTCAAATTTGTCAATGCATTTGCTTTTGAATACGAGGTTGCTTTGTTCTGTTTTGGTAACTGTTTTCAGTTAGAATATTTTTTTATATTTTTGTTATTTTTTTGTCTAAATTATTGTTTAGTGAGAGAACTTTGTTTATTAGGTGGTTTAAATTTGAGTTTCTTGTGATAGTTGTTAAATGTCTTTAATATTTCCTCCTTATCATTTATTTTGATAATTGCAAATAGATCGTCGGCATATTGGTTTATCGTTTTATTTCCATATCTCTATTCCGTAGACCTTATAGCTTAGACTTTTCTCTAATAGCCCATCCAGGACAATGTCTGCTATGCACGCAGAGAAAAGATATGGTTACTATATGGTCACCGCAACAATAATATGTTCTCTACAATAAAAGCATGTTCATCGCAACCATAGCATTGTGTATTGAATTTCATTTTGACACCAGTATGATTGCGGCAATATTAATATTGTTCAAATGTAACAATAGTATTTTTTGCCAAATTTAGAAATGAAAATATGATTGTAGCAACCATATAAACATGGTTGGTGCAACAAAAGTATTGCTGTTTAAAATTTAAATTTAAACTATGACATGATTATGGCAATCATACAGTATGGTTGCAACTGCATCCATGTGTGTGTGATTTTTTTGATACACAAAAAAAAACATACACACGTTACAGTGCAAGGTTTTTGTCCATTATAAAAAACCACAACAATTGAAAGGTAGTTCGAGGGATTTTTATTGTGTTTACTTTGTTCGGTGAAATACTCGACTACCGACTGGTTCTCGTTTATTTTAAATCTGCCTACTCTTAAGTATATAGCCATTGATCATGGTTTAATCACATTCGTAACTTGGTGTCTACGGATGGTGGAGTAGAATTCACCCCTACTGGCAACTAAAAAAATTTTCGACAGCCGTTGGAATATATATTTTTGTTTCTTGAATGAAATGTTCAATAAAAAAAAAACATGGCCTCATATCTGGCTATGCACTAAGTGTAATGCAATTTAAAATAACTTGCTTGATAAAAATCGCTATTTTTGAATAACAATAATTTTGGGTATCATAGTACGGTTGCGCGTGAGTCATACTATGGTTGTGAGGATCATACTATGGTTGTATAAGAAAACTATTATGGTTGTGAGGATCATAATATGGTTGTGGAGATAATAGTATGGTTGAGTGTGAATCATACTATGGTTGTGAAGATCATAGTAAGGTTGTGTGTAAATCATACAATTGTTGTGAGGATCATAATATTGTTGTGCCACAACAATATACCCAATAATAGTATGATCCTCTTCGAATATTGTCACCCCAACCATACTTTTTTTTTTGCGTGTAGTTGGGGAGAGTGGGATTTCCACTAGCATTCCATAGGCTTGGCTATACAGAGTTTTATTGTATATCAAGTAGTTATTCTCGTTCAGACAAAAATGTACAACTTAAGGAACTGTGTTCTTGGAATTTTTGTAAATTCTTGTAAATATTCCACTTGTCCATTATATTGTTAATTGCTAGGTGTATCGGTATATGTGTAAACAAAGATACCACGTCCAAGGAAATTAAAATTTCGACGTCATCTAAAGTCATATTTTCCAACTTTTCTTTAATTCGGAAAGAATTCTTTGTACAGGGTGGTGCGCGTTAATTTGCTTATTTGGAAATGAAATAAAAAAATATGAACCTTAGAAAAGTTTATATTATATTTTAATTATATTGAACAGTAGGGGAATTTTTTAATTACATGGTTTTAACTAGTGTATCTGGCAAATATCGACCTTCACTATCCACAAAGTTTTAATGAACTCTAACAAGCATGTCGACTGGTATTCTGCCAATTTCAGCCTCAATATTGTTAATTAGGTCTTCCAAGTTGTTGGGACGGTTGATATACACCTTCGACTACAAGTAAATCCAAAGGAAAAATTCGCATGGGGCTAAGTCTGGTGAGCGTGCCGGCCAGTTCACATCACCCCTCAAAGAGATAAGCCGTCCAGAAAACATTTACCGCAAACAATTCATGGTAACCCTCGCTGTGTGTGCAGTAGCACCATTCTCTTGGAACCATGTATCCTTAAATTGCATTACCTCAGCCGGCTGAAAAAAAATCCTGCTTCATAGTCAAGTACCGTTCGGAGTTTACAGTTACGGGAGGACGGTTATCCTGGAATAGTTTGAGCCAATGATTAAAAGACGAATCATTGTGCACCATGACAATGCGAGCTCTCAAACATCGGCTCAAACCAGCGCCTTTTTGACCGGCCAAAACGTCGAATTGATGGGTCATCCGCCGTACAGCCCTGACTTCTTTTTATTCCCGCACATCAAGAAAAAAATGCGTGGTCAACGTTTTTCATCGCCCGAAGCAGCTGTTAAAGCGTTCAAAAACCATGTTTTTGGAGGTGTCTCAATCGGAGTGGAAAAAGCGCTTCGACAATTGGTTTCAGCGCAAAAAGTGTCCAAAGTGTATAAATCATACTGGAGAATACTTTGAAAAACAATAAAACCATTTTTGATGATAAATATTCGCATTTTCATTATTAGGCCAGAAATATATATAGCAGCACTCGTATTTCGTTTTTGTACGAGTATTTCTTTAGAAAACGTTTTGTTTCATCGTTAACGTTAGGCATAAACTTTTCTTTTTGGATTTTGTGTGCTCTGCTTTTGTGAGTTAAAATCCTATTTGCGATTTTCGATCTAATCACTTCCTTTTCTCGTTTAGCGTTTCAACTCACTGCTTCAGATATGCAATTAGATTAATTGCTGAAAAATTTTTTTGGACCACTGGGATTGCGAGTTTCAAGCCAAAAAAATCCATTTGCTTTCCATAGGAGAAGTTTAACTGACAATTGAAATTCACACTTCTGAAAAAACACACTTTATATGCGACCGGAAATATTAATCAAAGAGCACACTGCTTAAAAACAAGGGATATTTCTCCCCTCCCATGAGTGTTTCAATACCCTTTAGGATATTCTAAATAGATCAAAGATATTTGAATTCCACCAAATCGTAAGGATGACCAAAATAAGTCCGGCCAAGGCTACTGTCTCAAAATACAAAATTTTAAATCTCGAATTCAATATTTTAAATAACATGTCATTTTATTTCAATGTCATTGAGAAGAGATATGCAGCTTTTCGATCTGGTCAACTTTTAGATGCTAGCCTCGTTTAAGCACTGCAACATAAACAATTGAATTTTTTATGTTTAGCAGTTTTAGTGCTTGTTTTTGTTTTCTATAAAATTCTCCATGACTTCAAATTCAGAATATTACGAAGCGACTGTTGTTAAACTATTTTCAATTTTGCGTAATACATGTGTACTTATCTTCTTGTTGATCTTGAGCTAATTTGCTGGGGGACAAACAGCATTTTATGGCCAAAAACAAACCAAAGTTTCCTAAAGCCAGAGAGAACCGAGAAACTATTGTGTAAAAAAAACCAAAAGCCATATGGCGTGGCGGCCTGGTTGCTGGCTGATTGGTTGACTGGCAGGCTGTGGCTGCATTAGATTGCAATTGCAAATCGATGACATTGATAATAAACGATTCGGATTTGTCTCCATCGGAGTTTCAGTGTTTCTGCTATCAACGAGTTTATATGTTAAATAAATAGCAGCTTGTTCCATTTACAGATTTAGTTAAGTAAAAATAAAATTGATTTTGAAAATGTAATAATATAATAAGTTTGTCCTTTCATTTGCACAGGCTTGATCGATTCTAAGACGATGTTTTCATATTCGTCCCTTTGCAGCGTGTCTGTTAAAAGTACGATAAACCAAAAAAAGTACACGCAGAAAAAAAGTATGGTTGTGGCGACAATATTCGAAGAGGATAATACTATTGTTGGGTATATGGTTGTGGTACAACAATATTATGATCCTCACAACAATAGTATGATTCAAATACAACCATACTATGATCCTCACAACAATAGTATGATTCACACTCAACCATACTATGATCTCCACAACCATAGTATGATCCTCACAACCATAGTATGTTTCATATACAACCATAGTATGATCCTAACAACCATAGTATGATTCACACGCAACCATGTTATGATCCCTACAACCATAGTATGATCACACACAATTATACTATAATCCCCAATATAATTTATTAGAATTTGTTTAAGTTGTCGACAATAGATTTGATTTATTAGAATTGGTTTAAGTTGTCAGCAATAGATTTGAATTATGAAAATTATTCAAAAACACATTAAATTCAAAATAATACGAGTGATTTATTTTACAGTAGAAAAAATAAGTCGAAATAAACGTAAGCGTTTTTATTAAAAATATCTCAGTTTAACAAAGCCAAAGCAGCTTGTTTAAAAAAAATTAATTTCGATAAA
Source organism: Hydrotaea diabolus (assembly GCA_963513945.1). Lineage (NCBI taxonomy): Eukaryota > Metazoa > Arthropoda > Insecta > Diptera > Muscidae > Hydrotaea > Hydrotaea diabolus. The sequence goes on from OY740717.1 coordinate 185,839,612, forward strand.
AAAGTACTATTATTGCATTAGATCCGTAACAATAACATTTGTTCTTAAAAGCATATTTAAATGTAGAAAAATTACAATCATACAGTATGATTGCCGTAATCATATATATGTTAACATAAAACGCAAAACACAAGACTTTTGTCGCACCAACTATATTTATATTGTTGCTATAACCATATTTTCACTTTTAAATTTGGCAATAATACTTTTGTTACATGTCAATAATACTAATATTGCAGCAATTATACTATTGTCAAAAATAAGTTCAGTTAATAATAATATGGTTGCGACGAACACACTTTTATTGTGGAGAACATATTATTATTGCCGTGACCATGAAGTAACCATGTTTTTTCTCTGCGTGTAGGGACCATGAATTTTTCTCAACGATGGCTTAGCCAAATAGTTTCTCTCTAAAAAATTGTCGATCTATTACACAGTGCAACATGAAGAAATAAACCCATATACGGACACCACTACGTGATAAAAGACCTAAAACTAAATGACCCGTGTCTCCCAGTTTTGCTCAATGGCATGCACTTTTTTATGGGCCCACAAAATTTGGAGCCTCGGTGTCATTTTTGCAAGAAAGTGATCTTTTTGTAGGCTCATATTTTGCAAACCGTTCAGTATTTTGATTTACTCTCTGAGGCAAAGTTGTAGCTCACCTAGCTAGCTACCTAACTTAGTTCGAAATTTCTTTGCTTTAGTGATTGACACATTCAACCATGGAAATAATTAAGCAGCGCGTTAAGATTGTTGAAGCCTTTTTCGAAAATAGACGTTCAAGTCAAAATGCATTTCGAGCCCTTCGTGATTTTTTTGGTTTTTTCCCTAGTAACGGCGACCCAATACTGTTCAATAAATATTGAAATATTTCGTAATTACTTCTTTTCCGACTGGGGCATCCCTGCAATGCTTATCAAAACATTTATCCAAAGACGTATTTAGTTTATTGATCAGTTGACCCAATGCAGATTTTAGAATCTTCTTATAACCAACAATCTATAACAACAACCAATACATGTACAAATTCATTTACAATAATCATCTTAGTCTGTTAAGATAGATAACCGATACTTGTTTTCTTTAACCGATAGTGTGAGTTCCTTCTACTGAAAATTGCTGTGTCAATCAACATTCGGTTGTAACGATGGAATACATAGAAAGTTCATGCAACCATCAACATTCGGTTGGCTAAAAATTCGGTTGTGGCAATAAATCTGTTCTCTGCATGTATGACTACCTCAACTAGCACAGCAGTACCTCATTCGATCAACCGAATTTTTCAGTACATTTTCAATTGTTTCCGGTCTTCAATGGCAACTTCGTGTCCATGTTTCAACGCTTCAATTGTCTCTGGATGCTTTGCGTAACATTTATCTGAAATAGCTTTCCACAGAAATATATCCAAAGAGCTGAAATCACAACCTAGAGGCAGAAAATTGACATTTCAATTTTGGCTGGTTATATGATTTTTAAAAACAGTTCGTAAAATATCGAAGGTTGCGTTGGCTGTGTGACATGGGCCCCGTCTTTTTCTCTTAAATTTTTGGATACAAAAATTCGTTGAGCATTGCGCGGTTACGCCCACTGTTGGTGGTAATGGCGGCTCCTTACTCATTTTCGAAGAAAAGAGGACCAATGATGACGCCAACCTAAAATCCATCAAAAAACACTGACTCGGTGTGGATGCATTGGCTTTTCAAAAGTCACATGCGTGTTTTCTGAACCCCCTATGCGGCAATTTTGCTCGTTGATATAGCCACCGAGATAAAAATGGGCTTAAACTAAAAAAATACCATTTTTCGGTAATATTCTTCATTTTCTGCTAAACCATCTTCAGCCCATTGGACAGAGCGAAAACGCATCAGATCGTCTTCCATTATTAAATGACAAAGTTCAAACTTTTAATATAACTGCAAATTTGAACAAATTACACAATGTAGCAAAAAAGAATGGGAAGTGATATTATTTTTCTTGTAGATCTTGCTAAGTACAACAAGAAACCGGTTTTGAAATTTCCCAAACTCCTCCAAAATCTGGAGTAACGGGTAAAAAACGGTCTTTTGGATCTTACGCACTTATATGCCACACGCAGAAAAAAGTATGGTTGTGGTGACAATATTCGAAGAGGATAATACTATTGTTGGATATATGGTTGTGGTACAACAATATTATGATCCTCACAGCAATAGTATGATTCAAATACAACCATACTATGATCCTCACAACATTAGTATGATTCACACATAACTATACTATGATCCCCACACCACAGTATGATTCACACTCAACAATACTATGATCTCCATAACAATAGTATGATCCTCACAACCATAGTATGTTTCATATACAACCATAGTGTGATCCTTACAACCATAGTATGATTCACACGCAACCATGTTATGATTCTTACAACCATAGTATGATCACACACAATTATACTATGATCCCCAATATATTATTAGAATTTGTTTAAGTTGTCGACAAAAGATTTGATCCCCAAATTTTTTTTTAGAATTGGTTTAATTAAGTTGGCAACAATAGATTTGAATTATGAAAATTATTCAAAAATACATTAAATTCAAAATAATAGGAGTGATTTATTTCACAGTAGAAAAAATAAGTTTAAATAAACGTAAGCGTTTGTATTAAAAATATTTCAGTTTAACAAAGCCAAAGCAGCTTGTTTAAAAAAAATTAATTTCGATAAACAAGTACTATTATTGCATTAGATCCGTACCAATAACATTTGTTCTTACAAGCATATTTAAATAAAGTAAAATTACAATCATACAGTATGATTGCCGTAGTCATATTTATGTTAACATAAAAAGCAAAACACAATACTTTTGTCGCACCAACCATATTTATATTGTTGCTATAACCATATTTTCACTTTTAAATTTGGCAATTATACTTTTGTGACATTTCAACAATACTAATATTGCAGCAATTATACTATTGTCAAAAATAAGTTGAGTTAATAATGTTATGGTTGCGACAACATACTTTTATTGCGGAGAACATATTATTGTTGCCGTGACCATGTAGTAACCATGTTTTTTTTCTGCGTGCAGTAACTTGGTTGAATATCAACCGATTTTAAGTTTTGTTTGGCTGATTTCGGCTACGGCCTTCCGAATGGTGTATACACTTTTAAAATCACACTGAAAAAAATCTGTGTATTTTTCCTGTAAACTCATTTTTTTTTTTAAATTTGTTGTAATTTTTTAACTTTGGATGCGTTTTTACGCAGAATTTTTTAAAAGGAAGCGAACAATTTTTGAACTGAATAATAAAGAGAGTTTTCTTACGAATACCAATCGGTGTCATTTTTAAAAATCCAATAGAAACTGATTGAGTTATTCAACTTTTTTTAAAACAACATTTTTTGAAAAAATACAATTATTGGCAATACTACTTAGAAATGTTTGTTTGACCGTTTTCTTTTTAATTGAACACCATCAGTATCCCGTTTAAGTGACCAGTAATATTCGGAAATAATTTTTATTTTATCTTTTCCTTCAAAACGTTTTTCCATTGTAATTATTTCTTGATGAAAGTGTTCGCCTTGTTCATCACTGAACTGACCCAGGTTTTCTGGGAAAAAGTCTAGATGTGAAAGTGAATTAGCGATTTAAGTTTGTCAAGACGACAGGCTGAAGTCCTTGGGTCGCGATGAAGGCAGTGGAATTTGGTGGAAGAAGATTTTCGTGTAACTTTCTGTAGAAGAAGTGACCGGACATTGTTATTTGAAGAAAGTTTTAAGACTGGTGAAAATGACCGTAATCTCATTCTCTCATTTAAAAATCAGCCAAATAAAATCGGTTGATATTTAACCATGTAACTGGCATATAAGTGCTTAAGATCAGAAAAACCGTTTTTTTTACCCGTAACTCCAGATTTTGGAGGTGTTTTGGAAATTTCAAAACTGGTTTCTTGTTGTGTTCAGCAAGATCTACAAGAAAAATAATATCATTTCCCAGGTATTTTTTCTCTGTCACACTGTGTTCTTATTTTACAGCCAATTCAAATTTAAATATTAAATTGCCCACCCTGTATTAAAGGCGACAACTTAATATGTTTTGTCGACATAAATCAAGAGAGCGTCCTTTCCAGCTAATAGCAATTAACAAATTTTTCCGGCTGAAGGAGACACCAAAAAAGGCGAAATCTATTCGGAAAGTGGCTAAGTTGGCAACACTGGATCTCACAGGGTGTTGTCATAACATTAAAAGTAGAGCGTACAAGCAGAGATACGTACGCTCTTCTCTGCAGTTCGCTCAGACAGCAGACATGTTGGACTCAACTTCAAACAGTCGGTTATAAAATTGGTAACAAGTGTTATTGATGTCGGTACGTCAGTCAGTCAGTGTGTTTGTGTTCTACGAGCGTACGTATGCATGTTTGTCGTGTTTATAAAAGGCAAACCAAGAATTTTATTGTGTCTCACTAACCTTGACCTGATTCTTAGAAAATTACAAAAGCAAACTAATACAAGTGTACATGTGTATGGGTAGGAGATATTAAGCGGAGAGCCACAACGATCTACGTTGGCCTGCCTGTAGGCAGAAAGTTGAAAAGGGGCAGGGAGATGATTCTTATGGTGGTGTTCTTAACAGACTGGTTTTTAACTTCAGCTGACATGCTGCGACCAATGACAGAGAGAGAGAGAGAGAGACTTACTAAGTTGAGAACAATCAAACAGCACAGCGCTACGCATGCTCGGCGCTGTGCTGTTCGTGGATAGACTGACTTGGTAGTTTCTATGTGCTGTTCATTCGTTAACCATTCCAGTCAATTCAATTCGATGCGATTCGATTTAATTATTTTAAGTGGCAATAATCTGTTACGTTAATCGAATTTTAAATTATGTCTCTCTCTGTGCTAATGTGGTTTTTATTGAAATGCAACGCCATACGCTTCGCTGTACGAAGGCGAATATGAAGGGGGCAGGGAGCTTGTTTGCTGTTGGTAGTTTTTTTTTACAATTTCAAGTTTGTTTATTTTCGCAAAATCAAACGAAATCTATTCTAAATTCTAAACGTTTGTTTCTGCTCGTTAGAAAAAACGGCAGCCGCTAATGAAAACGAGGTGATTTCGTCATTGATTTCTAGTTAAGGTCAATGTTGCACCACATTTTAAACTTAAGGCTCACATACAGTGTCACCGACTCATTGTCAGCCAGTTTTCACTTTAAGTCAAAAAAAAAATATATATATAAAACATAGCCACACACACAATTGCCAAATCGTTCTAGATACTTACTCACTTACATACGTACAGATACATATATGCATAGGTATGTATCTAGACATCTATTCGGCGTAGAAGGTAAAACATGAGTCACCATCACACAAATTGGATATCTCTGGAGAGAAGAACAAACAATGCGCGATGCATTCAAGGTGTTTAGCTTTTCAATGAGTAGAAGTGTGTTTCGGTTCGTTTAAGGATAGGGGGAAATAATTGCCCATCACACACCTTAATCAAGGTAGAGTTTTTATTATTTAAAAAAAAGCCATCGACGGCCGTGTTCTTTTGAGGTTACAAGCTCAGTCACCTAGTTAGTTTGCAATATGTTTAAAGGAATTGGTGGAAATGATATTGAGCGTTGAAGATTGCTCTACGCACAGTTCGAAGACTATACACAAAGGGCAATTCTCATTTATACAAATGAGTCTCCCGCATAAGTCATTTGATTTGTTTCCAAAATAATCGTTGCCAAAGACTGCTGAAGAAAAACCTTGGCGGGCTTGGAAACAGCTGTACAGTCTGATAGGCAACCAAGCCAATACATTTTACCAATTTTATACGTTGATTCTGATAAAGAAACAACAAAAAGGTCTCGAACAGGAATAAAAACTGTTCAAGTTATCTGTCAACATTAAACAAATTGACAGTAATATGGCAACATTGTCAGCCTTGCCAATTTTGTCGGCTTCGACCAAATGTGGTCGGAAAAAATTGTAGTTTGTTCGGATTTTTTGCATTTTTGCCGCTTATTAAAAAGGCTGGTTAAATTTAAAGGGCCGATGTTGAATGTAAACCACACCTAATTAAGTTTTTTCTGCATTTCATTTGATATTTTTCAATTTCAGACTAACTCAATTTGAACCATAGAAATTTACAGAAGCGAGCAACTCGTTAAAATGGGGGCAAGAAATGGCAACAGTGGATGATAAATTTTCGAAGAAAATCATCTTCAGTGATGAGGCACATTTTCACCTTAGTGGATTCGTCAATAAGCAGAATGGCCGCATTGAGGCAAATGATAATCCAACAAGAGTGATTGTCGAAAAAACTATGCACCCACAAAGAGTGAAAAAGAGTTTATGGGCTGGCGGCATCATCGGGCCGCATTTTTTCCAAAATGAGGCCGGTCAGGCCGTTACTGTGAATGGTGCTTGCTATCGTGAGATGATAACGAACTTTTTATGGCCCGAGTTGGAAGATGTGGACGATATGTGGTTTCAACAGGACGGTGCCACTTGCCACACAGCTAATGAAACAATGACTCTTTTGCGCTACAAATTCAATGGCCGTATTATCTCACGTCGTGGCGATGTTAATTGTCCGCCAATATCATGTGATTTGACACCGTTGGACTTCTCTCTTTGGGGTTACGAGTATTTGAAAGAACATGTGTACGTCGATAAGCCAGCAACAATACAGGCATAGAACCTCAATGATGCCTTAGCGTCATCGAATATTTGGACCATCGGATGGAGGTGTGCCGCCGAGGTCGCAGCGGTCATTTGGCCTATATTTTGTTTCATACATAATTAAATCATACCAATATTATCATAATAAAAAGAAATGACAAAAGTTTCCTAAATAATTTGTGTTCTATTCAAAATCAACATCGGCTATCAAAATTTAACCACCCTTTAATGTTGGCAGCTGTATTATTAAAATGAGCGTTCGGCGAGAAAAGGGAAGATCCGTTGTTTTTGACCGAAATTTGGTTCAGTGATAAGGCCTATTTCTTTAAACAAAATTGCCGCATTTGGACTAAAAAGCAACCAGAATAGATTCGAAAAGTGTCTTTATACCCAGAGAAAATTGCGGTTTGGTGCAGTTTATGGGCTGGTGAAAACATAGGTCGATATTTTATCAAAAACGATTATGTTCGAAACGTAATCGAGAATGGTGCTCGTTATCGCGTCATGGTATCGGACTTTTTGCTACCTGAAATTGAAGCCCGTAATCTTAATGGCATTTGATTTCAACAGGACGGTGCCACTTGTCATACAGCTTAAACAATAGATCTACGAGTATTAAGAGGTAATTTCGAAGAGCTGCTAATTTCAGATTTGAACCGGTCAGTTGGTCGTTTAGATCATGTGATATCACGCCTTTAGACTTTTTTTCCTTTAGGACAAGTCTATGCTGATAAACCAGCTACGATTCAAGCTATACCAGCTGCGATACGCGTGTCAATAATGCTATACCGGTCGAAATGCTAGAACGAGCCAGAATGGACACCCTGAGGTGTAGTTGCGGCCAACTATTGAAGGAAATTATATTAAAAAATAAATGGCATAAAATATCCTTTTGCATGAACAATACACACTTGATTTGAATTTTTGTATTTATTTTTATTTTGAAAAAAATACCATTAGATTGATCACCCGTTATTAAAAACGCATTGAATAGCTGTTATACAACTAAATAATATGTTAGCAAAGATATTTTAGTTAGAGTTATTCTTTGTTTTTTTGTCTATGAGGTATATGATTTTATGTTAAAAAAACATTGAATTTTAATAAAGAATTTTTTTCTGTGTTAACAACAATTTTTTTTTAACAAGTTTCATTATCTCTTAAATTTCTGTGAAAAAACGTCCTGAAATTAAAACCATCCTTGGAACGAAGTGGTTCTAATTTGATTTGAGAGTGTACTGTACCAGGCTTTAATAATAAATATATTAATTGTAAAGTCTTCGGCACCTACACAAAAAAAAGGTTTGTTTGGAATAACATTATTCGAAGAGCAGCATACTATTGTTAGGTATATGGTTGCGGTACAACAACATTATGATCCTTACAACAATAGTATGATTTAAATACAACCACACTATGATGCTCACAACAATAGTATGAATCACACATAACCATACTATGAACCCCACAGCCATAGTATGATTTACACTCCACCATACTATGATCTCCACAACCATATTATGAAACTCACAACCATAGAATGTTTCACATACACACATTCACATAGTATGATCCTCACAGCCAGAGTATAATTCAAACGCAACCATGTTATGATCCCTACATCCATAGTATGATCACACACAATTATACTATAATCCCCAAAATTATTTATTAGAATTGGATTAAGTGTTCAACAATAGATTTCAATTATGAAATTTTTTTAAAAATACATTAAATTCAAAATAATAGGAGTGATTTATTTAAACAGAAAAAAAACAGTTTAAAAAAGTAAGCGTTTTTATTCAAAATATTTCAGTTAAAAAAAGCCAAAGCAGTTTCTTCGAAAAATTTTAATTTTAATTAGATCCGTAACAATAAAATTGTTCTTAAAAGCATATTCAAATGAAGACAATACAGTATCATTACCGTCATTATATTATTGTTAACGTAATACCCCAAAAACAATACTTTTGTTGCACCAACCATATTTTTATTGTTGCTACAACAATAGTTTCATTTTAAAATTTGGCAATAATACTATTGTTACATTTCAACAATATTAATGTTGTGACAATCATCCTATTGCCAAAATTAAATTCAGAAAACAATACTATGGTTGCGACGAACATACTTTTATTGTGGAGAACATATTATTGTTGCCGTGACCATATGGCGACCAAAGTTTTTCTCTGCGTGTATGAGTTGGAAGTCGGCCGCTAAACCATTTTTTTAGTTGCTCTTTGCTGGATTTGAACCTGTGCGCACTTGTGCACACAAATCATCACACTAAGTACCGCGGACTTTAATTTCTAAAATCCTCTACTACGATGGAGTATTACATTATATTTTTGTTATTATTATATTCCAGTTCTTATGGTTTTAAAGAAATTCCTGTAGAATTTTTCTTTAGATTTATTGTGCCTTAATTCGTGGATTCATTTAATCAACTTTTTCTTTCCATCACTTCTGTATTAGTAGCCCTTACCTTGTGCCCTTTAAAGAAATGTCACAGCATCACTGATTTGATTTTCTGACTGAGTTAACAGAGCTCGAAAAAATTAAATAAAATACAACAGAATCACACACACACTAAAGTACAGAGTCGCTGAAATTAACAGTGGTAATAAGAAAAGCACACGACATATTTATGTCCGTGGGTATGTGAGTACTCGTGCTATTCAAAGAGAACAAGGGGAAAAGAGATGCCAAGCAACGCCATAGCCTCTTTTATTTGTGTAAGTGCTCTTAACAATTTTTCTCTTTAACGCGTTACTTAACACAAGAGTACAGAATACAACTCTTAATTTATGAGCAATGAGAAATATAGGCGTTAAAAGAGTGTCGTCGTTAGCTCTTTGGGATTTCATTGATGTCATTGATTGTTTTTTTGATAAGCGACGAATGCTGTTAAAGACGTTTCTAAATTTTACTTAATCGTTTGTTGGTGAAATTAAATACGCAATTGCCATCGAAACGATAGCCCACAGAGAATTGTTTTATTTGTGATAAAAAGAAATTGTGACGAAATATTGTTTTGTTTTTACATCAACATGGGCAGTTCGATAGGTAGCCTTTCTTAACTTCAAACACAATTTTAATGTTAACAATTTCATTTTATTTCATAACATTGTCTCCTTCCTGCTTTATTATATTAGAGAAAAGTGTTCCTCTAATATCGTCTTCCTATTCTTGTAGTAATCATGTATATGTGACGCGCAAAATAGAAAGGGGCCTACGGTTAAAACCCAGTTTTGTTTAGGAGAGCCATTTTAAAGATTAGGTGCCTTTTTATTTGCGCTTAGAATCGTCGACTTCACTTTCATAAATCGCGCATATCTCTGGGAGGGAACACTTTTGGGCATGGGATCGGTCTCATTCGATGCTCAGACCTTGTCCACATCAAAAAAAAGTGAAAAGTTGATGAAAAGTTTTGTTCAGGAGAGCCATTTTAAAGATAAGGTCCCTTTCTATTTGGGCTTAGAATCGTCGACTTCACTTTCATAAAACGCGCATATCTCTGGGAGGGAACACTTTTGGGGCATGTAATCGGTCTCATTCGATGCTCAGATGTTGTCCACATCAAAAAAAGAAAAAAAAAATGAAAATTGATTTTTTACCCTTAGGTCCCTTTCTCTATGCGCTGTCACATATGCATTTGCTATCCATTTAAATTCATCAATTAAAAAATTTATCACCCAACATTTTGAGCACTGCAAATACTTAGTAGGGACATAAATACTGTAACACACGTTTTATGCTGTACAATAAAAAGTACTGAATGTTTTTGGACCAACTATTTTTCAATATATTTGATGTATATTGTATCCAAAAAGCATCTACTTATTCGAAATGTCCGTCCTTTGCCTTTACACACGCCTTACGATAAGTCGCCAATAGCTGCACGAACCTCGTCCATTGGAAAATTGGCCACAGCTTGAACCAAAGCAGTCTTAAGAGATCCCATTTGTGACAAACCTTGTCCTCTAAAACCGTCCACAGTTTGTAATCCAATGGGTTCAAATCTGGACTGCCTGAGGGCCATTCTTCAGAGGAAATGAACGCTGGCAAATTGTTTCGAAGCCAGGCCTGTGACGTTTTAGCCTTATGGGCCGGCACAGAATCCTGCTGGAAAGTCCATGGCTGGTTTCGGAACAGGAAAATGTTAAGAGTCTTCACAACAGCTTCCAAAACGGTTTCTTGGTAAACTTTGGCCGAGGTTTTGGCTCCTTGTTCGCAGAAATGCAGGTCAGTGACCCCATCGTAAAAGACACCCCACCAAACCATGGCTGGAGCTGGGTGATGACCCTTTTTCACCCTTGGGGTCAGTTCAGATGCTTCCTTAGATGACCGTGCATAGATTCTATCATTTTGCTTGTTAAATTTTTCCTGAAAGGTAAAAATTTTTTCATCGCTGAACAAAATTTTTCTGTGCAAGTTATCAGCGCGCTTCACCAAAAGACGTTTGCATTTCTCAATCCTATTTTTTTTTAAAGCTGCAGTCAATAAATGTCCGGTACGTCGTTTGAAAGCCCCAAGTCCCAAGCCTTTTTTAATGATTCGACTCATGGACTTTTGAGTGATATTCATCTTACGGGCCATGATTTTCTGTTTTCGGAGCGGATTTCTGTGAGTTCTTGATTTAACGGCTTTGATGTCATGCGATGTTCGTACAGAGCGTGGGCGGCCCGACCGGTGGCGGTCTTTTACATCTCCAGTCTCCTCAAACAGTTTTCTGCATCGGTAGACGAACATGCGGCTAATTCCTAGTGGCCGGAGCATTTTGAAAATATCGCTTTTTTCATTTCACACTTGAAAAGCGCTATTACAGCGATACGGTTCTCATTATCTGAGAACTCGATGATGAAAGTTGAAACAATTTTAAAATTCCGTTACAGTCTAACGCTATTGAGGTTAGCTTTCAAAACAGATATGACATTAATGGGGTATGTTCAGTTCTACTATTGAAATGGGTGTGTTCAATGCTGTAACAGTATTTATGTCCCTACTAAGTAGTGACAGAAGACTAGATTTGTAAAATATGCGCCTTCCATTAGGATTATGTTCGTCTTTCCAAGTCGAGTTTAGTTTGACGAATGCTGGCGAAGAATTGATGCGGACAATCAATCACGGACCTTTTTTTAATCCGCTTACGAGGACAGCCCTCGTAAGCGGATATATACAAGAGCGCTGCAGGCTGTGGCGGCCCGTTGGTCGAAGAGAGTGGTGCCTGGATTATAGTGCCTGACGGGAGATTAGTATTCATTTGCCTTTCAATTGCCATCATGCATTGGACACATGAGGAGAGGTCATTTTATGTTGAAACGTATTTTTCAAATGCTCACTGGATCAGTGCAGTGCAGCGTGCTATTCGTTTACGATCCGCTGTTCCCCACGTGTTCCTGAACGAAAATTAGTTGTAAACATTTTTGGTTTTATTAGAAACAGAACAGCAGAGAATAAGAACAACAGATAATATGTCAAGTGTACGAAGGGGACCTGAGAGAAGGATTACAGCACCACAAAGCCACATCGAGAGAGTTAGAGCAGCATTACTGCAGTCTCCATAAAGCTCTGCTCGGAAGCAATCACTTGCTCTTGACATTTCCTGGATGGATTTCAGTCGGCTCTTGAGGCAATGCAATTAGAGGATACATGGTTTAAACAGGATGGTGCCAATGCACACATAGCGAGGGTTACCATGAATTGTTTGAGGCAAATGTTTCCTGGACGGCTTATCGCTTTGAGTGGTAATGTGAACTGGCCGGCACGCTCACCAGACTTAGCCCCATGGGATTTTTTCCTTGGGGCAACCTGAAGTCGTAGGTGTATATCAACCGTCCCAACACCTTGGAAGACCTAATAACCAATATTTAGGCTGATATGGGCAGAATACCAGTCGACATGCTTGTTAGAGTTCATGAAAACTTCAGAAAACGTATGCAGCAGTGTGTGGATAGCAAAGGTCGACATTTGCCAGTTACACAATTTAAAACCATGAAATTTAAAAATTCCCTTACTGTCTAATATAATTAAAATATAGAATAAATTTTTCTAAGGATCATAATATTTTTATTTAATTCCCAAATAAGAAAATTCAGCCTGTATTTGCATTCATTTGATTTTACATTTCAAAATATCTTAAAAAGAAAACTTTATTTTTAAAGTTTTTCTCTAAAATAAATATCTCAATATTTAAAAAAAAAAAAAACAAATATAAAAATTGATAAAAAAAATCATTTTCGAGGCGACCAAATTTAATTTTTTTTGACTTTATCTAATCATTTATTTTAAACGTTTTTTTAGTAGGTAATAATTTTTGTTTGTTTTAAATATTACCTATCTAAGGTGACATTCAATACATCAAATTATATTTACATTGCCAGATACAATACAATATAATACAACAGAGCGTGAGAATAGAAATACGACTGAGAGAATCGAATCATTTTTTTCGATGCCAAAAGCTATCGAAAAATAGATGGAAGAATATCGATATCGAATTTTGTCCTTACAAATCGGTCCACCATAATAAACATATGTATAAGTACATATAATAATTATAGAACCCTCCTACTTAATATTCTTCATGGTGCCACAAACAGCAAAGAGTAGAATTGATTACAGTGGGTATTATCTATTTCTTGAAGGAGCTGCATCGAGGTCTTGAGGAACAATCCGTTTAACCTACCTGAGATACCAGCTCAATCTGGATCGGGGTATTATGAAATGACGTTCGGTATCACATATGGTAAGCTATGATAGAATAGAATTTTTGGCGGATTTTTGTGCTTTTATTTTTTGTTTTTTTTTTTTAATGCAAAAATCTCTTTTTTTCGTTGCCAAAATTAGGTCATCTTTATTATTTGCTGCGCTTTAACGTTTATAATAGGCAACTGCAAATCTTTATGTGCCCATGATGTTTGTGCAGCACAACTATAAGTACATATGTACATATTTAGGTATGTATAAGTACACGCAGAAAATAAAAAATAGTCGTGGCATTAATCTGCGAAGAGCATCATCATTTTGTGCGACGTATGGTTGTAGCAACCATATTGATAAATCTATAATTTTCAGAGCATGATTTTCGATAAGAGTAATATAATCACAAATTGGTGGTCCATTTGGGGGAGTCATAATATTTTGACAGTGACAGCTCCTTCCTGCCCGAAATCTTGACATAGCGTCGTATAATACTTTCGTGTAGCAAAATAAAACGATTTACCTATGTTTTTGTTTTGTTAACATTTATTCATTTATCATTTTACCTTTTTGTTGTTTCTTTTTCAGAATCAACTAAAGAATTGATGAAATGTATTGGCTACGGTTGCCAGGCAGACACATCTGTTTTTAAGCCCGCCAAGGTTTTTCTTCAGCAGTCTTTACGCCAGACCTAAGTCGTGAAATAATGACAACAGGCCCAAAAAAAAAGATTTTATTAAAAAATAAGTAAAAAATTTTAGGTTTGGCTGTGCCGAACTTTGGATACCCTCCACCAGATTCCCAAATAAAACCAAATTTGGTGCGGAAGTGTGTTCTATATAGAAATCTTTATGTGCAAAATTTCATTTAGATAGGTCAAGCTTGTGGTGAGTTATCGTCATATTATTTCTCAAAGCCCATGAGACCGTTTGTGTGGGATGTACCAGTATGACTTTTCCGATCTCAACAGAATTTGTTGCAGAGGTGTGGTCTATATAAAAATCTTTATGCCGAAGATTTCGTCTCGATAGGTCAAGTGTATGGTGAGTTATTGTCATATTATTTTTCAAGGCCCATGAGACCGTTAGTGTGGGAGGTACCAGTAGGACTTTTCCGATCTCAACCGAATTCAGCGTAGAAGTGTGTTGTATATAGAAATCTTGATGTGTAAAATTTCATTTCGATAGGTCAAGTTTGTGGTGATTTAAAGTTATATTTTTTCTCAAGGCCCATAAGGCCGTTTGTATGGGAGGTACAAGAAATGGTGGTCCAATCTGAACCATTTTTACATAGATGATTGCGCCTATATAGAGATTATTATTTGCAAATTTTCCGTGATTTTGCTCAAGAAACTGGACGGATATTTCCAAATAAAAAACTAATTTTTATGAGGTAGTGTCGTTTGAAGGTCTCCAACACCAACTTCCCTTAGAGCTATATAGCCCATTTTCAATACCAACCATGCTAGGTTAACTACACATGTTTGTGTCAAATTTTAGCTCACTAGCTGTTTTCATGCAGGCTCTATCTTGTTTTCAACAGACGGACAGCCGGACAACATGGCTAGATCGTCTTAGAATTTTACGAGGGTCAATAATATATATATACTTTGTTGGGTCTCCGATGATTATTTCAAGGTGTTACAGACAGAATGACAAAACTAATATACCCTCTATTGTATGGTGGAGGGTATAAAAAAGTTTTTACTAATATGAAGCATCGTCCGAATCTACTAAAATGTTTTTTTGGCATGCTAGAGGCCAACATCCACGTTCGCCATCGGACTACGCGCTGACCGTCAGTGATGCCAACTTGGTGATTTTTCCACTACTTGTTGTGATCTTTCATCACCAATAACGCTGTTTTAAAAAAGTAACGATTTTTTGAAAATATCGCTACTGCACAGTGGACAAAACGGCCTATCTAGCGGTATTTAATTCACATTTTGAATTGTGCAAATGGTCAAATATCTTCGATATTGCACATACTTTTATAGCGCAGAAGATACGAGCATTGGCCTTGTTCTAATGGTAGCTCGCTTAGTAGGTCACTAACGCGTTAACTTCACATCATTGTAAAAAAATATAAAAATGATTTTGTTTACACAAAACTGTAGACAATTTACGTTAAAACCCTTTTGTTTTAAATAATTAAAATTTTTAAGAAGAAAAAATATTTAAGAAAACCTTTAGCGAGTTGAGTATGAGTATTTCTTGAATAACTTTTTTTCTACAAATTAAAAATTTTCAAATCAAACGGTTTATCATGCATAAAGCCAATCAATTATTGTATATAAAGAAATTGAAAATATTTCTCGTAAAGTTTTGCAGCTTCGCACTTGCGACCAATAACTCGTTTAATAAGCGAATACAAATAGAACACGCTTTGTGGATATTTAAAAGAAAAAGTGTGCGTCAATAAACCAAGAATAATTCAAGAGATAAAGGTTGTCTCAGACACATTGAAAATGTGGACCATCGGATAGGATTTTGATCTGTGGCGATATTTTTTTATAGATCCTTCTATCATACTAAAATAAATATTAAGATAATTCTCTGAAAAGTTTTTGTTTTTTTTATAATTAACGTCGTGCGTTTTAGTTGGTCGACCTTTCATAAATCACTCGGCAACACTTTTTGATGGTGGCCCATGGTCTACATTCAATTCCGGGTCCAAATTGCGCCTTACCGGGTTTATAAGTAGATCCTCTTTACTCCACTTTAACTAAGCTCGCGCAATATTAGTATGCAATTGCTTTGCGAACTGATTTTTGTTTGTCGTTCTTGGCCAGAAAGTAAAATTGAATGGTATCTTTCCATTTTTCATGAAAAATATTAAATACCCTTGAAATTTTTGGCGAAATTATTCCCAAAATTTGTTATCACATTCTCCTTTTTATTGATATTCATAATATATTCATATATTTCCCTTTAGAATAAGGGAAAAGGGACAAGAGTAAAAATTCCCGGGGAAATTTTATTTAGAATAGGGGAACTGGGAAAAAATTCCCGGGGAACTGGGAAAAAATTTCCGGGGAATTGTCATTCATTATTGGGCTGAACATGTTTTAAAGGGTTATCCATTTAGAGGGAATTGTCATTCATAATCAGGCTGAACATGTTATAAAGGATGATCCGTCTAGAGGCATTTTTTCAAAAAAAAAAATCATAAAAACTCAAATCAAGTGTGGAATCTTTATTGGTAGTTTGAAAGGACATTTTATGGCATTTATTTTTAAAATATAATTTCCTTCAAAAATTGGCCGTAACTACGCCTCAGGGTTTCCATTCTGAGTGTCCAATTTTGGATGACTCATTCGAGCATTTCGACCGGTACGGCTTTAATGACACGCGTCATGTTGACTTCCAAAACCTGAATCGTAGCTGGTTTGTCAGCATAGACTTTGGACTTTACGTAACCCCAAAGAAAAATGGCTGAAGTTGTGATATGACTCGATTTAGGCGGCCAACTCACCTGTCAAAAACGCGAAATTAGCTGCTTTTCGAAATGACCTCTCAATAGATCCATTGTTTGAGCAGCTGTATGGCAAGTGGCACCGTCATGTTGAAACCAAGTGTCGTCAAGATAACGGGCTTCAATTTCAGGTAGCATGAAGATCGATATCATGGCGCGATAGCGAGCACCATCCACGGTTACGTTCCGACCATCATCATTTTTGGAAAAATATGCACCGATGATTCCACCAGCTTATAAACCGCACCAAACCGTGGTTTTCTCTGGGTATAATGGCACCTCTTGAACCTTCTCTTGTTGCTCTTTAGCCAAAATGCGGCAATTTAATTTATTGACTTTGCCGTTGAGCCAGGAATAGGTCTCATCACTGTACAAAATGTTGGTCGAAAACAGCGGATCTTCCTGTTTCTCACCGAACGCTCATTTCCATAATACAGTTGTCGACATTTGAAGGTAATTATTTTCAATGAATAAATGCCATAAAATGTCCTTTCAAATTACCAATAAAAATGCCACACTTGATTTGAATTTTTAGATTTTTTCTTTGATCTGAAATCATGTTATAAGTCTATCCCAGTAAAAAATATATGGATTAATCCATAATCAAGCAATAAAGTAGTAATGACTTGTTCATAAATTTGGAGTAATAAGCGAGCAATCGAACATTTTTTTTATTTTGTTTTGCTTAAAAATTCTTCGAACTTAGAAAAAACAAAGTTTATGCCTCGCTTAATACTCCAAATGCATCAACGATCAACTTAATTGTTGTTTCGTCCTACATTACTCCCTTTGTCCCTCTGTCCGAGATCAAAAGGAATACTCCTTTTATACTCCATGAGGAGCCCAAAGGAGCTGCTTGCGGACATGCAGTGTTAAAAAGTAGTACAAAATTCATGAGGCTCGGAGTTTTATGGAGTAATCCATTGCTCGCAAAGGAGCGATCCAAGATTCGATAATCCTATTATTTACTAGGATCTTTTCTTTGCGTGTATGTATGTAATTTTTTTTGTGTGGCCAAACACATGTGCGTTCGTTCAGTTTAGTTTCTTTTCAAACTATCGACGAGCATTTTAATAGTTTGCTGCCATTGCTGGTGTTGCCTTTGCTGTTCTTCTGGTTTTGGTTCGCTACTGGCTGCTGTTGTTGCTGGTAACTAGCAGCGTTCTACTACAAACCGAATTATTGCCTTTGTGCTGCAGGTCTTAAATTAAATCGTGTGTACAATATGGCAAATTTGCAGCAACAACAGCAATGGCCTATAACATCCCATCTACAAAAGCGCAATAAATGGCAGCAACAAGCAGCGGGAAGCAACAAGAAGAAAACACACACACACACTCAGCAATTGAACAGAACAGAAATGAAACGAGTTCAAGAATCACACAATATTAGAAAATTGCACAAAAAAAAATAAAACGCCATAATGATGTCTTCACAATCATACTGACATACTATACAGCCGTTTTTGCATACATATTTACTATTTAGTTGTATATACAGACAGACATACTTACATACATATGTACTTTGCAAATTATAGAAAAAGAATGTTTATATTTGGTTCGTCTACGAGACGCGGACCCAGCACCACTCGATACCAGCCGCCAGCAGTCTCAACATCAGCAACTGAATTCTACATATGCCAAGATAAGCATCAATACCATTCCGAAATAGTTCATAAATATACAATAACAACAACACAACTCTATATAGCCTTTAACTATGGATGAAGGCACATTACATACATACGCATGCACATAACTGAAGAACACACAAAAATAAAGAAGAAGACGACAAAAAAACACAAAATAGCAACAGTGCAGGCAACACAGTAAAAGCTGCTGCAAAAATGAAAATGTACCCAACAATAACAACAACACAAAACTAGAAAAGAATCACAAACTCACACACCAAAGCATATTTGCAATATGGATGTCGACAAGTGGGTGACGTTTACTGCAAAGATTAAATTAGAACACAACACACAAACAGACTTACGCTCGCATTTATCCGAACACCATAGACGACCGTCTTATAGTGCAAACGCACGAAAGCACACACTCAGAGGCACACACACAGAGTACCGATCTGATATTACTGAAAAGAAGAAGAAACTAGAAACTACGCAGACTGCATTATGTTTCTCAAAAAACAGAAATGAACACTAACAGTGGAGGAAAGGAATTAATTTTGTGCGTGTGTGAGCGTGCCTTTTTTTCTTCTCTGCCCAAAGGCCCATAGAACCACATGCACGGAACCATACTTGGGGCATTACCAAAAGCACGTAACACAAACCAACACTCTCACACAAACATCTAAGTGAGTATGCATGCTAAAGAGTAAATATGCAAGCAGTAATGGCAACAGTTATTGAGAAACTAAACGAAAACGCATAAAATGAGAACATTGCGAAATCAAGCAGAGCACAATGTGTGGCACATATGTGTGTAAGCTTGTACATACGTAGAGACATATGAATGTGGGTATGTATGTATATGCACCCGCAGACAGCCTAACAACAACTGTATGCACCGCTGGAATTGTAGGAATTTATGCACATGCACACATATATAATTGTTGCATTATGGTCGTCTGCACATATAAATAAAGTACATAGAAATGTACACACACATATGTTCATACATATGTATGTATGAAAGTGTTAATGTCGCATGTTACCATATGCATGCATGCTCTAATGATATGACACTTGTGCTCATATACATATCACTTTTAAGGTGAATATTGAGAATGTTGTATTGTCATATCCACTTAATTTCATACATTTCGTACATTTATACGCACAAACATAGACAGAAATGTATGTAACCCAGAGTACGAGTACATACATTAGAGTGGCTCCAGCTCATCTTGCTGTGGCTGTCATAACCACAATGTTTATCAAGCTTTGCTTATGAATGATATTGAAAATACTTTATCTGGTTATTGTGAAAAACATTTGAACTTCGACAAAAGGAAAAAATATTGAAATTAGGAGTGAAAATTATGACTCGTTTTAAAATCTAATCTTTTTGGGCGTATACGTAATATTAATCTTGTTACGTGTACGCACACTAAAACGAATGTACAGGCAAAACTACTGTAGTAATTTAAATGTTTAACAACTTTTTAAGTTTATTTATATTTTTTATTTTTATTTCAGAACAAAAAGAGAAACTATTGAAATTAGGAGCGAAAATTATGACTCGTTTTAAAATCTATGGTTGAGTTTAATCTTTTTTTTTGGCATATGCGTAATATTAATATTGTTACGTATACGCACACTAAAACGAGCGCAGAATGGCTGCCGAAACCGTATGGATATCTAGGGGCTGATCGACTTCAAAATTCTTTGTTCGAGGGTGTCAGCTAAACGTTACTGCAAATTTGTCGCCCATAGGAAGCAGAAACACTACACGCAAAGAAAAATATGGTTACTGTTATGTTCTCCGCAAAAAAAGTATGCTCGTCGCAAGCATAGTATTGTTTATGGAATTTAATTCGAATTTGAACAATAATATGATAGCCGCAATATTAATATTGTTGAAATGCATCAATAGTATTATTGTCAAATTTAAAAATTAAATTATGGTTGTAGCAACAATATAAATATGGTTGGTGCGGCAAACGTATTCTTTTTTGGGGTTTATGTTAACATTAGTAAGATTACGGCTATCATACTATAGGATTGTAATTTTTCTTCATTTTCGTATGCTTAAAAGTACTTTTTATCTGGAAATTAAAATTTTTCAAAGAAACTGCCGTGGCTTAGTATATCTGAAACATTTTTTATAAAAACGTTACATTTTTTTGAAACTGACTTTTTCGACTGTTAAATAAATCCCTCTTTTTATTTTGAATCAAATGCATTTTTAAATAATTGTCATAATTCAAATCTATTGTTGACAACTTAACCCACTTCTAATGAATAATTTTGGGGATAATCGTATAATTGTGTGTGATCATACTATGGTAGCGCGTGAATCATACTATGGTTGTGAGTATCATACTATGGTTGCATGTGAAACATATTATGGTTATAAGAATCATAATCTGGTTGTGGGAATCATAGTATGGTTATGTGTAAATTATACTATTGTTGTGAGAATTATAGTATGGTTGTGAGGATCATAGTATTGTTTTATTTGAATCATACTATTGTTGTGAGGATCATAATATTGTTGTACCACAACCATATACCCAACAACAGTATGATACCCTTTGAATATTGTTATCCCAACCAGACTTTTTTTCTACGTGTACTGTTTATAGCGTTACTTTTATTTTCATAAAGGTTCGGGCACACTGCACTTTTAACTTTTTCAACAAGTATTCGATTGGTTTTTAGATAACCGGAAATGTAGAAAAACGCAGCGTTAAGGTCCAATTAGTCTTGACGGCTTACGGTTGATTCTGCAAGCTGCAGAAGTCTACCGTCGTCTACCGTCGAATTGTACTTTAGTTATCTCCCTCTAACACATGCAAAACGCAACCACAACTTAAACAGCTGATTGCCTACCGTCAAGACTAATTTAACCTTTAAGGAAAAAAAGCTGCAGTATGGCCGATCTTTAAGGGGAATCTTTTTTCCTTAAAGGTCCAATTAGTCTTGGCGGTTGACGGTAGGCAATCAGCTATTTCAGTTAGGGTTGCATTTTGCATGTGTTAGAGGGAGATAACTACAGTTTGAGGTTGACGACGGTAGACTTCTGCAGGTTGCAGAATCAGCCGTCCACCGTCAACCGTCAAGACTAATTGGACCTTAACACCAGACCGATTTCGATCACTTGCAAGCCCAAGACAGAGGTGACTTTGTCAAATGCTTCTGTATACCTCTAGAGCATGGGAACATGCAGAAGCAGGATTGTTCGGCAGAATCATTATTCTAAATATTTTTGAACCATTATAGGCAGTGCAAAATATCAACGGGGACTGATAATCGAGTCATGTCGGAAATGTCCGTTGTTACAGTAAAGGTAAATGGTAAAGATACATTCTTCCTACGTGCCAAAGAAATGTTTTCTTAGTGAGAGTAGGCCAAAAACTATCCGTCTAAAGTGTCCTGTGGATTTCAGAATGGAATCTCGTTTCTTCTTGAGAAAAAATAAAAAGTGGAAGTGGTTTGGTAAAAAAAAAATGTATATATTTTTTTTATGAAAAATCGTTGCAACAACGTTCGACTATGTACGAGTACTACAGGGTGAGTCAAAAGTATATATATATTTCTTTTCTTTTTTTAGGTTATATAAATAACAGTTGGAGAATAAATAATGGAGAGATTCACAAATGAACAAGAACCAGAATAAAAGAATTATATTTTTTAAATAAGGGATCGATTATTTTAACGCAACGTTATGAGCGATAAAGCTCATTTGAATGGTTTTGTTACAAAACATAAATGCAAATATCATTGAGCCTTACTTCTTCGAGAATGAAGATGGTAGTGCTGTAACCGTAAATGGAGAGCGGTATCGGTTTATGATAGAACATTTTTTACGTCCTGCTCTTGAAAACATACCTGAGATGTAGTTTAACAGATCGGAGCCACTGCCCGAGGCACCATGGCACTTATAATTTAAATTTTTAGAGAGCGAATAATTTCCAGAAATTCGGAAATTAGTTGGCCAGCGCCTGATTTCTCAGCACCCGACTATTTTCTTTGGGGTTATTTAAAGGAGCGAGTATATGTGAACAAGCCAGAGATAATCCTGGAACCCAAGGCCAACATTGTTGCAGAAATTCGAACGCTTCAGTCACAAATTTTGAAAGATGTTTTGGAAAATGCCCTAAAACGAGCGCATCATTGCGAAGCTGAGAACGGGGTAATTTCAGAGACATTATTTATCATACGTAGTGTGAAAAAAATTCCATTTTGTATATTATGTAAACTGAGATAAAAAATAATAAACGAAAAAGTTATTAAAGAGGCATTCCATTGTGACAGGTGGGACTTTTGACTGCAGAACTTGATCATAACTTATAAAATAGTAAAATATAAATTTAAGTTTAGTTAAGTGACCAATTTTTAAAACTACAATTAACAAACTTTAAAAAAGTTGTTCATTTCTGAACTATTATTATTTAAATGATTGTGACTGGTGGGCCACTAAGAAATCCCTTTCTTTGTGTACACATAAATGGATTTTAGCCAAACCAAATATTTTTCATGTGAGACTTTTATATGATATAAAATATAAAGTATATCCTGCGCTTTGGTTTTCTTTACAAATCAGACCTATGCCGTTCGTAGAAATGATTTAAAAAATATTTTAATCGTGACTGGTGGGGCAGGTCTTTGTGACTGGTGGGACAAGTACAAAATACGTAAATTTGAAGTTCATGAAAATCAGTTTTTTTAATGTTTTGAAGTTTTTTAATGAAGTTTTTTAAATTTCTGAGTTAAAAACATAAGAAAGTAAACAAAAATCAACAAAATGGAAAAATTACTCAAGTTATCAATAAAAATAAAATAAATCTCTTTTTCATAACAAAAATAGAGGAAAATTCTGTGTCGCAACTGATTCACTGTCATTTGAGTACATATCAGAATAAATTACTTGTTCTTCTTGAATTAAAAAATCCTTTTTGGATTGACAAGATGTTACATTTGTTTCCTTGAGACGGAAAATAATGGTGTCTCTGTATGTTTGGAATTGGTTTAATGAGTTTCCATCTTTCGCAAAGTTGTTCTTGATGTTTTTCAATATCGGCAACTGCGACAAAGAAAATGCCCAATTTATTAACTTCTTTTGATACTAAATATTTGTAGCAGTCCCAGCTGTTTTGAATTACTGTTTGTCTTGACATGATAGAACACCAAATGGCTCTCTTTGCTGTGGCTCCTATGCCATCAACTGCTCCCTTAACATGGCCGGAAGCAAAACAACTTCAACTAATTTTAACACCCCAGTACGATCCAGAGAAACACAGAGTAGACAACGTAAATCGGTTTTTGAACTGATACAATTCCATCATTTACCAGTGTAAGCCAGTCAAGTGTGACTGGTGAGACACATATAAACCCAGTCTCGGAATTATAACATGATCATTTAAACTAAGCAAACGTCTTCAAATAGTAATGGACATAATTATTTTTACTTCTAGGAAAGAACTTTATTCATTAACTCATATTTGTAGATGGGGAAACAAATTTTATACTTTTTGACTGGTGGGACATACGACATGCATTTGTTAAAAGAAAAAATACACAAAATCTAGCATACCTTTTCACTTTATTTTTATGCTGCTATTTAGTTTTTTCCACACTTTCGATAAAACACACTAGCCAACTTTTTTTTCTTTTTAATTCAGTTTATTTAATTGCCAAATTATAACAATGCAAAATACTACAATAAGTATAGCAGCTTAACCTTACTGACATAGCACGCATTAACCTTACTGACATAGCACGCATCTAACGTTCCGCACATCTGTCCCACTTGCCATCAGGGACCGCATTACGTGCTGCACCTCTCCAATTGTACGGCCAAGCCCACCCAGCTCACGCCCAGCTCTCTGTCTACGCATCCAGTTCAAATGGCGGGTTTTCTTCACCGGGATATCGCAGCAGATCCCCTATAGACGAACAGGACTTAAAACCAAAATATATTGTTGTTACAACAACAACCAGCCTGAAAATGGTTCATCTACTCTGGGGAGTTCCGCCAAACTCCAGCCTAAGTTTTTGGACGGAAATGCAGGACTGCAGAGCATGATACCGCCAAATCCTCTTTTCAATATCCCAAGCCTTAATTTTAATAAATCTAAATGCTAACCTTCCAAATAAAACAAAGAATAAGCCCATTGCTCACACAGAAAAAAAAAGTTATTACGTTTTGTTTTTGTAGCACGATTCGTGCGCACAGGGTGGCATACAAATATTCGTTTACTATCGGCTCATGTTCGCAAACAAAAGGCTTTATTAACCATTTTCCGAATTGTAAAGTTTTTAGCTTTTTTTGTTTGTTTGTTTCTCTTTTTCTTTTCAGTTCGAAGAAAATAAACGTTTGGAGATTATTTTGCATTTATTATTTTGTTTAGACACACATTTGCACATTTGTTTTTACATACAGACATACATATGTATGTACTCGTAAATTGTTAAAAATATGTTTATCGTTGGCTTTTAAAAAAACTATACAATTAAAAGACGGGCAATAGCGAAACGGCAACAATAGAGCGCTGCGCTTTAAACCACGATAATTCTATTGACAGTAAATACGTCGCCGTCGTTGTACCCATGCAAAGGGTAATTATCATAAAAAAGCGCTGCAATCTAACAACAAGAGTGAAAAATTAAAAACGAAAAACAATAACAACAAATGCTGTTTTTTAGACGCTTAACCAGCCAACCAACCAACCCGACCGACCAACCAATCAGTCAAAATGTCAGTCAAGTGTAAAGAAACTAAATTACAAATCTCAACAACAGCAGCAACTACAACAACAACTCCTTTAGCAGCCAGCCACCCGAATGAGTGCAGCGAGGCACACGGAAGAGAGGTGAAATTCATATTCCTATTGTTTCGGTGAGTAAATGACAAGAAGGAAAAATACCAACACTGTAAGTATACTTAGCACATCCCAGCGGCGGAAATTAGGAGGCCTTCCATATATACGGCATACAGAAGGCCTTATTTGGCAAGGGCTGTCTTATATAAGGCCTGCGACAAGCATGATTTACGATCAGTTGCAGGCATGCCAATATCAGGCCTGCCAGAAGGCCTTGCCATTGCTTTCTTTTTTATTTTAATAAATCCTCCTTTTTGACGGCATGATGCAGGCCTTCTAAATGAATGCAGAGGGAATGCAGTAGCGTGTGTTCGTCGTCCAGCGTGCTTAAATACAACACAAATGAAAGAGCACCAAAAAAAAAAGAATTATCCCGTTACACAAATTCCAACGCAGAAGTTTAGAGAGGGGGCTGAAAAGAGCAAGTGAAAACAAAACGAAAACAGATCTCATAAAACACTATCAGTTGATATCAGTTTCTGTTAATGCGTTGGCTCATTCAGTTGTCATTCCAGTGTATCAGTGCCAAAAAGGTAATATTTTTGCAAATGAATAAATATAAACAATTATTTTTAAAAATATCGTTTCATTGGATTCACTTGGGAAGGCCTTCTAACGGGCATGTGGTTTCAGACCTCAAGCAGGCCTTCATTTTAAGCCCTTGTGGAAGGCCTGATTTTTGCGGATATGATTTGTGCCTTCTTTATGCAGGCCTTCAGCAGGCTTGTACTTTAAATGCCTTCAGAAGACCTTCTCTTTAAGTCCTTCTGGAAGGCCTGCTTTTATCTAACATGCGCCATGCCTTTTCGAGGAAGGTCTTTTAGAAGGCCTTCTTGTAGGAAGCGGGGATGGAAGGCCTTGCCTCCCAATCTCACGCTATGTTAAATGGAAAGGAAGTGGCAATGGCGTTGGAAGGCCTTCGGACACCATAAGCAGGCCTGATAGAAGGCCTTCCAGCCCATGATTTCCGCCGCTGGAATGCATACTCACACACATACAACCACCTACAGTATATGTCAGTATCACAATTATAAAGTGACGATATCAGGAAACCAACACCACCATACACATACACACCGACGGAATCTGTAGACAGTCGATAAATCATATCTTCACGCATCATTCTTCAAGCAGCAGGAGTACGTACATACACACACAAATACTTTTACTTACATTTATGTACAGTCACTGACAAAAAAATAGGATCACTAATAACACTGTTTTGCAATAATTAACTTTTTAGCCCTACTTTGGACAAAACCAACTGATCCTTATGTAAAATGATCTCCTGAATCCGAATTGAATGTCCTTTTTGTCCCACCACGTATAGTTTTTAAGCTCCAGAATCCTATGATTTTTTACAAAAACTAGTATAACTCAGTGAATTTTCATTCATTTCATTTCTTTATTGACATGTAATTCGAAGCCCTTTGGGGTCTATTAAAGCTAAATTACAATATGCATCAAAATGTTAAATAGAACATCATAAACTACTAGAAAAAAATCGGTATAAAATCAAAAAAAATAATATAAATTAAAATAATCTTAATTTTTCCTAATAAATGAGAAAAAAACCTGAAAAAGCATATACGTGATAATCAAGAAACCAAAGAAAAAAACATATAAGTAAAAGCATTACTCTGTACTTGAGCGAAAATGTTCCATTAAATGTTTACGAAATGTCATGGAAGACAAATTAAACAATTAAACTCTAAACGAATTCCATAGACGTACCATTGTATTGCAAATCTAGGCTGATAGAAGATGATGATGAAAACAGTATTGACTTTGTTTTAGAAGGATTAATACTAAGCTTGTTAGAGGACATCCATACGCTCAATAATTTTAAAACACAATTAGTTTTGGCTTGTAAAACATCCAAATACTGGATTTCTCCGCAAAATAATAGCTGAACATCATCAGCAGAAGAGTATGGTGTACACCAATCGCCTAGACTTTTGAAAATGTCATTAATAAACAGCACAAACAAAATTGGACCAAGAACAGAGCCCTGAGGGACCCCACTCCTAACAGACAAAACAGACGATGCGATTCCATTGACACGAACAAACTGCGTTCTACCACATAAATAAGAAAGCATTAAACTACAGACACTTTTCCCAAGTCCATAATCTTTATGCAATTTATTTATCAAAATTCCATAATCTTCCCTATCGAAGGCTTTTTCCAAAGACAAAACCATACACATTTTTTGATCATGAGTACTCTTTCTTATTGAGTCAGTAAGGCCAATTAAAAGAGCAGAGGTACTCCTGTCGTTCCGGAAACCACATTGACAATCATTAAGCAGCGATTTACTCCCAATATGGTCCAACAACTGCCGCTTAAGAATATTTTCCACAACTTTTGACAGGATGGGAAGCAAAGAAATGGGTCTTAAGTTATCAGGAGAATTCGAGCTTGACTTCTTTTGAATTGGTGTCACTATGGCTACTTTCCAATCATTAGGAAAGCAGGAAGTCATTATTATAGTGTTCACTAAATGAAGAAGGTGATTTGATATAAACGGAAATACTACTTTAAGAAATTT
Organism: Hydrotaea diabolus; assembly: GCA_963513945.1. Classification (NCBI taxonomy): domain Eukaryota; kingdom Metazoa; phylum Arthropoda; class Insecta; order Diptera; family Muscidae; genus Hydrotaea; species Hydrotaea diabolus. Next base: position 185,867,521 of record OY740717.1, read on the forward strand.
AAGAGATATCTTATCACAACCAGAGGCGTTAGACTTGATTGACGTAAAAGCCTGTATCAAGTCATTAGAGGAGACGTTATAAAAAAGAAAACCCATCTTCCCCAATAATTTTGTTAAAAAAACTAGTCAGTTAATTATTAATAAATAATGTGTTTAATTCCTCTACGTCAACGTTGGCCATCTCTGGTGATGAAACATCTTTTAACAGTCCATTATTTCGAAGACGGTTCCATAGGGTCTTAGAACTATTGCTACCGGCAAAAAGAGCGGCATGAGCTTCCCTTTTTATTCCTCTAATAACTTTCTTGGCTTAATTTCTAGCTCTACTAAAGTTTTATTCGGATTTTCAAAAAATATATACTACAGGGTGGAGCGCGGTATTTTCTTATTTGGGAATGAAATAAAAATATTATGAAACTTAGAAAAATTCATTTTATATTTTAATTATACTACACAGCACGACAACTGTTTTGTTTCCAGAAGACCAATGATACGGTCAGCCATGCCAATCTTTTTGAGGACAACTCAAAACTTGTTTGGAGCGCTGGATTGCCAACTATATGTAATTTGTGGAATTGAGCAAGAACGAGCCGAAGACCGGTAAAGTTAAACAGAAATGTTTAATCTCTCACTTCCTGCAACTCCACAGCAACAACCTGACGGCATTGAAATCGTATCAGAAGCTAATGACTGTACTATACTACCTATTTTAGCCCCAATATCGATGTATTGTGCTATATATATCTTGTTATCTTACTAGAAAGCTGAAGATATTATGCTACACAGTTCATTTCATGGACCCGACCCGACCACCAATTATGAAAAATTCTTTCTGACACATTTGACATTCTTTTCCAAGCCTGCTGAGAAGTAGGAACAGGTCCTTAAGTCGCTCTTATACAGGGTGGAGCGCGGTCATTTTGCTTATTTGGGAATGAAATAAAATAATTAGGAACCTTAGAAAAATTCATTTTATATTTTAATTATATTGAAAAAAGGGAATTTTTAAATGACATGGTTTTAAATAGTAAAGGGTGTTTTTTATTGAGGTATAGAACTTCGAATTGAAATAAAACACAAGAAAATCGTTTTAATGTCCATCAATTTGGCTTTATTGGAAGGATAATTTTATGCCATTAATGTTTAAATATGATTTCGGGCATGTGGCCGCCGCGGCTGGCTCGAATAAAGCCAATTCTACAGGTCCAATTTTCAACCACTTTTTCGAGCATATGGGGCCGTATGTTGGCAATAACGCCACGAATGTTGGCTTCCAAGTCCCCTAAAGTGTTTCTGGTTTGTTGGCGTAGACGAGCGACTTCACATATCCCCAAAGAAAATAATCCAATGGTCCATGTTAACCGATCCATGGTTAACCGAATTAATTGCTCTGATGGACGATTATGTCGACCATAAAATGGACGGAGCTTGCGGTGAACTTTGCGAACTGAACTATTACTTTCGAAATAAATTTGCACGATTTGCAAGCGTTGTTCTTTTGTCAACCTGTTCATGATGAAATGGCAAACCAAACTAAATATTAATCACTTGACAGCTGACAAAATGGCCGCCAGTTAAAAAAGTGATGCCAACTTAAAGTTCTATACCCCAATAAAAAACACCCCTTATATCTGGCAAATGTCGACCTACGCTATCCACACACTGCTGCATAAGTTTTCTGAAGTAAGTATGGAATTCGGCCAATTTCAGCCTCAATATTGTTAATTAGGTCTTCCAAGGTGTTGGGACGGTTGATATACACCTTCGAATTCAGGTAACCCCAAAGGAAAAAATCCCATGGGGCTAAGTCTGGTGAGCGTGCCAGCCAGTTGACAGTTGAGCTGTCCAGGAAACATTTGCCTCAAACAATTCATGGTAACTTTCGCTGTGTGTGCAGTGGCACCATCATGTTGGAACCATGTATCCGCTAATTGCATTGCCTCAAGAACCGGCTGAAAAAATGCTGTATCATAGTCAAGTACCGTTCGGAGTTTACAGTTACGGCCGAGCAGAGCCTTTCGCTGCCCTTACTCTCTCTATGTTTTGTGGTGTTGTAATCCTTTTCTCAGGTCTCCTTCGTAGACATGACACATTCCATGTTGTTCTTAATGAAGTTACCCAATTTACAATTGATTGCCGTCCAGGAACACTTCCGCGTGGGGGATCAGCGAATCGTAAACGAAAAGCACGCTGCACTGCACTGATCGAGTGCGCATTGGAAAAATACGCTTCAACACAAAAGACCTCTCCTCACGTGTCCAATGCATGATGGCAACTAAAAGGCAGACGAATACAAATCAACCCGTCAACCACTATAACCACGCACACTCTCCACTCTCTTCGACCAACAGTGCCGCTACAGCCTGCAGTGCAAAAAAGCAAAATAACGCGCTCTATACTGAGATGCAGTGCAAAAAAGCAAAATACCGCGCTCTATACTGAGGTGCTGCACTCATTAGAATGGAAAATGTCTTTAAATTTAACATCTCAAGTTGACCCCGACGCAAAGCACACTAGGGTCTTGTAATAAAATTGATTTCTAGATAACAACCTGAATGTAGTACAATATCCTGCGAAACTCCTCATCTAAATCCCATAGACAATTTTTATCAAATAGTCGAGGAAAAAATTGGACCAATAAAATCCGGGAATAAGGACAATACACATGGTTTTCTATTCTGAAAGAGCCTTGCCTTTATTTGTAGGGCTAATGCCAACAAGATGCGAATTATTTTACGAAATGAAGCTAATATACTACTATTTGTAGGCTATTATAAAAAAGCTTTATGTAGAATTTTTATTTTTTAACTTGTGTTTTAAAATGACCCTCTTTTTTGTACATTCGAAATACACTGATCTGCTAACTTTTTATGTTTCTTATTTTTTTAAGTGGACCATTTCTTATAAAAATAAATAAAAAAAAAACAAACATTAAATTGTTAAAAACTATTATTTTCGTTTCTTACAAAATAGCTGCAAGTGAACCTATTTTTTTGTCCGTAACTGTTTGTACGTATGATGGTCTGACACAGTGTAACGTCCACTTCTGTTTTGATACCTAATAAGCCGTCTTTATTTGCTCAGTCATATTTGTCTGTTTGTAAGTGCAAAATATATGTCAAAACGTGTGTATAAGTCGCACAGTGTTTTTTATACTTCTTCTGTTTTGAAAGACTTCACAGAATGATAAATTTTTCCAATTGTTTTATTTTAGAAACTGCCTAAGTTAACAATGCAATACAATCGTCTAAAAGTTTTGAATATTTTGACAAAAAAAAAATTAACTGTGCTCGTTTAAGGTCACTAACGGTTATTGAGTGGAAGTTATTCGATAGTCAAGCGAGTTGGCTAACAAAACGCGAACGATTTAACGGACTATTTTTTCTAACAAACAGTCATACATGACGCACCCTGTTAAAAAACATAAGAACCTTTCCAGGATCGCAAACGGTACTCATTATGGTTAAAAAAGGAAAGAAAACAAAACATGCTCTTTAAGTAGGCTTATTTAGCTCTATTTGTGAGTGAGAAATGCTAATTGTATTACGTTAAGAAACTTAAAATAACCATGAGGTCGCGAAAGGGACAAAAAATAGAAATAATTTTGGTCAGAATGTGAAAAAATTAAAAAAATAGCGAATTTCGTCGCCATACTTGCTAGTACAATTTGCTTAACTATAATGAAAGAATTAAAGTTCAAAGAAATTTTGATTTTTGGTAATAAATACTTTTGCCGATAAGTATTTGTAGTCATCATGATACACGTATCGAAATATCTTTGAAAAGAAAACTTTATTTTCAAAATATTTTTCTAAAATAAATACATATTTCAAAATTTAAAAAAAAAAACAATTTTTAAATTTAAAAAAACAAAAATATATTTTTCCCCGCAATAAAAAAAATCCACTTAAAACATATTCTTTCAAAATAAAATGATTTTCTTAGCTAAAAAAAAGATTTTATTATTTGTAGATGCCAATATATTTTCCTTGATAATCTCAAGATAAATATTTATTAGAAATTGAACGTTTGCCTCAGATAAGTTATCTAAGAGTTAATGAAATGTTCAATATCTTTGATGTATTACAATTTTAATAAACCATGGCGGTAGATTCAATTGCATTATATGCATATCATATCGCCCAATGTACCATGCAGCCATGCAAATGTCTCTTCAGATTTGAGGTCCTGCCATTACACAAGCAAAATGGAAGATCTTTTATCAATCTTAGTAGTATTGGGAAATATCGGTTCACGTTTTGGTCTACAAGTCCTACATTATTTCCGATCTCACTCAAATTTAGAATAGGGCGTTATTAGCGACTTAAAGCAGACCTACCGAAGCTCGACCACAATACTTAAGCGTAGTATTCATCTAAAACGAAATTCTCGGTCCCATAAGAAAAACATGATGCAAAGCAAACGAAATTTACCATTGGTAAATTCCGTTCAGCTATTTTCGTTTGGTGGTACTCAGCTAAAACGAAAAGGTAGTGGAATTTGCAACTGTTACAGGTATGATTATAAGAGCAGTGTAGACTTTTTCACAATCTGCAAAAGAAAATTAATGTTCTGATAATTATTTGATAAAGGATTTTTTGACATTTACAAAAAAATATATTAACAAATATCGTGAAGTTGTTTTGAAGGGTATTTAAACAAATATGATTAAAATCGTGTAGAGATAAATGCAAAACTCCTTAGCGAAAAATTCATTTTAGGTGAATACTAGGTTTTAGTACGAAAAAAATAAACTATCAGTGTTGCCACTGGGCAAATACTTCAAGATACCTACCGAATTTTTTCAAGAATCCTACCAAATTGAATAAAAACCTACCAAAAATTGTGAAGCCATTTAACAACGGAAAATGATAAGCTAGCTTAATGGCAAATGTTTTTCACCGAATGTTTAGCTAATTTGATTAAACTATGTCTATCAGGCCCTCCGTCTAGGGACCTTTTAAAGATTCTAATCAAACTACAGGTCGAAATTGTCGTCAAACTTATATTAAAAATAGCAGAAGTACGTTTTTTGGCCAGCCGCTATTGAAATTTAACAAAATGGGTTTAGCTATAGCTCCCAAATATGTGTTTAATCGATTTAAGGTCTTTTGCCACCGATCGATCTGTAACCTCCTTAGATGATAATGGGTCATATCGGTTAACTGCTATAAACACCTATACATAAACTCGTTTTCTATCAAATTTGGTATGGTATTTTACGATGGACCAACAACCAGTCCTAGACTAAGGTGACGCAAATAGGCCCAAATTCGAGTCCCTTAAAATATTGACATTTAGATAGCAAAATACTTGCAAAATTTTCAAGAATAAAAATTTATTTATATTCAGTTGTAGGGTTCCTAGATTCCCGAACTTTTTAAATTCCCGGGAGAAAATTTTTTTTAAGCTAATTCCCGGGAATTTTTAAAAATTTACAAAATAATAAGTTAAATAAAAGGTTAAGTTTAAAACAAATGCACAAACACTTAAAAACATGAAAATAATGACTTTTTTTTATTTATAAGAAAACATTTATGAACATTTTCTAAATGTCGTGTTAAGGGCACAGGGAAAATTGTGCCAAACATTTTTCTTGCTAAAGTACTTCCAAGCTGGAGATTGAACACGATCCATAGCAGTCTAAAAATTATCGCTTGTTAAAAAAAGTTATGTATTAATTATTTTGAACAATTTGAGAATATTTACATTTATTTTTAAAAATCAAGTAACTTATTTTATAAAAGAACACCTATCCCCTTGTGATAAAAGAGCAAAACATTAATATTGACATTAATGGAACAACACACAATAACAAAAGACAGTGTTTTTGTGTTGCATTTTTTCGTACCAAAACAATTAACAGGGTTGCAAATAAAAAGTAAAGTAATAAAGTGTAGAATAAAAACTCCCGAAAATTCCCGATGAAAATTTCCCGGGAATATCGAGAAAAAAAATTGCCGGGAATTCCCGGGACTTTTTGCCGTATTCTATAGCGCAAAATTTACTTTTTCGGGATACTGAAAATGGGTATCAAATAAGTTGCGGAGGTACTTTCTCAAGTCGGAAAGTATCAAAAAAGTACCAAAATATCAACTTTATCAACCCTGGCTGGTAGTGCATGTACAATTATTACATAGTGGGCCAATTTTAGCAAAAGTAATTTCAACTTTCTTTCAAATAAATTGGTGTTTTTTGCCAACAGCATAGCTGCTAGTCGTAATTTTTTGTTTATCCATTTTATATCGAACTAAATGGCAAATATGGTTTTGACAAGCAGTAGTTTACAATCAAACTGCTGTTTACTAAAACCAGTTATATAAATGCAGGTACGTGTCCTTTTCAGGTTACTAGCTTAGTTACCTAGTTTGTTAGCAATATGGTGTTCTGGCAACATTCAACAACATTTTTTCGCCGGGAACATTCGTCATTGGACCACAATTTTCGTTTAGTCACTCTTAAAATAATATAGCTACATCGAAATTTTTCTAAATCTTAACAATAATTACTTTCACTTACCGTTTTTGCATCATTTTAATTTATGGAAATGGTTTTATCTCGTTTTTTTCTTTCTGTAGCAATGTTTTTGATTTTGTTATAGAAGCCGGATGTGTCATAATATTTATTTTTGTTAAAAAAAAGTCAGGTAACTCTAAGTCGTTCGTTACCGAGTAAGAGCCAACTCGCTTTGCTAACCGAGTAACTTCCATACAAATGCTTGTTTAGTAACCTGAAAAGAACATTGATACTGTCGGCTTTCACCATAAAATTTTAATTTGCACTAGTGGTTGTCTGGCTAGGCTCATACATATATGGCCATTAAAGCCCGAGTAGGATATAAAGTGAATTCGTATAGGGTTCAAGAACACGAAATGGGATAAATGAATATTTAAGTCAACTCAAACTGATAGTTCAAAGTCATTTACCTATTTTTACAACGCAAACGTATAACAATAAATTTCATTATTATATTTTATCATATTATATTTCATCATTATAATTTTATTACAATTTTTTGTTTTTTATATGCAATTTTTTTCGGATTAGCCGATAACACCTCTGGTTGTTTGATTCTTTTTTGATCTAAACAAAGATTACCCGCTTTGCCATATTATTTCAATAAGGTCTCTGACATAAACAACTTTGCTGAAGCAAAGAATTTATTTAGTTTTTGTTAAATACTATCTTAATATAGTACCCTTAAATTTTATTCATTCACTGCTACTTTAGAAATTCAATGGATAAACTACTTTTACAATTAAATAAAAAATTAAATTACTTAACCTGAATGTTATATCACTTGTTAATTTTTTTAATGGCGCATTATTATAATCTGTTGCCGATGAAATATATTTGATATTAATTGATCGCATTAATTATCTTTACGACGAGGAAAACAAATAACCGCCTTAAATATATTTCAGTAAATCGTTGCAAATTCAAGATTTTCGATGAATGATAATCTACGAACAATTGGACAACAGAAAAAATTAAATTTATTCAAACTGATAATATATTGTGTTGAAGAACTTTATGTTTTTCTCGGAAATTAACAATTTAGTACGGAAAATAATGTTTGATTTTTTGTGACAGAAAGATTGAAAAATGGTCTAAGAAACCATTGTTCGTTAAAAAGAACTTTTTTCCATTAAAAGAACTGCATTTTAACTAGAACAACAGAAAATACGTATATTGTGACTTAAGACATTTTTTTACGAATATAAAAATAATGATATTGCAAATGGAATTTTCATAAGTAGAACTGATTTCAAACTACTCTTTTTGTTTAATGGATGGAACCTTTTCACTTCTTAGAAATCTTTTGTTTTCCCCATTTCCTCAATAACAGCCATTTGCCGTTTCTATTTTCAAACATCTGGCCACACTTGTAGCACGTGTCAAGGCAATTTGACATTTGATCGACAGCTGCCAGCTGCTTCGCAAAAATGACTGAAAAGAGTCCACAAAGAGGATATTTAAGATTTCAGTGAAGTGCTAATTGCAAGATTTTTAAATATTTGTTAAACTATTAATTAATTCGAGTTAGTTATTGAAGAATACGTGTGTTTATTAAACATAAATTCCATTAAATAAGAAGAGCGAGTGATTTCTCTGCATAGATGTGGGCGAAATGCTTTCATTTATATTTGTTTGCTGGGAACAAACAAGCAAACAAAATGTACGGATGTGTGTTGCAAACAAAAAGGAAAACAGGAGAGCAAAACTTAAAACTTTTGGATTTGGTAAGTCTTTTTACAATTTTTCATATTCTTTGTTTAGATTGGAAGTTTAAGTACTCTTGTGCCTCCTATAATACCTGGTTAATAAAATATCTCGGTTTTTAGTGCATAGTTTTTCCTGGAAAGGAAAAATAAACGTTTACATCCCACATTGGCTGTTGCCAAATCAGCTACCCTTTTGAGAATAATCCAAATCCCCTATTGGAATGCATAAAAGGGCTAAAGTGTAGGTTATGTGGCGGGACAAAAAGAAGGTAAAAAACAATATGCCGTCGTCTTAAAAACAGCTGAAGTGTTTCGGAAACACGAAAATGGGCGCTCGGGTCTAGGGGGCCTCCAGGGTCTTGGAAATAATACCTCCCACTTAAATATGTACATTGGCGTTGCAATAGGAGGCACCAGCACTAACCATAAAAGTAAATTATAGGAATCATATACGAATTGCAAGCATCCAAAATGGATGTGGGTGATGCCACTATAAAATTGTAAAATTCTGAATTATAAGAAAGTTTAATTATTTTTGTTTTTATTTGTTTTGAAGAATTTTACTCGAATTAGTATGATAGTGATCAATTGCAGTACCCCCAAGATATAGCCTGTCTACAGCAGAAAGATAAGCCCGGACGAAGACCCACAAGGTCCAATTAGAAACTTATTTTCAATGCCCTGAGATCTCCCTGGACCCAAGCGTCGTTGTTCATTACTTTTTCCTGAAATACCCGCCCCATTATGTGGTATACTTTTTTTATTTCGTGTCACACCCCGAAAACTGAACTTTTGCTGGAAAAAGTAAAAAACTGGCATTAGCCGACAGACATTCCGTTTTTAGCCTTCTGACAAAGAATGAACAATATTTTCCCAATCAGAGAAACACATATCTGGTGCTTATTATGGAAAGTGTTACCCGTTACATTTCAGTTTTCAAATTTATTAACACATTATTTTAATTACAAAATATGGGTTATACTTAATAAATTTTAGGTAGGTTTAAGAATCAAATTCTCAAATTCTTTATAAAAATATTCTTTTAAACATTTGTAATTTTAAATGAATGTAACTTTTGTCACTTTTTTTCCCCAAAAATAATTAAAAATGATTTGTTCAAGAACCTATCATATCCCATTTAAATTTTCAAGCAACTAAAGGCTTAGCCTGTCAGCCGGCCTGATCTACACGATACAATATAAATCGAAAAACATGAACATAACAAATCGTCAAAAAAAATAATAAAAACGGATACTAGCTAGCTAATTTGCATGCTTCAAGGGATTTCTTCAGTTTAAACCTAGTCTGATCTTTTGGGAAGAAAGTAAAAATTAACATCTTTTCACGTAGTGATTTTCCGAGTTTTACAGTGATCAAAATTATAAGACAACTAAATACAATTTCTATGATATTGGAAAGAAGAAGCATATCTTCCATCTTGTACAATTTATCGTCTGAGTGGAATTGTTTACAATATAATCGACTTTCAACATAAGTGGAAATCGATTTACCAATCACTAATTTTTAGGTGAAATTATAGACGATAAATTATAACGATGGCCGATTTGCTTCTTCTTTGCAATAATGTAGAAGAACAGCACTCAGTAATGCACACATTTTCGGGGTTATTTTTGTAGAATCACTAGAAAGTCGAAATTGAAATTCGCACACTTTAAATACATAAACAGCACTCCTAATATTATTTTAACTCATACTCGAATTGAGCGCTCATATTGACAATTTATCGCTCATCTTTAACAATTTATCATCCATATTGTACAATAGGCGTGTTCTAGTAGTAATCGCTTATTAACGAGTAAGCGGTCAATCAGACGATAACTTCAAAACTTTACGAGAATTTATTTAAATTTCAAGAGATAGGCGTGTTCTAGTAGTACTGGCTAAATTGAAAATTTGTTTTGTAGAAAACAATCTATTCACGAAATACTATAAGCTCGTAATAACAGAGCTAGCTCATCTCACCGCGCTAAAGGATATTTTTGAATAACTTTCTTTACAAAAATTGTTATTAATTAAAACAAACGGGATTAAACGCAAATTGTCTAAAGTTTTCTGTAAACATTATCATTTTAATATTCTTGTAAAATGGCGTGAAGTTATCGTGTTAGCGACCTCCTAAGCGAGTTGCCAATAGAATACGAAATATAATTAATTGTGATTTTTTACCCAAAGACAATACCTTGGTCTTTGGGTAAAAAATCACAATTAAAGCATAATCCGGCACAATCATAATGAAAAGATAATCCGGATTCAGTGTGTAATGTAACATTAGCCTAATCGAGTTTCACGTAACGCTCTTCATTCAAAACAATAATTTATTAGGGTTTGTTTTTTAGTGCTAGGTTATTAAGTGAGTAACATGTCGCTAATGCAATAACTGTATACCATTGCACAAAAAAAGAAAAATGGTTTTGCTATTTAAAACTTGCGTCACAAACAGTTTGTTTTGAAAATAAAGTTTCTAGGAAAAAAAAGTTATTCAAGAATGGCATTTAGTGGATATTGCTCGCTAATAGTACTTCTTGAATATTGATTTTTTTTCCTATAAATTCTAAGCCTTTATTTTAATCAGTTTGTGATGCATAAAGTTGTTTAGTTCTTGTTTACACAGAATTATCTCTAGGTTTTTTCATAGTTTTTAAGTTATCGCCTTAAGGTACGGTCCCATTGGGCAAATATTTGACGAAAATATATTTCATCATATTTGCTCAGAATTCTGTCAAAATAACACAGGCTTGATTTTGTGTTCGCACTACCGACAAATATTTGACAGTTTTTGTCTCTTCAAACAGATGTCAACTACTCGTAATGTCAAAAAGAAGTTTGGGATAACACGTTTGACGTGTTTTAACATCAAAAAATATTTGACTAAAAAAAAATTTGATCAAACTGTCAAAAAATAGAATTTATTTTCTGTCAACCTTTTGAAACCAAAAATGCAGGAAGGAAAAAAACTGATTTTGGGAAAACATGTTTGGTGTTTGTTCAAATTAAAAAAAAATATATGACTAAAAAAATTTATTAGAAATTTATTTTCTGTCAACCTTTTGAAACCAATAATGTAATTTTTTGTTTGCTGGCAAATATTTTTTTCACCGAAATCAGCTGTTTTGTTGTTTGCCACTCAGAAATATTTTGTGGTCAGATTGTGGCAAAGAAATATTCGACGTTTTGACCGTACCTTAGTGACCAATTAGTCCAACCGAGTCAAAAAAAAAACATGGCCATCAGGTTTATTCGGTTATATCTAATTTCTAAAAAACTAGAGCTGTCAGGCAATTTACAAAATGTTTTTAAGTCAACGTAATTTTTTTTATCCAGAATCGGTAAAGGCTGGTATTTAGTTCGATGTGTCGGGAAAATGCAGTTCATTAAAATTTAAAAAAAATGTGTCTGATAACATTTCCTATTGTATGCTAAATAATATACAATGTTATATGGGTTTTGAAATCTAACCTGAATAGCGTTAGTCTGTAATGGGATTTTAAAATTGTTTCAACTTTCATCATGGAGTGGTCAGATAATGAGAACCGTATCGCTTTTCAAGTGTGAAATGTAAAAAGCGATATTTTTAAAACGCTCCGGCCACTACGGTTAACCGCATTTTCGTCTACCGATGCATTAAACTGTTTGAGACTGAAGGTGTAAAAGACCGCCACCGGTCGTGCCGCCAACGCTTTGTTCGAACACCGCATGTCATCAAAGCCGTTAAATCAATAATTCACAGAAATCCGCTCCGAAAACAGAAAATCATGGCCCGTGAGATGAATATCACGGAAAAGTCAATTAGTCGAATCATTAAAAAAGACTTGGGACTTGGGGCTTTCAAACGACGTACCGAACATTTATTGAATGCAGCTTTAAAAAAAATAGGATTGAAAAATGCAAACGTCTTTTGTTGAAGCACGCTGATAACTAGCACAGAAAAATTTTGTTCACCGATGAAAATATTTTTTCCGTTCAGGAAAAATTTAACAAGCAAAATGATAGAGTGTATGCGCGGTCATCTAAGAAAGCATCTGAACTGATCCCAAGGGTGGAAAAGGGTCATCACCCAGCTTCAGTCATGGTTTGGTGGGGTGTCTCTTACGATGGGGTCACTGACCTGCATTTCTGCGAACAAGGAGTCAAAACATCGGCCAAAGTTTACCAAGAAACCGTTTTGGAAGCTGTTGTGAAGCCTCATAACAATTCACTGTTCCAAAACCAGCCATGGACTTTCCAGCAGGTTTCTGCGCCGGCCCATAAGGCTAAAACGTCCCAGGCCTGGCTTCGAAACAATTTGCCAGCGTTCATTTCCTCTGAAGAATGGCCCTCAGGCAGTCCAGATTTGAGCCCATTGGATTACAAATTGTGGACGGTTTTAGAGGACATGGTTTGTCACAAAAGATACCCCAACATTGGATCTCTTAAGACTGCTTTGGTTCGAGCTGTGGCCAATTTTCCAATGGACGAGGTTCGTGCAGCTATTGACGATTGGCCAGTGCGACTTAAGGCGTGTGTAAAGGCTAAAGGCGGACATTTCGAATAAGTAGATTCTTTTTGTATACAATATACATCAATAAATATATTAAAAAAATATTTGGGCCAAAAACATTCAGTACTTTTTATTTTACAAAATAAAACGTGTGTAACAGTGTTTATTTATGTCCCTAATAAGTATATGTGGTTCAATGCCCGCATCAATAGATCTCTAAAAGACAATCATATTTTAAATTTTTTGGAGAAATATGGCTCTGAATTTGGTTATCAAAAAGAACTGCATGCGAAAAAAATCTCTCACGTGGGACATAAGCGGCAACGGTTGACAATTTTTTTTCGCAATTTTTGCAATAAATGGTTACTCTCCTTCCATTGTTCTGGAACACAACAATTGTGTTGGAACACAACTGTCATCATTATGGCTTGCACTCAGTTCAAGCAACCCCCATTTTTATCCTCTTTGTCTCTCTCTCTTCCGCCACATCAACAATGGATAAATCGGTACGAGTATCAATACTCGTACCCAGTAAAAAATAATAAAAATAAACTTGTTATACTGCTGAATATAATTTCAGGTTTAGTTTAGTTACCGACTTAATTAATTGATCTGGATGAATCTAGAACAGTTTTAAAGGCATACGTTTTTACCTCAAACGGCAAAAAGAAATGAAAGCGCATAATAAATTTAAACAATACGCATTGTATCAATGACAATTACAAATATTTGAAGTTAAAATAAAAAAAGTCGACAAAATTCGACACAAAAAAGTCGACTTTAAGACTTCCTTAAAAACCAAAAGTCGACTTGCCGACTTTGACTTTTTAATCCCAAAAGTCGACTAATCGATTTTAGCTACCCTAGTTCAAATAGGTTGATAAACAGAGATTTTTCAATAAATTGAATAAAATAAGTTTTAAAAACAAAAATGGAAACTACTACATACAAACATCAACATAAATGATGAAAATAAAAAGAAAATATCAATTTGTTTTCAATGATGCCAACAGCATCACAATTTCATGTAAATTGCCGTTAAAAAAATACCAAAAAAAATATTAATAAATGCAATCGACAGCACTGATAAAAACTTTCTCGTGAACGAGCTGAGTACTTTTATAAAAAACTCAATTCTTTACTATTTTTTTCGTTTAGCGCCACTGTGTTGATGCATTCTTTAAAGCACATACATACCCATGTATGTAGCCTATCCCATGCCACCATACAACAGTAGCAATGGCAAACGAGCAATGTAGGGTGTGAATGCAGTGGCACCCAACCAACGAACACTTGCATTTGTTTGCATTGCTGTTCTTTCCTGGTCGCATATTTTCTGTGGCTGCGTGTGTGTTTGGGTTTTTTTGGCGGGCAAAACAAAAGGAAGCTTCGCTGACGACGAAGAAGACCAAGAAGGAGGAGTGCAGTGCCGCCGCAAATACAACGGACGTCGCACACTGGTTCAGCTTCATACGATTGGTGGCATTAAATATAAGGAAACATCGCAGAGCTTTGAATTTTGGTATAGGCTAATATTTCGTTATTATAAAAAAATGCTGAAAATTTGAAAAAAATCGGAGCACAACCACGCCTACTTCCCATATAACACAAAAATTAAAAATCATTGTAGAGTCATAATTTTTGGCTCATTGCAAAAGTGTGTTTTTTATTTGATAAAAAATATATACAAATAAAGTGCAGCAACAGTCATGCCCATATTAAATATAAATATCTGTAAATAAATGAAAAATAAATAATAAAAAATTTATAACAAAGTAATTCGTGTACCTTTATTAACATAACAAATTTTTTACTTCATCAGAAAATTCCAATATATCCTTCTTGGGCTGGTTACGATATGAATTTATGTATGGATCTGAAGATGCTAATAACATATGCATTACATCTTCATTTGTTGATATGCGATCCGTTTTTCTGGAGTGGTTTAGACGATAACTTCTGTAATCTTTATTACGAGCTTCCTGAGCTTCCTCCGACAACATGCCAAGTGGCAATATTGCTGCTGACACAATTTCACTCCCATGAATTAGCACTTTGTGTACAGTAATAGGCATATAGTACCAGCTGTAGAGTTCTATATATCGTTCTGCAGTGGCCAAACAATAAACTTTAAATTTATCCGTATCTATTTCAAAATTACTATTTATTACAGTTAAAATTGTACTAAAGCGATGAATTAAATTTTCATCAACACCAAGAACATCTGCCGTCAAGGAAGGATTTGCAAAAAAACGTCGAGAAGTATTGCCAGTGTTCGATGAGCCCATTCCTTGTTTAACCATATCCACATTTATGCCTAAAACCGATTTCAAATTTCTTTTTATTTCCGCTTTTGCTTTTTCTTTTTCATGCTTTGTTTCTTTAGTGACTCTCCACTTTGAAAAACTTTTGTTGTATGCTATATGCAATATGCACTCCATAAATTTTATCCTAGCATGTAAAGGGGAAATTCCAAATTGAAGCCCCTCCTCCGAAACTGTTTTTGTTCTTAATAATTCCAAATTATTCATTTCGCTAGGCTTACATTGACATATAAAGCATACAGACATTCCTGATGTTTGTGTGATTACATTTGCAACTTTTCCATCAAACATGGTTAAAATAGGTGTATGCAAAATTTCATGACTTTTGCCATATATATTAACAACAGTTTTTTTCAAATTTTTAATTTCATTTTCTACCCTTTCAACTTCTTCAGAAATTACATTTGCTGTTTCTTTTACAAATTGAAATTTTATTGGCCTACATAAAGCTGTTGATGATGGCCTTGGGTTTCGCCAGTAATCAGATGTACCATCAATACATTTCAAATTAAGAGGAACAATACTTGTCAAAAATATATTTTTGTCATTTAAATTGGGATCATTGAATTTTTGGTGGTATTCGCTATGACCCGAAGATCCATCACAACCCCATTTAGAAACAAGTTGTAGTTGGCTTGGAAGTACATCCGTCTCAGCTTTCGTTTTCGCCTTCAATATTCTGGATACAGTATGATCTAGTAATTCTTGCATACTGACTTTACTATAGTTCTCCTGTACTTCCAAATTTTTAGGATAACATTCTTTTTTAGCACTAAGAACTTGATGGTATGAGGGGAAAATATCACATCCAATTTCTTTGGCACTATATCTTAATATTTGATACTGTTGTTTTGATAAACAAGCATCAATAATAAGGCTTAGTGCTTTTTCTCGACTAAACATTTTCGACGTTTGTTCATCCTTATTTATTTTTTTTGCAGCTGATGCAATAAGTTCTGCCGAATTACTATCACATAGCTGCTGTACTTTAATCCTTTTAGCACGATTTTGGCAAAGTTCAAAGGTTTTAGAAGGCCGACCACGTTTGACTTCATGGGAACACGTAGGTTTTTCATACTCTGAAAAATCTTCACCAAAACAGTACATATTTTCCAACCAAACTTCATTTTGTTCAACAAATCTGTCTTTCATACGTTTTGCATTGACCCACTTAGTTTTCAGTTTTGGTAAAAATTGTTTACTTAAAAATGTTTTAAATTTATCTAACGCAATAATTGACAAATTTTTATTATTTGTTGAAATAATATCACAAACTACATTAATGTCCTTATCACAATCTAATAAAAGATCAGAAATTTCATAATAAGATATCTGAAGATTATCCATTTTTAATAATTTTTATTTCTATTTTTCACTTCTAAGACAATAATCGAATTAGCTTTATTCATCTAAACACAACTAATAAACAAAACACCTGTCAACTTCATTTCAAAATCAAAAAGCTAACTACAAAAACAATGCAACAAACAGTCACAGCTGATGCGAAAAAAAATGGGAAGAAATGCAAATTTGTAAACCTCATGATCATGATAGACAACTGTTTTACTATTTTTTTCATATTTTATGTTTACGCAAATGTCAATTCAGTGCATTTTGTTTTGTTTTCTTTTTGTACCACCATTGCATTGTTGCTACAAAAGAT
Source organism: Hydrotaea diabolus (assembly GCA_963513945.1). Classification (NCBI taxonomy): domain Eukaryota; kingdom Metazoa; phylum Arthropoda; class Insecta; order Diptera; family Muscidae; genus Hydrotaea; species Hydrotaea diabolus. The sequence goes on from OY740717.1 coordinate 185,884,231, forward strand.
GACCGAAAGTCAATTTTCAAAAATGCTTCTGCCTGACTTATAGTGTCATGGTAAACATGTGTGTTGTTGTTGCCTTTTGTAATCGCAACTGTTGCCTTTTGTGTGTTTTTTTACAACAAAAAAACGAAGCAACAAAGCAAGCAAGCAAACAAAAAAAACAAAAACAAACAATGATGCACAATAACGCGTTTATGAAGGCAATTTTTCCTTACTTTTTTTAGTTTTTTATACCGGAATTGCTTAGGGGCAAAAACGGGCAGCTGAATTTTTTATGAATCGTTAGGTGAGATTACAAGCTTTAATTTGATATAAGTCTCGAGCTAGAGCACGTTGGAGATCAAAAGATGCAATCGATAGAAGTTTGAGAAAATAAATATTTTTGCACAATTTATAGTAGTAAATACAAAAAAAAAATTGAGCTTCGAAATTTTTTTTTCTTTTTGAATATACATTTCTTATAACATCTAATTTCAGAAAAAAATAATTCTAGTTTCATTACAAGAGTATATCTGAAGCAAGAAGTGATAGAAGGTAGCACATATAATACGATAATTTCAAATGCATTCATTTTGGTCAACTTTGAATGCCTCTGGACAAAAAAGTAATAAAGATATCGACCTAAAATTTTTGGTTCATGCTAGTAAGATTGTTTTCTACAAACTATGAAAAAATTAGGTAGATCTGAGTACATGAAAAAAATGAATTAATGCCGCTCTTGAACCAGTGTGCGTCGTCTGTCCACGGTTGCGGCGATGGTGGTGTTCAAGTGTTATTTGACATAAAATCAAACAATGACACAGCTGAACTAAATTGGGTCATGCTACTGTTGTTATTATTTACTTTGTTGTTTTCTTCTTCTTTTCTTAAGTAAGATACTCGGTACTTGGTCGGTATTGCAAAAAAGGCGAAAAAATAAATAAAGAAACGGAGGGAAAAGTTTCACTTTTAACTGGGGGTTTTTGTCGTCCGAAACGGCGCACATGAGGCCGTTTTGAAAACGCCATAAAAAGTAACCACGCCAACTGCCGAGGGTAATGCAACGTTCGTTTTGTTCGATGCATGTTTTCAGTGAAAATGCATAATTGGTGTGGGGAAATACTGTACACACACAGTACAACATTTTTGGAACGTTGCAAAAATAAGTTAAACACAAATTATATTTTCGAAAACCTATTTGCAGATAAGGTGCAAGTGTTTTGAAATTGGTCGCACAAAATTCGATGCGTCACTTTGTTTTTTGACATTTGAAATTGTACAGTTTTTAGCACTAGTGCATTCATGGTACATTCGATATAACGATGCATAGCCCAACAACAATCAAACAGTTCGCTAAACTGTCAAAGTCAATTGTCAAAAATACATTTTTGTGAATGCTTGACGATTATTGTGAATTCTTGATAGAGAAATTTAGCATTAAAAAACTTCAAGCATTGCCTTTGTCAAATTTTAAACTTGACAGTTTAAATTTCTACGAGAAATAATTGTAAATCAGCTGATAGCATAACTCTACCAAATTATTATAAATTTTGCCCAATGTTGCCAGATTAGCATAATGCAACCTAATTTAATTAGCTAACTATTTTGGTAAGCCGAAACGAAAAAGTTTTTTGTTTTTTGGTCTCAGTTTAAATTGTTCTATTTCCTATTTCCTCCAATTGTATTTTCCTCCAATTGTTTTCTTCCCGCCAATCGTACTCGTAATAATCCCGGATCTTTTCGAATCCTTAATGAGTATGATTTATACTCAATTCATCAGTAATTATTCACAAATCGGTAAAGAAAACGAAAACGCACTCTGAAGACAGCCTTCATATACCCGATGATCTCCAGATACAATCAACGCCGTCATCGTCATCATCAGCGTCGCTTCATCATGGCTAAACACAAAAGCGTGCTTGCAATCAAAATTAAAGTAGAATTTCAAAATTTATGAAGCGAAACACCCTCCTTCCATCAATACAGCCGAATGCCAGCCAGCAGTCATGACTGAGCTGAAGTGTGTTCGTCGAAATGATGAAGATGCCACATAAAGATGACTAAATAAAAAAATAAATACAAAAAAAGACCAGCGAAAAAGTGAAAAACATCACTCATCAATACGGACGAGCGTTTTTTTTTTATTATTATTATGCAATGAATAGCGTCACCACCATTAACAGTCCGTAGTTGGTGGAGCTGTTGGGCGAACAAATGAGCTGGTACGCATGCATAGGCATGTTTATGATGCAGCTGATGATGGGGATATTTCGCCTTTTTCCAGGCATTTAAGCATTTGCACGGGTTTTTTGCGAACAATCTACGAGTGCACCCTGAGACTGGCAACTGCCAGAGTAGAGGAGTTGTTAACAAAACATTTAAACCATTTTTTACGCGATTTTCGAATTTCAATGAATGCAAGCCCGATGCAAATGATTGACATTATGTAAATTTGACAAGTGGAGAGTAAAATTGGTCACGTCATAAATTGTTGGCTGTTTAACTGCTGGAGAAAATGAAAGTTTATTGTAGGTACGGAATGTAGGTATGTAAGTACTCACGACAATAAATGTATAATATTCTTGGGTTTAAGACAAAATATTTAAAAAAAAAACTATAATTTTGTTTATAACATACAGTTTGTCAGACAATTCTTTAGAAAAAAATATTTGTTTGAAATTTTTCACTTAAATTGTTAATAATAATAAAGTGTGCAGTCTTTACATCCAATTTCTTGCATTATACGGGGGTTACTATATATATTTCTGGCCTAGGCAACACTTAGTATTGCCTGTCGTCATCTGACATTTCCATTGGAAAGTTTGATATTTTTTAGCATAAACGTACTTAAAACGTTTTGATGTACGACCATCATTTGTCTTGTTTACAGTGACTTGAAAAGATCAATTTGGCAAAAAAATGGAATTAACTCGTGAACATTTTCACAACTTTCGACGTGGATTATCAACTTGAATCTCTGTATGGCGATGAAGCACCATCCAAACACACTGTAAAAAACTGGTTTAATGAATTCAATCGTGGCCGACGTTCGCTCAATGAAGAAGGTCGCCCAAAAACGACCGTTGTGCTAGAGAACATTGATGCTGTGAGTGAACTGATAGTGCAAGATCGTCATGCGACATACCGTGAGATAGAGGCATCCTTGGGCATTTCTACCACCAGCATACATTCGATATTGCATGAACACCTGGCCGTAAAAAAGGTTTGTTCTCGTTGGATCCCGCACAACTTGACAATCGCTCAAAAAACGGCTCGTGTCGATTGGTGCAAAATTTTTTTTGAAAAATTACAATCGCGGTGCTTTAAAGGACGTTTATAAGATCGTCACAGGTGACGAATCATGGATCTATGCATATGAGCCCGAAACAAAACAGCAATCGACCATGTGTGGTTCTTCGAAGACGGGCCATATCCGCGGAAGAAGCATTTACAAGCAAATGCTCGCCTGTTTCATCGGCAAAACTGGTCATGTGACGACTGTTCCGCTTGAGCAACGTAGGAGATCAATTTTGAGTGGTACACCACAGTTTGTTTGTCTGAAGTCTTCGGAGACATTCGAAAAACGAATAAGAGAAGACGAATCTTTGTGCACCATGACAATGCGAGCTCTCACACATCGGTTTAAACCAGCGGCTTTTTGAACGACCAAAACGTCGAATTGATAAGTCAACCGACGTACAGCCTTCACTTGGCACCCAATGACTTCTTTTTATTCCCGCACATCAAGCAAAAATGCGTGGACAACGATTTTCTTGGTCAGAAGATGCTGCTGAAGCGTTCAAAAACCATGTTTCGGAGGTGTCTCAATCGGAGTGGAAAAAGTGCTTCGACAATTCGTTTAAGGGCATGCAAAAGTGTATAAATCATGCTGGAGAATACTTTGAAAAACAATATAACCATTTTTGATAAATATAGAAATATATAGGAACCCTCGTACATTTGTTTAATCGTTTTAAGTTATGAATTTTTGTAAAAATTATATGTCTTTGTTAAATTAGTAAAAACATTGAAGCAATGAGCATTATGGCCAATTTTTATGCTGTCAAAAAAATATTTAGAAAATGTTTTGAATTTGCGAGAAAATTTGAAAAACCCTAGTAGGCGATGCAATTAATGTCAAAAACGTAATTATCAATTACGCTTAGTAGCCCAGTAAACCAAATTTGCCGACAATGTCTAATATCGGACAATTATGAACAATATCTGAACTCTATCGAGAATTCTTACCGAAATCATTACGTATTCTGTTCGATTTGTCTGAGGATTTTTTTTTCAGAGAAGTAGTTTAGAATTTTTATCAATCCTCTCATATGTTTTTTGTTACGAACTCGGTAAGAAATCGAAACATTTTGCCGATTGTCGTACAGAATTCTGACCGAATTCTGAATGTTTGGTTTACTGGGATACCACTTAACATTCAAAGTGAAAATATCATTTAGAAATGACAATAGAAAAACGAGTGATAATATTATTTAATTGGTTTATTTCAACTTCCACAAAGGAAAACCAGCCAACGGTGGCAACGGTATACAACATAATATACCGCGCAAAAAAGGAAGGTAGGCTTAAACTGAAGCAGTCACCAGGGAGACTAAAAAAGTTTACAAGAAGAGATGAACGTAAAATAATAAAAACTATTGACGATAATCCTTACGCAGCATAATATCTTTAGCTCTCGACATAAAAAATGACTGCGGAGTTGAGGTCTCACATGAAACTGTTCGAAAAGTACTCATCAAAAACAAATATTCATCACGTGTAGCTAGAAAAAACATCTACTATAGCACGAGGAAACCATAAACTGCATTGGAAACAAAGAACATTATACCCAATGTTATATTTGGAAAATTATAAGTAATGGTATGGGGCTTTTTATCGAGCAAAAGAGTTGGAAATATCAAAATTTTAAATGAAATGATGACGAAGAATATGTACCTGGACTTTTTAAAGAACGATTTAGTTTCCAGCGTTGCCAGGTTTGGATTTGTCTACCCAGCTAATAACCAAAGGTATAAATATAAACTATACCAAGTCAACGATCCGAAACATACATTATGTTTATGCCAGTCTTGGCTCCTGTATAATTGTTCAAAAGTTATAGATACGACCGCCCAAATTCCCGACTTAAACCCTAAAAATTTATGGATGCTCCTGAAAAAAATGTTGCTAGAAAAAACAAGAATCAATTAATTAAATATATGTGACGCGCAAAATAGAAAGGGACCTAAGAGTAAAAACCAGTTTTGTTCAGGAGAGCCATTTTAAAGATTTAAATACGTTTATCTTTGGTGTAGAATCGTCGACTTCACTTTCATAAAACGCGCATATCTCTGTGAGGGAACACTTTTAGGGCATGGGATCGGTCTCATTCGATGCTCAGATGTTGTCCACACCAAAAAAAAGTGAAAATTGATTTTTTACCCTTAGGTTTCTTTCTCTATGAGCTGTCACATATAGAGGACGAGTGGGAAAAACTTCCACAAGAATACGATATCAAAAAATTAATTGGATCTATAAAAAATAAGACTGCGATCTCTAATTGTTGCTAACGGGAAGCACACTAAATATGGACCACTATATAGTTTATAAATGAACCAAAAGCATTTTGTAATAAATTCTTATATAGGGTGATCCATCTAGAGGTATTTTTTTAGAACAAAAAAATATAAAAATTTAAATCAGTGTGGAATCTTTATTGGAAATTTAAAAGGACATTTTTTAGCATTTATTTTTTGAAAGCAATTTCTTTCAAATCTTGGCAACTGTATTATGGAAATGAGCGTTCGGTGAGCAACGGGAAGATCCGCTGTTTTTGATCAAAATTTTGTTTAGTGATGAGGCCCATTTCTGGCTCAACGGCAAAGTCAATAAACAAAATTGCCGCATTTGGGCTGAAAAGCAACAAGAAGATGTTCAAGACGTGCTACTTGTATTATACCCAGAGAAAACCACGGTTTGGTGCGGTTCATAAGCTGGTGGAATCTTCGGTGCATATTTTTTCAAAAAATGATGATGGCCGGAACGTAACCGTGAATGGTGCTAGCTATCGCGCCATGATATCGATCTTTATGCTACCTGAAATTGAAGCCCGTAATCTTGACGACACTTGGTTTCAACAGGACGGTGCCACTTGCCATACAGCTGCTCAAACAAAGGATCTATTGAGAGGTCATTTCGAATAGCAGCTAATTTCACGTATTGTACAGGTGAGTTGGCCTCCTAGATCGAGTGATATCACACCTTTAGACATTTTTCTTTGGGGGGGGGGGGGGGGGTACGTAAAGTCCAAAGTCTATGCTGACAAACCTGCTACGATTCAGGTTTTGGAAGTCAACATTTCGCGTGTCATTAAAGCCATACCGGTCAAAATGCTCGAACGAGTCATCCAAAATTGGACCCTCAAAATGGAAACCCTGAGGCGTAGTTGCGGCCAACATTTGGAGGAAATTATATTAAAAAAATAAATGTCCTTTCAAATTACCAATAAATATTACACACTTGATTTGATTTTTTTTATTTTTTTTTGTTCTGAAAAAATACCTCTAGATGGATCAACTTATACGAGTATATGTTTTTAACTTTTCATATTGTGGAACCTTTTAAATTTTTAGAAAACTTTAATTTTGCCCATATCCGCAATAAGCGCCATTTGCCATTGTAATTTGCCATTTCCAATCGAACACGCCTATTACAACCACAATTTTAAAAATATAATATTATTTGTCTTTCACTTTTCTTATTGTGGAACCTTTTTAATTTTTAGAAATTGTTTAGATTTTCCACAATAACCGCCATTTGCTATTGTTATTTTCCATTTCCAATCGAACACGCCAATTATAACGTCAATTTTTTAAAATATATGTGTGTTTTCACTTTTCATATTGTGGAACCTTTACTAGTTTTGAAAAAAAAATATTTTCCCATTTCCACATAAACCGCCGTTTGCCATTTCCAATCGAACACGCCTATTATAACGCCAATTTTAAAAATATATATATGTTTTTCACTTTTCATATTGTGGAACCTTTTTAATTTTGAAAAAAATCAATAATGTCCTCATTTCCACATTTACCGCCGTTTGCTATTTCGAACATCTGGCCACACTTGTAGCACGTGTCAACACAATTTGACATATGATCGACAGCTGCCAGCTGCTTCGCAAAAATGGCTGAAAAGAGGCCATAAAGAGGATATTTAAGATTTCAGTGAAGTGCTAATATCAAGTTTTTTAAATATTTGTTAAACTATTAATTAATTCGAGTTAGTTATTGAAGAATACGTGTGTTTATTAAACATAAATTCCATTAAATAAGAAGAGCGGGTGATTTCTCTGCGGTGTGTGGGCGAAATGCTTTTGTTTATGTTTGTTTGCTTGGGACACACTAGTAAACAAAATGTACGGATATGTGTTGCAAACAAAAAGGAAAACACGAAAGCAAAAACTTTATAACTTTTGGATTTGGTAAGTCTTTTTACAATTTTTCATATTCCTTGTTCAGATTGGAATTTTAAGAACTCTTGTGCCTCCATGGCTATGATAGCTGTTAAATGAAATATCTTTGAAGTGCATAGTTTTTCCTGTAAAGGAATAAACATTTTACGTCTCACTGAGGCTGTCGCAAAAACTGCTAGCCCTTTGAGAATAATCCGAAATTTGTGAAAATCCCTAAGTGGAAGGGGTAAATGGGCTAAAGTGTAGTTTATGAGGCGGGAAGTTAAATAACAATATGCCGTCGTCTTAAAAACAGCTGAAGTGTTTAGGAAACATAAAAAAGGGCACTCGGGTATAGAGGGCCTCCGGGGCCTTGGAAATGATGCCGCCCACTTAAATACATGGGTGCTGCAATAGGGGGCACCAAACACAGACGTTAATTATAGGAATTATATACGAATTGCAGGCATCTAAAATGAATGTGAGACAATTCCAATGTAAAATTGCGTGGAGCCGACCACGTTTTGAATTGCGTGGTGCTAACACTTTCTGAATTTAAAGAAAATTTACATTTTTTGTTTTTATACGATTTAAAGAAATTAACAGTGATAAATAGCAGAATCCCCAAATTAAGCCTGGCAACATCTGAAAGGTAAGCCCGGCCGAAGGCCGGCAAAGCACGCGAAAGCTTCAATTATGTATTAATCTCACTTTCTAAAGTCAGGACAGTTAAAAATATTTTCATATTTTTTTATTAAAACAAGCCAGAAAGAATCTAAATATTTTCTTAAAAAGCTAAAAAAAAGCTTAAAGCCAAATGCGAAATAAAAAAGCCGTTGAGAGCAATGTGTTGCAGCAATTTGTACACAAAATACTTGGCAACACAGCTACACACGACGGAACACAATTCCCATATACTATGTGCAGAAGATCCAAAATCATCCTTGGAGCAACTTGAACGTGTGAGTGATGGTGCTAAAAGGTGACAGTTAGGTTTCCAACTCTATTGTCTCCCTAGATCACCGTCGAAATTTGGTCTGCTTGTCTCTGTTCTATCGTTACTTTCATAGTGTGTTACTTTCATAGTATGTGCTCCACGGACATCCGTTGTCATATTTCTGACCTGAGGATGTTCTGCAGGAGTACGCTTCTTGCCACTTGTTATCGTTTGTCCGGTTGACCGCAATATACACTTTAGATAGAATTCGATTTTCTCCCGTGCAGTCCGTATGTGGAAACGACCCTTTAAGAGCCGACGGTTTTTGAGAGTTGTGTACGTATAAAACTTCACACGCATTGAAAGGCTATATCTCGCGTACTAATACCGATATATATTTCTGACCTAGGCAACACTAAGTATTGCTTGGCGCCATCTGACATTTCCATTGGAAAGTTTGACTTTTTTTTAGCATAAACGCACGTTTTGACGTGCGGCCATCATTCGTGTTGTTTACAGTGACTTGAAAAAATCAATTTGGCAAAAAATGGAATTAACTCGTGAAGATTTTCATGCGATCATTTTTCACAACTTTCGACGTGGATTATCGCGACAAGAGTGCATCGATGAACTTAAATCTTTGTATGGCGATAAAGCATCATCCTATAGCTCTGTGAAAAACTGGTTTAATGAATTCAATCGTGGCCGACGCTCGCTTAAAGGCGAAGGTCGTGAAAGTCGTCCAACAATGGCCGTTGTGCCAAAAAACATTAATGCCGTGCGTGAGCTGATAATGCAAGATCGTCATGTGGCATACCTTGAGATAGAGGAATCCATGGGCATTTCTTCCACCAGCAAACATTCGATACTGCATGAACACCTGGCCTTAAAAAATTTTGTTCTCGTTAGATCTAGCACTGTGAAAAGCTGGTTCAATGAATTCAATCGTGGCCGACGCTCGCTTAAAGGCGAAGGTCGTGAAAGTCGTCCAACAATGGTCGTTGTGCCAAAAAAACATTAATGCCGCGCGTGAACTGATAATGCAAGATCGTCATGTGACATACCGTGAGATAGAGGCATCCTTGGGCATTTCTTCCACCAGCATACATTCGATATTGCATGAACACCTGGCCGTAAACAAAGTTTGTTCTCGTTGGATCCCGCACAATTTGACAATCGCTCAAAAAAAAGGGCTCGTGTCGATTGGACCAAAGAAATTTGGAAAAATACGATCGCGGTGCTTTAAAAGACGTTTATAATATCGCCACAGGTGTCGAATAATGGATATGTGCGAATTAGCCCGATACAAAGCAGCAATCGACCGTGTGGGTCTTCGAAGACGAGTCAAATACAACGAAAGTTGTTCGTGGAAGAAACACTTCGAAGCAACTGGTCGCCTGTTTCTTCGGCAAAACTGGTCATGTGGCGATTGTAGGACGGTAAATTTTGAATGTCACACCACAATTTGTTTGCCTGGAGTCTTCAGAGAAATTCGAAAAACGAACAAGATGAATTTCATATCAAAACCTATAAAAAAGGTACATTTTGAACCCGACCATCTCAGATTTTAATGAAATTTTGCATACAGCTAGATTTTAGGTATAGAAACACAACCTTATTTTTAGAAATTGCATTTTTGAAAATATGTGGGCGTGGCAAGGTATTGAAATATTTGAAAAATTACGGTAATGGGTACTTTTAAGCTGCGATTACTATGGAATGACTCAACCGATTTGAATGATCTTGGTGCCATTAGAAAGGTATTTAAGTCAGCTTTCGAAAACATACACTGTAAAAATTTTATATTACACTGAAAAAAATTGTTTGCCAAAAATAAAAGTTTAAACTTGGAAAACACTTTAAAGATCAAGTTTTTTTTTCCAAAAAAAAATTTTTTTAGATAGGTCTATTAATTATATATAACATATCTAAAAACTAAAATGGGGTTTTTTTTTATTTTTTTTTTAAAAAATTTTTAAGTAAATACATCTCTTGTTAACTTCCTTATATTTTGATATCTTTGTGTGACAATAAAGAATAAAGTTTTAGTTTTAACACTTTCACGTTTAACTCTTTTGAAATGTAGTATTCAACTGAAATTATTCATTTTCTGTGACATTATTCTGACATTATTCTCTTTCTGTGATAGTGCACACACTCTGAGTCAAATTTCAGTTGAATACTAGATTTCAGAAGAGTTAAACGTGAAAGTGTTAAAACAGGTGAACAAGCATAAAAATAAATATGGAATCAATTAACATGTGATGGTATAGGTGGGACATTAAAAAGAGGCGCTCGGATGTATAGCATAGCAAATAAAAACCAAATTCAAACGGCGAAAGACCTTTATCATTGGGCTTCACACACTTTTAAGACCTCCATAGAAGTTGCTTATGCAGACGCTGACGACTACAACAAAACAAAAGAAGAGCTATTTTCAAGGTATAAAAATGCTAAAACTATTACAGGAACTCAAAGCTTCCATTCTTTTATACCTTTAGATGAAACTTCACTTAATGTTAGCAAATATTCTGAAAGTCAACAGTATTTCTTGCGCAAAATTTTATATTAAATATAAAAAAAATATATAAAAAAAAATTTATCAAGGTTAAGTCCATATTTTTGGGGGTGTCTGAAAAATTTGATAATACGATTCTTGTTCTTATCTATTAGAATTACCAAAAAATTCTGTATAACTTCCAAAGTATAGCTACTTTATTCTTTTTTGTCACACAAAGATATCAAAATATAAGGAAGTTAACAAGAGATATTTTTACTTAAAAATTTTTTAAAAAAAAAATAAAAAAACCCCATTTTAGTTTTTAGATATGTTATATATAATTAATAGACCTATCTAAAAAAATTTTTTTTTGGAAAAAAAAACTTGATCTTTAAAGTGTTTTCCAAGTTTAAACTTTTATTTTTGGCAAAAAAAATTTTTCAGTGTAATATAAAATTTTTACAGTGTATGTTTTCGAAAGGTGACTTATATAGCTTTCTAATGGCACCAAGATCATTCAAATCGGTTGAGTCATTCCATAGTAATCGCAGCATAAAAGTACCCATTACCGTCATTTTTCAAATATTTCGATACCTTGCCACGCCCACATATTTTCAAAACTGCAATTTCTAAAAATGAGGTTGTGTTTCTATGCCTAAAATCTAGCTGTATGCAAAATTTCATTAAAAACTGAGAGGGTCGGGTTCAATGCATATCGGTTTTGATATGAAATTCATCACAAGAGAAGACAATTCATTGTGCACACTGACAATGCGAGCTCTCACACATCGGCTCAAACAAGCCCTTTTTGACCGGCCAAAACGTCGAATTTATGGGTTATCCGCCGTACAGCCCTGATTTCGCACCCAATGAGTTCTTTTTATTCCCGCACATCAAGAAAAAAATGCGTGGTCAACGATTTTCGTCGCAAGAAGATGCTGAAGGTGTCTCAATCGGAGAGGAGAAAGTGCTTCGACAATTGGTTTGAGCGTATAAATCATGCTGGAGAATACTTTGAAAACCAATAAAACCATTTTTGATGATAAATATTCGCATTTTCATTATTAGGCCAGAAATATATATAGCAGCCCTCGTATATGTTTCCATATAAGCAAATGCACCTCATACTTTAAACTTCAAATAGCTAATAATTAAAAGTTAGTTGGTGGGATTTATAAGATGATCCTTTATCGTTAACATATACATGCATGCTATATACGAGGGCTACCGCAAAAGTAACTGGCCTAACATAAATAGAATTGTTTTTTTGGAATAATTATTATTAATTTTTCAACATTATCTCGTTCCAACACAATACACTTCATCAAACGTTTTTCAAGTTTTTTAATTCCATCCGAAAAATAAAATTTTTCAAGACCTTCAAAATATGCCTCAGTTTCAGCAATAACCTCGCTATTGGACGAAAATTTTTTGCCACCGAAAATTTTTTTTTAAATTTGGAAACAAATAATCAGAAGGTGCTAAATCTGGACTATATGGTGGATGCGGAGCAATTTCAAATCGTAATTCGGCCAGCTTTTGTTGAGTTAAAAATGCAGTGTGTGAAGGAGCATATTGTTGATGAAAAAGAACAATTTTTTTCTTAATGCGGTTGTTTTATCTTGATTTCTTCACTCAACTGATCCAATAATGCACAATAATATTCACTATTTATAGTTTTTCCTTTCTCAAGATAATCAATAAATATTGTACCCCTTACATCCCAAAATACTGTGGCCATTACTTTTCCTGCTGACTTGACAGTTTTCGCCTTCTTGGGACCACTCCACTAATAAAAGCTCCTCGGAGTTGGTCCAACGGACGATTTTTTGGGGCAAAGGCAACAAACGCGGCACCTTTTTCGCGGTTAGCTTTTTCATGTGTAGTTCATCGTGTAAAATACTCCAAACTTGTTTTTCGTGTATTTTAACAATATCAGCAAGTTCTCTGAGCTTTATTCGTCTATCTTTAGTCACTTCATTAAATATTTTTTTAATGTTTTCAATAGTAGTAGCAGTTTTCGGTCTTCTAGAGCGTTGTTCATCTTCCGTACTTGAACGACCCATTTTAAATTGTTGAACACAGAATTTCACGGTGGGGTACGATGGTGCATTATCACCATGAACAGAATCCAATTCATCTTTGATTAATTGTGGCGTATAACCTTTCATATAAAAGTGTTTAATTACCGCGCGAAACTCTTTATTTTCCATTTTTCAAAAATTATAAAACTTGTTTACTTCAATCACCTGTAGCAAAGAAAATAATCATTAAATATTTCGGAAATTTTGACAGATGGCTTATAAAAGATTGCTTTTAAAAAACAAAAAAAAAGTTGCTAGTAAAACAGAAAATGTGCCAGGCCAGTTAGTTTTGCGGTCGCCCTCGTAATCACTCTAAATATTTTAACATTTAAAATATTTTGATTTCTGAACTAGTTGAAGTAGATGCCCTGTTAATACATTTAAATTGGCCCGGTCTACAATTACAAAATTGTACTTTACAAAGTTACGAGTATTGTAATAAACGCTTGCATGTCTTGTCTTTTTGTTTGAAATCACCTGCCGGTACCTGTCATGAGAACTCACTCTATCCAACATTCAAGTGGGCGAATTGAACTGGGCTGAGATTGGAGAATTAGTGCCACTTTATTTTGCTTCTATAATTATACAATTAACCGTGAACCAACAAACAGACACATCATGATGATACATAAAAAAACAATAGGTATGCCCGGACATACTTACAATGACAGAATACTGGCTACATCTTGAGTGATATTCAATTCATGTCAAGTCAGGCCGTGCAGTAAAGGGTTTGGTCGCCATAAAAATTTATTATTTTTGTTTGTTTTTTGGTTAGTAAATTGCATATTTGAGTTGGGCAGACTTCCTAAACGTATATTTACAATGTATCAATACAGTATTAAAACAGAGTTGATACATTGTGTAGTTACTTTTTAAATACTTTGCATAATGCATTGTATCATTCATATCAACTAATAAGAAGAAATGCTTACTTATCTTCCTGCATCGCCATTGTGTTATGTGTTGCATTTGATTTTCATCTACTTATATTTGGATGTCTTTGTTGCTTTTCCTTAAGTATTAACTACAACAGTGTTGCAAAACGGAACAAAACACATTGTCAAATGGTTGCATTTACGAACACCCTGCAATACCACAAAACATCATGCGTTTAGAAAGTCAGCTTTGTATTCAGATTAGAAACCAAAAACATTTATCCATAGCGCCAAGTATAATATTTATAAACCAATAAATTATAACTATTTCTCCAAGGAACCTAAAAGGATAGATTACAAATAACTTTATGATGCAATTAACTAACTGAAATACAAACAAAAAGATAACTCTGCCTTCTTAAAGAAAATTTAATTTAAAACAAAATTTTATTTTCAAAAAGGACAAAAAAGTTTCTTTTTGCTTTAATTTTTGACGACTTTTATTCAAATGATATTAGTCATCTTTTAATACAGGGTGTCCGTCGGGAAGGTATAGTACTTTGCTTGTTTAAATTTTTGAATAAAATAGAATGCATCTAATATTGATAAATCTTTATTTTTTTATTTTTGTTGGCATTTATTTATTTAATGTTGGCAATAATCTATGGAATACAATATCAGATAAATGTCCGCCTCTGTTAGCCTCACAAGTTGGAGCCCTTTTGAGCACATTTTCATTACATTCATCACGGCGTTGAATTGAGGTTGATGGATTGTTTTAAAAACTTCAATGAGCAGCAGTAATGTTTTCAGCCGATCTTGCAGTACTTTGTGGTCCGTGCTTGGGCTTATCAGCTACAGACCCACTTTCTTCGAAATCATTAACTACACGATAAATAGCGCGTTTTGCTGGCACGCTGTTTCTCCCAAACATTTCACGTAACTTTCTCATCGTCACAGTAATCGATGATTGATTTTGATAAAAAGTTTTAACGATTAAAACTCGTTGGTTTATCGAATATTTTTCCATCATAAATTTGCCACGTCTCTACTTCACGACTGCCAAATATGAACTGTCAAGACTAATGTTTACCAAAATGGCGGCAAAACAAAGTGTATACCTTCCCGGCGGACACCCAGTAGAATATTTTTATTCAAAAACTACCATTTTCATCCGTATTTACTTAATTCATTTAAAAGAGATTTCAAAAAGACATAATAAAATAAGAGATTTAGATATTTCGTCTTGGCCGACGCCTAAAATTAAGTTTGCAACGTTTTTGTAGAACAAAAAAATACTCTAATCTCTTTAAAGAGTCACTTTGTTTAATTTTTTCAAAAAAAGGACACGCCATACTTGGAGATCGCATGTTCAAACGTTCTACGAAAATAATCTGTATTCGATTTCACATCAGTTATTTCATTACGAAAATTTCCTAACATAAAGGAATGTGTAAAATTTTTTAAATTTTTCAGACGACGTTAAAAATTTTAATTTTTTTTTTTAATTTTTTGACCAAAAGGAATATCGTAATCATGCCTCCGCCACCATACTCGCCAGATTTAGCAATCTGTAACTATTTTCTGTTCCCAAAATTGAAGAGACCCATGAAAGAACGACGTTTTGCGACGATCGAGGAGATAAAAATCGAGTCGCTGAGAGAGCTTAAGGCCATACCAAAAATGGCATATCAGGACTGCTTTGAGGATTGGAAAAGCGAGGGAGTATACTTTCAAGAAAACAAAATAAAAATTAACGAATAACTAAATATTTTTGATGAGCATTAAATGTCATCTTTTCTATTACACAGACCTCGTATATTCACTTGGCCACTACAGTCGAAACTGCATAAGTGGGAATCCTCTATAAGTGGGACAGTTTTGGCGGTCCCGGTCCCCCACACTTCTAACAGAAAATAAAAAAAACACTCTTATGCAAGAGTTTGAAACTCTTTAAAATAAGTGGAGAATTTTACTCGTTTACCTCTATGAGTGAAATTTCCCTTTTCAAGCTGTACCTCCAAAAGAATGATTTTTGTCTCTTTTCTCATTTCTCTCTTTATTTTGCTTTTTAGAGGTGGAAACTCAACATTGCGGTTGCCAAATTTATATGGAAAATTGAGAGGCAAAACCGCACTGAATCAGGGATGATAAAGTTGATACTTTTGTACTTTTTTTGATACTTTTTAACTTGTAAAAGTACCTGCAACTCATTTGATACCATTTTCAGTATACGAAAAAGTATATTTTGCGCAAAATGGCAAAAATTCTATCACTTTGGGCCCTTAATTTAGTTTGTATGTTATATGTGACATTTTTTACGATATTGAATACGAGGGCTGCTATATATATATTTCTAGCCTAATAATGAAAATGCGAATATTTATCATCAAAAATGGTTTTATTGTTTTTCAAAGTATTCTTCAGCATGATTTTTACATTTTTGCATGCGCTCAAACTAATTGTTGAAGCACTTTTTCATCTCCGATTGAGACACCTCCAAAACATGGGTTTTGAACGCTTCAACAGCATCTTCTGGCGACGAAAATCGTTGACCACGCACTTTTTTCTTGATGTGCGGGAATAAAAAGAAGTCATTGGGCGCCAAGTCAGAGCTGCACGGCGGATGATCCATCAATTTGAAGTTTTGGTCGGTCAAAAAGGCGCTGGTTTAAGCCGATGTGTGAGAGCTCGCATTGTCATGGTGCACAATGATTCGTCTTCTCTTGTTGGTTTTTCGAATTTCTCCGAAGACTTTAGGCAAACAAATTGTGGTGGACCACTCAGAATTGACCGTCCTACGTTGCTCAAGCGGAACAGTCGCCACATGAACAGTTTTGCCGAAGAAACAGGCGACCATTTGCTTCGATGTGCTACATCCACGAACAACTTCCGTTTGATTTGGCTTGTCTTGGAAGACCCACACAGTCGATTTCTGTTTTGTTTCGGGCTCATACGCATAGATCCATGATTCGTCACCTGTGACAATCTTATAAACGTCTTTTGAAGCACCGCGATGGTATTTTTTCAAAATTTCTTTGCACCAATCGACACGAGCCCTTTTTTTGAGCGATTGTCAAATTGTGCGGGATCCAACGAGAACAAACCTTTTTAACGGCCAGGTGTGTATGCAATATCGAATGTATGCTGATGGAAGAAATGCCCAAGGATGCCTCTATCTCACGGTATGTCACATGGTGATCTTGCATTATCAGTTCACGCACGGCATGAACATTGATCTGGCACAACGGCCGCTTTTGGACGACCTTCACGGCCACGATTGAATTCATGATACCAGTTTTCCACAGTGCTATAGGATGGTGCTTTATCACCATACAAAGATTTAAGTTCATCGATGCACTCTTGTCGTGATGATCCACGCCGATAGTTGTTAAAAATGATCGCACGAAAATGTTCACGAGTTAATTCCATTTTTTTGTCAAATTGATTTTTTCAAGTCACTGTAAACAACACAAATTATGGTCGTACGTCAAAACGTTCTGCTAAAAAATGTCAAAACGTTTATGCTAAAAAATGTCAAACTTTCCAATGGAAATGTCTGAGGGCGCCAGGCACTTTGTGTTGCCTAGGCCAGAAATATATATGGCAACCCTCGTATGTATTTTTGTATCTTGGCAATAGTAGCACTGCGGTTATAGTTTAGCAATTTTTTTTTGGGTAGTTTTGAAGACCAAAAAATACTGATACATCAATGCATTGAAATCAAATTGACAGATTTTATCTTAAATCTAAAAAAACATTTTGACTATTTTCCCATTTAAGTTTTTGTTTTGGTTTTATAAGTACGAGGGCGGTTCGCAAACTTCTGCCGAGCAAAAAAAGCGCAGTATAAACAGAAAAAAGTTAAGTGTTTTGGAAACTTCCATCTCTGCTATGAACACATGTTACATTTTGTTTCGATCTGGCAACTCCTTCATATAGAAACAGGTATTCACAAAAGACACATTCGCGATTTTTTTACAATGGAAAAATTAGAAATGCGTGGTGTCATTAAATATTTACATAAAAAAGGTTTATCGGGACAAGAAATTCATAATGATATGGTGAATGTGTTAGACGAAAGTGCTCCTTCATATGCAACAGTAAAAAATTGGGTTGCTGAATTTAAACGTGGTCGTACAAGCATTGAAGATGAACCACGTAGTGGACGTCCAAAAACAGCAACAACAACAGAAATTGTAGCCAAAGTGCATGATATGGTATTAAATGATCGTCGAATAAAAGTGCGTGAAATAGCTAATATCATGGGCATCTCAAATGATCGAGTCCATTTAATTTTGCATGAAGAACTACAGATGAAAAAGCTTTCTGCAAGATGGGTGCCGGACTTGTTAACGGTCGACCAAAAACGCATAAGAATGAACATTTCTCAAGCTTGTTTGGATCGTTTTCAGCGAAATAAAATGAATTTTAAGCGTCGTTTCATAGCTGTTGATGAGACATGGATCCACCACTATACTCCAGAGACAAAAGAACAATCCAAACAATGGACTGAAGCTGGAGGAAGTGCCCCAAAGAAGGCAAAAACAATTCAATCGGCTGGTAAGGTTATGGCAACGGTTTTTTGGGACTTCAAAGGTATTTTATTGATTGACTATCTGCAAAAGGGTAAAACAATAAATTCAGAGTACTATTGCAAACTTTTAGATCAATTAAATGTACAAATTCGAGAAAAACGTCCTGGCTTACAACACAAAAAATAATTTTTCATCAAGACAACGCACCAGCGCACAAGAGTGTTTTAACAATGGCTAAAATCAACGAATTAAAGTACGAGTTGCTTGACCACCCACCTTATTCTCCTGATTCAGCTCCCATTGACTTTTACCCGTTCCCAAATCTAAAAAAAATCCTTGCTGGCAAGCGTTTTACCTCAAATGAAGATGCAATTACAGTTGTAAACCACAATTTTGAAGACCTTGAGGAAAACTATTTGAATCAAGGGATAGAATCGCTAGATAAGCGTTGGACTAAGTGTATTGAAGTTTCAGGAGATTATATTGAAAAATAAAAATATTTTTGAAAAACTAACTATTCTCTTTCATTGATAGGCTAAGAACTTTCCGAACCGCCCTCGTATATAGGTGCAGGTCAATCAAATTTTATGAATTCTTTTACTTTTTATGTTTATAAAAGCATATTCTTCTGTTTGTAAGCCTTTTAATCGAACCATAGCATCTGAAATTAATGCCAATAAATAGAATTTAAGAATTTATCTCACACAAATTGCCTTAAAAAAAAGTACGATTTACATCTAGTAGGATACAAATCAAACTTTCTGGATAAGTGGATAACTGTATTAGTAGGAGACCTCTTTAAGTGGCAATATACATGCGGCCCTAGCTTCCATTTATCCAGGTTCGACTGTATTCAAACAAAATTGTAGTCTTGTGACCTAAAGTGTTACTAATACGAGCTTTCGGTCTTTATCATTCGGCTCCATCTCTCGATGGGAACATTTCCATTGCATTCATTGTCTGTTTAATTTCTTTGGACGTTTATTTTTTTTTGTTTCTTCTTTTCAAAACAATTGAATGACATAAAATGTCAATTGTCATTGTTAAATTAACATGAATATTCTGAAAATCAAATGAAAAATACAAAAATGTTAACTGAAAAATACGAGTACTTGAAAGCAGATACTCACGCACACACACACACACTCAAGCGGATTTTCAAGTTCAAAGTATTTAAAAGTAATTTGTAATTGAAACACGTGAGAATTTTTCCACACACAAAACGGAACGAACGTTTCAGCCATTAAGGCTGTTGTTGAACGTAGTACAATAAAATTCATTAATTTCTATACTACACACCAGCTTACATTGCGGACCCAGAAGATCTATTATTCAATGTTTGAGAAGTTATTTCTAAAATTGGAAAAGCTTTGTTTAAACTAATGGTTATGCAATTTCGTTGAACTGCTACGAGTCTATAAATTAAATGGAGTTCGACTTTGCTACCTTCTATTGCTAGAAACAAATTTTATTAACCGTCACGTAAAGTGTAGTAGCACGTGTGGTTCTACACGCTTTTTTAAATTTCATTACAGACAGAGTTTTTCTACACTTAGCTTTAAGCTTAATGAAACCATTTAAATTGTATACCCTGTACTTAAAAACAGTCAAAATATTTTCCTTCTTTTGTTACAAATTTAAAAAAAAAAAAAATATGGACCGATGAATCCTCCAGTACATAAACCGCAACAAACCGTGGTTTTCGGGGTGTCTTTCCATGATTAAATTGCAAAAAATACTGAAAAGAAAATAAAGTTTAACACAACTCAAGCGTAATCTGCGAAAAAAAACCCGAAACAACTCAAACGTAATCTGTGAAAATAAACCCTACTAAAAAACACCTCTAGATTGATCACCCTTATATATCTATCCACAGAGAATAGATTCGTTGTCCTAACCCAATTCGCATGCCACTCGAATGGTTGCGATATTGTGAAATAGCCAAGTTTTTCATCAATCCAACTGTATGAAACATGATGCACTTAAATGTTCAGTAACTCACACACTGAAAACAGATTCGTTGCCATAACCGATTTGTTTGCCTACTGAATGATTTAGTTTGCGTGCAGTCCAAACATTCCATCAGCACAACTCAATATTAGTTTGTGCGCTAGACTTTTAAGGAACGTCAAACGTAAAATAAATTTTCTTAAAGAAGGTTTAACTTCACTAAAGGGTCAAATAAGTGATGCCAAAAAAAGGTGGAGCGCAATAATTTGCTTGTTTGGGAATAAAATAAAAAAATTATAAACCTTAGACAAATTTATTTTATATTTTAATTATATTGAAAAGAAAGGGAATTTTTAAATTACATGGTTTTAACTAGTGTATCTGGCAAATGTCCACCTTCGCTATCCACACACTGCTGCATATGTTTTCTGAAGTTTTCATCAACTCTAACAAGCATGTCGACTGGTATTCGGCCAACTTCAGGCTCAATATTGTTAATTAGGTCTTCCAAGGTGTTGGGACGGTTGCTATACACCTTCGACTTCAGGTAAGCCCAAAGGAAAAAAATCGCATGGGGTTAAGTGTGGCGAGCGTGCCGGCCAGTCCACATCATCCCTCAAAGAGATAAGTCGTCCAGAAAATATTTGCCTCAAACAATTCATGGTAACCCTCGCTGTGTGTGCAGTGGCACCATCCTGTTGGAACCATGTATCCGCTAATCGCATTGCCCCATTTAATATTATTTCCTTCAAATGTTGGCAACTGTATTATGGAAATGAGCATTTGGTGAGAAACGGGACGATCCGCTGTTTTCGACCAAAATTTTGTTCAGTGTTAAGGTCTATTTCTGGCTCAACGGCAACGTCAATTAACAAAGTTTCCGCATTTGGGCTAAAGAGCAACCAAAAGAGGTTCAAGAGGTGCCATTACACCCAGAGAAAAACACGGTTTGATGCGGTGGGAAATTATCGGTCCATATTTTTTTCAAAAATAATGATGACTGGACCGTAACTCACTCGCTATCGCGCCATTATATCGGCTACCGGAAATTCAAGTCTGTAACCTTGACGACATTTGGTCACAACAAGACGGCGCTACATGACATACACCCAACTAAACAATCAATTTTGAATCTCGCGTTGTGGGCCTGTGGCGGGGCCTCAAAGATTGTGCGATTTAACACCGCTGGCTTTTATTTTGTGGGGTTGTGTGAATTCGCTTGTCTACGCAAATAAGCCCGACAAGATTGACGCCTTAGAAGAAAATATTCGAGGCGTTATTGCTGGCATAGGGCCTTAAATGCTACACAATTTTTTCGAAATTTGGTCCAGCCACGGCGGTCACTTGCCCGAAATTATTTTTAAAATGCAATGGCATAAAGATAAGATATGTTTATAATAGAGCAAAATTCGTGGCCATTACATTAAATAATTCTTCTTTAAAACTACACGTCTTAAAATAATATCCTTAAGACATTAAACATACATTGTGTCTCAGAGTTATAAAAAATATGGACTATCGGATGGAGGTATGCCACCGAAGCCATGGCGAACATTTTGCCGATATTCTCTTTTACTCATAAATGCCATAGGGGGTTCTATCATAATAATCATAATAATACAAATATAAGGATAATTCTCTAAAAACTTTTTATTTAATTTACAATTAACATTGTGCGTTTTGGTTGGACCACCCTTCACAATTACTTAGTAGGAACATAAATACGAGTACTGTTACACACGTTTTATGCTGTAAAATAAAAAGTACTGAATGTTTTTGGTCCAAATATTTTTAAATATTTTTATTGATGTATATTGTATCCAAAAATAATCTACTTATTCGAAATGTCCGCCTTTTGCCTTTACACACGCCTTGAGTCGCACTGGCCAATCGTCAATAGCTGCACGAACCTCTTACATTGGAAAATTGGCCACAGCTCGAACCATAGCAGTCTTAAGAGATCCAATGTTGGGGTATCTTTTGTGACAAACCTTGTCCTCTAAAACCGTCCACAATTTGTAATCCAATGGGTTCAAATCTGGACTGCCTGAGGGCCATTCTTCAGAGGAAATGAACGCTGACAAATTGTTTCGCAGCCAGGCCTGGAACGTTTTAGCCTTATGGGCGGGCGCAGAATCCTGCTGGAAAGTCCATGGCTGGTTTTGGAACAGGGAATTGTTAAGAGCCTTCACAAAACGCTTCAAAAACGGTTTCTTGGTAAACTTTGGCCGATGTTTTGACTCCTTGTTCGAAGAAATGCAGGTCGGTGACCCCATCGTAAAAGACACCTCACCAAACCATGATTGAAGCTGGGTGATGTCCCTTTTTCATCCTTGGGATCCGTTCAGATGCTTCCTTAGATGACCGCGTATACACTCTATCATTTAGCTTGTTAAATTTTTCCTGAACGGTAAACATTTTTCATCGGTGAACAAAATTTTTCTGTGGAAGTTAGCGTGCTTCACCAAAAGACGTTTGCATTTTTCAATCCTATTTTTTTTTAAAACTGCAGTCAATAAATGTCCGGTACGTCGTTTGAAAGTCCCATGAAAGACTCATGGACTTTTGCGTGTTATTTATCTCATGGGCCAAGATTTTCTGCTTTCGGAGCGAATTTCTGTGAATTCTTGATTTAAAGGCTTTGATGACATGCGGTGTTCGAACAGAGCGTGGGCGGCCCGACCGGTGGCGGTCTTTTACATCTCCAGTCTCCTCAAACAGTTTTATGCATCGGTAGACGAACATGCGGCTAATCCCTAGTGGCCGGAGCGTTTTGAAAGTATCGCTTTTTTCATTTCACACTTGAAAAGCGCTATTACAGCGATACGGTTCTCATCTTATCTTAAATCCCGTTACAGACTAACGCTATTGAGGTTAGCTTTTAAAACCCATATGACACTAACGGGGTATGTTCAGTTCTACTATTGAAATGGGTGTGTTCAATGTTGTAACAGTATTTATGACACTACTAAGTACTTTACTTCTTAATTAAAAAAATTCTGTTCTTAAGCAAAAGGATAAAACCGAATGTTCTGTTAATACCGGTTTTTTGTTTAAAAAAAACTTTAGACCCAAATACGAGGGTTGCTATTTATATTATTTGCGGTCCTGACAATACTAGTGTTCCCAGATGCAAACTGAAACTTCCATTGGAAACTTTGACATTTTTTTTAGCAAAACTTCACTCTGAACGTTTTGGCATTTGAAGGCGAATTGTTTTGTTTACAGCGTGTTGAAAAATTCATCTCTGTCAAAAAATGGAATTATTCCGTGAACATTTTCGTGCGATGATTTTTTACGACTTTCGGCGTCGGTTATCGAGACAAGAGTGTTTATTTAAATACTTGTTTCGAGTTTTGGCGATGAAAAACCACTCTTAATCGCTGGTACCAAGAGTTCCGTCTCGGACGCCGTTCGCTCCAGGATGAATTTCGCGAGGACGTCAAACTTGGGTCACTTTGCCAGAAACCATCGCTGCTGTGCGTGAACTGATTAAGCAAGATCGACATGTGACATACCGTGAGATTGAGTTATCCTTGGGCATTAGTATGACAAGCACCAATAAGATATTACATGTGAAAAAAAATTGTTCTCGTTGGATCCCACATAATTTGACGAATCCTCAAAAAAAAGACTCGTATGGCAAAGAGATGTTGAAAAAGTATAACTGCGGTAGCTCAAAGGTAGTGTTTAACATTGTCACAGGTAACGAATCATGGATCTATGCATATGAACCCGAAACAAAACAGCACTCGACCGTATTGGTCTTTCGAGACGAGCCAAATCCAACAAAAGTTGTTCGTGGAAAAAGTACATCGAAGCAAATGATTGCGTTTTTTCGGTAAAACCGGTCATGTTGCCACAGTGTCTTAAGTGGAACGTAGGAAGGTCAATTCTGTTCGAAAACAGTGTGCGAATAAATGATAAAGGTAATAAGAGAAGGCGGATCATTTGCATCACGACAATGCGAGCTCTCACGCATCAGCTGAAACGATGAGCTATTTGACCACTCAAGATGTCGAATTGATGGGCCATCCACCGTACAGCCCTGATTTGGCACCCAATGACTTCGTCTTATTCCATAGCATCAAGAAAAAATGTGTGTTCAACGATTTTCATCGCCCGAAGCAGCTGTTGATGCGTTCAAAAATCATGTTTTGGAGGTGTCTCAATTGGAATGGAAAAAGGACCTCGAAAATTGGTTTGTGCTCATGCCAAAGTGTATTGATCTTAAAGGAGAATATTTTGAAAAACAATAAAATCATTTCCAATGATTAATTATTGTGTTTTTATTGCCGGACCCAAAATATAAATAGCAAACCTCGTATCGCTTGTAAAACCATGGGATTAAAAACAGGACTAGAGATAAGCCAATCGCGGCATTTAACAGCCGATTTAAGAAAATTATGTTTTATCAAATTGACTACTCTTCGAATATTATGCAAGCTGCTAGAACTACTTTAGAACATCGCTCAAGTGTTTTTTTTAAACCGGGAACACAACCAAAAACTAACCGAGCTTTTTTTTTAAAAAAAAAATAAACGACGACAACTGCAGTTGATGTTGTTTGGTTTTCTATAGAAGTTCAGTTGGAGAAGCAAATCAGGAAGTTATAAATTTATCGATGCTTGAATGAACGACGAAGCGACTGCTTGAATAGTTCACTTAAAGTATTCTGCTGCACACCATTAAGTGATGCCACCAGCGCCATCTCAACCGCCACCACCAACACTGCCATCGTCATCATCAGCAAAGCCGCCAGAGCCATCACCAGCGCTGCTGTCGCAGTAGTCCAGTCATTGTTGGCTGGCTGGCTGACTGGCTCTGTGACTGGTGTGTTAGGGTAGGGAGCTTGAATGGTTTTTTTTTTATAGTTTAACGCTAATTTAGAATTCTTTTAGCCGTACGGAACGTACACATATTTTATGAGACCAAGACCGCTGTCGACTCTGATACTGAGTCTGAGTCTGAGACAGTGAAATATACGAAATGCAAAAATAGCAATAATACCTTCAAGGTGACCAAGATGTACTCGTAATTCTATTTAATATTTTTTTCATTTTAGCTCAAATAATCATAAGTATTTATGGAAAATACACTTTAAAGTATTGTGTGGTCTTGCTGTTTTGCTATTTTCCATAACGCTTCGTTAGAATCGTTAGAATTTCTGAAGCATAATGACTTTAGCCCAGTCGGTCCGGTCGTGGCTGCTCATTAGCCAGTCAGTGGGGTTATGACGAGGGGTATTACCATCACTCACTTAACCACTAGCCCTGAACGTGGAGATGTACTCGTACGTAATAGTCTTTGTTCTGCGTTGTTGTCTTGCTGTTGGTTAATTTCAATTGCATTTTCATTCGAGCGTCCACATGAGCAGTCTCAGTTGATTACCTTAACTTTAGCTTGTTTTTCTTTCCGCCTTTCAGTGGCTGCTTAGAAATGTACTCCAATGCGAAATGTTTACGAAAACCTTTGAAATTGAAAACTTGGATGGCGCCTTCGGGTTGGCTGCAGCCAGCCTTTATTGTCGAATTGTTTAAAAAATAAAAAATTGGAATGCGTAACTAGAATTTCATTTGTTTGATTTGAAATTCAAGTGGCGGGAAACATTTGAGGTTTTACTTTTTTTGTCGCTTCAAATTCTCAATCGAATTGCAGTCTACATAGATAAGCCATTGGCATGGTTCGCTTGCTGCCACTGGCACTATTCACCTGGCATATTTGGCGCATTAGTCATGCTACTCGTATAGTACGTCAGACATTGCGAATTTGGTTAGGTGAGAGACAAGCCTTTTGCTGGATGTCATATTACACAGCGGTGTAATTAGAACAAAAGAAGTCTTAAATTTACAAAGAATTCTTAAAAAAGGTACTGTTTTTAAGGCATATCCCAGCGAAAGATTTGATTTGCCAGTTCGACTTTCCTCAACGTTCCATTAGTGATAAACCGAGGAACTTCTTTTGAATCAGTGAGCTGTGCACGATATGATTCCTATATCGGGTGATCAATCTAGAATTGTTTTTTCAAAATAAAATAAAATACAGGATGGAGCGCGGTAATTTGCTTTTTTGCACTGCAGGCTGTGGCGGCACTGTTGATCGAAGAGAGTGGAGAGTGTGCGTGGCTTATAGTGGCCGACGGAAGATTTGTATTCGTCTGCCTTTCAGTTGCCACCATGCATTGGACACGTGAGGGGAGGTCATTTTGAGTTGAAGCGTATTTTTCAAATGCGCACTCGATCATTTGTAGTGCAGCGTGCTTTTTGTTTACGATTCGCTGTTGCCCCACGCGGACGTGTTCCAGGACGGCAATCAATTGTAAATTGGGTAACTTCATTGAGAACAGCAGGGAATGTGTCATGTGTACGAAGGGGACCTGAGAGAAGGATTACAACACGACAAAACATCGAGAGTGTTAGAGCATCAGTACTGCAATCTCCGAAACGCTATGCTCGGAAGCAATCACTTGCTCTTGGCATATTCAGATGTTCTCTACACCGGATTCTTCATGATAAACTGAATTCTCACCCGTATAATATGTGCAGGTCCAACAATTGTCAGCACGGGACTATTTGACACGGCGAAGGTCCAGCGATATAAGAGAGATCCTTTAGATCATCGAAACTATCAGGCAGGCCTGAACAACATTCATGCCGATGAAGTCGCAGCAGCAGTATCCAGCTACCGTGTGAATGTAGTGCTAGGGGAGCATCCCCGGATATTTCACCTGAGGAGAAGGTGCTACCTCGGCAGACGCGCGTGGTTCTGGCGCAGCTGAGATCTGGATGGTGCAGCCGCCTCAATTCTTAATGGGCACGAATTGATGCTAACGTTCCGGACATCTGTCCCGCCTGCCATCAGGGACCACATGATGTGCTGCACCTCTTCAGTTGTCCGGCCAAGCCCACTCAGCTGAACCCCAGGACGCATCCAGTTCAAATGGCGCGTTTCCTCCACCTGTATATCGAAGCAGATCCCCCATAGACGAACAAGACTTCAAAATAAATATATTGTTGTTACAACAACAACAACATGGCGGATTTCTTGTGAAGACATTCTTGCAACTATACCCCGTGACGCAATTGTGTTCTTTTCTGATGAGGCACGTTTTCACCTCAGTGGGTGTGTAAAAAACCAAAATATGCGGTACTGGAGTGAAACAAACCCCAGAGAACTTCAGCAGAGTCCTCGGCATTCGGGCCGCGAATGTAGAGGACTCTGCTGATGCCTACTCGGATGCCTACTCGGCAATGATGCCGAGTAGGCATCATTGGCCCTTACTTTTTCCAGGATAACCGTCTTGCCGTAACTATGAACTCCGAACGGTACTTAACCGTGATACAGGACTTTGTTCAGCCGGCTCTTGAGGCAATGCAATTAGAAGATACATGGCTCCAACAGGATGGTGACCCTGCGCACACAACGAGATTCAAATGCTTCCTGGACGGCTTATCTCTTTGAGGGGTGCTGTGAACTGGCCGGCACGCTCACCACACTTAGCCTCATGAGATTATTTCCTTTGGGGTTACCTGAAGTCAAAGGAGTATATCAACCGTCCCAATACCTTGTAAGACCTAATTAACAATATTGAGGCTAAAATTGACAGAATACCATTCGACATCCTTGTTGGAGTTCATGAAAACTTCAGAAAACGTAGGCAGCAGTGTGTGGATAGCGAAGGTGGACATTTGCCAGATACACTAGTTAAAACCATGTAATTTAAAAATTCCCTTTCTTTTCAATATAATTAAAATATAAAACAAATTTTTCTTCGGTTCATAATTTTTTTTATTTCATTCCCAAATAAGCAAATAGCTGAGCTCCACCCTGTATAAGAATTTAAGTCAAGAATGGAATCTTTATTGTTCATTTGAATGGACATTTTATGGCATTTATTTTTTGAATATAATTTCTTTCAAATTTTGGCCGCAACTACGCCTCAGGGTGTCCATTCTGAGGGTCTAATTTTGGATGACTCGTTCGTATATATGTATATGTATGTATGTATAGATGTAACCCCAAAGAAAAATGTCTAAAGGTGTGATATGACGCGATCTAGGCGGCCAACTCATCGGTTCAAAACGTGAAAGTAGCTGCTTCTTGAAATTACCTCGAATTGTTTAAGCAGCTTTATGACAAGTGAGACCGTCCTGTTAAAACCGAATGTCGTCAAGATTACAGGCTTCAATTTCAAAATTACAGGCGAGCACCATTCACGGTTACGTTCCGGCCATCATCTTTTTTGAAAAAATATGCACCGATGATTCCACCAGCTTATAAACCGCACCAAACCGTGGTTTTCTCTGGGTATAATGGCACCTCGTGAACCTCTTCTTGTTGCTCTTCAGCCCAAATGCGGCAATTTAGTTTATTGACTTTGCCGTTGAGCTAGAAATGGGCCTCATCACTGAACAAAATTTTGGTCGAAAACAGCAGATCCTCCCGTTTCTCACCGAACGCTCATTTCCATAATACAGTGCCAACATTTGAAGGTAATTATTTTCAAAAAATAAATGCCATATAATGCCTTTTTAAATTACCAATAAAGATTCCACACTTAATTTGAATTTTAATGTTTTTTTTGTTTTGAAAAAATTCCTCTAGATGGATCACCTTATATAATCTGAAAAAAAATATTTATAAACGAAAAAGTTATTAAATTTTGAAACCCCATTGAACAGGGATTAAATATTGAATAGGGATTAAACCGGCTCAAGACCTCTTGCTTCTATACAATTTAAATAGAAGACAAGTTTTTAACAAAATGGCAAAGTGACATTGATGGTAACTTTTGGCCCACCCTGTACAAACTACGTTTTAATAGCACTTTTTGAAGTATTTTTCCGAAATCAGAGTCCCTTAACGTTCTTTCGCGCCAGCCATGTTTGCCCATAGGAAATGACTCACTTTCAAATCACCGGCAGCTGTTGCTACTCCTCACACCGTCCTCCGTCCTGCCAAGCGCACTAGGGTCTTTTGATATGCTTCCGAATGTGGTTGGCGTTGGTTGTTTTGTTGTTGCATATTACTCATTGAACGAACAAGTGTATTCATGATCGCATTTAAATAAATTGATTTGAATTGTGATTTCTTGTAATTTTCCATGTTCCATGCTGTTGTTTTTTAAATTTTGTTTTTTGTTTTTTTGTTTTTCGAATACGACACAACCAACACATGTTCGCTCGCCAATTATACTCGTAAAGAAAGGGTTTCTCGTTTCGGGGTTTCGAGTTTTTCAATGTTGCCGGTTTTACATGTGGTGGAATCAATGTTACGATCATGGCCACAGATGTTGTGGCGGCGGCGTCATCGTAGCCTCCACCGGTTGCCGCTCGGCATTCGCCAGCCGTTCCAAGTACACAGAGAGTTTGTGATATGCAATACGTACGTCGGTCGGTACGTTCGAGAGTATCTAATCTTTGTAGTCATCATTAGCCGGCCACATTCTGGTAATGACTCTGTGCTCGGCGTGTTGTCTGTCGCCGTTGACGTTGTCGTTTCTGCCGTTTGATTGCATTCGATTCGATTCGAATCGATTTTCAGTTTGTTTCATTGGCATGCAGATCAGGTTTGAGGTTACAACCCTGATTGGTCATGTTGTCGTTTATTCGCTGGAGATTGTAGGTGTTTCGTGAGAAAAATCTAACACAACGTTGACGGCTTAGAGTGGAGTGGATCAATGATAAACCTAGACGCGGCTCGTTGTGACCAACAAACGAAACCTGAACACTTGTTCGTTCATACCTTTGCTGATTATGAATGAATGGTGGCGGTGAGTCAGCGATGAGGTTGACATGATCATATAAATAGGTGGCGGAAATACATTGCGGGATATTGTGATTTGGGAGTACTGGATTTGTTGTTGTATACTCGTATAGTTTGTTTCTAAAGAACTGTTCGTCTACACGCGGGGTTGCCATACTTCCTCCTTTCGGAGGGCATGTCCTCCTCTTTGACCACTGCCCTCCCGTCATACCTCCTTTTTTAAAAACGTGGGATTTGTCGTCTTTTAGCTACCAAAATTCCTTATAATATTATTCTCAATTCTTTACACCATTATAATACTGA
Organism: Hydrotaea diabolus; assembly: GCA_963513945.1. NCBI lineage: Eukaryota > Metazoa > Arthropoda > Insecta > Diptera > Muscidae > Hydrotaea > Hydrotaea diabolus. The sequence continues at coordinate 185,914,615 of OY740717.1, forward strand.
AAAAAGTTTTTTGTTCGCATCTTCAGCTATCGAAAATAGAAATTTTTTCTAAGAAGCGTTGTTGCAAGCTCATATAAAACTTGAACTATCCCTAACAATCAATACAAATGTGGAAATGTTAAAAAATCATTTTCCAGTATTATAATGTTGAAAAATATTTTTTTTTTGACATTTTAACTATTCGGTTTAGTTTCTTTCACTTCTTATTTCTCTAAACAAATCCTAATCCAATACTTACTTATATGTGACAGCGCATAGAGAAAGGGACCTAAGGGTAAAAAAATCAATTTTCATTTTTTTTTCTTTTTTTGATGTGGACAACATCTGAGCATCGAATAAGACCGATCCCATGCCCCAAAAGTGCTCCCTCCCAGAGATTTGCGCGTTTTATGAAAGTGAAGTTGACGATACTAAGCGCAAATAGAAAGGGACCTAATCTTTAAAATGACTCTCCTGAACAAAACTGGTTTTTAACCTTAGGCTCCTTTCTATTTTGCGCGTCACATATATGGATTGCAAAAGTAGCGAAAAAAACTTTTTTAATCGTTGCCACTTCTGTACCGTGCGAGAGATTATTTTCTCAGGCAGTAGTTGTTGATACCCAAATTCGGAGCGAAATTTCTCTAAAAATATTTAAATATGATTGTGTCTTTTAATTGAATTGATGCGGACAAGTGGTATCATGTATAGCATTATCAGATTAAATAAAACATTTTTTCTAATTAAATAAAACCTTTTTCTAATTAAATGAAACCTTTTGACAAGAAAATAATTTTTTTTTAAATGAAATGAAACTTTTCTCAAAAGGTCTGAAATTTTTTTCAAATTACGATGATCCTCAAAATCCTAAAAATTATTATGAACCTCAAAACAATAATATGATTCAAATACAACTATACTATGGTCCGCACAACCATACTATGATCCTAACAGCAATAGCATGATTCAAATACAACCATATTATTATCCTTACAATTAAACTATGATCCTTACAATCATACTATGATGCTCACAACAACAATTTGATTCACACTTAATCATACTATGATCCCCACAGCCATAGTATGATTCACACTCAACCATACTATGATCTCCACAATCATACTATGATGCACACAATCATACTATGATGCACACAATCATAGTATGTTTACACACAACCATAGTGTTATCATCGCAACCATAATATGATTCCCACGCAACCATGGTATGATCCCTACAACCTATGATCCCCAAAACTATTTATTTGAATTGGGTTAACTTGTCAACAATAGATTTGAATTATGAAAATTATAAAATTCTAAATAAATAGTATTGATTTATTTAACAGTAGAATGAAAACGTAAGCGCTTTTATTAAAATTATTTCAGTTAAACAAAGTCAAAGCAGTTTGTTTGAATAGTTTTAATTTCCATATAAAAAGTACTATTATTGCATTAGATCTGTAACAATGACATTGTTCTAAAACAATTTCAAATGAAGACAAATTACAATCATACAGAATGATTGCCGAAATTATATTATTGGTGACATAAAACCCAAAAAACATTACACTATGTAACAAAATTTTGTTTAAGTGATTTTTTTTGCTGTTTCTCATTTGTTATGTCTCTAAACTGAAGAAAAACTTTAACTGATGTCTGGCTAATCGTTTTTTAAGAAATGACATCGAATTTTCAAATTTTTAAATAGTGCCTTTATTTTTCATGGTACAGATAGATAAGAGTGTGCATAAAAGATTGTTAAACAGCTTAATTTTAATGAAGGTATGCTTTAATATGATAATAAAACGAAAAATACACTTGAATCCTTAAATTTAGGATGCTCTTAATAATACTGTTTAAAAATGGTTTGTTTTCTACCTTACCTCTTGTAGATTTGGTCATGTTCTCTGATTAAATTCCAGATATAGTCGCCAAGCATCCGTTCATTGTACTGCCCTTGGTATCGCTTTTCAAAGGCTTGAATGTCCTGGTGAAAACGTTCACCATGTTCTTCTGAGTATGCGCCAGAATTTGACTTGAACACTTCTAGGTGTGAGTGAAGAACATGCAACTTCAGAGACATTCTGCATCCCATGTTATGGTAGTTCTCGGTAAGATGCTGCACCACTTCCTTGTAATTATCAAAATAAGATACCATCACTTAGTTGAGAATTAAACCAAAACTTGTTAATCGATTTTATTGAAATGTGGCTAGTTTTATTTGTAACATATTTATGTTTATAACTAAAGATCAAAAAAGAGCATTTGTGACTTTTTTAATTTTTTATGAATTTTAAGACAAAATTTTTTTTCCAATTTTGCATGAAAAAAAAAAAAAATTGGAAAAAGTTTCTGAATATTTCCAAAACTATTCACTTTATCAAAAAACAGTGTAAGAGTAACTTGGAGGTAATGTAGCTGCGGATTCTCGGAGTTTTTACTTAATCAAAACTGTTCTTGAGTTATGCTAAAATGTGTGGTGCAACCTCCATCATTTTTAAAATAGCGGTTTATATACTAAAAAACGTTTAGGTAGAGGAAAGAACACTCATTATATTATATTTATGACCTAATTCATTAGATAAAAGCAAAAAATTCACTTAAACAAACAAAAAGATTTTTTTTGTTACGTAGTGTTATTTATGTCGCACCAACCATATTTATATTGTTGCTACAAACAGATTTTAATTTGGCAATAATACTGTTTTTACATTTCAACAATATTAATATTGCAGCAATCATACTATCGTCAATATTAAATTGAACAAATAATACTATGGTTGCGATGAACATACTTTTATTGCGTACAACATATTATTATTGCCATAGCCATATAGTAACCATATTTTTTCTTTGTATGTATACTTAGTATGGACATAAATAAAATAAAAAGTACTCAATGTTTTTGGACCAAATATTTTTTTTAATACATTTATTGATGTACATTGTATCCAAAAAGAATCTACTTATTCGAAATGTCCGCCTTTTGCCTTTACACACGCCTTAAGTCGCACTGGCCAATCGTCAATAGCTGCACGAACCTCGTCCATTGGACACTGCTCGAACCAAATCAGTCTTAAGAGATCCAATGTTGGGGTATCTTTTGTGACAAACCTTGCCTCTAAAACCGTCCACAATTTGTACTCGTAATCCAATGGACTGCCTGAGGGCCATTCATCAGAGGAAATGAACGCGCGCAAATCGCTTCGAAGCCAGGCCTGGGACGATTTAGCCTTATGGGCCGGCGCAGAATCCTGCTGGAAAGTACATGACTGGTTTTGGGACAGGGAATTGTTGAGAGACTTCACAACAGCTTCCAAAACGGTTTCATGGTTAACTTTGGCCGATGTTTTGACTCCTTGTTCGCAAAAATGCAGGTCAGTGGCCCCATCGTAAGAGACACCCCACCAAACTATGACTGAAGCTGGGGGATGACCCTTTTCCACCCTTGGGATCAGTTCAGATGCTTCTTTCGATGACCGCGCATATCTACATTTTGCTTGTTAAATTTTTTCTGAACGGTAAAATTTTTTTCATCTGTGAACAAGATTTTTCTGAGCAAGTTATCAGCGTGCTTCACCAAAAGACGTTTGCATTTTTCAATCCTATTTTTTTTAAAGCTGCAGTCAATAAATGTCCAGTACGTCGTTTGAAAGCCCCAAGTCCCAAGTCTATTTTAATGATTCGACTCATGGACTTTTGCGTGATATTTATCTCACGGGCCATGATTTTCTGTTTTCGGAGACGATTTCTGTGAACTCTTGATTTAACGGCTTTGATTATCTGACCACTCCATGATGAAAGTTGAAACAATTTTAAAATCCCGTTACAGGTTTACGCTATTGAGGTAAGCTTTCAAAACCCATATGATATTAACGGGGTATGTTCAGTTCTACTATTGAAATGGGTGTGTTCAATGTTGTAACAGTATTTATAGCCCTACTAAGTATAACCATAGTTTGTCTTGAAAATATTCTGATTTTATTTAAGATTCTGATTTTATTTATACTAAAATGATCAATTTACTCATTGAGTACACACAGATAAGAGATTCATTGCCACAACCGAATCTTTTTGCCATCTGAATGACTGAGGTTACATCAACTATAAAGTTTTTATTAGTACAACCGAATATTGGTTGGTGCACTGCATTTTTGCTGAATGTGTGGAGAGAATAAAGTAAGATTATTACAGAGAAAATTGGGATTATTTAAAAAATAAAAATTATACAATTTTTAGTTAATACCATTTCTTTGAGTCGGTGCTAAATATTTTTTAATATTAACTCACCACTGTTCGCCCTTACAGGATTTTTTATATTTATTTTCCTATATAAAACCACTCTACCTACGACAGAGCCAAATTCGTTAACAAAAACGAATTATTTGTTACATGTACCTCAAGTGTTCCATCAGTATAACCAAGTTTTAGTTAGTGCTCTGTAATTATCAGTTATTGGAACTGTAGTAACAAGTATCCGAACCTTTTAAAGAGAGTTTTTGGGTATAAAAATTCAAACACTTGTTCAACGAAAAAAAATAAAAATTTTAGTCAGAGGCTAAAACCTGTTTGCTTATGGGTGATCCATCTGGAGGTATTTTTTCAGAACAAAAAAAAAGATATAAAAATTCAAATCAAGTGTGTAATCTTTATTGGTAATTTTAAAGCACATTTTATGGCATTTATTTTTTGAATATAATTTCCTTCAAATGTTGGCCACAACTACGCCTCAGGGTTTCCATTCTGAGGGTCCAATTTTAGATGACTCGTTCGAGCATTTTGACCGGTATGGCTTTAATGACACGCGTAATGTTGGCTTCCAAAACCTGAATCGTAGCTGGTTTGTCAGCATAGATTTTGGACTTTACGTAACCCCAAAGAAAACTGTCTAATGGTGTGATATCACTCGATCTAGGCGGCCAAATCACCTGTCCAAAACGTGAAACTAGCTGCATTTCGAAATGACCTCTCACTAGATCCTTTGTTTGAGCATCTGTATGGCAAGTGGAAACGTCCTGTTGATACCAAGTGTCTTCAAGATTACGGGCTTCAATTTCAGGTAGCATAAAGATCGATATCATGGCGCGATAGTAAACACCATTCACGGCTACATTTTTAAAAAAATATGCACCGATGATTCCACCAGCTTATAAACCGCACCAAACCGTGGTTTTCTCTGGGTATAATGGCACCTCTCGAGCCTCTTCTTGTTGTTTAGCCCAAATGCGGCAATTTTGTTTATTGACTTTGCCGTTGAGCCAGAAACGGGCCTCATCACTGAACAAAATTTTGTTCGAAAGCAGCGGATCTTCCCGTTTCTCACCGAACGCTCATTTCCATAATACAGTTGGCAACACTTGAAGGTAATTATTTTCAAAAAAATTAATGCCATAAAATGTCCTTTCAAATTACCAATAAAGATTCCACACTTGATTTGATTTTTTTTTATTTATTTTGTTCTGAAAAAATACCTCTTGATGGATCACCCTTTACAATTGAAGTACTTAAAGGAAGGGTCATGACGTGGAACAAGTGGAAAAGATGGTGAATGATTTGTAATGGAAAAAATTAAGTTAATCGACGGGCTTATTAAATTCAGTAATAATTCAATTATTTTATTTTAAAAAAATACCAATTAATAACCCGGGTTTAGTTATGATGAAGTCAAAGTTATCATCACTAATAATTGGTCACAACAACAACACAACATGCAAAACTTTGGCATAGTTGTTGCAACTAAATATCTTTTTCGTGCTTCATTGGTATGACCAATCATATTTATCATCTTGTAGTATTTATAACCGAATATCCATTACTTTTAAAAATATTTAGTGATTGTAACCGAAATTCCTATGTTGCAACCAAATCATTGTAGTCCCAACCGATTTGCAACTAATTTTTCGTTGTGTGTAGAAAATTTTAAACCAAAACGACCATTTGTTAAAACATTTATACAATTTCTTTTAAAAATTAATCATTTTTTTTACTAATCACCTTTCTTTACTTTTTAAAATGCAAATTTCCGCGGAACTGGGACTAACCTTCCTTTGAAAATTTACTACAATCGCCTAAGTCTTTCATTTCCAAATCAAATCATTCAACCCCCGCAGAAAGTCCGACCTTAGTGATATTTTTTATAATAATGAACTAAGCGGGATTTGCTTGCTACGAGGGCTGCTATATATATTTCTGGCCTAATAATAAAAATGCGAATATTTATCATCAAAAATGGTTTTATTGTTTTCAAAGTATTCTCCAGCATGATTTATACACTTTTGCATGCGCTCAAACCAATTGTCGAAGCACTTCTTCCACTCCGATTGAGACACCTCCAAAACATGGTTTTTGAACGCTTCAACAGCATCTTCTGACGACGAAAATCGTTGACCACTCATTTTTTTCTTGAAGTGCGGAAATAAAAAGAAGTCATTGGGTGCCAAGTCAGGGCTGTACGGCGGATGACCTATCAATTCGACGTTTTGTCCGGTCAATAAAGCGATGTGTGAGAGCTCGCATTGTCACGGTGCACAATGATTCGTCTTCTCTTGTTCGTTTTTCGAATTTCTCCGTAGACTTCATGCAAACAAATTGTGGTGTACCACTCTGAATTGACCGTTCTACGTTGTTCTAGCAGAACAGTCGCCACATGACCAGTTTTGCCGAAGAAACAGGCGACCATTTGCTTCGAAGTGCTTCTTCCACGAACAACTTTCGTTGGATTTGGCTCGCCTTCGAAGACCCACACAGTCGATTGCTGTTTTGTTTCGGGCTCATACGCATAGATCCATGATTCGTTACCTGTGACGATCTTATCAACGTCTTTCGAAGCACTGCGATCGTAGTTTTTAAAAATGTCTTTGCACCAATCGACACTAGCCTGTTTTTTGAGCTATTGTCCAATTGTGCGGGATCTAACGAGAACAAACCTTTTTTACGGCCAGGTGTTCATGCAATATCGAATATATGTGACGCGCAAAATAAAAAGGGACCTAAGGTTAAAACCCAGTTTTGTTCAGGAGAGCCATTTTAAAGATTAGGTCCCTTTCTATTTGCGCTTAGAATCGCCGACTTCACTTTCATAAAACGCGCATATCTCTGGGAGGGAACACTTTTGGGGCATGGGATCGGTCTCATTCGATGCTCATATGTTATCCACATCAAAAAAAGAAAAAAATGAAAATTGATTTTTTACCCTTAGGTCCCTTTCTCTATGCGCTGCCACATATGCTGGTGGAAGAAATGCCCGAGGATGCCTCTATCTCACGGTATGTCACATGACGATCTTGCCTTATCAGTTCACGCACGTTATCAATGTTTTCTGGCACAATGGCCATTTTTGGACGACCTTCACGACCTTCGTCTTCGAGCGAGCGTCAGCCACGATTGAATTAATTAAACAAATTATTCACAGAGCTATAGGTTGGTGCTTCATCGCCATACAAAGATTTAAGTTCATCGATGCACTCTTGTCGTGATAATCCACGTCGAAAGTTGTGAAATGTTCACGAGTTAATTCCATTTTTTTGCCAAATTGATATTTTCAAGTTACTGTAAACAACACAAATGATGGTCGTACGTTAAAACGTGCTGAGTATGTTTGTGCTAAAAAATGTCAAACTTTCCAATGGAAATGTCAGATGGCGCCAGGCAACACTTACGAGTAGTGTTGCCTAGGTCAGACATATATATAGCAACCCCTAGTACAAAGAATTTATTTGCTGTCATCGCCAATAATTGGTGTCGAAGACAAATGTACTTCATAATTGGTTGATTTCATAACCACCAGTTCGGTTGGTATAACCGTCTTACTGGCTGTAACAATCGTTATATGTGACGCGCCAAATAGAAAGGGACCTAAGATTAAAAACCAGTTTTGTTCAGGAGAGCCATTTTAAAGATTAGGTCCCTTTCTGATTGCGCTTAGAATCGTCGACTTCACTTTCATAAAACGCGCATAACTCTGGGAGGGAACACTTTTGGGGCATAGGATCGGTGTCATTCGATGCTCAGATGTTGTCCACATCAAAAAAAAGGTGAATTGTTCATGAAATGTTTTGTTCAGGAGAGCCATTTTAAAGATTAGGTCCCTTTCTATTTGCGCTTAGAATCGTCGACTTCACTTTCATAAAACGCGCATAACTCTGGGAGGGAACACTTTTGGGGCATAGGATCGGTCTCGTTCGATGCTCAGATGTTGTCCACATCAAAAAAAGAAAAAAATGAAAATTGATTTTTTGTCCCTTAGGTCCCTTTCTCTATGCGCTGTCACATACAATTGTAGCTACCATCTTATGGTAAGTGGAACCATGTAGCCATCAGTAACATGGAATGTTGACGAACTATGTTTATCTTATTGTTTGTAAGTATCGTTGTTATTGTAGCTACCATCTTATGGTACGTCGAACCATGTTAAAAATAATACAAAGGTCAGTTTGTGATGGCAACAGAAAGTATGTTTATCCAGCCAAATAATTGAATTTGGATCGATTTCCATGTTAAAATCAATACGAAGGACAGTTTGTGACGGCAACAGAAAGTATGTTTATCCACCCGACTAATTGAATTTGGACCGATTTCCAACTGATGATTTGGCCAAATTTGAAAAATCCGTGGGCAATGAAATTTCATCACGAACCCAAATTAGTACTGATTTAAAAGATTTCACTAATAAAAGTTCTTCCTATACTAATTCAATGCCAAAACGCAATTGAAAGTATTAAATCTCCGAACCGACGAATTATGAGACGTGGTCACATGTTTCTAAACATCTCGATGGTAATTGCTGTAAAAGAATCGATTTCCTTTGGTGAGTCAGGCTGCATTTTCAGATGTTGCGGCCAACTGCAGCTAAAATCTCTTGAATCACGACGAGTAGTGACAAATAATGACTGCTGCTCATGTTTTCCAAGTATTCTAAATAAATCTTGTGATCTTCAATAACAACTAGACGGGTTTAAAATTACCCGTCCGTCCTTCCGTCTGTCCGCAGGTATGTTAACTTAAGTACAAGTAAATGAAATAGCGAGAATAATTAACAAGAATTTTGTTATTGCATTTGTTTACAACATCTTGTTTTAAGCTTATAAAACAAGAGAAATACAAAACACCACACCTCAGCCAACAACCCTTGCGATGCTCTAGCAGGAGGTGGTGGAAGGGAAGGTGTTCAAAGACGGTGTTGAGCAGGGGCGCTGGACGAATGCCCGCCAAGACAGCACGTTGAATGGCCCTTTTTGGTGAAGGCGGTCGGTCGGTTAGTTGGCCTGGTTGCACTTGTGGCTGCCCGTTCCTCGTCGGTCGCCGTCATGGTCCGTCGGTCGGTAGCATGTTGTTGTTGTTGTGTTTGGTTTTTGTTCAAATTAATTAAATTCGTGTTCAGGTTGCTGCTGTTGTCGCTGTCGTCAGCATCGTCGTTTTGAATTCTTCTCATCTTTGGTTTTTGTTTGTTGTAATTTCTTAAGTTACTGAGAATGTGTGTGTGTGTTCATTACTTTTTTTTCTTTTAAATTATATGTTATTATTGTATTGTATTTTTTCTTTAAATGCAATAATCTTGTTTAATTTTTTTATTCGTGTTTAGTCGTCTCTGTTTGGTTGGTTATCGCTGCTGCGCCTCCTGCTTTTACAGCGGCAAGAAATATTCATTTGATTTGTTTTCCGCCTCGCCCCGGGTGTGAAAACCAGTTTGTCCAACCATCAAATCCGAGCCCATCCATCGAATTCCCATTCCGCAGTGACAGCGTGGCACAGTGGTTTTACACAGCGGCCTTTGTGTAACATTGAGCGACATGGAAATCATCCTAGGGGAAAGGCGAACTTTAAAGGCTTCAAGTTAAAGAATCCAAGTCGTGATAAAAATTCCCGTCTTTGTTATAATATGAATGTCCACACGCAGAAAAAAGTATGGTTGTGGTGACAATATTTGAAGAGGATAATACTATTGTTGGGTATATGGTTGTGGCACAACAATATTATGATCCTCACAACAATAGTATGATTCTCACATAACCATACTATGATCCCCACAACCATAGTATGATTCACACTCAACCATACTATGATCCCCACAACCATAATATGATACACACTCAACCATACTATGGTCTCCACAACCATAGTATGATCCTCACAACCATAGTATGTTTCACATACAACCGTAGTATGATCCTCACAACCATGGTATGATTCTCACGCAACCATGTTATGATCCCTACAACCAACCATAGTATGATCACACACAATTATACTATGATCCTCAATATAAGTTATTAGAATTTGTTTAAGTTGTCGACAATAGATTAGATCCCCAACATTATTTATAAGAATTGGTTTAAGTTGTCAGCAATAGATTTGAATTATGAAAATTATTCAAAAATACATTAAATTCAAAATAACACGAGTGATTTATTTCACAGTAGAAAAATTAGTTGATATAAACGTAAGCGTTTTTTTTTAAAAATACTTCAGTTAAATAAAGCCAAAGCAGCTTGTTTCAAAAATTTTAATTTTGATAAAAAAAAGTCCTATTATTGCATTAGATCCGTACCAATAACATTTGTTCTTAAAAGCATATTTAAATGAAGAAAAATACGATCATGATGATTGCCATAATCATAGTATGGTTAACATAAAACGCAAAACACAATACTTTTGTCGCACCAACCATATTTATATTGTTGCTATAACCATATTTTCATTTTTAAATTTGAAAATAATAATATTGTTACATTTCAACAATATTAATATTGCAGCAATTATACTATTGTCAAAACTAAATTCAGTTAACAATGCTATGGTTGCGACGAACATGCTTTTATTGCGGAGAACATATTATTATTGCCGTGACCATGTAGTAACCATGTTTTTTCTTTGCGTGCAGGCTTCTTATATGGTCGCTAGCGGCTCTTAACCTGATGAGACTATAGATTTTCGAAATAGCCTTGTCATTCTTTCTTGCTTACGAGATATCGGAAAAATAAACCTACAATTTATCGGACTACAATTTAACAAACTGCATTCTTAAGTCACCAGTGCAATCCACATTTTCTAAAAAACGAAATATCGATTAAAATAAGAATTAAGACAAGACTGCATAGAGACTATATAAGATGAAATATAAGATGAACCGATGCAGTCAAATTTCACTGCGGTTAGTGATATGCACTTACTTAAGTTGGCTCTACAACCCGTTGTTGATCTTAGCCTGTTAAATAAATGACCTCTAAGCAGTTTGGTCTTGAGCATGCCGTCTCCAGTCTATACTCTCCGCAAATGGGCTCATAAAATTTACGAAGATATTTCTTGCAAATGCTACGCTTTCGCCAGTACCCACAAGCAGAGAAAATATATGGTCATGGCAACAATAGTATGTTCTCGGCAATAAAAGTACGGTCGTCGCCATAGTATTGTTTTTTGAATTTCGTTTGAATAGTATGATTGCAGCAATATGAATATTGTCGTTTGAATAGTATGATTGCAGCAATATGAATATTGTTTAAATGTAACAATAGTATTCTTGCCAAATTTAAAAATGAAATTAAGGTTGTAGCAACAATATAACTATGGTTGGTGCGACAAAAGTATTTTTTTCTTCGGTTTAACGTTAAAATATGATTACGGCAATCACACTAGCAAAATCATAATTTCGTTTTTAATTTGACAATGTTATTGTTACGAATCTTACGCAATAATAGTATTTTTGTACCCTCCACCATACAATAGAGGGTATATTAGTTTTGTCATTCTGTCTGTAACACCTTGAAATAATCACCGTAGACCCAGCAAAGTATATATATTCTTGATACTCGTAAAATTCTAAGACGATCTAGCCATGTTGTCCGACTGTCCGTCTGTTGAAAACAAGATAGAGCCTGCATGAAAACAGCTAGGGAGCTGAAATTTGGCACAAACATGTGTAGTTAACCTAGCATGGTATTGAAAATGGGCTATATAGCTCTACGGGAAGTTGGTGTTGGAGACCCTCAACCGACACTGCCTCATAAAAATTAGTTTTTTTATTTGGAAATACCCGTCCAGTTTCATGAGGAAAATCACTGAAATTTTGCAAATAATTATCTCTATATAGGTGCAATCATCTATGTAAAAATGGTTTAGATTGGGCCACCATTTCTTGTACCTCCCACACTAACGGTCTCATGGGCCTTGAAAAATAATATTACAATAACTCACCACACACTCGACCTATCGAGACGAAATTTTCGCCATAAAGATTAATATATTGATTAGACTTTTAAGCTAAATTTGGCTAATATCGGAAAGGCCCTACTGGTACCTCCCACACAAACGGTCTCATGGGCCTTGAAAAATAATATGACAATAACTCACTACAAACTTGACCTATCGAGATGAAATTTTCTACATAAAGATTATTTTACACTTCTGCGCCAAATTCTGTTGAGATCGGAAAAGTCTTACTGGTACCTCCCCCCCAAACGGTCTCATGGGCTTTGAGAAATAATACGTATGACGATAACTCACCAAAAGCTTGACCTATCGAAATGAAATTTTGCACATATAGATTTCTATATAGAATAGACTCTATTTGGGAATCTGGTGGGGGGTATCCAAAGTTCGGCACAGCCAAACTTAACATTTTTTACTTGTTATATGTAAATTATTTTTTTCAAAACAAACTACTTTGGATTAGTATAACTGAAATATTTTTAGTAAATGAATTTTTTCTATTGTTAAATAAAACACTCCTATTATTACAAGTTTAATGTATTTTTACTTAATTTTCTTAAGAAAAATCTCTATTGTTCAATAACAACTTAACCAAATTCTTACAAAAAATTTTAAGGATCAAAGTATGGTTGTCTTTGAGTCATACTATGGTTGTGAGTATTCTAGTATGGTTGAGTGTGAATACTAATATGGTTGTGGGGATCATAATATGGTTGAGAGTGAATAATTCCATTGTTGCGAGGACCATCATTTTGTTGTGGGGATCATTGTATGGTTGTGTGTGAATAATTCTATTGTTGGGAGGACCATACATTTGTTGTGGGGATCATAGTACGGTTGTGTGTGAACCATACTATTGTTGTGATGATCATAATATTGTTGTGCCACAACCATATAACCAAAAATAGTATGATGCTCTTCGAATATTGTTACCCTTAACCATACTTTTTTTCTTCGTGCATGTTTTGGCGCGATATGTGACCCGCAAAATAGAAAGGGACCTAAGGTTAAAAACCAGTTTTGTTCAGGAGAGCCATTTTAAAGATTAGGTCCCTTTCTATTTGCGCTTAGAATCGTCGACTTCACTTTCATAAAATGCGCATATCTCTGGGAGGGAACACTTTTGGGGCATGGGATCGGTCTCATTCGATGCTCAGATGTTGTCCACATCAAAAAAGTGAAAGTGAAAAGTTAATGAAAAGTTTTGTTCCGGAGAGCCATTTTAAAGATTAGGTCCCTTTCTATTTGCGCTTAGAATCGTCGACTTCACTTTTATGAGACCGATCCCATGCCTCAAAAGTGTTCCCTCCCAGAGATATGCGCGTTTTATATCTCTGGGAGGGAACACTTTTGAGGCATGGGATCGGTCTCATTCGATGCTCAGATGTTGTCGACATCAGAAAAAGGAAAAAAATCAAAATTGATTTTTTTACCTTTAGGTCCCTTTCCCTAGTACAGGTAGTATCAACCTGTTGTACAACGTCATTTTCGTCTTCCGATAGAGGGCGCTGTTCTTATGCTGCTTACCGAGCCCAAAGTAGCATCTTTTAGCCAGCACGATCCTTCTTTTTATCGCAGTGCTGACATCGTCCTCTTGGTTTATGACGCATCCGAGGTATACGCAATCATCTAACGGGTTTTCCAAATAGGGACATAACAATTTCGTTTCTGCATGTCAACGCAACCTCAAACATTTTTAATGATCTTTCAGTGTCAAAACGTTAGTCGAAGTCAACATTTTCATCATGGTAAAGTTCACTTACGAGCAACGTTTGGAAATTATTTAAAATTATTACCGTAAAGCTGAGTCGGTGGTCGCAACTTTAAGAGCGCTTACTTCAATTTTCGGGCTGTGCGTGCTACAGTGGATACATTTGGATCCAAATTTTCACTTTTGGTAAAGAGACGCCGTACCGCTCGAAGCGACGAAAATATCGCAGCCGTAAGTGTATCGGTTCAAAATGAGTCAAATCTGTCGATTCCACGTCGTTCTGAGGAATAAGGCATCTGTCAAACCATACTGTGGCGTATGTTGCGAGAAGATCTTGGCCTTCATCCTTTTAAGATTAAACTGGCTCACAAACTAAAGCCACTTGAGCATTTGAATCGCCGAAACTTTTCCGATTGGGATCTGGCGAAGTTTTACGAAAATCCAGAATTTCATCGAAAAATCATCTTCAGCGATGAAGCTCATTTCTGGCCGAGTGGTTTTGTCAATTAACAAAATATGCGTTATTGGACAGCAACAAGCCCACATGTGCTTCAAGAGGCACATATGCATCTGCAAAAAATTACTGTGTGGTGTGGTTTTCATGCCGGAGGTGAAATTGGGCAGTATTTTTTCGTCGATGAAAACAATCGTCATGTTACCGTCAAAGGAGAGCGCTATCGTGCCATGTTACAAAATAGCTTTTGCCCAGAATTGAAAGAACTTGACAACGCCGATACATGAGTTCATCGATGTCACTAGCCACACGTTACGCGTTACAATCGATTTATTGAAAGGCAAATTTGGTGAACGTGTTATGGTCCGGTCGAATGGCCACCTTGTTCATGCGATTTAACGCTAATGGATTTTTTTTATGAGGCCCCATCAAGTGATTGGCCTATGCCAACAAGCCAAGAACTTTAGATGAGCTCAGAGACATCATCCAACGCGAAATTGCCCACGTTCCGGTCAAAATGTGTGCGAGAGTGGCGGAAAATTGGGTCCAAAGAGTAGATCGCTGTACACGGCCTGCTGGTCGTCATATGAACGAAATCGAATTTAATTCTTAAAATGTAACATTTGCACCTGGAAAAAATTTGAATTCTATATCTTAAATATTCTGTGTTTTAATAATTTATAAAATTGTTATGTCCCTATTGGAAAATCCGTTATAAGCTTATCTATAAAATGCATTAGCCGCTCGGAGCTTATTTCAACTTAAGAGTTGTCTATTTATTTCCTTTAAGAATGCATTTGCACTCATGTAGAAACCTTTGTTACCAACTTCAAAGAATCTAGACTTTAGCTTGCAGACCCTTCTGCTAAAAAAGGCAAGAAAATATATAAAAACAAAATTATTACCAATCATTTTGACATTTCAACTTTGCATTTAAAATTTTTTGAATTTTGGTTTTCTATGGTTTTGAACCACTGTGCAGATCTTTGGCGAATGCGATTCGCTTGGTATGGCTGGATGTAAGTCGCAAGTACAAGTATTTATTAAGTACAAACACACACACACGTGCACACTAACTTAGTACAATACACACACAGTGATTTTCAATGCATTCGATAACTAATATCAAGTTCAAGGTCACATTTCAAATGCACATTTCAAAACGTGTAATCGAATGAGTGCGCGTGTGTGTGTGCGTGTGTAAGCTAATGTTGTAGCCGCTCGTGTAAGCCATACAATCGAACAAGTGCCAACCAAGTTGGGCTTGTATGCGCTACCATCAGCCACTTGCTGGTACTCGCTCGTTGCCCGTAAAGGCAGATTTACCAGATTGCAATCTTATCTTGTCTTTAGCACAAATATCGTTTATAGCAAAAAACAACAACAACGACAACAACAATCAATCGTTGCGACTCTGAAGGCTGGCAAAATTAACATTTCACGTAAATTTTAGTGCCTACAGAAAATGAAAAGTTACGTGATTGACTAAAGCACTACTAGAGATCTATTAAAAGAGTTTAAGCAGTCGGAGGATAGAAGAGATGATTTCCATAGAATTTTCTTATGGAATGACAATATGTCGACTCAAAACAGTTGGAGAGACAATAAAGAGAGAAATAAGATGTGATTTTGGACTGTTATTGTTACCTTTCGAAGCTTTTAGATCAGGATTCATTAGTAGTAAGGGCTTATTACCGTAACGGAGCCACATTTTCTTGTCAATTACAATAAATAGGACAACCTTAGGATAAAGAATACCGATATATGTTGCACGCAGAAACTCTAAGCGGTTCAAATATGGGACTGGTTGCCCGAAACATTTAACCCACAGTCTCTGAATTGGCTGGGCATTTCACTGAGTCTGAAATGCCTTCACATCGACACAAACTAAAAAGGTTTTACAATGTCTACCCGGGTTAGCTGACAAACAAACAGAATATTTTTGTCAATTGAGATCGGTATTTACCCGAGCTTCTAAAAACACCTGGCTTTACCTTGACACAGCGACTGCGTCATAAGTTAACCTCAGGAAAGAAATCTACAGATTTTAGTGAAGTGCTAAAAAATAAGTAGTTGGGACTCCAAAGGGCTTGGAATCATTCTTCAGAGACCTTGTTTCGGCACAGATTGTTTCGGCTGGTGAAATCGAGGGTCGACAAGTCGACAAAGTCTGCCTCGAGAAACAAGATTAAGAAGACCCGTTATCCAAAGTTTGGTGCAGTAAAGTGAAATTCTATTTTCAGTTATAGTTGTAAATAGCCATACTCCACACAGAGAAAAATAATTGGTAAAAATCGGTCCGAACTACAAACATTTTGTTGGACGAGAAGACTTTCTGTAGCAGTCACTTAACGTTAATATTCATGATAGAAGTTAGTTTCTTGGTCCCTGATGGCAGGCGGGACAGATGTCTGGAACGTTAGCATCAATTCGTGCCCAATACGAATTGAGTCGGCTGCACCATCGAGATCTTAGCTGCGCCAGAACCACGCGCGTCTGCCGAGGCAGTACCTTCCCCTCAGGTGAAATCTCCGCGGGATGCTTCCCTAGCACTACATTCACACGATAGCTGGATACTGCTGCTGCGACATCATCGGCGTGAATGTTGTTCAGACCTGCCTGATAGTGATGATAGTGATCTATAGGTTCTCTCTCTAGATCATAAAGATCGTAAACGTTAATATTCTTGATAGTAATTCGTTTCCTTTCGTGGTCCCTGATGGCAGGCGGGACAGATTTCCGGAACGTTCGCACCAATTCGTGCCCAGTAAGAATTGAGGCGGCTGCAACATACAGATCTCAGCTGCGCCAGAACCACGCGCGTCTGCCGAGGTAGAACTCACCTTCTCCTCAGGTGAAATCTCCGGGGGATGCTTTCCTAGCACTACATTCACGCGGTAGCTAGATATTGCTGCTGCGACTTCATCGGCGTGAATGTTGTTCAGACCTGCCTGATAGTGATAATAGTGATCTTAAGTTTCTATCTTATACAGCTGGACATCTCTCTCTACGAGGGCGACCGCAAAAGTAATTGGCCTAACATAAAAAGAACCGTTTTTTTGGAATTATTATTATTTATTTTTCAACATAATCTCCTTCCAACTCAATACACTTCATCAAACGTTTTTCAAGTTTTTTAATTCCATCCGAAAAATAAGATTTTTCAAGACCTTCAAAATATGTCTCAGTTTCAGCAATAACCTCGCTATTGGACGCAAATTTTTTGCCACCGAGAATTTTTTTTAAATTTGGAAACAAGAAATATTCAGAAGGAGCTATATCTGGACTATATGGTGGATGCGGAGCAATTTCATACGTAATTCGGCCAGTTTTGTTGAGTTAAAAATGCAGTGTGTGAAGGAGCATTATCTTGATGAAAAATAACTTTTTTTTTCTAAATGCGGTCGGTCGTTTTATCTTGATTTCTTCACTCAACCGATCCAATAATGCACAATAATATTCACTATTTATAGTTTTTCCTTTCTCAAGATAATCAATAAATATTATACCCTTTGCATCCCAAAATACTGTGGCCATTACTTTTCCTGCTGACTTAACAGTTTTCGCCTTCTTGGAACCACTTTTACCAGCTTCTATCCATTGTTTTGACTGTTCTTTGCATTCTGGGATGTAGTGATGGATCCATGTTTCATCAACAGTTATGAATCGGCACAAGAACTCTATTGATAATTCGCTAAATGCTCCTCGGAATGGGTCCAACGGACGATTTTTTGGGGCAAAGTCAACAAACGCGGCACCCATCTTGCGGATAGCTTTTTCATGTGGAGTTCATCATGTAAAATACTCCAAACTTGTTTTTCGTGTATATCAGCAAGTTCTCTGAGCTTTATTCGTCTATCTTTAGTCACTTCATTAAATATTTTTCTAATGTTTTCAATAGTAGTAGCAGTTTTCGGTCATCCAGAGCGTTGTTCATCTTCCGTACTTGAACGACCCATTTTAAATTGTTGAACCCAGGATTTCACGGTGGAGTATGATGGTGCATTATCACCATGACAGAATCCAATTCATCTTTGATTAATTGTGGCGTATAACCTTTCATATAAAAGTGTTGAATTACCGCACGAAACTCTTTATTTTCCATTTTTCAAAAATTATAAAACTTGTTTACTGCAATCACCTGTAACCAAGAAAATAATCATTAAATATTTCGGAAATTTTGACAGATGGCTTATAAATGATTGCTTTTCAAAAACAAAACAAAACAAAAAGTTGCTAGTAAAACAGAAAATGTGCCAGGCCAGTTAGTTTTGCGGTCGCCCTCGTACATCATGAAGATCGTACCTGATCTGCCTGGGCGGAGGCATACTCTCCAAAAGACACTCTAGCAGGTATTGAGCTGAGACAGCAGGAAATTGTGTCTGCGCACGGTAAAGACCTTCGTCTCCTCATGTAGATGGTCCTCAGGACTGCCGGTTCTATGTACCGGATTGACCCAAAACAAACACTCTTCGGCCACGGGGAGTCACCTCAACAATATGTGTTTTTTTGTTCGTCCTTCATTGCGTCTTAAGCGTACTATATATATTTCTGGCCTAGTAATGAAAATGCGAATATTTATCATAAAAAATGGGTTAATTGTTTTTCAAAGTATTCTCCAGCATGATTTATTCACTTTTTCATGCGGTTAAACCAATTGTCGAAGCTCTTTTTCCACTCCGATTGAGGCACCTCCAAAACATGGTATTTGAACGCTTCAACAGCATCTTCTGGCGACGAAAATCGTTGACCGCATTTTTTCTTGATGTGCGGGTATAAAAAGAAGTCATTGGATGCCAAGTCAGGGCTGCACCGGCGGATGACCCTTCAATGCGACGTTTTGGCCGGTCCAAAAGGCGCTTGTTTAAACCGATGTGTGACAGCTCGAATTGTCATGGTGCACAATTACTTGTCTTCTCTTGTTCGTTTTTGAATTTCTCCGAAGACTTCAGGCAAACAAATCAGAATTGACGGTCCTATGTTGCTCAAGCGGAACAGTTGCCACATGACCAGTTTTGCCGAAGAAACAGGCGACCATTTGCTTCGAAGTGCTTCTTCCACGAACAACTTCCGTTGGATTTGGCTCGTCTTCGAAGACCCAAACGGTCGATTGCTGTTTTGTTTCGGGCTCATACGCATAGATCCATGGATCGTCGCGTGTGACGATCTTATAAACGTCTTTTGACGTATCGAGATCGTATTTTTTAAAAATTTCTTTGCACCAATCGACAAGAGCGTTTTGTTTGAGCGATTGTCAAATTGTGCGAGATCCAACGAGAACAAACCTTTTTTACGGCCAGGTGTTCATGCAATATCGAATGTATGCTGGAGGAAGAAATGCCCAAGGATGGCTCTATCACACGGTATGTCACATGACGATCTTGCATTATCAGTTCTCGCACGACATCAATGTTCGCTGGCACAACGGCCGTTTTTGGACGACCTTCGCCTTTGAGCGAGCGTCGGTCACAATTGAATTCATTAAACCAGTTTTCACAATGCTATAGGATGGTGCTTAATCGCCATATAAAGATTTAAGTTCATCGATGCACTCTTGTCGTGATAATCCACGTCGTAAGTTGTGAAATGTTCACGAGTTAATTCCATTTTTTTGCCAAATTGATTTTTTCAAATCACTGTAAACAACACAAATGGTGGTCGTACTTCAAAACGTCCTGAGTACGCTTATGTTAACAAATGTCAAACTTTACAATGGCGCCAGGCAACACTCAGTGTTGCCTAGGCCAGATATATAAATAGCAACCCTCGTACATTTCACCAATTTTTTACGTTGACGCTGAAAAAGAAACCACGAAAAGGTATCGAACAGAATACGAGTACTGTTCAAGTCATAATTTGACTTGTTTTAGCTTAAGCTTTTTATTCGATTTTTACAAATAATGATAAGAAATATACTACGATACATTTACCCGATATCTCTATATGTGACAGCGCATAGAGAAAGGGACCTCAGGGTAAAAAAATTAATTTTAATTTTTTTTCTTTTTTTGATGTGGACAACATCTGAGCATCGAATGAGACCGATCCCATGCCCCAAAAGTGTTCCCTCCCAGAGATATGCGCGTTTTATTAAATGTGATGGCGGAAAACGGACAGTCAATTCCGATTCAGGAGATATTTTAACATAAGGATCAGTTGGTTTTGTCTAAAGGAGGGTTCAAAGGTAATTTTTCCAGAACAGTATTATTTATCATAATCAGCTTTATCTTGATTTTTTTGACACTTTAAAACTAAAATTGAATTTTAGAGTTTTGTGTATTGCAGACTCTTTTGTTGAATTGCTTTTTTTGACCCCCTTTACCAATTTGATGCATTAAATCGTTCCACTTGTGCATACAAATTTTATTAGTTAAAAGATTAAAGAAAAACCTGCTCATAGTTCAAATAACAGAATAAATAGCATATCATTTCAATCGTTAAATTTAAAAAAAAAAATATTAAAAAAAAGTTTTTATTCGGTCAGATAATCGAATACATAAAATTTCACCATCAGTTGGTCCAGTTAACAGATACTCGTGGTAGCGACAAGCGAATTCAAAGAGTTTTTATAGCCAATAACACTGTGGAACATTTTTGGGGTTATTGTCTGGGGGGTGAGAAATTCCAAATCAGGGTGATGGTACTAGATCAGTATATTAAAACCCCCCAAGGGGTTTGCGTTCGTATGTGACCTTTTACATTTTTTTCTTATCTTGATGTTTTTTCGCTTAGTTGTAAAATGTTGGCAAAAACGTAGTTTGCCATAACTCGAGAACGACTAGTTCGATTTTGCTGAAATAAATTGAGAAAAATTAATAATTACATTTTCTTTAATCCATTAATATACTGCTTCTCTACCAAATCAACATTTTTGCAATTAGAAATAAATTTATGAAGAAAATTTTGCCAAAAATTTTTTTTTTTAAAACATATAAATCCCAAACGAAAAAACGTGTAGAGTCTTATAACTTTCACGTAAAGTCACATAACCTATAAACAAAATGCGACATAGATCATAGAAATCGATTAACGCGTTCTGCTTTTATTTACAATTAAGTAACTTCACTTAAAAACTGGCACATACGAACGCAAAACCCTTTGAGGGTTTTAATATACTGACCTAGTACCATCACTCTGACTTGGAATTTCTCACCCCCCAGATTGGCTGTTGTACTGTGTAATCTATGTAAAGGGTGATCCATCTAGAGGTATTTTTCAGAACAAAAAAATATAAAAATTCAAATCAAGTGTGGAATCTTTATTGGTAATTTGAAAGGACATTTTATGGCAATTATTTTTTAAAAATAATTTCCTTTAAATGTTGGCCGCTACTACGCCTCAGGGTTTCCATTCTGAGGGTTCCATTTTGGATGACTCGTTCGAGCGTTTCAACCGGTATGGCTTTGATGACACGCGTAATGTTGGCTTCCAAAACCTGAATCGTAGCTGGTTTATCAGCATAGACTTCGGACTTAACGCAACCCCAAAGAAAAATGTCTAAAGGTGTGAAATCACACGATCTAGGCAGCCAACTCAGCGGTCCAAAACGTGAAGTTCGCTGCTCTTCGAAATGACCTCTCAATAAATCCATTGTTTAAGCAGCCGTATGGCTAGTGCCACCGTCCTGTTGAAACGAAGTGTCGTCAAGATTACGGGCTTCAATTTCAGGTAATGCGCGATAGCGAGCACCATTCACGGTTACGTTCCGACCATCATCGGTTTTGAAAAAATATGCACAGATGATTCCACCAGCTTATAAACCGCACCAAAACGTGGTTTTGTCTGTGTATAATGGCACCTCGTGAACCTCTTCTTGTTGCACTTCATGGGCCTTTTCACTGAACAATGAGCCTCATCACTGAACAAAATTTTGATCGAAAACAGTGGATCTTCCCGTTTCTCACCGAACGCTCATTTCCATAATACGAGTACAGTTGCCAACATTTGAAGGAAATTATAATAAAAAAATAAATGCCATAAAATGTCTTTTAAAATTACCAATAAAAATTCCACACATGATTTGAATTTTTATATTTTTTTGATCTGAAAAAATACCTCTTGATGGATCACCCTGTATTAGAACAATTTATACCTGTACAAATTCAGTTACAATAATCATTCTAATTAGTTGGGATTTCCGATACTTAAACCCTTCAACCGATACTGTCCGCTTCCTCCCCTGAAAATTGCCGTGTACCCAATCAACATTCGGTTGTAGCGATAGAACACATGGATAGTACGTGCAACCACCAGCATTTGGTTGGGAAACAATTCGGTTGTGTCAACAAGTCAGTTCCCTGTGGGTAAATATGATAATTGTTGTTTATGCCATTTTCATAGCGAATCCAGATTCGTCTTAGCCGAACTAACGAAGTTTATGCTTGTTGCATGTTGATTTCCAACCACTGTGGGCTGTCCGTCCCCCTGCCATGTGGTCGAATGAGTGACCAATACTTTTCAATTTGATGAAGAGCAGTTAAAAATTTATCTTTTCTCTCTATTTTTTTTTTTGTTGAGAATTTAGCAAATGTGACAAAGTGTAAGATTGTCTGTCTGTGTGCGTAGAAATAATTTAATAAAGTCTTTATTAATAAAAGACAAAATTACTTAAATGCCGCCGCCGTCGACAACAAAAAAAGGCTGCCATCATTGCCGGCAAGGCATAAATTCCAATTAACATATTTATGCGATTTGCACGCGTTTTAAATGGTTTGCATTTTCGTTGATTTTTTATTGTCCCATCACTTTTGTTTTTCGTCGTTTAGTATAGTTTCGTTTCGTTTCGTTTTGCTTAGTTTTGTTTTATTCTATTATCTTGCATCGACTTGACATAATCATGCTCATCATACTCAGCGCTACGCCACGCCGACGTTTTCATTGTGGTCTTTATGGCATTTGTCATTCATGCATTCACACACGGTTAACTGCCATGGCTGAAGCGGCTGTTGGCTGTTGCTTTGCTGACGACACTGAAGATTATGAGCTGATGACGATGATGATGTTGGTGTCCGTCGTCGTGATGATGTTGGCGGTGGCGGTGGATATGTTGACTTTGATGATCCACACGATGACGTTAAAGCCACATGCTATTCGTCCGTCTGTCCGTCTTAGCCATCATCTTTGCCCACTACTTGCGCTCGTCTGCCACCAACTGGAGGGGCGTTCGGGGACAACTACAACTCGTAGTTGTCCAACGTTACGTCCATCACCATCTGTTACGAGTGAGTTGTTGCAGTGTATTTTTTGTTATGGGGGGTTTTTCTAAAAACGTGATTTTTGTTTTTTCTCTTTACTTTTTTTCTGTAGAAATTTTCTGCGGAATTGTATCATGCATTGTATGTACGAGTATTCAAAGTATGAGCTTCTTATCATGGCTAAGCTTTGAGCTTAGCTAAATTCTGTTGAAATTGCGAGGGGAAATTCATTCCTCAATAGTCAGTCTTCATGGTTCGTATTGCGTCATTAAGCTCCTGTGTAAGTGTAATTGATACCTTGCAAAACGAACTTTAAGTGGGAACAGCAATTGCACAAGGCAGGAAGAGTCCGGGTCACCTCAGCATTCGGTATAAATGTCTTAGAATTCGATTAAAAATGAAATTTTCTGTTTTTAGTATGTTTATTGTTGGTCTTTTGTTTGGACTATCAGACCCACTTTTTTAATCCTTATATCCATGTTTATTGTTGGTGGTTTGTTTCGACCCTAGGGTTATAAACTTAAGACTAAAAGTCCAATTTTCGACTACTACTTAGTAGGGACATAAGTACTGTTACACACGTTTTATGCTGTAAAATAAAAAATACTGAATATTTTTGGACCAAATATTTTTTTATATATTAATTGATGTATATTGTATCCAAAAAGAATCTACTTATTCGAAAAGTCCGCCTTTTGCCTTTACACACGCCTTAAGTCGCACTGGCCAATCGTCAATAGCTGCACGAACCTCGTCCATTGGAAAATTGGCCACAGCTCGAACCAAAGCAGTGTTAAGAGATCCAATGTTGGAGTATCTTTTGTGACAAACCTTGTCTTATAAAACCGTCCACAATTTGTAATCCAATGGGTTTAAATTTGGACTGCCTGTGGGACATTCTTCAGAGGAAATGAACGCTGGCAAATTGTTTCGTAGCCAGGCCTGGACGTGTTAGCCTTATGGGCCGGCGCAGAATCCTGCTGGTAAGTCCATGGCTGGTTTTGGAACAGGGAATTGTTAAGAGGGTTCACAACAGCTTCCAAAACGGTTTCTTGGTAAACTTTGGCCAATGTTTTGGCTCCTTGTTCGCAGAAATGCAGGTCAGTGACCCCATCGTAAGAGACACCCCACCAAACCATGACTGAAGCTGGGTGATGACCCTTTTCCACCCTTGGAATCAGGACCTTTACCGGTCAGGACAAATTTAACAAGCAAAATGATAGAGTCATCTAAGGAAGCATCTTTCCTTAGATGACTCTATCATTTTGCTTGTTAAATTTTTCCTGACCGGTAAAAATTTTTTCATCGGTGAACAGAATTTGTTGTGCAAGTTATCAGCGTGCTTCACCAAAAGACGTTTGCATTTTTCAATCCTATTTTTGTTAAAGCTGCAGTCAATAAATGTCTGGTACGTCGTTTAAAAGCCCCAAGTTCCAAGTCTTTTTTAATGATTCGACTCATGGACTTTTGCGTGATATTCATCTCACGGGCCATGATTTTCTGTTTTCTGTGAGTTCTTGATTTAACGGCTTTGATGACATGCGGTGTTCGAACAGAGCATGGGCGGCCCGACCTGTGGCGGTCTTTTACATCTCCAGTCTCCTCAAACTGTTTTATGCGGCTAATCCCTAGTGCCCGGAGCATTTTGAAAATATCGCTTTTTTCATTTCACACTTGAAAAGCGCTTTAACAGCGATACGGTTCTCATTATCAGACGAATACAAATCTCTCGTCATCCCCCATAAGCCACGCACACTTTCCACTCTCTTCGACCAACAGTGCCGCCACAGCCTGCATTTTAAAAAAGCAAATTACCGCACTCCACCCTGTACATGGAACCGCATGTCCGTATCATTTGATTTAAAAAGATAATCATATTTAAATTTTTTTTAGAAAAATTGGGCTCCGAATTTTAGTAGCAATAACTAATGCTTGAGAAAATTATCTCTCACACGGGACAAGTGTGGCAACGATTGACTACGATTTTTCGCTACTTTTGCAGTAAACGGGTACCCGCTTTCCATTGTTCTTTATAAAGTTATTGGACCTTGTCGCGCCTATTGATTACACTCTTCTCAAGGAACCCCTTTATGCAAACCTCTTTGTTGGAAGCCTTGGAATCCACAATCTCTGCGGCCACAACAAATTTAGGTAAATGGGTATGTTTTTCGAGAATATCTGATTTCGGCGTTTACCAGATCACCTTGAAATGTAATAACAATAAACTTGTTATAAAGCTGAATATAATTTAGTATACTTACCGACTTGATTAATTGCTATGGATGAATCTAGAATATTTTTGAAATCATACATTTTTAACCTCGGCGTACGTTGCCACTACAAAATAATGAAACTTTTATCTATTTCTCAATCAGCAAAAATAAGAATGCTCATAATAAATTTAAGCAATACGCATTTTTAGTTTCAAGAAAGTTAAAGGTCAAAGAAAGGGTCGAAATGAAAAAACCGACTTTTATGGTCACGGCAACAATAGTATGTTATCTACAGTAAAAGTATGGTCGTCGCAACCATAGTATTGTTTTTTGAATTTCATATTGACAATAGTATGATTGCGGTAATATTAATATTGTTGAAATGTAACAAAAGTATTGTTGCCAAATTTAAAAATGAAAATATGGTTGTAGCAACAATATAAATATGGTTGGTGAGACAAAAGTATTGCTTTCATGGGTTTTATGTTAACAATAACATGATTACGGCAATCATACCGACAAAACCTTATTTTTTTTAATTTGACAATGTTTTTTTACGAATCTTACGCAATAATAATAAAATTTTTTCAAAAACAAAAACTACAGATTAGTATAACTAAAATATTTTTAATAAATAATTTTTTTACTGTTAAATAAATCACTCCTATTATTACATAACTTACTAAATAAATTTTTATTGTTGAATAACAACGTAATCCAGTCTTTACAAAAAAAAATTGCTATCATAGTATGGTTGTGCGTAAGTCATGCTATGGTTGTGAGGATCATACTATGGTTGTACCTTAAACATACTATGGTTATGAGGATCATAGTATGGTTGAATGTGAATAATTATATGGTTGTGGGGATCATAGTATGGTTGTGTGTGGATGATTCTTTTGTTGTGAGGACCATAATATTGTTATGGGGATCATAGTATGGTTGTGTGTGAACCATACTATTGTTGTGATGATCATAATATTGTTGTGCCACAACCATATAACCAACAATAGTATGGTGCTCTTCGAATATTGTTACCCCAACCGTACTTTTTTTCTGCGTGTATGTCCGATCTCCGTCCGATCACAAACATATTAACTACACACAGAGAAAATATTTGTTGTCACAACCGAATTTGTTGCCAGTCGGATGTTGACTATAACCATGTATTCCATCGCTACAACCGAATGTTGATTGGGTACATGAATTCGGTTGTCACTACCACGAGCTGAAACTTTAAACTTTATGTATTCGGTTATCTGACCGAAATAAGTTTTTTATTTAATTTTTATATTTAGCGTTTTGAAAATATTTATTCGATTATTTGAATTTTGAACTGTTTTTTTTTAAAACTACTTTCGAATCTAATAAAGCTTGCCTGTACAAGTGGAAAGATTTTTTGCATGAAATTGGCAAGGTGGCTTTTAAAACATTCAAATTTCAGTTTTAAAGTGTCAACAATTATATGATAAATTAATAAAGTGAAGCCAAGTAGAATCTTAAACCTAAATATGTTCAGCTACTTAAGGGTTAATGAGACATATCGGTCATATTTTGTAGTTTATTTAAAAAAAAATTAGGTGGAAAAAAATGTTTTCTTTTCTAAAACATAACTTATTAAATTATAGCAAAACAATATTTTTTTGAAAAAAGGACGATAGGGTCCAATTTATCTCGAATATATTCTGATTTTATTTTAAAGTAAAACTTATTAAACTATAGCAATAAAATATTTTTTTTTGAAAAAAAGGACGAAAAGGTTCATTTTATCACGAAGATATTCTGATTTTATTTTAGAGGATCTTTTCTGAAATGATAAAGGAGTATTTTAGTAGAACCCCAAAACCTCCATTTATACAATTCATTAAAAAAGTAAACGCCCCAACTGAATTTAATTTCACAAGTTTTTGATAAAAGAACGACAAGGACAATCCAACCTTGAAGATAGGATGTTAAAATGTTCTACGAAATTAAACTCTATACGATTTCACTTTAGACATTTCATTAAAAACATTCGGTAAAACGAAGGTATATTTCCTACTTTTTACTTAATTTTATATGGTATAGAGTTTAAAATATAACTCCGACCTACGAGGGCCATTCTTTTGGAAAATTACTATAGTCACCTACGTTCTTCATTTCTCCCCCCTAGAAAATCTGCACTTCTGTTGCGTAGTATATTTGTAGTTTGGACCGATTTCAAACTGACTTTTTTCTGTGTTTATATAATTGGTACATGTGATATATCTTCTATTCTTTTAGGTGTTACAAACATTTGTACTAACTCGTAATAACCGGCACCAAAGTGTGGTAAAGAGTATACAAGTATGGGCTAGCTTGCGCCTCCCGAAGTAGCGGGTCCATGCACACATAAAGCAGATTGGTTGCTGGAACCGAATGATTTAGATTATAGGAACCTCAAGTATTCCATCGGTTCAACCAACTGTTAATTAGTGAATTGGAACTGAAATATCAGTGGAGGTGACCAAGTATCCGAACTGTGTACTTACACAGTTTAAGTAATGTGAAACATCGGAAGCGTCTTGTCGAAGAAAAATGTGGAGAACATTTTTACAGAAAAAATTCGGATAACACGATTGGCTTTAGGTGAGTAATATTTAAATCATTTTATTTCAATTATGCCTTTATTTAATTATTATGCCTTTTTAGTTAAGATACATTTTTTCTTACAAACACCAATTATTGGTTGGAACATTAAAATTTCCATAAAACTATGGGTTATCGCAGCCATAAGTTTTGGCAACATTTCAATGGTATGATCGATCCTAACACTTCAATGGTATGATCGATCTTTTTGTGCACCCAATACTGCGATCATATTGTGGTATGTCGAACCGGATTTCTATTCTATTTACAGGCGTGTTTTGTTGGTATTCGCTTATTAAACGATTGAATAAGCTGCCGCTTAGGCGATGACTTAAAAACTTTACGACCGTTGGACCACCCTTTAGCATGTCACCTTAGGAGCTGAAGATATAAAATTGGTTGTGGCAGCTATATCATTGTTTTAACCGATTTTCTCCAATATTGATATCGCCAATCTGAGGCCCAAAGAAACTTACTTGTACCAAACTTCGTAAAGATCAGGTGACAATTGCGATTTTAAGTTTACTTATGAGCTTCAGATAGACAGTAGACAGCTGGAGGGGCGGACAGACGTATATGTAACAGCGCATAGAGAAAGGGAACTAAGGGTAAAAAAATCAGTTTTAATTTTTTTTCTTTTTTTGATGTGGACAACATCTGAGCATCGAATGAGACCGATCCCATGCCCCAAAAGTGTTCCCTCCCAGAGATATGCGCGTTTTATGAAAGTGAAGTCGACGATTCTAAGCGCAAATAGAAAGGGACCTAATCTTTAAAATGGCTCTCCTGAACAAAGCTTTTCATCAACTTTTCACTTTTTCTTTTTTTATGTAGACAACATCTGAGCATCATGCCCCAAAAGTGTTCCTTCCCAGAGATATGCGCGTTTTATGAAAGTGAAGTCGACGATTCTAAGCGGAAATATAAAGGGAGGGACCTAATCTTTAAAATGGCTCTCCTAAAAAAACTTTTCATCAACTTTTCACTTTTTTTTTTGATGTGGACATCATCCGAGCATCGAATGAGACCGATCCCATGCCCCAATAGTGTCCTCAACCAGAGATATGCGCGTTTTATGAAAGTGAAGTCGATGATTCTAAGCGCAAATAGAAAGGGACCTAATCTTTAAAATGGCTCTCCTGAACAAAACTGGCTTTTAACCTTAGGTCCCTTTCTATTTTGCGCGTCACATATGGGTATATTGCATCAACTGGTGATCCTGAGTCGATCGGTACCTTGAAAGGTGGGTCTAATTAAAATAAAAGTTACGTATTCCGTACATAAAATTTGGAAATTTTCATTGAATTTATATTCAACAACAAAAATAAAACGAAAAACCCGACATCAAAAAACCGTTTAAACCGACACGTCGGGTTTTTGCTATTTTCAACAAACCGACTGTCGGGTTTGGACATAAAAACCGGAATGCCGGTTTTCGGGTTCGGTTTTCGACACTCTAGTCCATGCTTTTAATTTGGCCAAATACTTGAAACTCTGACTCCGCAGCCCTAAGAATGTATTTAATGTTTAACCTCCATACTTGTGGCTGGCCTAAAACTTAGCATTTTGGGTAAAATGTTTTAGTTTCTGGTGCAAAAAGCCAACATACGGGGTCTGCTATATACTTATATATTTCTGGCCTAATAATTAAAATGCGAATATTTATCATCAAAAATGGTTTTATTGTTTTTCAAAGTATTCTCCAGCATGATTTATACACTTTTGCATGCGCTCAAACCAATTGTTGAAGCATTTTTTCCACTCCGACTGAGACACCTCCAAAACATGGATTTTGAACGCTTCAACAGCATCTTCTGGCGACGAAAATGATGGAGAAAAAAGAAGTCATTGGGTGCCAAGCCAGGGCCATGCGGCGGATGACCCATCAATTCGACGTTTTGGCCGGTCAAAAAGGCGCTGGTTTGAGCTAATGTGGGATAACTCGCATTGTCGTGGTGCACAATCATTCGTCTTCTCTTGTTCGTTTTTCGAATTTCTCCCAAGACTTCAAGCAAACAAATTGTGGTGTAACACTCAGAACTGACCGTCCTACGTTGTTCAAGTCGAACAGTCGCCACATGACCAGTTTAGCCAAAGAAACAGGCGACCATTTACTTCGAAGTGCTTCTTCCACGAACAACTTTCGTTGGATTTGGCTTGTCTTCGAAGACCTACACGGCCGATTGCTGTTTTGTTTCGGGCTCATACGCATAGATCCATGATTCGTCACCTGTGACGATCTTATAAAAGTCTTTTGAAGCACCGCTATCGTATTTTTTCAAAATTTCTTTGCACCAGTCGACACGAGCCTTTTTTTTTGGGCGATTGTCAAATTGATCGGGATCCAACGAGAACAAACCTTATTAACGGCCAAGTGGTTAGCAATATCGAATGTATGCTGGTGGAAGAAATGCCCAAGGATGCCTCTATCTCACGGTATGTCACATGACGATCTTGCATTATCAGTTCACGCACGGCATCAATGTTCTCTGGCACAACGGCTGTTTTTGGACGACCTTCGACTTTGAGCGAGCGTCGCCCACGATTGAATTCATTAAACCAGTTTTTCACAGTGCTATAGGATGGTGCTTCATCGCCATAGAAAGATTTAAGTTCATCGATGCACTCTTGTCGTAATCCCAGTCGAAAGTTGTGAAAAATGATCGCACGTAAAGTTAATTCCATTTTTTGCCAAAATGATTTTTTCAAGTCACTGTAAACAACACAAATAATGGTCGTACGTCAAAACGTTCTGAGTACTTTTATGCTAAAAAGTGTTGCCTAGGCCAGAAATATATATAGCAACCCTTGTATTTAAAATCTTTAAACGATATTAATGGCAAGTCTACGTATAATCGACTCCCAAATAAGGTGACTTAATTAAGCATATGAAAACTCACTCGCCTTTAAGGGGCGGGCTACACCCTCCAGATAACCTTAGCAATAAACTAAAAATCTCAATGGGAAGGCCACACTTCGGCATTATACATCCTCATCACCTATATTTCCTATTCCTCTTAGCGTCATCCTTCAAATTAAATTCTAAGTGTGTTTTCGCAATTTTTATTTGAGCATCTCTCGATTGTAGATATTTTTCGTTTTATTTGATTTCGTCAAACAAAGACTCGTCTTGTGCCAAAGAGGTTATACAAAATTGTTAACACAAACTCAAGGTTAACATTATTTAGAAGACAAAATTCTTTAAAAAAAAGAGAAAAAAAAACAGAAAAGCAGAAAAAATTAACAAACAACAAGAATAAAATCAACAGCAACACGCCAACCCACCAACCAACCAACATTTCAAATACAAAAGATTTCTGGTGAACTGCACAGAGCGCACGGAGTGCAAATGAATTCAGTCAACAGTACCGAAATCGAGGAACGGGTATAACAAACAATAACCAAAAAAAAAAAACAAAAATATCAACAACAAGAACAACATCTTCTACCCACAAGTTGTTGTTGGTGTTTCTGTTGCTGGTTTTGCAGTCCGTATTTTCATTCTGCGCTGCTTCATCTGCGGTTGGTTCTTGTGAGCATTGAATTTTTCGGCCCATAACTCTTAAAAAATAATGAAGATCATAAAATCTTAACACCAACGGCCACGCGAAATAATGCGATGAACGACCGTCCAACTGACTGACTGACTGACGGATGCATACTTGTACATGCTGTACTCTCTCACTCAGCCGCTCTCTTGCTCGTTGACGTGCTGGTCGATCGTCATAAAATTTGCATTAAAATACTGTCGCTTTTTTCGAAATATTTTTTTTTTTTTGGTTTTGAAACAATAACGATAGAGGGTCATTCACCTAAGCCAAAGAAGAAGAAGAACAAGCTGAAAAAAACTACAACCGAATATGTTGTTGTTCTTTTGTTGTTGCATTTGTATTAAATTGTTTTTATTTGCCAAACAAGATGGAATTTTAATTAAATACTTGTTTTATTGTTTTTTTTTTTAATTCATTTTTAATACGGGCGGTATTGACAATTTAACCACCACTTGTAGGTAGTCTTGAATTGTAGGTGTACCTTATGTGAGGGCGTGGAAGTCTTAGTGGACCGTGAGATTGTGACAGTTTTCCATGGTGTGGCCAACAGTAAAGGTTGATTTTTATACCCTGTGGAACAGGGTATTATAGGTTAGTTTCATGGCAAATGTTTGTGATTACCAAAAATATTCGAGCGATTACCTTTAAGTATACCGATCGACGTTTAATCACCTGCTGATACCATTTAACAATGGCCGTGTTCTATTGGCAACTCGCTAAGGAGGTCGCTTATGTGATAACTTCACACTATTGTCCAAGAATTAATAAAGATTCTGTTTACGGAAAACTATTAACAAATTGCATTAAATAATTTACATTTTTGGGGAAAAAGTTATTCAAGAATAACCTTTAGCGAGTTTTAGCGAGCTCGGTTATTACTCGCTTATAATATTTCTTGAATAACTTTTTTTCTTGAACAGTTTTTATTCTGGTTCGAGACCTTTTTGTTGTTTCTATTTCAGAATCAACGTAAAAAATTGGAGAAATGTATTGGCCTAGCAGACTGTACAGCTGTACAGCTGTTTCTTTCGCAACGATTACTTCGACAACAAATCAAATGACTCATTTGAGTAACTGAGAATTACCCTTTTCTGCAAAATAAAAATTTCTAAATTAAAAGGTTTGTGACACACACAAAATGCATAAAGTTGTTGTATACAAAGAAATTTCAAAAATTTCTTTTAAGTTTTGCAGTAATCGCCTTAGCTCGTTAAATAAGCGAGTTCCAATAAACACACCTAATGTCTGCTCGTCCATCTACCGCTTGAAATAAAACTACTGGTTGCAATTGTTGTCCGATTTTCTTGAAATTTGGCATAAGTAAGTTTTTTGAACCAAGGACGAACGCTACTGAAATTGAAGAAAATCGGTTCCGATTTAGATATAGCTGCCACATATATGTTCTTGCATTTTATATGTAATAAGCTCTAAAAACCACATCTTGCATCCATTCTCGATGAAACTTGAAGCACGAGTAAATTTTATGGGCCAAGGAAGGCTGTTATTGAAATTGAAGAAAATCGGTTCAGATCAAGCTATAGCTCCTATACATATGTATATAAATGATCATCAAATATAATGTTTTTAGTTCTAGAAGCCACATTTTACAACCAATGTTAATGAAATTTATTATATATTAATTTTCTTTAGTAGGTAATAAAATAAATATTTTTTACAAACATACATTGCAACATACAGTATAACATTATGAGCGCATAAAATATGACTGATTCGATTCTCTCAGTACGACTGACTCGATTCTCTCAGTACGACTGATTCGATTCCCTAAGAATCTCTCAGTACGACTGAATCGATTCTCCCAGTACGACTGAATCGATTCTCCCAGTACGACTGATTCGATTCCCTTAGAATCTCCCAGTACTACTGATTCGATTCTCTAAGAATCTCTCAGTACGACTGATTCGATGCTCCACGATTCTCTCAGTACGACTGATTCGATTCCCTACTATTCTCTTAGTACGACTGATACGACTCTCTGCAATTCTCTCAGTACGACTGATTCGATACTCAACGATTCTCTCAATATGACTGATTCGATTCTTTACGATTTTCTCAGTACGACTGATTCGATTCTCTACGATTCTATCAGTACGACTGATTCGACTCTCTATGAATCTCTCAGTACGACTGATTCGATTCTCTACGACTCCCTCAGTACGACTGATTCGATTCTCTACGAATCTATCAATACGACTGATCCGATTCTCTGCAATTCTCTCAGTACGACAGATTCGATTCGCTACGATTCTCTCAGTACGACTGATTCGATTCGCTACGATTCTCTCAGTACGACTGATTCGATTCTCTACGAATCTCTCAGTACGACTGATTCGATTCTCTACGAATCTGTCAGTACGACTGATTCGACTCTAAGAATCTCTCAGTACGACTGATTCTATTCTCTACGACTCCCTCAGTACGACTGATTCGATTCTCTACGAATCTCTCAGTACGACTGATCCGATTCTCTGCAATTCTCTCAGTACCACTGATTTGACGCTCCACGATTCTCTCAGTACGACAGATTCGATTCGCTACGAATCTCTCAGTACGACTGATTCGATTCTCTACAATTCTTTCAGTACGACTGATTCGATTGTCTACAAATCTCTCTGTACGCCTGATTCGACTCTCAGTACGACTGATTCGATTCTTAACGATTCTCTAAGTACGACTGATTCGATGCTCCACGATTCTCTAAGTACGACTGGTTCGATGCTCCACGATTCTCTCAGTACGACTGATTCGATTCTCTATGACTCTTTCAGTCGTATTTCTATTCTCACGCGCTCATATGTTATATTGTATTGTATGTGGCAATAGATATTTGTATGTCACCTTGAAAAGGTATTATTGAAAAATAAAATATTTTTTTTTATTATTAAAAAACCTTAAAAACAAAACTTGAGAAAAAGTCAAAAAATTGAAATTTGGGCTCCTCAAAAATGATTTTTTTAATATGTCATAGTGAAACTTTTTTTCCTCATGCCTAAATTCATTGCAAAAACGAAGGCTCAATACCGACAAATTTGTGTCCTTACAAATCGGTCCATCCTAATGTTCATATTTAAGTATGTTTCCCATGCCAAAACAATGAAAATTTCACACGAAATCAAATTTAACATTAGTGTTACAATCTGGGTAAATTGGGTTCAAAACCTATTTCAAATGGTTTTTCTGAACATTGAAATATAGTCGGCCGAGCCCAACTTTGGCTGTTTTTACTAGTTTTGTTTTACAATAATCCAGGATCAAAAATGTATTTTAAATATCTTTTCATCAAATGCAATGATGTAAGATAATATCCAGAGGCCAAACAAAAATACTTCCAAAGGAGTTTTTCCTTTTTTGTTAGCGGGCAATGAGGGAAAGTTGCATTTTCACATCCAACGGTAGGTCGTCATCTAGCGATGTATGTCAGTAATTTTTTTACATATAGAACCTTGTAATTTCCAGCGACTTTACGAGTAAGCAATTAATCCTTAAGCCATTTAAAAACTTCTCTATAAAGTGCATTAGCCGTTTGAAGCACGAGTTAAACAGTAGTCAGTGCCGATAAGAATTGAATGGTGCACAGCTCACTGATGCGAGAGAAGTTCCCTATTGTTCCTTAATGGAATGTTATGGGAATTGAGGAAGTAGTACAGCATTTCGACTAAAAACCTCTTTTTCTATCGTGGGAGAATGAACCCCTTCGGCGCTTCGCACTACTTCGAGGAGTATTTCCATTTGCCTTTTCAGACATCGATTTCGTGAACCGTGCGGCCGAGCTCCTGCTAAATCATTATACGAGGGCGAACGCAAAAATAACTGGCCTAACATAAAAGAACCGTTTTTTTGGAATTAATATTATTTATTTTTCAACATAATCTCCTTTTAACTCAATACACTCATCAAACGTTTTTTCAGTTTTTTTAATTCCATTCGAAAAATAAGATTTTTCAAGACCTTCAAAATATGTCTCAGTTTCAGCAATAACCTCGCTATTGGACGAAAAATTTTTGCTACCGAGAATTTTTTTTAAATTTGGAAACAAGAAATAATCAGAAGGAGCTAAATTTGGACTATATGGTGGATACGGAGCAATTTCAAATCGTAATTCGGCCAGTTTTTGTTGAGTTAAAAATGCAGTGTGTGAAGGAGCATTATCTTGATGAAAAAGAACTTTTTTTCTTCTAAATGCGGTCGTTTTATCTTGATTTCTTCACTCAACTGATCCAATAATGCACAATAATATTCACTATTTATAGTTTTTCCTTTCTCAAGATAATCAATAAATATTATACCCCTTGCATCCCAAATTACTGTGACCATTACTTTTCCTGCTGACTTAAAAGTTTACGCCTTCTTGCGACCACTTTTACCAGCTTCTATCCATTGTTTTGACTGTTCTTTGCATTCTGGGATGTAGTGATGGATCCATGTTTCATCAACAGTTATGAATCGGCGCAAGAACTCTATTGGATTACGCTGATAAATCGCTTAAAGCTCCTCGGAATTGGTCTAACGGACGATTTTTGGGGCAAAGTCAACAAACGCGGCACCCATCTTGCGGATAGCTTTTTCATGTGGAGTTCATCATGTAAAATACTCAAAACTTGTTTTTCGTGTATTTTAACAATATCAGCAAGTTCTCTGAGCTTTATTCGTCCATCTTTAGTCACTTCATTAAATATTTTTCTAATGTTTTCAATAGTAGTAGCAGTTTTCGGTCTTCTAGAGCGTTGTTCATCTTCCGTACTTGAACGACCCATTTTAAATTGTTGAACACAGGATTTCACGGTGGAGTATGATGGTGCATTATCACCATGAACAGAATCCAATTCATCTTTTATTAATTGTGGCGTATAACCTTTCATATAAAAGTGTTTAATTTCCGCACGAAACTCTTTATTTTCCATTTTTCAAAAATTATAAAACTTGTTTACTTCAATCACCTGTAACAAAGATTGCTTTTAAAAAACAAAAACAAAAAAAGTTAGGCCAGTTAGTTTTGCGGTCGCCCTCGTAGCTTTATGATATTTCTTTCATCTTATGCGTCATCTAAGTCGACCTACCTTCTTTCCTCAACTGTTGTAGATTTTTTGATCTGCTTTCTACTGTTTTTGTACCTAGCGTTCTCTTTCGTTCCAGCGAGACATTAGAAAAAAGTCTTCTCAGCTTTGTCCATAATGTTATCTTCTTCGTACAGGTAATAACTAGAGTGTGCCGCACTTGCCCATTCTCCAAAGAAACATCCTCAACTATCTGTGTCTTGAAAGTATTTGGGTAATTTACTTCCCTTTTACTCCCTATTGTGTCTGGTAAACCCATTTCTTTATGTCTGGTATAAGCTTTGATGTCCATTTTCCATGTTAGTAGTAATTCCCACGAGATTGCGATTTCGATACTGCTTATACCAAGTCGTAAGAATACTGTCGTCTGGTGAATTGGGTCCCCTGTTGCGCCGCTTAGACTACATCAGGTACGTCGTTCAAAGCTCCAATAGTGAACCTCTTTCGCCAGAAAACGTGTAGTCAGTTCGAAAGTCCTCTCCCAATACGGATTGCTTCTTTGAGGCGTGGGTTTATTGGTCTCTCTAGTAATTTCCCCGCTGTATCTTATATGCGCCTATATAGTATAGCATAACTATCAAATTATGTTGTAACACAATTTTTACATTATGTTAAACTTGGCTACAAGTGTAGTAAGCATAGTAAAGACTTCACTACTCCTCTCCAGCGGTCCTTGCCAGATCACCGAGGCGTATGAGTAATACGTCAAGTATACTATGAGTAATCATAACCTTATCATGCTAAACAGGAGCATATATAGGGTGGGCTACTTAAAATTTTATATTCAAATCGGCTGTAATAATAAGTACTGATAATTTCTTCTAATGTCTGGTTTTATTAAAAAGGTTGAAGTTTGTCATAATGGAACAGCATCCGATGCTTTTTCGCTTCACCCAATGCACTGAAGATTGTTTGGCAGAAGATGAAGAATTTCACCGAAAAATCGTGTTTTCAGATGAAGCTCATTTGCACCTCGGTGGCTTTGTCAATAAGCAAAATTGCCGCATATGGGGTTTAGAGAAGCTACAAGTGACTATTGAGAAGGCAATGCATTCACAACGAGTCACTGTTTGGTGTTGATTTTGAGCTTTTTCTTCGAAAATAAGCAAGGAGCCGCCGTTATCGTCAACGGTGAACGTCGCCGCACCATGTTCAACGAATTATTGTTTCCAAAAATTCAAGAGAATGACATGGACGACATTTGGAATCAATTAGACAGGCTACATGTCACACAGCCGACGCAACCATCGACATTTTAAGCTTTTTTATCCTTTTGAAAATCGAATAATCGGCCGAAATTGTGATGTTAATTTGCCGCCTAAAAGCTGTGTTTAGAGCCCTTTGGACTATTTTCTGTGAGAAGCCATTAAGGATAAATGTTACTTTAAGTATCCAGAGACAATTGAAGCATTGAAAGATGTAATCGAAGTTGCCATTGAAGAGATTCGACCCGAAACAATAGAAAATGTACTGAAAAATTGGGTTGATCGGATGGATACTACCGAGCCAGTCGTGGTAGTCATACAACTTACATTGTCTTTTATTATTAAATGACAAAGTTCAGCCTTTCCAATAAAACCCGAAATTTGATAAGATTATCAGTACTTTTTTTTACTGCCGAATTAAATTAAAAAAATGTAAATCGCCTACCCTGTATAAGCCATTGTTGTGCAAAATCACAGGATTCTAGCTCAGTTTGTTTCAGCGCTATCCTGCCTTTAACACACGTACAAATGGACAAACAAAGGGAAGGATGGAGGAAAGTAAATGGAACGGCCGAACAAGGCTAGATCGTCCTAGAATTTTACGACGATACATTATAAATGTAAATTCCTTATACTGTTTCCCGTCAATATTTCCCTATGTTGCAAACGGATTTACAATTTTTGTATACACTTTATCCTGCGGTGGAGGGTATGTATTTTCGTGTAAGCACCTGTTTCTATTTATCCACTTCCCTACAAGAATTGCCCTCGTACTGCACACTCCATCTTATCGCAATATCTTCACGCAGAGAATAAAAAACATGGTTATTACATGGTCACGGTAATAATAATATGTTCTCCACATCAAAAGTATGTTCGTCGCAACCATAGCATTGTTAACTGAATTTATTTTTGACAATAGTATAATTGCTGCAATATTAATATTTTTGAAGGTTTAAGGTTTAAGGTTTATATTTATTGATCCTTTTTATGAATCATGTTATTTTTAAATTCTAGCTTCGTATTGTTACAGAAAACTTAAGACTATAATGGCTAGGCTATACAGCACCATGCTTTTAAAATAAGATGACTAAGTAACAGTTAAAATTTTGTATATATTAAAGCTAGACCGCCCTTGCTCCCGGGACTACAATAACATGAGAGTTTGCATATCTCATTTGAGCTTAAAACTAAATACTTATTTTAAATTAAGAGAAAAAAATAATAAAAAAAAAATAAAAAAAATAAATAAGATTTGAAACTTAAATTAAAAGTTTTTTGAATTGAATTAACCCCTATGTGTACCAGGTAATGCCTTGTAATAGAATGCATGTCGAATGTTAACAGTAATGTCAAAATTTGGACTGACTTCGTTTACAAAACCGATTGGTGATAAATAATTAATATTAGACCAGCCGATATACCTTTGGTTATTATAGATGTCTGATATTAACTCGTTATTATGCTCAGTTAATCTATCGTCAAATCTGGAGAGTATATCGCATATATATAAACCAACAGGTGTAACTCGAGATTCACTATATATTACTCTGTTAGAATATCTTTTAGTTCCAGATTCATAGTATTTTCCAATACAATGACGCAATATTTTCCGTTCCAAAATTTCCATTTCACCAATTACTACAGGAGACACGCTAAACCATATCGGAAAGCCATACAGGAGTAAAGGTCTTATGCTTGTCTTATACAACAAAATTTTTGTTTTCGCTGAGAGATTTTTATTACATAGTAGTTTTGAAAATGAACCCAATATTATCCGTGATTTCTCCAATGCAAGTCTGGCGTGTTTATTAAACTTTAGAAGATTATCGAAATAAATACCTAAATATTTTAAAGTACTCCTAAAAGAAATTTCCACCCCATCAAGTGTCAGCGACAAAGTCTTACTTTCTGGAACAACAAACCTTTTGCACTTTCCTGAAGCATTCCTTAGACAGATTGCCTCACACTTTGATGCATTGATTTTAATACCCCATTTGTCGTAAAAACGTTTGACTTGATCTAAGTGATTCCTTACCTTGCGTAATGCACCAATAGGAGATTCATCCGCATATAAAATACCACATGAGTCCGAAAGTATGTGTGGAAAATCATGCATAAAAATACTGTACAAGTGCGGAGCCAAGATTGATCCCTGTGGAACACCACTAAAAACATTCCCAAATGTAGAGAAGTTATTACCAAATTGAACACAGAAACGCCTATTTGTGAAGAAACTATGAAAGAGTTTTAAAATACAAGGATCAAAGTTCAGATGAACCATCTTGAATAGAATTCCAACGTGGGCAGCGTGGTCGAA
This sequence comes from Hydrotaea diabolus, assembly GCA_963513945.1. Classification (NCBI taxonomy): domain Eukaryota; kingdom Metazoa; phylum Arthropoda; class Insecta; order Diptera; family Muscidae; genus Hydrotaea; species Hydrotaea diabolus. Next base: position 185,955,133 of record OY740717.1, read on the forward strand.
AGCCTTCTCCACGTCAAGTGACACTGCCACGGTACACTGACGCTCTCTTAATTTGCATACGTATAGTAATACGAGGGCGGTTCGGAAACTTCTCAGCCTAGCACAAAAAGCGCGGTATAAACAGAAAAAAGTTAAGTGTTTTGGAAACTCCATCTCTGCTAGAACACATGTTAAATTTTGTTTCGATCTGGCAACTCCTTCATATAGAAACAGGTGTTCACAAAAGACGCATCCGCGATTTTTTTACAATGGAAAAATTAGAAATGCGTGGTGTCATTAAATATTTACATAAAAAAGGTTAATCGGGACAAGAAATTCATAATGATATGGTGAATGTGTTAGGTGAAAGTGCTCCTTCATACGCAACAGTAAAAAATTGGGTTGCTGAATTTAAACGTGGTCGTACAAGCATTGAAGATGAACCACGTAGTGGACGTCCAAAAACAGCAACAACAACAGAAATTGTAGCCAAAGTGCATGATATGGTATTAAATGACCGACGAATAAAAGTGCGTGAAATAGCTAATGTCATGGGCATCTCAAATGATCGAGTCCATTTAATTTTGCATGAAGAACTACAGATGAAAAAGCTTTCTGCAAGATGGGTGCCGCACTTGTTAACAGTCGACCAAAAACGCATAAGAATGAACATTTCTCAAGCTTGTTTGGATCGTTTTCAGCGAAATAAAATGGATTTTAAGCGTCGTTTCATAACTGTTGATGTTGTTTGATACTCCAGAGACAAAAGAACAATCCAAACAATGGACTGAAGCTGGAGGAAGTGCCCCAAAGAAGGCAAAAACAATTCAATCGGCTGGTAAGGTTATGGCAACGATTTTTTGGGACTTCAAAGGTATTTTATTGATTGACTATCTGCAAAAGGGTAAAACAATAAATTCAGAGTACTATTGCAACCTTTTAGATCAATTAAACGTACAAATTCGAGAAAAACGTCCTCAGGACAACGCACCAGCGCACAAGAGTGTTTTAACAATGGCTAAAATCAACGAATTAAAGTACGAGTTGCTTGACCAGCCACCTTATTCTCCTGATTTAGCTCCCAGTGACTTTTACCTGTTCCAAAATCTAAAAAAATTCCTTGCTGGCAAGCGTTTTACCTCAAATGAAGATGCAATTACAGTTGTAAATCACTATTTTGAAGACCTTGAGGAAAACTATTTTAATCAAGGGATAGAATTGCTAGATAAGCGTTGGACTAAGTGTATTGAAGTTTCAGGATATTATATTGAAAAATAAAAATATTTTTGAAAAACTAACTATTCTCTTTCATTGATAGGCTAAGAACTTTCCGAACCGCCCTCGTACAATAGTATGATTGCCGCAAAATTAATATTGTTGAAATGTAACAATAGTATTATTGCCAAATTCTGAAATAAAAATATGGTTATAGCAACAATATAAATATGGTTAGTGCGACAAAAGTATTGTGTTTTGCGTTTTATGTTAACAATGATATGATTACGGCAATCATACTGTATGATTGTAATTTTTCTTCATTTAAATATGCTTTTTAGAACAAATGTTATCGGTACGGATCTAATGCAATAATAGTACTTTTTTTTATCAAACAAACTGCTTTGGCTTTGTTTATCTGAAATATTTTTAATAAAAACGCTTAGGTTTATTTAAACTTATTTTTTCTACTGTGAAATAAATCACTCCTATTATTTTAAGTTTAATGTATTTTTGAATTATTTTCATTATTCAAATCTATTGTTGACAACTTAAACCAATTCTATTAAATTATGTTGGGGAGCATAGTATAATTGTGTGTGATCATACTATGGTTGTAGGGATCATAACATGGTTGCGTGTAAATCATACTATGGCTGTGAGGATCATACTATGGTTGTATATGAAACATACTATGGTTGTGAGGATCATACTATGGTTGTGGAGATCATGGTGTGGTTGAGTGTGAATCATACTATGGTTGTTGGGATCATAGTATGATTATGTGTGAATCATTATATTGTTCTGAGGATCATAGTATGGTTGTATTTGAATCATACTATTGTTGTGAGGATCATAATATTGTTGTACCACAATCATATACCCAACAATAGTATCATCCTCTTCGGATATTGTCATCACCACCATACTTTTTTTCTGCGTGTTCAACAACAGTCCACAGATTGCTGTTACACATCCTACCTAGCCCAAAGCTTTGGCGCTTTACACAGCAAAATCGAAATAAAATCATAAATTATCAATTTGCGAATATTTGCCAAACCTTTTGCCCCCGAAGTAGAAAAGCCAACAACATAGAGTGGTAGTTCGTCAATTTCGAGACAACAATTATTGCATTGCGTAATGCATGCAATGCGTTGCGGTGTTTATTTTTGCATTTGGCCTAAAATGGGTCAATACGAGACGAAATGTACTCGAGAGCGTACGCTGCATTAGTGCGAGTACCTCAAAATTTAAACAAACTTCTGTGTGCCTATATTTGCGTGTCCGTCTCGCCGGTCTGTCGGACCATCTTGACGTCGGTCGGTGTGTAGCATTCGTATGTGCGTTTGCATAAATATTGCATACTTATACAGAGGAGCTGCGAGCATTACGTATGTCTGTATGTACATATACTCGTACGTACTTATGTTTGGATGGATCTGCATCTAATGCACAAACCATGTCAGCCGGACCGACCTCCTCAAAGTGTGGCAAACGCAGTGCATTTCAGAGTGCCGGTTGTTGGGTACCAGTGGTGGTGCATTAAACGAATAAACATTTGTTCCGAAAAAAAGTAGGCACATATGCGCGTACGTTGAGATGAGTCCATATCGGTCATACAGCCATTTAATGTTACTCTGTTCAATACATACTTATGTATAAGTACATGTGTATGTGTGTGTTACATACATAAAATTAAATATATTTTAAGTGCACACTTGTAGGTCCACGAGAAGCAAAAAGCATTCCAATCGAAAGATTTAACTGAAGCCTCAAAACGCATAGAAAACATTAACAGGCATTGTGGATTGAAATTTGTGGTTGCGAGGGTAGATTGGAAAGGAATCGTATAACAATACCACTTCAACGTAAAAAAAGGGAAGGGTGTATTTGTAGGGGGTTCTAGCTAAATTACTAAAGGGTAGTCCAACTAAAACGCACGATGTTAATTGTAAATACAGGGTGGAGTGCGGTAATTTGCTTTTTTGCACTGCAGTCGGTGGCTGCACTGTTGGTCGAACAAAGTGGAGAGTACGCGTGGATTATAGCGGCTGACCGGAGATCTGTAATCGCCTGCCTTCCAGTTGCTATCATGCATTGGAGAGGTCATTTTGTGTTTTGAAGCGTATTTTTTAAATGCGCCCTCGATCATTGCAGTGCAGCGTGCTTTTCGTTTACGATTCTCTGTTCCCCTCCGCGGACATGAAATCAATTGCAAATTGGATAACTTCATTGAGAACAGCAGGGAATGTGTCATTTGTACGAAGGGCACCTGAGAGAAGTATTACAACACCACAAAACATCGAGAGAGTTAGAGCAGCTGTACTGCAACCTCCGAAACCGCACTGCTCGGAAGCAAACACTTGCTCTTGGCATTTCTACACTTTTTATCAGCCGGCTCTTGAGGCAACGCAATTAAAAATACATGGTTCCAACAGGATGGTGCTAATGCAGCATGCACGGTAATTAAACACTTTTATATGAAAGGTTATACGCCACAATTAATCAAAGATGAATTGGATTCTGTTCATGGTGATAATGCACCATCATACTCCACCGTGAAATCCTGGGTTCAACAATTTAAAATGGGTCGTTCAAGTACGGAAGATGAACAACGCTCTGGAAGACCAAAAATGCTACTACTATTGACAACATTAGAAAAATATTTAATGAAGTGACTAAAGATAGACAAAAAAGGTCAGAGAAGTTGCTGATATTGTTAAAATACACGAAAAACAAGTTTGGAGTATTTTACATGATGAATCCACATGAAAAAGCTATCCGCAAGATGGGTGCCGCGTTTGTTGACTTTGCCTCAAAAAATCGTCCGTGGGACCAATTCCGAGGAGCTTTTAGCGATTTATCAGCGTAATCCAATAGAGTTCTTGCGACGATTCATAACTGTTGATGAAACAAGGATCCATCACTACATCCAAGAATGCAAAGAACAGTCAAAACAATGGATAGAAGCTGGTAAAAGTGGTCCCAAGAAGGCGAAAACTGTTAAGTCAGCAGGAAAAGTAATGGCCACTGTATTTTGGGATGCAAGGGGTATAATATTTATTGATTATCTTGAGAAAGGAAAAACTATAAATAGTGAATATTATTGTGCATTATTGGATCGGTTGAGTGAAGAAATCAAGATAAAACGACGCATTTAGAAAAAAAAGTTCTTTTTCATCAAGATAATGCTCCTTCACACACTGCATTTTTAACTCAACAAAAACTGGCCAAATTACGATTTGAAATTGCTCCGCATCCACCATATAGTCCAGATTTAGCTCCTTATGATTATTTCTTGTTTCCAAATTTAAAAAAAATTCTCGGTGGCAAAAAATTTTCGTCCAACAGCGAGGCATATTTTGAAGGTCTTGAAAAATCTTATTTTTCGGATGGAATTAAAAAACTTGAAAAACGTTTGATGAAATGTATTAAGTTGGAAGGAGATTATGTTGAAAAATAAATAATAATAATTCCAAAAAAACCCGGTTCTTTTTATGTTAGGCCAGTTACTTTTGGGGTGAGGCATACGTCTGTTGAGATTGAAATGATATTTTCTAACTCAAAACAAATTGTAACCAAAGAAATATGAAAAAATACTTTCCAATGAGATTATGAAGCTATCATGCTTTTGGAACTCGAATTCGCCTGAGATGCTACGAACTTTCAGTAGGTGAAAGAAAAATTATTTGGGTTTTTGTAAATCACAAAAACATTCAAAACTACACTACTCGTAGAAACATTTTAATTTGAATTTTCAAAGTTTAAATGGACGATAAGGAATATTCGTTCGTTGTTTTAACAAAACGAACGAGATGTTAGATGTTATTAAAACATTTTGTTAAAGTGTCTTAAAAACTATTTTTTCAACAGAAACTGAATAATCATTCCCTTTTTTAATTGTTTATTATTAAAATAATAAAATCCTATTAACTGATGTCTGAATAATTTAAGTTTTGTAAAGATTTTAATGCAAATGTCTTATAGGTTACGTAGTTGTCATTTTTAACTTAAAAAATATTTTTAGGCTAAAACATGGTTTTTTGAACTAACCTTCAATTATATCCGGAATTTCGAAAGATAAATGAAAAAGTCCAGGAAAAGAAAAACTATCCAGGACTGAGTCTCTCTACACTTGGTTACATCAGCCATAATCGCGTCAGTTACATTTTCTTTTGAAAATGTAACTTTCCCCTCCACCCTCGTAGATGCTTTTAGCGATAACCTGACATAATATGTTTGCAATGCTCTGTTTACTTCAATCTGTTTATGATTAAATAATAGAACAACAGCTTAACAAACACATGAAAAAATAATCAATTCCATAATTCTTACGATCGCCGATCTCTAGTGATTGAATGGTGGCTAAACATTTACATTTGTCTAGATGTAGGACTACAGCTTTTAAATTTATGCCACATTTTTTCAATTCACCTTGGAAATGGTTATTTAGTGACTTAACGATCAGTGGCATTAGTCTGTTCGGCATATGTAGAACTAGGTCAACTTCCAATCCCAACTGCTGTTGATATTTAAGGTATAATTCTGTAGTTACACTACAACTCAACATCCCATTCAACTTTGTGGTTTAAATGCAAATCACGAGAGAGTTTCGGCTCAGTGTGGATTTGCATTGCAAACCGGTGCTATGACCCATAGATCAGCAGGAGTTTAGATAGGTCTCGGCCCCTGAACAAAGGGGAATTTGTATTCATACAGCACGCTGTGAATTGCTATCGCGGGATTGGCCTTAAGAGGCGTTGGTCGTCGCTTGGTAATGGCTCCTGTGCGATGGCGCACCATGGTTGAAGCTAACGTTTGCGCAATGAAATCGCAATAAATTTTACAACGCTGGGTACAAAGCAAAACTAAAAATGTAAACAAAGTACCGTTATTTTTCATTTACCACATGTTTTGTGTTATTGCTATCTGATTTTTGCTGAAGTTAATCATTTATTTTGTTTGCAATGTCGTCAAAAGAAGAACAACGTCGAAAAACCATTTGTAATTTTTTCGACCATCATCCTGATTGGAAGAAATCCGATATCGTTTCTCATTTTGTAGAGCAAGGAGAAAATCGAAGTTCGGTATGTAGAACACTGGCGATATATGAGAAAAGACAAACAACAGAAAGAAAACGTGGTTCTGGAAAAAAGTGTAGTTTGAACGACTCTTCTATGAGAAGCCGACTTCGAAAAATTACCGATGGTAAAGTCGCTAAATCCTATAGGGAGCTTGGTAAAAAGTTCCAATGTGACGGAAAAACAGTGAAAAAGTATCTGAGTGATATGGGAATTCAGAGAAAGACCAGAAAAAACAAGGCAAAAGCGTCAGAAGCTCAAGAAGTTACCCAAAAGGCTCGACTTAGAAAAAATACATTCAAAGCCAAGAGCGACATCATGGACGATGAGTCATATTTCACATTGGATGGAAACGAAAGGCAAGGAAAACATTTTTTTTATGGGGAAAAAACACGTAGAAGATAAAATAAAGTATGTGGAGCATTCAAAATTTCCTAAAAAAGTTTTATTGTGGCTTGCAATTAGTCAGCATGGAATGTCAGAACCAGTTTTTTTGAGTCCGGTTTAATTTAAAAAGATATATTAATTTCTGCTTACCAAAAGTTGAAGAATTTATGAATAAGAAGCATAGAAACTTAAATGTAATCTTCTGGCCCGACTTAGCATCAAGTCATTACGCCAAGAAGACATTGGAAGCCATGGACACTAGAGCGTACCAGGTTACAAGTAAAAAAAAAAAGTTCGCCGTACACCTTCGAATATGAAGTATTATTGAAAGGTAGTTTCAAAAATTTTTTTTTTATTTTTTTATGCCGAACGTAGGGGTCGCGCTTTTACATTTTTCTATATAACTTCTGCATTTATAAATGACTTCAAAGACAAAAAAATCGGCCTCGTCGAGACAAAAACATCGATGCATCACACTTTCCGTTTATAAATGCAGAAGTTATATAGAAAAATGTAAAAGCGCGACCCCTACGTTCGGCATAAAAAAATAAAAAATTTTTTTTTGAAACTACCTTTCAATAATACTTCATATTCGAAGGTGTACGGCGAACTTTTTTTTTGAGGTACGCCCTAATGGACACCCTTCAAATTCCATATGTATGTAAAGAAGAAAATCCACCCAATGTACCGCAATTACGCCCAATTGAGGATTTTTGGGCAAATTTAAAACGAAAAGTATATGCAAATAACTGCAGACCCAAAACTACCAAAAATTTGATTCAAAAAATTCGAAAGGAGCTTCAAAACATGCCAACATCGACATTTTCAACAGCCATGGAAAAAGTTTCTCAAAATTGCCGCAAAGCAGCCCGAATGGGACCAAATATTTTTTTACATTAAACTAGTACAAAGTATTATCTTAAAAAAAATTGAAATAAAATTTTTGTTTTTGTTTAAAAGTAGAAAAAAATGTTTTTTTGTTGCGATTTCATCCGCATACGTATCATGTAAAACTCATGGACGCTGTTTAACGTCGGCTCTGAACGGCTAAAGCATTTTTATAGAGAAGTTTTAACATGGCTTAAAGATAAATCTTCAACGTGTAAAGTTGCCGGCACTTACGAGCTAAAAACCCTCCGAAGAAGCATTGTACGAGAGCTGCTATATATATTTCTGGCCTAATAATGCAAATGCGAATAAATATCATCAAATATGGTTTTATTGTTTTCCAAAGTATTCTCCAGCATGATTTATACACTTTTGCATGCGCTCAAACCAATTGTCCAAGCACTTTTTTCACACCGTTGGAGACACCTCCAATACATAGTGTTTTTTAACAGCATCTTCTGGCGACGAAAATCGTTGACCACGTATTTTTTTCTTGATGCTAGGGAATAAAAAGAAGTCATTGGGTGCCAAGTCAGGGTTGTATGGCGGATGACCAATCAAATCGACGTTTTGGCCGATCAAAAAGGCGCTGGTTTGAGCCGATGTGTGAGAGCTCGCATTGTCATGGTGCACAATGATTCGTCTTCTCTTGTTTGTTTTTTGAATTTCTCCGAAGACTTTAGGCAAACACATTGTGGTGTACCACTCAGAATTGATCCTACATTGCTCAAGCAGAACAGTCGCCACATGACCAGTTTTGCCGAAGAAACAGGCGACCATTTGCTTCGAAGTGCTTCTTCCACGAACAACTTTCGTTGGATTTAGCTCGTCTTCGAAGACCCACACGATCGATAGCTGTTTTGTTTCGGGCTCATACGCATAGATCCATGATTCGTCACCTGTGACGATCTTATAAACGTCTTTTGAAGCACCGCCATCGTATTTTTTTCAAATTTTTTTTGCACCAATCGACACGAGCCTTTTTTTTAGCAATTGTCAAATTGTGCGGGATCCAACGAGAACAAACCTTTTTTACGGCCAGATGTTCATGCGTTCATAACGAATGTATGCTGGTGGAAGATGCCTCTATCTCAAGGATGCCTCTATCTCATGGTATGTCACATGTCGGACTTGCTTAATCAGTTCACGCACAACATCGATGGTTTCTGGCAAAGTGACCGACGTTGGACGTCCTTCAAGAAATTTATCCTGAAGCGAACGTACCTCTTGGTACCAGCGATTAACAGTGTTTTTTGATGGTGCTTTATCGCCCAAAGTCTAAACCAGTTGATTTAAACCCTCTTGTTTCCATAGCCCACGCCGAAAATCGTAAAAAGTCATTGCACGACATTGTTAACGGGATTATTCCAATTTTTGACCGACATGAATTTTTTCACACACTGTAAACCAAACAATTCGCCCTCAAATGACAAAACGTTATGAATGAAGTTATGCTAAAAAAACGTCAAATTTTTCAATGGAAGTTCCAGTTTGCATCTGGGAACACTAGTATTGTCAGGACCCAAAATATATATATAGCAACCCTCGTACGAGCACTCCTTATAAGTTGTTCCCACAAATGTAAGAAGCCGTCCGTCCCACTGTGTGACGTACCTAAGTTGAAGCTATCACACCGAGAGTCATTTAAAACGCTACTTGTATGAGAGTCCTGCCCACAAATCATCTCATCGCAGTGGGCCATAAGGAAACGTAAACAAATCTAAAATCTTCTCTTTTTGTTCATTTATTCAAGGTAATTGAAAACATTTTCTAAGAGTTCAGTAACAAAAAAATATTTCGAATGTTTATCTCTTCATTCTAAGCAAAGGTAACTCTTCAAGAATGTTGAGCCATCGAACAAGTGCTGCCGCAAAACAAAGAATACACGTTGAAATATGAGATCATTAAACATTTGAAACGCTAAAGAATTTAAGTGAATTCTTAAAAAATATTTTGTAAAATTCTCGTGTATTTGCGCCGCTGTTCAAATGAGTAAGACATTGTTGCACATTCAAAACTAATGTCTGTGTCCGTTCGTCCGTACGTCCTTCCTTCTGTCGGACCGTCACTCTGGCCATTTATCCAAATACATTTGCGTAGTGGCCGAAAGATAATAAATCATGCATCATCGCTGCTTTTTTTTCGCTTTCAAAACAATGTATGCCGCTGTTAATATTTCTCGAATAATAAAAAGGGGTACAAGACCATTTTGGGCAGTGTTTTTTTGTTTTTGTCAGTGGCTGATGACTGTAACTTGGAGCGGCCGGGGTTTCTGTTGTTATTATCAAGTGTTAAATCTTCGTCATTCTGGAGCAGAAAGAGTCATTAAGTCAGTTTTTAATTTACACTTAACATTTGAAGAACAGAGATTGTATTTCATGTAGATATGAGGCATGGGGATGTTTGTAATTAATTTCCAAATATCTCGGGTTTGGTGGCTAAGGACGACATGATCATGTGATGAGACCATTTGGTATAGCTCACTTGTTCAGCAAAAGGTTATTAACTCAAAATATAGAGAAACTTTCAGTAGAGGCAAAATGTGCTAGAAAAATTATTAAGTTTTAGAATAGTATTGCACGGTTTTGTCAACTGGCTGAACATACCCCGTTAATGTCATATGTGACAGCGCATAGAGAAAGGGACCTAAGGGTAAAAAAAAAATCAATTTTCACTTTTTTGTGATATGGACAACATCTGAGCATCGAATAAGACCGATCCCATGCCCCAAAAGTGTTCCCTCCCAGAGATTTGCGCCTTTTATGAAAGTGATGACTAAAGATACACGTATTAAAATCTTTAAAATGGCTCTCCTGAACAAAACTGTTTTTTACCCTTAGGCTCCTTTCTATTTTGCGCATCACATATGGGTTTTGAAAGCTAACCTCAATAGCGTTAGTCTGCAACGATATTTTAAATTGTTTTATCATGGAGTGGTCAGATAATGAGAACCGTATCGCTGTAATAGCGCCTTTCAAGTGGGAAATGAAGCGATATTTTCAAAACGCTCCGGCCACTAGGGATTAGCCGCATGTTCGTCGACCGATGCATAAAACTGTTTGAGGAGACTGGAGATGTAAAAGACCGCCACCGGTCTGGCCGCCTACGCTCTGTTCGAACACCGCATGTCATCAAAGCCGTTAAATCAAGAATTCACAGAAATCCTCTCCGAAAACAGAAAATCATGGCCCGTGAGATGAATTTTACGCAAAAGTCCATGAGCCGAATCATTAAAAAAGACTTGGACTTGAGTCAATAAATGTCCGGTACGTCAAACGACGTACCGGACATTTATTGACTGCAGCTTTAAAAAAAAATAGGATTGAAAAATGCAAACGTCTTTTGGTGAAGCACGCTGATAACTTGCACAGAAAAATTTTGTTTACCGATGAAACATTTTTTACCGTTCAGGAAAAATTTAACAAGCCATTTGGCTTGTTAAATTTTTCCTAACCGGTATGCGTTAGAACGGTATGCGTTAGAACGGTATGCGTTAGAACGGAATGAGTTCGAACGGTAGAGTGTATGCGCGGTCATCTAAGGAAGCATCTGAACTGATCCCAAGGGTGGAAAAGGGTCATCACCCAGCTTCAGTCATGGTTTGATGGGGTGTCTCTTACGATGGGGTCACTGACCTGCATTTCTGCGAACATGGAGTCAAAACATCGGCCAAAGTTTACCAAGAAACCGTTTTGGAAGCTGTTGTGAAGCATCTTAACAATTCCCTGTTCCAAAATGAGCCATGGACTTTAGAGCAGGATTCTGCGCCGGTCCATAAGGCTAAAACGTCCCAGGCCTGGCTTCGAAACAATTTGCCAGCGTTCATTTTCTCTGAAGAATGCTGAGGGCCATTTTTCAGAGGAAATGAACGCTGGCAGTTCTGATTTGAACCCAATGGATTATAAATTGTGGACGGTTTTAGAGGACAAGGTTTGTCACAAAAGATACCCCAACATTGGATCTCTTAAGCTTGCTTTGGTTTGAGCTGTAGCCAATCTTCCAATGGACGAGGTTCGTGCAGCTATTGACGATTGGCCAGTGCGACTTAAGGCGTGCGTAAAGGCAGACATTTCGAATAAGTCGATTCTTTTTCGATACAATATACATCAATAAATATATTAAAAATTATTTGGTCCAAAAACATTCAGTACTTTTTATTTTACAGCATAAAACGTATGTAAAAGTATTTATGTCCCTACTAAGTAAGATGCTAGACTTATAAATAGTGTGGCAGAAATATCAGACACAGAGAAAAGATATGGTTACTATATGGTCACGGAAACAATAATATAATCTCTGCTATAAGAGTATGTTCGTCGCAACCATACTATGGTTGATGATTATCATTGATTGATTATCAGTGTGACAATAGTATAATTGTATTGTATTTTATTATCGCCAAATTTATTAGCAACAAATTAAAATATGGTTGTAGCAACAATATAAATATGGTTGGTGCGAAAATGTATTGTTTTTTGGATTATATGTAAATAATAATATAATTACGGCAATGCCTAGCGCCATCTGACATTTTCCTTGGAAAGTTTGACCTTTTTAGCATAAACGTACTCAGAACGTTTTGACGTACGACCATCATTTGTGTTGTGTACAGTGACTGAAAAAAACAATTTGACAATAAAATAGAATTAACTCGTGAACATTTTCGTTCGATCATTTTTCACAACTTTCGACGTGGATTGTTACGATAAGAGTGATGGCGCATTTCCTCCACCTGGATATCGAAACAGATCCCCTATAGAAGAACAAGACTTCAAAATAAATATATTGTTGTTACAACAACAGCAACAATATGAGTGCATCGATGAACTTAAATCTTTGTATGGCGATGAAGCACCATCCTAAAGCATTGTGAAACCCGGTTTAAGGTATTCGTGGCCGAAGATGAAGGTCGTCCCAAAACGGTCGTTGTGCCAGAGAACATGGGTGCCGTGCGTAAACTTATAATGCAAGATCGTCATGTGACATATCGTCAGATAGAGGCATACTTGGACATTTCTTCCACCAGCATATATTCGATATTGCATGAACACCTGCCCGTAAAAAAAGGTTTGTTCTCGTTGGATCCTGCACAATTTGACAATCGCTCAAAAAAAGGCTCGTGTCGATTGGTGCAAAGAAATTTTAAAAAAAATACGATCGCGGTGCTTCAGAAGACGTTTATGAGATCGTCACAGGTGACGGAGCATGGATCTATGCGTATGCGCCCGAAACAAAACAAAAATCGACCGTTAGGGTCTTCGAAAACGAACCAAATCCAACGAAAGTTGTTCTTGGAAGAAGCACTTCGAAGCAAATGGTCGTCTATTTCTTCAGAAAACTGGTCATGTGGCCACTGCTCCGCTTGAACAACGTAGGACGGTCAATTCTGAGTGGTACGTCACAATTTGTTTGCCTGAAGTCTTCGGAGAAATTCGAAAAACAAACAAGAGAAGGCAAATCATTGTGCACCATGACAATGCGAGCTCTCACACATCGGCCCAAACCAGCGTCTTTTGGACCGGCCAAAACGTCGAATTGATGGATCATCCGCCGTACAGCCCTGACTTGGCACCCAATGACTTCATTTTATTCCCGCACATCAAGAAAAAATTGCATGGTCAAAGATTTTCGTCGCCAGAAGATGCTGTTGAAGCGTTCAAAAATTATGTTTTGGAGGTGTCTCAATCGGAGTGGAAAAAGTGCTTCGAGAATTGGTTTGAGCGCATGCAAAAGTGTATAAATCGTGCTGGAGAATACATTGAAAAACAATAAAACTATTTGTGATGATTAATATTCGTATTTTCATTATTAGGCCAGAAAAATATATAGCAGCCCTCGTACAAATTCACATCCGATGAGCCGCTTCTTGAAGCACTTATTAAATCCGGTCTTGCTCAAATATAGCTTAGTGTTTTATGATCGACTTAAAATCAACCCCACAGAAACTCTATCATAATGAACCAGGTTTTCTGTAACCCCTGCGCCAAGGATCCTTCCGATTTAATGTCCTGTCGCACTACAACCAACTTAGGTTTATAACGTTCTTCCTGGTCGGTTAATGACGTTTTTTTTAATAAAAATCGAACCTGACTGTGAGTTTTTTAAAACACGGTTTAAAAAATACACGAAATGCCGGTTTTCTGAGAACCCGGGTTTTTAGACACTCTAGGTCCTATTCAGTTTTGTGCAAAGGACGCCGATATTTATTTTATTTATTTCACGTATATGTACCTTTCGGTTTTAGACACTCTGGATAGAAAGCAATTTCGTGTTTTTTTGTTTGAGGGTGATTTGGCTGACGATGGATGATGGAATCGGAGAATCTTACATACCAGGCCTACAATTTGGGTTTAAAAACGGGGCATTCGTCACTGATGCCCTGTTGAAATTTCAGGATGACGTTGTGTCGAATTTACGGGGGCAATATTGTACAGTTGCGGTTTCGCTGGATGTGGAAAAAGCTTTCGATAGAACTTTTCATGATGACATTTTGTTTAAAATGATTCGCATAGATTCGACTCACCCCAGAGTGATTAAATTGTTTCGAAGTTATTTCTCGGACAGATTGTTTTGCGTTCTATTAAAGAATAGAATGTCGGAGTTTGGTGAGGTAAGGTGTGGAGTCCCACAGGGATCATTATTAGCGCCGCACTTATACAATATTTTTATGAGCGATTTTCCACACACTAGTTCAGATTCGATTGGGTTATTATATGCAGATGACAGTCTTTTATATGCGCACGATGAGTCCCCGAATATTGCGTTGATGAAAGTTGCGGATCACTTTGTCACTGTCAGGGAGTTCTATGATTATTGGGGTATAACGATCAACGCGTCCAAGAGCGAGGCTATTTGTATTCGAAACGCCGCAGGCAAGTGTAGAAGGTTTGTGGTTCCTGAGAGTAAACGGTTGAGAATTGTTTTCAATGGCGAGGAAGTCCCTTTCAGGAATGACATGAAATATTTAGGCATTCACTTCAATAAACTTTTGAAATTAAATAGACATGCTAGGTCTGTTCTCCAGAAGGGCTATAGGATTTTAGGATCATTTTCGAAAATTCTGTGGAATAGGAGTTTACCGGTAGAGACGAAACTATTACTGTACAAGACTAGTATACGCCCGGTCAGTTTATATGGGTTCCCAATATGGTTTAATGTATCCCCGGCAGTTATAAAGAAATTTGAGATATTTGAGAGAAAGATATTTAAATATTGTATTGGTAAAAGTTTTGAGTCGTTCTCCAAGCGATATTGGACTAAGTATATATAAGGAGATAGATGTTACTCCTATTGGTCTGTATATATTTGTGACATAATTAATAAATTTATTACAAGAATTTCCCTTCACGAGAATTCCATTATAACCGGTATTTACAATGCCCAGAAGGACATTAGCTGGTCAGATGTTTGCTTTTATCTCCATTGGATTTTTGAATGAAAGTCAGACATAGAGGATAGCATCTTTATGATTGGACTACGAGTATTGTTAAGGTTCTTGAACAGCATTTGTTAAAATCTTATATTTGTTCTACTTATTATTTCTATTTTTTTTGTTTTCCCTATCCTCTCCTTTTTTGTAATCAACCCCTCCCCTTCACACACTAATTTTAGGCTAGTTGTAAGTATACTTTTAAGCTAATTACTAGGATATTTTACTCCTAAGACCACTTTAGCCTCGGGAGCAAGGGCGAACACACTTATCAGATCTACATACAAATTTAAAATATTTTTTTACACAGAAAAGGCTTGGTTATTGGTAATTTAGACAATGCATTATAGTCATAAGAAATTTCTTGTTCATAAACCTAGTATATGTCTGTCATTGTTTTTGAAAAAAGTCTCAATAAAATAAAATAAACTTGTTTGTATTACCTAGGGTATTCGTAAAATAAATAAGTCTTTCAAACAGTTTTATACTTATAGTTACAGGTTTTTAAAGTTACCGGCATTAAGCACTTCTCCATAAGCAATATTCTACAGGACTGTTTCCACTTCTTTAAATTCCTCATACAATCTTAAATGATTTTTATTCCTTTACAATTTTTTCATTTATTAACATATTTTTTCTAAAATGTCCCACTGTGTGCCTTTGACACTTGAAATACTCTGGATGGTGAGGGAAATGCCCCGTTCTGTGGGGAAAGAGACCGGCAATCGTTTGGAATTTTCCACAGTAGTTACATTTTGTACTATTGGTGTCGATTTCATATACACAAAAATGAAAATATGGTTATTTTGAGTTGGTGTCCTTTTGTTGAACAACTGCTTTCTATAAACCTACCTTTGATGTAAACTATCCAAAAAACTCTCGAGGAAGTTGTGCTACGTCTCCCGCAACGAGTCTGTATATGTGTGTGCCTGTGTGCAATATGCAAATGTATGAGGAAGTTCCTCCAAATTTATGTAACCGCCGACTCGTCACACATGTCATTTCTATGGCATGGCTAGCACTCGCAAAAATATACAAATATTTTTAAAATGTTGCTGTTTTTTTCTTCTGTTAATGTTTGTATTGTTTTGGGCTACGAGTATGTGTTAGTTAGTGGCGGTTTGTCTAGATTTAAACGGTGTCTGTCCGTCTGCCTGCCAGTGTCTCGTGCCGTGCTCATGCTTAAACATTTGAAATGCTTCGTTTTGGCTCATGTGCCAAAACATATGTACGTACATTTGTGTGTATGTGTTCCAACCGACAAATGTACATTTCATTTTAGAGGGAACATTAAAAGTTGCATGTGAACACTATCAATATGAATGCGATTAAGATGAAAACGACGAAAATGTGTATACATTAGGGTGAGCCGCTAATTACGCTCGATACGGCGTGTTGAAGTTCAGATGTTTAATCTTCAACTACACATGCAAAGAAAAAGTGGGTTGATAATCTCTTTGGACTACAAAATTCTGTTCGACGGAAAAACCTTCACCCCCAACGTTAACAATCTCGACGGATAATCAGTTCGATGTATCATAAGATAGTTGCTATGATAATATTATGGTACATATAACCATATAACCGTGTGGTTTTCAAGAGGAAATAAAAGTCGTATAATTTAATTTTTAGCCAAGAATCAAGCTTTATTATAAAGATAAGGGTTTGCCATTATGTTTCAAAAATGATTTCGAATAAATTCCAGTCGAGAGGCCCAATTTTCGAGCATTTTTTGCAGAATTTGGGGGCCGTATGTCAGCAGTAAAGCACCGAATATCTCTTCCAAGGCGTATATTCTCTTTCAAGGCGACAATGTCGTGTCGGGCTTATCTGCGTGAACAAGCGACTTCACATAACCCCACAAAAGATATTCCTGCGGTGTTAAATCGCACGATCATGGAGGCCTCGCCACAGTCCGAAATAATGCGCCCATCAAAAGTTTGCTTCAGTAACTTTATTGCTTCCTTGGCTGTTTGAACCAAAGGTCGTCCACATCAACATCCTCCAATTCAGGCACGAAAAAGCAATTAATCATGGCTCTATAATGTTCCCCACTGACTGTAACATTATGGCCGGCTTAATTTTTGAAGAAATATAGACCAATGATTCCCTCTTCCCCTAGAGCACACCAAACTGTGACTTTTTAAGGATGTACCAGGCTTGTGGATTTTCAATACACCAAAAAGTAAGCTTCATAGCTGAACAAAATTTTCATGTAAAAATCAGGGTCGGTGGCCACCCCGTTTTAGGTCCACTCACCACCATTTGCAAACGTTATTCCGGAGTAAGTCTATTCATTATGAAATGGCAAACTAAAATGAGCATAAATGAAGTGACTGTGTAAAAAAGACCAACTCCGAAAAAGGTGTGGCCAGATTCAAAACCACACGTCAAAAAGAAAACCCTTTATTTCGCTTAAAGTGACTACAAAATTTGTTGACGCTTGTTAAGGGGAATTTATAGAATCTCTGATGTCGCATGTGCCGAAAATTCCAGCCCACGGACTACTATTCGGTTGTGCTGATGGAATAAATGGAGTAGATGCAAACAAAATCATTCGGTTGGCAAAAAAAAATACGGTTGTGATAACGAATCTGGTCTTTGTGTGCAGCGCCATCTGCAGTTTATCGTTGGAGTATAAAATGATGGCAATGCCATTTAAGGTCGCATGTGCCGACAATTCCAGCCCACGAACTACTATTCGGTTGTGCTGTTGGAATAACTGGAGTAGATGCAAATTGTATGCATGATTGTATAATTCGGTTGGCAAAAAATTGTTTGTGACAATGAATATGTTCTTTGTGTGCAGCGCCATCTACGGTTTAGTGTTGGAGAATAATGTGATGGCAATGCCATCACAAAGCAATGACGGCAAGGTTAACTGCAACGCTCATGTACGATTTTAACGCCATCCTTGGCACTTGTTTTACCATAAGAAATAAAATTTACATCAGGCGCAGTAGTAGTCATCCGAGGCTAAAATGTTTCGAAAGCATTTGACCTTGACGGAAACTCTACGTTTATGTTTAAGCAAGCAATTGGATTTACCAGACGTTGTGTATTTAACCAGAGTTCTCAACTTGTCCCTGGCAACTCTAGTAATACCCGATGTCTAAAAAATGGGCAAAGTGGTGCCGCTATTGAAACCCGAAAAGATAAGACTAAAAAGAATCGTACAGTCCTGTTTTCCTTCTCTCGTCTATAACGAAGACACTTGTGTCTCTCCGTCTACGAAGCCTGATAGGACAATTTGAATTGCCGATCATTAGCAAGGGTTTTAAAAACAAGACCTCAACCGTGATTTTTTATTCAAAAATGTTAATAGACTTAAACAGATTATGATTGCACAAAGGAACTTGGAATTTAGATATTTTTATCCTACTAGGAAGACTGTTGCACTCTGGACTGATAGCGACTATATAAGCTTCGACCCCTCCGCAGTTAGTTTGTCCAAATGCTGTGTTTAAATTCAAAATTGTACACCTCTGGATAGCAGCCCTTCACTTAGTGTTTCGATACAAAATTTCACTTATAATATTTCGAATTTAAATCTTGCATATATTTTGAAACATTCTTTATTTAAAACCTTTAATTTAAGGCCCCATTTACATGAGGCAACTTTACTTGCGTCAATTTTTATGATACTCTTTTGAACTTGCCTCTTGTATTTACACAAGGCAATTCGTTTACGACAATTTTTGTTTGCATATTTGCCTATTCTGATATTCTGCGATATATTCGTTCTGCAGCCAACTTCACACTACGAAAAATACAAAAGGAGTTGACAGTGGGCAGTTTTTTCCCTTTCCACTCCCCTTACCTTTCTCTCTCCTACATACTGAGTGTTGCGGCAAGTAAAGTTGCCTCGTGTTAATGGGGACTAAATCCGCACAAGTATACACTGAATATCCCTTACTTGGTTCGTTCCACCCTACGGTCCATGGCGTACATCATTCATGCATGCATGCATGCATTCATATGTGATGGGTTATGGAATAAAATAATTTGTACAAATCATTTTTAAAGTGGCATTCGTGTTAAATTGCTGGGACTATGTCAGAGTGTGTTGCCTTCAAAATTGATGATTTGAGTCATTGTTTCAGCCAATGGATAAGTCAGCGTGTCCCGTCCTTCCGTCTGTCCGTCCGTCCATCACTCCTGGTTTATTCCTTTTACTGCGAAATTAATTCACTACCAAAAATGAGTGAATACTTCGGTCGGCCGTCTGTCCGTCCGTATCTTTTGTTCCACTAATTTGTTTGCTAATTGTTTGTTCGGCCCAAGAAGAAACTATGACATCAGCAGGTGTTGTGACAACAACATACTGCTGCTGTTGTTGCCGCCCTATCGTCTCTGCTGGTGCTGGCCACCGTCGCATTTTGGCGTTTAATTGATGTCATTCAGAAGTAAAGTAAAGTACAAAATGTAATGTTGTTGCCTTTGTTGATGGTGTTGCTGTTGTTGGACTCGTTCATCATGCGATACCATCCGTGTTGTTGTATCTGTGTGATTGTGATACGTGGCATGAGTACCTCCGCTACTACCGCTTGCAAGTTAATGATTTGATCATATGACATCTGAAGTCATTTAAAGTGCTTTTAATTATCAAAAGTGTTTTTGTTTTGTTTCGGCAACGCTGCTGTTGTTGTTGTTGGCTTGCATTAAGTGTGTGTTGTTACTTGGCTAATAACTTCCTTTGGCCCAAAACTCATATCATCGTTAACAGAAGCGTTTTACGAACTTTTACGCTCACAAAATGGCTCGTTAAATTGTGTCCAGTCGAGATGCGACATTAAGATTATCGAGTGACTTCACCTGTATTTGAAGGATATAATTAGCATTAGCTCATGTGAAAGTGCGATCGTTTACAATGGCTTTTCGCGGCGGCACACAAGAAAGTGGGAAAATGAGTCAGGAACATGAACTCACCAAAACTCCAATATTATTCAGAATATGTTTGTTGTTAAAAATAAATTATCTAATACAGGGTTTTCCATTAAGGACATAACAATTTTATATATTAATAAAACACAGAATATTTAAGATATAGAGTTCAAATTTATTACAATGGGTGATCCAAGTAGAGCTTCTTTTTTTAATAGCCTTATTTTGACAGATCACGTGTGCGTCGTGTCATGCTGTCATGTAATTTTTGTTCAGTATTGTTTGGCATTTCATCATGGAAAGACTAACGCCTGAACATCGTTTTCAAATCGTTCAACTTTATTACGAAAATTCACATTCTGTGAGGAATGTATTTCGTGTACTTCGTTCAACTTATGGCTAACATAATCGGCCTACTGAGCGTACTATTCGCAACACCATCACCCATCTTGGGACACAGCATTCATTATTGGTTAATATTCGACCGAATAGACCAGCACGCAGTGAAGAAAATGTAGCGGCCGTAGCTGAGAGTGTACACCAAAACCGTGGAGAGTCGATTCGGCGCCGTTCGCAGCAACTCGAACTGACGTATGAAACGACTTGGCGCATTTTACGTCGAGATCTTAAATTAAAAGCTTACAAAATATAGCTTGTGCAAGAACTGAAGCCGCCCGACGTTCCCAAGCGACATCGCTTAGCTCTATGGGCTCCTGAAAAGTTCCAAGAAGATTCGACGTTTTCGAGCCAAATTTTGTTCAGAGGCCCATTTCTGGCTCAAAGGGTATGTAAACAAACAAAATTGCCGCATTTAGGACGAAGAACAACCAGAAGAGGTTCAAGAGCTGACACATCATACAGAAAAAACAATGGTTTTGTGTGGTTTGTGGGCCGGTGAAATCAAAAGTCCATATTTCTTCAAAAATGATGCCGGTGAGAACGTAACCGTCAATGGTGACCGTTATCGTGCCATGATAACCGACTTTTTGATGCCTGAAATTGAAGCTCGTGATCTCGGGGACATTTGGTTTCAACAAGACGGCGCCACTTACCACACATCGCATCAATCAATGGGTTTATTAAGAGAACACTTCGGTGAGCAGATAATTCAACGTTTTGGGCCGTTCGATTGTCCACCAAGATCGTGTGATAACACACCGTTAGACTTTTTCCTGTGGGGATATGTAAAGTCTAAAGTTTATGCGGACAAACCCTCTTCGATTCAGGCCTTGGAGCAAAACATCACTCGTGTCATTCGCCAGTTACCAGTCGAAATGCTCGAACGAGTCATCGAAATTTGGACTAAACGGATGGACCATCTGAGACGCAGCCGCGGCCAACATTCGTTAGACATAATCTTCAAAAAATAAATGCTAAAGAATGTTCTTTCAAATGATAATAAACATTCCCACTTCAATTTGAAATTTTTGTGTTTTTTTTCTTTAAAAAAGTAGGGAACCTCGAAATGGATCACGCGTTAGTTGCAGTGCAAATGTTGCAATTTAAGAATGAAATTCGATTTCGGTCGTATAACCGATCTATTCTTTGGACACAAGCGATCTATTCTGTAGACACAATTTTCCAACACTCATTTCGACCGGCACGTTGGCAATTTCGCGTTGGATGTTGTCTCTGAGCTTGTCTAAAGTTGTTGGATTGTTGGCATAGACTAATGACTTGATGTGGCCCCATGAAAAGAAATCAAATGACATTAAATCGCATAAAAGAGGTAGCCATTCGACTAGAGCATTTCTCGAGATAACACGTTTACCGAATTTGCCTTTCAGTGGATCGAATGTAACGCCTGCTGTATGCATAGTGACACCGTCTTGTTAAAACCCCATATCGGCGATGTCAAGCTCGTCCAATTCTGGCCAAACATAATTTTCTAACGTTGCCTGATAGCGCTATCCATTGACGGTAACTGGAGGATTGTTTTCATCGACGATAAAATACGGCCCAATCACACCAACCGCACCACACAGTAATCTTTTGCGGATGCAATTGAGTCCTTTGAAGTACATTGGGTTTGTTGCTGCTGTCTAATAAAGCATATTTTGTTTATTGGCCGAACCACTCAGCCAGATGTGAACTTAATCGCTCAAGATGATTTTTCGATGAAATTCTGGAATGTTTTTTTTTTTATTTATTTTCAGTTATTGTTAGGCTTGAGGTCATAAGCAAAAAGCAGATGTTGGTGTTTTTATAATTTATTTAATTTTAAATAACCCAATATTTCGAAATGACTTCGTCGTTCATCATCAGTGGTAATCGAGTTTAATAATTGTTTTACTTCTGCCCTGTTGTACTTCTAATATTCAACTGGTAAAACTAAAACCGTAAAACTTTGCTAGAGCCAAATCGGAAAAGTTTCGGCGTTTTAAATGATCAAGTGGCTTTAGTTCTTGAGTCAGTTTTATTTTATAAGGATGATGGCCAAGATCCTTTCGCATAATACCCCACAGTGTGGTTTGAGAGATGACCAATTCCTGAGAACGACATGCAATCGACTGATTTAGCTCATTTAAACAGATACCGTTCCGGCTGTGATATTTCTGACGCCTCAAGCGACACGGCGTTTATTTTGCGCCGAAACATTCAAAAGTGAAAATTTGAATCCAAATTTATTCACTATAGTACGCACAGTCTGTCGGGTAGGACGATTATTACGGCCGAAAATTGGAGTAAGCGGTCTTAAAGTTGCAACCGCCGACTCAGATCTTCGGTAATAATTTTTAATGATTTCCAAACGTTACTCGTAAGTGAACTTTACCATAATGAAAATGTTGACTTTGGCTAACGTTTTGACACTGAAAGATCATTAAAAATGTTTAAGGGTGCGTTGACATGAAGATACGAAATTGTTATGGCTCCATAGAGATTTTCGTTCATGGTGCTTATTTGTATTGTGAAACCACAATGCAACAGAATCCATTTGTTTTTGATTCAAATAGTTTTAAAGCTCAATCACTTTTACTAAAGCTCTACAATGTAATTTCACAACAAAAAATTAAGCCGATTCGATTAAATTTTTTTTCGAAAGAAATACGTACGAAGTGGTTTTACTTTTTATTAAATTCGAACAGCTAACCTGGTACTAATACTAACTCAAATCGAACCGAACTTTCGAATCGATTTGACTATCGGACCTATATATGTAGCAATGGTCCTGTATTAAGCATTAATCGCCTATAAGGCAATGCATTCTAACCATTATTGGAAAACCTAAACGTTTTTCATTTATCAAAAGTATTTAGGATATACGAATAAAAATAAGTGTAGCCCGACTATATAACATTTTGCGAAGCAGTTTAAAAACGTTTAACTTGTCTTCCAAAACATTTTGTAAACATTTAATGGACCAGTTTTGTTCAAGTACAGTTCTTTATATTTTTCCTTAGTTTCTCGATTATAACTTTTATGCTTAGGTTTTTCTTTTCTCTGTTGATTAGGAAAATTTAGGATTATTTATATTTTTTATTTTATACTACGATATTTCTAGCAGTTTTTTTTAATTATTATTTCATTTATTTCAGTTTATATATATTTACATGTTCTATTTAACATTTTGATGCATAATAGGAATTTAGCTTTAATAGGCCACTTCGAAAGGGCTTCGAATTTCATATCAATAAAGAAAAAAATGAAATGAAAAGGCGTTTGTTTGGAACATTGTAAGTGGATGCGCTTAATTCCGACCAAGCCCACTAACGATCTTTCTACAATGAATATATTTCTTCCAATTATTTTTTTTAAAGGCAAGCCGGTTTTAAATCTTAAACCAATATGAGAAAGGGACCTAAAGGTAAAAACAATCAATTTTCACTTTTTTTTATGTAGACAACATCTGAGCATCGAATGATACCGATCCCATGCCCCAAAAGTGTTCCCTCCCAGAGATATGCGCGTTTTATGAAAGTGATGGTACACCAAAGATACACGTATTTAAATTGTTAAAATGGCTCTCCTAAAGAAAACTGGTTTTTACCCTTTGGTCCCTTTCAACTTTGCGCGTCACATATATTTTCAATAAAAAAATAATTTATACGAAGGTTGCTATTTATATTTCGAGTCTGGCAATAAAAACACAATAATTTATCATTGGAAATGGTTTTATTATTTTTTAAAATATTCTCCTTTAAGATCAATACACTTTTGCATGCGCACAAACCAATTTCCAAAGCACTTTTTCCACTCCGATTGAGACACCTTCAAAACATTATTTTTGAACGCTATAGCAGCAGCTTCGGGCGACGAAAAACGTTGACCGCACGCATTTTTCTTGATGCTAGGGAATAAGAAGAAGTCATTGGGTGCCAAATCAGGGCTGTACGATGGATGGCCCTTCAACTCGACATCTTGAGTGGTCGAATAGCTCTTCGTTTTAGCTGAGGTGTGAGAGCTCGCATTGTCGTGATGCAAAATGATCCGTCTTCTCTTCTTATCTTTTCTCATTTCTTCGAACGCTGTTGGCAAACAGATGGTTGTACGTACTCGTATACTTCTCAGAATTGACCACTGAAGGCACTGTGGCAACACGGCCGATTAAACCGAAAAACACGCAATCATTTGCTTCGATGTACTTCTTCTACGAACAACTTTTGTTGGATTTGACTCGTCTTAAAAGGCCCATAAGGTCGATTGCTGTTTTGTTTCGGGGTCATATGCATAGATGCATGATTCGTCACCTGTGACAATGTTATACACTGCCTTTGAGCTGCCGGAGTTATACTTTTTCAACATCTCTTTGCACCAATCCATAGGAGGTCTTTTTAGCATTCGTCAAATTATGTGGGATCCAACGAGAACAAATTTTTTCCACAGCCAAATGAACATGCAATATCTTATTGATGCTTGTCATACTGATCCCCAAGGACGCCTCAATCACACGGTATGCCACATGTCGGTCTTGCTTAAACAGTTCACGCACCGCATCGATGGTTTCTGGCAAAGTGACCGAAGTTGGACGTCCTTCACGAAATTCATCCTGGAGCGAACGGCGTCCGAGACTCAAATCTTGCTACCAGCGATTAACAGTGGTTTTGGATGGTGCTTCTTCGCCAAAAGTCGAAACAAGTTGATTTGAACACTTTTGCCTCGATAACCCACGCCCAGAATCGTAAAAAATCATCGCACGAAAATGTTCACGGCATAATTCCATTTTTTGACTGAGGTGAATTTTTCAACACACTGTAAACAAAACAATTCGCCCTCAAATGACAAAACGTTCTTAGGAAAGTTATGCGAAAAAAGGTCAAAGTTCCAGTTTGCATCTGGGAACACTAGTATTGTCAGGACCCGAAATATAAATAGCAACCCTCGTAGCTAAGGTTTTTTTTAATTCATTTTTGACTGTGGTTGGAGTTTAGAACAATTATGAAAAACATGTACTGATTCTAGAGTTGCATACCGCACTGTCGCCTGTCAGCAGCATCACTCATTTATGCACACGGCCAGGTTGCTCCAATGCTGTACAGCTCTGTTTCATGAAGGAAATAATTACCGTTTGGAAGAGTGTGTCGAATTCGACTCGATACTTGTACTTGCTAAGGGCTAGCATAGGCAAGTGCTAATTCAGAAAAATGATTACAAGAAGTAGTTCAGTAGGTCGCACATTAATCCAAGTGGCTGCTGCCTGGAGGCAACAATTGTGAAATAGTTTAGAAAAAGAACAAGAGCAACAATAAGAAAAACTGGGATCGAGATGAAAACCCAACAACGACAATTGCCTGTACTTGCAATGTGTAAATTGAAGCAGCAGCAGCAGAGGCAGCAGCGACAGCAGCAATCATAAGCGATGCGATAACAAGACCACAAAAGCACTACAGCAAATTGTCCTTGAGAAAAAATATACATTTTGCATTGTACAGCATTTGATACATCTGAACGATGTCTGTATGTAAATAGTGTACATGTGTATGGATGTGTATAAGTGTGTGTGCATCTTAGAAATAATCTTTAGACGCCGTTGTCACAGTCACATTCATGCGATTTGTCCGTCCGTCCGTCCATCCATCGGTCCGTCCTCCGTATTCTTAAACAGCTCTGGCAAGCAAGGCATGCAAGTTTTTCTATTTCTAATCTCTCTAGAAGTGCAAAGAAAGAAAGAAAAAAAATCATTGAGGAAATAGCAGCCAGTCAAGCTAGCTGGCTAGCTAGCCAGCCAGCCGCATATAACAACGCAGAAAAGTCAAATAAAACAAATTAGAATAAACAACATGGAAAAATAGTACGCGAATGAGTGTGAGTTGCTGTGCGTGTGTGTATGTGTGGGTCGTCGTCGTCGGGCTATACTCGCGCTCCTCTATGGCAGCAAAACATTTTCAAGGCCATTGACACAAACCCTAAGTAAGCGAGCAAATAAGCAATCGAGTAAACAAACGAAATGAACAGTCAACAACCACTAGCCATCAGCGGCAACAATAGCTGCAGCTGCAGACTGCAGTAGCAGCAGCAGCAGCATTGGATCTAGCCAACCAATCCATCTATCCAGCCAGCCAGCCACCCAGTCATTCAGCCATCCAACCATTCGTCCATGCAGTGGCGTCCTCCACCACCAACCAATTCACCTCAGAAAATAAGAGAAGTGGCGGTGGGGCGGTATTCGAAGAATTCTAGGCGATCCAAACCGACTGCCTTGCCGACAACCGCGAAGACGACGACAGCTCTAAGAAAATCAACGTCGATCATAATCATCATAGAAACCGAACGTACCACACCCCACACGGCAATACCGCCGCCCTGCCATGCAAATCAAACGTCAGACAGTGGCTAAAAACATAACAAAAATGTGTCAATTCACTATGCAATGATTCCCTATAATGGTGAAAACTATCTAAAGAGGATATAGATAAAAAGCTTTAAGCTTTCGAAAGACTTTGGTGCAGAGAAATAAAATTATAGAGAGTAGTTTTATTTAGTGTTAATGATTATTTAGTGTTAATGATTCCCGATAATATAATCTAAAGAGGATATAGATAAAAAGCTTTAAGCTTTCGAAAGACTCTGGTGCAGATAAATTAAATTATAGACAGTAGTTTTATTTAAAAGCTCTGGTCTTATGGCATGGTATGAAAAAAGTTATATCTTATTAAATATTGTCAGCAAAATGCTATTGTGTAGCTTTAAAACAAATCTTTTTTTCCTAGCTAAAGCTTGTTTTTCCAGCAAAGCTTTTTTCTTCAAATTTTAAGCTTTTTCCTTCTCAGCAAAAGCCTTTATTTTCCCAAAGCAACTAATTTTTACTTTTCTTCCCAGCAAAATTTTTTTTCTTCCCAGCAAAAGCTATTTTCTTTCTCAGATAGAGCCTTGTCTTCAGCAAAACCTTGTTCTTCGACAGATAGTGGCTATAAGACAAACAAGAATGTATCAATTTAATTAGTAATGATTCTTGATCAAGGTGATATTATCTTAAAAGGCTTAAGATAAAAAGCTCTGGGCTTTCGAAAGACTTTAATGCAGAGAAATTAAGTTCTAGAAGTAAGCAGAAAAGTTAAATATTGAGAGAAGTTTTATTAAAAAATTCCAGTCTTTGGCGTAGTAAGAACAAAGTTATATCTTTTAGAATATTACCAGTAAAAAGCTATGTTGTTATGGTGTGGCTCAAAAACAATACCTAATTTTTTAGCATTAATATTATAGCAAAAGCTTTTTCTTCTCATGAATGTTTTTTTATTTTCAGCAAAAGCTTTTTTCTATTCAGAGAAAGTTTTTGTATTCCCAGCAAAAGTTTGTTTCCCCAGTTAAACCTGTTTTCTTTCCAGCAAAAGCTTTTCTTTCCTATAGTAAACTAATTGCTACGGTTTTCCCAGCAAAAGCTCTAAAGCAAACTAATTGTTTTTTTATGCTATAAGATTGAAGCTTTCTAAAAGACATTCATTCTTTCCGTAATTTTATTTCTCTGAAATTAAAGTTCATTTAAAAGCCCACAAAAAAGATCATATTGACAGCACATGGAGAAAGGGAACTAAGGGTATTTTCATTTTTTTTTCTTCTTTTTTTGATGTAAACAACATCTGAGCATCGAATGAGACCGATCCCATGTCCCAAAAGTGTTCCCTCCCAGAGATATGCTCGTTTTATGAAAGTGAAGTCGACGATTCTAAGCGCAAATAGAAAGGGACCTAGTCTTTAAAATGGCTCACCTGAACAAAACTTGTGTTTAACCTTAGGTCCCTTTCTATTTTGCGCGTCAAATATGTAGTTGACCAGTAGATTTTGTACCTAGCTAAAGCTTTTTCTTCCTATCAAAAGCTTTTTTCTCTCTAGAAAAAGCGTTTTTCTTCCTACCAAATGGATTTTTCTTCACAAATAACACTAAGTGTTGCCTGGCGCCGTCTGAAATTTCCATTGGAAAGTTTGGAATTTTTTTAGGATAAACGTACTCAGAACGTTTTGACGTACGACCATCATTTGTGTTGCTTACAGTGACTTGAATCAATTTGGCAAAAAAATCGAATTAACTCGTGAACATTTTCGTGCGACCATTTTTCACAACTCTCGACGTGGATTATCACGACAAGAGTGCATCGATGAACTCAAATCTTTGTATGGAGATGAAGCACCATCCTATAGCACTGTGAAAAACTGGTTTCATGAATTCAGTCGTGACCGACGCTCGCTCAAAGCCGAAGGTCATGAAGGTCGTCCAAAAACGGTCTTTGTGCCAGGGAACATGGATGCCATGTGTGAACGGATAATGCAAGATCGTCATGTGACATACCTTTAGATAGAGGCATCCTTGGGCATTTCTTTCAGCAGCATACATTCGATATTGCATGAACATCTGACCTTAAACAAGGTTTGTCTCGTTGAATCCCGCACAATTTGACAATCGCTCAAAAAAAGGCTCGTCTCGATTGGTGCAAAGAAATTTTGAAAAAATACGATCGCGGTGCTTCAAAAGACGTCTATAAGATCGTCACAGGTGACGAATCATGCATCTATGCGTATGATCCCGAAACAACACAGCAAACGACCGGTGTCGGTCTTTGAAGACGAGCCAAATCCAACGAAAGTTGTTTGTGGAAGGATCGTGTTCAACGATTTTCGTCGCCAGAAGATACTGTTGAAGCATTCAAAAACCATGTTTTGGAGGTGTCTCATCGGAGTGGAAAAAGTGCTTCGACAATTGGTTTAAGCGCATGCAAAAATGTACAAATCATGCTGGAAAATACTTTAAAAAACATTAAATCTTTTTTCGATGATAAATATTCGCATTTTCATTATTAGGCAAGAAATATATATAGCAGCCCTCGTATAACTTTTAGGTTTCTTTGAATGAAATGTTTAAGAGAAACATGAACTCAAATCTTGCTATAAACTAATTGTAATGTAATTGTAAGTAATTTACTTAATTTATCTTGTTTTTGTTGAATTCTCTCTGTTGTTACAGCATAACGCAATCCAAATAAATAATTTTTGGGATCACAGTATGGTGGAAGGGATCAGACAACGATTGTAGGGATCATACTAAGCTTGTAGGGATCATAACATGCTTCCGTGTGAATCATGCTATGATTGTTTGTAGAACAAATTAGGCTGTGCTGATTATCATAAGGTTTCGGGGATCATAGTATGGTTGAGTGTGAATCATAATATGGTACTGGGTATGAAGTATAGTGTTAACCCAACATTAGTATGTTGTCACTTCAATCATACTTTTTTTTCTGCGTGTAGAGAGGGAGAAACATGTCATTCTTCGTCGATTTTATGTTTTCTAAAATAATCCTAGAGACATCTAGGATTTTCAAGACCTCTTGCTTAAATAGAAGACAAGTTTTTAACAAAATGACAAAGTGACTTTGATTTGCGTAGCTGCACACTGCTCTTATCATGATTTCGGGTCCGTAACAACACTCTTCAGAAAGCTTTGCTGCAATTGTTGAAAATACCGAACAGAAACTCTATAAGGCCAGGCTTTCCCCAAGTGAATGAGAACTACTGTTGTAAACCTTACTTCTCAAGTTTTCTTCACATAATCGCCCACGATTCCTCCTTTTCCATACCTAAAAACGACTCATTATAATAAATAAAAATAATTATTATTAACCCCCCCAATTTTTTTAAACACTGTGCGCTCTTACACGAATGCAAAAAAGCTTCATTAGCAGCTTCTTTGTTTTTCCAAAGCAAATGCACCACAAGTAATAACTAGAAAATCAACAACATCGACAGCAGCAACCGCAGGCATCAGCAGTCGCTGCAACAACCAATAACGACAACATCACAGAACGGGAAAGCAGACGACGGCTCGACGTCGTTGTAGCGGCGGCCCATAAACCATCAAGAAAAACGTATTTACAGAAAAATAGAAATAATAACACAAAATAATAAAAGAAAAAAAAAACATATTTAAAGAAGAAAAAAAATAGCACACAAAATAAAAATAAAACGAACGAAACTCTTGAAACACGACGCACATACCCTCGCACTCAGCGACACCATTGCATCGCCATCATCCATTAGAAGCAATTAGAATTTTAGCAAATTACTCGCTCGACAGCATGAGCTACTACTGCCGCTGCTGCTAATGCCGATGACGAGTGGAAGAGTTTGTCGTTCCATCAGTAAGGGCACACACCGTGAAGATGATTGCGAGGGTAGTGGCGGACCGTGGTGGCCGCTGGAGGAGGCGGCGGCGGTGGCTGGAGGAGCTCACTGCCTGCTTGGCGGTTTCATTGAATGTTTCGCATGTCGAGGAAGGTTAAGAAAGTCGATAACAAATAACTAGCGAGCGACTGCAAAACAAATAAGAAAAACGTATGTACGTACAGTCGGCCAGGGCCGACAGCCGGTGATAACCTACACGAGACTTCTTAGACGGGTGCAATAATAGCTGAGAATCATTATTGTGACTAGAAGCAAATGCAAAGGGGGCCATTATTGTGTGTAACAACTGGCGCTGGAGACACAGAGAGGAGATTCGAAAAGAAACCCGACGATTTCAAAGCTATTTAATTAGGTTCGAGGTTTGCTATATATATTTCTGGCCTAGGCAACACCAAGTGTTGCATATGCAATAGAATGTACAGCTCGCCCATGACAACCGCGATTTTCATGAAAAAATCATAATGAGCGACGAGGCACATTTTCATTTGAATGGACACTCGTATGTGAATAAACAGAATAGTCGGTTCTGGGGAATGGAAAACCCTCAAATTATTCATTAGTCACCTTTGCATCCATTAAAAGGGACAGTCTGGTGTGCAATTTGGTCAGGAGGAATCGATGGAACTTTTTTCTATGAAAATGAAATCGGCGTAACGGTAACTGTCAATGGGAAGCGACATCGTGGTATGATTGAAAACTTTTTAACGCCAGAACTGCATGCTTTGGGCTTGATTAACATGTGGTATCAACAAGACGGTGTCACATCGCACACAGCCAGGATTACAATGCAATTACTGCGAGTCCTCTTTCCACAACAAGTTATTTCAAGAAGAGGTGATGTTGATGGGCTCCACGGTCGCCTGATGTGACTGCTCCGGACTTGTTTTTGTGGGGATATCTTAAAAGCAAGGTTTATGCAAACAAACCAGAAACGCTTGAGCGTTTTTTGAGCGTAAAATACCGCATGAAATGTGTAAGAATGTAATGAAAAATGTGCGCAAAAGGGCTCGCATTTGTGAGGCTAACAGAGGCGGACATTTATCTGATATTGTATGCCATACCTAATTGCCGACATTAAATAAAACATTTATCAATATTAGATCCATTCACTTTCATTTCATCAAAAATTATAAACAAACAAAGTAGTATACCTTCCTGACGGACACCCTGTATGTATTTTAAATTAAACGATTTTTTCAATAAGCAGCCGTGCTTTTATTTGGACTCTACTGTATACAAATTCCAGTATTATTTTTGCTAAAAATTACCCCCTTGATATATAGTATCTTTGCCTTTGAGGTCATTAGGAGTTTAAAAGATTTCCAACCCAATTGCTCCCGAATTGTTTTCCTTGTGAATTAAGTTTTTTTCTAAAATGAATTTTCAGAAAAAAACAGATGTGTTGCCACAATCGAATTTCTTTGCCAACCGATTGATGGAGGTTACGTGCACCTCAAGTATTCCATGAGTACAACAGAGTGTTTTCAATTATTAAAGCTGTAGTATCGGTGCAACATAGCAACTATCCAAACCGTCAGAAGAGAATTTTTGGATCTAAAAATCCACATGTCACACTTGTTCAACGAAAAAATAGAATTTTAGTGAAAGGCAAAAAACTGTTTGCTCAACTGACACAACTGAAGTACTTAAAGTACTCATAGGGAGGGTCAGCACGAGGAAAAAGTGGAAACGATGATGAATGATTTTTACTGGGGGGAAGAATTGGTTAATCTACTTAGTAGGGACATAAATACTGTTACACACGTTTTATGCTGTAAAATAAAAAGTACTGAATGTTTTTGGGTCAAATATTTTTTAATATATTAATTGATGTATAGTGTGTCCGAAAAGAATCTACTTATTCGAAATGTCCGCCTTTTGCCTTTACATACGCCTTAAGTGGTACTGGTCAATCTTCAATAGCTGCACGAACCTCGTACATTGGAAAATTGGCCACAGCTCGAACCAAAGCAGTCTTAAGAGATCCAATGTTGGGGTATCTTTTGTGACCAACCTTGTCCTATAAAACCGTCCACAATCCGGACTGCCTGAGCGCCATTCTTTAGAGGAAATGAACGCTAGCAAATTGTTTCGAAGCCAGGCCTGGGACGTTTTAGCCTTATGGGCCGAGGAATCCTTCTGTAAAGTCCATGGCTGGTTTTGGAACAGGGAATTGTTAAGAGGCTTCACAAAACGGCTTCCAAAACGGTTTCTTGGTAAACTTTGGCCGATATTTTGACTCCTTATTCGCAGTTTAAAAACCCCAAGTCCCAAGTCTTTTAATGATTCGACTCATGGACTTTTGCGTGTCGCACGGGCCATGATTTTCTGTTTTCTGAGCGGATTTCTGTGAATTCTTGATATAACGGCTTTGATGATATGCGGTGTTCGCACAGAGCGTGGGCGGCCCGACCGGTGGCGGTCTTTAACATCTCCAGTCTCCTCAAACATTTTTATGCATTGGTAGACGAACATGCGGCTAATCCCTAGTGGCCGGAGCGTTTTAAAAATATCGTTTTTTTCATTTTACACTTGAAAAGCGCTATTACAGCGATACGGTTCTCATTATTTGACAACTCCATAATAAAAGTTGAAACAATTTTAAAATCCGGTTACAGACTAACGCTATTGAGATTAGCTTTCAAAACCCAAATGACATTAACGGGGTATGTTCAGCTCTACTATTAAAATGGGTGTGTTAAATGTTGTAACAGTATTTATGTCCCTACTAAGTAATAATCGATTAAAGTCTGTAATAATCGAATTATTTTTAAAAAAAAATCAATACGAGGGTTGCTATTTATATATCGGTTCCGGGAATAAAAACACAAAATTTTATCATTGGAAATGGGTTTAATTTTTTTTCAAAATATTCTCCTTTAAGACCAATACACGTTTGCATGCGCACAAACCAATTTTCGAAGTACTTTTTCCACTTCGATTGAGGTACCTACATGATTTTTGAACGTCTCAACAGCTGCTTCGGGCGATGAAAAACGTTGACCACGCATTTTTCTCTTGATGCTAGGGAATAAAAAGAAGTCATTGGGTGTCAAATAAAGATTGTACGGTGGATGGCCCATCAATTCGACATCTTGAGTAGTCAAAAAGGCGCTGGTTTGAGCCGATGTGTGAGAGCTCGCACTGTCGTTATGAAAAATGATCTTCTCTTATTATCTTTCCTCATTTCTTCGAACACTGTTGGCAAACAGATGGTTGTATACCACTCAGAATTGACCCTTCTACTTTTCACTAAACGCACTGTGGCAACATGGCCGGTTATACCGAAAAACACGCAATCATTTGCTTCGATGTACTGCTTCCACAAACAACTTTTGTTGGATTTGGATCGTCTTGAAAGACAAATACGGTCGATTGCTCTTTTGTTTCGGGTTCATATGCCTAGATCTATGATTCGTCGCCTGTGACAATGTTATACACTGCCTTTAAGCTACCGCATTTATACTTTTTTAACATCTCTTTGCACCAATCCGTACGATCCTTTTTTCGAGCATTCGTCAAATTATGTGGGATCTAACGAGAACAAATATTTTTCAAGGCCAAATGAACTTGTCATACTATTACCCAATGATGCCGCAATCGCACGGTATGTCACATGTCGGCCTTTCTTAATCAGTTCACGCACAGCATCGTTGGTTTCTGGCAAAATGACCGAAGTTGGACGTCCTTCACGAAATTCATCCTGGAGCGAAAGGCGTCCGAGATTGAACTCTTGGTACCAGCGATTAACAGTGGTTTTTGATGGTGCTTCATCGCCAAAAGTCGAAACAAGTTGATTTAAACACTTTTGTCTCGATAACCCAGGTCAAAAATCTTTAAAAACATCGCACGAAAATGTTCACGGCATAATTCCATTTTTTGACTGAGATGAATTTTTCCACATACTACGGGCGGTTCGGAAACTTCTTAGCCTAGCACAAAAAGCGCGGTATAAACAGAAAAAAAGTTAAGTGTTTTGCAAACTTCCATCTCCATGCTATGAACACATGTTAAATTTTGTTTCGATCTGGCAACTCCTTCATATAGAAACAGGTGTTCACAAAAGACGCATCCGCGATTTTTTTACAATGGAAAAATTAGAAATGCGTGGTGTCATTAAATATTTACATAAAAAAGGTTTATCGGGGCAAGAAATTCATAATGATATGGTGAATGTGTTAGGTGAAAGTGCTCCTTCATATGCAACAGTAAAAAAGTGGGTTGCTGAATTTAAACGTGGTCGTACAAGCATTGAAGATGAACCACGTAGTGGACGTCCAAAAACAGCAACAACAACAGAAATTGTAGCCAAAGTGCATGATATGGTTTTAAATGATCGACGAATAAAAGTGCGTGAAATAGCTAATGTCATGGGCATCTCAAATGATCGAGTCCATTTAAATTTGCATGAAGAACTACAGATGAAAAAGCTTTCTGCAAGATGGGTGCCGGACTTGTTAACAGTCGACCAAAAACGCATATGAATGAACATTTCTCAAGCTTGTTTGGATCGTTTTCAGCGAAATAAAATGGATTTTAAGCGTCGTTTCATAACTGTTGATGAGACATGGATCCACCACTATACTCCAGAGACAAAAGAACAATCCAAACAATGGACTGAAGCTGGAGGAAGTGCCCCAAAGAAGGCAAAAACAATTCAATCGGCTGGTAAGGTTATGGCAACGGTTTTTTGTGACTTCAAAGGTATTTTATTGATTGACTATCTGCAAAAGGGTAAAACAATAAATTCAGAGTACTATTGCAACCTTTTAGATCAATTAAATGTACAAATTCGAGAAAAACGTCCTGGCTTACAATACAAAAAAATAATTTTTCATCAAGACAACGCACCAGCGCACAAGAGTGTTTTAACAATGGCTAAAATCAACGAATTATAGTACGAGTTGCTTGGCCCCCACCTTATTCTTCTGATTTAGCTCCCAGTGACTTTTACCTGTTCCCAAATCCAAAAAAATCATTGCTGGCAAGCGTTTTACCTCAAATGAAGATGCAATTACAGTTGTAAACCACTATTTTGAAGACCTTGGGGAAAACTATTTTAATCAAGGGATAGAATTGCTAGATAAGCGTTGGACTAAGTGTTTTGAAGTTTCAGGAGATTATATTGAAAAATAAAAATATTTTTGAAAAACTAACTATTCTCTTTCATTGATAGGCTAAGAACTTTCCGAACCACCCTTATTTGCCCTCAAATGACAAAACGTTCTGAGTGAAGTTGTGCTAAAAAATGTCCAATTTCCAATCGAAGTTCCAGTTTGCATCCGTGAACACTAGTGTTGTCAGGACCCGAAATATTAGTATCAACCTTCGTAAATATGCCGTTTTTGTTTATGGTCACCACTAATAATTGGTTACAGCAGCAAAATGTCTGCAAAACTATTAGCACCAGTTTTCGCGTTTCCTTCGTACGGCCGTTTAATACGTTGTGAGTACAGTATATTGATCTTATTTATCATCTTGTGGTATTTCGAACCGAATATCCATAATGAAATTCCTTTATGTCAACCGATTCGTAGTAGTTCCAACCAATTTCCAACTATTTTTTACGCTGTAGTTGACCTCTTCTATACCCAAGAGGGCTGATTGGAGTTTCAATCCTTGGCCAAGCCGAAGATTAGACGTCTTAGCACAATTGAACCGCTGCTAAGGATGACTGCTGCTCTTAGAATTCTGTTGACCAATTAATCATGTCAGCCATCAAATCAATTTAATTTTCAATTAAACTCAACGTGACGATAAACTTAAGAATATAACCTTCGGATAAAGGTTATTCTGATTGTTTTACGGTCAATGCCACCAGGCAGGCAGGCAGACACCTGTTCCAACGGCAGGTAGTGATGAGTTTCGACTGTCACCGGTTTGTTTTTTTTGTGTAGGGTACCAGCGACGAAGAGTCCGTCATCTTCTTCTGCTGGAGCAGTTTGCAAATTTAATAAACGTTTCTTAATTATTCGGTTTATTTCAAAAGCACATGTGTTGGTTGGCAGTTTTATTTTTGTGCCGCCGCGCTAGCGTTTGCGCTAAGTTATGACAACAAAATGATGCAAACCGCAAAGTTTCCAAATGGCCAACATTTTGTTTTCGGATGAAGAACATTTTGCGATTAAAAGTAAACTTTGTATAGTCGAGAGTATTTCCGCCTTTAAGTGATATTATACTCGTAATTAGTAATGGTTAGTTTGCATTCTGTGCATACTTTGAAGCATCACACAGACCACCCCACCTACCCCGCCATGCCAACTGTAGTCCGAAAGTAGCGTCATAAAGTTAAACTCGATTCGGGAGGTTAAAAGTCAGGCGGACATAACTTCAAATGAGTTGTGATTATACAATTTTGCAGCTATCATTATTTTATTTTATTACTAGAAACGGTTAAGGTTTAATTAAGAGCCCCATTTGAATAGCTTGAGAAATTATCCTAATAATTTCATTCCGACTGGATTTGCTTTTTCAAATACCAGTATTTTGAATTTGCCCTGCAGATCTAGTGTTCAAACTAAATAAAGGCACAAGGTTTTGCGGCTGCATTTATTAACTGGCATTGTTTGAGTTTTATTTTCTGTTGTGCTGTTGGTTGGTTATACACGATCGTAAAAAAGATCGATTGAAATTGAGGCTTTTGTGGAATGGTTGGTTCGTGCCAAGAAATTGCCGTAATTTTTCCATTGAAATGCATTAAAATTCACTGAATGCTTTTCTCTGTCTGTTTTCATTCGATCGTTTGGTCGTTCGTTCTAGACACCACTCACGTATTGCGTCTTATCTTCGCTGTTCGGCTTTGAAAATGATTTCCCCTTAAACTCGGCCTATTAAAGCAGAAAACAGTGATAGTGCCTGCCGTCTGGCCAAGATTCGAAGAGCTGCTGTTGACTTGTGTGGTGTCAAGAGGGGGGTGTATTGCATTGTACTGCAAGTATAGGCCAGCGTTGGAAAATAAGGGTTATTTTGTAGTTCGGGTCCGGCAATAAAAACACAATAATTGGAAATGGTTTTATTGTTTTTCAAAATAGTCTCCTTTAAGATCAATAAACTTTTGCAAGCGCACAAACCAATTTTCAAGCACTTTTTCTACTCCGATTGAGACACCTCCAAAACATGATTTTTGAACGCTTCAACAGCTGCTTCGGGCGATGAAAAACGTTGACCACGCATTTTTTCTTGATGCTAGGGAATAAGAAGAAGTCATTGGGTGCCAAATCAGGGCTGTACGGTGGATAGACCATCAATTCGACATCTTGAGTGGTCAAATAGCTCATCGTTTCAGCTGATGTGTAAAAGCTCGCATTGTCGTGATGCTAAATGGTCCGTCTTCTCTTATTATCTCTCCTCATTTCTTCGAACACTGTTGGCAAACAGATGGTTGTATACCACTCAGAATTGACCTCCTATGTTCCACTAAAGGCTTTGTGGCAACATGGCCGGTTAAACCGAAAAAAACGCAATCATTTGCTTCGATGTACTTCTTCCACAAACAACTTTTGCTGGATTTGGCTCGTCTTGAAGGACCTATACGGTCGATTGCTGTTTTGATTCGGGTTTATGTGCATAGATCCATGATTCGTCACCTGTGACAATGTTATACACTGCCTTTGAGCTACCGCAGTTATACTTTTTCAACATCTCATTGCACCAATCCACACTAGCCCTTTTTTGAGCATTCGTCAAATTGTGTGGGATACAACGAGAACAATTTTTTTTCAAGGCCAAATGAGCTTGTCATACTATTAACCAAGGATGCCTCAATCGCACGGCATTTCACATGTCGGTTTTACTTAATCAGTTCACGCACAGCATCGATGGCTGCTGGCAAAGTGACCGAAGTTGGACGTCCTTTACGAAATTCATTCTGGAGCGAAAGGCGTCCGAGACTGAACTCTTGGTACCAGCGATTAACAGTGGTTTTTGATGGTGCTTCATCGCCAAAAGTCGAAACAAGTTGATTTAACACTCTTGTCTCGATAACCCACGCCTAAAAATCATCGCCCGAAAATGTTCACGGGATAATTCCATTTTTTGACTGAGATGAATTTTTCCTCACACTGTAAACAAAACAATTCGCCCTCAAATGACGAAACTTTCTGAGTGAGGTTATGCTAAAAAATGTCAACGTTTCCAATGGAAGTTCCAGTTTGCATCTGGGAACATTAGTATTGTCCGGACGCGAAATATAAATAGCAACTCTCGTACTGGACAACAAATTCAAAAATAACAAGTAACAAGTGGACAAATTATGTTTGCCCGGACGAAACTATTATATCCTCTCTAGGGTGATCAATCTAGAGGTACTTTTTACAATAGGATTTTTCTTACAAATCACACGTGAGTTGTGTTAAACTTTTTTGTTTTTATTTTCAGTATTGTTTGGTATTTCAGCACGAATGACCCGAGCGTCGACGTTTCTGTGTTTGGGTTTCTGTGCTTGAGCTCGAAGAAGATCCGCTGTTTTCGAGCAAATTTTTGTTCAGTGATGAGGCCCATTTCTGGCGCAATAAATAAAATTGCCGCATTTGGGCTGAAGAGAAACCAGAAAAGGTTCAAGAGATGTTATTATGCCCAGAGATAAAGCCTTTTAAAACTTAAGGTTGTATGGGCTGGCCCACGCTCTTTTATCCGTTTAAACAAAACAGAATTTATAATAACATGTTAAGCATGGATTTCATTCTGTGTTATAACGATTGGCCCATTACTTTGATCATAAATGCAATTTGTTAAAGGGGGCGTGTCACTGCCCACTTTTTCTCCAGAAACCAACATCATATGTTTCAAATATCGTCAAAATTTCTCTATTAGTTCATTAGACTTTGCTCATTCAGGTGCAGGGTTGTGTAAGTGGTGCCACGCCCCCTTAACAAATTTAACCATAATAATTTTTTAGTCATGGATTTCATTTTGTAAAATTTTATAACGATGGTGGCTCCGCCCTCTTTTTTCTCCGGAATGCCAACACGTTTCGATCTGTGCCAGCATCATATGTTCCAAATGCCTTCGTCATTTCTGTATTAGTTCAGGAGATATTAAGTTTTCAGGATTTTTGTTTTTTCTAGTGATTAACCCAGTCCTTGTAAGGGGTAAATATTTACTTCTTGACAAATCTGGCCTATTTTCTACATCAACCGTTTCAGTCCATTAATACATGTCTCTGCAAAATTGCAGCCACCTATCTTCAATAGTACAACCTGTAGTTTGCTTTCCACAGGCAGACAGACGGACATGGCTAGATCATCTTAGAATTTTATG
Source organism: Hydrotaea diabolus (assembly GCA_963513945.1). Taxonomy (NCBI): domain Eukaryota; kingdom Metazoa; phylum Arthropoda; class Insecta; order Diptera; family Muscidae; genus Hydrotaea; species Hydrotaea diabolus. Next base: position 185,994,865 of record OY740717.1, read on the forward strand.
ACGCTAGAAATTGTACTTTATGGGGTCTACGGCCAGTAATTAGAGGTGTTGCAAACGGAATGACACAGTGAAGGTACTGATGATAGATGCTATAACAACAATTAAATTTTGGTCACGTATGCGAATATACTTTTAATTCTACGATTCGACTAAAGTTGAGTACTCATGTCATGCGGCTAGGGCACCAAAAAATAGTAACTTTCAAACATGGACATATTCGTCAGTGGAATCTTCTCATTTATTTAAATACTGGGTGTCCCAAATTAAACTAAAGGTATCCATTGTGGCAAGAAGAAGTTCCATTGTGTCATCTTGCTAAAACTATATGCTAGGATTATTCCTATGCTAGGATACTCCATACAGACCCCCTTTAAAAGTTTCGGGTTGATTCTCTTAAATTTCAAAAAAAAATAGACCGATAACATTATCAGCCATTAGTCCGCACTAAAAAAAAACCCATGGGATTCTTACACTGCTCCCTGTTCCTCAAAACGGAAGACTAAGTTCGTAATCAAGTTGTAACTGGGTACTGTTCTGCCATTATAATAACGACGATAACTGCGTTGAGTTTATATAATAGACTTGCTAGAAGAATAATAAAATTCAACATCAGATATCTTCATAAAAAACGATATAACCGCCAAAAGTGAAAAAACGTTATGAATATTTATAGCCCTTTAGTCTTATTTAAAATGTTAAGTTTGAATCGGCTGTTAAAAAAAAGTACTGATAATTTTTTCAAATTTCGGCAGTACCTCATCTGTTCAACCCAATTTTTCAGTACGATTTCGATTATTAAGGGTCGAATCTCTTCAATGCAACTTCGATTCCATGTGTACGCTTCAATTGTCTCTGGATGCTTTGCGTTACATTTATTCTTAATAGCTCCCCACAGAAAATAATTCAAAAGGCTCCATTCATAGCTCCGAGACGGCCATTTGACTTTACAATTTCGGCTGATTATTCGATTTTCAAAAAACCTTGCGTTAAATATCGATGCTTACGTGGGCTCAGTGACATGTGGCCCCGTCTTGTTAAAACAAAATTTCGTCCATGTCATTCTCTTAAATTTTTGGAGCATTTCTCGGTGACGCTCACCGTTGACGGTAACGGCAATGATGCCGCCAGCATAAAATCCACGCCAAACAGTGACTCGTTGCGGATGCATTGGCTTCTTTATAGTCACGTGTGGGTTACTACCTTCTAAGATTTTTCTATATTATAGGTCCGTTACTACAAGGCCTAAGAACCCAAAAATCAGAAACAATGGACGTTTGGCTAGTTGAAAACAATGAAATTTCCTCAATAATGTAAATATAGCAATTGAAATACCATTTCGTAAAAAGTTAGGCCCCGAACAGAAGGAAAACATGGGAATATGGGTTCCAAACAAAAACAAATCCTTACAAATTGATTTATTCCCTTATTTTTAAAATTCTGGTGAATTGGTTGGGCGGGTGAATCACGGTCATCAAAGTACTTGGAGGTGTGGATACCGGCCTCAGTTCGCATGGACATGTGACTACTCAGACACAATACAACTTTCTAAAAAAAACATATACGAATTGCGGTCCAATACGTACATTTTGTCAAAGGGGCGTAGTATCTTTTTCCTATCGTCATATCGTTATTAGTTCATGAGATATAACCCTTCAAAGTTCAAGGTTGTATGGGCGAAGCCACACCCCTGTGTCCAATTTTAAGACAATAATCTATAATAACATGGTTATCATTTATTTTATTTTATTACAAATTTATAACGATCGGGTTATTAGTTTGGCCATAAGTTTGATTTTTTAAAGCGGCGTGGCACCGCCCACTTTACCTTTAGAATGTGTGTTCGATCCATGCCAACATCGTATGTTCCAAATATTATTGTCAAATATTGTTGTCATAACAGTTCATGAGATATTGAATTTTAAAATTCAGGGTTGTTGATTTTTCGAGAGATTGATTTTTCTGGGGAAATTCTTACTTCTTTGACTGTAGTCTTAGATACCGCTAACTTTTGCGTTAACACTCTGCAGCAGAATAAGTGTTTTTTAAAGAAAACTGTCAAAAATAATTTTATAACTCATAGGACACAAGCTGTAAAAAATGTAGGTAATAAAGGCGACCAGAAGACGTGCCATCTCCCTTTACATTTGAATAGATTTCAAGCTGGAAATCTATTTAGATTTACGATTGACCCATACATTTGTATTGCTCTAAATTGTCATTCACACTGACCAGCTTGTGCCAGCCGCATGCCCCTCAGTGTCCCGCTCAGTGCTCTTTGATAATCTGTTGTACTCTAATACTTCAGACTTAAGCCCGCGGTCCAAAATGGTGGCCATTACGCCGCATTAGATATCTCTGTACAGACTGCAACGTCATGCCGTTGTCGTCGTCGTTCATACTCGTATAAGGCTTTTGGTCATTAAAGGTGAGCATTCAAAATTTTTTGGTTTGGTTCGTTTTGCAGCAACCACCAGCCAACACCAACACCACCGCCAATTAAATATGGAAATATTGCTGGTTGTTGTTATTTATTTTTTTGCCAACCAAGACCTTGAACTTGCATATGAAGTGTTGAACCTCAAACCATAATAGAAGAAGAAGCAGCTGCAAAAAAATAGTTAATTATTTATTGTCATTGTAAAATAAATGAAGCTGCTACTTTTTGTTGTTGCTGTTGTTGTTTGCGTTCGAGTACAAACATTCCAAAACAATACACCTTATGTGAGTACGTCGAACACTCAAATAGACAAAAACAATGCAAATGACGCACAGTGGGTTGGATAACTTTATTTACCCCCCCAAAAAAGCAAAACGGAAAGCGCAGACAGGGAAGAGTGGAGAAACCAAGTGGTAGATGTTTCGATGATCATAGATATAAAGAATTGAACAAAGCACGCTCAAGCCCGAAGTGCTTATGAATCATACATTGGGCAGGTCAGGGCCAACGAGAGGTTTTGGAGCCAGCCTATGTAAGTAAGTAAGAATGAAGTGTTTTACATGTCCGAAAGCACTATAGAGTCTCAAATGAACTAGCATTAGATCTTTCTACTAGACTACACGAATATTGTAGCGTTTTTAGGCAGAAATCATGGTGGTCTAGGAAGTTTCTCTGTGACGGGAAGGAAACGTCATGTCAGCTATCGGTACAAATATATATAGGGTCATCCATCTACACGCAGAGAAAAAACATGTTACTACATGGTCACGGCAATAATAATATGTTCTCCGCAATAAAGGAATGTTCGTCGCAACCATAGCATTGTTAACTGAATTTATTTTTGACAATAGTATAATTGCTGCAATATTAACATTGTTGAAATGTAACAATAGTATTATTGCCAAATTTTAAAATGAAAATATGGTTATAGCAACAATATAAATATGGTTGGTGCGACAAAAGTATTGTGTTTTGCGTTTTATGTTAACAAAAGTATGATTACGGCAATCATACTGTATGATTGTAATTTTTCTTCAATTCAATATGCTTTAAAGAACAAATGTTACTGGTACGGATCTAATGCAAAATTAGTACTTTTTTTTATCGAAATTAAAATTTTTTAAACAAGCTGCTTTGGCTTTATTTAACTGAAATATTTTTTAATAAAAACGTTTACGCTTATTTCAACTTATTTTTTCTACTGTAAAATAAATCACTCGTATTATTTTGAATTTAATGTATTTTTGAATAATTTTCATAATTCAAATCTATTGTTGACAACTTAAACCAATTCTAATAAATCAAATCTATTGTCGACAACTTAAACAAATTCTAATAAATTATATTGGGGATTATAGAATAATTGTGTGTGATCATACTATGGTTGTAGGGATCATAACATGGTTGCGTGTGAATCATACTATGGTTGTGAGGATCATACTATGGTTGTATATGAAACATACTATGGTTGTGAGGATCATACTATGGTTGTGGAGATCATAGTATGGTTGAGTGTGAATCATACTATTGTTGTGAGGATCATAGTATGGTTGTATTTGAATCATACTATTGTTGTGAGGATCATAATATTGTTGTACCACAACCATACACCCAACAATAATATTATCGTCTTCGAATATTGTAACCACAACCATACTTTTTTTTTGCGTGTAGAGGTATTTTTTTAGAACAAAAAAAAAATATAAAAATTCAAATCAAAAAAATATAAAAATTCAAATCAAGTGTGGAATCTTTATTGTTCATTCGAAAGGACAGTTTATGGCATTTATTTTTTGAATACAATTTCCTTCAAATGTTGGCCGCAACTACGCCTCAGGGTTTCCACTCTAAGGGTCCAATTTTGGATGACTCGTTCGAGCATTTCGACCGGTATGGCTTTAATGACACGCTTAATGTTGGCTTTCAAAACCTGAATCGTAGCTGGTTTGTCAGCATAGACTTTGGACTTTACGTAACCCCAAAGAAAAATGTTTACAGGTGGATATCACTCGATCTAGCCGGCCAACTCACCTGTCCAAAACGTGAAATTAGCTGCATTTCGAAATTACCTCTCACTAGATCCATTGTTTGGCCAGCTGCATGGCAAGTGGCACCGTCTTGTTTAAACAAAATGCCGTCAAGAATACGGGCTTCAATTTCAGGTAGTAAAAAAGTCTGATGTGATACAGCAATAGCGAGCACCATTGAAAGTTACGTTTCGAGCAACATCATTTTTGAAAAAATATGGACCGATAATTCCACCAGCCCATAAACCGCACCAACTTGAACCTCTTCTTGTTGCTCTTCAGCCCAAATGCGGCAAATTTATTTATTGACTTTGCCGTTGAGCCAGAAATGGGCCTCATCACTGAACAAAATTTTGGTCAAAAACAGCGGATCTTCCCGTTTCTTACCGAACGCTTATTTCCACATTACAGTTACCAACATTTAAGGTAATTATTTTCAAAAAATAAATGCCATAAAATGTCCTTTTAAATTGCCAATAAAGACTCCACACTTGATTTTCATTTTTATATTTTTTTTTTGTTCTGAAAAATACCTCTAGATGGATTACCCATTATAATATCAATAATATAGACTATCAATAATATATATCTCCGATCAATATTTCGTGGTGATTCAAACGGAATGACAAACTTAATATTCCATCCACCCTGCGGTGAAGGATATGCAAACACCCTCTGGCATTATTAGCAAGTAGCTTAAATCTAAATGTGGTCTGATTGAATAAAGTGCCGCCATCTGGCCTCGAAGGATGCACCAAGATCTGCTCTAGAGAAAGTTGTCGTCAAATAAGACATTTCAAACAAATTTGTAAGATAGGCAGGCTACTAAAGAAGTTACACAAAATAACTGTTGTTCGAAATTTTTGATTGTGATATCTCGAGAACTAAAGGTGCAAAAAACTTTAAAAAGCTTTGAGGGTTCTGTTATGTCAATTGATTATTTTTTTTGTAGATTTTGTTCTAGTCTAACCACTGTGCCTAGATGCTGCTCATAGTGGTGTTGATGATGAGTACTGAAAGAGACGTTGAAGCGTTTTGAATGCAGGTTCATTCCATGGTGGGTGTAGGTATTACTTAGTTTGACAAATAATGAATATTTATTTGTTGGAATTTGTTTTTATAACCCAACCAAGCAAACAACAGACAGACAAATAGACAAACAGACAGACAGGCGGACGGACGGATAGATATTAAAACAAACTGGTTTCGCTTGGCTGGTTCTGGCAAACAGAAACAAAAACTGGCGTTTTTTTCGGAAAATTCAATTGTTTTGCAGGTGCATTAGAAAGATCTTCTTTTCGATTATTGGACATGGTGAGGCAAAAAACAGGAAATTTGCAATTTACCCGATTGTGTTGTTTTGTTGTTGTTGTGGGTTTTGGGTTTCTCAGAAAATTATTGGACTTTCATTTGCGGCGTTCACACAATTCTATTGTGAGATTTGTGTGTAATTTTCGATTTTTGCAATGAATCGCAACCATTGTGATTGTGAGACCGATGCGGATGACGATGATGATGATGACGATGTGAATCATTTAATGAGCTCCACTGCCAAGGTCAACGATGGATGGACGGGCTTGGCTGGCTGACAGATTGCCGCCGCTGCTATTGTCTTTATGGCGGCAACGATAGGGGCATCATTAGTAAATCATTTGTAAGGCGATAGAATCCTAGCGATTGTCAAAGAGACGATTTGTAAAGTGTAGCCCGAGAGACAAACAGACGATTGATTTATGGCCAAAAGTATGTACGTCAGTAGGTCTTTTCGTCTGTCGTTTAAAAGTGTCAGTAAGACAAGCCAACAAAAAGAGTAGAGCGAAGTACAATGACCACAAAAAAGTACTCTTATTGTCGTTACTTGATTCAAGGCTACCCACCCCGTTTGGGACCGCCAAAAATAAAAGGTGTTTTTTGAATTTCGGCTTAACACTCTCGCCATGTCTTACCCTTTCTTCACTTGCTCCCCATCTTGCAATTTTTGTTTTTTGGAAAGTAAACAAGAGTTAAAAGCACCGTCAAAAGCGGCAGTAAGAATTTACGAAGAAACCATTTTGTTGTTGTTGCTGTTGCCTTAATGCACATAAAATTCGCTTAAAAAACATTCATTTATTGTATTTGTTTAAAAAAAGAAGACGTTAAAGACTATTAACCAAATTCAAGGTTAAATTTAAGCCAAGCTTTTAACTCACGCACACACACATACACCTACACACATAAACCCAGCCACTCACACAGATACCGAGACTCGCGGATAATGCCGAAGCCGAAGAACAGAGAACGAAGAAAAAATGTTTGCTGCTGCGGATATTTTTTCTTTGCCGGAGCTGCACAATGAAGTGCAAATTGAAGCCAACAACAACAATGCATTGCCAATAATTTGTTAGCCACCAGTACCCACCACACTCACAGTATCTCAAAGATACTCCCATACGCACACACAAACAGAGACTTTACAAACACCCATACATACCCGATAATTTTAATGTCCATTTTTAAGAGCAAGAAGATCCAGCGAAAAAACATTTTCGAATTTTTGGCTAACAAGAGTTAGTCGGCTAACAGGGAAAGATGCAAGGTAAATGTTCTTGTAGGCCAGCAGCCGGAATGGCCGGTCCAACGAATGGCTTTTCGAAAACTTTAAGCGAGGGTGTGGTTTGATATATGCATCTACTCTCACAGCGAATCCAATGTGGCGTGGCGTTCGCTTGCTGTGGCCATGATTCATTTAAGGTAGCATCCCTGCCTACCTAAGCTTGGACCCATTTTCTTTTCGTTTTTTTTTTTGTTATCTGCCATCAGCATGCGTTGGCCGGCGCAGGATTCGAAGGAATAAGGAATGTCGGTCGGTTGGTTTGCAGACACACACTCTCGTTTAAAATTATTGAATGTTAATTTTTTGCTAATCACCCGGTTATGGACCTCTTGTGTATTTATGCCTTTTTGTCTTTAGACTAATAATCCGTTCATTGTACTCGCCTTTCATACAGCAAACGCTTCAAATGCGGAATAATGCTGTCGATACTAAACAAATATTTATTGTATTTTAAGTTTAATATTTATGGCAATTGAACTTCGATAAAAACGTGTTAAATTTCTACTTTCTGAGCCTTGTTCTAAAGCCCATACTTTCTACCACCTACGATTTTGGAGCTAAAAATATACAGCACTAGAAATTAGAAATCGTCAATGTGAACTAATAAAAAAAAATTCCACCTCTAACTAAAATATGGTTGAAAAATGTGGAAATATTACCGATTTTCTCTTAATCGTCAATGACAAATAAAAAAAATTCCATCTTCAACTAAAAAATTTTTCAAAAAGGTTGTGTTAAAGAAATTAAAAGAATCGACTCACAAAATTATAAGCCTCTAAATGGAAATATAACCGATTTTCCCTTAATACGAGGGCGGTTCGGAAAGTTCTTAGCCTATCAATGAAAGAGAATAGTTAGTTTTTCAAAAATATTTTTATTTTTCAATATAATCTCCTGAAACTTCAATACACTTAGTCCAACGCTTATCTAGCAATTCTATCCCTTGATTAAAATAGTTTTCCTCAAGGTCTTCAAAATAGTGGTTTACAACTGTAATTGCATCTTCATTTGAGGTAAAACGCTTGCCAGCAAGGAATTTTTTTAGATTTGGGAACAGGTAAAAGTCACTGGGAGCTAAATCAGGAGAATAAGGTGGGAGGTCAAGCAACTCGTACTTTAATTTGTTGATTTTAGCCATTGTTAAAACACTTATGTGCGCTGGTGCGTTGTCTTGATGAAAAATATTTTTTTGTGTTGTAAGCCAGGACGTTTTTCTCGAATTTGTACATTTAATTGATCTAAAAGGTTGCAATAGTACTCTGAATTTATTGTTTTACCCTTTTGCAGATAGTCAATCAATTAAATACCTTTAAAGTCCCAAAAACCGTTGTCATAACCTTACCAGCCGATTGAATTGTTTTTGCCTTCTTTGGGGCACTTCCTCCAGCTTCAGTCCATTGTTTGGATTGTTCTTTTGTCTCTGTTGGATCCATGTCTCACCAACAGTTATGAAACGACGCTTAAAATCCATTTTATTTCGCTGAAAACGATCCAAACAAGCTTGAGAAATGTTCATTCTTATGCGTTTTTGGTCGACTGTTAACAAGTCCGGCACCCATCTTGCAGAAAGCTTTTTCATCTGTAGTTCTTCATGCAAAATTAAATGGACTCGATCATTGGACATGCCCATGATATTAGCTATTTCACGCACTTTTATTCGTCGATCATTTAATACCATATCATGCACTTTGGCTACAATTTCTGTTGTTGTTGCTGTTTTTGGACGTCCACTACGTGGTTCATCTTCAATGCTTGTACGACCACGTTTAAATTCAGCAACCCAATTTTTTATTGTTGCATATGAAGGAGCACTTTCACCTAACACATTCACCATATCATTATGAATTTCTTGTCCCGATAAACCTTTTTTATGTAAATATTTAATGACACCACGCATTTCAAATTTTTCCATTTTAAAAAAAATCGCGGATGCGTCTTTTGTGAACACCTGTTTCTATATGAAGGAGTTGCCAGATCGAAACAAAATTTAACATGTGTTCTAGCAGAGATGGAGTTTCCAAAACACTTAACTTTTTTCTGTTTATACCGCGCTTTTCGTGCTAGGCTAAGAAGTTTCCGAACCGCCCTCGTAAAATTAAAATTCAAGTATTACGTAAAAAATATTGAACAAATTAGGATTGAAGCTTATATTCTTTCCATTATGGACTCTGGTCTAATAAGACCATTTTGTTGTTTTTGTTGTTGCAACAACAATATATTTATTTTGAAGTCTTGTTCGCTTATGGGGGATCTGCTTCGATATCCAGGTGGAGGAAACGCGCCATTTGAACTGGATGCGTCCACAGATACCTGAGGGTCAGCAGAGTGGGCTTGGTCGGACAATTGAAGAGGTGCAGCCCATCATGTGGTCCCTGGTGGCAAGCGGGACAGATGTCCGGAACGTTAGCATCAATTCGTGCCCAGTAAGAGTTAAGGCGGCTGCACCATCCAGATCTCAGCTGCGCCAAAACCACGCGCGTCTGCCGAGGTAGTACCTTTTCCTCAGGTAAAATCTCCGGGGGATGTTTCCCTAGCACTACATTCACACGGTAGCTGGATACTGCTGCTGCGACAACATCGACGTGAATGTTGTTCAGACCTGCCTGATAGTTTCGATGATCTAAAGGTTCTCTCTTATACCGCTGGAACTCTCTCTCTCTCTCTCTCTTTAGATCATGAAGATCGTACCTGTTCTGCCTGGGCAGAGGCACCTGTTCAAGAGATGGTGGTTAGGATGACTGCTGCGAAAACACCCTAGCAGGTATTGCTTAGACAACAGGAAATTGTGTCTGCGCACAATGTAGATGGTAGATGGTCCTCAGAAGACATAAGAAGACACCCTGTTGATGTTCTAAGCGCGGCATTCTGGCAAGTCTGAATTTTCTTCCATTGCGTCGTACTCACGTTCGCCGACCATACAGGAGCTGCGTAGTTTGCTACAGACCGACCTATCGCTTTGTAAGAGGTCAACAAGGTTTCTTTGTCGGCTCCCCAAGTACTGCCGGCAAGTGACTTGAGGACCTTGTTCCTACTTTTGAGTTTATCGCAGATAGCTGCAGCATGTGAAGAGGATCTAAAAAGGCTGTCCAATGTGACCCCAAGGATTTTGGGGTAGTTGGTAGTCGGGATGTTGACGTCATCGACTTTCACATTGAGTGACAACCGCACCTCTGCGGTCCAAGCAGTAAACAGTGTGGCTGATGATTTGGAGGCGGATATTTTCATATTCCTCGCAGTGCAAAAACGTGCTAAGTCGGTAAGGAAACAGTTAATTTTCTCGCAAATGTCATCCACTTTAGGTCCTGACGCTAGAATTGTGCAATCGTCAGCGTACGACACAATTTCAACGCCGTCTGGTGGCGCAGGAATTTTAGAGAGGTAGAGGTTAAAGAGAGCCGTGGATATCAATCCACCCTGGGGAACTCCTTGTTTAACTCTACGGGGCTTTGACTTTCTGTCTGTAAATTCTACATATGACTGGCGCCCACACATATTGTTTACGACCCAACGTTTCAAACTGAAAGGGGTCTAATCTTTAAACTGGCTCTTCTGAACAAAACTGGTTTTTAACCTTAGGTCCCTTTCTATTTTGCGCGTCACATATATAGATCGTTAAATGAAAAGAGACCTGGACGGCAGCACACAAATATGGTACCGAAAAGCCTTCCACACCAAGTGCGGAACGTCTACCAGACGGTGATAAAGTTAAAACGCTGACTTACTTTTCCTTCCCCATATGGCAAACAACAAACCTGATCTAATTAGATTGTGGAGTAATTCACTCTTTTAAAAATAATAACAAAAAATGATCAAGACTTAGCAACACCGGAATTATTTCTTTGGAGTTGCCAGTCCCGAAACATGCTCTAGGGAGGAAATCATTAAGACCGACGCCACTGGTAGGGTTTCTTCCGAGTAGCAAAGGCTGGACCACCCCTGAGGAGAACATCATACATGTGTTGCTTATACAATTAGGGAACAAATGTGAAACCTTTCTTAAATCAAAGAGAGCTGTTTCTTAAATAGAAGAGCCGGCATCGAAAGTCCAATTGATTTTTTTAAAGAAGATTTGACCTTGCTTAGCATTGACGAGCACCCCACACTATTATAGCCCACACTATTAACGGAAAATGTCATACCTCATAATAATCGACTAAGAAAAACAGTTCCTTTGCGCACCAGGAATTATTTCTTTGGAGTTGCCAGTCCCGACACATGCTCTAGGGGGGAAATCATTAAGACCGGCGCCACTGGTAGGGTTTCTTCCGAGTAGCAGAGGCTGGACAACCCCCGAGGAACAAATGTGAAACCTTTCTTAAATAGAAGAGCTGTTTCTTAAATAGAAGAGCCTGCATCGAAAGTCCAATTGATTTTTTTAAAGAAGATTTGACCTTGCTTAGCGACTCGTAAAGCATTGACGAGCACCCCACACTATTATAGCCCACACTATTAACGGGAAATGTCATACCTCATAATAATCGACTAAGAAAAATAGTTCCTTTGCGCACCATATGTGACAGCGCATAGAGAAAGGGACCTAAGGGTAAAAAATCAAGTTTCCCTTTTTTTGATGTGGACAACATCTGACATCGATTGAGACCGATCCCATGCCCCAAAAGTGTTCTCTCCTAGAGATATGCGCGTTTTATGAAAGTGATGGTACACCAAAGATACACGTATTTTAATCTTTAAAATGGCTCCCCTGAACAAAACTGGCTTTTACCCTTAGGTCCCTTTCTATTTTGCGCGTCACATATTGTGACTGTTTATGAGTGGCACCCAGACTTAACCAGAGCAGGCAACAATCAAAGGCCTTTGTATATGTAGCTGTTGTTAGAAATATGCTAGAACTATGCCCCAAGCGCTGACCATCATCTCTAAAAGGTTCTCGACATTTACAATATGTACGATATAGAGATATGAGTATAGCTATCTGTTCTAATTTCCTGCAAACTGTCACAACTCAAAATCCACATTTCAATATTAGGAAATTCTTTTCTAAGCAAACAGTACTCCATTGTTTCTATTTTTACCGTTAGCTTATTATTAAAACAATTTTTGTTTTAAACGTCATACAAATGATAACTGTAAACCCGCCTTTCGAGTTAGAATGGTCTTGCCCGAAAAGGTCTAAATCCCTGCAGTCCAAACATCTTAGCTCTTGAAACAAAAGTATGTATATTCATTGCTAAGATGCTGTAGTGAATCTTATGGTCTCACACATTCGTTCAATCGATTGCTATGTAGTTTAGCGGGATCGTTAAAATATCTTAGAAATCAATTAAGCTGTCAGCATAGGAATTTTATAGCGGCAATTGCTGCTCGACGTGCAAACATCGCCGAACTGAGCTGAGCAAGCAAACCAACAAACCAAACATACATTTAACGGCGCTAATAAGCGAATTTTGGGCGTTTAATTTAATTAGTTATGATCGATAGACAGCCACACTCGTCGCTAGACAAGAAGAAAACAGGTATGCGATGTTTTTGTTGGTGCATTACGTATTTTTTTTGTTGTTCCCTCGGATTTTTTTAATAATTTCGTTGTATTATTTTAGTTAATAATCTTTTGATTAATGATATCATTGGGCTATAATATAAAGTCGCACGCGAGCTTGGTTTTTGAAGTCGAGTCGAATGAAGGGCTGCTTAGGTAATGGAAGCAGGGTGAGAATATTCATAGAAAGAGTGGGGAAGTGGACTAGGAACGAAATGAATAAAGAAAGATTTTGACTAATACTTGTATATTTTAAAGGTGTTCGATTATGGTCAGCACATAAATTTTTTTGGATCGTAATGGCTTACAAAGTTCAACATTCATTGAAATTCAAGGATGTTAAAGAAATTAACGATTGATTCATTAACTATGGAGAAACAATGCACCCTTGAGAATGATTCCGCCAAGTCATTGAATTTTTCAATGACATTTATGCACTCTATTGTAGGCAATATTGAACTTATATTCACCTTTTTTTATTCATTGCAAACACCTCAATTGATTCATTGGAAACTCCTACAATTAAACGATGGTGAAGGTTAGCTATTACAGGCTAAGCGATTTAACATTTTAACTTTTAATAGGCTGTAAAAATGTACACGCAGAAAAAAAGTATGGTTGTGATGACAATATTCGAAGAGGATAATACTATTGCTGTGTATATGGTTGTGGTACAACATTATTATGATCCTCACAATAATATTATGATTCAAATACAACCATACTATGATCCTCACAACAATAGTATGATTCACACTTAATCATAGTATGATTCCCACAACCATTGTATGATGCACACTCAACAATACTATGATCTCCACAACCATATTATGATCCTTACAACCATAGTATGTTTCGCATACAACAATAGTATGATCCTCACAACCATAGTATGATTCACACGCAACCATACTATGATCCCTACAACCATAGTATAATTACACACTTATATACTACTTTATGATCCCCACTATATTTTATTAGAATTGGATTAAGTTGTCAAGAATAGATTTGAGTTATAAAACTTCTATAAAATTACATTAAATTCAAAATAATAGAAGTGATTTATTAACCAGTAGAAAAAAATAAATTTAAAAAAACGCAAGCGTTGTTATTGAAAATATTTCATTTCAGCCGTTTGTTTAAAACATTTTAACTTCCACATAAAAAAAGATTATTATTGCATTAGATCCGTAACAATAGCATTGTTCTAAAAAGCATATTCAAAAGAAGAAGAATTTCAATCATACAGTATGATTGCCGTAATCATATTATTGTTAACATAAAATCCAAAAAAAGCAATACTTTTGTCGCACCAACCATATATATATTGTTGCTATAACCATATTTTTATTTTTGAATTTGGCAATAATACAATTGTTACATTTCAACAATATTAGTATTGCGGCAATCAAACTATTGTCAAAATTAAATTCAGTAAACAATGCTATGGTTGCGACGAACATACTTTTATTGCAGAGAACATATTATTATTGCCATGACCATATAGGAACCATGTTTTTTCTCTGCGTGTACTGATAATTTTTAAAATTTCTGGTATTATAGAAAAGATTGAACTTTGTCATGTAATAATGGAACATAATATCATTCAAATGACTACCACAACTGCCCTAAACAGTTCCTCATCCGATCAACCCAATTTGTCAGTACATTTTCGATTGTTTCGCGTCGAATCTCTTCAATGGCATATTCGATTTCGTGTTTCAACGCTTCAATTGTCTCTGGATGCTTTGCGTAACATTTATCCTTGAGGGCCCCCCACAGAAAATGATCCAAAAGACTGAAATCACAGCTCCGAGGAGGCCAATTTTGGCTGCTTATTCGATTTTTTAAAAACTGTGGGTAAAACATCGATGGTTGCTTGCCTGTGTGACATGTGGCCCCGCCTTGTTGAAACCAAATGTCGTCCCTGTCATTGTCTTGAATTTTTGGAAACAAATTTTCTTTGATCAAGGCGCGCTCACCGTTTACGGTAACGACGGCACCTTGCTCATTTTCGAAGAAAAATGGCGATACCGCCAGCCCATATGCGCCAATTTTGCTTTTAGGCATTGCCACGGGGATGAAAGTAAGCTTTCTCTATAACAGATAAAATTCTTCATTTCCTGCCAAACAATCATCAGCCCATTGAGCGAAGCGAAATCGAATCAGATAGTGTTCCATTATTCCCAGAAATTTCCAAATGCTCTAGCAAGAAAATCGTAAGATGGTCGAGGGACCAAGTTTGGTAGGGTGCGACAATTTCTGGTAAAAGAAAATGCACCAAGCTCGTTCAAGGCCAAAGTGCTTATAAATTATTTATTGAGCAGACTGGGACGAAAAAAAAAATGTAGAGGCAGCTAAAGAAAGTATTCGCAGTTATTAGTTCGGTATCATTATTTTATAGTTACTTCAATGGAATGTGCTCGTCTAAATATGGGTGCTCCTTTCTCGAGGTCTAAGTGTTTCCCTTAAAGCACTTGATTGCCGGATAACTCTTGTCAACTCGTTGGCGGTTCGGAAACTTCTTAGCCTAGCACAAAAAGCGCGGTATAAATAGAAAAAAGTTAAGTGTTTTGGAAACTTCCATCTCTGCTATGAACACATGTGAAATTTTGTTTCGATCTGGCAACTCCTTCATATAGAAACAGGTGTTCACAAAAGACGCATCCGCGATGTTTTTACAATGGAAAAATTAGAAATGCGTGGTGTCATTAAATATTTACATAAAAAAGGTTTATCGGGACAAGAAATTCATAATGATATGGTGAATGTGTTAGACGAAAGTGCTCCTTCATATGCAACAGTAAAAAATTGGGTTGCTGAATTTAAACGTGGTCGTACAAGCATTGCAAAAACAGCAACAACAACAGAAATTGTAGCCAAAGTGCATGATATGGTATTAAATGATCGACGAATAAAAGTGCGTGAAATAGCTAATATCATGGGCATCTCAAATGATCGAGTCCATTTAATTTTGCATGAAGAACTACAGATGAAACAGCTTTCTGCAAGATGGGTGCCGCACTTGTTAACAGTCGACCAAAAACGCATAAGAATGAACATTTCTCAAGCTTGTTTGGATCGTTTTCAGCGAAATAAAATGGATTTTAAGCGTCGTTTCATAACTGTTGATGAGACATGGATCCACCACTATGCTCCAGAGACAAAAGAACAATCCAAACAATGGACTGAAGCTGGAGGAAGTGTCCCAAAGAAGGCAAAAACAATTCAATCGGCTGGTAAGGTTATGGCAACGGTGGGACTTCAAAGGTATTTTATTAATTGACTATCTGCAAAAGGGTAAAACAATAAATTCAGAGTACTTTTGCAACCTTTTAGATCAATTAAATGTACAAATTCGAGAAAAACGTCCTGGCTTACAACACAAAAAAATAATTTTTCATCAAGACAAGGCACCAGCGCACAAGAGTGTTTTAACAATGGCTAAAATAAACGATTTAAAGTACGAGTTGCTTGACCACCCACCTTATTCTCCTGATTTAGCTCCCAGTGACTTTTACCTGTTCCCAAATCTAAAAAAATTCCTTGCTGGCAAGCTTTATACCTCAAATGAAGATGCAATTACAGTTGTAAACCACTATTTTGAAGACCTTGAGGAAAACTATTTTGATCAAGGGATAGAGTTGCTAGATAAGCGTTGGACTAAGTGTATTGAAGTTTTAGGAGATTATATTGAAAAATAAAAATATTTTTGAAAAACTATATTGATAGGCTAAGAACTTTCCGAACCGCCCTCGTATTTTGGCCAAACAATCACAGAACATATTGCAGGGCGTTTTTGTTCTTCAGCCGATTTGTTAGAATTCAATTTGGAGTGTTTTCTCCAGTTGAGGTTTAAACGAAATAACCTAAATATCTCAATATCTCAACAAAAAACGGGTTTCAACCCCAAATGTTCAAAGTACATTTTTGTTAGGAGAACGACTCATTGTGGCCATCTCTACCCACTGAAAAAATTTTTAATCGATTTAAATTATCCTTCATTAACAAATTATGTGACTCTCTTAATTTTTAAGAGTGAAATTTTTTTTTCTTCTACTCAATATTTAAAATTGTTCTACCCTTTGGTGATACACACTTGTTAACAACAAAAAAAAACTATGGAAACCCAACGCCCAACTAGGGCTACTTCTCAAAAATTACATCAATATTTCTTACCCATCATCCAGTTTCTATCGTAGCGTATAATTAATATTTCTCTCAAGATTACTCATATCCTAACTCAAATTTTAGAATGGGAACTCAAATAACTTTTAAAATTTTCGTATTTATTCGAAGAATATTTTGGTTTTGTTTAAGGAGTTATTTTGACATGTGGATAATAGATTTTTCCCCTATTTTTTTTTTCAAATTTTGATTTTTGCAAAACGATAGTTTAAATATTAATTTTTCCCACCACTACGCCAGTGATACAGGTACAACGATAAGTGCATGGAATACTCATGTTCCTACATTCTTACCATAAACAAAAAATCATGTGGCTCATTGAACTCGATCCCGTTTCATAGCTAATCACCCGCACAATATTTCCGGAGTGATCAATCTATGGGGTGGAGACAGCCAAAACCTAAAAGAGTCAAAAATTCACACAGAAATCTTGTCACAGCTGCACATATAATTTCCGATATATGCACTCATTAAGGCAGGAGGCACTTTGACGAGGACGAGCAAAGTTCAGTAACTTTTCAACTTGGAATTTGTCTTTATGTCACACAGACGTCCTCTTAAGTGTCAAAGGAAAAAATAACAACAGCGCAGCGACAGCCATAAAGAATGAAATGAAATCTCAACCTTCGTGGGCAATAATAAGAAACAAAAAAAATAAGCCATCAGCAGCATATACAGAAAGAATGAAAAACAAATAGAGAAAATCGAACAAAAACAAAAAAAAAAATGCAAAAGAAAAGAAGAGCTTCCGTCAAAATGTCACTACATGACAGGCCATAAATTAAGTCGCCTGGATTTTGTAGGCGTTTCCCCCCAATGTGTGCGTTTGTCGTCTTCTGGCTACCTCAGAAATGGCGCGAATAATAAAGAAAAAGAAAAGTCCCTCCCCAAGTAAATCAAAAGTGGAAATAGACAAACGGTCGGTCGGTCACTCTGTCGGCCGGACATTGAGAACAAACAAGAAACATCGACGACGTCGAGACATTGTCACTAGCCAAGCAATCAACATTTGTTTTTCCGCCGGCCATGAACATGGGAGTGGGGGAGAGAGGGATATCGAGTGTGAGGAGAGAGATTTTTCACTCCCGCAAACAACAGATGGATACATTGCAGCAGATGGAGAGCTCGACACCTTCACAGTGGTTCGATAAAAGAAAATAAAATTAATTAGTACCAAGTAGCTGAACCACTTGGTACTAATAAGGTGAAGCGTTTTTAAATGGGTCATTTGACCTTGTAACCTAGTTTCCTTTTACACAGAGAGCACAGATTTGTTGACACAACCGATTTTTTTGCCAACCGTATGTACTTTTCATGCATTGTACAACCGAATATTTATTGGTACACGGAAATTTTCAGTAGAAGGAACTGACACTAACGGTTGAAGATGCAAAGTAACGGTAGCCCTAACTAATTAAGATGACTATCGGAACAGAATTGTTCATGTATTGAATTTTTCATGTATTGATTTACGTACTAGATTGCTGGTTCTAAGTACTCTGAGCATTCGGTTGTAATGTGCTCATACCATGGTGTCGATTATGCTCCCTTCCGGTAGTCTTTTGCATCTCGATCCTTGGTTTTGCTTTTTTTTCTTGGTGTGGAAATAAAAATATGGTCTGCTCAACAAGTTCCTCCTTTACGAGTCTCTTTAGACGCTTTGGCAAGTCAGTGTCTTCATTTCGATGCTGATAGATCCAGTAAGGTCCCGTTTATAAATTAAACTTTTGTCCGTCCGCTAACTTTCTTTTCCTTTATTCAAATTAGTTTGAACGTCCATCGCTTCTAATAGAGTTCTACCACTTGATCTGTGCATTATTCATAGACATACTTTGTTAAATTTTTGTTAGGTTTCTCCTTTCCAATTCCAGAGTCTCATTTTGTAGGGCTTACATATTTTTCTGCCCCTATCCTTCTATGGATATCCTACGATATCTGCAGCATACTGAGACGGCATCATTTAGATATTGACATTTCCATTTGACCTTCTGCAGTCCGTTCCGGTTTATTAGAGATCCGTACAATACCTGGTGGTCGCATTTTTGGCTTCCTAAAGAAAATTTTGTGTAGCCCAAACAGTGCGTTTGTGGAAATGAAGATTTGGCTCAGTCCTGGAACACCAGCACTTCCAAAACTCAAAAACTCAACATTTTAAGCAAAAAACTTTCATTATTTGCTTACAGGTTCCATTTGATTTAGCAAGCGAAGACACTCGACCATCGATTCGTTTTCGTTTCTCAGTTTTGGCCTCAGAGCAGCTCGAAATGGACAACGATGTTGCTCGTCAATTTACATTTTTCGACAGAACGCATTCTTTTTCCTGCGACTATGTCTATAAGTATATATATCTGGCCTAGGCAACTATTAGTGTTGCCTGGCGCCATCTGACATTTCCATTGGAAAGTTTCACATTTGTTTAGCATAAACAAACTCAAAACATTTTGACGTACGACCGTCATTTGTGATGTTTACTGTGACTTGAAAAAATCCATTTAGCAAAAAAATGGAATTAACTCGTGAACATTTTCATGCGATCATTTTTCACAACTTTCGACGTGGATTATTACGACAAGAGTGCATCGATGAACTTAAATCGTTGTATGGCGATGAAGCACCATCCTATAGCACTGTGAAAACTGGTTTAATGAATTCAATTGTGACCGACGCTCGCTCAAAGGCGAAGGTCGTCCAAAAACGGCCGTTGTGCCAGAGAACATTGATGCCGTGCGTGAACTGATAATGCAAGATCGTCATGTGACATACCGTGAGATAGAGGCATCCTTGGCCATTTCTTCCACCAGCATACATTCGATATTGCATGAACACCTGGCCGTAAAAAAGGCTTGTTCTCGCACAATTTGACAAAGAAATTTTGGAGAAATACGATCGCGGTGCTTCAAAATTCGTTTATAAGATCGTCACAGGTAACGAATCATGGATCTATGCGTATGAGCCCGAAACAAAACAGCAATCGACCATGTGGGTCTTCGAAAACGAGCCAAATCCAACGAAAGTTGTTCGTGAAAGAAGCAATTCGAAGCAAATGGTCGCCTATTTCTTCGGCAAAACTGGTGACATGTGGCGACTTTTCCGCTTTAGCAACGTAGGACGGTCAATTCTGAGTGGTACACCACAATTTGTTTGCCTGAAGTCTTCGGAGAAATTCGAAAAACGAACAAGAGAAGACGAATCATTGTGCACAATGACAATGCGAGCTCTCACACATCGGTTCAAATCAGCGCCTTTTTGACCGGCAAAAACGTCCAATTGAAAAGTCATCCCTGACTTGGCACCCAATGACTTCTTTTTATTTCCGCACATCAAGAAAAAAATGCTTGGTCAACGATTTTCGTAGCCAGAAGTTGCTGTTGAGGCGTTCAAAAACCATGTTATGGAGGTTTCTCAATCGGAGTGGAAAAAGTGCTTCGACAATTACACGCAGCGGAAAGATATGATTACACTATGGTCACCGCAACAATAATATTTTCTCTACGATAAAAGCATGTTCGTCGCAACCATAGTTTTGTTTTTTGAATTTCATTTTGACAACAGTATGATTTCGACAAAATTACTATTGCTAAAAATGTAACTATAGTATTATTGCCAAATTTAGAAATGAAAATATGGTTGTATGAACCATGTATACATGGTTGGTGCAACAAAAGTATTGTTGTTTAAAATTTACGTTAACAATAATATGATTACGGCCATCATACAGTATGATTGCGACTATGAACATAACAAAACAGGTTTTATAGAGCATACATGCATGTGTGTGCGTTTTTTTGATATTATAAAACAACAACAATCAGAAGGTAGTTTGAGGGATTTTTATTGTGTTTACTTTGTTCGGTGAAATACTCTACTACCGACTGGTTCTCGTTTATTTAAAATCTACCTGCACTTAAGTATATAGCCATTGATCATGGTTTAATCACATTCGTTATACGGTGTCTACGGATGGTGAAGTAGCATTCACCCCTGCTGGCAATTAAAAGTATTTTCGACAGCCGTTGGAATATATGTATATTTTTGCTTATTGAATGAAAAGTTCAATAAAAACATGGCCTCAAATCTGGCTATGAACTAATTGTTATGCAATTTAAAATAACTTGTTTGATAAAAATCTCTTTTTTTGATTAACAACACCCAATCCTAATAAATATTTTTTTTAATCATACTATGGTTGTACGGATAATAGCATGGTTGTGTGTGAATCATACTATGGTTGTGAGGATCATACTATGGTTGTATATGAAAAGTACTATGGTTGTGAGGATCATAATTGTGGAAATTATAGTATGGTTTAGTGGGAATCATACTATTGTTGTGAAGATCATAGTATGGTTGAGTGTGAATCATACTATTGTTGTGGAGATTATAGTATGGTTGAGTGTGAGTCATACTATGGTTGTGGGGATCACAGTATGGTTATGTGTGAATTATACTATTGTTGCGAGGATCATAATATTGTTGTGCCACAACCATATAGCCAACAATAGTATGATCCTCTTCGAAAATTGTTGCCCCGACCATACTTTTTTCTGCTTGTGGTTTGAGCGAATGCAAAAGTGTATAAATCAAGCTGGAGAATACTTTGAAAAACAATAAAACCATTTTTGAAAATAAATATTCGCATTTTTATTATTAGGCCAGAAATATATATAGATCCCTCGTTCATCGCTCCATTTCTTCTTTGGAAAAACTTATAAATTGTCTTTAAACTATCTGTTTGAGTTGATTTCAATACATAATCACATATTCCCATCTCGTGTACATGAACCTGAAAAATAAATCGGATAGAAGCTCTTTATGAAATTTACACTTTTTTGCTTTTTGGTATAGAACAGTGTTTTTTAGTAATCTCTCTGTTTTCAAACCACTGTGCACCGGTGGCAACGAATGCTATTAAATGTCCTCTAAGAATTATGACCACAAAATATGTTCTCGTTCGCCTATAGGCAAATGCGAAATCGTTGCGTTTGCGAAATGGCCATAAGTGATAATGAGTTGCATATTAAAAGTAAATGATGATCATTTCAATGTCTCCGCAAGAATGTCGAATAAAATATCAAAAAAAAAAACAAAAACCATCAACATTTTGCCCACTCAGTCACTAACTCACAGACGGCGAACGGGGGAATCTCATCAATAATGAAAATCTGCCTGCTCTTAATGCTTCTTTTGTTTCTTATTTATGAGACATGGCGAATGGCACTCGTCCCGCCGTCGCCTAATCTCCGCAGGCGTTACACCTGGAGATGGAGAACGACCAGCTGTTGTTGTTGCTGTTTGCGAGAGTGAATCTAGGCAAGAAAACAAACACACGCACTTATGTGTGTGTGTGTGTGGGATACTTTTCATAAATTATGCCTCTTAACGAGCCATCCGCCTTAGCCACACCACCTCCATCCCATTCAGCAGCCCCAATGTTCTCCCAAAAAACTGTAAGTTTGCTTTTCTTTTGGAGAGAATTAAATTTGTCTCTCCTCCTCTATTCTCTTTGGCAAACTTCTCTCTGGGTGCCTGTGAGTGGGTGTTGGGTATTTGGGAAATGATGAATTCTGATATTTACGAGTACGAGTTTTTTTTCTTGTAGGTGCGTTTGTAGCGATCTTTCATGCTTCCACCATCCGAAACAAGACAGGCGGCGACACAGTCGACAATTGTCAACAGATTGCTGATTTTCGTCTCTGTGCATTTGTCATTGGATGGTTGGTGGCAAGGCGGGGAGCGTTGCACTGCTCTGCACGGTAATCGGGAGGAAAATATGTTTTTCTTTCTGTTGGAATTTTGCCACCAAGACGAAGAGCAACACCTTAAGCTGCCATCAACGAACAGCTAGATATTATCTTTGGGGGCTACTTCTGGGATACTTTTTCTTCTAGACCTGATGGTTTATTAAGTGGCGTCAAGTTTTTTTTTTGTAAAAAAATATTCATTTTTGTACTCGGGTTTAAATAAATCTGAAAGGAGGAAATATTGTATATACCTGAATAGGTTTTCGTACACTGAGCTGAAAATACAATGATTTTTTTACCCATGTGTCTGGTTAAATTTTTCATGGCAAATGTTTGATAACGTAGACAAAATTACGTTATAAAAGGTCAAATATACATACAAAATAGTTGAGTTAACATTATATAAGGTTGTTTTTTTCAAGAGAGAGTCAGAAAATTGTGCGACATAAACAAAAATGTAAAGATCATTCGGCTCTGTTGTATCGAAGTTTTTGATCTGCTTTGTGTTATACGAAGTTCAGAATTAAGTTCACGAAGTTGCAACGATTGCAACTGTCTTATCCCTCCACTCGTGTTCCTTTCTTCCTCTGCTCTGATCTTTTGTAATTGTGAGAAAGATCATAAGACAATTTATCTCGGTCTTTTAAAAAACCACCATCAAATGCAAATGCTAGATGTACAATCCTCAAGTTAGCTTTTCGCACAGTTCGAAGACTATACGTATAGAGTAATTCTCATTAAATATAATATGACTCCCGCATAAGTCATTTGATTTGTAGTCGAAGTAATCGTTGCCAAAGACTGCTGAAGAAAAACCTTGGCGGGCTTAGAAACAGCTGTACAGTCTTCCTGGCAACCGTAGCCAATACATTTTACCAATTTTTTTGTTGATTCTGAAAAAGAAACAACAAAAAGGTCTCGAACCAGAATAAAAGCTGTCTAAGTCATAATAATGAAATAGACCGATTAAATGTAAACAAAACAAAAACATAATTAGTAGGTTAATTTAATATTAAAGATTGTATTAGTAACTATATTTCTGGTTAAAAGAGGTAACCAGTAATTAGTTAACTTAACAATAAAAATAATTTCTTTAACAATCTTCATAGTTAATAATAATAACAATTTCATTGTTTAATTGAACATGTATTGTTTCAATAAACTAACTATGCAATTTTAATATTAACAATTTTCATGGTTAAAAACAATGCAGTGTTAAAACAACAATAATTATTCTAAAAATAACAATTTTAATGGTTAAAAAACATAACAGTGCATTGTTAAAATAACAATAACTATTCTAATAAAAACAATTTTAATGGTTAAAAAACTCAACAATGCATTGTTAAAACAACAATTATTATTTTAAAATTAACAATTTTCATGATTCAAAAATTCAAACATAGAATAGTTAAATTAACTATTATTATTGTTAAATACCAGTCAACAACAAAATGCTCAAATTAACCTTATATAACGTAGACTCCAAATCATATTTTTGGTTAAATTAACCTTATATAAGGTTATTTCACAGTGTAGGTGTTAGATTACGATTGAGGAGACAATCTCAATAGCCCCACTGGCAATGAAACTATTAAAGATATTCAACAAGAATTCCTACTAGGAGTAGACTTCATTGTACCAAAAGTAGGTTTTGAAAAGAAGTCCGTCACATTCCTGATATGCGGGAATGACCGACCTCGATACAGATGGGTTTAAACTAGGGATATTTTATTTTCGTTCCGAGATTTCGCGAGAATTTCATTCAATTACGTTTCCCGCTAACAGAGGGAGTTTTCGACCATATCTTCATCTTTACAGCTGCGACATTAATTGTTAAATTGTTTCTTTAATCTTTGAGCGTGGTACCCAATCAGAGAACGTCTATCATTTTTGAAATGTCCTTTTAGCTGTGGCGATGAGGGATTTTGTTCTCCTGCTATCGTATTCCGGCTAGGGATGCCTAGATATTTGTTGGAATACAATTTAACCTGCTAGAATATATACTGTAAATTTTTTTTGGATCTCAAGTAGTTTCTGAAAATATTATCTGAAATAAAAAAATATTGTTCTATATTTTTTTTATTTTTAAAAATAAGTTTCTTTAATTCAGATTATATTAATAAATAAATATAAGATTGAGCTCTGCCAATAATATTCTGTTCGGTTGCAAATCATTCCACCTTAAGACTACAATTCCAAGATAATGTTAATGGATTTCCACTTTTATCGGTGTATATACGTCTGCTGGATATTGGTCGGAGGCTGAGACAGTTCTTGCCAGTTTATCCACCCTTTCATTCCCCAATAGTTTCCTGTGTCCTGGAATCCATAGAAGAGTCTAGATGTACAATTTGGTTAGTTATTCTTTGCATCCTGAAACTGGTTATGATTTGGTCCATTGTGTCCTGTTGCTTCCTTTGCTGACAGCAAAGAAAACACTCCCTTGATAGCGAAAATATCCTCCTGGAAAATGCTGGATTTCTTAGGAAGAAAGTAGTGGTGTCGTAGATGTGCCTCATCTTAACAGACTGTTTTAGTTCCATTCAGTTTTGAAAGGAAATCTTACCCCAAATCTCTTGCCGAAGAAAAGGTTTGGGAGGCAATAGTCTGACGATGACTTTAATTCAATCACTAGCTTATCTAGGATACTAGCATTACGTACCTAACTGCGCTCATGGTCAGACTGCGACAAAATCTCTACAATCTATATTCCCGAATTTAAAATCTGCCCTTAACTGGCGCTCATCTCTTCAAGCGAAGTCCAAACAGTTCCACTTTCCACCATGTATGGATGCTGCGCATAGAAGCTCTCTAGGTAATGAACACGCGGATGAGCTGGCTGACTATGGGAAAACCTTTCCCGTTCCACTCAGTGTGGATCATGCGAGTATTCAGCTCCTACAGGCAAGGTCTTTCTCAAATTAGAATCACCAAGAAAATCTGGCCTAGATACAATCTAAATCGACCGAAATCCTTAATATCCTTTACAGTCGGTATTTGAATTATTTGAATTTCTGGATAGCAAGATTTCGAATAATACTCAAATATACTAAGCAAATATTCGAATATTAGCAATTTTAATCTACCTTTTAAACCAGCTCATAACCACTGACGCTCACACCCTAAACTGAAAAGGTCTGTTAAGGTTCTACCGTAGGGTTGTAGCACTGCAACCCGTGCTATTACAACGATCCTAAATGGACTTCATGTGTCTTGCAACTGACATCAGCTGTAATCTTGCTTGACGAGGTCCATTTTTGCTTTATTAAAACTTCTCTGGAGCTTGTATTATTACCAAGGGCAATTATATTGGTTGCTAAAAAAGTTTATAAAAAGCTATCTTATAATCGTGTAAATGGCTGCTATAATTTGTATACCCTACTCCAAACTGTGGAATGGGACATTATGACTTAGTGCTGATGTTCGCAAAACCTTTAAGGAATGGAGATAAAACCTATTTTCAGTATACCCATCCATACAGAACTACAATTAGATTCCATTAATCGATGTCCGCCCGTCTGTCTATTCATCGTTGTA
The DNA here is from genome assembly GCA_963513945.1 of Hydrotaea diabolus. Lineage (NCBI taxonomy): Eukaryota > Metazoa > Arthropoda > Insecta > Diptera > Muscidae > Hydrotaea > Hydrotaea diabolus. Next base: position 186,020,891 of record OY740717.1, read on the forward strand.
ATGAAAGCACAGGTCGGAGTTGTGAACATGACATTCTTCTGCCTAGGATTTGGACCACATCGGTCTTTGTTTTCGAATAGCTCACACACAAATGTGCCTCCAGATTTGAAGTCCTTTAGCTCTAGAAGCAACGAATTATAACCGGTACGTCGTAAGCAACCAATATTTAACTCTGGAAAAACTGGAGCACACAGGTTTATATTTTCGTACAACCCAAATACTAAAGTCCTTTTCGATTTCAGAATCTGCCGCTTTATAAACCACATATTACATCAGGTGTAGCGACAATTTTGCAATTTTGAAGTTTATTCACCCTTTGTTGGTGAATAAACTTCATATCGCTGCATGTTTTTGAATAGCTCCAACGCAACGGTGCCTCCTGATTTGAGCTCCTTCAGATCTAGAAGCTCACAATTTAGCATGATACGTTATGAACGATAAACTTTAACGTATTGCGTCCCAGCTTTCTCCAACTCCAGACATATGCCATACATCCTCTGAATGGCAGAGTGTTCTAGGGTATCTGATAGTTGGCCACACCCGACTTAAGCTTTTGCAGTTGTTTTATTTTATATTTAATAGGGGAATTAAAAATCTAAAATGCCCTAAAAATGCATTTTTGGCCTTTTCTTAAAATCTAGGTGATCCGATTTGAACTAATTTTCGGTCATATTGAAGAAAACACTACAAACTAGGCATATCAATAATTCCGTGACTTTTCGAATAAACACATTTTATTTTGCAAAAAAAAAATATTTTTCAACATAATCTCCTTTTAGCTCAATACACATAGTCCAACGTTTCTTCAATTTCTGTATGCCTTCCAAAAAATGTAATTTTTCGAGGTCCATAAAATAGGAATTTGCTTCATCAATAATTTCATCGTTGGAGCTCAATCTCTTTCCACCGAGCAATTTCTTAAGGTTTGGAAAAATAGTCAATGGGGAGGAGAGCATGAGGTAGGTACCAATTCGTAACCTAATTCATGCAATTTTGCCATTAATACTGCACCCGTGCATTATCTTGATGAAAAATAACTTTTTTCTTGGCCATATAGGGTCGTTTTGTTTTAAATCCACGTTTAATCGGCCCAATAAGTTGGCATAATATTCGCAATATATGTGACGCGCAAAATAGAAAGGGACCTAAGGGCAAAAACCAGTTTTGTTCAGGAGAGCCATTTTAAAGATTTAAATACGTGTAAATTTGGTGTACCATCACTTTCATAAAACGAGCATATCTCTGGGAGGGAACACTTTTGGGGCATGGTATCGGTCTCATTCGATGGTCAGATGTTGTCCACATCAAAAAAAAAGAAAAAAATGAAAATTGATTTTTTTACCCTTTTGTCCCTTTCTCTATGCGCTGTCACATATTGTTTTTCCTTTTGAAGGTAATCGATGTGGATTATCCCGCGTGCATCCCATCACCTTATTGGCCGACAAAGTCTTCTTGGCCTTCTTCGGAGCCGGTTCACCAGGAGAAACCCATTGTTTAGACTGCTGCTTGGTCTCCGGAGTGTTTTAATGGATCCATGTTTCATCCACAGTTACAAAACGTCACAAAAACTCATTCGAATTGTGGTTAAACAACTCCAAAAAATCTTTTACAGTTGTCACGCTATTAATTTTATGGTCAGTTAAGAGCAAACGCGGCAACCATCTTGCAGGTAGCTTTCTTATGCCTAACTGATCATGTTAAATCGAAACCACCCACACTGCCATATGAAATGCGTATGGCATCGACAATCTCACGCACTTTTATTCTTCGATCGGCCAATCAACTCTGGATTTATTCGACATTTTCGGGTGAATTCCTCAATTGGCCTTTCAGAACGTTCAGCGTCATTTGTCCTACTGAGATCACAACGAAAGTCAGTAAACCATTTTGTTAACCATTAAAGTCGATAGTGCAGAGTCCCCATAGTATTTATCCAGCTTTTCCTTGGTTTGATTGACGGTATTTTTTCGCAAAAAATTATGTTTAATGAGCACTCAAAATTCACTTTTTCCATTTAAAAAAAAAATCACGAAATTGTATGTTTTGAACAGCTGTTCAAACTAAATGACGGAACTCTCTCAAAATTTGACAGTAGTCTATAAACAGATGGTACTTGATGGGAGCAGTGTTGCATTTCATAGAACTACGAGATAAGTTGAAAAAGTCACAAAATATTAGTCAAATTTATACGTGACGCGCAAAATAGAAAGGGACCTAAGGCTAAAAACCAGTTTTGTTCAGGAGAGCCATTTCAAAGATTTAAATACGTGTTTCTTTGGTGTTCCATCACTTTCATAAAACGGGAACACTTTTGGGGGATGGGATTGGTCTCATTCGATGCTCAGATGTTGTCCACATCAAAAAAAAGTGAAAATTCTCTATGCGCTGTCACATATATATAATTTTTTTTTCAAAATTTTATATATATCTTTTAAAAAAAATGATATTTGAAGGAAGTAATAAACCGGCTCAAGACCTCTTGTATCATATTCAAATAGAAGACAAATTTTTAACTAAAGGGCAAAGTCATATTAATTTTAGTGGCTGCCCACTTTTTTTTATCGCTACTTCAGGTCCGTGACGACCATCATAACGTGACATGAATTCCGCAAGGTTTTTTCACTTAAGTCTGAGTGCCCCCATTTTGAGGAGAGAAGAAAGAAAAGGGTTGTTATTTAGACTCTATACAGTTTTAGCTGTAATCTGTTGGCTTAGATTAAGTTCATGTCAGTTGGCGTCGCTTGATCCATTAATTTGTCGACTACTTCTCCCGAACCCATCCTGTAGCGCTTTATCTGCTTGATTGAATAAACAATTTTTAAGGCGTTATTTTTGTTTGTCGAAATAGGGCTCAGCTTTTGGGCTATTGCTTACCCCAAAGTAGCATCTAATTGTAAGCACAATTTTATGTTCTGCGCTAATATTTTTTCTATTTTCTTTAATGGCCACCCGAGTAAGAAAAATTCGTCTATACCATTAACGGTCCAATTTTTTTTTATTTTCTTCTTATTTCGTCTTGACTTTTCTTTTATTCCTTTAAAGTTCTTGAAAAACAACAGCAGTTACCTTCGGTCTTTTTTTTGACAGCGTTGAACACCTTGTAGGGGTTGATTCCGTTTTTAACTAATGGTATAAAATGGTCTAAACTCTACGCACTTATATTTTAAAGGGCCTTGTATTCGATGGCGTTCATATTCAAAAGGATCTAACATGTTTATGTTCTGTCCACTGCGTGATGATTTTACTTCATCAGTATGAGATAGGCTGATTAGATCACCGATTGATCAAATCTAAGTTTGCTGCCCTTTACAATCATCATCACTCTACTAGATTGTTTATTAAATAAGTCTCCGGTGCTCTTATACAGTTCTTTCAAAATATTGCCGGCACCTGAGGCATTGTGGCTGTTCTTTTCACTTTGATCTGATCTTTATTCTGAGATTGACATTCCTTAACATCAACTGCGATCGACTGGAGTGAATTCTTCTACTATTTTTTTTTTTCGTGGAGAAATATTGTTTCCGGATCCTCAACAACGTGGTAAACTTCTCTATATGAACCATGAGCCGTGCGGAGCCGACTTTTCTAGGTGGTCAAAGGCTACTTTAAGCAGTAGCTTCCTTTTTCCCCCTTTTTGAAATATAAAAACCCTGTCAAGTACATCTAACTGCAAGTCATCATGATTTTGCCTAGGCTAGAACAGCTCTTACAATGTTAATAATTATTGGTTATTAACGTGTTGGCATCAATTTATTTGTTTCTTCCATCCATCTCGAACTTTTTTGCCTGGCATAAATTACGTTTCTCCAGGTTTGAGCGATTCCAACGAGTAGTAAATCTTTGTCAAATGCAAAATAGTCTGGTTGTTGTGGTTCGAACCACGAGCACCAGTACCAGTACCAGCGCACCATCCATCAGTCATTATTAGAAGGACGGGGGGCAAAAAAAAACCCCAACGGAAAGAAAAAATATTAAATATTCACGTACTTAAAAATCAATTGTTGGTCCGTGTTTAATTTTCGTGTTTTTTTTTCGTTTGGTTAAGTTCAGTGCAGTGTCGAACAGTCCAGAAGACACTTCCCCACAGCAGAATTAACAGCACGAAGAAAGGGAGGAAGCGCAGAAGTGAATAACACAAAACATGCGATGTTACTTTAGTATCGTAACACCGAAAGTCATAACAGCAACACAAATGTAAAACGTAATAAAGAGTTGAGGTGTTATAAATTTACCACCATTGCACAGGGACTCGAAAAGTAAAAAAGCGCAGCTGGAATCAGAAAGAATTTTTCTCTCGAACCGTCCACATTTAACAAAAAAGTATGGTTGGAATAACAATATCCGAAGAGCATCATACTATTGTTGGGTATATGGTTGATGTACAACAATATTATGATCCTTACAACAATAGTATAACTCAAATACAACCATATTATGATCCTTACAACCATACCATAATCATTACAACAACAACTTAATTCACACATAACCATACTATGATCCCCTCAACCATAGTATGATCCACACTCAACCATACTATGATTTCCACAACCATATTATGGTCCTCACAACCATAGTATGTTTCACACACAACCATAGTATGATCCTCACAACCATAGTATGAATCACATAGAACCATTTTATGATCCCTACAACCATAGTATGATCAGACACTATTACAATATGATCCCTAAAATTATTTATACTTTTTACTTATACTATACTTTTATACTTTTTCAAAAGAATATTTAAATGAAGAAAATTACAATCAAACAGTATGACTGCCGTAATCATATTATTGTTAACATAATACCCGAAAAACCATACTTTTGTCTCACCAACTACATTTATATTGTTGCTACAACCATATTATCATTATTTAATTTGGCAATAATACTATTGTTACATTTCAACAATATTAATATTAAGCCAATCATCATCCTATTGCCAAAATTAAAATAAAAAAACAATACTATGGTTGCGACGAACATACTTTTATTGCGAAGAACACATTATTATTGCCGTGACCTCTCTGCTTGCAGTATCGCAAGCACCAGTTTAAGTCCTCGGACAGCGAAGAGATATTTTTTTTTTGTACGCGATATAATTATTATACAGACTAGCATAGACCCACTGTTATAAAGAAATGCTTGTACAAGGTTCAGAGATTAACCATGTTAGAAAGGACACATTTTTGGTTGCACTGGAGACCTTACCCCCTGGATCAAGGCCTAAAATATCTGCGAGTCGTAAAATCTTTGTTAAATCGTTTTCGTATACATTTTTCTACAGACGTGTGGTTTTAAAAAAGAAAAAAATAACGCGTGATCTATTTCGAGGTTCCCTACTTTTTTAAAGAAAGACCATTGGGCGTAGCGAAAACGCATTAGGTAGTGTTTCATTATGGCAGAGTTCAACCTTTCCAATAAAACCAGATATTTGAAAAATTGGTTCGTACTTTTTTTTTCAACCGATATTGGAGCAGGGTTATTTCTTTGTCGTGATTCATTTCGAGGCTTCCTACTTTCTTAAAGAAAAAAAAACAGAAAATTCAAATTAAATGAGGAATGTTTATTATCATTTGAGAGAACATTCTTTAGCATTTATTTTTTGAAGATTATGTCTATCAAAAGTTGGCCGCGGCTCAGTCACAGATGGTCCATCCGTTAAGCCCAATTTTCGATGACTCGTTCGGTCATTTCGACTGGTAACTGGCGAATTACACTCGTGATGTTTTGCTCCAAGGCCTGAATCGAAGCGGGTTTGTCCGCATAAACTTTAGACTTTAGACATATTCGCACAGGAAAAAATCTAATAGTGTGTTATCACACGATCTTGGTGGACAATCGAACGGCCCAAAACGTTAAATTATCTGCTCAACGAAGTGTTCTCTCAATAAATCCAATCGTCGACTTCACTTTCATAAAACGCGCATATCTCTGGGAGGGAACACTTTTGGGGCATGGGATTTTTTTTACCCTTAGGTCCCTTTCTCTATGCGCTGAAACATATGTTTTCGTATAGCTCCAGCGAAACATGTCCCTCCAGCTTAAGAAGCACGAATCTTTTGAATATCAAAGTGATGTTAGGTTTCCTACAGTCGGCCTCCCCCGACATTAATTTGTTCTCCCAATTGTTTTCTTTTTTTTGTTACAATAAAAATAATTTTATATTAAATATAAAATGAAAAACCTAGTTTACATGCCTGGACTGTATACATCCAGAACATTTTGGTTTTTTAGAGTTTAATTAGTTTCTATACAATTTTAATACTTATTAACGTTTTGTATCGAGCCACTGTGCATTGGTTACAATGGCTGGCTTGGTTTCGTGTATTTGGATTGGTGGTTCGCTTTTGTTGAGACCGCTCGGTCACACGAGGGCGGGAGCTGTGGCTGTTGATGGCGATCACTTTGTTGGATGGTTGAATCTTTTTTATACCCTCCACCAAAGGGTGTATGCTATATTAAATTTGTTATTCCGTTTGCAACACTACGAGATATTGATCTAACGACCCTATAAAGTATATACAGGGTGGAGCGCGGTAATTTGCTTAATTGGGAATGAAATAAAATAATCATGAACCTTAGAAAAATTTATTTTATATCTTTATTATATGAACAGTAAAAGAATTTTTAAATTACATGGTTTTAAATAGTGTATCTGGCAAATTTCGACCTTCGCTATCCACACACTGCTGCATACGTTTTCTGAAGTTTTCAATACCTCTAAAAAGCATTTCGACTGGTATTCTGCCAATTTCAGCCAATATTGTTAATTTCCAAGGTGTTGGGACAGTTAATATGGCGTATTCGACTTCTGGTAACCCCAAAGGACAAAATCGCATGGGGCTAAGTCTGCTAAATGTGCCGGCCAGTTCACATCACCCCTCAAAGAGATAAGCCGTCCAGGAAACATTTGCCTCAAACAATTCATGGTAACCCACGCTGTGTGTGCAGTGGCACCATCCTGTAGGAACCATGTATCCTCTTATTGCACTGTCTCAGGAGCCGGCTATACAAAATCTAGGAAATCTGGACAATTGTGTGAAGAAAACTTGAAAAGTAAGGTTTACAACAGTAGTTCTCATTCGTTTGGGGAGAGCCTGGCCTTAGATATAGATTTCGGTTTTACTTTCAACAATTGCAGCAAGGCAAGAGGGTTGTCACGGACCAGAAATCATGATAAAAGTAGTGTGCAGCCACGAAAATCAATGTCACTTTGCCATTTTGTTAAAAACTTGTCTTCTATTTAAATATAGAAGCAAGAGGTCTTGAGCCGGTTTAATCCCTGTTCAATGTGTAAAAGCAACAGACCGAAATAAAACAAACGAGCTAAACAATCCAGGAAATGTCAAGAGCAAGTGATTGCTTCCGAGCATAGCCTTTTGGACACTGCAGTACTGCTGCTCAAACTCTCTCGATGTTTTGTGGTGCTGTAATCCTTCTCTCAGGTCCCCTTCGTACACTAGACACATTCACTGCTGTTTTCAATGAAGTTACCCAATTAACAATTGATTGCCGTTCTGGAACATGTCTGCGTGGGGGACCAGCAAATCGCAAAGGATAAGCACGCTGCACTGCAACGATCGAGTGCGCATTTGAAAAATACGCTTCAACACAAAATGATCTCTCATCAAGGACCATCATTTGTGTTGTTTACAGTGACTTGAAAATATTAATTTGGCAAAAAAATGGAATTAACCCGAGAACATTTTCGTGCGATCATTTTTCACAACTTTCGATGTGGATTATCACGACAAGAGTGCATCGACGAACTTAAATCTTTATATGGCGATGAAGCATCTTCCTATAGCACTGTGAAAAACTGGTTTAATGAATTCAATCGTGGCCGCTGCTCGCTCAAAGACGAAGGTCGTAAAAGTCGTCCAAAAACGGCCGTTGTGCCAGAGAACATTGATGCCGTACGTGAACTGATAATGCAAGATCGTCATGTGACATGCCGTGAGATAGAGGCATCCTTGGGCATTTCTTCCACCAGCACACATTCGATATTGCATCAACAATTGGGCGTAAAAAAGGTTTGTTCTCGTTGGATCCCGCACAATTTGGCAATAGATCAAAAAAAGGCCGTGTCGATCAATGATATACGAGTATCGCGACAAGAGTACACCGATGAACTTAAATCATTGTATGGCGATGAAACCCAGGTTTGTTCTCGTTGGATCCCGCACAATTTGACAATCGCTCAATAAAAGGCTCGTTTCGATTGGTGCAAAGAAATTTTGAAAAAAAATATGATGGCAGTGCTTCGAAAGACGTTTATAAGATCGTCACAGGTGACGAATAAGGGATCTATGCGTAATAGCCGGAAACAAAACAGCAATCGACCGTGTGGGTCTTCGAAGACAAGCCAAATCCAACGAAAGTTGTTCGTGGAAGAAGCACTTCGAAGCAAATGGTCGCCTGATTCCTAGGCAAAAATGGTCATGTGGCGACTGTTCCGCTTGAGCAACGTAGGACGGTCAATTCTGAGTGGTACACCACAATTTGTTGTGGTTGAAGTCTTTGGAGAAATTCGAAAAACGAACAAGAGAAGAACCATTGTGCACCATGGCAATGCGAGCTCTCACACATCGGCTCAAACCAGCGACCTTTTGACTGGCCAAAACGTCGAATTGATGGGTCATCCGTCGTACAGCCCTGACTTGGCACCCAATGACTTATTTTTATTCAAGAAAAAAAGGGTGATCAACGATTTACGTCGCTAGAAGATGCTGTTAAAGCGTTAAAAAAACTTGTTTTGGAGGTGTCCCAATCGGAGTGGAAAAATTGGTTTGAGCTCATGCAAAAGTGTATAAATCATGCTGGAGAATACTTTGAAAAACAATAAAACCATCGAAAATGGATAAATACTCGCATTTTCATTATTAGGCCAGCAATATATGTGACAGCGCATAGAGAAAGGGACCTAAGGGTAAAAAAATCAACTATCATTTTTTTTTCTTTTTTTGATGTGGACAACATCTGAGCATCGAATGAGACCGATCACATGCCCAAAAGTGTTCCCTCCCAGCGATATGCGCGTTTTATGAAAGTGAAGTCGACGATTCTAAGCGCAAATAGAAAGAGATCTAATCATTAAAATGGCTCTCCTGAACAAAACTGTTTTTTAACCTTAGGTCCCTTTCTATTTTGCGCGTCACATATATAGATGCCCTCGTAATGGCTCATAAACTGTTTGAGATTGAAATGTTTGAAATCGGCCCAGGGAACAAAGTTTCATTTTAAGGGGCTAAAAGTATCTTCGCTTAAAATACGCTTTTTTGAATATTTGCTTGCAAACACCTATTTGATGTGTACGAACAATGGTTAAAATGTGTACTTAATACCTAAAAAGGGCATGGTTGCTGGACTTTTTGGCTCATGTGGCCCCGTATCGCATGGTCAAAACGGGCAATTAGAAGTCACAGAAGTCACACATGGATACTTAAACTAAAGCCAATTTTGCTAAAAGTTCAAGAACAGAGTCATTTTTAAGTTATGGGTAAAATTAGGGACTGAGACATGGGCCGAAAGGGCCCAAAAAAAGTACCATTTTATTTTGTGCTTTGGTAGCCTAGGGACGATGAAGGCGATTAGAAGTCACAGAAGTCACATATGGATACTTAAACTAAAGCACATTTTGCTTAAAGTTCAAATACAGAGTAACTTGAGTTTTGGGTGAAATTAGGTACGGAGTCATGGGCCGGAAGGGTCCAAAAAAAGTACCATTTTATTTTGTGCTTTGGTAGCCTAGGGACGATGAAGGGCATATAAGGTACGGCCAGGCCGAACTTTACAAACGTTTTTACTTGTCATAATACAAGTTTGTGACGACAAAGGAAAAAAAGCCAGCCAGGCCAATCCAACCCAACCCAGCTCAGCTCAGCCACCGGCTAAGTTACCAACACCGAGCCGGACAGACAGACGTACTTATTTACGTACGTAACGACGAAAGGCGCAAAAAAGCTAAAAACGATTATTGCATTTAATTCTTTCGTTTTTAATTTATTTTTTTTTATTTCTTCATAAATTGTATTTAAAATTGACCTTGAACTTGATATTAGTTACCGACTTATACAACAGCAGCAACAACAACGCCGGCATAAAAAAAAGAATGTAAAAAAGAAAGACATGAAAAAAGCTAACAAAACAAAAGTAATAAAGACGTATGGTGCAGAACACACACAGGCACGAGCGAACGAAAGACCGACCGAACGACCGGCCAAAACGACGTCAAAACTGGTTTCACCATCTAACGTAGTTGGCCGGATTGGCGATTGAGGAGCGTAGCGGCTTGGCGTGGAGCGGCTTTTTGTATAGCAGACGTTTTGGACACTTTCGATGGATGTTAGCGATCGGCGGGCGAAATTATGGCTCGTTTGCCGCTTGTTCTTGCTGTCGCTGGCGATGATGGTGGAGGTGGTGGTGGGTAAAACTGGCAGCTTTTGATTGAATATCGTCATAAATCACGCGCGGGTGATGGCTGGGTCGGTGATGATTTAGACAGACATTTACACTCACACTAACACACATTCTAAGCTTTACTTTGCCAGCTTGGTAATTAGTTGTAAGATTGGATTTGGCTTTGGATTTTTGCTTTTTTTGTTGGAATGTTTCTTTTCAAAGAACTCTTTTGTCATCGCAGGTATGATGAATGTGTGTTTGGGGCTGTGATGCCATACTCGGCTGTGTGGGCGGTTCTTTGTTCTTTTTCATTTTGTGCAACAAGTGGCATTTTCTTAAAAACACCGCCAAAAAGCTTTAATTTCAGCTTATGAGCAGATTAATTTGCTTGCCGCCTTCCAAGACCATACAGGGTGTAAATAAGCTTAAGTTTTACAAGTCGTTTACATTCTAGAGGTTTAGGTAAGCAGGTGTTTTACTACAGCAAACACCTCGCTGTAATCAAAACTTTTCTAGCTATAATCCATAGTTTAGCTAAACTTTGATTACATACAGATTGATCCGTGCATGTCACTGATTGATGGATCAAGTTTTTAAACATGACTGCCGTTGAGAGAACATTTGCAAATTAGATTTAAGAAAATCACTTGAATGCTAAGGCCATGATGCATTTATCATTCCCAATGAGAAGTGCACACCTCGAGGCTATAGCGTATCGTTCAATTGAATGATCAGCAAACTTAGTCGCTCAATAGCACCTCAATGTGTTAAAAGTCGAAGTCGTTTGGCAGTTGAAGCCGGCGAATATGTTATTGAGGTACTACATTAGTATATTGCAACTTTAGAATATTGCGCTACCTTTATGTACATTAGGGTGTTGATCGAATTTAATCAATTTCCAAAAAAAACTTATCTACCCTCTAAGATATACGGAACAAAATTGTCTCTTTTAAAACAATATGTGACGCGCAAAATAGAAAGGGACCTAAGACTAAAAACCAGTTTTGTTCAGGAGAGCCATTTTAAAGATTAGGTCCCTTTCTATTTGCGCTTAGAATCGTCGACTTCACTTTCATAAAACGCGCATATCTCTAGGAGGGAACACTTTTGGGACATGGGGTCGGTCTCATTCGATGCTCAAATGTTGTCCACATCCAAAAAAGAAAAAAAAAATGAAAATTGATTTTTTTTTACCCTAAGGCCCCTTTCTCTGTGCGCTGTCATATACGAGGGCGATCGCAAAAGTAACTGGCCTAACATAAAAAAAACCGTTTTTTTTAGGAATTATTATTATTTATTTTTCAACATAAGCTCCTTCCAACTCAATACACTTCATCAAACGTTTTTCAAGTTTTTTAATTCCATCCGAAAAATAAGATTTTTCAAGCCCTTCAAAATATGCCTCAGTTTCAGCAATAACCTCGCTATTGGACGAAATTTTTTTGCCACCTAGAATTTTTTTTAAATTTGGAAAAAGAAATAATCAGAAGGAGCTAAATCTGGACTATATAGTGGATGCGGAGCAATTTCAAATCGTAATTCGGTTAGTTTTTGTTGAGTTAAAAATGCATGTGAAAAAGAACTTTTTTCTTTTCTAAATGCGGTCTTTTTATCTTGATTTCTTCACTTAACCGATCCAATAATGCACAATAATATTCACTATTTATAGTTTTTCCTTTCTCAAGATAATCAATAAATTTTATACCCCTTGCATCCCAAAATACTGTGGCCATTACTTTTCCTGCTGACTTAACAGTTTTCGCCTTCTTGGGACCACTTTTACCAGCTTCTATCCATCGTTTTGACTGTTCTTGGCATTCTGGGATGTAGTGATGGATCCATGTTTCATCAACAGTTATGAATCGGCGCAAGAACTCTATTGGATTACGCTGATACGAGTAAATCGCTAAAAGCTCCTCGGAATTGGTCCAACGGACGATTTTTTGGGGCAAAGTCAACAGACGCGGCACCCATCTTGCGGATAGCTTTTTCATGTGGAGTTCATCATGTAAAATACTCCAAACTTGTTTTTCGTGTATTTTAACAATATCAGCAAGTTCTCTGAGCTTTATTCGTCGATCTTTAGTCACTTCAATAAATATTTTTCTAATGTTTTCAATAGTAGTAGCAGTTTTCGGTCTTCCAGAGCGTTGTTCATCTTCCGTACTTGAACGACCCATTTTAAATTGTTGAACCCAGGATTTCACGGTGTAGTATGATGGTGCATTATCACCATGAACACCATGAATCCAATTCATCTTTGATTAATTGTGGCGTATAACCTTTCATATAAAAGTGTTTAATTACCGCACGAAACTCTTTATTTTCCATTTTATTTACTTCTTCTATTATTGTTTACTTCAATCACCTGTAACAAAGAAAATAATCATAAAATATTTCGAAATTTTGACAGATGGCTTATAAAAGATTGCTTTTAAAAAACAAAACAAAAAAGTTGCTAGTAAAACAGAAAATGTGCCAGGCCAGTTAGTTTGCGGTCGCCCTCGTATTGGTGTTTTTGTTTAACCATCCGATTAGTGAGCCATAAGTTGCCCTTATGCAGGGTGTTCCATTAAGGACTTAACAATTTTATATACTTATAAAACACAGAATATTTTAGATATAGAGTTAAAAATTTTGCCAGGTGAAGTGCAAATGTTACATTTTAAAAATGAAATTCGATTTCGGTCATATAACCACCACGAGCTCGAGTACAGCGATCTATTCGTTCGACACAACTTTCCACGACTCTTGCAGACATTTCGACCTGGACGTTGGCAATTTCGTCTAAAGTTGTTGGCTTGATGTAGCCCCAGGAAAAGAAATTCAATGGCGTTAAATCGCATAAACAAGGTGGCCATTCGACTGGACCATTTCTCGAGATAACACGTTCACCGTTTGCCTTTCAGCAAATCGATTGTAACACGTGCTGTGTGGCTAGTAGCACCGTCGTGTTGAAACCACATATCGGCGATGTCAAGCTTATCCAATTCTAGCCAAAAATAGTTTTCTAACATGGCACGATAGCGCTCTCAACTAAAGGTAACGTGACGATAGTTTTCATCGATGAAGAAATACGGCCCAATCCCACTTCAGGCATGAAAACCACACCACACAGTAATTTTTTGCAGATGCAATTGTGTCTCTTAAAGCACATGTGGGTTTGTTGCTGTCCAATAACCCATATTCTGTTTATTGTCAAAACCACTCAGCCATAAAAAAGCTTCATCGCTAAAGATGATTTTTCGACGAAATTCTGGATGTTCGTGAAACTTTGCTAGAACCCAATCGCAGAAGTTTCGGGGTTTCAAATGATCAAGTGGCTTTAGTTCTTGAGTCAGTTTAATCTTATAAGGATGAAGGCCAAGATCTTTGCGTAAAATTCGCCACAGTGTGGTTTGAGAGATGCTCAATTCCTAAGAACGACGTGGAATCGACTAATTTAGTACATTTCGAACGGATTCACTTAGGGCTGAGATATTTTTGTCACTTCGGGCGGTACGGCGTCTCGTTGGGGCCGCAACATCCACAAGTGAAAATTTCGATCCAAATTTATCCACTATTATAAATTATTGAAGTAAGCGCTCTTAAAGTTGCGACCACCGACTAGGAATTTTGGTAGTACATTTTTATGATTTCCAAACGTTACTGGTAAGTGAACTTTACCATAATGAAAATGTTGACTTTGACTAACGTTTTGACACTGAACTTTGATTAAAAACGTTTGAGGGTGCGTTGACATAAAGAAACGAAATTGTTATATCCCTATTGGAAAACCCTTTATCCTGTAAAAGGTCGGTAGTGACCCATTTCTATTGGTATGGAATTTAGTACGAAAACTCAATTTTTTAAAAAAAATCTTTTCGTTTTATTTTTATGTACTAGTTATAAATATGCGAGGGTTTCTATTTATATTTCGGGTCCTTCAAAAACTAATTCGAATTGCGGTTAAAAAACTCCAAACAATCCTTTGAAGTTGTCACATGATTACGTTTATGGTCAATTGAGAGCAAACGCGGCACGCATCTTGCAGACAACTTTCTAAGACCCAACTGATCATGGAAAATCCATACCACACTGCCATATGACATGCGTATGGCAACAGCATTCTCACGCACTTTAACTCTTCGATCGGCCAATACCATATCGATTATTTCGACATTTAAGAGTTATTGACCTCAATTGGCCGTACAGAACGTTCAGCATCAATTGTACTTGTGCGACTACAAGTACAAAAGTCAGCAAACCACTTGTTAACCATTGAAATCAATAGTGCAGAGTTAGTATTTATCAAGCTTTGCCTTGGCTTGATTGACGGGCTTTTTCTGCAAAAAATAATGTTAAATGAACACTCGAAATTCACTTTTTCCATTTTTAACAAAATCCACGAGGTTGTATATTTTGAACAGCTGTTAAACACAAACTAAATGACGGAACTCTCTCAAAATTTGACAATAGTCAATTAACATATGGTACTTGAAGGGAGCAGTGTTGCATTTCACATAACTGCTAGGGAAGTTGGTGGAAAGTCTCTCTTCGTTGGAGGGATTAAAAATATTTAAAACATGTTTTTTTTTTGAAGAAATAGGGAAACCTTGGAACATTTTTACAGTGGCTAGAGATAACCACTTTATGCTGTTTTTCGTCAACAAAGTTATATTTAGGAAATTTTGAGTTAACAATTTTTTATACAATTAAACATAATCTCAATAAAAATTTTAATGAAGTAGATTTCCAAATAAAAGTATTTAAAATAGGGGTTGACATGTGTAATCCGATTCTCATACGAGGGCGACCGCAATGTTTTTTAAAAGCAATCTTTTACAGGGTGCGGCTAAAGTTACTATATGATGTAAAACAATTGTAACTTCTTTGCTTGCGAGTATTTAACTTTTTCTTTTTTCCTATTTCAGAAATTAAACTTGGGAGAATATTTAAAAATGGAACGCTATACAATTGCGCAAAGAACTAAGATTGTTTTTCTATTCATTGAAAATCATCGTTCGATAATTAATACTCAACGTGCATACAGAAGATTTTATGGTGTAAGAACTGCTCCAACGGGTCCAACCATTCGTTCGTTGGTGAATAATTTTGCTGAATATGGGACTGTCGGGGATTCAAGACGTACGGGCAGACATCGAACTGGCAGATCGGCCGAAAATATTGATGCTGTGCGACAGAGCGTCGAAGAAAATCCGAAGACATCAACGAGAAGACGATCTTCCCAGTTGCAGCTTTCTGACGGCACTCTTCGGCGAATTTTAAAACACGATTTGCACCTCTTCCCTTACAAAATCGAACTAGTCCAAAAACTAAATCCTGAGGACTTCGTATTGCGCTTGAAATATGCTAGAGCAGTTTTAAATCTCGTTGATCAAAATGAATTTTTTTGTCAAGTTTATGTGAATAAGCCCCAAACCTTGCAGCAACTAAAGGACAACATTCAAGAAGAAATTGATCGTATACCACAAGAAACACTCAACAAAGTTATGGAAAATGCCATAAAAAGAGCACATTTTTGCGTTAGAGAAAACGGTTCTCATTTAACTGATATTATTTTTCATAATTAATGTAAAAAAATAACATAAAACATATCATAAATTTATTTGTTTTTTTCATTCCATTCAATAGTTATTTAAAAAACAAATCATATAGTTACTTTAGCCGCACCCTGTATAAGCCATCTGTCAAAATTTCCGAAATATTTAATGATTATTTTCTTTGTTACAGTTGATTGAAGTAAAAAAGTTTTATAATTTTTGAAAAACGGAAAATAAAGAGTTTCGTGCGGTAATTAAACACTTTTATATGAAAGGTTATACGCCACAATTAATCAAAGATGAATTGGATTCTGTTCATTGTGATAATGCACCATCATACTCCATGAAATCCTGGGTTCAACAATTTAAAATGGGTCGTTCAAGTACGGAAGATGAACAACGCTCTGGAAGACCGAAAACTGCTACTACTATTGAAAACATTAGAAAAATATTTAATGAAGTGACTAAAGATAGACGAATAAAGCTCAGAGAACTGGCTGATATTGTTAAAATACACGACAAAAAAGTTTGGAGTATTTTACATGATACACTCCACATGAAAAAACTATCCGCAAGATATGTGCCGCGTTTGTTGACTTTGCCCCAAAAATCGTCTGTTGGACCAATTCCGAGGAGCTTTTAGTGATTTACTCGTATCAGCGTAATCCAATAGAGTTCTTGCGCCGATTCATAACTGTTGATGAAACATGGTTCCATCACTACATCCCAGAATGCAAAGAACAGTCAAAACAATGGATAGAAGCTGGTAAAAGTGGTCCCAAGAAGGCGAAAACTGTTAAGTCAGCAGGAAAAGTAATGGCCACAGTATTTTGGGATGCAAGGGGTATAATATTTATTGATTATCTTGAGAAAGGAAAAACTATAAATAGTGAATATTATTGTGCATTATTGGATCGATTGAGTGAAGAAATCAAGATAAAACGACCGCATTCAGAAAAGAAAAAAGTTGTTTTTCATCAAGATAATGCTCCTTCACACACTGCATTTTTAACTCAACAAAAACTGGCCGAATTACTATTTGAAATTGCTCCGCATTCACCATACAGTCCAGATTTAGCTCCTTCTGATTATTTCTTGTTTCCAAATTTTAAAAAATTTCTCGGTGGCAAAAAATTTTCGTCCAATAGCGAGGTTATTGCTGAAAATGAGGCATATTTTGAAGGTCTTGAAAAATCTTATTTTTCGGATGGAATTAAAAACTTGAAAAACGTTTGATGAAGTGTATTGAGTTGGAAGGAGATTATGTTGAAAAATAAATAATAATATTTCCAAAAAAACGGTTCTTTTTATGTTAGGCCAGTTACTTCTGCGGTCGCCGTCGTATATCTTATAAGCTTTCGTTTTTTGGAAAAAACACTTATACCAAATTTTCTTTTCAGGTACAAATATTGCACTCTCCAGGGTTTATTAACAACTGGATTGTGGTCAGCGCTATTCGCCGTCTTGCATTTTCGGAGTAAAAACCTCATTATGCATTGTAAAGACCTCATCATTCATTGTAAGGGTCTTATTTAAAAGGTAAGTACCATTAATTTTCCTAGCCAAAAAAGTTCTACAGACAAGGTTTTTTGGGCGTAACACGAATTATTTACACTTCACGCTATTTCAAAAAATTGAAGTGAAAGAAACTAAGCGTGATTTTTTTTACTGGCTAAAAGCCTCACCTAGTTTGCATGGGGTATAGAATATTTCTTTTGTTTTCATTATTGTCCTCACCACTTTTTGGCAGAAACCTAAAAATGTCTAAAATATTTTTGTTTGCTACAATCACCAGCTATAATGACTAATAAGACTGGCCAACAAAACTTGAATAAAATCTGCGGCAGAAAGTTTGATAGTCAACTGCTGATCACGAATCTGGCCTCCGATTTGCCAGATTCGCTCTTGTTAAGGAGATATTTAAATAAACCATTATTTTCCGATTTTTAAATAAATGGACCCATAGCTGCTTTATTTGGGAAAGGATTTTCAAAAACTTCAAAGCCATTGAATTTCTTGCGCAAAAGAGCTATCGTTACGTTGGCTGTGTGGCAAGTGGCACCATCCTGTTGGATATCACATATCGTTCAGGTCCATAACCTCAATTTCTTGCAGCAAGAAATTCGTTGTTATCTCGCTATAACCAACACTGCTCACGGTAACAGCTTGGACGACCTCATTTTCGAAGAAGATCTGCCCGATGGCAGAACGAACTACACGCAGAGAAAAGATATGATTACTATATGGTCGCCGCAACAATAATATGTTCTTAACAATACAAGCATGTTCGTCGCAACCATAGTATTGTTTTTTGAATTTCATTTTGACAACAGTATGATTGCGGCAATATTTATATTGTTGAAATGTAACAATAGTATTATTGCCAAATTTAGAAATGAAAATATGGTTGTTGCTATCATATAAACATGGTTGGTGCAACAAAAGTATTGTTGTTTAAAATGAACGTTAACAGTAATAATGGCAATTATACCTTACGGTTGCGACTATGAACATTACAAAACAGGTTATGTGACAGCGCATAGAGAAAGGAACCTATGGGTAAAAAAATTAATTTAATTTTCTTTCTTTTTTTGATGTGGACAACACCTGAGCATCGAATGAGACCGATCCCATGTCCCAAAAGTGTTCCCTTCCAGAGATATGCGCGTTTTATTAAAGTGAAGTCGACGATTCTAAGCGCAAATAGAAAGACCTAATCTTTAAAATGGCTCTCCTGAACAAAACTGGATTTTAACCTTAGGTCCCTTTCTATTTTGCACGACACATGTGTGTGGTTACGTTTTTTTTGTGTTTTTTTTGATGTACCAAAAAAAACACATACACACGATACAGTGCATGGTGCCTGGTCCATTTTAAAAAACAACAGTCGGAAGGTAGTTGAAGAGATTCTCATTGCGTTTATTTGTTCGGTGAAATACTCTACTACCGACTGGTTCTCGTTTATTTAAAATCTGCCTACACTTAAGAATATAGCCCTTGATCATGGTTTAATCACATTCGTTACTTGGGGTCTACGGATGGTGAAGTAGCCTTCACCCCTGCTGGCAATTAAAAGTATTTTCGACTGCCGTTGGAATATATGTTTTTGTTTCTTGAATGAAATGTTCAATAAAAACCTGGCCTCTAATCTGGCTATGAACGAGGTGTAATGCGATTTATAATAAATTGCTTGATAAAAATCTTTATTTTTGAATAACAACTTTACCCAGTCTTAAGAAAGTATGGTTGAGTGAATCATACTATGGTTGTTGGAATAATAGCATGGTTGCGTGTGAATCATTATATGGTTGTGAGGATCATACTATGGTTGTATGCAAAAAAAATAATATTGCTGTGTGAATCATACTTTGGTTGTGGGGATCATAGTATGGTTATGTGTCAATCATACTATTGGTGTGAGAATCATAATATTGTTGTGTGAATCATAATATTGTTGTGCCACAACATAATACCCAACAATAGTATGATCCTCTTCGAATATTGTCACCCCAACCATAGTTTTTTCTGCGTGTAGGCGAGCGTGTACAGGTGTTTTCACATTTCCTACAGTCTCGGTTTGCTAAACTATCGCACAATTCTCACGATTGTGGAAACATTTGTCACTAAAAGGCATTTTGATTGATGAACGCCCATTTTCTGATTGTTAAAGCCTTGTTAAAAATTGTGTACATCTCCGTTTGTCATTTGTCAAACTGAAACAAAGAACTGTCAAATTAAGTTGAGCAAAAAACTTGTCGTTAAGGCGTGACTCACAATTAATATCGTGCATTATGGTTGGACCACCCCTTATAATTTGACCTTGTGGTAAAATTAAATTTG
The DNA here is from genome assembly GCA_963513945.1 of Hydrotaea diabolus. NCBI lineage: Eukaryota > Metazoa > Arthropoda > Insecta > Diptera > Muscidae > Hydrotaea > Hydrotaea diabolus. Next base: position 186,040,683 of record OY740717.1, read on the forward strand.
CACAAGAAAGTGTTATTTCAAGCGAATTGTTTGCAGTTCGATCTGAATTCCAAACAAATTGTTCTCCAATGGTAGAGGATGTACAAATCAGTATTTACATGGAACATCTTTTGAAGGGGCAGGTACAGGGCGATTTAACATTTTAAAATTTTAACATTTTAAATTTAATTTTTCAAATTTCTGGTTTTATTGAAAAGGTTGAAACTTGTCATTTAATAATGGAACACAATATCATTCATATGACCACAACAACTGGCTCGGCAGTACCTCATTAAACTAAAGCAATTTTTCAGTATATTTTCAATTTTTTCTGGTCTAATATCTTCAATGGCAATTACGATTTCATGTTTCAACGCCTCAATTGTCTCTGAATGATTTGCGTAAAATTTTAACTTAAGGGCTCCCTATAGAAAATAATCCAAAGAGCTCAAATTACAGTTCCGAGGCGGCCAACTGACATCACAATTTTGGCGGATTGTTTGATTTGAACAGTGCATAAAATATCGATGGTTGCGTTGGCTGTGTGACATGTGGCCCCGTCTTGTTGAAACCAAATGCCGTCCATGTCATTCTCTAGAATTTTTCGAAACACAAAATGGTTGCACATGTTACGGCAAAGCTCACCATTGACGGTAACATTGGCTCGATGAAAAATGCCCCAATGATGCCAGCCAAAAATCCACACTCGTGCACGTAGAAAAAGTATGCTTGGGAGAACAATATTCGAAGAGCATCATACTATTGTTGGGCATATGATTGTGGTACAACAATAAATTGATCCTCACAACAATAGTATGATTCAAATTCAACCATACTGTGATCCTCACAGCAATACAACAATGGTATGATTGACACATAACCATAGTATGGTTGACCTATAACCTTACTATAATCCCCACATTCACACTCAGCCATACTATGATCTCCACAACCATATTATGATCCTCACAACTATAGTATGTTCCACATACAACCATAGTATGATCCATACAACCATAGTATGATTCACACGCAACCATATTATGATCCCTACAATCATAGTGGGATCATACTATGATCACCAAAATTAATTATTGGAATTGGGCTAAGTTGTCAACAACAGATTTGAATTATGGAAATTATTAAAAAATAAATTCAGTATAAATTAAGAGCAGTGATTAATTTAGCTGAAGAAAAAAACGTTTTATTAAAAATATTTCAGTTAAAGCCAAAGCAGTTGTTTAAAAATTTTCCATATAAAAAGTACTATTCGTATTATTGCATTAGATCCATAACAATAACATTGTTCTTAAAAGCATACTCAGATGAAGAAAAATTACAATCATACAGTATGATTGAAGTAATCATATTATTGTTACCATAAAACCCAAATAATAATACTTTTGTCGCTCCAACCATATTTATATTGTTGCTACAACCATATATAAATTCTTTAATTATGCAATAATAATATGGTTACATTTCAACAATATTAATATTGCCGCAATCATACTATTGTTAAAATTAAATTCAAAAACAATACTATGGTTGCGCCGAACATACTTTATTGCGAAGAACATATTATAATTACCATGACCATATAGTAACCATATCTATTCTCTGCGTGTGGGTTCTCTAAACCCCCTATGCAGGAATTTTGCTTAGTGACATAGCCACCGAGATAAAAATCAGCTGCATTTGAAAACACGATTTTTAGGTAAAATTCTTCATCTTCTGCCAAACAATCTTTAGCCCATTGGGCGAAGCGAAAATGCTTTGGATGACAAAGTTCAACCTTTCCACTAAAACCAGCAATTTTGAAAAACTTATCAGTACTTTTTTCGGCCTATTTTAATTTAAAATTTTTAATGGCTCACTCTATTTTTTCGAATCCTTAAGAACATTTTTACCCCAACATTCCCATGTTAATGGGGTATTTTTGTAGTGCTAATGTTTCAATACAGCCAACATGAGGTGCTCCCCAATGTCCATATGTATGTGCGTGCGTAACTACAAATATTTGTAGAATTGTAAATATGTACGATTGCATGGAGAAAACAAATATGATTGTTAATAATTTTGTTCTTGATCATTTAATTATTCAAAGTGGCTTGCATTGGCTTCCATACAAAAAACATTAATCAGCATTAAATTCAACGTGAATTCTCAATTCTATGATCATGCTGAAGTTGCTGAATAAGCACTTGAAAACGGCACAGCCAAAGACAACAACATCGGTGACATGATTTCAAGACTGACTTTCGATATATGCAAGCCCCGTGGAAACTTTTCCTTTCATTCGCAGAACACGTGAATAATCCAAACAACCACCAGCAACCCCCAAAACCACAATTAGTGTACGAGTATGCACTGGGAATATTTATGATAATTGCATTATAATACTCAATACAGACTGACAATATCTTTGATTTCCAAGAATTCTGCGATAGACTCATTTCCTCCTCGCCAAGAACAAAACAAAAATTCCAAGCGACGAGTATTGATATTCAAGCAGGCTTCCTACGACTTGTGCTCGCATTGAACTCCGTACCTCCGGAGCAGGGGAAGGAAGCAAAGCTAATAAAATTATATTGCAATTTGCAATTTCTCAGGAATGTTTTGAGTGTCAACCATGACTCATGACTCGTAAGTATTAGAGAAGTGTTAGAAGAGATGTGCCATGCCGTGCCGTAGCGTCTTTTGGGGGGTTTGGGCTAAGGTTTCGCCAAATCAAGTTACGCTGGCGTCGTCCAAGTGCTGCTTAAATTACGTCGCAAATAAAAGTATTCCAATTGTAGAAAATGCCCGACGAGCTGTTGTTGGAGGGAAGGGAGGGACCTCTACAGCAGTAGCAACAACAACAAATATGACTAATAGTTGCCGATATTGTTCTGCTGTCGATCGCATATTTAGGCATGTTTATTGATTGTGCAATACTGCCTTGAGAGCTACTGCCGCCGCTGACTTTCATATAATAAGACCTTTTTGGTGATGATCTTCCATTTCGGTTTTAGCGTATTTTTCTCTCTCTTTCTCGGCTTCCAACAATTATGGCCAATAGTACATCCTACACTGGACCGACACCGCAAGACAATTTATTATTATAAACAAACCATCAACAAACTCAAAAAAAAAAACAAACTAGAAAATAATTAACAAAAGTGATGAAATATAATTGATGCCATGAAGATATTGCAATGTCGAGGTTCATATTGGGCGTTAAATAGATGGCACGGCTCATCTCACCACCAAAGCTAGAGACTGTGACATTTGGTCATTGCCAATTAAATTTTATTTTGGATACTAGTAGACGGTGATTAATTTAAGTTCTAGGGTTTCCCAGCCATAATTGGGAAATGTTTATATATTTTTTTTTTGGGGGAGGGCAATCAAATCATGCTCACACATAATTGCTGCAGTCCATAATGGTTTGTAAGGCTTCCTCTTGTCGAATTTGTTCTTTATTCATTTTTTGGCTACGAGGTTTGTTTAATAAGTGTAGAGTAATGGCATCTCCAAGTTTTCAAGAGTAACACTTAATCTGTATAAAAAAGTTGTTTGCAACAACTTGAAATCTAGATCGGAGACCATAAAAATATCGGGTGATCGATCTACAGGGTGGCGCAAACTACCGTCGCGCTTTGAGTGTTTAATAACTTTTTTTTATTTATTGGTTTATTATTTATATTTTTTGTTATATAGTACAGGGTGTTCGCCGGGAAGGTATACTAATTGTTTTTGCCGCCATTTTGGTAAACATTAGACTTGACAGCTCAGATTTGGCAGTTGTGAAGTAGAGACGTGGCAAATTTATTATGGAATAATATTTAATAAATCATTACATATTTTATGACGATGAGAAAATTAAGTGAAATTTTTGGATGGCGACGTGCCAACAAAATGCACTATTTATTGTGAAGATGATTTCGAAGAAAGAGGGTCTGTAGCTGATAGGCCCAAGTATGGACCACAACGTACTGCAAGATCTGCTGAAAACATTTCTGCTGCTCAAGAAAGTGCTCAAAACAATCCATCAACCTCAATTCGACGCCGTGCTCAGGAGCTTGGTCTTCAAAGAACAACTTTGGCCACAATTTTGCACAAGGATTTGCATTTTTTTTTTGGTTTAAGATTCAGTTCACCTTTGCATCCATTAAAAGTGACAGTCTGGTGTGCAATTTGGTCAGGAGGAATCATTGAACGTTGCTTCTATGAAATGAAAACGGCATAAAGATAACTGTCAATGGGGAGCATATCGTGATATGATTGAAAAGTTTTTAACGCCAGAACTGCATGATTTGGGCTTGATTAACATGTGGTATCAACAAGACGGTGCCACATGGCATACAGTCAAGATTACAATGGAATTACTGCGAGACCTCTTTTCACAAGAAGTTATTTTAAGAAATGGTGATGTGGATTGGCCTCCACGGTCGCCTGGTTTGATTGCTCCGGACTTCTGTTTGTGGGGATATCTAAAAAGCAAGGTTTATGCAAACAAACCAGAAACGCTTGAGCAACAAAATATTCGTGATGAAATTAATGAAATACTGCGTGAAATGTGTGAGAATGACATGAAAAATGTGCTCAAAAGGGCTCGAATTTGTGAGGCTAATAGAAGCGGGCATTTATCTGATATTGCATTCCATACATAATTGCCTACATTAAATTAAACATTTATCAATATAAGATCCATTCACTTTCTTTTTATCAAAAATTATAATCAAACAAAGTAGTATGCCTTCCCGACGGACACCCTATATATAAATGGGGAATATTTTGGCTTAAGTATGAAAAATTGTGTTGTCTAGTCTTCTATTTCAAATTCCCTAAGTTTGCTCCACAAAATTCTGAAATAAAAAACATAAATAAAATTAAAAAGTTATTAAACATTTAAACCACAATGGTAGTTTTGTGCCACCGTGTAGAAGTATTTTTTTCATAATAAAAAAATACAAAAATTCAAATCAATTGGGAAATCTCTATTGTGCATTCGAAAGGACATTTTATGCCATTTATTTTTTGAATATTATTTCCTTCAAATGTTGGCCGTAACTACGTCTCAGGGTCTCCATTCTAATTTTGGAGGACTCGTTCAAGTATTTATACCGGTATGGTGTTAATGGCACTCAAAATGTTGGCTTCCAAAACCTGAATCGTAGCTGGTTTGTCAGCATAGACTTTGGGCTTTACGTAGCCCCCAAAGAAAGATGTCTAACGATCTAGGCGGCCAACTCAACGGTCCAAAACGTGAAATTAGCTGCTCTTCAAAATGACCTTTCAATAGATCCATTGTATTAGCGGCGGTATGGTTAGTGGCACCGTCTTGTTGAAACCAAATATAGTCAAGATTACGGGCTTCAGGGGTAGCAAAAAGGCGCGATAGCGAGCACAGTCTTTCCATGTCGGAATGGCAAACAATGCTGAAAAGAAAAAAAATAAGTTTAACACATCTCAAGCGTAATCTGTTAAAAAAACTCCTATTGAAAAAAAATTCTCTCGATTTATCACTCTTATATAAATCCCTTCCGATTTAAGATCCTGCAGCTCTAGAAGCTACAGATTACACCCGATCACATCCAAATGACACGTTTTGAGAGAACATTAATTAAATGTGTTAAAACTGTTCCACATAAATCCATATCTTCATGTAGACCCCAAACAAGGACCTTCCCGATTTTAGAATCTTCAGCTTTAAAAGCCACATTTTACATCTGATTCGTAGCAAATTTCGCATTGAGCGTTACGAGCTACAAAAACCCATGACCTCTAACGTGGAACATCATTTTTTCTGCTAGCCCCCACACAAAGGTCCATCCCCATATAAAGTCCGGCTGCTGTAAAAGCCAGAAATAATACCCGGCCACGCTTAAATTTTGTATGGTATGAGCGACAAGCTTTTCACAATGCTTTTTCATTATCAGCTAATGACATTGTATAAATAGTTAATGACATCTCATTACCAGGTAATGACAATTCATTACCAGGTAATGACAATTCATTACCAGGTAATGACATCTCATTACCGGGTTATAACATCTCATTACCAGGTAATGCCTTCTCATTACAAGGTAATGCCTTCTCATTACCAGGTAATGCCTTCTCATTACCAGGTAATGCCTTCTCATTACCAGGTAATGACTTCTCATTACCGTTTTATAAAAAATGTTAAAAAAAAACTTATGATAACGAACTCACCACGTCCAAAACATCAAAAATTTGTTTATGGTCTATAAATAACTTTTATTTCCCACACAGCCTTGAGTGCAGATTATTCCATTTGAAATTTAAAGAAATTTTTTGAATATCAACAGATGCTGTTTTCAAAAGGAATACTCTGGATTACTGTTGATGTCTTTTAAATTTTAGGGCGGTTAAATTTTAAGGGCCGATGTTAATTTGAAATTAAATACATATTATTAAGGAAATTATTGTCATTTCTTTTTATTCGTAATATTGGTATGGTTCAATTATGTATGAAACAAAATATAGGCCAAGTGGCCGCCGCAACCTCGGCAGTACACCGATTCCAAATTTTCGATGACGCTGAGGAATAATTGATGATATATGCCGTTAGTTAATGTGCCTATTTATCTCATCCTTTAGCTCTGTGTTTGTTGCTTATTTATCGCCGTGCAACTTTTCTTTCAAATAACCCCAAAGAAAGAAGTCCAGCGGTGTCAAATCGCATGATCTTGGCGGCCAATTAACATCGCCACGACGTGAGATAATACAGCCATTGAATTTGTCGCGCAAAAGAGCCATTGTTTCGTTAGTTGTGTGGCAAGTGGCACCGTCCTGTTGAAACCACACATCGTCCACACCCATATCTTTCAATTCGGGCCATAAAAAGTTCGTTATCATCTCACGATAGCGAACACCATTCAGAGTAGCTGCCTGACCGGCCTCATTTTAGGAAAAATACGGCCCGATGATGCCGCCAGCCCATAAACCGCACCAAATAGTCACTCTTTGTAGGTGCATTGTTTTTTCGACAATCACTCTTGGATTATCATTCGCCCAAATGCGGCAATTCTGCTTATTGACGAATCCACTGAGGTGAAACTGAAAATTGATCATCCAGTTCATAATAAGCCTGAATAACTTTAACGCGTTGCTCGCTTGCTTATCTTTCATGGTTCAAATTGAGTTAGTCTGAAATTGAGAAATGTCAAATGAAATGCCGAAAAAAACTTGACGTTTAGGCGTGGTTCACATTCAATATCGGCCGTTAAAATTAAACCACCCTTTAATTTTCGTTTTAAATGTTTAGCTCGTTTGTTTTATTTCGTTCTGTTGCTTTTACACTTTGAACTGGGATTAACCACCGGCTCAAGACCTCTTAAATCTATATTTAAATAGAAGACAAGTTTTTAACAAAATGGCAAAGTGACATTGATTTTCGTGGCTGCCTACTGCTTTTATCACGATTTCGGGTCCGTTAAATTTCGTACCACAAGCTGATAAATATGATCATTGTATTGTACGCACAACTAATAAATCGCATATAGTTTCCACAACTTGTATTTTTAGTGATGATAACTACAATTTAATCATATTTGGCGTTTTTAAAGAAAAAGAATTCGATTATTACGGACTTTAAGCGTATCGATTAATACATTTTTTCAATTAAAATAATACATCAAGATGATCCACTTTGTTTTCAATCGGAGTTTTCTAAAATACAGAATTTCCCTTCATTGCTCTAATTCTCTAAATTTCAATTACTGTCTTTTACATTTTAAGGGAAATTTACTGCATTTACAATCCAATTTTCTACTTATAAATATCAGTTGCTATCTTCTGAAATTCATGTCTATAAATTTTAATGCTTTTAAAATTTTAAAAAGAATTTAAGATTTTTTTTAGTGTAGTAATGGAAAATATAACTTTTGAATTTCAGTTTAAATTCATAAATGAGGGCGGACAAATTAAGGAATTTCGGTTGCAACCACCAAATGTTTATAATCGTAATGGATATTCGGTTCGAAATACGTAATGTACTTACAACTTATTGATCGGTGTTTCGGCAAAGAAGTTGGTGTTGTAACCAATTATTACTGATGACCATAATCAAAAACATATTGTTAAATGGATTTTTTCAAAACACAGTACAACAGCCAATCTGGGGGTGAGAAATTCCAAGTCAGGGTGATGGTACTAGGTCAGTATATTAAAACCCACAAAGGGTTTTGCGTTCGTATGTGCCAGTTTTTTTTATGACCTTTTACATTTTTTCCTTATCTTGATGTTTTTTCGCTTAGTTGTAAAATGTTGGCAAAAACGTAGTTTGACATAACTCAAGAACGACTAGTTCGATTTTGCTGAAATAAATTGAGAAAAATTAACAATTACATTTTCTTTAATCCATTAATATACTGTTTCTCTACCAAATCAACATTTTTGCAATTAGAAATAAATTTATGAAGAAAATTTTGCCAAAAAAAATTTTTTTTTTTTTTTTAAACATATAAATCCCAAACGGAAAAACGTGTAGAGTCTTATAACTTTCACGTAAAGTCACATAACCTATAAACAAAATGCGACATAGATCATAGAAATCGATTAACGCGTTCTGCTTTTATTCAAAATTAAGTAACTTCACTTACGAACTGCCACATACGAACGCAAAACCCTTTGAGGGTTTTAATATACTGACCTAGTACTATCACCCTGACTTGGAATTTCTCACCCCCCCAGACAATAACCCCAAAAATGTTCCACAGTGAAATTAGAACAAGTCAACTTTAATTGTCTTTAAGCTAATCGATTAGATATATTTTTTTGTAAAAATCATCCATCATCTGTTCGGCTCCTTCCTCGTTCTGACGCTCCGTGTGTTGTTGATTACTTCAATTGTGTTAGTAACAGTTTTTTCCCTCTGACCTGAATTCAATTTTTTTTCGTTAACAAGTGTGGCAAGTTGTGGATCTAAAAATTCTTCTCTGAAAAGTTCTAATAACTAAAGTTGCAGCGCTTCAACTAACATTTCGTTTTACTGATGGATTACTCGAGGTGCATGTAACCGTAATAATTCGGTTGGCAAAGAAATTCGGTTGTGGCAACGTAAGTCCTGATTACTGTGAAGCCCCTAAGCAAAGTTCATATTTAACAGCATTAACATATGATCCTCGTAACACTCCCGAATTAAGTATACATTTTGTAAATGTTGTGGCCATGTATAGCTTTTGAGTGGCTTTTCCACTTTATTTTAGAAAATGGTTTGTACAAGCGGAACATGTTTTTCGATAGATTTCTAGGCGGAAACTGGATATGCTATTGAGAGGTTTCCATGAAAGTCCAACAAACATGCATTCATGTGTTTCTAATTTTTTCTCCCATTTCTATCGCTATATTTATGATGTTGTATCTTGTTGTTCTTTGTACGTTCGAATGCATCTTTTATTTCGTTTTCTTTGAAAAATTAACTTAAACTGAAGTTATTGTATGTTTAATAAGTCGCATGTCCGTTTAGACAGACACAAATGTTTTGTTTCGTTTTTATTCGCTGGAAAGTAATTGATTACATTCTGTATGTGTTTTGAATTGTCATTGTGTTTATGGATGTGGCCACAATTAATCATGGCAAATTTCGCAAAAATACTCGTCTAATGGCATTTCTACCAAAAAGAATTAAAAAAAAAAATCAAATCAAGTTTTTGGGCAAGAATTTAAAAAAAAATGCAATTCTTTATTTTGTGTTTGTATTTTTATTAATGCCACACGGCGGTAGTTTTTCTAAGAAAACGTTTAGCATTTACTCTGTCACCGAATTTAGAAATTATTAGCTCATATAGAAGAATAAGCTTCAGATTATAGTCCAACTGGGTATGGATAAAGATCATCTATGGGATAATCTTAAGATTGCCATTCTCCTCTTTAAATCGGTGCAAGATATATTGCACTCCTGATTTTTTCAATATCTATGCGACTTAAAACAGCCCAAAAATTGAATACAACTCCCATACATGGAAAGGTGTTCTATTATCCCAGTTGGAGGTACTTGACCGTTGCTAAAGGAGAACAATGGTACTGGTAGCTGACCGAAGGGCATTCAATTATATTCTCTCCCTAGAGCATCGTCGGAACTTGGGTTCCGTGTTGCTGTCCTATTGATACTTTCATGGTGTGTGTTCAACAGACATCCGTCGTTTCTGAGAATAAGTATGTTCGACAAGGATACACGACTTTCCATGAATTCACACCCGTTTGTTATCGACTAGCCGGGGTTTCGCTATATACACTACAGATCAAATGTATTTTCCACTAGTTACGACACCCTGAAGTTCAAAACAAGGGTCAATAAACACAACTCCCGCTTTTTTCCCCTTCTGACCTCATATTTTTCACTCACGAAGGTAATTTTTCACACCATGTCATGGAATTCGGACCTAAAATCTAGCTATGGCATAATGAACCTTGACAGTAAACTTAGCAAGATGCATTTTAGTTTTTATATCTGTCAAAACTCATTTAAAATACTTAAGTTAGCTAAAGAGGGCTACTTAGACGTGCCGTGACTATAAGAAAGTTCATCAACTTTACGTAAAACATTCTACAATTTCTTAAGTTAGGCACAATAGTTTATGTAAGATAGCCCCTTGCCTCGATTTTTAAATCTTCAGCTAAAGTTCTCGTATACCACCGGACCCATATTTTCACCACGATAGCCTAGTTTGTGATTGTCCGACTAAAAATGTCACAGCTCTGTCTTCATCTGAATTTTTATGCCCTACAGCACACGTTGGTAGGGTGACACGAGAAGAACACTAGGAACATCAATTAATACTAAACAGCTATGCTGTGATATATTAAATTGATTTCGGCTTTATTTTAAAGTTTATGTAAAGCCATTGAATATATGTGACGCGCAAAATAGAAAGGGACCTAAGGGTAAAAACCAGTTTTGTTCAGGAGAGCCATTTTAAAGATTTAAATATGTGTATCTTTGGTGTACCATCACTTTCGTAAAACGCGCATATCTCTGGGAGGGAACACTTTTGGGACATGGGATCGGTCTCATTTGATGCTCAGATGTCCAAATCAAAAAAAAATTAAAATTGATTTTTTTTACCCTTAGGTCCCTTTCTCTATGCGCTGTCACATATGGAGTATCTCATGACGTTACGGCCCGCGGTGCTTCAAGTAGTCGACGCACCTTTTGATGACTCGGCCCAATAAGAGCGGCTTTTATCTGCAAAGAAAAAAAATTGCGGACAGTAAAAAAATTCTTATATTCAACACAAAATTACTTTGGAATTCTGTGATAACAATTTTCTTCTAATAACTTAAATATTCGTACCTTCACGCAGTAAAAATATGTGGTAACTATGTGGTTACGCCAACAATAATATGTTCTCTGCAATAAAATAATGTTTGTCACAACCTGAATATTGTTTTATGAATTTTATTTTGACAATAGTATTATTATGGCGACATAAATATTGTGGAAATGCAACAATAGTATTGTTGCCAAATTTAGAAATAAAAATATGGTTGCAACAACAATATAAATATGGTTGGTGCGACAAAAGTATTGTTATTTCGGTTTATGCTAACAATAATATGATTACGGCCAAACAATCCGCTTTGGATGTGTATAACTGAAACTTTTTGTTGTACGTTTTTTGACACCAACGTGAAAAGAAATATCGCCCTAGACATAGTACAATAAACAAGCTATAGTCATTAGGCCAACAACAACAAAATAGTTCACTAGATGGTCAGAGAAACTTGACAGAGAATGCCAAAAATACATTTTTGCGAATGTTTGATGATAATTGTGAATGTTGGGTAAAGAATTATTCCTTTACAAACTTCAACAAACGCCATAGTCAAATTTCAAAGTTGACAATTTAAATTACTACTAGAAACTATTTAAAATCAGATGTTAGCATCATTCTATCTACTTTAATGTACCATGGCCCTAGAGTTTCTTCTACCGAGTTTAAATTCTAATAAATAATTTTGGGGATCATATTATGGATGAGTGGGATCATACTATGGATGTGTAGGGATCGCAACATGGTTATGGGGATCACAAAGGATGTTCCAACTATAATGCACGATGTTAATTGTGAGTCACACCTTAACGTCAAGTTTTTTGCCCAACTTTATTTGACATTTCTTTATTTCAGTGTTTGACAAATTTAACCATGGAGAGCATCGCAAAAAGATTGTTGAACCCTTTTACGAAAATTGTCTTTCAAATCAAAATTTATTTCGTATTTTTTTGTTCAGCATAATAGACCAAATGTGTTCTCAGTGGATTCGTTAACAAGCCAAACTGCCGCATTTGGACAATGAGCATCAACGAGCTATTATTGCAAAGCCAATGCATCCAGTTTAAGGCCTGGCGACGTCATCGGGCCTTACTTCTTCGATAATGAGGTCGGCCAATCCGTTGCCGTGAATGGTGTTTGCTATAGCGGGATGATAAAGGACTTCATGTGGCCAGAAATTGAGGATATGGACCTGGACTGTATGCGGTTCGAACAGAACGGTGCCTCTTGTCACACAGCCAACGAAACAATGAAGTAAGGTTTACAACAGTAGTTCTCATTCGTTTATGGAGAGCTTGGTCTTATAGAGTTCGGTTTTACTTTCAACAATTGCAGCAAGGCTTTCTGAAAAGGGTTGGCACGGACCCCAAATCATGATAAAAGCAGTGTGCAGCCACGAAAATCAATGTCACTTTGCCATTTTGTTAAAAAACTTGTCTTCTATTTGTCTGATCAATGTGTAAAACATAGTTGGGCATATTCCAGTACCAGTAAAATTTCAATTACCAGTAAATTGTTTTACTGGTAATTGAAATCAACTTCAAGTACCAGTTAATTTTTAATGGTAATGAAAATGAAATTCCATTACCAGTAAATTTTTACTGGTAATTAAATGAAAATTCCAGTACCAGTAAATATTTATTTCTAATTAAACAAAAATTACATTACCAGTAACCATTTACTGGTAATTAAGTGAAAAATTGCAGTACCAGTAAATATTAACTGGTAATTAAAAAAATAGCAGTACCAGTTAAAATTTAATAAAATTAAAAAAAAATGTATGCATATTCAAAAAAAAATATATTTTTTTAGAAGTTTATATTAATGTAAATTATATTGAGACAATTCAATCAAAATTAAAAAAAAAAAACAAACAAAGTAACAAAATTACTTCAAATTTAATCTCACACAGAAATTTAAGTATTGAGTACACGTAAAATGCGCCACTATGTGCTATTTGCTTTCCTTAGAACTAAAATTTCAAAATTCGTATCACTTAGCTTTTGTCTACGTGAACGATTTTTTTATCTTCCAATCTGGCAAAAGTGGTTGCATTTATTAAAACATAAGAAAAACACGGTAGACACGTGTCAGTATTGGATAAGTCCGACCATATGATGCCCTTCATTAGGTTATATGAATACGAGTCATCGATCACTTTTAGTTCGATTATGCATTTTTTTACACGACAAAATTACTATTTATTTTTTTCTAAAAATTAATTTTTTTACCATTACAAAATATACTGCATTACTATTTCCATTACCAATAAACTTTTACTGGTACTGCAATTTTTCATTTAATTACCAGTAAATGTTTACTGGTAATGTAATTTTTGTTTAATTAGAAATAAATATTTACTGGTACTGGAATTTAATTTTCATTACCAGTAAAAATTTACTGGTAATTAAATGAAAAATTGCAGTACCAGTAAAAGTTTATTGGTAATGGAAATAGTAATGCAGTACTTTTTTAATGGTTTTTGCCCATCTATGGTGTAAAAGCAACATACCGAAATAAAACAAACGAGCTAAACACTGTCTCTTTTGCGCGAGAAATGCAATGGCCTTGTCTCGCATTGTGGCGATGTTAATTAGTTAATTAGGACTTCCTTCTTTTGGAATATATAAAAGAAAAAGTGAACGTCAATAAGCCAAGAACAATTCAAGAGCTAAGGGATGATATAATTCGGCACATTAACGACATTGAACCACCATTATGTCCATGAGTCCTTGAAAATATGGACTATCGGATAATGGTGTGCCACTGAAGCCGTGGCGCGTATTGTGCCAAATATTTGGATTCTCATATACTTGCATAGATCCATTTATCATAATCACCCTGATTATGTAAGGCGTAGTCGTTTTCCGACAGCAGGCGTAGTCGTAGTCGTTTTTTAAATTTTTTGGTATTATGTAAAATTTTCGACAGCAAAGATTTTGTAACAGATTGAAAAAACACAGGGTAAAACAATAATTAAAGTTTTTTTAATATTATGAAACAGTCTGTCGACAGAGCTGTCGGGCACAAAAACTTAAACGCCAATAAATGCCCAATTTGACATTTTATTACGACATACATAATACCAATATTTGTAATAGATTTTATTTCAGAGTCGTATTTTTGTCGTTTTCGCCATACATAATACCATTTTTAAAAAACGTCTAAAATACGACACAACTACGCCTTACATAATCAGGGTGAATAAAAAATATGAAGATATTTCTATGAAAACTTTTTGTTTTATTTATATTAAATGTGGTGCATTTCAGTTGAACCACCCTTTACTAGGGTTGTATCTGAAACATACTGTGGTTGTGCGGATCATAGTGTGCTTGAGTGCGAATCATAATATTATAATGGATATTATATTATTGTTGTGTGTGAATCATTCTACTGTTGTGAGTATCGTTATATTGTTTTGCCACAATATTCCCATCAATAATTCGATGCTCTTCGGATATTGTCACCCAAACCATTTATTTTTCTTGGTGTTGTTTATCGAAAATATTTCCGATTTCAAGCGATAACAATTCACATATTAACAAAAAAATGATATGTCGTTTATTGAAAGTATTTTCGTTATGACGTGATGACAAATTTCATATAAAAAATGTAAAAATTCAAATCAAGTGTGGAATCTTTATTGGGAAATTGAAAGGACATTTTATGGCATTTATTTTTTGAATAAAGTTTCCTTCAAATGTTGGCAACTGTATTATGAAAATGAGCGTTCGGTGAGAAACGGGAAGATCCGCTGCATTCGACCAAAATTTTGTTCAGTGATAAGGCCTATTTCTGGCATACAAAAAAAGGACTGCTGTAGAGTTTTTCACCAAACACAATAAAAATCCTTCGTACTGCAGACATACTTAAAACATATCTACCCACACACACGCCACACAATGCATGGATTTTATGAATTTTTTGTTGGTGTAGCCATTCCTTCAATATCATTGCAATATCTGATAAATAGTTGAGCTTATTTAGCAAAGTTTTAATTGAGTGGTGATTAAATTCACTTACCAATTTTTCAGTTCAAGTGTAAGGGTTGTATTTTTTTCTGTGTACGAGCTATATATATTTCTGGACACGTAGTGTTGCCTGGCGCCATCTGACATATCCATTGGAAAGTTTGACATTTTTTAGCAAAAACGTACTCAGAACGTTTTGACGTACGACCATCATTTGTGTTGTTTACAGTGACTTGAAAAAATCAATTTGGCAAAAAAAAATGGAATTAACTCGTGAACATTTCCGTGTGATCATTTTTCACAACTTTCGACGTGGATTATCACGACAATAGTGCCTCGATGTACTTAAATCTTTGTATGGCGATGAAAGACCATCCGATAGCACTGTGAAAAACTGGTTTAATGAATTCAATCGTGGCCGGGGCTCGCTCAAAGACGAAGGTCATGAAGTTCGTCCAAAATCGGCCGCTGTGCCAGAGAACATTGCTGCAGTGAGCGTTAACTGATAATGCAAGATCGTCATGTGACATACCGTGAGATAGAGACATCCCTGGCCATTTCTTCCACCAGCATACATTCGTTATTGCATGAACACCTGACCGTAAAAAAGGTTTGTTCTCGTTGGATCCCGCACAATTTGACAATCGCTCAAAAAAAAGGCTCGTGTCGATTGGTGCAAAGAAATTTTGAAAAAATAAGATCGCAGTGCTTTAAAAGACGTTTATAAGATCGCCACAGGTGACGAATCATGGATCTATGCGTATGAGCCCGAAACAAGACAGCAATCGACCGTGTTAATCTTCGAAGACGAGCCAAATCCAACAAAAGTTGTTTGTGGAAGAAGCACTTCGAAGCAAATGGTCGCCTGTTTCTTCGGCAAAACTGTTCATGTGGCTACTGTTCCGCTTGAGCAACGTAGGAGTGGTACACCACATTTTGTTTGTCGGAAGTCTTTGGAGCAATTCGAAAAACGAACAAGAGAAGACGAATCATTGTAACGAATCATGACAATGCGAGCTCTCACACATCGGCTCAAACCAGTTCCTTTTTGACCAGTCAAAACGACGAATTGATGGGTCATCCGCCGTACAGCCCTGACTTGGTGCCCAATGACTTCTTTTTATTCCCGCACATCAAGAAAAGAATGCGTGGTAAACAATTTTCGTCGCCAGAAGATGCTGTTTAAGCGTTCAATCGAAGTGGAGAAATTGTTTCGACAATTGGTTTAAGCGCATGAAAAAGTGTATAAATCGTGCTGGAGAATAAAACAATAAAACCATTTTTGAGGATAAATAAACGCATTTAGACACGCGCATAGAGAAAGATACCTAAGGTAAAAAAAAATCAATTTTCAATTTTTTTCTTCTTTTTTTTTGATGAGGACAACATCTGAGCATCGAATGAGACCGATCCCATGCCCCAAAAGTGTTCCCTCCCAGGGATATGCGTGTTTTATGAAAGTGAAGTCGACGATTCTAAGCGCAAATAGAAAGGGACCTAATCTTTAAAATGGCTCTCCTGAACAAAACTGGTTTTAAGCCTTAGGTCCCTTTCTATTTTGCGCGTCACATATAAGAGCCCTCGTAATGCCCTAGGTTTGTGGCCGAAAGACAAGTTCTGACATTGACATCGAATACATAACAAAGTGTACCTAATGTCGCCCTGCGAAATTACACATAGAATGGAGGTTCTACATCCAAAACACCTGGAAACTATGGAAGGTTTAGAAATCAACCCCTCCCCCCAAAACGCAAACACCGTATCTAGTTAAGATTCTGGCTTTTAAATCTGCTCATATGAGTAATTCTTTATTCTGCGATGATCGCTGATAGTTCTGGATTAGGAACGTGTCGAATGCCAACGCCAAAAGCGTTCGAAGATTCTACTTAGTAGGGACATAAATACTGTTACAACATTGAACACATCGATTTCAATAGTAGAACTGAACATACCCCGTTAATGTCATATGGGTTTTGAAAGCTAACCTCAATAGCGTTAGTCTGTAATGGGATTTTAAAATTGTTTCAACTTTCATCATGGAGTGGTCAGATAATGAGAATCGTATCGCTGTAATAGCGTTTTTCTTGTGTGAAATGAAAAAAAGCGATATTTTCAAAGCGCTCCGGCCACTAGGGATTAGCCGCATGTTCGTCTACCGATGCATAAAACTGTTTGAGGAGACTGGAGATGTCAAAGACCGCCACCGGTCGGGCCGCCCACGCTCTGTTCGAACACCGCATGTCATCAAAGCGGTTAAATCAAGAATTCACCGAAATCCGCTCCGAAAACAGAAAATCATGGCCCGTAAAATGAATATCACGCAAACGTCCATGAGTCGAATCATTAAAAAAGGGCTTTTAAACTACGTACCGGACATTTATTGACTGCAGCTTTAAAAAAAATAGGATTGAAAAATGCAAACGTCTTTTGGTGAAGCACGCTGATAACTTCCACAGAAAATTTTTTTTCACCGATGAAAAAGTTTTACCGTTCAGGAAAAATTTAATAAGCTAAATGATAAGAGTGTATGCGCGGTCATCTAAGGAAGCATCTGAACTGATCCCAAGGGTGGAAAAGGGTCATCTCCCAGCTTCATTCATGGTTTGATGGGGTGTCTCTTACGATGGGATCACTGGATGACTCTGAAGAATGGCGCTCAGGCTGTCCAGATTTGAACCCATTGAATTACAAATTGTGGACGGTTTTAGAGGACAAGGTTCGTCACATAAGATGCCCCAACATTGGATCTCTTAAGACTGCTTTGGTTAGCGCTGTTCCCTGTTTCATAACCAGCCATGGACTTTCCAGCAGTATTCTGCGCGGGCCCATAAGGCTTAAACTTCCCAGGCCTGACTTCGAAACAATTTGCCAGCGTTCCTCTTCCTCTGAAAAATGGCCTTCAGGCAGTCCAGATTTGAACCCATTGGATTACAAATTGTAGACGGTTCTAGATGACAAGGTTTGTCACAAAAGATACCCCAACATTGAATCTCTTAAGACTGCTTTGGTTCGAGCGGTGGCCAATTTTCCAATGGATGAGGTTCGTGCAGCTATTGACGAGTGGCCAGTGCGACTTAAGGCGTATGTAAAGGCAAAAGGCGGACATTTCGAATAAATAGTTTCTTTTTGGATACAATATACATCAATAAATATATTAAAAAATATTTGGTCCAAAAACATTCAGTTTACAGCATAAAACGTGTAACAGTATTTATGTCCCTACGAAGTAAAGAAGGGTGGGCCGATTCGTAAGGACAAAAATATGTCGATATTGTGACATAGATTTTACGAATTTTTTTGGTTTGAGGGGAAAAATGTATGCTTCGACATATCAAAAACATAATTTTCGAGGCACCCAAATTTATTTTTTTTGGCTTTTTATCTTCTTTAATTGTTAAGGTTTATTAGTAATTAATAAAAAAATATTTTTTTTTTAATTATTACCTTTCCAAGGTGACATACAATACATACAAATATATATTGCGACTAATTCAATACTCTACGATCCTCTCAATCGTTTTTCTATTCTTAAGCGCTCCTATGTTATATCGATGGCACAATATCGATAGCCTAATAAACCACCCTATTCTACAGGCATTCCTTCCTAGGATTTGGGAGTTGGAAACTATTTGCAGATGTGTGTCTTGTTTCCAGGATATTAAGAAAGATTCCTTTACGACTTCTCCGCTTATCCAGTAGCGGCCAAGAGAAAGTAATTTCATTTTTCCCCATTCCATTTTGAAATCGATCTGCGGTCAGTTACAATGTCCAATTACATAACTTCGTCTGGTTTCTTTGACAAGCCCATCCCCATGCCAGTGAATCATGGCGCCGATCAAGCCTGACGCCGATTATGTAACACTGGCCTTAACTCTAGTTGAGCTGAACGGAGCTGAGCTGAGCAAAGTTGCAATAATCGATCTTTATTTGTATAAATAATTTTCTGCCTCTTCCTGGGCTCATGCTCTGCGCGGCCTCTTCACCCTGTTGTCGCACTTGATTATCTGTCTGCATCATGTGATACGAGTAGCACTCTGGACGTATCTGTGTGTGCCTGCGCGTGTGTGTGGCTGTGTGTGTGGTGAGCTTGGATGCAATTCCATGTGAAATGCAAGAAAAGAGCTCTCGGTGCGGTTTCAACGTTCGCTCGTTTGTTTGCTGTGCTCGAATGAGAATTTGCTATTTTTTCATGGTCATCTTTAACAAGCAAAAATGAAATAAAGTAAAAAAAAACTTAAAAAAATACGAGTGCTATTCACCAGCGTACATCTCATGTACAACAAATAAATCAACAATAGCAGCAGCAACAGCGGCGGCGGCAATAATACAACTAATGATGATTATCATCTTTACGATAGAACGGACAGACGATTGGACGGACGTATGCAGTGATGTACGGCTACGTGAGTATGGGAGGAGTTCGCTTTCGTGTCTTTTGCGTGTAACATGACATTCCTCTTCTGGATGGATGGTTCGCCCAGCCATCCGTCGATCCGTCCTCCCGCCAAGTTGTGCAACCAATGAAATTTCTTCTTCGATGGCCTGAGAACAAATTGGAGGCAATAATGAAATTCGCTTCTTGTTTGTTCTCTACTTAATAACTTATCTATACTGTCTTAATATATTTAATCAAGAATTAATTAAGTGTACTTGAAGATTTTTATTAATTTTTGTTGCCATTGTTTTACTATTGCCGCTGTTGTGGCACAGTGATTCGAAACCAGTTCATATGCGAGAGAAGCGTGAGAAGCTTCTATTTCAGAAGGAGAGAATATAAGGGAGGAATACTTTTCGAGTATTTTAAATGAAAAGAAGAATTTGTTTATTCTGAAGGGCGTTTCAGCGATATTCCCTTATTTACCCGTTTCAAAATTCGGCACTGCAGCAGACTTTAGGTTTAACTGCGTGACTGTTTTGAGAATATCTGAAGCTGCAAAATATAATTCTCATTTACTTTATCGCTAAGCTGTCTTAAGGAAAGATAGTTACTAAAGCCGAAGGTCTGATAGAAAGACGCCAAACTAAATGGAGCAGCTAACATTAGTTGCCTATGGTATGAGCACCAAATTTAAACAAACTGTTTTTGCTGCCTTCCATTGTAGTAGTAGACATCGATGGCGACTGCAATTGCCTTAATGACCAGAGTAATGGACCGATCTAACAGAATGTTAGATTATAATAATAGACTATGTTCTGAAAATTTTTGACAAAAGGGCGTGGCACCACACATTCAACTCAGTAGCTTAGTAATTAGAAATACCATATATCGTAAACTAATACCGCTATCTTGATAGTCGTTCGCACGTATGATTTAAGCATGGAAAGACACACATCCTGTAAAAATTGGCGGATCCTTAACAAAATCATAAAAAAATTAAATATATCATATTAAACAAAATCAACGATAATGGGAATACAAGTTTCGACCCGGTCGAAAACAATGTTTCTTCTTATAAAAGGTGATCCATCTAGAGGTATTTTTTTTAAGAACATGAAAAATATAAAAATTTAAATCAAGTGTGAAATCTTTATTGTTACTTTGAAAGGACATTTTATGGCATTTTTTTTTTTTTGAAAATAATTGCCTTCAAATATTGGCAACTGTATTATGGACATGAGCGTTCATTTTGTTCAGTGATGAGGCCCATTTCTGGCACAACGGCAACGTCAATAAACAAAATTGCCGCATTTGAGCTGAAGAGCAACAAGAAGAGGTTCAAGAGGTGCCATTATACCCAGAGAAAACCAAGGTTTGGTGCGCTTTATAAGCTGGTGGAATCATCGGTGCATAATTTTTCAAAAATGATGATGGCCGGAACGTAACCGTGAATGGTGCTCGCTATCGCGCCATGATATCTATCTTTATGCTACCTAAAATTGAAGCCCGTAATCTTGACGACACTTGGTTTCAATAGGTTTCATAGATTAAACAATGGATCTATTGAGGGGTCATTTCGAAAAGCAGCTAATTCCACGTTTTGAACAGGTGAGTTGGCCGACTTGATCGAGTGATATCACACCTTTAGACATTTTTCTTTGAGGTTACGTAAAGCCAAAGTCTATGCTGACAAACCAGCTACGATTCAGGTTTTGGAAGCCAACATTACGCGTGCCATTAAAGCCATACCGGCCGAAATGCTCGAACAAGTCATCCAAAATTGGACCCTCAGAATGCAAACCCTGAGGCGTAGTTGCGGCCAACATTTGAAGGATTATTTTCAAAAAAATAAATGCCATAAGCCATAGCCAAGCTTATATATTTGTATGTGCAAGACTTCTAAATCACCCATCCATTTAAAGCACGCCCTGGCGCATTTGCATGTATATTTTCGTGCTTCCTCTTATGTCGTTTCGACCTAGTACGCAGGTTAGTGGGACCTTGTGCTGTTAGATTTCGTTAAAGGAATATGCCCGCCTAAAACAGAACAGTGAGTGGGCAGTGTGTATTGAAATTTCTATTTGCCAAGCTTCGGAGTGAAGTTCTGTGCCCGTTCCTGTATCCATATTCGAACGGTCCGCATAGAGTAAAATCTGATCTTGTTAAACGACTGATTTCGTACCCAAGTCTTTGCTTTCCTGTAAAATGTGATCGGTAAACGCTTCGTTAGTTTACCATCCCACCTGGCTGCTAGGATAGAGCTATGCCCATAGGACTTTTGTTTAAGCAAAAAGTGAAAACAACTTTACAATGCACAGTGGATAAACAAAAACCACATGCATTTTTGAGGTGACTGTCCCTTTCCCTGGTATTTTTTAAGGTGAAGAGTGTTTGTTTCGGGTCAATCCGTTACATAGAACCGGCAGTCGCGAAATTGCGAGACTACTGTAACAGATTTCTCTGAGGGAATAATGTTTTAGTTTGGATTTGAAAATATTGTGCTAAGGTGCTCCGCAAAAATTTTGCCGCTTCCAGATTACTTTTCCGGATTGCACGCCTTTTTTGACTTTGAGTAGCCTTCCATAGGGAATAATAGTCCTATAATCATAGGTAAGATGAAACAGTTACTTACGGAGATTTTGTGCATTATATATTTTTAATTTTCCGCAATAAATATTAAGGCGGCTGCACCGCCCAGATCTCAGCTGAGCCAGAACCTCGCGTGTCTGCCGAGGTATTGTCTTTTCCTCTGGTAAAATCACCATGTTATATTCATTCCCCTAGCACTACATTTACACTATAGCTGGATGGATACTGCTGCTGCGACTTTATCAGCGTGAATGTCATTCAGACCTGCCTTATAAAGGGTGTTCCAAGAAGAGCGCAATTTTTAAATTTTAAATAAAACACAGATATTTAAGAAAAAATCGTGAAACTTTATTATATCGTAAAGTAGACAGAATGAGGTTATATATGGAACAATATATCGTGCAGATGGCCGCCGCGGCTTTGCTGGCATGCACGCGATCTTTTAATGAAATTTTCAATGACCGTTTTGCATGAATGCTGCGGTATTTCATTAATGCAGCGTCCAATTTCGTCTTTTAACGCTTGAGTCGTCGTCGGCTTATTCGCGTAAACCATCGACTTCAAAAAACCCCAAAGAAAAAAATTGGCCGTCTAGATCGCACGATCTAGACGGCCAATTCTGATCTCCAAAACGCGAAATAACACGACCGGGAAATGACTGATGCAGCAATTGAATTGTTTCTCTGGCTGTATGGCTGTTTACTTTCGATGATCTAAAGGCTCTCTCTTGTAATGTAGGAACTCTCTCCCTCCCTCTAGATCATAAAGATCGTACCTGATCTGCTTGGGCGGAGGAATCCTGTCGATGAGATGGTGGTTGGGATGACAACTGAGAAGATACTGCTTACACTACAAGAAATTGTGTCTGCGCACGGTAAGGACCTTCCTTCGTCTCCTCATGCAGATGGTCCTCAGAAGACATAAGAAGACACCTTGTTCTCAGGACGGCATTGAGGCAAGTCTGAACTTTCTTTCACTGCGTCATACTCACATTCGCTGACCACACCGGCGCTGCGTAGTTCGCTACAGACCGACCCATCGCTTTGTAAGAAGTCAACATGGTTTCTTCTCCAAGTACTGCCGGCTAGTGACTTGAGAACTGTTAAGCAAATAGCTATAGCCTGTGCAGAGGATCGAAAAAGGCTGCCCAATGTGACCGTAAGGATTTTTGGGGTAGTTGGTAGTGGGGATATAGAAGTCTTTGGCTTTCACATCAAGTGACATTTGCACCTCTGCGGTCCATGCAGTGAACAGTGTGGCTGATAATTTGGGATATTTTCGTACTACTCGCAGGGAAGAAGCGTGCTGAAGTCAGTGACTCTTGATTTTGTCGCATAAGTCAGCCACTTTAGATCCTTAAGCCAGAATCGTGCAATCATCCGCGTACAACTCAATTTCAACGTCATCTGTTGGTCCAGGAATTTTAGAGATGTAGAGGTTAAACAGAGCCATATATCACTTCACCCTGGGGAACTTCTTCTTTTACTCTATGGGGCTTCGATTTCCTAGCTCTAAATTCTTCATACTACTGGCGCCCACACATATAGTTTACGGCCCAACGTTTCAAACAAGGCGGAAGGGTAGTTTTCTGCAATGTCCTCGAACAGAGTGGTATGTATGATTGACAATGTCAATGACCTTGGTAGGGCCAAGAGCCGCGATGATCGTCCTGTAGTTGGGCTGGTTATGGCTTAGTCCGGTACTTTTACGTGTGATTATGGCATGTAAAGCAGTTGTGCTATGCTGATGATCACCATATGGAGGGTGTTCGATCAGGCTGGAAAGGAGCAGTGCTTTAAGCGTCTTTGCTACTGGCGAAAGCAAGGAGATCGGTCTGTACTTTTCCATTTTGCTTGCGTCTTTGCCAGAAGCGGTACCACTCTGCCCATCGACAGATTGGGCTCTTTGGTCATATACTCTACCCCTGGTGTGTCCAAGAGCTTTAACATCAGCATAGAGATTCCGTCTGGACCCAACGCTTTCGGTGACTTTTTGCTGTGGATGACATAAGCAACTTCGCCATCAGTAAATTGAAGTGTTGTCTCTTCGACTCGGAGAGTGCGGATACGATAATATAATACTCTCCTTCTTGTATACAAAATTTGTCATTCCGTTGGCAACGCCACGAAATAACGATCGGAGATCCTATAAAGTATATGGGTCATTTCATGTCAAATGACCCAACTTTTAGAATCGATGTCTTCCGATCAGGATGAAACTTGCACCAAAGTTGTCCTATTGGATAGTAGTTTATACACCAACGAGATTGGTCAAGGACTCTCTGAGTTAGAGGAGGTCGAATTTTGACATTAAGTACTAACAGGTTGTTTTTCGCAGTCATGTAACCTATTACCTACTGTTCCTTGTAAAATTTGTCCAGAGTGTTTTAGAAAGCTTTCTATTCAATCTTTTTAGAAAAAAATTAAAAAAAATTCACTTTTTTTTGAAAATCAAATTTTGCAAAAATGGTCAACATTTTTTTAACTTTATTTTTCCAATAAAAGGCCAATTTTTTGCTCACTATTAAGCTTAGGTTTTTTTTTTCTTAAAGAGCTTCATGATCTCGTAGTGGTATGCGACTTCTTTATCGTAAATGGGCCAAATCGGCCCAGGGGGGAAAAAGTATCCCTTTAAGTGATTAATTGTTCCTTGGTAAAAAGTACATATTTTGAGAATTTACTTAAAAAATCTTAATTTCTTGATAACGGACAATGGTTCAAGTGGGTATTGTTAGTTGGGACGCACTAAATATGTCAAAAAGGTTATAGTTGCTGAATTTTTTGAAACATGGTGGTCAAAACGGGCAATTAACCAAATTTAAGCAAATTTGGTTAAAAATATAGAAAAATATGGAGAAATTGAAGTTTTGGCTGAGATTAGGAACGGACAATATTATTTTATCTTTAATAGCATGAGATGGGTGGAGGGTATATAAGGTTCGGCCTGACGAAACCTAATGACGTTTTTACTTGTTTTTGTAAATTTTGTCAATTTAATACCCCAAAAGTGTGCCACAAAAAATTCCTTAGCCTTTTAAATATACGAGTAATAATTTATTTTCCTGTCACCCTTATATGGTCACCCTGTATGTGTTGAGGAAGTAAGGATTATACCTACTAAATTATCCGCATCGTTTAAGCCGTTCAGTGCCACTGTGCGTTCTTGTTGCTGCTGCGGCGGTTGCTGATCACGACAATGATGATATTGGTGTTGTTGTTGCTAATGATTGTTGTTCGCCGATATTGTTGTTTTCAACTTCTACTAGTTGTAAGTTGTTGAGTGGCATGCACAACACACACACACACACACTCACTCGCTCACACACGCTGGTACGGCGAGTGGTTAAACATACGTCATTAGCTTGTTAGAAGTGCTAGTAGTCGAAGTAATTGTTGTTGCTGCTATTTTAGCAATTTAGATCCAGCATTGCCAACAACAACTGGTTAAATTGTTAAGCTTCTGTGGAGATCGGCGTGTTGTTGTTTTTGCCGGACTGTTTCATTCAAGTTGAGCAAACTATTCAAGAATTCATTGTCAGCAGGGCAGCGCATCGCACCGCATCGCAGCATATGAGAGAATTGGGTAGGATGGACGGGCTAGCTTTTGGGGCTGCGGAGTGTAGCTCTGGGCTAAAAATTTCTCACACTCAACTCGAAACAATTCATTTTCAAATCTCTTAGAGCCAAACTCAAGACCAACAGCAAGAAGAACAACATTATCACTGCCACCAAGTTCTAATTGTTTAAATACTGGCGGTGTTGATCATGAGCTGCAAACTCATTATCTTTGCCCAGAGTCAGTGAGTATTTGCGATTTGTTTTGGCCGTTGTCTATGGCTCGTATTGCTGCTATCTGGAAATGTGTACTTGAATTCGGAATTCAATGCAATGCAATCCTATTCAATTCTGGTTTCAGGGTTTTGCTGTTGTTGATTTTGGAGTACTCGCACTTCGGTCTCGAAGAAGAAGTACTTGACTTTCATGAAACGTCGGTTATTCAAGTGTTCGCTCCACCATTGGTAGTTGTGATGATATCAGCAGCAGTGGAGCAATAGTTTAGGGGTAGCATGTTTTGTGATTTAGACGTAATCAAACACCTTGAGGGCTAGTGGCAGAAATTTTTTTATGTATGTCTAGCACTCAGTGGGTACTGATTGATTTTTTTGGTTAGAGAAGGGCAGGGAATGTAGCTTCGTAAAGCTTAAAGTTTTCCTCTACCGAAGAATCGGAAATTCTATAAAATATATGTATATTATTGATCGTCGCCCGACCGTCCGTCTGTGTGGCTGTTAAAAGCACGATAGCGGTCAAACAAATAGATCTAGAGTCCTGAAATTTTGCATGATGGTGGTTTGTAGTCATAAGCTATTTTAAAAAAGTTGCCCTTAAAATGCCTAAAGGTACCTCGGAAAAAAGTAGATTTTTTTTTGAGTATTTGCTTAACAAGCATTAGTTATTTTTGCATGATCAATTCGACTAACATTGCCCAAAAAAACGGCTGTACGAGGGCGGTTCGAAAACTTCTTAGCCTAGCTAAGTTAAGTGTTTTGGAAACTTCCATCTCTGCTATGAACACATGTTAAATTTTGTTTCGATCTGGCAACTCCTTCATATAGAAACAGGTGTTCACAAAAGACGCATCCGCGATTTTTTTACAATGGAGAAATTAGAAATGCGTGGTGTCATTAAATATTTACATAAAAAAGGTTTATCGGAACAAGAAATTCATAATGATATGGTGAATGTGTTAGGTGAAAGTGCTCCTTCATATGCAACAGTAAAAAATTGGGTTGCTGAATTTAAACGTGGTCGTACAAGCATTGAAGATGAACCACGCAGTGGACGTCCAAAAACAGCAACAACAACAGAAATTGTAGCCAAAGTGCATGATATGGTATTAAATAATCGACGAATAAAAGTGCGTGAAAAAGCTAATATCATGGGCATCTCAAATGATCGAGTACATTTAATTTTGCATGAAGAACTACAGATGAAAAAGCTTTCTGCAAGATGGGTGCCGCACTTGTTAACAGTCGACCAAAAACGCATAAGAATGAACATTTCTCAAGCCTGTTTGGATCGTCTGCAGCGAAATAAAATGGATTTTAAGCGTCGTTTCATAACTGTTGATGAGACACGGATCCACCACTATACTCCAGAGGCAAAAGAACAATCCAAACAATGGACTGAAGCTGGTGGAAGTGCCCCAAAGAAGGCAAAAACAATTCAATCGGCTGGTAAGGTTATGGCAACGGTTTTTTGGGACTTCAAAGGTATTTTATTGATTGACTATCTGCAAAAGGGTAAAACAATAAATTCAGAGTACTATTACAACCTTTTAGATCAATTAAATGTACAAATGGTCAAGCAACTCGTACTTTAATTCGTTGCCTGGACCTTTTTCCTGGCTTACAACACAAAAAAATAATTTTTCATCAAGACAACGCACAAGAGTGTTTTAAACAATGGCTAAAATTAACGTATTAAACTACGAGTTGCTTGACCACCCACCTTATTCTCCTGATTTAGCTCCCAGTGACTTTTACCTGTTCCCAAATCTAAAAAAATCCTTGCTGGCAAGCGTTTTACCTCAAATGAAGATGCAATTACAGTTGTAAACCACTATTTTGAAGACCTTGAGGAAAACTATTTTAATCAAGGGATAGAATTGCTAGATAAGCGTTGGACTAAGTGTATTGAAGTTTCAGGAGATTACATTGAAAAATAAAAATATTCTTGAAAAACTAACTATTCTCTTTCATTGGTAGGCTAAGAACTTTCCGAACCGCCATCGTATAGTCAAAACGTGCGATCACTAGTAACTACGAACGTATGGGTAATCAAAATTAACGTACTTCGTATTCAAATATGAATTTATTTTTGAGATTTTGCTGAGATTTGTGTGAAACTTGTGAACTTAAGTCGGCCAAAAACGGAGTACGTTAATTCAAGGTGGAGATTATACAGGGTGGAGCGCGTAAATTTGCTTATTTGGGCATGAAATACAAATATTATGAACCTTAGAAAAATTTATTTTATATTTTAATTATATTGAACAGCAAGGGAATTTTTAAATTGCATGATTTTAGATAGTGATTCCGGCAAATGTCGGCCCTCGCTCTCCAATAGGGGTGGGTTAGAGCACGAGTTTTCGATTTTGATACGGCTCACCCCGTTATTTTGTGGGGTTTGGAAAAAAAGCATGGGCCAAAAAATGGAGAAGGTGGGATCGGGGCAGGTGACAGCTCATCGAGGTCAAAGGTCGTGGGAAAATATTCACAAAAAGCCCCGCAACTACCTAGGAGTCGCACATAGAGGGGTAAAATGTATGACCAACCTCCATAATTTTTCCAGCGCAATATTTTTTCCAAACATAACTACCCCCTATCTTCACAAAAAATTAATTTTTTTTAAGATTTCGGCGACGACCTCAAGTAATATAAATTTGACCTAACGATGATGAAAATTATTGTTACTTGAAGTCATCGCCGAAAGTCGGAAGAAATATCCATCTCAGTAAAAAATTAAATTAATTTGACTAACATTTTCGAACTATAAAAAATTTCGAATTTTAAATAAATGTATTTTTACTTTTAATAAAAATGAAAATAAATTATCATCAATAATAACAGAAAATTTAAACTAAAATATTATTTGGTGGGGAGTTTTGTTTAGTCGTTTTAAGTGCATTTTGCATTAAACTTTTCTTATTTGTTAGCGATAGAGAGTATTCATAACGAACATTTATTTGGGGACTCCCTTAACGGTTGAAGATTGAGTGTGGATTTGTTCTGAGATACTGTTGGAATTGCAGAAATATTGGGAGTTCGTCGCTTCTAGGGGCACTTGTGGGGTAGTTAAAGGGCTGGGAGCAAAATTTAAAAAATATAATTTTTTGTAGGGGAGCCCTCTGTGGCGGTGAAGGTAGGGGGAATTTATGTTTGGACAAAATATTGGGAGGGAAAAATTAATGGGTGTCGGTCATACATTTTACCCCTCTAGGTGCGACTCCTAGGTAGTTGCGGGGCTTTTTGTGAATATTTTCCTCCATATTGAACAGGAATTAAACCGACTCAACCTCTTGCTTCTATATTTAAATAGAAGACAAGTTTTTAACAAAATGGCAAAGTGACATAAATTTTCGTGGCTGCACACTACTTTTATCATGATTTCGGGTCCGTGACAACCCTCTTCAGAAAGCCTTGCTGCAATTGTTGAAAGTAAAACCGAACTCTATAAGGCTAGGCTCTCCCCAAACGTCCTACTGTTGTAAACCTTACTTTTCAAGTTTTCTTCACACAATTGCCCACGAAAATACAACTCACTCTTTCCACCTCTAAAGAGACTCCACATCGAGAGCCATCAATAGATTTCTTTTACAACGCGTGTGTGTGTGTGTTGTAAAAAGAGTTTAGTTCCTCCATCCCATGTCTTTTGACCTCGATGAGCTGTCACTTGCCCCGATCCCACCTCCCCCATTTTTCGGCCCACGAATTTTTTCCAAACTCCACAAAATAAGGAGGTGAGTCATACCCAAATCTTACTACTAAGAATCTCCCACCCCTACTCTCCTCACACGGCTGCATACGTTTTCTGTAGTATTCATGAACTCTAACAAGCATGTCGACTGGTATACGGCCAATTTCAGCCCCAGTATTGTTAATTAGGTCTTCCAATGTGTTAAGACGGTTGATATACACCTTCGACTTCAGGTAACCACAAAGGAAAAAATCGCATGGGGCTAAGTCTGGTGAGCCGGTCAGTTCACATCAACCCTCAAAGAGATAAGCCGTCCAGGAAACATTTGCCTCAAATAACTCACGGTAAACATCGCTGGTGTGCAGTGGCACCATCCCGTTGGAACCATGTACCCCCTTATTGCATTACCTCAAGATCCCGGCTGAAGAAAAGTCTGGAAATGCCAAGAGCAAGTGATTGCTTGCGAGCAGAGCGTTTCGGAGATTACAGTACTGCTGCTCTAACTCCCTCGATGTTTTGTGGTGTTGTTATCCTTCTCTCAGGTCCCCTTCATACACATTAGAGCGCCCGTAAAACAAAAAGTGTTATTTTTTCCGCTCCCCGCTCATTTTCTAGTATATTGGGCATCAAAAATAATATCCGTGCAAACTTTTTTTCAATCGAATGGAAACCGGCCAGTCCGTCACGAATTTTAGCCCTAAAATTGGAGTAAAACTAGTTGCAAGCTTTTGTGAGCTATAACTCGTAAGCCAGACGACATTCGAAAAATACACCTTAAGCATTTGTGTGCAAATATACGGGCAAACATTTTTCTCTTATACAATTTTTGACCTAGCTATGACCCTTCATGGTGTTTTCCGAGGCCAAACTTAAAATTTGAGTCAAAATTTTTATCAAATGTAAATTAGTAATTTTATTTATAAACGTGACGGACTGGCCGGTTTCCATCCGATTGAAAAAATTTTATATTTGCTTCCCAATATACTAGATTATGAGCGGGAGCGGAAAGAATAACACCTTTTTCATTTGTCTATGTATTTCATGGACGCTCTAATACACATGACACATTCCCTGCTGTTCTCAATGAAGTTGCCGAATTTAAAATTGATTGCCGTCCAGGATCACGTCCGCGTGGGGGAACAGCGAATCGTAACCGAAAAACACATTGCAACTGCAATGATCGAGTGCGCATTTGAAAAATACGCTTTAACTTAAAATGACCTCTCCTCACGAGTCCAATGCATGATGGCAAGTGAAAGGCAGGCGAATACAAATCTCCCATCAGCCACTATAACGCTCTCTTCGACCAACGGTGCCGCCACAGGCTGCAGTGCAAAAAAGCAAATTTCCGCTCATCACCCTGTATATAAAGTTCAGTTTGACCGAACTAAATTGCGCTTTTATGCTAAGTGCTTTTAGATCCCAAACAAGAAACCAAAAATACCTCTAAAACTAGTAAAGAAGACCGTTGTCTGGCGGTACCGACCACATTATACCCTACACCGCATTGTTATACAGTGGACTCTTCGCTTTTGGGCAATTGGACAAAGAGCGGATTCAAGATACGCGGGGTCTCAACCTGAAATGTGATTAAAAGAGCTATAAGGTCCTATAGCTCTTTTAATCACATTTCACAAAAAGTAAAAAATCTTACACAAATGTACACTCAATTAAATCTCACCATGTTTAATTACTGTCCGCAAAATTTAAGCACAATCGGATTTAATTTGCGACTCCTAGATTGGGAGATTCCATCGTATATGACCGATATTGTCCAGATTTGCCGGAATTAGTTTTGGATTCCTTTTTACGCATGATGCTAATTTTCAGCAAGAACAAATGTGTTATTTTACTTTGAGAGCGGCAGGGCTTCAAATCTGCAAGGACCTGTGTGTGAAGACTATGTCAGGCTGTGTTTTCCGGTATGGTCTACTTTTATAGAGCTTGAATTCAGGTCATCCGTAATACGGCTACGCCTAATGTGAGCAAGATCAAGGCAGTAAAGTGTGTCTTGTGTAAATTACAGACACAATTTCACCAGAGTTTGAGTATAATCAGGTTTATCTTGTGGCTTTTAGAACGTTAGAACACCAAATCGTTAATGGCCTTTGTGTGGGGGGAATATTTGAAAATTTTCCCTTATAAGGTCGCATCAGAGTATACTGATCGCGTACACTGAAAAAATTATGTATGTGAAAAACATGAAATATTTCGTATAAATTACGAAATTGGTCATATATTTTCAGTCAAAGAAGCTTTTCATAAAGAATACAAAAAAAAAATCTTAAAAATAACGAAATCGGCTAAATGATAATAATTCGTGGCGTACTAATAAAACACAATATTTAAGATATAGAGTTTAAATTTATTCCAGATGTAATACAAATGTTACATTTTAAAAATGAAATTCGATTTCGGTCATATGACCACCACAAGCCCGTGCACAGCGATCTATTCATTGGATCTAATTTTCCAACAGTCTTGCACACATTTCGACCGGCACGTTAGCAATTTCGCGTTAGATGTTGTCTCTCGTCTAAAGTTGTTGGCTTATTGGCATAGAATAATGCCTTGATGTAGCCTCATAAAAAGAAATCCAAATGGCGTTAAATCGCATGAACGAGGTGGCCATTCGACAGGACCAATTCTCGAGATAACACGTTCACCAAATTTGACTTTCAGTAAATCGATTGTACCACATATCAGGGCGATGTCAAAAATAATTCTGGCCAAAAATAATTTTCTAACATGGCACTATAGCGCTCTCCGTTGACGGTTAATGATGATTGTTTTCATCGGTGAAAAAATATGGCCCAATCACACCTCCAGCATGGAAACCACACCACTCAGTAATTTATTGCGGATGCAATTTTATGTCTTGAAGCACATATGGATTTGTTGCTGTCCAATAACGCATATTTTGTTTATTGCCAAAACCACTTAGCCAGAAATGAGCTTCATCGCCGACTCAGAATTTCGGTAGTAATTTTTAAAGATTTCCGAACATTGCTCGTAAGTGAACTTTACCATGATGAAAATTTTGATTTTTGACACTGAAAGATCACTCAAAATGTTTGAGGGTGCGTTGGCATAATGAACCGAAACTATTATGTCCCTATTGGAAAACCCGTTAGAAATAATTTCATATTTATCATGAAAACGTTTCATAATTTTTATGGCAATATATTACAGTAAAAATAAAATTCTTTAGAAAATTATCAAATTTGTTCATAATTAATATGAGAAATGTGCACGAACAATATGAATCCCTTTTATCAACTTGTTTTCGTTTTTTTAACTCATATTTTGTTTTTTTTACGACTTGAACAGTTGTTATTCTGGTTCGAGATCGTCGTTGTTTCTATTCAGAATTAATGCAAAAATTGGTGAAGTGTATGGTTGCAAGGCAGATTGATCGCCTGTTTCTAAACACGCCAAAGGTTTTCTTTACCAGTCTTTAGCGACTACAAATCAAATGACTTATACAGTATTCTCATTCAAATGAATGAGAATTGCCCTTTTACGTATGCACAAGCTCAATATTATGGTTTTAAAAATGACAAATTTTTTTTTTTATAAAAACATTTGATACAAAATACAATGGCTGCTATATATATTTTTGGCCTAACAATGAAAATGCGAATATTTATCATCAAAAATGATTTTATTGTTTTCCAAAGTATTCTCCAGCCTGATTTATACACTTTTGCATGCGCTCAACCTAGTGTCGAAACACTTTTTCCAGTCCAATTGAGACACCTCCAAAACATGGGTTTTGAACGCTTCAACAGCATCTTCAGGCGGTGAAAATCGTTGACCACGCATATTTTTCTTGATGTGATGTGTGTGGAACATAAAGAAGTCATTGGGTGCCAAGTCACGTCTGTACGGCGGATGACCCCTCAATACGACGTTTTGGCCGGTCAAAAAGGCGCTGGTTTGAGCCGATGTGTGATAGCTCAAATTGTCATGGTGCACAATGATTCGTCTTTTCTTGTTTGTTTTTCGAATATCTCCGAAGACTTCAGGCAAATAAATTGTGGTGTACCACTCAGAATTGACAGCCCTACGTTGCTCAAGCGGAACAGTCGCCACATGACCAGTTTTGCCGAAGAAACAGGCGACCATTTGCTTCGAAGTGCTTCTTTTACGAACAACTTTCGTTGGATTTGGCTTGTCTTCGAAGACCCACACGGTCGATTGCTGTTTTGTTCGGGCTCATACGCATAGATCCATGATTCGTCACTGGTGATGATCTTATAAACGTTATTCGAAGCACCGCGATCGTATTTTTGCAAAATTTCTTTGCACCAATTGACACGAGCCTTTTTTTGAGCGATTGTCAAATTGTGCTGGATCCAACGAGAACAAACGTTTTTAACGGCCAGGTGTTCATGCAATATCGAATGTATGCTGGTGGATGATATGCCCAAGGATGTTACTATCTCACGGTATGTCACATGACGATCTCGCATTATCAGTTCACGCACGGCATCAACGTTCTCTGGCACAACGGCTGTTTTTGAACGACCTTCACGACCTTCGTCTTTGAGCGAGCCCCGGCCACGATTGAATTCATTAAACCAATTTTTCACAGTGCTATAGGATGGTGCTTCATCACCATACCAAGATTTAAGTTCATCGATGCACTCTTGTCGTGATAATCCACGTCGAAAGTTGTGAAAAATAATCGCTCGAAAATGTTCACGAGTTAATTTCATTTTTTTGCCAAATTGATTTTTTCAAGTCACTGTAAACAACACAAATGATAGTCGTACGTCAAAACGTTCTGAGTACGTTTATGCAAAAAAATGTCAAACTTTCCAATGGAAATGTCAGATGGAGTTATTTGATTAAAACATAAGTACATAAGTATCCATATTGTTTATTATCGCACGTTCTGATGATGGGGTTACTTTTTGTATCACATGATGCAAACCTTTCTGCAGCTATGCCACTATTTTTTTGACAAAGTGTAGGTTTTTTCAAGAACGCTTTATCCTCTGAAAAATACTTTTTTTCCCTGTTCCTAAATCTTCTATCCCAAACACTGTATGATCACAATCGGTTATCATGCAAAACTACAGAAGAAACAGACACACAGAAGGACGGACAGACATGGCTAGATCGTCTTGAAATTTTATGATTATAGTAGAAAGGCAAAAGGCAAGTTTCTTTTTTTAATTATAGGTTATGTTGACACTTAAAGCTGCTTCTTGATCGAAATCTTGATAGAAAGTCAGTATCATCCACAAAACGAGATGAGTCGCTTTACTCTTCGCAGTTTGGACCTTAGAGCAGCTCGCTTTGAACAACAATAATTTGCAAAAAAAAAACATCTTTTATGGCGAGGCGCATTTTCAGCTTGGCATAATTGGACATAATTACGTGAAAATAATGGGACTTGTCACTTAACCGTTTAGTATTTTTTATGAATTAAAAAAAATAACTTTAATTTTTTAGGCAAAAAATATTTTTTTCTTTATACATTTATTTATAACTGCGAAACTGCGACAGTAGAGGAGCAGTGCTTCAAGCGTGTCTGATTCGCCTTTCATGGCTCTGTGCCTGGTTTCAGACGCGGTACCACTCTGCAGGCATCAGGAACTAAAAAGTGGCCAAAGACAGATTGAGCTCCTTGGTAAAATATTCTACACACGAGGAATCCAGTTCTTTCGACTGGATCCAGTGTCATTGATGGCTTTCGCTAAGGACGACGTTGATAACAACTGCAATGGTAAATTGTGGTGTTGCCTCTTCGCCTCGAAGAGCTCAGGACGACGCAATACTTTCTTTTTCGCATTGTAGTGGTTCTCGAGTTATGACAAACAAAAGAGCCTAAAACGTGACAAATTCCCCTATACGATACTTACTAACTTCAAATTTATTATTAAATTATTATTTGATGTACCTTGACCAAACGAATGATGCAGAAGTTCTTCTTTTTGGGGCTACTTTCACTAACAATTATCAGAATTGTGTCCTGAAAAATGTAGCACTGTGTAAGTGAATTGTTCACAAGACCAACCACTCCGATTAATTGCTGAAGCGGTGCCAAGTGTGGGTTGGAGATGTTTTCTTGGGGCCACTAGATGAGAGCGCGCTATCACCACGTGCTATAAAAAAAATTAAAAAATGCCTTGTGTGTATCTAGCATAACATGGTTGTGTCGTTAGCTTCTAGCATTAGAAAAATCTTGAAGTGACTTAGGCTGCCTATCCCTCATATAGCCTTTGGCAAGGTCTATCTAAGGTATATCCACTTACCTGCTTTACAGTTACTGAAGGTTTCAGAATGTTATTAGTTTACATCAGTTTAAGTTTTTTTTGTTGTACTACTGCATATCAATTGCTATTTTTAAAATTTGTCCTCACTATTTTCAGCAATCGCTAAGTAATTTTCCAAGTTAAATCTGTGTATGGAAATCTGAAACAAATAAAGAAGTTATATCTGAAAATCGTAGCAATTACCACTCGGCAGCTTATTTTAATCGCTTCCAACTTTTGTTGCTGGTGGCCATGCCGATTTTCACCGATATCATTCCCCCCCACACTCACTTTTACCCCTTTCTTTCACACCCCAACCCAACCAACTGTTCGTGTGCATCAAATTTCCAACTTAAATCATGTAATTGACTATAATTTCAGAAAACAATCGAATGATTACCCTCTGCCGGGGCGTGGTTGTGCCGTTTCATGTCATCCAAAAACTAAAAACTAGCAAATGACTCTGCGATCACGAGAAAAGCGTTAAGCATTGAACAAAAAACAAAAAAAAAAACAAAAAAAAAAAATACACCGGCAACAACGACTTCATTATCGACATTATAAAAATAAAATTAGAGAATTTAATGACGTCTCTGGGTGTAGGAAAGGGCTTGGACTGCTGGGACTTGGCCGAGAGCAGGTATCACCACCACTCAATTCGATTGCATGCATTTGAAACCGAATGAATTACGCAGCAGCGGCGGCGGCAACAGCGACAAAAACGTTGAACAATCCGTGATTTTGACAAAAGAAAACAAAAAGCAAAAAACGTTTGAACAACTTTGACTTTGAACAACTGTCATTTGAGGTAAAATTAATAACAATTTCTGTTCGCATTAATGGCTGATGGTAGTGTTGTTTTTGTGGTGGCCGTTGCTATTGTCGTAAAATAATTATTTTGTTGCTGAGTTTTTTTTTGTGTGTTCAATAGATGTTGTCACATCATTTGTTTGTACGAAGGTGGTTCGTTGAGTTTCTAAACTATCGTAAACAGCGATATTTACAAATTCAAAGAAAAGTATCGTATACAAGTCTTTTACAATTTTAGTTAAGAAACTAATGGGTGATCCAAGTAGAGCTACCTTTTTCAATAGCCTTTTTTTTGACAGATCACGTGTGAGTCGTGTCATGCTGTCATGTTATTTTTGTTAAGTATTGCTTGGCTTTGCATCATGAAAGACTTACACCTGAACAACGTTTACAAATCGTTCCACTTTATTACGAAAATTCACGTTCTGTGGGGAATGTGTTTCGTGTACTTCGTTCAACTTATGGCCAACATAATCAGCCTACAGAGCGTACTATTCGCAACACCATCACCCATCTTGAGACCCAGCATTCATTATTGGATAATATTCGACCGAATAGATCACGTCCAGCACGCAGTGAAGAAAATGTAGCGGCCGTAGCTGAGAGTGTACACCAAGACCGTGGAGAGTCGATTCGGCGCCGTTCGCAGCAACTCGGACTGACGTATGGAACGACTTGGCGCATTTTACGTCGAGATCTTTAATTGAAAGCGTACAAAATACAGCTTGTGCAAGAATTGAAGCCGCCCGACGCTCCCAAGCGACGTCGCTTCGCTCTATGGGCTTTTGAAAAGTTCCAAGAAGATCCGACGTTTTCGAGCCAAATTTTGTTCAGCGATGAGGCCCATTTCTGGCTCACTGGGTATGTAAACAAGCAAAATTGCCGCATTTGGGACGAAGAGCAACCAGAAGAGGTTCAAGAGCTGCCACTTCGTCCAGAAAAAAACAACGGTTTGGTGTGGTTTGTGGGCCGGTGGAATCATCGGTCCATATTTCTTCAGAAATGATGCCGTCAATGGCGACGGTTATCGTGCCATGATAACCGACTATTTGATGCCTGAAATTGAAGCTCGTGATCTTGGCGACTTTTGGTTTCAACAAGACGGCGCTACTTCCCACACATCGCATCAGTCAATGGGTTTATTGAGAGAACCCTTTGGTGAGCAGATAATTTCACGTTTTGGGCCGGCCGATTGGCCACCAAGATCGTCTGATATCACACCTTAGACTTTTTCCTGTGGGGATATGTAAAGTCTAACGTTTATGTCTAAAGATTCGATTCAGGCCTTGGAGCAAAACATCACGCATGTCATTCGCCAGTTACCAGTCGAGATGCTCGAACGAGTCATGGAAAATTGGAAACTTATTTAAGGAAAACATTTTCTAAACTAAATTCTTGAATCGAGCTTTGGTCTAAAACAAGGGTGGGCAAGTTTTGAGCTATTGCCGGCCGCTTAAAAAAAAATTAATTTTGCAACGGCCGTTAAAAAGTTTTTACTGAAAAACACGACACGGTCACTATCAAAATTTATCTCTCGTAATAATCCACGCGAGATAATAATGTCATAATCATAATATATTTTCATTCGTGAGATATTTCATTCGTGAAAATGACGCTTCGCACATGTCAAAGCTCCGAAAAAGCTCTAGGGTGCTTCTTGCTATTTCGCGAAGCTTGGGATACTCCACAGCTACTTTCCATGTCTCCAGTAGATCGTGTTTGTCCTCAAATTTCTTCAGAGCCTGCGCATAATTGTTTTTAGTTGGATCAGTTCTATTTGGACATCCAACGGCGCACTCTCTTTCTCAATCAAATGTGGAGAACCATCGAGTCTTATAAAGGGTGATCCATCTAGAGTTATTTTTTCAGAACCAAAAAATATAAAAATTCTAATCAAGTGGAATGTGGAATCTTTATTGCTGATTTGAAAGGACATTTTATGGCATTTATTTTTTAAAAATATCGTAATTACCCTCAAATATTGGCAACTGTATTATGGAAATGAGCGTTCGGTGAGAAACGGAAAGATCCGCTGTTTTATATTTTTTTTTATATATATTTTTTTTAGATCTTGTCGAAATCCTAAACAACTTTCTGCGAATTGCAGCAACAGTGCTTCGAGGCTGCCTGAAAAGGACGTAGCCGGAATTTCATCTCTTCTTATTTCATGGCTCTCGATTAGAGCGGTGAGTTGCGGGAAATGCTAGAGATTGATCTTTTGGATATGGCTTTATAGCAGACGACATTTGTCGCAAAAATCCTGTACTCTTGTGTGCATGAGGCAAACCGTTGTTTCTTTGCCTTACAGAGACTCGTTGGGGCTATAATACAAATAAAAAAAATCTACAAGACGGCCTGCAGTGGGCAGTCCTCATTTTTCGTAGCATAAAACTCCAGTATTTCTTTTCGTTGCAGCAAAACACGGCGAGATGTTTCTCCGCTGGTGTGGTACAGAATATCTTCAGCCATCGAATCATTTGTGTGCAGAATTTGTACGTTCAGGGTGGAGCGCGAAAATTGCTTTTTTGCACTGCAGGCTGTGGCGGCACTGTTGTTCGAAGAGAGTGAAGAGTGTGCGTGGCTTTTAGTGGCTGACGGGAGATTTGTATTCGTCTGCCTTTTAGTTGCCATCATGCATTGGACACGTGATAAATGGTCATTTTGTGTTGAAGCGTATTTTTCCATGGCCACGCGATCATTGCAGTGCAGCGTGCTTTTCGTTTACGATTTGCTGTTCCCCCACGCGGACGTGTTCCTGGACGGCTATCAATTGTAAATTGGGTTAATTTATTGAGAACAGCATGGAATGTGTCAAGTGTACGAAGGGGACCTAAGAGAAGGATAACAACACCACAAAACATCGAGAGAGTTGGAGCAGCAGTACCGCAATCTCCGAAACGCTCTGCTCGGAAGCAATCACTTGCTCTGGGCATTTCCTAGATTTTTTTCAGCCGGTTCCAACACTGCACACACAGCGAGGGTTACCATGAATTATTTGAGGCAACTGCTACCTGTACGGCGTATCTTTGTGAGGGTTTATGTGAACTGGCCAACACCAGACTCACTAGACTAAGCCCCATGCTCTTTTTTCCTTTCGGTTACCTGAAGTCGTAGGTCTATATCAACCATCCCAACACCTTAGAAGACCTACTAATTAACAATATTTAGGCTGAAATTGGACATATGCCAGTCGACATGCTTGTTAGAGTTCATGAAAACTTCAGAAAACGTATGCAGCTGTGTGTGAATAGCGTAGGTCGACATTTGCCAGATACACTATTTAAAACCATGTAATTTAAAAATTCCCTTACTGTTCAATATAATTATAAAATAAAAAAGTTATTTCTAGGGTTCATAATTTTTTTTATTTCATTCCCAAATAAGCAAATTTTGGCGCTCCACCCTGTATATGGTGAAGAGCATTCGCGCGAATAAAAAGGATAAAGCGATTTATATCCTTCAGAATATTATCCAAATCAACAGATTTAGAACACAGCGCCTTCTGGTTAATAATACAGTGCAGACTTATGAGCTGGTCATTACCATATTCCTTCAACTTTTTTGGCACCTATATGTCCTTATAAAGTGGGCCAGGCTTTGGGACATAGGACCCAAATTAAGCCAAGCAGCTAAAAATAATTTTATTTCTGGCTTCGTAAGAAAATTCTATAGGTTTTTTAAAGCCAAATGTCCATGTATACGGGAAGCCATGTTTGGACCCCAGGCTATATCAAACAGGTAAAAAGGTCAGCCCAAACTTTAAAAAGGGTTTTCCATTAAGGACATAACAATTTTATATTAATAAAACACAGAATATTTAAGATATACTTATAGAGTTCATATTTATTCCAGGTGAAGCGCAACTGTTACAATTTAAGAATGAAATTCTATTTCGGCCATATGACCACCATTTTCTAACATTGCATGATAGCTCTCTACATTGACTTTAAAAGGACGTTTATTTTCATCGACGAAAAAATACGGCCCAATATCACACCCCTGGCATGAAAACCACACCATAGAGTATTTTTTTGCGGCTGCAATTGTGTCTCTTACAACACATGTGGGTTTGCTGCAGTCCAATAACGCATATTTTGTTTATTAACAAAACTGCTCTGCCAGAAATGAGCATCATCGCTGAAGATGATGAAAATTGGATTAAGCGCTCTTGAAGATGCGACCACCGACATAGAACTTTTTTAATGATTTCCAAACTTTACTCGTAAGAGAACTTTACCATGGTGAAAATGTTGACTTCGACTAACGATTTGACACTGAAATATCATTAAAACATGTTTGAGGGTACGTTGAGATTAAGATACGAAATTGTTATGTCCCTATTGGAAAACCCTTTATACCCTTCACCATCCCTAGGCTACGCTATCCTAAACTTCAAAATTACCCGATATTTGGATTAAAGTTTGTTTTAATTTGAGAAATATTTTGTGCGAACTAGTGACTTTACATGTCAAATTCTTAATCTATGCCTACCACTTCGGATGGGATAGAAAGATCGCCAACTGTGGTTCTGAGAAACTATAAATTTGGTCCTGTTAGAGGCACGACTGTGGCCCTGAAATAGCCACAACGGTGTCCCTGAAATAGCCACGACTTTTGCTCTGAGAGGGCCACGACTTTTGCTCCGAGAATTCCGCAACTATTGGCTCGAAAGAGTCAAGACTGCTGCCCTAAATGAGCCTCGACCGCGGTCGTGCTAAAGCCACCACTGTGGTCCCAACGGAGTCATGACCTTGGCTCGAAAGAGTCACAACTGTTGTCCAGCTTTTCCAATGTATCTTTATAAGTAGACTCCTGCTAACCCGCATTTGCCATGCAGGACTTTTTCTGGACACATGACCCCAACCAGCAACTAAGCCTAACAGTACCCATTTTAACCATTGTCCGCCCTCTAAAAAATAAGTTTTGTTAAACAAATTCTCAACAAAGTGGATTATTTTCCTATTTCCCTGAGCCTAATTCGTCCAGTTACAATCCCCATAAGCATCATCGAGCAGAATTTTAAGATCATAGCTGGTTTCGTTTGACCGATATCTTGCTGTTAATAGACAGCTGGAAGGACGAATGGACGGACGAACACAAGGACGGGTGGACATACATCATCTTAGAATTTTACCACGATCAATTGTATAATATATTATATATTTTGTATTTATTTTTTATAGGGTGGCCGATCAATATATCGTGGTGTTGCAAACGGAATGACAACTTTAGTATACCATTTACTCTTCGCAGGAGATCATAAAAGTGAACGAGGTAAGTGTCTATAAAATCTGAGTTCACCAGTCTTTACAACGAGGGTTGCTATATATACACTAAGTGTTGCCTGGCGCCATCTGACATTTCCATTGGAAAGTTTGACATTTTTTTACTTAAACGTGCTCAGAACGTTTTGACGTACGACCATCATTTGTGTTGTTTACAGTGACTTGAAAAAATCAATTTGGCAAAAAAAAAAGGAATTACTCGTGAACATTTTTCACAACATTCGACGTGGATTATCATGACAAGAGTGCATCGATTAACTTAAATCTTTCTATGGCAATGAAGCACCATCCTATAGCACCGTGAAAAACTGGTTTAATGAATTCAATCGTGGCCGATGCTCGCTCAAAGGCGAAGGTCGTCCAAAAACGGTCATTGTGCCAGACAACATTGATGCCGTGCGCGTCAACTGATAATGCCAGATCGTCATGTGACATACCGATAGAGGCATCGTTGAACATTTCTTCCACCAGCATACATTCGATACTGCATGAACACCTGGCCGCAAAAAAGGTTTGTTCTCGTTGGATCCCGCACAATTTGACAATCGCTCAAAAAATGGCTCGTGTCGATTGGTGCAAAGAAATTTTGAAAAAATACGATTGCGGTGCTTTAAAAGACGTTTATAAGATCGTCACAGGTGACGAATCATGCATCTATGCGTATGAGCCCGAAACAAAGCAGCAATCGACCGTAGGGGTCTTCGAAGACGAGCCAAATCAAACGAAAGTTTTCCGTGGAAGAAGAACTTGAAGCAAATGGTCGCCTGTTTCATCGGCAAAACTGGTCATGTGGCGACTGTTCCGCTTAAGCAACGTAGGACGGTCAATTCTGAGTGGTACAGCACCATTTGTTTGCCTGAAGTCTTCGGAGTAATTTAAAAAACGAACAAGAAAAGCGAATTATTGTACACCATGACAATGCGAGCTCTCACACAGCGGCTCAAAGCAAATGCCAAATGAACATGCAATAGCGCCTTTTAACGCCTTTTTAGCGCCTTTTTAACCGGCCAAAACGTCGAATTGATGAGTCATTCGCCGTTCAGCCCTGACTTGGTACCCAATGACTTCTTTTTATTCCCGCACATCTAGAAAAAAATGCGTGGTCAACGATTTTCGTCGCCAGCAGACAAATCATTGTGCACCATGACAGTGCGAGCTCTCACACATCGGCTCAAACCATCGCCGTTTTGAGTAGCCAAAACGTAGACTTTATGGA
Organism: Hydrotaea diabolus; assembly: GCA_963513945.1. Lineage (NCBI taxonomy): Eukaryota > Metazoa > Arthropoda > Insecta > Diptera > Muscidae > Hydrotaea > Hydrotaea diabolus. The sequence goes on from OY740717.1 coordinate 186,083,940, forward strand.
TCATTCGCCGTACAGTCCTGACTTGGCACCCAATGACTTCTTTTTATTTCCGCACATCAAGAAAAAAATGCGTGGTCAACGATTTTTGTCACCAAAAGATGCTGTTGAAGCGTTCAAAAACCATATTTTGGAGGTGTCTTAGTCGGAGAGGAAAAAGTGCTTCGACAATTGGTTTGAGCGCATGCAAAAGTGTATAAATCATGCTGGAGAATAATTTGAAAAACAATAAAACCATTTTTGTTTATAAATATTCGTATTTTCATTATTAGGCCAGAAATGTATATAGCAGCCCTCGTGCAGAGACCTTAGTACCATGGAAACATGTCGGTAGACCTCAAATTTTTATCGAATTGTAGAATTAATATTATTAATCCTAATAGTTTATTGGATCAAATTTTGTGTCTATATGGGCCGATCTTAGTCCTAAATTAGTCCGAATCATAAACTTCGGCTAGTATTTGCGTCAGGGAAAAATTCTCACTGTTTCAACTATATGTTCCCGATCACTAGCGTTCGTTTTAGATCCCAAAAGCCGAGCGACGCACTTTGGGGTATTTGACCACCAAAATGGAGAATTATTGAAAAATGAAAATTTAGATATCCGATTAAAGTTTTATACTCGATTATTGTAGACAAAACTCTCCATCATTAGGCAAAAGAATCGATAACATATGTTGCTTAATTCAATTTTTGTGTTGTCTTAAAGTTCGTAATTTTTTTCGATTTTTCCGCGTTTTTGCAAAAAGTAAATTTTTTGTATTTTTAAGTGCAAGTTTTTCCATTTTTGCCATTCAAAAGCCAAATATTATTATGGATCCTTCAACTTCAGGTAATTTCGAACGAAGCATTTGCATGTCGACATTTGCCGTGTATAACTATTTTTAATCTTTATGGAAAAAAAGTCTAAATTTTAGCCATTCTTGAGAAGTATGTACAGTTTTAAAATTGTACCGGTCAACTTCGTGTTCTGAAATCTATATATTTTTAAAGCTTAGGAAAACATCTTGCGCGTTTTTACACCATTTCGTGTATTTACAGATTTTCTAAAAATATTCGCATTTGACATGCGAAAGAAAATTAACAGTGTCTCTACTTATTGTGTTTACATTTAAATCGTCGTAGTATATATATTATTATCTATATTTGTAACTAACGCAATTATTTTTTATTTCGTATTAGCAATAAAATGGTCACGATAACTATTTTAAAGATTTTTTGTTAAATATAATTTCGTGGGAATGTTCGGTGATATTTTTAACTTTACCATTATAGATATATAAGGTGTTAACACTTCGGTGTGTCTGGTTTTGATTTATTATTTTTAAGTGCAAAGCAAAAGTGACAATTAAAACGTGATGTTCCAAAAGGAATATAAAGATTTAACCCCGTTTTCTTTTCACAGCAACATTAATAATTTTACGAATACCATTGAGTTATGAAGCAAAATTGTTTAAATTTAAAAAAATAATTTGCTTAGTAGTTCTTTAATAAAAATACCAAATTATTATTTTCTAAAAATATTGCTTTTATTACATTTGTTCATATTTAATAGAAAAGTATTACATAACACAATGTTAGCAACATTATTCTCATGTTAGTTCGAATTTAAAATTAAGTTACGGCCAACACATAATAATTTTTTGTTGAAATATCTGTTAGGCTTTATAAAGCCGGTCAAATGTTTGGGGATTGTATAGTATGTTACAGCGCCCATATTACACCGTTCAACACGCTTTTGCACACATGAAGAAGACCTATATATTCGGAATCTACGTCGAAAAATAAACTACCCGTGTGTCCCAGTTTTTCTAGATCAATTCGTATTTTCGCGAAAAATGTGAATATATATTTGGTTAAAAACCACTTATATAGACATATTTTGTATTAACATACAAGTCCATATCCATAAATTTTTTGCAAATATAACGAATTGATGCAGAAAAAGTGGGATACACGTGTATTTTATTTTTTCCTCCTCTTTCAGAATATACTAATTTTTTTCATGTGTGCAACCAAAAGCTTAAATTTGTCATACAGTGTTATATATCATGGCTTAGGCATTATTTTGGAATCTGAGGGGTTTGCATTCACAGAGTTATATTAATATATACTCGTATTAATAAGATTTTTCAGCTGTCGGTTTTTAATTTTTTTACTCATTTCTCGGCCGATTTTAGTGCAATTAACGATAAAAGATGGACCTCTTTAAGGGCTATCATATTGATATTTCAAGGTTCCGCGTGGGATATACACATCGGAAGTTATAGCACAATATCGGATGTAAATATATATTTTTGAAATACTATAATCCATATTGTCGCCAGTTGATTACCGCATTTAGTGAAACTAAATGCAATAGACAGATCTCAGTTTGGGCTATCAAATTGATCTCTGAAGGCTCCACGTGGGATATACTTATCGGGAGTTTTAGCCCGATATATGCCGTAAATGTGTTTTTTCGACGTAATATCGCCGATAGTTAGGCCATTTGAATTGCGATTTTGATTAAATTAAGTGCAAAGGATGCAGATTGTTAAGGGCTATAATTCTAGGTGAAGGTGCCACGTGGAATGCATACATCGGAAATTATAGTCCAATATACGTTAAAAATTATATTTTTGGCATATCTTTTCCGATGTTTCGGCCATATCTAAGCCATTTTAAGGCAAATTTTGACAAAATCAGCTGGAATCGGTTAATAGTCTCAGAAATAGCAAATATAAATAAAGATTACATCGCCAGAGAGCGTCCTTTAATTAATCTCTATTTTGGGGGTCCAATACCCCACTGTGCGACTTCCAATTTAGCCAATTCGTAAAACTACTGTCATATGTGGATTTTTGAGAAATGCTTAGTTCATAGTCCGAATTGAGATGATGTTTCTTTTGAATATTTATTCAAAGAGAAACTAAAAAGTTATTCAAAAGTTAAGTTAAAAAGTTATTTTAAAGGGTGGGTAAATTTAAAGGGCCAATGTCGCGCAAAATAGCCATTGTTTCGTTAGCTGTGTCAAGTGGCACCTCCCTGTTGAAACCACATATCGTCCACATCCACATCTTTCAATTCGGGCCATAAAAAGTTCGTTATCATCTTACGTTAGCGAACACCATTCACTGTAACCTCCCTGGCCGGCCTCATTTTGGAAAAAATGCGGCACGATGATTCCGCCAGCCCATAAACCGCACCAAGCAGTTACTCTTTGTAGGTGCATTGTTTTTTCGACAATCACTCTTGGATTATTATTCGCCCAAATGCGGCAATTCTGCTTATTGAAGAATTTACTGAGGTAAAAATATGCCTCACCACTGAAAATGATTTTCTTCGAAAATTGATTTTCTTTTTTAAAATAAGCCTGAATAACTTTAACGCGTTGCTTGTGTATATTTCCTTAGTTCAAATTGAGTTAGTCTGAAATTAAGAAATGTCAAATGAAATGTACAAAAAAACTTGACGTTTAGGTGTGGTTCACATTCAACATCGGCCCTTAATAATTAATCACTCTTTAGTTGCAATCATGGGTGACGGCAGTTAACCATCCTCAGATGATCATTGGTGAATGGACCATTTGTTATGCTGACTTATGGCATAATGCTGTTGTTGTAACAACAATATATTTATTTTGAAGTCTTGTTCGTCTATGGGGGATCTGCTTCGATATCCAGGTAGAGGAAACGCGCCATTTGAACTGGATGCGTCAACAGAGACCTGAGGGTCAGCTGAGTGGGCTTGGCCGGACAACTGAAGAGGTGCAGCACATCATGTGGTCCCTGGTGGCAGGCGGGACAGATGTCCGGAACGTTAGCATCAATTCGTGCCCAGTAAGAGTTGAGGCGGCTGCACCATCCAGATCTCAGCTGCGCCAAAACCACGCGCGTCTGCCGAGGTAGTACCTTCTCCTCAGGTGAAATCTCCGGGGGATGTTCCCCTAGCACTACATTCACGCGGTAGCTGGATACTGCTGCTGCGACATCATCGACGTGAATGTTGTTCAGACCTGGCTGATAGTTTCGATGATCTAAAGGTTCTCTCTTATACCGCTGGACCTCTCTCTCTAAATCATGAAGATCGTACCTGATCTGCCTGGGCGGAGGCAGCCTGTTCAAGAGATGGTGGTTAGGATGACTGCTGAGAAAACACCCTAGCAGGTATTGCTTAGACAACAGGAAATTGTGTCTGCGCACGGTAAGGACCTTCGTCTCCTCATGTAGATGGTCCTCAGAAGACATAAGAAGATACACTGTCGATGTTCTAAGGGCGGCATTCTGGCAAGTCTGAATTTTCTTCCACTGCGTCGTACTCACGTTCGCCGACCATACAGGTGCTGCGTAGTTTGCTACAGACCGACCTATCGCTGTGTAAGAGGTCAACAAGGTTTCTTTGTCGTACTGCCGGCAAGTGACTTGAGGTCCTTATTCCTACTTTTGAGTTTATTGCAGATAGCTGTAGCATGTGCAGAGGATCTAAAAAGGCTGTCCAATGTGAGCCCAAGGATTTTGGGGTAGTTGGTGGTCGGGATGTTGACGTCATCGACTTTCACATTGAGTGACAACCGCACCTCTGCGGTCCAAGCAGTAAACAGTGTGGCTGATGATTTGTAGGCGGATATTTTCTTATTCCTCGCAGTGAAGAAACGTGCTAAGTCAGTGAGGTAACAGTTGATTTTCTCCCAAATGTCATCCACTTAAGGTCCTGACGCCAGAATTGTGCAATCGTCAGCGTACGACACAATTTCAACGCCGTCTGGTGTTGGAGGAAGTTTAGAGAGGCAGACGTTAAACAGAGCCGGGGATAAAACTTCACCCTGGGGAACTCCTTGTTTAACTCTACGGGGCTTCGACTTTCTGTCTCTAAATTCTACATATGACTGGCGCCCACACATATTGTTTACGACCCAACGTTTCAAACTGGGCGGAAGGGACGTTTCTTCAATGTCCGCGAACAGAGTGGCATGATTGACCGTGTCGAAGGCTTCTATAAGGTCAAGAGCCCTCGTGGCCGTCCTGTCGTTAGGCTTGTTCTGGTTAAGGCCGCGACTTATACGTGTGGTGATGGCGTGTAAAGCAGTTGTTGTGCTGTGCTGCTTGCGGAAACCATGCTGATGATTAGCACTAGGAAAGTGTTCAATCAGGCTGGGGAGGAGCAGTGCTTCAAACGTCTTTGCTACTGGAGAAAGCAAGGAGATCGGCCTGTAAGAATCTCCTTTTCTTGGCTTCAGTAGCGGGACCACTCTGCCCATTTTCCAGGCATCGGGAACTTCGTGAGTGGCTAGCGACAGATTGAGCACTTTGGTCATGTACTCTACTCCCGGGGTATCCAAGTGCTTTAACATCAGCATTGAGATTCCGTCCGGACCCAGCGCCTTTGATGACTTTGCGCTGCGGATGACATGGGCAACTTCGCCAACGGTAAATTATGGTGGTGCCTCTTCGACTCGGAGAGCGCGGATACGACGCAATACTCTCCTTTTCGCCTTATCACTCTCTGGGTGCTCAATAAAAAGCCGGTTGAAATAACACTCGCACCGCTTCGGATCTGTCACTGTTCTATCACCGAACGTAACAGCTGTCCGATCATCCTTCCTTACAGGGTTAGAGAATAATGCATAATGTTGTGAATCATCTTGTGGTGGTGCCTGATCATATTATTATATTATTGTCAACCGAATCACACGGGCTTAGTTCGAGTATAGAATATTTTTTCAAAAGTGCCTTTAGATCAGAAAATTACATTTTTTCGCTGTCGAAGTTGTAGACATAGGCCAGAAATAGCTTTATAAGTTTGAGGAATGACACTGGCATAATTGCGATCTACGGCAAACAATTCCATCTCCACATTTTAACTTTTCACGCGGACCTCGTATCTCTCTGTTGGATGTCATGTGGCAGAAAAAAGCGAAAACGTTTTTTGTGGACGTTTTGTTTTTTTTACGATTTTGTTAAATAAAAGCCCCACTTGGGCTTATAAAACGCTAAAATTGTCGTTGCAGTTGGTTACACACACTCTGCCATAACGAGCTTCTTTTTTCACGTTTATGTGCTGGCTTAAATGCTCTCCAACTTGGCTTTGTTGCTTCTGCTGCTGTCGTCTGTTATTGTTCTATGGAAATAATTTGCAATTGAACTGAAAAACAGCACAACACTTAAATTGAATTCTCACACACATCCACACACAAACTGAGGACGTTTGGAAGCGAGTATTTTTTCAAGTTCAAATTACATTTCGACCGACTGATCGACCATTCATTCTCATCCGTTGCACACCCGACCGAACGACATGCTCGTGTAGTGCATTCTGGCTTTTGGCGTAATGCATTCTATTGTTGCTGCCTTTGTAAATGTAAGGCTTACGTAATCTCTTCCCATCCAGTGCAGAGCTGTTAAACTCTGCTCTGCTCTTCGGTGCTCGCTCGTCGCTTGGTTGGCTGGCTGGTTGGCAGTTTGGCTGGTTGTGTCATTAAAATAACTCAGAAATCTATTCAATTTTTGCTGGTTGTGTTTTTGTTTTTTCGTGTGTGCTAAACACGCCAAAAAGAAATACAAAAAAAAATTGAAAACCGCGCAAAACTAAACCAAATTGACGACGATCTATACCACAGTTCTAGCAGACAGACATACAGACACACTGACATACCGACCGACATCTGAACAAATGTAGTTAGACTTGAATGTTGTTCATACTGAAAACGAAAAAAAATAACGACAAATATTTGCGGTTTCGAACATGCCTTAAAAGCGAAAATTTTCAAAAATAGAAAAAAAATTGTTCTAATGTAACGACGACAGCCGCAACCACCACCAGCGTATATTACTCGTATATGTTTGTTTTTTTCTTTCTTCTTCTCAAATGCCATAGAGAATACTACGTGCCGAACATTGGAAATCAGCACCTATGGATGGGATGGCTGTATTGGGGGCTACGCTGGCGGTTGTGTCATGTCTTTGGCAGGTTGCACATTCGCTCGTTCGTCACTTGCCCACTGAATAGTGCATTTGCTGCCATTGGTAGACCCTTCTTAGTTCCCACACCTTGAACGCTGAGAATTGGAATACATTCCACATAGATGACAATCTTCAGCTGTGATCCAATGATCGGACAGATCAACAAGCATTTGGGTCATTCAAATGCACAGCAGACCACAAGTTATTCTCTCCACCAATCGTAGTTGGTTTCATTTAATCTAAAACAACCAAAGAAAGGCAAACGATGCACAGTGGGACGTTTTTGCCAAAAAGGATGGCAAACATTTTTTGGCAGTTTGGGTGAATAAATAACTGGCGGCAATACATATTTGAACTACTGCATCTGATTCAGCACTTGTATTCTAATTCAACCACGGTCAGGCCAAATTTAATAATCCCTTCTCTATGGATTCACTATTAAAATAGGAGAAATTACAAACCATTTTTTTTTAGCCCCTTGGGTCTGTGAGATCAAGGTTGTCCTAGTTAAATCTAAAAAAAATACATGGATTCGTGGTGATTTTTGTTTTTTTTAATTTTTCTGAATGAATGAGCCTTTAATAATACTTAGTAGGGACATAAATACTGTTGCAACATTGAACACAGCCATTTCAATAGTAGAACTGAACATACCCCGTTAATGTCATATGGGTTTTAAAAGCTAACCCCGATAGCGTTGGTCTGTAACGGGATTTTAAAATAGTTTCAACTTTCACCTTGGAGTGGTCAGACAATGAGAACCGTATCGCTGTAATAGCGCTTTTTAAGTGTGAAATGTAAAAAAGCGATATTTTCAAAACGCTCCGGCCACTAGGGATTAGGAGACTGGAGATGTAAAAGACCGCCACCGGTCGGGCCACCGGTCGGGCTCTGTTCGAACACCGCATGTCATCAAAGTTCATGAGTCGAATCATTAAAAAAGACTTGATTATTTTCACATGCAGTTCTAACGGTGGGTTGCTATTTATATTTCGGGTCCTGACAATACTAGTGTTCCCAGATACAAACTGGAACTTCCATTGGACACTTTAACATTTTTAAGCATAACTTCACTCAGAAAGTTTTGTTATTTGAGGGCGAATTGGAATTATCCCGTGAACATTTCCGTGCGATGATTTTTATTACGATTTTTCGAGACAAGAGTGTTTTGACTTTTGGCGATGAAGCACCATCAAATACCACTGCTAATCGCTGCTACCAAGAGTTCAGTCTCGGACGCCGTTCGCTCCTGGATGAATTTTGTAAAGGACGTCCAACTTCGGTCATTTTGCCAGAAACTATCGATGGTGTGCGTGATCTGATTAAGCAAGACCGACATGTAACATACCGTGAGATTGAGGCATCCTTGGGCATTAGTCTGGCAAGCATCAATAACATATTGCATGTTCATTTGGCTGGAAAAAAATTGCTCGTTGGATCACATTATTTGACAAATGCTCAAAAAAAGGCTCGTATGAATTGGTGCAAAGAGATTTAGAAAAAGTATAACTGCGGTAGCTCAAAGGCAGTGTATAACATTGTCACAGGTGACGAATCATGGATCTATGCATATAAACCCCAAACAAAACAGCAATCGACCGTATGGGCCTTTCAAGACGAGCCAAATCCAACACAAGTTGTTCGTGGAAGAAGTACATCAAAGCAAATGATTGCGTTTGTTTTCGGTATAACCAACCATGTTGCCTCAGTGCCTTTAGTGGAACGTAGGAGGTCAATTCTGAGTGGTATACAGCCATCTGCTTGCCAACAGTGTTCAAAGAAATGAGGAAAGATAATGAGAGAACACGGATAATTTTGCCTCACGACAATGCGAGCTCTCACACATCAGCTGAAACGATGAGCTTTTTGCCACTCAAGATGTCCAATTGATGGGCCATCCACCTTACAGCCCTGATTTGGCACCAAATGACTTCTTCTTATTTCCTAGCATTAAGAAAAAAATGCTTGGTCTGCGTTTTTTTAGCGCCCGAAGCTGCTATTGAAGCGTTCAAAAATCATGTTCGGAGTGAGAAAAGTGCTTCGAAGATTGGTTTGTGCTCATGCCAAAGTGTATTGATCTTATAGGAGAACATTTTGAAAAACAACAGTACCATTTCCAATGATAAGTTATTGAGTTTTTATTGCCGGACCTGAAATATAAATAGCAACGCTCGTATTTCTACTTAAATTCGGAGCAAAATTCTCCAAAAAATTTAAATATGATTATCTTTTGAAGATCAATTGATGCGGACATGCGGTTCCATGAATGTTACAACTTTGAACCGGACATTTATTGACTGCAGCTTTAAAAAAAAATAGGATTCAAAAATGCAAACGTCTTTTGGTGAAGCACGCTGATAACTTGCGCAGAAAAATTTTGTTCACCGATGAAAAAAGTTTTACCGTTCAGGAAAAATTTAACAAGGAAAATGATAGAGTGTATGCGCGGTCATCTAAGGAAGCATCTTAACTCATCCCAAGGGTGGAAAAGGGTCATCACCCAGCTTCAGTCATGGTTTGGTGGGGTGTCTCTGACCTGCATAGATAGGGTCACTGACCTGCATTTCTGCGAACAAGGAGTCAAAACATTGGCCAAAGTTTACCAAGAAACCGCTTTGAAAGCTGTTGTGAAGCCTCTTAACAATTCCCTGTTCCAAAACCAGCCATGGACTTTCCAGCAGGATTCTGCGCCGGCCCATAAGGCTAAAACGTCCCAGGCCTGGCTTCGAAACAATTTGCCAGCGTTCATTTCCTGTGAAGAATGGCCCTCAGGCAGTCCAGATTTGAATCCATTGGATTATAAATTGTGGACGGTTTTAGAGGACAAGATTTGCCACAAAAGATACCCCAACATTGGATATCTTAAGACGGCTTTGGCTCGAGCTGTGGCCAATTTTCCAATGGACGAGGTTCGTGCAGCTATTGACAATTGGCCAGTGCGACTTAAGGCGTGTGTGAAGGCAAAAGGTCGACATTTAGAATAAGTAGATTCTTTTTGGATACAATATACATCAATAAATATATTAAAAAATATATGGTCCAAAACATTCAGTACTTTTTATTTTAAAGCATAAAACGTGTGTAACAGCATTTATGTCCCTACTGAGTAGACTAGTATAAGTTTTTTTTAAAGATTTTCTTTAAAATTCATTAGGGCAATGCTTACATATATATGTATTTTGAAATGCTGATAATAATAGACTAGTGCATAGTTAAAAAAAAATATGGAATATCATGAACTTGTCGCCGTCGACCGAATGAAACTAATCAATATTCAGTTCGATTCATTCACTTTGTTCAGTGGACAAGTGTCACTCATTGTTTTGTTTCTTTTCCCCCCCCTAGTTTTTTTGCTCTATTTCGAGCAGAGCAGTTTATAGTACGTTACGTTATGAGTAATTGTGTTCTTTTGTCGTAGTTGTTGTTGTCGAGTTTCAATTGTTTACTTGTTCTTTGCTTCCTGCGATAATAACTCGTAACACTAAAAGAAAATCGCTTTATTTATATATGAGCCACTCGTCGTACGTAAGTATGTACGTAGCTGTATACAGCTACGTGCATTTATTATGTATTGTCTTTATATACATATACGAACGAACGTACATGTACAAGTGAGCTTGTTTCGCAAAAAACAAAACGTTCTGATTTAATTACAACATCACGTATTGGAGAGGGGGGCGCATTGTGTCCGTTCATGAGTTAATAACGACGATATCACAAAAATATCGAGTTGAACACCTTTCCTTATTTTCATTTGCACGAGGGTCACCGCTGTAATGGACAAAAGTTTGTAAGCGTTTTCTTTTCTTTTTGTAATTATTCTTGGAACCGACGACGATTACAATGTTGTAGTTGGTGTAGCAGTGACTAATTTTAACTTGGGGGATTAAGATATTTCATTTTTATGTATGAAAAATTATCCACCTGCTTATAATACGAGTATGTGAACTTCAACTTTGAAATTCCCACCTTAGTTTTGGTTTGCTTATGAAGAAGTAGTGATATAACGCATAATATCGGAGATACATAGGATCTATTTTGATTCTCTTCGATATGAGGGTTGCTATATGTGACAGCGCATAGAAAAAGGGACCTAAGGGTAAAAAAATCAATTTTCATATTTTTTCTTTTTTTGATGTGGACAACATCTGAGCATCGAATGAGACCGATCCCATGTCCCAAAAGTGTTCCCTCCCAGAGATGTGTGCGTTTTATGAAAGTGAAGTCGACGATTCTAAGCGAAAATAGAAAGGGACCTAATCTTTAAAATGACTCTCCTGAACAAAACTGGTTATTAACCTTAGGTCCCTTTCTACACGCAGAAAAAAAGTATGGTTGTGGTAACAATAGTCGAAGAGCATCATACTATTGTTGGTTATATGGTTGTGGCACAACAATATTATGATCATCACAACAATAGTATGGTTCACACAACCATGCCCCGCAACAATATAATTATTCACACACAACCATACTATGAAGCCCACACTCATATTATTATTCACACTCAACCATAGTATTATTCCCACAACCATAGTATGACTTACACACAACCATACTATAATCCCCAACAATTTTTGTGAAGTTGTTATTCAACAATAGAGATTTTTATTAAGTTTTGTAAAAATACATTAAACTCTTCATAATAGGAGTGATTTATTTAACAGTAAAAAAAATCATTTATTAAAAACATTTCAGTTATACTAATCCGTAGTTTGTTTTGAAAAAAATTAATTTAAGTACTTTTATTGCGTAAGATTCGTAAAAATAACAATGTCAAATTAAAAAATAACATTTTGCCGGTATGATTGCCGTAATTATATTATTGTTAACGTAAAACCCATGAAAGCAATACTTTTTTTCCCACCAACCATATTTATATTGTTGCTACAACCAAGTTTTCATTTTTAAATTTGGCAACAGTACTATTGTTACATTTCAACAATATTAATATTGCCGCAATCATACTATTATCAAAATGAAACTCAACAAAACAATACTATGGTTGCGACGACCATACTTTTATTGCAGAGAACAAACTATTGTTGCCGTGACCATATAGTAGCCATATATTTTCTCTGCGTGTATTTTGCGCGTCCCATATATAAGGTGTTTTTTATTGGGGTATAGAACTTTAAGTTGGCATCACTTTTTTAACTGGCGGCCATTTTGTCAGCTGTCAAGTGATTAATATTTGGTTTGCCATTTCATCATGAACAGGTTGACAAAAGAACAACGCTTGCAAATCGTGCAAATTTATTTCGAAAGTAATGGTTCAGTTCGCGAAGTTCACCGCAAGCTCCGTCCATTTTATGGTCGACATAATCGTCCATCAGAGCAATTAATTCGGTTAACCATGGATCGGTTAACATGGACCATTGGATTATTTTCTTTGGGAATATGTGAAGTCGCTCGTCTACGCCAACAAACCAGAAACACGTTAGGGGACTTGGAAGCCAACATTCGTGGCGTTATTGCCAACATACGGCCCCATATGCTCGAAAAAGTGGTTGAAAATTGGACCTGTAGAATTGGCTTTATTCGAGCCAGCCGCGGCGGCCACATGCCCGAAATCATATTTAAACATTAATGGCATAAAATTATCCTTCCAATAAAGCCAAATTGATGGACATTAAAACGATTTTCTTGTGTTTTATTTCAATTCGAAGTTCTATACCTCAATAAAAAACACCCTTTATGTATATATTTCTGGCCTAGGTTACACTAAGTCTTGCTTGGCGCCAACTGACATTTCCGTTGGATAGTTTGACATTTTTTAGCTTAAACGTACTCACAACGTTATGACGTACGACCATCATTTGTGTTGTTTAATGGAATGGAATGGAATTAACACGTGAACATTTTCGTGCGATAATTTTTCGCAACTTTCGACGTGGATTATCACGACAAGAGTGCATTGATCAACCTAAATCTTTGTATGGCGATGAAGCACCTTCCCATAGCACTGTGAAAAACTGGCTTCATGAATTCAATCGTGGCCGACGCTCGCTTAAAGACGAAGATCGTGAAGGTCGTCCAAAAACGGCCGTTGTGCCAGAGAACATTGATGCCGTGCGTGAACTGATAATGCAAGATCGTCATGTGACATACCGTGAGATAGAGGCATTCTTGGGCATTTCTTCCACCAGCATACATTCGATATTGCATGAACACCTGGCCCTAAAAAAGGTTGGTAAAAGGTTCTCGGCCAGACCGGTGGCGGTCTTTTACATCTCCAGTCTCCTCAAACAGTTGTATGAATCGATAGACGAACATGCTGCTAATCCCTAGTGGCTGGAGCGTTTTGAAAATAGCGCTTTTTTTCATTTCACACTTGAAAAGCGGTTCTCATTATCTGACCACTCCATAATGAAAGTTGAAACAATTTTAAAATCCCGTTACAGACTAACGCTATTGAGGTTAGCTTTCAAAACCCATAAGACATTAACGGGGTATGTTTAGTTCTACTATTAAAACGGGTGTGTTCAATGTTGTAACAGTATTTATGTCCCTACTAAGTACAAAATACATCAACGTATAACATCTTCCATTTAAAGCTCATCAAATGCCTCGTTACTTTGTCTATTTGCCTAGCGGTCAAAATTATTTTTAAAATTCCATAAAGGATCAAAAATTGTTAAACCAAATTTAAAGATACTTTTGAACCTATATTTAGTACGAAATTTTGTTTTGTTGTCTCCGTCTTGGCTATAATTTAATAAAAATAAATCGTCGTAAAACGTCAGCTACTTGACGCTCCAAAAATGTCTTGTTAGTTCGCCTATACGTACGAGGGTTGCTATTTATATTTCGGGTCCGGCAATAAAAACAATAATTTATTATTGTAAATGGTTTTATTTTTTTCAAAATATTTTCCTTTCAGATCAATACACTTTTGCATGAGCACAAACCAATTTTCGAAGCACTTTTCCACTCCGATTGAGACACCTACAAAACATGATTTTTGAATGGATTAACAGCTGCTCGGGCGATGAAAAACGTTGACGACGCATTTATTCTTGATTCTAGGGAATAAGAAGAAGTCATTGGGTGCCAAGTCAGGGCTGTACGGTGGATGGCCCATCAAATCGACATCCTAAGTGGTCAAATAGGTCATCGTTTCAGCTGATGTGTGAGAGCTCGCATTGTCGTGATGCAAGATGATCCGTCTTCTCTTATTATGTTTCCTCATTTCTTCGAAAACTGTTGGCAAACAGATGGTTGTACACCACTCAGTATTGACCGTCCTACGTTCCACTAAACGCACTGTGGTAACATGGCCGGCTATACCAAAAAAAAACGCAATCATTTGCCTCGATGACTTCTTCCACGAATAACTTTTGTTGGATTTGGCTCGTCTGGAAAGACCCATACAGTCGATGGCTGTTTTGTTTCGGGTTCATATGCATAGATCCATGATTCGTCACCTGTGACAATGTTATACACTGTCTTTGAGTTGTCGAAGCTATACTTTAAACATCTCTTCATACGAGCCATTTTTTGAGCATTTGTTAAGTTATGTGGGATCCTACAAGAACAAATTTTGTTTACGGCCAAATGAACATGCAATATCTTATTGATGTTTGTCAGACTAATGCCCTAGGATGCCTAAATCTCATGGAATATCACATGTGTCACGGTCTTGCTTAATCAGTTCACGTACAGCATCGATGGTTTCTGGTAAAGTGGCCGAACGGCGAACTCTTGGTACCAGCAATTAACAGTGGTTTCTGGTGCTTCATCACCTAAAGTCGAAACAAGTTGATTTAAACACTCTTGTCTCGATAGCCCACGCCAAAAATCGTAAAAAATCATCGCACGAAAATATTCAGGGGATAATTATATTTTTTTGACTGAGATGAATTTTTCAACACACTGTAAACCAAACAATTCGCCCTCAAATGACAAAACCTTCTGAGTGAAGTTATGCTAGAAAATGTCAAAGTTGCCAATGGAAGTTGCTACCCTCGTAAAAGTTCAAAATTAAACTCATCAAAATTTGTTGAACCAAATTTAAGGATATCTTTGAACTCATTTTAAGTACGAAATTTTGTTTATCTCCGTCTTGGCTATCATTTGATCAGAAATACATTGTCGTATAACGTCTGCCACTTGGCGCTCAAAAAACGTCTCGATAGTTCGTCTATAAGTTTAGCGGTCATAATTCAATGGCCAAGTACTGTGCATGCGTGCCGCTCAGCCTTTTTTGGTCTCTACTTATCTAACAATAAGTGCCATTTAAGCTTAAGGCGTACTTGTTGTACAAAAGAAATATCATCTCTTCCCGTGACTACGACGGCTCGGTCTTCGATGCCGGTACTCGTACTTCTCAGACTTCTTGCATTACAGAGCTGCAGAAGTTGGTTTTGCTGCTGCGTTCAGCAAAAGAAATCCAACATTGTTGCTGGGGTTTTTTTTTTTCAAGACTGCTGGTACTGCTGCTGCCGCCGCTGCTGTTGTTATCCAAACTTGGTTTCGCTTCAATTTCAACAATTTGACAAACTGACAGTTTGTCGCGCTATTGTTGTTGTGGCTGTCGTCATTTGTGTTGTTGTTGTTGTTTTATTATTTAACTTTTATGTAGTTTTTTTTCTTTTCGTTTCGTTTTTTTTATTGTTTTGTTTTATTCTTCAACAATTATGGACTCGTATGGTTTCTTAGCCTGTATATGGTCATTATTGCCTTTTGTGTTGTTGTTGTTATGTTGACTTCGTAGGAAGCACCAGAGCACGGCCCCAGTCCCAACCCACCCCCTGGCTCTGGCAAGCATGCATGTTTGATGCTTGCCATGGTACGGTCTGGCCCGTATGGGTACGGGTAGTTATCGTCGAATGTATCTTAAACAAGCCACCGTATGGCGTTTCCATTGTCACATCTTTAATACTCAATTAGAGCAGTTTATCGTGGCGCTGAACTGAATTCGTGGCTGGCCACTTCTTAGCAAAAGACACTGGCGGTGATCACAGAAGTATGTGTGGTGGCATGTCTGTATGTCACCTTAGGAAATTCAAAACTACGATGACGTAAATAGAAACCTCAACAAGCTGTTGGCAGATGAAAGTGAGAGTCGATGGCAGTTTTCCTTGAACACACAAAAAAGTTTCCGCAAAAGTTTCCCCCGCGCCCATACTTCAAAAGAAAAGCTAGCCGTCCCTAAACTAGCCCTGATTTAATGAAGACATTGCCAACAAGTGAAACCAAAAACAACAAAAGTTCCGAAACTTTACAAAAAGCAAACAAGAAAAACGTAAGAAAAAACCAACCTGCTCAGCAACCAGCTTGACAATCTCTAGCCGCCTAAATACGGGTAGTAAAAAAACCGTAAATAAAAATTTAAATCTCCTCAAAGAACTGTTATTTGTGGCCCTTCCTAAGTTGTAGGGCAGAATAAAACCGCTATCAACCCACACACAAACACAGGCTCGTTTATTCGCCAACCTTCTCCTTAGCGCGTCATCCAACAACTGCTTGCTTCTGTGTCCTGTTTTGGCAACTTTGTCCACACAATAAAACAAAACGCCAAAAAAAAACCAGGCTTAAGTGAAAAGGAATCCGCCGTCAGAGATTCAAAATAAAAGAATCCAACGACGGGCGGTTGGGGGGAAAAGGGATAATAAAGCTGTGAATTGTATATTTAGTCATGTCCCAAAAGGTTTTGTTTGTCGCCCTTCTCCTTCCTTGCAGTGTTGCTCGAAATGTTGTTAACCTTGGTCGCATGGATGGATGATTGGATGGACTCACAAAGAAAAAAACCAAAATATTCCACTACTTTGTTTCCCCCCATTCTTTCCTGTTTTTGACGGCGTGAACTCTAAATTGAATGAATGGATTTTTAATTGTGTTATTTGTTTTCGGGTTCTTCTTAAGCATCCTTGTAAGAGGTGGCCACCGACTACAAACTGGCCAGTTATTGCAGCGGGTATGTAAAGTAGTACACGTTCTCCTCGAAGTAGGTGCGAAAAGAGCGAGTCACTTTTTTCTTAAAGCGGGAAACCCCAAAATTTTTAATCTCACAAAGTATGTTTAGGTTTTTAAATATACTTTTATTGCATTATGAAGCAGGTCATCATTGGGTGTATTTTTGGGGCCTAAGATCTTGAGAGAACAAATCACTCCCTTAAGTATTGTTTATGGCCCCTGCCACTGCTAGGACCATATTCAACCGTAGTCGCAAATCTTTTGTAGTAAACTCCTGCTTAGAGTGACCGTCAATTTTGGTTTTCCGACGCGTCAATAACGACGACTTAACAAGTAACAGACCAATAAGAGTTGTCTTTAAAAGAATCTCAGCTTTGTACGAGGGCTGTACGGCGGATGACCCATCAATTCGACGTTTTGGCCGGTCAAAAAGGAGCTGGTTTGAGTCGACGTGTGAGAGCTCGCATTGTCACGGTACACAATGATTCGTCTTCTCTTGTTCGTTCTTCGAATTTCTCCGAAGACTTCAGCAAAGAATTTGTGGTGTACCACTTAGAATTGACCGTCCTATGTTGCTCACGCGGAACAGGCGCCACATGACCAGTTTTGCCGAAGAAACAGACGATCATTTGCTTCGAACTGTTTCTTCTACGAACAACTTTCGTTGAATTTGGCTCGTCTTCGAAGACCCACACGATCGATTGCTGTTTTGTTTCGGGCTCATACGCATAGATCCATGATTCGTCACATGTGACGATCTCATAAACGCCTTTTGAAGCACCGCGATCGTATTTTTTCAAAATTTCTTTGCACCAATCGACACGAGCCATTTTTTGAGCGATTGTCAAATTGTGCGGCATCCAACGAGAACAATCGTTTTTTACGGCCAGGTGTTCATGCAATATCGAATGTATGCTGGTGGAAGAAATGCCCAAGGATAACTCTATCTCACGGTATGTCACATGACGATCTTGCATTATCAGTTCACGCACGGCATCAATGTTCTCTGGAACAACGGCCGTTTTTGGACGATATTCACGACCTTCGTCTTAGAGCGATCGTCGGCCACGATTAAATTCATTAAACCAGTTTTTCACAGTTGTATAGGATGGTGCTTCATCGCCATACAACGATTTAAGTTCATTGATGCACTCTTGTCGTGATAATCCACGTCGAAAGTTGTGAAAAATGATCGCACGAAAATGTTCACGAGTTAATTCTATTTTTTTGCCAAATTGATTTTTTCAAGTCACTGTAAACAACACAAATGATGGTCATACGTCAAAACGTTCTGAGTACGTTTATGCTAAAAAATGTTAAACTTTCCGAAAGAAATTTTAGATGGCGCCAGGCAACACTAATTGTTGCCTAGGCCAGAATTATATACAGCAAGCGATAAATAGTAACAGACCAATAAGAGTTGTCTTTAAAAGACGCTTAGCTTTGTATAGAAAACTAGCAGGCCCTAGCCCGCGTTTCTACCTCTGCATGTATTTACAGATTGAATGTTGAACAGGAGATTTGGCATGCTTGATTTAAACTGGTGGCAATTTGAATTTAAATGTCCTCGACTTTGCACGTTTTAGTTAATTTTTTGATTTCTTCTTAAATCGTTTATCGTAAGATCGATTTTAATGCTGCTTAGCCCAAACACTGTTGTATATTGTCGGTCAATCGGTGATCTACACTTTATATTAAAGTTTGATCTATTTGACTGCCTTCTACTAATTTAGCTTCAATCGTAAACGGTGCAACAGCCAGGCCGATTCGACATTGTAGACGAATCTGTTCAGTCAGGATCATCCAAGAATTATATTAATCTTTATGCTCATTGAATGAATTCTTTCTAATTAGTTTCCTGCTAGTTTCTAATTGAGGCATTAATTCGAACATATCGATTAAAGGTACATTGACCCCTATCGAAAACAACCACACTTTGTACATTTCTATTTAGGGTTTGCAGTATCACTTGTATTAAGGTCCAATTAGTCTTGACGGTTGATTCTGCAACCTGCAGAAGTCTACCGTCGTCAACCGTCAAACTGTAGTTATCTCCCTCTAACACATGCAAAATGCAACCCCCAACTGAAATAGCTGATTGTCAACCGTCAAGACTTTTACACTCCGGTTTACCTCTTTCAAATCCCATACGAAATCTTGTTTAGATTTACTCAACTCTTTAACTTTTTTCCCGAATGTTCTTCAAATTTTTATTCAGATAAATCTCGTACTGACCCAACAATGCAAGAAGAGCCAAATTGAAAGTTTTTTGCATCAGACTTGGCATGTAAGTTCCTAAATCAGCGCTTCACTTTTTTATGCAAATATACACAAAGAAAAGAGTATGGTGGGGATGATGGTATAACAATATTATGATCCTCAAAGCAATAGTATGATTCACATTCAACCATACTTTGATCCCCAAAATAATTTATTAGGATTGGGCTATGTTGCTATTTAACAATAGAGATTAGGTAAACTATTTTAAAAAACATACAATTCAAAACTATAAAAGTGATTTATGGCACAATAGAAAAATACATTGAAAAAGACGTAAGCGTTTTACTTATAAAAAATATTTCATTAACCCACATCCAAAGCAGATTGTTTTGAAAAATTTTAATTTATAGATAAAAAAATACTATTATTGTGTAAGATTCGTAAGAAAAGAATCGCAATCATACTGTACGATTGCCGTAGTTAAATTACTGTTAACATTTGATCCAAATAACAATACATTTGACGCACCAACTATATTTATATTGTACTTTCGTCTTCAAATTTGGCAATAATACTACTAATACATTTCACCAATATTAATGTTGCCGCAATCGTACTCTTATCAAATTATAATTTAAAATACTATGGTTGCGACAAACATACTTTTATTGCAGAAAACATATTATTGTGCCGTGCCAACATAGTAACCATGGTAACCCGAGGGTTACCATCCTGTTGGAACCATGTATCCTCTAATTGCATTGCCTCAAGAGCCGGCTGAAATATCAGGAGCAAGTGATTGCTTCTGAGCAGAACGATTGCAGTACTGCTGCTCAAACTTCTTGATGTTTTGCAGTGTTGTTATCCTTCTCCCACTCGTGCACATGACACATTCCCTACTGTTCTCAATAAAGTTACCCATTTAACAACTACTGAGTAGGGAAACAAATACTGTTACAACATTGAACACACCCATTTCAATAGTAGAACTGAACATACCCCGTTAATGTCATATGGCTTTTGAAAGCTAACCTCAAAAGCGTTAGTCTGTAACGGGATTTTAAAATTGCTTCAACTTTCATCATAAAGTGGTCAGATAATGAGAACCGTATCGCTGTATTAGCGCTTTTCAAGTGTAAAATGAAAAAAATCGATATTTTCAAAACGCTCCGGCCACTAGGGATTAGCCGCATGTTCGTCTACCGATGCATAAAACTGTTTGAGGAGACTGGAGATGTAAAAGAACGCCACCGGTCGGGCCGACCACGCTCTGTTCGAACACGGCATGTCATCAAAGCCATTAAATCAAGAATTTACAGAAATCCGTTCCGAAAACAGATAATCATGGCCCGTGAGATGAATATCACACAAAAGTCCACGAGTCGAATTATAAAAAAGACTTGGAACTTGGGGCTTTCAAACGACGTACCGGGTATTTATTGACTGCAGCTTTAAAAAAAAATAGGATTGAAAAATGCAAACGTCTTTTGGTGAAGCACGCTGATTACTTGCACAGAAAAATTTTGTGCAACGATAAAATTTTTTTTACCGTTCTGGAAAAATTTAACAAGCAAAATGATAGAGTCTATGCGCGGTCCTCTAAGGAAGCATCTGAACTGATCCCAAGGGTGGAAAAGGGTCATCACCCAGCTTTAGTCATGGTTTGGTGGGATGTCTCTTATGATGGTGTCACAAGGAATCAAAACATCGGCCAAAGTTTACCCAGAAACCGTTTTGGAAGCTGTTGTGAAGCCTTTTAACAATTCCCTGTTCCAAAACCAGCCATGGACTTTGCAGCAGGATTCTGCGCCGGCCCATAAGGCTAAAACGTCCCAGGCCTGGCTTCGAAACAATTTGCCAGCGTTCATTTCCTCTGAAGAATGGCCCTCAGGCAGTCCAGATTTGAACCCATTGGATTACAGAGGACTAGGTTTGTCACAAAAGATACCCCAACATTGGATCTTTTAAGACTGCTTTGGTTCGAGCTGTATCGAGGTTCGTGCAGCTATTGACCATTGGTCAGTGCGACTTAAGGCGTGTGTTAAGGCAAAAGGCGGACATTTCGAATAAGTAGATTCTTTTTGGATACAATATACATCAATAAATATATTAAAAAATATTTGGTCCAAAAACATTCAGTACTTTTTATTTTACAGCATAAAACGTGTGTAACAGTATTTATGTCCCTACTAAGTAATTGCCGTACAGAAAGACGACCGCGTAGGGGAACAGCGAATCGTAAACGAAAAGCACGCTGCACTGCAATGATCGAGTGCGCATTTGAAAAATACGCTTCAACACAAAATGACCTCTCGTCACGTGCCCAATGAATGATGGCAACTGAGAGGCAGACGAATACAAATCTCCTGTTAGCCACTATAAGCCACGCACACTTTCCACTCTCTTCGACCAACAGTGCCGCCACAGTCTGCAGTACAATAACGCAGTGTGGTTTCTAAAGCTAAAGACATAAAATCGCATGTGTGACAGCGCATAGAGAAAGGGACCAAAGGGTAAAAAAAATCAATTTTCACTTTTTTTGTTGATGTGGACAACATCTGAGCATCGAATGAGACCGATCCAATGCCCCAAAAGTGTTCCCTCCCAGAGATATGGGCGTTTTATAAAAGTGATGGTACACCAAAGATACACGTATTTAAATCTCGAAAATGGCTCTCCTGAAAAAACTGGTTTTCACCCTTAGGTCCCTTTCTATTTTGAGCGTCACATATATTCAATTTGAATAACTTACTTAAAATTTTCTCATGCTATGTTCCATCAGGATTAAGGCTTCTAGAACTTAAAACATAAAAAATCAGAAAATCATATATGTGTGAGCTATGTCCTAATCTGAACCGATTTGCTTAGTTTAAGCAACATTCTTTCGTGGTCAAGATTGATGTAAGATGTGGCTTCTAGAGCAAAAATACATTAAATCGAATGAACTTGAATGTGTAGGAGCTATTTTGAACCCTCCGTCATGCACATGTATCTGGCCACCGAATTTAACTGTGATTTAAATATATTTCTAATTTTGCTAGGGGGTTGAGTCTCCAAGTACCCTCTACAAATATTGTTAGGTATCGTTTTAAGAAAAAAACATTAAAAAACAACAAACAAAATTTATGTGGATTTTTTCATCTACGATATACATCGTACATGTCGGAACATGTGCATGACGGAGGGTTAAATATGAACCTATTTTTCTCTTAATTTTACAAATGTCCTTCCTTGGTCCAAGAGACAAACGTGTGCCAATTTTTATCAAGATTGTATGTAATGTGTGGCTTCTAGAGCTAAAGGTATAAAAGCGGAGCTATATCCAAAGCTCAAACGATTTGCTGCAATTTCA
The DNA here is from genome assembly GCA_963513945.1 of Hydrotaea diabolus. Lineage (NCBI taxonomy): Eukaryota > Metazoa > Arthropoda > Insecta > Diptera > Muscidae > Hydrotaea > Hydrotaea diabolus. Next base: position 186,106,368 of record OY740717.1, read on the forward strand.
ATAACGATGTTCCTTGACCAAAAAAAACTTACTCGTTCTAAGTTTCATCAAGATTGGATGTGGCTTATTAAGCTAAATACATAAAAACAGAATAAACATAGAGATGGTAGAAATGTCAAAATCGAAACCGATTTTCTTCAATTTCAATAGAGTCCTTGGTCCAAAAAACTAACTAACTGTAAAATTTCATTTGGACAACAATTGCGACCTGTAGTTACATTACAAGCCTTAGATGGACAGACATCCTTAAATGAAATCGATCGGTGTAGTTAAAGATGGGTCTGGCTCAAATATTTTTGGTAGTTACAAACATTTGCCATTAAACTTGTTCCCCAGAGTGGTGCAGACAGTGGACCATATGGGTCCATATTTTTATATAGCCCCCATTAGCAACCAAAAAAATACAATTTCACCAGTATCCAAGAAATTATTTCAATAAGGTTAGTTTGTATTGCAAATATTTAGACTATCACCTCACCAAGCGAATGTTAAGCGCCACATATAACTTTACCCTAGCTGACAGCATGCGTCGGGTACTGGGGTAGAAAAAAAAAACAGTTTAGCGCAAGTTTAGCAAAAAAAAGATGAAATGAACGAAACCTGAGGTGGTGTAAAGTACACACGTACAAAGGTAAATTTAAGTTTTACATCTTTGGCATTGGTGTTATTAACACATCTTGTTAACACTTTATGGTTAAAAACAAAAAACAACTCTCCAGCGACTGGAAGACGGACTGCCTGACTGGCTGGCGGAGGCTATTGGCAACCGATGTTATCGCTCAGCCATGCTGGCCCGATGATGATGGTGATGATGTCGCTGTAAATCGACTCGAATTGAATCGAATATATACGCACACCTACATATGTGCCGAAATGAATGTGTATGAGTGTGTGTAATGGTTATGATGAATACGAGCGTGTATGCGTGCCGTGCCTATGGCATTAACACAAAATGCTCTTATAACGCTTACAATTGTTGACTGGATGCTAAATGCATGTTTTTTTCAGTTTCTGCCTTTTTTCTGCTGTTGTTCGTTCGGATTTTATATTTCAGTTGCAATCTGTTGTCGATTTTGTGTTTTCAGAATCAATGACCATGAAAATAAATTAGAGCAAATTATTTTACAACTCAACAGCAGAGCGCGAGACAACGGCACCATCGAGCATCGAACAACACCCTCGTGAAATACAATCACAATACCCCAGAGTCGCAGATACATATGTACACATGTCCATACATATGTATTCTAGTACATGGTATATAGAGTTCAACACCTCCCCGGTCCACCCCTTGTTGGCTTTTGCTTTACTAATGGTCTATATTTACATGCATACGCCAGCGAATGCAGTTTGGTTGGCTGCATGCAATAAATCACCGATTCAACGGAGCATTTGAAATTCTATGGAGATGACACCCGTACGTGGTGGTGGCCTATTGTGAATATAAAACACTTGGCTGCCTAGATGTAATTAATGATAATGCCACATTTTAATGTTTATCGTAGACGAGTGGCCGAGATGCCAGCGATTTTCATTTAGGCCACATTATGAGCTCAGCGGAACATTTTGATTTTATTGGATGGAAAGGACACGCTCAAGGATTGATTTCTGATTAATAACAGGGCCGCTCTGTTTATTAGATTTTTGTTAAATTCTCCCAAAAAATCTAAAGCAACTAAATTTCCGTCTATGAAGCATTTGTCATAGATCCAGTGAAGTTTTTCATTAATTTTATGAAAAAAATCATTAAGTTTGTATACATTTACGAAGCGCCATTACTAATATAATTTTATAGATTGAATTGGTCAACACAGAAAATGCCTAGATTTAGGTTCGAGGTGGCAGATAAACAGATGCTGACAACTCTGCATACGAGGGTTGCTATATACATTTCTGGCGCCATCTGACATTTCCATTGGAAAGTTCGACATTTTTTAGCATAAACGTACTCAGAACGCTTTGACGTACGACCATCATTTATGTTGTTTACAGTGACTTGAACACAATTTTCGACGTGGATTATCACAACTAGAGTGCATCGATGAACTTAAATCTTAGTATGACGATGAAGCACCATCCTATAGCGCTGGGAAAAACTGCTTAAATGAATTCAATCGTGGCCGACGCTCGCTCAAAGACGAAGGTCGTCCAAAAACGGTCATTGTGCCAGAGAACATTGATGCCGTGCGTGAACTGATAATGCAAGATCGTCATGTGACATACCGGGAGATAGGGGCATCCTTGGGCATTTCTTTCACCAGCATACATTCGATATTGCATAACCACCTGGCCGTAAAAAACGATTGTTCCCGTTGGATCCCGCACAATTTGACAATCGCTCAAAAAAACGGCTCGTGTCGATTGGTGCAAAGAAATTTTAAAAAAAATACAATCGCGGTGCTTCAAAAGACGTTTATGAAATCGTCACAGGTGACGAATCATGGATCTATGCGTATGAGCTCGAAACAAAACAGCAATCGATCGTGTGGGTCTTCGAAGACGAGCCAAATCCAACGAAAGTTGTTCGTGGAAGAAGCACTTCGAAGCAAATGGTCGCTTGTTACTTCGGCAAAACTGGTCATGTGGCGACTGTTCCGCTTAAGCAACGTTGGCGGTCAATTCTGAGTGGTGCACCACAATTTGTTTGCCTAAAGTCTTCGGAGAAATTCGAAAGACGAACAAGAGAAGACGAATCATTATGCACCATGACAATGCGAGCTCTCACACATCGGCTCAAACCAACGCCTTTTTGACCGCCCAAAACTACGAATTGATGGGTCATCCGCCGTACAGCCCTGACTTGGCACACAATGACTTCTTTTTATTACCGCACATCAACAAAAAATTGCGTGGTCAACGATTTTCGTCGCCAGAAGATGCTGTCAATGCGTTCAAAAACCATGTTTTGGAGGTGTCTCAATCGGAGAGGAAAAAGTGCTTCGACGACTGGTTTAAGCGCATGCAACATTGTAAAAATCATGCTGGAGAATACTTTGAAAAACAATAAAACTATTTTTGATGATATATATTCGCATTTTTATTTATAGGCCAGATATGTATATAGCAGCTTTCGTAATAGATAAGTCCCTAAGCCAAGTCTATCAATAGGCTTTTGCCTTTCGGAGTGTAGCGAAAGCAGTAGGCTCTGCTCAGTAGTATGAGAATTGTATGGCATACAGATCACTGTTATGATAGAAGTTTCCCGCCAAGATTAGTTCGTGACAAAAAATTACTTCATGACGAAATTTAAAACATTTTTTTTCAAATTTAAAAACATTTTTTTTTAAATTTTAAGAAAACATTATTTGTGCAGTAAAAATAATTTTTTGGTATAATTATAAGACTGGCGCCAATTCCACGGTATTTTATACAACATTATGAGACACTTTTTTTAGAAGCTGGCAACAAAATCTGTCCCTAAAAAAGATAAATGTCCACCTCTTTTTCATGGAACGTAAGGAATATCTCAGTTTGGAAAATTAATCCAGTCAAGTCAACACTTAAACACACACCCAGCACCCCACAGAATCAGCACGGCTGAAATTTGATTTCGAATAATTTCACACAAAGAGGCCTTGTTTTTGTTTTCGAATCAGATTTCAAATGATTCTATTGAAAAGCCAATACCAACAACAACATGCGATTTGTGTTGTTGGCTTTAGATTACAAGTTCATGTTGCTGGCAAATGCATTTCCTCCTCTATCAAACTGTTGCTATTGCCAGCGCAGACGCTGCTGGTGTATTTGTTGCTATTTCGTTTCAAGTTTACACTTTATTTGTATGCATTTTTCCTACAAATCACATTTAATATGCCGAAGCGTCCAGCCAGCTAGCCCGCGAGCCAGCCAGCCAGCCAGCAAGCTAGCCAGCAAGCTAGCCAGCTTTACTTGCTATTCTGCTTTTTCAACTCTGCTGCCATGATGTGTTTTGTTGTTGCTGCTGTTGTTAGTTTTTGTTCGCTTTTGTGCTTCCTGATACGCAGTTGTCATCTGCGGATGATTATCAAATCAAGTTCAGTCCGTATATTGATGAAGCACAGCAAATAAAAACAATGATTTGTTTTCTATCATTAGACATTTCCAATCCAATTCGAAATGTGCAATTGTAAAATTCTAAAGCTGAGAATTCCAATTCGAATGCAAGTGCCTATTTTTTTTATTGGCGATCTAAAAATAGCCACAAGAGCTTTGCTACTCAAAAGGAAGTAGTTTTGGCTTCTATTATCTATTGTTGCCAGTTAAGTTATGCTAGAATATAAAGTGTAACAAAAATGTATAATTCTTCCTTATAGAATCGAACCGTTGTTTGGAAGAAAAGAATAATCTTTCCGCACTGCTTTAGTTCTAGAATTTATGATGTGAAAAAAATGTGTTATATTTTTCACTTTGTGGGAAGAGCTAAGCATTGAGGTAGGGCACTTACGTCGAAATGTGTAGTTCGATTGGGTTTCGGTGACCACACCCAGAGAAAAGATATGGTTACTATATGGTCACCGCAACAATAATATGTTCTCTACAATTAAACATTGTCGTCGCAACCATAGTATTGTTTTCTGAATTTTATTTTGACACCAGTACGATTGCATAACAATACTATTTTTGCTTAATTTAGAAATGAAAATATGGTTATAGCAACCATGTTTATATTGTTGGTGCGACAAAATTATTGTTGTTAAAGATTTACGTTAACAATAATATGATTACGACAATCATACTGCATGGTTGAGACTATGAACAAAGCATAACAGGTTTTAAAGACTATGTGTTTGTGTTTTTTGCGTATACACGATGCAGTGCATGGTTGTTGTCAATTATAAAAAAAACAACAATCGGAAGGTCGTTCGAGGGATTTTTATTGTGTTTATTTTGTTTGGTGAAATACTCTACTGCCGATTGGCTCTCGTTTTTTTTAAATCTAACTGCACTTAAGTATACAGCCCTTGATCATGGTTTAATCACATTCGTTACTTGGGATCTACGGTTGGTGAAGTAGCATTCAACCCTGCTGGCAACTAAAAGTATTTTCGACTGCCGTTAAATATATATATTTTTGTTTCTTGAATGAAATGTTCAATAAAAGCAAGGCCTCAAATTTGGCTATGAACTAATTGTAATGAAATTTTAAATAACTTGCTTGATTTAAATCTCTATTTTTGAATAACAACATTTCCCAATCCTAATAAATAATTTTGGGGATCATAGTATGGTTGAGTGAATCATACTGTGGTTGTATGAATAATAGCATGGTTGCGTGTGAATTATACTATGGTTATGAAGATCATACTATGGTTGTTTGAGAAAAATACTATGGTTGTGAGGATCATAATATGGTTGTGGAGATAATAGTATGGTTGAGTGTGAATCATACTATGCTTGTGAGGATCATAGTATGGTTGTGTGTGAATAATACTATTGTTGTGAGGATCATAATATTGTTGTGGCACAACCATACACCCAACAATAGTATGATCCTCTTCGAATATTGTCACCACAACCATATTTTTTTTTCTGAGTGTTGGCAACTGTATTATGGACATGAGCGTTCGGTGAGAAACTGGAAGATCCGCTGTTTTCGACCAAAATTTTGTTCATTTCTGGCTCAACGCCGAAGTCAATAAACAAAAATGCCGCATTTGTGCTGAAGAGCAACAAGAAGAGGTTCAAGAGGTGCCATTAAACCCAGAGAAAACCACGGTTTGGTGAGGTTTATGTGCTGATGGAATCATCGGTCCATATATTTTCAAAAATGATGACGGCCAGAACGTAACCGTGAATGGTGCTCGCTATCGCGCCATGATATCGATCTTTATGCTACCTGCATCTTGACGAACCAGCTTCGTAATGATGGGTTAGTTTTAGAGTATTTTCCATAACATCTTTCAAAGTTTGTAGCTGTAGCGTTCGAATTTCTGGAACAATGTTGGCCTTGAGTTTAAGGATTGTTTCGGGCTTGTTCACATAATCTCGCTCCTTTAAATAACCCCAAAGAATATAGTCGGGTGCTGACAAATCTGGCGATCGCGCTGGACAAATAAATTCCAAATTTCTGGATATTATTCGCTCTCCAAAAACTTGACTTACAAGTGCCATTGTGTCTCGGGCAGTGTGGGTAGTGGCTCCGTCCTGCTGAACCACATCTAAGGTCTGTTTTAAAGAGCAGGACGTAAAAAATGTTCTATCATAAACCGATACCACTCGCCATTTATGGTTAGAAGTAAGGCCCAATGATATTTGCAGATGTGATCCCACACCATACTGTACACCTAACGACGTACAATTTGGGTTGATGAATAGCTCTTGGTTTTGCAGAACCCCAGAACCTACAGTTCTGCTTATTTACAAAGCCATTCAAATGAAAATGAGCTTCATCACTCATGCGTTTGCGTTAAAATAATTGATCCTGATTTAAATAATAAAATTCTATTATTCTGGTTCTTTGTTCAGTTATGAATCTCTCCATTATTTATTCGCCAAGTGTTATTTACATAATCTGAAAAAAAAATTATAAACGAAAAAGTTATTACATTTTTAAACCCCATGGTAACTTCTGGCCCACCCTGTATTATCAATTGTTGCCAGTTAAGTTATTCTAGAAAAAACAGTGTAACAAAAATGTCTGATTATTTCCTGTTAAACTAATGCCATATTAATTATAGCAAGGAACTGTTATTGTTTTTGACCAAAGACGATAAATATTAGAAGATGGGCAAATTGAACTTTTACGAGAAATTGGCGAACACGACAATAATCAGACAGGGGAGAGCAACTCTGAAAAGCTTTAGGTTTTCGTTGTCAAGTTTGCTATTGTGAGTGCAGAAAGAATTATAAAACATGAGACAATGTCAAAAATGTGTAGAAATGTGCAATAAAACCAAATGTGGATTGGACACGTGAGGATAGGTCATTTTGTGTTGAAGCGTATTTTTGGGTGGACCTCTTGGGAAGACCTTCTTGCAACTATACACCGTGGCGCAATTGTGTTATTTTTTGATGAGACACATTTTCACCTCAGTGGGTGTGTAAAAAAACAAAGTATGCGGTACTGGAGTGAAACAACTCACACAAAGCGAGGGTTATCATGAATTGTTTGAGGCAAATATTTTCTGAGGGGTGATGTGAACTGGCCAGCACGCTCACCAGACTTAGCCCCATGCGATTTTTTCCTTGGGTTTACCTGAAGTTAAAGGAGTATATCAACCGTCCCAACACCTTGGAGACCTTGGAGTTCATGAAAACTTCAGAAAATGTATGCAGCAGTGTGTGGATAGCGAAGGACGACATTCCGTTACTGTTCAATATAATTGGAATACAAAATACATTTTTCTAAGGTTCTTAATTTTTTTATTTTATTCCCAAATAAACAAATTACCGCGCTCCATCCTGTATAAGGTAAACATTTTTTTTTATTTATTTACTAGTGACAACCAATCACAAACTAAAACAAAAAAACACAACATGGAGCTTAATTAAAATACCTCAAGCCGTTTTTTTAAATTGTTAAAAAATTAAAAAAAGAGTTCACAGAAGTTATTTAAAACTGGTTATTTAATACTGTTAGCTGACGCTTATGAGCTCAAGTCGAAAATAATAATTGTAGTTATAGAAACTATATATACTGAACTATATTTTCTTCTTTTTTACTTTATAAAGATACTCAAGTATTGATTATTTGTTTTTTTTTTTCAAACTGAAAAGTGCAATGCCAACGTGTTTTAATCGTTTAAACATTTTATCAAAATCAATCATCGAATACTGTGACCATGAGAAAGTTACGTGCAATTTTTGGGAGAAACGACGTGCCAACAAAACGCACTATTTTATCGTGTAGTGAATGATTTCAAAGAAAGAGGGTCTGTAGCTGATAGTCCCAAGCATGGACCACAACGTACTGCAAGATCGGCTGAAAACATTACTGCTGCTCAATAAAGTGTTCAAAACAATCCATCAACCTCAATTCGACGCCTTGCTCAGGAACATAGCCTTCAAAGAACCTTTGGCCACAATTTTGCACAAGGATTTGCATTTGTTTCCATTTAAGATTTAGTTGACACAAGATCTTCTTCCACAAAACCATTTATGCCGACCTACATATGACAATAGGATGTTACAGCTCGCCCATGACAAACTCCGATTTTCATGAAAAAACCAAAATGAGGCACATTTTTATTTGAATGAATGTGTGAATTAACAGAATAGTCGGTTTTGGGCAATGACACCCTCAAATTATTCCTCAGTCACCTTTGCAACCATTAAAAGCAACAGTCAGGTGTGCAACTTGTTAGGTCATTGGACCTTACTCCTATTAAAATGAAAACGGTGTAACGGTAACTGCCAATGGGGAGCGATATCGTGATAAGATTGAAAACTTTTTAACGCCTGAGCTACATGCTTTGGGCTTGACTGACATGTGGTATCAGCAAGACGGTGGCACATCACATACAGCCAGGATTACAATGTCATTACTGCAAGACCTCTTTCCACACCAAGTTATTTCAAGAAATGGTAATGTTGATTGGCCTCCACGGTCGCCTGATGTGACTGCTCCGGACTTCTTTTTGTGGGGATATCTGAAAGCAAGGTTTATGCAAACAAACCAGAAACGCTTTTGCGATTCAAACTAAATATTCGTGATGAAGTTAATGAAATACCTCGTAAAATGTGTGAAAATGTATTAAAAAAAATGGGCTCGCATTTGTGAGACTAACAGAGGCGGACATTTATCTGATATTGTATTTCATATTATTTTCGTTTTTTTGACATTTACGATATTGCAAAAAAGAAGCATCTTCTATTATTTATCGTCTTTGTTTTTGATATTGTGCCATCGATTTTCCAACAGCTTTTGGCATGAGGAAACAAAAATTTTACTACGACATATCAAAAAAATATTTTTCGAGTCGCCAAATTTAAAAATGAATGCATGGTTTTAGCAACAATATAAATATGATTAGTGCGACAAAAGTATTATTTTTTGTTTTATATTAACAGTAATATGATTCTGGCAATCATACTGATTGATTGTAATTTTTCTTCATTTGAATATGCTTTTAGAACAATGTAATTGTGACGAATCTAATGCCCTTTTTATAAGGAAATTAAAATTTTTGGCTTTGTTTGACTGAAATATTTTAAATAAAAACGCTTATGTTTTTTTAAACAGAATTTTCCTACTGTTAAATAAATTACTTATTTTCAATTTAATGTATTTTTAAATAATTTTCATCTATTCTATTGTTGACAACTTAATCCAATTGTGATAAATAATGTTAGGGATCATAGTATAATGGTGTGTGATCATACTTTTGTTGTTGTTGGGATCATAACATGGTTGCGTGTGAATCATTTTATTGTTGTGAGAATCATACTATGGTTGTGAGGATCATATTATGGTTGTGGAGATCATATTATGGTTGAGTGTGAATCATACTATGGTTGTGGGGATCATGATATGGTTTTATTTGAATCATACGAGGGCGGTTCGGAAAGTTTTTAGCTTATCAATGAAAGAGAATAGTTAGTTTTTCAAAAAGGTGGGTGTATAAGGTGGGTGGTCAAGCAACTCGTACTTTCATTCGTTGATTTTAGCCATTGTTATAACACTCTTGTGCGCTGGTGCGTTGTCTTGATGAAAAATTATTTATTTGTGGTGTAAGCCAGGACGTTTTTCTCGAATTTGTACATTTAATTGATCTAAAAGGTTGCAATAGTACTCTGAATTTATTGTTTTACCCTTTTGCAGATAGTCAATCAATAAAATACCTTTGAAGTCCCAAAAAACCGTTGCCATAACCTTACCAGCCGATTGAATTGTTTTTGCCTTCTTTGGGGCACTTCCTCCAGCTTCAGTCCATTGTTTGGATTGTTGTTTTGTCTCTGGAGTATAGTAGTGGATCCATGTCTCATCAACAGTTATGAAACGACTCTTAGAATCCATTTTATTTCGCTGAAAACGATCCAAACAAGCTTGAAAAATGTTCATTCTTATGCGTTTTTGGTCGACTGTTAACAAGTCCGGCACCCATCTTGCAGAAAGCTTTTTCATCTGTAGTTTTTCATGCAAAATTAAATGGACTCGATCATTGAGATGCCCATGATATTAGCTATTTCACGCACTTTTATTCGTCGATCATTTAATACCATATCATGCACTTTGGCTACAATTTCTGTTGTTGTTGCTGTTTTTGGACGTCCACTACGTGGTTCATCTTCAATGCTTGTACGACCACGTTAAAATTCAGCAACCCACTTTTTTACTGTTGCATATGAAGGACCACTTTCACCTAACACACTCACCATATCATTATGAATTTCTTGCCCCGATAAACCTTTTTTATGTAAATATTTAATGACACCACGAATTTCTAGTTTTTCCATAGTAAAAAAATCGCGGATGCGTCTTTTGTGAACACCTGTTTCTATATGAAGGAGTTGCCAGATCGAAACAAAATTGAACACGTGTTCATAGCAGAGATGGAAGTTTCCAAAACACTTAACTTTTTTCTGTTTATACCGCGCTTTTTGTACTAGGCTAAGAAGTTTCTGAACCGCCCTCGTACTATTGTTGTGAGGATCATACTATTGTTGTACCACCACATACCCAACAATAGTATGATGCTCTTCAAATATTGTTATCCCAACCATACTTTTTTTTTACGTGAATGCAACACAAACTGCAATTAAATCTAAATTATTCAAATATCCTATTCGCATCCTTCAATTTTCTCAGTTTTAAATATTTTTTTTTTGAATCTCCTTTTGAAAAGCAAAAGGTGTGGTTAATACTTTTTGCATTTTAACTAACAAAATAAATGTTCTTTTCGTAAAAAAAAAAACAAAAACCTTTTGAAAATCATTTTTAAGACAATTGCGCAACGAAAGCTTAGAATCTCTATGTTTTTCTCTTTTTTTGTATAAAAAGGGCCACACTATGTTTTTCTCCTTTTTGTGTAAATAGGGCCCACTGTGCAATAAAAAGTTTAAGTGAAAAACTGTAATAGAGCAAAATGATCAAGGAACTGCAATTCTATCTCTTAGATCTATCTTCCGTAATTTCCTTCAATCGCCATCTTTTTTTTAATTCAAATTGAACTTAAAAAAATTTTAAATTGTTTCGTTAATATGGCCATAAGTATTTTTATGCTCTGACATTTTGGTCCCGTAAAAGTGCGAACCAGAATTCAGTTTCCGAAATAAGAAACGCCGAACATTCTTTAACTAAATATGCATGCTAACCTTGATATTTAAGAAAAAGATGGGCAAAGCGCGGCGACAACATGAATGCCTGATGTGATGATGATTTTTATATCGTGACCAAACCAAACTAAGCAGAACAGAAACCCAAAAAAAAAGAGACATTCACACATATGTACGCCATGTCGGAAACAAGAACCGAAAAACTTTAAAATTGTTTTTAATGTCTTCTTAATGAAATCAATATCGATCGGACAAATAAAGAAACCAAAATAGTCAACATTTAAATTAACACAACCAACCGAGATTAAAAAAAACACAAACCGAAAGAAAGAAAGAACAAAACCCAATAAATAAACGAAAACTGAAGATCGACTTTATTTTAGAGAATGCACATATAGAGTGGACTATCAAGTCACCAACGTGTATGCAGAGTAAATATTAACATTAAGCGTTAAGAGGCCAACAAGCCGGGCCCAGCCGGCATTGATGAAGGCAGTGGCGGTGGCGGTGACGGCAGCGGCATTGCGGTTGCCAAAGAATTAATTGCAAACCGACTGGTTTGCTGGCCAACAAGAAGACATCAGGAAGTTGAAACTCAAAGCTTAAGCCAGCTAGCCAGCCCGCCAGCCATTCATCCATCCAACAACAGCAGCAACAACAACATGAGTGGGCATAAAATTGGTAAAATAGCATAAAAAAGGCGAAAACATTGTGTTCTCCTCATAGCTATGCATGAGGAATAAGTTGCTTGAAATTATTAAGTAGTATCAAGCGATATGAGCCAAAACGATGAATCGCTTAAATGCATATAACACCAGCAACATCTCGGCTAGCACCGCCAACCACCACCACCACCACCGTCGCTCAACGCTCGAACAACTTCAGCTGCGCAACTACCAAAAAACCACCAACAACAAACTTTAAGATCCATACAAACGATTTGTTGTATTGTGCACATGTCCAAGCCTTACTTAAGCAAAAAAAAAAGCACACAGAAGAAGAAATACGGAGATATTTGTAGATATTTTTTCTGAATTTGGAGGTCAACCACTTAACTTACTCTCTATGGATCGATGGATGGATGGCTCGCTGGCTAACTAGCTGGCTGCACATGTACCAGCATAGCCAGCTAAGTAGTGTCACAGCTTCTTGCCTCCGTTTCTGGTCATCGAATGACGTCTTAAGAACTGCAAGACCAAAAAAAAATCAAAAACACGAAACCAGAATCTTTTATTTTGACTTTGCGTATTTCTGACTTTTCTCAAGTTATGCTTAAGAAATAGCTATGGTCCCGTCAGCAGCAGCAGCAGGCCCGCTCCAGCGTTCACATTAAGATGTGAGAACATAAATGAAGAATTTAATTTAATCTAAATCTCCCAAGTTAATGTTGTCGGCCTGCCAGTTGTTATTGTTTTCGTTAATGTGGCCTTGATGAACTCGATTAAATATCTGCAGTCACTGTTACTGTCACCGCCGGGACAAACAGGAAAACACGAAAATTTGCGTAGCTGATAAAACGGGAATTGCCTTTTATAAATTGCTTGCAAATATAAAAAAGAACATTCTCAACTCTTGTACTTAACGGGTACACCTGTAATGTCAGCAACATAAATTATATTGTAGCTCCCTTGGCTCCCCACTGCGACATTGTTCCTGCAAGCACAGAAAATATATGGTTATAATATATTCACGACAAAAATAGTATGTTCTCTGCAATAAAAGTATGGTCATCGCAGCCGTAGTATTGTTTTTTTTTTAAATTTTATTTTGACGACAGTATGATTGTGGCTATATTAATACTGTTGAAATGTAAATTATAAAAAAAAGTTGTAGCAACAATAAATAATTGTTGGTGTGACAAAAGTATTGTTTATTTGGGTTTTATGCTAACAATAATATGATTACGGCAATCATACCGGTAAAACTGTATTTTATTTTTACAATGTTATTGTTACGAATCTTACGCAATAATAGTAGTTTTTATATGTAAATTATTTTTTTCAAAACAAACTATTTTGATTTAGTATAACTGAAATATTATTAATAAATTATTTTTTTCTACTTTTAAAAAATTCACTTTTACAATTAGGAGTTGGTTGTGAGGGTCATAATATGGCTGTGGGGATCATAGTATGGTTGAGTGTGAATCGTACTATGGTTGTGGGGACCATAGTATGGTTGTATTAAACGTAATTTGTTTGTGGGAATTATAGTACGGTTGTGTTTAAATCATACTTTTGTTATGAGGATCATAATACAGTTGTGCCACAACCATATACCCAATAATAGTATGATGTTCTTCGAATATTGTTACCCCAACGATATATTTTTTTATCGTGGACTCCCTATACTGGAATGATCTACAGGGTGGCGCACTAATTGTGCTACAATAAAAAATTCAAATAATTTTTTTTTTAAATCAATGTATTTAATTTTTTATTGTTTTTTATTGTAAAGAAAAATCAATTTAATCTTATATCATTTATTGTGTTTGAAGATGATAGACCGTAAATAACCGCCATGCTTATCCACGCTTAAGCGACACCTGATCAGAAAATTATTATTTGCGGCCTGAAGAGTTGACATTGGGATCGTTTGAATTATTTTTTTCAATGGACTGCTTCAATCTATTCAAATTTCTTTGTTTAGTTTTGCACACTATTCGCCTATCATAAACCTTAAAAAATTTGGGGCAGTCATGTCCGGTGACCTTGGGGGCCAGCGGAAAGTAGAATTTCTGGATATTAATTTGTTTAAGAATTTTTGTTGGAGCTCTGTCTGGCTATATGTGCAGTTGCTCCATCTTGCTAGAATCAAGTGCTGTTGAATCGGACACAACTTCGGCGCAGTTCTGGTTAAAAATAAAATTCCTTCGATGTCTTTCAATAACGACCCCCATTGACAGTCACTGTTCATCGTTTTTTCAAAGAAGTCTGGCTCCACAGCCAGTACACAGTAACTCGTACTAAGTGCAATTCCATGGAGTAGTTGTGTATTAGTTTCACTTCATATACGTCAATTTAGCTTGTTTTCATTGCCGTATAGATCAAAATGGACCTCATCAGACACAAACAAGTAATTTTTAAGCTGTTGTCCTTTTCGGCCATTTAAATAATTTGTTTTTTTTTTTTGCAAAATTCCATTCGAAAAAACCAATTCAGAGGGTTTAACTTGCTTGATATTTGGACTTTTTACGGAAACAAGTTTAAGTCATCACAAATTATCCGTTGTTGTTACTGCCTGCTAACTGCAATTTGCGCCGTTAAGTTTCAAGTCGAAACGCTTGGATTTGCCTGAATTGAGGATGCTACAGCCGCGATGGTGTCTTGGACCCGATCATAGGGATATAGATGGTATGGTCTTCGTCCGATGCTTCCAGACTCGGCCAACATGTTTACCAGCCTCGTAATGGTCCATCGACATTGATCCCCAAAATTGTTAATAAGGATTGCGTTATGCTGTTCCAATATATTAGGTAAATAATTAAAAAAATAATTTATTAGGTAAATAATTTAAAAATAAAGGATGGTCCAATTAAAGCGCACGATGTTAATCGTAAATAAAACAAAAAGTTTTTAGAGAGTTCTTTTAATCTTTTTATAATAACACTAGTCAACAGTCAAAATGTACTCGGGATGCGATAATTTTTTCTGTGTAGATAACCTTGACATGAGCTTCAAAAATTTGCTCGACATATGCACAACTTTGTCTATGGTGACTTTTTTCTTTTTTATTACAAAAAAAAATAAAATTTGTTGGGTGACAAAAATATATGATTTGAAATTCATACCTTTACTCAATTGCGAATAAAAGCGAAACGCGTGCATCGATTTTCATGATCTTTGTCTCATTTTGCTCATAGGTTATGTGACTTTACGTAAAAGTAATAAGATTTGACATTTTTTTTCATTTTGGATTTTTTATGGATTTTTTAAAAAAAAAATTTAAATCTTTAGGCAAAAAATAAGTTTTTTCCTTTATATATTCATTTTTAACTTGGAAACTGTTGCTTGTATAGGAAAACAATATATGAAAAGATTAAGGGAATTGTAATTTTAAATTTTTTAAAATTTAATTTAATTAAATCGGGCTAGTGGTTCCCGAGTTATGCCGGACGAAACAAATTAACCAAAAAAAAATTTTAAAATTTAAAAAAAAAAAAAATAAAACAAAAACCAAACGAAAAAAAAATTTTTATTGCGTTTTTCGAGCTCATGTCAAGGTTATCTACACAGAAAAAATTATCGCATCCGGAGTACATGAAATTTTTTTCATTTTGTTGAGTAGTGTAATAGAAGAATCTATGACAATTATGTGTAACTCTAAAAACTCGACATTTAGGTGTGACCCACAGTCAACATCGTGCATTATCGTTGAACCACCCTTTATAGAGGTTTGAAAATATTAGTATAAACATGATTTTTTTCGGGGTCGGGCTATTAAACTATGACACTTTGTACAGGCATTATTACTCCTAAGAAGATTAAATAAATAAAAAAAAAAATATAAAAACGAAAAAGATATTAAATTTTCAAACCCCATGGTAACTTTTTGGGCCACCCTGTACTATTGTCAAAATAAAATTCAAAAAACAATGGTTGCGATAAAAATGATTTTATTCTGCGTGTATGTTTGCCATTTCCTCTTGTAATGGCACACAATTGTCGGTCGCCCAAGTACTCTAACATCCACAGCGATTGACTATTCAACGCGGTTATTGGGCATGCCGGTCTCATCTGACCGAATTTCTATCGTAATGACGAAGCATAATGGTCAGCGGCATAAAGCGATGTCAACCGATTTTCTGCGGTTCAGTTTCGATAACATCGAAACTCGTATAGCCGAGCCTCTGTAAAACTAAACGACACTATATTTTATAAAAGCGACGAAACTTTTTAAGTTGTGAAGGAAACTTTTCTGAACTTGCACATCCAATGATCAGCGTTCAACAATTTGCCGCCTCTTTCAGTTTTTTGTGGGGCTCGCCAAGTTCTTAGAATACGGCAACAAGCCAACCAGTTTTGACGAACACGAGGGCAACTCTGTTGATCACTAATAACAACAAGGGTTACCTTCTCTACACAGAAAAAGAAAACAACAACAAAATGGCATGAGAGTTTCTCAATTAAAAATTTCGAAAATAAGCTTAACTATTTATCACATATTGCAATGATATTTATTAAATTTAAACTATAAGTACAAAAAAAATCATAAAGTTCGTGCACTGTATCGTGTGTGTATGTGTTTTTGTAGTAAGGGATTTTTTATTGCGTTCCTTGGAAAACTATGCCGGCATGGCAGTTCTCGTTAAATGTGAAACTGCATAGCCGCTTAACATAGTTACAGCATATTCGTTGCATGTGGTCTTATGATGGTGAAGTGGCGTTCGCTGAAACTGCAATAACCCCAGCTTGAATGTAAAAGAAAGAAAAAAGAAAGAAAAAATTGATTTTTTTTTGCAGATATGTATAAATATTTGAAAAACTCATCGCCACGCAATGAATTTTTTTAATAAACGGCTTTCAACTTTATTTTGAAAATATGTGAAGTTTTACATTCGATAAACGACTTACAACTTTTTTTTGTAAAAAAGTGAGAATTTGTACATCACCTCATAACGAAAATATTTTCCGCTAACCGAAATAAATTTTAATTTTTTTTTAAAGGGTGAATTACTTTACAAGCTAATAAGATCAGGTTTTTTGTTGCTGTTTGACATAGAGGGAAGGAAAAGTAAGTCAGCAAAGTTAAAGCAAACACATCACCGTCTGGTAGACGCACGATTCGCCGTTGATGTGGGACGGTTCTTCGATACCATATATGTGTGCTGCCGACATGGTTTCTACTAGTTGTAGGATATACTAAGAAGCATTGCATTGATTTGCATATGCGAGCGAGAGTGAGACACATGCGACTCAATGAAACAATTCCTACCATATTGACAACACTTTTTGTAAGTATGCTAATTTGTTTATCGCTGAAAATCGAAAACGCATGTATGTGCTCTTGCATTTGTGGTTTTCAACGAAGACCCATGCGAAACGCAATTTGTGGAAATGATATTGCGCGTTGAAGATTGCTCTTCGCACCGTTCGAAGAATATACGCAAAGGGTAATTCTCATTAATTCAAATAAGTCTCCCCTATAAGTCATTTGATTTGTTGCCGAAGTAATCGTTGCCAATGATTGCTGCAGAAAAACCTTGGCGGGTTAAGAAACAGCTGCACAGTCTGACAGGCAACCAAGACAATAAATTTCACCAATTTTTTACGAACCAGAATAAAAACTGTTCAAGTCATAATATACGAATATTTTAGTTAATATGTGACATTTTAAACGTTAAAACACCTCCAAAGATCGTTTTTTATATCGACAATATTTCCCCCAAATCGTCTCCTCCAAACTGATCGCAATTAGCGACATGTTTTCATTTTTAATTCTTTCTTTGGCTAAATGATACCTCACCTCGTTTTTAGCGGCAGATTGTTATATTTTATGACCTGTTTTGTGGGGGTCACACAATTGACCATTTATTTTCGATTCTCGTTCAACCCGATTCATATTGTATTTTTGCATTCTGCCATAAAATTAGCAATGCGTAGTTGTTGCTGGCAGTTAGATGATCATTCTTGATGTTGTTGTTGTCAGATCAAATTTTAATTAAATTAATCTAGTTCAGTCCACACATTGTCTGATTGTGTGTGCCAAGTTCTACTTTGGCAATTAAACTGGGCGAGTGGTGGTGGCGAGGCCTGGCTTAATCAAATTGCGAGCTTCCACTCTTCGTTTTTTTCACTTTTTCTGGGTGTGAAATTTAATTTGAAACATTTAATTGTCAAAATAGTTGAGATAAACGGTCCAACCAAACTGTATGAGTGGCCATCAAAAGTGCTGTAAAGTATTTCGATACTCCCTTAATTAAGAGCGTAGTTTTCTATTTTTGTTTTCCTACATTTACTGATCGCTGATCACGTAACTTGATTTGCTAGAATAAAATCGCAGATGCTTTCGCCTCTCCGCCCCTCCCAAGCGTTAATTACTGATTGTGCGCACAGCGCACAATTTCCTATAGTTTCAATGCAGACTCGACAGGCTGGCGGATCGGTGGTCTGTGGAATGCTCACGTCTGTTGAATTTTATTAAGGGAACATGCCACTGCCAAATACCTTCGATGACAAATGGCGTTGTTGATGATTGCTTTTGTGACAACAATAAAAGCTCCGATTATTATTATCGCTCGCATATACCGGCGACAGATCCCATCCATCCAACCATTGAAAGAAAAAGAAAAGAATATCACAACGACATGAACAGAATACGACAGTGGTTTGAAATGTAATTCTGAAATTTACCATTACAAATCTTGCATTACCAAGTTAGCCAAAAGCGCCTAAGTCAAAATCAAAAGTTCTAATTACATTCATTTTGGATCTGCTAATATTAGACAAAGTACTTCGAAGCTTGCTTTCAAGGAGTATAGGAGTAAGTACTCGTATGTGCGGAAGTGAGTAGGAGAAAAATAAACTTCAGTGGGGACTTCAATCAGTAGGGACAACATCATTTATTCTTGTTTAATGGCGTAAAGTAATCCCATTAGCGATCTTCTAAGCGAGAGATGAAGAGAGTTTGAAAATAAAATTATAATATGAGAGAAAGAGAGAGAGAGAGAAATTTGATACAATCAAAGCAACACATTGCACCGATAGTACTTATTTGTCTATGTATTATCGGTAAGGACCTATTATTGCTTACAAAGTAATGCAAATAGTAATGAACGATTATTACCAGGTAATGCAAATGATCATGTGTTGTTAGTATCGGGTGATTTATCTAAAGGTATTTTTCAAAATAAAAAAAAACAAACAAAAATTCAAATCAAGTATGGAATCTTTATTCTCCATTCGAAAGGACATTTTATGGCATTTATTTTTGAAGATAATTTCCTTAAGATGTTGGTCGCAACTACGTTTCAGGCTGTCCATTCTGAGGGTCCAATTTTGGATGGCTCGATCGAGCAATTCGACCGGTATGGCGTTAATGACACGCGTAATGTTGGCTTCCAAAACCTGAATCGTAGCTGGTATGTCAGCATAGACTTTGGACTTTACGTAGCCTCCACACAAAAAGTCTAAACGTGTGATATCACACGATCTAGGGGGCCAACTCACCGGACCAAAACGTGAAATAAGCTGCTCTTCGAAATGACCTCTAAATAGATCTATTGTTTTAGCAGCTGTATGGCAGGCGGCACAGTCCTGTGGATGCTAAATGATGTAAAGATTGCGGGCTTCAATTTCGGGTGACCAAAAGTCCGTAATTACGGAGCGATAGCGAGCACCATTCACAGTTACGTTCGGGCCATCATCCGTGGTTTTCGCTGTGTATAAAGGCACCCTGTGAACCTCTTCTTGCTGCTCTTAAGCCCAATTTTATTTTTTGACGTTGCCGTTGATCTAGAAATAGGCCTAATCACTTAACAAAATTTCGGTCGAAAACAGCGGATCATCATCG
Organism: Hydrotaea diabolus; assembly: GCA_963513945.1. Lineage (NCBI taxonomy): Eukaryota > Metazoa > Arthropoda > Insecta > Diptera > Muscidae > Hydrotaea > Hydrotaea diabolus. The sequence continues at coordinate 186,126,072 of OY740717.1, forward strand.
AGATTTGAGGAGCCCAAACACTGAAACGGCTAAGTGCAGGAGCATGGCAAACAGTACTGAAAGCAAAAAAAATAAAGTTTAACTCAACTCACGCATAATATGTGAAAAAACCCCTATTGAAAAAATAGATGGATCACTCTACACAATTCACAGTTCAATATTATTGAATACTCGCATCTCGCTTATTAGGGATGGCATTATCTCTTACAAATTCAATAGTAACCCTGTAAATAGTCTAGGGGCAAGTGTCCCAAGTCAACACTATTGCCTGCTATTTTAGTAGACTTTTTGTTGACATTGTCATCGAAGCGTCTCCACTTTTTGCCTGTAATGTGTACATACATACGAGGGCAGAACAGTAATCCCGTGACTTTTCGAGGAAAACACAGTTTTTTTTTGCAAAAAAAATTTTTTTCAACATAATCTCCTTTTAGCTTAATTCGCCTTGTTCAACGTTTCTCCAATTTTGGTATCCTATCCAAACACTAAGATTTTTCAAGGTCCATAATAAATGCATTTGTTTGATCAATCGATCATCGTTGGAGCTGAATCTCTTTCCACCGAGCCATTACTTTAGGTTTGGAAATAGGAAATAGTCACTGGGGGCTAAACTCGGAGAAAATGGCGGATGAGGTACCTATTCATGTAATTTTGTCATTGAGAATGTACACGTGTGCACACGTACATTCTCTTGATAAGAAATATCTTTTTTGTTGGCCATATGGGGTCGTTCCTTGTTAAATAGGTCAAATAAGTTGGTACAACATTCGCTGTTTATTGTTTTTCCCTGCGTGCATTCAAAAAAACTCTTGCCATCACCTTATTGGCCTTCGAAGTCGGTTCAACCGGAGCAACCCATTGTTTAGACTGCTGCTTGGTCTCTGGAGTGCTGTAATGGATCCTTGTTTCATCCACAGTTCGAAACGCCGCAAAAACTCACACGATTGCTACACGATTACGTTTATGGTCAATTGAAAGCAAACGCGGCACCCATCTTGCAGACAGCTTTCTTAAACACAACTGATCATGTAAAATCGAAACTACACTGCCACATGAAATGCGTATGGCATCAACAATCTCACGCACTTTCACTCTTCGATCGGCCAACACCATATCCATATTTTCAGGTGTATTGACCTCAATTGGTCGTCCAGAAAATTCAGCGTCATTTGTACTTGAGCGATTATAACGAAAGTCAGTAAACCAGTTTTTTTTACCATTGAAGTCGATGGTGCAGAGTCCCCATAGTATTTATCAAGCTTTTCCTTGATTTTATTGACTGTTTTTTTCCTAAAAAATAATGTTTAATAGGCACTCGAAATTCACTTTTCCAGAAAATCCACGAGGTTGTATGTTTTGAACAGCTATTGAACACAAACTAAATGACGGAACTTTCAAAATTTGACAGTAGTCTATTTACAGATGGTACTTGATGGGAGCAGTGTTTCATTTCATATAACTACGAGGCAATTTGGAAAAGTCACGGAATTATTGATACTTAATTCGTACTTAAGAGCAGACAGTTTCATATTTAACGAGAACTGCCGGCATCAAATTGAACAAGGAACACAATGAAAATCTTTCGCACTCAATACATGCCAAAACACAAACACCCACACAAGCTCACGATACAGTGACTTAAGGGCAGGCAGTTTCACATTTAACGAGAACTGCCGGCATCAGAGTTCTACAAGGAACACAATGAAAATCCTTCGCACTCCATACATGCCAAAACACATACACCCAAACAAGCTCACGATACAGTGACTTAAGGACAGGCAGTTTCATATTTAACGAAAACTGCCGGCATCAGAATTCTATGCCAAAACACTTACACACATCGAAGTTATACAAGGAACACAATGAAAATCCTTTGCACTCCATACATCTCAAAACACATACACCCACACAAGCACTCGATACTGTTACTTAAGAAAGGCAGTTTCATATTAAACGAGAACTGCCGGCATCAGAGTTCAACAAGAAACAGAATGAAAATCCTTCGCACTCCATACATGCCAAAACACATACACACACCGGAGTTCTACAAGGAACACAATGAAAATCCTTTGCACTCCATACAGCACAAAACACATCCACCCACACAAGCACACGATACAGTTACTTAAGGGCAGTCAGTTTCATATATAACGAGAACTGCCGGCATCAGAGTTCTACAAGGAACACAATGAAAATCCTACGCGCTCCATACATGCCAAAACACATAGACCCACACAAGCTCACGATACAGTGACTTAAGGACAGGCAGTTTCATATTTAACGAAAACTGCCGGCATCAGAGTTCAACAAGAAACAGAATGAAAATCCTTCGCACTCCATACATGCCAAAACACATACACACATCGGAGTTCTACAAGGAACACAATGAAAATCCTTTGCACTCCATACAGCACAAAACACATCCACCCACACAAGCACATGATACAGTTACTTAAGGGCAGTCAGTTTCATATATAACGAGAACTGCCGGCATCTGAGTTCTACAAGGAACACAATGAAAATCCGTCGCACTCCATATATGCCAAAACGCATACATGAATGCATGAATTTTGTTGTTGTTTTCATTCAATTATTATCATTGCAATATCTGATAAAGTGTTTTGCTTATTTATGAAATTTTTGATTGAGTGGTGATAAAATTCCAATACCAATTTTTTGTTTAAAATTGAAGGGTTGCCTTTTTTCTGTGTAGAACACAAAAATTAATTTTTTGGTCATTTAAAAATTTCTTCTCACATTCTGTTTGCTATTAAAGAAGTTTTTCTTACATTTCGTGTATTTTGTAAGAATTTTTTAAAAATTTGTGAACCGGCTTCTTAAGAATTTCGTTATTTTTCCTTCAAATGTTTAAGTGAAAATTTTCTTATTTCGTTGTTGTAAATATAATTGTAAAAATTGGAAAAACCACGGTTTTGTACTTTTTATGGGCTGGTTGAATCATCGATCCATATTTTTAAAATTTTTAACCGGTGATAAATCTGGAGGTATTTTTTCATAAGGGTTCTTTCGTGTTAAACTTTATTTTTTTCAATTTCAGTATTGTTTGCCATTTCATCGTGGAAACACTTACGAGTACGCCTCGAAAACCACGGCTTTTGAGCTTTTCGACCGGAGTGGGGAAAGATAGGCCAAGGATACGAATGATTTACCTTAGCCTGCGACAAACCCACCACTGAGTTGATCATTCGACTGATTATTTACATCAGTTGCTTAATCCGGTGGACATTTGGTTGTGATTTGCTAATGCCGTTCCTTACTTGCAAAATACAGCCACAGGATAAACCTATGCATTTCACTAAAATTTGCGATTTCAAACCACTGTGCCTCACAAACGCAAAAAAAGAAAACTTTGGAAGAACGCTTCTGACGACTGCTGTAATATTTATGATTGCCATGACTGTGTTGTTGTTGCATTGAAATAATTTATGTAAATACACACGTTCCTTATGGATCTCCGTATGGATCTCATATGAATTGTGGTCGGTATTTTTGGTTAAGTTGACGACTGTGGCTGCTTGTGCCCGTTGTGATTGGTGACGCTGAATGATGATGGACGGCCAGACTGGCCGAGCGGCTAGTTGGCTGGCTGGCTGACTGACGCTGAGCCTACTGTTGTCTCTTGGCCATAATAAAATAAATTTGTTGCCAACAACAATTAATATCATTATCATCATATGCCGATGGCATTAATGGCTGAAACGTTAGTCGTTATAAATCAACACTTGAAGTATTGAATGGGTATTGAAATGAATGCAGTCTTACTCACCAGCAGCCATCAACAACAAAAAAACAACAGCAGCAGCAACACCAAGCACCACCAACAATCTCGCTAGGCTCATTGCTCATTTGCAGTCGTTGTTGGTGGCGGTAAAGGAGGTGCTGGACTTGTACAATATGGTGATGTCGTATAATTTATGCATTTGGCAATTGCAATCTGCAATCAGCATGCAAATACTGGTGCGATTAGCTTTTGCTACTCTGCCTATTTCGGTGTGCCAGGCATCCAAGCGATGAGGTCCACCAAGCCGGTGGTGGACGGTGGCGGCGTTGCTGCTTTTATAACCAAGTCCGTCTTTATTGATGTTCTGCATGGCATATTAATTACGGCGACTGCGCGATGTTGTTCATCATAACCAAAAGATGCGATTGCCCGTCTGATGATTGATAATTTGCTAAACGATTCTTTCGTTCCTTTTGCCACACAAAGGCACCTTTTGGTGTTGGTCAACTAAATGTGGCGTGGCATTGATTGTATTGGCCTGGCCAATACATAAATAAAATATTAATCAGTTCGCTCGCGTCTGTCATCGTCGGCCGTCCATTATATGGTTACTCACTCACTTGGCCAATGATTTCCCACTTTTTTGTTGTTGTTGTATATAGAATAGCCACCGAGAGCTCGTGATGGGAATATTCAAAAGGAACAAAGGCGAACAAATCGGTTCTTTTCTTAAGTCCATTTTTTTTTGCATTGGAACTCATTGAAATTGTATCTAAAATCAGCACACAATCGCGATATGGCATTATTCTTTTGAAGACAAAAAACATGCTACACAAATTTTTAAGCACGAGGGCAGTTAAGACAGTTTTTGGCAGCGGTAGCTTTAATTTGGAGTTACTGTGAAGCTGAAGAAAACTTATAATGCGTGATCCATTTCGAGGTTCCCTACCTTTTTAAAGAAAAGAAAAAACACAGAAAATTCAAATTGAATGGGGAATGTTTATTATCATTTGAAAGAACATTCTTTGGCATTTATTTTTTGAAGATTATGTCTATCAAATGTTCGCCGCGGGCTACGTCCATCCGTTGAGTCCAATTTTCGATGACTCGTTCGAGAATTTCGACAGGTAATTGGCGAATGACACGCGTAATGTTTTGCTCCAAGGCCTGAATCGAAGCGGGTTTGTCCGCATAAACTTTAGACTTTACATATCCGCACAGGAAAAAATCTAACGGTGTGATATCACACGATCTTGGTGGACAATCGAACGGCCCAAAACGTTAATTATCTGCTCAACGAAGTGTTCTCTCAATAAATCCTTTGATTGATGCTGTGTGTGGGAAATGGCGCCGTCTGGTCGAAACCAAATGTCGCCGAGATTAAGAGCTTCAATTTCAGGCATCAAATAGTCGGCTATCATGGCACGATAACGGCCGCCATTGACGGTTACGTTCTCACCGGCATCATTTTTGAAGAAATATAGACCGATGATTCCACCGACCCACAAACCACACCAAACCGTTGTTTTTTCTGGATAAAGTGGCAGCTCTTGAACCTCTTCTGGTTGCTCTTCGTCCCAAATGCGGCAATTTTGCTTGTTTACACACCCATTGAGCCCGAAATGGGCGATTTGTTAACGATGTTCAGGCGTAAGTCTCTTCATGATGAAATGATAAACAATACTGAACAAAAATAGCATGACACGACTCACACGTGATCTGTGAAAAAAAGGCTATTGGAAAAAGTATCTCTACTTGGATCACCCATTACATAAAACAGTTTTTTTTTACAGAAATACAATAACGCCTTACCATACTTGTTGGGTCAATGGAGGCCTTCTTTTAGATTTTACTGCGATAGCAACTATCGGGTGATCAATATAGGGGTCTTTAAAAAAACAAATATAAATACAAAAATTCAAATCAAGTGTGGTCTCTTTATTGTTCATTCAAAAGGACATTTATTTAAGTTTTTTTTTTTTGAACACAATTTATTTTTTGAATATAACTTCCTTCAAATATTAGCAACTGTAAGATCCGCTGTTTTCGACCAAAATTTTGTTCAGTTATGAGGCCCATTTCTGGCGCAATGGCATAGTCAATCAAAACATTTGCCGCATTTGGGCTAAAGAGCAACCAGTAGCGATGCTAGAGTTAGCGATTTTGTGCAAGAGAAAACTACGGTTTGGTGCGGTTATGGGATGTTGTAGTCATCGGTTCATATTTTTTGATAAATGATTATGGCTGAAACGTAGCCGTGAATGGTGGTTCCTATCGCGCCAGGGAATTTGACTTTTTGATACCTAAAATTGAAGCCCATAATCTTGACGACATTTGGTGACACTTGCCAAACAGATGCTCAAACAATGGATCTATTGAGAGGTCCTTGCGAAGAACAGCTCATTTCACGTTTTGTACCGCAGGGTTGGCCACCTACACCGAGAAGAAAAAATAACCTTATATGTGACAGCACATAGAGAAGGGGGCCTAAGGGTAAAAAAATCAATTTTCATTTTTTTTTTTGTGGACAACATCAGAGCATCGAATGAGACCGATCCCACGATTACTTCGGCTACAAATCAAATGACTTAAACGGGAGTCCCATTAGTATTAATGAGAATTACCCTTTTCGTATAGTCTTCGAACTGTATGAAAAGCAATCTTCATAGCGCAATAATATTGTCCAGCTAGCATGTGCTTTTGGTGGTGGTTTTTTAAAAGAGCGAGATAAATTGTCTTACGATCTTTCTCACAATTACAAACGTTCAGAGCAGAGAAAGAAAGGAAAAAGAGTGGAGGGGGTTAAGACAGTCGCAATCGTTGCAACTTCGTGTATCTTAGTTCTGAACTTCGTATAACACAAAGCAAATCAAAACATTCGATACAACAGAGCCGAATGATCTTTACATTTTTGTTTATGTCGCACAATTTTCTGCCTCTCTCTGGAAAAAAAACAACCTTATATAATGTTAACTTAACTATTTTGTATGTATATTTGACCTTATATAACGTTATTTTGTCTTCGTTATCAAACATTTACCATGAAAAATTTAACCAGAGACATGGTTTTAAAAATCATTGTATTTTCGGCTTAGTGTAGATCGTGTGATATTACACCTTTAAAATTAATTTCTTTAAGGCTACTTAAAGTTTAAAGTCTATGCTGACATACCAGCTACGATTCAGGGTTTGGAAGCCAACATTGCTAGTGTCATTAACGCCATACCGGTAAAAAAAACATGGTTAAAAAAATCATTGTATTTTCGGCTCAGTGTAGATCGTGTGATATTACTCCTTTTACATTTTTTTCTTTAAGGCTACTTAAAGTCCAAAGTCTATGCTGAGAAACCAGCTACGATTCAGGGTTTGGAAGCCAACATTGCGCGTGTCATGAACGCCATACCGGTAGAATTGCTCGAACGAGTCAGCCAAAATTGGAGCCTCAGAATGGACACTCCGAGGAGTAGTTGCGGCCAGCATTTGGAGAAAAAAATATATTTAAAATATAAATGGCATAAAATGTCCGTTGGAATGATTAATAAAGATTCCACACTTGATTTTAATTTTTGTATTTTTTTTTTAAATTTGAAAAAACTACCTCCAGATTAATCAACCGATATTGTTTAAAAAAAAACAAAAAAAAAGACAAAAAAAAACAGATTTGTCTCTTTACGCCGGTATTTACGTTTTCAGATATTTTTATCCAAATTTGAATCTGTATTCACTTGTGTGATAGTTGTGCACACCAACCCGCACATCACGGTGTCCCTTTATGCATAATTCCTTTCTAACAACTTTCTGCTCGAACCTCGCACAAATTACCTACAAATGATTGATTGCTATCGAATAAATGAAATATGTTTGGTCCGCACAATGTTGCACGTATAAATCAAAAATTTATTAAATTCCAAAAACATATTCCCCCACCCCCAAAAAGAACAACAACAACATAATGTTTAACAAGAAAATCTCTTTGAAAACAATTTGTCCAAATTGTTTAAAAGCGACAACGCCATACATTGCCGCCTGCCACCGGGTATCTCCGAAATTTGTACCGCAGATCGTCGACAAATGTTGTTGTTTTAGGCCGTTTTTCTTTATCTCTTCCTTTGAAGCGTGTGTGTTTGGCATGTAAAACAAATTATCTTTTTGATTTGTTGCTGTGTTTGCTACAATCTCCTATGCAAGTGGTTTGTCTTCTATATGTGGTGGCGGTGCACAGTGGGCTGTGAAATGTGTTGCCGCTGTGAATTTTCAAAAAATATCGCAAAGAGAGGATATAGTTTCTTTAGAATTTGACATAGTTTTTTCTAGTATTTGTTTTATTTAACTTGCACGCCTAGCAAGGTGGGCATTTCTTTGCATGAAACTTCTTATTCTGGGTTTGAATCCATGCAGATCCCAATCTTCAAGATTGCAATTCACAAGCAAAACCATTTCAACTCTACGAGTGGCTCTATTGAGTGATAAATATTTTATGAATATAAATCGGAACGCATCAGTTCTCAAGTTACCCCGAAGAGAAAAAAAAACTTTTGAGGAAATTCTAATTAGACTTTTATAATGGGTGATCCATCTAGAGGTATTTTTTCGGAACAAAATATATATAAAAATTCAAATCAAGTGTGGAATCTTTATTGGTAATTTGAAGGACATTTTATGGCATTTATTTTTTGAAAATAATTACCTTCAAGTGTTGGCAACTGTATTATGGAAATGAGCGTTCGGTGAGAAACGGGAAGATTCGCTGTTTTCGACCAAAATTTTGTTCAGTGATGAGGTCCATTTCTGGCTCAACGGCAAAGTCAAACAAAATTGCCGCATTTGGGTTGAAGAGAAACAAGAAGAGGTTCAAGAGGTGCCATTATACCCAGAGAGAACCACGGTTTGGTGCGGTTTATAAGCTGGTGAAATCTTCGGTGCATATTTTTTCAAAAATGATGATGGCCGTGAATGGTACTCGCTATCGTGCCATGATATCGATCTTTATGCTACCTGAAATTGAAGCCCGTAATCTTGACAACACATGGTTTCAACAGGACGGTGCCACTTACCAATCAAACAATGGATCCATTGAGAGGTCATTTCGAAAAGCAGCTAATTTCACGTTTTGGACAGGTGAGTTGGCCGCCTAGATTGGGTGATATCACACCTTTAGACATTTTTCTTTGGGGTTACGTAAAGTCCAAAGTCTATGCTGACAAATCAGCTACGATTCAGGTTTTGGAACCCAACCAAAAGATTCCACACTTGATTTGAGTTATTATATTTTTTTGTTCTGAAAAAATACCTCTAGATGGATCACCCTCTACACAAGAAAATTGACTAAGATTGGTGCATTTTACTTGGCTGAGAACAACGTTTTGGTCAACGGTGGAAGTTACAGAGCTACGTTGTTCACTTATTTTCTGAAATTGAAGTTATAGATTTGGACGACCTCCGGTTTATACAGGATGGCGCGCCGTGCCTCACATTCCATGCCAAAATCAATCTTTTGCTCGAAATCGTGTGGTATCCGCCGTCTTGTCGATGCCAATATGTCTTTTCGTAGCTGCGATTTCATCCATTTGGACATTTTTTGTGGGGAACCGTGAATGATCGATGTTATGTTAACAATCCAGAAACAAATCAAGCAATTAAGTCCAATATAATTTAAGTAATCCGTGATCTTAAGCCCCAAACCATCAATTGGAGTGACAGAATGTACCGCTGCGAAACCAGGGCAGCCACTTAAACAAAGTGGTATTCCATAATTAATCTGAATGTTTCTTCTGGCTAATAAAGCCATAATACATAGAAAAAATCATTTTGTTTATTAAATTGCAGTTTAAAGAAGATATTTGTGTTTGGCCCACCCTGTATGTGTACTTAGAAACATTGGAATTTTATAAAGAATATGAATATAAGATTATTCTCACTAATTCGCAGAATTGAAGGTCTTGACCTAAGGTCGAAGTCTTTGTGCACTGGACCCCCAAAACCTGTCATATGTTCGGAGGCACATGGGTTTCCAGAAACAGTAAAAACTTCTCATAAATCCCACTTTATACACACAGAAAACTGATTTGTTGCCACAACCGACTTTAATTGCCAACCGTGGTTGCATGCACCTCGAGTATTCCATCAGTACAGCCGGATGTTAGATGGTGCGCTGTAATGCTGAGTAATTGGAACTGAAGTTTCGAAGTATCCGAATCTCCTGGAATGAATATTTGGAATTTAGAAAATAATTTTTCGAAGGCAAAAAACTGTTTGAAATTGTAGTTATCTTAAACATAAGGATGGTCATGTCGTGGCAAAAGTGAAAATGATAAAGAAACCCTTTTACTGAAAAAAATTGGATTAAAAAATATTGAATTTCCTTAAAGTCAGTAATAATCAAATATAAGTAATTGTCTGTAGAGAAATCTATTCAAACAAAAAAAAATATATAGCAGTAGACAACTTGTTTTTCATTATGATGAAATTTTAGTTATCATCACCAATATTTAGTTACACAAACCTCATGTTTGCAAAACTATTAGTTGCCACAACCACCAATTGTGGCAACTAAATACTTTTTCAGCATTTCATTGGTATGACCGATCAATTAGTTGTGTGTACAATACGATGATTATCTTGTGGTATTTCGAATTGAATATCCATTACGATTATAAACATTTGGTTATTGCAAAGGAAATTTATTATAAGCAACAGATTTTTTTTTAACTCAACGATATCAAAATAATTTTTTCCCTGTGTGTACCTTGATTTAAGATGTGTACCAAATTATGACTCGGCGGAGCTCCTATGGACCCTGGAGACCCTCCCCACTAACCTACACATGCTAACTAACTTTTGAGATTTGTCCAAATTACGGTTCCGGATCTACGTGCCCAAGGGACCCAAACATTGGCCCCCATCACCAACCGACATGTGGGTACTCAAAATCAATGAAACTTCCCAGTAAAACAAATTTGCCGACAATGTCTGATATCAGAACTCTATCGAGAATCAAAATCATTACGAATTCTGTTAGACTTGTCTGTGGCATGTTTATTAATTTTTTGTTTAGACGTTTCTTGACGAACTCGCAACGAATTCTGAACTATTTATCTAACACTAGTTGCTATATATATTTCTGGCCTATGCAACACTAAGTGTTGCCTGGCGCCATCAGACATTTCCATTGGAAAGTTTGACATTTTTTAGCATAGACGTACTCAGAACGTTTTGACGAACGACCAGCATTTGTGTTGTTTACAGGGACTTGAAAAAATCAATTTGGAAAAAAATGGAATAACTCGTGAACATTTCGTGCGATCATTTTTCACAACTTTCGACGTGGATCATGACAAGAGTGTATCGATGAACTTAAATATTTGTATGGCGATGAAGCACCATCCTATACGAGTAGCACTGTGAAAAACTGGTTTAATGAATTCAATCGTGGCCCATAGTCGCTTAAAGACGACGGTCGGCCAAAGACGGCCGTTGTGCCAGAGAACATTGATGCCGTGCGTGAACTGATAATGTAAGATCGTCATGTGACATACCGTGACATAGTGGCATCCTTAGGCATTTCATCCCCCAGCATACTTTCGATATTGCATGAACACCTGGCCTCGTTGGATTCCGCACAACTTGACAATCGCTCAAAAACTGACTCGTGTCGATTGGTACAAAGAAATTTTGAAAAAATACGATCGCGGTGGTTCAAAAGACGTTTATAAGATCGTCACAGGTGAAGAATCATGGATATATGCGTATGAGCTCGAAACAAAACAGCAATCGACCATGTGGGTCTTCGAAGACGAGCCAAATCCAACGAAAGTTGTTCGTGGAAGAAGCACTTCGAAGCAAATGGTCGCCTGTTTCTCAGGCAAAAGTGATCATGTGGCAACTGTTCCGCTTCAGCAAAGTAGGACGGACAATTCTGAGTGGTACACCACAATTTGTTGGCCTGAAGTCTTCGTAGAAATTCGAAAAGCGAAGAAGAGAAGACGACCCTTTGTGCAATATGACAATGCGAGGTCTTACACATCGGCTCAAACCAGCGCCTTTTTGGCCGACCAAAACGTCGAATTGATGGGTAAGCCGCCGTACAGCACTGACATGGCACCCAGTGACTTATATTTATTCCCGCACATCAAGAAAAAAAATGTGTGGTCAACGATTTTCGTCGCCAGAAAATGCTGTTGAAGCGTTCAAAAACCATGTTTTGGAGGTGTCTTAATCGGAGTGGAATAAATAAGACTTAAAGCCAGAATTCTCACCGAAATCGTTTAGATTTTGGTCAGATTTCGATCCGAGAAATTGAAATTTTCTCTCGAATTTCTCAAGACTACAGTTTAGAATTCGCTTAGAATTTGGTTTGAAATGTCGGCAAATATATCAGAATTCCCTCAGAGAAGTAGTTCAGAATTCGTGTCAACCCTGTCCCTCATCCGAAATCGGAACATTTTGCTGATTGTCGTACAGAATTCTGACCGAATTCTGAACGTTTGATTAGATGGGTACCTCAGGAATCATTAATTTGGCTGAATTCAAGGCCTTGGACTATTTTTTGTTCTGGAATCCTAATCCCCTTCCCTAATGTTCGGTGACATGTGGGTAACCAGAAACTGATTAATGGCACTTTTACGTGAGGTATCGCCATTATGAACCACGGTGCTCCATAGCACTGGGGCAAGCTATAATGCGACCAACGCCCCTCCGTAAACTAAAGTAGATGAGCCAATTTAAGTATCAGCTGTGCGGGCTTTACCTACTTCTTGGTGAGTGACTAAGGTCTATCTAAAACCTCTGCTACTCTTTGGGTCGTAGCAACCGGTGGATACGCAACTCCGCGCCAAGCATTCACTTTACCTGCGATTTAGGTTTAAGCCACAGCCACCGCAAAACTCCCCAAAGGGGAGTTTGTTCTCGTTGGAACAAACAGACAAGTCTAACAGAATTCGTAATGATTTTGATTCTCGATAGAGTTCTGGTATCAGACATTGTCGGCAAATTTGTTTTACTGGGAAGTTTCATTGATTTTGAGTACCCACATGTCGGTTGGTGATGGGGGCCAATGTTTGGGTCCCTTGGGCACGTAGATCCGGAACCGTAATTTGGACAAATCTCAGAAGTTAGTTAGCATGTGTAGGTTAGTGGGGAGGCTCTCCAGGGTCCATAGGAGCTCCGCCGAGTTATAATTTGGTACACATCTTAAATCAAGGTACACACAGGGAAAAAATTATTTTGGTATCGGTGAGTTAAAAAAAATCTGTTGCTTATAATAAATTTCCTTTGCAATAACCAATGTTTATAATCGTAATGGATATTCAGTTCGAAATACCACAAGATAATCATCGTATTGTACACACAACTAATTGATCGGTCATACCAATGAAATGCTGAAAAAGTATTTAGTTGCCACAATTGGTGGTTGTGGCAACTAATAGTTTTGCAAACATGAGGTTTGTGTAACTAAATATTGGTGAAACTCCCCAAAGGGGTCAGGCTAGAACAACAGTTCAAGGGGCTCCTGACCTTCCGCAGCACCTGCCTTGAGTCTCTGGTCCGACCTCGTAGAACGCGTCTACTTCCAGTTTGAGCGCGCACTTGTAGCTTTAATGTCTACACCAAATATTCGCTCCATTCTACCATCAAACATAAAGGATGACTAGGATTATTTGAGATGTAATATAATCTTGCTGTAGAGCTCTGGAATCACCTAAGGGTGATCCCCAGCGGGGGGTAACCAGAAACGGTGAAATGTTTTTACAAATCCAAATGTGTTCCTGTATTTAAGATTCGAGCTAATGTAGGATCAGGGCCGGCCTATTTCGCGCTATTCCATATTAAATCCAAAGCAGCGTAGGACTAAACCATTATTCAGGGTCCTAGCTTGATTCGTTGGACCGTCTTTGTGCTTTCACAGACGGACACACGGTCGTACAGTCAGGTGGTCATGACTAACACGTCTGAGAAGTTAAGGACGATGAAGAAAATCCATTAGGTTCTCTAATAGAGTGTCCCAAAAACCAGCATTTTTGGTTGTTTTCAAAGCCGAGTTTTAGGACACTTATCTCTGATCAATAATTCAGAATGACATGTTTGACAAGCGGAAAGATCAATTATTTATACATTCCATTCTATGGTGTAGGGTGTTAAACCCATTTTCTCCCACTGTGTGGTGTGCTGGTGTTCACTTGAATTTCTTCTGCATTTTTGGTCAATTTGGGGATGGGGTGGGGATGTTGCTGGTATTCGCTTCAGATTCTTTTGCTGGTCTTCATTGAAATTGCTGCCGCGGCTGCTGGTTTCATTGTTCCCTAATGTACGTGCATGTGGATGCGGATCAATTTGTTGTTTGTTCTGTCGTCCGTCCGTCCGTCCGTTCGTCAGTCCGTCCGTACATTTCTGTTCTTCTTTAAATCATTTGTCCATAAACGTGTTGCTGATTGTTTGCACACATCGTCCGTCGTCTTACTTTGGCTAAATTATTTATACGCTGTGACCATAAATTGTCGATGTCTGAGCGTGCGTATGTGTGTGTTTTGTTTGTTTTATTTCTTGTTTCGCGTTTTGGATTTTCTTTAAAAAACACATTCATGCACACACACACACTCCTCCGATTTCTTTTGTTTTGGCTTTAGCCCCTCATTGTTATCTGGTGGTTGTCGTTGTCGCTGTTTGATTTGGAGTTTTTCTGTTTCTGAAGAAGACATTTGCATATGTCTCTCGTTGTATTTTTTGGGGCTCTGTCGCGCCATAGCGTGCCGTGCTTTAATGCGTCCTCTTCTCTGCCCAGCCGTCGAGGTGCATTTTGGATTTTTGATTTATGAATTCATTCGGATAATTATTCATTCAAATGGCGCCCACCGCATTGTTAAACATGACACATAATCAATGATGACACTTCTTTCACTCTTTGGCCCCGCACGCACCACGCTCGGCCACGGTTGTCTGGAGTGATGTGTGGTGCTCTCTGGTGCCCGGTGATTTAAACAATTCCCCTCCTCAAGTTATGGGAGTTGGACTCAGTCTAAACAATACTAATTGATATGTGGATCAGTAATGCTTTGATTTTGATTCGCATCGAATTAAGATATCAAAGGCGGTCTATGTCATGAATTTGAGATATTCAGATGTGTTGTGTCTAGTAATTATATGGCGATTATCATGTCTATCAAACGGAAGTTTTTACAAAAATTTCAATTTCAATCAAATTGTCTAGCGTTTGATTGAGTTGAGTAATGCATTCCTTGGTCCGTCTATCAGCTAAATACATGCTATATTTCAAAAACAATAAAGTTTGACTGTTGGTATAACAGTGTTTAATTAGAGTGTTTAAATAAACCGGGGTTTTCAGAAAACCGACATTTCGGTTTTTTTCAAAATCATATGTGACGCGCAAAATAGAAAGGGACCTAAGATTAAAAACCAGTTTTGTTTAGGAGAGCCATTTTAAAGATTAGGTCCCTTTCTATTTGCGCTTAGAAACGTCGACTTCACTTTCATAAAACGAGCATATCTCTGGGAGGAAACACTTTTGGGGCATGGGATCGGTCTCATTCGATGCTCAGATGTTGTCCACATCAAAAAAAAATTGATTTTTTACCCTTAGGTCCCTTTCTCTATGCGCTGTCACATATTTTGAAAAAACCGACGTAAAAAACCGGCAGTAACCGACATTCCGGGTTAAGCCTCAGAATGGAAATTATTTTCCGAATCAGCAGCAATGTAATAGTGACTGAAACAGATAAATTAACCCAGATTTTTAAAATATGGTCAAATATAAATTTTGCTACCCATATTTCCATGGTTAAATTCGTCAGACTTTCGGGCAAAGCTAAACTGCAAAAATAATTTTCTTTTTATACAAAAATTTATATATAGGGAGAAATATAAAAGTTCAAATCAAGTGTGGAATATTTTTTGGTAATTTGAAAGTTCATTTCATGCCATTTATTTTTTGAAAATAACTTCCTTCAAAAGTTGGCAACTGTATTATGGAAATGAGCGTTCGGTGAAAAACGGGAAGATCCACTGTTTTCGACCGAAATTTTGTTCAGTGATGAGGCCTCAACGGCAAAGTCAATCAACAAAATAGCCGCATTTGGGCTGAAGAGCAACAAGAAGAGGTTTAAGAGGTGCCATTATACCCAGAGACAAACCACGGTTTGGTGCTGTTTTTAAACTAGTGGAATCATCAGTGCATGAATCTAATCTACTCTTTCGCAGATGATAGTAACCTCTGTCATACATATTCATTTGACCGTAGGTCGAGTCTTCAAGATATTGAAGACAAAAGGCGAATTATGGATGAGACACTTGGCCGGGATCTACTGGCCATTTCCGAATGGGGTCGAGTGCTGCTCGTTGTCTCACAAGCGATTCGCTGACCCAACAATATCGTCAATTTCTATCGTTGGTACGGATATTGAACATTCAGAAGCTCTCGATGTTCTGGGCATGCAAAATACAATGTGACGCTCGTTGGGCGAGACATGTGTTCGAAGTGTCGAAAGAAGCACTCAAGTGCATAGGCTTCTTAAAGCGGTGCAAGAAATATTTCACTCCAACTGAAGAAGATGGTGGATGGATGGAAGATGGAATACAACTCACATATATGGGCAGGTGCTCCAAAATCATCCTTGGAGCTACTTGACCGTGTTCAAAGGAGAGCGATGGTGGTGACAGGTGACAGTAGGGTATCCAACTCTACTGTTTCCCTTGAGCATCGTCGGAATGTGGGTTGCGTGACGCTGTTCAATCGTTACTTTCATGGTGTGTGTTCATCAGACATCCGTCGCCTTATTCCTGGCGGGAGGATGTTCGGCAGGGATACGCGACTTTCTAGGAATTCACACCCGTTTGTCATCGATTGGCCAGTTGACCGCACTATACACTACAGATCAAATTCGTTTTTCGCTCGTTCAGTCCGTATATGGAATCGACTTCCGGCAAATGCATTTCCCACTAATTGCGACATTCAGAAGTTCAAGGCGAGCGTCAATAATAATTACTCCCTCCTTCCCCCCTCCGATCCATTACTTTCCACTCGCCAACGCAATGCACCGCATGTATAGGGGGTATCCCCTGAGTGTTGGTTATTTAAAAAAAAATTGCACCCTCAGAATGGAAACCCTGAAGCGTAGTTGCGGCCAACATTTGACGGAAATTATATTCAAAAAATAAATGTCATAAAATGTCCTTTTAAATTACCAATAAAGATTCCACACTTGATTTGAATTTTTATATATTTTTTGTTCTGAAAAAATACCTCTAGATGGATCACCCACTAGTTGATCAATGAACTAGGTAAAATTTAAGCACGATTGGATTAAATTTGTGGCTTTTTGAGCACATTTACCAATATTAGTTAAATTGACTAATAACCATATATAGGTGTAATTTATATTTATATATTGGTTTAATGTATATATCAAAACATGAACCGATATGGACCAATTTCAATACGTATCGTCACTTGCCCAATCCTAAACAATGTTCCAAATTTCATCGAAATCGTTTCATAAATTCTACCTAATTACACCGATATATGTATACGAGTATAAATAGACGACATTGTTTAGTGGAATCGAATAGTGAGTCTGAATCAATAGGTCTACCTAACAAAGAGACTGTCTTCATTCCATTCAGGTGTAACACACTTTTGAACTAAGCCATTTTATCCTGTACCACAGTGTGGTGCAGGGTACACAAGATAGCAGACTAGAACATTTGTAAAATGTATAAAACAAGTCAAAATGAGCCGCGGTTGAGTCAGGATACTTTCGTTGCCGAAAATGTATCAAAAAGTACAATTGTATTAACTTTTGCATCACTCATTCAGAACACTCAAAGGCTCTGTACTTAATTTAAACAATATCGGGGTTAAAATGTGCTTTAGAGCGACTCGGCTTTGAATCACGGGCATTTTTTATTGGCGGATGCATGACATGAGTCACACGTTGCACATTACGTCAAGTTCTGAGGAAAGAATCGAAAAAATAGGCAGCTTCTAACTCTTCGTCTATTATCAAGCCCCGTTCGACAGCCCAACGATATAAAAAACTTATCTTACTTTCGTACATTTAAATCACTAGTACGCCTATGCAGAATATCGCTTAATGACGCAAAATCATCAGTTGAAATAGAAAAACTTCATTCGAAATACGAAACGAGGAAAAAGAAATAAGACGATACCGAATTAAGCATACTTACTACCCTCACCATCCCATTAAGGTACAAATGGCAAACTTCTGCCATCAGTGGGCTCTGCGCAAGGCAACTCTTAGCCATACTCACTGGCAAGGCCTCCGACTCGTAAAGGATAAACCCTTTTATAGTTGTTTTATAGTTATTTTAAAGCCATTTGTCAAACCAAGGAAAAATAGGAAGCCAGTTTTTGTTCTTAGACAATTTTTACGAGGAAAAACGTCTCTATGAGGGCTGACTTTTCTAACATTCCCCGAAATGTAACTCAGCTTCCGTTAAGTAACATCTGTTAATAGGCTACTGCAAAATTTTGAGAAAGTTTCTTCATAAAGTTTGTGTTTAACAGCTGTTTAAAACATACATCCTCGTCGATTTTGTTAAAAATAGGAAACGTGAATTTCAATTGCTCATTAAACAATATTTTTTGCGAGAAAGAAACCGTCAATCAAACCAAGGAAAAACTTGATAAATTCTATGGGAACTCACAACATCGACTTCAATGGCAAACAAAAGTGGTTTACTGACTTTCGTTGTGATCACACATGTGCAAATGACGCTGAACGTTCTGGACGACCTCAATTACACGCGATAATATCGAAAAAATCCACGATATCGAGCCCTTACCGCGAAAAAGACGTAAGCGCCACTTGCTTTTAAATAAATTTCAATAGAAAATTTCGCAACGCTCTTAAGTTTATATATTAAAAACTAAATATTTATATTTACAAATATGTAGCAAATTTAATTATATCGAAATCCTCCATATGAATTTGACCCTCTGCTGTAAAAAATTCTTTTTTTTTGCGCTAACGTTTTTTTTCGCGGTTAGGGCTCGATATATTGTTAGCCGATCGAAGAGTAAAAGTGCGTGAGATTGTTGAAGCCATCCGCATTTCATATGGCAGTCGATTTTACATGATAAGTTCTGTTTAAGAAAGCTGTCTGCAAGATGGAAGAAGGTGACTTTTTCGTCCAATAAGCGAATGGCAAAAGTTTTTTTAGGATGCCCCCAGTATAATCCACATCCTTACCTTTTAGAGGGAAAAACAATAAAAGGCGACTATTATGCCAACTTATTGGACCGATTTAACGAGAATTTAAAAAAGAAATTCAGCTCCGACGATGAAATTATTGATCAAATACTGTTTTTTGGAAGGGGTATACAAATTGGAAAAACGTTGGATTAAGTGTAAATGAATGATATCATGTGGGAAAATAATTTTTTTTTGCAAAAAAAAACTGTATTTTATTCTTAATGTCACGTAATAATTGATATGCCCTCGTAGTGTTAGTACACACAGAGAACAGATTTGGTGCCACAACCGAACATTTTGCCAACCGAATGTTGGTGGTTACACATAGTATCCATGAATTCCAACGCTACAACCGAATGTTAATTGGTTACAAGGTAAATTTCAGAAGAAGAAGAAGCTGACAGTATCGGTTAAAGAAACAAAGTATCGTTAGTATTTTAACTTAATTTGTACATGTATTGATTCCTGTTATAGAATATATATAAGTACTCTTAAAATTCGGTTGTCGTTACCACGAGCACCTTTTAACTGGACCAACTGATGGTTAAATTTATGTACTCGGTTATCTGACCGAAATAAAACAAATTTGTTTATTTAATTTGTATTTTTAACGATTTAAAAATATTAATACTGTTTAAATCTTGGTCGAATCTTGAATCGAATAAAGTTTGTATGCACAAGAGAATTTTAGGAAGGCTGAATATGAAATTTAAGTGAAATTTACACCTTAATATTTCCAGCTAGTTTAGGTTTATTGTAACATAAAATACCTTGAATTAATGCTTAAAGTCTTGGCTACAGATGTGATAGAAATTATATACTTTCATAGCGGTCGTACTATGTAGGTTTAAAAAAAGGTGGAAAACAAATTTTAATTTACAAATCGCACGTCCGTATCGATTTGGTTTCTAATCTGAACATCAATTATTTAATAACTTTTAATTATTTTGATAACCAAATAAGAACACAACCCAATTGAAATTAATCAGAGAACATTTATATAGAACATAAAAATTCTCAAACTTCCGTTAAAAAATCATTTTTCCCCTTTTTCGAAAGAAGGGCGAAAAATAAACTCAACTCTTAGAGATATGATGGTTAAAGGTTTTACGACTATTAACTCTATACCATTTCACTAAAGACACATCATTCTAAAAATTCTCAACAGCAAAGGAATATTAACTACTGTTTAACTTAACATAATCGAACAGTAGAGAGTTGCAACATGAAAATTTCCTCGGCCCATAAAAAATAACAGGCTATTTTCGGTTTTATTGTAATCATTCGTTCTCACAGAAAGACCGAACTTTTATTGCATAGTGTAATATGCTACAGCAGCGAACTAAAAGCGGTTTGGTGTTTGACAGAGTATTAATCTGCTGTCACCACCAATTATTGGTACCAAAGTAACATGTACTACGTTTTTGGTTGGTTATCATAACCACTAGTTTTGGCATTCAATAGTTTCACTGAATTCGGTTGGTATGACTTACTTATTAGTTGTAAGTTTCGTAATATTATTGTGCCCACCATCTTATGGTATGTCGAATCATGTAACCATTAATGCCATTAAATTTTGGTGATTGCAACAGAAAGAGTATTTATCCAACCGAATATATGTATGTAGGATCGGATCGGACCGATTATCAACAGATTTTTTCTCTGTGTGTACGGAAAGAAATGGAGAAATGGACGGCGCCACGCCAGTAGTCCATGATGGTGGGTATACAAACTTCCTCCCGTACGAATTTAATATATCCATTTGGTGTTTATCCTAACGTACAATATAACTTGAAACTAAGAACTATTGTTGGGAAATTTAATCCAAGCTTTCTCAAATTTCGGGCAATGGCAAGACGTCTTCTGCAT
Source organism: Hydrotaea diabolus (assembly GCA_963513945.1). Lineage (NCBI taxonomy): Eukaryota > Metazoa > Arthropoda > Insecta > Diptera > Muscidae > Hydrotaea > Hydrotaea diabolus. Next base: position 186,146,907 of record OY740717.1, read on the forward strand.
GCTACAGTGTGGTAGGGTATGATGTAGGTCCTGTGCCATCTGTGATGATGATTGCTAGCGCTCTAAACTGAGCCGAAAATACAATGATTTCTTTCACCATGAGTCTGGTTAAATTTTTCATGGCAAATTTTTGATAACGAAGACAAAATAACATTATAAAAGGTCAAATTTGCATACAAAATAGTTGAGTTAACATTATATAAGGTTTTTTTTCAAGAGAGAGGCAGAAAATTGTGCGACATAAACAACAATTTAATGATTTTTCTGTTGCATCGAAGTTTTTGATCTGCTTTGTGTTATACAAAGTTCAGAAATAATTTACACCAAGTTGCAACGATTGCGACTGTCTTATCCCCCCCCTCTTTTTCCTTCCTTCCTCTGCTCTGAACGTTTGTAATTGTGAGAAAGATCATGAGACAATTTATGTCGCTCTTGGAAAAAACCACCACCAAATGCAAATGCTCGCTGTACAATCTTCATATCGCAACGATATTGCATTTCGCACAGTTCGAAGGGTAATTCTCATCAATCATAATGGGACTACCGTATAAGTCATTTGATTTGTAACCAAAGTAATCGTTGTCAAAGGCTGCTGAAGAAAAACCTTAGCGGGTTTACTCGTAGAAACAGCTGTACAGTCTGCCTGTCAGCCGTAGCCAATACATTTCACAAATTTTTTAGTTGATTCTGGAAAAGGTCGCGAACCAGAATAAAAACTGTTCAAGTCATAATACGAGTAATGAAATATACCAAATAAAACAAAACAAACACATAACATAGTAGGTTAATTTAATATTAAAAATTGTAACAGTAACTATATTTCTGGTTAAAAGAGGGAACCAATAATTAGTTAACTTAACAATAAAAATGATTTCTATAACAATCTTCATAGTTAATATTATTAACAAGTTCATTGTTAAATTGAACATGTATTGTTTCAAAAAATTAAAAATTTTAATATTAAAAATGTTCATGGTTAAAAACAATGCTTTGTTAAAACAACAATAATTCTTTTAATAATAACTATTTTAATGGTAAAAATAACTCAACAATGCATTGTTAAAACAACAATAATTATTTTAAAATTAACAAATTTCATGGTTAAAAAACTCAACTACAGAATAGTTAAATTAACTATTGTTATTCTTAAGTACCAGTCAACAACAAAATGTTCAAATTAACCTTATATAACGTAGACTCCAAACAAATCATGTTTATTTATGGTTAAACTTAGCTTATATGTGAAAGCGCTTAAAGAAAGGGACCTAAGGGTAAAAAAATCAATTTTAATTTTTTTTTGATGTGGACAACATCGAATGAGACCGATCCCATGCCCCAAAATTGTTCCCTCCCAGAGATATGCGCGTATTATGAAAGTGAAGTCTAAGCGCAAATAGAAAGGGACCTAATCTTTAAAATGGCTCTCCTGAACAAAACTGGTTTTTAACCTTAGGTCCCTTTCTAGTTTGCGCGTCACATATAAGGTTATTTTTCTTCTCAGGCTAGAGAGACGAACGGACAAACATACTTCGTTAAACTTGGTTACAGTTTGATATATTTCAAACTTAAAACCCGAAATACCCATCTCTTTACCTACAGTGCCCTAGGTTTCAAGAACAAGAGCACATTTTACAAATGCCCTTCCTGCCGCGAGTTATTTGATTTAATGACAAATTAAATGGTTTTTAATGTCTGCAGATCAAATCGTTTTCATTATTTTGGTGCGAGTATTCTTTGCATAATCGACTGTAATAAAATTAATCATCTGGCGGCAATACTCGGCCAGAAGCGGCAGCCTCCACAGCGTGCTAAGCATACATTGGATGTTGGTGATGAGGGTGTTGCTGCTGCTAGTGGTGGTGGTTGCTGCACAAAATCTAGCAGATTACCAAGTTTGTCCATCCATCCAGTCATGCTGATGTTGCTGTTGGCGAAAAACTTTGTAAACTTGTAGCCAACTTGTACAACAACTGTGTCACAGAGCAACAACCACGAGACGCGCGACGGTAGTCACAAACAAAAAAAAAAAAGAAAAATCAATAGCAGAAAATGAAAACAACGCAACGCAATGGCCACTTTGGGAATACTCGCCAAAGCAACCCATCCAAAGCCGTCCGTCGACGTCAGCATTATGACCATTTATGAAGTTGTTGTAGATACTTTTGATGGCTTGTAGGTGAAGGTCAACACCAGCAATCAGCCAACCAACCAACTGACCAAGTTAACAGCCATTCGGTCGGTTGCTTGGTCAGGTGGTCGGCTAGCTCTTTACTGTGGCCAACACCCGGCCGTCGTTGCCGACGCATTTAAGCCATGTGACTTAAATGCTAATTTTTTCGAAAAGACTTCTTTTAAAGCCCGGTCAGTAAAACAGCATGCGGAGTGTGTGTGTGTGTGTGTATTTAAATATTTATGGTGATTCTTTATTTAGAATCAGATATTCACACACTCCTACATTAGTTTTGGTAGTTATGAACATCTGTATAAGTTTCTTAAGACAAGTCTGTCCGTCCAGCTGTCGCTATGTTAATTTTCTACAACAGCGCCGTCAATAAAGACGTCAGTTTGTCTTTCAAGTCGGTTTTCACAATTCTGAATTTTCAAAATCCAAAACGAAACTTGAATTCATATTCAAATGCATGTGATAATTCTATGAAATCACAAATACGGAAACTATGCCTGCCCTTTGGGACGGGGCGCAAAATATAGATGTGGACGTCGCTTTGTATGTATGTATGTCACCTTTTTTTGATGTGTAAATTAGAATATTTGTGCAAATCCATATTCGATTTAGATTCAATATCTTCTTTTGTCATTAATTTGACTTAAGCCTTCTTTTGAAGTTGCATAAAATTTTGTGGCCAAAATATGAGACAAGTGGTTTTTCTAGTTCAGTTTTTTTCTCGAACGCATCTTTGTCTCGCCTTAACTGGTGAACAGTGGCTCAAAAACGATTATTTTTCGGAAATAATTCTGTAGCTTTTGAATGGAAAAATATACAGTTAAGCAACAAAAAGCCGTTTTACAGAGTTTGTGAAGAAAATTAAACAAAATTAAAATGTCAATACGAGGGCATATCAATAATTCCATGACTTTTCGAATAAAACACTTTTTTTTCAACATAATCTCTTTTATGCTCAATACACTTAGTCGAACGTTTCTCCAATTTTTGTATCCCTTCCAAAAATAGGATTTTTGAGGTCCATAAAATAGGTATTTGTTTGATCAATAATTTCATCGTTGGGACTGAATCTCCGTCCACCGAGCCATTTCTTTAGGTTTGGAAAAAGGAAATAGTCACTTGGGGCTAAATCCGAAGAATACTCGTATGTCGGATGAGGTACCAGTTTTTAACCTATATTATGCAATTTTGCCATTATGACTGCACACGTGTGCACCCGCGCATTATATTTTTTCTTGGCCATATGGAGTCGTTTTTTAAATCCTCGGCCGTTTATTGTTTTTCCCTTTTGAAGGTAATCGATGTGGATTATCCTGCGTGCATCCAAAAAAATTGTTGCCATCACCTTATTGACCGACAAAGTCACCTTGGTCTTCTTCGGAGCCAGTTCACATGGAAAAACCCGTTGTTTAGACTGCTGCTTGGTCTCCTGAGTTGTACGAGGGCTGCTATATATATTTCTGGCCTAATAATGAAAATGCGAATATTTATCATCAAAAATGGTTTTGTCGTTTTTCAAAGTATTCTCCAGCATGATTTATACACTTTTGCATGCGCTCAACCTAGTGTCGAAGTACTTTTTCCACTCCGATTGAGACACCTCCAAACCATGTTTTTTTTAACGCTTCAACAGCATCTTCTGGCGACAAAAATCGTTGACCACGCATTTTTTTCTTGATGTGCGGGAATTTAAAGAAGGCATTGAGTGCGAAGTCAGGGCTGTACGGCGTACGACCCATCAATTCGACATTTTGGCCGGTTAAAACGGCGCTGGTTCGAGTCGATATGTGTGTACGCTTGTCAATGATTCGTCTTCTCTTGTTCGTTTTTCGCATCCGAAGACTTCCGGCAAACAAATTGTGAATCAGAATTAACCGTCCTACGTTGCTCAAGCGAATAAATCGCCACATGACCAGTTTTGCTGAAGAAACAGACGAACATTTGCTTCGAAGTGCTTCTTCCACGAACAACTTTCGTTGGATTTGGCTCGTCGAGCTCATACACATATATAAATGATTCGTCACCTGTAACGATCTTATAAAAGTCTTTTGAAGCACCGCAATCATATTTTTTCAAAATTTCTTTGCACCAATCGACACGACCCTTTTTTTGAGCGATCGCCAAATTATGCGAGATCTAACGAGAACAAACCTTTTTTACGGCCAGGTTTTCATGCAATATGGAATGTATGCTAGTGGAAGAAATGCAAAATGTTGCCTCTATCTCACGGTCTGTCACATGACGATCTTGCATTATCAGTTTACGCACGGCATCAATGTTCTCTGGAACAACTGCCGTTTGTGGACGACCTTCACGACCTTCGTCTTTACGCGAGCATCGGCCACGATTGAATCCATTAACCCAGTTTTTCACAGTGCTATAGGATGGTGATTCATCGCCAGATGCACTCTTATCGTGATAATCTACGTTGAAAGTTGTGAAAATTGATCGAGCGAAAATGTTCACAAGTTAATTTTATTTGTTTGCCAAATTGATTTTTTCAAGTCACTGTAAACAACACAAATGATGGTCGCACTTCAAAACGTTCTGAGTACGTTTATGCTAAAAATGTCAAACTTTCCAATGGAAATGTCAGATGGCGCCAGCCATACTTAGTGTTGCCTAGGCCAGAAATATATGTATAGATATAGCACTCAATTAAAAAATATATGATTCTGCAAATCTTTGAGCAATATCTAACCAGTCGAACAATTTTCGTCCATTAAATACCCTAATAGTGAGTCACAAAAAATCCTTAGTCGTTTTATTATAATGATTTAAATTACAAAGAAAAAGAATTTATTGCCGAGTCTGTTTATGTATATTTTATATTGCGATTTTTATTTTAGTCCGATATTTAAATTATTTACACCTTAAGGTTGAAAACAAAATTGTAAATGAACTTACGGAATAAATTGTGAAACTATGTGACTTCAATCAAAAGTTAAACATATCTTAAAAGCAAAATTTTTAAAAATAAACAAAAAAATGGCTTGTTGGACGCTTTTCTTTCTCTTTGACACTTTGACAACATAATTTTGCTCATAAAATTATTTTTCTTTCAGGTGGTGCGAAATATTTCGTTTGTTTCATAAAGCAGACATCAGTTAGCTGCGTTTAATGTCCTTTGAAAAGCATTTTGATCAACGGATCTTTTTGGTAAGTCCTTATCAAATTAAAAAAATTTCAGTAAAAAAAATGTATTTTCAAAAATTCTCAATCGGTAAGGCACCGATTGAAAACGCGTTATTGTTTTTTGTTTTGCAAGAAAAATTACTGCACTTCTGCCTTAAATAAAAAAGCTAAGACTAGTGACAAAAATGATTTAAACAAAACTAACATTTTTGATATATTTCCCCCCTTTAAAGATATTGATAATGTTGCAGAACAATAAACGGCAAAATTGCTAGCCATTAATTTAAAAGTCCTTCCCCTACATGATTCCAAAATTTTTATTAAAATTTTATAACTGTAGCTTTTGACGCAAAGTTTAGTATAAACATTTTTTTTTCGCAAAAATATACTTTTTTCCGCAACAAATTACCTTTTTTTTGCAAAAAATTACCTCTTTTTTCCGCAAAAAATTACTTTTTTTCGCAAAAAAATATTTTGTTTTTTGTTGTTGAATTTTTTAGTTTTTCGTGAAATGAAGCACAGAAAGGGCGTTGCTTTCAAGTTTCTGCTACATATTATAAAGGCTTGTGTTCTTCTCTTTTCAATACGGTATATGAGCAGCGTATTGTCAGCTTTTAAATAAGTTTTTACGATCATTTATAGGCTTTATACGGTTCCACACGTAGAAAAAAAGTATGGTTGGGATAACAATATTCGAAGAGCATCATACTATTGTTGGGAATATGGTTGCGGTACAACAATATTATGATCCTCACAACATCATATTCAATATATTAGGTGTGATTTATATAATAGTAAACAAAATCAGTTTAAAAAACGAATGCGTTTTTATTAAAAATATTTCAGTAAAATAAAGCCAAGTCCTTTTTTTGAAAAATTTTAATTTCTATAGAAAAAGTACTATTGCATTAGATCTATAACAATAACATTGTTCTAAAAAGCATATTCAAATGGAGCACAATTACAATCATGCAGTAATCATATTATTCTTAACATAAATCCAAAAAAACAATACTTTTGTCGCACTAACCATATTTATATTGTTGTTTCAACCATAATGTCATTTTTTTAATTTAGCAATAATACTATTGTTACATTTCAACAATATTAATATTGCGGCTATCATACTATTGTCAAAATTGAATTCAATTAACAATACTATGGTTGCGACGAACATACTTTTATTGCGGAGAACATGTTATTATTGCTGTGACCATATAGTAACCATACTTTTTTCTCTGCGTGTAGATAATAGTTTCCAGTTGTACAGACTCCATACTAGAGTGAAGAGCCGTTTTTTTAATTCTTTTGACATTTGATTCAAACTTGCGCTATTGAGAACTAATTTGAATGTCTATTTTACTGCATGGATAAATGTTTTAAGCTCAATTTTGATCTACGTAAGTAACATAATTATTCTAAAATTATTATTTCCACTTGAAAAACATATTTAATTCATATCGCTCTAATAATTGTGAATTATTTAAAGTTTATTAAGTTTTTTTCCAACCCACTGTGTGACCAGCTTTGTCAGTCTTTTCATGGCCGGAAGGCGTGGCTATTCCTAACAATTTATAATAAGGTCAACTTTTGATTTCATATTTTCCTGTCTTCTCAGCTTAGATTTAAAGATGTGGGTGAGAATTGTATAAATCAATTAGCCTTGCTGGACATTAGTTAGGTATTGAGATACCAACCTAGTATTGAAGAATTATTTAAAGAATGCTCCGGTGAAGTATGCCTAATGTTCATTCAACGTTTCCGACTTGACAGCAAGAATGTATTAAATACTCAGAAATAGCTATAAACTTTGCTACTAAAAAAAAAATCTGATACAGATTAATGTAAGAGTTTTTTTCTCTAAAATATAACCTTCGCCGTCTATTGTAAATCAAACCGAACAAAAAAATCGCGTTGTAATTATGATGAGCAAAGCAGGTATAAACCCAAATTATCATATCACATTGAAGGTTACGAATATGAAAATTACTGACTATTACACCAATATTACAGGATAAAAGCTGAAAACTACAACAACTCCAGCGTTAAAAAATAAAATCTGTAGACTGGCTTACACTGAAAAAATTATTTTTGTAGAAATTACGAAATGTCCGATAATGTTTCAAACATTTTCATTAATTTATGAAACATTTTAAAGTTTTAAAGATATTTTTCTGTGTACCCTCCACCGAAGGATGAAGTGTTTTCCAAGTTTTGCATTTCGTGTGAAACACCACGACTTGCAACTAGTTATTTCTCTGTGTGGAGCTACATGTTACTTCTACAGCGGATGTGCTTCAATTTAAAAAGCCCAAGCTGGACCTTATAAATGTAAAGTACCTTTGCTTGGAGCTAATTAAAAACACTGGAGCTGGTTATTGGTCTCTAATTAAATTCTATGAGAAGTTTGATCAGAATTAAATTTAATTTGTGGCTTCTACGAGGGCGGGTCGGAAACTTTTTAGCCTAGCACAAAAAGCGCGGTATAGACAGAAAAAAGTTAAGTGTTTTGGAAACTTCCATCTCTGCTATGGTGTCATTAAATATTTACATAAAAAAGGTTTATCGGGACAAGAAATTCATAATGATATGGTGAATGTGTTAGGTGATGCAACAGTAAAAAATAGGGTTGCTGAATTTAAACGTGGTTGTACAAGCATTGAAGACGAACCACGTAGTGGACGTCCAAAAACAGCATTAACAAGAGAAATTGTAGCCAAAGTGCATGCTATGGTATTAAATGATCGACGAATAAAAGTGCGTGAAATAGCTAATATCATGGGCATCTCAAATGATCGAGTCCATTTAATTTTGCATGAAGAACTACAGATGAAAAAGATTTCTGCAAGATGGGTGCCGTACTTGTTAACAGTCGACCAAAAACGCATAAGAATGAACATTTCTCAAGCTTGTTTGGATCGTTTTCAGCGAAATAAAATGGATTTAAAGCGTCGTTTCATAACTGTTGATGAGACATGGATCCACCACTATACTCCAGAGACAAAAGAACAATCCAAACAATGGACTGAAGCTGGAGGAAGTGCCCCAAAGAAGGCAAAAACAATTCAATCGGCTGGTAAGGTTATGGCAACGGTTTTTTGGGACTTCAAAGGTATTTTATTGATTGACTATCTGCAAAAGGGTAAAACAATAAATTCAGAGTACTATTGCAACCTTTTAGATCAATTAAATGTACAAATTCGAGTAAAACGTCCTGGCTTACAACACAAAAAAAAACAATTTTTCATCAAGACAACGCACCAGCGCACAAGAGTGTTTTAACAATGGCTAAAATCAACGAATTAAAGTACGAGTTGCTTGACCACCCACCTTATTCTCCTGATTTAGCTCCCAGTGACTTTTACCTGTTCCCAAATCTAAAAAAGCGTTTTACCTCAAATGAAGATGCAATTACAGTTGTAAACCACTATTTTGAAGACCTTGAGGAAAACTATTTTAATCAAGGGATAGAATTGCTAGATAAGCGTTGGAATAAGTGTATTGAAGTTTCAGGAGATTATATTGAAAAATAAAAATATTGTTGAAAAACTAACTATTCTCTTTCATTGATAGGCTAAGAACTTTCCGAACCGCCCTCGTATAGGGTATTTTTCAGACATGTGGTTTAAAGGAAGGAATAGAACGCATATAATTTAATGTCATGGCCAAGAAGTTAGTTATTGTTAGGCTTGAGGTCATAAGCAGAAAACAGTTGTTGGTGTTTTTATAATAAATTTATTTAATTTTAAATAACCCAATATTTCGATATGACTTCGTCGTTCATTATCAGGCGTAATCAATTTTAATAATTGTTGTACTTCTGTCCTGTTGTGCTTCTAATATTCAACATTGTGTTAAAAAATGATTTTGGCCAAGTCGCCGCCGCGGCTAACTCGTATAAATTACAGCCGAGAAGCACAATTTTTGACCACTTCTTGCAGCATATGGGGCCGTATGTCAGAAATAACGCGCCGAATATTCTCTTTCAAGGTGTCAATCGTTTCAAGCTTATCTGCACAGACAAGCGACTTCACATAACCCCACAATGTCCAGCAGGCCAAAGACCAACGACACGATATAATGCGCTCACCAAAAGTTTCCTTCAATAAATTGATTGTTTAGTTGGCTTTATGGCTTGTAGCGCCGTCTTGTTGGAACCAAAGGTCGTCTACATCAACATCCTCCAATTTAGGCACAAAAAAGTCATTAATCATGGCTATATAACGTTCTTCATTGACTGTCACATTATGTCCAGCTATATTTTTAAAGAAATATGGACCAATGATTCCCTCTGCCTATAGAGCACACCAAACAGTGACTTTTTGAGGATGTAACGTTGTCTCAACTAAGGCTTGTGGATTTTCTACTGTAAATGCGATAATTTTGGTTGTTAACGTACCCATTCAATCAGAAGTAAGCTTTTTCGCTGAACAAAATGTTCTTGTAAAAATCAGGTTCGGTGACCATCTCGTTATGGGCCCATACACCGAAGGTGCGACGCACTTTGATGGTAATTTGGCTTTAATTTATGCACGAATTGGATTTTGTAAGCCCGCAAACCAAGATTCTTCCACAAAATCGTTCATAAAGTGGATGGGCAGCTATAATTGTTGCGCGCGATGGCGGATGGATTCATTAGGGTCCTCTTCAATACTCTGCTCCACAGCAGCAATAGCGCCTCCGCACTCTCTAAGGATGCGAATTATCCACTAGAGTAAACGCGGTGCGAAACAGGTCCAAGTCTGCTGGAATTACCGACTCTGCTGGGCGATTATTTCGACTGAATATTGGACGCAGCACACGACGCATCGCGCGAACCGAAACATTATTTTGCTAATAAATTTCCACGTTTAGCAAACGTTGTTCCGGAAAAGTCTATGAAATGGCAAACCAAACTGAGCATCAAGTGACAGCTATCATAGATGACCAACTCCGAAAAAAGTGTGGCCAGATTGAAAACCATACGTATTAAAAACACCCTAAATATCTGCAGGTTCTAAAATTCTAAACAGTGGACCGATTTGGGACAACTTTAATGGGATTCATCTTTGGCCAAAAACCATCACTTTTAGCAAGTTCGGGTTATATTTGCTACCTGTACTTTGATTACAACGATATGTATATCGCCCCATCGGATATGATAGGTTTTCTGAGTTGATCAGCAGCTGTTGTTTCTTAATGAGATATTCTGTTCAATTCATATATTCTTGTTTAGCACCGCTTCCTCCACGACGTTTTGGGGAATTTATTTAGGCAAAGAAGACAGAACCTAGATTTTCAATAAACAGATCAACTGCCAAAAAAACCTTGTGGGCCACGTTTGCGGCGGTGGCATGACGTGCTAATAAATTTTCATTTGGTTTTTAGTTTTAGTTTTGTCATCATTCGTTTGTTCTCAAGTATCAGAATGGAAGTCGGTGTATGCGACGCACTGCACTGGTGTCTGTTTGTTTGTGTGGCTTTGTGTGTGCGTGTGATTGTTTAACCTCGTAAAAGTTTTTCATTTAACATTCGCGTGTATTTCGTTGGTGTTTGTAGTCGAGTGAGTGACTAAATGTCTCTGTGTGTGTATGTGCGTTGAATTTCTAACAAAGTGACTTGTTTGTTTTCTTCTCTCTTGCATGCAACAACAACGACGCAGCAGCAGCCACAGCAACAACAGCAATGACGATGACAGCTCGAAAGAAAACCTTAGAATGTCCATAAGAAGCCAAAGGCCAAACACCAATGCAAACAACAATCAAGTTACATGCAAACACACTTGCACACACACACACACTACAAAAGCAAAAAACCGAAAAAACAGCCCCAGTTCATTACAGCCACAGCGCCAGCACTCTCGTACATCCGACCATCCATCCACACATCGGCCAACTTTTCCTACCCCCACCCCAACGAGGAGGCCCCGAACACATCATCCATTTCAACCAACCAACCATCCATCCCCAGAAAGTCGTCATCCACATGAGACTCATACAACACACACACATACCCATCCACACACTACTGTGTTCTTCTGGCTGATGTTTTTCTCATCCAGCATTTCGATATCATTTCGCTGATGTTCGTGTTTTTTCGTTTCGTGCTCTGCTCTCTTAGAATTTTCTTTAAATGTGGAAACCAGAGAGCACTCTATGCAACTGGTGGGGTATGGTGGGCTTAGTATTTCTTTCTCTTAAAAAAACAATTTCGTGTGGATGGAAGGTTCTCATAGATTTCCACGATCTTCGTCGTGTTTTGTAAGTATTTTCTGTTTGCTGCTGGTTGGTGCTGCTGCGGCTATTGTTGTTGTTGCTTTTATTGTTTGTATTGTTGCTGTTGTGAAAGATCTTGGGCTGGTATTGCCGTTGTTGTTGCCTTTGCTGATTCGTTTAATTTTTACAATTTCTAAATGCTGTTGGAATTACTTTTTGTAACCTTGAAAATTTCCATGACTTAGAGGAGATAATAAATAGATGCAGTCTGTTTTTCTATACGTTTCTGTTGTTGTTTTCTCGTTGTCGTTTCTCTGGCGGTGGTTGTTGCTGTTTTCTAACGAAAGATGTAAATAAAGAACAATTCATAATAAGTACCTACATACCTACGTGTATGTACAATGTAAATATGTAATAGCATTTACATACATACCTACACATACACGACGTTCTTTCTTTATCGCGCCTGAAATGATTATCAAGTCTTACAGAGGTCAAAGTTTTAAAAGATCACTCACATTGGGATGAGTCTTTCAGTGGACGTCCATACGCTTTTTCCCCATTAGATTAAAACTTAAATGTACAGGGTGGACCAAAAGTTACCATGAAGTTTAAAAATTTAATGACTTTTTCGTTAATATATTTTTTAAATGTTTTTTTTTTTTTTTTAATTTAGAGGTTATCATTAAAAATGTAATGATGGACTCGATCTCAAAAATAAAGTTTTCTATATGCATTAAAGAGATCGGCACTGTTTGTTTACGGATGACGTATGTATTGCGACTGTGATTCCCGTAAGAAGCACCACTATTATGAATTTAAAATTTAGTTCTTAATTTACATAATATCTTTTAAGTATAAATCTCGATAAGTTATCTGTATGTTTTTCAATTCCTGAGTACTGGGATTTTCTAAGATTTGAGTTTTTAAATAAAATCGTCATAAGTATAGGTGGGATTGTACCAAATATCGTTATCATTTGTGTAAATTTTCACAAAAATCGTCAATTCTGACATGTTAGAATTTTACGACGATTCAGAATATATAAAGTATAGATTATGCGGTCTCGGATCAGTATTTCGATGCGTTGCAAACGCAATGACAAAGTGAATACACTCCCACACGCAGAAAAAATGTATGGTTGTGGTGACAATATTCGAAGAGGATAATACTATTGTTGGGTATATGGTTGTGGTACAACAATTTTATGATCCTCAATACAATAATATGATTCAAATACAACCATACTATTATCCTCACAACAATAGTATGGTTCACACATAACCATACTATGATCCCCACAACCATAGTATGATTTACACTCAACCATACTATGATCTCCACAACCATAATATGATCCTCACAACCATAGCATGTTTAACAAACAACCATAGTATGATCCTCACAACCATAGTATGATTCACATGCAATCTTTTTATGATCCCTACAACCATAGTATGATCACAGGCAGTTAAACTATGATCCCCAAAATTATTTATTGGAATGGGGTTAAGTTGCCAACAGTATCTAGATTTGAATTATGAAAATTATTTAAAAATACATTGAATTCAAAATAATAGGAGTGATTTATTTAACAGTAGAAAAATAAGTTTAAAAACGTATGCGTTTTTATCAAAAATATTTCAGATAAACAAAGCCAAAGCAGTTTGTTTGAAAAAATTAATTTCCATAAAAAGTACAATAATTGCATTAGATCCGTAACAAACATATTTAAATGAAGAAAAATTACAATGATACAGTATGATTGCCGTAATCATATTATCGTTTACATAAAACCCAGAAATTAATACTTTTGTCGCACCAACCATATTTATATTGTTGCTATAACCATATTTTCATTTTTAAATTTGGCAATAATACTATTGTTACATTTTAACAATAGTATTATTGCGGTAATCATACTATTTTCAAAATTAAATTCATGAAAACAATGCTATGGTTGCCACGAACATACTTTTATTGCGAAGAACATATTATTATTGCCGTGACCATATAGAAACCATGTTTTTTCTCAGCGTGCAATTCTGAATACACTCCCATACTAATCTCAACAAATCACTTTTTACTAATATTTAGTATCGGCTACTATCAATAGCGATAATCTAAGAAATGTAGAGAAAGCCTATTTTTATAATTAATTGATTTTGCAAATACGAGTTGAACTAAATAATTCCAGAACTTTGAATTTATTTTGGCAACCCAATAAAAACATTTTGCACCTCTGAAAAGAATATTTTAGAGCTTTGTCATAAAACACCCACTTAACAGATGATTCGCTTAATGAGCTCAAAAGAGTGGCAGGCCAAAAGTGGGAAATTATGATAAAATGTGGCACATGTTTGAATTAATTACACACCTCTTCACTGTCCACATTCAAAGGTAAAGCTCTGCTTTGCCGAAAGCATTTGTATTTCACGCAGAGTATTTACTCAATCTGCATCTCATTGGGCGTCATCACTACCACCCATAGCCAGTCCATAGCCCAGAATTACGTATTAACCAACACCTAAATTTACGGGCAACACTTTTAAGTATCTTTCATTAAAAGCAAATGATTTTTTTTTACAAACAGCTGAGCGGAGCTGAACCCACCAAGTGGTGGGTGATTTAGGGGGGAGTTGGATGGTTGAATGTTAGTATGTGTGTGCGAGAGAAAGACACTCACAGACTAGGAGGCAGAGAGACGGGGTGAAATCCAATTTCATGGTCATAATAATTATTATTTAAATACAGTATTAATATGACATGCACGAACAGCAAACATTGAAGTAAAGCTAAGTAAAGCTCTAGCAACGAAGTCATACTTACTCTGGCACTCACCGAACGACCGACCGACGGACGGACGGATGCACGGGCGGAATTCATGTGCATGCAAACATTCGTCAATGGCTGGTTGCTTTGTTGGTCGGTTCGGATGGTTGGCTGGATGGACGTTTGGTTGGGGATGTACACACGGCGGCAATTGTCCAGTTTGTAATGACTCCCATAATACTCTCCAACTATGAGAACGTATGCAAGTACGAGTACTTACATGCTGGCTTGCATTGTGCTACATGGGATTTCGGATTCAAGAACGCACAGTGGCTTAAAACATCTAACATTTATAATAGAGCAATATCATTTAGAGCGAAACTTGTCATTTTTGTTTATGAATCATTAAAAAAGAAAGAAAATTCTTTTAGTTTAAACCTCCTGGTAAGTTTCTCTAATTGAGAAAAATCTCTAATCGAGATGAAGTTTATAAGACTAGATATTCTGTTTGTGACTTTTATAGGAGAATTCCTATGCGCCGCAAAAACGCCGTTAACTTCGACCAGGCCGAACCTTATTTACCCTCCCTATTACTATACTTGGATTGGTAGCAAAATTTGCTTTAATTTGAGTATTACTTTTACGGAAGTTACTTTTGCGGTCGCCCTCGTATCCATATTGACAATAAATCGCCCGTGTTGATCGTGCGGGACAGTTTTGGGCCACATGCGAGAAAAAGTCCAGTAACTATGGCTGTTCGCGTAATTAGTGCGTAACAGTTTACATTTTAACAATTGTCTGCCCTCAAAAGTGTAGTTTTAACAGTAAAACTTTTAGTGCCTTAAAGAAAAACTTTTACCCCTGGGCCGGCTTTGTCAATCCCAAACATGACCGTAAGCCTTTAGCATGCGTTTGACCGCTATTGTGATTTAAAAGGATTCACGGACGACCGGACAGACATTGCTAAATCGTCTTAGCATTATGAGACGAACAATAAAAGCCTATATATAATTTATAGGGTCTCCGATTACTATTTCGTAGTATTGCAAACGAAATGATAAATTTAGGTAATTTGAACAGCAGAGGCTGCAGTGTTGTAGGAGAGAATACTTAGTTCAAATGTCAAAACAAATTAGAGTTGCATTGAGATGTTCTAAAGAATCGCCATAATGCTGCCTACAAAAAGGCGAGCTCCAATTCGATGTATGCTGGTTCCATAAGAACTTTAAGAAAATTTAGCAGGATTGGATTTAACATGTCGCTTCTAAAACGATTGGACCTTAATTCGGAAAAGACTATGGCCTGAGGCCCACATCACTACATATACCGATGTGGTCCAATTTTACGAGGTCTGGTTAATGGTCTCTCATAACGAGCTTTGTGTAGTTTTAACAAGACCGGTTTTACTATAAAGGCTAGCGCAACTAGAAGGAGAACCTATTTATAGGCACTATATGAAAACATGGACCTATGCGTTCAATTTCAATATGATTAGTCCATGGCCTGATTGGTATCAATTTCGGGTCCACATAACCGTACAGTTGGTTTGAATAGGTCTAAAATAAAGGTTGTTTTTTAGACGTGTGGTTTTCAAATTGGCCACACATTTTTTGGAGTTGGTCTTTTTGACAGCTGTCACTTGATTTATGCTCAGTTTAGTTTGCCATTTAAAAATGAATAGACTCCGGATGAAATTGCTCCGGAACAACGTTTGCAAATCGTGGTAAATGTGTTCAAAACGTGATGACCACCGATCCTGATTTTTACAAGAAAATTTGGTTCAGCAATGAAGCTCACTTTTGGTTGAATGGGAAAGTTAATAAACAAAATTGTCGCATTTGAATTAATGAAAATCCAGAAGCCATTGGTGAAACGCCGTGACATTCTCAAAAGTCACTTTTTGGTGTGCTCTATGGGCAGATGGAATCATTGGTCCATATTTCTTCAAAAATGAAGAGGTCATAATATAACAGGCAATGAGGAAAGCTATAGAGCTATGATAAATGAATTTTTCGTGCCTGAATTGGAGGATGTTGATGTGGACGACCTTTGGTTCCAAGATACAATCAATTTATTGAAAGAAAAATATGGTGAGCGCTTTATCTCGTGTCGTAGGCCTGTGGCGTGGCCTCCAAGATCGTGCGATTAATTACCGCTGGACTATTTTTTGTGGGGTTATGTGAAATCGCTTAAGTCTACGCAGATAAGCCCGACACGATTGACGCGTGGGAAGAGAATATTCGTCGCGTTATTTCTGACATACAACGTCCCCAAATGCTGCAAAAAATGGTCGAAAATTGGGCCTCCCGGCTGGAATTTATTCAAGCCAGCCGCGGCGGCGACTTGCTCGAAATCATTTTAAAAACATAATGGCAAACCCTTATCTTTATAATAAAGCTAAATTCTTGGCCATAACATAAGATCATATGCGTTTTATTTCTTCTTGAAAACCACACGTCTGAAAAAAACGCCCCAACTATATCAATTTTAATACACGTCATATGGCCTTTTAAAGTTGAGGGTTGTATAAGCGGGGCCACGCCTTTTTGTCGAATTTTAACACATTATAGTCTGTAATAATAAGCCAATTATTGATTTCATTCTGTTGAAATTTTTTTGCGATCGGTCTATTACTTACGCCATACAATTCCCCTAGGATGTATTACGATCTATGCCATCATCATATGTTCCAATATAATCGTCATACCTCTAGCAGTTTATAAGATAATTTCTTTTTAAGCTCAGGGTCGTGTGAACGGTACCACGTCCCCTTGATCAATTTTTCCTTTACATAGTATTTTATAGTTTTGTAGTCATTAATTTTGTGTTACACATTATATAGATCGGCCCATTACTTTGGCCATTAATTCGATTTTTTTAAGAGGCGTGACTACATATGTAGACATATATATATACTAGGGCGGGTCGATATGTAGGGAGGCAAACAAATTGCTCAAGTGCCAAGGAAAATCGTATTCTAGGCATCAACATGCACGAAGAACCATACCTCTAAAACGAATTCTAAAGTCCTGACTTTTGACCCGTACTTGAAAGCAAAAAAGACTTCAAACATTATTTTTTTTATTTTCTTTTCTATTGCTAAGTTAAATTTATTTTTTCATTCTCATATGTTTTGACTAAATAAATTTCTAAAGAGAAAAATAAACACCAAAAAGAAAAAAAACATAGCCATTTCGCTGATTTTTTTCATATGAAATGCGAAAGAATGGTGATTTCTTGTATGGGGAACCCCCCAGGGAGTTTTCAGGGGATGTGCGATTGGCATGGGAGAGTTGGTCCTTCAAAGTTAGTGGGGCCGGTCATACATTTGGACTCGATGGGGGAACGCTAAATGGGTCAAAGAGAGATTTTTTAAAATTTGATTGAAAGTCGGGACATCAGAATTCGTTTCAGGCTCCTAGGACAAAGTTTCTTATTTTGCCTACATGTAGTCCAATATCGTCGTCATAGCTCTTATTGTTCATGAGATATTTTCTTTTAAAGTTCGGGGCTGTGTGGGCGGTACCACGCCTCCTTGACCAATTTTACCATAATATAGTTTTTAATAATTTTGTAGTCATTGATTTCATTTTGTTAAAAAATTATGATGATCTGCCCATTACTTTGGCCATAAATGGGTGTGGTACTATCCACATTTTCCAGCATGTGTTTCGATACATCGTCGCTCTCATGCTATGTTTAACCAAACAACATTTGATTTGCAATTTTTTAGTTTCTCTTATAAAGTCCCAACTGGCTGATACTCCAAACAAAAGTACGAAATCTTCTGCATACTAGAATCGGATATCTTATACTCGATCCGGCCCAACTTAAACTTTTTTACTTGGCTTCAACTCTAAAATACACATGTGAAGTCCGAGCTGGCTTAAACTCTAGACAGGAGTACGAAATCTTCTTTATATCAGAGTCGGGTATCTTATGTTCGACCCCTCCCGTTTTTAATTATTTTTTACATGTTGTTAGTAAGCTAGTGTCCGTCCGGCTGGACTTTAACTTTTTTACTAGGCTCCAACTCTATGAAGTGTAACCTGGCTTAGACTCCAGACAGGGCTATGGAATTTCCTTCATACCAGAGTCGGGTATCGTATACTCGGCTCCGCCCGATTTTAACTATTTAATTTGTTGCTGGTAAACTAGTGTACTGATAACCACTTATAGCAATTCGATCACCTCCATCCACAGTGTTACAACAATTAGACAGGCATATACTACTAACTGCGTTTTGATTTCTAGACCTATTATTTTCTTTTCACTAGAGGACAGATTTGACAAGCACAAGGCCCTTTTAAAAAAAACCACAACAACAAAAAACCCCCAATGATTTACTCTGGGCGCCATTACAATGGAGAATAGAGTTAGGAAACAATTTATTGTGGGAAACCCTATGAGAACAATCCCCCTTTTCCAGTGGATAAAATGTGGGAGGGGGAAGCTAAACTGGCTACTGTACTTATA
Source organism: Hydrotaea diabolus (assembly GCA_963513945.1). NCBI lineage: Eukaryota > Metazoa > Arthropoda > Insecta > Diptera > Muscidae > Hydrotaea > Hydrotaea diabolus. Next base: position 186,165,666 of record OY740717.1, read on the forward strand.
CCTGGGATCAGCCATACGTTCGAGTGTTCGTTCTTTGCAAGCAAGGCCCGGCCATCAAAATCTTGTATTGTGGCGTAATTAATTATGTGAGAACAAGCAAGCGTCAAGGAAGCCGTAGACAATGGAAAAACTATCGCTTTTTTCCAGCTTGTTTGGTTGTTTGTTTGTTGGCGGGTTTACTTGCTGGCTGGCTTGCTAACTTGGCTGTTCTGTCTAATAAATACGTGCCGAACTGGGAAATATGAAAAGTTTGTGGTCGTCGTCGCCGTGGTGGTGGTAATGAAAGGGTTTGAAAATAGCACATTCTATAGCAATAGCAACAACAACAGCAATAGCAACAACAACAACAGCAGAAAACGGAAAACGTCAGAAAACGACAGTTTATGTAAGTTTCACAAAAGCGCCGTAACACAATTTATCACACATACATTCAGACAGACGGTAAGACGGAGGAACGGACGGACAGACATACAAACTCTGACGATCGGTAAATGTTTTACTTCTTTACGAGCGCTATTGTTTATAACAAATTTGCTTGTTGCTGTTGTTGGCTGGCTGGCTGGCTTGGCTTGGCTTGGCTGGTGGTGATCTTTTTCTTGGGTTTTCTTATTTAACAACTGTGTCAATATGTTTGTTTACCCAGCATACATTTTTAAATACAATTTTCACTTTTGTTTTCGGTACAAAACCACCATCCGCCATCAGCGGTAGTACATTTATCCACACATATACAGACATACATATGGGCATATGTACCTACGTACATTTATTGACGGTTGTTTCTTGTACAGTGCTTTCCACGAGATGGTCATGGAAATGACACCAAGGCCCGATTTGAATACAAAGACTAGCGGTGACCAAGGCTCAAAGACTGTTGAGACATGACGACAAGGTCAAAATCGACCAGCTCTTAACCTTAGCTTACCGGGAAATCATATGAGTTTCTACTTCATTTCCACAATATCCCATAAATGAACTACCTGAACTATTCTTTTGAATAGTTAAACTGTATACTATATAAAGGGTGGTTAAATTTTAAGGGCCGATATTGATTTTGAATAAAACACAAATTATTTAGGAAATTATTGCCATTTCTTTTTGTTATGATAATATTGGTGTGGTTCAAATTAGTATGGAATAAAATATCGGCCAAATTGCCACCGCGAACTCGGCGGCACACCTTTATCCGATGGTCCAAGTTTTCGATGACGCTGAGGCGTAATTGAGGTTCTACGCCCTTAATGTGCCGAATAATCTCAGCCTTTAGCTCTTGAATTCTTGCTGGCTAATCGACGTACACGTTTTCTTTCAAACAACCCCAAAGAAAGAAGTCCAACGGTGTCAAATCACATGATTTTGGCGGCTTATTAGCATTGCCACGACGTAGGATAACACGGCCATTGAATTTGTCGCGCAAAAGAGTCATTGTTTCGTTAGCTGTGTGGCAAGTGGCACCGTCCTGTTGAGACCACATATCGTCGACATCCATATCTTCCAATTCGGGCCATAAAAAGTTCGTTATCATCTCACGATGGCGACCACCATTCAGAGTAACTGCCTGCCCGGCCTCATTTTGGAAAAAAAAAACGGCCCGATGATCCCGCCCATAAACGGCACCAAACAGTCACTCTTTGTGGGTGCGTGGTTTTTTCAACAATCACTCTTGGATTATCATTCGCCCAAATGCAGCCATTCTGCTTATTGACGAATCCACTGAGGTGAAAATGTGCCTCATCACTGAAATTGATTTTTTTCGAAAACTTATCATCCACTGTTGCCCATCTTCATAATAAGCCTGCATAACTTTAACGCGTAGCTCGTTTGTCTTTCATTTTTCAAAGGTTTAAATTGAGTTAGTCTGAAATTGATTGAAATCATATGAAATGCAGAAAAAAACTTGTCTTTTAGATGTGGTTCACATTCAACATCGGCCCTTAAAATTTAACCACCCTTTAGTTAACACCGGCTCCGAACGGCTAATGCAGATAGGTTTTAATAAGACTTAGAGATGCATCTCTTACTCGGAAGAGTTGGAAACCCGCCGCTGAAATATTGTTAGAGGTTCTTACCCAGTATTGAACCACGGTTTACATGTACGAATGCCGTGTCAGTCTGCTGTGAAGGAGTGATGATATTTCTAAACTCTCAGCCAATAAATACACGCTACACTATGATTTTTTCCAACTTTTGAAGATGTTTAAGTGTTTTTCACCTTATATAGGGTGATCCATCTAGAGTTTTTTTTTTCAGAACAAAAAAAATATAAAAATTCAAATCAAGTGTGGAATCTTTATTGGTAATTTGAAATTAAATTGCATGGCCGCAACTACGCCTCAGGGTTTCCATTCTGAGGGTCCAATTTTGGATGACTCGTTCGAGAATTTCGACCGGTATGGCTTTAATGACACGCGTAATGTTGGCTTCCAAAACCTGAATCGTAGCTTTGTCAGCATACACTTTGGACTTTAAGTAGCCCCTAAGAAAAAAGTCTACAGGTGTGATATCACACGATCTAGGCGGCCCACTCACCGGTCCAAAACATGAAATTAGCCGCTCTTCGAAATGACCTCTCAATAAATCCATTGTTTGAGCAGCTGTATGGCAAGTGGCACCGTCCTGTTGAATCCAAGTGTCGTCAAGATTACAAGCTTCAATTTCAGGTAGCATTAGGATCGATATCTTGGCGCGATAGCGGGCACCATTCACGGTTACGTTCCGGCCATCATCATTTTTTAAGAAATATGCACCGATGATTCCACCAGCTTATAAACCGCAACAAACCGTGGTTTTCTCTGGGTATAATGGCAACTCTTGAAACTCTTCTGCTTGTTCTTCAGCCCAAGTGCGGCAATTTTGTTTATTGACTTTGCCGTTGAGCAAGAAATGGGCCCCATCACTGAACAAAATTTTGGGCAAAAACAGCGGATCTTCGCGTTTCTCACCGAACGCTCATTTCCATAATACAGTTGCCAACATTTAAAGGAAACTATTTTCAAAAATAAATGCCATAATATGTCCTTTCAAATTAGCAATGATTTGAATCCACACTTGATTTGAATTTTTTTTATTTTTTTTAGTTCTGAAAAATACCTCTAGATGAAGCTCCCTATATAACACTCAGAATTGACCGTTCCACTTAAAGGCACTGTGGCAACATGGCCGGTTGTATCGAAAAAAACGCAATCATTTGCTTCGATGTACTTCTTCCACGAACAAGTTTTGTTGGATTTGGCTCGTCTTGAAAGACCCATACGGTTGATTGCTTTTTTTGTTTCGGGTTCATATGCATAGATCCATGATTCGTCACCTGTGACAATGTTGTACACTGCCTTTGAGCTACCGCAGTTATACTTTTTCCACATCTCTTTGCAACAATCCAAACGAGCCTTCGAGCATTCGTCAAATTATGCCGGATCCCACGAGAGCAAATTTTTTTCACGGCCAAATGAACATGCAATATCTTATTGATGCTTGTCATATTAATGCCCAAGGATGTCCCAATCTCACGTTGTGTCACATGTCGGTCTTGCTTAATCAGTTCACATACAGCATCGATGGTTTCTGGCAAAGTAAGCGAAGTTGGAAGACCTTGACGAAATTCATCCGTCCGAGACTGAGCTGTTGGTACCAGCGATTAACAGTGGTTTTTGATGGTGCTTCATCGCCAAAAGTCGAAACAAGTTGATTTAAACACTCTTGTCTCGATAACCCACGCCGAAAATCATCGCACGAAAATGTTCACGGGATAATTCCATTTTTTGACTGAGATGAATTTTTCCACACACTGTAAACAAAGCAAATCGCCCTCAAATGACAAAACGTTCTGAGTGAAGTTATGCTAGAAAATGTCAAAGTTTCCAATGGAAGTTTCAGTTTGCATCTGGGAACACTAGTATTGTCAGGACCCTAAATATAAATAGCAACCCTCGTAATCAACTTTTTGCCACAAAAAAATCGATAAGTCGGAAGTCAAGTTTAAATGTATTTTTTGTTTTAAAAAAAAATCGAATGTCGACGTTTTGCATGGACGTTGGAACCCAGCTTCAGCAGAGTTTACAAAGAAAAATGGCCCAATGATACCAACGCGTCAAAGTCACCACCACGCTCCAAAGTCACCACCACGCCCCAAAGTCCCCACCACGCATATCCTAGTTTGTCGCACACTCTCAGCAGCCACAATCTCGTACGATTGCTCGAGTGTCGCCACTAGTACTCGTATGCCTGCTTCATTTATTTCGGCTAAAATTCCTTTACTATACTTATATAAGCCCTGTGTGTGCTACAGCATTGACTTAGGAAATATATTTGCCTTACGAGTTTTTCCCAGCGTTGTTTAATCCTTAAGCGATTCAGGAATTCGGAGGCATGTTACTGTCAAAACAACGTGATACAAAAAAGAACCACCCATTAAGAAACTATCTCAACCTGATGATCATCGAGCTCCCTTTTAAGAGGCCCAGCACTCTCTGGCGGCACCCACTGTCGGCGGCATGTGTGCACATTTGAACCGACAAGAAAACAACTCCATCATGACACTTGTGTCTTGAGCCATGTTTGCTGTTTATATTTCTTCTGTTTTAAGGGCAAATATCACTCGGCACAAGCACCAGAAAACGCTTTCATATTTAACTTCTGCTCTTAAGCTTGTCGTTTTGTATTTTTCTTTTTTTTTTTTTGCTTAAGTTGGTCTCTGTTTCGGTTTTTTTTGGGGGGGTTTGGACTTTGTGGTGGTGTGGCTGGCCCTCATCTTGTATAGCTGGGCGGCGGTCTCGATTGCTCAAGTACTTTTGCTCGTATGGCTTACATACTTGGAACCCAAGTTTCCTTTTGGCTTACGTTTGTTGTTTTTCTTTTTGTGGGTATTTTTTCTTTTTCAAGCAAACAATTGCAAAACTTTGTGCATCTTCTGCTTTTTTGTTGGCTTTTTTTGTTTCTTCAACTTTTAGCAGATGATGAAAGATGGTGAGGGGGTTAACAAGAAGCAACGGTAATAAAAAGTGAAAATCCGTCTGGATCTAAAAAAAAGGCGCACAAAAATGTTTATGTTTGCGTTTAATGTTTCAGACGTGAGCACTCATTTCGGCGGCAATAACATCATCATCATCATCATTATAGGCAGCACCAGCACCACCAGCCTCAGAGACATCATCACGAATATCATCACATCGATGTGGAGAGCGAACACCCCAATATCACATTCATTGGGCATGGGTGACGCCCTAAATAAATTTGTACGCACAACAAAAGAGCGATCATCAGCCGTCAACATAATCATTGACGTAAAGGCAAAATGCGGCTAAAATGAACTACTGCGTGCAAATAGCCATTGCACAGTGTTTCGAAAAATAAAATCTGCTTGTTAAAAAAAATAAACCCCAAATTTGCTTTAAATTTAATTTGCTTTAATTTGCAAACAGATTTTTGTGCGGTCTGGCAGACAATGACTATTACTGATCCGAGCCGCTGCAGCTGTTGGAAAATGCGGCTCCTCCTTGATCTCTTCTGTGATTTCTTCGTTAACTGTATTATCCTTTACTACGACTTCGGCGACCTAAACTTGTTTGCCCTTTTGCTTTGATTTTCGGATAAACTATAATTCTGTCATCTGTCTGGGAAATTATTTGCTGACAATTTTTTTTCTTGGAGTTACTCGTATTCCCTTTGCTTTCGTTTTAAGAGGTTCCTTCTTTGATATAGTTTTTTCGTTATTAAATAAAAAAAAAAAGAATGAACCGTAAGCACGGCTGATTTAATTAAGATTTTTTTCAAAAATTAAAAAAATAGATGTACGAGGGCGGTTCGGAAAGTTCTTAGCCTATCAATGAAAGAGAATAGTTAGTTTTTCAAAAATATTTTTATTTTTCAATGTAATCTCCTGAAATTTCAATACACTTAGTCCAACGCTTATCTAGCAATTCTATCCCTTGATTAAAATAGTTTTCCTCAAGGTCTTCAAAATAGTGGTTTACAACTGTAATTGTATCTTCATTTGAGGTAAAACGCTTGCCAGCAAGGAAGGTTTGGGAACAGATACTGGGAGCTAAATCTGGAGAATAAGGTGGGTGGTCAAGCAACTCGTACTTTAATTCGTTGATTTTAGCCATTGTTAAAACACTCTTGTGCGCTAGTGTGTTGTCTTGATGAAAAATTATTTTTTTTGTGTTGTAAGCCAGGACGTTTTTCTCGAATTTGTACTTTTAATTGATCTAAAAGGTTGCAATAGTACTCTGAATTTATTGTTTTACCCTTTTGCAGATAGTCAATCAATAAAATACCTTTGAAGTCCCAAAAAACCGTTGCCATAACCTTACCAGCCGATTGAATTGTTTTTGCCTTCTTTGGGGCACTTCCTCCAGCTTCAGTCCATTGTTTGGATTGTTCTTTTGTCTCTGGAGTATAGTGGTGGATCCATGCCTCATCAGCAGTTATGAAACGACGCTTAAAATCCAATTTATTTTGCTGAAAACGATCCAAACAAGCTTGAGAAATGTTCATTCTTATGCGTTTTTGGTCGACTGTTAACAAGTGCGGCACCCATCTTGCAGAAAGCTTTTTCATCTGTAGTTCTTCATGCAAAATTAAACGGACTCGATCATTTGAGATGCCCATGATATTAGCTATTTCACGCACTTTTATTCGTCGATAATTTAAAACCATATCATGCACTTTGGCTACAATTTCTGTTGTTGTTGCTGTTTTTGGCCGTCCACTACGTGGTTCATCTTCAATGCTTGTATGACCACGTTTAAATTCAGCAACCCAATTTTTTACTGTTGCATATGAAGGAGCACTTTCACCTAACACATTCACCATATCATTATGAATTTCTTGTCCCGATAAACCTTTTTTATGTAAATATTTAATGACACCACGCATTTCTAATTTTTCCATTGTAAAACAATCGCGGATGCGTATTTTGTGAACACCTGTTTCTATATGAAGGAGTTGCCAGATCGAAAAAAATTTAACATGTGTTCATAGCAGAGATGGAAGTTTCCAAAACACTTAACTTTCTGTTTATACCGCGCTTTTTGTGCTAGGCTAAGAAGTTTCCTAACCGCCCTCGTAACTACTAGGGTCATAAACACTGTTATAACATTGAACACACCCATTTCAATAGTAGAACTGAACATACCCCGTTAATATCATATGGGTTTTGAAAGCTAACCTCAATAGCGTTAGTCTGCAACGGGATTTTAAAATTGTTTCAACTTCCATCATGGAGTGGTCAGATAATGAGAACCGTATCGCTGTAATAGCGATTTTCAAGTGTGAAATGGAAAAAGCGATATTTTCAAAACGCTCCGGCCACTAGAGATTAGCCGCATATTCGTCTACCGATGCATAAAACTGTTTGAGGAGACTGGAGATGTAAAAGACCGCCACCGGTCGCCTACGCTCTGTTCGAACACCGCATGCCATCAAAGCCGTTAAATCAAGAATTCGCACAGAACTCCGCTCCGAAAACAGAAAATCATGGCCCCTGAGATGAATATCACGCAATAGTCCATGAGTCGAATTATTAAAAAAGACTTGGGGCTTTCAACTGACGTACCGGACATTTATTGACTGCAGCTTTAAAAAAATAGGATTGAAAAATGCAAACGTCTTTTGGAGAAGCTCGCTGAAAACTTGCACAGAATCATTTTGATCACCGATAAAAAAATTTTACCGTTCAGGAAAAATTTAACAATCAAAATGATAGAGTGTATGCGCGGTCAAAGGAAGCATCTGAACTGATCCCAAGGGTGGAAAGGGGTCATCACCCAGCTTCAGTCATGGTTTGGTGGGGTGTCTCATACGATGGGGTAACTGACCTGCATTTCTGCTAACAAGGAGTCAAAAAATCGGCCAAAGTTTACCAATAAACCGTTTTGGAAGCTGTAGTGAAGCCTCTTAATAATTTCCTGAACCAAAACCATCCAGCAGGTTTCTGCGCCGGCCCATAAGGCTAAAACGTCCCAGGCCTGGCTTCGAAACAGTTTGCCAGCGTTCATTTCCTCTGAAGAATGGCCCTCAGGCAGTCCAGATTTGAACCCATTGGATTAGAAATTGTGGACGGTTTTAGAGGACAAGGCTTGGCACAAAAGATACCCCAACATTGGATCTCTTAAGACTGCTTTGGTTCGAGCTGTGGGCAAATTTTCCAATGGACGAGGTTCGTGCAGCTATTGAAGATTGGCCAGTGCGACTTAAGGCGTGTGTAAAGGCAAAAGGCGGACATTTCGAATAAGTAGATCCTTTTTGGATACAACATACATCAATAAATATATTAAAAAATATTTGGTCCAAAAACATTCAGTACTTATTATTTTACAGCAAAAAACGTGTGAAACAGCATTAATACCCCTACCAGGTACATGTTCTACAGTATTTTTTTTAATATTCAACTCATTAATAATAACTTGATTTAATATTTTATTGAGTAAATTAAACGTTTGATTGAATAATTTTTTTTAAATCAAGACTCCAAGACTCTGTTCAAAATTTGAGCGACTTGTGACTTATTGTGTGACTTTTAGTGCACCAGGGGCATATTTTATGGGGTCTACAGAGTAACATAGGCTGATATGGTCCTATTTCGCCAGGATATTTTAAAGGTTGCACATAAAACTCTTTTTTTATAAATAATATAGATCGCGTAAAATTTATATAAATCATTTATAAATTTTGACCCTAGACTAGGGAAAAGAGGCTACATCAAAACTTCATAGAATTTGTCGAGTCTTGATAGGATGGGGTTTGCTTTTAGCGCACTGGGATAAATTTAAGCCAGATCAGATTTATAATGTGGTGCCTAGAACGGAAGAGAGCTCTCGAGCGTTAGGGTCATTTTAAAACCTGAAACAATACAATCCAATTGTATTTTCCTAACTTACAGCAAGATCTGACTTAAAACGCAGCTTGTGGATTGACAGGGCCTTAAGTCCGAATTTCTGTAAGTTTGCGTCCATATCATACCATGCAATCTTTGAGAAAGATCAAATTTTAAATGTGGCTTGTAGCGCTATAAGCCCTCAACTTGGGAGGACCTTTATATAAGTTCTTTATAAAAGTAAGTAACTTTATGGTCGAGCTTCAGTTAGATTGGATAGAGATCGTTCGTTATAAACCATGCACAATTTAAGCACAATGGGTTTAAATTTTGGCTTCTAAAGTGACAGGATCTCGCACTGAGAGAGACCTTTGCATGGGGACTATTACAAAACATGGACCGATGTGGTTAGATTTCACAGTGATTAGTCCAAATGGCAAGTCCTGAAGTTGGGAGAAATCTTTGTGCTGGTTCCATATAATACATTGACCGATTTGGTAAATTTTTTGACTTTGGGGTTGATGACTGTTCAGTCTCTTTTCTTTCCATCACTCTTGCCAGAACTTCATGCTACAGGTTCCCGCATGACAAATATTCCCCTTAAGGTCTTTAAGGCTCTGAGGCTTGTCGACTTAAACTCGAGACTCCAAAAAACCCCACAAAAAAAGAGAAGACGTCTGGAACGGTTACATCGATTGATCGGACCAGCAAATCACCAAAGCGAGAGATTAAGCGACCCGAAAATGCTTCCTTTAGAAAATCGCCAGTGTGCGCCATTGCATCGTCCTGTTGAAACCACACATTCACCAGTCCCAATTCTTCCAATTGAGGAAGAACAAAATCTGTAATTATGACTCTGAAGCGCGAGCCGTCCACAAGCAACGTTTGGACCGCGGCGTTCTCAAGAATAAAATCGCCCGATGACTTCTCCAGTGTAAACAGCATATCACGCAGTTAATTTATGCTCTTTGTGGGTGATACACCGATTTTGGGTTTTCAGATCCGTGTATCACATACGATGACCCTCATCGCTCATGATTATTTTCGATGAAAAATCGTCCACCTCTTCACTGAGATTCAGGATCAGAGTAGGTTAGACGCGTTTGGCGGTCAACAGGTAAGATAACATCTTTAAATCATTCGCCAAAAGTCTGCCTAGGTCTACCTACGTGGCACATCGTCCTGTCGATGTTTTGGGCTTCTCTTCTACATCTTTCCCCTGGGAAGATCTCGTGTTATCCCAATATCTTCAAGACGAGTGGACAAACGCCGCAGTGTTTGAAAAATCTTTCACCTCCTCGTTTAGATTCAGGATGGCTTCAGCGTAGATTACACGCGTTTGGCAGACAACTGGTAAAATCTGATGCACTGTCTACACTTTGTTGGGAACCTCTTTCAAATCTTGTACCAAAATTCTGCCTAGGGATTGTCGGCTAATGGCCATTACGTGGCACGTCGTCTGGTCGATTTTTTGGGCTCTTCTTCGAAGTCTTGGCCAACGGCAGCAATATTCTCATCAGTACGGCTGTTTCAGGGGCGGCCAGTCCTGGGAAGATCTTTTGTTATCCAAGTCTCTTCAAAGAGAGTGGCCAAACGCTGCAGAGTTTGTTCAGTTGATGTCTGACGGCTAGTAAATCTGCGACGAAATTTACGCTGCGCCAACACAACCGACGAGTGTGGCCAATCCCATGACAGCCGGTTCTATGTACCGGATTGACCCGAAGCAGCAATCTTCGGCTAAGGGCTATCACCCCGGCACCACGTGTGCCGCTACAACAACAACGAATTGTGGCGCAAAAAAATGGAAACAATAGTTCGGCCTTTTTAGTGGAGTAAAGCGATTCATGGCTTGCCGAATCGAAACCGAATGGAAATTTACCTCTTTAGTAAAAATTATAGCGTTTTCCAATAGGGTGATTACTATTGCCCCACCTTGTATATGAATTCTAAATGGTCGTAAAATTTAAAGATGATCTGACCATGCCTGTCTGTGTGCAGAAAGCAAATTGAAGGTCGCACTATTGATCCTAGGTGGCCGAAATTTTGCAGAACCATGAAACGGTTGGTATTAAAAATGGACCATATAGGTCGAGGTGTAAAAATGTTGCCCTCACAAGGACTCGGTTAACCTCTGGAAAAATCCACAATCCTAAACTTAAAAACGCAATATAAAAAAATTTAAGATTTGAGGCTAATATTCGGCTCATATGATGTTGGCATGGATCAAAAGTCATTCTGGTGAAAAAGTGGGCGGTCCCACACCCCTTTAAAAAATCGCATTTATGGCCAAACTAATAGAACAGCCAATGAAACTTATGATGTTGGCATGCATAGAAACACTTTCTGGGGGGAAAATGGGCGGCACCAAGCCTTCATTAAAAATTGCATTTACGGTCAAAGTCATGAACCGATCGTCATAAAGTTTTAACAAAATGAAATCAAACACTAGGAAATTATTATTATAACTATACGTTATGGTAAAATGGAACAAGGGGGTGTGGCACTGGCCACAATACCTTAAACTTATAAAACTGTATCTTATGAACTAATAGAGATATGACGATGACATTTGAAACCTATGATGGTGGCATGCCTCGCAAACATCCTGGAAGACAAATGGGGGCGGTGCCTCGCCCCCTTAAAAATGCATTAGTGGCCAAAATAACGGACCGATCGTTATTAAACTTTAACAGAATAAAATCGAACCCAAGGAAATTATTATTGACCATGTTATGGTAAAATTGGAGAAGAGGGCGTGGCACATTCCTTACAATCTCGAACTTAAAATGACTGTTTCCCATGAACTAACAGAGACAAGACGATGGTATTTGGAACTTATGATGCTGACATGGATCGAAACACATACTTGGAGAAAAGAGGGCGGTGCCACGCACTTTCTAAAATCGCATTTACGACCAAAGTAATGAATCGATCGGTTTTTATATTTTTAACAGAATGAAATCAAATATTAGCATTATAATATGGATTATATTGTGTTAAAGTTTGACAAAGGGTCGTGGCCCCGGCCTTAAAACCCTGAACGTTGAAAGGCTGCTGTAACGAAATAAGTTGGTATGTATGAAGTTGGCGTGGAAAAAAACAGACCGTAAAAGAAATAATATCATTGCCACGCCCCCATGGCAAAATTTAGTTATTGGTATAAGCGTAGGCTCTGCCAAACTTAATTTGCTTAATAGTTTTACTCGTATAATGGTGCCACTGTGCTTTCCTCTTTATCCGAGAGTATTTATGAATAATGTTTTATTTTTATTTTTTGATTTTAAAAGAAATGCATTTTGCATTGAAATGAAACTTGGCGAATTTTAAAGGAAGGCCAGTCAGGCGAACTGCCGAACTGTCACACGGCAGCATCAAGGCTATCAGCACAACCAGCAGCAGCTAATCCAACAACCTCCGGTGTTGGCAATGGTGCTGATGATGCTTTCGGGCATGTACTCACATAATCTCGCAAGAAAGTGAAATCCGCCAATGTTCCAAAGCGTCGTTTCGTCTCCATTGTCTTGTCCGCATGTCTGTTTGTCTGTCGGTCGGTCGGTCCCTCATGTACTCGTACTTGGTTGCCGTTTTGTTTTTATGAACTGAACGTGTTCAATGTTTGACTGGTTGTTAAATAAATGAATTGAATGATCATTGTTTGGTTTTTTTTTGTTTTGTTTCGGCAAAATATTTATACATCGCCTCGACCGACTCCTCCATCTGTGCATCATGATAGGCACAATATTTATTATCGGTGACAAGGCATCAAGGCATCCATCCATGCCAATAACGGTTATTGTTTTGCTGCGTTTTTCTTTTTTATGCCCACCCAGACGTGTTTGAGGTTACCGGGTCAAACCGGCAACTGATCAGCAACAAGTTTTTTTTATCCTGTTTTTTTTTCTGTTGTTATGCCATAAAAAATAATTTTAAGTCGTTTTTAAATACCCCCGATTAATGAAATGAAAAAAATAAAAGTTTACTCCTATTAAGGGATTTCAATTAAATTTGTTGGCTTGGCTTTAGCACAAGAATAGGTATTGGGTATATAATTAAGCAAAACAAAAAGATATTCCTCAGACAATAGGGTGGGCCGACAGGTTGGATTTTGCGAGTACAACACTAGTTAAGATGCGAGTAAGACCAGAGAAGTTAAATCATAGAGTAAAGCACAAATAAAAAGCTCTGGCGCTTTTTAATGAGCTTTTGCCTTTATACGCCACTTCTCATGGACGGATATATTACTTGATATTTGAACTACTTTAGAAGAGCGTAAACATATTTTTCAAAGCTAATTTTGTGAACAGTTTTTTTTCTAAATTGTTATCTATAGAACCACCCTAACGTACATACCATCATCCATATCTTAATATGAGTACATGCCTGAATTAAACTGTTGTCTTAATTATTAATTTTTCACTTCTTTTAAAAATGGTATTTTGTTGTTGTTGTTTGTTTCTTTTGTCTTTCCTTTTGTCTCCAGTACTGCTGGTATTGTCTTTTGTGTTTAACACACGAAAAGATATCAGACAATTTCTCGTTGTACACCTATTTGCGATGACACAGGTGAAACTAATTAGGACAGCCTGTTGTTGGTGTGCCGCTGTGACGGTCTGTGTCCGTCTTCGCTCCAAAGCATGTGAATTTAGTCAAAACAGACATGGCCCCTTTAGACTCTTTTTTCTATAGCTCCAGATATTTTAGTATTTATTCTACAAAAAGAAGGTGTACATGTCTGTGTGTGTGTAAAAATTCGAACCTTTCGATTTCATTATTGCTGAAATGAAGTCGTTGATCTCAAGCGGAATTGAAATATTTTTAAATTAAAAAAAAAAATATTTTTAAAACCAAAGTATGCCTACCAAATAGCCAAGGAGGACTCTGATCTTTAGATGTTGACTTAGCTGAAAGTAACATTAAGTTGCCAGCGCAATCATTTTTTATACCATTGGCATGTACACGCACAGAGAACAGATTTGTTGCCACAACCGAATTTTTTGTCAAACGAATATTGGCGGTAGCACGTTCCATCCATGTAAACTATCGTTTTAACCGAATGTTGATTGGGTACAGGGTAATTTTTAGTGAAGTCAGCTGACACTATCAGTTATGGAGACATAGTATCGGTATCCCTTACTAATTAAGATGATTATTTGAACCGAATTTTACATGTATTGATTGTTGTAATACATTGTTGGTTAAAAGCCTCTTCGAATTCGGTTGTCATTACCACAAATATTTGTTAACTGGACCAACTAAGGGTTAATTTTATGTATTCGGTTATTAGACCGAAATAAAAAAACCGTTTTTCATTTCTAAAATATTGATTCTGTATTTACAACTATAAGCAGTTATTTTGAAAACTTGGTTTTTACTTTTGAATCCAATTAAGTTCGAATGCACAAGTAGAATGAGTTTGCTCACCAATATGGCATAGTGGGTCTTAAAATTTAATTTCGGTTTTAAAGTATCAAAGCAGTTCATGCTGATATGTTATTAAAATGTCTAAAAAAGTTAGAACTTTAAACCTCAATATTTATGGCTAATAAAGGGTTAGTGTGATACAGAAAACCTAAAATGTGACACAGAAAACCTTAAAGTATTGGCTAAGGACATGTGATTAGAAATATATTCCATCAAATTGGACATATTTTGACACAGTGGGTTATTTTCAAAAAAGGTGTGATGAAAAATTTTAGTAATTTAAACCACCTCGCAATGGGTAAACGTGTCAGTAAAACAAACTAAATTGGATATATGTTCTGAGAGGCTTTCAAATGATACCCATATTGCCCTAATCAGTTTAGAATGAAAACAAATACAGGGTGTCCGTCGGAATGGTATACTACTTTGTTTATTTTTAAGTTTTGATTAAAAAAAAAGAGAATGGATCTTATATTAATAAATGATTTATTTCATGTCGGCAATTATGTATGGAATACGATATCAGATAAATGTGCGCCTCTGTTAGCCTCACAAATGCGAGCTCTTTTGAGCACATTTTTCATGTCATTCTCACACATTTCACGCGGTATTTCATCACGAATATTTTATTTGAGTTGTTCAAGCGTTTCTGGTTTGTTTGCATAAACATTGCTTTTCGGATATCCCCCAAAAAAAGTCCAGATCAGTCAAATCAGGCGAAAAGAGATCTCGCAGTCGTGTTAATAAAGCCCAAAGCATGCTGTTCTAGCGTGAAAAAGTTTTCAATCACATCACAATATCGCTCCCCATTGACAGTTACCGTTACTTCGTTTTCATTTTCATACACGCAGAAAAGAAGTATGGTTGTGGTGACAATATTCGAAGAGGATCATACTATTGTTGAGTATATGGTTGTGGCACAACAATATTATGATCCTCACAACAATAGTATGATTTACACACAACCATACTATGATACCCACAACCATATTATGAGTCACACTCAACCATACTATTATCCTAAAAACCATGTTGTGATCCCCACAACCATATTATCTTTCACATACAACCATAGTATGATCCTCACAACCATAGTATGTTTCACACGCAACCATGTTCCCATCCATACAACCATAGTAAGATTGCACTCAACCATACTATGATCCCCAAATTTATTTTTTAAGATTTGGTTATATTGTTATTCAACAATAAAGTTTTTTACTAAGCATTTTTTTTTAAAAATTAGTTCATAGCCAGATTTGAGACTTTTTCTATTGAACATTTTTTTAAAGAAACAAAAATATATTCAAAAGGCTTTTGACAAGACTTTTAGTTGCAGGCAGTGGTGGCTGCAGGGGGTGAATGCTACTTTATCCGTAGATCCCAAGTAACGATCGTGATTAAAACATCATCAAATACTATATACTTAAGTTCAGGCAGATTTTAAATAAACGAGAACCAGCCGGTAGTAGAGTATTTCACCCAACAAAGTAAACACAATAAAAATCCGTCACACTGCCTTCCGATTGTTGTTGTTTTTTATAATGGACAACAACCATGCACTGTATGGTGTGCGTGTATGTTTTTTTTGGCAAATCAAAAAAAAACACACTCTCACACATACATACATGTTATGCATTGTTCAAAGTCTCAACCATACGGTATAATTGCTGTAATCATATTATTGTTTATGTAAAAATTTAACAACAATGCGTTTATCAGACCAACAATATTTATATGGTTGTTACAACCATGTTTTAATTTCTTAATTTACAATTACACTATTGTTACATTTCAACAATATTAAAATTGCCGCAATCATACTGTTGTCAAAAAAAACTTCAGAAAACAATACTATGGTTGCGACGAACATGATATTATTGTAGAGAACATATTATTGTTGCATACTAGACTGTCACGTTTAATAAATGGCGACTGTTCAAACTCAAATTATTAATCAGGTGACTGATAAATAATTTGAGGGGTTTCCATTGCTTAGAACCGACTATTTTGTCAATTCAGCGTCGAATTGAGGCTGATGGTTTGTTTTGAACACTTTCTTGAGCAGCAGTAATGTTTTCAGCCGATCTTGCAGTGCGTTGTGGACCATGCTTGGGCCGATCAGCTACAGACCATCTTTTTTCGAAATCATTCACTACACGATAAATAGTGCGTTTTGTTGGCACGTTGTTTCTCCCAAATATTTCACGTAATTTTCTCATTGCCACAGTAATCGAAGATTGATGTTGATAAAATGTTTAACCGATTTATCGAATATTTTTCCATAATAAATTTGCCACGTCTCTACATCACGACTGCCAAATATGAACTGTCAAGACTAATGTTTACCAAAATGGCGGCAAAAAAATGTAGTATACCTTCCCGGCGGAAACCCTGTATTGGGTTTATTTATATGGCTGAATCATTAACCGGCAGGCCCAAAAAGCTTAAACTGGCTAACACAAAAAGAATTTATCGTTTTTTTTTTTGTTTCTAAATGTATTTTTGTCGTAAACAAAGATTTTGTAGCTTTTTTTTATCTGAATCCCTAAAAAAGCCATTGATTATTGAAAATATTCTGAAGTTTGGATAATTAATAAACAGGATTTGGGATCAGGATCATTCTAGAGGCATGCTTTTTTAAAATAAAAAATACAAAGATTCAAATCAAGTGTGGTATCTTTATTGTTCATTCGAAAGGGCACTTTATGCTATTTATTTTTCCCTTCAAATGTTGGCCTCAACTACGCCTCAGGGTGTCCATTCTTAGGGTCCAATTTTAGATGACTCGTTCGAGCGGTATAGCGAAATGCTCAAAAACCCGTGGTTTTCGCGGTGTAAGTCTTTCCAATACTGAAAAAAAAGTTTAACAGAATTCACGCGTAAACTCAGAAAAAACCCTATTATAATATAAATATAAATCCCGCTTGATTGATCACCCGTTGCTAACGTACTGCTACACCATAATTGGTTGGTCGTCATAATTACCGTTTGTGGCAAACACTAGTTTTACTAATTTCGGTTGTTATAACCGGCTTTTTGGCTGTGAGTTCCTTGAAATTATTGTACCTACCGTCTTATAGTATGTCGAACCATCTTACCATCAATACCACGCAATGTTGGTGTTGGCAACAGAAAGAATGTTAATCCAACCTACGAGTAGTTGTAGTTCGGACCGATTTCCAACAGATTTTTCTCTGTGTGTAGCAACGCTAGTACAAACAGACCTCCCCCCTCCCTTTAATTTGTGAGGCTCTTACACCAAATGAGGCACATATTTGATAAGTTCAATAAAGCTATCCGTTTTGATATGGGTAGCAATATCGTATTTTTAATGAAACTTCCAAATAATTTGCCGTGAAATAAATAAGTTAAGGGTGGTCCAACCATAATGCACAATGTTCATTGTGGTCACAACTCAACGCCTAGTTTCGTGCCCTTTTAAATTTGACATTTCTTTGTTTCAACCATGGAGAGGTACACAATTGCGTAGCGCGTTAAGACTGTTGAAGCCTTTTGTGAAAAAAGGCGCTCAACCAAACCGTAATCGAGCAAATGTGTCCACAATGGAGAGAATTGTGCGCAAATTGCAATGTGAAAATAGCTTTGCATTTTTGCCCAGTTCGTTTTGTCATCGGGCCGGACTTCTTCGAAAATTAGGTCGGTCAATCAGTTTCCGTGAATGGTGTTCGCTATCGCGAGATGATAACGAATTTCATGTGGCCACAAATTAAGGATATGGACAGGGACGATGTGTGGTACCAACGGGATAGTGCCACTTGTCACACAGCCAACGAAACAGTTGCTCCTTTGCGCTCCTTTGTGGTGGCTACGATCATGTGATTTGACTCCCCGTTAAACTTTTTTCTTTGGGGATATTTAAAAGAAAAAGTGTACGTCAATAATCTTAGAACTATTCAAGAGCTGAAAGATGAAATAATTTGGCACATTAACGACATTAAACTTCCATTATGTTTTGGAGTGATTGAAAATATATACCAACTGAAGCCGTAGCAAGCTTTTGTCCTATATTTTGTTGCACACAAAAGTGTTCTAGATCCTTCTGTCATACGAGTAAAACAAAATTTTAAGATAATTCTCTGAAAACTTTTTATTTTATTTACAATTAAAAAAGTGCATTTTAGTTGGACCAGCCTTTCATTACTAATCAAAAATTGTTCTCAACACCTTTTTATCTGCAAAAAATATATAAGTATGTATATAAATATTTTTATACATTGCATGCTGCTTCCTAGTAAGCAAGAAAAATAGCAATCGTAGTTATGAATTACACTATCGCTTCTTGGTAAGCAAATACGTTTTGTATGATATTTACTTGAAGTCTGAACTTTAAGCTATTAAATTTCAGTTATATCCATAACACTTTCCTAACACAGTACAACACATGATTTCGGGACTCAATTCTGATAATTGTTTGTAAAAGTATCCCCAAAAAGAAGAAATTCTGCATCATGAAATTCATACCTTCACTTAATTGTGCATAAAAGCGAAACGCGTAAATCGATTTTCATGATCTACTCGTATGTCTCATTTTGTTCATAGGTTATGTGACTTGACTTGAAAGTAATGAACTTGACACTTATATTAATATTTTTATTATTTTCTTCATAAATTTATTTATATCTGCAAAACTTTTGCTTATGTAGCGAAACGATGTATGAACAGATTAAAGGAATTGCAATTTTTAATTTTTATAAATTTGTTTCAGCTTATTCGGACTAGTGGTTCTCGAGTTATGACAAACAAAAGAGCCTTAAACGTAACAAATTCCCTTATCCGATACTTACTAACTTCAAATTAATTATTAAATTATTATGTGATGTACCTTGAACGGATGATACAGAAGTTCTTCTTTTTGGAGCTACTTTCACAAACAATTATCAGAATTGAGTCCCGAATCAATCACCTGAAAAATGTTGTACTGTGTAATGTTTTATGTGGCTACCATCTTCCCATTTGACAATCAGACCATCCCAACGTAAAACGCTCTTACTTTTTTTATTGTCGTTTTTTTTTTTCACAAATACGAGAATCATTCCGCCAGTCGTCACAACTTGTTTTCTACAGGGATTCTTTCACTTCACAAAGCATTGACAAGCTTAAGATCTAGATTATAATGATCTAAAAAAGATACCTTTATTAATTACTCATTAGAGAGGCAATAATATAACGTTCGATGTCACATTTGCTCACACCGAACTTTTTTCAAAGCGAATCACATACAAGGTCATGTTAAAAAAGGGGCGATAAACGCTAATGTGAGTCAGTCGGTCGCTTTATTGACACTTGCTAATCTAAAAATGATGGACTTTAAAAAAAACAAAAAAAAACACTTAACTCAACGTTGAGAAAGGAAGACACTTATTTAAGTTGATGGCTAATGAGTGGTATTCTAATAAAGTTTTCAATTGTTGTGAAATAAAGAGTCAGGAGTCATAACTCAACTTTTGCAATTTCAAATTATAGTTTAGAGCATAGTCACAATGACGATTTGCCACTAATAACACGGCATAACTTATTTTACTGACATCACTATTTTAAAAATACCCTGTGTGGTATTTTTAAACCAGGGCGCAAAACTTATTTTACTGACATCACTGGTTTAAAAATACCACACAGGGTATTTTTAAACCAGGGAGCAACATCATAAGATACTCCCAAAATTGTTCGTGTTCTCATGTTAAATTTTTAAAAAGTCTGTCATAGTTGAAAACGTTGAAGATTAAGAGTTTTTGAAAAGAGTTTTCCGACAGAGACTGCGGCAACAAAATCCAGTCCTTAACAAATAATGAGTTCTCGTTCGTTACCATTGAAATCTCTACGATCAGGGAATCTAGGAAATGATGACACCCTAAAGACGTCTTTGTTGGGACAGCTCTTTTTTAACCATTCGACGTCAATTCTATTCGCAAATATTCCAATTTTGTTTCATTTTCCGGAAATGGCAATTTTCACTTCAAAAAACTGATTCCGCAGGACAAGAGGGAAATTGTTTTACAGTTCTTCAAAAACAATTTTGTGTTATAAAAAATTTCGTTAAAAAAATATTTCGGTGTAAATATTTCTTCTGAACATTTCAGTCTACGCTAATACGTTCCGCTTGCAAGTGGCAGAAGATTCCAGGCAACACGGAAAGAATTATTTAAAAGTAAAGGGTGGTCCAACCACATTGCATGATGTTAATTGTGATTCAAAACTTAACATTTCTTTGTTTCGGTGTTTGAAAAATTCAACCATGGTACACAATTTAGAATCGAGTTAAAGCGTTTTAGTTGGACCACTCGTCATTTGGTAATTTAGTGAATATTGAATAATTTTAATCTAAATTACTTTATATACATGAAAGTATTCATATATAAAATGCCACAAATAAATGCCTATCAATTAAAAATAAACATGAGTCAAATCAAGAACAAATTCTGTGGGACACAGAAAATTAAATGGTGCAGAACTGTAGGTAGTTCCCGCAGGAAATATCGCGAAATGCTGAACCTTACTTCAATGCAATGGATTTAAGAGACCATAGAAGTGTATAGGTCTTAACTAAAAGCAGCTGTATGCGCCTCCGAGCCCTGTAAGGGCTGTGAATAGGTCTAGAAGAAGTCACTTCCAGTCATAGCTTTAATGAATTAATATCGTATCTTTCATATTTTAAAAATCTTAAAAAAATTTGGTAAAGTTTAAGTCAAAAGATAGTGCCTTTATTTTTGATACGAAAGTGAATGACTGGCTTACGTTGGACATCGTGGCTAAGGCTGATGATTATAAAAAAAAACACATGTGGACAAAATAAGTTCGGCTTTGGATTCCTGTCCAATATGAACATTTATCAAGACGGCGTGGCAGCGGCCTTAGGATATGTTTCTTTCCATACTTACATCATATTAGTGTATATGATCTACTATCGTCATATCGGTATTAGCTTACGAGATATAGCCTTTCAAAGTTCAGGGTGGTATGGGCGGTGCCACAACCTTTTGCCTAACTTAATCACAACAGGTATATAATAATATTCAACTCCAGGATTTCAATCTTCTAAAATTTTAAAACGACCAGTCCATTGCTTTTGCCGTAAATGAGATTTTTTAAATGGGGCGTGGAACTGCCTTTTTTAGACCAGGGTGCGTTTTCTTCTATGCCAATATCACACTTTATGTTTCAAATATATTTGTAACAATTCATGAGATATGGTCTTTACTAATTCTGCGTTGTATGATCGGTGCCATACCCCTTGTCTAATTTGAAGCCAATATAGCATATATACATTTTCTAGTCACTGATTTCATTCGTTAAAATTGTAAAACGATCGGTCCAATACTTTGGTCATAATACGATTTTTTAAGGGATCTTAACACAGTCACTTTTTGATTCCAGTGAGCGATGTCCATCTGTCGTTGTAATCAAAGTACAGGTCGCAATTATAAACCGATTCTAGTACATTCACATTCTTCAAGGACGAACCCTATCGGAATTGGTCCACATCGGTCCAGATTTAGATTTCCTACAGGTTAGGTTTACCAAAAACGCACAAAGTTAATTGTAAAAAAGACAACAAGTTTTCAGAATTATTATCTTAATTTTATTTATTATGATAGAAGAATCTATGACAATTAAGAGTGAAAAAATATCGGTCACATGCTAGCCACGGCCTCGGTGGCATGCCTCTATCCGATGGTCCATATTTTCAATTACTCTGTGCCGAATTACCTCATCCTTAATCTCTTGAATTATTCTTGGCTTATTGATATACACCTTTTCTTTTAAATAAACCCAAAGACAGAAGTCCAAACTCTTCAAATCACATGATCGTGCGGCCAATTAACTTCGCCACGACGTGAGATAACACTGCAGTTGAATTTCTCGCGCAAAAGAGCCATTGTTTCATTGGCTGGCACTATCTTGTTGGAACCACATCTTGTTCTGGTTCATATCCTCTGGCCAAAAGAAGTCCGTTATCATCTCGCGATAGCGAACACCATTCACGGTAACTGCTTGGAGAACCTGATTGTCGAAAAAGTACGGTCTGAAGACAGAACGGTGGCAGAACGGACTGGGCGAGCATGCGCAGGTCTTTTCACATTTCCTACAGACACGATTTGATCGATTATGCAGACCAAAAAATTCGAAGTGCTCGAAATGCTTTTGATCTGAACGCCCATTTACGGCTTCGACAATTTGATTGAATTTTTTTTTAATCATGAACTATGAAATTTCTACTTAAGATAGGCAAAACACTTGACGTTAAGGTGTGACCCACAATTAACATTGTGTATTATGGTTGTACCATACTTTATATAGGGTGATCCATCTTGAGGTATTTTTCCAATAGCCTTATTCACAGATTTCGCGTGAGTTGTGCTCAACATTTTTTGTTTCTTTTCAGTATTGTTTGCCATTTTATCATGGAAAGACTTACACCGAGACAACGTCTCAAAATTGTGCAACTGTATAATGGAAATGAGCGTACGGTGAGAAACAGTTTTCGACCAAAATTTTGTTCAGTGATTAGGGCCCATTTCTGGCGCAATAGCAACGTCAATCAACAAAATTGTCGGATTTGGGCTAAAGAGCAACCAAAAGAGCTTCAAGAGGTGCCATTATATCCAGAGAAAACCACGGGTTTTTGCGATTTATGGGCTGGTGGAATAAACATTACAATTTTCTTTCAAAAATGATGATGGTCGGAACGTAACCGTGAATGGTGCTCGCTATCGCGCCATGATATCGATTTTTATGCTACCTGAAGTTGAAGTCCGTAATCTTTACGACACTTGGTTTCAACAGGACGGTGCCACTTGCTGCTCAAACAATGGATCTATTGAGAGGTCATTTCAAAGAGCAGCTAATTTCGCGTTTAAGAGCGGTGAGTTGGCCGCCTAGATCGTGTGATATCACACCTTTAAACTTTTTGCTTTGGGGCTTCGAACAGTTCAAAGTATGCTGACAAACCAGCTACGATTCAGGTTTTGGAAGGCGACATTACGGGTGTCATTAACGCTATACAGGTCGAAATGCACGAATGAGTCATCAAAATTGGACCCTCAGAATGAACACCCTGAGGCGTAGTTAAGGCCAACATTTGAAGGAAATTATACTTTATATAAAAAAAATTGAATGGCATAAAATTTCCTTTCGATTTAAACAATAAATTTTCCACACTTGATTTGAATTTTTGTATTTTATTTTATTTTATTTGAAAAAAAAATTTAATGGCGTAAAATTTCCTTTCGATTTAAACGATAAATTTTCCACTCTTGATTTGAATTTTTTTTTATTTTGAAAAAATACCTCTAGATTGATCTCCCTAAAGATCCCTCTGTCATAATAAAAAAATATTAAGATAATTCTTTGAAAACTGTTTTTTTTATTTACAATTAACATCGTGCGTTTTAGTTGGACCACCCTTTACAATTCTTGTCAGGCTTCGACGGAATGTATTGGGTGGAGCTGGTGCGTCCTTTGTGTGGAAATAAGTGCTTATCAACGGTCAGTACATCAGTGGTGTAAATTGGCTGGCACTATCTTGTTGGAACCACATCTTGTTGGAACTACGATTCTTGTCAGGCTTCGACGGAATGTATTGGGTGGAGCTGGTGCGTCCTTTGTGTGGAAATAAGTGCTTATCAACGGTCAGTACATCAGGTGGTGTAAACTGCTGCCAAGTTAGACTGCAACATTTGCCAAGTATCATTAATAGCCGCTGTTTTCAGTGCAATATCGCCAAAGGACCTTTTTACTCGTTCTAGATTAATTATATTTAAATTTTTATAAAAATTCTATTTTGCACACATGCAGTACTTTCAGTTTGAAAATAAAAAAAACATCCACAGGGACCTCCTCACTTAACGGTGGGTTAAATAGAAGCAAATTTCAATTTGCAGCCAAATATGGTTTTTTAAGAGTTTACTGAAACTTGAGTCGGTCTCATGGACCCGTGTGGCCCATAATACGGCCTTCATATGGGCCTTAAATATAATGTTAGTTATTTTCCAATGGCGAATCCATAGTGGAAGTTATACTTAGTGGGGACATAAATACTGTTACACACGTTTTATGCTGTAAAATAAAAAGTACTGAATGTTGCTGGACCAAATATTTTTTAATATATTTATTGATGTACTTATATTGTATCTAAAAAGAATCTACTTATTCGAAATGGCCGCCCTTTGCCTTTACACACGCCTTAAGTCGTACTGGCCAATCGGCAATAGCTGCACGAACCTCGTCCATTGGAAAATTGGACACAGCTCGAACCAAAGCAATCTTAAGAGGGTTCAAATCTGGACTATCTGAGGGCCATTCTTCAGAGGAAATGAACGCTGGCAAATTGTTTCGAAGCCAGGCTTGGGACCGGCGCATATTATGGGCGCAGAATCCTGCTGGAAAGTCCATGGCTGGTTTTGGAACAGGCAATTGTTAAGAGGCTTCACAACAGCTTCCAAAACGGTTTCTTGGTAAACTTTGTCCGATGTTTTGACTCCTTGTTCGCAGAAATGCAGGTCAGTGACCCCATCGTAAGAGACACCCCACCAAACCATGACTGAAGCTGGGTGATGGCCCTTTGCCACCCTTGGGATCAGTTCAGATGCTTCCTTAGATGACCGCGCATACACTCTATCATTTTGCTTGTTAAATTTTTCCTGAACGGTAAACATTTTTTCATCGGTGAACAAACTTTTTCTGTGCAAGTTATACGCGTGCTTCACCAAAAGACGTTTGCAGTTTTCAATCCTATTTTTTTAAAGCTGCATTCAATAAATGTCCGGTACGTCGTTCAAAAGCCCCAAGTCCCAAGTTTTTTTAATGATTCGACTCATGGACTTTTGCGTGGTATTCATCTCACGGGCCATGATTTTCTGTTTTCGGAGCGGATTTCTGTGATTGATTAACGGCTTTGATGACATGCGGTGTTCGAACAAAGCTTGGGCGGCCCTACCGGTGGCGGTCTTTTACATCTCCAGTCTCTTTAAACAGTTTTATGCATCGGTAGACGAACATGCGCTTAATCCCTAGTGACCGAAGCGTTTTGAAAATATTGTTTTTTTCATTTCACACTTGAAAAGCGCTGTTAGAGCGATACGGTTCTCATTATCTGACCACTCCATGATGAAAGTTGAAACAATTTTAAAGTCCCGTAACAGACTAGCGCTATTGAGGTTAGCTTTCAAAACCCGTATGACATTAATGGAGTATGCTCAGTTCTACTACTGAAATGGGTGTGTTCAATGTTGTAACAGTTTTTATGTCCCTACTAAGTATAAACTTCGTCAATCCGAAATTAATGTCGTTTTTTGTTCTAAATATAAAAGCCATTTCCATTCAAATTTACCGACGGGTTAAAGTTTAAACCCTTTTTTTATAATTTTTTTTTTTTTTTTGAAATAGTCCATATTTTATTTAAACAAAACACTTAATTTATAACTTTAATTCAGTTTTGTTCTTTTAGAAACGTTAATTAAAATAAACTAATATTTTTACAAGGACACTGAATAGCATCTTGATTTATTTTACAATTTCGCCCGGATACAAGGGTTTTTGGTGGGGTTTTGCGTTTGGATATTTTTGATCTACAAAAAAATTTCTAATGTTAACGCCGCTTACAAAATAATCCACTGTGGCATTGTATCAACACGCTTATTGCTAGACAGATGCATCATTATCGTTCGACACTCTTCAATAATCCAGAATGATGCACCAGTCGCCTACTCTGTAATGGAGCTGGCAACCAACATTGCCATGTTACGACCGACCAATTGACTGGTGTTGTGTCAATTTATCGTTGGCTTTTGCTGTGTTTGCTTGTTTCTTTCTCTCTTTTAATTAATTCTAAATTAATTTTTTGTTTTCATGTATAATTTGTGTATAAATGTTTTAACCTTGAACTTGCAGTACTAGCAAATAATTGCAGTAACAAAAGTAAAATTCAGTCAGTTTCGTGTGAGTGTACAAGAGTGTGCGCGTGTGTGTGTGTTAAGCACTTTTTCGAGATGAAATACACCGAGTGCCGGCAGTATAATAACGTCAACCAACCATCATTAAAAAAGAATAAAGTTTAATTAACTAGCATGGTGCAAATGCTAGTACGTACTCGTACTAACTTACAGATTTAACAGCAGCAGCAAAAAACAAAAATCCAACAACCACCTCATCTTTGGCTTATGGAAAAATAAACAAAAATCAGAAAAAATGGTTTAAAAAAAAACCAACACAGAAAAAAGGCAGCAGCAGCAGCAAAAGTGTGGATACAATTAATTAATAATGCCTCGTACCTCCACATATTAACTTTATACACACTCGTTGCGGACATACAAACGTACTTACCATGCTGATTATAGCATCATACATCACACATGTCTGTCTGTCTACTTGTCTGTACGTTTGTACGTTTGACTACGAATTATGACAGGGTTTAGCCATAAAGCGCAGTCCAGTTCAAGTGCGGCGGTGCATGCATGAATACGGAAAAGTTCTCTTCTCGCCACTTTGAACTACATTGCCGGTCAGTACAATAGCAATAGGGATTATAAAGTGTATCTGCGTATCGGCGACCACTGATGTTGTAGAGCGGATTATATACGTTTTCCGTCATACGTCAGAGTTTAGATTTCCTGAACTCTAGCTATTGATCAAAAGAACTGCTTAAGAGCTGGCAAGCCATAACACAAAACGTGACACTAGAAGTAAATGACTTCCTAAACATTTTACAGATACTAATTCTGGCTCCTTAAGAACAGTGACATGAAATTGCTACTTTCATTTTCACAAAACTTTGCCGCTTTTTTTCTAAAAATCTCCGAAAACTTCTCAGAAAACAGGTGTACATGATTCAGTCGGTACAGCAGACTTGTGTAGACTCTTTCTTTCTAAAGCTTTACTAGGACAATACTCGAGATTATTCGTTCTGATCCATTGTAAATGGTGGTCCAGATTAGAGTGCGGTTCGGTAAGTTCTTAGCCTATCAATGAAAGAGAATAGTTAGTTTTTCAAAAATATTTTTATTTTTCAATATAATCTCCTGAAACTTCAATACACTTAGTCCAACGCGTATCATGCAATTCTATCCCTTGATTAAATTAGTTTTCCTCAAGGTCTTCAAAATAGTGGTTTACAACTGTAATTGCATCTTCATTTGAGGTAAAACGCTTGCCAGCAAGGATTTTTTTTAGATTTGGGAACAGGTAAAAGTCACTGGGAGCTAAATCAGGAGAATAAGGTGGGTGGTCAAGCAACTCGTACTTTAATTCGTTGATTTTAGCCATTGTTAATACACTCTTGTGCGCTGGTGCGTTGTCTTGATGAAAAATTATTTTTTTGTGTTGTACGAGTAAGCCAGGACGTTTTACTCGAATTTGTACATTAAATTGATCTAAAAGGTTGCAATACGAGTAGTACTCTGAATTTATTGTTTTACCCTTTTGCAGATAGTCAATCATGAAATACCTTTGAAGTCCCAAAAAACCGTTGCCATAACCTTACTAGCCGATTGAATTATTTTTGCCTTCTTTGGGGCACTTCCTCCAGCTTCAGTCCATTGTTTGCATTGTGCTTTTGTCTCTGGAGTATAGTGGTGGATCCATGACTCATCAACAGTTATGAAACGACGCTTTAAATAAAGTTTATTTCGCTGAATACGATACAAACAAGCTTGAGAAATGTTCATTCTTATGCGTTTTTGGTCGACTGTTAACAAGTGCGGCACCCATCTTGCAGAAAGCTTTTTCATCTGTAGTTCTTCATGCAAAATTAAATGGACTCGATCATTTGAGATGCCCATGTTATTAGCTATTTCACGCACTTTTATTCGTCGATCATTTAATACCATATCATACACTTTGGCTACAATTTCTGTTGTTGTTGCTGTTTTTGGACGTCCACTACGTGGTTCATCTTCAATGCTTGTACGACCACGTTTAAATTCAGCAACCCAATTTTTTACTGTTGCATATGAAGGAGCACTTTCACCTAACACATTCACCATATCATTATGAATTTCTTGTCCCGATAAACCTTTTTTATGTAAATATTTAATGACACCACGCATTTCTAATTTTTCCATTGTAAAAAAATCGCGGATGCGTCTTTTGTGAACACCTGTTTCTATATGAAGAAGTTGCCAGATCGAAAAAATTTAACATGTGTTCATAGCAGAGATGGAAGTTTCCAAAACACTTAACTTTTCTCTGTTTATACCGCGCTTTTTGTGCTAGGCTAAGAAGTTTCCGAACCGCCCTCGTAGAGTGTCCAAAAACCGGCAGTTTTAGAAAACCAGCATTTCGGTTTATTTCAAAAGACATTCCGGTTTTAGCTATTTGCCTACGAATGGAAATTATTTTTTCGCTTCAGAAGTGAAGTAACAGAGCCCTGGAACAGCTCTAAATTTACCCACACACTGAGAAAAAATCAGTTGGAAATCGGTCCGAACAACAAAAATTCGGTTAGGTAAACCGACTTTCTGTTGCAATAACTAACATTTCAGAGTATTGATGGTAACAGGGTTCGATGCATCATATGTTGGTTTTTCAACCATATTACGGTATTCACTGCCAATAACACAATTATACCAACCAAATTTAGTTTAACTGTTGGTTGCGGCAACTGGCGGTTATGACAACCAACCAATTGTGATATACATGTTACTTTGGTACCAATAATTGTTGGTGACAACGCATAAGATGTTTATAGTGACTAAACCTTGCTTAATTGGTTGTTGTAACATAATATTGGTTATTCCAACATCAACATGTAAACCCTATAAGATTTTACGACGAAAACATACATATTTCGAAATCCCCAAAAATGTATAAAACAAATGGTCAGAAAGTTTAAGTTTCTTGGGTTGGGCGGTTCATACTTCTACTACTATACCATATGTGACAGCGCATAGAGAAAGGGAGCTAAGGGTAAAAATATCAATTTTCACTTTTTTTTGATGTGGACAACATCTGAGCATCGAATGTCACCGATCCCATGCCCCAAAAGTGTTCCCTCCCAGAGATATGCGCGTTTTATGAAAGTGATGGTACACCAAATATACACGTATTTAAATCTTTAAAATGGCTCTCCTGAACAAAACAGGTTTTTACCCTTAGGTCCCTTTCTATTTTGCGCGTCACATATATAAATAAAGGAAATATAAATAAAAAAATATTTTCCAGAATATAGAAACATGCTTTAGCTACATTACTCAAATCAGAATTTTCGCCACAGAACCCTGTTTATAATTTCAAACAAAAACTAATTTCTTGTGTAACGACCCAGCAAACCAAACCTTCAGAATTCGGTCAGAATTTTGTACGACAATCGGCAAAATGTTCCGATTTCTGTTCAGAATTCTTAGCGAGTTCGTACCGAAAAACATATGAGAAGGTTGACACGATGATTCTGAACTACTTCTCTGAAGAAATTCTGATGTTTTTGCCAAAATTTCGAACCGATTTCTGACCGAATTCTGAACTGTAGTCTTGGGAAATTCGAAAGGAAATTTCGATTTCTCGTATCGAATTCTGAACTAATTCAGTACGACTTCGGTCAGAATTCTGGCATTAAGTCTTATTAAATTCTGATGTTTTTACCGACATTTCGAAACGAATTCTGAACGAATTCTGAGCTTATGTCATGGTAAATTCGAATGTAAACAATCAAAAAGAAAAAAAAGCGATAATCAGACGGACGACATTGTTTTGTTAATTGACAAACCCTGAAGATGATTGACGAAGTCAATCGAAATATTGGGATAAATAAAACTTAAACAACACAGAACAACGAGTTTAAATAAATGACCTCAAGCCGACCCCTGAAGTTGATTGACGAAGTCAATCGAAATATTGGGATAAATAAAACTCAAACAACACAGAACAACGAGTTTAAATAAATGACCTCAAGCCGAAAAATAATTTTATAAAATAAAAAAATTTCTACAAAAAAAAAGTTGTAAAACATTTTCAAAAAGCGTTCGGAAAAACGTTTAGTTACAAGCATGGGTGTCTGCAGTTTCGCAAGAAATAATTGTGCTGTAACTATGTTTAGTGGCTATACACTTAAGGGCAACCAGTTTTGCATTTAACGAGAACTGCCAGCAGTAGAATTTTCCTCCGAACACAATAAAAATCCCTCGCACAGCTAAGTTAACCAAACGTTCAGAATTTTAATTTGAAATATAAAAATACCTCAGACAAACAGTTAAGAATTCATTCAGAATTAGTTCCGACATGTCTGAACACAAGAACAACAGCTGTAAAATATAAAGCAAATAACAAAATTTTGAAACGAATAGACTCCCTCAGATAAATAGTTCAGAATTCGTTGGGAGTTCGATGAGTGAAGTCTGAACAAAAAATTAATAAAAATCCCACAGACAAGTCTAACAGAATTGGGGCCGAATTCGTTCAGATATTTCGGAACATAATAAATAAAAAATCCTCAGAGAAATCGAACAGAATTTGTAACGATTTCGGTAAGAGTTCTCGATAGAGTTCAGATATTGTTCAGAATTGTCTGATATCAGACATTGTGGGCAAATTTGGTTTACTGGGGACCTATTTTTTCCGAGTTACGGCCACCTTAATTAATTTTTTTCAGATTGGTGAATCATTGCAATGCTTATTAAAACATATATCCAAAGACATATTTATTTTACTTAGTTGACCCATTGCAAGGTGGTAAAATATTAAACTTTTTCAAAAAGTACTTATCACCAACAATCTATAACAACAACCAATACATAGTATACAAATTCTGTTCCAATAATCATTTTAGTTTGTTAGAATTACCGATACTCGTTTTCTTTAAACGAAAGGGTCAGTTCCACTACTGAAAATTTCTTTGTGCCCAATCAACATTCGGTTGTAACGATGGCATACATGGATAGTAGGTGCAACCACCAACATTCGGTTGGCCAAAAATTTGGCTGTAGCTACAAATTTGTTATCTGTGTGCAGATTTAAAAAAAAATCATTTAAATTTGTGTTTTTGGCCAAATTTTGGCAAACAGCAAAACTAGTATCATTTTCATAATGGGTGATCCATCTAGAGGTATTTTTTCAGAACAAAAAAAATATAAAAATTCATATCAAGTGTGAAATCTTCATTGGTAATTTGAAAGGACATTTTTGGTACTTACTTTTTTGAAAATAATTTCCTTCAAATGTTGGCAACTGTATTATGGAAATGAGCGTTCGGTGATAAACGGGAAGATCCGCTGTTTTCAACCAAAATTTCGTTCTGTGATGGGGCTAATTTCTGGCTCAACGGCAAAGTCAATAAACAAAATTGCCGCACTTGGGCTGAAGAACAAGCAGAAGAGGTTCAAGAGGTGCCATTATGTCCAGAAAAAAACACGGTTTAGTGCGGTTTATGAGCTGGTGGAATTATCGGTCCATATTTTTTCAAAATGGTGATAGTCGAAACGTAACTTTCAATGGTGCTCGCTTTTGCTCTTTCATATAGGACTTTTTACTACCTGAAATTGAAGCCCGTATTCTTGACGACACTTGGTTTCAACAGGACGGAGCCACTTGCCAAGCAGCTGGTCAAACAATGGATCTAGTGAGAGGTAATTTCGAAGAGCAGCTAATTTCATAATTTGGACCGGTGAATTGGCCGCCTAGATCGTGCACGCAGAGAAAAGATTAGGTTACTATATGGTCACGGCAACAAAAGTATGTTCTCTGCAATAAAAGTATGGTCGTCGCAACCATAGTATTGTTGTTTGAATTTCATTTTGACAATAGTATGATTGCGGCAATATTAGTATTGTTGAAATGTAACAATAGTATTGTTGCCAAATTTAAAAATGAAAATATGGTTGTAGCAACAATATAAATATGGTTGGTGAAACAAAAGTATTGTTTTAATGGGTTTTATGTTAACAATAACATGATAACGGCAATCATACCGGCAAATTTGTATTTTTTTTATTTGACAATATTATTTTTACGAATATTACGCAATAATAGTTAAAATAATTAAATTTTTTTGAAAAAAACTACGAACTAGTAAACTTAAATATTTTAATAAAATAATTTTTTTACTGTTTAATAAATCACTCCTATTATTACATACAACTTACGTAATAAAATTCTCTATTGTTAAATAACAACTTAACCCAATGTTTAATAAAAAATTTGGGGATCATAGTATGATTGTGTGTAAGTCATACTATGGTTGTGAGGATCATACAATGGTTGTTCGTTAAACATACTATGGTTATGATGATCTTAATATGGTTGTGGGGATCATAGTATGGTTGAATGTGAATAATAATATGGTTGTGGGGATCATAGTACGGTTGTGTGTGAATAATTTTATTGTTGTGAGGACCATAATACTGTTATGGGGATCATAGTATGGTCGTGTGTAAACCATACTATTGTTGTGATGATCATAATATTGTTGTGCCACAACCATAAAACCAACAATAGTATGATGCTCTTCGAATATTGTTACCTGTGTGTGTGATATCACACCTTTAGACTTTTTTCTTTGGAGCTACGGAAGGTCTTCAGTCTATGCTGACAAACCAGCTATGATTCAGGTCTCGGAAGCCAACATTAAAGCCATACCGGTCGAAATGCTCGAATGAGTCCAAAATTGCACCCTCAGAATGAATGGTCACCCTGAGTAGTTGCGGCCAACATTTGAGGGAAATTCAATTCAAAAAACAAATGGCATACAATTTCCTTGGAATGAATAAAAAAGATTCCACACTTGATTTGAATTTTAGTATTTCTTTTATTTTGAAAAAATACCTCTAGATGTGTCACCCTATATAACATCTTCTGAAATACAACACTTTAAAACCTTATCATTTCTAACTGGTCATTCATTTCTGTCAAAACCAAATAACTAATTAAGGTTGTGAAAAACCCCATGAAAATGTTTAGTGAGTATTTCTCTCCTTGCTATTAATTTGAACATAACTGTATGATTATTTATTGCCAAAAATTTCATTTTAGCAGAACTGATGCATGAAAACAAATGTTTTTCGGCAATATTCCGTTAATTCACATTGCGATTACTTCAACCAACACTAATTCTAGAATTTCCTTATAAACTTAGCCCAAGGGCATAAGTTTATATCTCTAAACCCCAGTAGAAATACAAAAAAATTGTAATTTTGTTACCAATAGTTGTAGACTTTTTAGTTGCGCTAACCTTTAAACCCATTTGACCATGCCCCCATCAATCTTCATTTGCCTACGAGTGAAATGTCGCTTAAAGACTGTGGTGCTGGCAGTGGCCTAAAGACCAGACACAAGTCAAGTCAAAAGCAATTATTTCAGTCTTTCGCTGTTGTTGCTGCTTTTCTTTCGGAACAAAGAAAACGACTTGGAACACCACGGCAATATGTGACAATATTTTATTGTTGAATTTTATTCGCAAGTACTCGTGGTAGTACTTTTTGTTTTATGACCAGACCAGGCCAGCCGGGTCCAGAGGGTTAATGCAGTTTAAGTTCAATGCTGCCGAGACCATTAAAACAGCAGAACATCGCGCTTTTAGGCGAGATTCAAACCGAGTAGGCAGCGCCAAAAAAAGATTGTCAGTTAATGCAAATACCGCCGCCAAGTGCCAACGCCACTTACTCCAGCACTTCGATACTCGCTTAATAAATTTAATTACCGGCTACCTTTGGATATGTGAGGACGGACGGAACGGACGGACGGTTCGACGCGAGTACTCCACCGGGCTGTTGTGGTGTGCCATCATAATCATTGATGCGTTTGAATTGAAACCAACAACAACAGCAACCAACAGTGCTTCGAAACGAAACAAAAAGACGACCAGCAAAACATTAAACAGGAAATGCTAAAATTGTTTGTTGTATTTTGCTCAACTTTGTTGTTTTTATCAAGATCTACATAAGTTAGAGCTTTTTGTTCGTTTCGTACTTTGCTCATACACAGAGTACCTAATATCGCGTCATCCTCATCGACAGCGTCATTGTCACCATCGCCAGAACGAACGTTTTAAACGATTTTTCATTGATTATCAATTGACATGAGTTTGTATGAATGTCTGTCCGTCTATCCGTCTGTCCGTTCCATGCCATGCATATATCGTTCGGTTCACTTTACGAAATTTATGTCATCCTCTTTTGTTTTCGGTTTGTCTTGTTTCTTTTTTTTGCATTTGTTTTTGGGGTTCACCATTTCTGCCGTATGTGTGCGTCTGCGCGTGTCTTCCTCATAGAATTTGTGTGAGCCATGCAGCGCAATGGGTTTTTTGGATACTCTTGCACAGTGGTCGCAATGGATAAAAAAACAAACCTTAGTCGTCCTCCATCCCGTATTATCATAGTCGCTAAATGATATGGGCAATACTATGGCCTTCTGTCCAATTATTACCGTATACAGTCCATATGTGACAGCGCATAGAGAAAGGGACCTAAGGGTAAAAAAATCAATTTTCATTTTTTTCTTTTTTTGATGTGGACAACATCTGAGCATCGAATGAGACCGATCCCATTACCCAAAAGTGTTCCCTCCCAAAGATATGCGCGTTTTATGAAAGTGAAGTCGATGATTCTAAGCGCAAATAGAAAGGGACCTAATCTTTAAAATGGCTCTCCTGAACAAAACTTTTCATCAACTTTTCACTTTTTTTTGATGTGGACAACATCTAAGCATCGAATGAAACCAATCCCATGACCCAAAAGTGTTCCCTCCCAGAGATATGCGCGTTTTATGAAAGTGAAGTCGACGATTCTAAGCGCAAATAGAAAGGGACCTAATCTTTAAAATGGCTCTCCTGAACAAAACTT
Organism: Hydrotaea diabolus; assembly: GCA_963513945.1. Classification (NCBI taxonomy): domain Eukaryota; kingdom Metazoa; phylum Arthropoda; class Insecta; order Diptera; family Muscidae; genus Hydrotaea; species Hydrotaea diabolus. The sequence goes on from OY740717.1 coordinate 186,200,685, forward strand.
TTCATCAACTTTTCACTTTTTTTTTGATGTGGACAACCTCTGAGCATCGAATGAGACCGATCCCACGCCCCAAAAGTGTTCCCTCCCAGAGATATGCGCGTTTTATGAAAGTGAAGTCGACGATTCTTAGCGCAAATAGAAAGGGACCTAATCTTTAAAATGGCTCTCCTGAACAAAACTGGTTTTTAACCTTAGGTCCCTTTCTATTTTGCGCGTCACATATAAAATTTGATAGTGACCAACGCTTCATTATTTGGAGCCATATTAAGATTCTATCAAAGGGTTAAATAAATTGGTGAGGTGCCATTTCCTTTCGATTTCTCTGATGCTTAATTTCATGCTGCGGAAATTTTATGTTAATCGATAAATATTTTTAAGACGATTAAAAAATAAAATTTTATAATGTCTAGTTTTAAGGAACTTTAAACTGTTACAGAAACCAATTATGGCATAGAGGCAAGTTTCGTTGTGACAACCGATTTTGTTTGCCAATTGAATGACTGTGGTTCGGTGTACTCCAAGTATACAGATCCTTCGTTCATGCGATGGAATTTCAGTACACGGAACCTCAAATATAAAAAAATATATGTAACACCTCTAGATCAATTATACATTTATTTTTAAATAAAACATTTTTGAAGTCAAATCCAGATAGAAACGAAATTGTCCAATGTCAGCATTTATACGAGGGTTGCTATATACTCGTATATAACTGTCCTAGGCAACACTAAGTGTTGCCTGGTGCCATCTCAAACTTTGTTTGAACAGAAATTAAGGAAAAGAGCAGAAGTGTGTGTGAATCTTTTTTTTTATTTTTGCTAATATTGTTTTTGTTGGTACCCTTTTTTTACAATAAATATATCTTCTTTATAGACCATGAATCGATGGATGAGTGTATGTGCGGGTGTATGTGCTGGCTAGCCTGGTTTGGGTAGGGGTTTGGGGTATTTTCCTTCACAATGCTTTTGTATACCTTTTTTGTGGATTTGAAAATAAGTAAATTTTTAGGATCGGTTTTTGGGCCCAGTGGATTAGGAGCTTAGTCCATAATATTTCAGGTATGACCATGGCATGAACACACCTATAATGACTGAGTAAATGGTGATTCATTTAGAGCTTTTTTAAAATGCCTAAATAACGATTGGCTGGTTTTCGGATTAGGGAACATTTTCGATATCTGGAACACATAGTAAATGATTAACTAGATATGTTAGAGATGAATCACATATTATTTTATACGCCTCAGGCTACAGTTGATTGTTTTAATGGCCACTTCCTTACAACAGTTGCTGGTCTTAAGTTAGGAATTTAAATGTGTACTGCGGATAATGCCTACGAGGGTTGCTATATATATTTCGAGGCAACACTATGTGTTGCCTGGCGCCATCTGACATTTCCATTTGAAAGTTTTTTTTAGCATAAACGTACTCAGAACGTTTCGACGTACGACCATCATTTGTGTTGTTTACAGTGAATTGAAAAAATTAATTTGGCAAAAAAATAGAATTAACTCGTGAACATTTTCGTGCGATCAATATTCACAACTTTCGACGTGGAAAATCACGACAAGAGTGCATCGATGAACTTAAATCTTTTTATGGCGATGAAGCACCATCTGTGAAAAACTGGTTTAATAAATCCAATTGTGGCCGACGCTCGCTCAAAGACGAAGGTCGTGAAGGTCGTCCAAAATCGGCCGTTGTGTCAGAGAACATTGATGTCGTGCGCGAACTGATAATGCAAGATCGTCATGTGACATACCGTGAGATAGAGGCATCCTTGGGTATTTCTCCACCAGCATACATTCGATATTGCATGATCACCTGGCCGTAAGAAAGGATTGTTCTCGTTGGATCCCGCACAATTTGACAATCGCTCAAAAAAAGGCTCGTGGAGATTGGTGCAAAGAAATTTTGAAAAAATACGATCGCAATACTTCAAAAGTCGTTTATAAGATCGTCATAGGTCACGAATCATGGATACATGCGTGAGCCCGAAACAAAACATCAATCGAAGACGAGCCAAATCCAACGAAAGTTGTTCGTGAAAGAAGCATTTCGAAGCAAATGGTCGCCTGTTTCTTCGGAAAAACTGGTCATGTGGCGACTGCTCCGCTTGAGCAATGTAGGACGGTCAATTCTGAGTGGTACATCACAATTTGTTTGCCTGAAGTCTTTGGGGAAATTCGAAAAACGAACAGAGAAGACGAATCATTGTGCACCATGACAATGCGAGCTCTCATACATTGGCTCAAACCAGCGCAATTTTGATCGGCCAAAACGTCGAATTGATGGGTCATCCGCCATACTGCCGTACTGACTTGGCACCCAATGACTTCTTTTTATTCCCGCGCATTAAAAAAAAACTGCGTGGTTAACGATTTTCGTCGCCAGAAGATGCTGTTGAAGCGTTCGAAACCATGTTTTGGAGGTGTCTTAATCGGAGTGGAAAAAGTGCTTCGCCAATTGGTTTGAGCGCATGCAAAAGTGACATAAATCAGTATCAAAGTGATGATAAATCATTCTATAGAAGACTTTGGAAAACAATAAAACCGTTTTTGATTATAAATATTTGCATTTTCATTATTAGGCCAGAAATTTATATAGCAGCCATAGTATGAGATTTATCCCTCGTAGCCGCTTGTAAGGTGGTTTGTTTTATCTCCGCTAATTTTTTTCGCTTAGAGCAGTACGGTGTTGAAAAGCGAAAGGTCTTTGTAGGTGTATGTAGACAGCTTTGCCAATCAATTTAAATATAGATTTTTAATGGTTTTTAGGCAGCCTGTGTAAAGCACTAAAAAGTGTTGCTAACGGGTTTACCAATACGGACATGTCGTCGTATCATCGTCATCATCAACGCACCCTTTAAACATTTTTAATGATTTTTCAGTGTCAAAACGTTAGTCAAAGTCAACATTTTCATCAGGCTAAAGTTCACTTACGAGCAACGTTTGAAAATCATTAAAAATTACTACCGAAATTCGGAGACGGTGGCTCTGATAAAAATTCCCAAAAATCCAGAATTTCATCGAAAAATGTCCTTCATGGAAACTCCGTATTAACGACGGCACCGCCTATCGGCAAAAAAAACTTAATGCTACTTACACACGAGGCTACCGTTGCAGCAACACAGCCAAATGTTTTGCTGAAAATTGCTGCAACACGTTGTTCTGTTTTTTCGCTTAACGACGGTTGGGACGGTAGATGGTACATAAGGTTCTGCCAGGCCGAACTTAGTAACGTTTTTACTTGTTTTTTCCTGAAATTGTTGACATGGATTTGGACGACCTCTGGTTAATGGAGAATGGCGCGTTATGCCACAATTAAACTTTTGCGCGCCAAATTCCCAAATCGTCTTGTCAGCCGTCTTGGCGATATCAACTGACCGCCTTGTTAAGTAGGGAACCGCGAGGGACCGTTGTTATGTCAACAATTCAAAAACGATTTCAGCACTTAAGGTCAAAATCGTACAAGTAATTCGTGAGCTGCAGTCCAAACCATCTTGGAAAATTGGAGTGACAGATTGCGTTACTGCAAAGCCAGCCGAGGCAGCAACTTGAATGAATGTTTGTTCATACCAATATTGATGCTATATATATATTCTGGCTTAGTAATGAAAATGTGAATATTTATCATCAAAAATGGTTTTATTGTTTTTCAAAGTAGTCTCCAGCATGATTTATATCCTTTTGCATGCTTAAGCATGATTTATACACTTTTGCATGCGCTCAAACCAATTGTCGAAGCACTTTTTCCACTCCGATTGAGACACCTACAAAACATGGTTTTTAAACGCTTCAACAGCATCTTCTGGCGACGGAAATCGTTGACCACGCATTTTTTTTATTGATGTGCAAGAAGTCCTATCAATTCGAAGTTTTGGCCTGTGAAAAAGGCGCTTGCTTGAGCCGAAGTGTGAGAGCTCGCATTGTCATGGTGCACAATGATTCGTCTTTCATTGTTCGTTTTTCGAATTTCTCCGAAGACTTAGGGCAAACAAATTGTGGTATACCACTCAGAATTGCCCGTCTACGTTGCCCAAGCGGAACAGTCGACACATGGCCAATTTCGCTGAAGAAACAGGCGACCATTTGCTTCGAAGTGCTTCTTCCACGAACAATTTTCGTTGGATTTTTCTCGTCTTCGAAGACCCACAAGGTCGATTACTGTTTTGTTTCGGGCTCATACGCATAGATCCATGATTCGTCACCTGTGACGATCTTATAAATGGGTTTTAAAGCACTGCGATCGTATTTTTTTTAAAAATTTCTTTGCACTATTCGACACGAGCCTTTTTTTTGAGCGATTGTCAAATTGTGCGGGATCCAACGAGAACAAACCTTTTTTACGGCCAGGTGTTCATGCAATATCGAATGTATGCTGGTTGAAGAAATGCCCAAGGATGCCTCTATCTTACAGTGTGTCACATGACGATCTTGCATTATCAGTTCACGAACGGCATCAATGTTCTCTGGCACAGCGGCCGTTTTTGGACGACCTTCGTCTTTGAGCGAGCGTCGGCCACGATGGAATTCATTAAACCAGTATTTCACAGTGCTATAGGATGGTGCTTCATCGCCATACAAAGATTTAAGTTCATCGATGCACTCTTGTCGTGATAATCCACGTTGAAGGTTGTGAAAAATAATCGCACAAAAATGTTCACGATTTAATTCCGTTTTTTTGCCAAATTAATTTTTTCAAGTCACTGTAAACAACACAAATGATGGTCGTACGTCAAAACGTTCTGAGTACTTTTATGCTAAAAAAAAATGTCAAACTTTCCAATGAAAATGCCAGATGGCGCCAGGCAACACTCAGTGTTGCCTTGGCTAGAAATGTTTATAGCAACCCTGGTATTAGGTTATCGTCGATTGACCTACAGATCGCACGATGATTCACAGAGAAAATTCGTTCATCAACTCTGGCGTCCATCTGTAATATAGTTATTAGAGGTGTTTTCTGCCACGTATGATAAAAACAATCATTTGCCATTTTCGTTGGAATCTAGTCCGTCGAACTAAATGAATAATTTTGGTGCAATTACGTTAGTTTTGGTTCAATTGTGTGGGAATTTTGGTACAATTTAATACTCGTACTACGTGAAATCCGTCACTGGTTAGTAGTACTGTTTGGTTTTCTCAACAGATGAGTAAATATGTGACCACCGAAATAAGGTTGGCCCAAATAAAACAACATTGTCTAATGAAGGTTAAACCTCATAATATATATGTTACAGCGCATAGAGAAAGGGACCTAAGGGTAAAAAAATCAATTTTAATTTTTTTTTGATGTGGACAACATCTGAGCATCGAATGAGACCGATCCCATGACCCAAAAGTGTTCCCTCCCAGAGATATGCGCGTTTTATGAAAGTGAAGTCGACGATTCTAAGCGCAAATAGAAAAGGACCTAATCTTTAAAATGGCTTTTCATCAAGTTTTCACTTTTTTTTTATGTGGACAACATCTGAGCATCGAATGAAACCGATCCCATGCCCCAAAAGTGTTCCCTCCGAGAGGTATGCGCGTTTTATGAAAGTGAAGTCGACGATTCTAAGCGCAAATAGAAAGGGACCTAATAAAAACGTTTAAAATGGCTCTCCTGAACAAAACTGGTTTTTAGCCTTAGGTCCCTTTCTATTTTGCGCGTCACATATTCATTAAACGGAAATTAACTGCGATTTTGTTGAACAACTTGACTTTTCTATAATCGAAGCCAAAAGTCTTTTATCGTATTCTGTTGCTATCAAATCGATAGAATATACCTATTCTTGTTTAAGATTTTTTTTAATTTGACCCACTGTGCACTATGTTTGAGACTGCTATTTGCCTTCTTTATCCACAAAAAAAAACACATTTCAAAACCATTTGTGGAGCATGGCATGGTAATGTGAACAAAAGAGATAATTTAGATATTGACTTTAGCCACACTAAAACAACGACAACATATCATCAGACAGCCAAATAAAGGGTGTGTCCATTTGGCTTTTTGGGTTAATCATGCAGAAGAACCCACTGAATGATGTATGGCTGAACGTTTGAACGACTATGGCCGCATCAATGGCGCAAAAAAATAAATAAGTATTTTATTGGAGTAGCGCACTTAAGCGTTCACACGAGGTATTGCTGCTACCTTGTTAAAAAAACGTTTCAAGTATCCGAATTAAAAAATATCATATGGTGGTGTTTGTTTTAAGTTTAAGAAATACTTTCATTGAAATGTTGAACTTTTTGTTGAGTAGAACATTTAGATATTTAGACTACTTAGAGTAAGAATTGATTATTTTGCCAATATTGAATTGAAATCCGTTTTTGAAAAAAAACAATTACTTTGTTAATCAATTCTCGTTCATATTCTCTTTGTTTTACTTAAAATCGACTTATGTTAATTTTATCTATTGGGCCTGAACACCTCAACTTTGTCCAAGTGCCCACTCACTCGGCCGTTTATGTTGTTTTGCTAAATGTGAAACAAAACGAAAACAATAATTTCAAAATTATTTGTCTAGTATTTGGATATGATATTAGCAGCTAGCAAAGTTTGCTAAAACACTTGGCCGTTGGAAATCGGCTGATGATGGCTGTTCGTTCAGTTTCAGTTCAGCTCGGTGCAGTGCAGTGTAGTTAGATATTTTATTTGCTCAACAATTTTTCGTTAAAGTGGGAAAACATTATTATCTCTGTAGGTCAAGATAAGATTACAAAGACGACAATGACTCTTAAAAGACTTATGGAGTGAGCAACAATTTTACAGACCAACAAATTTACAAACAAAAAAAGTACTTAACCACAATATTTGTATGCCAATGTGGACTGCGTCCGTGTGTTGCTCTGTAAATGAATGAATGGTTGGAATGGTTTGAAATATACTTTTATTTTCTTTTTTCAAAAACTCTTTGAATGAAACATAACTTGATTCATGCATTGCAAATAAGGAAATTTTAGATATTTCAATATTTTTTCTGTCATACTATGGTTTTGGGGATCAGGTTACTTAAATAGCTTTTAATTTTTTTTTTACTTTCTTTGCAATCTATTTCCAACAAAAACAATAAGCAAATTTTATACAAACTGAACCAGAGTCATTAAATTCTATCGAATTTACAGGTACATACATATATAAAATTTACATTATTAGATTAGCCTATTATAACAATGGAAGATCTAATAAATGCCTTCTTTTAAGTCTTCTGATTTCATCGCTATCATCTAATCAATTGTTAGCCAATACATTTGAAGGGTTGCTAAGCCTTTTAAGGAAGTTTGTGCTAAATCTCTTTATTTCATCAGTTATTATAGGAACACGAGGGTTGCTATATATATTTCCTAGGCAACGCTAAGTATTGTCTGGTGCCATCTGACATTTCCATTGAAAAGTTTGACATTTTTCTTAGCATAAACGTACTCAGAACGTTTTGATGTACGACCATCATTTGTGTTGTTTACAGTGACTTGAAAAAATCAATTTGTCAAAAAAATGAAATTAACTCGTGAACATTTTCGCGCGATCATTTTTCACAACTTTCGACGTGGATTATCACGACAAGAGTGCATCGATGAACTTAAATCTTGGTATGGCGATGAAGCTCCATCCTATAGCTCTGTGAAAAACTGCTTTAATGAATTCAATCGTGGCCGACGCTTGCTCAAAGACGAAGGTCGCGAAGGTCGTCCAAAAACGGCCGTTGTGCCCGAGAACATTGATTCCGGGCGTGAAGTGATAATGCAAGATCGTCATGTGACATACCGTGAGATAGAGGCATCCTTGGGCATTTCTTTCAGCATACATTCGATATTGCATGAACAAGGCTCGTGTAGATTGGTGCAAAGAAATTATGAAAAAAAATACGTTCGCCATACTCCAAAAGACGTTTTTAAGATCGTCAAAGGTGACGAATCATGGATCTATGCGTATGAGCCTGAAACAAAACAGCAATCGACCGTGTGGGTCTTCGAAGACGAGCCAAATCCAACGAAAGTTGTTCGTGGAAGAAGCACTTCGAAGAAAATGTTCGCCTGTTTCTTCGGCAAACTGGTCAGGGGCGACTGTTCCGCTTGAGCATTTCTTCCGCCAGCATACATTCGATATTACATGAACACTTGGCCGTAAAAAAAGTTTGTTCTCGTTGCATCCCGCACAATTTGACAATCGCTCAAAAAAAGCCTCGTGTCGATTGGTGCAAAGAATTTTTGAAAAAAATACGATCGAGGTGCTTCAAAGGACGTTTATAAAATCGTCACAGATGACGAATCATGGATCTATGCGTATAAGCCCCAAAACAAAACAGCAATCGACCGTGTGGGTCTTCGAAGACGAGCCAAATCCAACGAAAATTGTTCGTGGAAGAAGCACTTCGAAGCAAATGGTCGCCTGTTTCTTCGGCAAACTGGTCAGGGGGCGACTGTTCCGCTTGAGCATTTCTTCCACCAGCATACATTTGATATTGCATGAACAGCTGGCCGTAAAAAAGTTTGTTCTCGTTGCATCCCGCACAATTTGGCAATCGCTCAAAAAAAGCTCGTGTCGATTGGTGCAAAGAAATTTTAAAAAATGCGATCGCGGTGCTTCAATGTGCTTTTATAAGATCGTCACGGGTGACGAATCATGGATCTATGCGTATGAACCCGAAACAAACCAGCAATCGACCGTGTGGGTCTTCGAAGACGAGCCAACTCCAGCGAAAGTTGTTCGTGGAAGAAGCACTTCGAAGCAAATGGTCGCCTGTTTCTTCGGCAAACTGGTTAGGGGGCGACTGTCACACATCGGCTCAAACCAGCGTCTTTTTGACCGGCCAAAACTTCGAATTGATGGTTCATCCGCCGTACAGTCCTGGCTTGGCACCCAATGACTTCATTTTATTCCCGCACATCAAGAAATGCTGTTAAAGCTGTAAATTTAGCCATTTGCCTTACTTTCGGCGGGAGCCATTAAGGTTTAATGTTACGCAAAGCATCAGAGACAATTGAAGCGTTAAAACTTAAAATCGTAGTTTCCATTGAATATATCCGACCTGAAACAATCAAAAATGTACTCAAAGAATTGATTGGTCGAAGGAGGTACTACCGAGCCAGTTGTGGTAGTCATTTAAGAGATATTGCGTTGCATTATTAAAACACAAAGTTCAACCTTTCCAATAAATCCAGAAATTTTAAAAAAAATTACAGCACTTTCTAAGTATTAGAAAAAGAATATTGGATATTTGTAGTCGTGTATAGATCATTTACTACTGATTTTACATTAGAACCAATTGGATAAAATTGAATATTTAATTTTAACAAACAGACACTTCTTTGAAAAATTTCCATTTCGTAGCCCTTTCACTTTCATGCTTCCATATGGGATATGCCTGCTTAAAATAAGTAAGAACCGAAAAGGTGTTATCTGATGTACGTTTGGCGACACATTCTTCTTCATCTCTAATCTTATGGACATACATACAAACATACATACACACATACGTCTGTATGTATGTACGAACATACCGAAATGAAAAAGAAAATGAAGAGAAATAGTTCATGCCAATGACAGCAGCATAGGCAGGCAGGAAGGCGACTGACAAACGAAAGGGCAGCCACCAGAAGATCCAACCAAATGCCCCACAAAAGTTCATCCTAATGCGGAAATGTTGAAAGCGGAACGAGAGCTGATGCTGATGACTTTTGTGCGTGTTATTCTATTGAAAGTGAAATGTTCACTTATATCATTGTGTGAGTGTTTGTCTGTCTGTATGCCCAAAGACTTTTCGTCAAAGAAGCATCGGCCAGTATCAGCAACATCGGCATCTCCTAATCTTTGACAGAAGCAGCAACGGCAGCGGCCAAAGTAGCCGAAGCAACGTCAACAACAGCAACAATGAGCACACAATAAGCAGCAACATTATGTTCATTTAACACAATTTACTTGTGTAACATTATCAACACTTAAAAGAGAGAAAGAAGATTCACATTAACATTTTGTGTGGACCCAAAGGAAGACCTAGTACATTAGGGTGGCACCAAATTTTCGTGAATTGATCGAAATCTTAGTTTTCCTCAGTGACAAATATTTTGTATCTCCATCTTTACTTTAGCGATTGATTAAAAATGTACAAATCCTTTGGCCGCCTTGGTGTAATAATGATAATAGGTGTGAAATGATCCCAGTAGTCTTCGAGTTTAATTTCTTTTTCATTAAGTCGCCGGCATTCAGAAATGGAAAACCCGCCGCTGAAAAAACAAAAATATTTGTACTTACCGCGATTTCAATCTTGTCCGTGTTTTCTTGTAGTTGTGCACACTAAACGTCATACCATGGCGGCCAAATTATGCGATATTAATATGTTCTTTTTAATTCATGAAATTATGCTGCATATGCCCGCGACTTAGTGAGTGGGAAACATATTAAACCATTTTAGCACTATCCTGAATGTGACTTGTCAGATTTATAGTATTCTCTAAAGTTTATTCTCACTTGTTCATATTGCGCTCGTTTTGCCTATTTTTTGCCCCTATTATTTACATTTATATTTTCTATGTCACCTATAATTTAAATTGCCTATCTCTTTTTTTATATTTCGCCCATCACGGCTCTTTTTATTTCTAATTTGTTGTTATTATTCTCACGTTTAGATTTTTCTCCCTTTTGATCCCCATTTCATTGATATATATCACTTCTGTTATCCCATTTCTTGAAATTACTCCCTTTTTTGCCTTTTTTTCTAATTTATTTTCTAATATCTTTACCATCCTGCGGGTTTGATATTTCTGACTTTTTAATAATTTGTATTGTTGGCCCTTTTTAATTCCTTTTCATTAATATTGATTTCACACTTTTTTATTTTTCACCCCTTTTGGGCCTTTATTTTATCCCTTTTGATCCCAATTTCTATTTTCTCCGCCATTATGTTATTTTAATATGGGGTTTCTCACTTTTTATTATTCGCCCCTTTTGGTCCTTTTTTATCTCATTTCTAGTTTCTATTTTTATCCCCATTTGGGGACTTCTAGGCTTCATTTAGCTAATTTTGGAAAGGTAAGAGGTATGACTATCTTAAGAGAAAAACAAAACAAAACAATCCGACCACTGGTTCAGAACTTTTAACTTTTAGCAATTTTACCCTAGCACCCTCCGACCACCAATCCAAAATGTTCGGGTGAGCCAAGGAATGCGATGGTGAAATTTGTCCAGTCGTCAATAAATCAGCCTGTATCCTGTGGTCGTAGATGGACATATTTTCATGAAATGAGCTAAGGAATGCGATGGTGAAATTTGTCCAGTCGTATATCGATTGGGACAATAGACACTTAAGAAACTTTCAAACTTAATTATGTAAAATGTTTTTTATAACATGTACGGAAACTTAGCCGCGTTTAAAGTCGTTCTTTAGCTTAAAGTCGTTCTTAGGCTTAAAGTCGTTCTTAGGCTTTATCTGTCCACTTAAACTTTAGTGGTCCCCTCTTGGCTTACATCCACAAACTCGCGGTCGAAGATTCTCAGTACTAGAGTATTGTAATCCTTGTCCCTCGCAAACGTTGTACTAGCTGATCAGATATTAATCAACATTTTTTCAATTGTTATGTTTCAGAAGCTGCCAAAGTACCCAATGGAAGCCAGCTGTCTAAATATTTAAAAAGGTTTGGAATTGCATTATGGATCGTATCATTTGGTGTATCGCAATTCGTATTCAACTGTAAATACGGAATATGAAATTCGTCAACGTCACACACTAAGGATAGCGACTACTACGCCTGCAATAGGATTTTGGAAAGACATGGCGGAATCCAACCCGAGATGTTCTTGCAAAAATCCAAAGATTAGTTTTTGTCGGCATCGCAGGAGCGATGAGATCGGCAACACAAGCGGGACTAAACGCGATTCTAAATGTTCCACCCATGGAAGTATTTGTGAGTAATGCGCAACGAAAGCTGGTCTTAGGTTAAGAGTGAACGGCCTACTGAAAAGTGCAACTCAAGGTCCTAGCTCAATTCTAAAAGCAGTACATCTATGGAGTGTTTAAAAAACGTCTTGAAATACACGACATCTAAATCTAATAAAAATGTAAAGGTAAGAATGAACAAGTAATAACGTCGTTAAGTTCTGCCAGGCCGAACACATTGTACTCTCCAACGTCCCTACGCAACTGACGCTTTTTTGTTTTTAGGTCCCTTTCTCCGTCACGTATATCAGCTAAAATTTCAAAATTTCTCTATATGTTTGATTTTGTAGTAGAACATGTCCATATTGACTATAACTCGACAGTTTTTTTCCAATACTTGAAACAGTCCTGATATGAACTTTTTGGTATGACCTTGAGCTATCTCGGCGATTCGGTTTTTATCTCCTCAATCGACGCAAAACGCCGTCCTCAATGGGTCTCAATTTTGGGGGGAAAAAACGTCGCAGGTGGCCATATCTAGTGAATACCCCGACGGTATTCATGTTGGCCTAAAAAGTTATGAACAAGTACTCGTAATGACAAGAGCCGCAGTTTTGGAACAAACTTTGCTGACACACGCCTCATGCCTACAATTTTCGAAAATATGGTATGGCATGATCGAACCGATATGCCGATATTCTCTGCAACTTCTCTAATAGTGATTCGACGATCCATAAGAGTTTTTTAACTTTCTCATCATTTTCATAGGTTGTTGATGAGATGAAACTTCCAGGCCGAGCGTCGTCATTTCCATTTTTTTTTTGGCTCAGAGTACAATCACCATATGTCCACAGTTGAAAACTATTTGTTGTTGAACCAATTCATGCGGATGAAAACTCCTATATTTTAGAGTACTTTTGCTGTGTTTAAATTTGTTTATCTCATCGCATGTTTCACTGATTCTTCAGTTCCAAAAACTTAAAAATACAGAGTGCCAACATACTTAGTAGGGACATAAATACTGTTACACACGTTTAATGCTGTAAAATAAAAGGTACTGAATGTTTTTGGACCAAACATTTTTTAATATATTTATTGATGTATATTGTATCCAAAAAGAATCTACCTATTCGAAATGTCCGCCTTTTGCCTTTACACACGCCTTAAGTCGCACTGGCCAATCGTCGATAGCTGTACGAACTTCGTCCACTGGAAACTTGGCCACAGCTCGAACCAAAGCAGTCTTAAGAGATCCAATGTTGGGGTAACTTTTGTGACAAACCTTGTCCTCTAAAACCGTCCACAATTTGTAATCCAATGGGTTCAAATCTGGACTGCCTGAGGGCCATTTTTCAGAGGAAATGAACGCTGGCAAATTGTTTCGAAGCCAGGCCTGGGACGTTTAAGCCTTATGGGCCAGCGCAGAATACTGCTGGAAAGCCCATGGCAGGTTTTGGGACAGGGAATTTTTAAGATGCTTCATTCACAACAGCTTTCAAAACGGTTTCTTGGTAAACTTTGGACGATGTTTTGACTCCTTGTTCGCAGAAATGCAGGTCAGTGACCCCATCGTAAGAGACTCCACCAAACCATGACTGAAGCTGGGTGATGACCCTTTTCCACCCTTGGGATCAGTTCAGATGCTTCCTTAGATGACCGCGCATACACTCTTTCATTTTGCTTATTAAATTTTTCCTGAACGGTAAAAAAATTTTCATCGGTGAAAAAAAATTTTCTGTGCAAGCTATCAGCGTGCTTCACCAAAAGATGAATGCGGTGTTCGAACAGAGCGTGAGCGGCCTGACCGGTGGCGGTCTTTTGTTTGTTTTATGTTTATGCATCGGTAGACGAACATGCGGCTAATCCCTAGTGGCCGGAGCGTTTTGAAAATATCGCTTTTTTCATTTCACACATGAAAAGCGCTATTACAGCGATACGGTTCTCATTATCTGACCACTCCATGTTGAAAGTTGAAACAATTTTAAAATCCCGTTACAGAACAACGCTATTGAGGTTAGCTTTCAAAACCCATATGACATTAACGGGGTATGTTCAGTTCTACTATTGAAATGAGTGTGTTCAATGTTGTAACAGTATTTTTGTCCCTAAAATATAAAATATAAAAGTGACTACTTGTAACAGTACTTGTAACAGTATTTATGTCCCTACTAAGTACATTCTGTTGTAGTGATGAAATACTCTAGGTGCATGCAACCGCAATCATTCTGTGGGCAAAAAATTCGAATCTGGCATCGAATCTGTTCTCTGTGTGTGCAAGTTTATTGATCCATTTTTATCCACAGAAAAATATCGTCGATCAAGCCAAACACGTCTAATTATTATGCCTCTTACAAACAAACAAACTAAAGTGAACACAAACAAACCTAACTAAGAACATATGTTTCAGACAATTTTGTCAACGTAAAAAACCCTGAAATTTCAAAATTCACCTTTTCTAGTGAAGAGACCTCATATAACATTGTCGAATCTTTCGCTTTCAGTATGGTGCCACTCTAATGTACAACCCCGCGTCCATACACACACAGCTCCACATGGGCACAGCCAGCAATTGTCACATCAACTATTTTTAAACAATTTTCGAGCAGCGTCCGCTTATTTGGTATGGGTTAATTTTTGTTTTCTTTCTGAAATAGAAGAAGACTTCTTTCTAGCGCTTCTTCGTCTTCGTCAAACGTGTGGTTCCCGCTGTTCTGCTCTTCGACAACCGGCAATCAGCAGCACAGTGTGATGCGATGGTGATTGTGCCCATAGTTCAGCAGCACAGAAGCGTTGGGAAGCGGCGATGCCATGACTTGACTCGACTCAAGTTAAGTTGAGTTCGTTTGTCTTCATTTATTCAATTTAAGTCCATTATCACATTGCCAAGCATTAGATTCGTGATGGCGATGTCGTTCGTCTGCTGTAGCTATCTTCGCTTTGCTATTGCTCCAGTCAAACCTTCCTACATTCATTCATACGCAGCCCAGCCTGTACGTGGATGAGGAAAAATGCCCCCGAAGACGACATGTGTAAAAAGTGTAGTAAAGTGGAATGAATACCAACGAACGAACTCAGACACACACACACACAGCCAAACAAATCGTATGTCGCTTGAACTACAGAACGATTTGAAAATAATTCGTTCTTTTGAAAATTGACCAAAATTTCTATTATAGACTTAATAGAGTGTTTCCACATTGTTTGAGATGTGGCCGACCGACCCGACCAAGCTCCTCATTCAGTCAATTAAGTTTTCCACCGTCACCGCAGCTTTCTTCGCCAGCACCATTGCCTACGTCTTCGGTGGACTCAGCTGCCGCAACAGCAACAACAACCAGAATAATTTTACACAATTGAATTTAGTTGAACGTCCGCGTGGTTGTGTGCGACCCTGTAAGACGTACACATGAAATTGGTCGAAATTGAATTATTGCGTGGCTGTGAGGTACATACAAGTAGTTCACATTTGAATTGGACCATTATTTTATTTCAGTTCTATTCTGGCTCCCCCTTCTCCGGGGCACAATTGGTGATTAGAAAAACTTTAATTCCGAGTGTAAAAAATTTTCAAACAAAAAAGTTACAATCTGCCCTGTCACTTTTACATATCAGCGAAATTGGTGTCTGTGTATACATACATGATCGTGCAGGAAATGTTGTAATCCGGATACATTGGCAAACGCCCCCATGTTCGAATGCATGCAATATCGGCAACATGATATGAATTACAAAGAAGACGTTAACGATTAGGTTAAAGACAATTTAAGAAAGTAATTTGGCAACATGCGAGAGTAACAAACCTCTATTGGACACTATTTAAGAATTTTAGATTGAGACAGAGTTTTTCAAGTTTTTGTTTTTTTTTAATGATTTCCTTGCCTTCTCAACCTTTTGAGCTCACAAAACCTCATTCAAAATTTATCAATAACATATGGGCACTTCCTTCGAAAGGTCAAACGCGGCGGAAAAAATCTAAAGTGCTTAAAAAAGTCATTTTTCGGTATTTTTACATTATTCTGTTCAATAACTAATGTATTATTACTGTCTTTAAAAAATGTTATACTGACCTTTGCTTTAGTCACTAGAAATTCATCTTCAACTTCGGGCTATGCTGAAATATGTTAATTTTAATATTTATTACCTTCCGCCACAGAATGGAAATACAGGGTGTTCCATTGAGGACACAACAATTTTATATATTTAAAAAAACCCAAATATTTAAGATAAAGAGTTCAAATTTATTCCTGGTGTAATGTTACATTTTAAGAATGAAATTTGATTTCGGTATATGACCATCACGAGCCCGTGAACAGTGGTCTATTCTTTGGACCCACGACACTTGCACAATTTTTTTTTTCATTTATTTTAATTGTGTATGCTTATTACTACAAATAAACAAATAGTTTAAGTATATAAATCTCAAGAATGTACTGTTCCGAACTCGGACACCCAAACATTTTCTTGTATAAACCTAAGAGTACGGGCAAGTGTTGCCTGGCGCCATCTGACATTTCCATTGGAAAGTTTGACATTTTTTAGCATAAACGTACTCAGAACGTTTTGACGTACGACCATCATTTGTGTTGTTTACAGTGACTTGAAAAAATCAGTTTGGCAAAAAAAATCGAATTAACTCGTGAACATTTTCATGCGATCATTTTTCACAACTTTCGACGTGGATCTTCACGACAAGAGTGCATCGATGAACTTAAATCTTGGTATGGCGATGAAGCACCATCCTATAGAACTGTGAAAAACTGGTTTAATGAATTCAATCGACGAAGGTCGCCCAAAAACGGCCGTTGTGCCAGAGAATATTGATGTCGTGCATGAACTGATAATGCAAGATCGTCATGTGACATATCGTGAGATAGAGGCATCCTAGGGCATTTCTTCCACCAACATACATTCGATATTGCATGAACACCTGGCCGTAAAAAAAGGTTTGTTCTCGTTGGATCCCGCACAATTTGACAATCGCTCAAAAAAAAGGCTCGTATCGATTGGTGCAAAGAAATTTCGGAAAAAATTCGATCGCGGTGCTTCAAAAGACGTTTATAAGATCGTCACAGGTGACGAATAATGGATCTTTGCGTATGAGCCCGAAACAAAACAGCAATCGACCGTGTGGGTCTTCGAAGACGAGCCAAATCCAACGAATGTTGTTCGTGGAAGCAAAACTGATCATGTGGCAACTATTCCGCTTGAGCAACGTAGGACGGTCAATTCTGAGTGGTACACCGCAATTTGTTTGCCTGAAGTCTTCGGAGAAATTCGAAAAAGGAACAAGAGAAGATGAATCATTAAGCACCATGACACTGCGAGCTCTTACACATCGACTCAAACCAGCGCTTTTTTGACCGGTCAAAACGTCGAATTGATGGGTCATCCGCCGTACAGCAAATTATTTCTTATTATTCCCGCACATAAATAAAAAAATTGCGTGGTCAACGATTTTCGTCGCCAGAAACAGCTGTTAAAGCATTCAAAACCTTTGTTTTGGAGGTGTCTCAATTGGAGTGGAAAAACTGAGCGCATGCAAAAGTGTATAAATCGTGCTGGAGAATACATTGAAAAACAATAAAACCATTTTTGATGATAAGTTATTGTGTTTTTATTGTCGGACCCGAAATATAATTGGCAACCCTCGTATTAAGTGGCGAAGGTCAACCTTTTCAATAAAATCAGAAATTTGAAATAATTATAAGCAATTTATTTAACAGCCGATTCAAATTTTTAACGGCCCTCTAAACACTAAAACCCCGCTTGAATGACTGAACAAGCCTAAAAATGGTATATCAATTGATTCTGACCTATTCTTTTAAAACGGAGTATAACACTCTGTTCTACGGCACAAAATTTTGTTAGGGTGCCTCGGTGTTTTCTGTGTCATTTTCAAAGTTAAAATTTTACTTACAGTTTTATTAAAGAAAGGTCTTAAGTTCATAGTGATTCCCGATAGTGAAAGCGTTTTTTTCTTAGTTTTGATATTTCAATAAATGGTGCTGTTTTTTCCGCTTAAGACCGACTTTTGAGCCTAAATATGGGTTTTCTCTGCGTGTAAAAGCAGTTAGTGTTTTTGCAGCCTCAAATTGGCTAGTCTTGCAAAACGACTTCAAAATGCATCCGAGTAGTATCTAAAATACATTAGAACAAAAACGACAACGCTGGAACTGTTTAGTGGGAAACGGATCCAAATTTTCTGAACAAAAACCATTCTCAGCAATGAAGCTCAGTATTCGTGGACATGCAAAATGGCTGTGATTGGAAATCTGTCTACGGATAGACATGAAGTTTACAGGTGCTGAAACCCAAACCAAAGTAAAGTAAGCTGAATTTGAATACAAAATCAAGAATAATTTTAACACAACCCCAAAAGCGAAAAAGGGAACCATAAATTTGATACTGCCACAATTATATTGCTTATCATTGAAGATGTAGGGTATCATTTGGCGGGATTTTGACACATAATAAATTGTCTTGCATTTGTGCTATTTACACTAGTTTCTGTGTTGTTGACGGTGATTACTGAAGGGTCTCTTTAAAATCAGCTAAAGTCGCCACTTGTTGTTGGTGCGCTTACACGTTTATTGTGTGTCTTTGGATGTGTGTGTGTGTGTGTGTGCTTAAGTCCATATCTATATGTGTAGTGGTATTCTATCTAAATTCTTATAATAATCTCTTGCTTTGTAAGGCCTATAGTTCCCACTTCGTCATAGTAGTCGTCGTTGTCGTCTTCATCTTCATCTTTTGAGTAGTCTCAAAAGAAATCATTGTCGTTCTTAAGAAACGCACGTAGACATTTGAAAACGTTTGTCGTTGTCATTTGCTGTTTTACGCTGATGATGGCGATGATGCTTCTGCTACTGCTGCTGCTGATGATGATGATGTCTCTTCTTCATAATCGCTATCATCCACAAACCAGCCACATCCTCATCATCGCCTAGTTGTTCTTATTCTTATTCATCTTTGGCTTCGGCTTCTCTAATCAGTATCGTATTGTGTTGTTGTTGTTGTATAGTTGGGTCCATATGTCCGTCCCTACGTCTGTCCCTCCGTCCGCCTGTCTTTGTAATAAACACAACATACACACACGTTTATTCGGCGGAATTGTGCTTAAAATGTAGCATTTCTTTCTTATACGAAGCTGCTAGTACCAAGTCGTTTTTCGATTAGGTTTTTATACTTTTTTTCTGAGTGCTTAGCTAGCGAAGCTTATCTAGTACAGAGAACCATCAGCAGCATAACCGCCACCACCCCAAACGGCAACCTCCAACATCCTCAGCACCACAACCACCACCGTCATTATCACCATAGCCATCATCAGCAGCACTATTTACAATTAGTTGTAGTTCTTGTCGTTGGCTGCACAGTGTTTGGAAACATAACAAAAGTACATAAAAACATGGAAAAGTGGAAAATTTTAAAGTTCGGTCGGGCCGAAGCTTTTATACTCTGTAACAAAGATTGCGTTCTACAGGGTGGCCCAAATAAGACTGAAGGGTTCGCCAAAAATGCTACGAAAAAGCTCTTGCTGTATTGGCAGTGGCTGCAGCTTGCTAGAACCTTAGATTATTCATAAATTGCAGAGGCAACTAAAATTTGAATAATGGTCATATACAGAGCCCCATTGATGTTTACTGGTTGACCCATCTCATTTTCAAAAAAATATAGTTTATTAATCATAACGCCACACGAAACAGTACACCCAAAGTGGTGTTGTTGTTGTAACAACAATATACAATTTGAAGTCCTGTTCGTCTACAGGAGGTTTGCTTCGATACCCAGGTAAAGAAAACGCGCCATTTGAACTAAATGCGACCGAAAAGACCTGGAGGTCAGCTGAGTTTCCTTAGCCAGATAATGTAAGAAGTGCTGCACGTCATATGGTCCCTGATGGTAGGTGGGGCAAACGTCCGGAACGTTAGCATCATTCCCGCCCAGTACGAGTTGGGGCGGCTGGAGGGGTGTTATTGATGCTTATGTAAGTTATACCATAGGATTCTGACACTGATCCCTGTTTCTCAAAACGAGTGACTATAAACCTAATCATGATGTTACTGGGTGCTGTTCTGACCTTAAAATGACGACGATTATTTCGTTGAGTTGAGATCATAGACTTGCCAGAAGAATAGTGAAATTCAACAATTTTGACGCATAGCTGTACACTAGGGTGGGTCGTTTTAGCAATCGATATTGTGCCATATATTTTTCGATAGCTTTTGGCATGAGAAATAAAAGTTCCACTGCGACATATCAAAAAAATTATTGTTGATAATTTTTTTGACATTCTCTCAACTTTTTTATTTAAAATACTTTTTTATTTTTTAAATTGGTAAAAAAAAACAAATAGTAAAAGTTGGAAAAAAATTAGTTTTAAAAAATTAAAATGATTTTGTTGATATGATATGTCAAAAGCTATCGAAAAATCGATGGAACAATAACCAAAAAGTGTTTTTTCAGACGTGTGGTTTTCAAGAAGAAATAAAACGCATATAATTTAATTTCAAAGCCAAGAGTTTAGTTTTATTATAAAGATAAGGGATTGCCATTATGTTTTAAAAATGATTTCGGTCAAGTGGCCACCGCGGCGGGCTCGAATAAATTCCAGCCGAGATGCCCAATTTTTGACCACTTTTTGCAGCATTTGGGGCCATATGTCAGCAATAACGCGCCTAATATGCTTTTCCTTGGCGTCAATCGTGTCGTGCCACAAAAAAATAGTCCAGTGGTATTAAATCTCACGATCTTGGAGGCCATGCCACAAGCCCACGAAGCGAGATAATGCGCCCCCAAAAGTTTCGCTAACTAAATTAATTGTTTCGTTGGCGTCTTTTTGGAACCGAAGGTCGTTCACATCAACATCCTCCAATACAGGCACGAAAAAGTCATGAATCATGGCTCTAGAGCGAAGAAATATGGACAAATGAGTCCCTCTGCCCATAGAGCTCACCCAATAGTGACTTTTTGAGGACGTAACGGCGTCTCAACAATGGCTTGTGGATTTTCATTACTCCAAATGAGACAATTTGGGTTATTAATGTACCCATTCAACAAAAAGTGAGCTTTATCGCTGAACAATTTTTTTTTTCATAAATCAGGATCGGTGGCCATCTCGTTTTGGGCCCATTTACCACGATTTGCAAAAGTTTGTTCCGGAGTAAGTCTATTCATTATGAAATGACAACCCAAACCGAGCATAAATCAAGTGACATCTGTCAAAAAGACCAACTTCGAAAAAAGTGTGGCCAGATTGAAAACCACACGTTTAAAAAAAGACCCATACAAACTTTTGTCCTTACAAATCGACCCACCCTACTGTACACCCATATGTAGTCCTCATATATCGCCATAAAATCTATAGAACCTTTAAAAGAGAAAAAAATATATAAACGAAAAAGAAATGAATATTATTAACCCTTCAGTATGAGCCACCCTGTAGTATGGATATGGTAGTATTGGGGGTTTATGTTGCTGGTGTTGATCCTATAAGCCATTACGGACATTAGGACAAAGCCTTTCATTCAGCGAAATTTTAATTTTAATGTCATACACAGAATACATGCAGAGAAAAAACATGGTTACTACATGGTCACGGCAATAATAATATGTTCTTTGCAATAAAAGTATGTTCGTCGCAACCATGGCATTGTCAACTGAATTTATTTTTGACAATAGTATAATTGCTGCAATATTAATATTGTTGAAATGTAACAATAGTATTATTGCCAAATTTAAAAGTGTAAATATGGTTATAGCAACAATGTAAATATGGTTGGTGCGACAAAAGTATTGTGTTTTGCGTTTTATGTTAACAATAATATGATTACGGCAGTCATACTGTATGATTGTAATTATCTTCATTTAAATATGCTTTTAAGAACAAATGTTATTGCAATAATAGTAATTTTTTTATCGAAATACAATTTTTTTAAACAAGCTGCTTTGGCTTTGTTTAACTGAAATATTTTTAATAAAAACGCTTTCGATTATTTAAACTTATTATTTCTACTGTGAAATAAATTTTTGAATAATTTTCTAATTCAAATCTATTGTCGACAACTTAAACAAATTCTAATAAATTATATTGGGGATCATAGTATAATTGTGTGTGATCATACTATGGCTGTAGGGATCATAACATGGTTGCGTGTGAATCATGGTTGTGAGGATCATACTATGGTTGTGAGGATCATACTATGGTTGTGAGGATCATACTATTGTTATGGAGATCATAGTATGGTTGAGTGTGAGAATCATAATATTGTTGTACCACAACCATATATCCAACAATAGTATTATCCTCTTCGAATATTGTCACCACAACCATACTTTTTTTTCTGCGTGTAGTGATGAAATTTATTGTTTTATTTTAGTGCCCGTGGTTTAACGGAGCCGATTTTTAATTCCTATTATTTTTTAACCCCTAGGGCTTGTAGGTCCGTATCCAAAATATAGACAAATTTTTAAAGTCAGTGTTTTATTATATGTGACAGCGCATAGAAAAAGGTACCTAAGGGTAAAAAAAATCAATTTTCATTTTTTTTCTTTTTTTGATGTGGACAACATCTGAGCATCGAATGAGACCGATCCCATGCCCCAAAAGTGTTCCCTCCCAGAGATATGCGCGTTTTATGAAAGTGAAGTCGACGATTCAAAGCGCAGATAGAAAGGCTCTCCTGAACAAAACTGGTTTTTAACCTTAGGCCCCTTTCTATTTTGCGCGTCACATATTTAAGACGAAATTCACCCGACTCTGAATACCCGTATGTTCCAGAAAAATAGGTAACAGGTTTTGAGCCCCTACCCTCCTCCGCCCAAATGCCCACGCCTATTTATGAGACGTTTAATGTGTTAATGGCTACGACTTCCAAGCAAAGCTAATTTTAAAGTTAGTTATTTATCCGATCTACAGACAAGGATTGCGTTCTAGTATGACATTGGTAGTATTGGGGGTGGGTTTATGTTGTTAGGCTTCTCCGGAGCAGATCCAATAATACCAAATAAAACATTACTGAAAAAACATATTGTTGGTGTAGGTTTTTGCTCTATAGACATTAGAACATGACCTTAAATTCATCGAAATCGTAATATTTATGTCATATACAGAATAGCGTTAAAATTTATAGTTTTAGTTTAGTGTCTATCAGTCATGGGGCCGACTTTAAGTTCCCATTATGGAAGGTGGCGATTTTTTTTATCCCTACGGCCAGTAGATCCGCATCCGAAATATAGACAAGTTTTGAAAGTTAGTGCATTATTAGATTCGAGAGAAAATTCAACTGGTTCTCAAAACCCATATGTTCCAGTAAAATAGGGAACGTTTTTAGAACCCCCTGCGCCCCAATGACCACGTCCATTTTAGGGACGTTTAATGTGTTTATAGCTACGACTTCCAAACAAAGCCAATTTTAAAGAAATTTATTTAAGTTTTATATTGAAAATGTCAAACAAATGTGGTGATGAGTCTTGTTGGTCCATCAATGGGGATTTTTTTACATTTTTGCCCGATTTGGTGTATTTTCGATCTAAAGCTAAAAGACATATCGGGTGATCAATCTAGGGATATTTTTTTAAAATAAAAAAAATATAAAAATTGAAAACAACTGTGGAATCTTTATTGTTCATTCGAAAGAACATTTAATGCTATTTAATTTTTTGAATAAAATTTCCTTCAAATATTGGGTGTCTAACTTTGGATGACTCCTTCGCGCATTTCGACCGGTATGGCGTTAATGACACGCATAATGTTATCTTTCAAAACCTGAATCGTAGCTGGTTTTTCAGCACAGACTTTAGACTTTACGTAATCCCAAAGAAAAAAGTCTAAAGGTCACAATGTCACAAGATCTAGGCGGCCAACTCACCGGTTCAAAACGTGGTGATTCTTTGAGGAGCTGTATGGCAAGTGTCACCGTTCTGTGGAAACCACATATCTTCAAGATTACGGTCTTCAATTTCAGGTGGCAAAGAGTCCGATATAATAGAGCGATAGCGAGCATCATTCACGGTTGCGTTTCGGCCATCATCATTTTTGAAAAAATATGGACTGATGATTCCACCACCCCCTTGACCCCACTGAACCGTAGTGTTAATCTCTCCATGATAAAATGGCAAACAATTCTGAAAAGAAAAAAAATAAACTATAGCACAACTCATGCGTAATCTGTAAAAAAACACTATTGAACAAAATACCAGCTTCAAATTTGAAAAATATGGACCGATGCTTCCACCAGCCCATAAACCGCACCAAACCGTGGCGTTAGTCTTTCCATGATGAAATACTGAAAACAAAAAAAAAATAATGTCTAACACAACTTTCACGTAATCTGTGCAAAAAAAAACCCTGTTGAAAAAATATCTATAGATTGATCACATTGCGAGATGTACACTCAACTGGGAGAAAAATCTAACGGTAAAAATCAACCGTTATTTTCTTGCATTGTTTTTAGCTTATTCTTCGGTAGAATCATAGCAATTTTTTGGGCTCTACGAGGACGACCGCAAAAGTAACTGGCCTAACTTAAAAAGAACCGCTTTTTTTGGAATTATTATTTACTTTTCAACATAATCTCCTTCCAACTCAATACACTTCATCAAACGTTTTTCAAGTTTTTTAATTCCATCCGAAAAATAAGATTTTTCAAGACCTTCAAAATATGCCTCAGTTTCAGCAATAACCTCGCTATTGGACGAAAATTTTTTGCCACAGAGAATTTTTTTTAAATTTGGAAACAAGAAATAATCAGAAGGAGCTAAATCTGGACTATATGGTGGATGCGGAGCAATTTCAAATCGTAATTCGGCCAGTTTTTGTTGAGTTAAAAATGCTGTGTGTGAAGGAGCATTATCTTGATGAAAAATAACCTTTTTCTTTTCTAAATGCGGTCGTTTTATCTTGATTTCTTCACTCAACCGATCCAATAATGCACAATAATATTCACTATTTATAGTTTTTCCTTTCTCATGATAATCAATAAATATTATACCCCTTGCATCCGAAAATACTGTGGCCATTACTTTTCCTGCTGACTTAACAGTTTTCGCCTTCATGGGACCACTTTTACCAGTTCTATCCATTGTTTTGACTGTTCTTTGCATTCTGGGATGTAGTGATGGATCCATGTTTCATCAACAGTTATGAATCGGCGCAAGAACTCATTGGATTACGCTGATAAATCGCTAAAAGCTCCTCGGAATTGGTCCAACGGACGATTTTTTGGGGCAAAGTCAACAAACGCGGCACACATCTTGCGGATAGCTTTTTCATGTGGAGTTCATTATGTAAAATACTCCAAACTTGTTTTTCGTGTATTTTAACAATATCAGCAAGTTCTCTGAGCTTTATTCGTCTATCTTTAGTCACTTCATTATATATTTTTCGAAAGTTTTCAATAGTAGTAGCAGTTTTCGGTCTTCCAGAGCGTTGTTCATCTTCCGTACTTGAACGACCCATTTTAAATTGTTGAACCCAGGATTTCACGGTTGAGTATGATGGTGCAATATCACCATGAACAGAATCCAATTCATCTTTGATTAATTGTGGCGTATAACCTTTCATATAAAAGTGTTTAATTACCGCATTATTTTCCATTTTTCAAAAATTATAAAACTTGTTTACTTCAATCATCTGTAACAAAGAAAATTACCATTTAATATTTCGGAAATTTTGACAGATGGCTTATAAAAGATTGCTTTTAAAAAACAAAACAAAAAAGTTGATAGTAAAACAAAAAATAAGCCAGGCCAGTTAGTTTTGCGGTCGCCCTCGTATTGTGATGAAATTCGAAATCAAAACCTTTATTTTTTCTTAGTGAGCGGTAGTCAAAGCATAATAATTTGTTGAATTATTATTTTTTGAAGTATTTGGCATAATTTAATTTAAAAATCGGTCGAGGTAAATCATTGACGGACAAAAAAAGGGCAAAGTTAAAGCCTTTAGTGAATGTGGCCTAAATCATCGGTATATCGCAACAAAAATTGTGCGCAACCAAAATGTTGTCAGCAATTATTTACGGAATGAATCAGAATATGGAAAAAATATGAAAGGAGGTACATATAGAGCCACTACGAGTGCTGATAGGAGAGCCATCATCAGATCTGCTTCTAACTCGCATGATTCTGCTTCAAAAATAAGGGGAAAAACTGGTGTGTGGTGCTAGTCTGGCTACAGTAAAACGTGTTATTCGCAGTGCCAGTCACTTAAAACGACTAAAACTAATGAAAAAAACACCGCTTAACAGCAGTCGCAAGTAAGCACGACTTCACTTTTGTCGTCAGCATATGACCTGGCATAAAGAATAGCAACGTGTAGTCTTTTCTGATGAAAAAAAAATAATTTAGATGGTCCTACTACTTCCATGATTTGCGAAAGGAAGAACATCATTTGGCTCGTCATCATAGTTGTGAAGGTGGTGTGATGGTGTGGGGAGCCCTTTCCTATTATGGACCTTGTGAGCTGCAGTTTCTGACATCTAGAATGAATGCGAAGAGCTACAAAGCCGTAATTGAGGAGGCTTTACCGTACTTCTCTAACATTTTTGGACCCATAACGTGGACTTATCCGCATGACAATGCTCCCGTTCACACTGCGCGGGTCGTAAAACAGTGGATTAGGAGCCAAAATGTGCCATTATTGGAGTGGACGCCATATTCTCCAGACCTGAATACGAGTATTATTGAAAACATGTGGGGAATGTTGTCACGAAAAGTATACGAGTCCGGTAGACAATTTGAGAATAAGGAGTGCTTAATACGTGGTATAAAAACAGCTTGGACTGAAATTTCTCTTCAATATAACCAAAAAATAAATGATTCAATTTCAAATCGAATTTATTAAGTAATTTCAAACAAGGGCGGGAGTACCCATTATTTATTAAGTTGAAAATATTCCTACTTATTATGTTTGTAAGTAAAAATATGAATAAAGATTTTTATTAACTTTTTGCTCCTGTATCTATTCTGATGACCCCAAAATATACATCATTTTTCCCATTTTTTTAGGTCCCATTATTTATTAAGTTGAAAATATTCCTACTTATTATGTTTGTAAGTGAAAATATGAATAAAGATTTTATTTTTATGTTTTTATTACTTTTTTGCTCCTGAATCTATTCTGATGACCCCAAAAAATACATCATTTTTTCCCATTTTTTTTAGGTCCCATTATTTATTAAGTTCAAAATATTCCTAATTATTATGTTTGTAAGTGAAAATATGAATAAAGATTTTATTTTTATGTTTTTATTAATTTTTTGCTCCTGAATCTATTCTGATGACCCCAAAAAATACATCATTTTTCAGCCAGTTACCAAATCTGTGTTTTTTTCGAGTAATCCTAAAATTGAATATAAAGTTTTTTCTTTATAAAATGATTCCCAATACTCGTAGGCTAGTCTATCAACGACATAATTTAAAAAAAAATTTCATTTCACTACTTCTTGAAATAATATCATTTGAACACCCAACGATTACTGAACCTATTTAAATGAGTGGGAGTGTTTGTATAGTATCTATAAGTTAAAACCCTCCAGCTAGTGTTTAAAATAAAAAAATCTGTTTTTTGTTTCTTTCCAACCACTGTGCCCGGCCCGCGTTCTTGTCTTTTACTCGCTTTGCTGATGTTCTTATTTGACGTTGCTTTCTTTATTTTTGGGATTCATTTTATTGCCAGCAATTGTCTGTTAATCGTATTTTATAGTTTTTTTTTGTGTTTTGACACGCTAGTTTCTGTTTTGTGTGTTTTTTTGTTTTGTTTTGTTTCATTTGTGTTGCTGATTGTTGTAATTGCCCCGAGAGTGCAAACAAGTGGGCTAGAATAAATTTTTGTTTTAACATTTTTCTATTTAACTATCTTTATTCTTCAGCTATTTACACATATTTTACTTTTGCAAACACCTTCGTTTTATTATGTCTACAGAGTTTTTGTTGGACGATAAAAAATTTAAAAACAACATCTGTGTGTATCTTTGAGATACACATATTTCCTCATAAAGATACTGGCCGTATAAGTGCGATCATAAGTTACAAAAGTCATAAATTCTATAAGAAATAATATCTTAAAATAATTAATCTATCAAGGTTATAAATATTTGCTAATGTAACAAGGGACTGTGGTACTCGCAGCTAAGTTAAATAAGGACTGTCCCAGAAGTGTGGGTACCATTAACGCCAGTGTTCATGTGTATATCTAAGTAATTTATGCCAGTGTATATATGTGAGTATCAAAAACGTCATCACCGCCATATCCGGGCCCACTTTTAATACCGCAACGAAATTCCAAAACACACACTACAATTTGGAGTATTTTGAACTTATTGTCTTTTCCATCGAGCCATTTCGTTAGGTTTGGAAGTAGGAAATAGTCACTGGGGTCTAAATCCGAAGAATACGTTTGAGGTGCCAATTCGTAACCCATTTCATGAAGAGACTGCCCACGTGTGCACCCGTGCATTATCTTGGTCGTATGGGGTCGTTTTTATTTTAAATCCTCGTTAAATCGTTCCACTAAGTTAGCATAATATTCGCCATTTATTGTTATCCCCTTTTGAAGGGGAAAAAACTTCATCACCTTATTGGCCGACAAAGTCACCTTGGCCGTCTTCAGAGCCGGTTCACCCGGAGAAACCCATTGTTTGGGCTGCTGCTTGGTCTCCGGAGTGTTGTAATGGATCCATGTTTCCACAATTACAAAACGTCGCATAAACTCTTTCGAATTGCGGTTAAACAATTCCAAAAAATCCTTTGAAGTTGCCATACGATTACGTTTATGGTCAGTTAAGAGCAAACGCGGCACCCATCTTGCAGACAGCTTTCTTAAACCGAACTGATCATGTAAAATTGAAATCACACTGCCATATGAAATGCGTATGGCATCAACAATCTCACACATTTTTACTTTCGATCGGCCAAAACCATATCCTAGATTTTGTCGACATTTTGGGGTGTATTGCCCACAATTGGCCGTCTAGAACGTCCAGCGTCATTTGTTCTTGTGCGAAAGTCAGTAAACCACTTTTAACCATCAAAATCGATGGTGCAGAGTCCCCATAATATTTATCAAGTTTTTCATCGGTTCGGTTGACGACATATGCCGCCAAAAATAATGTTTAATGTGCACTCGAAATTCACTTTCATTTTTAACAAAATCTACGAGGTTGTATGTTTTGAACAGCTGTTAAACACAAACTAAATGACGGATCTCTTTCAAAATTTGAATTAACAGATGGTAGTTGATGGGAGCAGCGTTGCATTTCATACAACTACGAGGGAAGTTGGAAAAGTCACGGAATTATTGATATACCCTCGTATTTATGAGACGTTTAATGAGCTAGGACAGTCTCCCGTTATAGCCTCATCATACGCTTTAGATCCACTTTCATCTTCTGTGCGTTCTTATACCACATATAAAATATTTTTGGAATATGATGTAATCTTCCGATCATAGGTAGGATTCAACATGGACCGATCTTGTCGATTTTCAATAATACTAGGGCGACCGCAAAAGTAACTAGCCTAACATAAAAAGAACCGTTTTTTGACATTATTATTATTTATTTTTCAACATAATCTCCCTCCAACTTAATACACTTCATCAAACGTTTTTCAAATTTTTTAATTCCATCCGAAAAATAAGATTTTTCAAGACCTTCAAAATATGCCTCAGTTTCAGCAATAACCTCGCTATTGGACGAACATTTTTTGCCACCGAGATTTTTTTTAAATTTGGAAACAGGAAATAATCAGAAGGAGCTAAATCTGGACTATATGGTGGATGCGGAGCAATTTCAAATCGTAATTCGGCCAGTTTTTGTTGAGTTAAAAATGCAGTGTGTGAAGCAGCATTATCTTGATGAAAAATAACCTTTTTCTTTTCTAAATTCGGTCGTTTTATCTTGATTTCTTCACTCAACCGATCCAATAATACCACAGTAATATTCACTATTTATAGTTTTTTCTTTCTCAAGATAATCAATAAATATTATACCCCTTGCATCCCAAAATACTGTGGCCATTACTTTACCTGCTGACTTAACAGTTTTCGCCTTCTTGGGACCACTTTTACCAGCTTCTATCCATTGTTTTGACTGTTCTTTGCATTCTGGGATGTAGCGATGGATCCATGTTTCATCAACAGTTATGAATCGGGGCAAGAACTCTATTGGATTACTCTGATAAATCGCTAAAAGCTTCTCGGAATTGGTCCAACGGACGATTTTTTGGGGCAAAGTCAATAAACGCGGCACCCATCTTGCGGATAGCTTTTTCATGTGGAGTTCATCATGTAAAATACTCCAAACTTGTTTTTCGTGTATTTTAACAATATCAGCAAGTTCTCTGAGCTTTATTCGTCTATCTTTAGTCACTTCATTAAATATTTTTCTAATGTTTTCAATAGTAGTAGCAGTTTTCGGTCTTCCAGAGCGTTGTTCATCTTCCGTACTTGAACGACCCATTTTAAATTGTTGAACCCAGGATTTCACGGTGGAGTATGATGGTGCATTATCACCATGAACAGAATCCAATTCATCTTTGATTAATTGTGGCGTATAACCTTTCATATAAAAGTGTTGAATTACCGCACGAAACTCTTTATTTTTCCATTTTTCAAAAATTATAAAACTTGTTTACTTCAATCACCTGTAACAAAGAAAATAATCATTAAATATTTCGAAAATTTTGACAGATGGCTTATAAAAGATTGCTTTTAAAAAACAAAACAAAAAAAGTTGCTAGTAAAACAGAAAATTGCCAGGCCAGTTAGTTTTGCGGTCGCCCTCGTACACAAAATCGAAAGAACTTTTCTATGGAGTCCATATATACTTGTACAAAATTGGACCGATCTTCTATCTATTTTAAATAATGTTTATCCTGTGTGCACAATAGGGGTATTCTATTTTTTAACCTATGTTTTACATGCCCATTCACGATGAGAAACATTAAAAAAATGTTAACTGCGTTTTTAGTTTTTTATTTCATTCAAAAAATTTCACGCACCAAACGATTTTAAAATTTACATGCGCATTACAGTGTATATGCGCATGTAAATTTTAAAATCGTTTGGTGCGTGAACTTTTTTGAATGAAATAAAAAACTAAAAACGCAGTTATGATTTTTTTAATGTTTCTCATCGTGTACAGCCATGTAAATTTAAAAAAAAAAAAAGTCATAATAGAATACCCCTAGTGCACAACCTACTTTTTTTTAAATCTTAAAAAAATTGCCGCTATTAGTTCAGTTAGACCCAACATCGGGAGCTATATTTGTATAGTAAAAATTGGGCCAATTGTTTTTTTACAACCGTTATTAGGCGAAAACAAATTTATGTGGAAAAGTTCATCGAGATCGGTTCATATTTGTGATCTACACCTTGATTACAAGAATAGAAATGGACAAATGGACCAGTCTAAATCGACTCAGAAAAAAATTCTAAGCTGATCGGTATAAAATGTTTCTACTACACTTTTTTCGAGTGTAACAAATATCAGCAAAATTCATCGAGATCGGCTTATATTTGTAGCCTTGATTTCAAGAATAGAAATGGACAAATGGACCAGTCTAAATCGACTCAGAAAAAATTTCTAAGCTGATCGGTATAAAATGTTTCTACTACACTGTTTTTTCGAGTGTAACAAATATCAGCACAAACCCATAATAACTCAGTACCACAATGTGACCAGGCTGTAAAACGTACATTTAATTTTTGGTCACATTAAGTTGGAAGCCAAAGAATCGCATTTTAAATATCATTACTTATTATTCTGTGGTCAGTTGCCCAATTTGAACAAAATGCCATCGAATTTGTATAAATGGAGAAAAATCTCTATTTAGCCACAATCCAAATTTATTTGACATCGTGAGATTAAAAAAATGTCCCCTCCTCCCCTTTATTTTTGTTCTAACTAATTATTATTAATGTCGTCGAATTTTATGTTTCACGTTTAATATGCATTTATCTCATCATTATCGTCATCGACTCGAATAAGTCCCACTTTGTGGTCTAACAAACGATGATGAATGATTTCAGTAAATACGAGTACTCGTAATTACCTACAGTTTCTGACGTAAAGCGTTTTTTGTTTTTTGTATTCTGTCGATTTCGATACAAATCTATATATGGGACAATGCGCAGCGTTTGTCGATTGCTTCAAATTATTATTAATAATAAAATTTATATTTATATGCGCATACATACGTACTTATATATGTAGAAGTAATGCATAAAAACAGTTTGGAGCCGTAAGTTTTTATGGAAAATCTCTTATTGCATAAGGAAGGTGAAGTACAGCAATACAAATGTTTGCAAGTAGGTACTCGTAGTCTTTTAATTTTTTTTTGTTCAAAATTTCTTAAATCTCAATGCTGTAGGTCATGGGGTCGTAGTTCAAGCATATGTTGATCTTGTCCATTCCCATCACCGGCGTCATCACCAACATCATCTTTTGTGTTGTTGCTGCCGTCTTATTTCCCCTTCCTTGTACACTTATGACGTCGCAGTTAAATGCTTAAAGTAGCTGACACCTAAATTGACACCTCTTGATGGCCATCGTCATCGTCGACGACGATTTCTTAATGAAGCCATGTTGGTTGAATGTCGTTAAAAGTTGACACTGTCCAAGTTGTCAGTTTTTACGTTTTTTTTCTGTTTGTAAGATTTAAATTGAAAGACTTCCAGCAAGACGTTGGGGCTTGGTAGTGTTTTTAAAAATTACTTAATTTTGAGACAAAAAATATGATTTCGAAACTTTAAAGATGGGCATGTTTAGTGTTTTCTTATTTTACTAAAAGGTGAAAGTAAAACGGAAGCGGCTTGATATTGAAAATGAAAGTATGGCAAGTAAATGTATTCCAGCAGTGCAGAAGAGCAAGATCCCCTAGTATGTAGATTATAAAGAGATCATGGAAAGAATAAAACGATCTATGAATATGGCTGCTTTATAAGGAGTCAGCCAGTGAAGTTAGGATTGGTTGGAATCCTGAAATTATGCATGCTAAAAGTTTAAGATAATTGGGATAGTAAATAGGCAAAATCGGCGAAGAGGGATAAAAGTTGTCCTTTAACGTACTAAAGTTAGGATTTGCTCTAAAATCAAAATTTTTGTGGACGAACATGACGCTTTTTGCGTCTTCCGGCCAAGTTTTTCACACTGAGCCAACTTCCGCTTCTATTTGTCTCTTCTATTAGCAGATCTACCTCTTCTCAAGCTGCCTCCGCTGCGTTGTCATATGATAACCTTATTGGACTCGGGTTAGAGCTTCAACTGCTTGTGCCCATAATTTTTTTTTAGTACAAGGCACATCAATAATCAAGGCACATCAATAATTACATTTCGAATAAGTAGATTCTTTTTGGATACAATATACATCAATAAATATATTAAAAACTATTTGATCCAAAAACATTCAGTACTTTTTATTTTACAGCATTTTATTTATGTCCCTACTATGTATTAGCAGATCTACCCCGTCTCTACGTTGTCATTACAATACAAGGCATATCAATAATCAATAAGTAATTTTTCCTGTTTTCCTCGTAGTTATATGAAATGCCAAACTGCTTCCATCAAGTACCATCTGTTTATAGTCTATTGTCAAATTTTGAGAGAGTTCCTTCATTTACTTTGTTTTTAACAGCTGTTGTAAACATTCAACCTCGTGGATTTTGTTAAAAATGGAAAAAAATGAATTTCGAGTGCTCATTAAACATTAATTTTTGCGGAAAAAAACCGTCAATCAAACCAAGGAAAAGCTTGATAAATACTTTGGGGACTCTGCACCATCGATTTCAATGGTAAAAAAGTGGTTTACTAACTTTCGTTGTGGTTGCACATGTACAAATGACGCTGAACGTTCTGGACGGCCAATTGAGGTCAATACACCCGAAAATGTCGAAAATATCCACGATATGGGGTTGGCCGATCGAAGAGTAAAAGTGGGTGAGATTGTTGACGCCATATGTATTTCATATGGGAGTGTGGTTTCGATTTTACTTGATCAGTTGGGTTTAGGAAAGCTGTCTGCAAGATGGGTGCCGCGTTTGCTCTCAACTGACCATAAACGTAATCGTGTGGCAACTCCAACGGATTGTTTGGAGTTATTTAACCGCATTTTGAATGAGTTTCTGTGGCGTTTTGTAACTGTGGATGAAACAAGGATCTATTACAACACTCCTCAGACCAAGCACACGCAAAGAAAAAACATGGTTACTACATGGTCACGGCAATAATAATATGTTCTCCGCATTAAAAGTATGTTCGACGCAAGCATAGCATTGTTAACTGAATTTATTTTTGACAATAGTATAATTGCTGCAATATTCAAATTGTTGAAATGTAACAATAGTATTATTGGCAAATTTAAAAATGAAAATATGGTTATAGCAACAATATAAATATGGTTGGTGCGACAAAAGTATTGTGTTTTGCGTTTTATGTTAACAATAATTTGATTACGGCATTCATACTGTATGATTGTCATTTTTCTTCATTTAAATATGCTTTTAAGAAGAAATGTTATTGGTACGGATCTAATGTAATAATAGTATTTTTTATCGAAATTAAAATTTTTTAAACAAGCTGCTTTGGCTTTGTTTAACTGAAATATTTTTAATAAAAACGCTTACGTTTATTTAAACTTATATTTTCTACTGTGAAATAAATCACTCCTGTTATTTTGAATTTAATGTATTTTTGAATAATTTTCATAATTCAAATCTAGTTTTGACAACTTAAACCAATTCTAATAAATAATATTTGGGATCAAATCTATTGTCGACAACTTAAACCAATTCTAATAAATTATATTGCGGATCATAGTATAATTGTGTGTGACCATACTATGGTTGTAGGGATCATAACATGGTTGCGTGTGAATCATACTATGGTTGTGAGGATCATACTATGGTTGTATATGAAACATACAATGGTTGTGAGGATCATACTACGGTTGTGGAGTTCATAGTATGGTTGAGTGTGAATCATACTATGGTTGTGGAGATCATAGTATGGCTATGTGTGAATCATATTATTGTTGTGAGGAGCATAGTATGGTTGTATTTGAATCATACTATTGTTGTGAGGATCATAATATTGTTGTGCCACAACCATATACCCAACAATAGTATTATCCTCTTCGAATATTGTCACCACAACCATACTTTTTTTCTGCGTGCAGCATTTAAACAATGGGTTGCTCCGGGTGAACCGGCTCCAAAGAAGGCCAAGGTGACTTTGTCGGCTAATAAGGAGATGACAACTGTTTTTTGGAATCCACGCGGAATAATCCTCATCGATTACCTTCTAAAGGGATAAATAATAAACGGCGAACATTATGTCAACTTATTGGCCCGTTTAAACAAGGTTTAAAAAAACAACTCCATATGGCTAAGAAAAAAATTATTTTTCATATCAAGATATTGCACATGTGCAGTCTCAATGGCAAAATTGCATGAATTGGGTTACGAATTGGTACCTCATCCGCCATATTCTCCGAATTTAGCCCCCAGTGACTATTTCTTATTTCCAAACCTAAAGAAAAGCTCGGTGGAAAGAAATTCAGCTTCAACGATGAAATTATTGATCAAACAAATGCCTATTTTATGGACCTCGGAATCCAATTTTTTGGAATGGATACAAAACTTGGAGAAACGTTAGACTAAGTGTGTTGAGCTAAAAGAAGATTATGTTGAAAAATATTTTTTTCAATAGACCCATTGTTTGGGCATCTGTATGGCAAATGACACCGTCCTGTTGAAACCAAATCTCGTCAAGACTACGGGCTTGAATTTTAGGTAGCAAAAAGTTCGATATTATGATGCGATTGCGAGCACCATTCAGGGTAACATTCCGACCATCATCATTTTTGAAAAAATTTGGACCGATGATTCCACCAGCGTATGAACCGCACCAAACCTTTGTTTTCCTTTAATTAATTGAATATTTCGTTGGCTGTATGGCCGTCTTCTTGGAACCAAAGGTCGTAGACATCCTCCAATTCAGGCACGAAAACGTCATTAATCATGACTCTAAAGCGTTCCTCATTGACTGTTACACTATGGCTGGCTTCATTTTTAAGGAAATATGGATCAATGGAATCATTGGTCCATATTTCGTTCTCTGCCCATAGCACACCAAACAGTGACTTTTTTAAGGATGTTACGGTGTCTCAATAATGGCTTGCGTATTTTCTTGCGTATTTTCACAATTTTGATTATTAACTTTCCTAATTTTCTTGTAAAAATCAGAATCAATGGCCATCTCGTTTTGGGCCCATTCACCATACGCAGAAAAAAAGTATGGTTGTGGTGACAATATTCGAAGAGGATAATACTATTGTTGGGTATATGGTTGTGGCACAACAATATTATGATCCTCACAATCATAGTATGATTCTCACATAACCATACTATGATCCCCACAATCATAGTATGATTCACACTCAACCATACTATGATCCCCACAACCATAATATGATTCACACTCAACCATACTATGGTCTCCACAACCATAGTATGATCCTCACAACCATAGTATGTTTCACATACAACCATAGTATGATCCTCACAACCATAGTATGATTGACACGCAACCATGTTATGATCCCTACAACCATAGTATGTTCACACACAATTATATTATGATCCTCAATATAATTTATTAGAATTTGTTTAAGTTGTCGACAATAGATTAGATCCCCAACATTATTTATTGGAATTGGTTTAAGTTGTCAACAATAGATTTGAATTATGAAAATTATTCAAAAATACATTAAATTCAAAATAATACGAGTGATTTATTTCACAGTAGAAAAATAAGTTGAAATAAACGTAAGCGTCTTTATTAAAAATACTTCAGTTAAATAAAGCCAAAGCAGCTTGTTTCAAAAATTTTATTTTGATAAAAAAGTCCTATTATTGCATTAGATCCGTACCAATAGCATTTGTTCTTAAAAGCATATTTAAATGAAGAAAAATTACGATCATACAGTATGATTGCCGTAATCATATTATTGTTAACATAAAACGCAAAACACAATACTTTTGTCGCACCAACCATATTTATTTTGTTGCTATAACCATATTTTCATTTTTAAATTTGAAAATAATAATATTGTTACATTTCAACAATATTAATGTTGCAGCAATTATACTATTGTCAAAACTAAATTCAGTTAACAATGCTATGGTTGCGACGAACATACTTTTACTGCGGAGAACATATTATTATTGCCGTGACCATGTAGTAACCATGTTTTTTCTCTGCGTGCACGATTTGCAAACGTTGTTCCGGAGTAAGTCTATTCTATACGAAATGCCAAACCCAACTAAGCAAGTGACAGCTGTCAAAAAGATCAACTCTGAAAAAGGTGTGGCCAGACTGAAAACAACACGTCTAAAAAAACACCCTTTATTAGAAAGCAGGAAACCAAGAATGTTACATCTCACAAAGTTTGATAATGTTATAAAAATACTTTTTTTTTGGATTATGATGCATTTCTTTCGTAATTTCTACTGGGTATATTTTTTGTGGCCTAAGATCTTGGAAAGGCAAAGACCACCCTTAAGTACTGTTTATGTCTCGCAACACTGCTAGGGCCATTTTTAACCATAGTCGTAGTTCTTTTGTAGAGGCTTGTCCAACCTTAATGCACGATGTTAATTGTGAGTCACACCTTAGCGTCAAGTTTTTTGCCCATCTTAACTGGCATTTTTTTGCTTAAGTGTTGGATAGATTCAACCTTGGAGAGGTACACACTTAAACAGCGGGCTTAGATTGTTTAAGCCTTTTGCTAAAATGGGCGTAAAATTTGCTCAGAACACCGGGTCTGTAGGAAATGTGAAAACAGCTCTCCCATCTTTTGGGTTGGTTTTAGGTTATTTTTGAAAGCAACAAGAGCAAAACCTTATGCCATAAATGGCACAATTTTATGTCATCGAATGCTTAAGCTGCATATAGGTATGTATATATTTATATCGCCTGCACTGTCATTTCATTAAAATTATGTTACTCACCCAAGGACGAGCGTATGATCCTACGAAGCTCCCTGCTCAGAACACCGGGTCTGTAGGAAATGTGAAAACAGCTCTCCCAGTTCGTTCTGTCATTGGGTCGTACTTCTAAAAAATGGTGTTTTTTCGTTAGACATGTTTTTTGGGGATATTTAAAAAAATAGGTGTACGTAAATGAGCAAAGAACAATTCAAAAGCTACAGGATGAGATAATTCAGCACATTAACGACATTGAACTTTCATTATGTCTCAGGGTCATTGAATATATCGACCATCGTATAGAAGATACGAGTATGCCACCGAAGCCGTTTTGTTTCACACATAATTATCATAGATCTTTCTATCATCACAAGAAAATATTCAGATAAATCTCTAAAAACTTTTAGTTTCATTTAGAATTCACATCGTGCGTTTTAATTGGACCACCCTTTACAACATGCAGATTAATGTAAAATCAATTTTAATTGGATGAACGATGAAAAATTCCATCTAAACTAAATACGTCAATGAGTTGGACCACCCTTTACAACATGCAGATTAATGTAAAATCAATATTAATTTGATGAAC
This sequence comes from Hydrotaea diabolus, assembly GCA_963513945.1. NCBI lineage: Eukaryota > Metazoa > Arthropoda > Insecta > Diptera > Muscidae > Hydrotaea > Hydrotaea diabolus. The sequence goes on from OY740717.1 coordinate 186,239,114, forward strand.
GATGAAAAATTGCATCTAAACTAAATAGGCGGCTCGGAAACTTCTTAGCCTAGCACAAAAAGCGCGGTATAAACAGAAAAAAGTTAAGTGTTTTGGAAACTTCCATCTCTGCTATGAACACATGTTAAATTTTGTTTCGATCTGGCAACTCCTTCATATAGAAACAGGTGTTCACAAAAGACGCATCCGCGATTTTTTTACAGTGGAAAAATTAGAAATGCGTGGTGTCATTAAATATTTACATAAAAAAGGTTTATCGGGACAAGAAATTCATAATGATATGGTGAATGTGTTAGGTGAAAGTGCTCCTTCATATGCAACAGTAAAAAATTGGGTTGCTGAATTTAAACGTGGTCGTACAAGCATTGAAGATGAACCACGTAGTGGACGTCCAAAAACAGCAACAACAACAGAAATTGTAGCCATAGTGCATGATATGGTATTAAATGATCGACGAACACAAGTGCGTGAAATAGCTAATATCATGGGCATCTCAAATGAGCGAGTCCATTCAATTTTGCATGAAGAACTACAGAGGAAAACGCTTTCTGCAAGATGGGTGCCGCACTTGTTAACAGTCGACCAAAAACGCATAAGAATGAACATTTCTCAAGCTTGTTTGGATCGTTTTCAGCGAAATAAAATGGATTTTAAGCGCCGTTTCATAACTGTAGATGAGACATGGATCCACCACTACACTCCAGAGACAAAAGAACAATCCAAACAATGGACTGAAGCTAGAGGAAGTGTCCCAAAGAAGGCAAAAACAATTCAATCGGCTGGTAAGGTTATGGCAACGGTGGGACTTTAAAGGTATTTTATTAATTGACTATCTGCAAAAGGTTAAAACAATAAATGCAACCTTTTAGATCAATTAAATGTACAAATTCGAGAAAAACGTCCTGGCTTACAACACAAAAAAATAATTTTTCATCAAGACAACGCACCAGCGCACAAGAGTGTTTTAAACAATGGCTAAAATCAACGAATTAAAGTACGAGTTGCTTGACCACCCACCTTATTCTCCTGATTTAGCTCCCAGTGACTTTTACCTGTTCCCAAATCTAAAAAAATCCTTGCTGGCAAGCGTTTTACCTCAAATGAAGATGCAATTACAGTTGTAAACAACTATTTTGAAGACCTTGAGGAAAACTATTTTAATCAAGGGATAGAATTGCTAGATAAGCGTTGGACTAAGTGTATTGAAGTTTCAGGAGATTATATTGAAAAATAAAAATATTTTTGAAAAACTAACTATTCTCTTTCATTGACAGGCTAAGAACTTTCCGAACCGCCCTCGTACGTCAATGAATGAATTTTATCATCAATTTGTTGTAGAACTAATGAAGAATACTTTCATTGATTTGATGTACTTATACACATTTATTTTCAGTGTACGATTACATACCTTTTTAAGATATCACTCACCTTCAATATTGTGACCTGTTTGCTGCTTTTCACTGGCAGATGGACTTCGCCTAATGGTTTAAGATTTTTGCACTGATCAAGAAGATTTACCCTTAATAGGGGCACAGATCATTACTGGGCGTATAAAATAGTATGTGATTCATGTCTAACATATTTGGCAAATTATTTGCAAAAATCGGAAATGTTCCCAAAACCGAAAACCACTTAATCGATATTTAGGCATTTTAAAAAAAGCTTTAAATGCATCACCATTTACTCAGTCATTATAGGTGTGTTCATGCTATGGCCATACCTGAAATATTATGGACTAAGCTCCTAAGTCCACTGGGCCCAAAAACCGTTCCTAAAAATTGACTCATTTTCAAATCCACAAAAAAAGGTATACAAAAACATTGTTAAGGAAAATACCACAAAACCGAACCCAAACCAGGATAGCCAGCAAATACGCCCGCACATACGTACATTCATCCAGCCATTCATAGTCTATAAAAAAGATATATTTATTGTAAAAAAAGGAAACAACATTAGCAAAAATAAAAAAGATTCACACACACTTCTGCTCTTTTCCTTAATTTCTGTTCAAAAAAAGTTTGAGAAAAAACGACACTCATTTGCATAAAATTCGAAAATTAAACTGCGCCGACGATAAGAAGCGACGAGAAAAAAGAGACAATAACCGAAAAGACGACGACAACAACAACAACAAAGTGCAGATGTGTGCGAGTGGTCAAGAAATGTGTCACCTCTTCTTGGAGCGACGATATTTTGCAGATATTTCGGATTTTCTGGTTGTTGCTGTTGTTGTGGTCTTTTATGGTTGGGCCATAACTCCAAAAATTTAATTGATTTATGCAGCCTTAAGCAGTTTTTTGTTGTTCGTGCGTTCGTTCGCTATTTTCATTCGATTTAAAAATTCTTTGGATTTTGTTAAAAGCGCCTTCATATGGACGGACGCCTGAGTTTATGTGCGTTTTTTCTCGTCTTTTTTTTGTTTTCTTCATTGTCCGATTTGGAAAAAAGGCGTTGTTGCAGCTCTTTTTTTAATTGCAAGATTAACCTTGATTTGTCGTTAAAGTGTGATTTGTTAAAAAAAAAAAAGACAAAAGGCAGCCAAAAAAAATAAAAAACAGAAGAAGAACATTTATTCAATGTCTTGCTGTTGGATTAGCGATCTTCTGGGTTGGTTTTAGGTTATTTTTGAAAGCAACAAGAGCAAAACCTTATGCCATAAATAAATGACACAATTTTATGTCATAGGTTTGTATATATTTATATCGTCTGCACTGTCATTTCATTAAAATTATGTTACTCACTCAGGGAGGAGCGTATGATCCTATGAAACTCTCTGTCCTTTTGCGGTTATTGAGACATATCCATCTGCCGACCGCGACTTTAAGATTAGTACAATAGCACCAAAAAATCTGTACTACATTTATACACGATGAGATTTCGTTAGGACCAACCAAATTTGGTTATACATTCCTTTCCCTTTCCCTCTGTCTGTCCGTCCTGCAAGTTTAAGCTTGTTATCAGTGTGACCAGATCTAAAAAAGTGTTGCAGCAAAATCAGCATTAAAATAATGCTAAAAAAAATATTAAAATGCCAAAAAAAAATTGCTAAATTAAAAAACTTTTTTTTTATAAAAATTATCACTACAAATTTTTTATTTTTTAAAATTTTGTATTCAATGTTGCATTAGAAATATATTCATTAGAATACACAATGTCAAGTAATAATTCAACCATGTATTGTTGAGCCATGGCAAACAACAACAAAAAACTATTTATTGAATAAAAAAGAAACATAATGAGTCTTACATACATAGAAGAAAAAGTGACCATTCAATTCAATATCACATTGGTTTGTAAAGTACATAGATACATATATGTGACAGCGCATAGAAAAAGGGACCTAAAGTTAAAAAATCAATTTTCACTTTTTTCCCATGCCCCAAAACTGTTCCCTCCCAGAGATATGCGCGTTTTATGAAAGTGATACACGTATTTAAATCATAAAAATGGCTCTCCTGAACAAAACTGGTTTTTACCCTTAGGTCCCTTTCTATTTTGTGCGTCACATATGTAAATTTATATAAAAAAATAACATAAAAATTTAAATCTCTATTTACGAGGGCGACCGCAAAACTAACTGGCCTGGCACATTTTCTGTCTTACTAGCAACTTTTTTTTTGTTTTGTTTTTTAAAAGCAATCTTTTATAAGCCATCTGTCAAAATTTCCGAAATATTTAATGATTATTTTCTTTGTTACAGGTGATTAAAGTAAACAAGTTCTATAATTTTTGAAAAATGGAAAATAAAGAGTTTCGTGCGGTAATTAAACACTTTTATATGAAAGGTTATACGCCACAATTAATCAAAGATGAATTGGATTCTGTTCATGGTGATAATGCACCATCATACTCCACCGTGAAATCCTGGGTTCAACAATTTAAAATGGGTCGTTCAAGTACGGAAGATGAACAACGAAAACTGCTACTACTATTGAAAACATTAGAAAAATATTTAATGAAGTGACTAAAGATAGACGAATAAAGCTCAGAGAACTTGCTGATATTGTTAAAATACAAGAAAAACAAGTTTGGAGTATTTTACATGATGAACTCCACATGAAAAAGCTATCCGCAAGATGGGTGCTGCGTTTGTTGACTTTGCCCCAAAAAATCGTCCGTTGGACCAATTCCGAGGAGCTTTTAGCGATTTATCAGCGTAATCCAATAGAGTTAATGCGCCGATTCATAACTGTTGATCCATCACTACATCCCAGAATGCAAAGAACAGTCAAAACAATGGATAGAAGCTGGTAAAAGTGGTCCCAAGAAGGCGAAAACTGTTAAGTCAGCAGGAAAAGTAATGGCCACAGTATTTTGGGATGCAATGGGTATAATATTTATTGATTATTTTGAGAAAGGAAAAACTATAAATAGTGAATATTATTGTGCATTATTGGATTGGTTGAGTGAATAAATCAAGATAAAACGACCGCATTTAGAAAAAAAGTTCATTTTCATCAAGATAACGCTCCTTCACACACTGCATTTTTAACTCAACAAAAACTGGCCGAATTACGATTTTAAATTGCTCCGCATCCACCATATAGTCCAGATTTAGCTCCTTCTGAATATTTCTTGTTTCCAAATTTAAAAAAAAATCTCGGTGGCAAAAAATGTTCGTCCAATAGCGAGGTTGTTGCTGAAACTGAGGCATATTTTGAAGGTCTTGAAAAATCTTATTTTTCGGATGGAATTAAAAAACTTGAAAAACGTTTGATGAAGTGTATTGGAAGGGGATTATGTTGAAAAATAAATAATAATAATTCCAAAAAAAACGGTTCTTTTTATGTTAGGCCAGTTACTTTTGCGGTCGACCTCGTTCATATATATATATATTTATATAAAAAAATAACATAACAATTTAAATCTCTATTTAATAGCATTTCAGTACATTTTTAAATATCATTTGTTTACAAATGATAAATTTAAATTATAAACTAAATACATTATCAAATGAATATTCTTCCTTTTTATCACATGTTTTTATCACATTTTTTTTATGAGATCGTAGGAAATTTTTAACTTTCGCAATATTTATTTCACCTTTTCAATACCCATCTAATGTAAAGAAGTGAATTCACAGTATTCAATAGCATTCTATTTCTAATTTTTGTTTTTATAAGGTTCATGCCACTGAAAACTCTTTCAACTTCTGCGTTACTAAATGGTAAAACTAGAAACTTCACAACAAAAGAAGACAATTCCTTGAACAGGTTTTCATTTGATGCATTTTTATATTCGTATACACTTATCCAGAAATCAATTGTTGAGTTTTTGTTTGCCCATTCAAAGATACTTAGCTTTTGCCATTGCTTTTCTAAAATAGTAATTTCGTCCACTGCACACTGGTCTAGAATCAATTTTTTTGGCATAAATTCGAATAATGCCGATAGAGACTTGTAATCTTACCTGTTTGTAAGGTATTCCAATAATATGAAATTTACGAGTTTTTGAGGTGATCGGGCCACGCCCACTCCCGCCCCCAGATGAACTACAAATCGTAGTACGATTAATTTCACAAATTTTCGTATGACCTTTATTGTATGGAAACACTTTCCACAAAATGTTGATAGATATTTATTTGTGTATTCAAAAAAATGTGAGGAAGTTACATTAGATAACATAGTGTGATTTATTTGCAATAGATGGCGCTTTACAGGCCATAGACCGCTTTGGGCTAATCAGAAATTGAGCTAAAATAAAAATTTAAATTTTATGAGTTTGCTGGAATTTGCTGGGGAGATCTAAGTTTCCACAAATAATAAACACATTGACGAATACTTTAATGTTTAAACTTCCGTGCAAGTTCATGCCCAGACCCAACTTTCCAACTACCAAACATATAGGTTATGTTGAATAATAAAAACATAATAACATAACACTCAAGAATAACGACAAGGACACAACAAAAATTAAATTTAAAATAATGTATGTAAACTACTTACCTTGATCTTCAATTTCCATTGCACAACTTTTTTATACTTTCCTTTTTAAATTTTTACTGTTAATATAATTGTTACACTGTTTTGACTTCGAAGTAATAACACGTGCTAAAACATTCAACTTTCAATGCTTGCCAAACTTGCAGTGTTGCCAATAACTTTTTTTATTTATTATCGATGATTGCTTGGAATGTTGCCATTGAGAAAATATGTAAACTTTTTACAATTTCTTAATTTTTTGGTTTCGAATTTATGCCAAAAAAAATTGATTTGGGACCACAGTGCACTGTGAAATCTTCCATTTGCTGTTCAAATATTAACTGAGCTATAAAGTTTCGGCAAGTAACTCTTATTTCATTTTCTTCTTTAGAATTGATTACATCTTTCTTTGATTATAAAAATTCTTCAAAGTTGTAATAATTGTATTATGTTGGAACCAAAAAAAAACGCAAATTTAAGGGATCAAAATTGTGGGATTTTAAAACAATTTGATAGGAAATGTCTTTCAAAAGAACATATAGTTCTGATAGCAACAGAGTAGGGTCAGCATTATTACTTTCAAACATTTTATTTACTTTTTGTACATCTGACAGCAAAGGTTTCAAAAACTTCAGATATAATAAATGTTTCTCAGTGTACAATTTTTTTTAAAATATTGGCTTAATGACATGATTCTACCGTTGCGACAATTTTAAAATGAGTTTTCAACTCTAGCCATTGACTTTCTATACGATTTACAGCTGATTCAATTGACAACGATCTAGGGTCACAAGCTCTTACCAATTTTAATAATCATTAATCGCAGCGCAGCGTAACTGCTTTTATAACGTTTTTGTCTTAAAGTAGATTTGGAAAACCAATTGTAAGTTTCTGACAGGTGGCGTCAGAAACTTACAATAGCGTCCGCCCTTGGTCTAAAAAAATTACTTCTGCCAAAATTCATGAAGAGCGGACAACAATTGCTATCTGTTGTTTGATTACAAGCAGTGTGTCCTAACTTTAAAGGTTTGTCTAAATTTTGGGTCCAGATTTATGACGAAAAATCTCCTCCCTTTTGTCCTTAAACAAAACAAAATATTCTTACAAACTGGGAAAATTAGGTCCTTTCATGCATAAATCCGCAATGGAACGATATCCATTTTGGGGTGTATAAGAGCTTTGGCCCGGCCGAACTTGCGAAATGTCCACATGTTGCCCTCTCACTCTCATGCTCTCAGCGTATGGAAACTTTCCTCTGATAAATTTTGGTCAAACCATGTGCGATTGCAAAGCCATTACGTGATTGGAATAATTAGCGGGGAAATAAGACCGTGCTGAACTTAACGTAAACTACAAAATGTGATGCTGCCCGGAGATCCATTTTTAAATGCCTCCGGTATGTAATAGGAGGCTTCAGTAGCATACATTTTGAAGGCGAGTGAAGATTTTATGAAGTCTACCAGATCATTCAAGGCTCTGAAACTGGACTTATCTTCACAATCCACTTCGAGAAGCCTTCGGCCTGTTACAGCTCTTATGTTAATATCAATGATACTTTGTTAACAAATGACTTAACGTGTGCATCTTAATGAAAAGGACATTTTTTGCTTTTCCATATGGGGTCGTCTTTTTAAATGCTCGTTAAATTGGTCCAATAAGTTGTCATACTATTCGCTGTTTATTGTTTTTCCCTTTTGAAGGTAATCGATGTGGATTTTACCGTTTGCATCCCACAAAAAAACTGTTGCCATCACCTGCTGCTTGCTCTCCAGAGTGTTGTAATGGATCCATGTTTCATTCACAGTTACAAAACGCCGTAAAAACTCATTAGAATTGCGGTAAAAACAACTCCAAACAATCCTTTGAAGTTGTCACACGATAACGTTTATGGTCAGTTGAGAGCAAACGCGGCACCCATCTTGCAGGCAGCTTTCCTAAACCACACTGGTCATGTAAAATTGAAACCACACTGCCATATGAAATGCGTATGGCATCAACTATCTCATGCTCTTTTAGTCTTCGATCGGCCAACACCATATCGTGGACTTTTTTTGATATTTTTGGGTTTACGAGTATTGACCTCAATTGGCCGACCAGAACGTTCAGCGTCATTTGTACTTGTGCGACCACAACGAAAGCCAGTAAACCACTTTTTTAACATTGAAATCGATGGTGCAGAGTCCCTCATATGAGGGTTGCTATTTATTTTTCGGGTCCTGATAATACCAGTATTCCCAGATGCAAACTGGAACTTCCATTGGAAACTTTGACATTTTTTAGCATAACTTCACTCATGGCGGTTTTGTCATTTGAGGGCGAATTGTTTTGTTTACAGTGTGTTGAAAAATTTATCTCAGTCAAAAAATGAAATTATCCCGTGAACATTTTCGTGCGATGATTTTTTACGATTTCCGGCGTGGGTTATCGAGACGTGTTTAAATCAACTTGTTTCGACTTTTAGCCATGAAGCACCATCAAAAATCACTGTTAATCGCTGGTACCAAGAGTTCAGTCTCGGACGCCGTTCGCTCCAGGATGAATTTCGTGAAAGACGTCCAACCTCGGTCACTCTGCCAGAAACCATCGATGCTGTGCGTGATCTGATTAAGCAAGACCGACATGTGACACAAGGTGAGATTGAGGCATCCTTGGGCATTAGTATATGACAAGCATCAATAAGATATTGCATGTTCATTTGGCCGTGAAAAAAAATATGCTCTCGTTGGATCCGGTATAATTTGACGAATGCTCAAAAAAAAGGTTCCTATGGATTGGTGCAAAGAGATGTTGAAAAAGTAAACCTGCGGTAGCTCAAAGGCAGTGTATAACATTGTCACAGGTGACGAATCATGGATCTATGCATATGAACCCGAAACAGCAAACGACCGTATGGGTTTTTCAAGACGAGCCAAATCCAACAAAATTTTTTCGTGAAAGAAGTGCATCGAAGCAAATGATTGCGTTTTTTTTCGGTACAACCGGTCATGTTGCCTTTAGTGGAACGTAAGACTGTCAATTCTGAGTGGTGTACAGCCATCTGTTTGCCAACAGTGTTCGAAGAAATGAGGAAAGATAATAAGAGAAGACGGATCATTTTGCATCACGACGAGCGAGCTCTCACACAACAGCAGAAACGATGAGCTATTTGACCACTCAAGATGTCGGATTGATGGGCCATCCACCGTACAGCCCTGATTTGGCACTTAATGACTTCTTCCTTTTACCTAGCATTAAGAAAAAAATGCGTGGTCAACGTTTTTCAATGCCGGAACCAACTGTTGAAGCGTTAAAAAATCATATTTTGGAGGTGTCTCAATCGGAGTGGAAAAAGTGCTTCGAAAATTAGTTTGTGCGCTTGCAAAAGTGTATTGCTCTTAAAGGAGAATATTTAAAAAAAAAAAATAAAACTATTTCCAATGATAAATTATTGTGTTTTTATTGCCGGACCTAAAAAATAAATAGCAACCTTATCTCCACTGCTTTCAAAAGACTCTGTTACTGGCCGACAGGTCCTTCAATCCATGAAAAGCGTGTGTCATGGGGTCTTCTTTTTTCTGTAAGAAAGTCTGCCTTGGCCTTCCTCTGCTTTCTGGACATGTGTGCTAGGTCCATAAAGTCAATGTAAAGCTTATTGCGCCATGGAATCCACGCATCATCCAGTACTTGTAGCTCATCCAGTTGTACACGCCTTAGCTATAGCTCAACAAGATTTATTTAAAGCGAGTTTATATGCTGATTTATAAACACCTCCCCACACTGACCTAATCAATTTAAAATATTCTAATGGAAAACTAACGCTTCGTTCTGAGCTGAGCTGCGCTGTGCCGTGCCTTGCCTTGCTGTTGTACGAATAGTTTTCGTGATTGTCTTCATTCTTTATCACACAAAAGTGATCAGAAATGGGGGCCATACCAAGAGGCTGCCAAGTCAATTGGCCGGCCTCAATTTCTGCGTTCCTTCTTCAGTCTTTATGGAAGAGTATGAGTATGAATGTGTGTATGAGTGTGTATGATTGTCAGAGTGTGACCAGCCACACCAGCAGCAGGCTGGCGGCTACTGCCGGGTCGGGTCTTGCAATTTGATAAGAGAAAAAAAACGTATGAAATCTTTAAGAAGCTTTGGATTTGTTGTCGTCTGCATTATGGACAGGCAGACGGACGAATGAACAGACATTTGGACAAACATACATATGTATGTAATTACATGCCTTTGTCTGCCTTTGGGGTATTTAAATTTCATATTTACGAGTAGCTACACCCGAATGCTTTACTGTGGATGGATGGATGATTGGATGGTGGTGTGGTTCGTTTGGTTTATTTGGTGGTTCCATTTCATCTGTTTAAAGACATATCACATTTAAATAAATATTCACACATACAAACACACACACAGTGTATGATCCCCACATACGTATGTACCTACATTGGGATTTAAGTTTCTTTATCACTTCTTTTTCAGACCCTGATCAATTCGAAATGTACTTCTGTGGCTTGCTGCTGCTGTTCGATGTGCGTGCTTAGTAGGACGGGTGGCCGTACGTCCGTCCATCTGTCTTGTCTGTAGGTATGTATGGTAATAAGTTGATTATAGGTATTTTGTTACTTCTTTTATTCTTGCTGTTGTCGTGGTTTTTGTCAAAAAAAAAATTTTTAAGTGTTAATTTTTCGTTAATGGACAAATGTCAAAGATTTGACATTTCATCAAAATTCCATTAAGTGTTTCTCTTTTTTTTTTCTTCTTTAATGCAATGACACACTACCACAAATGTACTTGTGAGTTTGTGTCATTATCATCATTATTTTTGTTTGTTTTTTTTTTGATTTCTAACAAAGATTTCAATTTTTTTTGGTACGTACGAAAACAATTAAACATTTAAAACAATTGTCAATTATTCAATGACAAATTGTTTTTAAACTTACTTTAAATTGTAGATATGTAAACAAAGGTATATATGTATAATAGAGTGGAGTGAAAACATGCTTTTTTTTAATTTGAAAAAGTTCACCTCGGAAAGAGATGTAGTCTGGGGTCCTAAAGAGGGGAATAATAAAGAAAAAAATTTTAGGGGTCGCGCCAAAATAAACAAATACACATGTTTGAAGGCGTGAATTTTCCTAACCCCTGAACCGATTTTAAAGTTTTATGTTAATAAATGTTTGCAATAGCGTAAACAATGAAATAAGGGCATGAAAAAATTTAAAAAAAATGTTCTCATTGTTCAAAAATTTCAAAAAGTAAAATAAGTCAAATCGTCCCTTCTTCAGAAAATTGACTGAACAATGAAATCGCCACCAAAGCTACAAATATTAGTCTATTATCCTCATATTTGCCTCAAATACTTTTGTTTGGGCACTGAACAAGCTCAAACTTTTAAATTTCGAATAAGTTAAGTCGTTAATTTTTAGGATTTTTCTAAAATCAACGCCAAAATAGCGATAATTTCCAAATTACTAGGGAGTGGCGCGACCCCTAAAAATTTTTTTAAATTTTTTTCTTTATTTTTCCCCTCTTTAGGACCCCAGACTACATCTCTTTCCGAGGTTAACTTTTTTTTGTGAATTTCACTCCACTCTATTGTATAAGTATACATATATGTATATACTTATGCGTGTGTCTGGCAAAATACCTGCGAGAGTTCATATAAATCATTAAGTAGTAATGTCTATTCTTGTGAGAAGACATTGGTAGTATTTATCTTGTAATCGGACACCATCCGAACAAGTTGTGGACAAAACTGCTAATACAAATAGTGAAGACTTGCAAAAATTAAAAACTTGAAAAGATTTCTTTTAAAGTTATATCGTAGCAAAGTTTTTTCGTAATCAGAAAAAAAAATTCAAAACTTATTTCTCACTTTTGAACCCGTTACTGTAAGATTTCGCATTTATAAAAGGAATCTGGCATTCTTGTGCGAGTATTTTACTATTATTGCCTTAACTAAAGTATTGTCATTTTTTTATGATCAAAAATATTTGAATGATTTGATTTTAACTGGAAAAAAATGTGGTTAATCGATTGGCTAAAATTCTTGGTAAACTTCAATTAAAAATTATTATCATTAGTTTAAATAGTTTTATAAAAACATTGGTCTAGTGAACCATAAATAAAATCTTTTAAAAGTTCAAGAGAAAAGAAAATAATTTGTCATTTATCCCCCCAAAATTAAAATTTTAATTAAACCTCCTCTTGATATTTAACAAAGAATTTTAATATCAATTTTATTTATTTTCAATTTGATATTTTTCAATATAAAACATCCCTAAGCAATAGGATTAACTTTATTAACTCAAACTACATTAACATCTATATTATCAGACAGATTGGCTTAAAGTCTCTAATAATCGAAGTATTTTATTTTTAAAATAATTCCATTCAACACTTTTTTGGTTATGGTCATAACTAATAATTGGTTACAAGAACAACATATTTGCAAAACTATTGGTTGACACAACTAACAGTTGTGGAAAGAAAATACCTTTTTCTCGTTTTAATAGTATTACCGATCAATAAGTTGTGAGAACAGTACGATGATCATATTTATTATCATGTATTTCGAACCAAATATCTATTGAGCTTATAGACATTTGTTGATTGCAGCCGAAATTTCTCTTTGCAACCGAATCATGGTAGGTCCATATGTTTCGTTCTCTGCGTGTTACTATAAATCGACCAGATATGTCCAAGTCTTGGTATAGTTCCATGCAAATGTTCCTCAAGATTTGGGATCTAACCGATGGCGGCAAATTTCATTAGATTTAAATGTAACACAGTACAACAGCCAATCTGGGGGGTGAGAAATTCCAAGTCAGGGTGATGGTACTAGGTCAGTATATTAAAACCCTCAAAGGGTTTTGCGTTCGTATGTGCCAGTTTTTTTTTTATGACCTTTTACATTTTTTCCTTATCTTGATGTTTTTTCGCTTAGTTGTAAAATGTTGGCAAAAACGTAGTTTGACATAACTCGAGAACGACTAGTTCGATTTTGCTGAAATAAATTGAGAAAAATTAATAATTACATTTTCTTTAATCCATTAATATACTGTTTCTCTACCAAATCAACATTTTTGCAATTAGAAATAAATTTAAGAAGAAAATTTTGCCAAAAAAAAAAATTTTTTTTTTTTTAAAACATATAAATCCCAAACGGAAAAACGTGTAGAGTCTTATAACTTTTACGTAAAGTCACATAGTCAACATAGATCATAGAAATCGATAAACGCGTTCTGCTTTTATTTACAATTAAGTAACTTCACTTAAATTAAAGATTATCCATTTCAAGTTTATAATATTAAATTTAAATTTTGCAAAAATTTATTCTGAACTTAAAATATTTCATTTAAAGTAAAACAAATGGCTTGAATTTTCATTAGTGTCTTGGAATATTTCGAATTTCAAACAGAATATTTCGAATTTCAAATTAAATCTTTTCAATTTCATTTGGAGTCTTTTCGATTTCCTAAAGAACATTTTTAAATTCCAATTAATGTCTCTTGAGTTTCAATTGGTGTTTTCTAAAATTCAACTATATACGGGTAATTTATAAATTTCAAATGGAAAGAATTAATGTCAAAAGGAGTTTTTGAAATTCAAAAGATATTATTGAAGTTTATATAATATTTTCTGAACTACAATTGAAGAAGGAGTTCAAGGGACATAAATGCTGTTACACACGTTTTATGCTGTAAAATAAAAAGTACTGAATGTTTTTGGACCATATATTTTTTTAATATATTTATTGATGTATATTGTATCCAAAAAGAATGTACTTATTCGAAATGTCCGCCTTTTGCCTTTACACAGGCCTTAAGTCGCACTGGCCAATCGTCAATAGCTGCACGAACCTCGTCCATTGGAAAATTGGCCACAGCTCGAACCAAAGCAGTCTTAAGAGATCCAATGTTGGGGTATCTTTTGTGACAAACCTTGTCCTCTAACACCACCCACAATTTGTAATCCAATGGGTGCAAATCTGGACTGCCTGAGGGCCATTCTTCAGAGGAAATGAACGCTGGCAAATTGTTTCGACGCCAGGCCTGGGACGTTTTAGACTTATGGGCCGGCGCAGAATCCTGCTGGAAAGTCCATGGCTGGTTTTGGAACAGGGAATTGTTAAGAGGCTTTACAACAGCTTCCAAAACGGTTTCTTGATAAACATTGGGCGGTGTTTTGACTTCTTGTTCGCAGGAATGCAGGTCAGTGACCCCATCGAAGGAGACACCCCACCAAACCATGACTGAAGCTGGGTGATGACCCTTTTCCACCCTTGGGATCAGTTCAGATGCTTCCTTAGATGATCGCGCATACACTCTATCATTTTGCTTTTTAAATTTTTCCTGAACAGTAAACATTTTTTCATCGGTGAAAAAAATATTTCTGTGCAAGTTATCAGCGTCCCTCACCAAAAGACGTTTGCATTTTTCAATCCTATTTTTTTTTAAAGCTGCAGTCAATAAATGTCCGGTACGTCGTTTGAAAGCCCCAAGTCCCAAGTCGTTTTTAATGATTCGACTCATGGACTTTTGCGTGATATTCATCTCACGGGCCATGATTTCTGTTTTCGGAGCGGATTTCTGAGAATTCTTGATTTAACGGCTATGATGATATGCGGTGTTCGAACAGATCGTGGGCGGCCCGACCGGTGGCGGTCTTTTACATCTCCAGTCTCCTCAAACAGTTTTATGCGTCGGTAGACGAACATGCGGCTAATCCCTAGTGGCCGGAGCGTTTTTTTTTTTTCATTTTACACTTGAACAGCGCTATTACAGAGATAGGGTTCTCATTATCTGACTACTCCATGATGAAAGTTGAAATAATTTTAAAATCCCGTACAGACTAACGCTATTGATGTTAGCTTTCAAAACCCATATGACATTAACTGGGTATGTTCAGTTCTACTGTTGAAATGATCAATGTTGTAACAGTATTTATGTCCCTACTAAGTATATAATTTATGAATTTCAAATGGAAAGAATTAATGTTAAAAAATAAATTTAAAAATTCATAAGAAATTGTTAAATTTTAAATAATATTTTTTGTTGTTGTTAATATATTATGTTGTTATGTTCATCAGTATATAAAATAAAATCAATTAAACAAATTAAAGCTAGTAAAAATTGCTAAAGTCGGATGTGGCCTACTATACTTTATAATACCCTGAACTAACTAAAAATAGGTTCCTTGACTTTTATCATTATCTAATCAGAACTAGAGGTTATCCCAAAATATGAAATGCCCCCGAAAAAAGTATAGATTTCATATAATGGCTGTGGTTATTCCCCTACCGAAGTCATTAGGGTGTCACGTGTAGCTCGTTTTCCTTTTCTTGCTATACCCTACAACACACTGTAGTACAGGGTATTATGGCTTAGTGCTGATGTTTGCAACACCTTTAAACAATGGAGAATGACCTTATGGTAAGTATACCAATCGCCTCGGAATCACTATCTGATTCCATTGAGGGATGTCCGTCCGTCTGTCTATCGTTGTAATCAAAGTTCAAGGCGCAATTATGAGCCGATTTCGATGAAAGATTTCGTAGATTCTTCCAGTTTGGGCCAACCCTATTGAAATTGATCCACATCGGTCCAAACATAGGTTTTTCCCGATTTCCCGAAGTTTTTTTTCAAAAATACGAAACGTCTCCCGCAAAAAAAAATAAGTGTCATAAAATGTCAAAGTGGCAACTATGCCGGCTGAGCCCTCTACTGTGGTAACACATCCTACGACAGCCGGTTCTATGTACCGGATTGACCCGAAGAGCAGTTCTTCGGCCAAGGGCTGTCCCGGCATACAGTTGCCGCTAAAACAACAACTGTGGTTACACCCCTACCGATAGTCGTCACATGCAGCTCGTTTTCTTGTATATCCTACACCACACT
Organism: Hydrotaea diabolus; assembly: GCA_963513945.1. Taxonomy (NCBI): domain Eukaryota; kingdom Metazoa; phylum Arthropoda; class Insecta; order Diptera; family Muscidae; genus Hydrotaea; species Hydrotaea diabolus. The sequence continues at coordinate 186,254,913 of OY740717.1, forward strand.
GTGATACAATGTATACAATCCCACGACAGCCTGTTCTATGGACCGGATTGACCCGAAGAGCACTTCTTCAGCCAAGGGCTGTCACCCCGGCACACAGTTGCCGCTACAACAACAACAATGTATTTTGACTTAGTGAAGATGTTTGCAACCCCTCAAAGGAATGGATATAGATAGACCCTATGTTAAGTATGCCGATCAACTCAGAATGCTATCTGATTCCATTGAGCGATGTCCGTTTCTCCGTCCGTATGTCCATCTATCATACCCTAGGTACCTGATTCAAAACCTATAGCTTTAAAGACCACATATAACACTCTATTCCGACCTAATTTCGCTAGAGCATTACGAATGACTAACACATATCTCTGATGAAAATAAAAAATACTTATAATATGAATAGACCCCTCACAATAGTCGCTCCCGATTAAGTTCCTACAGCTCTAGAAGCCACAAAATACACCCGAGCACTCCCAAATTTTGCAGGGTACGTTCTGAGCCAGTATTAATTAACTGTGGTGAAAGTGGACTACTTAGGTCTACTTTTTCCTATACTCCTCTACAAAGGTGATACAGATTTCAAAACCTACAGCTCTAAAAGTCATCCAATTCCTATCAAATTTTGCACAGAGCATAACGAGTGACCGACACATATATCTGGTAAAATTGGACCATATCGTTCCATGATTTCGAATAGGTCCCACGAAAGGTCCCTCCCGATTTGAGTACCTGTAGCTACAGAAGCCACAATTACACCCGATCACTCCCAAATTTTGCATGTAACGTTCTAAGGGACCATTAATTAACTGTGGTGGAAGTGGACCTGATAGGTCCATATCTTCCTTTAGCGCCCACACAAAGGTCCTTCTAGATTTTAGAATCTGCGGCTGTAGAAGCCACATTTTACATCCGATTTCTAACAAATTTCCCATAGAGCAAAACAAGTGGCCAACACATATCTCTGGTGAAGTCAAACTATATCGGTCCAAGTTTTCGATCCCGTCTAAGGTCCTGCAGCTGTAGAAGCCACAATTACAGCCGATCACTCCCAAATTCGCATGGTACGTTCTGAGTGACCCTTGATTTACTGTGGTGAAAGTGGCCCACATAAGTTTATATTTTCCTACAGACACCACACAAAGGTGCTTCCAGATTTAAGAAGCGGTAGAAGCCACATTTTGAGTCCGATTCAGACCTTATTTCTCAAGGAGCGTTACGTGTGACCAACACATATCTCTGGTGAAATTGAAACATATCGGTTCATGTTTTGGAATAGTTCCTACTCAAAAGTCCCTCCCGATTTGAGGTCCGGCAGCTCTAGAAGCCACAATTACACCCAATTACTCCCAAATTTTGCATAGTACGTTCTGAGCGACCCTTAATAATCTGTGGTGAAAGTGTACCACATAGGTTCATATTCAATAGCAGAGTGTTGTAAAGTATCTCATAGTCGGCCACGCCCGACTTTTGCTTTTTTTACTTGCTTTTGTTTCTCTAAGCTTAACAGAATTTGATTTCATGACTTTTACAAGAACTTTTGTTCAGCAATTGTTGAGGTGTTAATTAAGTAGTTCGTCCCGCACTATCTTGTGCTGTGTGTACTCTGGTTGGTGTTTGTCCTCAAATGCGGTTTATACCCCTATACGATACGTATTTATTTACACTGAACTTTACACGATAGTAGTCGTTCATACGAGTGTGTCTGTCTGTCTGTCTGGCTGTGCAAGTACTATTTTCCAAGTTATGGCTATATTTCCATGCCATATCTCTTGTGGAACTTGGCAATTTTATACGAAAGCGATCCAGTGCTGGCCTCCGAGACAGTGCTTCTGCTTTATTTGGTATATTTTGAATAAAAAAAAACAGAAATTTTTCAGACGCCGTTTTTTATAGCCCACCGAATGGTATCAGGCATCATATGCTGGTGGTGTTGGTTGTTTGTACTCCTCGTATTGTTATAAAAATATACAAATAACGATTTGGTTTTGGTTTTTTGTTTAAAGAACTGTTGCACAAAGGAAAAAAACAGAAGAAAAAAAATCTGAAAAGAATGTAAAAAAAAATTGTAAGTTGGAATAGTGTGGAGCGCAGATTACATTTCAAATAATAAATAAACCCTCTTGTGTTTGGGGTGAAATATTAAACGTTTCTTCTTTGGGTGTATACAAAATGGATATGGACAATTCGTTAGGAGCGAGTGTTTAGGTGAGGGAACGTCCAAAGGCTGATGTGGTGTAAAGTAGTAATGGTGAGGAAGACCAAACATAATGTGATGACAGTAGAATTATACTCGTATAGATATGTATAAATATATTAAATATTTATAAAGATTACTTTACTTGGCGACACACGAGCAAATGGGAAAGTTTTATAAATTATGATCAGTACTGGTGCGTACTAAAACTGTATAGGCTTTTTTGAAACATTTTTCAATTTGACAAGTTTTATAAAATCTAGGGTTGTTCATTTAGATTAAAACAAAATCATAAAATAATTCTTAGATAAATGCAATACTTGTTAAGACATTGAAAATTAAGATACAGGAAGGGCCTAATACAACTTTCTTTTTAAAAGTGCAATAAAATGAATAAAATTAAATTTTGGTTTCACGAATTTTTGCTTTTTTTAATAACCAACACTCAGGGGATGTCCCCTATACATGCGGTGCATTGCGTTGGCGAGTGGAAAGTAAAGGATCGGAAGGGGGAAAGAGGGAGTAATGATTATTGACGCTTGCCTTGAACTTCTGGATTTCGCAATCAGTGGGAAATACATTTGCCGGAAGTCGATTCCACATACGAACTGTACGAGCGAAAAACGAATTTGATCTGTAGTGTATAGTGCGGTCAACTGGCCAATCGATAACAAACGGGTGTGAATTCCTAGAAAGTCGCGTATCCCTGCCGAACATCCTCACGTCAGGAATAAGGCGACGGATGTCTGATGAACACACACCATGAAAGTAACGATAGAACAACTTCACGCAACCCACATTCCGACGATGCTAAAGGGAAACAGTAGAGTTGGATACCCTACTGTCACCTATCAGCACCATCGCTCTCCTTTGAACACGGTCAAGTAGCTCCTAGGATGATTTTGGAGCACCTGCCCATATATGGGAGTTGTATTCCATCTTTGGCCTAATGTAAGTTGTATAGATATTGAAAAGATCAGAAGGAGTGAAATATTTCTTGCACCGCTTTAAGAAGCCTATGCACTTGAGTGCTTCTTTCGACACTTCGAATACATGTCTCGCCCAACGAGCGTCACTTTGTATTTTCATGCCCAGAACATCGAGAGCTTCTGATTGTTCAATAGGGTGGAGTGAAATTCAAAAAAAAAAGTTAACCTCGGAAAGAGATGTAGTCTGAGGTCCTAAAGAGGGGAAAAATAAAGAAAAAAATTTAAAAAAATGTTTAGGGGTCGCGACACTCCTAGAAATTTGGAAATTATCGCTATTTTGGCGTTAATTTTAGAAAAATCCTAAAAATTAACGACTTAACTTATTCGAAATTTAAAAGTTTGAGCATGTTCAGTGCCCAAACAAAAGTATTTGAGGCAAATATGAGGATAATCGACTAATATTTGTAGCTTTGGTGGCAATTTCATTGTTCAGTCAATTTTCTGAAGAAGCGACGATTTGACTTATTTTACTTTTTGAAATTTTTGAACAGTGAGAACATTTTTTTTAAATTTTTTCATGCCCTTATTTCATTGTTTACGCTATTGCAAACATTTATTGACATAAAACTTTAAAATCGGTTCAGGGGTTAGGAAAATTCACGCCTTCAAACATGTGTATTTGTTTATGTTGGCGCGACCCCTAAAAATTTTTTTAAATTTTTTTCTTTATTTTTCCCCTCTTTAGGACCCCAGACTACATCTGTTTCCGAGGTTAACTTTTTCAAATTAAAAAAAGCATGTTTTCACTCCACTCTATTGTTCAATATCCGTACCATCGATAGAAATTGACGATATTGTTGGGTCAGCGAATCGCTTTCAAAATTCCATAGTATTGATGGTAACATGGTTCGATTTATCATATGATGGTTTCCTATAAGTACAACCATAAAACGGTATTTACAGCCAAAACACAGTTATAAAGGGTGATTAATTTTGAGGTTCCCATCTTTTTTAAAGAAAAAAAACACAGAAAATTCAAATTGAATGGGGAATGTTTATTATCATTTGAAAGAACATTCTTTGACATTTATTTTGTGAAGACTATGTCTATCAAATGTTGGCCGTGGCTACGTCTCAGATGGTCCATCCGTTGAGTGCAATTTTCGATGACTCGTTCGAGCAATTCGACAGGTATGGCGTTAATAATACGCTTAACGTTGGCTCCCAAAACCTGAATCGTAGCTGATTTGTCAGCATAGAATTTGGACATTACGTAGCCCCAAAGAAAACAGTCTAACGGTGTGATATCACACGATCTTGGTGGCCAATCGACCGGCCTAAAACGTGAGATTATCTGCTCACCGAAGTGTTCTCTCAATAAATCTATTGATTGATGCGATGTGTGGGAGGGAAGTGGCGCAGTCTTGTTGAAACCGAATGTCGCCGAGATCACGAGCTTCAATTTCAGGCATCAAATAGTCGGTTATCATGGAACGATAACGGTCGCCATTGACGGTTACGTTCTCACCGGCATCATTTTTGAAGAAATGTGGACCGATGATTCCACCGGTCCAAAAACCACACCAAACCGCTTTTTTCTGGATGAAGTGACACCTCTTGAACCTCTTCTGGTTGCTCTTCGTTCCAAATGCGGCAATTTTGCTTGTTTACATACCCATTGAGCCAGAAATGGGCCACATCGCTGAACAAAATTTGGCTCGAGGATCTTGTTGGAACTTTTCAAGAGCCCATAGACCGAAGCGATGTCGCTTGGGAACGTCGGGCAGCTTCAGTTTTTGCACAAGCTGTATTTTCTACGCTTTCAATTTAACATCTCGAAGTAAAATACGCCAAGTCGTTTCATACTCCACACACATTCCTTACAGAACGTAAATTTTTGTAATAAAGTTGAACGATTTGTAAGCGTTGTTCAGGCGTAAGTCTTTCCATGATGAAATGCCAAACAATACTAAACAAAAATAATATGACAGCATGACACGACTCACTCGTAAACTGTCAAAAAAAGGCTATTGAAAAAAGTATCTCTACTTGGATCACCCTATACAAACCGAATTCAGTTTAACTTTTGGTTGCGACAATAAGCGGTTATGGCAACCAACCAATTGTGATGAACATGTTACTTTAATACTAATAATTGGTGGTGACAACAGACTAGTTCCTTGTAGTGACCAAACCCTTTTAAGTTGTCTATTGTAACATATTATTGGTTTTTTCATCATCAACAAATAAATCCTATAATATTTCATCGGTTCTAGTCACAACAGAACCTTTGTTTACGACGAAAACATATTTCGAAATCAGGAAAAAAAATTGTGTACAAAAAATGGTCAGACAGTATAAGATTCTTGGGTTCGACTGTGCATGCTTCCAAGCGATACTGATCATAAAAATATACAAACTATGTATAAATAAACGACCTACATATGTGATGCGCAAAATAGAAAGGGACCTAAGGGTAAAAACCAGTTTTGTTCAGGAGAGCCATTTTAAAGTTTAAATACGTGCATCTTTGGTGTACAATCACTTTCATAAAACGCTCATATCTCTGGGATGGAACAGTTTTGGGGCATGGAATCAAAAAAAAAGTGAAAATTGTTTTTTTTTACTCTTGGGTCCCTTTCTCTATGCGCTGTCACATATACTTATAATTAAAAAAATATTTTCTTAATATAGAAACAGGCTTAACTGTAGTTTGCAACCACCAACATTCGGTTGGCAAAAAAAATCGGTTGTGGCAACAAATCTGTTCTCTATGTGTAAGAACAACATTCCGATTAAATATGGAATTTAACTTAGTTCAAGTGGCTGCCTCGATTGCCTTCAAATTTCACTAACTTAGGTTGGCTCCATAGCCTTTTGCCTTCCTTGTCAGCGCTTTTCGTGTTAATTGTCGTCTAACGCCTTTCTGTCAGTGCAATCCTTTTCGAGAGAGGGCTCTGTTATCAAGATGTTTAAGGAGCCCAAAATAACATGTTCTATTACAGTGCTGACACCGTTTTTTTATTTGATGTATGGCGGATCAGAGGTATACAAATTTCTCTATTCCGCCGTCCACTCCAGCAGGTTTGTTTATTTTGTCTTCCTTTTTGTTAGTACCAACCATCGGGCATGCGTCCGATCTTCCAGATAGGGAATACTTACTGATGCATGCATGACACACTCGTCTCCGGAGGAGACAAACGTTCTTGAACCGGGATTATTTCTGTTTTGACCTCGTCCTGGGATGGGGGGTGGACATTCAACTCCATCATTTGTGATTAGTGTGTGTGCAAGTCATAAGCAAGATTCGCGTGAGTTTTTAATCTCTACACCTTTTACACTTCAACAAAATTAAAGATTTTCTTCCAACAACACCACCAATTTACACTTACAGAAAGACGTGTGTAAATACATGGTGCAGAAAAACAATTCGAGTTTCAGTTTTAGGTAAATATAAATTGAAAGTGCGGAAAAAAATTTGCACTTAAATTTGTCGAAGTGTAAAAGGGGTAGAAATTCAAAATTAGCGCGAATTTTGAATCTCTACATAGCGCATAGTGTAAGCGATGCATAACTGTTATTCGGCTTGTGTTTTGCAGAATCTCGCTTTTTAAGAAAACGAAATAACTCCCCAAAAATAATATTTATGGCTTTACTTTATTTTAGAATTTAGGTCTTTATTTTATTAAGAAATAATGGCCGAATTACCAAAATGAAATGAAGCCCTAAAAAAGATGAAACAACACCAAAAATATCGTTGTTGTTGCTTTCTGTACACATTTTTGGGGCTTAGTTCATTTTCAGTTTGGGCCTTATTTCTTGGGGCTTTATTTCATAGAGCCTTAATTATCCAGCTTATCCTTTGGTTTGATTAAGGGCTTTTTTTTCCAAAAAAAAAATAATGTTTAATGAGCACTCGAAATTCACTTGTTTCCATTTTTAACAAAATCCACGAGGCTGTATGTTTTGAACAGCTGTTAAACACAAACTAAATGACAGAACTCTCTCAAAATTTGACAGTAGTCTATTAACAAATGATATTGATGGGAGCAGCCGACTTGTTTTCGTTTTATCACATTAGCTGCTTAGGGTCAGTGGATGGAGAAGTAGCGTTCACCGAATCTGATACCCCTGATTGCAAACTGAAAGTCTTTTCGACTGCCTTTTAAGTGACATTTGGTTTCTCTTTGAATAAAATTATCAGAAGAAACATGGTCTCAAATCTGAATTAATTATGTTGCATTTCATAATACTACAAGGGAAGTTGGAAAGTCACGGAATTATTGATATTCCCTCGTATTTGTAAATAATTTAAGTCATAACAATCTCTATTTTTGAATAAGAACATAACACAATCCTGAAAAAAAAAATTTTGGGGATTCAAGTATGGTTGAGTGGGATGCTACTATGACTGTAGGGATCATAATCATACCATGGCTGTATGGTAAACATACTATGGTTGTTTGGTAAACCTACTATTGTTGTATGGTAAACATACTATGGTTTTGTGGTAAACATACTATGGTTGTATGGTAAACATACTATAATTGTGAGGATCATAATATGTTTGTGGCTCAGGTGTGAGTCATAATATGGTTGTAGGAATCATAGTATGGTTGTGTGTGAATTATACTACTTAGTAGGGACATAAATACTGTTACAACCTCAATAGCGCTGGTCTGTAACGGGATTTTAAAATTGTTTCAACATTCATCATGGAGTGGTCAGATAATCAGAACCGTATCGCTGTAATAGCGCTTTTCAAGTGTGAAATGAAAAAAAAACGATATTTTTCAAACGCACCGGCCACTAGGGATTAGCCGCATGTTTGTCTGCCGATGCATAAAATTGTTTGAGGAGACTGGAGCTGTAGAAGACCGCCACCGGTTGGGCCGCCCACGCTCTGTTCGAACACCGCATGTCATCAATGCCGTTAAATCAAGAATTCACAGAAATCCGCTCCGAAAACAGAAATCATGGCCCGTAAGATGAATATCACGCAAAAGTCCATGAGTCGAATCATTAAAAAAGACTTGGGGCTTTCAAACGACGTACCGGACATTTATTGACTGCAGCTTTAAAAAAAAATAGGATTGAAAAATGCAAACGTCTTTTGGTGAAGCTCGCGTATAACTTGCACAGAAAAATTTTGTTCATCGATGAAAAAATTTATACCGTTCAGGAAAAATTTTACAAACAAAATGAAAGAGTGTATGTGCGGTCATCTAAGGAAGCATCTGAACTGATCCCAAGGGCGGAAAAGGGTCATCACCCAGCTTGAGTCATGGTTTGGTGGGATGGGGTCACTGACCTGCATTTCTGCGAACAAGGAGTCAAAACATCGGCCAAAGTTTACCAAGAAACCGTTTTGAAAGCTGTTGTGAAGCCTCTTACCAATTCCCTGTTCCAAAACCAGCCATGGACTTTCCAGCAGGATTCTGCGCCGGCCCATAAGGCTAAAACATCCCAGGCTTGGCTTCGAAACAATTTGCCAACTTTCATTTCCTCTGAAGAATGGCCCTCAGGGATTCCAGATTTGAACCCGTTGGATAACAAATTGTGGACGGTTTTAGAGGACAAGGTTTGTCACAAAAGATACCCCAACATTGGATCTCTTAAGACTGCTTTGGTTCGAGCTGTGGCCAATTTTCCAATGGACGAGGTTCGTGCAGCTATTAACGATTGGCCAGTGCGACTTAAGGCGTGTGTAAAGGCAAAAGGTGGACATTTCGAATAAGTAGATTCTTTTTGGATACAATATACATCAATGAATATATGTGACGCGCAAAATAGAAAGGGACCTAAGGCTAAAAACCAGTTTTGTTCAGGAGAGCCATTTTAAAGATTAGGTCCCTTTCTATTTGCGCTTAGAATCGTCGACTTCACTTTCATAAAACGCGCATATCTCTGGGAGGGAACACTTTTGGGATATGGGATCGGTCTCATTCGATGCTCAGATGTTGTCCACATCAAAAAAAGAAAAAAAAATGAAAATTGATTTTTTTTTTAATCTTAGGTCCCTCCCTTTCCCTATGCGCTGTCACATATTAAAAAATATTTGGCCCAAAAAAATTCAGCACTTTTTTTTATTTTACAGCATAAAACATGTATAACAGTATTTATGTGCCTACTAAGTATTGTTGTGAGAATCATAATGTTGTTAAGTTTCAACTATGTATATAATAATAATATAATACAAAATAATAAATAATAATATGGTCACCACACCCATAATTTTTTTCTTCGTATAACAACGAAATGTCTTCTCTTCCAACGGAATAGCTGTAATGCGAACTGATTTCCAGCCGACTCTTCCTGTTTGTTGGTAAACGTAAGAAACTCTCTTAACAGAATAAGCATCCTTTGACCTTCTGCGTTATACCTCCATGCTGTGAAATTTTTGGCTTCGGCAGTATCTTTTTGACAGCCATTTACAAATTGTGCCTTCAGTGCTAACACCATCGACTTAACATGACATTGAAAATTTTGAAAAAGAAAACACCAAAGTCTGTTTGATCCAAACTCCAGTGTGTTTATGCAACAATTTTAATGCCACTCCCCAAAAAAGCCCAAAACGGACCTTAAAACCAAGACACACATACATGCAACCAGTGCTGCTCTTTCATGAGTTGGACCTCTACGGGTGAATATCCTTTAAATACACACGATGGACACATGATGCCTAAGCCCAGCTACTTACAAAGTATTCATTCACTTATGACTGTCGGGCGAATATTGGGTAAAATATGTTTAATGCCAGCGAGATGACATGAGGATGTAGGCATGACGATACCACTGCCGCCACCACCAGAGTCAAATGTGTCCAGTCGATCCCTGACAGCAACAAGAGGGATTTTAGAAATTTAACTACTTGCTAAAGATTTAAACGCCACAAACACACACACTCACACCCATGAGGGATTCTTTGAATCACCCTGGTGTGGATACTTTTAAAATGTGCCCCGCTCCTTCCTGTTCTTAGTTAAAGGCGCATTCTGCAGATTCCATCCATGCCATGACTTCTCCCGAAGAACATTCAGTCGTTCTTTATGAAATATTTTAAAAGGTTTTTTTATTTCCAATATTGAGGCAAATAAAGCAGAAGAAATGAAGAAACTAAAGTGAGCATGAGGATGATTGCCACCAACCAGCATCCGACATCCGATGCCAGTATAAGTGTTTGCCTGTTCCCTTCGCCAGAGCGACTGAGCTGAGCATCTAATGGTTTCTTTGTGGCTTTTGGCGTTTAAGACATTTTGTACGTTACTGGGGGCAGATCCCAGTTTTTCTACCTGTGGTGTGTGTTTCAGGGTTTTTATATTTTTGACTTTTTGCCTTTTGGCTTTGTGGATTTTTAATGTTTTAATACATTTTGGCATGCTTTTGGGTAATAATTCACAGATTAACGCCATTTAGAGTTTTGAAAAAAAAAGCGCAGAAAAAAGTATTTCGATTCTGGCAGGATTTCGGCATACTTATATAACCATACGATTGTTGGGTTATATGAGTACGTATGTACGCTTATGGACAAATGTATTTGGACATAACTTTGGCATGACTAATCCCGCTTACATTTGACACATTATTAATATTGCACTATGTCGAAGGTGGAGATTTTTTTTGGGTTTTCGTATTTTTAAATATTTAATATATGCAGATATTTTTATCGTTTCTTTAGATTTTGTAGACTCTAATGAGCATTTACTCGTATAATAGCCTTCCCAAAATTAACCACTGCTATAATTATCATTAAATAATTAGAATTTTTTAATTGTACTCGCGTTTTGTTTCAAATATGAGTTTTATATCTTGTGCGATTTTGTTAATGTTTTTAAAAATGATCAAAAAATTAATCCATCATAAAATGAAGTCTAAACACACAGAGAAAAACCCGGTTGGAATTCGATTAGATAAACTGAATTTCTGTTGCAATAATTAACATTCCTTAGTTATGATGGTAACACGTTTCTGTATATCATATGATGGTTGCTTAAATCATATCACGATATTCACAGCCAACAACACAGTTATACATACCGTTTTCAGTTTAACTATTGGTTGCGACAACTGACGGTTATGACAACCAACCAATTCGGATGTCCATGTTACTTTAGTACCAATAATTGGTGGTGACAACTGATTAGATCTTTGTAGTGACCAAAGCATGTATATTTGGCTGTTGTAACATAATATTGGTTATACCAACATCAAAAAATAAACCCTTTAATATTTTATCAGTTCTAGTCACTACAAAACCTTTCTTTACGACGAAAACATATTTCGAAATCCCCAAAAAAAAATTATAAAAACTAATAAATGCTCAGACAGTTTGAATTTCTTGGTTTAGTGCCTTGTTGATGCATACACCGTTTCCAAACGATACTGCCACAGAAATAAACGAACTATAAATAAAAGGCTTAACTATAAGTTAGCGACATGACTTAGACTTGATCAGAATTTTCGCCATAGATACCCTTTCTTATTATTCAAAACAGATTAATTCTTTTTAGATTAGGGCTGCCAGGCGGTAAAATATTATTTTTTTTTTCAAAAAGTACTTATAACCAACAATCTATAACAACAACCAACTAATGTACAAATTAAGTTCCAATTATCATCTTAGTCTGCTGGGATTACCGATATTTGTTTTCCTCAAACGAAAGTGTCAGTTCCCTCTATTGAATATTGCCGTCTACATGCAAAGTACTTGCAACCACCAACATTCGGTTGGCAAAAAATTCGGTTGTTGCAGCAAATCTGTTCTCTGTGTGTACAATTCGGTTACGATCTAGCCATGGTCGTCGCTCTGTCCGTGTAAAGGAAGGGATAAATGGGTGCGAAGGAGTTGATTTGCGTTTACTTTGTTCGGTAAAATACTGCCGGCTGTTTTTCTTTAAACACATTTGTTGCTCAGGGTCTGTGCATGTGAAGTAGCGTTCACCGAATCCCTGATTGCAAACTGAAAGTCTTTTCGACTGCCTTTTAAATAACCTTTGGTTTCTCTTTGAATAAAATTATCAGTAGAAACATGATCTCAAATCTGAACTAATTATGTTGCATTTCATATAACTAAAGGGTGTTTTTTATTGAGGTATAGAACTTCGAATTGAAATAAAACACAAGAAAATCGTTTTAATTTCCATCAATTTGGCTTTATTGAGAGGATCATTTTATGCCATTAATGTTTAAATATAATTTCGGGCATGTGGCCGCCGCGGCTGGCTCGAATAAAGCCAATTCTACAGGTCCAATTTTCAACCACTTTTTCGAGAATATGGGGCCGTATGTTGGCAATAATGCCACGAATGTTGGCTTCCAAGTCCCCTAACGTTTCTGGTTTGTTGGCGTAGACGAGCGACTTCACATATCCCCAAAGAAAATAATCCAATGGTGTCAAATCACACGATCTTGGTGGCCAATTGACAGGTCCATTCCGCGAAATTATGCGCTCATCGAATGTTTCCTTCAATAATTCGATTGTGACGTGCGCTGTGTGGCATGTAGCGCCGTCTTGTTGGAACCACAACTCATCCACATTCATGCCATCCAATTCGGGAACAAAATAGTCGGTTATCATGGCTCTATACCGGTCTCCATTAACGGTAACTGACTCTACAGCATTATTTCGGAAGAAGTATGGCCCAATGACTCCACCAGCCCATAGAGCACACCAAACAGTCAGTTTTTGTGGATGTAATGGCGTCTCAAGGGTCTCATGTGGATTCTCTTCACTCCAAATGCGGCAATTTTGCTTGTTGACGTAGCCATTCAACCAAAAATGAGCCTCATCACTGAACAAAATTTTGTGATGAAAATCAGCATCGAGATGAATCTCATTTTCGGCCCATTTTGCAAGCGTTGTTCTTTTGTCAACCTGTTCATGATGAAATGGCAAACCAAACTAAATATTAATCACTTGACAGCTGAAAAAATGGTCGCCAGTTAAAAAAGTGATGCCAACTTAAAGTTCTATACCCCAATAAAAAACACCCTTTACAAGGAAAGTTGGAAAGTCACGGAATTATTGGTATGCCCTAGTATTTGCAAATAGCTAACGTAATACAAATCTCTATTGTTGAATAACGACATAAGTGAATGCATAAAAATGATTTTGGGAATCATTGTATGGGTGAGTGGGATCATACAATGGTTGTAGGAATCATACTATGGTTGTGAGAATCATACTGTGGTTGTATGTAAAACTTTGGACATGATGATCATAGTTATGGCTGTGAGAATCGTACTCATACTGATTGAGTTTGAATCATATTATAGTTATGGGGAACATAGTATGGCTGTGTGTGAATCATACTATTGTTGTGTTTATCATAATATTGTAGTGCCACAACCATATTACCCAACAATAGTATGATGCTCTTCGAATATTTTTACCACAACCATACCTTTTTGCAGCGTGTGCGAGCGGCCCTGCTCGAGACTTCATGGTGGCAGTGGTTTTTAAAACCACTTGGAGAGCTTTGGCTGGACGTAGTGTTGCGAATCAACCGAAGCCCCTAGAGTAGCAGAGGTTTTATAGAGCCTTTAACCCCTTACCAAGAAAACACTGGGGAACCTCTGGACGTTACGTCACGTTATATACCTCAGAGCTACGGGCATCAGCTTTGTCTTTACACAGAGAAAAATTAATCAAAAACAGGCTGGAACTACAAAAATTCCGTTTCAAAAAAAATTTTTTTATTTCCAATCACCAATTGTTTATAATCGTATTGAATATTCCGGCCGACATATCACAAGATGATTAACAATATGATAGTATTTTACGAGCAACTAATTATTTGGCCATACCCTAACCAACTGTTGATTGTGGCTTGCTATCGTTTTGCAAACATTTTGTTGTATTAACCAATTATTGATGGAGATAACTAATTGTTCATCATAACTAAAAACGGGTTGTTCAATTGTACGAGGGCGGTTCGGAAAATTCTTAGCCTATCAAGTAAAGAGAATAGTTAGTTTTTCAAAAATATTTTTATTTTTCAATATAATCTCCTGAAACTTCCATACACTTAGTCCAAAGCTTATCTAGCAATTCTATCCTTTGATTAAAATAGTTTTCCTCAAGGTCTTCAAAATAGTGGTTTACAACTGTAATTGCATCTTCATTTGAGGTAAAACGCTTGCCAGCAAGGATTTTTTTTAGATTTGGGAACAGGTAAAAGTCACTGGGAGCTAAATCAGGAGAATAAGGTGGGTGGTCAAGCAACTCGTACTTTAATTCGTTGATTTTAGCCATTGTTAAAACACTCTTGTGCGCTGGTGCGTTGTCTTGATGAAAAATTATTTTTTTTTGTGTTGTAAGCCAGGACGTTTTTCTCGAATTTGTACATTTAATTGATCTAAAAGGTTGCAATAGTACTCTGAATTTATTGTTTTACCCTTTTGCAGATAGTCAATCAATAAAATACCTTTGAAGTCCCAAAAAACCGTTGCCATAACCTCCTCCAGCTTCAGTCCATTGTTCGGATTGTTCTTTTGTCTCTTGAGTATAGTAGTGGATCCATGCCTCATCAACAGTTATGAAACGACGCTTAAAATCCATTTTATTTCACTGAAAACGATCCAAACAAGCTTGAGAAATGTTCATTCTTATGCGTTTTTGGTCGACTGTTAACAAGTGCGGCACCCATCTTGCAGAAACCTTTTTCATCTGTAGTTCTTCATGCAAAATTAAATGGACTCGATCATTTGAGATGCCCATGATATTAGCTATTTCACTTACTTTTATTCGTCGATCATTTAATACCATATCATGCACTATGGCTACAATTTCTGTTGCTGTTGCTGTTTTTGGACGTCCACTACGTGGTTCATCTTCAATGCTTGTACGACCACGTTTAAATTCAGCAACCCAATTTTTACTGTTGCATATGAAGGAGCACTTTCACCTAACACATTCACCATATCATTATGAATTTCTTGTCCCGATAAACGTTTTTTATGTAAATATTTAATGACACCACGCATTTCTAATTTTTCCATTGTAAAAAAATTGCGGATGCGTCTTTTGTGAACACCTGTTTCTATATGAAGGAGTTGCTATATCGAAACAAAATTTAACATGTGTTCATAGCAGAGAGCTAGGCTTCTTAGCCTAGCGCTTTTTGTGCTAGGCTAAGAAGTTTCCGAACCGCCCTCGTACGTTATTCAAATAAAATAATTTCGATTTTTCTGAATTGAAGACAATTGACAAATTAAGCATCTAGTGGTTGTGGCAGCTAAAAGCTTTTTCAACATTTCGTTGTTGTAACCAAAAAATAGTGATGATAACCAAAGCTTTAGCATTTATTATTTAGGGTTGCCAATTTTTTGTCTTTTCAACCTATAGTGTCAGTTCATTCTACTTGAAATTGTCATTGTCGTGTATTTTTAAAAATAAAATAATTCGATTATTACTGTCTTTAAGTAACCAATGTTTTCCACATTTTCCATGTCATAACCCTCCCTTTGAGTACATTAGTTGTGCAACCAACCGTTTTTTGCCTCTGACTAAAATTTTGATTTTTTTTACGATGAACAGTAAATATCTTAATTTATGAGGGTTACCAATTTTTTGTCTTTTCAACCGACAGTGTCAGTTCCAACTACTGAAAAGTGTCGTGTACCCAATCAACATTTCGTTGTGATGATGTAATACATCATGTATTAAAAAATTCGATTGTGGCACCAAATTTGTTCTCTGTGTGTTGTACACGTGGAAAGACTGCAGCAAGCTCTAGAAAAACCAATATAGTTGTGGATTTTTTTTTAGTTTTCCTCTGAAATATTATAACCATAAACTCCGATAGCCATAAAATGTTCTTACCTTTCTTAACATTGGCTAGAAAATATTTGCATATAATTGGGTAAGGAAAGAGTGGCACGTTGCTCGTCACCATTTATTAAAAAAGACGAACAGTGTTCTTTTTTATGACGATTTCCTGCTTTTACATTAGGCGACTTATACTTAAATTATAATAGAAGTACTTTAGAGTTTTATTTTTACCCAATAAGTTACCATGTTCACCCATAAGTACTCAATTTCTTTTAAAGCAGGACGAAAAGGACACTCTAAAGTTAGCAAAATCGATTTTTTGTTTTCAGTAACCCCTAATTAAATGCACTTCCGTTAAAGGGTCTTTTTCCACTTTTCTTCATAGAATGACGAAAAAAACGACAAATTTAGACTTAAGAAATTTAGGTTGTTAAAATGTTATACTAAAATAATCTACATGCGATTTTACTTGATGACATTTTGCCTCGAAACTTTGCTAAAATGGAGGAATATCTTTAAAATTAGAGGCCTGTCCTATAGGAGATTTACTATACTCATCCAAGTCCTTCATTTTCCGAAGAATCAGCCGTCAAAAGTGTCAAATAATGAACCTGTTGTCATAAAATTGTAACCCAATATAACTAACGACCAAGAAATTGTTAGTGATCATATTTCGATAAAATTGAACAAACCCATACCCCTTTCGGGTATGTTTAGTGCGTCTCCACTAACGATTCCAAGTTAAGCCATGGTTTATCCTCAAATAATGGAGTTATGTTGAGCTTTTATACAAAAAAATGTACTTTTATTAGAGATACTTTGAATTTCCTTTCAAAGAAACATTTCTCCCACTGACACACAGATGGACTTGGCTAGATCATCATCAAATCGAAAGACGATCCATAGTATATATGTGACACGCAAAATAGAAAGGGATCTAAGGTTAAACCCCAGTTTTGTTTAGGAGAGCCATTTGAAAGATTAGGTCCCTTTCTATTTGCGCTTAGAATCGTCGACTTTACTTTCATAAAACGCGCATTTCTCTGGGAGGGAACACTTTTGGGGCATGGGATCGGTCTCATTCGATGCTCAGATGTTGTATACATCAAAAAAAAGAAAAAAAATTAAAATTGATTTTTTTACCCTTAGTTTCCTTTCACTATGCGCTGTCACATATTCTTTTAAGTGTCGCCCTCCGATCAATTGTTCACGGTGTTGCAAACGGAATGACAAATTCAGAATACATTCCATCCTATGGCAGAGAGCTTGCAACAAAGCGACAATGGGTCGTATGAGCAATATTTTCAATGACTATCTTACATACAGAGGCTAATAGTATGACAGCAATCAGGTTTTTCTTTGAGAGTCTTTGGCAATGATTACTTCGGCTACAAATCGTTGCCAAAGACTGCTGCAGAAATACCTTGGTGGGTTTAGAAACAGCTGTACATTTCACCAATTTTTATGGTTACCAATTTTTAACATTTTTTACGGTTTTGTTTCTGAGGTCTCGAACCAGAATAAAAGCTGTTCAAGTAATAATAATGCCAAAAGACCGAATAAATGTAAAGAAAACAAAAATACATAAATCAATAACTTTTCAGAGTTGTCATAATATTTTTATTGTGATAGAAGGATCTATGACAAATAAGTGTGAAACAAAATAGAGAATGAAGCGCGGTAATTTGCTTTTTTGCACGGTAGGCTGTGGCGGCACTGTTGGTCGAAAAGAGTGGAGAGTGTGCGTGGCTTACAGTGGCTGACGGGAAATTTGTATTCGTCTGCCTTTCAGTTGCCATCATGCATTGAAGACGTAAGGAGAGGTCATTTTGTGTTGAAACGTATTTTTCAAATGCCCACTCGATCATTGCAGTGCAGCGTGCTTTTTGTTTACGATTCGCTGTTGCCGGACGTGTTTCTGGACGGCAATCAATTCTAAATAAGGTAACTTCATTGAGAACAGCAGGGACTGTGTCATGTGTACAAAGGGGGCCTAAGAGAAGGATTATAACACCAAAAAACATCGAGAGAGTTAGAGCAGCAGTACTGCAACCTTCGAAGTGCTCTGCTCGGAAGAAATCAATTGCTCTTGGCATTTGCAGATTTTTTTAGCCGGCTCTTAAGGCAATGCATTTAGAGGATACATGGTTTCAACAGGATGGACTGCACACACAGCGAAGGTTACCATGAATTGTTTGAGGCAAATTTTTCCTGGGCGGCTTATCTCTTTAAGGGGTAATGTGAAGTGGGAGGTACGCTCACCAGACTTAGCCCCATGCGATTTTTCCTTTGGGGTTACCTGAAATCGAAGGTGTGTATCAACCGTCGCAACATCTTGGAAGACCTAATTAGCAATAATGAGGCCGAAATTGGCAGAATACCAGTCGACCAGCTTGTTAGAGTTTATGAAGACTTCAAAAAACGTATGCAGCTGTGTGTGGATAGCGAAGGTCGACATTTGCCAGATACACTATTTAAAACCATGTCATAAAAAAATTCCATTACTATTCAATATAATTAAAATAGAAAATACATTTTTCTAAGGTTTATAATTTTTTTTATTTAATTCCCAAATAAGCAACTGGCCGCGCCCCACCCTTATCTTCGAAATTCTCGCCACGGCTTCGGTGGCATACCTCTATCCGAAGGTCCATATCTTCAATGACTTTGAGACATAAAGAAGGTTAATGTGCCGTATACACCAAGGAGGTTTAGCTGTTTATTGGCTTATTGACGTACACTTTTTCTTTTAAATACCCCCCAAGAATGAAGCCAAAGATGTCAAATCACATGATCGTGGAGGCCAATTAACATCGCCACGACGTGGGATAACACAACCATTGCGTTTTTCGTGCAAAAAAGTCATTGTTACGTTGGTTGTGTGACAAATGGCAACATCCTGTTGGAACCACATATTGTCCAGGTCCATACCGTCAATTTCTGGCTACAAGCGGCTTGTTTTCATCTCACGAAAGCGAACACCATTCACGGTAACTGCTTCGCCGAACACATCTTCGAAAACGTTCGACCGGCTGACGCCGCCAGTCCATAATACGCACCAAACAGTTACTCTTTGTGGATGCATCGAATTTCAACATTGGATTCTCTCTTGCCCAAATTCGGCAATTTTGTTTCTTAACGAATCCACTGTGGCCACATATGGTCAATTATGCTGACAAAAAAGTCACGAAGTGCATGAAATTCATTTTGAACGCCCATTTTCGTGAAAGGCTTCATTACTCTTAACGCGCTGCTTAATTGTGTTTCTCTTCATGGTTGAATTTGTCAAACACCGAAAAAAAGTATTATCAAATTCAGTTGAGCAAAAAACTTGACGTTAAGGTGTGACTGACAGTAAATATCACGCATTATGGTTGGAACACCATTTATATGGTGGCACGCCCTCCAAGAATGGAGGGCACAAGTGCCCAAAGAAGTCCTTGCGTTATGGCGAATGGAATACCGCCATTAAATATGCTTCCCCCACAGGGCTGCCCTCAAGAGAGGTAAAGATGGAGTGTGACGTCTCCATGGTTTCCCCTAATCAAACACCAAATCCAGAAGCGTCTGTTTCACTTTGGGCGGCTTTCTGGTCAGCGTCTGTCTTCATGTTAGGAGCGGCTGAGAAAATCGTTCTTGTGGTAGGCAAAAAACGCTAGGGGTAGAATCCCCGATGAACAAAACAAAAGACGGAAAAGTTCTTAAACAACAACAAACTTACCACACAGGGGACTAATACCCCAGTGTCGGCGGTCGTGAGGGGTGAGCAAGCAGGCTCCCGGTCGTCGTTATCCAGCGACTGCAATGCTACTCCAGGCTGGAACAGCAGACAATGCTACAAGCAGCACCAATACAAACCGTGCAATTGAAGACGATAGGCACCGAAGTGATCCCTTTGGTCAAAGCTCGAGGATGCAAAGGTCTCCGCAAGCTTCACCATCTAAAGCTTACCGTCCTGTTGATACTTCAAAGAATAACATGTCCAACCAACAGGTGCTTAACTCTGGCACTAATGCACCTGAATCGGCTTTTTACAAGCTAGGAGGACATATAAAGAGTCTAGTGGATATGCTGGAAGATGGCAAAAGGCAATCTATACACCAGCCAATGAGAGATACCATCGAGAGTATAAAAGTTTTCTACGAGCTTTGCGCAATCGAGGTAAGCTATGAGAAAGCGAAAGAAGTTATTCGTACCAGTAAGGCATCACAGACATCGCCATGACTTAAGCAAAAGGAGCCAACAAGGAAACAGCCTGAAGAAGCTGAAACCCCCAGGGCAAAACGCATATATAAGGCGAAGAAAGATGATAATGTTTCTTTCACAACCCGCAGTCAAACGTTACAGAAAGCGAACTGCAACGACGAAGAAATGCCTAGGAGTTTAATCGAGAAAAGACAGATGCATCCTGGACGAAAGTAAGACCGAAGAGGAGAGATAAAAAGCCTAACCCTAAGGTTTAAACAAGACCGGATGCAATTGTCATTGCAGTAAATGGAATGCTGTCGTACTCCGAAATCCTGCGAAAAGTCAAATCGGACCCAAAGCTTGGTGAACATAGTGACAAAGTCATGAAAATACGATGAACCCAGAAGGGCGACCTGCTTCTACAGCTTAAGGGAAAGGGCGAAAAAGCGAAGGTTTTCAGAGGAGCAATAGGACACTTTTTCGGAGACTAAGAAACCGTTAGAAGCCTCTGGCAGAAAACTATAATAGAAGTGAAAGCTATAAATGAAGCTGAAAGAGGATATCTGTCAAGCCTTTGAGCTCGTATTCGGCCCCAAAACCTTAGAGTATTCGGTCATCATAAATCTAAGAAGATCGTATGGCGAGACGCAGACTGCTGTAATAAGCTTTCCCGCAGACTATGCAAACTCATTGCTTAAATCTGCCAGAATTAAGATAGGATGGGTTAACTGCCGCGTGGTTGCGAGGACGAACATCATAAAGTGCTTTAGATGCCTAAAATTTGGACACAGAGCGAGAGATTGCAGGAACGAACACTATTGATCCGAGTGTTGCAGAAGGTGCGGAGAAGAAGGCCACATCGAGAAAACTTGTTCCTAGGACCCACAATGTATGCTCTGGACTAGAGACGCAGGTTAGATCAGCTAGAAGGGGATTTGATCGTTTTTTTTTTTGATAATTTTTTCATCGGAAAAATAACCCTGCTGGCGGTTTCATACCACTGTGCGGCGCTTTTCAGGGGATAAAATAACACCCACTAACCTTGTGCTGCTCAAATACAAATTGTAAAGGAGATCTTTTGAATGACTTTAAACGCGTATGTTCCAGCTTTAAACCGCAGCTTAACACTCTCATCCGCATTGGAAATATTTTATAAACATTACAAATACGAGTATTAAAAAACAACAACAACGACGACGACATACGCTTAACATAATTCCACAACAACACACAAGCACACTTTGATTGAATTGCTTTTAAACTGACACACGAACACACACCGAAAAAGGGTAAAAAATTGAAATTGAATTTAATCGATTTGGCAGTTGCAGCACGGAAAATATGTTGGCGCGTGCATTGCCGTCGCAGCAACAATTCCACAAAACACTTCCGTTTCCGTTACATGGCAACAAAAACAAAGCCAAGCAGTAGCAGCAACAACAAACAAACGCGAGAGAGAGTGAAATATGTGTGCGAGGATGTAGTATCAGCAGCAATCGGTTTGGTTACGCGTGGAGTAGCGGTGGGGGGGGGAGGAGGAGAAATGTAGTGGGAGAAGAACATAATAAGCTTATGCTGAGTTTAAGTGGTTAGATGGGATGGATGCCTTGAATACATCTCATAAATTTATAACGATGATTTTCACTCACTCTAAAGAAGCAAATGATGTCTTCAATATTCTCTGCATCTTCCTCGTTGTCGTCTTCGCCTTCGTCATCTTTGTCTTCTTCTTTAATATGTTATAAATGTATTAGGGGAAATGTGTTTTGTCCCTCTGTGTGTTTGTGTGACATCTCTTGCTTTGTTGCCTCCCTCATATGTACAGCCATACGTAACACGAGTCAGTGCGAGTCGTAGGTATGTATCGTACATGTGTGTGCGTTTGTGTGTGCGTGCATGAGTACAAGAACGAGTAGTGGTTGTTTTCTAATGCAAATGCTTTTCATTGTTATTATTGTAGTTGTTGTGTCTGTGTATGTCTCTTTAACTTTTTGACATTCTGGAAATCGGTGGCTCTATTTGAGTTCGTATGTGCGTTTGTGTGTGCGCTCGCATGTTATGATGATTTGCATAAAAATCGTGTTGAAACCAATTGCGTTGTGTGTGTGTGTATGTGTGCCGTCGGTCTTCTTTCGCTCTTTGCATAAGTTCATGTCTTCAACTTAAAATTGAAATACAAATTGTTTGCTTGGGTAGTCAGCCGTCGTGGGGTGGTGGTGTTGGTGATGGCGGTGTAGTGGAGGTAGGTGATACGGGGGTGTTAAGTTTGTGGTGCGCTTGCTGGTCTGGTCGGTGTATATGTACGTCTATAAACGAATATATTACTTTTCTGCTTTGTGCGTTCTTGTTGTTGTTTTTTGTTTTTTTCTTTAAAAACCGTCGTATTTTTGACAACAATTGTGTGATTGTTCGGTACAAAAGGTTTCTTTCTTTCTTTCATTCTTTTTTTGCTACTGTTCTTTATTTTGTATATTTTTTGGTTAATTTAACATTTGACCTTTTGTTTACATTGTCTTGGTGTTAAACCTACATTTATTTTGTTTATTTTTTTCTTGTGTGTGCTGTGGCCTGAGAGATTATTGCAGTAAATTTAAATAGTGAACAAAACGCCACAACAACAATAACAGTGATTTGTTTTGTTTTGTCTTCTAATGTACTCTTATGTACATATGTACATACTATAAGTACATACATATGTACATAAGCACTCGGGGTAATTATCAATTATCAGAATTGTGGTATTGTGACATTATGCCAGCGTTGTTGTTGTTTCATATTTCTTCTTCGTCAAACAATAGCCCAGTAGTCATTTAGCGTTGGAGCTAAGATTCTGGAGGAATTTGCCTTGTCCTCTTTGTTTGGTTACATTGGTGGATGCTGACAATGTCCAAATTTTGTTTATCATTTCTTATCATTTTCATCATTTGTTGTACCAAAATATACTACGACGTTATATACACATTCATACATATATTTATTTATATGTATGTTGGGCATTTTCTTGTTTTTTTCCTTTTAATTTTCTTGGTTTTGTAGAAGAAAAATAATCAAAATAAGAAATAGAGACAAGAGAATCGTTTATGCTGTACGTACAAATACAATGTTATTACTCCTCCCCCAGCAAAACTATGAAATAAAAATATACCCCAAGAGAGCTGGAGCTTACTTATGCATTAATCAAAGAGCACTCACCACTTCTCTGTGTGTACTCTTTGGCTTTCGAATTCTTTTAAGAAAATGTTGTTCTCTTAAGCTAAAGTGTCTTTGCGGTAGGCACTAGCCAGCCAACACCACAAATGGTTGGCTTGTTGCTCTTGTGTTGTAGTATTTCACTGGACATGGCAAAACAAACTGTTGAGTAAAACTTAAGAACTTAAGAGACCTCTCGTATGCTCTCTGTCTTTTGGTTGGGTAGTGTACTGTAGAGTTGAATTGAAATCACCAGAGCACAGTGGTTCATAAGAAAAGAAACTATAAAACTCTTTGGAATAAGGTAGAGGGGATAGGAGACAAATTTCCTTTACGAAATAATTTAAAAGGTTAAGACCTATTAATGTCTAGACTTTACTGAAAATCTGACTTTTCTTTAAATTACCTTTACGCGAGGTAAGTAGTTTGTGTGAGAGATAAATAAAGTATAGGGTTAATTCTGAGATTATGGGACACTTTGCTGTCCTTGGTTGTTTCAAGCGGGAAAAATAAAATATATTATACTTTAATATTAACTATACAATACTCGTAAATCTTTATAGGACCTTTAAACTCTTTAATATTGTTTTTTAAAAAATTTATTTGTTCTGCAAAAAATTTCCTACCAAAGTGTTCAAATATCATTACCTGGGTGTCCCTAATAACACTACTTTCAATTGAAATTTTCTCAATTTATTACAAAAATATTAATTACTTATTTAATAAAACCAGCCCATAGTAAAAAATAATATTCAATTAATTTTGTTGCTATTAATGATTATGATATTTGATTCAATATATATTTTTATTGATGTTTATTTTCTGTCCCTGAAAGTACACAGTATTCCCCTGTAATTCTAATTTCCAAACCAATCTTAATTTCAAGCAACTTAAATATAATTAAACATTTCATGAAGCGTGTGCACATCTAATAGTTTTTTCGTCAACAGTCTTAATTTTAAATTAAATATTAAAATCTGCAAAAAAATCGAATGCCAAAAATGATGTCGAAATTGGCCCATAATCTCAGAATCACCCATAGATAGAATTACTCGTGTCCAGACTTCGCTTGAAATCCGATGATCCTTTTTATTACTTATACTTTTACACTAGAATTTTATTGTGGATAAGTACTTGAAGTAGTTTCTGTGAGAGGTAAATGATGTACAAAAAGAATTACTCATAACATTCAAGTTAATACATAGGCGCATCCACTCTAGAGACTGCACTAAAAACAATCGCAGCAACAGCTTAGTGTTTCCCTTTATAGATTTAGTCGGATGTAACATTTTCTGAAAAAACGTTAAACACGTTTGGTTGGCCGACTTATAACTATTTGACAATTTTGCTGACGGATTCATAGTAAACATAGATCATAGTAATCAATGAAATTAGGAAATTACAGAGAAACTTTCCCTTTATATATTGTCAGATAAAGTATTTTCGATCTAAATGTGGCGAGTTGTATGTTCTCATTCGTTATAGTAATCAATGAAATTAAGAAATTACAGAGAAACTTTCACTTTATAGAATTTTTCGGGTGTATCATTTAGTAGTTTAATGTGGCGAGTTTTTGACTTGTTTCTTTGGCCGATTTTTATCATTTGAAGATTTTGCTGGCGGTTTAAAAAAAAACTCGCTATATGTTTTCATTTACCATATTTAGCAATAAAATTGAGAAATTTTTGATAAAAAAAATTTTAAGCTCATATAGGCTGGCCGCCGTGACTTTTCTCAATACCACAATATTAGGAAGGGAATATCACAATATCAGAATCTTGTACCAAATATGAAACGAAAAAATATATTTTGCCAGCACACAAAATTAAACACGTCTATGATTTAGAAGACAAGTAGTAGATTTTTGTTACGAATGGTTCAAAATAAAATATAATTAAAAATGCGCCGCTAATTTGGAAATTCATGAACATATTATGAAAAGGAATCTAAAAAAATAGCAGAAAACTTTATGTTTAGAAATTTTTTTTTGACCAAAAGTATAAAATCTAGAATCATTTTCATTTTTTGTTGTAAAAAAGCTGGTCCAGCTCACAAGTGCAGGTAAATAAAGCCAATATATTTTGTAACATGCATTTTGGCAATTCACAAAGAAACACGTGCACTAGGATTTATGAATACAAGCAGTAGATTTTTGTTACTATTTGTTTAAAAATTAAATTAGAAATACGTCTTTATTTTGAAAATTCATATAAGTAAATATAAATCTCAAAAAAATAACACTCTTTTAAGTGGGTGTAAAAACAATTTCTAAAATTAACTTAAAGCATTGTTTTACTATATTTAGAATTTTTTGACCAAAAGTAAAAAATCAAGAATTCCATTTTTAGTGTTTGAAAGCTAATACAGCTAACAAATTTAGGCCATTAGAGCCAAAATATTTGGTAAAACATGTAACACATTATCTTAATTTTTAGGGGAGTAAATTTTCAACTTTTATTGGTTCCACACAAGTTAAAACACTCATTTAGATAACACAAACTAAATTTAATTCTTAGAGCTCATAAGTTGTTGTTCTTGTAGGGCTGCGAAATCTACATTTTTTTCAAAGAAACAAAATTAATTATACTTCGTATTATTATTAGTTTATTTGAAAGAGCAAACATTTATTGTGGGACACAATTTTATTTATGTGGCTGCCCTTGCCTAGCACTTCCA
Source organism: Hydrotaea diabolus (assembly GCA_963513945.1). NCBI lineage: Eukaryota > Metazoa > Arthropoda > Insecta > Diptera > Muscidae > Hydrotaea > Hydrotaea diabolus. Next base: position 186,280,858 of record OY740717.1, read on the forward strand.
TTCAACCTAATTTCAACCATTCTTCGCAACGGTTTCTAGCTCTCAAGAGTAGCTTCCTCAATACTCGCCTTAAAGCTCTGAACAATTAATTGATTACGTCGTGCGCTATGTGGCAACGCTCGCCATCCTGCTGAAGCCAAAGCACATGGGTTTAATCTGTGGGCACAAAAATGGTTTATCATGCCTCATTCTCGATAACCAAAATTGCGTTTTCAGCAGTACTTTTAATAAAATGTTGCCACCGCTCCTAAATCTACACCAAACTGTTTCTCCCTGAGTATGCATGTGATTCCTAACGATTACGTTCGGGTTTTCTATTTGGTTGCAAAAAAAAGCCGTCGAGATTTAAACGCGCTTTGTAAAAACTGATGATCGTTGTCCATTTCGTGCTCAAATATCTAACTGAGAAGCGATCACGATGAATCACGCGGATGGTTCGCCTCGTAAACATAAGGCTGGCAAGCGTAAAATGTTCAGTTGTTGAGATCGATAGCAAGTCGATATTCCAGACCTTATTCGCACACTCTCGACTAAGGAAGCCGAATTTCAACCAATGCTCACCGTACGAAGAAGGAGAGTCTGAGTTTTTACGAACATTTCGCACAAACTTGCGAACAGAACTTGGCGAAAACGTTTTTTTTAATGGACACAATTTCGGCTACACAGCAATGATTGCCTTTTCCCCTTCGTTGTTGTAGCTAAAAGCTATTCATTTCGTTTCCATGAGGTTTAAAACTGTTTTTCAGTCAAGAACGTCCATGTCAAAATAAGTATTGTTTTAAAACAAGATTGGCCACCCGCTACAGATATACCACCCTTTACATGGTGACCTACACCTTATGGTGAGGAATATCAAAGTCCAAGGCTACAAATGTACTTCTTTTACCTATGAAGAGCATCATTGTCTGCTTGTTCCATTTCTTGTCTAACTAAAATGATAACCTACACCTTTAAGTGCAAAATGTTACTAGTTGGGCCAACCATGCGGAATATCACTAGTTGGGCCAACCATGCGGAATATCACTAGATGGCCCAACTGTTACTTGATAACCTACCCCTTAGGGTGAGGAATATCAAAGTCCAAGGCTACAAATGTACTTCTACTCGTATTATCTCTGAAGGGCAACATTGTCTGCTTGTTTTATTTCTCGTCTTATTGTGGCGGTCATCTATCAAAGGGTTTTTTGTTAATGATATTTTTAAGTTTGGCTATTTATTTGACAGGATAAAATGTGCAAAAAAGCGCTACAAATCGTTACAGAACTTGAAAAACACCAAAAAATTCGCTACAAAACAAATGAAAAAACAATTTTTGGTTCGGATGAAAATTAAAAAATACGACAAATGATTCTGAGTTTTCAAACCGTGTGTGTGCAAGCGAATGTTAAAAAAATCCTAAAAGTTTTTTGCATCATCAATTTGTTAAGTTATTTTTAATGGTATGACAAGTTAATACCTTAAAAATTCCAAGCACAAACTATCCCTAAAAACAACATAACAGTTTTTTTTTTTAAAAGTTACTGTTTTTTCAAAACTGTGTTTTTTGGTGAAAAAAATCCGCACCAAGTTGGCATCACTAATTCAGAGAAGTTTCGCCTTGTAATGCGATGTTGTGGGAATTAAGCAAATCTCTTCCTCGCCGTATTTTAAAATGCGGTAGCTAAATTACAGGATTTCTTATAGTAAAGAACCTCCTCTAAAATTTGCCTATACATTTCATAAAAATCGGCTTTATAGTTTGGAAGAGATGCGTATAATAATGCACATGTTTTTTTTAAGAAATCCACTGTGCAGCATCTCTTAATTTGCTGTTGTTATCCACTGCTGTTGCTTCTTGTTTTGTTTACGTTTAACAAGCCTTTGTGTGTGAGTGTAACAGTGTGCATTAGCCCCAACCCCCAGCTACGAGTATGAGTGTGCTGTTCGTATTTTCACTTCAGAGGGAGCATCGAGCTCCGAACTCATTGTGTGGGGAGAGAGTACACTTCGTTCGTTTGGTTAATGTTATGGATAGTGTGGAAAAAAGTGTACTCTTGCTGGTATGTGGTGTATGTATGTGTGTGGTTTTTGTTCTTCCGAAATTGTTTCTTCTTTTGTTTTGAATTGTTGTGTGTTTTTGGTGCATTTTAGTCGATTGCTCTGTGTCTGTGTGCATGGATGGATACACGGTGTGTTGTGTCTGCTTGGCGCTCTGTTGTGTTTTAATGTGTGTGCTCGTCGGTGGGGCTACTCTCTTCGTTTAACCTAACTCTTGCTTTCTTTGCATTATCACTTGTTTAGAGGCGAGCGACGCGTCGCTTCGCTGTGGTTCTTCAGTCTTCAGCATGTAATGGACTCGAATGAGTATTTATTGCCTGATGTTCGGTCGCCTATCAGTTTGACGGTCGGTCGGTTCGTTTGCTCGTTTGCTCGTTTATTCGTTTAATTTGTGGTTCGTTCGTCCGTGTATAGGCTGCTAACTAACAAAAGTGAGTAAGGCCAGACATCAGCATGAACATCATCATCATCAGTGTCGTCGTCGTCGTGTGGTGTTTGCATGTGCACTTATGTATGGATGTTTGTACATAAGGTCTGCGAGTGTGTGTTTGAGTTTATCGGTGTGTCTCAATGGATGGATGGATGGATGGCAACTTTGCTTTGCTTTTCTGTGTTTGTTCGTGTTATTACTTCAGAGTGCTGGCGGTTGCTGGTGATGTTAATGCTGCTGCTGCTGTTGTGTTGCTGTCTCTGCTGCTGCTACCGCTATTGTATTGTTTTTTTTTGTTCTGTGTGTATGTCGCTGGCTGGCTGCTGACTGTGTGTCTTGGTTGGCTGGTTGGCTTGGCTGATGGTCTGGTCTGGCCTGGCCTGCCTGGTTGTTTGGTTCGATGGGTCTGGCGTTGGTTGTGTACTCTTTTTGAAAATAGTTACAAGATGTTCATCGGTGTGTATAGAACGTCTGAACGGATGATGAACATTAATACGTTGCTGCAATTGAACAACAACATCATCAGCACCGTCATCCAATATTATTAGCGGATAGAAGAACGAACATCAGCCGAATCGGCGAATCTCAACTGACATCATCGTCGGTCGGTCGGTCGTCAACCATTCATCCATCCATCTATCCTTCTTCTCTCATGTGTTAAACTCTGGGCGAGTAAGTGTTTGTGTGTGTATGTGTGTGAGTGTGTGCATAGCTCTTTTTTCTTTGTCGTTGCTGCTGTTGTTGTTGCTGCTGTATATACGATACGTCCGTACGAGTACTTACGTTCCAAGTCTTTGTGTTGTGCTGTGCTGTATCTTGCCGTACCGTGCCGTGTATGGTTGCCTGTCGGTCGGCCTGTGTGTGTTTTTTTCTTTCTCCCTCCGTCGAAACATCATCATCATCCGCAACTGCATTTGTGAATTTGTGAAAATATAAGAATAAGTAGCAACAACAACTTTAGCAGTAAAAGAGTATTTATCTGTAAGAGCTACCGAGAGTATCAATGCGCGGCGGCGGCATAATCCAAAATAAAAAAATAAAACAACACAAAAACGGAAAACACCGAAAAGTAACAACAAATCAAAAGAAGAAACAGAATATATTTTTCGTATTACTTATGTTGACACCGAAGTCAACACATCTTCTGGCTACTTCTTCAGCAGCATCTGCACGAGCAACAACAAAGAACAAGAGTGATTGAAGCAAGAAAAAAACAAACAACATTTTTTCGAACTTAAACAAATAAAAAATATTTTGTGTTTTGTTATATTTTATATGAGAAAACAGAAGAAAAATTAAAAAAAAAAAGAAAAACAACAAACAAGTCTTCCTCAAAGAATAATAGAATGTCAACGAACGTTATAAAAAGAAAAGTAATTAACAGCTGCGCATTTGGAGTGAAATGAAGGAATAATTTTCAAAATACATATGTACAGCTGTACCATTTCAAGTGAAAAGCCCATAAATTTTCTAAAAAGCTTTTAAAATAAAATATAAAAATTATAAGTTGTATTCCTTTTCTAAAAAAAGCCTGACAAGATAATCAAAAAACGTTAAAAAAAAATTAAGAAAAATTGAAACAAATCAAAAGAACGAAAGAAGAACAGTGACTTAACAAATAAAGGCACAGAAAAAGTTATCAAAGAATTTTGTGAACCAGAGAAGAGGAAAAAATTACCAAACAAATTTTACTTTTTAAAAAGGAAAAAAAAACTCAACACAAAACGCAAGTGAACTACAGGAAAAATTCTTTGCCACATAAAAAAAAAATACAACGAAGAACTTTATAGAGAATTTTTAAAATTCCAACAAGGAAAGTGAAACATTGCAAAAAAAAAATCAACAGTGAAAAGAAAAAAAATCTTTTGGAGATTTCTTTAAAAAGAAAATAAAAACAGAATCCGTAACATGTTAAAACCAAACCATAACATTTGATAAGAGATTTTTTTATAAAACAAAAAAATACACAATAACCACATCTATAAATGCACACATGCTATGAAACATACAAATGTACATAAGCGTTTTATACATACCACCATATGTACCTAACAAACATAACTCGTCATGCTTTCCGCATGCAAAGTGTATGAGCAACAAAAAGTGAACAGCAGCAAAGAAGGAATTTTATTTTTTTTTGTTCTTCCTTTTTATCAAAACGAAATTTTGTTTGAAAATAAACGCATGAAAAGAGCAAAAGAACATTTGTTTTAATCTGAAGACAAATAACAGCAGCACCAGCAAAAAGCCCTTCCTTCGAATGCTAAAAATACGATACATAACACACTAAGCGCATTTTTAGTGTTGAAAAACAACAACAAACAAGGGGACCAAAACAAACAACAACAAAAAAGTGTGTGACAGTGTATGTGATGCGTCGGTTTGTTTGAAAACAAACAAAATTGAAATCTGAAATCAAAAAAAAAACATATTAAAATATGTAAAAAACAAACAAAATATATCTAATGAAATTGTTTTTCTTTTTCAATAACAGAATAAAACAGAAAAAAACAAAACACCACAACAACAAAAAAGAACAACAAAATAAACCACAAAAACAAGGATATGAAATTGTTTTTCAAACAGCATTTACCGAAAAAGTGATATTTTTTTATCAAACAACAAACAAAAACAAAGAAAAGAAAAAACAATATATACTGAATACATTCTTCCTTTTGCGGAAATACAATATCTGACGAGAAAGTCCTTACCATACATTTATTTTGGAATACGTTTTTGTACCAACAAAAAAAAATTGTCTTTTGGATTACTTTAAAATATCAAACAAACCAAAGGTAAGTTTTTTTTAAAAAAAAATTAAAAATATTTATTTATTTATTAGATATATTTTACAAATAAATTTATAAAATACATATTGTCAGAGGCGCGGGGTTACATACACCATATGCGCCCGCCGTAGCATATAAAATCAACAATTGTTTGTTCCCTCCAAAGTTATACTAGAAAGATTGAAATGTTCATATTTTATAAACATTGCTAAACCAATTTTAATATTTAAGCCGGAAAAGGAAATATCCTTGAACTCTTCAGGATTGTTTTGTATACTGAATTGTAAAATTTTCAAATACCATGAAATTGAATTAAATTAACAATTGTTTATCTGAGTAGAATATTTGCTTAGCTAAAGAAGGAGCAAATTTTAGAAATTATGTTTCTCTCTCAGCCAAGAAATAGGGTTCCTAGATATTGCATTTAATTTTGAAAATAGTGGTAGAAATTTGAAATCCTTTCGTTTATTATGAATATGAGCCGCATAAGGACATGCATTTTTTTATTTTTACTATCAACATTAAAATTTAAAAATTTATTTTCATTTATACATAGCTTGAGGTTGTACTTAAAGTATTGCAACGATTTATATCTCATTTTATTGAGATATAAATTCTTTTTATAATTAGGTTTCATTTTAGTCAAAAAAGATATTGAAAAACCTATTTTATATATTAAGAAATAATGATAATAACAACTTTATTCATATTCATGGCGGAGATTTATAAGATAGGTATATCTATAGGTTTCTTCTTAAGTTATAACTTGAGCATCTGTTTCGATCTTTAAAGCTTCTTTATTGAGTATATGCGTCCATACTAAAAGTGTCCTTGTTGTAGTTTCTATACAGATGGAATGTTGAGTAGCGTATTGGTAAATTGTAAACTATTTTCACATTCTTCTTTTGGATTATTTGATTTTTTTGCGATACGTTTAAGCCGCTTTCTTATACCAGATATTGGCATCGTTATAGGTCTTATACCCATTTTATATAATAAAATTTGGTTTTCGACGTTCAATTTTGATTTTCTGCTTAGCTCTTCCGCATCGTTTAGCCTTTTCGCATGTTTTGAAGATGTGTTCTTAAAATGTCCTTTTTTATTAAGTATTATTAATACCCAGATACTTAATACTATTTTGAAGCGGTATTTCGGTGCCATGAATGTTAAGATTTAATGTGGGAATTCTCTTAGGGGATTTATTAAAGAGGTAGTGTTTTATCTTCATTAATTTTTATTTTCCATTTTGAGAAATATTTTACTGCATGTAGAAGAGATTTTAAAAATTTAAAAATAACTTCCAAATGAAAAAAAAAGTTTTGGGAAATCTTAAAAATTAAACCAAACATATAACATCAATTTTAAGTACTCGTAAATGACCTAAAGCCGAAAAATAATTTTATAAGATAATTGAAAATAGTCGTAAAAAAAATTTAAAATTCTTTCTTGCATTATGAATATGAGCCCCAAGAAAAGGACTTTTTGAAAAACTCCTAACTGAAATAAAATAAATTTAAAAAATGTTTCGATACTCCAAAGTGAATTCAAATATATTTATAATTTTTCTTTTTATAACTCCCAAAATAAAAAATAAGTTTAAAATATTTATGGACAACTATCAAAAAAAAATTATAAAATGTGGTCCAACCATCGGGTGATCAATATAGAGATATTTTTTTCAAAATAAAAATCAATACAAAAATTCAAATCAAGTGTGGTATTTTAATTGTTCATTTGAAAGTACAACTATCTGGTCCAACTATCAGGTGATCAATCTAGAGGTATTTTTTTCAAGATAAAAAAAAACAAAAATACAAATCAAGTGGGGATCTTTATTGTTCATTCGAAAGGACATTTTATGGCATTTATTTTTGAATATAATTTCCTCCACTTAGGACTTTACGTTGCCCCAAAGAAAAAAGTCTAAAGGATCACACGATCTAGGAGACCAACTTACCGTTCCTAAACTTGAAATTAGCTGTTCTTAGAAATTTTCGCTCAGTAGATCCATTGTTTGAGCAGCTGTATGGCAAGTGGCTCCAAATGTTGTCAAGATTACTGGCTTCAATTTCAGGTAGTAACCTTTAGCTCTTTAATTGTTATTCGTTTATGGGCGTACACTTATTATTTTAAATATATTTTAAATATACCCAAAGAAAGAAGGTCAAGGGTGCCAAATCACGTTATCGTGGCAACCAATTAATATCGCCACGACATGAGATAACACTGTCATTGAATTTCTTGAGCAAAAGATCCATTGTTTTGTTGGCTATATGGCAAGTGGCACCATCCTGTAGGAACCACGTTTCGTTCAATTCCATATCCTCAATTTTAGGCCACGGGAAGTCTCGCGATAGCGACAACATTCACGAGTTGAGTTTGACGGCTCTCTTCTGCCATACATCAATGTTCTCCTCAGAACGAACTGTGCAACCATGCACAGGTGTTTTCAAATTTCCTACAGACCCGGTTTACTAAAATTGTCGCACAATTCTCCCGATTGTGGACACATTTGGTCGATTATGCTGACCAAAAAAAATTCACGAAGTGCACGAAATGCATTTTGAATTGAACGCCCAATTTTTTTAAAGGCTTCCTCAATCTTAACGCGCTGCTCCATCATGTGTACCTCTCCATGGTGGAATTTGTCAAAGACTGAAACAAAAAAATCAAATTTAGTGGGTGAAAAAGCTTGACGTTAAGGTGGGACACACAAATAACATTCTTTCAAATACGGGCGTTAATTTCGGGTCTATTGTGAGTTTTTCATTTTGTCCAAAGAATATTATTTCAAAACTTTTTTTTATAATGCGGTGAAGTTATTTAAGTTATAGCTTCAAAGGTAACCGCGACGTTAGAAGATCCACTAAGATAAAACTTATTTTCTAAAAATATATATCGTTCTGGTTAAAAACATAAATTTACAAATCTCAGATTAACTTCAAGAAATTCCAAAAAAAAACACGACTCAAAATGTTTAAAAGAGAAGCATTGTAAAAAAATTTCATAAATTCAACAAGTGCTGACATTTACTTTTGTATTTGTGTCTATCAGTTTTTAAACCCACATTGCTTTACGGTTATATAAGTATATATTTCTACTTTTAATGGTCGGTGTAGTCTTCCGACTAGTTTGCTAAAATCTTTTTAAAATTAAATTCCTGTTTGAAAAATCTACATAAAATCATTTGTATAAGAAAAAAACAGAGACAACGAAACTTTACAGAATATGTAAGACTGAACTTTGGAATTTAAAAGTCTTTTTCGCGTGAATTGTTTTTAAATGGCTTTAAATATGATTTCTTGAATAACTTTTTTTCTACAAATTTTTAAATCAAATGTTTTTGACGCAAAAAACCATTCAGTTCTTGTATACAAAGAAATTTAAAAAGTTTCTAGTAAAGTTTAAACTTATCGCCTTAAAGAACTTTTACTCATTTAAAAAGCGAGTACCAATAGAACACGGCTAATAATGATTTAAAAAAACAATTATTAGAACAGATAATTTCAGACTCCATCTTAAAAAATAGAATTTGAATTAAAAAGTTAATATTCTTATACGGACACTTGTGAGCTTATCTGTGAAAAATATCCTGTGTTAGTTAATCCCACGTATACTCTTGACGTTACGCCACATATATTTCTTCTTTTTTAAATCCTTTTCATTTTGAAAGTACTTCTTATAAATGAAGTAGTTATTACTCAGTAAAGTGTTTTTTTAATATATCTTAAGGAATCATAATTTACGAACAAAATTAATTTATAAGACGATACATGAGGAAAAATTTCGCGGACATTGACATACTCGTAGTATCTATCTCCATCTGATCAGTTACACGAACAGCTGTACAGGCGTCATCCATGTAAATGTCAGTCGAAACATTGGCAGTGGCATTAACCCCACCCCATATACTTTTAACATGTGGATACAGATGTATGTGCTTGTACAATTAAATAAATGCAAAATGCAATTATTCTTAAAATCGTCACACCTCAACAAAAGTGGACACACGATGTGATGTATTTCTTTTGCGCCGACTATGTGTGATTTCCTTTTCGTTTTCTTTTATGATTTTCTTTTTTGCACCATCTGAGGCCGTCGAATAGGAAAAGTCATTGTCTCTTCAATGTTGTTTGTTGGCAAAATTCGGGAGACATTTTTCTTAATTAAGAACCCATAATTATAATCATAAATCTCGGCACGATGAAGAATATGCGAATGCGAACTGGCTATGGTGGTGGCGGTGATGCTACTGCTTCTCACGATGCTGATGATGGGCCTGAAAAAATTTAATTATTATGTCTCATCAATCAAATAGAATTATTTGCACTGAAATAAAACGCCAACAGAGACAAAAGGCATTTATGGATCCTCTACGCACCCACACAGGCATACCATGTTTTATGACTATTGTTGTATGTGTGTATGAGTCTTGCAGTTTCTGTTCTGCTCAGTGAGGGAAAGTCATAAAGACTGCTGGGTATGACAATATATTGTCATAATTTTTATGAAAGAGATTTGTTTTGTTTATTTATTTTATTTTAAAAAAATTTCATTAAAAAACAGCCGAGCACAGGAAAATAAAAATGAAAGAAATATATACGAGATCTACTGGTTGCGAATGAAACAGGTGCAGTTGAACTAAAGCGATGAACATCTGTGCTAGTCTGGGTTACACTTTACAAAAGGGAAATTATACAAAGGATTTCGGAGCTTCATGCAATGAGTCAGTTGATAGTGAAAATTTATGTATTTGCTGGAAGTGAGTATAAGGCATGGCAGTATTTGCCAGGATTTCGTTTGAAAACAGGTTGAACCTGTAGGTTATTTGTTTCCTTCATTATAGTATATGTGACGCGCAAAATAGAATGGGACCTAAGGTTAAAAACCAGTTTTGTTCAGGAGAGTCAGATTAGGTCCTTTTCTATTTGCGCTTAGAATCGTCGACTTCACTTTCATAAAAAGCTTATATCTCTGGGAGGGAACACTTTTGGGGCATGGGATCGGTCTCATTCGATGCTCAGATGTTGTCCACATCAAAAAAAGGAAAACAAATGAAAATTGATTTTTTTTTACCCTTAGGTCCCTTTCTCTAACTTCCGGATTATCTCTTTAACACCGTAAGATTTTCAAAATCTCCAAGGGGAAAAGGAATCACATGATCGTGGAGGCTAATTAACATTGCTACGACGTGAGAAAAAACGGCCATTGAATTTTTCGTGCAAAAGAGCCATTGTTCCGTTGGCTGTGTGGCAAGTGGCACCATCCGTTTGGAGCCTCATTATCGTTCAGGTCCATTTCCTCAATTTCTGGTCACAAGAAGTCCGTTTTCATCTCACGGGAACTGCTTGGCCGACCTCATTTTCGAATAAGTACAACCCGGCGACGCCACCAGCCCATAAACCTCATCAAACAGTCACTCTTTGTAGATGTATCAGTTTTTCAACAATCACTAGTGGATTCTCATTTGCTTAAATGCGGCAACTCCGCTTGTTAACGAATCCACTGAGGTGAAAGTGTGCCTCGTCGCTGAAGATGATTTTCTTTGTAAAGTCACTATTCAATTCTGTCTGCTTAAGCAACGCTTGAAATGGTTAGAAGGCTTCAGCTGTTGAGTCAATTGAACCTTGTAAGTGTGTTAATTCAAATCATTATTCAAAATACGCATCAGTGATGTTCAATTGTTGGGCACGACGACGAGTCGAGGTTGACGGATCTTCTCCCACAATATCGCGAACAACATCAATCAATGCTTGCCGCCGAACTAACTGAGGGAACGTGGATAGATGTTTTCACATTTTATACAGACCGGGTTTGCTGAAATTTGAGCACAATTCTTCCGATTGTGGATACATTTGGTCGATTAGGCTGACCAAAAAAATTCCACAAAAAATTTTGAATCGAATGCCCATTTTCGAAAAAAGGCCTCAACAATCTTAACGCTCTGCTCAATTGTGAACCTCTTTATGGCTAAATTTGTCAAACACTGAACCAAAGAAATGTCACATTAAGTCGGGCAAAAAACTTGACGTTAAAGTGTGACTTACAATTAACATGGTGCATTATGGTTGGACCACATCTATTTCCTGTTGTCAAAAGGTTGCTACTTTGGACTAACAACTAAAGAGCAGAGCCCTCTCTTGCTTGACAAAAAAAAAGTAGCTGTAGAATAGAAATTCTTCTAAGGCAAACACATGCAGCAATGCTGGTTGTATTCAAGAGAACGATCCTTCAATGAATCTCTTCAATGACAACTTCGATTTTATGTTCCAACGCTTTAATTGACTCTGGATGCTTTGCATAACATTTATTCTTAGTGGCTCTCCATAGAAAATAATCAGAAGGGCTTAAAGCTCAGCTCCGAGGCGGTCAATTGACATCACTATTTCGGCCGATTGTTCGATTTTCAAAAACACTGAGTAAAATATCGATGTTTGCGTTGGCCGTGTGTCATATGGCCCCGTCTTGTTGCAACCAAATGCCGTCCATGACATTCTCTTGAATTTTTGGAAACACAAATTCATTGAGTATGGTGCTGTAATGCTCACCGTGGACAGTTACAAAGGCTCCTTGGTCATTTCAAAGAAAAACGGACCAATGATGCCGCCAGCCCAAAATCCACACCAAACTGTGACTCGTTGTGCATGCAAAGTCTTCTCAATAGTCACGTGTCTCTCTCTTCTCTACTTCGCTCAAATCAGTGAGCTGTGAACGATATAATACTCAGTCAAGCTTATCATAAAACAAAGATGGCTTTATAGATCAAATAGATCACTGCGCTCCAGCTAGAAAGGCATGTGGTGGAGAATGACCTGAATATCTTTGGCTTTGAGAATTAAAGGCTTTACACACACGATCAAAGGTCCTTAAAGAAATTCCTTAAGCAGGACATCGCCTACAATAGATTCTAGATTGTAGAGACAATCGTAGGCGAATCTTAGTAATTCTTGCCTAGCCCGTAATGAAAATTGACTCGCTAGTCACTACGGCCAACAACTCGGATTGTCTTTACATTTTGCTGCCCATTACAGTTGACCCCATTGAGCATTGCCACAATGCAGCCGGACAGGCCTAGCCATTTACCAAAAAGGTTATGAAATTCAAATTCACTTTGGCTTTCGGTGTTTGGGGGGGGGTTTGTTTTTGACAATTTTCCAAATGTTACTTCCACTTTATGGTCGGCCTCGTCTTACATTAGCTGCGATTCGATTTTTCCCTCGGCTGTTTTTCTTCAGCGAAAACGAACAAATGCTCTATTGAAAACCAAGAGGAAAAATACCAAAACACAACAACAACAAGAACAACAGCACCACCACCAGTCGTGATGGTGCTGTGCAACATTTGTTCATTGTGGCCGTTGGTGTTGCTGTCGTTGTTGTTGTTGTTCTGATTCTTTGCTGTTTTAATGATGGCCACTAGAGAAGCTTGTTCTTCTTTTTTTTCTGGGTTCTTTTGGATTTGAAACACACACACACATACACATACACTCACATGTGAAAATCTCTAAATTTTTGGCCACATGCCAATTGGTTTGTTTTGAACGCCAGCAACAGCAGCGGCAAACAACAACACAAAGTGTTGTTTTGCTCCTCTTCTTCAGCGTTTTCGCCGAAAATGAAAATATCGGCAACACCAACTTAAAAATGCCCGTCCATCTTGTCAAAGGCCAAAACGGTGGCCAAATCCATTGTGTACATGAGTGCGTTATAAATTTCATCCATCGTCGCACGTTTCGAATTTGCCTTGTCAGCCGTGAAAGGTTTGGGGGCCATAACTCAATTTAGTTGTTATCAATGCTAGCAGAGAAGGGGGTAGAGGAGCATGGCGGCCTATTGGAAATCAGTATCTCCACCATAAGTAATCCCCAAAGAATCTGTTTTCGAAAACAATGAAATCACATTGATCTGGGTCTTATAAATATTTCTTTAGATGAAGGTAGGCCCCACACTTGATGCCACTGTTACAGTGGGGCGAGTGCTACTGTGTGAGTGTGGCTGTATGTGTGTGTGTGTGTTTGTGCTAAATCTTTGCTTTCTGTTTTTGGCTTCCGTTTGAAGTGCCTACACAGCCTACAGCACAAATGTTCATAATTTTGTCGATGTTTTGTTCTTGTTTAGTCTAAGGAAGCAAACACGAGTAGTCTTCTTGTGTGTTTTTTTTCTCTCGGTTTTACCATATTTTTCTACCCCATATAGAACAAGCGACTGGCTGACAGACAGACAGACAGACAGAACCACATATTAATGTGTTTGTCTGTGTATGTGGGTATTTGTGCTAAATTTAGTAACTTTTTGGTGGTTTTCTTGTTTTTCTTTCAAATAAACATCTCTGTTCTGTTTTTGAGTTTTTTTTCTTGTTCCTGATTTTCTAAGCATACCACCCGTTTGTCCGTCCGTCCTTCGGTGGCCCATGAATTGCTTCATAAATTAATGTAATTTTATGAATCGATGAGTCCATTTCTTCTGTTGTGTATTTTTTTTTTTGAAAATGAAGAAAAAGTATTTTTTTAAAAACTTGGACTCGTCCACCCTTATCGGAAGCTAGTCCCCCTTTGAGGGGGGGGGGGGGTGAAAACTTTAGAATGCTTATACGGTAATGAGATTGCTGAAGGTTGTCATAAATAAGTTTTTCAAAAGTGTCCGACGTCAGTACTAAACATTTTTTTTCTAATTTCAAATTGCCTTTAATGCTGTGCAACTTATCAGGGGGTCAACCATCTCGATCGACATCTAACCTAGAGAAGACTTATTGCATACGCGCAAACCTAAAATGTGCTTAAGCTCCACTGCCTCTCCTAGATGAGCTCAAAGGTATGGTTTTGCTCTACAGTTGTTGGTGGATATGAGCCAAAAAGTCCAGTCTAAAATAATGAGCACAAATGCGGTGTCCGGAAAAAGTTAAAAGCTAATGATACATTAGTGAGGTAAGAGCCTTTTTATTAAACTATTTCACCTGAGACGAAACGAACTGGCGTTAGGCGAAAGGAAAAATTCTTTTTGTCTTCTTAAATTCATAATTTCATTATAAAAATTTTACATTTGCAGTTTGATAGTTCAATTCATGTTACAAAAACCCCAATGGACAATAGTGAATTTTCGTTTGTTGTATGAATTTAACGCACGAGACTTCCGTGTTTAAAAAAAACAAGAGGCAAATTACATTTGAAATTTGAATTTTTAAAGTTCAATAAGTGTTATAAAAACCCCAATAGACGATTGTAATTTTTCGTTTGTTGTTCAAACTTAACGAACGAGGCTTTCGAGTTTTAAAAACAGGGGGTTAATTTAATTATTAAATTTTAAACGTGAATTTTGATAGTTCAATCCATGTAACAAAAAACCCCTAAGGACGATAATGAATTTCGTTCCTTATTTGAACTTAACCAACGATGTTTTTTTTGTTAAAAAAATAGGTTAAATAGCTTTGTTTTTTTTATAATGTTTTGTTTTTGATCATCCTTTTCTTTTCGTGTATGAGTGAAGACTCGAATTTGTTGTTGCCAAATGGGAAAATCACAGTCGGCGAAGTTAAGTTTGTCGACCTGATTAAATACGCTATGAAAATATAAGGAATTTACACAAATTTCTGTTCTAAATAAAAACGAGATGTTTCGGGCGAGAGAGAAGATCACAATTATGTTTTATAATTATTAAAACAATATCTTTTTTCTTTTCCACTCGAAATTTCTTTTTCCTTCCAAGAGAAAAAAATGTTTATAGATAGGTTTTTGTTCATTTTGGTTAAAAAACAAATATAATTCCGCATGAAAAAAAATAGTGAACACATTTTTAAACAGTTGGAATTAAAATGTTGTTTAACTTTTTCTTGGTTATGGTATTTTTTCTTTTTTTGATTCTACTTCATTGTTTAAAAAAAAGTTTTTTTCTGCGCGATAAAACTGAGTAGAAATACATTAACATTTTTTAACAAAAATGAAATCTTAATTTTTATTTTTGCTTATGAGTACATTTTTGATACTATTTGCTTAGTACAACGATATTTCTTTTTTGAGAAAATTTAACAAATTTCGTTGAATTTGTTTTTTTTTTTTAAAAAAATTGTATTTTTTCATCGTTCGTTAAAACCTTTTGTCGATTTGTCGATTTCGAAAAAAGAAAAGTGCCAGTACATCATGTTGCGACTAAATTTCTGATAATTGGACAGACCTCATTTTTATTCCCGCCCAATTTTTTTTTTTGCTCAAAAAACATTTTGTCCTGTTACGAAAAATATTTGTGTGCACTTAATTCCCATTACATTTATCATAAACTTGGAAAGAAATTTGCTGAAAGTTTTTTTCTTCATTGCAAAAAAATAAATCCTCGCTTAACAAAATATTATTTCACGCGAGTTTTTTGTCATCTTTAAATTCTCTATCGCCTTATTTCGAGAACAATTTTGTGTCGGGTAAATTCATTAACATCATTACTGGAAGGTTTGAACGCCATCTGAAAACAATTTGTGGTTGCAAAACGTGCATAGAATTAATGGTACCAAAGAAAAATTTGGATTACCTTAGAATAGCAAAGAAAAATATTCTGGCGATTTCTTATCATGTAACAAATTCCATTGCAGCCGGTTTTGCCGCAACATTCTTTATTCCTTCAATATTCCACTTAGGAATAAGCGCAGAATTTGTCTGTAATCAGTGAAGATGCCATACCGTGAGTAAATTCACGGTACGGCATCTTCTATGTCATGCCGTCTACGAATGCATGTATTTTATAAAGAAGTTTTTGGAAATTGGAAATTTTAGATATTCCTTTCCGGATTTTACCTAAGGTTTACTTGTGACCCTAGGTTCACTTTACTACTGTGGGTCACAAATTCATTATACCAGAGCAAAAATCTACTACATTTATCTATTTAAAACCAATGAAATACTTCATAAATACTATGAATAAATTTATTAAGTTCGTGAATTCCTTTTTTGAAATGCACATAAATCGTGAATTGTTTTCACTAAAACTATAAAGAATAATTTATACAACTTTTGGGAAAAGCTGATTAGGGTTTACTTGTGCCTACTTATCAAACTACGGTGTCCCAAAAATGCATTTTACACACAGCAAAAATCTACTACATTTATTCATAAAACCAATGAATAATTCATAAAAACAATGAATAGTTTCATTCAGTTCATGTAGATGTTTTTCCACATAAATAGTGAATAGCTTTTACTTAAAATATAAACAATAATTTTTAGAACATTTCTAAAAATTCGATTAGCGGGGTCCAAGAATGTACTATAACAACAGCAAAAACCAATTAAATAATTTTTAAAAACAATGAATATGTTCATAAAGTTCATAAAGACTTTTTTGAATTGCACCTGAATATGGAATGGTAACCAATAAAAAAGACTTAACACAACCTTTCCAAAAAGTAGATTAGATAGTTCATAGAATTGTAATGAAGAAAAATCTTGGAAAAACACAAAAACAGTCTGCCTGGCAACCGTAGCCAATACATTTCACCAATTTTTTAGTTCATTCTGAAAAAGAAACAACAAAAAGGTCTCGAACCAGAATAAAAACTGTTCAAGGCATAACATTTGCATTATAACAATGAAATTTACAAAAAAAATCATTGGGCTAATGGACATTTAAAATCAAACCCTTAGCTCAAGGGAACACGGTTTTTGTTGATTAAGAACTGGATGTTGTTGACAAGGTTTTTTTGGGGCGCTGAATCAAAATCTGCACTCGACTTTTTGAGATATACCTTTATGTCAAAAATGAAGGCACTTCCACTACATTTATTTGAATAACTTGAAAACCGTTTATCACATTTAGTTAAAAAAAAAGTTTTAAAAATCGCCAACAAAATCATTGGTTTTAAGTTTTCTCAGTAGTTTCAGAGATATCGTTGAAGTTTAAAAAAACACAATTTTTTTGTTTTTTAAAATTTTATAACAAATAAAAATGCGTCAGAAATCACACTTTTAGTCTAAAAACATTTAGTTTAATATATTTCAAATAAATTGAGCTTTATTTTCTTGCAATTGGTGCATAAGATTTTTTGTTGAAATTTACTGAAAAAACTGAATATAAAAAACAAACAAATTTTGTTTCTGGAATATTTCTTTTTTAAATCTTCAAGGATATCTCTAATCTTCTAATCTTCAAGGATATCACATTTAAAACCAACATAAGAAAGGCTTACAGATGGTTTTGTTGACGATTTTTGAGATTTTTTTTAACTAAATATTATAAACGTTTTTAAGGTTGTTCCAATAAAAGTAGTAAAAGTGCCTTCATTTTCGACATAAAGGTATATCTCCAAAAGTCAAGCAGATAGAGAAAATTGAAGATTAAATTGAAGATTAAAATCAGCGACCAAATTATAAGTTGTAAAAAATGCTTTTATACACAGAAAAGGTTCAATTTTTTCCCCTTGTGTAGATATTACAAAAGAAATTTTTGATTAGTTGCTTGGGCCCGGTTTTTTTTTAATTTTTTACTTTTATTTCAGTTTCATTGTCAGTAGACAATCTTCCGTTGCTGCTATATTAGGATTTTTTTCAGAGTAACTACTGAGAAGTATTAAATCCACATGTCTACCTAAATGTAAAGGAATTTCTTTATTTTATTTTTTTTTACGAAATTGTTAAAGAAAAAACCAAATTTTTTTCATTTTGTGGTTTTGGCAGAACTTATGCTACCGACAATCTCGCCCACCACCAACTCTCTAGTGTATGGAGAAGCTATAAAAAAAATGCTGTGAGTGTTAAATGACATTTATTGCCTGTTTTGTGAAATTCGCTGGCTGGACGGGCAGGGACAGGGAGGGACAGCGACTGCGACCTCTCTATGATGGTTTTAACAGAAACCACCGCAACCGAAAAGCCAGCGTAGAAAAGAAATAAAAGCAAAAAACATTGATGACGAAGCGGCGACCACAATAACGCTAATAACGTTGCCTTAAAGTCGATGATGATGATGATGAGGGGGTGCTGGTGGTGATTGTGATGATGAGGTGGCGATGATGTTTGTGTTGTTCAATAATGATGATGATGATGTTGTTGCCAATGATCGCCAAGATGTGATGGCAATGTAGACATATGTACATAGCTATATTCGCACATACTTTTTTGTAGATATGTATGTAGATATCTTTATAGCTATGTATGTATTCAAGCGAATACCTACCGATTTGTACTTACGCTTGCCTGATCTTCTGAATGCGTTTCTCATAAAACAATTTGTTTTAATTTTTCTGTTGGTTTTTTTTTGTTCAACGTTCTTCTCTTTCGCTCCGCCGCTCTCTCTCTCTCTCTATCCCCCTCAGTCTTCGTCAGTTGGTGTACATGTGTCGGTGTCTGTGCCTGTGCCAGTGTATGCTTTTTGAGGCCAAGGTAGCCGTGTTGAGTGACATTCGTGTTGTTATCTATTTTTGTGGCGAAAATAAAGTCGGCCTTTTTCATTTCATTACGAGTGTATATGTGTATGTGCCATAAGTACACATACACAACAGACCCACTATGTACCTATGCTGCATGTGTGTTTGTCTTGTACGCTCTAAGTCCACAGTGTTTTGACGACAACGTTAAAGTTCAAAGGAAAAGGCGTGTTCCTTTACGCTGCCTGCCTATGCTAATACAATTTGTCTTTATCATTTACACGCATCTTTGTTGGCTTTTTCTGCTGCTTTTCTTGTTTGTTGTTGTTGTGGGGCATAAATAACTCTTTCACGTAACATGAAAAAAAGAAACACCACGGTTTTCACGGCCAAATCCAACGTTGATACGCCTCATTAAATGTTGTTGTAAATGTTATAGTATTTTGCCATTTTTTGTTTTCGTTCTTTCTTTGACATGCGTTCAAACGAGGATATCGTGAAGAGTCTGTGGTCGCGTGACATTCACTAAATGGTCTTTTAACAAATTATGTTTGTGGTTTACACAGATTTCAATCAGTTTACTTTTGGCCCGTATGCCAGAGCACGAACGGGAATTGGCCGTTTATGACCATGAAATGTGTGACAAGGTTTTGGTATCACATTTTTTCACATAAAAAGGGGGTAATATAAATTTGCGATGCCTTGAAATAGTGATCTTGAGGCTCTCTACATATGTAGTAGGGACTTTAATTTCAATTTGTAAAATCATCTTTATTTATAGTTACTTTTATATAATATGTACAGATTTTGAGATTTTATCAAAAGATATTACAGCAACTAAAGTTCATAATATTAAATCTTAAAACATTATTATTAATTGGGATTTTTGACTTAGTGTTATTACCATTATTTTTTGTTTTTACCCAGAGCCCACGCTTAACAAACAATATTCGTTCTTAAAAAAATAGTCTATCTATTTCTATTTCCTGTTTTATTATTCATTCATTTGTTGATCGTTTGCCACCCTCAATTTGTTTTCTCTTTTAAATAAATAAGAATTATTATCATCTTTTTGAACGCAAAGCCTCCACTCACACATATTGTTCAAAAATAAACACTCAAAGACTTTATGACCAATTTCAATTTGCTTGGAACTGACCACAAAAGATGGCTTTGTTGTCGACCTTAATAATATACAGTTTAATGATCATCAATTGCATGGCGCACACAATGCAAGAACACTTGTGGATATTGTGGATGTTTATATAAACCGAGCGATAACGAAAAAGATGATGCTACATCGCTTAAGATCCAAATTTGATAAACAACAGCAAAACAAAAAAACCAGAAGAAAAATTGTAGGGAATTTAAAACGATTGCCAGAAAAACAGAACGAATCCATGATGTCTAGACAGCAAAAAAAAAATGCAATGCTTCCGTTTGTTTTTTGTTTCCTTTTTTGTGCAAATACGTTGCCCACTGCTCATGCTCTGGCATAAATAGAACAAATAACAATCAAATAACGTTTTAGATCAATTCACATATGACTTTTAAATCGAGATACATGCATACTCATACAGTAACGCACACTCTCCCAAACATAATACTCCCTTTACACTGCTACCCTTGTGCACCCTAATACCTCTGGACACCACATACTTCTCATACAATGAAATCAATAGTGAAAATTCAGTAAATATGTATGTGTGTGCATATTTATTTTGCGGTCATATGTGGCAAACTCGAGGAGAAAAGGAATAAAATCAACAAAACTGTAACACATACCAAAATATACACATACACTCCTACACACGAGCAAATTAAAACTGCCTCCACTCTTCGCTGTAGTCGCAGAAGCATCTTCAGGCCCACCGTGCGTATGAGTAACACAAAATTCCAACCAAATTACAATCAGGGGTATTTTGCAATGTACTTGAGTTTAAAAGGGCCGTTTTCTTTATATAATAATTTTATAATTTTATTTTATTTCATTTTATTTTATTTTATTTTATTTTATTTTATTTTATTTATTTTATTTATTTTATTTATTTTATTTATTTTATTTATTTTATTTATTTTATTTATTTTATTTATTTTATTTATTTTATTTATTTTATTTATTTTATTTATTTTATTTATTTTATTTATTTTATTTATTTTATTTATTTTATTTATTTTATTTATTTTATTTATTTTATTTATTTTATTTATTTTATTTATTTTATTTATTTTATTTATTTTATTTATTTTATTTATTTTATTTATTTTATTTATTTTATTTATTTTATTTATTTTATTTATTTTATTTATTTTATTTATTTTATTTATTTTATTTATTTTATTTATTTTATTTATTTTATTTATTTTATTTATTTTATTTATTTTATTTATTTTATTTATTTTATTTATTTTATTTATTTTATTTATTTTATTTATTTTATTTATTTTATTTATTTTATTTATTTTATTTATTTTATTTATTTTATTTATTTTATTTATTTTATAACTTATTTAGTTTAAGTAAAATGGTATTTTACTTAAAAAATATTTCTTTACTTAACAAAAAATTTAGTATTAAAATATAATTTAAAAATTACTTGCTGAGTTCAATAGAATAAACTTAAATAATTATTTAGAATTTTTATTTTTTTTGAAAAATGATATTTTAGATTTAATATAATTTAAGAACAGCTAGTCTGTATGAGTTGTAATCCATAGACTGAGATTTATACATAACCTAATAATTTCGAAATGGATTATTCTGAATTCTGGAATTTCAAATGAAATGTGAATGCCACTAGTAATAATCCACTTAAAGAGCTCAACACAATTTTTTAAAACTAAAAACTAATTTTAATAAACCAATAAATATCCTTTAATTTTAAGTTTGCTTGTGGGACTTCTGCACTGCACAGCGAAAATAATCAGGTTGGGTAAGGTTATATTTTGAAGGCATGGGAGTGAATAGTTTTCCTTTTTTGATCTCTGCCAAAATGGCGAAGACAAATATTTTCATCAGACGCATGGGTTCTATCTTTGTGATTTCTGCATCAGCCTTTAATGGCAACAGATCCTTTGTAGAGCTTCTACGCCAATCTTTTTGTAGTTATTTAAATGACAGACAGATACTTCTGGAAATAGATGAGATGAGTCATTGAAACCTGGTATTACTTATCGAGTTTCATTGGAGCATGCTCATATCTCTAACAACGCTATCGCCGTTGGACTTATCTTTTTCGGTATAAACTCTGTCTACATACACGCCTTGAAAGTATCTTATACTTTCCCTTGGATGTGTAGAGCAAAAGACCTGACCCCTGTCGACTATAACAGTTCGTAAATGTATAATTACTTATGCCTGGTCTTATGGTTTTTTACATATCCTCTTTGATTGGCTTCTATTGTTACTGGACAAATGAGAATATAATTTCTTATCGTAAATTTATTATTTGCCATATTGAACCACATGCCTACATAAATAGGTCCATATATATATATGGACATCAATAATGTTCCACCACAGCTGTTAGATGGTGGATATAAATAATTTACTTTGTCTTCCCTGGAGTCTGCATATGCCAATTATGGAGAATTGGTTGGTAGGCCAAATTATGATGCTGATAATGAAGGTGGTGGTAGTATACAATTAAATGGGACAATGCCAAAATTTGCCTTTTGGAAAGTTCCTACAATATGGGAAAATCTACAGGGCTTATGGGCAGGATGGTGCTAGTAGAGGTCACATTAAAGATTAAAGATTTTCATTTTAAACTAAGGATTTTGGAAAATATCTGGTTATTTTTTGTACTAAAGCTATAAAAACAAACAGTTGTCGATTTAGTCGAAGAGAGCAAAGTCCATATCATCGTCAGACTCTACGGGTTGTTCCTCCTTCTTCTTCTCATCCTTCTTGTCTTCAGCGGCGATTTTAATACGGAAAAAAGTTTTCGTGAATCCATTTTAATCATTCGAAAAAAATGCCATTCTTCAAAATGTTTTATTCGCCTTTCTCAATTACACTATGCAACAAATATTCAGACTTTCCCTGGGGGCTAAATGGTTCCTTTCGAAATGATGCCCCCAAAAGGACAGGGCTCTGGTAGGTCTCGGATATTTTTAATAGAACGAGGTAGTTTTCATTTTGCGGTGCAGTGCCGTTTGAAAGAGTAAAGCTAGTTCTTCATTATTGCGAATTTTCGCGATCAGTTGTCTTAAGTTTTTTTTTGTAGAACATTTCGACATCCTGTCACCAAGTTTGTCATATCCTTTACGTGTTTTTTTCAAGAAAAGTGAAAAAAATAGTAGGCTAGGAATTATTAGCAATCATTATAATTCGATTCTGGTCTCTTACATTTAGGTTGCCCCAACCAAATGATTATTTATAATTATGGATGATACAAAGACTGACAAGAATACAAATCAATATCAATTCCATTCACCCTTTGTTTCAAAATTAACAATAATATGCACCCTCTTTACAATCAACTAAGAATAGTCCATGGACGTTTAGATTTGACTCTTTTCTTCCTGGCACTTAAAAAACACACACACAAAAACAACCTATATTGGACACAAAAAAGTAGAGGAAAATCCCTTCAAAAGTGATTGCAAATAACACATAACAAAACACTCATTACCACCACACAATGGCGTCGTCAGCAACGCCATGCAGAAACGTGCAGCACAAAGAATCCTTACAAGGATACTTAGCGTTTGAAATTGTAAGTAAGAAGGATTCTTAGCACTTTATGTGATGGCACAAGAAACAATAGTTTGACGTTATACACAATGACACACAAACTGGCAACTGGCAGAAGGACGGACGCACAGGTAACAACAACAACAACAGCACTAACAACTATAGAAAAAGGACTAAACGAACTAAGACCACCATCATCACCACCACCGTCACCACCTTCATTACACACCAGCAACAACAAATGCACAATTTACAGCCATCTTATCCTTCCTTCTAGGATTGAGAGGCAGTGACGGTGAAGGGTGGTCTAAGGGACAGGAGAATGGTTTCAATGAAAGACTGCCATCAGGATGATTGTTAGTTGCTTTTCATTCAATTTTAAGCTGCTCATGATGCTGCTGCTCATGCTTCTTGATGAAGATTTTGTTGCTACATTTTTGTTTTCCGCTAGCTTTGCCACACTCACACTCTCATACATATACTCGTACATGTTATTACTTTCCTCGGCTATTATCCTTTGTCAGTCATTGCTCTCTTAGTGTTTTATTCTATTCTTTCTTTACATTTCTTCTATAAGTCTCGTGTGTTGGTGATAAGGGTTATTTAAGGATATTCGGTGTACTTAGTGGCGGACTTTGAAGGTGTTTTTCGCCTTTTTGTTGCTTCTTGGCAGGGATTAGTTAAGGGGGTATAAGTATCTATAGCAAAAATCTTGGGCTTTTGCGCCCTTCATCCTGGCATGGTGTAAAGTTCTTGTTGTCGTTGTTATTGTCCTTCTACCCACTAATGAGGAGTGTGATAGATGCCCAGGCAGACAAGCCGTAAGGCCCATTAATTATTTACAGCCTTGTAATCAATTTGCAAAATGAAGTGTAATAGAGATTCGACGGAAACCCCCGCACAATGAGGGGAGAGCATTTTTTGGCAACGACATTAGAAACCGCAAATTATCCTTTATGCTTTTATGACGTAGATTAAGTGTGGACAGAAGAAAGCTCCCAAATGCCGTTACTAACGGATCAAAGCAATCGTTGAAAATACAACGGATGGATAGAAAAAATTTTGGCGTTCAATAACCTAATTATGTGGCTACTCGACTTTAACGAAATTCACTGGAACTTTACGAGAAAAACAAAAGATTTTTAAATGAATCGGGAAATTTTGCATATTTTAGCCAATTTTACAAAAATTATCAAATTATTTTTACTTAAACGTTCACAGCGGTGAATACCTACATTCATATTAAGTATACGCCAGGATTTAGTTAATAAATGGATTAATATAACGTATACGTTTGTACTGGTGAATACGCATACGTAGTATTCGCATAACGTATACTCCAAAACAGGTCTAAATCCTGATCTTGTTTCAAAAATTCAAAGAAGTAGAAAAAAATAATAATTGTCTTATTAATGTTTTTTCAAAAGGTCAAATATTTCCATTATTTATGGAACACAATAAAAATGATAGGCTGCCATGGCTGATTTGGCACACCCTCTCAACCCATTTTGGTGTCGGTTTCTGGTTCTACTCCTCCCTTTTAAGATTAGCAAGGTCGACAGTCGCTTTAGGAGCTATAATCGCAAACGAATTGCTCGCTTAACATTGGTCCTTCATGGTAGCCTTCAATCGCAGGCTGTCTCGAATCGCAGCTTTCGAGCTAGCCAACTGGCGTCGCTGAGACGGCAAATAGTACTTGACTCGCAAAAGATCGAGCGTGGTGTGGCATGTCGCGCAATCCTGCTAAAACCTAACACCGTCTAAGCTTTTCTGCAGGAGCCAGACTCGTTAACGAATTATTCGCATAACAGCGGTCCTCCATGCTACCCTTTAAAAACAGTCTTGCGATCTCAAATCGGAGCATCAAAGCTAACCAATTGGCATCGCTGAGACGGCTTATAGAACTTGGAGTGCAACAGATCGAGTGTAGTGTGGCCTGTGTGGCATGGTGAGCCATCCTGCTAAAAGCAAAAAGTGTCCAAGTCTAAATATTTAATCTACGACCACAAAAAAATGGATTATCATGTCTCTGTAGTGCTCACCGTTTAGCGAAATTACATTTTCCGCTGCATTTTTAATTAAAATGAGCCAAAGAAGCCACCGACCCAAATACACAACACACTGGCACTATCTGATAATGAATTGGTTTCTGTACAATGTAGAGCAAGTTTTCAATGTTGCCTATATATGGCAGTCTGGCTTGTTAACACTGGCTCCGAGATGAAAGTGTGCTGCGCCCAGAAATTAACTTTTTGAGCCATATCCTTATCCATTTCGAGCTGCTTTAAGGCCCAAACTGAGAAGCGATAGCAAAAAAGATGATCGTTTGCCTTCAGTTGCTGAACCAATTAGACTCTGAGGTCTATGTGCCAAATTCGCCTCAGGGGGGTTCGGGAATTATTTTGTTGTTGAGGTTGTGAAATATTGAGTAGTTGAGGTCGTACAGTTGTTTAATTATACTCATATTGCGTATACGCCTATATCACTTTTCACTTATATTTATATTACGGTCAGTTTTTACCAAAAGTCATATTACGTATACGTCAACAGCGCTTTTCAAGTATATTAATATTACGTATACTCCTTTTCAGTGTTTACCTAAATTCATATTACGTATACGTCGATATCACTTTTCACATATATGACAGCGCATAGAGAAAGGGACCTAAGGGTAAAAAAATCAATTTTCATTTTTTTTTCTTTTTTGATGTGGACAACATCTGAGCATCGAATGAGACCGATCCCATGCCCCAAAAGTGCTCCCTCCCAGAGATATGCGCGTTTTATGAAAGTGAAGTCGACGATTCTAAGCACAAATATAAAGGGACCTAATCTTTAAAATGGCTCTCCTGAACAAAACATTTCATCAACTTTTACTTTTTTTTTGATGTGGACAACATCTGAGCATCGAATGAGACCGATCCCGTGCCCAAAAGTGGTTCCTCCCAGAAATATGCGCGTTTTATGAAAGTGAAGTCGACGATTCTAAGCGCAAATAGAAAGGGACATAATCTTTAAAATGGCTCTCGTGAACAAAACGGGTTTTTAGCCGTAGGTTCTTTTTCTATTTTGCGCGTCACATATATTCTTATTACGTATACGACTATTTGTGTTGTTTACCAAAATATATATAACGTATATGCAACATCACTTTTCACTTTTTTATATTCATATTACGTTTACATCTTCTTAAGTTTTTACCAAAATTCATATTAGGTATAGGCCATTAGAAAAAATAGATCAATCAAGTCAATCAATTAAGTTGCTGAGGTCGTGAAATGTTGAGTTTTTGAGGTCGTGCTGTTGTGTACCTTTATTCATATTACGTATACGCCAACATCACTTTTTAAGTATATTAATATTACGTATACGCCTTTTCAGTGTTTACTTTTATTCATATTACGTATACGCCTAAAGAAAAAATAGATCAGTAATTTCATTTCTGGCCATAAATATGGTTAATATCTATATATTTTCCGAAAGAAATGCCAGATATTCTTCTCGAAGGCGCTAACTCCACAGACTTCAATATTAATATACTTATATTTAAACGCTTCTCAAAGTTTATAACTATCTCTCATTTTCATTCCTAATTTAACTATAGGATCGGTTTCCTAATTTAAGCATGGGTTACTTTGAATTCGTATAGTGGCAATTATGGTCTAAACAAACACACCTCAGGCAACTGCCAATGTCAGTCCAAGTGGCCAATTGCTTGAATGACAGACTGACCGTCTACATAACAACATGCATAGTTGTTGTTAACCATCGCAATAATCGTCTACTCAGGCGATACTGAATAAGTGTTAGGTCCACACCAACATTCAAGTTTATTTGCATACGAGTAGTCGTGTCGTTTGTCACTCTTGTAAATAATAAAAAAAAAACGAAACACATACACGCCTACTCAAAATACCCGACCCACAACATCACACTTTTAATATGTATGTATGTACATATATTTACTTGTACGCTTATGCCAAAGTGTGATGCTTTAAGTAAATCTGTTTGCCAGCACATATGCATACTCTCTCAAATGCTATCTTTCTCTTTCTTTACACACACATGAGTACATTGGCAATTGTTTGCAGAGCAGAGTTGACTGCAATTGAAGGCTCGTAAGCATATCCAACATAATCAGGGGTAGAAAAAAGGATTTAAAGGCCTGGTAGAAGGCCTTTGGTGAGCAAACAGTGTAATTGTATACTCCGTTTTACTGTGGGCCGCTGTGGTGTAATGGAAGTGGGCACGATTATAATGTAAGTTTACCGTGGTCAACCCCGGGAAAGAATATCTAAAAAAATTCTGCGGCACGTTTTAACCTCGTGAATTCCGGCGACTTAACGAGTAAGAGATTTATTTTCAAACCATGTAAAAACTTCTCAATAAAATGCATTTGCCTTTCAAAGCCGGCGTTAAACCTTAGGTCCTGGTCAGTGAGTATAATTATTGAATCGTGCACAGTTCACCTATTATAGAGAAGTTCCCCCTTTTCCTTAATGGGATGTTGTGAGACTTAAGTTGTCCTGTATTGTAGAGCAAGTACTTTCACACTTTATTCTTTTAAAAAGGACTCTTGTAAACTGTAGAGAAGGACTTACTTGCAAAAAAACAGATCTTGTTATATGTTTTGTAAGATATTACTAAGGAGATCCATCAGAAACCCAAGATTAAATCTAGGTAAGAACATCTCTCATTTCTAAAAGCGGTTTTAAATGCCCTCGACTACAGTAATAAGTGCTAATGCCATAAAAGTAAACTACGTTGTTCCATAAAAAGTCTCCTTTAAACAAGAGTTTTTGATCAGTGAGTGTGAGAACTTTGCCTTGAACTTTTCGCGGATTTCAGAAAACTTTGACCTCTGGTTTCGTAAGCGAACATGCGACCATTTCGGCAACGCACGCTTAATTATAGCTATAATGTCACTTGTCATCTAAAACGCCTGCAAACCTCTGTTCTAAATGTAGGCCTTCTCCACTATGGAATTATTTCATTTAAAAAGCAGTCCTGCAATCAGGCCTTCTCGTAAAACATGTAGAATATGCATCAAGATTATTTTGAATATGTCTTTTGGGAATGAGCAGCGAGAAATATATTTTAGATAGCCCTGCTATCCGACCTTCGTGTGAAACCCAAACTAGAATCTGACTTAGATATCTTGAAGGTCGGACAAGGCCTTTTAGAGTTCTACTTTTAGTAGGCCCCAAATCTCTGCACTGGTGTCTGGTACGAAGCAACGACAGTGATGTTTATCATGGGTGACATATGGTTTAATTCCATATAAACTTCGTTTCTTGTAATCATTGATAATTAGGAAGCCTTTCAAGAGAACGGCAGCAAATATTTCAATAGGCTTGCACTATTTTAAGATTCTCATACCATATACAAAATTGCCTCCTTCTCAGAATCGCTATTAATGCAACACTCATCCATCCCATAAATTGATGAGGCTTATAACCCTGACAACTAAAGCTTCATACGGAGAATATGGTGAATCAACAATAAAAACCAATCTGCGAAGACCTAAGGACACTTCGTTCAGAGCTTGGAAGTCCAACTATTTAACGTGAATATCAAATGAAATTATTATGTGGCATTAAGCATAATCAGTGGCACAAGCTACATGCTAGAGAAAAATACCACTACAAAAGCTAAAAGGCTCTAGGGTAGCTTTATGCGGCTCTTTTTTTGAAAGGGTTCAGATCTTGTATTAAGTGAGAATATAAGAATCAGCAACCGAATCGTTTTTCTGACATTTCTCCGATTTCTGTGGGTATGAAACTAAAAAACAACTCAAGCTAATAGTTCAAAGAAACTTTACTCATTTTTACAAAGCAAAAGTTGTAGCAATTAATTGATTTTTTTATGTTTCTTTGATTTTATTATTACAATTTATGGTTAAAACTATCTGTTTTAGATGAATTCTCCGATGAACTCTTTTCTTTTTTAATTTCTTATTGGTGTATGCAAAGATAAACAATGTTGTCTGTAAGTACTCTGTAATAGAATTATTTTCCCTATGGTAATTTGGTTAAATGCTGTCAGATTACCATATTTTAAACTAACTAGTTAACCAAGGTAGGTAGCTCAAAGGAACACGTCTAATATAGTTATTCATTAACATCCATATAAGTAATGTTAAATTAACTTTTTTCAAAACACAAACCAACTGAAAGAAACCTGGTAAAATATCAACATTAGATGAACTGTCTATCTGGCCTGCTTAAAGAAGTCCCTACCGAGACTCATACAAACTGGAAGAAGTCTGGAATATCAGGCCTGCTTACAGGAGTCCTACTGAGACACATACAAACTAGAGAGATCTGGCATATTAGGCCTGCTTTAAGAAGCCCCTACCCTATTCCGCCGCTGGTTATGTCTGTGCATCTGCCCCTGTACTCGCATGCACTAGTCTGAATCACTGTGTTTGGGAGTGTGTAGTTCTATCATCACAATAATGATAACATCGGTTAGTCGACGACCATATAGGAAAAATTCATTCCTGCGATGCTACCATTCACTCTCACTTGTATTGCTCAGTTCGTGCAAAAACGTCACAATTCAAAAAATGCAATTTCGAGTGAAAACACTTTTGTAATTATGTATGGCGAAAAACATTTAAAAATACTCTAACAACAAAAATAATAAGAATTCGTTGAATTGAAAAAATGAAGAGGCGATACAAGAGATACAATTTTATATGAAACAGTTTTGACGTAAGCCATGACTCTTTAAAACAATTGAAAGAGCTCTCTCCTGATATAATTCGGAGAGGACCATAACGAGTAAATTTAAATTAAAGTTTGATTGCATTGCATTCTAAAACCTCTGATTTAGAAATGCTCTAACAACCAAAAATTAAAGGCTCTAGCTTACGTGCTTGGAAACATTTAAAGAAGCTCTTTTTTGTAGTGGCCAGTTGAAAACCGGCCAATTTTGAGTTACAACAATCTTGCACGTAGTGAACGCTATGATCTTCTACGACAAGTACGAACGAAATGAAACTGCACGAACATGTGTGTGGCTCAATGACAAAATGTTTGACCTATTGATTGATTGACTTGTTGTGTACGTAGAAGAAGAAGAAGCAGAAGGAAAAAACTGCCACAACCGTCTGTGTATCTGTCTGTGGGGCTGAGTCTACCGCCACTACATATTCGTAGTTGCACGTAGTATCGTAGTCATATCAGTCGTATAACATCAAAGCTCGTATATTTGCAGACTCTATTCTGCAGCAGCGCATTTTGAAAAATGCAACAACATGAAAATTTCAACACATGCACACATACACTTACAGATTTTCATTTTCATTTAAAATGTAAACTATGTAAATATTCTGCAATAGGGGTGAATGTTAAAAGTTAATTTGAAAATATGCAAATGTTTCATTAAATTGAGGCATTCGTCATTATTTCAACATACATGCACGTAAATTAATCGTTACTGATACTCACAGAGCAACCGTCGAAGCAACGTGTTGCAGAAACGTGTTATGTGGCAACTCAACTACACAAAAAGCAACGTTCGCTTCGAATTGGTGGTGTTGCTGCAACGGTAGCCTTGTGTGTATCTAGCTTTAGATTAATATTCATTTATAACCATATGTTCGAATCTAAGTTCCTGTCTGGAGCAAACAAAAAAGTTCAAAAGTTCCAAATTAATTGGACACCCTAATTTTACACAAGTCTGAAACTTGTTAACCCTCAATCAAGTCACACGATTTGTTTACAAAAAACGCTCGAAAATTAGTTTTACTTTCGGACGAGCTCGAAAAAAGGATCCAATTTCGTGGATTTTTAGTTTTCCTATATTTTTTTCACCAGTGGTTGTGGCGTATTTTCCAAGTGCTCGCATCTCATCATTAATTAATAACTCTTGTTAGTGTCAAAAATGACTCTAATCTTTTTTTTCGACCATCCCCCCATTACCCTCTGCTATGTTTCTTGTTGTGCTACCCTGCCATTGTCGCCTGTTTCTTGTAGATTTTCTTTTCTATTATTCTCTTTCTTTGTTTCTTGTTCATCATTATCTCGAAAGTGTGGGAGGCCTAACAATGGACCGTTCGTTCGTCTTTCCGTGCCTTCATTACTTGGTCACTCATTCTTTATTTATTTGGATTTTCAACGAGGCAGCAACAGCCAACGTCTTAGTTTCATGCTTTTAGGCACGTTTATTAGACGCTCTATTATTATTATTATTTGCTTTTGGAGCTTTTTTTGTTGTCTGTCGTCGGCTTCCTTCGTTCCATTTTAAGTATCTTCTCTTGGTTTTTCGTGGGGTGTTGGCGTAAAATAAGCTCGAACTAAAGAATAAGGGGTGACAGGAGAGCATATGTTGGGTAGAGTGTGTTACATTTTTAGTGCATTATGATGACGACGGCAAACATATTACACTAGTTTACAAACATACTGGAAAAATATATTTTTTTTCAGCAAGTACTTATTTTTGTTTGAAAATAATGCAGGGCGTAATGAGAGGTCATTACCAGGTAGTGCAATTGGTAATGAGAAGAACTACCAAGTTTTAACTGGGTGCAGCAACATATCTATTGTGCTATCTTTGATATTTTATTGTGATTAAAATCATACATTTGTCACAGACCGTAATGTGGTCATTACCTGGTAATGCAAATGGTAGTTAGTAGTATTAAGTATTGGTAGAACTCCAATGGAATTGTGTTTAGGAATTCCCCTTTCAATAGAACTTCTGCTACACATCATACTTAGAAGTTATATTTATTATTATCAACAAGTAATGAGTGGTCATTACTAGGTAATGCAATTGGTAATGAGTAGTACCACCATGATTTGCCTGGGTGCAGCCACACAGTTATAGAGCTTATCTTTGATTATAAGCAGAAACTTAAGTATGTTTTAAAATACCACAGACTGTAATAAGGTTATTACCTGGTAATGCAAATAGTATTGAGTAGTACTGAGTATTGATAATTACTTCAAGGGAATTACGTTAAATAATTGTCCTTTCAAAAGAACTTCAGCCACACATTATACAGACAAGTTTTTTTTCATTATCAGCAAGTACTTATTTTAGTTAAAAAAATAATGCAGGGAGTAATGAGAGGTCATTAGCAAGAAATGCGAATGGTAATGAGTAGAACTACTATGTTATGTTTGGGTGCCGCTACCAAACATATTTATAAGTACGTATATATTTTTATAAGTAATTACTTGCATTCGTATTAAAATATCACAGATCGTTATGAGGTCTTCGCCTGGTAATGAAAATGGTATTGAGTAGTAATAACTGAGTTTTTGGGTGCAGCCACACAGTTATAGAGCTTATCTTTGATTAAAGGCAGAAACTTGCATTTGTTTTAAAATATCACAGACTGTAATAAGGTTATTACCTGGTAATGCAAATAGTATTAATCAGTACTTTAACCAAATTGTGTTTAGTAATTGGCCTTTTAATGGAACTTCTGCCTCACATCATACTGACAAGTTTTTTTTCATTAACAGCAACAACTTATTTTTGTTTTAAAATAATGCAGGGGGTAATTAGAGGTCATTACCAGGTTATGCGAATGGTAATGAGTAGTACTAGGGTGCCGTCACCCAACATACGAATAAGTACGTATATATTTTTATCAGTTATTACTTACATTTGTTTTCAAATATCAAAGAATGTAATGAGGTCATTACCTGGTAATGCGAATGGTATTGAGTAGTACTACATAAGTTTTTGATTACGCTTACAACATTTGACTGAATTAATTAATTTTTGTCTTCAAACTTATACCCCTTGTATATAGAATTCTTTTAATAATCGTATGAGGTTAATTGGATAATTGTTGAATGTACTGCTTAGACACTAAATATAGGGTGGGCGATTTAATGGTAAATTTGAATCGGCTGTAAAAAGAGGACTGATAATTTTTAAAAATTTGTGCTTTTATTGGAAAGATTGAACTTTGTCATTTAATAAAGGAACACCATCCGATGCGTTTTCGCTTCGTTTAATAGGCTGTAGACTGTTTGGCCGGAGATGTAGAAATTTACCGAAAAATCGTGCTTTTAGATAAAGCTCATTTTCAACTCGGTGGCTATGTCAATAAGCAAAACTGCCGCATTTGGGGTTCTGAGATCCCACACGTGACTATTGAGAAGCCAATGCATCCCCAACGAGTCAATGTTTGGTGTGGAGTTTGGGCTGGCGGCATCATTGGGCTGTTTTTCTTTGAAAATGAGCATGGAGCTGCCGTTACCGTCAACGGTGAGCGTTACCGAACCATGCTCAATGAATTTTTGTTTCTAAAGATTCACGAGAATGACAAAGATAACATTTAGTTTCAACAAGACGGGGCAACATATCACACAGTCAACGCAACCATCGATGTTTTAC
Organism: Hydrotaea diabolus; assembly: GCA_963513945.1. Lineage (NCBI taxonomy): Eukaryota > Metazoa > Arthropoda > Insecta > Diptera > Muscidae > Hydrotaea > Hydrotaea diabolus. The sequence continues at coordinate 186,314,516 of OY740717.1, forward strand.
GCACTGTTTTTGAAAATCGAATAATCAGCCGAAATTGCGATGTCAATTGGCCTCCTCGGAGCTTTGATTTGAGCCATATGGATTATTTTCTGTGAAAGCCATTAAGGATAAGTGTTACGCAAAGCATCCGGAGACAATTAAAGCGTTAAAACATGACATCGAAGTTGCCATTGAAGAGATTCGATATAGAATTGGGTTGATCGGGTGAGGTACTGCCGAGCCTCATTGTTAAATGACAAAGTTCAATCTTTCCAATAAAACCAGAAGTTTGAAAAAATTATCACTGTTGAAGTCATAATAACGATAAAAGACCGAATAAATGTATAAGTAAACAAATACATATTTGAACAAAACAAAAAATTATCAGTACTTTGTTTTTAGAGCCTTTAAAAGTTTTAAATGGCACACCCTGTATATGCGAATGAGTCTTTAGATATCATAGTCTTCGGATTTCGGCTTTCAACTTCTATACAAGTTGTAATAGAATATTTTAAAGCCGATTTAAATTTGAATTTTAATAGATTTTGGAATTTTACATGAATCTACTACAAGGACCACAGAAATTAGAGACTTTTTTCGAAAAAATAAAAATTGCAATCACTTTGCGTTTTTTAATTAAAATTCTGGTGATTTTATGGCGTATACTTTATGGTGTTATGGTGAAAATACCGCAAAGGACGGGCACGTTATGTGAAAACAGAATAACACAATTATTTATTTTAAAAAATTCTCATTGAAAATAAGAATGTCAAATGGAACGAATTTTCAGTGCATTGTCCTAACCTCGCTTTACTTCTTTGGCTTACTACTTCTCGCATGAAGATTTAAAATAATTATCAGTAGATATATGTACAGATCGAAAAATAACCGGCAATTGTCATTATTTTTACATAAGTACAGCAAATTAATCGTTATGCCAGATACACTCAAGACAACTGTCGAAGCAACGTGTTGCAGCAACTTGGTTGTGTTGCTGCAACGGCAGTCTCGTGTGTATCTAGCATTAGATCAATGTCTGTCTATAACCATATGTTGCAATCTAAATTCCTGCCTCGAGCAGCTAAAAAAACTTCAAGTCCAAAAAAGCGGCAATTTATTGGACACCCTGTATTAACACAAGATGACCTAAAAAGCTTCAAAATTGTTTAATCCTAAATCCAATAAGGTCAGCAGTGCTAGAATGGTATTGACTAGATGTCTAGTAAAATTCAGAATCTGGAAATTCGGTACCATGTATGTCGGCAATGAGACTTCCGTATGAGATGTCCATATAAAAATTTCTATTGAAAAATTAGTCGCACAGTGGGCCGAAATATTTGCCATTTTCTTTGCCGTTAACTAGTGTTATTGTTGTGTTCATTGTTGCGAAGGTTTTTAGGCCTTATTGTTTTTGTGCTATTCTCTTCTGGATTTCTTTTGAAGACTGTTTATCTTTTTGTTTTTTATGGCGGCTTTTTTTACTAGATTGCTTTGGCAAGCAGTTACATCTGAGAGAGTGTGTGTGTAAGAGAGAGTAAGTGTGTGTGGGTATTTCTTGAAATTGTTCTATTTATTTTTTTTGTTCGTTTCTATTGTTTGTGCACATGTTGTCCTTCAAGTACTTTAATTATTATCTTCTTGTCATTGTCTCTGTGGTTGGAGGTTTCTTTCTTTCATTTTCCTCTACAAAATGCATTGGTTTCGGCATTTTCTTCTTCTTCTGTCTCTGCTTCTATTTTTTTGTTTTGTTGTTATTATTTTCTGCTTTCTGGCTTTGCCTGGGTCTTGTTTTTTGTTTTTCATAATAACTAATATTGAGTTTCAGCCATATATTCTCATCCTCGCCATCAACGTTATGTTCATCTCATAATGGTTGACTGTTTGGTTGGCTGGTTACCTTTTCCTCCATCCATCCACCCATGGCGAGTGAGCTGACTAGAGATGTTGGCTACCTCGATGGCTAATGGTGGGCCATTGTTGTTATTGTATATTTTTTTATTTGTCCCCCATTTGTTTCTTTCAGGAACCTTTTCGTGGTTTGTTAGTTGGGAATTGTTTACGAGTTTTTTTGTTTTGTTTGCTTAGCAATACATTTTATATATTTTTCTTTTTATTGTATTTTTGTTTTTCATTTTAATGACATGAGTGGTGGTATCACAATGACTACCGCCTAATTGTAATTGCCCAACTACTTAGTTGTGATACACATGTACATTACAGGATTAATAGAACTTTTTCCCACTGGAGTGAGACGAAAGTCCTTACTCCCTACAAATATAAAAAAAACATTTTGTTATTTTACGCTTATATTACTTCTGGCAAAATATGTGATTTTTGTTTTGTTTTTCTTTTAGTGTACCTTGCAACAATGGCCAAAATACGTATCTAACAAATGTAAGTAGTTTTCATCAAGATTTTTAACCTAATTACACTTTAAGGCATATAAAGATTTTTCGTTTTGTAAAATAGTGGCGAATTGAAAAATAAAAAGTACTTATAACAGATTAAGTCTAAAAAAACGGTGCAACTCATTACCATTTGTATTACCTGGTAATGACATTTATTACACTTTTCATTGCTTTAAAACCTAAAAATAAGTGATTAATAATAATATTTTACATAAGTATTGATCTTCGCATTACTTTGAGACCACAAAATAAGCACAGTTATAATAATATATTACATAAGTACTTATCTTCGCACTATTAACATGGAAACGGAAAAATAATTACTTTATAATAAAAGCTTACATAGTAAGTACTTTCCTGTATCACGTAGGTGATATAGACAATGTAAATTCTTTTCCTATCCCTAAATGAAATAAATCTACATTTCAATACTTAAAAAAGTTCAGTGCACACACACCCACATAAATCTACAAGTATAAATATGTACGACCGTGTAGTTGAGTATTTAAATTTTCGCACCCCCAGAGTCCTTCTACTGCAATGGATGTCAAGTGCTGCCCTGTGAAGGACTATGACACCAGACATTGCACATAACATCTTTGCGCTCGCATGTTGGTGGTGTTGTGGTGATAATAAAAAAAGTTTACGATTTTGTGGCAATGACTACGGATATTAGATTACATTTTTTCGGGGCTGTACACAATGATATATGCACCCTAGCGTAGCTGAAAGATACAATTATGTTTACCGATTTTCCCCCTTTATTTATAACTCATAAAGGGAGTAGCAGCATTTTTGCTTGATTCAAAATTTACGCAAGTTTGAATTACGCACCATTTATGCTATGCCGATAGTTTCTTTTTTTTGACAACCTTAAACTTTAAGTTGACATGTTTCACTAGAGTTTAAAGTCGATGTTGCACAATCCGGAATGGCGCCGCCGCCAACGAGTACCGTAGTCGGCACCGACCTAATCGGCTACAATCGGTTGCACAGCTGTTAAAAGATAATCTTACAAACTGCCTTAAAATCACAAAAAATCTCATTTTTTCACCTTTTCTGGCTTAACGTCCGGCCACTCAAGAATTAGTTTTATTAACAAAAAATGGCCCTGGATCCATAAAACTATGCCTATATGAAGATGGATGGTTCAAAAATATGAGTACATACCCTCGTAGCAGTCCTATTATTAGTTTTGTCACATGTTCACAAAAACTCAATTAAAAAAATTAAAAATTCATCACTGACTCGCAATGGGTTAATCGATCACCAATTTTTTAACCTCTTTTACTCGTAAAGAGATTAAGCATAACAAAATCCAAAATCGAAAAATATATCCAAAATTAAATAAGAAATATCTCTGGTGTTTAATGGGTTAGAATGTCAAATGTGGTCTTAAATAGAAGTATGAAGTACTGGCTACAATTCTATAGAAAAAAATATATGCCTTCAGTGTTAGCAAATTCCCCAAAAAAACTCCGATCAAAAAAATGGAAAAAAATATAACTATTCTTACACCATTTTGAAGGTTTTTATGTAAGCTTTCCAACGAAACCCATATTGTTTATTAATATGCCAATCTAGTATAAAATATGTTGAGTTGTTGAAGCTTTCGGGTCCCATGACTCGGAAAATGTGGGTCACCACCATCTTTTTAATTCTTCTTATTTCAAATTATGTGCCCTACACACAGATTTTTTTTTTATTGTAATTGTACTCAAACGATTTTTTTCCACTCGAAAGATTGAGATCTATTTATTGGCGATATCCTTTGGGACATCTAGAGTTTGCAGATCATAATACGAGCATAAATTTAAATAAGTACTCGTACAATAGGCTGTGTCGATTTAGCAATCGATATTGTACCATCGATTTTTCGATATTTCAATTGCTTTTGTCATGTGGAAAAAAAAGTTTCACTACGACGTATCAAAAAATGGTTTTCAAGGCGCCTGAATTTCAATTTTTTTTAACATTTTCCCAACTTTTATTTTTAAGAGTTTTTTAGTAGGTAATTGAATATTTTTTTAAAATATTACCTTAAAAAGGTGACATACAATACCTACAAATATACATTGCCACATATAATGCAATATAACATATAAGAGCGTGAGAATAGAAATACAAATAAAAGAATCAAATCAGTAATCGAAAAATCGAAGGCACAATATCGACAAATTTTTGTCCTTAAAAATCACCCTAAAGTATAACACTAGTTTACAAATTATGATTTGTTTGCTGGCCCAGAGTTCTAAATATTTTTTTCCTTTAGATGTTGGCCTCCTAAACACGAAAATGAATTTTAAATTTGATTTTTTTTTACGATTTTTTTATGAGATGTCAAGCCATGGTTTGTTGAAATGGTAGAGCTACACGTTGTTTAGTGGGACACTACAAATGGTGGGACGTGATTATACATGACTCTATGCTGGGTGCATTACAAAAAATAATCTGCCGCAGGCACCTCTGGTCTACGTTAAATCTTAGGTTAGTAAAGAAGTAACTAAAATGCTAAAAATCGACAAATTTACCAGGACGAGTAGCTCTACCATTTTTCACCCAATTTCAACAAACCATGGCTTGTTTTGCTCTAGAAAGACCAAACCCTATGCTCAATTTATTTATATATTTTAATATTTTCTTTTTTTCAATTTAAAACCGTAATTTCTGCGCAAAAAATTGAATTTTTAAATTTTAAATGCCTCTTACGTCAAAACAATTGAACTGACTTTAATTCCTTGTATGAAAGCTAATTTCCTTTTCGTTTGAGACTCTTGATCAAATCGGTAATAGCGTTTGGAAGTTATGGACCAAAAAGCTAAGACTTCTCATAAAAAAAATCGTGAAAAAATTCCAAAAACTCTATCTTGAAAACTATTCAAAGGAAAAAATTTTAAAAATCATTTTCATGTTTGGAAGGCTACAATCTATAGGAAAAAAAATATTTAGAACTCTGGACCGAAATGACTGTAAACTAGTGTAATTTAAATTATGAGCAAATCCAATAAAATTCTTCAAGAGCAAATAAAACTAGAAACTGGTAGTTAAGCAACAGAATCTTTTATAGGGATTATAAATGCCTTTATAGTTAAAAATCTGCTCCCCTCCCCTTTCTCCACTCACTAAGATTTTTTTTTTAAATCGATGCAGAATTAACGGCTCCTCCATCTATATGTGAAAGTCTCCCAAATGTCCAGATGGTCAATAATAATTTGAATGGTCTTTTATAGATAATACACATAGAGATAAAATTAGTTGGAAATCGGTTGGAACTACAATAATTCCATTTCAAAATCAGAATTTCCGTTGCACTCACCAATTGTTTGTTATCGTTATGGATATTAGGTTCGACATAACACATAATGATAAATATGATCATCATAATTGTACACAGAACCAATATGTCGGTTAAACCACTGAAAAGTAGAAAAAGTGTTACAACTGGTGGTTGTGACCACCAACAGCTTTGCAAAGATTTTGTTGTAACCAATTATTGGCAATGATAACTAATTGTTCGTCATATTAAAACGCGGGTTGTCTAATGGTAGTTTGTTTATCGCTGCCTTAAAACTTATCTTTAAATCAGCTTTTTTCATTAAAAAGTCTCCATCATCTCTCCATTTGTCGATTACTTTAAGTGTATAAGTAAAAAGTTTTTTAATTCTTAAAAAAATTGTAAAGGTTTTCGTTGACAAGTACGACATGAGATCCAAAAAAACTTTTCTGAAAATTCGGATACTTTTTATGTTCCATCGATACTTCAGTTCCAATAACTGAAAATACAGAGCACCAACTAACATTCGGTTATAGTGATGGAATATATGATGTGCATGCAACCTCAATTATTCGGTTGTCAGAAAATTAGGTTGTGGCAACGAATCTATTCTCTGTGTGTATATATTATGCTCTGATTTTGAGCAGCCAGATCAGTAGGTATAAACAGAGAAGTTTTATCATGGACAGAAGTACCATTTAAAAGCTCTGGTGTTATGGCATAGTGTTCGAAAGCAAAAGCTTAAAAATTTCACTTAGTTTGCTGAGAAGAAGGATCAGTTCGTATTAACATAGAAATTATAGTATAGAGCGATGTACCATAAAAAAGCTCTGGTGTTATGACAAGCTTTTTAAAAGCAAAAGCTAAAAATATCAATTATGTTGGTATAGGAAACAAAAGCTACAGAGTATTTTAATGGCACTTCTCCCTTTAATATAACTTCTCTTGTATAAACAAGTTCTTCTTAGTCGGATATAGTCAAGTTTTTAATCCAATTTTAATGCAAAATTAATTGTTCCTGCAACTATAAATCCTTATTTTATTCTGTGTTATTTTGTTTGCTCTGCCTGCTTTGAAATGATGATGACATTCAATCCTTTGTGGACTCGCAATTCCGAATTGATTATTCAAACATATGGCATTCGATATTGAAGCGATGACTTGAAATAGATTTCATCTCTAGAATATTCCAACGAAGTAGATAAGGAAGGTCCCGCCGCCGTATGCTCAGCAGTTGAAAATATAATTTATTATTGCTTTTGTTTGTTTGAGTCTTAAATTTTCCCTCGTTTGTTGTTGCCAGTCTGTGGTCGCATTGAAGGAGCATAATAAATCACCCTTCTCTTTTGCTTCCATACGGTATATCTTTGTCATCGTCGCCGTAGTCGCTGTTGTTAAACCTGACATCCTTGATAGCATCCTTGATGTCAATTTTATTCTTTTGCCATACAGCGGGGCAAAGCGGCGCTCCACAGTACAAGCAGTGAAACACTGCTATAAAGTAACACCTTGGCTTGGTAGCTTGGCTTGCCTTGGCAGTTGCCTGCACACAACTGAGAGCGGGACACAAAGAAAGACACGATGGTGCAAGCAGAACATGTTTTTTGTTTTTGTTGTCTTCTTGTAGAGCTCAAGAAGGGGAAAAAGCGGAAAAAATCCAACGCTGTTTTGCTTTAAATTTAAAATATTCATCTCAATGTCATCCACTTGGTAGTGGTTGTAGCCGTTTATTTCTTGTTTTTTTTCGCTTTTTCTTCTGTTGTTTTTATTACCAAACTCAGCAGCCACAAAAGCGTGCAATCCATGTTCCCATGATGCTGCTGCAGTGGCAGCATCAGCAACAACACCCAGCTAGCCAGTTGGCCAACAACAAGAGCACGCTTGCAACCAAATAACAAAGATGTGTCTTTTCGTTGCTACCTACGGTGGTGGCAAGCAAAACTGCAGGCTTTCTCAGCTGCTTCCCCCATGTTCGTAGCGCATCGTATATTTCTTTGCTGGAGGGAAAGAAGAATTTTATTTAGTGTCCTTGAAAAGTCTTCCGAGCAAGTGTAAGGACTTGAAAAAGTTGGTGCTTCAGAGTGTTGTTCAGTCAGTAATTGAGAAAGTTGACCTAATATGAGAACTGTTTGAGTGGCTTGGCTTTGTATTGAGGAAAAGTTGTTAAAGCTTCCGTGTGTCACTTAGACACAGAGCACAGAGTGGTTGTGACAACCGATTTTGGCATCCTATTGCAAATACTTCAGTTTATTAGTGTGACAAATAAAAAATGTTTAATTCGTTCTCTACTACTGAATTTTTCTTTAATGAAATCCTTTTTTTTATTAAAATTTGGAAATGATTATTGAAAAATTCAGTTTTCTCTTTAAAAAGTTTGGCAAAAAAAGTGAAAGAAGGATTGTACAGGTTGGGGCACGGTAATTTGCTTTTTTACACTGCAGGCTGTAGCGGCACTGTTGGTCGAAGAGAGTGGAAAGTGTGCACTCGAGCATTGCAGTGCAGCCTGCTTTTCGTTTACGAATCACTATTCCCCCATGCGGCAATCAATTGTAAATTGGGTAACTTCGTTGAGAACAGCAGGGAATGTGTCATGTGTACGAAGGGGACCTGAGAGAAGGATGACAACGCCACAAAACATCGAAAGAGTTAGAGCAGCAGTACTGCTATCTCCGAAACGTTATGCTTTTAAGCAATCAGTTGCCCTTGGCATTTCTGGACTTTTTTTCAGCCGGCTCTGGAGGCAATGCTATTAGAGGATACATGGTTCCAACAGTATGGTGCCACTGCACACACAGCGAGGGTTACCATGTATTGTTTGAGGCAAATGTTTCCTGGGCGGCTTATCTCTTTGAGGGGTGATGTGAAGTGGGAGGTACGCTCACCAGACTTAGCCCCTGCGATTTTTCTTTTGGGGTTACCTGTAGTCGAAGGTGTATATCGAAGGTGTATTCGACTGAAAGACCTAATTGACAATATTGAGGCTAAAATTGGCCGCATACCAATTGACATGCTTGTTAGAGCTCATGAAAACTTCATAAAACGTATGCAGCAGTGTGTGAATAGCGAAGGTTGACATTTGCCAGATACACTATTAAAAACCATGTAATTTAAAAATGCCCTTACTGTTCAATATAATTAAAATATAAAATAAATTTTTCTAAGGTTCATAATTTTTTTATTTCATTCCCAAATAAGCAAGTTACCACGCTCCACCCTGTATAATATTTCTACATTGAATCACGATAGTTCAAATTACGAAGATTCCAGTTCCAAGATGTAAAGCAAAATATTGTTGTTTTGTTCTGAAGAATATAGAAATAATATATTTATATACACAGTAAAACAAATTAATTAGAAATCGAATGAAACAACAATGATTCGGTTGCAATCAGCAAATGTTTATAATCCTAATAGACATTCGTTTCAAAATACTACAAGATGATAAATGTGATCATCGTACTGTATGCACAAGAAATTGATCGGTCATACCAATAAAACGCGAAGAAATGTGTTTAGTTGTGACAACCAATAGTTTTACAAACCTTTTGTTGTTGTAACCAATTTTAAGTGATGATAACTAAAGTTTTATCATAACTAAAAATATATATTTTTAAAAAATAAAACAATTCGATTATTACTGACTTCAAGCCAGAGAGTTGCTATTTATATTTCTGGTCCTGGAAGTACTATTGTTGCTAGACGGAAACTGGAACTTCCAAAGTTTTGTCATTTGAGCGCGTATTGTTTTCTTAAAAAAATCATCTGGGTCAAAAAATTGAATTAAGCCATGAAAATGCGATAATTTTTCAAATTTTTAGGCATTGATTATTAAGACAAGATTGTCTCAATCAACTTGTTCCGTTTTTTGGTGAATAAACATCATTAAAAACCACTGTAAATCGCTGGTACTAGGAATTTAGTCTCGGGCGCCCTTCCATTTTGAGTTGTTCGCTTTTGGGGTAATCACGAAATGAACTAGAAATGATTTTACAAATTTAAAAAACCTCTGCCTATACTCGTATGTTTTTTTTAATTACCCTTAGTCTCCAAACTTCTGACAGAGACCTCGTATCTCGTAACCTACATACTCGTGCCACCGCCATCATCCAAAGGTATGAGATAATTTTAAAACATTCTGACATTACGATGTCGCCGAGAGTTCTAAAATGTGTTGATGTCGCACCGAGTCAGTATGTGGCAGCAATTTTTGCACAACATGTGTGTGTGTTTAACAAAAAAAAAAAGACAATTAAAGAAACCAACCGCCAGCAGCAGCAATAAATTGAATTATTAAACGAGACACCAGCGACACCAGGAATGGTGCACAGTGGTCGGAAAGATATTCGTATTTTAAAAACGTTCTCAGTGACCTAATAAGAATGATAGGGAAAGAAATGAAAAATTAAACAAGAGTGTGAGATAACAAATTTGTTCTAGCAAATAAGGACAGCCAAACATAGCAGAACATAGTAAGGGACAAAAAAATAGGGCCACTAATAATTTACCCACAATTTTTCAATATTTCGGACAAATTTGTAGTGCAGTTTAAAATCTTTTTGCTTGTAATTATTGTGAATGCCAAGAGTTTTTTTAAAATTACAATGTGGCAACATCTTACAACTAAATATGGTATACCGTCTAAAATGAGACAACCTTTGGTGCGGACAACAAATAGGCCAAATTTCTTTAAAAACTAATTATTATTTTCGAGAATAAAAACTTAGCCGCAAAAAGTGTTATACAAAAGTGTATTGAACTTCATATAAGTGCTAATATAAAACGGTTAAAGAACATTTTTTTACTCAAAAAACATGTTCAGCCAAAAATATGATTCGAACTATGCTTTATAGAGAACATGTGAAGGAAATCATTCGAAAGAAATTAAAGAAAAAGAACAAATAACACCATAAGAAGACCCTAAGTGCAATGCGTTACATGATATAAAAAATATTATTTTGAAAGCTAGACCCAAAAACTTTAGCTCAACCACATTAGGCTATGCATGCTATGCTATTATCAACTCGGAACCCTTTTGAGAGTAAAAATATTTCGTTATTTTTTAATATTTTTCCAACCGATATGAAATAAACAAATTTGTTTCCGTTGAAAAAAAAAACCTAATAACCTAGAATATGCAATATCATGGTTCAGAGGGGTTTTTAAGGCATGAAGTGTGTTTCATAAAATGGATTTGGGAAAACATGGAATAAAATCTATACTTGCATGTCCCAAGCGATGGGATGCTACCCTAATCAAAATGAAAAATGTCATTAAAATAAATATTTCAACAGGACAACGACGCAAAACACACTTTACGAAAAAAATTGAAAAAATTGGTTTCAGGATAACAACGTAAATGAAATACCATGTCCTGCAGCTTTTTCTGATCTTAATTCTAAAGAAAATCTTCAAAAAAAAAAATTAAACTTAAAGATTTTGTAAAAATCGTGTATTCTATTAAAATTTAGATGCAAAACTCTCGAAATCCGGTTTATTCCTGTTCAATTCGTTAAAGCAAAATATCGAAATAAACAAACAAACCAGCTTAGCAGAGAAAAAATTAAATCAATTAAATCTAGGAGTAAGGAAAAATGTTAAGTTATTCTATCCTGAAAAGGACTTGTGAGTCTTTGGTGTACCAAATTCTAAGAAGTAACAAAACAATTTTATAAAATATAGGATATACTACCAAATATTACGACTTTTGCTATAGTTTTAAAAATAGTTTCGGTTTTTCATCTTGTCTTTCAAAGTTACCCTATATTTTTGCCCGTTCTAAATAAATAGCTCTGTTAAATTTGTGTGTTTTTAATTTTCTAAGTGAATTATTTTCGACTTTTGTTGTATATAACAAGGATATATAAAACAAACAATAAAATAAAATGAAAATGACAATTGATTGCTAAAAATTTATTTTTTTTTTTTGGTTCTTCCAAAATAATTTCAAGTGCCCCTATTATTCTGTCCGTAACTGTTTGTGTACTACTTATAACAAATGATATAGGGAATTTCTAACTATGGTTTTCTGTGTATGTATAAGTATAGAAAAAGCTGGAAACAACAATATTAAAAAGCAAAAAACCAAAAAAAATTACAATTGATCCATTCGGTGATGCATCAAAATAATCATCCAAGTGAAAACTAGCCCAAAAACGTTTTGTTTTCCCAGCCTGAAAAACAAAAGCTCTATAAATTCCTAGAGCTGCATGCAGGCACTGGATGTCGTCTATTAGTTTGCCTACAAATTGTTTTCAAATTCGGTTTGAAATACTAACAAAATTAATTTTGTTCCGCTCTACACTGAAATCCATCTTTTCCAAATTTCTTTCCGTACTTTTTACAGAAATTTTGGTAGCTTTTTAATAAAATCGAAAAACATTGTTTAGAACAAAGACAAAAAACTATAGAAGTTGGACGAGATGCTTCTTCTTTGCAATATCGTATAAAAACATCACTTGATTAACAAGCGAATTCTCGGTTTAGTAGTTTTCCACTTTCGTTTGTACACAATCACAATAACTCAATGAAAAATCAAAATTGAAACACAGAAAACTCTAAGTTCACACACTTGAAACACAAATAATAATTTTGTAGATTAAGAAGATTAATATTTGAATGTTTTTCAATAATTTTCTTGATTGTTTTCTCAGAAACTAATTTTTATTTTCTAGTTTTGTTTTGTTCCGTTTTCGTGGTTCATTTCGAGTTGATATTTTTCTAAAATACTTGTATTGAGAGCTTTTTATAGTCGTGTGCTTTTAAATTTCTTGTAAAAGCTTATTTCATCCATCTTCTATAGTTTATCGTCTTCAGTTTGCACATCTATCAAATTCTTTAAATGCATTCAATAAAAAAAATTTTTCCAAATAAATTTAAAAAAATACGTTTTCAAAGCACTGTGCCACAAAAAAATATCATAACATTGAAACACTTGCTCATATCTATACCGATACGTTCGAACATATGTATGTACATTCAGATATATAAATTTCAATGACGATGTTGATTTGGTGAAGTTGTCCGCCACCATCACTATGATATTGACGCAGATAATGATGATGACGATCGACATCATCCGCGTCATGATGATCATCGACAAAGTCCTCGTCATCGTCGTGGGGCAAAATGTGATGTGATGCGATGTGATGTGTTGAGTGCCATGAAATTGACACTCAATAATGTAAAAATGTTTTGCATAGTTAAACGTTTTATATATATTTTTTTAAATACACACAGATATATATTTTTGTCTCTGTGTGTGTGTGTGTAAACTGCACTAGCCATGCTGGTGTTGTTTAGTGGTTGCCTACAGAATATTTTAACGAAACAACTCAATTAACCTCGACCTTCGCCAAGAGGCTTGAGTGATAATGGTGTTGCTGCTGCCGCTGCTGCTGCTACTGTTGTTGTTGACAACGTGACGCGACGCGACGCTTTACAACAGCGACAGCAACATTAACAACCATTGCCCAGAACACCAAACACTTGCTTGTAGTTTAGCCAGCGCCAAGCATTTGTCATTTGCCATGAATGCCAATGACGTCATGTGGTGTTGCATAAACTCTTTTTTTTGCATACATGCATTTCTTATTATTAATTTTATGCCAACAGCAACAACAACACCACCAGCAGCAGCAACGTTATTCAAGTATTTATTAACTACAATATCAAGGTTGGCCATTTAACGATTTTCAGGTTCAAACTGCTATTGCCGCCCCTCAAAATCAGTATTCGTTGGACGTTCACAAATTGGCCATCGTTGTTAAATGCCATATAAACGATGATGGCAATTCATATTTTGTATTATTTATTAAACTGTAATTAATTATGAATTAAATGCACGCACTAAAACACAACAACAACAACAGGCAAGACTGAAACGCATACTGCACACGAACACACACGCTAGCACACGTGCGTACACATTGACCGCCAGCCGCCAGTGGCAGAAAAACGCCCTCTTCTTTGGCCAAAAGCAAAACCAAATGTAAGCAGCACCAACATGCAATTTGTTTTCAAACTCATTGGTACGCATGCGCGACCATATATCATCCATCCATTGCCAATGTTAAAAGACCAGCCAACTAGCAGCAAAAAAAAACTGTCAACGGCCAACACACGCTCGCGCACACACACAGTCGCCTCTCAGCCAAGTCAAAGTCAGTCTGGCCCGATAGCCATTAGCCTTTACTAAGCTAATTCTTCTTCTTCGTGTGCTTGTAGTTTTTTTCCTCCATCGCCACCACTACGGCAACTACAAACCAGTATTTTCTTGGCCGCACCATTTACAGAGTGCAGCGGGCATGCGCACACACACTGCAATTGTGCTGCATTTGGTTCATTCAGGCTTTGTTGATGCTTTTGTGTTGTGGTTGTTGTTTTTTTAAGCCAGTCTCGTTTTCATTTCAAGAACCAGGTCAAGGTTAGCTTCCACCACTGCATGTAGCTGTCATTGTTTTTTCCCCTCTATCTCTCTCTCCCTCTCTCCCTGTGCCTTGTGGTTATGTATTGAAAACCGTGCAGCCTCGCTTTTGATTGTCACCGTGTGTGTGAGTGTGTGTCTCTTTCCTTCGGCCAAAGTCAAGTCAACATTTGTAAACTTGGCTAGTTGTAGTTGCTAGTAACGATCAAACATGTTTTGTTTGATGCTTGTTCTGCCTGCCTGTTGCCTTCTCTGTGCAACATGTTGCTGTTGTGTGTGTGCCGCACTTTACCCATTGTTTGAGTTGCTGGTGATATTGCACAATAAATTGAGCGGGTTTAAATGTTTATTGGCCTAAGCCTATTGGCTTAGTTTTCTAAAAATTTCAGAATTTATCATCAGGGGATTGGGAAAGCTTTTAATTTGTATATAAACTCATTAAGGAAAAAATAATATGGATAAAGGGCACATAAAGTTTAAGGACAATGACGGAATCCTCCAGATGAATTAGACAAAAAGAAAAAAAAACTCTCCTGTAAAATTTTCTTTTTGGCGCTTACGCCTTTTTTGCGGTTAGGGCACGAAATGGTACCATATCGATAAATTTTACAGGAGAGGATTTGTTTGTTTTTGTCTAATTCATCAGGAGGATTTCGATAAAATTAAATTTCCTATATTTTTGTTAATATTTATATGTAATTTTCAATATTTACGATTAAAATATTAAAAAGCGAGTTACGCTTACGACTTCTTCGCGGTAAGGACTCGATATGCTTGCACAATATTTTGCACAAAATATAAAATGTTTTGCACAAATCGGGAAATGTTCTGAGTTGCAGGTATCATTTCCACCTTAGAAATAATTTTCGAGATTTGTTCAGTGAAAATATTCCAAATGAAATATTCAAGCGAAAGTAGCCTTGTTTGTTTTTTTGCTTACTAGCTTAGTTACCTAGTTAGTTTGCTATAATCTGGCAACATTAAAAGAACTTAGGAAAAAAATGGCAACATGATGCTCTTTGTATTGATCGAAGTGTTTCATACAATAAGAGGTAATATTGGCAAATTTGTCAAAAACAGAGAATCAAAGTGTGTTTTTTAGATGTGTAGTTTTCAATCTGGCCACACTTTTTCGGAGTTGGTCTTTTTGTTATCTGTCACTTGCTTTATGCAAGGTTTCAAAGTCATCCGTTTAAGTTGATTTAAATATTTACTTATAGGAGCTCGACCACTTGAATCTGATATAAATTCGCCGATTAAATCTCTTGTTGTTTGATTCTTTTGATATACGTATTTGCTATATAACAGGGTGCGTCATGTATGACAGTTTGTTGAAAAGTATGTCTGGCAACATTTTTTCGTTTCTAAAGCTTATTAACGCCAACTTGCAGGCAGTGTTCCGGCGATCGGTCCAATTTTTAATGACTCCATCTTTAAAAAGTGCTTGGGTTGTAAGCGTAGAATAAGGAAACTAATCGCGGCTACCTTATGGTGAACAGTCGCCGTAAGATGACGCAGTCGCAAATTTATTTCCTTCAGCTTGTTTCCTTCGATCGTTGTATATTGTATGGCATGTAATGCTGTCTTGCTTGGGAACCACAACTCGTAAAGTCTATAAGTATTTACATCGCTCAGAACCCTTGACGGTTAAGGCGAGGACTTCGTACCATAAACCGCATCAATCAGCCAGAGTTTGAGTGATTCACATGGTTCTCGATATAGCTCCTGACACGTGTGTCATTACACTGGCGTGAATAACAATGTGAAGACCAGCGATTTGGCAGGATTCCCAGGCACATGTGACCACATTTCTCTCTATTGGTAAATGTTTGTGGACCAATTTAAACCTATACTAATTGTAGAGTCATAGGGCTCAGTTTATTTGCTACTTCATGTAAAGACTAAATTTTACATCCGCCTAGCTACCGCAAAAGCTCTTCGAAGCTGCATTCCCAGTTGACCAGAGACCAGTTCTAGGAGCTCTTCACATCAAGACATAATTTTATATCCGCATAACTACCGCAAAGCTCTCCGAAGGTCCATTCCCGCTTGAACAGAAGCCAGTTCTAGTGGCTCTTGATTATCCCCGTTATCAGACAAAATCCATTGAGACCTTGTAGACATTTGTACTCTGACAGGCAGCACAACGTCTAGGCCAAAAATGCACTCTCTTTTACCATCTAGAATCAGAGGGTAAATATGACTACCTGAGATGTATTAAACACTAGGAGCGAGGTGGTCTCCACAGTTTCCTCTGTAGAAAAACAAACGACCCCAGTTTACCCTGCTTTCAATCTTTGTGGTTGCAGTGATGCTTAGTCGAACAGTTGTGAATTGTATTCTCTTTAATAAGGACTATAAGCCAAAAATGATCCTATATCCTCGTATACTATTTATTGTAAATAAAATTTACAAAAAATATTGTTAGAAGGACTTGATAAAAAGTTATAGATTTGCAATAAATACAAACTATACTAAAATATAAAATTCTCTCCTAATTAAAATTTTAGTATTTCTCAGACTGGCTTAGACCAAAATGTTATATTAGCAAACTTTTTTGAACAAGACCATATTTCAAATCTAAACTGCCTGCTTAAAATAATTTTTATTTTAATCAAAACAAATTTATAACTCTTAACTTAAGTGCTCCCAGTGGGCTGATCAAAGATGACGATTAAATGTCTCAACAACAGTTCATGGAAAGTTACAGAATCTTGTTTTGTTTTTTTGCTTCTGTGTATTCAAATCGAATCCTTGAAAATATGACAGCAACAACCGCAATTTTAGGCCATTAAATGAGATCATACCTTGTTTTGTTTTTCAGTAGCCAAACCAAAAATACGCGAAAATACACACAAGTTGGCTTATACGATACAGAGGCACTAATTTACTATAATGATTTTGGTGCCTATGGGCTTTAAAAGTGGGCCGCATCTGTTCTTAGTAAAATTGGTTCTTTTATAAACGCATCGGGCAAAATCATTATGCGAGTGATTGTGTTTATGCGATTGTTACGAGTAAACAAATGTGGACCTTTTAAAGGCTACAATTTTAATATTATTGAAATTTACACTTTGGACCTAAAAATTGTTTGTGCTGCAACGGCATTTCAGATTTGAAAATCAAATCTACTATCGGGGATTTTGCTTGAGTTATGCATGGTTGTTGCACAGTGGGAATTAATTCTCTTGTCACTGCATAATAAGTTGTGAGACTGGAGATGTTGTAATATTTAACTATTTGTTGGAGTTCTTTGGGAAACCCATGTACTTATAGTCGTCGTTAATCTCAATAAGGGCTTTATCTGACAGAAAATAAACTAGTAATTTCCCACCTTTTTAGTCCATTTACACTAGGCAATTTTTCTTGCTGCAACTCTTAGTTTGTAGAATAGAGATTGATAAGGGGAATGGAAATGGAAAGGAACATTGTACATTTCAAGATCAAGCCTACGATCGTTGATTTTGATTGAGTTATGCATGAGTTGTAGCACAGTGAAATAAATTCTATCATCACTGCATAAAAAGTTAAAATAATTAACCATTTGAGTTTTTTGTGAACCTCATATAGTTTTCTTTAATCTCCATTCTTTAATCTCCAGAATATAAACTAGTAATTTCCATGGTTCTTATTTCTTGACAAAACTGAGCAATAATGGGCAGCTTTTCCTTTAAAGGCCTAAAAGCTTTGTCAGATTGACCATAGTCCCCATTCACACTTAGCAATTTTACTTGTCGTAACTCTCAGTATGTAAAAGAGAGTTATAAGGGGAATGGAAAAGGTAAAAACTTGTGTTTCACGTTGTGTGAAGTTGGCTGAAGATTATTTCGAAATTTTGTCTTTATACTCGTAACTGTCATAAAGAATATAAATTATAATAAATTGAATAAAGTCCCTATTTATACGAGGCAATTTTACTAGTGTTTACGATACACTTTTGAACTTGCCTCTGGTGTTTTATTCGTTCTGATTTTTGTGTGAAAAAATACTAAAGTAGTCTGCAGCCAACTTCACACTACGAAAAACACAAAAGAAATTGACTATAAGGGCAAGTTTCTTCTTTTTCCATTCCCCTTACCTCTCTTTCCTACGAACTTAGAATTGCGGCAAGTAAAGTTGCCTCATGTAACAAGTGAAATTGCCCCTTACCTCTCATTACCCTTACCTCTCTTTTCTATAAACATAGAGTTGCGGCAAGTAAAGAAGCCTCATGTAACAAGTAAAGTTGCCTCGTATAAATGGGGACAAACAACTTTTTTATTTTCGAATGCATTTTTTCACACAAGGAATGGAAAGGGAAAAAACTTTTTCGTACTGGCAATTCCTTTTAAGTTTGTCGTAGTGCAAAGTTGGCTGAAGATTATTTTGACATTTTGTTTTTATAACTTTTATAAAAGTTATAAATTATAATTAATTGAATAAACATTTTTTTTTACTTTCCCATGTATTTTTCACACAGGGAATGGAAAGAAAAAACTTGCTCGTACTAGCAATTCCTTTTGAGTTTCTCGTAGTGTGATGAAGTTGGCTTAAGATTATTTATTTTAAGATTATAACATTAATAATAATTAAAACTCATATGTAATTTATAAATAACTTATTATTTTCCCATGTATATTTAACACAAAAATCTGAACGAAGAAATCACAGAATATCAGCAAAGGCAATAATGAAAACAAAAGTAAACGAAACCGAATTGCCTTGTGTAAATACAAGAGGCAATTTCAAAAGGGGAATCAAAAAAAAAATGCCGCAAGTAAAATTGCCTAAAGTAAATGGGGAACAATATTATTAGTGCTTCGTTCTCAAATTTCTAGCTTTCGTCAGTCTGATTAACGAAAACTACATGGGTTTTTCCAGGAACCTAAACAGAAGGTTGTATATTCCAAAATACTAAGATTCTAAGATTATTTGTGTAAACTAGTGTAATTGCTTTTCTCATCAGGGCGTATATGTTTATTAGAGAATATATAAAACAGACATTTTACGACAATCTGAACAAGAATAATGGCTCTTGTTGTTGTTCTTAAAAATCACATCAAATTACATTTCCATGAAAAAAGAGATTTCTATCGCCTATAACTGCAGTGCCTGGTATGTGTTTTGCGCCACTGGTCCACATACGGTTGCAATAACTTGCATTGAATCACTCGGTGGCACTCGCTGCGGCACTTGTTCCTTGGCAAAAAACGAAACAAAAAAAAAACCAAACTAGCAAAAAGCTAAAAACAATCAAAAGCTGAATGCAAAACCAAAACGCGACACTGCCCATGATCGTATCGGCAGCAGGCCATATCGTATTAATGGCAAAGCGGTAACATCTGTTGCTTTAAAAATGTTGGCGATAATTCATTTTCTCGTCATCGCAGTGACATTGTGTTGCTGTCGTCGTTGTTGGTTTTTTTCGTTTTTGTTTCAATATTATCTGAATGTCTCGTATTGTTTTTTTTGTTCTCTCACTCTCTATGTTTAGAAGAAATCAGGGTTATTGCTATGTTTGTACGTACGAGTACGAGTGTGGTGATACGGTCGTCTTTGAAAGCCTCTAAATCCATAAGGGGATATTTTTATATAATCGATGATATTGCATTCCATTGCATGAATTGGAGATGTTTGTTTTGTTCATGAATTCATAGCCGTTTTCTTTGTTTCAACAATTACAGTAGTTTTCCACTGAAAGTGTTTAGCTAAAAAAACATTTTTAAGAAATGCTTAACAAGGCTACCAATGAAAGAGAATAGTTAGTTTTTCAAAAATATTTTTATTTTTCAATATAATCTCCTGAAACTTCCATACACTTAGTCCAACGCTTATCTAGCAATTATATCCCTTGATTAAAATAGTTTTCCTCAAGGTCTTCAAAATAGTGGTTTACAACTGTACTTGCATCTTCATTTGAGGTAAAACGCTTGCCAGCAAGGAATTTTTTTAGATTTGGGAACAGGTAAAAGTCACTGGGAGCTAAATCAGGAGAATAAGGTGGGTGGTCAAGCAACTCGTACTTTAATTCGTTGATTTTAGCCATTGTTAAAACACTCTTGCGCTGGTGCGTTGTCTTGATGAAAAATTATTTTTTTGTGTTGTAAGCCAGGACGTTTTTCTTTCTGGGCGTAACCCAGCAAGTTTTCTTGCCTTTTTCTGAAAAATTAAAAATTTCTTATTAAAAACCCTTTTATTTAATAAGTAATATGTTTTTGTTGTTGTTGTTGTAGCAGCAACTTCGGGTCAATCCAAAAAGTCCGATATGTCACTATTATAGCAGTCTAGTATGTAAATATAACGCCGTAAATATTCTCAACACCACGCTTCAGTGTATTAGAGATTCCTGATGAGTTTCCCGCAAGTTTTTCCCTTCCTTACCCAAAAAACTGTTCATCATACGTGGTCTTTCTTCTCGCTTCAAACTAAATCAGAAGAATTTAATTATCTGTGATGATTTTGACTCTTGCTACAGTAGCCTAACCTATTTGCCCATTTGCGGGTACACACATACTGCAACTCCCTAAAAATAGACCATAATTTTGTGCCAATTCATAAACAAATGTATGTGCATTAATTGTGTTACAATTAAATTTAGATGTTTCACCGCACTTTTTATTAACATCCACACACATATGTACACAGGCGAACTTTAGCAGAAAATGCCCCTGCAGTTTAATTGTCATTTTTACACACACACACATAGTTTTGTCATCAAGGCTATTCTTAAACACCATCACGACCACGACAGCGTGTGCCTTTGTGTGAGTGTGTCATAAAGACCAACGCCACAACTATCACAACATCATAGGGCCTTCGTCATCTTCGTCACCACTACCACCACCAACCATCATCAGCAACAGAAGAAGCGGCCACAGGAGAAACAGCAAACAGCCAAAACTAGGGGCAATAGCAAAAGACACCAACACAAGTCAGCGGACCGAGAGCGGCAGCACTTGTTGTTTATGATGATGATATTTTTGTGGGTTAATAGGCAACATGTGTTTATACGAGTATGTATGTAGTCCATAAAAAACCAAGAGAATAAAAAAAATACATATTCGTACGAACAAACAAACGTGCTATAATAAGCGCCCAGTCTATGACATATCATAAGCGAGTACGTATGTACTCGTACGTAGTATGTACTCGCTCGCATATGTGTGCTCAGTGTGAGTGCGGTTGTGTAGTGGCGCTCTTGGTAACGGTGGCATTTGCCTACTCTTTGTAAAACTACAAAAGAAATAACAACAAAATTCCTGAGGCTGTTTTATCCTTTTCGTTGTTTCTTTCTTTTTTTCGTTTGTTGTTGGGTTAAATGTATTCGAGTGTGTGTGTTCATGTGCTTCTCTGCGTGTGTATTTGTATGCTGGTGTGATAAAATAAAGTCTACAATAGCAATTACTTTGTGCATATGTTAGTACTCTCACTCTTACACTCAGAGAACCACAAATGCCACTTACACCAATGTAAGCACTTAATTTAGCTCATGGAAACGCTTACATTTCGTCCTTTTGCCATGAAAGAAATTCTTTGAAGCCAAAGAAATTGAAGATGCAAATGGTAAAGAGGGTATTGCAGGAACTTCAGCGGCATGGCAGTGGATAATACACACATATTACCAAAATTAATGACTTGGTTGGTGGTCATCAAGGCATACGGGTATTTACCACATTTGTATGACCTATTACAGTACGAGTCGTCAAATTCTTAAAAAAATTATTACACCGAGGAAAGTATTTTCGTAAAAACCCGTGATAAAGGTTGTCCCACAAAGTATGCAAGATTTCAATTAAATGGAACAAACATAAAAAGTCCAATTTTATAATGGTTAATATCTGAACGCTTGTACTGTATCAATGTAAATTTGAGCATATTTCGGGCTTTAATTCGACCATGGTTTAACAAATGTGTGCTCCAACGTTTGGACATTAGGCGCAAAGATACGGCAAAAAAAGTCTAACGGCTTTAAATCCCATTACCTT
This sequence comes from Hydrotaea diabolus, assembly GCA_963513945.1. NCBI lineage: Eukaryota > Metazoa > Arthropoda > Insecta > Diptera > Muscidae > Hydrotaea > Hydrotaea diabolus. The sequence goes on from OY740717.1 coordinate 186,336,563, forward strand.
GTCTTCTCAAAAACATCGTTAGACGCATTAAAGCCAACGTCTGAATCACTTCATTTGTAGAAAGTTTTAATTATTTTAACGCGTTTTTCAGTTGTTAAACGATTCATATTTGTAAAAAGCAAACCTATCACTGTGTAATTGACACTTCAGATACTTAAAAGCTGACATTATTGTCAGACCGGATGTTTCGAAACCACAAAATAGATAACCTGATATTTCCTACAGGCCGATATTTCCTACGTTTGTATAAACACTTAACCAAAACCAAGACTAAAATGGTCCAATGACGCCAAAAGTTTGACTAAAATCAGACCTCATTTGTAACTGAATATCACAAATGTGTAACATTAACCAATATGTCTATTTTTGTTGGCTGTTTTACTCGTCTTTTAGAAAATGGGCGTTCTTATTAGATTAGGACAGATACTTAACAACTGACAGTTATGTCAAAGCTGCTGAATATCACAAATGTGTAACATAAACCAATATGCCTATTGTTGTTGGCTGTTTTTACTCGTCTTTCAGAAAATGGGCGTTCTTGTTAGATTAGGACAGATACTTAACAGCTGACAGTTTTGTCAAAGCGGCTGTTTAGAAACCATGGAATGGATAACCCGGTATTCGCTACAGGCCGATATTTTCCTCGTTAGAAAACAGACTATACCAATACTTAGAACAAAATAGTCCAATGTTGCCAAAGATTTGACTAAATCCTGACCACATTTGTGGTTTTCACAGCGGCAGATAATTCAATTTGTAAACCACTTTTGCTGGCGGTATTTTACTCGTCTTCCAGAAGATCGGTGTTCTCATTAGGCTTCTATAATTGCGGCGTTTCGAATTGAAAGGTGTTCTTGCATGGGATCTATAACAAAACATAAACCGAAAACATGGAATAAATTAGTTTTATTTAATTCATGAAGGACGACTGACCAATCAGCCTAGTCAAAAACTAAATAAACAAACGAAAAAAGATAAGTTCTTCATAATTGATTAGTTCCGAGACTTCTAGAACATCAGGGCCTGAAATATTTAAAATCCTCGCAAGGGTGATATATATGTATGAAATTTTGGACCAATGTCCAATTTGAATAAATTTCAATAAACCTGCACAACGTGGCAAGTTGCGTCAAGATGACAACAATTCGTTTACAGACTATGGCACTTATTTCTCATACTCTAGCATATTTTGCCTTAGGTAGGTAATCAATAGATCCACTATGATATTCTTACTTCGTGAACTCAGTGATGATAAAAAAAAAACAAAACTTCAGCCGACGATAGTTGGTCGAAATCCCTTTTACAAAAAGCCAATTTGCAATTAGAGTTTAGAAAACACTAATCACCTAAGTCATATCTCGAACCAGAAACAAATTGCAGTAGACCCTAGTAGGTATAGCTATGACACTGTTCTGCAATAATAAACTTTTGATCTCTTGAATCCGAACTGAAATCCAAAACGGATTTCTTCACGTATAATTCTCAAGATTTTTTTGACTTTTTAATTCCTATCTAAATCACCAAAAAATGGGCAATATTAATTGGTAAAAAATGCATCCTTTACATAAATCATAATTTATAAAAATCAAAAAAATAATTGTAAAAGTTACAGCCAAAAGAAATCAAAATTTTGTTTTTTTTTTGTTGAAAATTTTGTTTTCAACTGCCAGTTGTACCTTAATTCTGGAGTTCTCACCATCCCACTTTTGCACAAAATCATAAGAAACGTACTGTAGTTTTTTCAACGTGGTTTATTTTTTGATTATCCGAAGAAAATTCCCTGAGTTATAGCAGTTTTTGTAAAAAAACAAGTTTTTAAGTAAATCGGATAAGAATTGCTGAAGGTTTAGAGAAATTTTTGAAAAAGTCTGAAAAATTGTATTGTCACGCTATCTTGAAAACTATATGTGATGGGGCAAAACGGACTCGTGAGATCATTTTTGTTGCAGAATAGTGCAATTTTGCTATTTGCATGAAAACACCCGAAGATAGTTGGTCGAAAAACTAACTAACATTCGGTGATACTTATGGATTAATCGAGGTACATACAACCTCAATCATTCGGTTGGCAAAAAAATTCAGTTGTGGCAACGAATCTGTTCTCTGTGTATAGATATACAGAAAAAACAAATAAAAAAACATAAAGTCGGGGTGGCCGACTACGAGATATGCTACACCAGTCTGCTATACAGAAGATTAAGCATCTCTATCTGGAGCTTGGAATAGTCGGACTTAATATGTTGGAATTAAATATATGTGGTGGCGTATGATTAATAACAATTATTCTTCTAAGCTAAGTGTGAACTTCTATTGAAATTTAATCTTCTGAGTGAACTTCTATCGAAGTTTAAACTTCTAAATTCTTCAAGAACTAAAATCTTCTTGATTACATGTTTCCTTTAAAGCAATTTCGATCTCTTTGCAATGCGTGACAAATTCCTCTCTTTTGAAATTGTGTGAGCAAACCGTTTAGTGGATTGGGCTGTTAATTTTTTTTTTTCATTTATTTAACTCTGATGGTTTACTTTTATTAAATCCATCATCTAAGTGTGTGATTGTAAAATAGATGTAATTAAAGTCACTAGAAAAAAGTATTTGTATATTTGAAAAAACGAAAAAATTCTGTTTTTTCTCTTGGTGGACAACGCTTTGTCTCTTTTTCCTACGGACGATGCTTGGCGTTCATAAAAAACCAACAATTCCATATTTTTCTTGTACTTCTTTCATTTCATCAACTTAACAGCACATGTAGACTTGTAAAGAATTCGGAATTCTCTTTAGTGATGCTCTTATGTTAAGCTTGAATAAGCACGATGCTCTCTTAAATACAGCCATAACAAAAACACACACATTTCACATAGAGTTCCTTCAATACAAGAATGGCTGAAATGGTAACAGTTGCCAAAAAATTAAAAAGAACGAAAGGAAAACACGTACCGAAAAAGATGCTGCACAACACCAAGAACAACAACAGCAATTACCGAGTTGAAGAGTACCATTGATGTTGAACAAATGTTAACGCAGCCAACGACTGCGAATAGTCTCTATCAGTACAAGGTGTGTGTGTGAGTATGTCCTAATTGTTTCGGTTGACGTTGTCGGCAAATGTTGAACTCAGTTATTGCTGAGCGACAAGAGTGTTAAGTTGTGCGCGGACTACGGAACGCATGCATGTACATACGCATGTACATGGCTACGTAAGCAAGTGAGAAAAGTGAAAGAATTCCTCTTTTCATTATTGTTTGCAAGGCAATAATGCCAAGAGTAGCAAATGCAAAAACGATGAGTGAGTGTGCTTCGTAAACACAACAACAACACGGTGACATTAAAGCAACAGTCGCAGTTCAAACAAATGTACACACAAACACATACAGATTGGCTTTGAGACATGTATGCATAAACATACGGACATATGTACATACTAGACGAGAGTGGGTGAGTGTAGGTTAACATTGAACGGTGGGAGGTGAGGGCGTAGTGTCTTCGCCGCCGCCTCGCCGCAATGTTTTTTATGTTATATGAGTTTGTGACGGTAGATATACTCACACAGTCACAGACTGTCAGTGTAATAAGACATTCGTTTGGATGGACCATTAGCTTTGTGTCTTTTGCAGCATATGCCTGCCTGCCTGCATGCATGCAGACTCTGGCACTATAACCGAATCTGAGTTGATGAATCCTTTGTTCGGGATGATGAGTACGAGCGCTAAGTGGTTCTTAAGGTGTGTGTGTGCTGGCGTGTGTGGGTGTGTATACGGGCTTTGCCTTGAGTGTAGTATGTGTGTTGGTATTTATTCCTCAAACGGTTATTGTCTTTTTGTTTTGCTTGTGGTCTTCTGATGTCACAAACAAGCACAGGTTTTATAATCATTATTAGCTACTGATACAGCTCTCTCTGCTTTGACATTTAAGTATGCGATTGTCATAGATGCAACAGCCCACACACACAGGAGAAATCTGTTCGGAGGCAAATTAAAATATTGTTTAGTGTCCCCCAGCAAGTCCAGCCTGGTTAAGAAATCCCAGCCGATTTCATATAAACATAATTTCACAATAATTCAACTATTTTTCTTTTATTTCACCACGACTACTTGTGTATTTCTTACCGCCGCCATCCTTCGCCTCCTACCCACCTGTCGACCAAAATTAAATTTCCCAACTCCTCTGCCTCCGCGCAACATCACGGTGAAAAGCGTCAGCACTTGAGTGAGATTGCAGAAAATCACCAAAAGGCATAAGAACATAAAATTAAAAGGATACGTCTTTTGTTGTTGTGGTTGTTGTTCTAGCACAACCCCTGGCCCAGCCAAGTCATGCCATCCATGGCTTAAGGACTTCTGTGCGGAGTGGCAAATGTAACAACTTGAAGTGTTCAAGCAAAAATGAATCGAAATGAAAACGATGCCGTAGTGCAGTGCAGGTAGTTGCATCATGGCAGTGCTAGTGCTAGGACGCCCAACCAAACGGCCAACAAGAAAATTGTTCAGCTCAAGAAGTGGTAGATGGAAAAAATACAAAATCCAAGCAGATACGACAATAATAAAAAATACCCACGGTTAGAATGATTCGAATATACCCTACACTGAATACTTTTTCTAAAACATTCGTTGTTGAAAATTTCCCATTAATCTCATGTTGATGTTAGAAAATTTCATAAATATTATGAACCTTGCGTGAAAATTTTAAGCATAAGTTATCATAAATTATTTTATGAATGAAAACGCTAGAATTTGTTGAGAGGATACTGGAAAACCCAAGCCCACATTTTCCTCAGATATGCAAATGATATAGACAACCCTGGAAAGATAGAGCGAAAAATAGAATTTAGCTAGAAGTCGGCAAGCGAAATTAAACATTGATCGGGCGACATTTTCAATGCCCAAAATTACTGGGTGAAACAATTCATCATATAAACGACGTCCTCGTCTTCGCTGAAAGTGCTTCAAGTGGTCGGTCTAATTTCTTATGATTTTTTTTAACATTTTTTTCTCCATCGCATTTTGAGTATTGCGTTGTTTGTATGGCAAATGGGGCAATGTTGTTGAAACCACGTAGTCTCAAGCTCTAAACGAAGAAAATCGGTTAATATGACTCAAAATAAAGCACCATTTATAGTAACAGGGTATTCGTCGTAATTTTGGAAGAAAAATGGTAATGCTGCCATACCATTAATCACACCAGTCTTTGTGAATGCTGTGATGGTTGTTCGAACCGTTGTGGATTGTGTTCGCTCCAATAAAGGCAATTAATCTTCTTGACTTCGCCGCTAAACCAAAAATTGGCCTTCATCGTGAAAATGATAATATCAGATCAACATTCCCTCCAGCTTAAATTTTTTGCGTCAGAACAATTTAATGCGGATTTGATCCACAATATCCACAAAATATGACAGATTGCTTCTCTGCCAATGCCTAATAAAGCTGATCTGTGAAAACTCGATATTTCTGTATCTTCTGCGTTATTTTTTTCACCTCGTACCAATCTATGGCTAGCTGGTGACTTATGATCCCATAAAAGCCAAAATTTGTTCATGGTAATCTGTCGGTGCCCGAATGAGTTGATCAGCTCAAACTTGACGTTTCTGAATCTTCTTCGCTATTTTTTTCACTTTGTACCAATTTCTGGCTGTCTGGTGACTTTAGATTCCTAAAGGTGTACTCACGCTCAAATTTTACCTTTCAATGCCTGCATAAGTTGGTCGGTGCAAATCAACATTTCTGGATCTTTTTCGATATTGACCGCTGCGCCGGCTATGTTTTTTTAACTTTGCACCACACTTTGGCTAGTTATTGACTCTATAACCCAAAAGATGCAATCACACTGAAACTTTTCCAAGGTACAATGAATTGTCAGTGCGCTTTGGCAATGACGACGACCGAACTCAGGAAGAATTTCACAATGCGTATTTGCAACAGAGCTGGGATTGCGAAATTTTTAAAACAATGCATTATGAAATAGGAAACCTTAGTGAATATTTTGACAGCTGCATAGCTTTGGTAATATTAACCATTTCTAAAATATAATAATTGGAAAAACTATTGCAACTATCTGGTCACACTTTATTTTTTTGCGAATATTTCCTATACGATAAGAAAATATTTAAAAAAAATTACCGGTTACATAAGGAATTATGATCAAAAAAAGATTGGGCCTCACTGAATCTTTCTGGGGTTAAAAATTTGTATTCGTTATTATTGTAAATAGTTTTAAGGTGTTACAAAAATTATAACATAATAAATATACCCACCATTTTGTGGTGGATATTTTCTATTTTTTCCTGCTTTGAAAAAAGTAAAAATGTTATTCTTAAATTACAAAATCTTCAAACAATTGTGAGGCTCATTTGACAAATCCTCAAGTGGTTGTGCTGAAGTGGCCAGAATAAATCCTGAACTTTTCTCATGCAAATCATTTGTTAATTACCGCCACAATCCACCGTATACTATTAAAGAACCCAGAACTAAAGCAGGAAAACAGTATGGGCAAATTTTCTTTATGGAGTTTCATAAACACCACGACTAAGTAGTACAGTTTAGCATCCGTTTTGCAAGCTTCAAGATATTGAGACTGTGGGTGAACGTACTTTTCAACGACATTAGCTCACAGCAACCGCGCAGCTATTCACTGTGCATGTTTTAGGGATTTCCATCATCTACGGGAGGGGGTGGCGAAAAGAAAAATGTAAATAAGTTTTTTTTTGTTATTGGTGTAACATGGCGTGGTGTTGGGCGCATGATAAATAATAGATTAACTCCTTATGCACAGCCAGGGCCAATATTTCAATGCATGTGGACCGTTTTTGGCTCTTTCGAAGACAAGCGAACACTTTTTGTTACTACACGGCGTATGATTAATAATGGATTAATTCCTTGTGAATACACAAAGTAGACCAAAGTACTGCTGGTAGCTTTAATAAGCGGAAACCGGAATAAGGTTTTATAAGACGTAACAAAGGTATTTATAGTAGAGCGATTACAAAATAGACAGCTGCTAAATTTTGCGAATGTAAAAACTAAAGAACATACTATTTTTTAACATTCCATTAATGAACAAACGCTGAACTTTCCTCAAATAAGTCATAATTCCTTTACATTATGACCGGTCATCGCAGTCTTCCACTGAAAGTGGTGAGCTTAAATTTAGAACAAAATTAACTTCATTTAGAAATTTCCTGCTACGGAAGGACATTGTCATAATGATTTTTACTGTAATATTTTTCCCCCACAATACAAATATTGGATTACATTGTTCGTTTGAAAGAAAAGTTGTCACCGAATTATCGCTAAAAGTCATACTTTTAACAAAAATGTGTAATTAATATAAATACATAGTAGAATTTTACAAAGGAAAGGTTTTTGGTTTCAAATTTCTCAGAACTCTCTAAGCGAAATAAAGTTTTGTCGGAACCATTTCAATTACCCAAAGTCACAGACTGAAGTAATCCTCAAATTCCCCATAGAATGGTCAGAGAAAATATATATACAAATGACATCAAAGGGACCCTTTTGGAACACTCACCTTAACTTAAATTAGCATCAACTGACATTTAGCCCAAACCTGATGCTTTCGGTTGTAAGGTCAACCTTTTTAACTTTTTGCAAAAGGGGACAACTTGATTTAATTGAATAAAAGGCGGTCGGCTGGGTTGCCATGAAAATACCTGGAGATTGTGGTGTAACCAAAAGAAGCATGTAATCACAGCTATGCGTCCCATTATATAGAGATGTAAGGGTGTCTGTGTGTGTTCAAGTACTTATGTATGCTGCAGCTATGTGACCAAATTCAAATTTCTATTTATTTTCAACCATGTATCCCCTTTTTTGTGTTGGGACTTCTTTGTGTATACAAATTGTTTTTCCTCCTATTCGTAAATGTGTCCTTTACTTATTTTTTATACTTTTTTCTGCTTTTTTTTTGTTCTACTTGTTATCCTTTTGAATAATCATCAGTCATTGTTAGCCATCTGTCGATGCGGTAATTGGAAGATGTTCGAAGCACTGTTGTCTCAGTTAAGTGGGCTGCTGGGTGTGTGTGTGTCTGTCTTCGCAACAACATTGACCCAGAAAAGAGAGACGAACGAATAAACGACCGAACAAAGTTGAAAAATTGTTTTAAATGTCACCAAAACGCACGGTCATACACACACACACACACCAAAAAACAGAGCAAGTGGGTCGGGCAGCAGTAGGCTTTGATGCTGTTGTTCAGTCTCGTTTATATTCATAAAATGAATTTAAATTAACTGCTCCAGCAGGCATGTTGGCCTTCTTGTCACCCTTAATGGCTCAATAGATGTGAGATGCGTTACATTGGAATCATTTGAAAGTTGCCTGGCGCTGGTGGCTGTCGTTTAACGAAAGAAAGCATTCACTTGTGAAATATGTCATAAACTCTTCGTTTTTCCCAAGGATGATGATTATATCATACATATACATACAGATGTACTCGTAGTAAGTCTGAAATTAGATGAACAACTTGTTGTTAACTTTGGTTTTTTGTTGTTGATTCTCTGAAATATTTTGTTAATCTGACAAAAGAAAGAGCAAATTTTTGATTATGGCAAGAATAGTTCTTATTGAAATCAATCTTCCTTAAATTTCCGAATGAAAATATTCATATGAAGTTTTCGAAACGAACTCTGCAATGAAAGTAAAACTCGTGGGAAAAAGGCTAATAATAAGCCGAAATCGTCCAAGGAAAAACTTCTAATTTATCAATTGCATATGAAACGGTTATACAAATCCGCCGAATTTGTATCGAAATCTATTCTATTCCATAACTACTATTCACTGAAATTTGTGTCGAAATCTATTACAACTTATATAGAAAATGTAGGCCGAAATCCGAAGAAAGTTTTATCTAAAGTATCATTCTTATATACAGGATGACCCAAATAAGACTGGATAAGCTTTCACCAAAAAGGTTACGATTAAGTTCCATTGTGGCTCTTGCTGTATGCTTTTGCTGGAACCATATGTTAATATGGTTGGTATTGTTTTTTTCTATCATTGTCCTATATAGAGCCCCGTTAATTGATTCTGGTTGACCCAACTCATTTGAAAAAATATGGACCGATAACTTTATCAACCAAACAGTGCATCTGGAGGGGTGTAATTGACGCTAATGTAATACCCTAGGATTCTGACGCTGATCCCTGTTCCATAAAACGGGAGACTAACTTCCTAACCATGTTGTTACTGGCTGCTGTTCTGACATTAAAATGTAATTTTTGTTATAAAAACTTAAGCAACACAATAAAAAGAATAACTGTAGCATAACTTTAGAAAAAAATATATATCTGAATACCCAAACTTGGGTTCGAACCCGAGACCTTTTGAATTGAAAGTGCCAACGTTCCCATCAAACCCTTACTTGCTAAAAGAGCTTCCTTCGAAGTGGATTTAAATAAATTTCGATTATTTATGTTTAATGTGATTTTTGGGAGCCGAAAAATCCATTTGTAGCCTTTGGAAGTGGATAAAAAGCGATTCCTTTGGAAGTACTCCCATTTCTTTTTGCTGGGTAAACTATTTTTTGTACAAAATAAAATCCAGAACGCAACGCTCCAAAATTTTTGAAGATCAATTTTTTGCAATCAGAGCGCCAGTTGTTTTATATTTTATATATAAGTATTGCCTCCCAAAATGGTAAGGACTGTAATCAAACTTTTAGAATAAAAAACGTAGAATTAATAAACATTCTAAAATGGTAACTTTTGTAGATTAAAAAATGAAAATCTAAAAATATTTCTGAAAAAATAAAAACAAATAATCGCATCTACTTAAGCTGTTTTTTATGAAATAGAATTGTGAAAGAAAATTTTTGTGGTTACAACCTTCTGCAATTTAGATGTCCTTTTGTATTTTGACATAAGCGCTTTAAAAACTAATTTTGCTATTCGAATTTTTATTACAAATTACTTGTTTTCATTTTTTCAACTACTTTAGTAACAAAAATCTTTTTGGAAATACCATTTCAACTTTTCCAAAGTTGGCTTTGAAAACAAACGAAAAGAAAATTTCGTTTGAAGAAACTTGAAGCCAATTGAAAAAAGAGCCCTTCTCAATACTGTCTAGCATAAAAGTAGCAATGGAAATATTTTTTATCATTTCTTTTCAATTTCTAATTTTTACCCTTTTCCTTGCTGTCGTTACAGATTATTTTTACCCCATCAGCGGAACATAAACGGCCAAAAGTCGACGAACATATTTGGTTTATTTTGAAACGCAATGGAATTGCCTTCCATGGTCCAGAGGTCTGGTGATACCTTGATTGTACGCAGCGTTGTCAGTGGCAATCAACTGTACACGGATCAAAATTCAACGGGACCAGTATCTACAAACATGAATACCTCAGCAACGGTTGGTGGTGTTGGCAACCTGGTGGCTGGTGGCATGCCCGGCGGTCAAACTATATCCAGCTCTTTGATAATGGAACAATTTGAACGCTTAAAAAGAACCCAAGAGGCTACCCAGCATTTAATGCAACAGCAGCAGCAACAACAACAACAGCACCAACAACAGCAGCAGCAGCAACAAAACGCCGCTATGGAACTTAAAGAAGAGGGTTTGCCTCAGTGCAAAATAAAGCGCAACTACAGCTGCAGTTACTGCACCTATTTTACACAAAATCCTCGCTACCACTTGACTCACCTGCGCGACGTGCATGGTGAGAAGATAGTCATTAACAAATGTAAACTGTGCCTATACGCCTCCCGCCACTATCAAAAGCTGGTGCGTCACATGAAAATGGTCCACGGCTGTACCGACGGCATAGCCAGCGGTCATGGTCAGGCTCGCGGCAAACGTGGCATGAATCGTGACAGAAAACGAAAGCTAGATGACAACATGCCCGCTGCTGGAGGCATCAAGCTTATCAATGTGGATGGTTTCAATCCCGAACAAGTAAGTATAACAACTCCCAGACATTTCATTTTGGTGAAATCTCTATATTAATCTCTATATCCTTGCAGCTTCATGCCGATATGGAACGTGAGCACCAGAAAATGCAACGTGATATGGATTTGTTTAAGAAACAACAAGAAGAACAACAAAAATCTCAAAATCACCAGCATCGACAACAACAACAGCAGCAGCAACAACTAAGTGTATCAGCCGCGGGAGCCTTCTTTGCCGCTGCATACGAGCAACAATTACGGGCTCAACGAGAATACGCCGACAAAAATGCCCTCAAAACCGCCCATTCCAACTACGAACGTCGTGATGCATCTCCGCCCACCATAGTGGATGAAACAGATGCCGCCCCTCAGCAAAAACCCTACGATTACACTCCCTCCTCTCAGCAAACGCCCAAAATCCAAATACCCCCTCAACGACCAAGTTTCGAGTTAACGCCTTCACCATCGGGTAGTAACTCGTCACCACCGCCCGGGCAGAGCCACAGTGGCAACACTACACCTCTGGGAGTGGTGGCTTCCGACGAGCCCGCCAACAATCGCTTGATGAAATGTAGTCTCTGTGACTTTACCACCTTGTATCGCAACAATCTATTGGAGCATGAGATCGAAAATCACTGCAATGCCAAATTTTACCGGTGTGAAAAGTGCTCTTATGTCACCCACATGAAGACCCGCTTCAGCAAACATGTGAAGTACCATTCGATGCCCATGATCAAATGCGTGACCTGCGATTTCCGCACGCCCTACAAATGGAATCTGGACCGTCATATGAAAAATCATGGCGGTGCTGGACCCTTTCGCTGTGCCGCCTGTGACTTTACAGCAGACATCAAACAGTCATTGACGGTTCATGAAATGAACCATCATGTACCACCGGTGGGGCATGCGGCCGGCATGACTTTGGCCAGAAGACGCAATAAAGTCGGAGGCACCGACTTAAGTGAAGATTTCTTTAGTGATTCCGCCGAAATGATGGAAGATCATTTCAACAATAACAACATGGACGAGTACGATGAAATGCTAATGACAGCCGGTCCGGCTGAGGGAGCATACGAGTCCAAGCGTCTGCGCTATGAGGAAGATGAACCCACAGATTTGTCCCAGAAAGGCGGATCGTCGGATACTTCTTCCGTGCACAACCAAACTTTACCAAAGGCGAAGAAACCTGTGCCAAATTTAATACCCATTTCCAAGGAAGGGGGTAGTATTTTGAATCTCACCACAGATATAGCAGCCTCCCGCTCTTCCCTCTCGGACATAGCCTCGATGTTTTTCAATGAGAAACAGATTTCGGAAATGTTGCAGCCCATGGACAAGGCGGATACTGCTGCTGGAGCAGCTTCCCAACTGTCGCCCACCACAACCATCACCTCTTCGGCAAGCAGCCGAAGCATGCTAAATCGCAGCAAAGCTGGCTCGTTCTTCGATAAGATCAAATCCTCCACTACCGCCAATGAGAACTTGATTTGCCCTTGTGGTCACATGGCGAAATGTCTGTCGGAATCTATCATTCATCGCAAGTCATGTACGTTTTCGCCACTATCGGGCCACGATGATATCGATTTAGATGACGAAGATCATGACGAAGATGGAGAGGAGGGCCGCTTGGAAATTGATTTCAATGAAGACGAAGAGTGTGACAAACAATCACATTCAGCCTTAAATCTCAGCGTGACCGGTTCCACTCGTTGCCAGCATTGTCGCCATCGTTGTAAATCTTCTGTGGATTTATTAAATCATTTGAAAATCTGCTCTGAGGCTAATAGTCGTTGCGACTCCCTGTCGGGAGAGAGTTGCGCCGGAAGTCGTGTTATGATCGGCGACACCGGTACTGGAGATCTTCAGCATCCTATGGAAAATCGAGTTTTCGTCTGGAATAAATTACCTCGCAATCAAGAGCAGGAAGGCTCACAAGGCTTCGATGGAAATCGCCATCATCAACAAGGTCATGCGAATTCATCGTCCACCGCGGGCGGCAGCAGTTTGCTGAGCGTGAATAATGATGAAAATAGCTATTACGGCGTGGAGACGGCACCGGGATATGGAGAGGTAAGATAATACTTCTTTTTGTTGAAAACAAGAAAAGGTAGGGTATCTATTTCGAATACTAATGAACCACAATTATATTTGTAACTGTAGACGAGATCTCCAAAAATATACTTCCCTCCATTTTGTCAAATGAAATTTGAAACTTTCACTGTTTCCAGGTAACTAAAAAGATGACACCCGAAGAGGAGGCCGCCAACTCTTCCCTCAAGAAGGTCTACAAATGCCCACACTGTTCTTTCTGGGCCTCCACCGCCTCCAGATTCCATGTACACATAGTGGGACATCTGAATAAGAAACCATTTGAATGTTCTCTCTGCTCATATCGCTCGAACTGGCGTTGGGACATTACCAAGCACATACGCCTAAAGACCATAAGAGATCCTAGCCACAAGAATGCCCGTGTCCTGATGAACGACGAGACGGGCAGGCGCAACTATACAAAGTATAATAAATATATAACCCTTATGAAGGTAACCGAGGAGGACGGTGACCCCAAACTTATGAAGTCTGGCGAAATGACACCCAATCAAGTGGCCTCATTGGCTTTTATAAACGATTACAATAACAAGCAGCAGGGTTCGGTGACCTCTTCAGCGTCAACGCCCATTAATAATATTTTGAATGGAGTGCGCGAAGACATTACTTTGGAACCTATACCATCAAAGCCATCGGCCCTGTCGGGGGATGAGCCCATGTCATCGGACAACTTTATTCGTTTGCCTCTATTGGCATCGATGATGAATGCGGCCATGGCTCAGCAACAACATCAAAAGAACCAGAATGATCATGAAACGGCCACACTGATCACGCCTTCGGTAACTATATCGGCTGTTAAGAAATCTCCTCAGACGCCGCAGCATTTCAAGCCAAGTGATGAAATCATTTTGGAAGTGAGACCAGACGGCAATGAAAAGAACTACAAATGCCGCAAATGCAATTTCAGGTAAGTGAAAGGGAAGGTGAAATCAAAAAAGCACTTTTGAATAAGAATTTAGAAATAAATCCAAGGAAAAGAAGAAAGGGAATTCGCAGAAATTCAACGAACTTCTAGATTCAATAGAGCCTGAATTATATTATTAGTTCTTAACCATAATTCCGGATTTACTTTCGTTCACAAGTGTATTGAAGTGTTCCGTTTATCCTAACTTTCTTCGACATTGAATTTATATATTGTTTTTTTCCAGGCACGTCAATCGCGATGCGGTATTGGCTCATGTCAAGGTGCATTTCCCCGATCCCAATGCCCCCATTGTTACGGCAACCACTTCGCCAAAATCCGCACAAATGTCGGCGGGGGCGCACAGTGCGCCCCTACAGGTTTCCGTCAATCCAAATCTTTATATGAATAAGGTACTGGCTGCCATGTGCCTGACGCAGCAACAACAGCCTTCGTCGAATTCCACAAGTGCAAATGCACAACTTTCCAATTTGGTAGCGGCCGGTCTACTGGATCAAACCGGCAACTCACCTCTGAGCGGTTTGGCTTTGGCCCTGGCCGGCAAAAGTCCTCTGAAAGCATCACAACTTAATGCTGCTGCTAATATCATTGAGCACGGTGAGCAGAAAGCGAGTCTAAACGAGCAGGCAAGTGCCGAAAACACTATGACGTCGCCTAATCAATTAACACTAGTAAAAGCGCTTCAACACAACCAACAGCAACAACAACAGGCACAAGCGACGTCTCCGTCATCTATCAGTGGTTATGGGTCTTCTTCCAAGCATCATTCATCGTCATTGCAAAGTCTATTAACATCGCCGAGAGGCGGCTCTTATGCACAAACGAGCAACAATAATAACAGTGATGGTGGTTTAAATGATGGTACAGTGGTTATGGGTTCACCTAAAACAACACCTACAACAACAACACTCACAAATACGCCGGGATTAATGGCGTCTATGGCAACGTCAACGCCACAGCCAACAACAATTGTAACTACTACTAGTACTCCTCCTCCTAATACAACAAATGCTACTACTACTACTCCTCTTACAACAACATTTCAACTAACACGAACACCGCCACCACCACCATTCTCTTCCAACAACAGCAACAACAACAAGTGTGGTGATGGTCGTCATTCGTTAAACGAGGAGGAAAATGGTGGTGCTCTGTGTTCGGCTAGTTCCGGTGGTGGCATACACGATCTGCTGGTGGTCATGGGTTCTACGTCTTCCTCATCCGATCATTTACAAAATCAAGCCGCCGCGATTCTATCGTCTTCGGCCGCATCCACATCTTGTTCTACATCATTATCATTGTCTAATCAAAATCAAAATTCTGTTCCAAATCATTCATCTTCTCCTAGTAATAATAATAGTATAAATAATTTGGGTTATATCTCTGGTAATGGTTCAAACAACAACAACAACAATAATAATCATAACAATATAAGTGGTAACGGTAACAACAATAACAATAATCTATTAACGCACGATACAACAAGCGGCGATAGGCGTGATCCATCGCCATATCGTTGTGGTCATTGTCATCAAGTATCCAATTGGAAGCATGTCATACAGGTATTTCCACCACTCTATGTTCTTTTATGTTAATTAGTAACGTTTTGAAAACATACAAATTGACTGATGATTGATTGATTGATTGTGTGAAATATGTTGCGTGTGTCTCGTTATCTGCATGGGTCCCTTTTTGGGGCGGAAAAGGAAGTGATGCTTTAGATATTCCTTGTTCTTATGTAGGCTTGGCAAAGGTCTGGCAGGGACTTTAGGTCCACAACGAATCGTTAGTCACAGAAGTGCAAAACGGATGGAAAACTATTGTTACAAACTGAACGAAATTCAATTTGATTAGTGATCGAAAAGCTTTCAATCTTGTTTCAAACATTTTATTAGTTTCTACAAGATGCATTTTACTCTGGATTTGCTGAATTTTCAGTATTCAAATAAAAATTTTCGTTGTCCCACTTAGTCAAAAGTCATTTCAATTTTTCACTTTGTAAATTCATCTTTATTAATAGTTAATTATATATTATTTTATCAAGAGATATTACAGCCAGGAATATTTTTAATACTAGATCTTAAAACATTTTGTGTAGATTATTAATAGTTTTAAAGGAAAAATAGGAAAAGCCTTCATTTAAACCTTTTCATAACTTTTTTTTTTAAAAAAAATAATGTTTTACAAAAAGAGCATAAAAAGTACTTTAATTTAAACTTTTTCTCAAATCGAATTTTACCTAGCACTCCAATCAAATTGTCAGGCTTCACAAATATTTTTAATACAAGAACACTTTGAGATATTTTAAAAAAAAAAACTTTGTGTACTTCCAGATTTGCAACTGCATTAAGATGCTATAATCGAGCAACGTATTTTTTCAATATTAGTTCAGCACCAATAATTTAAAAAAAAATGGTTTTTTAATTTGTTAAATAAATTCATTATAATACATTAGCTCGCTTGACATAAAGGTGGGCTCGATTCTGAATAAGTTATGGCTAGGGGTTTTAAATAAAATTTCGTTTTTTTTTCGAGTCGCATTAAGCTTTCGATTTACAGAAATGTGCGTGATTTGCTTGACCCACTTCATCTCAGTAACTCTGATATAAAGCAAATTAATTGTGATGAAAATTAAACTGATATTTTATATGATTAATTTAGTGCAAAAAAATAAAGGATAGTATTCAGTCGATGTCGTTGTCGATTTGTATATTTTGTATATCGTTGTCGATTTTTCGACTGCTTACATTTTGTAATAGATAAAAAGGAACAATCTGCTTCATAATTATTTAATTACTTGAAATGCCCTGTTACATTTTATAGTTTCAGCTTTTCTTTTTCGATCTCATGAAGCTTACGGCTACACATTTTAATTTGATTTAGGAACAGTGTCGCAGTGTATAAATGGATGTGCACTTTTAATTTCATTTCAGTAACGACGTTTTTTCAGAAGCTGTTTTATTCAACCCTTTTTTAAGAATTCGATGGTAGATCTTCGTTCTCTTCATATTCATTAGTATCGATACAATCAGCAACAATATCCGACACTTTTGAAGAATTTTGTTGAATACCAAATTCTTCCCCTTTCGGGATTTATAATAGTTTTTAATCGCAGCAAACTTGGGGCTAATTCTTCAACTGCCGCCAATGTGCAATGCTTATTTGATCCTCCTCAAGTGGCCCGGCATCAGCGTTGTTGGGAATTAATTTGACGAGTGGGAGACCCTAATGGATTCAGTTTTTCAGCAATTTTGTTCCACTCTTCCTTCATATTTACCTTTTGCTGACCGGTGTTGTATGATTGATCTAGTTTTGGTATTTCTTCCAAAAGCTGCACCATATTTGCAAATTCCTTTGGTTTATAATTTTATTAATAGAAAGGATATGTATCAAATTTTTTAAAGGATTTATTTTCATTAAAAACACACTTACATTTTGCAGCCATTTATTATTAAATTTATTGACCGACTGTATTTACAAACTTTGACAGTCGAATTCGAGTTATGTTGTACGAAAATTTTAGTACATTATTAACAGAGTTGTATTGTGTTTTCGTTTTCGACAAATATATAGTAGCATTTTGTAAAAACGACAGATTTGCACTACGAATTCGACAACCGTAAAAAGGCTGATTATATTCTTTTTGCTTAGTTTTACCTCAAATATATTGAAATAAGAGTCGACCAAATAATGTAGTTATACCGAAGCATAAATAATTTTAGTTAATAAAAACAAATATGTTCTCAATTTGTCGTGAAATTGCTATCGTGTTCTTCAAAAATTTGCTTTTTGCTTTGTACACTCATAAAGTTCTTCATTCAAAAGCTACCTTTTTCAAGTTTGCCAGAATCTTTTCTAATATATTATATATAGTAAAAAAATATAATGTCTAAACATGAAACAATCAAGGCCAGACTAATCACTAGACCTCTTGCCTAGACCCCTTAATATTTAAAAATTGCAATTCGTTTTCCGAATTTCAGAAGAAACAACAAGAAGAAGTATTTTGGTAAGAAGAGAAACAAAGCTTTTGAGCCATCGTAAAAAAAACTTAAAAAAGACATTATTAAATTGAAAGTTAAATTTTAAATGCTGCATAGTAATTAAAGCTGAATTCTGCAGTAAATCTTACTTTGTCCATTATTTACAATGGATCAGATAAGGTGAATTGTCAGATTATACCGCAGAATTTAATTAGATATTTCTTACTAAACATTAAATCTTCAGAGGATGAACTACATTAATTGGCTGAATCCTTTTCCATAACACTGAGTTAAGTCAAGTCAACAAAAGTTTATATGAAAAATCAGATGCTGGAAACTAAGAATAAGTTATTTTAAAGATAATAATTCAGCAAAATAGCGAAAAAATTAAATCAGATTTGAATCGAAACAGTTTGAGATCAATCACCACAAAGTTACCGAAATTGAGTTGGTCAACTTATAAATAGGAACAAGTATATTTTTGTCACTAAACTGTATTTTAATTTTTCAAACATTATGTATCAAAAAAGTTACTTAGTCATAATGAAAATAATTTATATTATCTAAAATCAGACAAACAATTTCACTTAAAATCAATTTTGTTTAAACCATGCCTACTATTTTAAATATCGATACAAGAGGTCTCGAGCCGGTTAATCCCTGTTTAATGTTTAAAACTAAAATATTAAAAGTGAGCCGGTTCAAAGAATTTTTACTATAGTGCTGAGTGTGGGCCGATCCGGTGTCACAAACAGGCAAGAAAATGTAAAAACTTCTTTCAAGAAAGCACTAGCCGTTTGGATCTGGCTTTAAATTACATGGATCTATACCATGGTTATCCCAGCATAGCCAAGGACCCTTTAGGGCTCTGTGGCCTCAACTAGACCAGAAATGAACCAAAAGCCTGCTTTAAAATAACAAAAGTAATGCCTGAGTGCTCGTAGGTTTCTTGACAGGACATTGTAATGTCAAAGAGTTGACTAGAAAATAATAGTTGAGAGTAATCAAATACGGCCTCCAGTATATTTTATAAATTTTTTTTTTGCCTGTCCCTCCAGAAATTACTCTAGTTCATTGGGATAATATTTTCTTGAGGACTGGAAGATTTATCCTCCTGTTAAATAGTAGATCTGCTCAGTTTTATAAACGGTTCGTCGTGGGTTCTTACAAAACCGCATAATTTATAGCGTGTTGTCATCGAGTATGTACGGTGTGTCGAGCTTTTAAGTTAGTACAGCGGTACATTCCTTCTAACCTAACCTAAAATCTTGTACTGTTTACTGAAGTTTTAGAAGTTCCCTGTGTAATTTTTATCAGATCTTTAGGGCAATTTGTTTCCTAACAACCAGAAAATAATCAGTCTAACTTATTATTATGAATTGAACCAAGAGTGTCGAACTTTAATTACGGCTCCCCAAGTATGTATACATTTTCCATTACATTGGAACACACACATATATGCACATAGTTTAAGTTATGGTGTTGGGTGATTTTATTTAAAAAAAAATCTTAAGATAGAAAATGGTGTCAGTTCTAAATGTGATCATAGTTCAGTAATATGTAACTCATTTGATATGTATGTATGCTTGTATGTATGTCCAGAAGGGAAATTAAGGGTTTCGGTTTTGCATTTTCTGTTTTTATGCTTTAAATTTAGTTAACAATTTTAATTACCTTATATGTTACTGTCTTTTTTAACGAGCCTTTTTCCTTTCCTTTTTGGAAATTACAGCGTCACTGTCGTTTGAAACATGCTGGCGTCATAAACATCGAAACCCTTGATCGCACCGCCAACGGAGACCGTCATGTGGCACCCATTTACAAGCCTCTGGTAAATGGTGCATTGAATGACCAACCCAACATCAACAACAACAGCAGTATACCCAACGGGGGCCAATATAGTTTGACCTTAAAGGCTTTACAACAACAAAACAATAGCAACAACAATGTACTTATCGACAATAACCACCAGCCCAAATTATCGCTATCTTTGCCGAAATCAGAATCCGCACATTCAATACTACACGCCTCAGCGTCTGCGGCAGCAAATGCGGCAAATACACCACAGGATTTACAAGCAGCAGCTGTAGCGTATCTAGCAGCCGCCTATAAAGCTGCTGCTGCTCAAAATAGCAACAACAGCAGTTCTTCTGCCACCATGGCAAATATCACCAGCATGGCCGAGGAGTTGTTGCTGCAACAACAATTGCAAAAGAACGATCAAATCGAAATCACCCGAGTGTCCTCGTCCTCTGCCAACCAGCACATTAACCCCTTGAACGGCCAATCGCAGTCAGCGGCCAACAATTCAAATTTAGCCCAACTGCTGGAGGCGAATTCACATGCTGCCGGCGGCGGTGGTAGTGCCCCATCGGCGACACCACACCAAAATGCCAAATCCAAACAACAGAAATGCCCACTGTGCACTTATATCTGCGACAGCAAATCCCAGATGAATTATCACATTTCGCTGCACAAGCCCACCCAGTATGAGTGCCATTTGTGCACCTTTGTCTGTGCGAAAAAACAACATTTAAGTTCGCACATGCGTACCGTACACCAATTGTTGCCGCAACAGCAACAGAACCTGCAGCAACAAGCGTTTTCCGGTGCCACTGGCAATTTAAATATGGATTTCAGCATAGCCTTAAAGATGGCAGCAGCAGCCCAAAGTCAACAGGTAAGCTTTCAAATGCCCCAAAGAGAACTTGCGAAAACTAAGACTTGTTATTTTCCCCCTTTAGGACTCATCCTTGGCCATTGACTTGTCGAGCATTAAACATAATCTACCCAGCATTTCATCGCCAGCTCATCGAACAAACACGGCTATGGCTTCGTCTTCGGCGGCCCAACATCAAAACCAACACCTACCGCCCGAATATCAGTATCGTTTGATTTACTATTGCAACAAATGTCCAGCACGCTATGCCCAGAAACACAATGATCCGCAGACGGCCAAAACCGATTTGGATGAACATCTAAGGCAACATGAACCACCCACCAGCCAACCGGATGAAACGCGAAAGTATCAATGTGAATACTGTGACTATCGGGCGGCGCATGAGACCCTCGTACAGACGCATCGTTATGTTCACACCAGCCAGTATCAAGAGAAGTGCAATGAATTGTATAAGAATTGCAAAGATGACAACGTCTACCGGGCTCCCAAGTTGATGCATATAACAGCCACGCGCAAACAACATCAGCACCAGCAGCATCATGAAACGATATGGGTGGTGGATCAGGACTTAAACGATGGTGTCCATACCATACGCTTAAGCGGTCAAAATTCAGCCATCACCTCCAGTTCTCAAGGCAATGCCTATGAGGCGGGTAACTCTTTGCTGAAAAAACAATTGGAATCCAAACAAAATGTCACAGTAACGGGGGATGAGGTTAACCAGAAAACGAATCAGCCGGAGGCTGAAGACTTGAATACGGCCACCACCCCGGCCTCGTTGGCTACCGAAAGCGATAATGCGGAATACTTAGAAAAGTCGGGCGAGAATAATGCGGATCCGGATTGTGCTGTTGAATCAAAAGAAAGATGCCAGCATTGTCCGTTTGAAAGCTCGAATTCCGCCGAGTTTAAGACACACTTCCAACAGCACATTTCCGTTTCGCAACAGCGCCTGGACTATACCTGCGAGCATTGTGACTATACGGCCGAAGAGCAAGAGCAAATAGACGAACATACACGAGTGCATTTCAATAGTATGGAAAAGCTCAAGGAGGTGGCCTTCTTTACCCGTTACGACAAACTGGAGTTGAGCATGAACAAACCGCGCGACAATCAAGAGGATGCAGACGAAACGGAGTCGGCGGAAAAGAACAACACTAACGATGACTTGAGGTTGAATATCAAAAAGGAGGTGCAATTAAATAACAATAATGATGAAGACAGGGTTAATGAGAATTTCAAACAGTCCGGCGACAGTAATGAAGTGGACCAAGAGGGCGTGGGAGGTAAACCTCCAAAATGTGCTAAAATTATATTATACAAAAATGATGGTTGTTTGACCATTAAGAAGGAAAGCAACGAACAGCAATCACCACAACAACAGCAGCAGCAGCAAAATAATTCCTCCACCTCTTCCTCCAACTCGACCTCATCGCAGAATATAAGTGATCGTTTGAGGCGACGCATTAGTCGTCAAGGAGGCGGGGCAGGAACGGGAGCTACAGGTGCTGGTGCCCATCAGCAACAGCAAACCCTTAACCCTGATGACCAACAGTCTACAAGCCATAAAACTATATTAGTTAATGCCAAAACTGGTCAAGTTATCAGCAGGAATTAAATTCGTACATATACACACATAAACTTTTATGTTAAATATTCTTAGTTTTCGATTAGTTTTTTAAAAAACAATTAACTTTAATTACATAATCTATGCTTTAATTTACCATTAATTTTTGCATAAATATTTGTTAGTTTTTTTTTCGTTTTAATTGTTAATTTTTGTTTGTTTCTGTTACTAACTTTAACGATTTTTTTTTGCTTTGATTAAATTGGTTTTAGTTTATAAAATAAACTATAAAATTTGAAGTAAGTTTTGATTTAGAATCCATATTTCCCGCGAGAAAGAAAAAATCGGAAAAGAAAAAAATGGGGCAGCAAAATCGGTTTAATTTAAAGCTAATTTTAATTAGAGCGAATAACTAAAAACAAAATAAAATTATATAAATAAATAAAAAAACACACTGTGATGTTCAAAAATATATTGTTGAAAATTAACGTTTAATTACAAAGCATAAAAATGAAGTAAAACTTATAAATCATATAAAAAACAAATAACATTTTAGCTGCACCCCATTTATTCTTTACCCCTCTCCCTGCCCCAAATATTTATAGTTATATGTTTTGGAAAATTAACCAACAAGAAAGCACTTTGCAAATGTTATTGTTACGTTCTTCACCTTGGTTTTTGTTACGTTTTTTTTACAAACGCTCGTCATCCCTGTTATGTTATACCTTATACCCTACGTTACGTTTTTTTTCATATGTCTATTAAACTTATCTCTTAATATTAATTTAAAACACTTTTATTTAATAGATCGTAAAGAATATATCGGAATTCGTATACAGAAAAAGAAAACTAAAATGAGTAGCATAATAGTCATTTGTATTTTATTAAAACAAAAAACTTTATCTATATATATATACAAGCAAATGTGTATTACATATTTAAAAGTTTAGAGTATAGTACATACATATATATATATACATACATACCTTACCTTATCCCTAGCATGTAGAGTAATTTAAATGTTTAAACAAAACGGAATATTTTTACAAAATGCACAATTTACAAGTTAAAGTTGGTTCTATTCTTTTTAATTTTTACTCTTATAAAACGTTGCTTGTTTTATTTTAATTTTTTTTTTTCAACAAGCAAGTAGGAGATTTATTTTATGGTCAATGCCGAGATATCCCACCACTATTTTTTTCACTTTTTTCTAAAAAAAAAAACTTAATCCCTACTCCTTGACTTCGGTTTGAATAGAAACAAATCGGATCTGTGGCGTTAAAAAAAATGTTTACACAAAAAACATTTGCAGAAAATGCAGTTCATAAAGAAATGGCATTTCATGTAACGAAAAAAGCCTTATTTAAAGTAACGCTGAGAACTTTTTAACTTCCAGTAGTTCACAAACCATTTAAATAACTGCTTGAGACTTGTCAACTTTGAAAATTCGTTTATCAACTTGCAATCTTTACTTTTCAGAGCCAGATCTCCTAACACTGGTTTTGTTTAGCTACTATAAGAACGAACCTCTATCCTATGATAGTTAAATTATGAATGCACCGAAACAATTTAAAGCCATTTGGACCCTTTATAGAGACGAGTCTATACCAACATTTTTTAAGCTTAGCCAAAATCTGTTTTTTCGAAAGGAAAATGAAGACTGGCATTTTTAATAAGGCTCGCTTCTAAAGTAAGAATATACTCGTAGAAATATCACATAAAGAAAATATCCTGGATCTATTGTATAGCTGACAATGCTTACTTATGCTGGTAGATTTATATAGGTGAGGCTATAAAGACTTGTACCGTGTAGGGTCATCAGTCCGGTTTAAAAAACGGCGGTTCGGTTGTTTAGGAAAAACTGTTAGATTCATAGAAAAACTGTTCGATTCTTAAAAAACTTAATTTCCGAATAATCCGGGTATTTTGTGTCGTATTTTTTGAATTCTTCCCCAAAGCTCTACACATGGTACAATAAAGAAGTTAGAGTTATGCTAACAGCTGATTTTAATTTTTTTCTCGTAGTAATTTAAATTGTCAATTTTGAAATTTGTCAATGACGTTTGTTGAAGTTTTTAAAGGAAAAGTTCTATATCTAAAATTCTCAAACATTCACAAAAATGTATTTTTGGCATTCTCTTTTAAGTGACTTTGACAATCTAGCGAACTATTTTGGTTGTTGTTGGGCTAGGGACTATACCTTGTTTGTTGTACCATGGCTCTACACTTTGCAGTTCGAACAAGACGCACAATAATTTTTTTTTTTCTTATTGGCAGATACATATTTTTATAAATATAAAGCCACTCCAGTCATAAATTATGTACACTAGAATGGCTTGACTTGTATGGAGCCAATATGTTAGAAATGTACCCCTCCAGAAATTGAGATTGCTGTAGTTAAAAAGCGAATTTCAAATATTTATGCTCTATGTTAGATCATTTGTTTCTCTCGGTCTTTTGATTTAACAAATTGAAATGGTATTTGTGCCGGCTCGTGGCCTGTTGCATATTTTAATACAACATATTTTATTTTATAAAATGGCAAAGTGACATATAAAATGGCAAAGTGACATATATTGTAACCGCCCAATACTTTTATGGCGATGTCGGGCCCTTGACGACCTTAAACTCTTTTATAGCAATGTCAGGTCCTTGGCGACCTTAATCAGAAATTTGCTTGGCTGCAATTGGAAACTGAATTCTTTGAGACCAGATTGTAGATGATGAGACCAGATGTAATTCTTACTTTTCGAGTTTTGTAGAGTTGAAACTTTTTTTGAGGCAAGAAACATAACTTCAAAATATGTGCATTCCCAGTAAACCAAATTTGCCTACAATTCCGAACAATATATCTGAACTCTATCGAGAATTCTTACCGAAATCGTTACGAATTCTGTTCCGTTTGTCTGAGGATTTTTTTTCAGAGAAGTAGTTCAGAATTAGTGTCAACCCTCTCATATGTTTTTCGTTACGAACTCCGTAAGAAATCGGAACATTTTGCTGATTGTCGTACAGAATTCTGACCGAAAAAAATTGACATTTTTCTGTTGAGCAGAAAGTCGTTTTTTTAAGGACGCTTATTTGCTCAGCCTTTACCGGTGTCTTAAAAATTTCATACGCAGTATATCCACTAGCTGAGCCATAGGGGGTCTATTGTGATTGTCCTTTGACTATGACAAAATTTCGCTATAAATTTTGTAGAAAGCTGCCCTTGAGTTACGAAAACCCGTTTATTAAACTCAGCCGTTCTACCAACTTGCAGGTCTTTAAAAAAGTACTTCCCCAGCTAAATATGTCGTCTTTTCTGTTTGGACGAGCATCTACACAAAAGTGCAGTTCTTGTCTAGTTTAGGCCACATAGCCCTAGCAATATTACGTTTGTCGGTCCTAGTCCATGCTATGTTAACCTTCGTATCCATATTTCTAACAGCCCATTAAGGGAACAAATAGGGAGTCTTTATTGCAGAGTTGACAGAGTCTAGACAACATCCTTAGACAAGCTAATACGTGCCGGTTTATCGGTCACCTCGTTTCCTCCAACTACTATAACTTAGAGTGTCCAGTTAGTGACTTCGGCCGGAGGCATGGCTCTGTTTGTCTCCATTCTCCTTTTGTCGCCACCGCTTGTCTGTTCATTTCATACTTATTTCAAATGTTTAGGAACAACACTTACTTACTTAGGGTGGCTCCCCAGCCTTAAAATTTCAATGTAAGCAAAAAATATTTATATTTTTATATTTATTTAGCCCATAGCCCCTAATTGGTCTAAAGGTTTACAATAACTATAAGTATATGGCGTGTTTGTTATGTTGCCCGGTTATTAAGCGAGAAAAAATCCGCTAAAGCGATAACTTTGCGCCATTGTACAACAATATTAAAACGATTTTGTTTACAGAAAACTATTAACAATTTAAGTCATAAACAATTTGTTTTGAAAATCTTACGTTTTTAGGAAAAAAAATTATTCAATAATGATTTTTAGCGAGCTCGGTTTTTACTCGCTTAAAGTATATCTTGAATAACTTTTTTTCTATTAATTCCAAGCTTGTAAATCAAACGGTTTAAAATGTATAGAGTTATCGAGTTTTTGTATAAACATAAATTTCTAGAGTTTGTTTTCAAAGTTTTAAAATTATCGCCTTAGCGACCACTTACTCGCTTAATAACCGAGCACCAAAAAATATAACACGACTAATACAGGGTGATCCATCTAGAGGTATTTTTTCAGAACCAAAAAAAAATATAAAAATTCAAATCAAGTGTGGAATCTTTATTGTTCATTCGAATGGACATTTTATGCCATTTATGTTTTGAATATAATTTCCTTCAAATGCTGGTCGCAACTACTCCTTGAGGTTTCTATTCAGAGGGTCCAATTTTGGATGACTCGTTCGAGCATTTCGACCGGTATGGCTTTAATGACACGCTTAATGTTAACTTCCAAATCCTGAATAGTAGCTGTTTTGTCAGCCCCAAACCATGGTTTTCTCTGGGTATAATGGCACCTCATGAACCTCTTCTTGCTGCTCTTTAGCCCAAATGCGGCAATTTTGTTTATTGACTTTGCCGTTGAGTGAGAAATGGGCTTCATCAATGAACAAAATTTTGGTCGAAAAACGTTGCTTACCAAACGTTCATTTCCATAATACAGCTGCACAAATTGGAGACGTTGTTGCGGTGTAAGTCTTTCCATGATGAAATGGCAAACAATACTGAAAAGAAACAAAAATAAAGTTTAACACAACTCACGCGTAATCGGTAAAAAAGCCCTATTGCAAAAAATACCTCTAGATTGATCACCCGTTTTAATCTGTTGAGGGGATTGTAAACTATCAATTGCATAAAATATGAGTATTTAATTAATCGGAAGTCAAAAAACGGATGTATGAAAATTATTAAATAAAAAATAATCGGATAATTGTACATGCAACATTTTACCTATGATCCAGTACGCCTCACTTTTATACCTGATCTCTTGAACATACTTTTGTTTTTATGAAAGTGGTTAAAAATTAAAAATATATAAATAATCGGATAGTTTTAGATGCAACATATTACCCAGGATCCAGTGCGCCTCATTTTTAACTTATCCCCTTCAATCCCATGACTGCCGGTTTTATGTACCGGGATGACCCGAAATAAACACTCTTCGACCAGGGGCAATTACCTCGACAATATGTGTTTGTTGTTCGCCAGACTTACCCCCTTAAAATCTTAATCTTATGTGCAAAATTTTTTAAGGATGAAAACACCCATTTGACAGTCCTCTTTAGAACCCATATCTAATATAAACATTTTTTATGTCTAAATATATTTCACTAAACTTTCATTGAACCTTTGAAAAAAAGATACGTGCCAAATTTAATCAATATTATTGGAGTAGGTAAGGATTTTGCCGGGTTTAGAAAATTATTCTGGCATTTGCTAACGTAAACCTTGCCTCAATCATCCCATAAACCGGTAAATTCGACTGCGGTAAATGGAATCTTAAAATGTTTGTGTTTTAAACAAAAAAAAACTTTTTTGGTACAGTTGCTCATGTTTTATATAACAAAACAGTTTATAGTTCCTTGACTGCAGAATTTTTTAATCGTTTTCTCAGAAAATACACCATTGATCTAATGTCAAAAGTGTTAACAAAAAAAACTATATTAGGTCTGTCTGCGTACTTTTCCAGAAGCAAATACTCAGTAACTTTTTTTGGGAGAGTAAGAACAACTTTACTCTGTCGGTTGAAAATATCTCAAAAAGTAAGCAGATAGCTTCTAGTAAAATCTTGCAAAAAAAACCAGCTGATCGGTTTGTAAACGTTTCTGCCATCTCCAATCCACTTGCATCACTGTCGCATTGTATACTTGCACGTTTCTAGCATGAAGTAAAATGTTTTGTGTATTATAGTTTATTATAAACGTTAAAAATCAACACAATTCTAACTAGTTACCTCTGCCATTGTTGAATTTCAATTTTTATTTTTATTTCACAAAAATTATTTCATTCAAACGGTAAATAAAAACAGCTGTTCAAACTAGTTGCAAAATCTTGCAAGCAGAATTTTCTCCAGCAACATTTTGCAAGTTCTCAACTTGCAACTGTCAAACAATTCTCTTTTTGGCTCTCTCGCGATTTGGAGTACGCAGACAACATTTTGCACAAAATGATGCAAAATTTGTGTACGAAATGATGCAAATATGTGTCGAACCAAAGCAGTCTTAAGAGATCCAATGTTGGGGTATCTTTTGTGACAAACCTTGTCCTCTAAAACCGCCCACAATTTGTAATCCAATGGGTTCAAATCTGGACTGCCTGAGGGCCATTTTTCAGAGGAAATGAACGCTGGCAAATTGTTTCGAAGCCAGGCCTGGGACGTTTTAGCCTTATGGGCCGGCGCAAGTCCATGGCTGGTTTTGGAACAGGGAATTGTTAAAAGGCTTCGCAACAACTTCCAAAACGGTTTCTTGGTAAACTTTGGCCAATGTTTTGACTCCTTCCTTGTTCGCAGAAATGCAGGTCAGTGACCCCGTCGTAAGAGACACCCCACCAAACCATGACTGAAGCTGGGTGATGACCCTTTTCCACCCTTGCGATCAGTTCAGATGCTTCCTTAGATGACCGCGCATATACTATATCATTTTGACTCATGGCCTTTGCGTGATATTCATCTCACGGGTCATGATTTTTTTGTTTTCGGAGCGGGTTTCTGTGGATTCTTGATTTAACGGCTTTGATGACATGCGGGGCGTGGGCCTCCCGACCGGTGGCGTTCTTTTACATCTCCAGTCTCCTCAAACAGTTTTATGCATCGGTAGACGAACATGCGGCTAATCCCTAGTGGACGGAGCGTTTTGAAAATATCGCTTTTTTCATTTCACACTTGAAAAGCGCTATTACAGCGATACGGTTCTCATTTTCTGTCCACTCCATGATGAAAGTTGAAATAATTTTAAAATCCCGTTACAGACTAACGCTATTGAGGTTAGCTTTCAAAATCCTTATGACATTATTGAAATGGGTGTGTTCAATGTTGTAACCGTATTTATGTCCCTACTAAGTAAGTGTTAAGATATTCAAAATTACTTTACATAAATTTTACAATATGAATTTTAAAAGTTTGCTGAAGATCCCTATTCTCCAAGCGAACAAAAATAAAATAATTCACTAAAGGGAACTATTTCTTGGGATTAACCCTCGAAGAGGCCTTTCTACGCCCATGCATATAGAATTGAAATCTTCATCAACCTAGTAAGCTCATGTGATGACAATCGCATCGTTTAAAATGTTCTTCTTTTACCCTTTTTGTTTGTATTTGCCAGTAAAAACATACATATGTTTTTAATTTTTGAATACAAAATTGGGAAAAGGGGAATCGAAAGTGGAACGCAAGATTACATGTCTTCACAACTGCGAGTTTTACAAATCTCATGTAATTTTCAAGTAGTGCCCGATACTTCTATAATTATTCTGAGTTATAGACTTGACAGTCTTCTCTGTTAATTCGAATGACTCATTTATATTCTATCAACATTAAACTAAAATTGTTTTTCCTTTGTTAGGGGCATTGTTGAAACCATGGAACTATTAAAATTTATATTTAATGACATTTTTGCATAAGCATACGAACGAAATACAAATTAATCGGATTTCGTGTCGAAAACTTTTGAATGTAGACTGACAGTCGCAGATTGTAAAACTATTCGATTGAATAAAAAAAATTGGTTATGTTTTTGTTTTGTTTACATTTATTCGGTCTTTTATCATTATTATGACTTGAATAGTTTTTATTTTGGTACGAGACCTTTTTGTTGTTTCTTTTTCCGAATCAACTAAAATATTGGTGAAATGTATTGGCTACGGTTGGCAGGCAGGCTGTACAGCTGTTTTTAAACCCGCCAAAGTTTTTCTTTAGCAGTATTTGGCAACGATTACTTCGGCTACAAATCAAATGACTTATACGGCATTCTCACTATGATTAATGAGAATTACCCTTTGCGTATAGTCTTCGAACTGCAATCTTCCTAGCTCAATATAATTTCCACCAATTCCGTTTCGCATGGGCTTTCGTTGAAAAAATTAGGTATGATATAAATGTTCTGTACCAATTCGTTTAGTTTATGACACCTCATCAGTTAGAACAATTTTATAAAGAAACTTTAAATTTAACTTATTTTTTTTTTCAAATTATAACCGTCTGTCTATTTTTATGCAATAATTCAAATTATTTTCTTTTCGTCTACTTACAATTCATTTCGCTTCCTTTGCACCCTTCGGTGGTGGGTATAAAAACAAACTGTTAGTCTATTATTATATAAGTATATAGTTTGACTATCACCCATGTGCTTAGTTCCGAGAATTTTTGAATTCGCACATTTTTTTTTAAATAAACATTTTTTCTAAAATAGTGTGCTACATTTCAAGAGAAACTACAAATATCAAAATGTAAGAAAATATGCGATTTCTAAAAATTATTTTTTTTTAATATAAAAAATAAGCGTGTCCTTTCCCAAGCTCAGACAAGACGCAACGATTGAATGGAATCGGTTTTTATTTTGTAAAATTTTACTAAGTAAAAGCTAATGGGAACAATTTTTTTACAAATGTTAACGTTGTAGTATTTTTTTAATGTTCATGTGCCAAAAAGGGCAAAAATCCATTTCTAATTCGTTTCACATGGGTACATATGGTCGATTTGAAACCAAATATTTTTTGTTTATTCGGAATAGCGCACATCAATAAAGGGAAAATGTTTTACATTCGAGCAAATTCAAAATGCAGCACCTGGGCTATTTAGCTTTTTTAAAAAATTTTATTTGTGGACTTTTTTTAAAAAGCCAATATTGTAAAGAATTTATTTTTCGCAGACTCCTAAACTTTAGAAACGCCAAAAAACATTAAAAATTATCTTTTAGTTTATTGGTTTGTTGTGATCATTTGTTGTTATTATATTTAAAAGAGTGAATAACTCCACAAGCTAATAGGATTTGTAATTCAAACATAAATTATATTAAGCAAATTAATTTTTCTTTGAATTAATAAAATATATTTATTTTCCCCAAATTTTTCATTTCACATAGACAAATGCAAATATGCCAACTTACAAAACAAGGTCCAATCTTAAAACAAAAACTTCACAATTTTTGTAAAAAATAAAAAAACACTAATATTTATTATAAAATTGCTAAGGTTTCATTGAAGAAGGCAAACGTAAAAACAGAACCGAAGGAAATCCCCCGAACTGTGTTGGGGATTTGAACCCAACTAACTAAAACAACTTTAGCTTGTAAATTAGCTGGAAGAAAAAAGGAATAAGAAACAACAAAAATACAAATTAATTTAAAATTAAGATGTTAACTTAAAATTAAACAAAAAATCAAAGAAAACCAACTCTTGTGGAATAGCGGGGCCATAATTACAATATATTGATATATACTTATATGATATTGAATATAAAACGTATATAAGTAAAAAATATATTTAAAAACCAACCAACAAATACAACTATTATTAAAATTACCTACTAACTAATTATAATGAAACAACAAAAAAAACGATTTTATAGAAATTTTCAAATTCGTTTGTGTACAAAAATATTAAATAATAAAACAAAAACAAAGAACAATTTCCATTTAATGTTAGAAGAAATAAAAACATACGCATTTAAAAAAAAATATTGGTGCAAAATAACAACACAATGATAATTCGTCTTCTATAAAATAGATTTAGACAAGAGAAAAATCAAAATTTGGCTTATTTGCAAACATTAGTTTTAGATCGTTCTGATCGTCCCTTTAACAAAATAATATTTTTTTGTATTTTTATCTCTTAGTTTGCTAAATGTATAGTTTTGTTTTTTTTATTAAGTTTATCTACTTTGGTTTTTTGTAAAAAATCAAAGTATAATTAAAGTTAAAGTTTGCACACACACCCCCTGAGACCCACATACACGCAGTAAGCACTTGCGCACACACAATTTAGAATTTATTTAAAGAAAAACACAAACAGAGGAACCGAAAAAAGAACAAAAAGAAAAATACTAAAAGGAAAAAAGCGAATGTTAAATAAAAATTTACCGAAAAAGACAAATGAGTTTTATTAAAGTGGGAAAAATAAAAGTTATCCTACGAGTATAATACTTATATTAATAACAATAATAGTTATCCTATGAATATAATTGAATACAGCTCAAGATCAAGCCTAATCTCAGCTAATTCGATAAAATAAATATATATTTGGAATCGTATTGAACTTTACTTTAATATAAGTGCTTTACTTTAGTATATGTGTCCGTTTCGACAATCTTCCGCATGTTCGGTGACGTTTCTGCTCTCCACGAGTCCATCAGTCCCTTAGATTAATAAATATATATTTTTCAATTTGGTCGCTCGGTATTACTATAACGGCCCTTGTTAAGGCCTTATGGGGACAAACGTTCTAACCCTTTCGAGTAATAACGAAATTTTCTTATTACGTCATTACCTATATATCTCGAAAATTTGTGCATAATTGCATTCGTAGGGAAATTTCATCTTTTAGGGTAGCATGTATTTATGATGGACCGCCGTGCTGTGATAGTTAGTAAGCACGACTATCATTCAAGTAAATCCATGATAAACTCCAGGTAATAACATCTAAAAAAAAATCATCTGCGGAACTCCACCAAGTAAATGCCGGCGACAGTAAGTATCGGTCTGTGAGTATGAGAATTACTTTATTAATTTGATCTGATGTCCATACAACTGAGCCTTAATTTCAAAAATATCAAGTCAAGAGATATTAAGTCAAGAGGTAATAAAACATAATAAACTTTTGGGGATAATTGTTTTTTCTTTTTTATTGATCGTTTATAGGGACCAAAGGTACCGTTTATCGGTCCCAAGAGTCCATAGGTCCAACACTGATGCCCATTTTGGACGCATTAGATTCGGTTGACTGCACTAACGATCGAAATGAATAGTGGAGCTGGATCTTTTTTTCTTAGATCGTGCTGAAGTGGATTGTGGATCAGTTCTTTTATCTTTACCGACCCCATATACTGACCTTCAACCGACACCTACTTTCGAAAAATCGTAATATTCGCGTAATAATAATTGCAAATTGTACAATTGTTTCTGGATAGTTTTGGTTTAGTTGCGCTTGACGTTCAACAAAGTGCACTTCAGTGCTTTTCTTTCATACCCCTTTTCACCAGACTCACCTTTCTCTTACCATAAAAATGGCCCTACCACCACGCAGAAAAAAAGTATGGTTAGGGTGACAATATTCGAAGAGGAACATACTACTGGGTATATGGTTGTGGCACAACAATAATAGTATGATTCACACACAACCATAGTATGATCTCCAATACCATAGTATGATTCACACTCAACCAAACTATAATCCCCACAACAACATTATGATCCTCACAACAAAAGTTTCACACACAACCATAGTAGGATCTCCACAACCATAGTATGATTCACACTCAACCATACTATGATCCCTACAACAATATTATGATCATCACAACAATAGTACGATTCACACACAACCATAGTATGTTCTCTACAACCAGTATGATATCCACAACCATAGTATGATTCACACTCAGCCATACTATGATCCCCACAACAATAATATGATCCTCACAACCATAGTATGATTAACACGCAACATTGTTTTTATTCCTACAACCATAGTATGATTCAACTCAACCATACTATGGTCCCCAAAATTAGTTATATGTGTTGGGTTTTGTGATATTCAACAATAGAGATTTGTTTAGCAATATATTTAAAATTATATTACAATTAGTTGATAGCCAGATTTGAGACCATGTTTCTACTGAACATTTCATTTAAGAAACCAAAAATCTATGCAAAAGGCATTCGAATAGAAAAAAAACACTGAGGTGACTGCAGGGAGTGAATGCTACTTCACTATCCAAGCAACGAACGTGATTAAACCATGATCAATGGATATATACTTAAGTGCAGGCAGATTTTAAATAAACAAGAACCAGTCGACAGTAGTGTATTTCACTAAACAAAGTAAACACAATTAAAATCCTTAACACTGCCTTCCGATTGTTGTTGTGTTTTATAAAGAACAACCATGCATGCACTCTGTCGTGTGTGTATGTTTTTGGTTTACCAAAAAAACACACATTCAATTGTGAACGTTGGCCTATAAAACCAGTTTTGCTTAGTTTACAGTCACAGCCATACGGTATGATTGCCGTAATCATATTATTGTTAACATAAATCTTAAACAACAATAATTTTGTCGCACCAACTATATTTATATGATTGCTATAACCATATTTTCTTATCTAAAATTGGTAATAATAGTATTGTTACATTTCAACCACATTAATATTGCAGCAATCATACTGTTGTCAAAATGAAATTCAAAAAACAATACTATGGTTGCGACGAACATGCTTTTATTGTGGAGAGCATGTTATTGTTTCCGTGACCATATAGTAACCATATTTTTCTCTGCATGATTTTATCTATTACTCCGATCCAAAATATATATATTTTTAGAGTTGATGGACCGTACGACTGAAGCCAAGAAAAATTTCGATGTTTTCTATCGGCTTGAGCCTTAATAGGCTGTTCAAAAACAAATAAAAAAAGTAATAAAATTTATATTTGAAGCCATTTTAGTAGACACACGCAGAAAACAAAGTATGGTTGGGGTGACAATATTCGAAGGGCATTATACTATTGTTGGGTATATGGTTGTGGCACAACAATATTGTGATCCTTACAACATTAGTATGATTCATACTCAACCATACTATGATCCTCACAACCATAGTATGATTCACACTTAACCATAATATGATCCTCACAACCATAGTATGATTCACACTAAACCATACTATGAACACCACAACCATAGTATGATCCCACTCAACCATACTATGATCCCACAACCATATTACGATCCTCACAACAATAGTATGTTTGACATACAACCATATTATGATCCTAACAACCATAGTATGGTTCACACGCAACCATACTATGATCCTCAAAATTATTTATTACGATTGGGTTATATTGTCAACAATAGAGATGTTTATTTAGTAAATAAATTAAAAATACGAGTACATTAAATTTTAAATAATAGGAGTGTTTATTAAACTGTAGAAAATAGAATTATTTAAGGTGAATAATTGCTTGAAGCAGATTATCACGACAGTTGGTACAGATTATCACGATCAGCACTCTGATTGTTTTCGACTCCCTTATGTTGGACAACCGAATTGCGTTTTTTTTTTAAACGTACGTCTTCCAGTGAAAACTTTTTTTGTTTTTTTTTTTCCTTATGCTTAATAGTTCTCCATATGAATTGTTTTTTACGTTACGCAGCATTTACTTTGGGCTTGTTTTGTCCCAGAGGCATCGTTGCATTTCGTACCAACATATAAATTCTTTTTAAAAATCCTTCTCGGCATCCATATTCACTCTTCAAATATACCGCTTGACAGACACCTTTTGGCTCGCACTAGCTGTCAAAAACAAATATGGCGCTGGCTGTCACTCAACTACAAACATGTTTGTGGTTTACTGACGAAAATAAATGGTTACACACGCAAGCAAGAGTAATTTGAGTAGAACTGTCAAACCTGATGGCTAGTGTATACTGTACTTTACGCTGGCAACGAAAACATTTCGTGAAGACGGAATATTAAAAATTTAAATTAAGATGATTTTTAATTTATTTGATTTTTAATATGGTTTTACCATTTATTTACTGTTTAGTTCTTATTAATTATTAATTTGAGGGTTCTTAATGTTATACTTGAAAATAAGAGGAAAAAACATTCGACCGGTGTAATCCGTTTAGATATCGAAAAAGCGTTTGATACTGTTTGGTACAAGGCCTTAATCTACAAAATGCTGCAAGCGAATATACCAAAATATCTGTGAAAAATAAAATCAGATTTCCTCGAAGAGCAAAATTTAATGGAATTATTTTTTTATTATCAAAAACACTAACTGCCGGCCTACCCCAAGGATCGGTGCTTTCGCCATTACTGTACACGTCTGACTTCTCCCCACCACCATACGTTAAACCAGAATGTAATGCAGAGGATACTGCTCTAATCACCTCTGGTAAATTGATAAGGACTTACAAGTTACAATAAATATATATAAAGTAAAAATCAACCCCTCAAAGACGCAAGTTATCATTTTTCCATATGAAAATTCTCCCAAATCGGAATTTTAAAATTTGGAACCGATAATATACCCGTTCTCAATGATGTTAATTACCTGGGCTCCCAATGGATAAAAAAACTTAACTTCAGTAAACACTTTATCAATGTCCAAAGAAGTGTACTAAAGTCTTAAGAGCTCTTTGGGCATTAATAAACTACCGATCCTCTTTCTCAACCTTAAAAACAAAAATCTCTTATTTTTAGATTATTACTCCTTCGCTTACTTTTGCCTGTTTGAAAATTATTCAAAACAAATGCCTTAAAATAATCTACAACCTGCGATGGAGTTATCCAACGGATCTTCATATCACAAGTAAATACGAAAGAATTCATGAAAAAACTTTGACAAAACTATTTCAATATTAACATGCATTATTCTTACCCTATGATAAGAACATGTAGATTGTATTATCAATATAATATTATTAACCAAACCCTTTTTCTATACATAAGTGTTTTTCTACCAATATTTAAAATCTTTAAACATATCAAAATAAGGTTTTCCCTATTTTCCCTTGCAAATTATAAAAACCTATTTAAAACTTCATATATAAATAAAGATCTCATTTGCTGTAATATCTAAAATAAAATCTCAAACAATTTGAACATGTACTTATATATTGATAAAATTGCTTAAAATGTGATTTATATTATGGCAAGAGTTGGAGGTTCGATACGAGTTGACTACATTTTTATACATGAGCATCCATCTATCACTATTCTTGTTAACACAAACTAAAGATGCGCAAACACAAGGATTATTCTTCTTTCGTACGCCGACGAATAATTAAATCAGAATACTGGTCGCCGCAGACATACTTTTCATTTTGGTGAATGCAACAAAATACAACACTGTCATGCGATGTTATCGCTTGATGAAACGCAGCTCTGTATTGCCTGTGTTTGGCTTTGGAAAAAATCGAGTTTGAAAATGTGTTATCGTCTTTAAACAAAAGCGAAATCGATGTACCAAACAGTAATTGCACGCCGCGTTGGTTTATTAATTTTGCACTTTGGAGGGAGGAAAGTGTACAAATAACGAAGAAGAAATAAACTGTGAATATTAAGTAAACCTGTGAAGTGTGAGCTCATCTATTTATAAATTGTTTTCGAATAAAATTTAGTTGTAATATAAACTATTCAATTTTAAATATCGGTGTACTTTTCGAGAAGGCGTCGATTTTTTCCGTATAAAAACACTCGCTTATCACAAAGAACAGACCGGCGGCTTGCATAAATTTGCGTTCATTCTAGTACACTTCAAACAAATTAAGAAAAAAACATGAAATCCAAGAAAAATGATGCTGATGGATCTGGCAGTGGTTCGTCGGACGAGGAAGCCGAGTATGTGGTTGAAAAAATCTGCTCCAGGCGTGTGCGTAAAGGAAAGGTAAGCTTATCTTTGAGCGACAAGTCTGTACAATAGATTGCTTCAACAATCATGCTATTTTTAGATTGAATACTTCCTCAAATGGAAGGGTTACCCGGAATCGGAAAATACCTGGGAACCCGAAGAAAACCTCGACTGCCAGGATCTCATTCAACTTTTCGAGGAACAAAGAGTAAAAGATGAGGTAAGTCATTATTTCTATGTATTTATCATGTTTTGTTACATATTTAGCAAGAAAAAACATTTCTTTGCATACATACAACCAAACACACACATGTAGCTGTTTTGTATGGCGTCGTTACGAAAGAAATTAACATTCTTGGCGACGCGTTTGTGCTGGCTCAAATGCTTTTTGGCGGGATATTATATTCCAAGAAGTCGCTATTCAACAGGGTGACCCTTAAATAAATTATTGTCATGAATTCTTGATCAACATTTTTTTGTTTAAAAAAAAACCAAACATTTCTTAAAACCAAAACATTTCACATAAAACGGAATAGAGGGGCTGAACTTCTAAGGGGCGTGGTATCGACAAAATTGAACCCTCCCACTTACCTGACAATATGAGGCTTAAAAGAAAGGTTGTAGCAATTTTATACAAGAATCTTATGAAAAACCTTTCAAAATTGTTGAACTTTCCTTTTTGTTATAAAGGTGGTCCATTTTAAATTTGAATCGGGTGTAAAAAATGTACTGATAATTTTTTCAAATTACCATTTTTATAGAAAAGTTTGAACTTTGTCATTTAATAATGGATCACAACATCATTGATATGACTACCACAACTAGCTCGGCAGTACCTCATCCGATTAACCCAATTTTTTAGTTTTTTAGTCTTGAATTTTTTGAAAAAAAAAAAACAAAAATTCGTCGAGTATGGCGCGGTAACGCTCCCCGTTTATAGTGGCTCCTTTTACATTTTCAAAGAAAATGGCCCAATGATGTCGCCATCCCAAAATCCACACCAAACAGTGACTCGTTGTAGATGCATTGGCTTTTGAATAGACTCGTGTGGGTCCTCCGAACCCCATATGCGTCAATTTAGCTTATTGACATAGCCACCGAGATGAAAATGAGCTTCAACAAACAAGATTTTTCGGTAAAAATATACATCTGCCAAAAATCTTCAGTCCATTGGGCGAAGCGAAAACGAATCGAATGGTGTTCCATTATTTAATCACTATGTTCTACCTTTCCAATAAAACCGGAAATTAAAAAAATTTATCAGTACTTTATTTTACAGCCGATTCAAATTTTAAATCGCCCACCCTATAAAAATGGTAATAAGCATAACCCAGAGATTACAGCGTGTATGTTGAGTATATAAAATTTTCATTAGAGAAGCGAGTTAACCCACAAACAAAATGTGTGTTTTTCCGTTTCGTCAATCTCATTGTTCTCCAAAAAGGACCCCTACCATTCACTCAATTCGAAAGATAAAATAAAATTAAATGTATTCAATTCGTAATTAAAATGACACTATGTAACACTTACGGATGCAAGTACGACGTTGCCACATATTTGGCGACTCTTTAGAGTAGTATTGATAAAGAACTGGCATCTTTAATCATTTTTGAAATGACAAATTCTTCACGTTTGTCTATTTTTTCCGGTGATTTAAGACACCACTTTGTCATATCGGGTTCCATAGAATTTGTCATTTCATCAAAACGACTGTTCGGCGGTATGAAGATTTTTGCTTGTAGATGTCCTATCACGATCTGCTTGCAGATGTCCCACAACAATTCCGTAAACACATTCTGCTTTTCGTTAAGTCAAAATCAGACGAGTAAAAAAAATAAGATTCTAGAGTTTGACGTTTAAAATCAATTCACATAGTCGCTACCTACTCGAAACATAAGAATGAAACCGAGACTGAATTACTCAACAGGCTAAGTTTGTTGTTGTTTGTCAAACAACAGCGAAGATAAAGCGAACACAAACCCGTCAGACAGACGCACGTGGCGTCGTTTTAGAACAGACGTTCTATCAATGCCTTGCTTGTGTGCTGTCGACTTTCCCTTACTCATTTATCGAGTACCTCCAAACTACGCAGGAGGTACAGCTATTGCCGAAAAACACTATTAGGGTATTTACGCTATTCTATTACTCTTATGGGCGTCACAGTAGGCAATAGCATTTCATACATAATTGCGCAGGAGTAGATGTTCCTGTCATGAGTAGATGTTATTTGCAGCGTCTGATATTGTTCTGAAATTTCCCTACGTTGGTGGTAAAACCAATAAATAAGGCACATTATTCTGTACAGAATATCAGAATGTTTGACAAAAAAAAAATCAGTAAAAAAATACGCTCTGTGATAGGGTGTACAGCCCCTGTCAAGAGGTAAATTATGAAGACTTGATTGATAAAACTTAAAAAATGCAATCGTCAACAAAACGAACAAAATTAAATTAAGGCTCACAATCTCTTTGCGCATTTTAATGAGTTGGGAAGTAGACGAAAATGCAGTTGCAACATAAAGGTAGATGAATTGGATCATCTTGGATCGACCATAAAGCAAAGAACGATGTCTGCTCTTAAATAAGAAGACCATGTTCGTAAATCGGCTTAAGAATAGAGACCTCTTAAAAGCGATGCTAACACTTTACTTAAGTAGTGGGCACTTTTTGAAAAGGAAATCATTTGTGGAATCTATGGTTGGCTGCGTCGGAAGGGATCACCTGCGTCGAATGAACCGTGAGTTAAGTGTCCTGTATCCCGACATGTATGCAGTTAAGCGCATTCAAATACAACGATTGCGCTGGAATAAACATGTCGGTCAGACAGGGAAGACGAAACAATTGGACCTCGAGAAAGACCCGGACATACAAGAGGTTGTGGTGCCAGCCTTGGTAAGTTTAAATGTGATTGTAGCTGAACTTTCTATACTTCACAAATCGTACCACTAGTTCCCGAAGATCTGAATTTTATCTATCTAGTAAAGGCAATTCTGTGCGTAAAGCACAGAAAAAATATTGTTCCAAGGTATTTTAATGTAAATTGAATGATGACCTGATTTATCTACAATGACAATAACTGACATCTACAGCTTGCAGATAACTCATAATCCGTCTAGGTAATAATTGGTTTTTGTTAATGTTCTTTGATAACGGTCGCTTATGGAATAAAGAATGAGTCAATTTTGTTTCCTACATTTACAAATTCTTTGTGATTTTGCTGGTGAGCCATGAGTTTAAAACTTTCGTTTCCAAACCAATTAACAAACATTCAAAAGGCTTCATAAAAAATCCGAGCCTGTTAAAACCTAACAATCGGTCAAAGGTCAAAGAAATGTTGACTTAATTTTTTGATATTTATTATAATGAATTTATTGTTTGTTGGCCATCTTGGTTTGATGGTGATGTGCAAACACTATTTATTACACTGACGGAGTATTACAGTTTTCTGGAGGGTATTTCGTTTATAGCAATTGACTTGGGATGTCTGCCCTTAAGGTGGTCATTGCGTCGGGAAGAACATCTAATAATTTATAACGGCGGTGTTTCACCCTGTAAATACTGGCGGCTGTACGAGTAAGGGATAAATCTCAAGTCATGTAAAAACTTATCTATAAAATGTAATGTAGGGTTCAAATTACAAGCAGAGCTGAAGTAAATAAAAGGAAAATGCATTAGCCGTACGAATTATATCTTTCACAGCTCAATGATTTAAGAGAAGCTATTTCTTCAAAAAAACGATCTTGGATATGGAACCACAATAACTTATCGTCTCACAAAGCCACCATTGAAAACTCATTTTCAATATTTCAACAAACATCATCGGATATTCTCCATATTTATCTGATAATAGCTGACCCGGTCCGTGTTGCTGGTCCTCTCTTACCTGTACATTTATTTATACAGGGTTTTCCATTAAGGTTATAACACTTTTATACATTAAACAAAACCCAGAATACTTAAGATATAGAGTTCAAATTTATTCCAGGCGTAGTGCAAATGTTACATTTTAGGAATGATATTCGATTTCGGTCATATGGCCACCACGAGCCCGTGTACAGCGATATATTCTTTGGGCCCAATTTTCCACCACCCTTGCACAAATTTCGACCAGAACGTTGGCAATTTTGCGTTGGATGTTGTCTCTGAGCTCGTCTGAAGTTGGCTTGTTGGCATTGACCAATGAATTGATGTGGCCCCATAAAAAGAAATCCAATGGCGTTAAATCACATGAACGAGGTGGCCATTCGACCGGACCATTACTCGAGATAACACGATCACCGAATTGCCTTTCAGTAAATCAATTGTAACGCGTGCTGTGTGGCTAGAGGCACCGTCGTGTTAAAACCACATATCGCCGATGTCAATCCCATCCAGTTCTGGGCAAAAATAAATGTCTAACATGGCACTATCGCGCTCTCCATTGACGGTAACATGACGATTGTTTTTATCGACGAAAAATACCGCCCAATCAAACACACCTCTGGCATAAAAAACACCTCACGGTATTTGTTTGCGAATGAAATTGTGTCCCTTGAAGCACATGTGGGTTTGTTGCTGTCCAATAACGGAAATGAACCTAATCGCTAAAGATGTTTTTTTGATGAAATTCTGGATTTTCGTGAAACTATGCTAGAGCCACCGACTCCGAATTTCGGTAGTAATTTTTAATGATATCCAAACGTTGCTAAGGGCGCAGTCACATAAAGATACGAAGTTTTTATGTCCCTATTGGAAAACCTGTGAGCTGTAGCTGTGGATATATTCTTGACATATAAAAAATTATATTGAATCGATAATACATTTCCTGAAAAGAAACAACTTTGAATTTTAATAACAAATTGCTTCTGATAACCACAAAGCACCGACTCCAGAGCATGCCACGTAAACAGCAAGGAATCGGAAACTGTATACGCTTGATTTGGAACGGTAAATCCTTACCTTTCAATATTCCGACGATTACCATTGATTCGATCGGGTTGTTTTTAACAGCGAGACCTGTTTGTAGTTGGTTCAGGTTGCTTTACATGACTTACTAGTTCGACTTTGAACTGCAAATTGTCCGGCGGCATTTCTGATAATTCCAATGAGTAAACAATTCAGTTTGATAGTTGACGACTTAATTTGGATCGGTACCCCACCGCTACGGTTGCCACCACGGCGCTACGTGTGCCGCTACAACAACAACAGAAAGAAGTTCCTCCATTACCGCTGTATCCTATAGCAAAAATAACTTTAATTTTCCGTTTATTCATCGGAGTTTTCCTTCTTCATACATAACTGATATAGGCATATGGATTTACTTACCCCTTTTTTAACTGGACATAAAATTGAATTGGATTTATTTACCCTTTTTCCAATCGAAAAACAAATGTTTTGATGATTCGGTCATTTGTTGAGAAAGTGTTTTATTTCGGAAGCAAGCAACTTTAAAGACGATACAATACATTTTGATAAACCAATAAATAGTTTGTCGCCCAATTTCTACAAATCAGTCATTCCGATTTTAAAAATAATTGTAAATTGTGTGAAATCGGTGGTTGCCCATTTCAGTGTTCGGGAATACGTGCGTTTTGTTTTTTTTCGATGTTTGCTACGAACAAGAGAGAGAAATTAAAGTTAAACTTCAAATCATATGCTTCCATTTTTCGGTTATGAAATTTGTGAGTATGCAAAATTGTATTCAGCGAGCTGCAAAAATATACAAATGCGGATCGCCTTGATAACACAGTGCTATACCTAAAATGCGAATGGGATGAGACCAATTGCAAATGAAAGTTGGCATTATCCATAACAAATGCCAACTATTATTATCCTGGAAAGTTGTGGTATCTTACTGTTTTGGGGTCGAGGAATTAATTTTTGATATTTATTTTTACCTAAAACTCACGCTAGATGGCGCTGTCGTACAAATGGTGCTGTTTCTTGTGGATTTTCATAGAAAAAACGGTGTACGTATTTACTTATATTGATGTTGGCATCATTGAAAAACATATTTCTAATGATATTATGAAGCGCATTTTATTATTTTCAGTACGTTACTATTACAAAAATGCAATTTTTATGGAAAAAAATTGTTTTTTTTTTTATTGGAAAAAATATTTTTTTTATAACAAAAACAACTTTTTTTTATTTAAAAGAAAGTAGTAAAGCGCTTCATCATCGTCACTATCACTGCCAATTAGCATGTTTTGAAGTAGCAAAAGCTCCAGAAGTAGGCAGTTTTATTGTACAACAAAAACAAAAAACCAAGCATTGCATAGCGTTTCGACTATTTTTCTTTGGTTTAAACAAACTAAATCACTGTATAATAGCGAAAATATAGGGTGTTTTTTTAAGCTGAATGATAATCGATATCGATAATATAGTTCGACAGCTGATTATGCCAGCACAGCAAAAAGATAGATGGATCGTATCACGGGAGACCAGACATCCCACCACCGAATTGCGAAAAGTGCTAGTTTCCTATCCCAAACAGAAATACCAAGCGGAGAGTCCTGGTTAGATGATACCTTTATATTAAATAAATCGGGCATCCAATGTTACACGGACGACTCGAAATTGGACAACAACACTGGAACTGGGTTCTATATACAAAACCTTTGTATCGAAAAATATTTCCGACTACCGGACCACATTACGTTATTCCAAGAAGATATTAAGGCTCAGCTCAAGTAACAAAAACAAATGTGTGAAGATATTCACAGACTACCAAGCAGCGATAAGGCGCAGTCAATCACGAAGGCTTCTTGAATATCAAGAAGAAATTGCCAAATTTAGAACGAAGTAGCACCTAGAAATCATATTATCATATTGGGTCCCTGGAAATTCGAACATTTACAGCAACGAAAAAGCATACGATCTTGCAACTAAAGGGTCAGTTATACATACAGTTGACGACATTTCTTTTAAAGCAATAATACCTAAAATTAAATCTTGGGCCCAGTATGCTCACAAAACAATGAAACAACACCGCGGGCAATAAATTAAACAAAATGCTTAGAAAGACGCTGATACAAGAAGGACAAAAAACTTATTTGGTCTTCAGAAATCTGAATTAAGCACAATGATGGACATTTTTACCGGACACTCACCACTTAAGTACATCTCTTCCGTATTGGATGAGTGAGATGAAATCTGCGCGAGGTTTGCGATGAGGACATCGAAACGATTGACCACTTTCTTTGCCAACGCTTGACTTTCACGAGATCAAGGCTACATCTTTCGGCAAGTGTGGTAAACCTAACGCACAATGGGATGCGTTGGCGAGT
Source organism: Hydrotaea diabolus (assembly GCA_963513945.1). Classification (NCBI taxonomy): domain Eukaryota; kingdom Metazoa; phylum Arthropoda; class Insecta; order Diptera; family Muscidae; genus Hydrotaea; species Hydrotaea diabolus. The sequence goes on from OY740717.1 coordinate 186,381,545, forward strand.
GTCAAAAGTTTCGTAGACAACACAGAACGTCTTTAATGATCGGAAATTGACAAACGATCAAACAAGAGCTCACAACAAGCCGTGTACTGGCTTAGGTGTGTACCCTTCCATGGTGGTTTGTTGAACCCCCTCTCTATTTCGTCAATCATAATCGGGGCTATTGTATTTTATGTGTGTGTTTTTATTTCCTATTAAAGGTACAAATTTTAGTCAAAATAAATTGACTAATTTAGCTTCGCGTATTATAAACACTCGCAGTAGTGAAGCGTAAACTTATTGTAAAATCGCTTTCAATAACACTTTCGTTGGTGTAAGGCTATCGGTATGGCCGCTTATGGTTCTGAACGGGGTGTGTGTTTCGCGTATTTTCTATATAGTGACTTAGATTCAGCAAGTTGCTTAATAACGTTTTAAATTTATATTTACAGGCCGCCGCCACTAGCGCAAAACCCGTAGAGAAGTCTAAAAAAGAAAAGGAACCCAGCAGTAGTGGACGTTCTAGTTCCGCCAGTAATAAACGCAAAAATGAAGACTCAAAGTCATCCGGTAATATATATGCGCACATTAAATTAACACTTTACCATAAATCATTTTTCATAACACTTATTTATTTTTGTCCACAGGCACTAAAAAGAAACGCACAGATTCTGCCAAGGATGAAACGGATAATGAATCTGTGTCAGATGTTTCCACACGACATTCAGAGCTAACTGGATTCGATAAAGGCCTCGACGCCGAAAAGATTCTTGGTGCATCCGACTCGAATGGTGGCCTTTACTTTCTCATTCAGTTCAAAGGCGTCGATCAGGCTGAAATGGTGGCCGCATCTGTGGCAAATATTAAAATACCACAAATGGTTATTAAATTCTATGAAGAACGCCTCTCGTGGTATTCGGATAATGAAGAGTGAACATTATCCGCTAGTCGACACGCAGCAACGTGTTGATATTATTACGTTTAAACCAACCCTTACGTTATAATTTTCGTAATCATATATATATACATACTTTAAAAACAAAATGAGAGAGTCGCAATGTTTTAACTTTTTTCATTATTCTTTCGTTGCTTTACCTCCAAAGTAATCGGCAAAGGTGCGATTTAAAGAGTTATCTTTTTTTCGAGTTAACTTTATTTTCTTTCCATTCTTTGAACTATAAATAATGCATTAGGGTATATGAAGAATATAAACATATATTTCATGTTAATCATAACATTCAAAGAACATAATATAAATAACCAGAGAGAGAGAATGTTTTATGCAAATCGATAAAATCGCCACAATTCTCGCTCTCTTCTTTTGTTTTAAATTAATAATTCCATTTTTGTAATGTATTTATGTATACTTTTCATTTGGGCCAAAATGTATACGCGTTTCAATAATAAACACAGATCCCTTCCATATTAAAAAAAAATGATATATTATCTATCACATTGTAGCATTCTCATTTAATATCGTGCGACTCGCAGTTTCTATCGTCAATTACTGCGTAATATTTCTAGTTTTATTAAGAAATCCTGATAAATCTGTGTTTAATATTGTCTAATGATGCAAACTATTAACGAATTTTCAATAATTGACATGACCACTGAAACGTACAAGTGTGGTTTTAAAGTTTCAAATAAAAACTAGCTCCATAAAAAAACTTAAAAACGTAATTGACTTTGTATTCCTATTAGGTAGAAAATTGTAAAAACCTTATGTAAAACCCAGTTCAACTCAATTTTGTACCGCAAAAATTCGGTTACTTCCCATAAATTTTGTAACTCGCCATACGGGGAATGTGATTTCGAAAAACAAACGATCTTTGGTCGATAAGTGTCCTAATCCTTAGTACATCGATTTTTACTAACGACAAATAATATCAGGATGATTGCTCTTGCTTTAGAGCTTGTAAGCAAGTTTCAGGTCACATATTTGATAAGAGAATATGCAAGTGGAACGCAACGGGGACATGTCTTTAATCCCGAAATCTTTCAGCGATCAAAGCCATTTCCTAATCGAAAAATGTGCCTTATTTGAGACCTAGAAATTGCTAGAAGACCATTGATTATTACCTTATTATATTAGAAGATAGAAACGTCAATAGGTATCTAGTTTTTTGCGCTTACCGAGAACTACTTAATGGCCTTCAAAGGAAAACTTTTTCCTGTTGGTCCGATTTCAGGGTCCTAGATTATTTCGTTTGATAGCACAGTACAACAGCCAATCTGGGGGGTGAGGAATTCCAAGTCAGGGTGATGGTACTAGGTCAGTATATTAAAACCCTCAAACGGTTTTGCGTTCTGCTTTTATTTACAATTAAGTAACTTCACTTAATTGTAAATAAAAGCAGAACGCGTTAATCGATTTCTATGATCTATGTCGCATTTTGTTTATAGGTTATGTGACTTTACGTGAAAGTTATAAGACTACACGTTTTTCCGTTTGGGATTTATATGTTTAAAAAAAAAAAAATTTTTTTGGCAAAATTTTCTTCATAAATTTATTTCTAATTGCAAAAATGTTGATTTGGTAGAGAAACAGTATATAAATGGATTAAAGAAAATGTAATTATTAATTTTTCTCAATTTATTTTAGCAAAATCGAACTAGTCGTTCTCGAGTTATGTCAAACTACGTTTTTGCCAACATTTTACAACTAAGCGAAAAAACATCAAGATAAGGAAAAAATGTAAAAGGTCATAAAAAAAACTGGCACATACGAACGCAAACCCCTTTGAGGGTTTTAATATACTGACCTAGTACCATCACCCTGACTTGGAATTTCTCACCCCCCAGACAATAACCCAAAAATGTTCCACAGTGTAGTAATCGTGATTTCAACAGACGCACAGACAAACAACACGACTAGATCTTTGTCATTTTCGATTCATCATCGTATTAGCATTAATTTATTATTCTGTAACTAAGACTTACATGGTACAATTAACAAGGTATAGTCTTTAGCCCAACACAACGAAAATAGTTCGCTAGATTGTCAAAGTCGCTTAAAAGAGAATGCCAAAAATACATTTTTGTGAATGTTTGATAATAATTGTAAATTTTAGATAAAGAATTTTCCATTACAAACCTCAACAAACGCCATTGTCAAATATAAAAATTGACAGTTCAAATTGTCAATAAAACAGCTGTTAGCATAACTTTACCTTCTTTATTGTTTCATCATCATTTTAACGTAAAAAACGAAAACCACATCTCTAATGTTTGAGTCAGCTCATGAATTTCCGAAAATTTAATTAAATGATGAAGAAAGGAACATAATTTTCTTATTAAGACAGGAGCCCGAAATCTTTAAATTACCTGATGAAAAGTGATTGGCAAAACCAGTCTGCCATGAACAGTACCCTCAGGACGCCTTTTCCGAAAATATCAGATTTGCCACAGCTTCCTAAAGCAGAATTATTGTAAATAGTTTGAATCTTTTGCCACCACATATCGTTTACATCCATATCTTCCAATTTGGGCCACTAAAAGTTCGTTAACATTTCACGATAGCGAACACCATTCACAGTAACTGTCTGACCGGCCTCATTTTAGAAAAATACGGCCCGATGGTGCCCGATGATAAATTGATTTAGTCTGAAATTAAAAAATATCAAACGAAATGCAGAAAAAAAAACTTGTCGTTTATGCAGGTGTAGTTCCCATTTAACATCGGCCCTTAAAATTTAACCACCCGGTAGTTGTACTTATACACAATAAAAATTCAGCCCAGCTTTGTGTCCCGACTTTGTCAGAGACCAATTTTTTCGAATTATGAGTATTGCCATACTTTTAAATAAATGCTTTGTAATGCTCTGTTTGACATCACAATCTCCTTCTTTTCTGAATTCATCTAAAGTTCTTGTCGATGTGCCAATAGCATTTACTATTTCGTCCGATTATTCTTTACTTGAAACCCCTTTGGAATACTTTTTCTAGCATGGGACTATTTTCCAGCATGTCCACAATCTCATCGAATTATGTATAGCCATACATTTTTCAATTCCTGTCGACCACTAATTGTGACGACAAAACAGAGTTGTCTCAACGCAATCACTCCTATCATGAATAAAATTCCTCCGAGATATGTAAATTGTCAATTATATTCCCCTTTTTCTTTATTTGTATACTTATTTGAGGCGGAGGGAAAACATACGCAAAGAAATGAAATAATATTCGGGGTATGTATTGAATGTCGTCCCAAGTAAAAGAAAATTCCGTGAGAATTTTTTTTTTAATTTGGTACCAATTTCGTTTACGAAAAAAGGTTCACTCTTATGGAATTTTTCCAGCAGTTTTGTTTCATTTTTCTTTTTTTATTACAGAACATTTTCCCCATTGTGCCATGTTCGAAAGTGAATTTATTTATTATATTATAAATTTTTAAGGACATTTTTAGATATTTGGTCAACATGGTTAACACTAAATTTGCGGCAGAAGGTTTGATAGTCAACTTCAGTTAACGTGGGACTGCTGCTCACGAATCTGGTTTTCGATTGGCCAGATACGGCCTAGTTTAGAAGATATTAACATAAGCCGTTATTTTCGGATACTTCGAACAAAAGGACCCCTTACTGCTTTATTTGCCGGTTTCTAAAAACTTCAGGGCGAAGAAATTGACGATTCCAACGATATGCAACACTTTTATTTCGGATAAAAGTTGTCTATGATATAGGCAAAATTACAAAAAATTACTTTGAGCTGCCTAAATTTTTTAGATTTTTACTTGGACCTTTGTGATGATATGATACGATGATGATATGATAACTCATCAACATGTGTTATCATTGCGGTACCGAAGGACAAAGTTTTTCTCATTTCTGACTAAATCTGGAATAACATAGTCAAATTTAATGGAATTGTAGTTTATTTTCATGTTGGACGCGGATTTTAATACGCTATAATGGAGTTATTACAAAAATACAGCACTGCTAAAAAATCTATTTACTACCAGCCTGTTAAATTTAGGCAGCTCAAAGTAATATTTTGTAACGAAAATTCAAAATTTCTGTAAAATTTTTCCAATATACGAGGGCATATCGATAATTCCGTGACTTTTCCAACTTCCCTTTTAGCTGTATGAAATGCAACACTGCTCCCATTATGTACCATCTGTTAGCAGACAGCTGTCAAATTATGGAGAGTTCCGTCATTTAGTTTATGTTTAACAGCTGTTCAAAACATACAACCTTGTGGATTGAATTTCGAGTTCTCATTAGTGAAGTGAATTTCGAGTTCTCATTAAACATTATTTTTTGCAGAAAACAACCGCCTATCAAACCAAGGAAAAGCTTCATAAATACTACGACGCTATCGATTTCAATAGTAAAAAAGTGGTTTACTGACTTTCATTGTGGTCGCACAAGTACAAACGACGCTGAACGTTCTGGACGGCCAATTTAGGTCAATACACCCGAAAATGTCGAAAAAGCTTATGATATGGTGTTGGCCGATCGAAGAGTAAAAGTGCTCACGCACGCATTGTTGATGTCATACGCATTTCATATGACAGTGTGCTTTCGATTTAACGCGATCAGAAAGAACGCGATTTTAAGAAAGCTGTCTGCAAGATGTCTTCCGTGTTTGCTCTCAATTGACCATAAACGTAATCGTGGACAACTTCAAAGGGTTGTTTGGAGTTGTTTAACTGCAATTCAAATGAGTTTGAGGCGTTTTGTAACTTTGGATGAAACGCGGGACCATTACAACACTGTGCAGACCAAGCAGCAGTCTAAACAATGGGTTTCTCCGGATGAATCGGCTCCGAAGAAGTTCAAGGTTACTTTGTCGGCCAATAAGGTAATGGCAACGGTTTTTGGGATGCACGCGGGATAATTCACATCGATTACCTTCAAAAGGGGAAAACAATAAACGGCTAATATAATGCCAACTTATTGAACCGATTTGACAAGGATTTAAAAAAAACGACCCCATATGGCAAAGTTTAGTTTATTTTATTGAGACTTTTTTCAAAAACAATGACAGACATATACTAGATCTATGAACAAGAAATTGCTTATGACTATAATGTATTGTCTAAATTACCAATAACGTGCAGCTAACGGCACCAAGCCTTTTCTGTGTATAGAAATATTTTTAATTTGTATGTAGCTCTGATAAGTGTGTTCGCCCTTGCTCCCGAGGCTAAAGTGGTCTTAGGAGTGAAATATCCTAGAATTTAGCTTAAAAGTAAACTAGCCTAAAATTAGGGTGTGTAGGGGAGGGGTTGATTACAAAAAAGGAGAGGACAGGGAAAAAAATAAGTAGAAAAAATAAGAGATTTAAACAAATGCTGTTCAAGAGCCTTAACAATATTCCAATCATAAAGATGCTATCCTCTATGTGCACCCGGAACCACTTTTTTGTAGAACTCGGGACGAAAGGAAACCGAGGTATCATAATCTGCCCGATTTTCATTCAAAAATCCAATCGGAGATAAATAGCAAACATCTGACCAGCTAATGTCCTTCTGGGCATTGTAAATATCAGTTATAATGGAATTCTCGTGAAGGGAAATCCTTGTAATAAATTTATTAATTATGTCACAAATATATAGACCAATAGGAGTAACATCTGACTCCTTATATATATATATTTATTCGAATATCGCTTGGAGAACGACTCAAAATTTTTACCAATACAATAACTTAATATCTTTCTCTCAAATATCTCAAATTCCTTTATAACTGTCGGGGATACATTAAACCATATTTGGAACCCATATAAAATGACCGGGCGTATACTAGTCTTGTACAGTAATAGTTTCGTCTCAACCGGTAAACTCCTATTCCACAGAATTTTCGAAAAAGATCCCATAATCCTATAGCCCTTCTGGAGAACAGACCTTGCATGTCTATTAAATTTCAAAAGTTTATTAAAGTGAATGCCTAAATATTTCATGTCATTCCTGAAAGGGACTTCCTCGCCATTAATAACAATTCTCAACCGTTTACTCTCAGGAACCACAAACCTTCTACACTTGCCTGAGGCGTTTCGAATGCAAATAGCCTCACTCTTGGACGCGTTGATCGTTATACCCCAATAATTATAGAACTCCCTGACAGTGAAAAGGTGATCCGCAACTTTCATCAACGCAATATTCGGGGACTCATCGTGCGCATATAAAAGACTGTCATCTGCATATAATAACCCAATCGAATCTGAACTAGTGTGTGGAAAATCGCTCATAAAAATATTGTATAAGTGCGGCGCTAATAATGATCCCTGTGGGACTCCACACCTTACCTTACCAAACTCCGACATTCTATTATTTAATAGAACGCAAAACAATCTGTCCGAGAAATAACTTCGAAACAATTTAATCACTCTGGGGTCAAAGCCTATTCGGATCATTTTAAACAAAATGCCATCATGAAAAGTTCTATCGAAAGCTTTTTCGACATCCAGCGAAACCGCAACCGTACAATATTGCCTTTGCCCATATGTCAAAGTAAAAAGTTCTTTTACATCCAGATAATGCACGGGTAATGGCAAAATTGCATGAATTGGGTAACGAATTAGTAACTTGGTGGAAAGAGATTCAGCTACAACGATCAAATTATTGATTAAACAAATCCCTATTTTATGGTACCTCGAAAAATTTTCTGGAAGGGATACAAAAATTGGAGAAACGTTGGACTAATTTTATTGAGCTAAAATAAGATTATTTTTTTTTTAAACCAAATCGTTATCTTTAAAATGACACGGAATTATTGATCTAATCAATACTTTGAGGTGTTACAAACAAAATGATAAATAAGTATACAATTCCTCCCTCCCTGTGGTGGAGGAATGATTTGTTTCAAAACTCTGTAGTGCCATCTATTCTATTTAATGTTTAAAAATGTGGCTACCCTATATATTAGTAATGAAAATTGACGATAGATGGAACTAACTTAGTGGTCTTACCGGACTGTATCACGTGTGATTGACGGTTAATATCAAATTTGTTTTCGTTGCTATACTCGTGAGAGATTAGGATGGGCGACTTAACATTGAAATTTACTGAGAATCATACGAGGGTTGCTATTTATATTTCGGGCCCTGACAATACTAGTGTTCCCAGATGCAAACTGGAACTTCCATTGAAAACTTTGACTTTTTTTAGCATAACTTCACTTAGTAGGTTTTGTCATTTGATGGCGAATTGTTTTGCTTACAGTGTGTTGAAAAATTCATCTCAGTCAAAAAATAGAATTATCCCGTGAACATTTTCGTGCGATGATTTTTTACGATTTTTGGCGTGGGTTATCGAGACAAAAGTGTTTAAATCAACTTGTTTTGACTTTTGGCTACTGTTAATCGCTGGTACCAAGAGTTCAGTCTCGGACGCTGTTCGCTCCAGGATGAATTTCGGAAAGGACGTCCAACTTCGGTCAATTTGGCAGAAAACCATCGATGCTGTGCGTGAACCGATTAAGCAAGACCGACATGTGACTACCGTGTGATTGAGGCATCCTTAGGCATTAGTATGACAAGCATCAATAATCTATTGCATGTTCATTTGGACGTGAAAAAAATATGTTCTCGTTGGGTCCCACATAATTTGACGAATGCTCAAAAAAGGCTCCTATGGATTTTTGCAAAGAGATGTTGAAAAAGTATAACTGCGGTTGCTCAAAGGCAGTGTATTACATTGTCACAGGTGACGAATCATGGATCTATGCATATGAATCCGAAACAAAACAGCAATCGTCCGTATGGGTCTTTCAAGACGAGCAAAATCCAACAAAAGTTGTTCGTGGAAGAAGTACATCGCAGCAAATGATTGCGGCCATGTTGCCACAGTGCCTTTAGTGGAACGTAGAACGGTCAATTCTGAGTGATATACAACCATCTGTTTGCCAACAGTGTTCAAAGAAATGAGGAAAGATAAATAAGAGAAGACGGATCATTTTGCATCACGACAATGCGAGCTCTCACACATCAGTGCTATTTGACCACTCAAGATGTCGAATTGATGGGTCATCCACCGTACAGCCCTCATTGGTCACCCAATGATTTCTTCTTTTCCCCTAGCATCAAAAAACAAATGCGTGGTCAACGTTTTTCATCGCCGAAGCAGCGGTTGAAGCGTTCAAAAATCATGTTTTAGAGGTGTCTCAATCGGAGTGGAAAAAGTGCTTGTATTGATCTTAAAGGAGAATATTTTGAAAAACAATAAAACCTTTTCTAATGATAAATTATTGTTTTTTATTGCCGGACCCGAAATATAAATAGCAACCTTCGTATTGTGTTACATTTTTAATTGACAAAGTTCAACCTTTTCCGCGGAAAAATTCAAATATCACTAATCCTATCTTCCTAAAAATCAAGCATAGCGCGATGTTTCAGATTAATAACTAACTCAACAAAAATTGGACCATATCGGTCCCTTATAGCTCTTTTTGTACTTATGAGATTACTAGATGTGCCTTGAGTGAGCCGCAATATTCCTGCCAAAATATTCGGTGTCCATTATTTACTCGCTTCGTAAATACAATGTAAATTTTTTACAAGTAGAATTTATTTCAGATTATCGGTTCCCTCGAATCGATATTCGATGAAATGGCCATCATTGTTTTCGCCATAAAAAATAATGCGTACAAATGTAGCGGGAAACTGCCCAAAATCATGATTTATATGGCTGATGACTAAAATCGATTTAGGGAGAAATTTTGTGCACAATAGGAGATCATTTGTTTTGAAATAGAAAAATTAAGCAATAAATTGTATTCTATAATGACTTTGTTTTCAATATTTTCTGCCAGAACATCATCCATTAACAGTCAAAGCAATATTGATAGCGTTTTTAGTTTTGATTTTATTTTTAAATGATTTAGAGGTAAGCGTCGAGCAAGGCACGCCAATACAGGCAATAGATTCAGCACAACAACAGCCTGTATCATAATGACCGGGTTGCAAAATACCTACTAAAGTTCGATTTTGTGTCTGTGCAATGGCACATGTTTCCATAGAGTTTTTTTGAATCTCATATACGAGTATTGTAGTGGATTAAGTTTAAACTATTTATAGAAGTTCGCAGTTCTTAAGATACTCGTGGCAGGCATGTTTCGCTGATACTTGCTTACTAAACGAGTAAGTGGTCGCTAAGGCGATAGCTTCCAAACTTTACGAGAAGTTTTCAAATTTCTTTATATAGAAGAACTGATTGGCGTTATGTACGCACTATAAATCGTTTGATTTGATAATTTGCAACTTGTAGAAAGAAAGTTTTTAAAAAAATACAGGGTATAACATTGAAAATTTTAATCGACTGTAACAAAAATGTAGGTCATATTTTTCAAATTTCTGGTTTTATTGGAAAGGTTGAACTTTATCATTTAATAATGGAACCAAATATCGGTCACATGGCAATAACTGGCTCGGCAGTACCTCATCCGTTCAACCCAATTTGTCACTAAATTTTCAATTGTTTCTGGTCAAATCTCTTAAATGCCAACTTCGATTTCATGTTTTAATGCTTAAACTGTATCTGGATGCTTAATGTCTCCCCACAGAAAATATTCCAAAGGGCTCAATTCACAGCTTCGAGGCGGCTAATTGACTTCACAATATTGCATTTTCAAAAAAGTGCGTAAGATATCGATGGTTGCGTTGGCTGTGAGACATGTGGCCCCTTGTTGTAACCAACTGTCGTCCATGTAACTCTCTTGATTTGTTTAAAACAAAAATTCGATGAGCATTGCGCGGTAAAGCTCACCGTTGGCATTAACGGCGGCTCCTTGCTCATTTTCAAAGAAAAATGGCCCAATGATGCCGCCAGCTCAAAAACTAAACCAAGCAGTGCGTCGTGTGGGTTCTCTGAACACCAACTGCGGCAATTTTGCTTATTGACATAGCCACCACAAATTTTCGGTAAAATTCTTCATCTCCTGCCAAACAATCTTCAGCCCAGTGGGCAAATCGAAAACACACCGGATGGTCATAAGGCTTCAGTTCTTGTGCCAATTAAACTTTGTAATCCTTCATACCGAGGTTTTTATTCAAAATTCTTCTCTTAGAATCGCAAGAAATGTTCACTTCCTGAGAACGATGACGAATTGATGTTGGTAAATGCTCTTGGACATTCATTTCATTTCTTTATTGACATGTAATTCGAAGCCTATTAAACAAATTACAATATGCATGTTAAATAGAACATCATAAACTACTAGAAAAAATTTGGTATAAAATAAAAAAAAATTATATAAATTAAAATAATCCTAATTTTTCCTAATAAAAGAGAAAAAACCTGATGAAAGCATATAAGTGATAACCAAGAAACCAAAGAAAAAACATATAAATATAAGCATTACTCTGTACTTGAACGAAAATGTTCCATTAAATGTTTACGAAATGTCATGAAAGACAAATTAAACGTTTTTCAACTGCTTGGCAAAATGTTAAATGGTCGGGCTACTCTTATGAGGAATGATCGATCCATAAGCGGGTTACCTTTGGAATAATTAACTGTCTGTTGCGAATTGAGTGACTGAAGGCAAATGAATTTGCTAGGAACAAAGGAGATTGAATTTTGTATATCTTGTAAAAGAAAAGTATAGCAGCCGAAGGTGCACAAATTCCACAAAGGAACAGCCTTAAAAGTCATTCACAAACGGCGATATGTGAGCATACGGTTTAACAGAAAATACATAGCGCATAACTCTATGAAGCACTGTCGTATTATATTCATATTACTCTGAGTAGTTCCTGTATATACCTCTTAGCATAATAAAGCCATGAACCAGTTTTGTTTTTACCCAACGAGGTAAAACTAAATTGGTGTTGTATAGTTTACGTAGTGTGAAACTAATACGTGAAGCAATACTGCGAATATGCTGCTCAAAGCAACATTTGTTATCCAGTACTATTCCCAAATCTATTGCAAATCTAGGTTGATAGAAGATGATGATGAAAACAGTATTGGCTTTGTTTTAGAAGGATTAATACTAAGCTTGTTGGAGGACATCCATACGCTCAATAATATTAAAACATAATTCGTTTTCGCTTGTAAACATATAAATACTGGATTTCTTCGCAAAATAATAGCTGAACATCATCAGCAAAAGAGTATGGTGTACACCAATCGCCATTTGAAAAGGTCATTAATAAACAGCACATACAAACTTGGACCAAGAACTGAGCCCTGAGGGACCCCACTCCTAACAGACAAAACAGACGATGAGACTCTATTGACATGACTTCATCAGCCACAGCAGCAATGTTTTCGATTGAACGAACTGGACGAGAGCGTACTTGGGTTGGTGTGTTCAATAACGATCCGTTTTCATGAACCCGTTTCACAAATTGACGCACAAGCTGAACTGAAGGCCGATCTCTTCTCGAAAAATTTTCGCGTACATTTCTTATAGTAAGCGCTAAATATTTCCCAATTTTGTTCAAGCGTTAGCGTCCTATTTTGCAAATGTCAAACATAAACCTGAAACAAAAATAAATATGAATGTTATTCTTCAAAGTAATTTGTAGTTAAAATTGTCCAATCTTTACTATAAGTGTGTTATAACCGAGATCGCTTAAACTAGCTAAAGGTTATTTCTGAATAACTTTCCATTTCTATCTGAGTCTTGTGACAAAAAAAACAAAACAGCATGGATGTAAGGATATCACTAAAGAAGATAATGTTTTTTCAGATGGTTTTGCTGAAATTTCCCTATAAAAGTGCGCGTCGTATATGAACATTGCAAATTTCATGCCAGTATACCGAAAAAACCTCATAATCCTGTACTGTTACTGTTTGATGCGTATGCTTTACAAAATATAGCAAAAAAAACTCAATCTATCTTCGGATTACGATATCAAGACATGTTTTATAGACAATGCTAATATGGATATTAGCGTTACAAAGAGGGCAACAATTATTTTCACTTTTAAAACTTCAATTGCAATATTATTATTTTTGTTTTCGTAGTTTATATTTTATTATACTGAATAAATTAAATTTCCTGTAATGGAAAATTACCATATGTCAATCATTTTTTAATATATTTTAAAATATATTTCGGAATCAGTATAAAGATCTTAAACACAGCATGAATATATTTAATATTTTTCTGTTTTCGTATGTAGATTATCATTCATCGAAAACCTTTACTCTGGAACTGAAATATATTTGGGGTGTGTGTTTTACTTTAAGAATTTAATAACGCGGGAAAGCTTAATTGACCGTAGATTTTGGTTCAGATAATGTAACGGCTCCAGTAGAATTAAAATAAAAGCAATTAATTCTGGTAAAATTGTAGTTAATTCTTTTTATTGCTGGATTGTATTTGATTCAAACAGAATTCAACAAATAAAGTTAATTAATTCTTTAATTCAGCAAAATTGTTTACATTGGCGTCCCTTGTTGACAATGTAGATTTTCGTGATTTCGTTCTTCTATTAATAAAAAAATCTGGACAATTTCCTGAAATGTTATGAGTGAATACCGGAATTTTATACGTTCGACTAAATATTTGTTAGCCAGGCTACCGTGCTAAATTTATGAACGATCAAAATATACATTTTATGCAAAATTGATGTCTGTTTCAACAAAGTTTATCTCGGTAAAATCCAATGTAATGTTTTCAAATATGCTCGATACTGTCATGCTATATTTTTTAATATTTCCTACGCATAATTGGCAATTGTAATAATACTTAATTACAAGTAAAGGGTGATCCAACCATTCTGCACTATGTTAATTATAAGTCACATTTTTTTGCTCAACTTAATTTGAGATTTCCTCGTTTCAGTGATTGACAAATTTAACCATGGAGAGTTACACAATTGGCTTTTAAGAAAATGGTCGTTTAAATCAAAATGCATATCGTGACTTTACAAAGAAAATCATTTTCAGTAACTAGGCACACTTTCACCTCAGTGGATGCGTTAACTAGCAGAATTGCGTTATACGGGCCGCACTTCTTTGAAAATGAGGTCGGCGAAGCAGTTACCGTGAAGCGTGTTCGCTATCGCGAGATGATAACGGGCTTTTTGTGGCCAGAAATTCAGGATATGGACCATGACGATATGTGGTTCCAAAAAGAAAGGAAACAATGGCTCTTTTGTGCGAGAAATTCAATGCCGTGTGATCTAACGTCGTGGCAATGTAAATTGGCCGCCACGATCATGTTGTTTGATACCGTTGGACTTCTTTCTTTGAGGATTGTCAAAAGAAAAAGTGTACGTCATTAAGCTAATAACAATTCAAGAGCTATAGGATGAGATAATTGGTCACATTAACAACATTGATCTTCCATTATGTCTCGGAGTCATTGAAAAAATGGAACAACGGATAGGGGTATGCCATCGAAGCCGCGGCAAGCATATTTTGTTTCACACATACTCGTAATTGTCATAGATCCTTCTATCATAATAAAAAATATTAAGACAATTCTCAGGAAACTTGTTTTTTATGTACAATTTACATGGTGCGATTTAGTTGGACAACCACTTTACAATAATATAATTTACCAAAAACACAGATTTATCCATAAAATTGTCCCTTCTATATTCTCCTCCACGTCCAACTGTAACTTCTTTAATTTTTTTTCAGATGCCAAAAATGCAATGACCCAAATGACAACGAAGTAACATTTAAAAGGGGATAAGCCTTAAGTGAATACGTTTTCTTTAAAGAATTTTATGTTTGATAGGGCCTCGATATAAAACTCAAAGTATTCAAACAGTATTTACACATGTTCGTACAAAATGTATCTATATCCCATCACTATTCAATCCAAGATACTCGATACCAGAAATATCAGTATTGAATAGACTAAAAAAAAAAATTGACATACCACAATTCAAACGACCTGCTTAATGAACAGTGCCCAGTGACAACCAGCGAGTTCTAAAGACGTTTACAACATTATTCACTTAAACGCTCGATTCGATTTGTAAATAATGTATTCAGAATTTTAAGAATTCTCTGAAAAGTTGATTTTGACCACAATCAATGAATCTTGCCATTTCATCAAAATTGAGACTTGACGTGCCATTCTTATACATTACACGCAGAGAAAATATATAGTTTCTATATGATCACACCAACAATAAAATGTTCTCTGCAACAAAAGTACGTTAGTCACAACCACAGTATTGTTTTTTAAATTTAATTTTGTCAATAGTAAGATTGCGGCAATAATAATATTGTTGCAATGTACAATTGCCAAATTAAAAAATCAAAATATTGTTGTAGCAACAATATATAAATGTTTGGTGCGAAAAGTGTCTTGTTTTTGGGAGGGTTTATGCTAAAAATAATATACTTATAATTACGGCAATCATTCCATATGATTGTAATTTAAAAATATGAGTATGGTTTTTAATGCAATGTTATTGTTACAAATCTAACGCAATAATTGGACTTTTTATCGGTAAATAAAAATTGTTGAATTCATTGTTGAATTGTTAAATGGAACACTTACGATTTTTTCTATTGTTAAATCAATTACTTCTATTATTTTAAATTTCTAATGTTGAACAACATTTCCCAATCCTAATAAATTATTTTGGGGAGTGGTATCATGGGTAGGATCATGGAACAATAAACAAGGTAAAGTCACTGGCCTAACAACAAATTAACAGTTTACTATAGAGCCAAAGTCAGGCTGACTTCCTAAACGTGTATTTACAATATATCAATAAAATATTAAAACAGAGCTTATACATAGTTTAGTTAGTTTTTTAATACGTTGTATAATAATACCTTGCAACACTGAAATCGTTCAGGATCATTCATATGAATTGAGTCATTCATATCAATTAATAAAAAAATGCTTACTTATCTTCCTCCGTCGCCATTCGCTTTGCATCTACTTTTTTTTGGATGCCTTTGTTGCTTGACCTTGCGTATTAACTACAACAGTGTTACAAAAGGAAACACAATACATTGTCAAAATGTTCAGGGTTACGTTTACGAACACCCTGCAATGTATTACTACAAAGCATATTACAAACAAATGCCGACAGGAAGTCAGCATTACTTTAAAGAAAAAGTTAAAAATAAATTTTTGGGAATGATTGATAACACAGTACAACAGCCAATCTGGGGGGTGAGAAATTCCAAGTCAGGGTGATGGTACTAGGTCAGTATATTAAAACCCTCAAAGGGTTTTGCGTTCGTATGTGCCAGTTTTTTTTATGACATATGAAAATGTTGGCAAAAACGTAGTTTGACATAACTCGAGAACGACTAGTTCGATTTTGCTGAAATAAATTGAGAAAAAATAATAATTACATTTTCTTTAATCCATTAATATACTGTTTCTCTACCAAATCAACATTTTTGCAATTAGAAATAAATTTATGAAGAAAATTTTGCCAAAAAATTTTTTTTTTTTTTTAAACATATAAATCCCAAACGGAAAAACGTGTAGAGTCTTATAACTTTCACGTAAAGTCCCATAACCTATAAACAAAATGCGACATAGATCATAGAAATCGATTAACGCGTTCTGCTTTTATTAACAATTAAGTAACTTCACATACGAACGCAAAACCCTTTGAGGGTTTTAATATACTGACCTAATACCATCACCCTGACTTGGAATTTCTCACCCCCCAGACAATAACCCCAAAAATGTTCCACAGTGTAATTGTTGAAAATATTTGATATAGAAATTAAGCTTAACAAACTTCAAGAATTGTTAAATTTGAAGGTTTCAATTTCTACGAGAGAAAATTGTAAATCAGCTGACTGCATAACACTACCTTCTTTGTTGTACCATGAGTTAGGTCACACTATGCTTGTATAGATTATAGCATGGTTGTGGGGATCATAGTCAGGTTGTGTGTGAATCATACTATTGTTGTGAGGATCATAACATTCTTGTGACTCAACCATAAACCCAACAATAGTATGATGCTCTTGGAATACTATTTTTCTTCGTGTATGCTTTTACCAATGGCATCTTTAAATCTTGGCCAAAGTGGTAATGCGAGTACTATCGGGTGATCAATCTAGAGTTATTTTTTTCAATAGAGATTACGCGTGAGTTGTGTTAAGCTTTTTTCAGTATTGTTTGCCATTTTATTATGGAAAGACTTACTCCGAAATAACGTCTCCAAATTGTGCAACTGTATTATTGATATTAGCGTTCGGTGAGAAACTGCTTTCGACCAAAATTGTGTTCTGGCTCAATGGCATCGGCAATAAACAAAATTATCGCATTTGGGCTGAAGAGGTGCAAGAGGTGTCATTAAATCCAGAGAAAACCACAGTTTGGTGCGGTTATAGGCTGATGGAATCATCGGTGCATATTTTTTCAAAAATGATGATGGCCGAAACGTTACCCTGAATGGTACTCGCTATCGCGCCATGATATCGGACTTTTTGCTACCTGAAATTGAACGTAATCTTGACGGTATTTGGTTTTAACAGATCGGTGCCACTTGTCATACATACATACAGCTACTCAAACAATGGATCTATTGGAAGTCATTTCAAGGAGCAGCTAGTTTCTTTTTGGACCGGAAAGTTGGCGGTCTCAATCGTGTGATATCACACCTTTACACTTTTTTCTTTGGGGCTACGTAAAGTCTGAAATCTATGCTGACAAACCAGCTACGATTCAGCTTTTGGAAGCTAACATTACGCGAGTCATTAACGCCATACCGGTCGAAATGTTCAAACGATTCATCAGAAATTGGACCCTCAAAAAATAAATAGTATTATATGTCTGTCCGAATAAACAATTAAGATTCCACACTTGATTTGAATTTTTGTATTTTTTTTATTTAAAAAAATACCTCTTGATTGATGATCCGATATATTATGTTGCAGTTATGCGATGTCGATACTGAGGTCCAGCTACTCGATTCCAAAAAGTACCGGCTGGTAAAGAATTGGGTACAAAAAGTCTCAATGATTCAAAGGCAAAGTATCGATACATGAAAGTATCGCTACTTTTTGCGAGTCCCTAATTGTGAACACCTGCGTGGCTATAAGTCGAAGCGCAATAATTTCTATTCCCCACGAGGCCACAAATCACCAACGATGGCAATAACCACATAATTAACTTGGTGAATATTTGTATATACAAAACATTAATGACAGAGTTTTTAAATAAATCTTCAATGCCTATTAATAATGAAACAAACAAAGAAATAAAAATAAAAAACAAGACGAATTTTCAAAGATAAAAAACAAAAACACAAGTACGAGTACGTATAGTATGTTTGAATGTTAATTGCGTTTCATGATTTAAAATTTTCTTTGCGTTTTTTTTGAAATTTTCATTTAGCCGCTGATTTCGGGCGCGATTTTAGCTCAAATGACGAGTTGATCATCTGAGACACCATCTGTCAGTCAGTCAATTGTGTTGTGTGTGGCGTGTGCTTTTTGTTTCAGGCCATTTCCATTTTCTTTTTGTGTCTTGTTTGGAAATGACCAATTTTTACTTTCTACGTCAATTAAACTTAATGTACATATGTTTATACTTATATACATGTAGCTACATGCATACTCGTATATGCTTCTTGTCTATTTTGTTTGTTTTTAGGAAGAAATGTTTATCTTATGACTGTTTTCCACACAGGCAAACATACGGACGGACCAACGGACGGCACTGTATAATTGTGGGTCAATGGTTTTGTTCTTTGGAATCGATCGATGTTTTCAGTTTTTGGCATGTAAACAAAGACTGTTTTTCAAAAAGATGTATTTTCAATGTGAGCCGTTTAAATTTTCAATTAAGCGTAAGAGCCGGAGCACAACCATGTGGCTAATTTTTGTTAACATGGAGTGGAATTCGTCCTTTCAATACGATTTATCAATTGGGACTTCTGAAATGTCAATTGAATGCGGGGTAAATATGGAGAATATTTAAAACGTACCTAAAATAATGTTGTTTGCTGTGACATTTTTTAAACAAAAATATTTTTTTAACTAAGATTTCACTTAATGATATAAACTGTAGTGTTCACTTTTATATCACAAAATTTATTATGAATCGGTCAATTCATTCCAGAACAGCAAGACTTTAAGAAAAGTACAAATGTGAATTTTTTGTCATTTTAAATTTGTCGCCCCCCTCCATAAACAACCTGAAAAAATGTTTTTTGGACTTTACTAATAATCCTTTGCCCTATTTGTATTAAGTTTGGGCGTTACGAAAGAAAATACTACGATTTTTCTATGTAGTAAAATTTTAATTTATAATTTTTTTTTAAAAACTTTTTGACATTTTTTTTAACAAAAATATTTTTTTAACTAAGATTTCACTTAATGATATAAATTGTAGTGTTCTCTTTTATATCAACAAATTTAGTATGAATCAGTAAATTCAATCCAGAACAGCAAGACTTTAAGAAAAGTTCAAATGTGCATTTTTTGTCATTTTAAATGACAAACAACCTGAAAAAATTGCTTTTTTGGACTTTACTAATAATCCTTTGCCCTATTTGTATGAACTTTGGCGATACGAAACAAAATACTACGATTTATCTATGTAGTATGTAGTAATTTTAATTTATATTTTTTTTAAAATATGACTGGCCCGGGTAACGATGCAAATTTTCACTAATGGTGGTAACTGCGCGTTTTGCATGTGTGCATTGGCAGGAAGCATTAAAAAAAAATTTCATGAAAACGTGCATCGTGCATGCCGATTAACGCTAGAGTTTTGCTCATAACTTCAACAATATGACAATATGGTCCCAAAAATCTAATTATTCTTTAGGATATGTTAAAATTTCAAAATAAATCGGAGACGAACATTTAAAAGAATTTTAAATTTTTTAACAACAAAAAAACAAAACAAAAATTTTACTACATAATATAGATCCCAGTATTCTCTTTTATATCACCCAATTAAATTAAATTTCGTACAAATCGGTCAATCCGTTTCAGAACAGCAAGATTCTTAGTCAAGCCCAAAAATTATTTTTTGACCTTTTTAAATTGTTTTGGGAAAGTATTAAATAATTCAACTCTGCTACATAATTCAAAGGCTTTTAAAAAACGTACATTTTGTTTGAATTTATGGTCGTTTACAATGGGATGAGTTCCAAAATCTCTACAGCACTAGCGGTACCCGTCGTCGTACGGAGCTCGCAGGCGAAAATGTGGCTGCCGTAGCCGAGACTATGCGACTAAGTCCTGGAATATCAACACGTTATTGATCTCAACAACTTAACATTTTACACACAAACCTGATGTGTTCAATAAATTTGCTATGTCTTATATGGTCGTATAAATTTATTTTCGACTAATCGACTTTTGGTTGAAAATTTAAAAATTGGGAAAAATTAAGTCGACTATTGATTTAAAAACAGTAAAGTATATAACTCTCATGTGATATGCTGAAAGAAATAATTTTGGTTAATATTTTTGATTTAAAAAAAAACACGAATTCGGACCACCCTGTATTCGCAAATACAGCAAATGAATGACATTAAATAAGACCACCAAAAGATATTAATTCATGTCCATCATACAAGTGCGAGTATATTCTGAAAAATGTTTGTTATGACATGTGACAGTATCTTTTGTTTTCCGAAATGCGATGTTATGAACATAACCAAACCCCTGCAGTTGCCCTGATATGATCGGTTATTATTTTTAAAGAGTGAATTATTATTTTATCTATATCTAAATTTGGGGACAAATGAACAATAGTTTTAAGAAATCGGGATAAAGTCTACTGTCAGTCAGAGCCGACTATATTAAACCCTATACCACTTTGATATACAGAACAGGGATGTACAATAGGTTCTTCGTACTTTCCGCTCTTTAAAAATGTACTTTAATGATGCGACTGTACCAAAATTAAGAAGCTGTGTTCATCTTTTAAAAACAATTCTATTAAAGCAACAAAATAAATTAAAGTTGGACGGGGACAACCATGAGAAGTCCTTAACACAAAAAATAATCCCACGACAGCCGTTTCTATGCACCGGATGTGTGTCGCTACAACTATGTGTGTCGTTACAACAACAAGAAACCCTTAACCACTGTTATTAAGAAAATTCGAGCCTCTGTAGAGCTTAACAAACGTCTGAATTTATACTTCTAGAGCGGGAGGGACATAGTTCCTTGGGGCTGTATAAAAACATATGCTACAATGGTCCAATTTCACTTTTTATAAAAAAAAGAGCAATATGTTTAAGCTACGCTAGGAATGGCTATAAGTAGCTCATAGCTTTTAGAGCGACAGACATCAAATCAGAAGGTACCTTTCAATATTCAAAACATTATCTGATATATTCTGAGTATACTAGAGTTAATTATAAGTCGCTTACTTATATATCAGACTATGCAAAATTTGAACGTGGTCGGGTTTAATGTGTGGCTTCGAGAGCTGCAGGTTCTGAAATCGGAAAGGACCGTTATGAAGGAGCTTATCAAAAGCATGGACCCATATGGTCCAATTTCACTAGAGATGGGTGTTGGTCGTTCGCACTGCGAAATTCGGTCGGAATTGACTACGCCTCATGTCGGGAGGGATCTTCGTATGGAGGCGATATGAATATTCGGACCTGTGTATGTGTTTCAGTTTCCCCAGTGTTAATTAGTAGTTGATCTAGGAACTAGGTAAAATTTAAGCACTATTGGATCAAAATTTGTGGCTTTTTGAACACATTTACCTATATTAGTTATATTGCCTAATAACTATATATATAAATAACTACTATATATCAAAGCATGGACCGATATTGGACAATTTCAATACGTATCATCACTGGCTTAATCCTGTTTCATCCTGTTCCAAGTTTCATCGAAATAGGTTTATAAATGCTATCTAATTACAACGATAGATGTATAGACGACTTTGTTTAGTGAAATCGGATAGTGATTCTGGATCAATAAGTCTACTTAACAAAGGGACTGTTTCCATTCCATTCAGGTGTTACAAACTTTTTGAACTAAGCCATTTTATCTTGTACCACAGTGTGGCGCAGGGTATAAAAAAGATAGCAGACTAGAACATTTGTAAATGTATCAAATAAGCCAAAATGAGCCGCGGTTGAGTCAGGATACTTTCGGTGCCGAAAATTTATCAAAAAAGTACAATTGATCAACTTTTGCATCACTGATACAGAACACTCAAAGCCTCCGTACTTAATTTAAACAAGATCGAGGTTAAAATGTGCTTTTAGAGCGACTGGGCTTTAAATCAGGGTATGTTTTTATTGGCGGATGCATGACATGAGTCACACGTTGTAAATTACATCAATTTTTGGGGAAAAATCGAAAAAAATAGGCAGCTTCTAACTTTTCGTCTATTATAAAGCCTTTTGACAGCCGAATGATATAATAAACTTATCTACATCCAAAACACTAGTACGCCTATGCAGAATATCGCTAACTGACGCAAAATCATCAGTTGAAATAGGAAAAGACCAGTCGTTACGAAACGAGGAAATATAAATAAGACGATACCGAATTGAACATAATTACTTCCCTTTACATCCCATTAAGGAACAAACGGCAAACGTTTGCCATCAGTGAGTACTGGGCAAACAATTCTTATCCATACTCACTGTCACGGCCTCAGACTCCCAACGGCTAATCCCTTTTAGAGAGCAGCGTAGAAAAATGCGGAGCATTGAACTTGTGCGATACGTCAACGCTAGAACATGTTCCCCTTGCACGTAGGTGGCATAGACACTACAGGCAGAACTTGACAGTATGTGGCTGATCCCTTTCCATAAGCCAGAGTAGATGTATGGTTTTTCCGCTTCAAGTTAGTTGACGATTTCGGCTATTTCGGACCCGTCATAAACAATTAAAATAATGTCACCTTAAAATTAAAAGAATAACCATATTAGTAGGAATGGCTAAATGGCTTAAAATGGCCGATTTCTTACTGAGTTTGTAACGAAAAACGTATGAGAGGGTTGACAAAAATTCTGAACTACTCTGGAAAAAATGGTTATTCTCAGACAAATGAAAAGAATTCGAAACGATTGCGGTAAGAATTCTCGATAGAGTTCAGATATTGGTCATAATTGTCTGATTTCAAACATTGTCGGCAAATTTGGTTTACTGGGTATGTACGTTTGGCGATAAAGCAGTGCCATAAGATTTGGAGTTGTTGTTGTAGCAACAATATATTTATTTTGAAGTCGTCTTCGTCTATAGGGGATCTGCTTCGTTATCCAGGTAGAGGAAACGCGCCATTTGAACTGGATGCGGGGACAGATGTCCGGAACGTTAGCATCAATTCGTGCCCAGTAAGAATAGAGGCGGCTACACCATCCTGAACTCTGGTGCGACAGAACAACGCGCGTCTGCCGAGGTAGTACCTTCTCCTCAGGTGAAATCTCCGGCGGATGCTCCCCTAGCACTACATTCACACGGTAGCTGCATACTGCTGCGGCGACTTCATCGAAGTGCATGTTGTTCAGACCTGCCTGATAGTTTCGATGATCTAATGGTCCTCTCTTATACCGCTGGACCTCTGTCTCTAGATTATGAAGATCGTACCTGATCTGCCTAGGCGGATGCATCCTGTCCAAGAGATGGTGGTTAAGATGGCTGCTGCGAAAACACCCTAGCAGGTATCGCTAAGACAGCAGGAAATTGTGTTTGCGCACGGTAAGGACCTTCGTCTTCTCATGTAAATGGTCCTCAGAAGACACCCCGTTGGTGTCATCGACTTCTACATTGAGTGACAACCGCACCTCTGCGGTCCATGCAGTGTGGCTGACGATTTGGAGGCGAATATTTTCATATTCCTCGCGGCGATAAAGCAGCAAATTTTGAATGAGGGAATAAACCGTCGGATACGTTTATAATAAACGGTTTTGTGCGGCCCCAGTCATTTCGCCTCCATTTTGCATACAAATTTCTTTGGCTATACTGAACTTATACTTACTTTTTATATCGAACAAATTCGAAAGCTGCTTTGCGAAATTTTCAACGTTTATAACAGAACATGGCAACTCTAAGCAGCTGTTCCTATTAGATAAACAAACACAAAATCACATTTTCATATTTTGATAGTCGAATAAAGAGACAAATTCAAATTGTTTTGGGTAGAAACTAATTAAAATAAAGAAAACTTTAAAAAACAATCAACAAATTTGTAACATTATTAATTAATTAATTACCAAAACATCCCAATAAGGAACAAGGGCAAACTTCTCTCTAATAGGTAAGCAGTGCTCTATATAAGTATAATTCTTGTTCTCACTGACCGGGATCTTTTGTTTACCGCCGGAGACAGTTTTACAGGTCTTAGAGATAAATTACTTACTCGTAAAGCCCCGGCATTTACGAGGTGGAATCCAGCCGGTGAAAAAATTTCCGGGGTTGAACATGGGCTTACTGGCATGATAGCCTTGCACTAGCATCACACCGTGGCGGCCCACAAACATTTACAAATACCGAAATTATTTCTTTATGTCGTCTATAGCGAACCTAATTATACGGTTATAACCGCGCTCGACGGTACGTAAAATAAACGAGCCCATTTGAAGCCATATTTCTCACTGGCACATGTGCGAAAAAATAAGAGTTCAAGAGTGCGCGCGAGTCCAAGAACGCCAAACAAAGGAACACAAAAGAAATTTTTGAAAACGGCTGAAGACCTTCTAGTCTTGTCAATAGTCATACAACTAAGGACTTTGGATTAGAAATCTTATGTCCTTGTGGACGGTTATTCCAATGTATGAACGGATGCGCGATTTATATTTTAAACTTGAATCGGCTGTTGTTGTTGTTGTAGCGGCAACTGTGTGCCGGGGTGACAGCTCTTGGCCGAAGAATTGCTCTTCGGGTCAATCCGGTACATAGAACCGGCTGTCGTGGGATTGGGCTGTAAAAATTAGTACTGATAATTTTTTCAAAATTCTGGTTTTATTGGAAACTTAGCTTTGTCATTTAAAAATGAAACACCATCCGATGAGTTTTTCCTTCGCCCGGAGATTGATAAGCAGGAGATGAAAAATTTACTGGAAAATTCTGATTTCAGATAAAGCTCATTTTTATCTCTGTGGCTATGTTAATATGTATGCAAAATTGCAGCTTGTGACTATTGAGAAGCCTGCCTCGGAGCTGTGATTTGAGCCATTTGGATTGTTTTCTGTGGGGAGCCATAAAGGATAAATGTTACGCATAGCATCCAGAAACAATTAAAGCGTTGAAACATGAAATCGAAGTTCCCATTGAAGAGATTCGACCCGAAACAATCGGAAATGTTCTGAAAAATTGGTTTGATCTGATGAGGGAGGTACTGCCGAGTCAGTTGTGGTAGTCATATGAATGTTCCTGTGTTCCATTATTAAATTATAAAGTTCAACCTTTCCAATAAAACCAGAAATTTGAAATAATTATCAGTACTTTTTTTTACAGCCGATTCAAATTTAAAATAATAAATCGCCCACCCTATACTACTGTGATGCAACCTAACTCTACACGGCCAGCCGCCTACATACTCGGCCTAAATATTTTCTTATAAATACAATCTGCTTGTTATTGTAAGGCCCTTGACATGTAATCGACGAGGTTAACTTATATGTAAATCATTTCGAATAATTGAAGGATACTTTGCCATAGAGAAATGTGTGATAACCACATTAATTTAACGTTTCTTCTTTGGAAAAACGATGTCCGCATACCATAGGAACACGTAGCGTTGGATGGGCCATTAATCTAATGTTGAGCTTAATTTTATTAAAATATTGTTTTATTTAAAAAAAAACTATTTTATGAGAGAATTCTTTTTAGAAAAAACAAAAATCCAATCTGTATATACGTGAGTATATAC
Source organism: Hydrotaea diabolus (assembly GCA_963513945.1). Taxonomy (NCBI): domain Eukaryota; kingdom Metazoa; phylum Arthropoda; class Insecta; order Diptera; family Muscidae; genus Hydrotaea; species Hydrotaea diabolus. The sequence goes on from OY740717.1 coordinate 186,407,224, forward strand.
AAACACACGTTCTATGTTGGCTGACATACTTGTCTAAAGTTGCGTGCAATAAAATAGCAGCGCTATCCGTTCGTACACAGGAAGAAAAAATAGTATTAATTGACTGACGGTGTTTTATATATGTACTTTTTTTAATACTATTTGTTGAATTTTTTTTTTAGAAACGAGGACTATTTAAGAAAGAGTGAAAGGCGATGACGTCAACATCCCGACGACCAACTTCCCCAAAATCTTTGGAGTCACATTGGACAGCCTTTTTCGATAGGTCGGTCTGTAGTGAACTACGAAACGGCGGCGTGGTCGAGGAACGTAAGTACAGCGCATTGGAAGAATATTCAGATATTAACAGGGCGTTTTCATATGTCTTCGGAGGACCATCTACGTGAGAAAACGAAGGTCCTAACAGTGCGCAGAGACAATTCTCGTGGTCAAAATTCCTTCGCCAAAGCAGATCAGTTACGATTTTCATGATCTTGAGAGAGAGAGGTCCAGCGGTACAAGACAGAGCCTTTAGATCATCGAAACTATCAGGCTGGCCTAAACGACATTCACGCCGATGAAGTCACAGCAACAGTATCCAGCTACTTATATAATGTGAAAGTAGTACAAGGGGACCATTCCCCGGAGATTTCACCAGAGAAGAAGTCGCTAACTCGGCAGACGCGCTTGGTTCTGGTTTAGCTTAGATCTGGATAATGCAGCTGCCTCAATCGTATCGCATTGGACGCGAATTGATGCTAACGTTCCGGCCAAGCTCACTCAGCTTACCGCCAGGTCTCTTTGGAAGTATCTAGTTTAAATGGCGCTTTTACTTCAACTGAATATCGATGCAGATCACCTAAAGAATAACAGGACTTCAAAACAAAATATATTGTTGTTACAACAACTACTATTAAAGAGCAGTGCGTCTTCATTTTCTAGATGTTATTATGTTTTACATGTGGAATGATTATAGCTTGCCTTTTGTTAGTAAAATTAGCATATGTCTTAGGCCGTCTACCCATTGATAGTCTAAGGACCAAGTGAAAAAAAGTTTAAAATCGGTTGTTGTTGCAACAACAATATATATTGCTTTGAAGTCCTGTTCGTCTACAGAGGATCTATTTTAAACAATCAATCAGTTCTTTCATGGGTTTCATGGTAAGTGACAAACCCCATCCTAAAAAGTAATATATTGATGACGATAAAACCGAGGCATCTTTAATTTCTGATGATTCTCCAAACTATAAATCTAGAATGTTTTCTAAAAAAAACAAAACTTAATAAAAATAGAAGCACCGAGTTTAACGAAATATATAAGCTTTGGAAATAGCGCAGGAAATATTGTCAATTTCTTCTTTTTACTACTTTTTTTAATTCTTATACAAACAAATTAATTTTTTTTATTTTAAAGCTTGCAACTGATGGAGAGGAAAGCGATTCGTCCACAAAAGCTAAGATGAGACCAAAACTAAGTTTAAGATGTTCCATGTCTTAAAAAGCAAATCATGGCAGCAGTGGCCGACTTATCATGAAGGTAAAATCTTTGTAAAGAATACAAAATATATTTGTGTATAATTTGTTTAAACTTAAGTATGTGCGTATAACATAGCACATTTTTATATTATACACCGCATTGTACAGGACGGGAGATATGATTTTGTAATGATCCACTCAGAGTCGCCATAAGAATATATTAGCTACTTCCGTCTGTTCTTCAATTTTTGTAACAAAATCAAAAGCTAGGCGCCTAATTTACCCACCCATACGCTATCGAACAAAGAACTATTTTATTCTGATTTGCTTTGTTGTGTAATGTGTTTTAAAATTCTTCAGAGTAGAGTTTATATAAGTATATGAGTTCGTCTATTGAAAGCAGATAACAAATGATCAATTAATTTGAATCGAGTTTTAACGGATTACGACAGTACTTTGCCCGTTAGCGTATGGGTGAGTTAGGCCCCAGGATTGCTAAGAAATGTTTTCGTTGTCGTCAAAAACTAGAAATTCTTAATGCCTTTTGAAGAAGTCAAAATAAATAAAACAAAGAATAATTACTATTTTACACATAACGCAAAACTGAAGTCACTCTAACTCGAAATTTTCAAAAATAATTCAATATTGCTTACGAATACTTTCAAATCCCATTGTGTTAACTGAAAAGAGAGCTCTGGAAGAAAAATTTTCGCAACATTTTTAAAAAATTTTGAAATTTAAAACCGAACCGAAACCAATCTATGACCTGTGAATTGCCCATATATGATGCAGGAACTTAATCGTCTTTAGATGTTTACAGTGAAAAATTGTACAGCAGCATCAACATTAAATGAAGTGGTTAACGGCAAAGTGGAAGTGGAGTTGTACATTTGGGGTTTTGTGAGACACAGGTGTTCTTCGCCATCTTTAAGGAAATAAAGATCACAAAACATTTAATTTTTGAACAAATTCTGCTTTTAAAAAACAAGTAATTCCAATTTAGACATTCTTAGAGAGTTGCATATTATTTTCTCCCACAAAAACCCAAATGTGGGATATCCCATTATGGTGCAAAACCCTTATGTACAGAGTTTTCCATTAAGAACATAACAATTTTGTATATTAATAAAACACAGAATATTTAAGATATAGAGTTCAAATTTATTTCGTTGTAGTGCAAATGTTACGTTTTCAGAATCAAATTCAATTTCGGCCATATGACCACCACGAGCCCGGGTACAGCGATCTACTCTTTGGACCCAATTTTCCACCACTCTTGCACACATTTCGACCGGAACGTTGGCAATTTCGCGTTGGGTGTTGTCTCTGAGCTCATCTAAAAGCTTGGCATAGACCAATTACTTGATGTGGCCCCATAAAAAGAAATCCAATGGCATTAAATCGCATGAACGAGGTGGTCATTCGACCGGACCATTTCTCGAGATAACACGTTTACCGAATTTGCCTTTCGGTAAATCGATTGTTAAGCGTGCTGTGTAGCTAGTGACACCGTCTTGTTGAAACCACATATCGGCGATATCAAACTCATCCAATTCAGGCCAATAATAATTTTCTAACATGGCACCATAGCATGCGATGACGATTGTTTTCATCGACGAAAAAATACGGCCCAATCACACCTCCGACATAAAAACCGCACCACACAGTAATTTCTTGCGGATGCAATTGTGTCTCTTGAAGAACATGTGGGTTTGTTGTTGTAGTAATTTTTTATGATTTCCAAACGTTGCTCGTAAGTGAACTTCACTATGATGAAAATGTTGACTTTGACTAACGTTTTGATACTAAAAGATCATTCAAAATGTTTGAGGGTGCGTTGACATAAAGATACGAAATTGTTTGTCCCTATTGGAGAACCCGTTAATTAAACCACTTTGAAGAGAATTTTCAAATATATTTAAAAAATAAAATTTTCATTTAAGTTAGTTAAATAAGTTCCGCCGGTCTAAAGCTTTTATACTCTTCACCATTGATTGCGTTATAGTATGGCAAAGGCATTTTTGGGGTATATTGTTGTTAGTGTTGGGTCAATGTTTGGCAGAAGTAAATTTGTGGGCTCTAAGAACCATTGTCTTATTCAAATTCGTGAAGAAAATATCATTGTTTCGGAGAACCCATATGTTAAAGGGCCAAAAACTAAGCAACTCTTTAAAGTTAAGGCATATTGCAATAAGTGAGACAATTACACTGCTTTTTAGGAACCAAAAGTAGATGTTCGAATGAACATAATTTTCAAGGGAAATTTGACCTATGGGCCAAGGCCTCAACTATAGTCGAAGCGTAGAATAAATGTTATTCGGATTCGTGACGTTTTCTTTTTTTGTTTTTCAATATGTTCATAGTTGAAAAAATGTTATTGATTCTGTATACCCAGGGCCCCAGGTCTTCCATAGGTCAATGCCTGCATTTCAGCCAAATCGTAAAAAAAATTATTCATGTTTTTCAGATACTTCAGAAAATTTCGTTGTTTTTGAGAACAAATATGCCTAGGTTCGAAAGAATCTACTTTTCGGCACCCTTTTAACCTAATCGAAATGGGTCATAAACTTAAATTTAGATTTCGTGTCGAAATTTAATTGATTTTTAATACTAGTATCTCCATATTTCAAGGAGGCCAATTTTTGTGTTTCTAGGATCTATATGTTCCGGCCCGAGTTCCAAACTGGCAAAAACCTTAAATAAAGGAACATATTTGGATTTGTAAGAAAATATCGCTGTTTCTGGAACATTAGGAGACAGTTTTTGAGCACCAGGGCACATCGTCCACGTCCATAGGTTAAGGCTAAGTCCGCCAAATCGTTTAATGAATCTCATATTCTGATACATATCCTTTGTTGATATTTAAAAAATTCTGTTTCCGAGCACCCATATGCCCATGTTCGAAAGGACTTCTTTTCCGGCACACTAGAGACCTATGATACAGCGGCCTCAAATCAAATCAAATTTATGTTATATATGGATTCGTGATGACATTTTATTGATTTTAAATTCCCATAAAAGGGTACTGTTTTTGGGTCCCTAGCGGACATATGGGTCCATTCCAAATTGACCCAAATCTAATGTATAGAAACATATTTACATTTGTAAGAAAATTTCCCTTTTTTGGATACCCATTGCCTTCGAGCGTTAGGAAACGATTTTTATGCGCAATGACCTCGTCCATTTATGGAATGTTTAACGCAACTACAGCTACAACTTTCAAGCAAAGCTAGTTTTAAAGTTAATTATAGATATATATGGGGAAAAATCCACACAAAAAATTGGGCAGAAATGTTTTTTGTCTCTCAAGGACTGTTTTTTGTCTCGAGTTTGTAAGTGTTTATAACAATGGTCCATAGTGTTTATTAAAACCAGGTTCAGGTCTCAAGTAAGAACCGATCTATACAAAACTTGAAATATTTGGTCAAGAACAAAACTATAGAAATTGGTCTACATGAACCAATTGCGCATACTCAGTGTTGCCAATTTTCGTCGAACAAAAACACTGAAAAATGGCATTTGTTTCCAAGGTTTAATTGAACCATTAATCCTTTCTGTTTAGTTCAAAATCAGTAAAAATGGCGTTATGTTTGGCCTGGTGGAATCGTACATACTCATCCCCTTATTTCCTTCAAATTTAGAACTTGCAATATAAGCTTTTTAAGCGTATATTTTACACTTTTTCAGTACATAAAATACTTTAACATTATTTAATGCCTGTTTGAAATTTTCGTTTTAGCGGTCTTTTAAGTGGGTTTTCCACTTAAAAAATAAAACACTACTAATATGCTTCTCGTTTAACACAGTGTCCAGCAACCTCCATCTTTTGTGTTTGCTATTTTACGGCACACACCTGTTTTCACAAATTGTGTCGTACGTGATTGGCGGTTCTTGTTTTTTTATTTTTCTTTCAAAGGAGAATCTATTTGTCATTTCCACTTAAAGAGTATTTGGAAATACAAAAAACGCTTTTCTCCTTTAATATTTTGTTGGTGATTTTGCATTAGAAACCGATGATTTTTTTACACATATTCGTGGTAGATTTAAAACACTCTTTACTCGCATATGTACGAGATTTTTTGAGTGGTTTTTCCTGCAATTTTGAAATGAAAAGATTTCCTACTGCCTGCTGCCTGACTTATTTTATTATCGCTTAAGATTGGAATATTTAGTTAAGTCTTACACTTTCTACAGTTAATAACTGCTTCCAGTTAAAAAAATATTCTAAATAAAATAAATAATTTAAAAAAAAGGTGGGATACGATTTTTGAAACGGAATTTCTTGTTTGGACGTTTGTGTGATATTTGAAATAGACGCGGCAGAATATGACAAAAGATTATACTATCGAATCGTGCCGGACCGGGCCAACAAGCGGCATTGCGTGTTAAAGTAATAAAAATGTTTTCCAAGTGATCATATGCAACTTGGATAAAACACAAAAAAGAAAGAAAAAAAACGAAATCAATGTGACAGCGTCTATTTTTTATGGTATTACTAAGAAGTATTTGGCTTGAGGCCAAATTAATATTCGCTTTGCTAGCGATTTTTTCGGTCGGTTTGGTGTATTATTTTTTCCTTTTATTTGAAGTGGAGGAAAAATCATAACTTATTTTAATAATTCCATCAAAGATATGTATGTGTTTATATAAAATACACATGTGAATATACATATTTCCGAAATATTTTGACCATTTGCTGTTACCGTTCGAATGAAACTCTTTCGAAACAAGAATTTTTGTTGATTTGTATTTATGCTACATCGAACTGTTTCTGTTTTTCGCCTGGCAGGTCAATAAATTTTTGGATATTGAAATTGACAAAATAATATCACCGAAATCCAATGTAGAAACCTATATATATATATATTTACGCTGATCATCTATATATATACATTCTATACCATATAAACTTTTCTATTTAATCAATATAGGTGTACGAGTATATGTTAGAACCCATATATTGATTGTTGCTATTCGTTCTTCTCTCTCTATTTATAGCCATCAATATGAGTGAGGGAAAGAATTTATTGACCACCTTCTTGATCTTGTTTTTTTTGCTGGTCCTCTTATGGATGATTTATGCCATGTTCTAGACTGTACTACATATTCCGCCCCCCATCCCAATATCAGATGTGACCGTCAATTTTCCAGCCATCCAAATATGCAATAATAATCAATTTGTTTTGAAAAAGTAAGTATTTATAAACAATGTTGTTGTGGTTGTTAACAAATTAAAACAACAAATCGGTAATAACCATTTAAAAAAATTTCATCACATGCAGGTTTATAAATTCCCATCTATAAATAATGCATAAATTAATCGTATTCAATTTTTAAAAATAATTATGTTTTCTGGTGGGCCAAAATTTCTTAATGTGTTTATTTTTCGTCAGGTGGTGAATTTTTTGCTCAAAAACTCTTATTAAATTTTTTCCGCAAATTCTATTAAATACTTCCCGACTTTACTTCTTTCGTTTAAGATAGTCGGCGTGTTAAAGAGTATTCTGCCTACAATATCGCAAGAACTGTTAGAATGTGACATGCCACATAATATCTAAAAAGTTAGTTTGCAATCGGTTCGGACAACAAAAATTCCCTTGCACGAAAAGACATTCAGATGCTTTTACCAAACAGTAATAGTCTTTTTGGAAATTCGGCTTGAAATACTAAAATATGAAAGCTTTGATAATATTTTGGCAGAGTTAACTTATTATTCGGTTGTACTAATAGAACGAAGTTAAAATAGTTGTCGCAACTAATAGTTTCGCTTAAAATAGTTTGATTTATCACATTCTACAATCATCTTCGTTCCAAACTAACATAAAACCCTGATATAAAAAGAAATATTAAAAAATTTAATTTGTTTTGTTCAAGGTTTTTTATTTGTACTACCTTTTTAAAAAATTTATGTCGAAATGGCAATTGAATAAAATATTTTCCTAAATGCAAAGCTGATGACAAAATTATTTTGACTACAAATTTATTTTATTTAGAGGACTTTGCTTGATTAATCATAAAGTTTTAAGGCTGGTTTTAAGTTTGATTACAAGAAAGTTTTTGGGAAGAATCATTTTTTCCTTTGCTAAAACTGACATTACCAGATAATTGTTGCCGACTACATTTTTATGTTAGTATGATACTGTTGGCATTATTAAACCCAACTTCATATTTGAATCTTTTGTTTTCCTCATTCATTTTCTTGGTTGTAATTTCATTTTTGAGTTTGAAAAAAAAATTTTTTGAAGTTATTTGTTAGTCGCCTTTGATCAACCTTCTAGAAAATTTTCCATGAAGAACGATTGTTATGTATACGAGTATTATTCAGCTTGAAATAGGCAATGTTATCAGACTTTTTATTAAACTCTGAACTCTGTACTGCTTTTTCACAGCATTTCAGCAGGGATTTCACATAATTTTTGTATAGAGAGAGTGACACATTTTCACAGGAAAACCCGAACTTAGTACCAGCCTTGAGATAAAACTTATTTTTTTACTTGCACCTAAGATCTACTGATAATTTTAGTAAAAACCATCCAAATTAAATTGTGAACTTTATGACACAGAAAGTTAAATATTCAATGAGTCAAATTATCTAAATATTTTTCTGATTGGACCAATAAAATTACCGGTTTTTGAAGGGCACAATAATAAATGTCACCTCTCTCAAGAAACCCAAAAATTACACTCTTTCTTTGATGGATGAGAAAATTTGAGATTTGGACAAAAATTGGTCTCCGTTTTATTGGATCGATAGGGTCCCAACGGTGGGTCGAAGATTTTAAATATATATAACACAGGTTAACATTCGGTTAAAAACATGTAAATAAAGAAGCAGGTTTTCCACCTCTTAAGTAAGAGTAAGATATTAATCTCTAAACCCTAAAAACACCTTTATGAAATGCATTAGCTGTTCGGAGCCCCGGTCTGAGAGTAAAAGGAATATTTTCTTATTCCTCGATTGTTCTCAAATATTTTCCAAAATCCGATAAATTCAAACTAAAATCCGAATTTAGGCGACATGCCGTTTTTTTTTTTAAATTACCTATTCCGATGAATGGGGATTGGATTTTTTATCAAATTATCAAACATTAAATATCAAATGTTTACTTCACGTGGCTAAGTTTGAGCACGATCGAATGTAAAGATTGTCTTGTAAATGTGACAAGACGCTATTTAAAAGGCGATATAATCCTATTTTACCAGGAATAATTATTGTTACCGTGTGAAATTTCCCCAAGATCAAATTTAGTTTGTTCATTCCGGAGCGACAGGGCTTCATAACGAGACGACGATTTTGATAATTTTAAGATGTGTCTTTAAAACAAATAAGAAAATGTAGAGGGCCATATTCAGTAACATTTACGGAAGTTTTTAAATTAAAAAAAGCGTTTTTAAACCTATTTTAAGTTTTTATGACTATGGAGGATTTTTTTTTGAAAAAAATATCGTTGCAACCTTACTTTGCTCATTTAGAAATATTGTTCGATAACTTTATCAAAAATTAACCAATAAATTTTGCATGATAATGGCTTATGGTAAAAAGCTTTTTGGGATTTAAATGGGCGAAACGGACCAGGGAAGAAAAAAGATTCCCTTTAATGGACTAAAGGTTTCTCGTTAAAAAGTATACTTTTAAGTATTTGTTTAACACTTCATAATTTTGTGTGGACGGTTAATGGTAAAAATGGTCCTTTTTAGTTACGACGCACTTAATACCTCAAAAAGGGTATAGTTTCTGGACTTGTTTGGCTCATGTGGCCCAAAAACCGTCCCTAATGGTCAAAACGGGCGTTTAATAGTCAATACCGACTTACACTAAAGCAAATTTTGCTACCAATCCAAATATCGGGTAATTATGACCTTTAAGTAGATTATGGACGGTGTAGGGTATAAAAGGTTCGTCCGGGCCGAACTAAACGACGTTTTTGTTTGTTTTTGGCTGACTTGAGAAATTCTGTTGCTCGTGCATTTTGAATTGTCATCGACATGAGACGCATAAATTTGTCTACCCATTTTCGTTTTGGAGATATGCATGCAATTAATCAGCGCATAATTTCATTTTCATAGCATAGAACAGTCGTATTCATTGTTTCCCACCGTGCACCCTACCGCACTCGGTGGTACAATATGGTTTAAAGATCATGTTGGTCACAACGGAAATTCTCTTCAAGAAATTCGAAGCTATGTATGTCCTATATAATTTCTACACGCAATGGCCGAGATATTATTTCTGGCTCTGTACTGTAATGTACATATGTATTTAATATGAATTATTAACATGATTATGAAAATATCTTTTAATTCAGGTTTTGAACCTGGGTTTTTGTGTGGTTACTGATTTATATTTAATACTTTTTACTCGTTTTGAAAAGAACTTTTGTTGACAGAAATATCATTACAATTATTTTTGTCATGAAGGTTCAAATAGCTTAGAAATGCATAATTTTCCGATTATTTAGGTTATCATAGAGTCGTTCTACATCACCTCTTAATATTTACTTATATAGGTATTTAATATACATACCATCTACTTCACACAGAGTTCGTTTGATTGACGACAGCACCAGCTAATGCATGTGCATGGTACAATAGGCAAGGTATAGTCACTAGCCCAGCAACATACAGGGTGGGCCAAAAAGTTACCAAGGGGTAAAAAACTTTAATAACCTATTTGTTTATTAATTTTTTTCTCAGATTATATAGTATACAAAATGGAATTTTTTTTTACACTAAAAATTAAACATAATTTCACTTAAATGACCCCCATTTTCAGCTTTGCAATGATGGCTCGTTCTACAATAATGTTAGATAACTTTATCAAAAATTAACCAATAAATTTTAAACTCTTTTATACCCTCCATAACATCTTTCAAAATTTGTGGCTGTAGCGTTCGAATTTCTGCAACAATGTTGGCCTTGAGTTGAAGGATTCTCTCGGCTTGTTTCTATACACTTGCTCCTTTAGATAACCTCAAAGAAAATAGTCGGCAAATCTGCCGATAGCGTTGCCAAAAAAATTTCCGAATTTCTGGAATTTATTCGCTCTCCAAAATTATGATTTAAAAGTGTCTCAGGAAGTCTCGAAGAAGTAAGGCCCAATGATAGTTGCAAATGTGATCCCACGACATACTGTACACCTAATGGGGTGCAAATGGCGTTGATGAATGGCTCTTGGATTTTCAGAACCCCAGAACCTACAGTTCTGCTTATTAACAAAGCCATTCAAATGAGCTTCATCATGCCTTTGTGTTAAAGAATTGATCGCTGATTTGAATAATTAAATTCTAATATTCTGGTTCTTTGTTCAGTTGTGAATCTCTCCATTATTTAATCTCCAAGTGTTATTTATATAATCTGAAAAAAAATTAAAAAAAAGAATTATAAACGAAATAGTTTTTAAATTTTTAAACCCAATGGTAACTTTTGGCCCACCCTGTATAAACAGTTCGCTTAATTGTCAAAGTCACTTGAAAGAAAATGACAAAAATAAACTATTGTGAACGTTTGATATAGAATTTAACCTTTACACACTTTTACAATTGTCTTTGTCAAATTTGACAATTTTAGGTACTAAGAGAAAAAAATCAATCAATGAGGTGATAGCAATAATAACACTACCTTCTTTATTGCGCCATGTGCATGTGTTGCATATGTACATTTATTTATATGTACCTATATAGGTACATATATCTATGTCCAACACCGATGTAGGTGGATTTTTTGTCAACAAACAAATCGACTGAATTGTCAGTAACGCCAACCAACCTAATTTTGTTTAAACAACAAAAATCCTATGCCCATGGAAAAACAAAATATAGATTTATATATAGCCAATCCGAAAGATGTGCATAGAAACACGTATCATAGAGCTGGAAATGTATGGTATACGAGTAGTATTGAGCATTTTGTGTGTTATCGAGTAATCGGGTATCTTTTTTTTAGTTTCGTTTAAACGAAAATTGTCTTCCTCCATTTGTGGTACCGACAAACGAAGTTATGCAATTATTATTAAAAGTTATGCTCTTTTATGAAAATAAATAATTAAATTTTAATGAAAGCCAACTTTCATGCTTTGTTATTGTTTTGTAAAATTTAACCACTCCATTAGTCCGTTTTGTTGTTGTTTGTCAAATGTGGGGAATGAAAGGTTTGTCTGCGAATATATAGTGAACACAACACCACTAGGTAGTCGCGTTTCGCCGTTTATGCACGAAGAAAAAAAGTATAGTTGGGGCACAATATTCGATGAGCATCATACTATTGTTGGATATATGGTTGTGGCACAATAATATCATTATTGTCACAAAAGTTTGATTCGCACATAACTAAAATAAGATCCCCACAACCATATTATGCTGCTCACAGCCAAAGTATATTTCACATACAACTATAGTATGATTCTTTCAACCATGGTATGATTAACACGCAACCATAATCCCTACCACGATGGTATGATTCCACTCAACCATACTATGATCCCCAAAATTATTTATTAGCATTGGGTTATACAGGGTGATTCATTCACGACTGGACGAATTTCACCAGCATTTTCCTTGGCTCATTTTATGAAATTATATTATCTACGACCATGCCCAAAAAAGCAAGGGGGCGAAATGGCTGCGGTTTGAACATTATTGGATTGGTGGTCGGAGGGTACTAGGGTAAAATTGCTGGAGATGCCAATTTGAGTTCATATAAAATAAAATGTATTTGAGTTCATATAAAATAAAATGTATAGTCTGTCACAAATGTAAAGGCATTTTTGAAAAATTATCATATTTTGGACTTTAAATGTTTGATTTCAGTTCTAGTGCAGTAAATTTGTAATACAAAAATTGAGTTTTTTTGCGCCATATTAAAAAAATCGTTTAAACATAAGTATTTAAATCGAGATTTGAAAGTGTTGCAAACAGAATGGCGTAATACGAGTATCTTATGATTAAAACGAATCATTTGGTATCGAATATTCAAAAAGTAATCCATTTTAAAAGCATCACTACTACGAGGACTAATCGAAAAGTTAGTTGTGAAAATATGACTTTTTAGCGTTGTAGCTTCAAATGCAATACTATGATTATTGAAGTACCATTTTAAATTTACGGAGACGGCAGATAAAGAAAATATCACCGGTGGCGCCTAGTACTTAACTAGTAAGATATTAATCTATAAGCCATTTAAAAACTTCGCTATAACATGCAATAAACCTTCTGAGCCGGCGAAAAAGATTAGGTCAGTCAGAATATAGAAATAGAATTTGGAACCAATTGCTTAGTGTCATGTTGTGAGACTTAAGTAAGTATTTACATACTTATGTCACATTTCCTCCAAAAACACACATGCGAAATAATTAGTTACCAACTTAGTAGGGACATAAATACTGTTGCAACATGGAACACACCCATTTCAATAGTAGAACTGAACATACCCCGTTAATGTCATATGTGTTTTGAAAGCTAACCTCAATAATGTTAGTCTGTATCGGGATAATAATGGAGTGGTCAGATAAGGAGAACCGTATCGCTGTAATAGCGCTTTTCAAGTGTGAAATGAAAAAAGCGATATTTTCAAAACTCTCCGGCCACTAGGGATTAGCCGCATGTTCGTCTTCCGATGCATAAAACTGTTTGAGGCGACTGGAGATGTAAAAGATCGCCACCGGTCGGGCCGCCCACGCTCTGTTCGAACACCGGATGTCATTAAAGTCGTTAAATCAAGAGTTCACCGAAATCCGCTCCGAAAATAGAAAATCATGGCCCGTGAGATGAATATCACGCAAAAGTCCACGAGTCGAATCTTTAAAAAAGACTTGGGGCTTTCAAACGTCGTACCGGACATATATTGACTGCAGCTTAAAAAAAAATACGATTGAAAAATGCAAACGTCTTTTGGTGAAGCACGCTGATAACTTGCACAGAAAAATTTTGTTCACCGATGAAAACATTATTACCGTTTAGGAAAAATTTAACAAGCAAAATGATAGAGTGTATGCGCGGTCATCTAAGGAAGCATCTGAACTGATTCCAAGGGTGGAAAAGGGCCATCACCCAGCTTCAGTCATGGTTTGGTGGGGTGTCTCTGACGATGGGGTCACTGACCTGCATTTCTGCAAACAACGAGTCAAAACCACGGCCAAAGTTTACCAAGAAACCGTTTAGGAAGCTGTTGTGAAGCCTCTTAACAATTCCCTGTTCCAAAACCAGCCATGTCTTTCTAGCAGGATTCAGTGCCGGCCCATAAGGCTTAAACGTCCCAGGGTGGCTTCGAAACAATTTGACAATTTTCCAATGGACGAGGTTCGTGCAGCTATTGAAGATTGACCAGCGCGACTTAAAGCGTGTGTAAAGGCAAAAGGCGGACATTTCGAATAGATAGTAGATTCTTTTTGGATACAATATACATTATATATTTTAAAAAATATTTGGTCCAAAAACATTCAGTACTTTTTATTTTACAGCATAAAACGTGTGTAACAGTATTTATGTCCCTACTAAGTACTTATTAATGTTCGTGAAAATTTGCATCGGGTACTGATCTACGCCAGTGTTTTGCCCATTACTTTAACAATTATGGCGATCTAAAAATCTAATTATTGTATTGTTATGCTTAAGCTTGGTAAAAATTTGAAAAGGAAAAGTCGGCTACTTCGTACATTAAACAAATTGAAAACAAATTTCGTACAAATCGGTCAATCCGTTTCAGAAAATAAATTTTTGGTCATTTTAAAGTTTTCAAACCCACCCATAAAAAAATGAATGTGGTCATTAATACGATTACAAAGAAACGTTTTTATAATTTTTCTAGCGAACAATTTTTTTCAAAACATCTGACCCTAAGTTATATTGAATACAAACAAAATTATTCTATCATTCGTACTTTTTCCATTTAGTGAGAAAAAGATATTATGTTCTTTCGAAATATCACTGAAATTCCGTCACAGCCCTCGTACATATGTATGCATGTCGTTTGTGGCCGATCTGATGCGAATGTGTAGATGCGTACACGTACAAACAACACAACTCAAGATGCTTTTTTAATAACTTTTCTCGCTGTTCAAGACATTAAATTTGAAATTTTATTTATTTTATTTGTTGTTGTGGTAGTAATTTTGGAATTTATTCGATTTTCTTTCCTTTCATTTTTGGCTACCAGCGGATTTCTTCCAACAGCCTCAAATAAAATTTTCAGTTTGAACGTGTCAATCGCTTCGAACGGTTTTTAGAATTAAAAGGCCGAAAGCTACTCTCCTTCACGAATTTTGTAAAAAAGTGCGTTGAAATTTATATTTAAAGAATAAGAACAAAAAAAATAATATCTAAACAAATGAGCAAATTAGTTATAAACATTACAAGCGTTAATTAATTGAACTCTAAAAGAAATTACTGAACGTGTTTTACAAATTGTTTAACAAATTAATTTTTGTTTTTACCCTTTATTCCCATTTCTTTGCTTTAGAAAAATCCCAAATCAAAATGAATGAAGCACGTAGTTTGGTCACCACTTTCCTTATCCTTGCCTTTTTGTTGACCATCTTGTACATTTTCTACGAAGCCGCTTTCTAAATTGTTAAAAAAAAAAATAAAAAAAAAAACATCCCATCATCGAAATGTTTTCAAAATTATATTTTGATTAACACCGCATTACACCAACCAACCAAAATACATCGTAACCGTTGCCTTTTAAAAAAATATGTATATTCCACGTCATGATGCCGTAAATATAAGCAGCCTAGTATCTAATGGATTTTTTCTATCTTCTTAGTTTCATAAGGAAAACCTGGAGGTAAGTGGCCAGAAAAATATAAAACATATTCCAAAAAAAAAAATAGAAAATATTGGCAAATAAAATTGTGAATATTTTTAACTAAAGTTAAAACAATCGTCCCAGTTCAACATTTCGTTAAAAACCGAACTAAGAAAACCCTCGCTCCCTGAAGCAGCTACTCCTTAATGTCTTTAGAACTGGTGTTCTGAAAATAAGTGCAAGTAATATTGAACTTAAACGGAAAGTTTAAGATAATGGATATTTTGAATTAAAGCTAAAACAATCGTCCTAGTTCAACATTTCGAATAAAATCGAATTAAGAAAACCCTCGCTCCCTGAAGCAGCTATTTCTTAATGTCTTGTCCCAAGGCAGCTATTTCTAAATGAACTTTAACGAAAAGTCCGCATTGGAAGGATCACAAAAATGTAGCCCGAACATTTTATACTTTTATTCCGACTAAACCAGAATAATAGATGCGGTGTGCTCATAGCCATAATTTATTTGGATTTCGTAAAAAAGTTTATATATTAAAATGTTTCATATACGCCTTCATTTTTTGCCGGAATATAAATTATGAACAAAATGTCTTTGAAAATTATAGTATATATCTTTCGATCAGTGTGCCAGAAACTCATCGGACACGTTTTGATACAATTGCATAGATCATATATATGTATATCATATCGAAATCTTAATTTTCAAGATCTGAACGAGTATAATCTTAATATTTTCAATTTAATTCGAATGGATTTGACTTTTAACAAAAAAAGCAAAAATATAGATACATTTTTTTTATTGAAATGATAATATCAATTAATTTTTTTGACCAATTATCGTAATGGTCTCCATCTTGAATATTATATATTTAATAACACAAATGAGTGATTTTTTGTGAAAAATATTAAATTAAAAAATATTTCTTTTGTAATAAAAACCAGTTTACCGTAAAGAGTTTTAAGAAAAACTTTGATAGCCATAATTTAGTTTTTGTAGTTTTTTGAAGAACAAAAGCTTAATTTTGAAGGTTATTTAGATGGGGTGATTTTTTAACAGATTGAGAACTTAAAATTGTAATACAATATAGAAATATTGTTGAATTGTTTTTAACGAAAACCCATGGGAAACGGAATTAGTGGAAATGATTTCGCGCTATAAAGATTGCTCTACGCACAGTTTGAAGGCTATACGCAAAGGGTAATTTCAGTAATTCAAGAGAGCCTCCCCATATAAGTCATTTGTTGCCGAAGTAATCGTTGCCAAACTCTGCAGAAGAAAAATCTTGGCGGGTTTAGAAACAGCTATACAGTCTGCCAGGCAAACAAGCCAATACATTTCATCAATATTTTACGTTGATTCTGAAAAGGAAACAACAAAAAGGTCTCGAACCAGAAAAAAAAACTTTTCAATGACATTTTTTATTACAATCTGGTAGATGATTTTATGGCATTTATTTTTTATATATAATTTTGACATACGTCCGCCGACTAATTCAATTTTTGACTATTTTTTTCAAATAAATCTGGCAGTTAGACGTCAATGGTAGCTTGAATATTGGCTTCCAATGCTACAAGAATTGCTGGTTTGTCGGCATGAAAAAAATCTAGAGGCTTTAAATAGCACGAACAAGATGTTCAGTCACAGGACCACTTCTGGAAATAAAAGTGTCACCAAATTGATTTGCAATAAATCGATTGTTGAGCGCGCTGTAGGCCAAGTTGCTCCACCTTGTTGGAACCAAATGTTGTTTATGTAAAGCTGATAAATTTTTGGAAACAAAAATTTAGTTCACTGTAATGGATGATGCTGTAAGAAACAATCAATTTTCACGGCTTTAGTGTTACCTTTGCTTTAAATATGTCAATATTTCTTATTGACGTAGACATAAAACACAATTCTTTAAATTAAAATGCTCTGCGAACTTCAAGAACTGATTGTTTTTATATTAGTAGCGTGGTTCTTTCGTTAAATTATTTAATTTAAACTGAAAAACTTTCTAAACAGAAATGTCAACACTGTTTGACATTATCAGCTGTCAAACCACAGTTATCGATAGTTCTCATGTAGCTTAAAGAAAATATCCTTTATAATACAATTAATTGTATAATAAAATGTAAAATAAATTAATTTTTAAACAATTAACTACCTAGTAAACCAAATTTGCCGACAATGTCTGATATCAGACAATTCTGAACAATATATGAACTATATTGAGAATTCTTACCGAAATCGTTACGAATTCTGTTCGGTTTGTCTGAGGATTTTTTTTCAGAGAAGTAGTTCAGAATTCGTGTCAACCCTCTCATATGTTTTTCGTTACGAACTCGATATATCCGAAATCGGAACATTTTGCCGATTGTCGTACAGAATTCTGAACGTTTGGTTTGCTAAGTTAT
Source organism: Hydrotaea diabolus (assembly GCA_963513945.1). Taxonomy (NCBI): domain Eukaryota; kingdom Metazoa; phylum Arthropoda; class Insecta; order Diptera; family Muscidae; genus Hydrotaea; species Hydrotaea diabolus. The sequence continues at coordinate 186,424,834 of OY740717.1, forward strand.
TAGGGAATTAGATAAATGGTTGGTGCTGAGATTATGGGTCAATTTAATGTCCTTGGTTGTTTCAAGCGAGAAAAAAAATATATATATTATACTTTATTATTTACTATACAATAAATCTTTATAGGACCTTTAAAGTCATTAAAATTGTTTTTTAAAAAATGTATTTATTCTTCAAAAAATTTCCTACCAAAGTGTTCGAATATGATTACCCTGGTTGTCCCTAACACTACTTTTAATTGAAATTTTCTCAATTTTTTACAAAAATATTAATTATTTGTTTAATAAAACCAGTCCATAGTAAAAAATAATATTCAATTAATTTTGTTGCTATTAATGATTATAATTTTTTTTTCAATTTATATTTTTATGGATGTTTATTTTCTGTCCCTGAAAATACACAGTATTCCCAAGTAAAATCAAATACTCGCTAAAATTCAAATTTTTAAACCAATGAACATTACATGAAGTGGGTGAACATCTAATAGTTTTTTCGTCAACAGTCTTATTATTAAATATTAAATTCTGCAAAAAAATGCCAAAAATGATGTCGATTCACCCAAATAATAATAATATTAAACAGTTTGAAAAAAAATTATGATTGACATTCCCACTAACATGTTTTGAAGATTTCTAGAGGTTAAGTTAAGAACATAGTAGGTCCCCTCGTTCAGAGTTTAGATTTTTAATAACAATTTTAAAATATCTTCTTGGCAGGGTTTGAAGCGGATTTGTTCGCTAGTTGAAAACAAAACGCCTAGTGTATCATGGTAACACGTTTTCTATACATTTAAAATCCTTTTCAAAGCGAACGGGTGGGCAGACGCATAAGTCTTCTATACAGCTAAAAATTGAAAGCTTTTGACAGCGGTTGCAATATATACTAATCACGACATATAACTAAGCACTAATCTAAGACGCCTAATATTTCTCAATTTCAATGCTTCAAAACGTTACGGTTAAAATACATATACGAAACGTAAAATCGACCGTTCCCTAGCCCCACTCGATTAAGAAAAAGACAAGTAGTACACAATACCCTTGAATATTTTTAAATGTTTATGGAATTTTCATTAAATGATTTTGAATTTAGCCTCTTTAACTAAATGCTAATGAAAAACAACACAAACCCAAATTTTTTTGAATGTACCTACACCAAATGTTTACAAAACAACATGTGTTTACGCTAAACCAAAGTATTGACGTCAGATATTTAAAAATTACAAACTGCAGGCACAATGAGATATGTTTCCTCCATAAACTGCAAATAATTTTGGGCTGAAATTTTGAATGGATAATCTTTTGTAGAGGCTAAACAAAATGAATGGCATGTCGACACATAAAGACGAGGATCTCACGTAATCACATTGCCTGTCACCTTCGCGCTTCTTGAGCATATTCTAATGGACGAGTGGCATTTCAAAATTTTTTGACATTGTCAAATGTATCTATTGGATCTTTTGTGTGATTTTTCTTTTTTGGAATCTATACCGCAATACATACTTATGGACGCCTGAGTTTTGGGGTGGGGGTATAATATACATATGTGTATTTTTATCTACTTATACATTGAGCCAATACATAGAGTTTGGAAAAATAGAATAGAACAACAAATTTAACATTTGTCAAGTGATGATTATAATTTGAGTAAAATTGAGTGAAACGTGCGCAACTCTCGGCAGGTTTTTTGAATCACATTTTTATTCACTCGACTGAACTGTATTCTAACCGAAATTTGAAAAGCAAAAAAAAAAACGAAAGTGTGAAAGAAACATTTGTTTCGAAAGAAGAAAATTGTTGTAGATTATATTCATTCTCCACGACAGCCATCATCGCCCCCCCACACTATATTTCCCAGATCGATTCCAAAAGAAAATTGTTGCTTTTGTTCCCATTTTTATTTTGCCTGCTGGCCAGCCGTCTATTCAAATATTAAATGAGCATGTATTGAAATAAATTTATTGCTCTGTTTTTTTTTGTCTTTAATAATTTCCAAGTTTTTAGAAAAAAAAACAAAATGATAGCACATCAGAATGTTTCAAAATTATTCAGGAGAACTAAGGTTGACTAATTTTAAACAGGCACACGTGTATAGTACATTGCCAAAAAGTTATGTTATCAATACTATATTATCATATTAATTATACAAAATATGACAGACTAAGAACTTTGTATAAATTCTAAAAATCATTCTAATCATTTGCTTTTATTTCCTTCTCTATTCAGTTGACGTCATGCAGCAGCCACCCATGAAATCGAATCAGTGATGCCTTCTGGGTTTCAACCCCCCCCCTACAATATGTAAAACGGTAAGTGTGTTAATTTCAATTACTTACAGTTTTAATTAATTACACCTTCTAATAAATTTATTTTTTTTTTGTATTTCAGCATCCTGTGATGCCATGCCGTCAGCTTTGGTTTTTAGGGATTTTTTTTAGTTTTGTTTTTAAAATATTTCTGTTTGATTTTTTTTTAAGTAAAAGTTAATTTTGTATAAACGGACTTTATTCAAAGTCTGCTTTTATTATTGCTTCTCGTTTTTTGCTCTCTTGGTCTGTAGTTTTACGTCTTTTTATGAAACACATCATCAACAACAAAAACGCCGTAATTTTGTTTTGAGACAAACCTCGACCAGCAATTGTGAAAATGACATCTGGAGACACAAAAAAAATGGTATCTGTAAACTAACATCTTAATAATGAAAATCTCTGCAACAGTTGTGGACGAAACAAAATAAAATTACACAAAATAATAAATGAGTTTTACTGAAGAAAACAAAAATCACCTCCATTGATGACAACCAACAATCGATCATCTTCATATTCAAAAATTTAAAAAAAAACGACTGTTTGTTGTTAACACTTTTTTGTGTGTGCTAATATTCTTTTAAATAAATTACTGCGAAAACATTTTCATATTGCAGTACAGTACATGCCACAAGCTCGTGTTTGCCATTGTTATTATCCGAAAATCTTTCAAACATTATTTTAAAATCGTTAAAAAAAAACTATCCGAAAACGGCCAAAGCGCAAGAATTTTCTTTGTATATTAACGACATACTAGAACTAGAACATACTAAAAAACATGCTCACTTTTGAATAAGATTTTATTTTAAAAATATCAAATGTTTAAAACGAACGATTTATAACGCAAATTCTTAATAATATTTAAAAACAAGTTACAATAGTGGCAATCAAACACAGTCAATTATTATTAAAACGATAAATGGAGTTACCAATGGAAAAGTCAAAAGTCCACGACTTGGAAAAGTTAAAAAAATACAGGATTTTCCATTAAGGACATAACAATTTTACAAAGCACAGAACATTTATGATATAAAGTTCAAATTTATTCCAGGTGCATATTGTACATTTTAAGTGAAATTCGATTTCGATCATATGACCACCTTTGGACCCAATTTTTCACTACTCTTGCACACATTTCGACCGGAACGTTGGCAATTTTGCGTTGGATGTGTCTGAGGCATAGACCAATGACCCCACAAAAAGAAATCCAATGGCGTTAAATCGCATGAACGAGGTGGCCATTCGACCGGACCATTTCTCGAGATATCACGTTCATCGAATTTGCCTTTCAGTAAATTGATTGTAACGCGTGCTGTGTGGCTAGCGGCACCGTCTTGTTGAAACCACATATCGGCGATGTCAAGCTCATCCAATTCTGGCCAAAAATAATTTTCTATCATGGCACGATAGCGCTCTCCATTGACGATAACATAAAGAATGTTTTCACCGACAGCTAAATCACACTGTAATTTTTTGCGGATGCAATTGTGGGTATGTTGCTGTCCAATAACGCATATTTTGTTTATTGACAAAATCACTTAGCCAGAAATAAGTTTTATCGCTGAAGATAACTTTTCGATGTAATTCTGGATTTTCGTGAAAATTTGTCCGAGCCTAATCGGAGAAGTTTTGGCGTTTAAAATGATAAAGTGGCTTAAGTTCTTAAGTCAGTTTGATCTTTTAATGTTTAAGAGATGTCCAATTCATGATAACAACGTGGAATCGACTGATTTCGTCGCTTCGAGCGGAATGGCGTCTCTTTGGCGCCGGAACATCCAAAAGTGAAAATATGGATCTAAATTTATCCAATATAGCAGGCACTGCCTGTCCGGTGGGACGAAGCGCTCTTAAAGTTGCGACCACCGACCCGGAATTTTGTCAGTAATTTTTTAATGATTTCCAAACGTTGCTTCGACTAACGTTTTGACACTGAAAGATCATTAAAAATGTTTGAAGGTGCATTGACATAAAGATACGAAATTGTTATGTTCCTACAGGAAACCCCATTACACAAAATTTAGAATTAAATTTATAGTAAAACTAAAATTTGTCTGTAGCTAAAAATTAAGTTGAAAAAAGTCGCAATAATTTATTATGCAAAAAAATATTTTAAACCGGTAAATTTTTTTCTAATTTTGGATAGTTTCCAGAAAGTGGCAAGACTGTTATGAGCCTACATTGAATATAAGCCGAGAAATGGAAAACGTTCAATATTTTGTTTAAACTAAAATATTTATTATTAAAGTTCAACGACATTTTGAATTTTGGTTATAACTATTTTTGATAATAAGTACTTGTCTTAATGTTTTAGAACCGACTACACGATTTTTTTCAATTCCATAATTTGTTAAAGGGTTTTGCCTGGCACCCTTTAAGAAATATTCGTATTGTTATTGAATTCTATTGTTATTTGAGTTCTAAAATAACTGAAGTTGAAGGTTCGATAACTATAATGAAACGATATTCGCTGACTTACTTTTTTGTTCCCCTGTGACAAACAACAACAAACCTGATCTAATTAGCTTGTAATTCAATCTTTCAAAAAAAGATGTTTTCCGATTTCGGAACCTACATCAGTAAAAACTACATATTACAGCCTGTTTCGAACAAAGTTTGCACAGCGCATTTCGAGTGACCACCACCCTTTGGTGAAATTTGTTCATATCGGTCCAAGTTGTCGTATAGCTTAAACACAAAGTTACCTCCCGATTTAGGACCCTGCAGCTCTAGAAACCACAAATTTTAAACGAACAGGCCGATATTTTGCACGGTACGTTATGAGCGACGATTACTTAACTGTGGTGAAAGTGGACCACGGTCCTTCCATATTTGAGAATATGCAGTTTAGAAGTGAAATTTTACATCTGATTCCTATTAAATTACGCATGGAGCATTACGAGCGACTAACGCCCATGTCCTGATACATTAGACCATACTTGTCCTAGTTTTCCAATAGACCCCACGCAAAGGTCCCCTTCGATTGGAGATCCTGCAGCGATATAAGCCACAACATTTTTCCCATCACACTCAAATTTCATATGGTACCTTATGAGTATTACGTTAATTAACTCAAACATATTAAGTCCGACCTTGCTGAAGCCCCAGGGCTCTGAACAGCAGAGTAGTTATAGGTTATCGTATAGTGGACCACGTCCGACTTTAATTTTTTTACTTGTCGTTCTTAAATTAAATGGCACTTTGGGGACCATAACCCCCCATTTCGAGTTGAAACTTATCGGCGCAAATTGCAGTAAGCAGACGGTCATTACAACGGATAATTCATGATGACCTAAACTTTTCTAAATTACAAGCAAGTTAAACACATTGTATTTGCCTATTCGAATGGAAATTCCCAAATATATTGAAATGGCGCAAGAATATTACAGCTTGATAAATTGCTTGTTTATGTCTGATGAGGCCCATTTTATGATAAACGACAATGTAAATAAGCAAAACTGCCGTATATGGAGTGAATCTAATACACAATTACTCCATGAGACGGAACTGCACCAAGAATTATGGGGCCATACTTCGTTGAGGAAAACTGTGTAACAGATATTGTCAATGGGGGTCGTTATTTAAAGATGTTGAAGGAGTTTTTTTTTTTAATTTACCAAGAACTTCGCCGAAGACGTATCCGATCAACAGCATTTGATTCCGGCATGATGACTTAAACTTGTATCCATTCAAAGTCTAAATTACAAGCAAATTAAACCCTCTGTATTTACCTATTCGAATGGAATTTTGGCAAAAAAATTATTGAAATGGACCAAGAATATAACAGCTTGATAAATTGCTTGTTTGTGTCTGATGAGGCCAATTTTAAGATAAACGACAATGTAAACAAGCAAAATTGCCGTATATGGAGTGAATCTAATTCTCAAATAATCCATAAGACGGAACTGAACCCGGAACTGTGTGGCCATACTTTTTTGAAGAATACTGTGTAACAGTTACTGTCAATGGGGATCCTTATTGTTAAAGGAGCCCAGAACTGCGCTGAAGACAAATCCGATTCAACACTATTTGGTTCCAGCAAGATGGAGCAACTGCATATATCCGATCCCACGACAGCCGATTCTATGCACCGGATTGACCCGAAGCACCAATTCTTCGGCCAAGGGCTGTCACCTCGGCACACTGTTGCCGCTACAACAACAACTGCATATGTGACAGCGCATATAGAAAGGGACCTAAGGGTAAAAAAATCAATTTTTTTTTGATGTGGGCAACATCTGAGCATCGAATGAGACCGATCCCATGCCCCAAAAGTGTTCCCTCCCACAGATATGAAAGATATGGTACACCAAAGATACACGCATTTAAATCTTAAAAATGGCTCTCCTGAACAAAACTGGTTTTTACCCTTAGGTCCCTTTCTATTTTGCGCGTCACATATATAGCCAGAACAACTATGACAGAGCTCCAACAAAAGTTCCCCTTTCCACTTTCGTCTGGCCACCAAGGTCACCGGACCTGACTGCACCAGACTTTTTTTTATTAGATTATGTCATGCAAGAGGTGTACAAAACGTAACCAAGAAATTTGACTGAATTGAAGCAGTCCATTGAAACATTAATTGAAGCGATCCCAACTTTAACCCTTCAGGTCGCAATGGACAATTTTCTGTTCAGGTGTCGCATATGCATGAATAAGCATGGATGCCATTTACGGGCTATCATCTTTAAACACAATAAGTCAAATAAAATAAAAATGAATTTTCTATACAATAAAAAAATGAAATATATTAATAAAACAGTTATTTGAATTTCTTATTGTAGCACTAGTTGTGCGCCACCCCGTACCTAAACTAAAATTAAGCCTAGGTTTCTAGCTAACCAACCAACCGTTCACACTCTTGCGAAATGTATTGTACCCCAATTGAAATATGCACTAAACCCCAAAATCAATGAATGAAATACTTTTCGGTTACATACAACATTTGGCAACAAGGTTGCCCGCCATTCAACCTTTGTTTCATGTTCGGTGACGCTAAGCGATAACAATGGAGCGAAAAGTAATCATGTCAATAACTTTGAAACTACCGAAAAAATAAAAACAAAATGTTGCAGATTAATGATTGGGTACTTAACACTGAAAAAGTGAAACCTTTAAGTAATATTTTTGAAAGATGAAAAAACCAAAAAGCAAAACAAGTACAGGCATTCATACCAGAGACAGGCACACATCAATTTATGGCTGTTGGTGATTTCAAAACCATCCAAAAACTTGTTGTTTCTTTTTTGTTTTTGGAAAATAGACAATATGTACATAACTCCAACATATGTATGTACATTCAACCGAAAAACAAAACATTCAATGCCATTCTTTGGCATTACCAGACTAACTAACATACGCTATTTGTTGTATGTTCTGTGTGTGTTATTACATGTGATTTTGAAATCCACAAAGAAATAATTGTTTGAATTAATGTCATCGCAATAGACAAGACAGCATAAAAATGGCAATTTAAGTTATGTGCCGTACATATCCGCAAATATGGCTTGGTTAAATATTTCTTGAAAAGTTTTGTTGCCGGTATTAAAAGCTTGCATTTATGCCTGCCAGTGTAGGTTCAATCGACCGTTGAGATGTACATCGAATTTTTACTCTGGCCTGACATGGAAGTCGTAGTTGAAGTTTTTACGGTCAACGACTTGAGACTGAGTGTTTTTTCTTACAGATGTGAACAGTTTTGCTGTTGTTGTTTTGATTTTCATGTGAAACTGGTTACAAATCGAAATCGAAAGTTAAACTGCGATTATGCAATACGTTTTTGTTGCCGTCTTTCAGGTTTACACCGACTGACTGCAACAGACACCGCCGAAACTTGTCTTGCACTCAGGCATACTTGCACATGCATCGTGGTTAATGAGAGAAGGAATGATAAATTCACATTTACTTAGTAGGTCATTGATGTTGCGATTTAAAAAGTTAATGTAAATAAAATTTAATTTTTGAAGATATTTATTATTTTATTATCTGGACCTAGTAATGATATGTATAGGGTGGACGATTTAACATTTTAAATTTGAATCGGCTGTAAAAGAAAGTACTAATCATTTTTTCAAATTTTTGGTTTTATTGGAAAGGTTGAACTTTGTTATTTACGAGGGCGACCGCAAAACTAACTGGCCTGGCACATTTTCTGTTTTACTAGCAACTTTTTGTTTTGTTTGTTAAAAGCAATCTTTTATAAGCCATCTGTCAAAATTTCCGAAATATTTAATGATTATTTTCTTTGTTACAGGTGATTGAAGTAAACAAGTTTTATAATTTTTGAAAAATGGAAAATAAAGAGTTTCGTGCGGTAATTAAACACTTTTATATGAAAGGTTATACGCCACGATTAATCAAAGATGAATTGGATTCTGTTCATGGTGATAATGCACCATCATACTCCACCGTGAAATCCTGGGTTCGACAATTTAAAATGGGTCGTTCAAGTACGGAAGATGAACAACGCTCTGGAAGACCGAAAACTGCTACTACTATTGAAAACATTAGAAACATATTTAATGAGGTGACTAAAGATAGACGAATAATGCTCAGAAAACTTGCTGATATTGTTAAAATACACGAAAAACAAGTTTGGAGTATTTTACATGATGAACTCCACATGAAAAAGCTATCCGCTAGATATGTGCCGCGTTTGTTGACTTTGCCCCAAAAAATTGTCCGTTGAACCAATTCCGAGGAGCTTTTAGCGATTTATCAGCGTAATCCAATAGAGTTCTTGCGCCGATTCATAACTGTTGATGAAACATGGATCCATCACTACATCCCAGAATGCAAAGAACAGTCAAAACAATGGATAGAATCTGGTAAAAGTGGTCCTAAGAAGGCGAAAACTGTTAAGTCAGCAGGAAAAGTAATGGCCACATTATTTTGGGATGCAAGGGGTATAATATTTATTGATTGTCTTGAGAAAGGAAAAACTATAAATAGTGAATATATTGTTTGGATCGTTTGATTGAAGAAATCAAGATAAAACGACCGCATTTAGAAAAAAGGCTCTTTTTCATCAAGATAATAATGCTCCTTCACACACTGCATTTTTAACTCAACAAAAACTGGCCGAATTTCGATTTGAAGTTGCTCCGCATCCACCATATAGTCCAGATTTAGCTCCTTCTGATTATTTCTTGTTTCCAAATTTAAAAAAAATTTTCTCGGTGGCAACAAATTTTCGTCCAATAGCGAGGTTATTGCTGAAACTGAGGCATATTTTGAAGGTCTTGAAAAATCTTATTTTTCGGATGGAATTAAAAAACTTGAAAAACGTTTGATGAAGTGTATTGAGTTGTAAGGAAATTATGTTGAAAAATAAATAATAATAATTCCAAAAAAAAAAACGGTTCTTTTTATGTTAGGCCAGTTACTTTTGCGATCGCCCTCGTAATAATGGAACACCATCCGTTGTGTTGAAGATTGTTTGGCAAGAGATGAAGAGAATTTGACCAAAAAATCGTGTTTTTAGATGAAGCTCATTTTTATCTCGGTGGCTATGTCAATAAGCAAAATTGCCGCATGTGGGGTTTAGAGAACCCACACTATTGAGAAGCTAATTCATCCACAACGATTCACTGTTTGGCATGGATTTTGGGTTGGCGGTGTCATTGGGCCATTTTTCTTTGAAAACGAGCAAGGAGCCGCCATTACCGTCAACAGTGAGCGTTACCGCGCCAAGCTCACCGAATTTTTGTTTTCAAAAATTCAAGACAATGACATGGACGACATTTGGTTTCAAAAAGACGGGGCCACATGTCACACAGCCAAAGCAATCATCGATATTTTACGCACTGTTTTTTTAAAATCAAAGCCATTAAGGATAAATGTTACGCAAAGCATTCAGTGACAATTACAGCGTTAAAATATGAAATCAAAGTTGCCATTTAAGAGATTCGACCCGAAGCAATCGAAAATTTACTTAAAAATTGGGTTGATGGGATGAGGTACTACCGGGCAAGTTATGGTAGTCATATGAACGACATTGTGTTCCATTATTAAATGATAAAGTTGAATCTTTCCAATAAAACTAATAATTTGTGAAAATTAGCAGAAATTTAAAATTTTAAATCGATCACCTTGTACTTGGTTAGTTTTTACTCGTTACATTTCGCACGAAATTAGGTCATTCTGTTTAGTGGACATATCTAAAGTCCTCTATCGATAACTCCAGTCCTTCATTGAAAATGACATGACACACACTCAACATTTTAGATTACTCCAAAGGCTTAAACAAATAGTTTTCTGCCTCTAATACAAATTTGAGTTAAAAACTTTTATTAAACAAAAAAAAAACTTTTATTGTATATGTGTGATATTTCATATGATTAAATGTAATGCTATAATTTTTGGAAAATTAAGCTAATTGTTGATAGCACTTTGCCCTTAAAGCCAACCTTGTTTTAAAAATTAGAGAAATATGTTTTAAAAAACAATCAGGATCAATGCTAAACTTTCGTTCCCTATTTTGGTCCACCTTGGATATCTAAAAATCAATTTAAAAACTATTTTTTTTTACATCAGTAAAACATCCTCCCCTACCCTTTATGTTGTGTTTATGTTATTGAAAAATCGGTATTGTGACATCGAACTTTCGGTAGCTTTTGACATGAAAAAAAGTTCCACTACAAGATATCAACAAAATCATTTTCGAGGTGTCCAAATTTAAGTTTTTTTCTTTTTCACAACTTTTATTTAAAAGTTTTTTCAGTTGGTAATAAAACAATTAATTTTTTTTAAATATTACCTTTCCAAGCTGACATACAATACATACAAATATACCTTGCCACAAACATCACAGCAAGTGAGTATAGGTTTTCCGGTTTTCCCACCTTATTAAAGATTTATCTGTAAGACATGTTAGTTTTATTTTAATATATTTTTTATATAATGAAAATATATTAATTCCTGTTCAATGTAATGAAAACCTATTTAAGTTCTGCAATACAATTTTCTAAAGTGAAATCAAGTTGTTTGCGACAAATCCTTATGGAATGCTAACACACTGAATCAGCGGTGTTTTTGTAGGTCAAAGAATCACTGCTTCAGATCGAACTGGCTCTTGGGGAATAAGCGTTGAACCAAACATTCAATCGATTTGAATTCAATATCTTTCGTTTCTTTCCAGTTTACTAATGTCAAATTTATTTAATACAAGTGTTTAATAAAGTATTATCGTACTTATAGAACTAGACATTTAATAAAAAATAACTTAAAATAAATGTTAACAATGGTATCTTAGAAGTAACCAGGTAAATGAACTCACACACAATCAGTGTATAGGTCAAGGGTTCCACGAACGCCACAGACTTTTCGCTCAATTCCTGACTTAAAACTATATTTAAATTTCCTTTTTTATTTAACTTTTTAAAACTAATTAAACAAATAAAATTATATCTTAGGCAGACTTTTTTTTCGCCACTTTTCAGTGGTAACTAATCACATGGCCTTGCTTTTGGCCTGACTTTGTAAATACTCCTGGCGCATTTGGTCAATCAAACGATGACCAATGCGAGTTCTGACCCATTCTGGAGCAAGTTTCATAAAAAAATACTGAAAGGTAAAATAAACAAAAACATATTTCAAGGTAATGTAGAAGCGTCTTAATCACGATCTTTTGGAGTTTCTTACCTGTATGCCATGCGACCAGTAACCTGTAGTTTCTTTAGTTTTGCCCAAGGTAAAGACACTTGAGCGAACATACGTTCGAACACTAGGTATGAGCAAACTTCCCTGCATTATCTTCTTTGAATACTGGTTCATTTTGGTGACCACAAATAACGGTGTGACACACTGCACATCGACATTGTGTTCGGCCAATTCCCTTTCAATGGCCAGGCTGAATGTGCGCACATAACGTTTGGTCGCACTGTACACAGCCATGTAGGGTGTCGGCTGCAACTCACTGCCCGATGAGAGATTGACAATAATACCCTTGCCCTGCTTCTTCATTTGTGGTATGAGCATGTGAGTCATCATGGTGATAGCGCCAATGTTAATATTGATCATGTCCCACAAGGTATCCTGTGGAATGTTCTCCACCGCATCTGGGTAATCGTACATCTTGCCAACATTGTTAACTGTTTACGAAGAAAGTATGGATATTTATTAAAAAGTTTAAACAATTGCCCCGGTGCTCTTCTTCGATTTTAGATTAAATTTGGATATTTTATTTATTTGGCAGCTTTCAAATTGCATTCCCTGATTTGAAAATTTTCCTGTAAACAAATTTGGAAGTGAGATTTCAAACTAATATTAGGATTCAAAACATGCTACCACGGTACAATAGTTTAGGTAGAGTTATGCAGTCAGCTGATATACAATTTGTTCTAGTAGAAATGCTAAATTTATATTTCAAACATTCACAATAATCATCTTCACAAAATTTTTTTTTTGCATTTACTTTCAAGTGACTGACATTACAGCGAATTGTTTATTTAGCCACACGTACTCAAAACATTCACACTTTTTACATAAAAACACACTTTTGACACTTACAGGTCGACTGGCCAAGAAATTTTGTTGCCAGTGACAAATTGTCAATTGTTGCAAGTTAAACGTCAAAAATGGTCACTGTTTAGCTGACAACAGCCGGTTCTGTGGACCGGATTGACCCGAAGAACAATTCTTCGGCCAATGACTGTCACCTCGACACACAGTTGCCGCTACAAGAACCACAACTGTTTAACTTTTTCTCTTCATTTGTTGGGTCATGTTATTTATTTTTAAGGGGATTTTGTTGTAGAAATTATAAAGATTTTTCATTATATAAGTAATATCACATCAATAAAAGGAAAGAACCTTCATCGGAATTTTTATAAACAATACTTATTTTACGAGTAATAAAGACAAAATGTTTTCCTCCAGATATGTAAATATTTTTGAAATGCCATGCTAAATTTGGGTATAATTGGATTTACTATGTGAAATTGAGAACGAAATGGCCTTACATTGGAAGGACCCTTCGTGTGGGTGCTACTCTAAAACATGGACCTATGAGGTCCAGCTTTAGCAAACAAGCAATTTAAAGAAAGCAGCGTAAATCAAGCCCAAAATATCAAGATATAATTTCCATTCATAATATTGAGTTTGGGGAGTTATTTCAAAAGCCGCTTAAAACCTTTAAAAACTAAATAAAAATCTAAGCTAACAGTGGAAATAATCCTAATTTGTGAGTATTAAAGCGACAGGAAATCAAATTGAAAGGTATCTTTGTTTAGTGGCTATAAATATATATGTATATAAAACATGGTTATACAAGGATTTAAATATGTTAAGACCTAACCTCTCGAATGGGGCACACCGAATAAAAATCGTTGATATTCTATTCAACCCTTGTTTAAGTAACAAAATGATAACAACTTATTTTTTAAATTTTTTCTGTGAATCAATACTGTTTTCTTAAAACAAATTTACACTTTTTGTAAACAAATTACTTTATTGGGTATTGTTTATATGGTATTTGCCCAAATTAATGTAAGTGCTGACGTTATGTCCATATTAACTATTAAGAGCGGTTTTTGGGGTTAGGTACCATGGGCCACAGGCCCAATCTTAGCCAATAAATAATCAAAAATTTAAATTTGCTATTGATCGCTTGTGCAGTTTCTTGCGCTCCTATGATCAATGGAAATGAGCTTCACTTTCTGAAAGATTTTAAAATTAAATTCATACAGAATTCAGTTCATACAGAAATTTGCTTTTACTCTAAATGGTGAAAACACCTATGCATGCTCACCCAGTTCGTTCTGTGGCTTATGGGATGGTGGCGTCATCGGGCGGTACTTTCTAAAAATGTGGTCGGCTAAGCAGTTACCGTGAATGTTGTTCGCTATCGCGAGATAATAACAGACCTGTGACCAAAGATTGAGGATATGAACATGGACGATATGTGGTTCCAACAGGATGGTGCCGCTTGCCACACAGCCAACGAAATAATGGCTCTTTTGCGCGAGAAATTCAAAGGCAGTGTTTTCTCACGTGGTGGCGATGTGAATTAGCCACCACTGTTCTGTTCTTACTGCAGGCAACACTGTCACTTCTTCCTTTATTGTGCGTTGCGAAATTTCTACTACCAGCTTGATTCGACTTTGTGCGAATGTAGCGCAAAGCGTAGAAGGGATTATCCCAACGAGTAGTTGCCGCTGTCTCGCAGCATCTTTTCGGTCGTTGCTTCTTTTAAGTTTAAGTGTTATTCGTTATTAATTACCGCTACGATCGTGCGCTCGCATCAACCCTTATTCAAGGTAAAATAAATATACGCAATTTACTTTGCAAAAAAATTATAATTATTCTCTTTTCCGCTCAAACCTTATATTGTTTTACAGTTATCGTGCTTTCAACACGCAGAAGGACGTGGCTTGATCGTCGTAGAATTTTACGACTTTCAGTTATATAAATAGCCTGATAGACGAAAGTATTTCCATTTGTCATTCATGGGCGCACTTAGATACGATGTAGAGCAATATTCTAGGTGAGATATTCAATGTTTTGAAAATTATATCAAAGAAACGTCCTTCTAGCGTTATTAGCGTATACTATTTGCAATAACTTGGCAGTAGTCTGATAGACAAAAGTATTTCCATTTGACCTCCGTGGACGCACTTAGATCCGCTCTGGAGCAATTTTCCCCTAAATTTGATATTCTAGGTGAGGAATTCATTATACTGAAAAGTATTTCAGAGAAATGTCCTTCCATCGTTATTAGAGTATACTGGTAGCTATAATTTGGCAGTAGTCTGATACACGAAAGTATTCCTATTTGATCTCCATGGACTTAGTTCCGCTCTAGAGCAAATATTGCAATTCTGTAATTCCAGGTGACGAATTCAATATTATGAAACTTATTTCAGACAAACGTCCTTCTAACGTTATTAGCGTATACTAGTAGTAATTATTTGGCAGTAGTCTGATAGACGAAAGTATTTCCATTTGTATTCCATGGACTCAGATCCGCTCTAGAGCAAGATTTGCAATTCTGTCTCTCCAGGTGAATTTAAATTCGATTTTAACTTTACTATGCTAACTCAGCTGTCTCGTCAAATATTCTTAAATTTGAATTTATCTTCTTTTAACGCACCGGATTTTTTGCGTTTCTAAATTAAATTTGAATATTTTAATTAAATTTATATATCTAAAAGGTTTTGCGATATTTTATTCACTGCCGTAAAATATGTGCTTGTTGAAAACACCATTTAGTTTTCCGCAAAAGCAGGAAATATGCTAAAACTGTTTCGGATCGCGGTCCTATATATACTGGATAGGGTATTTAATCAATATTTTAAGGTGTTCCAAACGGAATGACAAATTTATATACCAAATGAGGAGTTTACACTTTACACTCACGCTGATTAATAAAACTTACTCAATATGCCCACCGGTATGCCAGCCAACTCATTTCCAATGTGCTGATAGATCTCCTTTCCCTTGGAGAAATCTGCCGCAATCCATTTCGTTTTTACTTTATACTTAGCTTCTGTAATTCAAATAATTTTAAAAACGAATTATTTCCCAATCCCCCTATGATGTACGTTTTACCTCCATCTCTACTTACCAATTTCATTGGATACTTCCACTAATTTCGCTTTGGTACGTGAGACCAGCACCACATTAAGGCCATGTTTAGCCAACTCTTTAGCGTATTCCTTGCCAATGCCATCGGTGGCTCCCGTAATCACTGTAATGTAAAAAAAAAACAAAACCACAAAAAGAAAAAACATTTAGTTGCAAACATAAATACACGAAAAAATATGTGTAATAATCGTTAATGTTAAATAGCATAGCCAAACATGCAAATAAAGTAATTAACACTTAAATGTTAATGAGCAAAGTAACTAAATGACTGACGGGTACACACATAAACACTGCGTTTTTTTTGGAAGATATTTCGAAATAAATATGTTTACATGGTAGTGGTTTACGGTAGACACTTTGAATTTAACATAGACTTTATTTGGCATTCTATACATCAACGATTTGTTTTTTCTTAAGTCACTATTATCGCGCACTACTAAATCCCGTTACAAGTCTGGGTAAGAACAAATAACATTTTTAGAGGCGGTTTCCCACCTTTAAAATGCCGGTGACTTGAAGAGTAAGAGATAAATATCTAAGTCACGTAAAAGCTAATATGTGACGCTCAAAATAGAAAGGGACCTAAAGTTAAAAAACAGTTTTGTTCAGGAGCCATTTTAAAGATAAGGTCCCTTTCTATTTGCGCTTAGAATCGTCGACTTCACTTTCATAAAACGCGCATATCTCTGGGAGAGATATGCGGTTTCCCGCCTTTAAAATGCCGGTGACTTGAAGAGTATGAGATAAATATCTAAGCCACGTAAAAGCTAATATGTGACGCACAAAATAGAAAGGGTTAAAAAACAGTTTTGTTCAGGAGAGCCATTTTAAAGATTAGGTCCCTTTCTATTTGCGCTTAGAATCGTCGACTTCACTTTCATAAAACGCGCATATCTCTGGGAGGGAACACTTTTGGAGCATGGGATCGGTCTCATTCGATGCTCAGATGTTGTCCACATCAAAAAAAAAGTGAAAAATTGATGAAAAGTTTTGTCCAGGAGACAAGGTCCCTTTCTATTTACGCTTAGAATCGTCGACTTCACTTTCATAAAACGCGCATATCTCTGGGAGGGAACACTTTTGGGGCATGGGGTCGGTCTCATTCGATGCTCAGATGTTGTCCACAACAAAAAAAAAGTGAAAAGTTGATGAAAAGTTTTGTTCAGGAGAGCCATTTTAAAGATTAGGTCCCCTTTCTATTTGCGCTTAGAATCGTCGACTTCACTTTCATAAAACGCGCATATCTCTGGGAGGGATATGCGGTTTCCCACCTTTAAAATGCCGGTGACTTGAAGAGTAAGAGATAAATCTCTAAGCCACGTAAAAGCTAATATATAGAAACGCATTAACCATTCGGAGACGCTGTTAAACATAATCTTATCAAGAATCATATAGTTAATGCATCGACAAATAAGTACATTCTATCTTACAATCTGATAATAACTCCTTCTTATACCAGCGAGTCATACATAAAGTTAAGAATGGTTTTATACAAAATCCAGAAGGTATTCCTATTTTCAACCATTTATATAGAAAGGCTAACTTAAAAGCTGTCAGAAATAATTTAATCATATACTAGCGTATCTGATAAACAAAATAAACAAAGATATGTATTGGTGTTTTACACACTAAACTTTTAACCATACTGACACTAATTTATTCATTACAGTTACTTAAATAATGCTTTTTAGAAAAAAAATAATAAAAAATGTGTTAATGTTATGAAAAAATACTTAAAATATATTCAATATTGCTAAGTTTCCGTCGAAAGGCATTATACACTTAGTAGGGACATAAATACTGTTACAACATTGAACACACCCATTTCAATAGTAGAACTGAACATACCGCGTTAATGTCATATGGGTTTTGAAAGCTAACCTCAATATCGTTAGTCTGTAACGGGATTTTAAAATTGTTTGAACTTTCATCATGGAGTGGTCAGATAATGAGAACCGTATCGCTGTAATAGCGCTTTTCAAGTGTGAAATGAAAAAAAGCGATATTTTTCAAACGCTCCGGCCACTAGGGATTAGCCAGCCGCATGTTCGTCTACCGATGCATAAAACTGTTTGAGGAGACTGGAGATGTAAAAGACCGCCACCCAACATTGGATCTCTTAAGACTGCTTTGGTTCGAGCTGTGACCAAATTTCCAATGGACGAGGTTCGTGCAGCTATTGACGATTGGCCAGTGCGACTTAAGGCGTGTGTAAAGGCAAAAGGCGGATATTTCGAATAAGTAGATTCTTTTTGGGTACAATATACATCAATAAATATATTAAAAAATATTTGGTCTAAAAACATTCAGTACTTTTTATTTTACAGCATAAAACGTGTGTAACAGTATTTATGTCCCTACTAAGTAGTTATAATATAATTGTTGATAAATAATGAGTATTCGACCTTTTGTATCTATAAGATGAACTAATTAAATAGTTGAATTCAATTCCAACTATTGGCCAGCATAGTTAGGCGGAATAGTAAGTGTTTGTTTTTATATGTAAAAAAAATCAATTCCTGATGATGTCTCTCAACGAGAGATGAAATATTGAATAAAATAAAAATTGTAATTACAAAACCACGACCTCGAGCTTCAATATTTAATTAGTTCATCTTATAGTTCTAATATATTTCATCTATAAATTAATAAAAATAAACATACAAAAAAGAAGGGTTAAACAGAAGGTCCCGGAAACTGAGTATACGAATTTGATTGTGCACAGTTCAATGAATCCAGAGAAGTTCCCTGATTGGAGCTCAAATGTATCGTTAGGAAATTTGTATAAAAGCCTTGTTTTGGGAACAGTGGTCAGCGAGATAAAAAAACTAAAAGGTCCAAATAAACATTTTTTCAAAAAAACTTTTAAACTTTGATCGGAAATAGACATCATGAAGAAAATTAACATGCTTATCATCTTTCGAGATACTTTACGTACAAAACGTTGGATCCCAGTTAATATAGAAAACACTGGGTAACTTTCAAAACTTACGTTACTTCGGTCATTTCCAAT
This sequence comes from Hydrotaea diabolus, assembly GCA_963513945.1. Taxonomy (NCBI): domain Eukaryota; kingdom Metazoa; phylum Arthropoda; class Insecta; order Diptera; family Muscidae; genus Hydrotaea; species Hydrotaea diabolus. The sequence goes on from OY740717.1 coordinate 186,443,731, forward strand.
TTGAAAATGACTGCCGATGATACAATTATGAACCGATTGCAAAGATATTTTGGGTATCGATAGGACTACAGAATTCCTACAAAGAGAATACAAATTGTGCTTACATTTTTCGGTTATCACTTTTGTTCAAGAGATATTTTTTGTAACAAGATTAAATTTATATTTTTGGCGAGATTGTTTTTGTATTTTAAAAGTACGATCTTATTAATAGCATTACTTTCAGTTCATTTTTATCGTTGGATTCTAAATAAACTAGGATTATAAATCAATTATACAAGAATAGTGCGAATATGATTCAAAGATAAGTTACGCAATTTTAAAGATTAAACATTGAAACACATAAGTCCAATTTTTTTAAGAGAAAAAAATATTTCCGCTTGCATAGTTTATTAAGCTTTAAATGTTTTTCTGTTTCAAATAAAAATTTAAGTCGGATACCATATGAAGCACATAATTTCTGGACCTTTCGGCTGTTGTGAACTAAAAAACGGTACATTTTGTCCAAAGAAACGTTTACCAATCAACACGCAAAGAGAAATAGCACGCGCGTAGCACTTGGTGTCGGTGTTACAATAAAGCACTGACAATGCACCGGGTTTTAACGGCTCATAAACAAAAGCTTTGCCAAGAGTACTCGTAATTTTTTCAAATGACCAACTGTTGATAAAATGATATTAAACAATTTGAAGCACATTAACAAAAACAGATTTGTCGACTTGTTCTAGACTTATGTTTCATCAGTAACGTTCTGTATTTGCAAACTCTTTCCAGCACTCTGAAAAACAACTGGCAATGACAGCCGATTCTATGCACTGGATCAACTCGAAGGTGAAATTCTTGGACCAAGGGCCGTCACCTCGGCACTATGTAGCGCAACAACAACAACTGGCCAAGTATATACTTATGTTATCATTTTGAATTCTTTTAGAAATCGGACCATTTGCCAGTAATGGCACACCACGTTTGGTGCTGGGCCAACATTTTGCCTGGCATTTTTTCTGTCTTCTCATAGACGGACATTCAAAATTATTCAAATATTTATTAACTGTTGATATAAGTAGCATTTTTTTTCAAAATCTGCTTAAAATTGTGGTCGTAAATTTAAGACCAACACAAAATTTGTACATAACGTTCCATAAACGTTCGAGCGTATGATATGGAACTCTATACGCTCGAACAATATCGGGACATATTAAAAACTTACTTCCAAAGTAGTGAGTCTTAAACGCAAATTGTAAGAAATTTACGTGGAAAATTTTTGACAGAAATCGGCCTTCATTTTGTGCGTCAATTTGGGAAGCGAGGAGTTCATGAAAATGGATCATTTTTTAGATAAACCAACCCGAATACGTGTTCGTCCAGTGCGTTCAATCGAATACATTGCTGCTGTGGCTGCTAATGTCCAACAGCATCCATCAACATCAACCCGACATCGTTCTCAGGAAGTGAACATTTCTCTTTTTTTACAACCGATTCAAGTTTAAAATTTTAAATAGCCTATTCTTTATGCTCACATGGGTACAAAAATAAATGCAACATTTTAAAAACAATGACTTTGAATATATTGTAGAGGTACATTTTGCGACAACAAATTAGACTCCTAACCACGCCCCTTGGCTTATTCCAGTGCCGATTAAAACCATTTTAACAAGTCACCTAGTGCCTGAAACTCGCTTCAGTTGTATGTAGTTCTATTTTTTTACTGATTTAATCTGATTTTCTTTAAATATATATATTGCCTTAAAATGCACGTGTTTTAAGAAACATTGCTATTCCAAAAATACAAATGCCTGGCATAAAGTGGGACTGAGAAAAAGTAAAAGTTACAAATCTTTGATTAGGGAACATTTGGTCCAAGTGATATTTTTGTCTTATTGAAATTAAAATATTAAGCTATCTTTTTCTCGTATTTCTCGTATTAAAAACGATGTTTTATCCCCGGTTAAAAATACTATTTGTTGTGTATGAAAAAATTAATATGGACTAATTGGTCTCTTAATCTCGGAATCGCACATATTTTCTAATCTCAAAAACGTAAAATTTAAAACCTATCCACACCCCTTTCAGCCGTATAAGTAAGTCGGATCAACCAACTGAAATTTGCTCATTTTTCTTTTGTTTTTGTTTCTAGCATTTAATCAATGTTTCGAGCATAAATTAATTTGCTCGTTATAATGAAAATACGATGTCGTTAAAATGGTTAAACGCTATGCTGGGCTTTAAACACGCTTCAGGATGACACATTTGGATTCGTGTGGAAATTTCCTTTAATTTCAATACTCCTATGTAGATGTGTTTTGGGGGACAGGTTTATCTACCCGTACACAACGAGGACCAATTTAAGCCATTTAAGTTAATTTCAATCAAAATTAAACAAGTTCTCGGTTTCCGTTTCTGAATGAAAGAAGAATTGTCAACATAAGCACATGTTTAATTTTGTCACGCGATCTTCTGTCTTCTCCGGCTTCGGTATCATAATTATCTCATCTGATTTCCATTGCGTTGGAAACTGCAGCAATCGAAATATTGAATATAAATTAAAGTTAAGCACAACAGAGTCAATGATTTAATAATTATTGCAGAGAGGTGTTGGCATTCAAGTTTATTTACCTTTTTCGAAGTTCTCACAGAACTAGAGTCGCCAAGCGGGGTTCTATTCTATGATAGCTTTGGCTACTAAAACCAACGTGCACAGGTTTTGTCGGAATCGCATAAACATAAACATTATTTGATTATTCGAAAATGCCGATTAAATGCATAATGACAGCTAGATCTCTAGTTTTGTGTGGTTGAATCACAGCAAATAGAATACGAATAGTTTCGCTGGCTTAGGGAAGTAGTTTTGCATATTAAACACTATATGCTCTCAGTGTGTGTACATAATGTCCCATCTAATAATAATTGTTGTCTTGAACTTGACTTTTTCTCGCTCGGCCCCTTGCACAGCTCGACTACGGCGTGAAATTTATATTTAAATGCGCACAAAAACCAACCTTAGCTTTTAAAATGAAACAATTACACGCACTTTAAGCGGTCACAGAAGCAAAGAAAAAATAAAGGAAAAAAACAATTGTAAAAACAATGCAAGGTCGTCGTAGTCTCTTTTGAAAACCCAGGCACATCACAAATCACCACAAACCAGTATTAAAAAAACTGCACCGTAACACTAAATAAGACAAAAAAATACTTAAATTATGCCCAAAAGAAATGAAAAAGACCAAAACATAAACGAAAAAAGTTGAAAAAGAAGAACCGAAAAAAACACACATCATGCAATATTTTCTATAACTCGAGTCGAAACCAAAGCGAATCATAATCGAAGCGTGCAAAGCCGGTTAGTTGTTCATGGAGCGCACTTATGATAGTTCGAAATCAAAACATGCTCATAAGTACGATTCATGCTACATTAGACCGGGTCACGATACTATGAACTTTTCCACAAAACCTCTAAACTATTTTGAAAACATTCTTTAGTTACACGAGATTTGGTCGCAAAATTCGATCTAGCCGTGTCCATCAGTTCGTTAGTAAAAATCAGGATAGCGGTCAGACGATATATAATAGGCTTATGACGACTTAAAGAAAAAAAAACAGTTTGGGATTGTAAATTGGCGAAATTGGCCTAGAGAGAAAAAGTTTTTTATTTAGGAACTAAAGGTACCTCGGAAAAAGTACAATTAATTGAATATTTGCCCAACAAGTTATAAATACTTAGTAGAGACATAAATACTGTTACAACATTGAACACACCCATTTCAATAGTAGAACTGACGTCTTATGGGTTTTGAAATTGTTTCAACTTTTATCATGGAGTGGTCAGATAATGTGACCGTATCGCTGTAATATCGCTTTCCAAGTGTGAAATAAAAAAAAAGCGAAATTTTCAAAACGCTCCGGCCATTAGGGATTAGCCGCATGTCGTCTACCGATGCATAAAACTGTTTGAGGAGACTAGAGATGCCGACTGGTCGGGCCGCCCACGCTTTGTTCAAACACCGCATGTCATCAAAGCTGTTAAATCAAGAATTCACAGAAATCCGTTAGGAAAACAGAAAATCATGGCTGTCAAACGACGCATCGGACTTTTATTGACTGCAGCTTTAAAAAAAATATGATTGAAAAATGCAAACTTCTTTTGGTGAGGCACGCTGATAATTAGCACAGAAAAATTTTGTTCACCGATGAAAACATTTTTACCGTTCAGGAAAAATTTAAAAGAAAAATAATAGAGTGTATGCGCGGTCATCTATGGAAGCATCTGAACTGATCCCAAGGGTAGTCGTCACCCTGCTTCAGTCATGGTTTGGTGGGGTGTCTTTTACGATGGGGTCACTGACCTGCATTTCTGCGAAGAAACCGTTTTTGAAACTGCTGTGAAGCCTCTTAACTATTCCCTGTTCCAAAACCAGCCATGGACTTTCCAGCAGGATTCTGCGCCGGCCCATAAGGCTAAAACGTCCCAGGCCTGGCTTCGAAACAATTTGCCAGCGTTAATTTCCTCTGAAGAATGGCCCTCAGGCAGTCCAGATTTGAACCCATTGGATTACAAATTGTGGACGGTTTTAGAGGACAAGGTTTGACACAAAAGATACCCCAACATTGGATCTCTTAAGACTGCTTTGGTTCGAGCTGTGTCAAATTTTTCAATGGACGAGTTTCGTGCACCTATTGACGATTGGCCAGTGCGACTTAAGGCGTGTGTAAAGGCAAAAGGCGGACATTTCGAATGAGTAGATTCTTTTTTGATACTACAATATACTTCAACAAATATATTAAAAAATATTTGGTCCAAAAACATTCAGTACTTTTTATTTTACAGCATAAAACGTGTGTAACAGTATTTATGTCCCTACAAGTATTTGTGAACAAACCAAGGCTTAAATGAGGAAGTCGAAACTCTTAAAAGTAAAAAAACGGACCCTATGGTCCTATGAAATGTTTACTTATAAACATGGAAAAATGATCATTTAAAGGTAATTACATTTTATTACAATTCGATATATGCATAATTTTAAACATGTCCCAAATTTGAACTCGGGCGTGCGCGCCCTAAAAAAGGACATGCATAGTCAGCGATCGATAGTAATTGCGGATATATGAGTACTCAAATTAAAGGAAATTTTATTTAGAATTTGTGAGACAGGCTTTTAAAGTCATTAGTATATGTAAACAACTTTCACTTCGTTGAGATTTGGGTCGGTTTTTGGGCCCAGTAGGGTTTGCAATTTCTTGTAACTTTCATTTGCCGAGATGCCGAATTTATTTTTCTTAAATTCCGGAATCCTGGGACGGGACACAAATAGTATACCTCTGGCAAAAACAAAACCCTTAAAGGAAACTAACGTTGGATGAGGTCACTATTAAGGATTGATTTTTACATATATATTCTTATATTTTTCAGTAATTTTACAAAATTGTTTTTTAGCCACTCTTTAATACATCACCAGATCTATTATTAGCACTGTCTGTCGGCTTTGGTATAGTTGGATAAGGTAATTATTTTTAACATGCTATATGAAAACCTTTTATAGCTAGAATATTTACTCGTCGCCAAGGAATGAATCCAATATGTATTTAGAACAGAATCTGTCATTTTCAGAGTAATGACCTGTTTTGCCAAAAGTTGGTGACGAAATTTCTTTCAAAAAAAACTAGAAAATCGTATATATTTTAATCAATATATGTGTGTACGAACAAGGCAAAATCATGATTTGACCTGTTTTACTATTAAATTGGACTATACGACAAATTAACAACAGAGTTACAAATTAAAATTGACCTCTTACTTTTCAAATTCGTAAAAATCATCGCAAAATCGTAAAAAATCATTGACCTAGATGTATTTTTTTATTCGCTGTAAACAAAACAATTCGCGCAAATGAAAAAACGTTATGAGTAATGTTATGCTTTAAAATGCCAAATTTTTTAATGAAATATACAGTTTGCTAGGACCCGAAATATAAGTAGCACCCTTCGCATTACTCGTGGAGATACATCTCAAAATATTTTTGGATGCACTATACAAACATACAGAGTGCCGCAAAAGTTCAACTACATATATCACGTTTTTGTTGTTATATGGATCGTTTTAGGCATATTTTATTTATGCAAATAAATATACAAATTCTAAATAAATATTTGGGTTCATAAAAATAATGTATCTTTCGGCAATTCAGCTTCGCGATGCATTTCAATTAAGAAATACATTTTCTTGGGAAAGGTTTAAGGGATATTTGAAAAGATAGAACCATATTTTAAAGACTTCCGTTTTTTCAATATTTCTAATGAAGGTCGCCAAGAACCAATAAAACATATACTCGTAAAGCTATGTCAAATTGTAATATGCTTGCTGCCTACGATGATGAACAGGAAGGGCAATTAAAAGTTTAAAATTTGAATCGGCAGTACCTCATCCGATCAACCCAATTTTTCAGTACATTTTCCATTGTTCGGGTCGTGTAACATTTACGAGGCCGACCGCAAAACTAACTGGCCTGGCACATTTTCTGTTTTACTAGCAACTTTTTTTTTGTTTTTTAAAAGCAATCTTTTATAAGCCATCTGTCAAAATTTCCGAAATATTTAATGATTATTTTCTTTGTTACAGGTGATTGAATTAATCAAGTTTTATAATTTTTGAAAAATGGAAAATAAAGAGTTTCGTGCGGTAATTAAACACTTTTATATGAAAGTTTATACGCCACAATTAATCAAAGATGAATTGGATTCTGTTCATGGTGATAATGCACCATCATACTCCACCGTGAAGTCCTGGGTTCAACAATTTAAAATGGGTCGTTCAAGTACGGAAGGTGAACAACGCTCTGGAAGACCGAAAACTGCTACTACTATTGAAAACATTAGAAAAATATTTAATGAAGTGACTAAAGATAGACGAATAAGAGAGAACTTGCTGATATTGTTAAAATACTCGAAAAACAAGTTTGGAGTATTTTACATGATGAACTCCACATGAAAAAGCAAGATGGGTGCCGCGTTTGTTGACTTTGCCCCAAAAAATCGTCCGTTGGACCAATTCCGAGGAGCTTTTAGCGATTTATCAGCGTAATCCAATAGAGTTCTTGCGCCGATTCATAACTGTTGATGAAACATGGATCCATCACTACATCCCAGAATGCAAAGAACAGTCAAAACAATGGATAGAAGCTGGTAAAATGGTCCCAAGAAGGCGAAAACTGTTATGTCAGCAGGAAAAGTAATGGCCACAATATTTTGCGATGCAAGGGGTATACTATTTATTGATTATCTTGAGAAAGGAAAAACTATAAATAGTGAATATTATTGTGCATTATTGGATCGGTTAAGTGAAGAAATCAAGATAAAACGACCGCATTTAGAAAAAAAAGTTATTTTTCATCAAGATAATGCTCCTTCACACACTGCATTTTTAACTCAACAAAAACTGGTCGAATTACGATATGAAATTGCTCCGCATCCACCATAAAGTCCAGATTTAGCTCCTTCTGAATTTTTATTGTTTCCAAATTTAAAAAAAATTCTCAGTGGCAAAAAATTTTCGTCCAATAGCGAGGTTATTGCTGAAACTGAGGCATACTTTGAAGGTCTTGAAAAATCTTATTTTTCGGATGGAATTAAAAGACTTGAAAAACGTTTGATGAAGTGTATTGAGTTGGAAGGAGATTATGTTGAAAAATAAATAATAATTCCAAAAAAACGGTTCTTTTTATGTTAGGCCGTTACTTTTGCGGTCGCCCTCGTATCCTTAATGGCTCACAGCTCCGGAGGCGGTCAATTTACATAACAATTTCTGCTGATTATTCGATTTTAAAAACAATGCGTAAAATATCGATTGTTGACATGAGGCCCGGCCCGTCTTGTTGAAACCAACTGTCGTCCATGTCATTCTCTTGAATTTTTGGAAACAAAAATTCCTTAAGCATGGCGCGGAAACGCTCACCTTTCAGGGTAACGGCACTTCCTCGCTCATTTTCAAAGAAAAATGACCCAATGATGCTGCCAGCCGAAAATACACACCAAACAGTGAATAGTTGTGGATGCATTGGCTTCTCAATAGTCACGTGTGGGTTCTCTTTTGCGGCAATTTTGCTTGTTGTCACCGAGATCAAAATGAGTTTCATCAGAAAACACGACTTTTCAGTAAAATTCTTCATCTCCTGCTAAACAATCTTCAGCCCATTGGGTGAAGCGAAAACGCATTGGATGGTGTTCAATTATTAGATGACAAAGTTCGACCTTTCCAATAAAACTAGAAATTTGAACAAATTGTCATTACTTTTATTTATATATCCAATTCAAATTTAAAATGTTAAATCGCCTACCCTATAGATGTAAGAGTTCCTGTGTAGGCACTCCGCTACAATACGATATCGTCATTTATTGTAAAAACAATTTTAAGTTCTGTATATATTTTGTAAACTATACACAGGGTGGCTCAAATGAGTACTACAGATGTGAAACTTACTTCTTTATTTTCAAACAAAGTAATCATTTTAAGCGCTTTCCCATTTAAGTTTCTTTGTCATTAAGCAAAACTTTAGATTTTGGGGCACTCAAAATCCCAGGGCAGTACATAATCATCAATCATACCCAGTCAACTGAAATGTTTGATGCTGAGTTATAACCACAAAATATATCGGTTCATATTACTCTACGAATAAAACTTAAGAAACGGTCTACGGGGCTTCTTATTGAGCAATAATCAAAAACCTTTTGCAGCCAATAGTGAAGCATAGTGCTAATTTGGGGTTTTAAAAGATGGAGCTACCGCACAAACTATGGAAATGCTTGGTCTCATTTGGGCCACCGTGTATAAGCAGGATGTATAATTAATTGAACATATTGCAGTTAAACACGCAACTTTTTATTTATTCGATACACCTTATTACACAAATTTTATTGTGTTGCTAGTTATCGCAAGTTGTTAAATTTGATTTGCTTGTCTTATTTGTCATACTGTGTTAATAATTTTAATTTTATAATATTTAATTATTGGAACTATCCCAAAAAAATAATAACAAATTAATTATCGAATTTATAAAAAAAAATTCAAAATGCACTGTGGTACATAGCTGCTGTGCCATCAAACTATCTTATTTTATTTGTTTTTGTGTTTGGATATTATGTTTTCTTTATACATATTTCAGTATACCAGGATATACCGAAATGTATCGTTTAAAGAAAAAACCTCTTACGAAATAACTTTAATTCGGAAAAAGTAGCATCGAAAATGAATTTAACTTGTACAGGATGTGACATACATAGCATCACTTGCAAAAATAACCTAAGTCAGCACTATCTACATTTTTTCACTCTCTACTAATTAGATGTCACCCTTTTAAATAGCTTTTGTAGTGTTGAATAATCGGAATGGTCGTTACCAATTTTAACTGAGGATTTGGTATTACTTAATGCCATTCTACAAAGGCGCACAAGTTTTGATTGTATCTATGGGTTTCCGGGAATTCCATTAAATTCAATTGTCGACTTTCCGGGAATTTTAAACCGGGATCCTGGGAGTTTTAAGAAATTCTACAAAATTGATATACTTCAAAAATTCATAGTGAAAAAACATAATAACAAGTGCATTTTATGGTAGATATTTTTGCTCGTTTGAATTGAACTTTGTATCGAGCCATAAGCGCTAACCTATCGTAAGTGAAAAAATGCAAATTTTACAGGAGACGGTTTTTATTATTTATTTCAAACAACTTTATTAAAAATGCAAATGTTTTAATGCAAAAATTTAAGATTTCTACCTACTCATATAACTGTATCAAAAAACAAAAAAAAAAATCTGAACACATTTGCGATTGCTGCAGCAATTTGATGTGTGACTTACGATAAAATTGCTACACAATAAAATTTAAACAATCATTTACGATAAAATGCAAAAGCTTTTTTTTTGATGTTTTACTAACAATTTTGTCATTTTAAAAATACCAAACGATAAGGCTTGTCCTAACGATTATTTTTCAGCAATAAAATTTTTTTTCCAAAAATTTGACTTACGATAGGTTAGCGCTTATGGCTCGGTATGGTCATCACGTACATTTTTAGGCTTTTTAAGAATTTAATACGGAAATTAAAAGTCGAGTCATAACTTTGGACCTCTGGACTTCGTTTAGGTAATTTTAGAAAGGTTAGGGCTAGGTAGGGCTTTCTTTTAAGAGAACAAACAAAAACCCGACTGGTACAGAACTAAGTAGTTTTACGCTAGTACCCTGCGACCACCAATCCGAAAATATTTAAACCGCTGCCAATTTGCCCCCTGGCAATTTCGGGCATGGTTGTAGATAGACATATTCTCATGAAACACTCTGGTGAAATTTGTCCAGTCATGAATGAATCACCCCGTATATTAAAGGATTCGACTTTTACTGCAATAAAAACATCAAATATTATTTATACTATTTTTAAACTTTTTATAATAATAAAAAAACAACACTGAGCCACAATGTATAAATTTTTTTGGTTCAAATAAACTTTGTTGCGTTCGAATCAGTTTTTTTCTTTAATTTTTCAATTCAGGAGAAATGTTTTAAAATTGCCAACTAAAGTATTTAATATTTTAAAAAGAAGGAAATGAAAAACTTAAACGAAAATGTACGCAGTTTATAAGGGTTAAGATTTTGCGATATATTTGGTTTAAACAGATTAGAAAAAAAACAATTTCCTTTTTGAGATCTTCAGATTTATAAGTATATTAGTTGTATTTAAGTTTAAGCCTCGATAACCAAGACTGAATAGCGAAATACTTATAGTTATGCTAAGTGCCAATTTTAATCATGTCTGTAGGAAAAGTACTGCTTTACTCGCTCATACTCGGTAGTTATCTAGGTTAAGTACTAAAATTGCTAAAATGTTTAACCTACTTATCGAGGCTTTACCAAAAACACTACTAATATTGGGCCGAAATCGCTCTATATTCGCTTACGTTAGTACCAGGTGGAAAAGGTATCATTTAAAATATATACTTGCAAGTATCATAATAGATTTGGGCGCAAGCCGTAAAACTTTATAAGATTCAATAATTTCCTGGAAGTTTTTGATGCTGAACATGTTTCTATTTTAACAATTAATGTGTTTCCTTGCTATATGGGTAGCTTTCATTACTTTTTCTTATAAAAAGTGGTTCAACCTCAAGCAAATTTAAGTTATATTTATTTCGTCCGGGAAATTTTAAAATCAGGTCTGTTTTCCCGGTTAACAAAGAAGACCGAGGGAATAGAACTCGACTCTTATTCCACACGCAGACAAGGTTTCTAATAATGTATCTCTTATCAGAGTAGTCGATTAAGTGGTGGTATGCATGGATTTGTTGCTCGTAGTTTATTCCTGCTGGCCCCAATTCCGCAGTAATAAAAAAAATTTAAAGATGTAAAACAACATAAACACAACTTAAACCGAATATCTCAGAAAATTTATTGTATTGCAACACTGAAGGACAACACAGGTATAAGATACAGTGCATGGTAGAATAAACAAGGTATAGTCACTAGCCCAACAACAACAAAAATAGTTCGTTAGATTGTCAAAGTCTATTAAAAGAGAATGTCAAAAATAAATTTTTGTGAATGTTTGACGATAATTGTGAAAGTTAGATACTGAATTTTTCCTTTACAAACTTTAACAAAAAATTGACAAATTACTACGAGAAAAAATATAAAATCAGCTGTTAGCATAACTTTACCTTGTTTATTGTACCATGATACAGTGTTGCAATACAATAAATTTTTTTCTCATATTCGGGTTAAGTTGCGTTATTGTTGAATTGTATGTTTAATATATTTTAAAGTAACAATTAATTCAATTTGCGCAGTTAAAAAGTGTGAAATATTTTTTTTTCTGTACCATGTAATTTGAAATGCTATAGAACACGATCCCGAGCATTGTTTATTATTAAAGACTGAAGTCGAATTTATGAATTTTTAGGTGTTTTAAGCTAGACTAGTCTTTCATCGGAAATAAGCAACATGAGATAATCTTCTAGGAGTTCCCCATCTACATCAGTCATCAACAACTGTTGTTTTTTTTTTTGAATAGTTTAGAAATTATTTTTATAAATGACCACTCTAGAAAAACAACTTCGTTTTTTATTGTCTAGCGCATCCAGCAGGTCATTATCCTACGAACATGAAAAGTTAAATAATATAATTGACAATTGGAAAATACCAAAAAAAATGGCATAAATAACTTCAACATCTCCTCATACAAAATATTCTGTTATGACCATAACTAGAATGGCAATAGGTGGGCGTATTGGTGATCTGTGCAATGTGTTGAGGGTAAATAACCTAAAGCCCCGCAGAGGTTAAGACAATATGCACCGGTTCGACCAGCCATTTTTGGCGCGCAATTTTTTCTCTCGCATTTTGAAGATTTCACGATCAACAAACCAATTCATCTACATAATATGTCATTGATTAAAACTACATATTATGTAGTTTTAATCAATGACTAGCAGCACTGTTGGAAATCACCAATAGACGATGACATGTCTTCAAATTTATATTTTATTATTCAACATAAAAATTAATATGATCGTCGCTGAAATGCAATTCATTTGAATGCTAAAAAGCACATGCCTATCACGATAAAAATTTCAATAATCACTCGATTTTCGGCATATGCATATTTGTATGAGTTTTAATTGATTGATCGAAGCTGATACGTCATACGTCTCTATGATAAGATGCGGCAAATATTGTAAAATAACCGGTTTAATGCTTGATATTCCATAATTAAGTATTCGAAACAAACGGAATTTATTCATAAAAATAAAATATCGTAATTTTATTATTTTAATGATATTATTATGATAACGGACAACATCATCCGGACATGTTAGAGCCATAGCGTTGTGATTTATGGCTCCAAGCTGGCTTCTTAGTTTATACAATTGGTTGAGATGCAAAACATTGTGACATCGCCAATTTTTTTTTATAACACATTCTTTTCTGCAGCTCAATTTCTTCTTTAAAAGATATAGTTCCATGTCCGCATTTTCTGTCAAGCCAAATCGTATATTTCCTACACCGTAGAGCAAATACTCAATAAGTGTTAAAATTCGAGTACCTTTTCCCCCTGGGCCGATTTCGCCTATTTTTAATTCTAATCAGCTTATGCACAATTAATATTTATACACTCGATTCTACAGTTAAAAAATGCGGACATGAATGCGCGCTGACACGCCTATTGTTCTAATATTACATGTACGCGAGTGGTTTATACAGAGGTTTTTTACAGTGTTTTTTGTTACAGATTACTAGTAATGGATCCAAGCTCTCGTCTTATTTTTATTCCGAATTGTTGTACTATTCATCATGAAAAGACTCACACCATAACAACAATGTGTCTAAACTTTTCAACTGTATTACAAAAAATCAGCTATCTGTGCAAAATATTTCTATTTCTCGTGTACTCATATGGTTTTCGTATTTAACTTTCTGGCTCGATGCTAATGCCGTCCATAAATTTGAGTCTTAATGTACATTTTGGATGTTTCCAGACCAATCCTATCAAAGCCGCAAACAGATTTTGGCAATTACTTGATGCATTTTACGCAACGTTCTTGATTTAAAGGTCACAAGATCACACTTATTAAAAAAAAATTAAAAGGGATCTACAACAGTTAGATGAAGTGGTTCAAAGGATCCACCAATAAACAAAAATGAGGTCTTTGTCGTCCTACAGTGCGCAATGACTTCACTATTTCCGATTGAAATTGAAAAAATACAAATTGATGTTGAGAAATGCAAATTGAGAAACGAAAACTGAATTTGAGAAAATACAAATTGAAATTGAGAAACACATATTAAATTTAAAAAAAAATACAAATTGAAACAGATAAACATAAACTGAAATTGAGAAAATACAAATTAAAATTGAGAAACGCTCATTGAAATTGAGATAATGCAAATCGAAATTGCAATTAAGAAAATGCAAATTATTAATTCTAGTAGACAAATTGAGCAAATACAAATTGATATTGATAAATAAATATTTAAGAATAAATTAAACCATTCTATTTAAGTTTTAGTGTTCATCGGAACATGGTTCTTGTATATGGTCATTACGATGACCGGCAGTTTGCCTAGAGAACATTGCAATTGTAATCAGTTACACAAATTGCTATTTCTTTTTCTCTTTAAATAAAACTTCTTCTTCAGATGACATTTTTGTAATATTAGACCTATTTCAAAATACAACAGCTGCTTATCTTTAGCTAGGACCATTAAGTAAACCCAATTAAAACATGTTGGAAAAAATTAAATCCTATGCAAAAAATGCATCACAATACACAAAATATGTCTGCTCAAGAATTTACCAAACATGACTCACAGCAGTTCAACGTTTAACAAGTCTTTATCAATGATCCTTCGATGTGGATGATATGCCGGTTGAAAAGAGATTTTCAATATAATGTTGCCTTTTCTCAATTTCAATTTGTTTCTTCTCAATTTCAATTTGTATTTTCTAAGTATCAATTTGTATTTTCTTAATTTCAATTTGTATTTTCTTAATTTCATTTTGCTTTTCTCAATTGAGATGTGTTTTTTAATTTACGTTTCTTAATTTCAATATGTATTATCTCAATTTTAATTTGCGTTTCTCAATTTCAATTTGTCACCATTGACCCTCTTTGAAAATGATGCTTGAAACGCCCACCTCACAATAAAATATGTCAAATGGCCACATCGGAGTTGTGAATTGATGCCGAAAGACTTCTTTTGGCGTGTCGTAAGAGACCGATGTTATTCGAACATTTTTTTAATGATTCAGGACCTTTAGGCAAATATCGTGCAAGTCGGAAACCACCATCGAGGTCTTTGAAATTCAGGTTGACAGAATACGCCACAGCGAAGCCAGACGAGGCAACATTAATAAAATTGTATTTCATAGATAACAGGATTGTTTGCTGTTTCATATACTTATAAAACAATAATCCGCCAGGAAAACTTTTTTTAATTTTCTTAGAATTTAAAGAAGAAACTTGAATTTGGATCGCCCTGTAGACCGGTGAAACATTAAGTCTGGAGAATTTGTGTGAAAGTTACATACATATATCTTAACAATCAAAAACAAGTATGGGGTGATCCATCTAGAGCTATTTTCAGAACAAAAAAAAATAAAAATTCAATTGTGGAATCTTTATTGGTAATTTAAAAGGACATTTTATGGCATTTTTTTGAATATAATTTTCTTCAAATGTTGGCCGCAACTACTCCTCAGGGTTTTCATTCTGAGGGTCCAATTTTGGATGACTCGTTCGAGCATTTCGACCGGTATGACTTTAATGACAAGCGTAATGTTGGCTTCCAATACCTGAATCGTAGCTGGCTTGTCAGCATAGACTTGGGACTTTCGTAGCCCCAAAGAAAAAAGTCTATATGTGTGATAACGCACGATCTAGGCGGCCAACTCACCTGTCCAAAACGTGAAATTAGTTGCTTTTCGAAATGACCTCTCAATAGATCCATTGTTTGAGCAGCTGTATGGCAAGTGGCACCGTTTTGTTGAAACCAAGTGTGGTCAAGATTACTTGCTTCAATTTTAGGTAGCATAAAGATCGATATCACGGCGCGATAGCGATCACCATTCACGGTTACGTTCCGACCATCATCATTTTGGAAAAATATGCACCGATGATTCAACCAACCCATAAACCGCACCAAACCGTGGTTTTCTCTGGGTATAATGGCACCTCTTCTTGTTGCTCTTCAGCCCAAATGCGGCAATTTTGTTTATTGACTTTGCCGTTGAGCCAGAAATGGGCCTCATCACTGAACAACATTTTGGTCGAAAACAGCGGATCTTCCCATTTCTCACCGAATGCTCATTTCCATATTATAGTTGCCAACATTTAAAGGTATTTATTTTCAACAATTAAATGCCAAAAATGTCCTTTCAATTTACCATTAAAGATTCCACACTTGATTTGAATTTTTATATTTTTTTTTGATCTGAAAAAATACCTCTAGATGGATCACCATATACTTCGCCAAGTTCCCTTAAGATCGGATGACGATTTTGATTTTGAGATTCAGAGTCGACTGGTATAACACCAACATAAATCTAACTAACATGAAACAATAAAAAAATAACTGTAAAAAATTCTTTTTTTGGGACAAAAATTCCGATATCCAATTGTGTTTTAAATATTTTATATAAAAATAATAAAAATATATCTAAATGAATCTCGCATTACACTTAAAGTATTGTACATAAAGAAGGACGTGCCTTTTTATCGATAAAATGGAGATAAGGATGGTAGATCTCAATGGATAGAGATGGCCATTGACCAAGGTTTTCTTAAAAACAAGAGCAATAATTTGGTTTTAACATAATACCCTTTGTTAAAAATACTTTAAGGTCCCCATTATTTCAATGTGTTTTAAGCTAAATGAAAGTTACAAGAATTAACAAATTTAAATATGGATATATCCAATAATATAAAAGTATGAAAACAAATTTTTAAGATCTTATTAAAAGCTAAATTGCTTTTTAGTAGCACTATAATTGGAGTGCAAAATGCTAATTGTATAACTTCAACGTGCTCCAAATTCTTAAGATAAATACGGGTAGTATCGTCAGTAAAATTAAAAAAAATTAAGAACTTTCTCGCATTATTTGGAAGTTAAATTTGATAACTATTGGACTAATTAATAAAGCTTTCATGATAAAGTTATTTTCTAAAATGTCTTTAATCGATCGTTTTTAACATTTGTAACTTTCACGAACGGGACATTAATCCCAGCAATATTGTGTAAGTATTTACTTTTTAAAACATAAAAGAACATTAAAAAAGATTGTTGTTTGATATTGTACGCGGCATTTAGTGTTAAGTCAACATGTTATGTCAAATGTCAGATGGCGCCAGGCACTAAGTGTTGCGCCTGGCGCCATCTGACATTTCTATTGGAAAGTTTGACATTTTTTAGCATAAACGTACTCAGAACGTTTTGACGTACGACCATCATTTGCGTTGTTTACATTGACTTTAAAAAATCAATTTGGCAAAAAAATTAATTAACTTGTGAACATTTTTGTGCTATTTTTTTCACAACTTTCGACGTGGGTTATCACGACAAGATTGCATCGATGAACTTAGATCTTGTTCTCGTTGGATCCCGCACAATTTGACAATAGCTCAAAAAAAGGCCCGTGTCGATTGATGCAAAGAAATTTTGAAAAATACGATCGCGGTGCTTCGATAGGTGTTTATAAGACCGTCACAGGTGACGAATCATGGATCTATGAGTATGAGCCCGAAACAAAACAGCAATCGACCGTGTGGGTCTTCGAAGACGAGCCAAATCCAACGAAAGTTGTTCGTGGAAAAATCACTTCGAAGCAAATGGTCGCCTGTTCCGCTTGAGCAACGTAGGACGG
Organism: Hydrotaea diabolus; assembly: GCA_963513945.1. Classification (NCBI taxonomy): domain Eukaryota; kingdom Metazoa; phylum Arthropoda; class Insecta; order Diptera; family Muscidae; genus Hydrotaea; species Hydrotaea diabolus. The sequence continues at coordinate 186,461,125 of OY740717.1, forward strand.
TCAATTCCGAGTGGTACACCACAATTTGTTTGCCTGAAGTCTTCGAAGAAATTCGAAAATAGCTCAAAAAAGGCCCGTGTCGATTGATGCAAAGAAATTTTGAAAAAAATACGATCGCGCTGCTTCGAAAGGCGTTTATATGATCGTCACAGGTGACGAATCATGCATCTATGAGTATGAGCCCGAAACAAAACAGCAATCGACCGTGTAGGTCTTCGAAGACGAGCCAAATCCAACGAAAGTTGTTCGTGGAAAAATCACTTCGAAGCAAATGGTCGCCTGTTCCGCTTGAGCAACGTAGGACGTTCAATTCTGAATGGTAAACCACAATTTGTTTGCCTGAAGTCTTCGGAGAAATTCGAAAAACGAACAAGAAAAGACGAATCATTGTGCACCATGACAATGCGAGCTCTCACACATCGGCTCAAACCAGCGCCTTTATGACCGACCAAAACGTCGAATTGGTGGGTCATCAGTCGCACAACCCTGACTAGGCACCCAATGCCCTGACTTGACTTCTTTTTATTCCTGTACATCAAGAAAAAATCCGTGGTCAACGATTTTTGTCGCCAGAAGATGCTGTTGAAACGTTCAAAACCCATGTTTTGGCCATTTATTATTTCATTTATAATAAAACAGAAAGAAATTAATTACTTTTTTACAATATCAAAACAGATTTTGTCTTAAGCACTTTTAATTTTTTCGTGTCAGTGGACCTTCCGCTGGAAATGCCCATATGCATATTATTATCCGAAGCATGTGTTTATACTCGTATTAAAATATAAAACTAAGTTAACGCTTAAAAATAATCTTGCACGAATCTGCTGGGTTACGAGAGTAAATAAATATTTATTTAAATAAAAAAAATAACTTATGCAAAGTAATCTGCCATTAGGAGTTTTTTTTTGATATGCGAAAAAAATTCGCTTAAAACCACGATAAGGTGATAAATTCAAATCCATATTAAAACAAATACAAAATGTTCTTTATTTATTAAAATTTTTTTTTTATTTTTAAAAAAATTTATATTTCTTAAAAATATTTTTATTATACGTAAAGCGGCCGTCATCGGATTAAGCCGACTTAAGCAAATCCTCTTAGAGTATACGTAAAATAAGTTTTTTCTTTAAAATTTATTTTTTCGAAACTGTTTATTTAAACGCTGTTTTAAGCGTATTTTTTCGCTAGTAAATAAACACTACTATGATAACGTTGTAATTTGATCAAAGTTTTGTCTGCGACAGTACACTCTTCTCATATGAATGGCAACAAATAAACATCACAAATATTTGAAATTGTTGCTACTGTTAGTTGTTGTTCATCGTAAATGTTTATTTTGGTCAAGCCAATTTATAAATTAAACAAAAACATTTGCAATACTCTAACAAAGTGAGAAGAAAAATAAAACACAATTTTATGGCACTTGCATTTAACAAACCTTTGGTCATTACTCAAGATGGTAACTTAAAAAAATACTACAACAAAAGAATGCAAACTCATCGTTAAGTTAAAGCTGACATACTTTTACGCGGGGACCGTAACAGTTAAAAGTTTGAAAAGTCACTGACTGATTAAAGACTTTATTAATAAAAGTCACCGACTGAACATTATTGCTGACTTATAATAAATAAATGTCATCAAAAATGTTAAAAATTACCGTTAAAATTTATGCACAGTAAAAAAATATATCCATTGGTGTAATTTATGCAGTTGTGTTTCATTTGCAACATAGTAAAAATTCAAATGACTTTTAAAAAATCACATACGTATATCTGTTCTCGCAGGTAGGATGCACGAGGTCATATCAATAATTCCGTGACTTTTGCAACTTCCCTATTAGTTATAGAAATGCAACACTGCTCCCATCAAGTTCTGTTAATAGACTACTGTCAAATTTTGAGAGAGTTCCGTCATTAACTTGGTGTTTAACAGCTGTTCAAAACATACAACCCCCTGTATTTTGTTAAAAAATGAAAAAAAGTGAATTTCGAGTGCTCATTTTTTGCGGAAAAAGCCGTCAATCAAACCAAGGAAAAGCTTGATAAATCTATGGGGACTATGCACCATCGATTATAATGGCAAAAAAGTGGTTTACTGACTTTCGTTGTGGTCGCACCAGTACAAATGACGCTGAACGCTCTGGACGGCCAATTAAAGTCATTACACCCGAAATTTTCGAAAAAAAAATCCACGATATGGCGTTGGCCGATCGAAGAGTAAAAGTGCTAGAGATTGCTAATGCCATACGCATTTCACATGGCAGTATGGTTTCGATTTTACATGATCAGTTGGGTTTAAGAAAGCTGCCGCGTTTGCTCTTAACTGACCATAAACGTAATCGTGTGACAAATTCATAGGATTGTTTGGAGTTTTTTTTATCCTTAATTCGAATGAGTTTTTGCGGCGTGTTGTAACTGCATATAAAACATCGATCTATAACAACACTCCGAAGAAGGCCAAGGTGACTTTGTCGGCCAATAAGGTGATGACAATAGCTTTTTGGGATACACGTGGGATAATCCACATCGATACCTTCAGAAGGGAAAAACAATAAACGGCGAATATTATGCCAACTTATTGGACCGATTTACCGAGGATTTAAAAAAACTACCCTTTATGGCTAGGAAAAAGTTCTTTTTCATCAAAATAATGCAAGGGGCACATGTGTGCAGTCTCAATGGCACAAATTAGGTTAGGAATTGGTACCTCATTCGCCATATCCTACGGATTCAGACCCAATTGATTATTTTCTTTTTTCAAACCTAAAGAAATGGCTTGGAAAGAGATTCAGCTATAACGATGAAATTATTGATCAAATAAATGCCTATTTTATGGACCTCGAAAAATTCCTATTTTTAGGAAGGGATACAAAAATTGGAGAAACGCTGAACTAAGTGCACTGAGCTAAAAGGACATTATGTTGAAAATTATTTTTTTTGCAGAAAAAAACTGTGTTTTATTCAAAAAGTCACGGATTTATTGATATGATCTTGTATATAAAACTTGAGTCCTTTTCTCTTTTGTCAGCACAATAGATTTCTCAATATGTTAATTTTTTTTCAATATTCAGCTCATTATAATTCGATCTTGTGGACGTATCCTTCATCTAGTTACACCAAGCATACTTAGTTTTCGTTCATCTTCTATTGGAAAAACCTCGAACTCTTCCTCTTAGCGCCATTCAGAAGAAACATCCAATGCAATTCTAATAGCGGCGCTTGAGTACTGGAGGCCCACAAACAATAAGCACAAATTTTGTACAAATGCGAATAGCCAAATTAAAGATGTTTGCACAACCATTTAAAATATAGGAAAAAGGTAATGGACTCTGAAGCCAAAACAAATTGGACAAAAAATCCATAGGGTCCTTAAAACGAAATCACCACTTTCATTCATGTTATATGTACTCAATTGCACAGGGATTCCAAATATACGTGATTAAGGTGATCTATCTTTGAATCGGGTGTTTAGAAACCGAACTGTTTGACCTGTCCTAAATTTAACACTTCATCACATAATACGATAGTGGTATATAAGATTAAGCCTCAATAAACAAGCCTTTATAGCAAAACCGTAATAGTTAAGTTGTTTGTTAACAAACATTTCTTTAACTGTCTAAAGAAGTAGTCAAAGTATTAATCTTCAAAAAAAAAATATAAAAGTTATAAAATGATTTTTTCGTAGCCATTTTACTATTAAGCCTGAATAACTATCGAGTAAAAGCCTCTGTCCAGGCAAGGTACTAAAACGCCTACATAAAATTATTTTTCTAAACTAAGTGAAGCAGTGCATTTTCTATCCACAATTGGAACTACTTATATTTATTAAAAATTTCTTAACGATTGCGTTTTGCTATCCAGTCTTAGTAATCGAGGCCTAACCTAAAGTACCACTAATAATTATATATGCTACGAAAATCTTGTAAAGGAAATGTGAAATTGAAAACTGATAAAAAAAAATAAAAAAAAAACAGATTACAAAAAAGAAAACAACATATTGAAAACAAAAAAGTCTTGTAACTAGTTGAATTAATTACACATGCATGTGCATGATTATCAAAACTTGACTGGCTGCCGATCATCACAGTCATTTAAAAGCAATTTAAAATTCGTTAGTTTTGAACATACATACGTTTGTTTTTGTTAATAAAATGATTAATATTTTTATTAATGGGTACACGGAACTTTCGTTGCTATCGTAAATTTGCTGTATTGCAGCTGACAATTGGATTTGTTTGCACTGTCATCTGTAAAGAATGACAATTGATTTCATTGTCATGGTAAGTTCAGCATGCAGGAGGTTAAAAAGTCATTGGACGGAATAGAAAGAAAATTAAATAAAAAAAATTACAATTGTTGGATTGCTTTTTACGCCCTTCTAACAGAGTGTGAAAGAAGCAGCAGCACGTCCCCACAAATTTACAATTTTAAGTGGACTGAAGAAAGCTGGTCGCAGTTCGGAAGCATTTGATAATGACAACATATACTATTTTCACATTTTCGTTTGACATCCAGCCATAAATTGTACTGCCATAGAGAGTGATATCATCAGCTACAGATCTGCATTGTCAATGAAAAGCCCTTACGTTTTTCTTTTTATCTTATCTTTTTCAGCTTACATAGCCACCGTTTATTTCATAACAGGGACAAATATTGCAAAAACTAGATAAAGCTGTTAGAGTTACGAAGCACGTCCATTACTGGCACTAATGGAATTTATCTCCTAGATAGAAGTTGCATGCTCTAAAAGTTCAACCGCTTATCGTAAAAATCCAATCATGTTCTAGTTTATATACTAAAATATATCGCGCAAATTAGGTTATAATTTTGTGACTAAATGAGCGACTTCTGTCATTAAAACAAATGTATTTTTTAAGCCTTTCGACACTTAGATAGCTCCATTTAACAAAATATATATTATTATGATAATTTAAGTTTTAAATATGCGTAAGAGCAAAACTGTTAAAATAAGTACTTTAGATAGATACCAAATGGTCAAACTAATACAATCACTCCATATGTGGACATTGCATTTGAATATTTTCGGCTTCAAAAAGTACTTTTAAATTTACACAAAGGGCATAATTATTTACACAAGTCATCGATTTTGACTTAAACCCCACTAAGGTGAAGTACTAAGTTCGGATTTTGGTACGACAAACTGTGAAAACTCATATAAAAGCAAGTACAGCCAATACACCACTCAGCTGAGCAAGGTCGCACTTGGCATTTCTCTAGGGTCAGTAGCATGTAAAATTTGAGCTTATACACATTTAATGTGTTTTTTAAAGCGGAAAAGCTCAAATCGGGAAAACATTATCCAATATAGTCCAATTTTGCCATAGTTAGACTTCTAGACGTACTGTGTTTAAATTTAGCAAATCGGTATGGACCTTTATTTGGGGCTATCTGAAAATATTAAATTTTTGCTTTCATATCATACCATTCCAAATGTGAACACAACGTTTACGGTTACACATCAGAAATAAATAAAGTACAGGGTGACCGCCGGGAAGGTATACTACTTTGTTTTGCCAATCCCACGACAGCCGGTTCTACGCACCGAATTGACCGGATGCAGTAATTATTCCGCCAAGGGCTGTCATCCCGGTACGGTTTGCCGCTACAACAACAACAAAAACTTTGTTTTGCCGCCTATACCAAAATAGGTTTAATATTAGTTTATATTTGGCAGTCGTAAAGTAGAGACGTGGCAAATTTATTATGGAAAAATATTCGAAATATATAAAGATTACTGTGACGATGAGAAAGTTACGTAAATTTTTTGGGTAAAACAACGTGTCTACAAAACGCACTATTTATCGTGAAGTGAATGATTTCGAAGAAAGAGGGTATGTAGCTGATAGGCCAAAGCTTGGACCATAACGTACTGCAAGATCGGCTGAAAACATTACTGCTGCTCAAGAAAGTGTTCAAAACAATCCATCAACCTCAATTCGACGCCGAGCTAAATGTAATGAAAAATGTGCTCAAAAAGGATTGCATTTGTGAGGCTAACAGATGCGGACATTTATCTGATATTGTATTCCATACATAATTGCCGACATTCAATAAAACATTTATCAATATAAGATCGATTCTCTTTCATTTAATCAAAAATTATAAACACCCTACCTTCCCTGCGGATACCCTGTATATAAATATGCAGTGACGGACAACAAAATAATGTACAAAAAATATTTAAAATTTCGGAAAAATGTAAGTTCATGGTGCCATAAACGAGGTATAGCCACTAACCCAACTAAAATCGCTGTACTGTCATTGTCACTTAAAAGAAAATGCTAAAAATAATTTTTTGTGAATGCTAGATGAGTATTGTGAATGTTCGATGTATAAATTTAGCTTTAGAAACTTTAATAATTGCCTTTGTCAAATTTAAAATATGAAAGTTGAAATTTCTACGAGAAAAAATTGTAAACCAGCTGATAGCATAACGCTACCTTATGTTTATAGTACGATGTGAAAGTTATCGTAAATTTTTTAGTTTGGTGTTATTGTGAATTGGTATCGTTTCAAATAATTATCATTTCTAATAATATGACAACACCGTACAATTAAGGACATTGTCTAACGTGAAAGAAATGTAAACTGTAAAAAACAGAAATAAGTTTTTAATTATAAGAATAACAAGTGGACAAAATAAGTTGGGCTGTACCAAAGCTTATAAAAAATCTATCATGGAATACGGTCCAATATGATTTTCTAGGGGCGCTGCACCTTACCTCTTTTCTATCAGGTTGTGTTTCTTTCAAGATTGTATTGGTCTGGCCTTTTGTCCAATTAAAAAAAATGCATTCATCTGAATTATTTAAATGGGGCGTGAACCCTCCCACTTTTGATGTTCATATGTTCTAAATATCATCCTCTTATACATATCTTTATTTCATGAGATATTGTGTATTTAAGTTCGGTGTTATGTTGGCGGTGCCACGAGCCTTGTACAATTTTACGATAATAAAGTCTATATTTTAGTCATTGATTTTATTCTGTTGACATTTTATAACAATTGGTCCATGCCTTTGGCAGATAGTGCAATTTTAAAAGGGTGAGTCCCACGGCAAATTTTTCTCCGGAATGTGTTTTTGATCCATGCCATAATAATACGAGGGCATATCAATAATTCTTTGACTTTTCGAGAAAAAAAAACAAATTTTTGCACAAAAAAAATATTTTTTCTTCTAAGACAATCAAGCCATATACGTCCGTTTGTCTGCTGAAAACACGAAGCGCTGAAACGAATCAACCCATGATTCTGTAATTTTGCATGATGATAGCATATGATCATAAGCAGTTTGGAGTTGTACAGGGGGAAGAAGTTTCCCTTTAAGAAAATAAGGTAACTCGGTAAAAATTAAAATTTATTTAATATATGCTTAACAAATCATAACTTTTTGTGGACGGGCAACGATTAAAACGGGTACTATTAGTTTGGACTAAGTAAATACCTCAAAAAGTTCATAGTTGCTTGACCTTTGTGGCCTAAAAAACAACCGCGCGGTCAACACGGGCGATTATTAGTCAATATAGACATATGGGTACTCAAATTAAGGCACCAATCCAATTACATATGTGACAGCGCATAGAGAAAGGGACCTTAGTGTAAAAAATCGATTTTCATTTTTTTCTTTTTTTGATGTGGACAATATCTGAGCATTGAATGAGACCGTCCCATGCCCTACAAGAGTTCCTTCCCAGAGATATGCGCTTTTATGAAAGTGAAGTCGCCGATTCTAAGCGCAAATAGAAAGGGACCTAATCTTTAAAATGGCTCTCCTGAACAAAACTTTTCATCAACTTTTCACTTTTTTTTGATGTGGACAACATCTGAGCATCGAATGAGACCGATCCCATGCACCAAAAGTTTCCCTCCCAGAGATATGCGCTTTTTATGAAAGTGAAGTCAAAGATTCTAAGCGCAAATAGAAAGGGACCTAATCTTTAAAATGGCTCTCCTGAACAAAACTGGTTTTTAACCTTAGGTCCCTTTCTATTTTGCGCGTCACATATATAAAAATTTTAATGATTGGCTGAGATAAGGTACGGACGCATGCGCATTAGTAGCGTATGGACGGTGGAAGGCATATAAGGTTCGGCCAAAATTATCGACTTAACTTGTTAAGTTTTGGATGGTCAATTTTTGGGAGATTGACCCAGTCCTTGTAGAAACAAATATTTACCTCTTGACCGATGTCGCCCATGAACACATGTTTTTGCATTTAGCCACCTAGATATAATAGTGCGACTGTAGTTTGCTTTCCACAGACAGACGGACATGGCTATATTATCTTAGAATTTTAAGGCGATTCAGAAAATATATATACTTTATAGGGTAACCAAGCAGTATTTCAAGATATTTCAAACCATTATCAAACCATTTCGAGGTACCTTAAGTCCCTTAAAGAAAACTTGTTTACACCCAGATCGATGTCGACTAGCTTATGACCAGAAACCATCATCGTGTAAAATTCCAGTATCATTGCTCAATTTGTTTGACCGCTAACGGTATCTCCCCATCTCTTGGTGGAGGGTATAAATATGGCGAATTCACATCAAACCACTTGATAACCCCGTTGGATCCAATTTTTTTTTACTAAAATTCTTCCATGCATAAATATTTCGTATTGGAAGGCGTAAAATCACAATGGGTACCGATTATATAACTGGCTAGTCTCTCCCAAGAGATAGTTAGTCTCTGCATAAAATCGTTAATTCAATGTTGCACTTACCTGCCCATTTTCCATATTTGTCCACCAGCTTCTGTGGCTGTTGCGGTTGAAAATACGGCTCCAGCACGGCTTTAATAATTGATATCAACGATTTGAAATTGTCATGGAGAAAGAAAGCGAACGCCAGCAAACCCACTAAATAAATGACCATGGATAACAATTCCAATATACCCAACATATTGCTGAGGAGAAGTAGTAGTACGGAGTAGTTTCTTCTATTAACTTTACGCGTATTTCCAAATGTAACACAGCAGACTACACGATTCCAACAAATGTGTTATCAGCACTATTTCCACGGGCTGATTGATAAGCCGGGTCGGGTTTGATTAAATCACCAGACGATTAAAAGCTTTATATTTTGTGTACCACGGCAGCAACAATTCATATTTTCCATTCACACTACATTTGCGGATTTTGTGGTATCTTTTATTTTAACTTTCCGAAGCCGATAAGGGAGAATGCAATGTTTTTCATTGATAACTTTAAAAATAAGTGGTTGCTTTTTCCACAGTTTGGAATTCTTTTTTTTAGTCCACACTCACGTCTTTGACGATCCGTAGCGTGGCCACTAAAAACACGACTGATCGAATACGACTTGGTTGTGTTTTGTTTTGCTCAAACTCTTCTTGGTTGGTTGGCATACTGCACTTTTGCTACATGTTCGACTGAAGCAAAGCGCTTATGTTTCATGATGCGGCTTTTTTTTGGTTGGTAGTTACTCTGGCAATCGGTCACACATCAACAAGTGTGCTGTGTGCGATACAACCGAAAACATTGTGGCTGAGTCTGTCCGTAGTGTGTGTATTGGAGCCGTAGACATGTATTTTATTTACTTCACGATACTGTTGCCAAAGGCGGGATAAATGAAGCAACACAAAAATTCAAAACACGAGGTTACGAAAAATCGACTTAAATAGGAACACAACATTTTCAGGTGGAAAGCGTTGTGGATAAATTGTACAAGATGGGTGATGTGCTTCTTCTTTACAATAATGTAAAAAACACACTTTAGTAACGCACAAAATTTGGGTTAATTTTTCCACATTCGTTTGTACACAATAACAAAAAGGCTAGAAAGTCAAAATTAAAACAACAAAAAAAAACACAGAATTCGCACACTTTAAACACAAAAAAAAATATTTTCTCTCAAATCTGTTTTTCGTTTTATCGATAAAACTCATATCGCCCAAAGCCGATAAACTGTACAAGATGGGCAATTTTAGATTTAGAGAGAAATTGAAAAACAGAGTTGAGTTAAAAAAAATTTTGGGAGTATAGAAGAAGAATTGAGTAAAAATCATTTTGGGAGTGTTTAGAGTGCGCAAATTTATTGTTCTATGTTTCAATTTTGACGTTCAAGTGATTGTGTATAAACGAATGTGGAAAAATAAATCTTGTGCGTTACTAAGTGATGTTTTATATTAAAAAAATTGCAAAAAATTTCCCAGCTTTGTATGTTAAACGACCTGTAAAACTACTAGTTTTTATCAGTCTGCATTATTATACTGACAAATCTAGTAGTTTGAGCTCGTGTCCCCCTTAAAAAGAATTAGACTTGCCATCCATATGACGGAATGGAATATGAAAACAATCTGGAATACTTTTAGTTTTCATCGATCTAAATAGGCTCTCAGTCACTTATGTTTTAAATTGTTTTTAAAAATTATACTTATATGGAAGTGTTAACCGCGTTAAAAAAAATCAAAAGTGTTTGAAACAATATACTTTTTCAATATTTTTAAAAATGCTGTCTAATAATACATCTGTAATTAATAAAATGTTTTCGAACTATCAGTTGATTGAGTTTATTCAAAGATTCACTTATCTCATTTACTATCTGCTGCACATGAGCCTAATAAGAATTCGCCGATGAGACCCCTTGATGTCAGATTATTTTTGCATGCGTAACATATGGTTTAATATAGTGTCATGTGCGTTTTTGAAAAATAAATGTGGTATGTAACTCTTACTTTTTTATTTAGCGACTAGAACCCAACTCGCTTGCTAACCAAGAACTTAGCTGCTAGCGTTTTCTTTATTTAAAAAATGAAATTGCCAACCATTTGTTTTATTACAGTCAAACTTCTCTATAGTGAACTTCTATACAATGAAGTTCTCCCTATAATGAATTGATTTCAAAAACACAGTTTTTTCCTTCCCATTTTCTTGTACTTTTATCTCCTTATAATGAATTTCTATACAATTAAACAATTTTGCAGGTGTAAATTTGACTCATATGCGTTTTTGTCTCCTTATAATAAATTTTCCAAATAATTTTCTGTTACGCACACTAACAACTCTGTGCACCGAGAATGAAGTTACATACAAAAAGGGGATTTCCAAATGAGGAAAATAAAAACAAACAAAAAGAAGAAAGTCACATCAATAACAATTTTGGCATCAGTTGCCGGTGAATCGACAATGACGCAGCGCAGTAGCATTTCTCTTGAAAAAATATCAATTAACAATAAAGTTAAAGAAAGAGTAAAAAAAGATGTAGCTAAGCAGTTTGGAATTCTTCCTACCACGTTATCTAACATTTTAAAAAACAAAGCAGTGATTCTAAAAAATGTAAAAGATGTGCAATTGAGCACTAGACGGAAAAGGCTTCGAACCTAGGTTTTTGAGAATATTGATGAAGCAATGCTTAAATGGGTCACTGCTGCACGTGATTAAAATCTTCCTATTTCTGGGCTATTAATGAAGCAAAAAGCCAAAGAGTTCGCTGATGCATTGGGTAGTTTTTATCAGTCTGAATAAACCTTTTGGCTAAGCTTTCAACAACCAACCATTTAAATTGCGCTTCTTACTTCATCTTTGCAACAGCCAACAAAAATCAAACGCTACATTCACATCCACAATTATTTAGGGGTTTCACCCTTCGTGCCAAATAAGGAATATCTTGCAAATCTAGCAAAGTTCTTGCTACACCACAACAACAACGTCATTTCGTTAAGTTTTTGTCATCTGCAAGACCTAAAACCATAGCATACTCTGCAAGAGTAGAATATCTGTTTGTTAGGTGTGGCGAATTTAGCGTAAATAAAAAATGAATAAGGAAAAACCAGAACATCTGCTGTCTTACAATTTGCAATCAACTGGGGAAAGACGGGCACTCTACGACAAATAACCGTAGTCTTTTCGGCAAGTGTTGCGGAATAAAGGTCCAATTAGTCTTGACGGCTGACGGTTGATTCTGCAACCTGCAGAAGTCTACCGTCGTCAACCGTGAAACTGTAGTTATCTCTCTCTAACCCATGCCAAATGCAACCCTAACTGAAACAGCTGATTGCCTACCGTCAACCGTCAAGACTAATTGGACCTTAAAGGCCCATTTAGTCTCGACGGTTGACAGTAGGCAATGAGATATTTCAGTTGAGGGTGCATTTTGCATGTGTTAGAGGGAGATAACTACAGTTTGAAGGTTGACGACGGTAGACTTCTGCAGGTTGCAGAATCAAACTTCCACCGTCAACCGTCAAGACTAATTGGACCTTTGAGCTACCAAGAGTGTATACCCCAGGGTTACCGTTGAACAATTTCAAAAAGTCGCACAAAAAGGGGATTATTTTTAAAAAAAAGTGGGACAAAAAGGAGAAAAAAAAGTCGCAAACTTTTCGTAATTTATTTTTATTAAAACAATACATTTAAATTTAATAAGAAAAGTAACAAACATCACAGAAAAAACTAAGTTCCATGAAATTAGAGGTAAAATACACATTTAAACTAAAAAACAATTCAATTTCTGATCCTTACGAGTATGTACCCTCCACTATAATAAAGCGCAAAAAATATAGCAAAATTTGCTTTAATTTAAGTATCCATATGTCCATATTGACTATTAATCGCCGGTTTTGACCATGCAGGCCACTTCAGCCTAGCCTTTCAGCAGCTTAGCTCTTTTGAAGGTATTCAAAATGGTAAAAACTTTTTCCCCCTGGGCCGATTTCGCCAATTTACAATCCCAAACAGCTTGCGGCCATAAGCCTGCATCATAAAAAATTTCTGAATACTGCGTTGATCCGTTTGAACGATATCGTGCTCTCAGCAAACACGCGGACGGACATGGCTAGATTGTCTCAGAATTTGACGACAGTCAAGATTATATACTTGTATACTTTATAGGGTCTCCGATCAATATTTCTTGGTGCTGCAAACGGAATGACAAATTTAATATTCTTTTGCGTGGAGGGTATAAAAAAATCCAAACATCAACAGTCGGGCATGGCAGACTATATTACACCCTGCTCTACTGGATGTTTAGGTGAACCAACTGAAACTAGGCTTTTGGGCTCCTTGAGGTCATGAACCGGGTTCTTAATTTATCCATATTTTAAAAATAATTTCATATGGATTCGCTGGGTTTGTTGTAAAATGTTAAACTTTGGTACCCATATGTCCTTGAATGAATGGGCCGGATTTTCTGACACCTCAAATCAAGGTTGCAAAAGATAATAGAACTTTCTTGGTACATTTTCCGTATCGAAAGTACCGTGACAACCGCGGCTCATATACGACTTACTTGATACATTTTACAAATGTTCCGAATTGTTGGCATTTTTACCCTAAAAGCACACTGTTGTGCAGGCTATTCTAAGAAGCATTTTCAGTTACTGATCAATTCTAATAAAATCTGCAAATTTCCTCAAGACTGGATGTAATATGTGCGTTTTAGAGCTGTGCGGCGGGTCTGTTTGGAGGTTGTCTTCGCAGCCCGTGTTCAATACACATATATATGCTCTGACACACTACTACGAGTGCCCACAATGCCTAACATAAACGCCAGGTTATAACCAAATAAATTATAGTACTTTTTTCACCGGAGCAACCCTTAATCCCAGAAATAGGAATACGCGTATATTTTAAAAACAATACACACATTTCGAGTTGTGGAAAGTAGCAAAAATTTAAAAAAGTGACAGAAAGTGGAATTTATGTAAAAGGGGCAGCAAAAGTAGCATGGCTTCCAAAATTTGTCAAATTGCCACTTTAGCCTCACAACGGTAACGCTGGTACACCCTAATTTTGTAAAAGCGTACATGTTTTCACACATGTTTTCGAATGATCGTTTCATCATTCTCAAACATGTTCGATCAAACTTTTCACATGTTTCCGCAAGCATAAAGCAATTGTGCCTGTGTAACACTACCACTCACAGTTGATAATTGGAATTTTCTTTTGCAAATAACCTAAAAACTTTTCCTTTTATAGCCTAGCGATAATTTAAAAACTTTACAAGAAATATTTGCAATTTCTTTGTCTACAGAACTGATTGTATTTCTGCATCATAAACCGTTTGATTTAAAAATTTTTAATTTGTAAAAAGGGTAATTCAAGAAATGCTAAAGGCAAGTAGAAAGCAGGCTCGCTTTAACTTATTAATTGAATAAATTTCTTCACAAAAATTTTAATTATTTAAAACATTATTTAAAGCAGTTTGCGTTAATTATTTTAATGCAAATTGTAACTAGTTTTATTTAAAAATAATCATATTTATATTTTTGTACAAAGGTGTGAAGCAAGTCGCCAATAGAACACAGATATTATTAAGGCGTAAAGAAATAAGTCTTGGGGAAAAGTGGGCGTATCTCCACCCCTTTTTTGAAGCGATTTAATTACATAATAATAGGCACACCGATCAGATGTACCCCTTTTTAAAGCGATGTAATTACAAAATATTAGGCACACCGATTAAATGTACACTCTTTTAAGTTACAGTAATTTCCTTGAACTATTAAGGAGCTAATAACTTAGAACATCTAGTAAAAAAGCTCAAATTAAAAAAAATATTTCCATTTTACAATATGTACTTTACGTGCATTTTTCGTGTGTTGGAAAATCTTCAAATCAAAAAGTAATATTTCTTCAGTAAGATTAAATGTAACAGTATATAAATTATATCAAATATGCTACTTCTATTAATTTCTGTAAAAGGATTACGTATAGTAATATTTAAAAGGTAAAAACTGCTATTCTTTTGTTCTCTTGTCGCTTTTCTCAAAAATAGGACGAAAAGGACTCGCCAAACTTAGAGGTCGAATATTTAAATGTTCTACGCAAGTAATCTCCATACGATTTCAGATTTTATATCTCATCACGAAAATTCTCAGAAATGAAGGAATGTGTACCTATTTTAACTTGTAGCATACGATGTTGCATTGGAAAATAAAAAAAATTCTTCGGCCCGTAAAAAAATAACTAAGACTTACTAGGATTCTGCCTTTTGAAAGATTAACTATACTCACCGAAGTCTTTCTTTTTCCACAGACTTACTAGGATTCTGCCATGTTGAAGATAAATTATACTCACCTAAGTCTTTCTTATCCCACAGGAATCATCAACCCCCAAAACAAAGTCTGCAATTTTGCAGCAAAGTATTAAAATATACATTTTTAAAATATACATTATTTTGAATGCGAAAGCGAATATTGCACAATAGGTTTTTGCGAATACGCATGCAAAACCGAATAATTATTTTTTGACTTTAAATATTATTTTAACGGGTATTTCAAATGGGACATAACAATTTCGTATCTTAGTGTCAACGCACCCTGAAACATTTTTAATGACCTTTCAGTGCCAAACATTTTCATCATGGTAAAGTTCACTTCCGAGAAAAGTTTGGGAATCATTAAAAATTACTACTGAAATTCTGTGTCGGTGCTTCCGACAAAGTTTCACGAAAATCCAGAATGCGAAAAATCATCTTCAGCGATAAAAATCATTTCTGGCTGAGTGGTTTTGTCAGTAAACAAAATATGCGTTATTGGACAGCAACAAACGCACATGTGCCTTAAGAAACACAATTGCATCCGCAAAAAATTACTGTGCTTCATGTCGGAGTTGTGATTGGGCCGTATTTGTTTGTCGATGGAAACAATCCTCGTGTCTCCGTCAATGGAAAGCGCTATCATGCCATGTTGGAAAATGTTTTTGGCGAGAATTGGATGAGCTTGGCATCGCCAATATGAGGTTTCAACCAGACGGTGACACTAGACACAGAGCACGCGTTACAATCGATTTACTGAAAGGCAAATTCGGTGAACGTGTTATCTCGAGAAATGGTCCAGTCGAATGGACACCTTTTTCATTATGGGGCCTCATCAAGTCATTGGCATATGCCAACAAGCCAACAACTTATGACGAGCTCAGAGACAACATCCAACAGAAGTGGTGAAAAATTGTGTCCAATGAATTCTCGTAGATCGCTATACTCGGGCTCGTGGAGCTCATATGACCGAAATCGAATTTCATTCTGAAAATGCAACATTTGCACTAAACCTGGAATAATTTTACACTCTATATCTTAAATATTCTATGTTTTATTAATATACTAGCAGACCCGGCAAACGTTGTTTTGCCTTCAAATTTCATTTTCACTGAAATTCAGGTTCCGTTGCAAAGTCGTGGGGGATTGACATTTTGAAGAAGAATGGCAGGTGCACTGAACCGGAATATAAATATTGTTCAAATAACTTTAACTTAGAATATGTACACCAAACCATCATACCTAATTTTGTTCAAATACCGCCAACAGGGGCAGAAATAATGTATTATTTATTTGTGATTTTTATTGGAGGTACCATGACTGACGAAAACCTGTGGGTTTTCTGCTCGTTTTTTCGGACAAACCAAATCATTTGATCTTCATTGAGTGCGAAATCTGTTAGTTTTGTCAGGCTAACAAGTTTTTTATGATATATTTTCAGCGACGGTTCGTTTAAGTAATTCGATAAAATTTGGTTGGTTGTTTTTAAAATTGTATAAGTTAGGGAGAAAATCTAATTTTGCGGTTCAGACTCACAAAATAACAAAATTTATTTTTGTCTTCATCCTATTCTTCTTTATTCCTAACCACATACGAGTAAGTGTCATTTCTTCGATTTACTTAAGATACAATAGTACCGAACGAAAAATCACCAATCACAACAGAAAAACTTAACATTTACAAAAGACAACGAAAATTGAATTCTTGTCTACCTGATTTTCTTTATTATTAGCAGTGATTCTGTTCATTGTGATCGCTTGCGGATAGTACCCAAAATACAGGTTCGAGTCCGGTTAAGAATATCCGTTGCGCTCAAATTTCGTTAGACTTTGGGCAACAACAGAATCAGAAACAGCACTATTCCATTTTACCGGCCTAAATTAGAAAATAAAAACTGGAACATCAAATAACACCAAAAAGAAAAATATTCCGCGAAGTTGCCTTTCAATAAACGACTGTGGCATTAGACAATCGCGCAGAAATTAACATACGGCTATAGTTGAGGATTTAAATTGCCATAACCGGCATTAGCTGGCTCGACTTAAACTAATGAATTCATGTTCATGAACCGGATACGAACACGATTCTAATGTTCTAAGATGAAAAGCATTCTCTATATTATGGCCGTACATTAGGTTTGTTACTGGGATATTTCAAACTTAATAATATACATGTTTTATTTAAAAAGCGAAAAATTGTTATCGAGAAAAGTGTTTTTGTATTTACTAGACTTTTGTTTTGAAAAGCTAAATTTTGTAAAATTTTGTTTTTTTCCATCGGAGCTTTGGTCGTGCGCCCACGAACTCGCTGCAAACCCAATTGATTTAAGTATATAAAATACTTATAAGTTTAGGTTTTTTGATAAAGATTTAAAATTATCGCCGAAGTAGTGTTAAAGCGATTTTTTGCTTGTTAAATAAAACACGGCCAATATTTTTTTGCTGGATCTCTGCAAACATTTTTCCCTATTTCTTGAAGTAGTAAAAACTACTTTTATGCAAAAAAAAAATACACAAAATATTATTGGACAACCGGTGCCATTTGCTGGCTTTGAGCGATAGATTAGGACAGACGACATTTTGCATCGTTTTCTATGCGAGAGAGACAAATTCATTTGAGATGTCGAAAGCATGATACATATTGCAAATCTATTGTGATATCAAATATGATGTTTTTTTTATCAAACATTACTATCTGACGGTCTATTCAGATTGGCAAATACCAAAAGTTTTCCAGTCCTTTTTCTCAACTTTGACCACCATTAAAGATAAAATTGTGCTATTTATTACTAAGGTAGTGATTGAATATCTAATTTCTAGATTGCGGGAACCCACAAGCCCGAAATTATAATAAAGCACTATTGGCATAAAAATATCTTTCTGCTAAAGAACTTTTCAGGTTTGAAACAAAGTTTCCATATTTTATATAACTTAACTCACCTACGCCTCATAGTAACCCTTTAAAATCCAGCATCGTTGTAGGGCCTATTTAGACAAAGAAAAACTATTAGGTCAACAGATCGATTTCCATACAAATTCGTTAAATGACAAAATGGCAAGAGTTGACAACTCTTATTTAGTTAATTGTTTTGTCAGTCTGAAAATGCTTTTACTTGAATCAGTGGCTAGGAATTATGCATACAACTAGTTTTTTTCCTATTTATTTATTTAGCGTTACAATTTAGGACAGTCTTGCAATTACTGTCTGTTAACTGAGTCCACATGGCAATTTGTACTTACTAATAATCAATTTTTATTGACTATGCCAAATCTATGCAAAAATTACCGGTTCTCTTCATACAAAAGTGTGAGAACAAGGACCGGTTATTTTCCATAATAAGTCAACACGTGACTAAAATACTATACTGCTCCCGAAGGGGAGCTCTGTTTCAGAATTTTATTTTTGTTTTGTAAAAATATATGCATCAGCATGTGCATACGAGTATAATTTATAGTATTTTGAATATTCGAAGAACGGTATAAGTGTCGAGTGTACACTAAGTTTGTCATTTCGTTTGTAACGACTAAATATACACTCATATGTTAATCTACACACGATTTTCAAAATTTCGGACAAATAGTGTAATGATTATTTTTATAATTGTGCATTGGGAAGATTTTCTAAAAATTATAATCTGGCAACGCCTTTCAATTTGAGGCAATATGGAACTTCGTCTGAAAATGAAATGTCAACCGTAAAGCCTAGTATTCACCTGAAGCCTAAAACGAAATTCTCGCTTAGAAGTTTTTCATTTAACTTTACACTAAAGAATTGTAGTGTAGAGCAGTGTAGAGGAAGCAGCCGTTATTATTTTTCAAAAAAAATATTTTAATCATATTCATTTTAATACCCACAAAAACGACTTTACAACATTAACTAAACAATTGTCAGAACATTAATTTTCGATTGCAGGTGGCGAAAAAAAGTCTATAAGTACACTGCTCTTATAATCATCCCTGTAATAGTTGCAAATTCCGCACACCTTTTCGTTTTAGCTGAGTACCACCAAACGAAAATAGCCAAACGGAATTTGCCAATGGTAAATGTTGTTTGCTTTGCTTCATGTTTTTCTTATGGGAGCGAAAATTTCGTTTTAAGTGAATACTAGGCTTAAGTGCGGACAAACAATGTTGCCTACCGCAAATTTCAATAAATACCAATTATAATTTACAAAAATAACAAGTTTTAGCCGCGAAAAGTGCTTCGGTTCGAGTTATGTTAGGAAAGTGAGTGTTCTATCATTCGAAATTGAAATGATAAAGGTCAAACCCAACTTTAGATTGGCGAAAACAACTTTGAAAGATCGTAGAATATTGTGTGCACATTAAGTTATTGTCAACTCGGAACCCTTTTAAGTCTTCTGGAGCGGTTAAAACTGAGCTAGGAGTTAAAATTTCGATATACAGGGTGATTCATTATCGACTGAACAGATTTCACCAGCGTATTCTTTGGCTCATTTCATGAAAATATGTCTATCTATGACCATGTCTAGCGCTTGATCTAGAGAAGGCATTTGACCGATTGGATCATGCGCTGCTTATTGAGAAGTTATACTTTTCGTATGGGTTCTCAAGTTCCGCGTGTAGGCTTTTGCAGTCTTATTTGTTTGATAGAAGACAGTATGTATGTTTAAATGGCTGTTCCTCAGACTTGCTTCCAGTTAGTAGTGGAGTTCCTCAGGGTTCTGTTCTTGGACCGCTTTTGTTTGTAGTGTATATTAATGATATGTTTGTTAGTGTTGAAACCAGCTCCTGTGTTCCTTTTGCTTTTGCTGATGATGTTCAATTGTTGTTTAAGGGAACTCGGACTTCTTAGACGTGTTGCAGAGTAATATTAATTTCGTAACATCTAATTTGGCTGTTTGGTTGTCCAGTAATGGACTTACAGTCAATGTGAATAAAACGAAAGCAATGTTCTTTGGCAGTCCTTTGGAGAGCAATGTTGTAGTGTCTGTATCAAATAGTGTAATCGAATTCGTTGATAATATTCAATGTCTTGGTATTACTCTTGATAATAAGTTAAAGTTTGAGGCCCATGCTGTTTCCATGGTTTCCAGAGTTAACTTTACTTTGCGAAAGTTGTACAACTTGGAATTGTCTCTTCCACTACATATTAAAATTAGGATAGTTCATGCGATTGTTATGCCAATATTTCTGTATTGTATTGAAGTTTACTCTGGAGCAGTGGCTCAGGTCATGGATAAGATTCGTCGAGCATTCAATCGTGTGGTGAGGTATTTATATTCTCTAAATATTCGCCGGCACGTTTCGGAGTACATTGATCGGTTTTTGCATTGTAGCTTTATGAAGTTTACAAAAATAAGGAGTTTACTTCACTTCTATAAGATGTATAAACTTCAGACACCAATCTTTGTAGTTAAATTTTTCCAGTTTGGAAGGTCCAGAAGAAATCCACAGCTTACAATTCCCCGATTGAATTCAGATTTAGGTCGATCATTTCACGTGAGAGTTGCTCGCATTTTTAATAGTCTGCCTGTCTCGCTCAGATCATTTAATTACTCCTGCATTACTTATAAGAAAAAAATATTTCAACATGTGAAACATAATGATTTGTAAATAATTAAAAAAAGCGTTTTCTACGGGTATTGCCTTGTCTTTGATGTAATTTGTAACAATAGTATTGGCTAGTAGTCTTAGTGTGTTGCACTTTCATGCTGCTGTTACACTACGAAACTTATCTAGTAGTCGTTCATTAATACCTTTTTTTGCGTAATTTGGGATATCAAAATAAAATAAAACATTTAAAAAAAAAAAAACATTATTTAAACGTATGCTTAACTTAATACTTATTTATATAAAATAGATTAATCTTACTTTAAGTTTTTTTTTTGTATATTTTAAACAAATCGGAAGTAATTTTGTAACTATATAAGGCCTAAAGGCTCGGTTACTTTTTGAATATCAATAAATGAAATGAAATGAATTGGCAGCAGTTTGAAAATTTTCGGATTGGTGGTAGGAGGGTACTAGGGTAAAATTGCTAAGTTCTGAACCGGTGGTCGGATTTTTTTTATTTGTTCTCTTGAAAGTTAGTCCTACCTTGTACCCATCCAAAATTACCTAAACGAAGACCAGAATTTCTACCGTTTGACTAAAATTCAAAATTAATGGAAACATAGATCAATTTAGTAAAATTCCACAGGGTTATTTAAGTCACTCATGACCGGATGAAAAATGGACTTGTAGAGCGATAAGGCGATAAACACATTCATACATTTCACTAGGATTATTAATAACTTTTTTAACTTACTATGCAAAATTTGAACAAGATCGGATATAAAATGTGGCTTATAAAGTGAATGGGCTTCATATCGGGAAGGACGTTTGCATGGGGGCTATAAGAAAATATGTTATAGGAAATTTCGGCAGGGTTAATTATTAGATACTTGTTTCTTGCCACGCAATATAAGAGAATTACTTTATGGCTGGGCTATTCAACATTTTAAATTAGAATCGGCTGTAAAAAAAACTAAATCGACTGTAAAAAAAAATTTGAATCGGCTGTAAAAAAAATACTAATATTTTTTTCAATTTCTGGTTCTATTGGAAAGGTAGAACTTTATTTTTTTTGCAATTCGAAGAAAGTGGGATGGACTAAACTTTACAAACACACAAAAGAAAAAAAACAACCTTTCCATTAAAAATATACCGATCGATTCGGAAGACTTTCTGAATCGATAAAGACACATCAAGCAAATACTCGTATGAAACTATCTCGATAAAACTTCATACATTATGTATGTTCTGCCAAAAATGATATTAAGCGCTCGATTGTTTTATGATTTTATAGAGCCCCCTTAAAACATTATTTATTTCCATCTTAGATCAACTCAGCATTTTGCAGAGAAGCTTATAAATGACTTCAAGGCTACAAGGTGACGAACTCGCTACTGAAAAATCTAATTAATCTATAACACGTCCACATTTTCTGGGAAAGTACGGTTTGCATTATTGAACGCAGTCCATGGAGAAGGGTACAGAAGATTTCATCCATGCCGAATTAAACCAAGTTTTTTTAAACAAATTATCTACTTGTTTACCACTCGCAAACACATCTCTCCAATAATAAACGACTGAGAACGACAAGAACAATCCCCAATGCTGTGAAAGAAGCACCTTAACCAGGTTGAGATAAATATACTCATAAATATAACATATATTAAAAAAGTTTTCCATTATGAATTTTTAAAGAAGAAACCTGAATATCTGCCTATGTATGCATGCGTATTAAAATAAAATCAGGAAGTTATTTTTGTTTATCGCTTAAATAAAAAACAAAGCACAGTGCAGCTAAATCGCCAAAATTCTGACCAACAATGGGGGTTTTCTTTAGAGAATGTGAAATACATGTTTTGAATGAAAAACATCGAGCCTATGTACAGTAGAGGAATTTGAATATTTGTTAAAAAAAAGTTGTAAATATTTGTTATTGAGGGAAATATTTGTTAAAAATAAGTTCAGCTTACAAAAATTCCGTTGAAAAAGTTTTTTTTGTTCTCGTTATGATATATCTTAAGCCACAGTATATTTTCAATGGTACTGAATAACAAGAATTTCTTATAATGGAATATACGAGAAAGTTGTTAGTATCGAACAATGATTGATAAAAACATCTGTCAATCATTTTTTTAATTTACTTTTAAAATATTTTAAATGTATATTAATAGAACACAGAATATTTAAGATCTAGAGTTCAAATTTATTCGAGGTGTAGTGCAAATGTGCAGCACGAGCCCGTGTACAGCGACCTATTCTTTGGACCCAATTTTCCACCACTCTTGCACACATTTCGACCAGAACGTTGGCAATTTTGCGTTGGATGTTGTCTCTGCGCTTTGTCTTATTGTTGCCATAGACCAATAACTTAATGTGGCCCCATAAAAATAAATCCAATGGCTTTAATTCGCATGAACGAGGTCGACATTCGACCGGACTATTTATCGAGATAACACGTTTACCGAATTTGTCTTTCAGTAAATCGATTGAAACGCGTTCTGCGTGGCACCGTCTTGTTAAAACCACATATCGGCGGTGTCAAGCTCACCCACTTCTGACATGGCACGCTAGCTCTCTCCATTAACGGTAACATGACGTTTGTTTTCATCGACGAAAAAATACTGCTCAAACACACATCCGGCATGCAATTGTGTCTATTGAGGCCCGGTTTCGGTTTGTTGCTGTCCAATAACGCATATTTTGTTTATTGACAAAACCACTCAGCCAAAAATTAGCTTCATCGCTGAAGATGATTTTTCGATGAAATTCTGTATTTTCGTGAGACCATGCCAGAGCCAACGACTCAGAATTTAGGTAGTAATTTTTAATGGTTTCCACACGTTGCTCGTAACTGAACTTTACCATGATGAAAATGTTGACTTCGACTACAGTTTGACACTGAAGGATCATTAAAAATGACATAAAGATGCGAAATTGTTATGTCCCTATCGAAATACCCTTTACTATTTAAAAAAATTTTCTGATTATCCAATCGTTTGTAGATTATTGTTCTCCTAAAATCTAATGAACCTATTTAATTGTAACTAAGATATATTCGATGTGTTTTTATTGGTTTTAAAGGATGGGCGATTCCACAATTGAAATTTGAATCGGCTGTAAAAAAAGTACTGATCATTTTTTCAAACTTCTGGTTTTATTGGAACACCATTTGATGCGATAAAGAATTTTACCGAAAAATATTTTTTTTAGCTTATTTTCATCTCTGTGGCTATGCTAATAAGCAACATTATCGCATATGGGGTAAAATTATACGTAAAATTAGCTGCTCTTAAAACTTACCTCTTAACAGATCCATTGTTTCAGCAGCTGTATGGCAAGTGTCACCGTCCTGTTGAAACCGAATGTCGTCAAGACTACGGCCTTCAATTTCAGGCAGCAAAAAGTCCGATATCATGTCGCGATAGCGAGCACCATTCACGGTTACGATCCGGCGATCATTATTTTTGAAAAAATATGGACCGATAATTCCACCAGCTCATGAACCGCACCAAACCGTGGTTTTCTCTGGTTATATTGTTAACTATGGTACCTCGTCTGGTTGCTCAGTGCGATTATTTTGTTTATTGACGTTGCCGTTGAGCCAGTAATCGGCCTAGTCACTGAACAAAACTTTGGTCGAAAACAGTGGATATTTTCATTTCACATTTCCAAAATACAGTTGCGCAATTTGGAGACGTTGTTGCGGTGTAAGTGTTTTCATGATAAAATGGCAAACAATACTGAAAATAAAAAAATAAAGTTAAACACAGCTTAAAAACCCCTATTGAAAAAATACATCTAGATTGATCACCCGTTACAGACGTTCATTACGGCAAGTCGACATCTCTTCTGTAGGGAATGGTGGGATCATGGTACAATTAAAGAAGGTAAAGTCAACCAACCGATCAGCTGATTAAAATTTTTCATTTAGGAGTTTTTCATTGTCACTCATTGATATTTTTTTTGTTTGTTCAGAAATTCAGAAATTTAAGGCGGACGACCATCCGCTTTATTATAGCTTAGAGCAGCCGGGAACCTTTCCGTCTTCGGGGGGTGTTTCAAAGCCATGTTATCCGACTTTTTTTTACTGAAATTGAAGACATGAATTGGGCGGACCTCTGGTTCATGCAGGATGGCGCGCCGTGCCACACAGCCCATGCAACAATTGATCTTACTGGCAGTTCTGCTGCTCAATCCAAGCACGTCGACTCGTCGTCGATCTCATCAATTCAACACCTCACACACTAGTCTGAGAATAATTCTGCACAAAGATCTCGTATTACCAGATCTATTCGATTTGAAAGTTTAAGGCGGATGACCATCCGCCTCATTATAGATTAGAGCAGCTTCCGTCATCATAAAATTGAAGACATGAATTTGGCGGACCACTGGTTCATGCAGGATGGCGCGCCATGCCACACAGCCCATGCCACAATCGATCTTTTGCGCACCAAATTCCGAAATCGTGTACTCATCCCTTAAAATTGGCCTTACGCTCTTAAAAGTAGAAACTTGCAAATTTTTACTGGGAAAGTAAACGAAGACACTTATTATTTTAATAATTTTCACATGTTTGGCAGTTTATTTGTTTTTTTCACTAATGTCATATTAATTTGACGCTTTTGACATCATCGAAAGTCACAGTGTTGCATCTGATTTTTTGTTGTTGGGCAAATGACTTAAGCTTCTTGCACATTGCTTGAGATTATAAATTTAAATCAGATAATAAAACTACATGTTATGTTATTAGATTAGATAATGTATCAATGTGTGACTATACTTAATTAAGCTCAAGTTGATAAACAATGATCAAGATTTTCTCCATTTAAATAAACAGATAGATTTGAGATGATATTTGCAATATTAAATAAACTTATAAGTGTGCCGTTGTTATGTGCGAATATAAACCGTTTTATGGTCTGAACGCACTATGAACAAAAGAATCGTCGCATAGATTAGAAGCTTGTTATTATTTTGTTTTGCTCAGTTAGTTTCTTTCCCGGTCGGTCCATAGCGTTTAAAGCATTCATCCTAAGCGGCATACCCACATCAGGGATGGTCATGAGAATAAATAAATTTTGGGCTGTTTAATGATGAGTGACGGAATATTTCCTCTCTTAATATGCCGTTTATATGCTAAACGCGTTTTGAAAACGCCTCTAAAAATTGTGTTTCTGTTTTGGGTTTAACATTTTTTGGTTGGATGAGTAAAACATGTGCATCTTTTGGACTTGGGTGTTATTTTGATGAAAAAGTTAACTTTGATTGCTCATTTTGAATAAAAAGGGACGGAATTCTATGCAAATGCATATTTGTTGTCGTTGGGACTACAGTTACTTTAATTGAATATCCACGAGAATCAAACGGATTTGTAACAAAATACCATTATATGTTTGTTTGTTTATATTTTTGCATATTTTGTTAAGAAATATCATGTTTTCTGCATAAAAGAAAATTTTTAATTACATATTTTTCTAAAAAAAAGGCCATTGTAATTTTGTTTTTTTTGGCATTTATTCGGCCTTATAAATTAATTTAAGAGTTAATAGTGTTTTGTCTTTAAAGTCAAGGTCAAAATTAGAAAAATAAGTTTTCAAAAACATTCGTGGTAAGTTTTCAAAAACATTCCAAGTAAAAAATCGTTTGATGAAATGTGCACCATTGTGCTTTGGTTTTGTTATTCGAATTACTAAAAAAATCGTTAACGCTGTGTTTCTAATATTACACACATTTTTTGTGTGTTTGTTATCTTTACTGCCTGTTTTTTGATTTGTTAAGTCTTATTTTTCCATTTTAGGGCATATTTCTTGATTTGATGTAATGAACTTCGATCCCGTCTTATTACCAAAAAACATTGCGGGTAACCCAAAAAAAGACACCAGTAATGGAAAACTTGGTACCGAGGTACATTAAACAAATTTTTGGTATTCAATGCAATCCAATGTCCAGGAAGCTGAGGGAAAATAAATGATTGGCCAAAAGTTACCATTTGGTTAAAAACTGTAAAATTTTTCGTTTATTAATTTTTTTATTTTTTTTCTCAGATTATATAAGTACTTAGTAGGGACATAAATACTGTTTCACACGTTTTATGCTGTAAAAAAAGTATGTTTTTGGACCAAATATTTTTTAATATATTTATTGAAGTATATTGTATCCACACAGAATCTACTTATTCGAAATGTCCGCCTCTTGCCTTTACATACGCCTTAAGTCGCACTGGCCAATCGTCAATAGCTGCACGAACCTTGTTCATTGGAAAATTGGCCACAGCTCGAACCAAAGCAGTCTTAAGAGATCCAATGTTGGGGTATCTTTTGTGACAAACCTTGTCCTCTAAAACCGTCAACAATTTGTAATCCAATGGGTTCAAATCTTGACTGCCTGAGGGCCATTCTTCAGAGGAAATGAACGCTGGCAAATTGTTTCGAAGCCAGGCCTGGGACGTTTAAGCCTTATGGGCCAGCGCAGAATCTAGCTGGGAAGTCCATGGCTGGTTTTGGAACAGGGAATTGTTAAGGGACTTCACAACAGCTTCCAAAACGGCTTCTTGGTAAACTTTGGCCGATGTTTTGACTCCTTGTTCGCAGAAATGCAGGTCAGTTGACCCCATCGTAAGAGACACCCCACCAAACCATGACTGAAGCTGGGTGATGACCCTTTTCCACCCTGGGATCAGTTCAGATGCTTCCTTAGATGGCCGCGTATACTCTCTATCATTTTGCTTGTAAAATTTTTTCTGAACGGTAAATATTTTTTCATCGGTGAACAAAATATTTCTGTGCAAGTTATCAGCGTGTTTCACCAAAAGACGTTTACATTTTTCAATCCTATTTTTTTTAAGCTGCAGTCAATAAATGGCCGGTACGACGTTTGAAAGCCCCAAGTCTTTTTTAATGATTCGACTCATGGACTTTTGTGTGATATTCATCTCACGGGCCATGATTTTCTGTTTTCGTAGCGGATTTCGGTGAATTCTTAATTTAACGGCTTTGATGATATGCGGTGTTCGAACAGAGCGTGGGCGGCCCGACCGGCGGCGGTCTTTTACATCTCCAGTCTCCTGAAACAGTTTTATGCATCGGTAGACGAACATGCGGCTACTCCCTAATGGCCGAAGCGTTTTGAAAATATCGTTTTTTATATTTCACACTTTAAAAGCGCTATTACAGCGATAGGGTTCTCATTATCTGACCTCTCCATGATGCAAGTTGAAACAATTTTAAAATCCCTTTACAGACTAACGCTATTGGGGTTAGCTTTTAAAACCATATGACATTAACGGGGTATGTTTTGTTCTACTATTGAAATGGGTGTGTTCAATGTTTCAACAGTATTTATGTCCCTACTAAGTACAAAATGGAAATTTTTTTACACTAAGTATAAAAATTATGTCACTTAAATGACCCCCGTTTTCAGCTTCGCAATGATGGGCTCGTTTAAGAGCATTTTCCATAACATCTTTTAAAATGAATCAAAAAAATCAACAATGTTGGCCTTGTGTTGTAGGATTATCTCGGGCTTGTTCACATATACTCGCTTTTTTAAATAACCCCAAAGAGTATAGTCGAGGTCGAGTGCTGACAAATCTGGCGATCGCGCTGGCCAAACAATTTCCGAATTTTTGGAAATTATTCGCTCTCCAAAAATGTGACTTAAAAGGCCATTGTGTCTCGGGCAGTGGCTCCGTCCTGCTGAAAATACATCTCAGGTCTGTTTTCAAAAGCAGGGCGTAAAATTTTTC
Source organism: Hydrotaea diabolus (assembly GCA_963513945.1). NCBI lineage: Eukaryota > Metazoa > Arthropoda > Insecta > Diptera > Muscidae > Hydrotaea > Hydrotaea diabolus. The sequence continues at coordinate 186,489,399 of OY740717.1, forward strand.
TATCATAAACCGATACCGCTCTCCATTTACTATTAAAGCATTTCCATCTTCATTCTCGAAGAATTAAGGCCCAATGATATTTGCAGATGTGATTCCATACCATACCGTACACCTAATGGGATGCAATTGGCGTTGATGAATGGCTCTTAGATTTTCAGAACCCCAGAACCTACAGTTCTGCTTATTAACAAAGTCGTTCAAATGAAAATGAGCTTCATCTCCCATGCTTTAAAATAACTGACCTCTGTTTTAAATATTAAAATTTTTTAATTCTGGTTCTTTGTTCAGACTTGTATCTCTCCATTATTTATTCTCCAAATGTTAATTATATAATCTGAAAAAATATGTAAACGAAAAAGTTATTTAATTTTTAAGCCCCATGGTAACTTTTGGCCCAAACTGTATCGCTGAATATGGTTAATTTTGGAAGTAAATAAAGGAGGATGTCTATTTAGGACTTTGTGGCGGTCTCCATTATACGAGCACGCAATAAAGTCCTAAATAGACATCCTCCTTTATTTACTTCCAAAATTAACCATATTCAGAGATACAGGTTGGGCCAAAAGTTACCATGGGTTTAAAAATTTAATAACTTTTTCGTTTACATAGTTTTTTTTCAGATAATATTAATAACACTTGGAGAATAAATAATGGAGAGATTCACATCTGAACAAAGAACAAGAATTAAAGAATTTTAAAATTTAAAACATCGTTTTCAGGGCAATCGGTTGACGTTCGACGGATGTGTCAAAAAGTGAATCAGGATATGATGGTTAGAATGACTTAACAGGTGACAGGACCTGTCAGTCAGCAACACGCTAAGTTGTTTGACTGACAGCATTATGTCTCCTCATGGAGATGATCTACACTCATCATTTGGACACAGCCAATAGCAGTACAGAGTAAGAAAGGATGGAGCTACCAATGAATTTAAATGTTGTATCTACACAGTAAACCAAATTTGCCGACAATGTCTGATATCAGGCAATTCTGAACTCTATCGAGAATTCTTACCGAAATCGTTACAAATTCTGTTCGGTTTGTCTGGGGATTTTTTTCAGAGAAGTAGTTCAGAATTTGTGTCAACCCTTTCATTGTTTTTCGTTACGAACTCGGTAAAAATTCTGATCCGAAATCGGAACATTTTGCCGTCTTTCGTACAGAGTTCTGACCGAATTCTGAACGTTTGGTTTGCTGGGTAGTGTCTCCTATTGTGCCAGCTAACGCTATGAGGACTTCATTCCTCGCATTTAAATTCTGGTTGATAAGAGTGGCGTGGATTGTGTACAGTGCGTTACGCCAGACTTCGAAAACCATGTTAAGTTTCAGATTGACTTATCGAGTCCAGGAAGTGAATAGGGGCACATAAGACTATGTCGTAGACATCTCAAGATAACGCTTCAAAAAAAGATTTGTTTTTGGTGGCTAAATTGTCGATTCTTTTTTTTGCACTTACGACAACAACACAGAAATGGCTGCGGCAAAATAAATGAAGAATATAGTGGGTGACAGGACTGCTCAGCCATGTTGAACTTGCAATATTTGGATTTTTGTCTTTAAAATGTAGCATTATAATCTAATTGAAAACAATTTTGCTCCCATCGCATTGAGACAGAGTGTGCCAATATATTTATAACATAGAAACATTGGTACAACAACCAACATTTAGGTACAATTTTGTGGTTCCATGGGTACAATTTAATTTTTTCCGAATTTCTTTACTGGTGTACACAACTTGCAATTTGGTCACCCTTTGAATTACTTCTCATTTGGTAAATGCGATGATAATGTTTCCTTTTAACAACATTTTTTAGTTCGAAGCGGCATCCAACTGATTATTTTTCCGTGCTCATTGAGTCCAATTTAATGAAAAGCCATATATTTAGTAAAGGGTGGTCCAACTAAAACGATGTTTATTGTAAATAAAACAAAAAGTTTTCAGCGAATTATCTTCATATTTTTATTTTGATAGGAGGATCTACTACAATTATGTGTAAAACAAAATATCGGCCAAATGCTCGTCATGGTTTCGTGGACATACCTAAACAATGGTCCATATTTTCAATGACTCTGAGACATAATGTACTTTCAATGTCGGTAATGTGCCTAATTAACTCATCTTTTAGCTCTTAAATAGTTCTAGGCTTGTTGACGTGCACACTTTCTTTAAATATCCCCAAAGAAAGAAGTCCAACGGTTTCAAATCATATGATCCTGGCGGCCAATTAACATCGCCCCGACGTGGGATAACCGGGCCATTGAATTTCTCACGCAACAGGGTCATTGCTTTGCTGGCTGTGTGGCAAATGGCACCATTTTATTGGAAACACATATCGCCCAGGTCCATATCCTAAATATCTGGCTAAAAAAAGTCCGTTATCATCTCGCGACACCAAACACTATTCACTGTAACTGTTTGACCGACCTCATTTTCTTTGAAGTGCGGCCCGATTTGCTTAAATTTGCGCAGAATTCTCCCGATTTTGGACACATTTGGTCGGTTATGCTGACAATAAAATCACGAAGTGCACGAAATGCATTTTGATTTGCACGCCTATTTTCGTAAAAGGCTTTAACAATCTTAACGCTCTGCTCAATTGTGTATCTCTCCATGGTTGAATTTGTCAAATACTGTAACAAAAAAATGTCAAATTAAGTTGGGTAACAAACTTGACGTAGTGTGACTCACAATTAACATCGTTTGCTTCTTTTCGCTGACTTACTTTTCCTTTCCTCTATGACTAACAACAACAAACCTGATCTTATTAGCTTGAGGAGTAGTTCCTCTTTCAAAAGAAAAAACAACAAATGATCACAACAAACCAAAAAAACTCAAAGAATCGTGCATTATGTTTGGACCACCCTTTAAAATTGATTTGTTTTTGGGGTCAAGTTCCAAAAATACAGATCATTAGCGTATAGCGGTTACATTTGTTTTGGCCACCACTGTATGTGAAGTGAATTCAAAAATTAACTTTTTTGAAAACATTCAGTTTGAGTTATGCCAAAATTTTCTATTATGCAAAGAGCAGTTAGACTTAATTATATTTTAAGATACAACGCCAAAATTTCGTACCTCCCCCTGCTGAATTGAAAGCACCCATTTTAGAAGAAATTATAAATAAATTTATAAAAAAAAGTATTTTCGTCTAGTCGATCTTTCTTCCGACGAAATTTTTTTAACCAAAAATATGGTCTGCTCTTTGCATTCTATTATCTTCGGCGTAAAAGGAGTCTTTGATTCAAAGCCATTTCGAATGACAGTGTTATTCGAAATTAGCAAAGACACAAACCAAAAGAAGCAAGAGTATAAAAACAAGCACCTACACTTATGCTACAAAATATGGTTTGAATTAGTTATGTTCGGTACCAATCACACCAAAGATTGGTAAATACAAGGGTGGTCCAAATCTAGTTTACTTTTAAAAATTCAAATAATTTAATTTTTTTTGCGTACCGTAGCAAATACATTTCACCAAGATCTTCTTTTTACGTTGATTCTGAAAAAGGAACAACATAAAGGTCTCAAATCAATATAAAAAACTGTTCCAAGTCATAATAGACCGAATAAATAACAAAAAAAAAGAAATAAACTATTAAAATGGATTGGTACGCCCGAATGTGCAACGCATGTATGAGTATATGTACCCAAAAAAACATGCACACTGTCCCTGTCGAGAACTGAGTTAACTTTAAGCTAACTTGTGGTTCATCAAAGTTGAGCCAGCAGTAACTTAAAAGCTAACTCATTTCCCTTGTAAAATCCTATTCAGTTTTTACATGTGGTGTCATCAGAGTGAGTCTGTACTCACTCTCTCTGCATAAGTTTCAGATAACCACAAGTTAGCTCACTATGAGTTAGTTTTTGGCACACAATATAGGAGGACACTGTGAGTAAGCTATTCACTGACTAGCTTATGTTACGGTTGTCGGTTGCTTACCATTAGCTAGTCAGCAAATAACTAACTAATAGTGAGCTTACTACAAGCATATCATTTGCAAGTCAAGTTAAAATTTAAAAATTAAAAAAAGTATTTTTCTTATACTTGTTGGTTTTTTTTGTATTTTTATTTTGTAGTCAAATTTGAAAAAAAAAATTAAAATAATTCAGTTTTTTTTTTAAATTAAAAATATTAAAATATATAAATATTAAAATAAAATGAAAGTTATAGTATTATTTTAAACATTTTGCAATTAAGTTTTTATTTTACACTTCACCTCATTGTTTTTTACCTTAATCGTTTAAAATTGGCAGATGCCTGCTGAAACCGCGAGCTAAACTAAAACAAATAAACAAAAACAAATCTTAGTTATGTTTTTTGTTAATTCTATTTTTTTCATTGCTCTTTGAATATTTTTCCTATGACTTGATGTTAACTTACATCTGCATCAAGCTAGTTCATTACTTATCGAGAAGAAGTTCGAAAATAAAAGAACAACTGACTCAAGGTGCATAATTCTTGAGTTAGCTAGAAGTCAGTTGTAAATGAGTTGAGTGAGCTCACAAAATCCCGACAGGGGTGGTTGTGCTTTTTGCATTTGTGGTTTTCAACGAAGACCCATGCGAAACGGAATTGGTGGAAATGATATTGCGTAGATATTATCGTTGAAGATTGCTCAACGCACAGTTCGAAGACTATACGCAAAGGGTAATTCTCATTAATAATAACGAGTCTCCCATATAAGTCATTTAATTTGTGGCTGAAGTAATCGTTGCCAAAGACTGCTGAAGAAAAACCGTGGCGGGTTTAGAAACAGCTGTACAGTCTGCCTGGCAACCATAGCAAATACATTTCACCAATTTCTTCTTTTTACGTTGATTCTAAAAAGAAACAACATAAAGGTCTCGAATTTAATTTTCTTTTTTTTTGTTAAAAACCATATTTAATAAGACAGACTTTATCAAGATGACGGGCATTCTTACCGGCCACTCAGCACTAAAGGCACATATTTTAGATATTGTAAGATTTGAACGAATGGAGAAGAAAATCGACACAGCATTCGTGAGACTGCAAAATGTTTCGGCCAGTTGGAGTGGGATCAAAACTTTCGGAAATGACAAACCATCGAACAAGCTTAGTTGTATACCCATAGGTTATGGGTAACACAATTTCATTAGTGCGGCTGCTTCGGTCGTTTTTGCAGTAGCGCATGCTGTCAATACAATTTGCCAAGACCTTGGCGACGGTTTTCGGCGCTATCTCGCGAATAGATGGCTCTATAATTTCTCTTTAATAAGTTTATGAATTGTTCGCATAACACCAGATGAATCTAATGACATAACATCGAAGCTCCGGAGGGGTCAATTGAAATCGCGGATACGGCTGATAACCAAACTTGGCGCGTGGTCTGTGTGGCATAGCGCGCCATTCTGCTGAAACAAATAATTATTATAATCGTCCAAGTGCCTGTCTCAGGCCACAAAAATATGGTTTGTCATGCATGTGTTGAGTTGTTAACCGAAATTGCCACCGTTCCAAAATTCGCATTGGTTTCTAGACGATCTAAACCCTTTCTTTTTTTTGAATATTTAAAGTTTTTGGGAAAACAGTTATTCAGGAATAACCTTTAGCGAGCTTTGTTATTACTCGCTAATGGTTATTTTCGAAAAACCTTTTTTCTACACACTTTAAATTTTCAAAACGACCAGTATACGATGCAATAAAAAAGTATCTTAAAGTTTTTAAGTTATCTCCTAAGCGACTACTTACTTGTTTAATAACCGAGTACCAACCGAACACGCCTACAATTGCACATTTTTTAAAAGCTGCTGGAATGGTCGGGTGATTTTTAAAATGGGATACATTTGGTACCGCGCTTTGATACTTTTGATTTGAGTATTTTAATGAGCCAATATCGTTTGTTTCATTCGATACCAGGACCCTACTACAGCAGCAGAAAGTCATTGGCATATCCCCTGCGCATGTTAAATTAAACAAAACTTGAGATTCATGCAGTGTGAACTAAGCATATCTTTAAGCCCTCTGTTTAATTACAATTTTAAAATATTTTTAATATACATTTTTTCTATTTATGTTTTTTATTACCAGATCTGTTTATCTGACTACCCTCAGAAATGGGACGTTTTAAAACAGCCGCCAAATCATCCGAAATAGCCGTACAAATCATTTTGCCAAGCTTCAACCTGAACCACATTGGACAGGCATTTAATATAGTATTCTAAAATTGGAATTAAATTAAACCGACACTTTGGAATTAATTTCACTCAACATTCTGTCTTACCTGAATGCCATGCCAAAAGTAGCCCGTTGTGACATCTACCTTGCCCAAAGTGTTGACTGCACATTCGGCATATACATCAGCATGTGGTACCAACAGGTTGCCCTTCATTAGAAACGTCGAAAATTGATTGATTTTGGTACGGACAAAGTTGGGCGACAGTAGTTGTACCGTTATGCCCAATGGCGCCACTTCGTGTTGAATGGCTATGGTAAAACTCCGAACGAAAGCCTTAGTGGCAGCATATACGGCAACGTGGGGAGCGGGTTGTGCCTCTAGACCCGATGAAACATTGACGATGCAGCCATGGGTGCCGCTACGATGCCACACATCTATATAGTGACGTGAAAGTTGGCAGACCGCACCCACATTAACATTGATCTGCTGCCACAGGAGTTCGGCGGTAAAGACACACACAGTACCCGGAAAACTATTGGCCACGCCAACATTATTCACTGGAAATAGAAAGGACATGTATTATCAAAAACTTATTTTTCGCATCAAAAGCACCAACTTACCCAGAAGACCAATGGGTTTCTTAGACATTTCCTCGAATAACTTATCATATATTTGAGATCCTTCCGAGAAGTCAGCTTGTACCACGTATACCTCGACTCCATATTCTCGTTCTTTAAAAATATTTCGAAATTTGTTTGTTCTACAATTGGAAAAATGATTTGTATGGCACAAGCGCTTACCAATTTCGTCAGCCACTTGTTGGAGCTTGGAGAGATTTCGAGAAATTAACATCACATTAAAGCCAAGTCGTGCCAGCTGTCGAGCATAAGCTTTTCCAATGCCATCAGTAGAACCAGTTATTGCTGAAAAACATATTGTTTGGTTACATAATTTAATTTCCTTTTCATATGGTCGAGAAGATCTGTGTACTTTTGTATGGCAGTAACACAGTTAGAAAGAGAGTAAGCTTGAAGTCGCTAAAGAAACGAGCAAGAGATACCAGACTAATTATTCCAACAAACAGTTTTATATGACACACCCTGCCATACGAGTATAAAAACATATGTTTTTTTGTATCTATACTAAAAATAATCAAACGAGAAGAGGTGCCGCCATCGGCGAATTTATATTGGGTTATTTTGCACGAGGTAAAATTACTGAACTTTTAAATCAAATCAAACTGAGAGTTCAAAGACATTTTACACATTTTTTCAAATGCAAAACTGTACAATCCCAAACAGCTTATGACCAAAACCACCAACAGGCAAAATTAAGGGATCCTAGGCTGAATTGTTTGACTGCTTTCGTGATTTCAACAGGCACACGGACGAACGGACATGGCTACATCGTTCTAGACAATTACGATTACTCATCATTTAAGTTGGTAGCAAAATTAGCTTTAATTTGAGTACCCATTTTGAATATAAATCGCCCGTTTTGAACATGAGGGATGTATTATTGGGCCATATGAACCAAAAAGTCAAGCAATCATGTCCCTTTTTGAGGTATTTAGTGCGTCCCAACTAACAGTACCCATTTAAACCATTGTCCGTCAACAAAAAGTTATGATTTGTTAAGCAAATACTGAACAAAAGATACTTTTTACCGAGGTACCTTTAGTCCCTGCAAGGAAAACTTTTTTCGCCCAGATTTACAGTCCCAAACAGCTAATGAGCCATCATCATGCGAAATTTCGATTAACGATTGATTCGTTTGACCGCTATCGTGCTTTAAACAGACAAACGAACGGACAGACATGGCTAGATCATAGCATTTTACGACAATTAATATAATATATATTTCATGGTGTCTCCAATTAATATTTCGTGGTATTGCAAACAGAATGAAAAATTAAAAAAAAAATATGGAGCATTAATAAAACAGTACGCAGCGACAAATTTATTTATATGGAGTCGGCAAAGGCCATTACCAATCAGCGACATCTACCGTCAGTTTAAAAACATTTATATGACTCTTTTAGATTTCAAAAGCTTATTCGGACTTATTAAAACTAGTAGATTTTCAGCTCGTGCTCCCAAGAATTTACATAAATTGCCACCCATTTTTAATTTTTTATATGGAGAAAACGAGCACGAAAACTTGCTGTTTTGCCAACCTGAAAAGGCCCTTCAACATTATTTGAATATTTTATATGCAATTTATTATTGGTTTTAAATGTTATTTGGCTATTTAAAAAAATGATGATTTTTTAAATCTATATTTCGGGTCCGGCAATAAAAACACAATAATTTATCATTGGAAATGGTTTTATTGGTTTTCTAAATACATATTAACTTTTGCATGCACACAAACCAATTTTCGAAGCACTTTTGGCACTCCGATTGAGACACCTCCAAAACATGAATTTTTAACGCTTCAACAGCTGCTTCGGGCGATGAAAAACGTTGACCACGCATTTTTTCTTGATGCTAGTCATTGGGTGCCAAATCAGGGCTGTACGGTGGATCGCCCATCAATTCAACATCTTGAGTGGTCAAATAGCTCATCGTTTCAGCTGATGTGTCAGAGTTCGAAATGTCGTGACGCAAAATGATCCGTCTTCTCTTATTATCTTTCCTCATTTCTTCGAACACTGTTGGCAAACAGATGGTTGTATACATCTCAGAATTGACCGTCCTACGTTCCACTAAAGGCACTGTGGCAGCATGGCCGGTTATTCTGAAAAAAACGCAATCATTTGCTTCGATGTACTTCTTCCACGAACAACTTTTGCTGGACTGAAAGACCCATACGGTCGATTGCTGTTTTGTTTTGGGTTCATATGCAAAGATCCATGATTCGTCACCTGTGGCAATGTTATACATCGCCTTCGAGCTACCACAGTTATACTTTTTCAAAATTTTTTTGTACCAATCCATACGAGCCTTTTTTTTTGAGTATTTGTCAAATTATGTGGGATCCAACGAGAACAAATTTTTTTCATGGCCAAATGAACATGCAATATCTTATTGATGCTTGTCATACTAATGCCCAAGGATGCCTCAATCTCAGGGTATGTCACATGTCTATCTTGCTTCATCATTTCACGCTACCATCGATGTTTTCTGGTAAAGTGACCAAAGTTGGACGTCCTTCACGAAATTCATCCTGGAGCGAACGGCGTCCGAGACTGAACTCTTGGTACCAGCGATTAACAGTGGTTTTTGACGGTGCTTCATGGCTAAAAGTCGAAGCAAGTTGATTTAAACACTCTTGTCTCGCTAAAAAGCACGCCGAAAATCGTCAAAAATCATCGCACGAAAATGTTCACGGGATAATTACTTTTTTTGACTTAGATGAATTTTTCAACACACTCTAAACAAAACAATTCCCCATAAATTGACAAAACGTTCTGAGTGAAGTTATGCTAAAAAATGTCGAAGTTTCTGGGAACACTAGTATTTTCAGGACCCGCAAATAGCAACCCTCGTATAAATAACAACTGAAATAATTTTGTCTCCAAAAAACACTTTCCAAATGTGATAAAGACTTACCCGCCCATTTGCCATATCGCTCCGTTAGTGGAATATCCTTCTTCTGGTACTGAAGCCATTTGTGATACAACATTTGAGCGGGTGATTTAAGACTTTCATACAAATAATGTAAAAAACACAATATGCCCAAACATTGGAAAAATGTCCAACACATGTTGTCCGTCTGGTGGAGAAGTTCACTGTGCAAATTTTAAAATACTACTAAATGGAATAGTGTCGATAAATAACTAAGCACTTGCAAAAATTTATTAATTTTTGTCGGATACCTTACATACGCAATTAATATATACGAGTATGTAATATACGAGTATGTAAGCATTAATTGTGCTTGAAATCTTAAATGTTTGATTATTAGGTAATAAGTAATTATTTCTATCACTACGTGTCGTCTAAAGTAGCAATGTGTATGCACAGCGATGGTCCAAAAACTGGAACTGCAGTGCATATCTCGCTTAGTTAGCAACACCGAAAACACACTGTAAAAAATTGCCAACGTCTTCTCTATAATTTTGAGTAATTCAAGTTTGTAAAAAAACAGTTTTGTACTTTAGAAGGCAGAACATTTTGTTATAAATTTTGATCTATAATGTCGGTCTGAAACCACGTTAGATCAAAGTGATTTCGGTCTGGACACAAAAAATTGTAAAATCGCGTAATTTAAAATTGGTCATTTTAATAATCGCGAACCTACGTCACATCCCTGTTTGATTAAACAGGCATGCAAACCATATCAGAATTTGAGATAGTTCGGTTCAGTGAATCAGAGCAGGTCAGAACCAATGGCTCGATCTTAAAATGGTTTTTGGTAGACTTGAACCGTGGTTCTGGGTCGGTTCAATGGTTTTAAAACTAATGTAGGTACCTTAAACTATGATACATTTATAAAATAAACGTAACATGCACTGTACGTAACATGAATGCGCTGAGCGTACTATTCGCAACACCATCACCCATCTTGAGACGAAGCTTTCATTATTGGATAATATTTGACCGAGTGTACACCAAGACCGTGGAGAGTCGGTTCAGCGCCGTTCGCAGCAACTCGGACTGACGTATGGAACGACTTGGCGCTTTTTACTCGTACGTCGAGATCATAAATTGAGAGCGTACAAAATACAGCTTGTGCAAAAACTGAAGCCGCCCGACGTTCCCAAGCGACATCGCTTCGCTCTATGGGCTGTTGAAAAGGTCCAAGAAGATCCGACGTTTTCAAGCCTACTTTTGTTCAGCAGTGAGGCCCATTTCTGGCTTAATGGGTATGTTAACAAGCAAAATTGCCGCATTTGGGACGAAGAGCAACCAGAAGAGGTTTAAGAGCTGCCACTTCATAAAAAAAACAACGGTTCGGTGTGGTTTGTGGGCCGGTGGGTCATCGGTCCATATTTCTTCAAAAATGATGCCGGTGAGAACGTAACCGTCAATGGCGACCGTTATCGGGCCATGGTAACCGACTATTTGATGCCTAAAATTGAAGCTCGTGATCTTGGCGAGATTTGGTTTCAACAAGACGGCGCCACTTCCCACACATCGCATCAATCAATGGATTTGTTGAGAGAACACTTAGGTCAGCAGATAATTTCACGTTTTGGGCCGGTCGATTAGCCACCAAGATCGTGTGATATCACACCGTTTTTCCTGTGGAGATATGTAAAGCCTAAAGACCTGCAAAACATCAAGCGTGTCTTTCGCCAGTTACCAGTCAATTTGAATTTTCTGTGTTTTTTCTTTAAAAAAGTAGGAAACCTCGAAATGCATCACGCGTTATAACAAAATCAAAAACATAGATTTTTGTTATTGACACGAAAAGAAAATGAAAAGAATGAAAGAAAAAGAAAATTGGAAAAACGTGAGTCTTGAGAATGAGTTGAAGATGATGAGCTAGAAAAAAATATAATGTCTTCAAGAAGGTCACAGTCGTTGCAGTAGCTCATCTGTGTAGGGTGATCCATCGAGATGTATTTTTCAGAACAAAAAAATATATAAAAATTCAAATCAAGTGTGGAATCTTTATTGGTAATTTGATAGGTCATTTATTTTTTGAGTATAATTTCCTTCAAATGTTGGCCGCAACTACGCCTTAGGGTTTCCATTCTGAGGGTCCGGTTTTGGATGACTCGTTCGAGCATTTCGACCGGTATGGCTTTAATGACACGCGTAATGTTGGCTTTTAAAACCTGAAACGTAGCTGGTTTGTCATCATAGACTTTGGACTTTACGTAACCCCAAAGAAAAAAGTCTAAAGGTGTGATATCCCATGATTTAGGCGGCCAACTCACCGATTTAAAACGTGAAATTAGCTGCTCTTCGAAATTACCTCTCAATAGACCCATTGTTTAAGCAGCTGTATGGATGGCAAGTGGCACCGTCCTGCTGAAACCAAATGTCGTCAAAATTACGGGCTTAGATGGAGAGCTCGTTATTTCGCCCGTTTATTCAAATTAATGTTTATGCTATTAATTTAATAAACAGTAAGTAAATTATTCATCTGCCGCTCTTTTTTGTAAAGTCGGCGGCTGAAAAAGAATGCTAGACGTTGTTTCTCAGTTTAAGCCCTGGGATAATTGTGCGGTAATCGGACACACTAACTATCACACCACGAACACGGCAGCCTACGTAACACAAATTAAATGTATCCTTTACTGGACAATTAAAACGACATACAGAGTTCAGCTCATTACGAAATGTCCCAAAAAAGTTTTGAATCCAGCGAGTGGGATTTCTATTGTGAAGCTATGGCTTTTTATATATTAAAAATTTCAATATTTTTTTATTCTAAATTCCTAAAAATATCATAGGCTAACGAGTATTTTTTCTTTCCACAGCCCTTTTGTGAGCAAACGAACGATAACAAATATCTTTAGTCACTTCAAGCGGAATTCTTAAATTGGGCGGAATACAAATAACGCACTCCCATACATTTTACTTACTAACTCGCACAGTCCTACCAGCCCACCACATCGTTGCTTGGGGAGTCTAACATTAGAAAAAAATTGAAATGGAAAACGGAAACATGGCGTGGTGCTGTGAATTGAACTTTACATGACTCTTGAACATAAACTCAAACAAAGGATGTGCTAAAATGACACAAGATCCTGCAAGCGAAGAAAACTCACATGAATATTGCTAAGGCGGGTGCTTACTCGCTTACATACACCAGGAAAAAAGACGAACTCGTATGCTTGTATGTCTGTAAGTTTGTATGTATTTCAGCTATTCCAAAATATTTTGGCCAACAAGTTCTAGATGTTCTTCTTCGCCATAACTTTGAAGTTAACAAACACCCCTAGCCAAAAACTTGGTACGTATGACTTATTATATTGTAAAGACATATTACTACTCTCAGTACGAGTAAATAAGTAGTTCATTGTTGTTTGTTTTTTTGAAACGTGTAAATTGCCTTTCTCACTTTTATTTTACATTAGCTGTGTTCTTTCCTGGTTACTAAACTAGCATTTGTATGGACGTTACTCGGCTAGCAAGAGAGTTGGCCTCAAGTCGCTAACCAACAATTGTTACCATACTTATTTTTTTTAACAAAAAATAAAATATGACACACCCTGTTTAAAAAAAAAACATGTGTATTTTGTTATGTATACCAAAGACGATACATTGTACAAGATGGGCGATAGGCTTCTTCTTTGAGAATTTACGAAACACAACAATTATTTGGGAGTGCTGTTTTTGCATATAAAGTGTGCGAATTTAGTGAGTTTTGTGTTTTCGTGGTTAAATTTTGCCTTTTTTGAGTTCTTGTGATTGTGATCATTCGAAAATGGAGAAATAAACTTAAAATTTGTGCATTACATTATTGCATATAAGAAGCAGATCGCTCAACTTGTACACTTTATCGACTTTGATGTATACAAAACAATAACCGAACCAGAAGAGGTCTCATCGGCGAATTCGTTTTTTATATTGCATCTGCACGAGATGGGATAAGTGAAACTCTTAAACAAATCAAACTGATAGTTTAAACAAATTTTACACTTTTTAAGAAAGCAAAAGTATAGAAATTAATTAATTTATATATTTTATTGATTATTTTATTACAATTTATAGTATTGTATTGTTGGTGTTTAACGAATTTGTTCGGTCGCTAACTAAGCTAGTAACCTCAAATTAACACGGCTTATATTGTGTATGGGAAAATAAGCAAGTTATTCTCATAAAAACTTCTACAAGGTCTTCTCACAGAATGCAGTTAGATGTCTAATAGAAAGTTTTTATTTTACCGTTAGATTATTTACAAATCACTTTAATACCATGTGAAACGCTCAAGTAAATTTAGGGTGTTCTCTCCGATTTAAATTATTTTTTTTTAAATTATTATTATCCCAATTTTTTTTAAATAAATTTTAAATAGCTCATATACTTCTATTTACGTACTCAGTAAGTTTCGAGACATAAACTCATTAACGTAACTAGCTTACTAAGATATTTCCCTCAAATGAACACGGCTAAGATTTTGTACGGGAAAATAAGCAAGGTATTCTCATAAACTCTTCTAGAAGGCATTCTCACAGTACCAAATTCTAGCACAGAGTACTAAAACAAGACGTAATGTAAAATTTTTTGAAGACCTTCAAAGGGATCTTGGAACGCCTTTCTCTCCAATCAAACCTCATGTTAATATGAAATGAGAGCAGAACACAGTAAGAAGGTCTCATATAAGGTTTTAAATTTAGCGCTGGATTATTTGCAACGTCATTTATTACCATGTGAAGCGATCAGGTAAAGGGTGGTTAAATTTTAAGGGCCGAAAAGAGCCATTGTTTCGTTAGCTGTCTGCCAACTGGCACCGTCCTGTTGAAACCACATATCGTCCACATCCATATCTTCAAATTCGGGCCATAAAAAGTTCATTATCATCTCACGATAGCGAACACTATTCACAGTAACTGCCTGACCGGCCTCATTTTGGATGACGCCAGCCCATAAACCGCACTAAACATTCACTCTTTATGGGTGCATGGTTTTTTCGACAATCACTCTTGGATTATCATTCGCCCAAATGCGACAATTCTGCTTCTGCGAATCCACTTAAGTGGAAATGTGCCTCATCACTGAAGATGATTTTTTTCGAAAATTGATCATCCACTGTTGCCATTATTGCCACCAAGCCTGAATGACTTTAACGCGTTGCTCGCTTAAAATCCACTCCGATTTAGATGATTTTTTTTTATTTTAAAATAATTTTGTTTGATTATTTAAACAAACATTAGATAAATGCTTTAGTTCACACTTCTAGTAATGTACTCAGTATGTTTAAGAATAGAGTCTCATTTAATTATTAAGAAAAAAATAAAAAGGGAAATAAATATGTTACGCACAGTTATAATTTTTATTTTTGTTCAATAAGACTATAGCTTTTATCGCTTATAGCGCTTTTAAATGAATATATGAAATATATTTAAAGAAAATAAGGTCGGACAGACCTTCAGGGCTTTAAAAAATAACCCTTCAGCTTTCATGTAAGTGTGGTTTCTTAAAAGTTAAGTAAACGGCGTAAGAATTCCAAAAGTACAAAAAAAAACAAAACAGTTTTTCAATAAACGGCTTAAAACATTTTTTGTAATATGCAATTTAGTCCCTTTTAAAGAGCTTGCTTTTTAAGACCGAAAAATCTTAAAGGCATACCTTAACGATCCGCATCATTTTACATGGAATAGCTCATAAACACAAGCAAACACATTAACAACATTTTTTATGTGAACGGAAAACGGTTATAAAAAACCGCATTATTCAAGTGCCAAATAAATTCATAGAGAATTTTTCATTGTTCCAGGATATGCACCATCCACAACGCCAACGATTAGTAATTAAGTTAAATGTTTGAAATTTGAAATAAAAAATTCAACCGCAAGAAATACCACAGTTTTCCAAATTTTTGGTAATTAATGGTGCCTGTCAGAAACGCATTCAATGTTTCTGTGCAACCGCGACAAGAATTGTTACTGAGAATGCGGTAGAGCTTAGAGGAAAATTAATTAGTCACATTTGGGCAAATAATTTATTTTATACGTGGTAGTGCATATTTTTAGTCATATTTAAAACGAAACTTTTACTAATCCATTTTAATGGCTTTTTAAGTATAGCATTAGGCGTTTTATTTTTAAATATTTTCTCATGCGTATGAGGTTCATGAGTGGGTGTAAGAGTGAAGAAAATATTGCTTATACGCCAATTTTGAATCGCTTGAAGGATTTATAACTATTGCGCAAACTACTTTTTATATTCAACAAATTTGGCCCGACAGTAATGAATTTTGTTTTCAATTTTTGTGTGTTTAAAAGCCTTAATAGTCAAAATATGATAATGCCATATTGCTGACAAAATATTAAGTAAGGTTCGCCATTTGATTATGCATCGGTTCACGACTGTCGAATGTGTGGAAATTATTAAATTGTATATCGAAATTCTGTATGCAGGCAAAAGTTGAGCCTGAGAACACTTATTTGGACCTTAAGCCACCAACTGAACATTTATTGGTGCATAGTTAAAAATTCAAAACAGTCGTGGCGGCTGGTATCGAAGAAGTTTACTTTTCAGGGCTAACAACTATGTAAATTTGTTCTGCAATATATAAAGGGTGATCCATCTAGATGTATTTTTTCAGAACAAATATAAAATATAATAAAATTCAAATCAAGTGCGGAATCTTTATTGGTAATCTGAGAGGACATTTTTTTGAAAATTTTTTTTTGAAAATAATTAACTTCAAATGTTGGCGACTGTATTATGGAAATGAGCGTTCGGTTAGAAACGGGAAGATCCGCTGTTTTCGACCAAAATTTTGTTCAGTGATGAGGCGGCCCATTTCTGACTCAACGGCAAAGTCAATAAGCAAAGTTGACGCATATGTGCTGAAGAGCAACAAGAAGAGGTTTAAGAGGTCTCATTGTACCCAGAGAAAACTAAGGTTTGGTGCGGTTTATAAGCTTAAATGTGCCCTGTCATTTCAGCAAGCAATGAAAGCGAGCGAAGTTTATTTTTCTACCGAACACTTGTCGCTCATTTCAAGAAGAACTAACGTTTTAAAAAATCGCCGCTTCAAGTAAAACTATCTTTAAGTTTTTACTTAGTACGAGGGCGACCACAAAACTAACTGGCCTGGCACATTTTCTGTTTTACTAGCAACTTTTTTGTTTTTGTTTTTTAAAAGCAATCTTTTATAAGCCATCTGTCAAAATTTCCGAAATATTTAATGATTATTTTCTTTGTTACAGGTGATTGAAGTAAACAAGTTTTATAATTTTTAAAAAAGGAAAATAAAGAGTTTCGTGCGGTAATTAAACACTTTTATATGAAAGGTTATACGCCACAATTAATCAAATATGAATTGGATTCTGTTCATGGTGATAATGCACCATCCTGGGTTCAACAATTTAAAATGGTTGGGGTCTGGAAGACCGAAAACTGCTACTACTATTGAAAACATTAGAAAAATATTTAATGAAGTGACTAAAGATAGACGAATAAAGTTCAGAGAACTTGCTGATATTGTTAAAATACACGAAAAATAAGTTTGGAGTATTTTACATGATGAACTCCACATGAAAAAGCTATCCGCGTTGTGCCGCGTTTGTTGACTTTGCCCCAAAAAATCGTCCGTTGGACCAATTCCGAGGAGCTTTTAGCGATTTATCAGCGTAATCCAATAGAGTTCTTGCGCCGATTCATAACTGTTGATGAAACATGGATCCATCACTACATCCCAGAATGCAAAGAACAGTCAAAACAATGGATAGAAGCTGGTAAAAGTGGTCCCAAGAAGGCGAAAACTGTTAAGTCAGCAGGAAAAGTAATGGCCACAGTATTTTGGGATGCAAGGGGTATAATATTTATTGATTATCTTGAGAAAGGAAAAACTATAAATAGTGAATATTATTGTGCATTATTTGATCGGTTGAGTTGAGAAATCAAGATAAAACGACCGCATTTAGAAAAAAAAAGTTTTTTTTCATCAAGATAATGCTCCTTCACACACTGCATTTCTAACTCAACAAAAAGTGCCCTAAATACGATTTGAAATTGCTCCGCATCCACCATATAGTCCAGATTTAGCTCCTACTGATTATTTATTGTTTCCAAATTTAAAAAAATTTCTCGGTGGCAAAAAATTTTCGTCCAATAGCGAGGTTATTGCTGAAACTGAGGCATATTTCGAAGGTCTTGAAAAATCTTATTTTTCGGATGGAATTAAAAAACTTGAAAAACATTTGATGAAGTGTATTGAGTTTGAAGGAGATTATGTTGAAAAATAAATAATAATAATTCTAAAAAAAACGGTTATTTTTATGTTAGGCCAGTTACTTTTGCGGTCGCCCTCGTACGGTTACAGACAACATTGAAATTAAAATGTTTGTCAAATATGTGGCTTCGTTTGAATTTCTCAACTTCTTCAGGGATGAATATTAGTAGAATCTCGCCACGATATAAACAATCAAGTATGGGGGAACTACATTAAAAAATTGATAATAAACTTAATAAAACAAGAAAACCCGACCAGGTGGAAAGGTCCCTTTTTGGGCGTTCAAGTGGCCCTAAAAACCCCCCGCGTAGTCAAAACTATTTGTACGATAGTCGATATGTACATACATAAGGGTACTCAAATTAAAGCAAATTTTGCTACTCATCAATATTTAGAGTAATTTTAAAGTTTTAGGTAAGATACAAAAAACGTACTTTTTTGCGCTTAGTAGCGTAGGGACGGTGGAGTGTATTTACTCATAAGGTTCGGCCGGCCCGAACTTTACGACGTTTTTATTTGTTTTAGTTAGGATTCCTAATTAATTTTTTGTTAGATTTATTTGAATTTTTTTTAAGAGAAGAATTTTGCAAAAAAAGGATTTTTTACAAACTTTTAGCAAATGGCAAAAATAGCTAAATTTTCCCATTTCGGGTTTGACACAATTCAAAAAGTGCTTAATCTAGCCCGAAAAGGGATAAATTCAAACTACTGCCAATTGTCGATATTTCGAGCTATTACAAAAGCAATGACAAGCCTAGAATAATGCCCTTAAACGCATGGTGGAGGCAATAAAAACGACAGTTTAAGTAAGTATGAGCGGTCTTTTCGAATTTTATATGTTCACATACTTTTATTAGTACTCGTATTTATGTGTAAAGTCTTTTATACTTATACTTTGCAACTGTCAAAAAGTCCAAACGCTATTTGAATTATGTTTACTTTTTAACAAAAGTTTCCTCTGCAATTGTTTTTGCCCCGCTTCAAATATAACATACTCAAGAAATCATTTATTTTTACATCCCCAATTACAAACGAGAGTCATATTGTTTTACTACAGTTCAGATCTTAAGTAAATTTCTATGATTTTATTTCCCTTTCCCTTGGCATTGTCATTATTACATTTGGTTTATAAAAGCGTAAAATGTTTTTCCTTTTTCTCTGGATTCTCCTATATCATTGTGGCAGAGTGTGTGGGTGTGTGTGTGTTTGTGTTCCGCTTTCCGGCCTTAGAGAAATTTGTCGTTGGATGTCAAAAAATGACACATGGCCGTGAATACAAATTGTGCTTAAACTGCGTGGTTTCTTAGCGTATGTAAGCATCTCGACCAAGAGGAGATCGGAATGGGTGGTATTTGAGGTTTAACTGAAACAATTTTCAAGTACGAACATGACTGCGTTCTTATTTTTTTGTTCTTTGCCATTGTTGGCGTTGTTGTGGCTGTTCACTGGTGCCAGAGTTAAGTGGAAATTTTCGCAAGGATTCGCAGATATTTCGAGTTGTTTGCTAAAAGCCTATTTACTGCATTAGGGCGGATTCTATAATCGCAATGCAGAAGTTTTTATTTTTGCTGGGTGCTTTTTGTTTTGTTTGCTAGAGGGAACAGTGATTTACAAGGAATTATTCGGATCATACTCTTATTTCACGTCAACATTGTTTAAACATATTTTTATTTAATTAAAACAAAGCTTCGCGAAAACCTCAGATAACTACAACTAATACTCCATCTATATTGCTGTCTAGAGGAGACACACTCGCGCAAACTTCCTTGTGTTCCTGATCGCTGCCTTTACACACAGAAAAAAAGTATGGTTGGGGTAACAATATTCGAAGAGCATCATACTATTGTTGGTTATATGGTTGTGGCACAACAATATTATGATCATCACAACAATAGTATGGTTCACACACAACCATACTATGATCCCCATAACAATATAATGGTCCTCACAACAATAGAATTATTCACACACAACCATACTATGATCACCACAACCATAGTATGAATCACACTCAAACATACTATGGTCTCCATAACCATATTATGATCCTCACAACCATAGTATGTTGCACATTTTTAAAAATACATAAAACTCTTTATAAAGGGACTGATTTATTTAACAGTAGAAACAATTCATTTATTAAAAATATTTCAGTTATACTAATCCGTAGTTTGTTATGAAAAAATTTAATTTATAGTATATAGAAACTACTATTATTGCGTAAGATTCGTAAAAATAACATTGTCAAATTAAAAATAAATAACGATTTTGCCTGTATGATTGCCGTAATCATGTTATTGTTAACATAAAACCCATGAAAAATACTACAACCATATTATCATTTTTTTAATTTGGCAACAATGCTTTTGTTACATTTCAACAATATTAATATTGCAGCAATCATACTATTGTCAAAATTAAATTCAAAAAACAAAACTAAGGTTGCGACAACCATACTTTTATTGCAGAGAACATACTATTGTTGCCGTGACCATATAGTAACCATATTTTTTCTCTGCGTGTAGATAAAAGCGCGAGAGCTAATACAAACATTTTAAAGATATCTGTCTTGCTTTAGCCTATAGCAAAGATTTAGGTACATTAGAGTACCTCAAAAAAATTGATTTGAGTCACCCCTCTAGAAATGAAGATTGATATGTTTTGGAGCAATTCTCAAAAATATTTCGGCTTTTGCTGGTAGCATTTGTGCGCTGGACCGTGTCAAAACATTAAAAATAAATTTTTCGGCAATAACATTCTCAATTTTATATTATTGGGTTAGATTTGGCCAAATAGTATAATGAATAGAGCTGTGACAGTACTAAGTACTTTTATTTTAAATAAAATTTGTTTTACAGTTAAGAAAAAAAACAGCAACTTCCTCAGAAATGGTCCGAAAGGTGAAGGCAAGATTTAGATGAAATCTCAGGCAGAGTGATAGGAAACTGGCCGCACATCTCGCAATATTTGACCAAGGTGTTTGGGATATTTAAAAAATGGAGGTCGGTGTGAAGCCTTACTAGATCCAAAAGGCACATAACCTTACACCTAAGCAAAAACTGCAAGGACTGCAAAGAGCAAAGGAGATAAAACTTTTGCACAGCAGCGGCCAATAACCAAATATCATCTTTTCTGACAAACAAAATTACAAAATAGAGCAGTACGTAAACAAACAAAATGACCGGATATGGATAGCAGGGATGTCGTACGATAACTTGAAGCAAAGATTGTTCACTAGAACTAAAGCTCCTCCTTACGTCATGGTTTGGGCCGCAGTAACCGCCGATGGACGCTCTTCACTCATATTTCGGGAACCTAATGTTAAAGTCAAAGCTATTGTGTACCGCGAATTAGTCTTAGAACGTACACTTAGCTTGGGCATAGACACATTTTTGCAATAGGCCTTTTACTTTTTAACAGGACTCTGCACCATCGCATAAGGCAAGCGTGAATCGGGACTAATTAAATAACCACGTTAGAGGGCGGTTCGGAAACTTCTTAGCCTAGCACAAAAAGCGCGGTATAAACAGAAAAAAGTTAAGTGTTTTGGAAACTTCCATCTCTGCTATGAACACATGTTAAATTTTGTTTCGGTCTGGCAACTCCTTCATATAGAAACAGGTGTTCACAAAAGACGCATCCGCCATTTTTTTACAATGGAAAAATTAGAAATGCGTGGTGTCATTAAATATTTACATAAAAAAAGGTTTATCGGGACAAGAAATTCATAATGATATGGTGAATGTGTTAGGTGAAAGTGCTCCTTCATATGCAACAGTAAAAAATTGGGTTGCTGAATTTAAACTTGGCCGTACAAGCATTGAAGATGAACCACGTAGTGGACGAACAGCAACAACAACATAAATTGTAGCAAAATGCATAATATGGTATTAAATGATCGACGAATAAAAGTGTGTGAAATAGCTAATATCATGGGCATCTCAAATGATCGAGTCCATTTAATTTTGCTTGAAGAACTACAGATGAAAAAGCTTTCTGCAAGATAGGTGCCGCACTTGTTAACAGTCGACCAAAAACGCATAAGAATGAACATTTCTCAAGCTTGTTTGGATCGTTTTCAGCGAAATAAAATGGATTTTAAGCGTCGTTTCATAACTGTTGATGAGACATGGATCCACCACTATACTCCAGAGACAAAAGAACAATCCAAACAATGGACTGAAGCTGGAGGAAGTGCCCCAAAGAAGACAAAAACAATTCAATCGGCTGGTAAGGTTATGGCAACGGTTTTTTGGGACTTCAAAGGTATTTTATTGATTGACTATCTGCAAAAGCGTAAAAAAATAAATTCAGAGTACTATTGCAACCTTTTAGATCCATTAAATGTACAAATTCGAGAAAAACGTCCTGGCTTACAACACAAAAAAAGTAATTTTTCATCAAGACAACGCACCAGCGCACAAGAGTGTTTTAACAATGACTAAAATCAACGAATTAAAGTACGAGTTGCTTGACCACCCACCTTATTCTCCTGATTTAGCTCCCAGTGACTTTTACCTGTTCCCAAATCTAAAAAAATCCTGGCTGGCAAGCGTTTTACCTCAAATGAAGATGCAATTGCAGTTGTAAACCACTATTTTGAAGACCTTGAGGAAAACTATTTTAATCAAGGGATATAATTGCTAGATAAGCGTTGGACTAAGTGTATTGAAGTTTCAGGAGATTATATTGAAAAATAAAAATATTTTTGAAAAACTAACTAAGAAGAAGGCTAAGAACTTTCCAAACCGCCCTCGTACTTACATCATTTCGGCTGAACAGTGGCTTTCAAAATCAACATATGCTAGCCTCCTGGATTTCTGTATTTGAGGTATTTTGGACTCGAAGGTACTAA
Organism: Hydrotaea diabolus; assembly: GCA_963513945.1. NCBI lineage: Eukaryota > Metazoa > Arthropoda > Insecta > Diptera > Muscidae > Hydrotaea > Hydrotaea diabolus. Next base: position 186,512,197 of record OY740717.1, read on the forward strand.
CAAAAAAATACACCAGTATTCCGGCATTAAAGAAAGCCCTTCAACGATAACGAGAATTTCAAATTCATTTCTATACTCTACTATGTTTTAAATACAGAGTGGGCCAAAAGTCACCATGGGATTTAAAACTTTAATAACTTTTTCTTTTATTATTTTATTTTTTTCTCAGATTATAAGTATAATAATATTTTTCATACTTAGTATAATATACTAAATAATATCACTTAAATGATCCCCGTTTTCAGCTTCACAAAGATGGGCTCGTTTTAGAGCATTTTCCATAACATCTTTTAAAATTTTTGGCCATAGCGTTCAAATTTCTACAACAATGTTGGTCTTGAGTTAAAGGATTGCCTAGGGCTTGTTTAAATATACTCGCGTCTTCAAATAACCCCAAAGAAAATATACGGGTGCTGGCAAATCTAGCGATCGAATTTCTGGAAATTATTCACTCTCAAAAAATTTGACTTTAAAGTGCCATTGTGTCTCGGGCATCCTATCCATCCTACTGAAACCACAACTCAGGTCTTTTTTCACGAGCAGGACATAAAAAATTTGCTTCTATAAACCGATACCGCTCTCCATTTGCAGTTGCAGCACTTTCATTTTCATTCTTGAAGAAGTAAGCCCCAATGATATTTGCAGATGTGATCCCACACCATTCTGTACACCTAATGGGGTTCAATTGGCGTTGATTAATGGCTCTTGGATTTTCAAAACCCCAGAACCTACAGTTCTGCTAATTAACAAAGCCATTCAAATGAAATTGAGCTTCATCACTCATGCGTTTGTCTTAAAATAATTGATCGCTGTTTTAAATAATAAAATTCTATTATTCTGGTTCTTTGATCAGTTGTGAATCTCTCCATTATTTAATCTCCAAGTGTTGTTTATATAATCGGAAAAAATATATAAACGAAAAGTTATTAAATTTTTAAACCTCGCTGTAACTTTTGGCCCACCCTGTATTAGAAACAATTTTCAATGAAAAATACCAACAAAAAATGTTTACAGCACTTCAATCCCAGCATCCAATAGTGCCATTATTAAAGGAATCCTTACTTCAATAACACTTTAAAACCACTGTTCATCGTTTAACTTTACAACATGCAAAGAGTTTCTCCCTTACATTCTAAAGTTGTAATAATTTCAATTCAAAACTCTATGTCAAATAAAGCCAATCTAAGGAAGAAGTTACATATAGTCCAAAAAATTAAAAAAAAAAACAAATGCCACTAAAGATGCTGATAATAAAAGCAAATGGAGGCAACAATTAAAATGTTTTTAATTTTTATACTCCTATCAGAGGGAGCGGCAGCGTTTTTTTCCGTTGACTGTGCAGTTCCTCTTCAAAATGTCGTTACAAACGAAAAATCTGCGTTTGACTCGTTCCAGTTCCGTTAGTACCGGCCGGCCACCTGTTTGTTTTAGAGATACAATGACTTCAGTGCGAACAGCTCAGGGCAATGGCTATAAAAATGACTTAGTGGATTGGATTGCTTTGGCTTTGGCGCTGATGTTGCGAATGCTCGTATTGGCATTTATGCATAATAGACAACCGCAATGTCTAAAGTGTTGAACCTCACCGACGACTGATTCAGACGACGACGGTGCCAGAAGGTGTGGTTGCTGTAGTTGTTTTCCCACATTTTTCTGTATCAATGGTTAAAAATCATAAAAAGCCATTTAGGCAAATATAATAGCACAGGCAAATCTCGAAACTAATAAAAAGCAATAGGATGACGACTACACAGGATAACACGTGAAGAAAATAAGTTATGTCAGTCAGTCGTTTTGCGTTTTTGTCATTCTTTTGTTTTGGCAATACTCGTTTGGTTGACTTGCAACTAACAATACTCCCAGGAATGTCTGCGACCACTAAGCGAATGATGCTGCAGATGGCGCGGGGAAACAACTGGAATTATTACACGGTTAGAAGAGACTTGACAAATGTTATTGTTGCTCTGCCGTAGTTATGTTGGGCCGTAGTTAATACAGGGTGGGCCAAAAAATACCATGAAGTTTAAAAATGTTACTACTTTTTCGTTTATATATATTTTTTTTAATTTTTTTCAGATTATATAAATACCACTTTGAGAATAATTAATTGAGAGATTCAGAACTGAACAAAAACCAGAATAATTGAATTTTATGATTTAATTCATCGACCAAATATTTTAACGCAAAACGCATGAGTTATGAAGTTCATTTTTATTTGAATGACTCTGTTAATAAGCAGAACTGTAGGTTCTGGGGTTCTGGAAATCCAAGAGCTATTTATCAACGCCAATTGCACCCAATTAGGTGTACAGTATGGTGTGGGATTACATCTGCAAATATCATTGGGCCTTACTTCTTCGAGAATGAAGATGGAAGTGCTGTAACCGTAAATGGAGAGCGGTAACGGTTTATGTAGAACATGTTTTACGTCCTGCTTTTGAAAACAGATCTGAGATGTGGTTTCAGCAGGACGGAGCCACTGTCCACACTGCCCGAGACACAATGGCACTTTTAAGTCAAATTTTTTGGAGAGCGAATAATTTCCAGAAATTATTTGGCCAGCGCGATCGCCAGATTGGTCAGAACCCGACTTTTTTCTCTGTGGTTATTTGAAGAAGCGAGTATACGTACGTGAACAAGCCCGAGACAATCGTTTAACTCAAGGCCAATATTGTTGCAGAAATTCGAACGCTACACAAATTTAAAAAGATGTTATGGAAAATGCTCTAAAACGAGCCCATCATTGAGAAGCTGAAAACGGGGGTCATTTAAGTGACATTATTTTGCATACTTAGTGTAAAAAATTTTCCATTTTGTATATTATATAATCTGAGAAAAAAAATAATAAACAATAAACAATTACTTTTGGCCCACCCTGTAGTTGCCAGATGTTAAAAAATCATGTATATAAACTAGATTTTGGTAAAACTAAAATAAAAATGATAAAGTACGACGACCTTACTAAATATTTTTGTTAGTCTTGGCTTGCTAATAAATGATTTAAAAACGTTTTGGACTTGGGCGTGTTTCTCCCATTTTACAAAATTAAGGATACGTACTCGCATTTACCTCGTTTGGTCTAATGACTCAGTCCAGCTTGCCTGTGCTTTTCGTAGTGGTTGTCGTGTAACGCCTTTGTGGCTGGAAGGTTCGTTTCTATTCGCTAGAGCTAAAGCAATCGCTGAATTCCCGTCGAGATATAATAATACATCTTACGGCCAGTAAAACTTTCAAAGAATCTTTTTCTCGAATACATTCAATATTGATTCTAATGCTTTCGCAAATATGTATGTTTCGCCGCCATATTAAACCATGGGTAGAAGAAGTAGCAAGAAGTTCTCCAAGTCGCTCGTGGCTGCATAGGATAAGGTATATATGTACTCTGTCTGTCGATCGTCAACGCCTTGAAATATTGTTCGAAGACCCTGTAAAGTAAAAAGGTGGCTTAAATTTAAATTTCTTTTTAAAAAATCAATATAATGAACAAATATTTTGTAGCATACGAGGGCTGCTATATATATTTCTGGTCTAATAATGAAAATGCGAATATTTATCATCAAAATTGGTTTTATTGTTTGTCAAAGTTTTCTCCAGCATTATTTATACACTTTTTCATGCGCTCAAACCAATTGTCGAAGTACTTTTTTCACTCCGATTGAGACACCTCCAAAATATGTTTTGTGAATGCTTCAACAGCATCTTCTAGCGACGAAAATCGTTGACCACGCATTTTCCTCTTGATGTGCGGGAATAAAAAGAAGTCATTGGGTTCCAAGTCAGGGCTGTACGGCGGATGACCCATAAATACGACGTTTTGGCTGGTCACAAAGGCGTTGGTTTGAGCCGATGTGTGAGAGCTCCCATTGTCATGGTGCACAACGATTCGTCTTCTCTTGTTCGTTTTTCGAATTTCGCCGAAGACTTCAGGCAAACAAATTATGGCGTACCACTCAGAATTGACCGTCCTACGTTGCTCAAGCGGAACAGTCGCCACATGACCAGTTTTGCCGAAGAAACAGGCGACCATTTGCTTCGAAGTGCTTCTTCCACGAACAACTTTCGTTGGATTTGGCTCGTCTTCGAAGACCCACACGGTCGATTGCTGTTTTGTTTCGGGCTCATACGCACAGATCCATAATTTGTCACCTGTGACGATCTTATAAACGTCTTTTGAAGCACCGCGATCGTATTTTTTCAAAATTTCTTTGCACCAATCGACACGAGCCTTTTTTGAGCGATTTTTAAATTGTGCGGGATCCAACGAGAACAAACCTTTCATGCAATATCGAATGTATGCTGGTGGAAGAAATGCCCAAGGATGCCTCTATCTCACAATATGTCACATTACGATCTTGCATTATCAGTTCACACACGGCATCAATGTTCTTGGGCACAACGTCCGATATTAGACGACCATCACGACCTTCGTCTAAGTTGTGAAAAATAATCGCACGAAAATGTTTACTAGTTAATTCCAAATTAATTTTTTCAAGCCACTATTAACAACACAAATGATGGCCGAACGTCAAACAAATGATGGTCGTACGTCAAACGTTCTGAGTACGTTTATGCTAAAATATGTCAAACTTTCCAATGGAAATGTCAGATGGCACCAGGCAACATTGTGTTGCCTAGGCCAGAAAAGAAAACCTTGTATATGTCAGAACACACCAAACCCCTAAACTAAATACACTTAAAACAAAATTATTTGAATTTCTTATTGTAGCACAATTGGTGCGCCACCCTGTAGATAATGTTGGCATTAAAAGAAACAAACCCTGATAGAAAAGATGCTGTTGCCACGTCCCTTGACAAAATATTCCTAGTAAACCGTAACCCATAATAGAGGGTATATACTTAGTAGGGACATAAATACTGTTACACACGTTTTATGCTGTAAAATAAAAAGTACTGAATGTTTTTGGACCAAATACTTTTTAATATATTAATTGATGTATATTGTATCCAAAAAGAATCTACTTATTCGAAATGTCCGCCTTTTGCCTTTACACACGCCTTAAGTCGCACTGGCCAATCGGCAATAGCTGCACGAACCTTGCCCATTGGAAAATTGGCTACAGCTCGAACCAAAGCAGTCTTAAGAGAACCAATGTTGGGGTATCTTTTGTGACAAACCTTGTCCTCTAAAACCGTCCACAATTTGTAATCCAATGGGTTCAAATTTGGACTGCCTGAGGGCCATTCTTCAGAAGAAATGAAGGCTGGCAAATTGTTTCGAAGCCGGGCCTGGGACGTTTTAGCCTTATGGGCCGGCGCAGAATCCTGCTTGAAAGTCCATGGCTGGTTTTGGAGCAGGGAATTGTTAAGAAAACGTTTTCTTGGTAAACTTTGGCCGATGTTTTGATTTCTTGTTCGCAGAAATGCAGGTCAGTGACCACATCGTAAGAGACACCCCACCAAACCAGGACTGAAGCTGGGTGATGACGCTTTTCTACCCTTGGGATCAGTTCAGATACTTCCTTAGATGACCGCGCATACACTCTATCATTTTGCTTGTTAAATTTTTCCTGAACGGGAAAATTTTTTTCATCGGTGAACAAAATTTTTCTGTATCAGCGTGCTTCACCAAAAGACGTTTGCATTTTTCAATCCTATTTTTTTTAAAGCTGCAGTCAATAAATGTCCGGTACGTCGTTTGAAAGTCCCAAGTCTTTTTAATGATTCGACTCATGTACTTTTGCGTGATATTCATCTCACGGGTCATGACTTTCTGTTTTCGGAGCGGATTTCTGTGAATTCTTGATTTAATGGCATCTCACGCCGTAACAAACTCTACACGTTTTTCCCCAATATTTTTTGAAAATTCATATTTGACTATTACATTAAACTATATTGTCAACAATAATCTGGAATGTGGGGGCTCTATTCGACTTGACCGAATTGTACACGTATGTTCTGACCACAAAAAACTTTAATTTCGTTTATTTGTTTAAAACTATTAAAATTAATGTTTAATCCTTGAGAGTTTGGAGTGCGAAAATGATTTCTACTATCTTTTATATGACAATGTCCTGATTTTTTGTTTTAAGAAATCCATCTAAAACAACCTTTTAATTTTCAATAGAAATAAAACAAAGCAAACAACTGAACCATGAACTCGCCGTCAAACAAAACAAAGAAAACTCGGCCACAACAGTTGCAGGCGTACGACGCATATGAACGCCAATAAAAATGCCGCTTTTACTGCAATCGCTGAATGCGTCGCATACAAATTTGCTTTGGCCAATATATAAACCAACAACTACAACACAAGAGTGACAACAAAGATTTGACTAGGCCGGCTCTGGCTGACTGACTGACAGCGAGTGACTTGAATACATTTGGTCATTAGCTAAAAGATAACAACAACAACCAAAAGAAGAGCCCATAAATGAATTGTCTGTACAAATGTTGTCCGAACGTTTATGCGTAGCGTATGTAAAGGCATTGCCATCTGTGCACTTAGCATAACTAGTAACTAACAAATAGTAGTTAAGTACGACGATGTGCCACAATTTTATTATGCGAAAATAGTATTTCTGCGTATTTTCACAAAATCGAAAAGAAAACCAGAAGACGGCGAACAACGACGGGAAAAGTCTAAAGTGGTGCTGGTGGCGGTGGATGGTGAGGGTGGAGGTTTTGTCAGCGGTATGTGGCGGTTAGTTGCAAATTAAATCAGGTTATCATCAAAACCACTTATATGTGGCTGCTTGTGAAAGTTGTTTTACTTTGTCTTTGTTAGCCATTTCATTTGGGCACGTCTTCTGTCTGTCTGACTGTCCGTCTGTCCTAACAGTTTGTAAATATCTTAAACATGTTTTGCATACGGCCGCCGACCAAGAAGTGTTTGCTTTTTTGCTTGTCATGTCTAGATCCTGCTTCAAAGCCACTGACTGATGTTATCGGTGTGCAAGTAGTGCTCTTCTTCTTTCGGCGACGCTGATGGTATCTCTGTAAGGAAATAACTTCAAAGTCTACCTTAACTCTTCCTTCGAAGAGAGAGGGGGGAGACCACAAATTATTGACTAGAAAATATTTACATATGCTCCAGCCATCAGGCGAAGCAAAAACTGGGCTTCCTAATCCAGCTGACAAAATATTAGGTAAGATAAGGACGATACAACTTCAGCAAATGAATTGACAAATAAACAACAAATATTTGCATATTCAAGCATTGGCGAAAGAGAACGAGAACAACAGCATCAGCGTAAAAGGATAACTGAAGAAGTTTTTGAAATGTGCATTCCTATTTGAATTTGGGAAAGGGATTTTGTAAATCGTTATTTTTCATAAAAAAAAGATATTATTAAAATCATCAGGCATCTGTCTCCAAACTAAGAAAGCCTTTAATATATGGGTCATTTCATGTCAAGTGACCTAACATTTAAAGCCGATGTCTTCCGATTAGGATGTTGTTTAGACGTAAATTTTGAACGAGATCGGTCAAGGACTCTCTAAGTTAGAGGGCGTTGAATTTTGACATTTTGCCCTAACTGGTGTTTTTTCGCAGCCACTTATTACCTATTGTTCCTAGGTTATTTTGTCCCGAGTGTTTTAGAAAGCTATTTATACTACCTTTTCGGAAAAAATTAAAAAAATTTGAAAAGTTTTTATTCTGGTATGAGACTTATTTGTTGTTTCTTGAAAATCAGTCGATGTCTTCCGATCAGGATGAAACTTGCACCAAGGTAAGTGCTATTGGATAGTTGTTTAGACGCCAACTTTGAACGAGATCGGTCAAGGACTCTCTAAGGGGTTTTGACATTTTGGCCTAACAGGTGTTTTTTTTCGCAGCCATGTAACTTATTACCTATTGTTCATAGGTTAATTTGTCCCTAGTGTTTTAGAAAGCTATTTATACAACCTTTTGTTTACATTTATTCGGTCTTTTATGATTATTATGATTTGAAAGTTTTTATTCTGATTCGAGACTGTTTTGTTGATTCTTAAAAATCATAATTTAAAAAAAAATATTAAAAAAATGTTCCACCTTTTTTGCAAAATCAAAATTTTTTTTTACTTTTTTTCTTCAAAAAGGTCCTTTTTGACTTAAACGAAAGCTTTGGTTATTTCCTTTAGGAGCTTTATGGTCTCTTAGTGGGATGCGAAATTCTCATTTATTAAAAAAAGGTCTTTTTTGACATGAATTTAGGAATGTACGCATTTTTTTCTTGATGCTAGGGATTAAGAAGAAGTCATTTGGTGCCAAATCAGGCCTGTACGGTGGATGGTCCATCAATTCGACATCTTGAGTGGTCAAATAGCTCATCGTTTCAGCTGATGCGTGAGAGCTCGCAATGTCGTGATGCAAAATGATCGGTTTCTCTTATTATCTTTCCCCATTTCTTCGAACACTGTTGGCAAACAGATTGTTGTATACCACTCAGAATTGACCGTCCTACGTTCCACTGAAGGCACTGTGGCAACATGGCCGGTTATACCGAAAAACAAACGCAAGCATTTGCTTCGATGTACTTCTTCCACGAACAGCTTTTGTTGAATTTGGCTCATGTCCAAAGATCCATACGGTCGATTGCTGTGTTATTTCGGGTTCATATGCATAGATCCATGATTCGTCACCTGTGACAATGTTATACATTATCTTTGAGCTACCGCTGCTATACTGTTTCAATATCGCCTTGCACCAATCCATACGAGCCTTTTTTTGAGCATTCGTCAAGTAATGTGGGATCCGACGAGAACAAATCTTATTGATGATTATCATACGAGTACTAATGCCCAAGGATGCCTCAATCTCACGGTATGCCACATGTCGGTCGTGCTTAATCATTTTACGCACAGCATCGATGGCCGAAGTTGGACGTCCATCACGAAATTCATCCTGGAGCGAACGGTGTCGGAGACGGAACTCTTGGTACTAGCGATTAACAGTGGTTTTTGTGGTGCTTCATCGCAGAAAGTTGAAACATGTTGATTTAAACACTCTTGTCTCGATAACCTACGCCGAAAATCGTAAAAAATCATCGCACGAAAATGTTCACGGGATAATTCCATTTTTTGACTGAAATGAAATTTTCAACACACTGTAAACAAAACAATTCACCCTTGAATGACAAAACGTTTTGAGAGAAGTTATGCTAAAAAATGTCAAAGTTTCCAATCACGCAGAAAAAAAGTATAGTTGGGGTGACAATACTCAAAGAGGATCATACTATTGTTGGGTATATGGTTGTGACACAACAAGATTATGATCCTCACAACAATATTATGATTCACACATAACCATACTATGGTCCCCACAACCATAGTATGATTCACACTCAACCATATTATGATCTCCATAACCATACTATGATACTTACAACAATAGTATGATTCACACTTAACCATACAATTATCTTCACAACCATATTATGATCCTCACAACCATAGTATGTTTCTCATGCAACTATAGTATGATCCTCACAACCATAGTATAATTCACGCGCAACCCTACTATGATCCCCACAATCATAGTATGATTCACACTCAACCAAAATTATTCATTAGGATTGGGTAATGTTGTTATTCAAAAATAGAGATTTGTATCAAGTTAGTTAGATGTGAGCTTTGATTCCAGGCATTGCTATACGTTTAATTGGATGATTTGAACTCGACACAGTTTTTGTAACACTTTAACATTTGACCTGGAGGTGGCATTTTAATTTGTATTAGCACTTGGGTTTACACAGCTGATGCCGTGTAACGAATATTCATAGGGGAAAAATTATGTCTTTATTCTTTCAATCACTTTCATCTTGAATTATTAAACTTGGTTATTGGTTAAAGAAAATGTTTTGACACATAATTTGGATTTTTGTTTAAGTTAATGGTGTGTAGTTAATGCAATGCTGCCGTATATAAGTTGGACAATAAAATATTGGAACTTTAACATAACAGCAAAATGCTGTTTAGGAGGTCTGGAGGAAACGTATCATCGATTTTTTATTATTGTTGATAATAATATTTTGATATACGAAAATATTTAAAAGGATTGCTTAAAAAAATATTTGTAACTACAAGGATTTACTATTCAAATGACAAAAATACTATTTAATGAATTTTTGGACCGTATTTTTGGGTCCCTTGGACTCATGTGTACGAGCACACTATCAGAAAAATCCTTATGATATTTTCATGTTCACATTTGTACCGACTTTTCCTTTAATTAACTATAAGGTATATTTTAAGATCCGCTGCTTCGTCCTACTCCAATCTCAGCCAAATCATAAAAATAAATCCAGCACTTTTTCCACTCCGATTGAGACATCTCCAAAACATGGTTTTTGAACGCTTCAACAGCATCTTCTGGCGACGAAAATCGTTGACCACGCATTTTTTTCTAGATGTGCGTGAATTAAAAGCAGTCATTGGGTGCCAAGTCAGGGCTGTACGGCGGATGCCCATCAATTCGACGTTTTGGCCGTCAAAAAGGCGCTGATTTGAGCCGATGCGTGAGAGCTCGCATTGTCATGGTGCAACATGATTCGTCTTCTCTTGTTCGTTTTTCGAATTTCTCCAAAGACTTCAGGCAAACAAATTGTGGTGTACCAGTCAGAATTGACCGTCCTACATTGCTCAAGCGGAACAGTCGCCACATGGCCAGTTTTGCCAAAGAAACAGGCGACCATTTGCTTCGAAGTGCTTCTTCCACGAACATCTTTCGTTGGATTTGGCTCGTCTTCGAAGACCCACACGGTCGATTGTTGTTTTGTTTCGAGCGTATGCGCATAGATCCATGATTCGTCACCTGTGACGATCTTTAACGCACCGCGATCGTATTTTTGTTTACAATTTCTTTGCACCAATTGACACGAGCCTTTTCAAAGAGAACGAACCTATTTTACGGCCAGGTGTTCATGCAATATCGAATTTATGCTGGTGGAAGAAATGCCCAAGGATGCTTCTATGTCACGGTATGTCACATGACGGTCTTGCATTATCAACGGCCATTTTTGGACGACCTTTGTCTTTGAGCGAGCGTCGGCAACGATTGAATTCATTAAACCAGTTTTCACAGTGCTATAGGATGGTACTTCATCGACATACAAAGATTTAAGTTCATCGATGCACTCTTGTGTTTATCTACGTCGAAAGTTGTGAAAAATTATCGCACGAAAATGTTCACGAGTTAATTTAATTTTTTGCCAAATTGATTTTTTCAAGTCACTGTAAACAACACAAATGATGTTCGTACGTCAGAACGTTCTGAGTACGTTTATGCTAAAAAATGTCAAACTTTCCAATGAAAATGTCAGATGGCGCCAGACAACACTTAGTGTCCAGAAATATATATAGCAACCGTATTTGATACTTGTACCATTGAGCGATGTACGTCCGTTCGTCTTTTTACCTATCTTTATAATCAAAATACTCGTCGCAATTATTAATCAATGGCGATGAAACTTGGTACACTGTTGAAGTTTCAGCCAAGTATGAACCATACTGGTACATGTTCTGATATCACACCAATGTTTTCTCCAATTTCGGAACCTGCTGCTCTAGAAGCCACATATGATATCCGATTTCGATTTCCAGTTTGCATCTGGAACATTAGTTTTGTCAGGACACGAAATATAAATAGGAACCCTCGTATAATTTGTATCTTACGATGACTTATATATTTGTTATGGCTCTTTGAAATAAAGCCCCAAAATTTTTTACAGAAAGCAACAACAACGATGTTTGGGGTATTGTGTCATCTTATTTAGGGCTTTATTTCGTTTTGGTAATTAGGGCATTATTTTATAATAAAATAATGTCCTAAATTCCGAACTGAAATAAAGCCATAAATATTATTTTTGGCGTGTTTTTTCGTTTTCTAAAAAGCGAGACTCTGCAACACAAGCTGAAAAATTCGCGCGAATTTTGAATCTCTCTCCCTCTTACACTTCGACAAATTTAAGTGCAAATTTTTTTTTGCACACATCAATTTACGTTTACCTAAAACTGAAATTCGAATTGTCTTTTTGCACAATGTATTTACACACGTCTTTCTGTAAGTGTAAATTGGTGGTGTTGGAAAAAAGCTTTAATTTTGTCGAAGTGTAAAAGGTGTAGAAATTAAAAATTCGCGCGAACTTTTAATTTCTACACCTTTTACACTTCGACAAAATTAAAGCTTTTTTCCAACATCACCAATTTACACTTTCCTCAAATTGAAGTTCCAATTATATTATGTTTAATCAAAGTGTAAATTGATTGTTGAAACAAATTATTTTTGTAGGTTTCATTATTGCCAAGCTATAAAGCGAAATATGTGTAGATAAAAATACGGTTTGCTCATGCTGAAGTCAAATCAAAAATGCAATTTAAAATTGCAAGCAGATGCGATTTCCAAGGGATTAGAGCACTATAAATGCCCATATTGCCGACAAATTGTTGAAGATACAATGCAGGTGATTGTTTAATATTTGATTAATTTTTCAATAGAGAAACTATAAAACTTATTTCTTTTCACAAAATGGGGCCATAGTGCATTATAAAAAAAAATTAAATGGGATGTTGTTTCATTTTAGGTTCGGGGTCCCTTTTCATCTTTTTAGGGTTTTATTTCATTGTAGGAATTGGGGCTTAGTTTCATAACGTAATAAGGCCCCATTTTTGGGGTGTTATTTCATTTTCCGTTTGGGGCCTTATTTCTTGGGGCTTTATTTCAGTCATTTTTATTTCATATTTCAGTCATTTTTATTGGACTTTCGAATCGTTAATTGAAGCTTTAAATCCTGATAACATTCTTTATTTAAAACTGAAATTCTGAACTTAAAATATATTTACTTGATAGAACATGCAACCTGAACTATTCGGTTCTCTGTGGTCATATATTAAGTTGGAGATTTTGCTTTCAAATCCTCAGTACACTAGACATATCTGTTAGCACATTTCAATAGCTCTAACATAATCTTAAAATAGTTGTTGCTGATTCGAATATAACTTTGAAAGCATCCATCGTATAATATTTTTTTAATTCCATACCAAAAAAAAAACCAAAAGAACCTTTGGTAATTTCTCCATTCGAAAAGCACATTTTAACTGATAATTAGAGCCAAACTAATCCTTTGGCATATAATGAGCCAACACAAAAACATTAAAAGGGTGTTCTTGTAGACCTTGTGAACAGTCTAAATGGTCTTGAATGTCGTTTTGGGTTTTTTTTTGCTACGCCAGAAGGGTGAGTGTCAAAAGGAGCCCAGGCGAACGCTTAACGTTTAGATAATTTTGTGGGTGCGCTTCACTCAGTTACACGTTCTCGACTAAAGTGTTAGAATTTTCACATCTCTATTATCGAAAAGTTAACAGGTCATTAAGTTTGGCTAAAATGTATTTGTAAGTAGGTACGACAGACATTGTGTGGGTGGGTGTGAACACCGGAAAAAGGCCAACTCCCCCTTGGCATACATAGAATGTACCAACATACTCGTGCGTTGGTGTTGTTGGAGGAACACTTTAAAAATTCGAGCAGATTTTCTGGAGTTAACTTTTTCTTCTCTTTAAGCATAATCATTTGAAGTACTCGTATCGTGCTGATTTATAGTCCTATTTCTGCAAGGTGGTGGTGGCTTTGGTCCAGGCAGACTAAGGCTAGTGTCAGTATTTGAAATCAGTATTCTTTGTTCGAATAGTCGCTTTTCGCTCTATGACAGTTATAAAAATATGGTCGTCTACATTTGTTGTGTTGGCATTTGTGTTTTTAATTTCCAGCAAAATGTTCTAAAACGTTCAGGAGTATGCGAGTGTGGCGTTGTATCCTTTTTTGTTTCAACATCTTCGAGGGCCATGAATGAAAACGTTTAAATATTTTTCGTATGCTTGAATGAATGCAAGCGCCAAAGGAAAAAACAACAATATCAGCCACATTTAACTCTGACTGTGCAACATTCCTGGAGATGGTAGCATTCTACGAATCTATGGACTCTTCTTATCATTCCATATCCTTTCCCCAGTGATGGTAATAGTGTGCGTGCATGTGTATGTGAGTTGGAGTTTATATCCTTATACACCATAAATGACATTCATATTATTTTTTTTCGTTGGCTACATTTGTTTTTGACGACGTGTGGGCATTTCTTTGGCTGATTCTTCTGGGTTTTTTTCTCTGCATATCTCGAGGACCTTTGGCGTCTGTCTACAAGTTCAATTTCTTTTTTTTAATGGGTGCATGCTTGAACTTTGCAAGTACGTCTAGTAAGTACTCATTGTATCATTGAAATGTATTCTAACAAGGAATTTGATTTTTATTTGCATGATTTTCGATAGAAATAAAAGTATCAATACCAGAGAAAGCTAGCCTGCAATATCGACAGCAGATATGCTACACAATCTTTAAGCAGAGTAAAAAAGGAGCAAATATTACTGATAAAAATATGATCACTATCAACAAAATTGCGGACATTGTCGGTGGCGTATATGCATTTTTGAAAATATGAATGACTTAGGTAAGAGTATAGTAAATCCATAACAAGACAGACACCAGGTAGGTCTTACTTATTTTTAATGGGTTGCGGTAGTTTTTTTTGCAATGCGTATGTAATACGTGAAATATTTTTAAAAATGTATATATATTCATTCGTTTTAGCTTGTTTCAGTAACGAGATTTCTCAATTTATGTGAGTGAAAATATTCGTTTTTTGGATTTAAATGTTATTTTTAAGTAATACTCTATCCATTTTAGTATAGGTCGTCAATCGGAACATCATCAAAATAAAAGTCCCTTTTCAATAAAAATTGCTAAAATGTTCACTTTATTTTCGGCACCTCACTGTGTTAGAGGTTATTAAGACTTCGGACGCATTAATTTTTTTTGTCAGCGCGCACAGCAAAAATTCGGAAATTTCTATACCTTAAACCGAATTTGTGTGGTACGTTATGGAACCATAAAGGTCATAACCTTTATGCTCATCACTAAACAAAATTTTGGTCGAAAACAGCGGATCTTCTCGTTTCTGACCGAAGGCTCATTTCCATAATAAAGTTGTCAACATTTAAAGGAAATTATATTCAAATAATAAATGTCATAAAATGTCCTTTCAAATTACCAATAAAGATTCCACACTTGATTTGAATTTTTATATTTTTTTTGTTCTGAAAAAATACCTCTAGGTGGATCACCCTATACATTGGGTTGGATAAGTTGACGTAGGGCCACAATCTGTCTGTATAATCGATTAGCTTTAAAACTGGGCGAAAGGGTACTTAAATTAAGGCAATTTTCAATAAAATTCAAAGAAGAATATATTTTGTAGAAGTGCCTGAGATTGAGGATTGATTTTAGGGCTACAAATACGAGGGCGACCGCAAAACTAACTGGCCTGGCACATTTTCTGTTTTACCAGAAACTGTTTTTTTAAGCAATCTTTTATAAGCCATCTGTCAAAATTTCCGAAATATTTAATAATTATTTTCTTTGTTACAGGTGATAGAAGTAAAGAAGTTTTATAATTTTTGAAAACTGGAAAATAAAAAGTTTCGTGCGGTAAGTAAACACTTTTATCAAGTACGGAAGATGAACAACGCTCTGGAAGACCGAAAACTGCTACTACTATTGAAAACATTAGAAAAATATTTAATGAAGTGACTAAAGATATACGAATAAAGCTCTGAGAACTTGCTGATATTGTTAAAATACACGAAAAACAAGTTTGGAGTATTTTACATGATGAACTGCACATAAAAAGCTATCCGAAAGATGGGTGCAGCGTTTGTTGACTTTGCCCCAAAAAATCGTCCGTTGGACCAATTCCGAGGAGCTTTTAGCAATTTATCAGCGTAATCCAATAGAGTTCTTGCGCCGATTCATAACTGTTGATGAAACATGGATCCATCACTACATCCCAGAATGCAAAGAACAGTCAAAACAATGGATAGAAGCTGGTAAAAGTGGTCCCAAGAAGGCGAAAACTGTTAAGTCAGCAGGAAAAGTAATGGCCACAGTATTTTGGGATGCAAGGGGTATAATATTTATTGATTATCTTGAGAAAGGAAAAACTATAAATAGTGAATATTATTGTGCATTATTGGATCGGTTGAGTGAAAAAATCAAGATAAAACGACCGCATTTAGAAAGAAAAAAGTTATTTTTCATGCTCCTTCACACACTGCTTTTTTAAATCAACAAAAACTGGCCGAATTACGATTTGAGATTGCTCCGCATCCATCATATAGTCCAGATTTAGCTCCTTCTGACTATTTCTTGTTTCCAAATTTAAAAAAATTTCTCGGTGGCAAAAAATTGTAGTCCAATAGCGAGGTTATTGCTGAAACTGAGGCATATTTTGAAGGTCTTGAAAAATATTATTTTTCGGATGGAATTAAAAAACTTGAAAAACGTTTGATGAAGTATATTGGGATGGAAGGAGATTATGTGGAACAATAAATAATAATAATTCCAAAAAAACGGTTCTTTTTATGTTAGGCCAGTTACTTTTGCTGTCGGCCTCGTAAGTCGAAACAAGAACCAATAGTAAATATGGACTTAGAGGAACACAAATTGTAGAAAATTTCATTACGATTCTAAATAAGTATTTATTTGTAGAATTGACTGAGATTGGGTTTGTACCCAAGGACCCAAGGGATTAAAAAACGGACGTTATGTTTAAAAGAAGAGGCCATTAGTAATTATTGAAATATATGTAGGCACTCAAATTAAAGCGAAATTTAAAACGAATCCAAAGGTAGATTATTTGATGAATTTGGCTCAAATTAATGCTTAGCTTCATGCATTCTAGGGCCAATAAAAATGTCCATATGGTCCAAAAAGCAACGACTAGTAAATATGGACATTCGGGTACTTCTACTAAAAATTACTACTTTTAATTTAAATACGAATGTGGCTGATATTGAGAAAGGACGACGCATAGGATCCAAAAATGGACCTTTTGGTCGAAAGAAGCGATTACTCCACACAGAAAAAAATAGTTGGAAGTCGGCTAGAGTTGCAATAATTCGGTTGCAAAGTAAGAATTTCGGTTGCAATCCCCAAATGTTTGTAATCGAAATGGATATTCGCTTGGAGTTACCGAATGATGATAAATATGAACAAAGTACTGAACTCACAACTTATTGATCGGTCATTCCAAAAAAAGGCGATAAAGTTATTCAGTTGCCACAACTGGCGGTTGTGGCAACCAATAGTTCTGCAAACATTTTTTATAGTAACCAATTATTCGTTTTGAAACTTAAACTTCATCAAAACCAAAATGGGGTTATTTATTTGAAAAAAAAATTAGATTATTACTGACTAAATCAATCGAATAACCAAAATTCATCCGTTACGAGTATCATTCTACTTTTTCCTCGTCATCCTCCTCCTTTTAAGTACTTCAATACTGCAAGCAAACAGTTTTTTGACTGGATAAACTTTAAATTTTTTTGCGTAAAACATGGTGCTATGTGGATTCTTAGATCCAAAAATTTTCTTCTGATGATTCGGCTACTTGGTATGTTGCACCGATAATACTATTCTAATGACTGAAAGTTACAGAGAACCAACTAACATTCGGTTGTACTAATGGAATACTCGAGGTGCATGTAACCTTAATCATTCGGTTGGCAAAAAATTAGGTTGTGGCAACGAATCTGTTCTCTGTGTGAAGTAGATTTAAGAAAATTTCGGTACAAATCTGAATATAAAATTTTATTAAGATTTTTCTGAAACTGTGCTCGTACACATGGGTCCAAGGGACCCAAAAATATGGTACTATTATCAATTCGTTAATTGGTATTCTTGCCATTTGAACAGTAAATCCTTGTTACACCAAATATTCTTTTACGCAATCCTTTTAAATACATTTTCATATATATTTACATAATAAAAATAAACTACATATCGTTCCCACTAGACCTTTTACACAGCATTTTGGATTTAGGCTAACTATTTAAGCAGACTAAAAACTCAAAACAAAAACATTGCAAATAATCTAGCGTATGTTATAGTACCAATATATTATTATCAGACTTATATACGGGGGCATTACGTTAACTACACACCATTAACTTAAACAAAAACCAAATTATGTGCCAAAACATTTTCTTCAAACAAAGATGAAGTTAAAGACTTTAAGACAAAAGTGCTTAAAAGAATACAATTTATTTTTCCCAAATGAATATTTGTTACAAAAGAATAAAATTTATTTTTCTACTATGAACAGTCGTTACACGGACTCAGCTGGTGATTCTAAGCTAAAACGCCTACTGTGCACGGAATTCTTTAAAACTAGTGTTAGCACAAATTAAAATGCCACTACAAGGTCAAATGTCAAAGTGTTACAAAAACTATGTCGAGTTAAAATCGTTCAATTAAACGTGTAGCAGTGACTCGAATTAAAGCTAACCAACAACAACAACATATGTAAGTAATGTAAAAGGAACAAATGCGACATTCACACAATCAATGAATACCTGTCTGCACTGCAAAATAATTTTGTGGATAGAGTTCGGGGGATTTTATGCAATTGAGAATAAAAATGAAAATCTTCACATATCGGGTTTGTTCATACAAAACTTACCACTAGGAAGACGCACAAAAAATATGATTGCTTACATATGACTTTATTAGCAGGAGACAAGACCAACAGACAGAACGACAAGCAGACCTTTCTAATGAATGCAAATGGTCAACAGGTCGTCTAAGAAAAGTTACGTCTTCATCCGAACGATAACAATGAAAAATACGATATGTATAAACATTTTATGGTAATACCAATTTTTTGAATACAAAAGCAGCAAAACAAAAACTGCATTAACATCCTGGCAACTTTGTAAGACTTATGTTAGAAAAGGCGCCAAGATCCTGTAGATGAAGATAAAAGCAACTGCACCATCACACACACACACATAAAAGCTAAGAAGGATAAAGTGGAATATTTGGAAATTTAAAGTTATGATCGATTTGAATTTATGTTGGGACCATAAAGTTATTAATGCAAAACTGAGTTTATGAGAGATGCAAGGGTATCTATGGTTACAAACGAAGTGAATTCAAACAAAAAATCAGTGCTCCGATTAAAGTTTATTCTAGATAACATGGAAAGTAAAACTTAAATGCCGAATATTTGATTTTGCATTTTTTTAAGCGTGCATTGTGGTTATAACGTTGGGAGAGTATGTGATGGAACACAAATGAATTTACGTCCATTACTGTATTTAGTAATTACATTTGGTAGTGCCAACCAATACATCTGCAAAATTTTAGTTGGTGTAACTTATGAATGGTAATGATAACTAATTTTTTTCATATTAAAAAAAGGATTGTTTCATGGTAACATTGTTCCAACAAATTTTTGTCAGCAGGTTAGGATTTCGTATGTTCCACCGATGCTTATGTTTGAATTACTGACAATTACAGAGCTCCAACTAATATTCATTTGTACTGATGAAATACTCGAGGTGCCTGCAACCTCATTCATTCGGTTTACAAAAAAAAATCGTTTGTGGCATCGAATTTGTTTTTTGTGTGAAGTTAAACATATTTAACAGTTGTGTGAAGGCACAGGTACAGGGCAACTGCCTTAGAGCAATACAAGTTTTTATCCACCGGTGACATTGTCGAATCTTCGGCTCATATCTGATGTGAATAAAAATCTCTATTGTTAAAAAACAACATAACCCAAACCTAATAAATAATTTTGGGGCTGATAGTTTGATTGAGGGGAGTCATACAATGGTTGTAGGGATTATATGGTTGCGTGTGAATCATACTATGGTTGTGCGGAGCATACTACGGTTGCATGCAAAACATACAATGGTGGTGAGGATCATACTATGGTTGTAGGGATCATAACATGGTTGAGTATGCATCATAATATAGTATAGGGGATCATAGTATATTTGTGTATGCATTACACTATTGTTGTAAGGATCATAATATTGTTGTGCCACAAACATATATCCAACATTAGTATGATGCTTTTCGAATATATTCACACCAATCATATTTTGTTTGCGTGTATCTGCGGATTAATGAAACAATATAACAGGTGATCAATCTAAAGGTATGTTGAACTTATTTTTTTCCTTTTTGGTATTATTTGCCATTTCATCATGGAAAGACTTACATTACGAAAACAACGGTTTGGTGTGGTTTATGGGCTGGTGGAATCATCGGTCCATATTTCTCAAAAAATTATGATGGCCAGAACGTAACCGTAAATGGTGCTCGCTATCACGCCATATCGGATTTTTTGCCCGCCATCTTGACGACATTTGGTTTCAGCACTTGCTATACAGTTGCTCATACAATGGATCTATTGCGAAGTCATTTCAAAGAGCAGCTACTTTCACTTTTCGGACCGGTGAGTTTGCCGCCTAGATCTTGTGATACCACACCTTTAGACTTTGTTCTTTGGGACTAGGTAAAGTCCAAAGTCTATGCTGGCAAACCAGCTATGATTAAGGTTATATAAGCCAACATTACGCTTGTCATTAACGCCATACCGGTTGAAATGCTCGAACGAGTCATCCAAAATTGGACCCTCAGCATGGACACCCTGAGGCGTATTGCATTTTTTTATATTTCTTTATTTTTAAAAAATACCTCTAGACAGATAACCCGTTAATCTTATTTTTACGCGGTAGGTTATAAATCTCGAATTATATGTAATATGTATGTGGAGTGGAAGGAACCTAAAACAGAGAGAACTTTACTTGGTGGTTACATAAACCGACTGCTCCAATATCCCAAGCAATAATTCGTGGTCCCTTAGTAAGTGCTATGCAATGTGTAAGATTTAATTTTAGGGTTTTAAGCAATAGCGGCATTTTATTTTATAAGAATCGAATTAAATATGTTCGATGCCGGCTCGGACCAGTAGGCATTCCGGAAGGTAGCTCCCACGACGATAAAATTGACAAACAAAAACTGCATATTGTTGAGGTGACTGCCCCTGGCCGAAGAGTGTTTTTTTGGGTCAATTCGGTATATACGAGGGTTGCTATTTATATTTCGGGTCCTGACAATACTAGAGTTCCCAGATATATTTCGGGTCCTGACAATACTAGTGTTCCCAGATATATTTCGGGTCCTGACAATACGAGTGTTCCCAGATGCAAACTGGAACATCCATTGGAATCTTTGACATTTGTTCGCATAACTTCACTCAGAATGTTTTGTCATTTGAGGGCAAATTGTTTTGTTTACAGTGTGTTGAAAATTCATGATTTTTTACGATTTTCGGTGTGGGTTATCAAGACAAGAGTGTTTAAATCAACTTGTTTCGACTTTTGGTGATAAAGCACCATCAAAAAACCACTATTAATCGCTGGTACCAAGGTTCAGTCTCGGACACTGTTCGCTCCAGGATGAATTTCGTAAAGGACGTCCAACTTCGGTCACTTTGGCAGAAACCATCGATGCTGTGCGTGAACTGATTATGCAAGACCGACATTTGACATATCATGAGATTGAGGCATCCTTGAGCATTAGTATGACAAGCATCAATAAGATATTGCATGTTTATTTGGCCGTGAAAAAAATTTGTTCTCATCGGATTCCACATAACTTGACGAATGCTCTAAAAAAGACTCGTATGGATTGGTACAAAGAGATGTTGAAAAGTACAACTGCGGTAGCTCAAAGGCAGTGTATAACATTGTCACAGGTGACGAATCATGGAGCTATGCATATGAACCCGAAACAAAACAGCAATCGACCGTATGGGTCTTCAAGACAAGCCAAATCCAAAAAAAATGTTGTTCGTGGAAGAAGTACACGAAGTAAATGAATGCGATTTTTTTTGGGTAAGCCGGCAATGGGACGTAGATCGGTCAATTCTGAGCGGTATACAACCATCTTTTTGACAACGGTATTCGAAGAAATGAGGAAAAATAATAAGAGAAGACAGATCATTTTGCATCACTACAATGCAAGCTCTCACACATCAGGTGAAACGATGAGCTATTTGACCACTCAAGATGTCGAATTGATGGGCCATCCATCGTACAGTACTGATTTGGCACCAAATGACTTCTTGCTATTCCATAGCATCAAGAAACAAATGCGTGGTCTACGTTTTTAATCGCACTAAGCAGCTATTGAAGCGTTCAAAAATCATGTTTTGGAGGTGTCTCGATCGGAGTGGAAAAAGTGCTTCGGAAATTGGTTTGTGCGTATGCAAAAGTGATCTTAAAGGAGAATATAAGTATTTTGAAAAACAATAAAACAATTTCCATTGATAATTTATTGTGTTTTATTGCCGGACCCGAAATAAAAATAGTAACCCTCGTACTATGGTATGTAAGACATACAATGGTGGTAACATGGTTGAGTGTGAATCATAATATAGTATTGGGGATCATAGTATTATTGTAGGAATCATAATATTGTTGGACCAGTAGGCAGTAGGAGAAGGCATTCCGGAAAAATTGACGAACAAAAATTGAGGTGACTGCCCCTGGCCGAAGAGTGTTTGTTTCGGGTCAATCCGGTACATATAACCTGCAGTCGTGGATTGGATTCGTTAAGGAAGTTTGTATTACATAAAAACATGGAGCGCTATTTATCGATAATGTATAATAATAATGTAATAATAATAATGTGATAATGTATATTAATTATTGGTAAAATTGACAAACAAAAAATGCATATATAAATGCATGACAGTAATTATCTTCGAATCTTTAGATTTGCAAAGTTTAAGCTGAAAGCCTAGGAATTCCGTTTGGATCCATGTCTGTATACTTTCTGAGCGCTTTATTTCGATCTGGATTTTAGGGAATAAAAAATTGCCCCTCTAGTGAAAGGCCTCAGTTATATTTAAGCCCTACCATAAAGCAAGTGCTGAAACGACGATCCTCTACAACAGCCTCAAAATCCCATTTTATGTACGTGGTTCATCTGTTGTATCAGTGAGTTGTTTACTTTTTATATAAATAAAATATATAAAAATGTCGTTATCCGTGTAGATAAAGACATTTTTTACAGATAAGCGTTTAAAGATTGATTTCCAACTGGCTGGATAAATGTCTGAGACATCAGACGTAAGCTTATGTTTCATTTCTAATTTAAGAGGTTTTTTAAGCGTTAGTTTTTTCAATGGTACCTGAAAGTCCAAAATGTTAACATCAGCGCTTCAAAAAGTTCAATAATAAATAGTTATGCCGTGATTGTTACAGAACGTTCCATAGCATCAATATTTATTTACCAGTTTCAAACATTTATGGACTTTTGTGGAGCATTACAATCTCATCATATTTCATTTCATCTGCAAAATCCTTAACACGACTACTTAAATATGTGACTGTTGTTGTATCTGTTGTTTGTTTTTCTATAAAACCACGTGCTTTGCGGGTGTTTTCCCAATCGACATTTCCACGGGGGCGACACATGAAAACCAAAACATTTCGACGTGTTGTAAACACCACGTGGTATAAACGCAACGCAGTCATGCTGTACAACATCCAAACATACTCTTTCTGAAAATGCCACCGTCAAGCGCACAGATGAGGATGATGACTTCATTTCTAATCGTGCTGGTTTGCTATCAGCCGGGCAAAAGGATATGCTGCTCTGTTGTGCCTTTACTAGTGCAAACATCATCATCCAGCCTGCCCAATTGTTATTTATTTATGACAACCAAATGCAAAGCCCGAGTCAGGTCATAGAACAGAGAATGGTGAGCGTGTGTTGCAAACGTTTTGCCAAACGACTCAATTGGCAAAACATTTACTACTGGCCAGACAGACAGTTGGACAGACAATTGCCGCTTTTGGAACATAGAAACAACACAAATATTGCCCACACCCCATGTTGTTGTCATTGGCAGTATAAGGCAGACTGCTGGTTTGGCTCGGTCGCTTCACTTCCAGGATGAGGAGTAAACGGCGGCCGCCAACAGAAGATAAACAGGCAGACCGAAGACACAGCCTTACATACGCGAGCGGCCAAGACAACCAGCAGAAAAAGTGCGACTTTCGTAAAAGCCAAGGCAAAAACTGAATACGAGAAAAAATATGGGGAGACTTACTGACAGAATGGACGCATATAAAGATTGTTTGGATAACAACTGAAGAGTTCTTTAAGGAACCCAATCACGTTTTTATTCCTTAAGTGTGGTCGGTCGGTGGCTATTCCGCGATTTGGGAATGGGTGTTTGGTGAAGCGAACTGATTTTGGACAGAATGCAGTGCAATCCAGAGAGAGAAAAAGTGAGAGAGAGAGAGAGAGAGAGAGAGAGAGAGAGAGAGAGAGAGAGAGAGAAAGAGATAAGTACACTTTGAGAAATGTTTTACTAGTTACACTGTTTTGCAACAAAATCTATCTTGGACGAAACCAACCGATCCTTACGTAAAATAATCTCCAGAAACCGAATTGAGTGGATGTTTTGCCCCATTACGTATAGTTTGCTCTACGAGGGTGGTTCGGAAACTTCTTAGCCTAGCACAAAAAGCGCGGTATAAACAGAAAAAAGTTAAGTGTTTTGGAAACTTCCATCTCTGCTATGAACACATGTTAAATTTTGTTTCGATCTAGCAACTCCTTCATATAGAAACAGGTGTTCACAAAAGACGCATCCGCAATTTTTTTACAATGGAAAAATTAGAACTGCGTGGTGTCATTAAATATTTACAGAAAAAAGATTTATCGGGACAAGAAATTCATAATGATAAAAGTGCGTGAAATAGCTAATATCATGGGCATCTCAAATGATCGAGTCCATTTAATTTTGCACGAAGAACTACAGATGAAAACGCTTTCTGCAAGATGGGTGCCGGACTTGTTAACAGTCGACCAAAAACGCAAAAGAATGAACATTTCTCAAGCTTGTTTGGATCGTTTTCAGCGAAATAAAATGGATTTTAAGCGTCGTTTCATAACTGTTGATGAGACATGGATCCACCACTATACTCCAGAGACAAAAGAACAATCCAAACAATGGACTGAAGCTGATGGAAGTGCCCCAAAGAAGGCAAAAACAGTTCAATCGGCTGCTAAGGTTATGGCAACGGTTTTTTGGGACTTCAAAGGTATTTTATTGATTGACTATCTGCAAAAGGGTAAAACAATAAATTCAGAGTACTATTGCAACCTTTTAGATCAATGAAATGTACAAATTCGAGAAAAACGTCCTGGCTTACAACACAAAAAAATAATTTTTCATCAAGACAACGCACCAGCGCACAAGAGTGTTTTAACAATGGCTAAAATCAACGAATTAAAGTACGAGTTGCTTGACCACCCACTTTATTCTCCTGATTTAGCTCCCAGTGACTTTTACCTGTTCCCAAATCTAAAAAAATTCCTTGCTGGCTAGAGTTTTACCTCAAATGAAGATGCAATTACAGTTGTAAGCCACTATTTTGAAGACCTTGAGGAAAACTATTTTAATCAAGGGATAAAATTGCTAGATAAGCGTTGGACTAAGTGTATTGAAGTTTCAGGAGATTATATTAAAAAATAAAAATATTTTTGAAAAACTAACTATTCTCTTTCATTGATAGGCTAAGAACTTTCCGAACCGCCCTCGTATATCGAAATATTCTATGACTTTCGGATTATAAAAAATAAGCCACGATGGAAACGTTACAGTAAGTTATATATGACGAGTGGGAAAGCGGCAAATTTGGGGCAGGTAAAAACAAAACATGTCAAAAACAACAAAACAAAAAAAAAAACAAAATTATGATTTTTCAAGAGAATCGGATAAGTATTGCCAATGTTTTAGGTAAATTAATGAAAAAAGTCAGAAAAATTCATTTTCACGAACGAACACTCAGTTCGGATTCAGGAGATCATTTGGTTGGATTTGTCAAAAGGAGGGCTCAAAAGTTATTTTTTGCAAAACAAGGTTGTTTAATTTAATTTTAAAGTCGTACCATTCAATTTTCTATAATTTGTAGTCGGTAATTCTCACGTATGCATGTTTGGTGTCCTAACTGACGCTGAACTATTAAATTTAGACTGCACCGAGATAGAAAATTAAAAAGAAAACAAAAAACAAAAACCGGAAATTCCAGGCAAGGACATCTCAGACATATCTACGCCCTCAGCCGGTTATACGCATCGGATCGACCCGAAGCAGCAAATCTTCGGCCAAGGGCACCCCTGAACGGTTTGCCGCTACAACAACAACAAGATTTCTACTTAGCTCTGATCACTTTTGAAAATATATTGGATGATGATAGATTCAAGGCGTTTACTCAAAGAAAATTACAGATTTTTATCCTAAATTATTTTTTTCTGAATTATTTTTTGCTTAAATTATGTGAAATAAAAAAATTAATTTTCCCCTGACTGAAACACTCGGTAATTTAAACATTCGGATTCGATTTAGCTGAATTGGAGTCTATGGCCTATGGACGTTTTCTATGGATCATGGGGGCCAAACAGAGGGGTTCCATAAGATTTGGGGACATATAGGTATATAGAGACAGTAACACTGTTCACAAATTTAATTATGTACCTATATTTGAGATTTGTGCCATATAGAACTCGGATCGGCTTATATGGGGCTAAACAATCGTCCTCCTTGAACTATGAAGATATTATTACAAAACATTTAATTTCGTTAAGAATTCAAATACATATCACATTAATTAAACTAAATTGATATCCTTGACACATGGGTCTAAGGACCTTAGGGTGCCAAAAAAAATTGGTCTTCTCAACTAGGATCCTGAAATTTCGCATAATGATGGTAGAGTCATAGGCTGTTTGCGAATTTCGACTCAGGGGGAAAAATGTTTACCTTTAAGGGACTCTGTTAAAAGTTATGCTAACCCATCTTGCTAACCTAATAACTTCCATGCAAATTCTAGTTTATTAGCCTCAAACAAACACAGCTAATATTTAAATCATCTCAAACAGACAGTTTAATGTAACACGTTTGAAGAATCGCTTGATTTGACTTACCAAGGATCGGTTTAGTACCACATGTAATCTAAATGATAAGACGCATAGACAAAGATGCGTTATATTGATATCAGCCTGTCATTTTTTCTCCTGAAAACACTGGAGAGCCTGATTGACATTCACATAAGGGAAACTTAAGACTGGACGCTATTTTCAAATAGCCAACATGCATACTTTAAAGGTAGGTACAGTCAAAATCATTTATTACGGTTTCTCCTTAAACGTCGTTCCGGTATTAGTGACCACATATCACAGTCCCGAATCAGAGCTCCGACATTCCTTAATAAATAACGACACCCTGGATTCTGTCTTCTTGAACCCAGCATCCGCTGCAAACTGCCGCAAATCTCTTAAAGAGATATCAGGTCAATATTCACATAATTTGGCTGCTGAGCCACAGGGTCATATTAAGTAGCTGCAGAGCGGATGAGTTTGTAAGAGTCGGTACAATTGAATCCGATTGAATCCGTGTCACCAGCAAACTCATTCTGTAGGAGAGAGAGAGATCATACAAGGAATGGAATAACACAGGCTCCTTTAAATCCGGACAGATGTTTTCGCGACTCGCACGCAGAGAAAAGATATGGTTGCTGTATGGTCACCAAACAATAATATGCTCTCTACATTAAAACCATGTTCGTCGCAACCATAGTATTGTTTTTTGAATTTCATTTTTACAACAGTATGATTGTGGCAATATTAATATTGTTGAAATATAACAATAGTATTATTGCCAAATTTAGAAATGAAAATATTGTTGTAGCAACCATATAAACATGGTTGAGGTAACAAAAGAATTGTTGTTTAAAATTTACGTTAACAATAATATGATTACGGCAATCATACCGTATGGTTGCGAATATGAACTTAACAAAACAGGTTTTATAGAGCATACATGTATGTGTGTGCGTATGTTTTTTTGATATAGAAAAAAGCACATACACACGATACAGTGAATGGTTGCTTTCCATTAAAAAATATATTTTTGTTTCTTGAATGAAATGTTCAATAAAATCATGGCCTCAAAGTAATGCAATTTAAAATAACATACTTAATAAAAATCTCTATTTTTGAATAACAACAATAACCAATCCTAATAAATAATTTTGGGGATCATAGTATGGTTGAGTGTGAATCATACTATGGTTGTGAGGATCATTCTATGGTTGTATGAGAAACATACTATGGTTGTGAGGACCATACTATGGTTGTGAGGATCATGATATGGTTGTGGAGATAATAGTATGGTTGAGTGTGAATCATACTATTGTTGTGAGGATCAAAGTATGGTTGTGGGGATCATAGTATGGTTGAATGTGAATCATACTATTGTTGTGAGGATCATAACATTGTTGTGCCACAACCAAATGCCCAACAATAGTATGATCCTCTTCGAATATTGTCACCCCAACCATACTTTTTTTCTGCGTGCGGTATGAAGCGGACCCACAATCGGCTGTCGATATTAAGACCTGACGCGTCTTCGATTACAAGTCATGTATTGAGACTAAACGTTTACGCCAACGACTACTGCAAAAGCCGTGGAAATGATAAACAGCAGAAGTCCATACGATAACTTTTCTGCACGCATTAGGCATTAGGTTTGACATTATAACTATTTGTATATTCTAGAGGTATTTTTTTCAGAACATAAAATGTCCCTTCAAATTACCAATAAAGATTCCACATTTGATTTGGATTTTTATATATTTTTTGTTCTGAAAAATATCTCTAGATGGACCACCCTATACTTTGTACCAGGGATGTTAAATAGACCAATATCGAGGCTATTCCAAAACATGGTCAGACATGGTTTAGATTTACCGGAATTAATTGTTGGCCGCTCATAACGTGTCATGCCAAATTTGAGAACGATCGTGTTTCATTTGTGGGTTTTAAAGCTGCAAGACATCAAATCGGGTCATGTTTTGATTCCAAAACATTGTTCGATATTGAATTACTTCAATAGTCGTCCTTGGCCCAAACCTGAACAATGTACCAAGTTCATCCAAATCAGTTCATAATTGCGATCGACCTATGGCATCAGATAGTAATTCCACTCATTTAAGGTGTTACAAACATTAGCATCAACTCATAATACCCTGCGCGGTAGTGTAGTGTAGGGTTTAAAAAGACAAAAAATCGGAACATTTGTAAAATCTATGAATGTATAAAAATGTCCCAAATAAGCCGAGGTTGTTTCACGGTACTTTCGATATTGAAAGTGCATCTTGTGATTGTGTACAAACGAAAGTACACAAATAAACAGAGAGTTTGTGAGTAACAGAAGCGCTGTTTTTCTACATTATTGCAAAGAAGATGCATGGAAGTTATTAGGTTAGCAAGATGATTTCCTTAACAAATCATAATTATGATAATATTGTAACATGTTGTGGGCGGATAATTTTTCAAATCGATGCGGATAGTTACAAGCACATAATACTTTAAAAAGTAGCATAGTTGCTGGCTCACATGAACAAAAAAAGTCTCAAATGACCGAAATGGCGATCAAAAATCAATATGAACACATGAGTACTCCAATTTAAGAAAACTTTTTTTGCCATTACGAAGTTTTGGCTGAAATAAGGGACGGACGCTTATCAAAAATATATTTACTAAATTGGGTGGCGGCAAATTTATTATAGTGCCATTTCGGAAAGACGAAAACAAGTAGTTATCCAGGTAAATTTTCCCATATTAATTTATCAAAGGTTAAGTGGGTAACTCTTTTTTATTTCATATAGGGAACACTGGAACGAAAACAACTAGATTTGTCAATCAAAAAAGACCTCTTCCATATTGTAGAGGGTATAACCAGAGGGTGTATTTTTGGAAGAATATTAAAGTTTTGTCATTGCGAATTATAAATTTGAATAAATACATTTACCATTCGCCTATGTAAATCTTTGGTGCAGGCAAAACATTCATATTCAATTTTTCCTATATTTTGACAACATTTAAAGTGCAATACCAATTTAAGCATCCTTTTACCAGTATACATATGTTCCAAGTTCTTTTGCTACATACACACGAGCGAAGCGAAGTGTTGCAGCAACGTGTTTTGTTTGTTCACTACGGCTTGTTCAATGTGTTGCCCAATCAGCTACATACAAAGCAATGTTTGCTTAACATGGCTGTGTTGCTGCAACGGTAGCCTTGTGCGTAAATAGCATTAACGGTGTTGATCAATATATTTCACTAAAATTCTTTAATTCGCATCCACAAGTTGTCTCAGTGTATCTAGAATTCATCTACAAAGAGAGTGAGAGAAGGACCGATCCCTTGCGAGCAGCATAAATGCTCCCACCCAAATGAAATTGTATGTTTAAACTCTGCCAAGTAGACTGCACTAAAAATAGACCCCCTCACCCTGACAACATAACAAATCAGCCCCATCACAAATGCTCCAAGTTCATGAGATTGAGTAAGAGAAGAAGAGGGAGGCAGATAGTAAAGAGAGAGAGAGCCACAACAATTTCACATGTTGTTGATGTTCATCGTACACATGCAAATGTGCCAAAGTCAAGCAAAGCCAAACACAAGCGCCGCCAAAACGAACGAACGACGACGAATGCATCCGAATGGTTGGCAAACAAACACGAAGTGCACTACACAAGGAATTGCGAGAAAAACAACATCATTTTACGAACGAGTGTTTGCTTGGAGATTGGAGAGCCGCCAGTTGTTGGTCGTGCCAGATATGCATATGTACTCGTCGCTGCTGCAGTGGTGGAACACAACGGGTGGAAAAGAGTCGTTCTGGTGTTGCATGTGTGTTTGTGTGTGCATTTTGTGCTCCCAAGTGTTTGGCGATGCTCTTTGAACGCATTTCAACTCTTCTCCAACTGAGGAGGATGATGTTGCTGCTGCGACGATAGGGTTGCTGATGATGATGGCAGAATGGTGGTGGTGATGGTGATGATGACGACGACCACGACAACAACAACGATGAAAACAACGACAACGATTGCTTTAAATGAAAACATTAGCGACACTCACTAGTAGACAAACTAACTGCTGCTTTGCTTGCTGGCACACCGTCTTGTAGTTGATAGCCAGCTACGTTAGTCGTCAGTCAGTTGGCTAACAATAAGGCAGGCAGCCAGCTAAGCGCGAGCCAACATGTGTGGTGTGTACGACGACGACGGCGGCCAGCAACATAATATTTGTTGGCTGACTGACTGGCGGCTGGCAACGAAAATCGTGTGCCCTACGGCAACTAGCACGGCTACTTTTTGTTTCCGTACTTCTTCAGCTCCTCCTCAACAACTCTGCTTTGATTGAGACGTATCCAAGAAAATCGCCAAACACACACACACACACACACTCAGATATGAATACGCGCGCACATGCACACATAAATGGAATGGAACTAAGACAAAACCCAGGAAGCAACAACAGCAACGCTTTTCTGGCTGGTTGGCCAGCTCAACATGTCATCAAGTGGTGATGGTCCACGATGAAACAACCAACAACAACAACAAGTAGGCCACGCAGTGAAAAACAACGCAAACAGGGAAGGATTCATCAGATATCCGCTTCATGCTTTTCATTTTTTTTTGTTGGCCATCAGAAGTTTTTTTGAAAACAAATGTCATTGTCCAACGATGAAGTACGAGATTAGCCAAATCAAATAGAAGCCAATATTTTGGAGTGCCAAAATATTAAAAACCGGCGAGAAAAAAAGAAAGACCAGCACACACACATATGCTGCTAGCGAAAAGGTCAACTTTGTAAATTATTTGCGAGCACACGCCAGTACTTGGATAGAAGAAGTTCTGCTAATAACCGTCCAGCTAGTCAGTCCAACAACGTCCGTCTCGATCATACTACAGCTACCAAGTGAAAACAACATCACACAAAAGTTATGGACACACGTCTGAGCACAACATCATTCGCGGTTAATATCGGCAACTGATATCACAAGTAAAGGTGGATTAAGGTGACAAAGTGGACCCTAAACAAACTTTCAAAAACCAACATTAAAATGTATTTAGTGAAATAAAAAAAGCAACATGCATAGAAATAAATAAAAGCAAAAAAAGAAACAGAAATTATAAAAATATCTATTATAACAAAACATAACAAAGTTATACTTTAGAAAATCAAAAGTAAAATATGGAATAACTACAAAAATATTTTAATTATCAAATAAAAAAAAATAAATAAAATACAAGTGCTTCAACATTAGAAACTAACTCTAACAAATACAAATGAATTAATAAAAATTTCGCCGTAAATAAATAAAAAATAACAAAAGTGAAAATATTAAATATTTGCTTTAACATAAAATATTAATAATACCACAAAATATTATAACAAAAAAAAAATCGAAACACAAAATAACAATAAATCTTATATAAAGTGAAATTTATCGCATCGGTTTGTTCGGCGACCAAATCTAACTTTAACGATAATAATTTAATGTGCAATCTAAAGGAAAATATCATCATACTATAATATTTAGACAAAAATTAATGCATACAAATAATTAAACCGTCTAAAACTATTTCAAAAACTCTTAGTGCCATATCTTCATGTAAATGTTGCTGTTAAAAATCGTGGTGATATCTGCGGAAATGTAAATTAACTCTTAAGAAGTTCATAAATCAAATCATATTAATGGTAAGCCGACAAATATATTCGAATTAAGATAAAAATTGGAAATGACACTATTCAAATGAGCAAAAACCCAGGTGCATAAAAGAATGTGAAAAAAAGCCTTTTGATTTCAATTGGTCGATAGCAGTTTAAAACACTACTGATTGTAAACTATTGATTATCAACTATTAACTTCGATACTATAAGATTGAAAAAAGAAAGAAATTACGATTAGCAGCTATGCTGTTAGAGAAAAATCACAACTTATTTGAAAGAAAGCTGAAATTACTTTTGCTGAAATTGGCCTACGGTGTAAAAATTTTACTGCTGAAATTGGCCTACAGTGTAAAAATTTTACTGCACTGCAAACCATAAATCTGAACGATTTGCTACAAGTTGGGATCGCAGTAGGACGATCTGAAATAGGAGCAGTTGTTTGTGATATATTGCGACAGTGCTGCCAGATTGTAATACCTAAATACATAATAAATTCAGTTTCAGAGTTAATGCAGTTTGGGAGGAGAGTTCACATGCATTAAGTCTGCTAAGCACATTAACTCTGTCGTCTCCCTAGGCTATAAGTGTTTTTTTCCACTGCCTTCACGTTATACATTTTATTCTGATTTGCAACGTGAGGCCAGTAAATAAATAGCTGATAAAAATTTCAAGCACAATATAAATTTTAAAAACTTTTCAATTAAAGTAGTGCACATTTTAGGAACTGTACCGAAAATAAACCACATATTTTTCATAATATCGGGTGATCAGTCTGGAGGTATATTTTTCAAAACAAAAAAAAAACAAAAATTCAAATCAAGCTTGGAATCTTTGTTGTTCATTCGAAAGGACATTTTATGCCATTTATTTTTTAAATATAATTTCCTTCAAATGTTAACCACGACTAAGTCTCAGCGTGTCCATTTGGAAGGTCCAATTTTGGACGCGTAATGTTGGCTTCGAAACCTGAATCTTAGCTGGTTTGTCAGCGTAGACTTTGGACTTTACGTGGCCCCAAAGAAAGAGTCTAAACTCGTGATATCACACGATCTAAGCGGCCAACAAACACACCGGTCAAATACGTGAAATTAGCTGCTCTTTGAAATGACCCCTTAATAAATCCATTGTTTGCGCAGCTGTCAAGATTACGGGCTTCAATTTCAGGTAGCAAAAAGTCCGATATCATGGCGCGATAGCGAGCGCCATTCACTGTTACGTTCCGGCCATCATCATTTTTGAAAAAATATGGACCGGTGATTCTACCAGCCCATTAACTGCACCAAACCATGATTTTCTCTGGGTATAATGATAGCTCTTGAACCTCTTCTGATTGCTCTTCAGCCCAAATGCGGATATTTTATTTATTGACGTTGCCGACGTTGTTCGAAAACAGCGGATCTTCTCGTTTTTTATTTCCATAATTCAGTTGCACATTTTGGAGACGTTGTTGCGGTGTAAGTCTTTCTATAATTAAATGGCACACAATACTGAAAAGGAAAAAAAATAAAGTTTAATGCAACTCCCGCGAAAACTTTGAAAAAAATCCTATGGAAAAAATATGTGTAGATGGATCACCCTATATATTCTTTCGTTTCAGTGCGGAAAGTTCCTTTAGATAGAGTGATCGATATACTTTAACTGCATTTTTTCTCTGACATTCCTGAAGAGAACATGACGAACTGAAGAGAACATACTTAAAAAAATAATATATTTTGTACAGGAAACTGGGAAAACAGTACAAGATCAGTACAAATTCTATCAAAAATATTAGCATTAAATTTGGAAAGTCTTTGGATTTGTTCCTTTCTTTAACTGTGTGGGAGAAATATGATTCAAATGACCCAAAGCTTGAGTTAAATATACTTATACTTAGGGTAATAAATAAAAATAAATCGAAGTCAGTAATTGATTTGGGAAAATATTATTTAATCAGTCTCAATGATTCAAAGAGTAAAGAAAAGACTTAAGGGCAATCTGAAGAAAGATGGTCGAGATGCTAGCGGTATGAAAAAATCAAAAAAAAATGGTATAAAACAAACTCGATACAAGATTGAAAAAACTGGATTTTATTAAAATAGATTGTTGTGTCCGTTTTAGTACTGAGCCAAAGAGTAAAGTTAAAACTTAATCAGAAGACCGATAAAACACCAAAAGTACCCAAAAAGAAATGAAAAACAAATAGAAACGGAAATAGCGAGGTTTCGAAAATTGTATGACAGTTGAAACCAAGATGCTATTGCGTGTATTATTATACGAGTAAACGATGAAACTCTATGCTTAGATGGCCTCAAATAAAACTTCAGGACCCGAGTTACATTATTATTACATAAAATAAAAAGGAGATACTGTCGGCCAGTCAGAGCCGACAGTTGGAATTAAACAGATTTGCGAAAAAAATTGATTCGGCAAACAATTTGCTCCTTAATTCTTATTACCAATAATATTTGTACAAAATGCACAATATCAGGGGAAAATTACAGAAATCAGTCTCTTAAGAGGGATGCTTGTTTACACCTTGCAGTTGAAAACTTATAGTCAGCCATAGTTTTGCCCTAGTCTACAACGCTCAATCCACAATGGCATTAATGGAAAAAATAATGTAAAAAAATAAACTACCAAATGTTCCTGAACTCCAAATTTTTCAATAATATTGGGCCATTGTTAATGGGAATCTAAAGAATGATGGACAAGAGTAGTGGTATGAAAAATTAAAAAAAAAATGATATAAAACAAGCAAACTCGTTACAAGAGTATCTGTGCAGGAATTAATAAAGGGAACACCTCGGTTAACATTAGGTAATTAATTTTTTTTCTGTTTTGTTTACATTTATTCGGTCTTTTAACATTGTTATAGCTTCTATTCTGGTTCAAGACCGTTTGTTATTTCTTTTTCAGAATCAACCAAATTGGCGAAATGTATTGGATATGGTTGCCAGGCAGACTGTACAGCTGTTTCTAAACCCGCCAAGGTTTTTCTAAAGCAGTCTATGGCAACGATTACTTGCCGGGTTTAGAAATAGCTGTACAGTCTTCCTGGCAACCATAGCCAATACATTTTAACAATTTTTTGGGTGATTCTGAAAAAGAAACAACAAAAGGTATCGAACCAGAATAAAAAAGTCATAGTAATTAATAAGTTTTTTAAAAAATATTTTCTTTATATCTATTGAATATCATTCTTTAACAGGATTAAATTGAAATAAATTGTTGTGCCCTTTTTAGTTCTCAGCCTCAATAACTATTAGGTATTAATTTCTATCCAGACTTTACAAAATTTTTTTTGAGATTTTACTATCCAAACAAAATTTTATTTGTATTCTTAGTGATTTTTTTTTTTTTAATTTAAGTACTCACATGTCCTTATTTCAATTGGTTGCTATTTTCTTCTGCAACGATAGAGTCCCCAGTTTAAGCACAATCTTATGTTAGGCATTTTATCTCATTTATGTTTGTCCAACCTAAGGGTCCAATTTTGTATAACTCGTTCGAGCATTTCGACCGGTGTGGCGAAACCGTGGTTTTCGCAGTGTAAGTCTTTTCATGATGAAATGGCAAACAATATTGAAAAGAAAAAAAAATAAATTTTAACACAACACACGCGTAGTCTGTGAAAAAACCCTATTGAATAAAATAACTCTAGAGTATATAAAATATATTTGGATTCGTCATACAATTTTCTTTCTTCTTATGTAGAGTGTTTTTAAAAGCTTAAGAACTATAAGTGATAATTAGAGGGTTCAAACACAAACAGAGAAAAAAATATGGTTACTATATAGTCACGGCAATAATAACATGTTCTTCGCAATAAAAGTAAGTTCGTCGCAACCATAGTATTGTATTTTGAATTTAGTTTTGACAATTTGCCGCAATATTAATATTGTTGAAATGTTACAATATTATTATTGCCACATTAAAAAATTAAAAAAGGTTGCAGCAACAATATGTATATGGTTAGTGCGACAAAAGTATTATTTTTGGGTTTTATGTTAACAATAGTATAATTACGGCAATTATACTGTCTGATTGTAATTTTTCTTCATTTGAACACTCGTATGCTTTTCAGAACTAGTTATTGTTACGCATTAGATGCAATAATAGTATTTTTTATATGGAAACTAAAATTTTTCAAACTGGCCTGGCTTTGTTTAACTAAAATATTTAAAAAAAAAAGCGTTTTCGTTTTTGAACTAATTTTTTCTACTGTTAAATAAATCACTCCTATTATTTTGAATTTAATGTAACGCGTGATCCATTTCGAGGTTCCCTACTTTTTAAAGAAAAAAAACACAGAAAATTTAAATTGAATGTGCACTGTTTATCATTTAAAAGAACATTCTTTGACATTTATTATTTTGAAGATTATGTCTATCAAATGTTAGCCGCGGCTACGTCTCAGATGTTCCATCCGTTGTGTCCAATTTTCGATGACTCCTTCGAGCATTTCGACTGGTAACTGGCGAATGACACGCGTGATGTTTTGCTCCAAGTCCCGTTGTTTGGATGAAGTGGCAGCTTTTGAGCCTCTTCTGGTTGCTCTTCGTCCCAAATGCGGCACTTTTGCTTGTTTACATACCCATTGAGCCAGAAATGGGCCTCATCGCTGAACAAAATTTGGCTCGAAAACACATTCCTTACATTTTCGTAATAAAGTTGAACGATTCGTGAACGGTGTTCAGGCGTAAGTCTTTCAATGATGAAATGCCAAACAATACAAAACAAAAATAACATGAGAGCATGACACGACTCACACGTGATCTGTCAAAAAAAGACTATTGAAAAATGTATCTCTACTTGGATCAGCCATTATTTTAAATAATTTACACAATTCAAATCTATTGTTGACAACGTAACCAAATTCTAATAAATAGTTTTGGGGATCATAGTGTAAATGTGTATTATCATACTATGGTTGTATGAATCATAACATGGTTGCGTGTAAATCATTATTGGTGTGAGGACAATACTATGGTTGTATGTGAAACATACTATGGTTTTGAGGATCATAGTATGGTTGTGAGAATCATAGCATGCACGTGTTTGAATCATACTATTGTTGTGAGGATCATAATATTGTTGTACCACAACGATATACCCAACAATATTATCATGCTCTTCGAATATTGTTATACCAACCATACTTTTTTTCTACGTGTATCCGACTATCGGAATTTTTCCGAGCGACTATCGGATTTTTTAAAAGTAATAAACCGCCATTGACCTACATTCTGGTTTTAGCCTTTTGCCTATGAATAGAATTGGTTTTTCGAGCCAAAAGCAAAGTAATAATGCCCTGGAACAGCTCTATATTTCCGCACACAGAGAGAACAAATCCGTTGTCACAACCGAATGTCACGTGCTTGATGTGCGGGAATAAAAAAGTCATTGGGTGCCAAGTCAGGGCTGTAAGGCGGATGACCCATGAATTCAAAGTTTTGGCCGGTCAAAAAAGAGCTGGTTTCAGCCGATGTGTGAGAGCTCGCATTGTCATGGTGCACAATGATTCGTCTTCTCTTGTTCGTTTTCCGAAGACTTCAGGCAAACAAATTGTGGTGTACCACTCAGAATTGACCGTCCTTAGGTGCTCAAGCGGAACAGTCGCCACATTACCAGTTTTGCCGAAGAAGACCATTTGCTTCGAAGTGCTTCTTCCACGAACAACTTTCGTTGGATTTGGCTCGTCTTCAAAGATCCCCACGGTCGATTGCTGCTTTGTTTCGGGCTCATGCGTATAGATCCATGATTCGTCATCTGTGACGATCTTATAAACGTCTTTTGAAGCACCGCAATCGTATTTTTTTCAAAATTTCTTCGCACCAATCGACACGAGTCTTTTATTGAGCGATTGTCATATTGTGCGGGATCCAACGAGAACACACCTTTTTTACGGCCAGGTGTTCATGCAATATCGAATGTATGCTGGTTGATGAAATGGCCAAGGATGCCTCTATCTCACGGTATGTCACAGGACGATCTTGCATTATCAGTTCACACACGGCATCAATGTTCTATGGCACAACGGCCGTTTTTGGACGACCTTCGTCTTTGAGCGAGCGTCGGCCACGATTGAATTCATTAAACCAGTTTTTAACAGTGCTATAGGATGGTGCTTCTTCGCCATACACATGCTGAAGTTTATCGATGCACTCTTGTAGTGATAATCCACGTCGAAAGTTGTGAAAAACGAGTTAATTCCATTTTTTACCAAATTGATTTTATCAAGTCACTGTAGACAACACAAATGATGGTGGTTTGTCAAAACGTTCTGAGTACGTTTATGCTAAAAAAAATGTCAAACTTTCCAATGGAAATGTCAGATGGCACCTGGCAACACATAGTGTTATTATATAGCAACCCTCGTATTTGTTGGTTCATCGTAATGTACTATAGCATATTAGTGATAAATATTATTTTTGTAGTTTGATTAAACGCTTTACATGGACAGCAAACGCACATTGTTATATTAAATGATCTTCTAATTCTGAGTCGAACTGTACACTTAAAGTAGAAATATTATACAAACTTATAATACCCTGTTCCACAGAGTGGTGCAGAATATAAAGACTAACACCATAACCTTGCTAAGCATATCGATGCATGTCTTCTTAATAGTTTCTTTTAATTGTCCTTGCAAATAAATTATTTAAATGAGAATCGAAAATTTATATAAAATTCGTTGCCATCAATAAAATGCACAGGCATCACCAGATACTTGTGAAGCCATAAATCTTCACAAACAGAATGAAAAAATAAAAACGACATTTAAACAAAAAAATAATGGCGAAAAGAAAATAAAAAGAATCCAGTGGAAGTGATAACAAAAAAAAAACTCTAGTGAGAACAAACAATTTTTAAGCTGTTTTAGGAAGCTGACCAGCATTTCCTGTTCAAAGGAAGCACAAACGGATAAAAAAGAAACGCACACACACACATACAAAAGGGACATCTGCAAGCCAGTCAAGGGAAAATAATTGCCGAACAATAAGAGAAAAAAACGAGCGAAAAAAGTAACACGAAAAACATTGACTTTAACAATAAGATTTTTGCCAATTTCCGTTGCAAATTCCTTTGGAAAAATGCAAACGCTTTTTTTTCTTGCCCATTTGGCATTTTGCAAAAGTATCATTTAAACAGGATGTCGAGAACATGGTCCGTGTCACAAGTATTTAAATGTTTGTCCTTTTTTGTTTTGTTTTTAGTCCAACCATTCCATTGCTTGGCCATTTGTTAGTTCTGCCTGCCAAAAAAGAGCAATGCTTCCAAAAAATTGTCTTTAGAAATCGCGACCATGTGGGAATGTTCGTTCAGACGCCTGCCTTTATAGGCAAATGAAAATTATTTGTTTTGCATGTTTGTGAAGGCAAGAGAGGCGAAATACCCAAGAAGGACAAAAGCCTGGGCAGGAGGCAGGCATATCGCGCTCCATTAAATCTTGTGTTCCGTAATGACTCTTTAGTAATTTGTCTTATTTGTTCTAGTCGCGAGTGCAGTGAGTGGTGTCCTTTTTTCTTTGCTAAGGATCCACCTAAAGGATGCTAATTTTCTGCTTGTGTTAATTAGTTGTTTTCATCGAGTATGGGGTTCAATTTATTTTTTGCTGTTTTTTGTTGTTGTTGTTGTTGTTATTTTGTTAATTGTTTTAATGGCTGTTATAAATTTGAAGTTTTTGGGTTCGTTGCATGTTGCCGTGCCGTGTTTTGCAATTGTCATGCTGAATTTTTGGTTTGTATGCACAGCGTTTAATGTTTAGTGATTTATTTAATTGTTGTTTAAAGACAAGGACAAGTAATTTGGCTAATTAATGGCTTAGATGCAAACAGAAATCTGGTATGGGTTTAAAATAGTCTAAAGTCAAAATTAATGCACCTAGGCTTAACAGCACCTTTTCGCACAGTCCTGTTAAGCATCTTTGATATCTCAAAACAAAATTGACTCAGTCAGTAGGTATGCAAAAGCAGAACTGCTTTAAACTTCTAAATTCTGTTGAAGAGAAGTAGGTATGCAGTAGGTATGCAAAAGCAGAACTGCTTTAAACTTCTAAATTCTGTCGCAGAAGCCCAATATTAGGCGATTTGCAATTTTTTTTGTAAAATCATGTCAAA
Organism: Hydrotaea diabolus; assembly: GCA_963513945.1. NCBI lineage: Eukaryota > Metazoa > Arthropoda > Insecta > Diptera > Muscidae > Hydrotaea > Hydrotaea diabolus. Next base: position 186,552,739 of record OY740717.1, read on the forward strand.
CAGGAAGTGCCTGTCAGTATGATTCACTCTGGCTTTACATTTTTATTCATTATTGTTTGAATATTCGTCAAGGGGTATATTCGTGACACCGCACATTAAAATTCTATTATTTTTATTCAATGCAATTTCTAGGAACCACCTAATTAATTCGCAGCCTTTGGGAGTAGATAATAAGCGATTCCTTAGGAAGTATAGGGTGGGCAATTTAACATTTTAAATTTGAGTCGACTTTAAAAAACAATACTGTTAATTTTTTTAAATTTCTGGTTTTATTGAAATGGTTGAACTTTGTCATTTAATAATGGAACACATTATCGATCATATGACTACCACAACTGGCTCGGCAGTACCTCACCCGATCAACCCAATTTGCCAGTACATTTTCTATTGTTTCGGATCTCTTCAATGGAAACTTCGATTGCATGTTTTTATGCCTTCATTGTATCTGGAGGAGGTCGAATCTCTTCAATGGCAACTTCGATTGCATGTTTAAATGCTTAAATTGTATCTGGAGGCTATGCGTTCCATCCTTATCCTTAAGGTCTCCCCACAGAAAATAATCCAAAGAGCTCAAATCACAGCTCCGGGCGGCTAATTGACATCACAATATTCTATTTTCAAAAACATTCATTGAGCATTGCGCGGTAACGCTCACCTCACCATTGGCGGTAACGGCAGCTCCTTCCTTATTTTAGAAAAAAAATGGCCCAATGATGCCGCCAGCCCAAAATCCACACCAAACATAGACTCGTTGTGGATGAATTGACTTCTCAATAGCCAAGTGTGGGTTTTCTGAAACCCATGTACGGTAATTATTGACACCGAGATGAAAATGATCTTCAACTGAAGACACGATTTTTCGGTAGAATTCTTTATTTCCTGCCCAACAATCTTCAGCCCATTCGAGAAGCGAAAACGCATCGCAGAGTGTTCCATTATGATATAAAAAACTTTAACCTTTCTAAAAACCCTAGAAATTTGAAAAAATATCAGTACTTTATTTTTTACAGGCGATTCAAATTTAAAATGTTAAATCGTCTACCCTGTACTTACAATTTTTTTGCTGGGTTGACACCTAGGGTTAAAGAGTGCCAAATTTTTCTACCTCAAGTGTCAGAAATTTATCAATGGTCGTGTTTGATTTGCTTAAAATTATTCTATTTGAAGAAAACTATTGACAATTTTTCGTTAGTTTTGAATTTCCTTAAAATGTTATTTTTTGCAAATTCAAAATTTGTGAATCAGTAGGTTTATGATGCAGTTATTCTGTAAGGGGTGGTCCAACCATAACGCTAAATGTAAATTGTGAGTCACACCTTAACGTCAAATTTGTTGCCCAACTAAATTTGATAATTCTTGGTTTCAGTTCTTGAAAAATTCAACCATGGAGAGGTACACAGTTGAGCAGCGCGTTGAGATTGTGCAAGTCTTTTACGAAAATGGGCCTTCAAATCAAAACGCACTTCGTGATTATTTTGGTCAGCATAATTGATCAAATGTGTCCACAATTGGAAAAATTTAGCAATTCGGGCCCTTAGGAAATGTGAGAACACCTGTGCATTCTCGCCCAGTTCGTTCTGAGGAAAGTATTGAAGTTGTTCGTGATAGTGTGGCAGAAGAGCCGTCAGCCTCGACTTGTCTTCGTGAATAAAAATTGAACATCTCACCAACATCAGTGATGCGAATTTTGAAAATATATAATTGCAAGCATAATTGCTGCATTTGCACAAATGAGTATCCGCGAGTGATTGCTCAGAAGCCGCTGCATGCACAAAGAGTGACAGTTTGGTGGGTTTTGTAGCTGGTGGCGTCATCGGCACGTACTTATTCGAAAATGAGGTTAGACAAACAGTTACCGTGAGTGGTGTTCGCTGTCGCTAGATGATCACGTGCTTCTTGTGCCCAGAATTGAGGACGATAGATATGTGCTTTCAGCAGGATGGTGCCACACCGCCAACGAAACAATAAAGAAATTCAATGGCCGTTTTTTATTAAGTCGGGTCGTTGTTGACCGGCATGATCATGTGATTTGACTCTGTTAGACTTATTTCTTTGGGGATATATAAAAAAGTGTACGTCAATAAGCTAAGATTAATTCAAGAGCTAAAGGATTTGGCACAATAACGACTATGAAATTCCATGATGTCTCAGAGTCATTGAAAATATTGACCATCGGAAAGAGGAAAGCTACCTAAGCCGTGGTCGATATTTTGTTTCAGACATAATTGTGATAGTTCCTTCTATCTGTAATAAAAAATATTATGATATTTCTCTAAATACTTTTTGTTTTTTTTACAATTAACATCGTGCGTTGATGTTGCGCCACTCTTTATGTTTCGAAAAGTTTTCTAAATAATAGTTTTGTATCGCCCTTGGGTGAAAAGGTGTAAAAAAATTGTTTTTTCTTCCTTAAACAAAAATGCCACAAATACCGGCACATTTATATTTAATCCTTACTTTAATGCTTTTTCACATCGGGTTTCTATATTTAAAATTAAAGCATAAAATAAATTTTGGAGATCACAATAAAGTTAAGAAACTTGTGTATAAATTTGTTTAGCGGCCCACGTATTTCTGTTCATCCTACATGCAATGTGGGCTTTTCTAACACATCCTAAACATTAGCGATTAATAAAAATGTATTTGTTAAAATGTATACGAGTTAATTAGACAACACGGCCGACCCACCCGATCTCTTCACCTCGCTGACACTCAAAAATACACCACTACTCAACCACCCCCTCAATGACCGCAACATAGCGATAACAACATTAGTTGTAAACACACAAACAGCAATTCATAATTTTACAACACTAACAGTGCACATACGTTCGGGCGGATATACGAAAGCTCTCTTCCTCTCAAAGAGAGAAAACCACTAGTGCTAACACAAACTCACACAGATATTTACAAATAAAAGTGTTGTCCTTCCTGTGGATGGAACAGCGAAAAAACACAATTGTGTGGTTTTGCTAGGAAATTTATTGGAACAAAACAAATTCCAAATAGTATCGGATATTGGTGTGCGTGTGTTTAGCTACATATGTATGCAAGTGCTAATGCTCGTTGCCGTATGCAAAAATATTCATGCACACAAAAGTGATGATACATTTGTACCACCAAGTGACCTTTGAAAACCCGACATTTGACTTTTATGGGCGACTTTAACACTAACTGTATGTGTAAATAATGTGTGTTTGTGAGATGGAGAATATTGAAATCATATGTATGTACGTGCACATGTTCAGTGGTTGCCAAAAATATTTATTGAAAATTTATTACTTTGTTATATCAACCATGGAGGAAAATATAATCTGCAAACAAGAATAGTTTCTCTTCTCTGTATTTCTTGTTAGTTGGTTCAATATAAAATAGAAATCACAATAATAAGTCATTTCTTTAAGCAAATTTTTGATTTGTTTGCTTGCTGGTATCTTCGTTGGTACTATTCTCATATCATTGTGATATTATTTCATATATTTTTCGTTTATTTGTTTTTTGTCAAGAAAATAAAAACCATAAATTTTGTCATTCTTTTTGGGGTTATGCACAAATGCACTGATGTTTATATAAGAACAGAGACAAACACTTACACACGTTTTTGTATGGGTGAGAGTACATTAGAGTGAGTTTTAAACTTCATCGGTGTTTTTATTTAAATTTCTCGTCATAAAAAACATAAACTAAATACGAGGACTGCTATATATTTCTGGCCTAATAATGGAAATGCGAATACGAGGGCGGTTCGGAAAGTTCTTAGCCTATCAATGAAAGAAAATAGTTAGTTTTTCAAAAATATTTTTATTTTTCAATATAATCTCCTGAAACTTCAATACACTTAGTCCAACGCTTATCTAGCAATTCTATCCCTTGATTAAAATTGTTTTCCTCAAGGTCTTCAAAATAGTGGTTTACAACTGTAATTGCATCTTCATTTGAGGTAAAACGCTTGCCAGCAAGGATTTTTTTTAGATTTGGGAACAGGTAAAAGTCACTGGGAGCTAAATCAGGAGAATAAGGTGGGTGGTCAAGCAACTCGTACTTTAATTCGTTGGTTTTAGCCATTGTTAAAACACTCTTGTGCGCTGGTGCGTTGTCTTGATGAAAAATTATTTTTTTTGTGTTGTAAGCCAGGACGTATTTCTCGAATTTGTACATTTAATTGATCTAAAAGGTTGCAATAGTACTCTGAATTTATTGTTTTACCCTTTTGCAGATAGTCAATCAATAAATCACCTTTGAAGTCCCAAAAAACCGTTGCCATCTATATCGGCCGATTGAATTGATTTTGCCTTCTTTGGGGCACTTCCTCCAGCTTCAGTCCATTGTTTGGATTATTCTTTTGTCTCTGGAGTATAGTGGTGGATCCATGTCTCATCAACAGCTATGAAACGACGCTTAAAATCCATTTTATTTCGCCGAAAACGATCCAAACAAGCTTGAGAAATGTTCATTCTTATGCGTTTTTGGTCGACTGTTTACAAGTGCAGCACCACATCTTGCAGAGGCTTTTTCATCTGTAGTTCTTCATGCAAAATTAAATGGACTCGATCATTTGATATGCCCACGATATAAGCTATTTCACGCACTTTTATTCGTCGATCAGTTTATACCATATCATGCTCTTTGGCTACAATTTCTGTTGTTGTTGCTGTATTTGGACGTCCACTACGTGGTTCATCTTCAATGCTTGTACGACCACTCTAAATTCAGCAACCCAATTTTTTACTGTTGCATATGAAGGAGCACTTTCACCTAACACATTCAACATATCATTATGAATTTCTTGTCCCGATAAACCTTTTTATGTAAATATTTAATGACACCACGCATTTCTAATTTTTCCATTGTAAAAAAATTGCGGATGCTTCTTTTGTGAACACCTGTTTCTATATGAAGGAGTTTCCAGATCGAAACAAAATTTAACTTGTGATCATAGCAGAGTTGAAAGTTTCCAAAACACTTAACTTTTTTCTGTTTATAACGCGCTTTTTGTGCAAGGCTAAGAAGTTTCCGAACCGCCCTCGTATTTATCATCAAAAATGGTTTTATTGTTTTTCAAAGTATTTTCCAGCATGATTTATACACTTTTGCATGCGCTCAAACTAATTGTCGAATCACTTTTTCCACTCCGATTGAGACACCTCCAAAACATGGTTTTTGAACGCTTCAACAGCATCTTCTGGCGACAAAAATCGTTGATCACGCATTTTTTTCTTGATGTGCGGGAATAAAAAGAAGTCATTGGGTGCCAAGTCAGGGCTGTACGGCGGATGACCCGTCAATTCGACGTTTTGGCCGGTCCAAAAGGCGCAGGTTTGAGCCAATGTGTGTGAGCTCGCAGTGTCATGGTGCACAATGATTCGTCTTCTCTTGTTCGTTTTTGGACTTTCTTCGAAGACTTCAGGCAAACAAATTGTGGGGTACCACTGAGAATTGATCGTCCTACGTTGCTCAAGTGGAACAGTAGCCACATGACCAGTTTTGACGAAGAAACAGGCGACCATTTGCTTCGAAGTGTTTCTTGCACGAACAACTTTCGTTGGATTTGGATCGTCTTCGAAGACCCACACGGTCGATTGCTGTTTTGTTTCGGGCTCTACGCATAGATCCATGATTCGTCACCTGTGACGATCTTATAAACGTCTTATGAAGCACTGCGATCGTATTTTTTCAAAATTTCCAATCGACACGAGCCTTTTTTGAGCGATTGTCAAATTGTGCGGGATCCAACGAGAACAAACCTTTTTTACGGCCAGGTGTTCATTCAATATCGAATGTATGCTGGTGGAAGAAATGCCCAAAAGTGCCTCCATCTCACGGTATGTCACATGACGATCTTGCATTATCAGTTCACGCACGGAATCAATGTTCTCTGGCACAACGGCCGTTTTTGACGACCTTAGTCTTTGAGCGAGCGTCGGCCTCGATGTAATTCATTAAACCAGTTTTTCACAGTGCTATAGGTTGGTGCTTCATCGCCATACAAAGATTTAAGTTTATCGATGCACTCTTGTCGTGATAGCCCACTTCGACGTTGTGAAAAATGATCGCACGATAATATTCACGAGTTAATTCCATTTTTTTGCCAAATTGATTTTTTCAAGTCACTGTTAACAACACAAATGATGGTCGTACGTCAAAACAATCTGAGTACGTTTATGCTAAAAATTGTCAAACTTTCCAATGGAAATGCCAGATGGCTCCAGGTAACACTTAGTGTTGCCTAGGTCAGCAATATATATAGCCACCCTCGTATTAGAACAATTTTTCTTTTTGAAAAATTAGAAATGGAGCTCTTTTTTGAAGATATCCTGACTTTATTTTTGACGACCAATTAGAGTATTCAAAACCAAAAACCGAAATTTCGACGCTCTTGTCGTCCTTTACAAAGACATACTTTAAAAAATTTGATAAATATCTAAATATGTTTTAACCCAAAGCTCAGAAAATATTAATTCAAAACAAATTTAGATGGCTGCATATAATTGTCATCCTTTACAAAGACATATTTTTAGAAACTTTTTATATTTCTCTTAATATTTTTAAAATCAAGGCTCAGAAAATACGTATTAATTCAAAACAAATTAAGATGGATGCAGATGGCAAGAAGTGGCATGACCTTTAAATCGGAGAATCATTTCCAAAGAGGCTTTTCCAGCCTTTGATGTGGGACGGCTCTTCGGTACCATATATGTGTGCTTCCTACATGGTCTCTACATGCTTAACGATCTATTTATACTAAGCATTGCATTGATTTTACATATGCGAAGTATTTTTGTTGAAGAGTGAGACACATACGACTCACTGAAACAATTCCTACCATATTGACAACACTGTCCGACTGTCGTTTTTTCAGTACGTGAATATTTTACTTTTGTTCACACACACATATGTTGATGATCTAAAAGTTTATATTTATAATTCAATGATGTTGTTGATACTACAATGTAGGCGGGCTTTCCTTCTGTTACATTATTAGAGGTTTTTTTAATACCCTTAGGCGAGACCATCTAGAAAGGACTTACCCTAATGTTTATTCACATGTGTATATAAATATATTTGGTGGTATCCTTCAAAGGATGTTTGAATGTCTTCCAAATGCGGAATATTACGAATATTATAAACATTTCTTTATTTTAGTCGGCCTCTTTTCGCTCTCTTTGTGTTTTTTTTTGCTACATGTTGTCAGTGGGATAGTTGCGAATATTTATGTGGCGCCAAATGGTCGTGACAAGGATATGCAGTGTAGTTGGAGGTTTTTGTCTCCTTTGAAGATTTTTAAAGACTTTTAGAATCATTGCAGATAGTGCACATTTCTATTAACACACCATAAATTTGATAAAAAAAAAGATGACAATTTAAAAAATAAATCCAAAGTTTGGCGAAAATTTGCCGACTTGGCTTGGAATTTCGGTTTAATGGATTTATGTTATATTAAAAAGAAATTAAATGATTAAATCTTTTACGTACGACTTAGAAGTACTTGAGCAGGTAATTAAGTTGCACATCCATATTCAATTCGAGTTTTCTCATGAACTAAGCTGGTCATTACTCAATGTTACGGGTATATAAGTATATGTAAAGGGTGTCCCAAGAAGAACGCAATTTTAAAATCTGGCAACATTCGAAGTGACATTGTTTGACATTTGAACAATTGTTATTGTTTGTTAGTAGAAGGTACGAGGTTAGTAAAAATGGAGCGCTACACGAATGAACAACGCATTCTCATTGTGAAATTGAGACAACATGAAAATGCTGATTTTGCCGATAAAATCATCTTCAGTGACGAGGCCCATTTTCATCTTGATGGCTTCGTCAATAGGCAGAATTGTCGCATTTGGGGTGCGGAAAATCCTCGAGTGATTCGCGAGAAGCAAATGCATCCTCAACGTGTCACTGTGTGGTGTGGTTTTTGGGCTGGAGGAATCATTGGACCTTTTTTTTATGAAAATGAGGCAGGTCAAGCGCAAACAGTCAATGGTGTTTGGTATCGTGAAATGATAACCAAATTTTTCTTGCCTAGAATTGAAGAAATGAATGTGGAGGGCATGTGGTTCCAACAAGACGGCGCCACATGTCATACAGCCAGAGAAACAATTCAATTGTTGCATCAGTCATTTCCCGGTCGTGTTATTTCGCGTTTTGGAGATCAGAATTGGCCGTCTAGATCGTGCGATTTAACACCATTAGATTTTTTTCTTTGGAGTTTTTTGAAGTCGATGGTTTACGCGAATAAGCCGACGACGACTCAAGCCTTAAAAGACGAAATTGGACGCTGCATTAATGAAATACCGCAGCATTCATGCAAAACGGACATTGAAAACTTCATTAAAAGATCGCGTGCATGCCAGCAAAGCCGCGGCGGCCATCTGCACGATATATTGTTCCATACATAACCTCATTCTGTCTACTTTACGATATAATAAAGTTTCACGATTTTTTCTTAAATATCTGTGTTTTATTTAAAATTTAAAAATTGCGCTCTTCTTTGGACACCCTTTATATACAAGTATATCCACATTAAATTCCGTATTTCACAATACTTTTTTACATTAAGAATGCTTGTAATATCAAAAATATAATACAAAATATAAAAGTAATAAATTCAGTGATTAGCAAATAATCGTAGACTATTTTGTGTTTTAATAAGACAAAAAGTGTGGCACTGCTTATTCAACCGTAAAATTGGAGAGGCCCTATCTGAACTTATAAGTATACTGGTTAGACGATATTAGTTGGTATAAAGCGAAACACGATATTAGTTGAAAAAAAAGCGAAACACACCTTAATGAAAAAGGGGGCGGTGCCACACCCATTGTAAAATTGTGCATATTGCAACAGAATCTAAGATCTATAAAAGCTTTTCCCCGGGCAAATTTAGTTTGTTTAATTGTACATTTTAAAAAACCAAAAGTCATGTATTCTCTATAAGCTTAACTAAATAAAATTGTGCTTAGAGGTCATTTTATCGGCCTTTAACATTTTTATTTAAATGTTTTCTATCTTACAGACTTTTTCATCAGGGACATACTTTCTTCTACGTAGTCTGCTATTAACTTTTTTTATATACTTTACGAGGGCGACCGCAAAAGTAACTGGCCTAATATAAAAAGAACCGTTTTTTTTGGAATTATAAAGTATTATTTATTTTTCAACATAATCTCCTTCCAACTCAATACACTTCATCAAACGTTTTTCAAGTTTTTTAATTCCATCCGAAAAATAAGATTTTTCAAGACCTTCAAAAAATACCTCAGTTTCAGCAATAACCTCGCTATTGCACGAAAAATTTTTGCCACCGAGATTTTTTTTAAATTTGGAAACAAGAAATAATCAGAAGGAGCTAAATTTGGACTATATGGTGGATGCGGAGCAATTTCAAATCGTAATTCGGCCAGTTTATGTTGAGTTAAAAAGTGCAGTGTGTGCAGGAGCATTATCTTGATGAAAAAGATTTTTTTTTCTTCTAAATGCGGTCGTTTTATCTTGATTTCTTCACTCAACCGATTCAATAATGCACAATAATATTCACTTTTTATAGTTTTTCCTTTCTCAAGATAATCAATAAATATTATACCCCTTGCATCCCAAAATACTGTGGCCATTACTTTTTCTGCAGACTTAACAGTTTTCGCCTTCTTGGAACCACTTTTACCAGCTTCTATCCATTGTTTTGACTGTTCTTTGCATTCTGGGATGTAGTGATGGATCCATGTTTCATCAACAGATATAAATCGGCGCAAGAACTCTATTGGATTACGCAGATAAATCGCTAATAGCTCCTCGGAATTGGTCCAACGGACGATTTTTTGGGGCAAAGTCAACAAACACGGCACACATCTTGCGGATAGCTTTTTTATGTGAAGATCATCATGTAAAATACTCCAAACTTGTTTTTCGTGTATTTTAACAATATCAGCAAGTTCTCTGAGCATTATTCGTCTATCTTTAGTCATTTCATTAAATATTTTTCTAATGTTTTCAATAGTAGTAGCAGTTTTCGGTCGTCCAGAGCGTTGTTCATCTTCCGTACTTGAATGACCCATTTTAAACGGTGGAGTATGATGGTGCATTATCACCATGAACAGAATCCAATTCATCTTTGATAAATTGTGGCGTATAACCTTTCATATAAAAGTGTTTAATTACCGCACGAAACTGTTTATTTTCCATTTTTTCAAAAATTATAAAAATCGTTTACTTCAATCACCTGTAACAAAGAAAATAATCATTAAATATTTCGGAAATTTTGACAGATGGCTTATAAAAGATTGCTTTTAAAAAACAAAACAAAAATTTGCTAGTAAAACAGAAAATGTGCCAGTCCAGTTAGTTTTGCGGTCGCCCTCGTAGTTCAGAGAATCATTAAACCCTATCGAATGTCTACTACTCAGAATGTTTTCTTAAGAGAACCATTGTTGGAAATACTCTAAAGACAAAATATGTATACGCCAAACCGGATAACGGATTAGCGAAATTTTGGTGGTTACACGTAGAGAAAAGATATGGTTACACTATGGTCACGGCAACAACAATATGTTCTCTGCAATAAAAGCATGTTCGTTAAACAATTTGCTTGAGGCAGTAATTATCATCAATATTCTGTTATAACAGCAAAATGTTTTATTGGTATGACCGATCAATAAGTTGCGTTTGCAAAACGATGATCATATTTATCATCTTGGGGTAATTCGAAACGAATATTCATTACTATTATAAACATTTGGTGATTGAAATCGAAATTCTTTTTTTTTAACGGAACTTTAGTAGTTCCAACCGATTTCCAACTATGTTTTTCTCTGTGTGTGCTATAACTATAAGCTGTTGTACTATGGCCGGACCACTGCCACATATTACATACGATCTTTCTTAAAGTTAATATACATCAATATTAGTGATTTAAAAGAGAGCTTGGTTTAGTTGGACGATATTGGAATTTGTGTCATTCGAATGTTTTTCCACACAAAATTCTTCTCACTTGAGGCCCGCTCAAGAAAACAAATTTTAAATCTAATCTTTCTCAAATTTAGCGCAGTGAGATCTACAAGCTTGATTTCCGACATATAACCAACCGTTGTTAAATAAAACCATTTGATAGTCCTTAGTGAAAAGGTACTGTTTTGATCCGGATCTACTCTGGATTAAAACTTAATATTCCCCATAATTGGACTTCTCGAAGAAATCGAAATTTGTTAGATGCTACAAATTTGTAAAACACTGTAACACAGAATGGTGTATGGTATAGGAAGCAAGTTAAAGAGGAAAAGAAGTCCCTTAAATCGCTGCATACAGGACAGGTAAGGTAGTACTCTCTTTTTTATTACACCAAATTCTTAAAAAGTGAAAAGGATTTTTTGTCAACTTTTTTTTATCTGCAAAATCCGCTTCCCCAAGATTTCGGATTATCGAAGCAATCGAAAACCTGAAGTTTTAAGCATTCTAATTTTAAACACACTAGCTTTGATATAATATTGCAAAAAATACCTACTTCAAGAGAGTATTTAGAAAACCCCAGGTAAAAAACGGTGACTTTTGGGGTAATGCAACAAAAAAACCCTTAACAAAAAAAAATATTAAAAATCAAATCAATATTTTTGAATAAATGTCATATTCCATCACTTCGGCGTGAATGCCCGACATCGAATTTTCAGTTAGTACAACAAAAAACCGTTAACAAAAAAAGACAAGTGACTGTTGTCAAATAAAATTATTAAAAGTCGAATCAATATTTTTAAAAAAATGTCATATTCCATCAATTTGGCGTGAATGCCCGCCGTCGTAACAAGTTTTCGAATAACATCAATAAATCTATAAATACCAAAGAGAAAGGCAAAAAAATGCTGGCATACAAAGAAAATATTAACTAATGCCAAGATTAAAATGTTGTTATTTTTTTTCTGCAGTCCGTCTCGTTTATTGGTCTGTCCGTCGGAACGAAATGCCAGCCAATAATTGTGAGTGAAAATTGCAAACAAGCCCACTTTCACACTTGAATATTATTTAAGTGCCAACAACAACGGCGGCCATTGAACTCCGTCTTCTTCTTCTTCGGTGGTGGCAGCCAACGGAGGCATACCCCCAGATCACGGACTTGCCAAACTAATCAAACTTGAAATTATCAAACAATAATTCTCATACAAAAGGAATCCAAGCAATCGACCACCTGTTCGCCTATCGTGCTGTGAGTGGTGACCAACAAGCGACGAGGATCATCAATGAATGAATGTATGCCGAGAGAGAGACGGACGAAATCGAAAATATCCATTCATGAGCCAAATGGGAAATACCCTCTCGAAATGCTGGCCAAAAAATGTTGATGAGCCAATAAGTAGTATGGATGGCATGGGGCAACCGGCTACAAACAAACAATTCTAAAGATGCCATTCGTAGTGGTTGTGGTCTCTGCAAATAGTGGGCGCACTGATTATGCCAAGAAAATTTCGAAGAAGCACAAGACAACAACGGCAACAAAAGCCCCAGTCTGGGCAACACATCAAAAATGTGCGTCAGCAATTAAACTGAAAATCTGTGAAAAAAATATAAACAAAATAAAATGTCATAAGTTTGATTGCCAGGGGAAAATATTTATACTCGATTTTGACAATGGTCACAAATGTGGTGGTGGTGGTGGTGGCGGCACACGAACCTCGTGGCACCCAGCCACATGCCAAACGAAGAGACTGTACTGGGTTGAGGGGAGGTCCATTTCTAGCATCACCCAAAAAGGATGCAAATGAAACATTCAAGTACCAACCCATTCTGCGCGGGCCTTAACGACCACAATGGCACTCCATTCTTAATGTTTTGCTTTGAATTTATGTTATAACATTTGGCCAAACACCAAAAGTCGAGTATGTAGCCAAAAGACAACAAACCAAGTTAGCACAAAGGCGGAAAATGAAAGAAAATTTCTGAAATTGAAAATTTGTTATGTGTGCGCTGCTGTTTGTTCTTTATTTTAGACCATTTTTACAATGGATCGCCCCCCGACGCGGTCATGTCATGCAGCAGACAAATAGGCGCTGCATTTTGCAGATTTGTAATGCGGCATTAAGCATTTGAGGCACAGTGGTTCCAAACCAATGTGGAGGTGGTAATGCGAAAGTGGGTTTTATGGCAAACATTGCTGTGGAACTGCTACACTAAAATAGGCTGGTAATATTTTAGAATGGCTGGAGCGCGGTAATTGCTTATTTGGGAATAAAATAAAACAATTATGAACCTTAGATAAATTTATTTTATATTTTAATTATGTTGAACAGTAAGGGAATTTTTATATTACATGGTTTTAAATAGCGTATCTGGTAAATATCGATCATCGCTATCCACAAACTGATGCATACGTTTTCTGAAGTTTTTATGAACTCTAAAAGCACGTCGACTAGTGTTCTGCCAATTTTAGCCTTAATATTGTTAGTAAGGACTTTCAAAATGACAGTTGATACACATCTTCGACTTCAGGTAGCCCCAAAGGAAAAAATCGCATGGGGCTAAGTCTGGTGAGCGTGCCGGCCAGTTCACATCACCCCTCAAAGAGATAAGCCGTAAAGGAAACATTTGCCTCGAACAATTCATGTTAACCCTGGCACCATCCTGTTGGAACCATGTATCCTCTAATTGCATTGCCTTAAGAGCAAGTGATTGCTTTCAAGCAGAGCGTTTCGGAGATTGCAGTACAGCTGCTCCAACTCTCTCGATGTTTTGTGGTGCTGTAATCCTTCTCTCAGGTCCCTTCATACACATGACACATTCCCTGCTCTTCTCAATGAAGTTGCCCAATTTACAACTGATTGCCGTCCAGGAACACGTCCGCGTGGCGAATCGTAAACGAAAAGCACGATGCACTGCAATGATCGAGTGCGCATTTGAAAAATAAGCTTCAACACAAAATGACCTCTCCTCACGTGTCCAATGCATGATGGCAACTGAAAGGCAGACAAATACAAAACTCCCGTCAGCCATTATAAGCCACGCACACTCTCCACTCTCTTCGACTGACAGTGCCGCTACAGCCTGCAGTGCAAAATAGCAAATTAACGCGCTAGGTTCAACAAAAAAAAAGTTTTGAAAAAATACAGAACCGACCCGAGATCTGATAGTTGGGCTGTACTGTGCCGTTTATGACCCAAAGATAGAAAACAAATATAGAAAATACATATGACATTTCTGGCCTACTTTGAATACAAATTTACATAGTCTTAGCTGAAGTTAGTGTATGGTACGGCGTGATCAGATAAGAACAATAGGATAAAAAATATATTTTACACAAAAATGGTGTGATAATCTAAAGTTTTCTGGCTATATTTTATTTCTTAGAATTAAACGACTATTGTTCCTCTACTTTAAATTATGAGTTATATAGAAAATACTGAAAAATTGTTATTTTTCCGAGTCACCTTTGGTCCCTTTGGGCAATGACCGAATCCTAGATTAATTCGTTTCGCCGCTATTGTTTTTCAAAAGACGTACGGACGGACGAATGTGGCTAAATTGTTTAAGAAAGCGGTATGCCATTAGGCCCCACGAAAATACATCCCAAAGTGAAACTGAAATTAGGTCAAAAAAAAATATACGGAAAACACGGAAAATATGGGGCCTTATTTTATATTTTTATCGGGGTATATTTTCACAATGCAATTAGACCTTAAATGTTTGTATGATAATAGACCCCAAAAAATAGTTGAGGCATAATTTCATAAAAATTGTGTGGTCCAATTTCATTTCGATATATTTTAGAGCCACACTAAATATTTTTGGGGTCTAATTTCCTCCGGCGAAGAAAAGAAAGCGTTGGTTTTTTATTAGAATTTGTAGAGTTTATGACCTCTGAACTTAATTATAAACTTGTGTAATATTTTCACGGAGGCACGACAGCAAGGACAGTAAATCTTTTACGACTTTGCACTTACAATTCGCGTATAAACTATTAATAATTACAAATGATTAAGTACAAAAAGAAAATATGTCGACTATTAATATTTTCTACACATTTTGGGGCCTATTTTCGTACTTTGTTGTTGCATTCATTTTGTAACACATAAATGCAAATTACATCATAAATCCAAAAATTAAAATAGACCCCAATATTATACAGAAAACAACTCGATATTTTGGGGCATATTTGCCTTTTTTTGGGGTGTATTTGCACACCTTCAAATAACCACTACGAAATTAGGTCCCAATAAAAATTTTAGGGGCTTATTTTCATTTTATGTTTGTGGTCTAATGTCATACCGCCGTCTAAGAATTTCAATACGATTTTATAGTCCGTCTCCAATCGGTATTTCGAAATGACACATGTAGTATACACTCCATCCTTCAGTCGAGGGTAAAATAATTGGTAAGGAATATTATTGGTGGATCAAGAAAACGACGGAAAAGGTAAAACCCAGTCACGACCCTTGTGGATCCGATAAACCGACTGAAATCTGCAGATTTGTTATACCTTACACCGAAATGTGATATAGGGTATTATACATTACCCGAGTCCTGTTACATTAAACCATATCGGTCCATGTTTGCGAAAAGCACCCCACAAAGATCCCTCCCGATCAATACCTTATAGAAAAAATGAGGTCATGGTATACAAAACTGAAGCGTTCGGTCTGGTAAAGTACTAACGAAAACGTATGAATAGCATTTGAAAATTATCGATACAGTTAGGAATCGATAACTTTTCGCACTTCCTCGCCGACACTGTGCTATGGTCCTATTACTTGCAGTGCCTGGGGTGGTATGAGTGATGTAAGGCAGTTCGTAACACTCATACGCCACAGTGCCTGACTACTTGCAGTAACATCACTGCAACACCTACTGACAGAGGGGCGGAAATACAGAGAAGGGCCTGACTGCTGTTTTACTTTCGCTTTGCATTCTTTTGTGGGCTCTACGACTTGCCCTTCCAATTTCCTTCACTTTGAATCTATTTTTAATTTGTTTGCGTTTAATTCATCACCCACAACGAGAGTCTCATATTTTTGGCCTTTCTTCTGTTGGCTCATATTATGGCCAAAATATGCAAATGTTCTTTACGGCCTCTCCTTCCTACACTTGGATGTGGCCAAACTTTTTAGGCGTCACAAAATTTTGCAGGCCATAAAACAACTGTCCATTGCAATTATCAAAAGAGTCGTAACGAGAAAAAAAACAACGCCAAACAACAAAGCGCAAAGAATAATGTTTTTTTTTGTTCCTCTTTCAATATTTACTTTGTTTTCAACTTTAGCACTTGCTTTGTTTTCATGATTCCTTTTTTCTGTTTGTCTTGTAGTTAGAAAGGAAAAAAATGATTTAATGATTTACTAATGCAGTATTTAATGCCCTTTATATGTTAATCAATTCCTTTGGAATGTCCACAAAATAACGAGACAAAACAACAGCAGACAGAACGCCAAACACAATAACATTTCCCCGCTGAAGTCACAACTATTGACATTGTCTGCCAAAATATTTATGTCAAATGTCCGTTGTGCGATCTCAACACAATGCGCTGACAACAAATTAAACTTTAAGCCAACGGGAAATGCAAAAGAATAATTTTGAAATTTACTGTTTCAATACTCATCATTTGCTCGGGCCGTATAAATACCGAGGCGTTGAAAATTTCCATTACACTCAGAAAGTGGAACACTTCACTTTGGTGGACTACCCGTGGTTGATAGCATGGAAATCGCACAGGCATGCAGCCACAAACGAATGAACGACGCTTTTAATTGCTCGAACAGAAAGAGAACATTTCATTTCATTTTAGTTGATTTTGTGGTCGAAAGGAAATTGCTTCATTACATAAAAAGAAATATGGCAAAACAGATGCACATTTAAAATATTTTAGTTTGAAATCAGCAAAAAATGAAAAGAAAAACTTGAAAAGAACAAATTTAAATATAAAGTCAATATTTCAACGAAGATCTCGTGCTAGCAAACATCTAGCTGGTGTACAAAAGTACACACAGAGAAATAGTCAGTTGAAAATTTGGTGCGAAACACAAAAATTCCATTGTACGAACACACTTTCAGTTGCAGTCACCAAATATTAATATTAAAAGGTGATGGCTTGGTAATATTACGTTAGAGACTAATTGCGAATTCGTAAGTAAACCGCCCAGACAACCTTCAAACTGGTTTAACAGCGTCATTGGCTATTGGAAACAATTTTAGGAAGCCCAGGCCAATTCATATCTAAAGTAGACTGCCTGTCACTGCTAATTTTTAAAAGAACTTCGCCACATACTCCCCGCGGCACTAGCAAAGTTTTATTTATGAAAAAGTGAAATACTACACAAGGTAATTAATCAAGTTTGTTCTTAGAAAAGTACGAGGATTCCTATATATATTTCTGGCCTAGGCAACGCTAAGTTGCCTGGCGCCATCTGACATTTCCATTGGAAAGTTTGACATTTCTAAGCATAAACGTACTCACAACGTTTTGAAGTGCGACCATCGTTTGTGTTGTTTACAGTGACTTGAAAAAATCAATTTGGGAAAAAATGAAATTAACTTGTGAACATTTTCGTGTGATCATTTTTCACAATTTTCGACGTGGATTTTCACGACAAGAGTGCATCGATAAACTCAAATCTTTGTAAGGCGATGAAGCACCATCCTATAGCACTGTGAAAAACTGGTTTAATGAATTCAATCGTGGCCGACGGTCGCTCAAAGACGAAGATCGTGAAGGTCGTCCAAAAACGGCCGTTGTGCCAGGAACATTGATGACGTGCGTAAACTGATAATGCATGATCGCCATGTGACATACCGTAAGATAGAGGCATCCTTGGGCTTTTATCCACCATCGATATTGCATGAACACCTGGCCTTAAAAAAGGTTTGTTCTCGTTGGATCCCGCACAATTTTACAATCGCTCAAAAAAGGCTCGTGTCGATTGGCGCAAAGAAATTTTGAAAAAATACGATAACGCTTCAAAAGACGCTTATAAGATCGTCAAGGTGACGCATCATGGATATATGCGTATGAGCCCGAAACAAAACAGCAATCGAACGTGTGGGTCTTCGAAGACGAGCCAAATCCAACGAAAGTTGTGCGTGGAAGAAGCAAATGGTCGCCTGTTTCTTCGAGAAGACTGGTTATGTGGCGACTGTTTCGCTTTAGCAACGTAGGACGGCCAATTCTGAGTGGTACACCACAATTTGCTTGCCTGAAGTCTTAAGAGAAATTTGAAAAACGAACAAGAGAAGACGAATCATTGTGCACCGTGACAATAAGAGCTCTCACACATCGGCTGAAACCAGCGCCTTTTTGACTGGCCAAAACGTCGAATTGATAGGTCATCCGCCGTACAGCCCTGACTTGGCACCCAATGACTTCTTTTTATTCCCGCACATCAAGAAAAAAATGCGTGGTCAACGATTTTCGTTGCCAGAAGATGATATAAAATTGGAGTGGAAAAAGGATTTCGACAATTGGTTTGAGCGCATGCAAAAGTGTTAAGTATAAATCATGCTGAAGAATACTATGAAAAACAATAAACCATTTTTGATGATAAATATTCGCATTTTCATTATTAGGCCAGAAATATATATTGCATATATAGCAAACACATCATCGTCGCACGTTTCGCCTTTGGTGTCAGACGGCTCGTCGTACCATATTTGTGCGCTGTCGAAAAGGTCACTACTCAGTCAACTATCTATATATACGAAACATTGCAAGATTTTGCATATGTAAAATATTTAGTCGAAAAATGCGGACACAGGCGACTTACTAAAACAATTCCTACCATATTGACAGACTGTCCGACTGATTTGTTTCCAGTACGAGAACACTTACTTTCCTTATTGCTTCAAAAGCAACAGGCAATATTTCAAACTTACTCGTACTTCAAATGTTTATTTTCCTCGTAACATTTGGAAAATGTTCGGCCAGTTAGTCGGATTTTTTAGTTACTCCTAATATTTAATTTAAATTTTTAAAAAAAATATTGTCATGAGGGCGTGATTTTTTTCTACCAGGTGTGTGTGTTTTCTTCCATACCAACATCATATATACCAACTACTATCGTCACATCGGCATTAGTTCACGAGATATAGCCTTTTAAAGCTCAGGGTTGTGTGGGCGGAGCCACGCCCTTTTGTCAAATTTTAAAACAGTATAGTCTAAAATAATATGCTAATCATTGATTTTATTCTGTTAAAATTTTGTAACGATCCATTATTTGGCCATAAATGCCATTTTTTAAAGGGTCGTGGCACCGCCAACTATTCGTCCAGGATATATTTCGATACAAGTAACCTTTAATGTTCCAAATATAACCAACACAACACTATTAGTTCGTAAGGTAATGTTATTTTAGGTTCAGGGTAGTGTGGGCGGTACCACGCCCCCTGTCCAATTTTACCAAAACATAGTCTTGAATAATTTCCTTGTTCATTCTGGTAAAAAAAAATTAACGATAGATCCATTACTTTGACCATAAATGCGATTTTATAAATGAGGGTTAGCACCGCCCACGTTTCCTCCAGGGTATATTTTAATCTATGCCAACATCATATGTTACAAATATAATGGTCATATAGTTCATAAGGTATTGTGTTTTTGAGTTCAGAGTTTTCGATTTTTCCAAAGGTTGACCCGGTCCTTGTGAGAGGAAAATTCTTACCTCTTGGCCGATCAGGACCATTTTAAACACCAACCGTTTTAGATCATCAACACATGTTTCTGCACATATTTAGCCACTTAGCTTCAATAGTGCTACTTTTTAGCCGATATTTTCTTTAACACATAATTGTCATGGATCCTTCTATCATTAAAAAAAATATTAAAATAATTCTATAAAAACTTTTAGTTTTTTTTTACAATAAACATAGTGCGTTTAAGTTGGACCAACCTAGTGATACCAACAAATTAATATGGGTGAAGTTTCCATTCTATCTATCTAGTTTATTTGAAAATAATAAAAAAATATATCGTCAGAAACGCAATTGAAATGACAATTATTGGATTTATTTGACCGCAACATTATTTTTTTCGCTTAGTTCTAGTATAATATTTTATTTTTTTATAACTAGCATTTCTTGTACTCTAAGTTCAGTCCATGATCTAACAATCTGTTGGGACAACTAATCTATAGGGTGGATAAATTTTAAGGGCCGATGTTGAATGTGAACCACACCTAAACGTCAAGTTTTTTCTGCATTTCATTTGATATTTTTCATTTTCGGACTAACTCAACTTTGAACCATGGAAAGATACACAAGCGAGCAACGTGTTAAAGTTAAGCAAGCTTATTATGAAAATGAAAATCAATTTTCGAAGAAAATCATCTTTAGTGATGAGGCACATTTTCACCTCGGTGGATTCGTCAATAAGCCGAATTGCCGCATTTGGGCGAATGATAAGCCAAGAGAGATTGTCAAAAAAACAATGCACCTACAAAGAGTGACTGTTTGGTGCGGTTTATGGGCTGGCGGCATCAACGAATTTTTCCAAAATGAGGCCGGTCAGGCACTTACTGTGAATGGTTGTTCGTTCTCGTGAGATGATAACGAACTTTTTATGACCCGAATTGTATGATATGGATGTGGACGATATGTGGTTTCAACGGAAAGGTGCCACTTGCCACACAGCTAACGAAACAATGGTTCTTTTGCCATCTGTGTGTAGGTAAACCTCTTCCGTTTATAACTTTCTCGAGTCATAAATAAGTGTGGGATATACCTACTGCTCATCTGCTTTGGTTGTTTAAATTAATGCTTATGTTAACGATAAGAACAAAGTTCGTAGCATGAGTTTTTTTTTCGAAGAATTACTTGATTGTGTAATGTTCTGTGGTTTATTCCATTGAGAATATGTAGTATTCGGTACAAAAACAGAAACATGTCCGCAAGAGTTGTCTATTGCTTTTAATTTCAATTTCAAATCAGTCTACATTGTGTGCAGATCACTTGGTTTTCCAAGTACATACATTTTTTTAAGATTGACACTTCAAACAGATGAGGTATTTTTTTCTCGATAAAGAAGTTATGGATGGCATAAAAGATATAAGATACTTTCTGAATAGAACACAAATGCAAGAAGCATACACGCACATACAATCTATACTATTTAAAGAAGAAGCAAACACTTAGTGAATGATCTCTCAAGAGATGGAATAAACAAAATAAAAAGGAAAACAACAACAAATAAACTCGCATATAAATAAATACGTAACATTCGGAGGTACATACATACATAAAGTATATCTATCTGCACATACGTACGAGTAGGTACAAGTATGTAAGGAAACACACAAAAAAAGTGCTGAAAACAAATTCAACGAAAATGCGCAGAAACTGTCGCATTACATACGGACAGCAAGACGGACAGATATCCGCCAGTACACGCTCATCCCTTTATCAACATCAGCATCCTCGGAATGGATGGATGCAAAGTACATACATACTGCAGACAAGAGTATATCCATACATAATTATTGCATCGTTTGCTTTCTTGTTGTTGTTGCTGCTGCTAAATCTGCATTCTCGCCAAGACGACGAAGAAGACGAAGATCACAAATGTATCTGTCTTTTTATGCATTTATATAATCTTTTTCTCTGTTGTTTGTGTTGTTGTTGTTGCTATTGTCGTTGTCAAAGGCTGAAGAAGAAGAGCCATCCAATGACGCGCAATTGACTTTAGCCGAAAAACCGAAAACTCAACAACACAACAGAGCCAGCCCATCAAACACAAGAACTCATAAAATACGGCAAACGTTGAAAGCGTTTCGCGGCTCTTCTTTGTTGTTGTTGTTGCCGAGTCTGGTAGCTGCTGTTTCCCCCAAGGAGACTCATAATGCACATGACGTTTCATACCACTCCTTACATATAGAACTGTTATACGATGAACATATCCGCGAAGGCAATGCGTGAATATTAATCCAAGTTTCAAGACAATATAATGTCGTAAGCTATGTTTGTTTGGCGACGTAATATCTGAGTGAATATTATAGACCAGTGCACAGTGGGACATTGTCAAAGAAGGCGGCCAGAAATAATTAATTAATATAATACTGAGTCAGAATTTATGGAATCAAAAACTGATATAAAACGAGGACATATCAATAATTCCGTGACTTTTCCAACTTTCCTCGTAGTTATATGAAATGTAACACTGCATCCATCAAGTCAAATTTTGAGAGAGTTCCGTCATTTAGTTTGCGTTAAACAGCTGTTCAAAACATAAAACCTCGAAGATTTTGTTAAAAATTGAAAAAAAAAGTGAGTTTCGAGTTCTTAATGAGAACAATATTTTTTGACAAAAAAAAAAAAACGTGAATCAAACCAAGAAAAAGCTTAATAAATACTATGGGGACGCTGCACCATCGATTTCAATGGTAAAAAAGTGGTTTACTGACTATCGTTGTGGTCGCACAAGTACAAATGACGCTGAGCGAAAATCTCGAAAAAATCTACGATATGGTGTTGGCCAATCGAAGAGTAAAAGTGCGTGAGATTGTTGATGCCATACGCATTACATATGCCAGTATGGTTTCAATGTTACATGATCAGTTTGGTTTAAGAAAGCTGTCTGCAAGATTGGTGCCGCGTTTGCTCTCAATTGACCATAAACGTAATCGTGTGACAACTCCAAAGGATTGTTTGGAGTTGTTTAATTGCAATTCGAATGAGTTTTTGCGGCGTTTTGTAACTGTGGATGAAACATGGAAACATGGCACGCAGGATAATTCACATCGATTACCTTCAAAAGGGAAAAACAATAAACAGCGAATATTATGCCAACATATTGGATCGATTTAACGGGTGGGCACGTGTGCAGTCTCAATGGCAAAATTGCATGAATTGGGTAACGAAATGGTAACTCACCCGCCATATTCTCCGGACTATTTCTTATTTTCAAATCTAAAGAAAAGACTCGGTGGAAAGTGATTAACTCCAACGATGAAATTATTGATCAAACAAATGCCTATTTTATGGACCTATTTTCTGGAAGGGATACAAAAATTAGAGAAACGTTGGACTAAGTATATTGAGTTAAAAGGAGATTATGTTAAAAAATATTTTTTTTTGCAAAAAAAAACTCTGTTTATTCGAAAAGTCTCGGAATTATTTATATGCCCTTGTAATTGTTATACTCGTGGTTTCATTGATTGTGGAAATAACTAAAGTCGTTTATAACATTTTACTTTTAACTGAAATTGGTCTAATACTGAGATCAATGTGTAGGGTCCCCTTTTAATGCGTAACAATAGGCGTGTTTTGTTCCTCAAGTGAAAAAATCAGCTTTAAACTCTATCAAGGCAATAATTTTAAATCGTTATCAATATAAACCTTAAATATTTTTATTTACTAAATATATGTATATGAAAATCGTTTGTTATCGGGTATGTGCTGGTTCTCACTTTATATTAATTTTATTCAAGCCAAAAACATCGGCGCTAAGAGGACTCAACACACGTACCTCTTGCTTTGTATACGAATACTCTTGCTACTTGTACTATTCGCTGCTATGAATGAATGCTAGGTAACAAACAATTTCTATAAAAAAAATCAGTAATAAAAAAGGATAAGTTGCAATGTTTTATTTAAACAATTTACTCCCACACTTAAGCTCGAACTCGAAAACAATCGAAGCGCGAACGTTCTCATCAAACCTTCACTAATGAAATGGGTTCTTACGAAGTTGATAAAAGTTACTTCTGTATCATTACATTCAATATGACTTTCGGTTGGAGTTAGAATTCAAGCTATTCCTTGGGAGTGACGTTAAATGTCCTCAACCCCCAGAGGTAATCCAATGGTACAACATCGCAAGATCTCGACGACCTTTGGTATCGGTATTTTGTTAGCTATTTCGCAATATAACCTTTGTTTGATGAGCCGTGTGGCAAGTGACGCCATCCTGTTGGAACCACATATTGAGGCAATAAATTCGACCTATGACACACGACCATGCCGTCGTCAAGTCATTCAAAGGTTTCCGATGTCCATTACACAGGATTTTTTAACGCGTAGTTGGAGTTGGAGATTTGCAGGGATGCATTCCAGGTTAATGAAAGTAAATTAGGTTCTACACAAATGGGCCTAAGCTAGACGGAAAAGTAGGTTTTGAAATCCACTTGAGTAAATTAGATTTGATTTATCTACTAGACTTTCAGCAAATTATAACATTTTTAAAGGCCAAAATCATGTCGATTGGAGAAGTTTTTCGGTGTCAGGGGCGAAACGTCATTACCGCTTTCGGTGTTAATATAGAGTGGGCCATCTAAAATTTTAAATTCAAATTGGCTGTAAAAAGTAATGATAATATTTTCAAATTTCTGGTTTTATTTTTTTAAAGCCGATTCAAATTTAAAATCTTAAATCGACCGCCCTTTATACTTAGTAGGGACATAAATACTGTTACAACATTGAACACACCCATTTCAATAGTAGAACTGAACATACCCC
This sequence comes from Hydrotaea diabolus, assembly GCA_963513945.1. NCBI lineage: Eukaryota > Metazoa > Arthropoda > Insecta > Diptera > Muscidae > Hydrotaea > Hydrotaea diabolus. The sequence goes on from OY740717.1 coordinate 186,577,144, forward strand.
GTCAATGTCAGGTGGGTATTGAAAGCTAACCTCAATAGCGTTGGTCTGTAACGGGATTTTAAAATTGTTTCAACTTTCATCATGGAGTGGTCGATCCATAATGAGAACCGCATCAAAGCCGGTAAATCAAGAATTCACAGAAATCCGCTCCGAAAACAGAAAATCATGGCCCGTGAGATGAATATCACGCAAAGTCCATGAGTCGAATCATTAAAAAAGACTTGGGGCTTTCAAACGACGTAACGGACATTTATTGACTGCAGCTTTAAAAAAAATAGGATTGAAAAATGCAAACGTCTTTTGGTGAAGCTCGCTGATAACTTGCACAGAAAAATTTTGTTCCCCGATGAAAAAATGTTTACCGTTCAGGAAAAATTTAACAAGCAAAATGATAGAGGGTATGCGCGGTCATCTAAGGAAGCATCTGAACTGATGCCAAGGTTGGAAAAGGGTCACCACCCAGCTTCAGTCATGGTTTGGTGGGGTGTCACTTACGATGGGGTCACTGACCTGCATTTCTGCGAACAAGGAGTCAAAACATGGGCCAAAGTTTACCAAGAAACCGTTTTGGAAGCTGCTGTGAAGCCTCTTAACAATTCCCTGTTCCAAAACCAGCCATGGACTTTCCAGCAGGATTCTGCGCCGGCCCATAAGGCTAAAACGTCCCAGGCTGGGCTTCGAAACAATTTGCCAGCGTTCATTTCCTCTGAAGAATAGCCCTCTGGCAGTCCAGATTTAAACCCATTGGATTACAAATTGTGGACGGTTTTAGAGCACAAAGTTTGTCACAAAAGATACCCCAACATTGGATCACTTAAGACTGCTTTGGTTCGAGCTGTGGCTAATTTTCCAATGGACGAGGTTCGTGCAGCTATTGACGAATGGCCAGTGCGACTTAAGGCGTGTGTAAAGGCCAAAGGCGGACATTTCGAATAAGTATATTCTTTTTGGATACAATATACATCAATAAATATATTAAAAAATATTTGGTTCAAAAACATTTAGTACTTTTATTTTACAGCATAAAACGTGTGTAACAGTATTTATTTCCCTACTAAGTATATGCAGTGCATTGAATCGGTCAAGGGAAGATAGGTTAGGAAAGGAAAGAGGGAGTAATGTTTATGCCCATTTAATTTGAACCTGTTCATATCGTACGTGGCAGGAAACACCTCTGCGGGAAGTCTGTTCCACATGCGGACAACACGGCTGAAGAACGAATTCTCCCTGTAATGCGTCGTGCGATCAGTAGGACAATTAATAACAAATGGGTGTGAACTTCTAGACAAGCGGGTGTTACGGGCGAACACTCTGACCTCCGGAATAAGATCACCTATCTCAAAAGAGCACATCTCGTTAAAGTTCCTGCAAAAGAGTGAAACGCAACCAAAACTCCGCCGATGCCCGAGTGAAACAACAAAGTTGGCTACCCTGCTATCTCCAACAAGCCTCAGCGCCCTGTCTTGTACCCGGTCGAGAAACTCCAAAGAAGACCTTGAAGCAACCCCCCAGATGTGGGAGTTAAACTCTATTTTCGGCCGAATGTATGTGATGTAGATGTTGAGGAGGTCGAAGGAAGTGAAGTTTTTCTTGCATCGCTTTAAAAAGCCAAGGCACTTGAATGCTTCTTTCGACACTTCAAAAATGTGTTTGTTCCAGCGAACATCACACTGAATTTTCATGCCCAGGACATCAAGAGCATCCGACTCCTCGACAACAGTCCCATTCATCAGTATTGCCGACGATGTTAAGCCCGTCGATTGTTTATGGCTCAACAGGCATTTCCACCTATAAAGGAAAATTTTAAAAAATCTGGATCTTAACTTTTTAAACTCCTGCTAAAAGAGGTTTTTTTTTGGTTCACCGTGAACCAAAACCTTCCCACTTATTGAGGAAAAACTTTCCCGCTTATGCAGGTTTGTCTGTAACTGGAGTCAATATCACATTTGGATGTTATTCAAATGCAACCCGCCTAACGAAGTAGGTTAAAAGCTTTTTCTTGTGAGTGGGATGCTCACAAAGACTTCTCAACAACGATCGCAAAATATGTTGCGCGTTACAAAATTGTCCATGACTTTTTGATATAGTTTGGCATAATCCCAGAGGAAGTACAATAATGTCAAATCCCAAGATCTCGACGATCATATGACATCAGTATTTTGTGAGCTAATGCGTCATTGAATCTTGTTTGAAATATGGTCATTGTTTGATGCGCTGTAAGGCTAGTGGCGCAATCCAAATATTATTCACGCCCTTGTCTTTATGAGGCAATACAATTTTCAAATTAAAGTGTACTATAGCGTCATAGTTCGTATTAGGATTGAGAATAAAGAGTCACGATAATTTGACCCATGGCCCACGACCATGCCGTCGTCAAGTTATTCAAAGGTTTCCGCAGGTTGGAAATTAGCAGGGATGCATTGCAGGTTAAAGAAAGTAAATTTGGTTCTACACAAATGGGTCTTAGCTAGACGGAAAAGTAAGTTTTGAAATCCACTTAAGAAAATTAGATTTGATTTATCCACTAGACTATCAGCTAATTATAACATTTTTAAAGGTCAACATCATGTCGATTGGAGAAGTTTTTGGTGTCTGGGACGAAACGTCATAACCGCTTTAGGTGTTATAATGGGGTGTTTTAAATTCATATTGGCTGTAAAAAAGTAACGACAATTTTTCCAAATTTCTGGTTTTATTTTTTTTACAGCCGATACAAATTTAAAATATTAAATCGCCCACCATATATTTCCGCCAAATTCCGCCAATTTTTTCCGCCAAAAGTATTCGCAAAATGTATACACAAATAAAAGAACAGCCCTTAAATATAGAACATCTCTTAAAGGGATGAACTGGGCACAGGAGCGTTTCAGAGAATTATAATGAGCTGGCCAGACATGGGAAAGCCTTACACGTTCCACTCAATTTAGAATTTGTGGGTACCCCCCTCTCTTCATGCAATCTCATTAAGAGATAAAAGATTATTAAAATTAACCCAAATGTGGGCAAGAGTCAAAACGGACCAGATCAACAGAAAAATATGGTGCAGCGATGGTTTGATAGGGATTTATAAAAAAATAGAGTTCAAGTTTGGAAGCAAATGTTGAGCATACTGGACATGACACCCCCAGACCTGAAAAGTCTGCAAAGGTTATTCCGTGGTATTACTATAGCCTTTAAAGCTCTAAGACTGAAACATTTTACATCCACTTTTACCAAACTTAAGCTGTGGTATGGGCGGATTTTTACAAAACTTTTTAAGTCTAGCTGATATATTGTTCGTTAGTCAACCGATGTTTTCGGTATTACAAATTCCTAGGCTCTATTCGTCTTATATTAGCAACCTATTAACTCCCTCTTTGTGTTTAAGGAAAAATCCAGACTTGATCGCCGTTAGACATTTAGTAAAGATTAAGACATGTACATGTTATTTTAGCGAAGCTATTTAATGCATTCCGTAACCACCTTAACTTTCGGAGAATTAGTAATGTGAAACTTTAAGATTTCATTATAGAAATCTGTTTCTGTTTTTTCTCCATCTTAGATCCGTGTCTGTAAAAGTGGTTATCTTCTTTTTCAATATATTAAAGACCCATCTGCAACGCAATTTACTTTCTTGTAAGCACGATACCTCTTCAAATTACAAGTCTCTTTCACTTTGTCCTCCATTCTGCCCACAGTGTCGTAGTATCGCGTTGTTCTACGCTGGTCTGGTGCGACGACGACGACAATGATCGACATAAAATTAACGTACACCAAATGTTCTCGGACTATGAGGAGATCGAGAGGAGTCTATTTTTAAAAATCACAAGAAGAAGAGGTTGAAAAAACAAATAGAAACAAAATAATTTGTTCAAAGTGTTTTTTAAGGTTTAGTGTGTTATGTGACCATATAATCAGTTCGAGAATAAGTTTCTCCTCTGCTGTTGTTGTTGCTTTCGTCGTCGCCGATGTTGTTGTCTTTGGGGCTTCATTTAAAAAAATACGACAATCCGTTGAATAGGAAAAAAGAAGAAGCTGAAGCAAATTCATCTCATTGCAAAACGTTTGCGTTTTTCGGTCGAAAATCACATGGCATGGCACTGCTGCTGCCTGCCTGCCACTGCCACCGCAACTGCATTTGAAATTGAATTTGCAACAGCCGTTGATGCCCATCAAATCTGTAATGCAACGAACAAATGCATGTTTGTAATTAGATTTATTTATTTTATTTCTTTTTTCCCCCTCCTGTTCCCCAGATAAAAATAAATTAATTTTGCAGTTATTTCTTTTTGGGGGTTTTTGTTTTGCATCAGTATTTGCAGTTGGTTTGTTTGGATTTATTATTTTTCGTTCATCATTTGGACTGGCCAAAAAAGGTCTGTATCCCCTTAAGAAAATTTAAGCAAGAGGCAGCATTAGTCTGGATAAGGGCGTACGTAAGCAAATTAAACGTTTAATGATTGCAACACTTGGTAGGAAGATTGACACAGAATCACTAGCTGACAAGGATGCTGTCTTTTCTAACCTTGTGTCATTTAAAATTTCACAAGGGTCGGCTCCAATGAAGTTGAAAATAATAGACACCACCAGAAAGCATAACCTTTCATTCAATCCCACGACAGTGCACCGGATTGACGCGAAACAGCAATTCTTCGTCAAGGGCTGTCACCTCGGCACTGTGTGTGCCGCTACAACAACAACAACCTTTCATTGGTGATATTATCACCTGCAGCAACGTAAGCTGTTTGGAACCGACATAAAGAGTTGGAAACGGGAAAAATATTATTTGCCGTAAAACTGTATGGAAACACAGAAAGTAGTAGTGCTACAAACGACCCCAGAGAATTTTTTCAAACAATGGCAACGCTTGTCAATGTTGAAGTATCTGACAATACCTTGTCAGATACTGGCATATACCTGAGAGTTTCGCTAAGGCGATCAATGTTTGGTAAAATTCTCTGGGGAAAAACAAAGCTACAAACCTTGTAAGCCGCAAGATACCAATTTTTTTCCGACTAGCCATAACTTACATCTATAATGATCCCGCAGGTGAGTCTCATGGTGATTATGATTCACCGGTTTTAAATTATTGTTAAAAAATTTAGCATTTGGCTTCAAAAGTATTTCCATTTTTTCATTCGAAGCGCAATTCCAATAAAGAAAGCCTTTTCAAAAAAAAATTATAGAATTTAAAAGGGTGCTTAAGGTTTTGCACCAGGGTTAACAGACGGTTTTTGTATAGTCCTGAGTGTTGAAATATATTAGCTGCGGTCTTTTTAAAATTTACCGGCAATTGTAGCCTGTTTAGAAACTTTAATTAAGGTGTGCGATTTAATGTTTTTAATTTGAATCGGCGGTAATAAAAGTACTAATATTTTTTTCAAAATTCTGGTTTTATCAATTCAGATTACAGAATACAATCAACTCATATTATAGATTGTTTAGTACAGGGAAAACACAGTTCGAATTACTGGATAATTCCGATTAGCAAAGTGCGGACTACCGATGTGTTACAGTACCCAATTAACCGTCCGCAAAAAACTATGATTTGTAAAGAAAATACTCAAACAAAACTTATTTATACCAAATTTTCATTTGTCCCTTAAAAGGAAACTTTTTCTAACTAAGTCAAATTGACCCGTTTACAATCCCAAACAGCTTATGGCCATAAGCCACCATGCAAACTTTCAGTATCATAGGTTCATTTATTTAAAATATAATAATACGAGGGCTGCTATATATTTCTCTGGAATAATAATGAAAATGCTAAATATTTGCATTTTCATTATTATTTCAGAGATATATATAGCAGCCCTCGTATTATTGTATTTTAAATAAATGAACCTAGGATACTGAAAGTTTGCATGATGCCTTGTGGCCATAAGCTTAAAAATGGTTTTATTGTTTTTCAAAGTATTCTCCAATATGATTTATACACTTTTGCCTGCGCTCAAACCGATTGTCGAAGCACTTTTTCCACTCCGATTGAGACACCTCCATGGTTTTTTTTAACGATTCAACAGCATTTTCTGGCGTTGACCACGCATGTTTTTCTTTGGGTGCCAGTCAGGGCAGGGGACCATCAATTCGACGTTTTTAAGCCGATGTTTCAGAGCTCGCATTGTCATGGTGCACAATGCTAGCTCCCTTGTTCGTTTTTCGAATTTTTCCGAAGACAAACCAATTGTGGTGTATCACTCAGAATTGACCGTCCTACGTTGCTCAAGCGGAACAGTCGCCACATGACCAGTTTTGCCGAGGAGACAGACGACCATTTGCTTCGAATTTCCACGAACAACTTTCGTTGGATTTTGCTCGTCTTCGAAGACCCATCGATTGCTGTTTTGTTTCGGGCTCATATGCATAGATCCATGATTCGTCACCTTTGACGATCTTATAAAAGTCGTTTGAAGCACCGCGATCGTATTTTTTTAAATTTCTTTGCACCAATCGACACGAGCTTTTTTTTGAGTGATTGTCAAATTGTGCGGGATCCAACGACAACAAACCTTTTTTAGGGCCAGGTGTTCATGCAATATCGAATGTATGTTGGTGGAAGAAATACCCAAGGATGCCTCTATCTCACGGTATGTCACAAGACGATCTTGCATTATCAGTTCACACACGGCATCAATGTTTTCTGGCACAACGGCCATTTTTGGATGACCTTCGTCTTTGAGCGAGCGTCGGCCACGATTGAATTCATTAAACCAGTTTTTCACAGTGCTATAGGATGGTGCTTCATCGCCATACAAAGATTTATGTTCATCGATGCACTCTTGTCGTTATAATCCACGTCCAAAGTTGTGAAAAATGATCGCACTGAAAATGTTCACGAGTTAATTTTATTTTTTTGCCAAATGATGGTCGTACGGCAGAACGTTCTGGGTACGTTTATGCTAAAAAAATGTCAAACTTTCCAATGGAAATGTTAGATGGCGCCAGGCAACACAAAGTGCCAGAAACATATAAAGCACAGGTTATATATCTGCTTGAGTCTTTATTGCTTAAAAAATTATAAGATAACCAAACATTAAATGATTTGCCAAAATTCTCTTTCTATTAATTGACAACACCACTGCAGATATTAGAAATTGATTTCAATAATATTTTTTCCAAACCACTGTGTGGCATCTTGTCAGCTATAACGTGTTAATGGACACTTGCTGCGCCATTTAAAGAACATCGTAATCGATAGAATAATAAAGTTCACAGCTCTTTCCAAAACTTAAAAGCAATTCCTACTTTAAACGACTTATTAACACTTCATGACCACTCTATAGTTTATCCCACACAAGTTTCCTGAAAGTCATAAATCTACACCAACCATTAATGTTGTGTTGCATTGCTAATGAATTAAACGTACGCACGCAAAAGGACTCAACAATGCCCACACTAATCTATACCAAAAGGATACCACAATTTCTTATGAATATCGATGCAGAGTTATGGCTTATGAAAGAAGTCAAGTTCAATTATTCACATCCGTTGGTAATAAATTGAACAGGAAACATGGTACAGCGCCATTAGGGCTGAGCAAAAACATTCAAGGAGCAGCCATATGTCCTTACAAGATATCCTTTGGGCGACAGTAGTAAATCACTGCACAAGCTAAGCACATAATTAACACACTTGCAAAAGCATGAGCCTTACATACAACTCCCCACCTCCTTAGATGCAGATCTTAGCAGTCAATATTTGCCGGCTTCCTTTCTTGTGGCCAAGTTCATCGAAAAGCTATTGGCAGTCACACATACAAAGGCAGAGTTACAATTGCACTTGGATACATTATTGTAGTGGGACGACATGACGTCATTGTTGTAATAAAAAACCTGACCTCAGCGAACACGTGCAGGCGGTCAATTAAGAATTAAATCACATTCGTATGTATGTTTGCTGGGATATACTGCATTTTCCAATATCCGTGGCTGGATGGTACCAGTGTACCAATCATGCATTTATGCACCATTACATTATTCCCTACTCCTTATCAGACTCAGTGGTGGTGGTGGTATTCCACAAAATAACGATCGCGAGCCAAGAAATCTTTATTGCTTTTGCCACGTCACAAAAATCGAATACGATTTGAAATGAAAACAATTTCCCCATTCTCCCCTTTAATCCACCGTATGCCTGAGTGTCGGTTCGCACTACTGGTATGCCTTTTGTTGTTGCTCGGGGAAGAGTCCAGAGACATTTATTGGCACAACTCCATCCACGATCATAAATTATGCCATCTTATTTGTTTGGCCAATGAATTGCTAGCCAAAATGGCATCAGGCTCGAAAACAAAGCAGGAATACCCTCGCGTCCGTGTAAATATTCATTCATTCGTGCTGTTCATGCATTACAAACAAACAAAACCAGGCACCAACGAAAGAATGCTTCGAAGATTTGCTTCTAATGGACGAACATTTTTCTTAGGGTGTAAACACAAATCTACGTCACATTCGCAATTATTTTCTTGGCACAAATTTTATAAACAACAATCTCGCCATACACACACACACACATGCAGTTGTGTATGTTGCATGTATTTGTAAGCGTAATTGGAATAGATATTCACCCTGCAAACAATTTGACGATTGCTGGATGATGGATCGTCTGCGAGAGTATTCCGCGAATCTTATTGACGAACTTTAGAGGATGGGTCGCTTAACTTTTACCTAAGCGAGGAGTATACAAGCCTCAAAACCGCTTAGAAAGTTGCTGGATGAGGCTGGGAAGATTAATCGTGCGAGAGAGGCTACAGAGATTCTTCCCGACTATAATTTGCCGATGCATCGCAGGATCATTGTCCATGCGATTTTTTCGGAATTCTTCCTGACGTTTTTTTACAATAAATCGCACTACCATTACTTAAGCGATGATTTCACAATCTTTAAAAGCCACGCATGATCGCTTGTCCATTTCCTGTGTGATGCATTGTCGATGCTACGCTTTACTAATGCCTTTCGGAAACTGATGCTTCCAGAATCTGAGAGACTCACACAGAACCGCTTACACATCGCCAAAGCGACCCAGTCGAATTTGAGAGAAACTAAAGGTAAACCAATAAGTAGTGTGGTTAAATTTTAAGCGCCGATGTTAAATTTGAATGAAACACATATTATTTAGGAAACTATTGTCATTTCTTTTTATTATGATAATATTGGTATGGTTCAATTATGCCGCGACCTCGGCGGCACACCTCCATTCGATGGTCCAAATTTTTTTATGACGCTGAGACATAATTGAGGTTCTATGCCGAATTATCTCATCCTTTAGCTCATGTATTGTTGCTGGCTTACCGACGTACACCTTTTCTTTCAAATAACCCCAAAGAATGAAGTCCAACGGTGTCAAATCACATGATCTTGGCGGTCAATTAACATTGCCACGACGTGAGATAGCACGGCTATTGAATTTATTATATTATGCGGTTTATACCATAAACCGCACCAAACAGTAACTCTTTGTGGGTGCATTGTTTTTTCGACAATCACTATTGGATTATCATTCGTTCATTCATTATCCCAAATGCGGCAATTCTGCTTCTTGAAAATGTTCCTCATCACTGAAGATGATTTTCTTCGAAAATTGATCATCCACTGTTGCCATTTCTGGCCACCATTCTGACCATTGATGACGTTTGGGACGCTTGTGTGTCTTTCCATGGTTCAAATTAAGCTTTAAAATTTAACCACCCTTTGTAAAAGTAAACTTGACAATAGTGGCATTTTAGCCGTGAAAGTTGAACGTGAAAGTTGTACGTAGAAGTTGTTTTTTACAATTTTTTAAAATAATTTACAAATTTTTGGAATAATTTAATAGAAATGTTTAAGCCAAAGGAAAAAATAAAAAGTAGAGAATGATTACAATTATGCCTTAGTTTTATCATTAAATTGTTATGCAATCGCCCAATCCCATACCTGGTTTTACTTCGATAATATTCTTTCGAGTGAATGAATTCTATGCAATTTCTCTTTCTATCGTTGTTTATTAATTCAGAGTAATCGCCTCAGATTCACCACAGAGATTTACTTGCAAGTCTCGTAAATCGATATCGTAATCGATTAGAAATCGTTTTGAAGGTTTGCCAACCAGTGTTCTTGACGATTCACTTTGCATTCTCCACAGTGCAACGCACACGATTCTTCCTCGCAAATCGCTTGAAGGAGTACAACTACTTTCACCAGGGGATAATCAGGCAAATCACAGGCGACAATCGCCGCGATTGTACTCATCATCCAGTCGCATTGCCGGAGATTCATCCACAATCAAAAATGTTTTCAGCGCACCTACAGTAGTGTTGGCCGGCGGGTCGACTATTGTTTGGATTCTGTGCGAAATCGACTGTAATATGAGCATTTAAAAGCAGTAGAGTTTCAAATCGGAAAGGACTTTTGTATGGAAGCTAATCACTACAAAGACCAATAAAGTCAAATTTTAGCAGTTTCTTATTGGTCGCTCATAACGTACTGTGCAAAATCTGAGCAAGATATAACAGAGAAAAGATATGGTTACGGCAACAGTAGTTTGGTCTCTGCAAGAAAAGTCGTTCCGTCTCAACCATAGTATTGTTTTTTGAAATTCATTTTAACAATAGTAAGATTGCGACAATACTACTATTATTGAAATGTAACAATGGTATTATTGCCAATTTTTAAAATAGTCAATAGCTTCACCTGAAGACACGATTTTTCGGTTATATTCTTCATCTTCTGCCAAACAATCTTCAGCCCATTGGGTGAAGCGTAAACGCATCGGATGGTGTTTCAAAGTTCAACTATTCCAATATAACCAGAAATTTAAAAAAATTATCAGTACATTTTTTAATAATCGATTCAAATTTAAAATGTTAAATCGCCCACCCTATACTTTGGAATTGTATAGTGACATGAAAAAAATCAATTTGGCAAAACAAAATAAACTAACTCGTGAACATTTTCGTGCGATCATTTTTCACAACATTCGACGTGGATTATCGAAGAGTGCTTCGATGAACTTAAATCTTTGTATGGCGATGAAGCACCATCCTATAGCATTGTGAAAAACAGTTTTAACGAATTCAATCGTGGCCGACGCTCGCTCAAAGACTAAGGTCGTGAAGGTCGTCCAAAAACGGCCCTTGTACCAAAGAACATTGATTTCGTGCGTGAACTGATAATGCAAGATTGTCATGTGACATACCGTGAGATAGAGACATCCTTGGGCATTTCTGCCACCAGCATACATTCGATAATGTATGAACACCTGGCCGTAAAAAAGGTTTGTTCTCGTTGGATCCCGCACAATTTGACAATCGCTCAAAAAAAGGCTCTTGTCGATTGGTGCAAAGAAATTTTGAAAAAAAAACGATCGCGGTGCTTCAAAAGACGTTTATAAGATCGTCACAGGTGACGAATCGTGGATCTATGCGTATGCGCCCGAAACAAAACAGCAATCGACCGTGTGGGTTTTCGAAGACGAGCCAAATCCAACGAAAGTTGTTCGTGGGTGAAGCACTTCGAAGCAAATAGTCGCCTGTTTCTTCGGCAAAACTGGTCATGTGGCGACTGTTTCGCTTGAGCAACGTAGGATGGTCAATTCTGAGTGGTACACCACAATTTGTTTGAAGTCTTCGGAGAAATTCGAAAAAGGAACAAGAGAAGACGAAAAAGGAACCATGACTATGCGAGCTCTCACACATCGGCTCAAACCAGCGCCTTTTTGACCGGCTAAAACGTCGAATTTATGGGACCATGCGCCGTACAGCCCTGACTTGGCACCCAATGACTTGTTTTTATTTCCGCATATCAAGAAAAAAATGAGTGGTCAACGATTTTCGTCGCCAGAAGATGCTGTTGAAGCGTGCAAAAACCATGTGTTGGGGGTGTTTTAATCGCAGTGGAAAAAGTGCTTCGACAATTGGTTTGAGCGCATGCAAAAGTGTATAAATCATGCTGGAGAATACTTTGAAAAACAATAAAACCCTTTTTGATGATAAATATTTGCATTTTAATTATTAGACCAGAAATATATATAGCAGCCCTCGTATAACTGAATTATTTTGTATATAGATTTTTCAACTGTTAAATAAATCACTTTTATTATTTAGATTTTAATGTATTTTTATATAATTATTTTTATAAATATCTCTATTGTTAAATGACAACTTAATGTAAGCTTTATAAATAATTTTGGGGATCATAGTATGATTGAGTGGGATCATACTATGGTTGCAGGGAGCATAACATAGTTACGTATGAATCATACTATGGTTATGAAGATCATACTATGGTTGTATGTAAAACATGCTATGGTTGTGAGGATCATAATATGATTGTGGAGATCATAGTATAGTTGAGTGTGAATTATACTTTTGTTTCGAGAATCATTACATTGTTGTGCCACAACCATATACCAAACAATGGTAGATGCTCTGCTAATAGTGTTACCCTAACCATACTTTTTTAGGTGTAGAATTTCATAGTGGGCCTCAAGTCTAGAGTGGGCCTTAAGTCGAAAGGGGCAATCATATTAGTATTATTCCAAAAATTGAACCCATGTAGAAAACTGCAATAGGGTTCTTCTTGCCCAGAACCTCCAGCTCTATGACAAAATTCAAAAGTGGTTAAGCCAATACTAAGAAAGAAGCACTAGCGAAATTAAACTAACCTATTTTGTCTACGTTTTGGAATTGGTTCAATACAAACGTCCCACCGATTTGAGATTTAGCTTGATCACAGTTCTGATACGCAAAATAAGAATATAGAATGGTTTGCATCAAAGAAGAAAACAAATTTATTAAAACAAGTAAAAACGTTCTTAAGTCGGACCATCCAACGCACAGTGGTTGGATTTTTTTTTTTAAATTAGTCTCTAATTTCTGTTGTGTTTGCGTTAGATCCATTACATTTCACACAGTTATAGGTAAGGTGCATTTGACTTTTTTGACCTCCAGCCACTCGAAATTGTGAATTATTGAGTCGTTGGACGGCTGGGTCGTTGACTTCAAGGATCATGCATCTTGAAGCGAGTACCTCATGAATATTTTCTCTGAGGCAACGTTAATTCTTCAATCTTCGCCAAAAGTTCATTTCTATTTGGCAAGATCGAAGTCGCGCAAATTGAAAATTGGTACGACAGCTTAATGCAACGAAGCCAATGAATGAATGAATTTAAAAAATGTTATACTGACTGATTGCTCTTGTTGTTGTGCTAACTTCACACATTATGCCGGAATGACAGCTCTTAGACGAAGGAATGCTGCTATGGGTCAAACCGGTGGGATGACTAATTGTTGATGACCTTTGGTGCTTAATTTAAATCGTTTTTATTGTTTTTATCTATAAGTAGTAACATTTTGCTAATACATGCCTAGTCCCTTCTCAATATGGACTTCCTCCAACTCAAAGGTCTGATAAATTTATAACTAACACGAACCACGTAATTTCTTTATCGGACGCACTGTAGATACATGCATCAAAACAAACACCGTTTTGATTGTTTTTCTTTTTTATTGGGACTGTTTGTCTTTTTTGTTTTGGCAGGCATCAACTCTAATGGGAAATCGGCGGAGGAAACCTCTACGCGCGATAACAACGCACCGCCACACATTATTCACACACATTTTGTTACAGTGCCAAAAGAAAACGACGACAACAACAACGAATTGCGTAAGAAAGCCTAGGGTTCATTGGCTGATTTTGAAATAGTTTTCGAACTAGAAACTGAATACGAAATGCATCCAAACGTGCTAGAATATAGGATGCGATAAAAAAAACAAACAACAATTGACACAGTTAACGAAGAAATCGACCTATAAAAAATAATCAAAATTGTTTAATTAATTATGAATACAAAAATTGTTTTTCAGACCAAAACAAAGTAAGGAAACATTTATTTTATTTTAGAGATGGCCTGGCTTTTTATTGTATTAAAATTGTATGTAACGGATAAACCATAGTGGGTAGAAGTCTGACATAACGTCTGTGGCCGGAATAGCCGGGATAAATGATCAACCTAAAGGTTAAACGATCGAGCAGAATCGCTCGAGTTAAGTTACATTTTCAACGCACCTAGCCGAGCATCCTGTAACCAGTTTCCATCGCAATACATCTTGAAGTAAATTGTTCCTTAAGAAACCATTTAGTTGATAGACTAGACCTACCATACAGGTTGGTCTGGTTGTACAAGATTTTATTGGCATCTCATTCAAAATGTAAAAATGATTTTGCTTACAGAAAACTATTGACAATTTGCGATATAAACCATTTGTTTTGAATATTTAAAGTTTATGGGAAAGAAAAAAGTTATTCAAGAATCACCTTAACCGAGTTTAAGCGATTTCGGCTACTTCTCGCTTATAAGGGGTGTTTTTTATTGGGGTCATTTTGTCAGCTGTCAAGTGATTAATATTTAGTTTGGTTTGCCATTTCATCATGAACAGGTTGACAAAAGAACAACGCTTGCAAATCGTGCAAATTTATTTCGAAAGTAATGGTTCAGTTCAGTTCAAATTTATTTCGAAAGTAATGGTTCAGATCGCGAAGTTCACCGCAAGCTCCGTCCATTTTATGGTCGACATAATCGTCCATCAGAGCAATTAATTCGGTTAACCATGGATCGGTTAACATGGACCATTGGATTATTTTCTTTGGGGATATGTGAAGTCGTTCGTCTACGCCAACAAACCAGAAACACGTTAGGGGACTTGGAAGCCAACATTCGTGGCGTTATTGCCAACATACGGCCCCATATGCTCGAAAAAGTGGTTGAAAATTGGACCTGTAGAATTGGCTTTATTCGAGCCAGCCGCGGCGGCCACATGCCCGAAATCATATTTAAACATTAATGGCATAAAATTATCCTTCCAATAAAGCCAAATTGATGGACATTAAAACGATTTTCTTGTGTTTTATTTCAATTCGAAGTTCTATACCTCAATAAAAAACACCCTTTAGTATTTCTTGAATAACTTTTTTACAAATACCATTTCTTGTATCCAAATAGATTTTAAAAATGTATCGTTAGGTTCTAAAGTTACCGCAACTACTTGTTTAATGACCGAGTACCAACCGAATACTACTTTTGATTGAAGACCCTAAAAAGTGTATATTTTATTGATCTTCAGAAACGACCAAGCCCATGTCTGTCCGTCCGCCCGTGTGTCTATTGAAAGCGAGTCTAGAAGAAGAAGAGTCTACCTCGGAAAGAGGTATTTTTTTTTTGATTATCTGATTAATAAGTTATTATTTTTTGTGAATAAACCATATCTTAGAAATTAACTGTAAACTGAGACGCACTTTTTACATCAATAAAACACATAGTTGTTAGACGTTTCAGCCTTAAAAAACAGTTCACGTGGTCCTAAAAAAGGTTGACTTTTATATACGGACATATAATCAATCAAAGATATTTTTAATTAAATTCTAGTTTTGCATATATGTACGAGGGCATATCAATAATTCCGCGACTTATCCAACTTCCTTCGTAATTACATGAAATGCAACACTGCTCCCATCAAGTACCATCGTTGGAAAGAGATTGAGCTCCAACGATGAAATTTTTGATCAAAGAAATGCCTACTTTGCGGACCTCGAAAAATCCTATTTTTTGGAAGGGATACAAAAATTGGAGAAACGTTGGACATTGAGCTAAAAGGAGATTATGTTGAAAAAATAATTTTGTGTTTGCAAAAAAACTTCGTTTTATTCGAAGAGTGATGGAATTATTTATATGCCCTCGTTTATATAAAATTTGAGCGGAACCGTATGGGTCTAAGGGACCCAAAAAACGGCCTGAATGGTCTAAAACAGTGATCAATATTTTATATGGGTACATAAATTGAAACAAATTTCTCTTAAATACAAATGTGACGCGCAAAATAGAAAGGGACCTAAGGGTAAAACCCAGTTTTGTTCAGGAGAGCCATTTTAAAGATTTAAATACGTGTATCTTTGGTGTACCATCACTTTCATAAAACGCGCATATCTCTGGGAGGGAACACTTTTGGGGCATGGGATCGGTCTCATTCGATGCTCAGATGTTGTCCACATCAAAAAAAAAAAGTGAAAATTGATTTTTTTACCCTTAGGTCACTTTCTCTAAGCGCTGTCACAAATATAGATTTATTTTAAGGTTCTGCTGAAATTTGGGTCGGACTCATGGACCCAAGCTGACAAAATATCCGAAAGAAGTGATCACTGGCAAGCGGCGCAAATTTCACAGCAAATTCCAATAAAGTTATATTTTAACGTTTTGGCAGACTCATGGACCGAACGGGCGCAAAAACGGACCGGTACTAAGACAGCAAATTCACTACAAATCCAAATACGAAATACAACAACAAACCTGATCTAAGTATGTTGTGGAATTATTTACTCTTTCAAATATAACTAAATACGAAATAAGTTTGCAGTTTTTCCTAACATTGAGGCTAAGACTCATTAACCCTAGGGGTCCAAAAACGGTCCGTATGTACGTAGAAAAAAATTACGGTTGGGATAACAATATTCAAAGAGCATCATATTATTTTTGGGTATATTGTTGTGGTACAACAATATTATGATCCTCACAACAATAGTATGATTTAAATACATCCATACTATGATCCTCACAACCACACTATGATCACCACAACAGTAGTATGATTCACACATAACCATACAATGATCCCCACAACCATAGTATGATTCACACTCAACCATACTATGATCTACACAAGCATATTATGATCTTCACAACCAAAGTATGTTTCACATACAGCCGTAGTACAATCCTCACAACTATAGTATGATTCACACGCAACCACGTTATGATCCCTACAACCATAGTATGATCACACATAATTTTATTATAATCCCCAAAATTATACTATATTAGAATTGGGTTTAGTTGTCAACAATAGATTGGAATTGTGAAAATTATTTAAAAATACAATCAATTAAAATAATAGGAGTGATTTATTTAACATTAGAAAAAAGTTACTTTAGCAAAACGTAAGCGTTTTTATATAAATAGTACAATTAAACAAAGCCCAAACATTTTGTTTTAAAAATTTTAATTTTCATTTAAAAAGTACTATTGTTGCTTAATCCGTAAAAATAACATTGTTCTAAAAATTACAATCATATACTATGATTGCCGTTATAATATTATTGTTTACATATAACCCAAAAATCAATAGTTTTGTCTCACCAACCATATTTATATTGTTGCTACAACCATATTTACATTTTTAAATTTGGCAATACTATTGCAGCAATTATACTACGAGGGCGACCGCAAAAGTAACTGGCCTAACATAAAAAGAACCGTTTTTTTGGAATTATTATTATTTATTTTCAACATAATCTCCTTCCAACTCAATACACTTCATCAAACGTTTTTCAAGTTTTTTAATTCCATCCGAAAAATAAGATTTTTCAAGACCTTCAAAATATGCCTCAGTTTTAGCAATAACCTCGCTATTGGACAAAAATTTTTTGCCACCGAGAATTTTTTTTTAAATTTGGAAACAAGAAATAATCAGAAGGAGCTAAATCTAGACTATATGGTGGATGCGGAGCAATTTCAAATCGTAATTCGGCCAGTTTTTGTTGAGTTAAAAATGCAGTGTGTGAAGGAGCATTATCTTGATGAAAAAGAACTTTTTTTTCTAAATGCGGTCGTTTTATCTTGATTTCTGCACTCAACTGATCCAATAATGCACAATAATATTCACTATTTATAGTTTTTCCTTTCTCAAGATAATCAATAAATATTATACCCCTTGCATCCCAAAATACTGTGGCCATTACTTTTCCTGCTGACTTAACAGTTTTCGCCTTCTTGGGACCACTTTTACCAGCTTCTATCCATTGTTTTGACTGTTCTTTGCTTTCTGGGATGTAGTGATGGATCCATGTTTCATCAACAGTTATGAATCTGCGCAAGAACTCTATTGGATTACGCTGATATATCGCTAAAAGCTCCTCGGAATTGGTCCAACGGACGATTTTTTGGGGCAAAGTCAACAAACGCGGCACCCATCTTGCGGATAGCTTTTTCATGTGGAGTGCATCATGTAAAATACTCCAAACTTGTTTTTCGTGTATTTTAACAATATCAGCAAGTTCTCTAAGCTTTATTCGTCTATCATTAGTCACTTCATTAAATATTTTTCTAATGTTTTCAATAGTAGTAGCAGTTTTCGGTCTTCCAGAGCGTTGTTCATCTTCCGTACTTGAACGACCCATTTTAAATTGTTGAACCCAGGATTTCACGGTGGAGTATGATGGTGCATTATCACCATGAACAGAATCCAATTCATCTTTGATTAATTGTGGCGTATAACCTTTTATATAAAAGTGTTTAATTACCGCACGAAACTCTTTATTTTCCATTTTTCAAAAATTATAAAACTTGTTTACTTCAATTACCTGTAACAAAGAAATAATCATTAAATATTTCGGAAATTTTGACAGGTGGCTTATAAAAGATTGCTTTTAAAAAACAAAAAAAAAGTTGCTAGTAAAACGGAAAATGTGCCAGGCCAGTTAGTTTTGCAGTCGCCCTCGTATTGTCAAAATGTAATCAAAAAAAACAATACTATGGTTGCGACGAACAAACTTTTATTTCGGAGAACGTATAAGTGCCGTCACCATATGTGACAGCGCATAGAAAAAGGGACCTAAGGGTAAAAAAATCAATTTTCATTTTTTTTTGATGTGGACAACATCTGAACATCGAATGAGACCGATCCCATGCCCCAAAGGTGTTCCCTCCCAGAGATATGCGCGTTTTATGAAAGTGATGGTACACCAAAGATACACGTATTTAAATCTTTAAAATTACTCTTCTGAACAAAACTGGTTTTTACATTTAGGTCCCTTTCTATTTTGCACGTCACATATAGTAACCGGTTTCACTACGAATCCTAAAATGTATAAAAATCATGGACCCAAAGGTAAATAGGATTTGGCCTATTCGAACTTAGCTACGTATTTATATTTTAAGCAGCGTACATGCCAAGCGAATTGCGTCAGTCAAGCTGTTTCTTTAACTGGCATAAAAAACTTCAGACTCGCTATCGCGTTGGTATCTGCGAAGCCTTATTTTGCATTTTAAACTAATATTTCCCTTTTTAATGTTATGTTTTTGCATTCTTTTCCTATCTTTACAGCCGTTTGTGAGACTACTCATCCCCAAAACAATTTGGCATAAATTTGTGCAGAATAAACACAGAAAGCCAATAAATCGAAGTGGAAATCCTGCCAAAATTTAAAAAGTTTTGTGGCTTTTCATATCTCGCGCGACACATTGCAATAGTGTTTGTGTGTGTTTTTGTGTACAGAGACACTTGCACATATGTACATTATATACAATGGAATGCTTCGCACTCATTGGCCTGACCAACCAATGGTAGAAGCGGACGACGAGGGAAATAAAGCTCAAACCACCACCGGAAATGCAATGCTCTACAGGAACGATTGCAGACAACTACAACGATTCATAAACGTGTGAGTGAAGCAGGAGAGACAGAGATGAGGGCATGCATGCAAACATTTGGCAAGCAGGAGAGAGAATGCGAGCATAGACAGACGCATAAAAGAATCGTACATATACAACAAGAAAAAGATACTTACTCACACTAACACAAACTCTACAAAAGTTTGTTATTTACGAGTAAGCCTGAGTTTGTTTTTGTAATGTACCCAAAGGAAGAGTATACAAATCGCAATCACTTTATTGGCCCAGCGTAGCACAAGGGATTTTTTTTTGTTTTCGACCAATCACAAAACGAATGTGTATCCACACTTGCTACAGACCAAGAAGATTTTGTATCCTTTGGTAATACCACAGGATGCCAAAATACATTTACCAAATGTATCCTATAAGATAAGACAAATATTTGGCACTGATTTTGGTGTCCTAGGAGCAATGCAAAAGGAACAGAGAATCTCCCATCAAATCTCCCAGTGAATAATAAAAACCACGAAAAAAGGATATACTAAGACCGTCAGCAATATTTATAGCAAGATATGAAAATACTCATTTGTATAATTTTCTTAAACCTTTATCCGTTAATATTTTGACAAAAAATTGTATATATTTTATATTTAATTGACATAAACTTTAGCGTAAATAAAGTAAAAGCATTGTAGAAAGTCTAGAATTTGTTCAATCTTAAAGTAGTTTTAGCTTATCTAATCATTAAAATTACACTTAACACTTTCAAAACAATTGCAGTTCTAGTAACCAAACATACCGTACCTACAACTAACATCTTGTGGGACATACAAACAGGTATTCACTTAATACAAAAAACATCTTGTATTTTCTTCAAATAATAAAAAAAAACGTGATTTTTTATAAATTAGAAAATCTAACTCTAAAATACTATACATATTGCATCTTTAAACTAAATAAATAAATATAACATAATTTAAAACAAAAAAAACAATTACATCGTCTTCAAAAGTAAGAAACATATTGTAATTCTCATCTAACTAAGAATGCATCAATAAGAATCTTATAGGAATGTGTAAAAGATATAAATTATTACAAATAAAAACTCGTTTAGCTCTCTCTACGGAACCAAAAAAAAACAAAGTTTCGCTTATTTTTCATTTCAGGCAAGCTGAATGAGGTAAGTATGATTCATAAAGGTGTACATCCAAATCCACGCACTGAGAATAGATTGCCACAACCGATTAATTTGTCCCAATCGCATGATGGATGGGTGATTTTGTTTTTGCTTGGATATAACCAACGAAAGGGTTAGCAGGCAAACGATCTACGAAGGCATATTAATAATTTCGCGACTTTTTCAATTTTCTCGTAGTAATATGAAATGCAACACTGCTCATTATCAAGTACCATCTGTTAATAGACTACTGTCATATTTTGAGAGAGTTCCGTCCTTTAGTTTGTGTTTAACAGTTGTTCAAAACAAACAACCTCGTGGATTTAGTTAAAAACAAGTAAAATTATAGAGTTTGTAGGCTGTGCCGAACTTTAGATACCCTCCACCAGATTCCCAAATAAAACCAAATTTGGTGCGGAAGTGTGTTCTATATAGAAATCTTTATATGCAAAATTTCATTTCGATAGGTCAAGCTTGTGGTGAGTTATAGTCATATTATTTCTCAAAGCCCATGAGACCGTTTGTGTGGGAGGTACCAGAAGGGCTTTTCCGATCTCAACAGAATTTGGCGCAGAGGTGTGTTCTTTATAAAAATCTTTATGTAGAAAATTTCATCTCGATAGGTCAAGTTTTTAGTAAGTTATTGTCATATTATTTTTCAAGACCCATGAGACCGTTTGTGTGGAAGGTACCACTAGGGCCTTTCCGATCTTATCCAAATTTAGCGCAAAAGTCTGTTCTATATATTAATATTTATGCCGAAAATTTCGTCTCGATAGGTCAAGTTTGTGGTGAGTTATTGTCGTATTATTTTTTATGGCCCATGAGGCCGTTAGTGTGGGAGGTACCAGTAGGACTTTTCCGATCTCAACAGAATTCAGCGTAGAAATGTGGTGTATATAGCAATCTTGATATGTAAAATTTCATTTCGATAGGTCAAGTTTGTGGTGAGTTATAGTCATATTATTTCTCAAGGCCCATAAGGCCGTTTGTATGGGAGGTACAAGAAATGGTGGCCCAATCTGAATCATTTTTACATAGATGATTGCCCCTATATAGAGATTATTAAAAAATTTCAGTGATTTTGCTTAAGAAACTGGACGGATATTTCCAAATAAAAAACTAGTTTTTATGAGGTAGTGTCGGTTGAGGGTCTCCAACACCAACTTCCCGTAGAGCTACATATATAGCCCATTTTCAATACCAACCATGATGCTAGGTTAACTACACATGTTTGTGCCAAATTTCAGCTCCCTAGCTATTTTCATGCAGGCTCTATCTTGTTTTAAACAGACGGACAGTCGGACAACATGGCTAGATCGTCTTAGAATTTTACGAGGATCAAGAATATATATATATATATATATATATATATATATATATATATATATATATATATATATATATATATATATATATATATATATATATATATATATATATATACTTTGTTGGGTCTCCGATGATTATTTCAAGGTGTTACAGACAGAATGACAAAACTAATATTCCCTCCATTGTATGGTGGAGGGTATAATGAAAAAAGTGAACTTCAAGTGCTCATTAAACATTATTTTTTGCGAAAAACAACCGTCAATCAAACCAAGGAAAAGCTTGATAAATACTATGGGTGTCTGCACCATCGATTTCAATGGTAAAAATTGGTTTACTGACTTACGTTGTGGCCACACAACTACAAATGACGCTGAACGTGATGGGCGGCCATTTAAAGTCAATACACCTAAAAATCTCGAGAATGGCCGATCGAAGAGTAAAGGTGCGTGAGATTGTTGATGCCATACGCATTTTATATGGCAGTGTGGTTTCGATTTTACATGATCAGTTGAGTTTAAGAAAGCTGTCTGCAAGATGGGTGCCGCGTTTGCTCTCAATTGACCATAAACGTAATCGTGTGACAACTTCAAAGGATTTTGTGGCGTTGTTTAACCGCAATTGAAATGCGTTTTTGCAGCGTGGATGAAACATGGATCCATTAAAACACTCCGGAGACCAAACTGCAGTCTAAATAATGGGTTTCTCCGGGTGAACCGGCTACGAAAAAGACCAAGGTGTTTTTGTTGGCCAATACGGTGAAGGCAATAGTTCTTTGGGATGCACGCGGGATAATTCACATCGATTACCTTCAAAGGGGAGAAATAATAAACGGATAATATTATGCCAACATATTGGAAAGATTTAACGAGGATTTAAAAAAAAAACGCCCCATAAAGCTAAGAATAAAGTTATTTTTCATCAAGATAATACACGGGTGCACACGTGTGCAGTCTCAATGGCAAAATTGCATGAATTTCCCATTTTCAAACCTAAAATAAATGGTTTGGTGGAAAGAAATTCAGCTCCAACGATGAAATTAGTGATCAAACAATTGCCTATTTTATGGAGGATAATCCTATTTTTGAAAAGGATACAAAAATTGTCGAAACGTTGGACTAAGTGTATTGAGCTAAGACGTGATTATGTAAAAAATAGTTTTTTTTTTGCAAAAAAAATGTCTTTTATTCGAAAAGTCATGGAATTATTGATATGTCCTCGTAGCATACTGTGCACACGTTTTGACCTTTATTATCTGTATGCTATGGCAAATTAAAATAAACAGAATCACACTCGTACATCGCTACCAAATAAACCAATTTTTTAAAATATGTCATCAATTCGAGCAACTTATAGACGACTTCGTAGCTTTTATGGCGCAAAATAATCGCTATGATAAACAAAATAGGCTCCAAATCCTTTTTAGAAGTTAATGACATGTTTAGATCTTTTGACTTAGAATTTTTATTGGATTAAAATTTTATTTTTCGTGTTACTTTTTACAACTTCAATTTGAATCGGGCTTTAAAAAACGACCAAGTTTTAATTAGTTAAGGGTTTTCCAATAGAGACATAACAATTCGTATCTCAAACATTTTTAATGATCTTTCAGTGTCAGAACGAAGTCAACATTTTTATCTTGTTAAAGTTTACCTTCAAGCAACGGCTGAAAGTCATATTACCGAAATTCTGAGTCAGTGGCTCTGGCAAAGTTTCACGAAAATAAAGAATTTCATCGAAAAATCATCTTCAGCGATGAAGCTCATTTCTGGCTGAGTGGTTTTGTCAATAAACAAAATATGCGTAATTGGACAGCAACAAACCCAAATGTGCTTCAAGAGACACAATTGCATTCGCAAAAAAATTACTGTGTGGTGTGGTTTTCATGCCGGAGGTGTGATTGGGCCGTATTTTTCATCGATGAAAACAATTGTCATATTACCGTCAATGGAGAGCGCTTTCGTGCCATGTTAGAAAAACTATTTTTGGCTAGAATTGGATGAGTTTGACATCGCCCTTACTATGTGGTCTCAACAAAACGATGCCGCTAGCCACATAGCACGCGTTACAACCGATATACAGAAAGGCAAATTCGGTGAATGTGTTATCTCGAGAAATGGTCCGGTCGAATGGCCACCTCGTTCATGCGATTTGATTTCTTTTATGAGGTCACATCAAGGCATTCGTCTACAACTTTGAACAAGCTCAAAGACAACATCCAGCGCGAAATTGCCAACGTTCCGGTCGAAATGTGCTCAAGAGTGGTGGAAAATTAGGTCCAAAGAGTAGATCGCTGTCCACGGGCTCATGGTGGTCATATGACCGAAATCGAATTTCAATGATGCAACATTTGCAACATTTCTTTAATATTCTGTGTTTTATTAATATATAAAATTGTTATGTCTTAATGGAAAACCCTGTTCCACCGAATGTTAGTTGGTTCACTGCAGTTTGAAGTGAATGAAACGGAAAATATCAATGAAAGTGATTTGAACGTCAGTAATAAATAAAAACAAAATATTTAAAAAAGTCTTTAATTAAGCGAAGTAAACTTAAAAAACTGGCTGTCAACTCAAGATTTAAAAATGCATTGGTCTCCTTATTCGGCCCCTTGAATAGGAAGATATTTCAATATCTATCTGACAAATTGATTTTCATTATTATATTTTTTATTCCTAACTTTAATTTTGGGTAAGCAATGGAACTTCTAGGATTTACCTATACGTAAACAACCAGTTTTCGGTATAAAGAACTAAATACCCAGCAAAGAAAATTTGCCGACAATGTCTGATATCAGACAATTCCGAACAATATCTGAACTCTATCAAGAATTCTTACCGAAATCGTTACAAATTCTGTTTGATTTGTCTGAGGATTTTTTATTTATTATGTTAAGAAATATCTGAACGAATTCGGCCCGAATTCTGCTAGACTTGTCTGTGGGATTTTTATTAGTTTTTTGTTCAGACTTCTCTTATCGAACTCGCAACGAATTCTGAACTATTTATCTGAGGTAGTCTATTCGTTTAAAATTTTTGTTATTTGCTTCATATTTTACAGTTGTTGTTCTTGTGTTCAGACATGTCGGAACTAATTCTTAGCTGTTTGTCTGAGTTATTTTTATATTTCAAATTCAAATTCTCAACGTTTGGTTAGCTTAGCTGTGCGAGGGATTTTTATTGTGTTCGGAGGAAAACTCTACTGCCGGCAGTTTTCGTTAAATGCAAAACTGGTTGCCCTTAAGTGTATAGCCACTAAACATAGTTACAGCATAATTATTGCTTGCGATACTGCAGACACCCCTGCTTGTAACTAAAAGTCTTTCCGAACGCGTTTTGGAAATGTTTTACGACTTTTTTTGTAGAACAAAAATATTTTCTGTTTGATTGCTTACATTCAGAATTTACCATGGCATAAGCTCAGAATTCGTTCAGAATTCGGTTCGTAATGTCGGTAATAACATCAGAATTTAATAAGACTTAATGCCAGAATTCTGACCGAAGTCGTGCAGAATTAGTTCAGAATTCGATACGACAAATCGAAATTTCCTTTCGAATTTCCCAAGACTAAAGTTCAGAATTCGGTCTGCAAAAACATCAGAATTCCCTCAGAGAAGTAGTTTAGAATTCGTGTCAACCTTCTCATATGTTTTTCGTTACGAACTCGCTAAGAATTCTGATCCGAAATCGGAAAATTTTACCGATTGTCGTACAGAACTCTGATCGAATTCTGAAGGTTTGGTTTGCTGGGTAGTTATGATTTTTTCGGTTTTAAAAAAATCCAAAATTACTACTTGCCACAGAAGGCGGTTTATTCGTTGTACCATAATATAATTTCAGTTTTAATCCTATGGTATGTCCATGGAGATATAAACATTTAATGATAGCAACAGATAGTCTTCTCGCAGAATTCAGAAAAAAGGTTCAGTCAGTGTGCCCGATCCTTTAAAAAAAATTACATTGGTCTACTTTTTGGGCCCATTAAATTTTGTATGAAGATATTTTAATATCTCTTCGATGAATTGATTTTCATTAATTTCTTTTTTATTCCTAACTTTTGTTAAGGGTAAGCAATAAATATTAAGATTTACCTATACGTAAACAACCAGTTTTTGGGTTTATAGAACTAAATAATAATAAAATTTTCGGTTTTAAGAAAAATCCAAAACTACTACTTTCCACAGCAGGCGGTTGACAACCTACAACTTCTCTTACAATATTCTCTTAGTTAAATCGAATTATAGGTTGTATGAACCATAATAAAATCTTAGTTTTCATCCTATGGTATGTCGCGTCGAATTACCATGAAGATTTTAAACATTTGGTGATTGCAACAGAAAGTCTTCTCGTCCAATAAAATTTATTTTGGCTCGGACCCAGTTTTTGACTTAGTTATTCTACGTGTGTATACGATTAATTTTAATGAAAACCCATTAACACTTGGACCCCTTAGATCCGTAATTCAGAGCCTCAAGCTAAGCCAAATCTTGAAAAGATAATTTGAGTTTCCAATGTCATATTTACTACTACAGCCGAAATCACTTTTAACGGCTTTGCTTAGGACGTCATGCCGGTTATAGGGAACAAATTTCAAAGTCCCGAATCAGAACTCCAATATCCCTTTATAAATAGTATTGCATACAGTGACATCGCAATTAAAACATTGTAAGTAGATTATAAAGAGTGGTTACATTTTAAGGGCCGATGTTGAATGTGAACCACACCTAAACGTCAAGTTTTTTTTCTGCATTTCATTTGATATTTCTCAATTTTAGACTAACTCAATTTGAACCATGGAAAGATACACAAGCGAGCAACGTGTTAAAGTTATTCAGGTCTCGGGCCACAGTGGATGAACAATTTTCGAACAAAATCATCTTCAGTGATGAGCCACATTTTCACCTCAGTGGATTCGTCAATAAGCAGAATAAACGCATTTGAGCGAATGGTAATTCAAGAGTAATTGTCAGAAAAACAATGCACCCACAAAGGGTGACTGTTTGGTGCGGTTTATGGGCAGGCGGCATCTTCGGGTAGTATTTTTTTCCAAAATGAGGCCGGTCAGGCAGTTACTGTGAATGGTGTTCGCTATCGTGAGATGATAAAGAACTTTTAATGGCCTGAATTGTGATCACTTGCCACACAGCTAACGAAACAATGGTTTTTTTTGCGCGACAGATTAAAATTTAACCACCCTTTATTTTCGCTTGAAATAAAATCGCTATTATCTTTGTAAGTTTGACAATTTTTAAAATATTAGTGTTTTAAATAACAGCAAGGCGATAATCGATGAAAATAAAGCCTTACTGGTATGCGATGATTTTACGATGATTTATATTTTTAAAAATGAAGTTTTTGACGATTTATTTTTTAAAAAAAATACGATTTTCTGTGGACTTTGGCAGCTCTGTATTGTGGTCTACAATCTACATTGGTAAAATTATACAGGGTGGTCCATCTAGAGATATATTTTTAGAAAAAAAAATAGAAAAATTCAAATCAAGTGTGGAATCTTTATTGTTAATTTGAAAAGACATTTTATGGCATTTTTATGGCACATTTATGGCATTTATTTTTTGAAAATAATTACCTTCAAATGTTGGCAACTGTATTATGGAAATGAGCGTTCGGTAAGAAACGGGAAGATCCGCTGTTTTCGACCAAAAATTTCGTCAGTGATGAACGAACAGTTGGCTATAACGATTTAATTTCATCCGTTTTTTAAAGATGCGTTTTAAGTGGGATAGACTGTAGTCGTTTTATTGGCATAGCCCTAATCACCTGTGTCGTTGTCGAAATACGATTAGTCTTAAATGTCGAATAAATTGTCAAATATAAGAGATAAAAATGCACTAGCAGTATTTCGACAACGCCAACCGTGATCAGGGTGATCCCGCGACTGCCGGTTCTATGTACCGGATTGACCCGAAACTCTTCGGCCAGGGGCAGTCACCTCAACAATATATGTTTTTTTTGTTCGTCCATTTTTTCGTCGTGGGAGCAGCACTTCCCGGAATGCCTGCTCCGAATACTACTGGTCCGACCCGGGAAACCCCGGACCTTGGATCTGCTCGGTTTGTCAGAACCAAATACACCATCGTGCTACGTCTGTAAGGTGTAATCGTTGCATGGAGTGGGTGCACTTCAGGAGCTGTTCAGGTCTGAACCACATCAGGGAGTATAGCGAAGCAGACTTTGTTGCCTCATGCTGTATCAACGAAGTTAGCAGTGGGTCTCTGGATTTGGTGTTATCATCGTCGTCTGCATTTTCGTCGTCATCATCATCTAACTACGAGACTCCCCCGCAGTCGCCCTCGCAACAGCATCAACACATACAGCATCTTACACCACAGATTGCTGTTGCCACTCCTGACAGTGCATCAATCTTGCAATTTAATTGTAATGGCCTACGCAACAAAATCAGTGAGGTCATAGAATTTATGAATCGGAGAAACATCATGGTCGCCGCGATCCAAGAAACTAAGCTGAATGCCACCTGCAGCCTGCACAGTTGTGACGGATACAACGTGCTACGTAAGGATCGCACCAGAAGTGGAGGTGGGGGACTTGCTTTCCTGTTACACCATTCTGTGCAGTACAGACCTATTTCGCCTGAGCTTGACTCTAGAGACCCATACATGGAATGTATGGGGGTAGCAGTCAAGTCTGGAACTGCCGAAATAGAGCTGTACAACGTATACATCCCGCCGGTTGGTAGCTGTGCCCCGCGTTATCTGCCAGACATTAGCAATTTGCTACAAGGCAATAACCGCTTGGTCCTAGGAGACTTTAATGCTCACCACGAACTGTGGCATTCTCTCCTAGACAGCGACCAGAGGGGCATAGCTTTGGCAGAGCAAATTGATAGCTCTACGTTCTGCACAGTGAATGAGGACGCCCCCACGCGGATTATGGGCGATTGCCATAGCTCGCCAGACATCACTTTGGCATCGCCTGGCCTGATCAACGACGTCACCTGGCAACCCGTCATCTCACTAGGATCGGGCCACCTTCCCATAATTCTCTCCATAAATAGACCACCCGATTTCATAACCTCTGAAAGCCGTACGTTTCTCAATCAAAAAAAGGCTGACTGGGAGGCCTTCAGAGAAGCCACCAACCGCAGCTTTAATAATCTAGCTATTCCGTCGGACGTTCGGGTAGCCGAGAAAAAGTTCCGGGCCATCATTAACGCAGCAGCCGCTCGCCATGTCCCTGCTGGTCAAATACCCGAAGTACGACCAAACTTCCCAGCAGAGGCAGCGGGACTCGCAGACGAGCGTGATGGCATTCGTCGCTCCAACCCTGCTGACCCTAGAATTAGGGATCTCAACTCCGAGATCAGTAGGTTGGTCAACGAATATAAGCGGAACAAATGGCTAGACCACTTAAAGCAGTGCAACGTGAGTTCCGGAAGTTGTGGACAACGGTCAAATCACTCTCTAACCCTGTAAGGAAGGATGATCGGACAGCTGTCACGTTCGGTGATAGAACAGTTACAGATCCGAAGCGGTGCGCGTGTTATTTTAACCGGCTTTTTATTGAGCACCCAGAGAGTGATAAGGCGAAAAGGAGAGTATTGCGTCGTATCCGCGCTCTCCGAGTCGAAGAGGCACCACCACAATTTACCGTTGGCGAAGTTGCCCATGTCATCCGCAGCGCAAAGTCACCAAAGGCGCTGGGTCCGGTCGGAATCTCAATGCTGATGTTAAAGCACTTGGATACTCCGGGAGTAGAGTACATGACCAAAGTGCTCAATCTGTCGCTAGCCACTCACGAAGTTCCCGATGCCTGGAAAATGGGCAGAGTGGTCCCGCTACTGAAGCCAGGCAAAGACGCAAGTAAAGGAGATTCGTACAGGCCGATCTCCTTGCTTTCTCCAGTAGCAAAGACGCTTGAAGCACTGCTCCTCCCCAGCCTGATCGAACACTTTCCTAGTGCTGATCATCAGCATGGATTCCGCAAGCAGCACAGCACAACAACTGCTTTACACGCCATCACCACACGTATAAGTCGCGGCCTTAACCAGAACAAGCCTAACGGCAGGACGGTCCTCGTGGCTCTTGACTTCACAAAAGCCTTCGACACGGTCAATCATGCCACTCTGTTCGAGGACATTGAAGAAACGTCCCTTCCGCCCAGTTTGAAACGTTGGGTCGTAAACTATATGTGTGGGCGCCAGTCATATGTAGAATTTAGAGACAGAAAGTCGAAGCCCCGTAGAGTTAAACAAGGAGTTCCCCAGGGTTGAGTTTTATCCCCGGCTCTGTTTAACCTCTACCTCTCTAAAATTCCTGCACCACCAGACGGCGTTGAAATTGTGTCGTACGCTGACGATTGCACAATTCTGGCGTCCGGACCTAAAGTGGATGACATTTGCGAGAAAATCAACTATTACCTCACTGACTTAGCACGTTTCTTCACTGCGAGGAATATGAAAATATCCGCCTCCAAATCATCAGCCACACTGTTTACTGCTTGGACCGCAGAGGTGCGGTTGTCACTCAATGTGAAAGTCGATGACGTCAACATCCCGACCACCAACTACCCCAAAATCCTTGGGGTCACATTGGAGAGCCTTTTTAGATCCTCTGCACATGCTACAGCTATCTGCGATAAACTCAAAAGTAGGAACAAGGTCCTCAAGTCACTTGCCGGCAGTACTTGGGGAGCCGACAAAGAAACCTTGTTGACCTCTTACAAAGCCATAGGTCGGTCTGTAGCAAACTACGCAGCACCTGTATGGTCGGCGAACGTGAGTACGACGCAGTGGAAGAAAATTCAGACATGCCAGAATGCCGCCCTTAGAACATCAGCAGGGTGTCTTCTTATGTCCTCTGAGGACCATCTACATGAGGAGACGAAGGTCCTTACCGTGCGCAGACACAATTTCCTGTTGTCTAAGCAATACCTGTTACGGTGTTTTCGCAGCAGTCATCCTAACCACCATCTCTTGAACAGGATGCCTCCACCCAGGCAGATCAGGTACGATCTTCATGATCTAGAGAGAGAGGTCCAGCGGTATAAGAGAGAACCTTTAGATCATCGAAACTATCAGGCAGGTTTGAACAACATTCACGCCGATGATGTCGCAGCAGCAGTATCCAGCTACCGTGCGAATGCAGTGCTAGGGGAACATCCCCCGGAGATTTCACCTGAGGAGAAGGTACTACCTCGGCAGACGCGCGTGGTTCTGGCGCAGCTGAGATCCGGATGGTGCAGCCGCCTCAATTCTTACTGGGCACGAATTGATGCTAACGTTCCGGACATCTGTCCCGCCTGCCATCAGGGACCACATGATGTACTGCACCTCTTCAATTGTCCGGCCAAGCCCACTCAGCTGACCCCCAGGTCTCTGTGGACGCATCCAGTTCAAATGGCGCGTTTCCTTCACCTGGATATCGAAGCAGATCCCCCATAGACGAACAAGACTTCAAAATAAATATATTGTTGTTACAACAACAACAGGGTGAATAGGGACCGTTTGTGGGTTCCTACAAAATCCGTTTTTATATTCCTGGTGAAATGTAACTATTTGTCGCTTAATTGTAAAAAAAAGTATGGTTGTATACGGACCACCAGATACCTCTTCCTTCACCAATTAGCGTTTATAAGAGTGAGTTCAGTTGATCTAATGATTGTTTAAATTTCCGTAAGAAGCAATACTATTATCTCTTAGGCTAGTGTAAATAGTTAATAATTTATCCATAAGTTTTGTTTATAAAGTCTTTTTTTCATAAATGAATGTGCCTAATAGTTATGATGGGTAAACTTAAAATACCATAAGTTATCAATCAAATATCAGAAATTATGGTCATGTGGGTTTATTGCAGCATACACCAAAACAAAATAAAGAATATTTTTCACTTACCGGAACTGTTAAGAGTTGATCGTGTTGTTGCGTTTTCTATTTTCTTCGGCAGAAAATTGCTACTCCGTGTCGATACCAACCAAAGAACCGCCTTTCGTGGGATTGGGATCGCGTTGCAGTTTGTTGTTGTTGTAGCGACATACATAGTGTCGGGGAGACGCGTCCTTTGTTGCAGGTAGATAATCGTGCCGTCACTTTGAGCCAGCAAAACCTAAATGAACAATATTAGAGCATTTTGTTACAAAATTTTACTTGTGATTCTATTCATACGTACAGTACGAGACAAACAGTATTAAGAACAACCAAAGGAAATGTATTGTGAGTATTGTTTTTTGAGTTGCAGAATTTCTTCCAAGTACCGGTGACAGTGAGCAATAGCAGAAGGCTTTGAGGTCCCGTTTCCTAAACTCTTTAAGGAAGAAGTTTTTTTAAAAGCTGTTTATGGCGGACACCCCTAGAGAAAAAAAAAACAAAAAAATATACATATGTCCTTCACAATGAAAACATAGAATGCGTGGCATTGAAAAAATTACACCGCTCACTTACATCAACAACATGCATCTTAAAAGAAAGATGGTGACATCACGAGCTCAAATGTAATTATTCTAAATAAAAAACTTCTCCCTGTGTGGAAGGGCCTCAAGGTTTTCAGCTATAGGCAGACCTAATCTAGGGACCTGGGACGCTAAAACCTGCTGCTAATAATTACTGGTGCAAGTGATTTAAATTATTCCTTCAAAACAAAATATGCTATGTCCTTCACAACGAAAACACAGGGTGCGTGGCATTACACCGCTCACTTATATAAACAATATGCGTCTTAAAAGAAAGATAGAAACATCACGAGTTCAAATGTACTTATTCTAAATTAAAACTTCTCCCTGTGTTGCCGGGCTTAAAGGGTATCAGCTCTGGACAGACCTTTTCTAGGGACTCGGGACGTTAAAACCTTCTGCTACTGATAACTGGTGAAGGTGATTTAAATTACTCCTTCAACTTGAAAAAAATCAAATTATATGTCCGCCGACTTTTTTCAAATAATTTGCGATCCCTCCAGTAAATATTATGTGACAGCGCATAGACAAAGGGACCTAAGGGTAAAAAAAATCAATTTTCATTTTTTTTCTTTTTTTGATGTGGACAACATCTGAGCATCGAATGAGACCGATCCCATGCCCCAAAAGTGTTCCCTCCCAGAGATATTCGCGTTTTATGAAAGTGAAGTCGACGATTCTAAGCGCAAATAGAAAAGGGCCTAATCTTTAAAATGGCTCTCCTGAACAAAACTGGTTTTTAACCTTAGGTCCCTTTCTATTTTGCGCGTCACATGTTGGGACTGGTGAGGTTACTTCTTTTTAATTAAGTCCTATACTGTTGGGGTGGTGGATCCAACTCGTGCCGATACCATGCCCACTTTTCATGTTGCATCATTCTGAAGCAGATGGCATATTTTTCTCTTCTCAATGGTATGGGGATACGATAGTCATTTCCATTTATTTGTTTATTTAAATAAATAGAAATTTTCAAGCGAATTTTGAAGGAGCATAAAACAGAAAATATGATCAATGACTAAAGAAACGGCTTACCCTGTGGTGTGTTAAGTTATTGTGACAAAAAAGATCATATTTTTTACCATCAATGGGCAATTCAGGACAGGATAAAATTTTTATTTCTATTCTCGCATATCAATCCATTCCTTGGCTGATGTCCTTTTCACGGGGCGTGCGGGAAGAATGGCTCAAGTATTTCGGAAATAAATTATGAAAGGCGCTCGGGAACTTGAAAATGACACCGCCAACATTTATAATAATGTGTCTACTCGAACGAAAGGAAATTACTTATGAAAACCAAAAATGCATGGGCGTGGACCCACAAAGACCCAAAATAGAGGGTCGTAAGGGCCTCTATTGTAGGTTGTTGTAGCGGCAACTACGTGCCGGAGTGACAGTCCTTGGTCGAAGAATTAGTTGTTCGGACCAATGCGGTGCATAGAACAGGGTGTCGTTAAATTATAATTGAAATCTTTTGTGTATGCAGCCATGGTGTGATGGAAGTGTGCACGACAATGAAGCGGCAGGTTTTCACCTTGTAAATGCCGGCGACTTTACAAGTAAAAGATTTACCTCTAAGCTATAAAATTCTTTAGCCATTCGGAGCTGGCTTCAAACGGTAGGTCCTGGTTAGTTAGTATAAGAATTATATAGTTCAGAGCTCACTGATTTGAGAGTAGTTACACCTTAGGGACCCAAAAACAATAACCAACGTAAAAATATAGAAAGTCACAAGTGATGCAAGTTTGGAAACTAGATTTGGGTCGATTCTGGTGTAAAAATGCCCGTAGCAATGTTCTGAAATAAAAGAAAATTTAAAATTTTTTAAAAAATAGTTTTCCACGGTTTTGAAGAATTTTACCTAAACTCCGGGCACTATGGTTAAAAGTAGAAGGCTTTAAAGTCCTGAGTCCATTAGATTACGCCTGTCCACTGTTGAAAGCCTTTAAGACCGGCCACATGGAAGACGTTTTAACTAGAAAATCATTTTCAAGGCCCCGAAGCCCCCGCTTTGGTTCTGGTGTCACGCGTCGTAACCTGAACTTTTGGTCATTCCTTTTTACAAACTAGTTTATTTTAATTATTACCTTTTCCTGCAATTCATCAGGCGTTTTATGAGAATGACTTCCTTATTCTCAAGTATTTTTTTCAATTGCACTTTAGCTCTGTTCTTCCGAAATATTTTGCATGCTTGCCTTTTCGAAAATGTTTCCTTTTACTGCTTCTACGAATTTTTCCCACATCTCCGTACTTTTTTCTGCGAAATTTATGTTTTTAATTTTTTGGCAGTAATTTCTTTTTACGAGTTATCTTCTTTGTGTCGTCAAGTCGTTTCTTCAAAGTGAAAAAATGATTTTTTGTTAAAACTTTTATTAAAAATCCGAAATTGTGAAATACGACAAGTAAGGGGTATGTTCAGTGATGTTTTCTGAAATATGGCGGCCATTTCTAATGTACTTGTTGTGAACGTATACCCTCATACAGAGTTGCCTTTCGGTTAAGTAAATACCGTTGCCAATTTAAAAATACGATTTTCTTTTTCTTTCATATTTTTGTGAAAATATAAATTTAAGGTAGGGTGACTCAAAAATAGATTGTTTTAATTTAAAGCGCTATCCAAACCAAGTTAATTAGGGATGCACAATCTGATGGAATTATACTGTTTTCAGCATAGAAATTATTGTGATACAATTGCGGCTCATTTGGGACTTATTTGATAAATCTTACAAATGTTGCGATCTGTTGTTTTTAGGGAACGAATATAGAAATTATGTTTCTTATTCCAATCGATCTAGCGTTATAATCAAAGAACAATTATGAATCGATTTCGATGAAACTTGGAACATACAGAGTTCAGGTTTGAGCCAAGAAGGAATTCTATTAACTTTGTTTATATCGTTTGGGTGACTTTTAAGAACGATTTTTTCCGTTACGTTTCGTATTGTACGTTATGAACGACCAATAATGAACACTATTGAAACAAGACTGCGAGCCATAAGCGCTAACCTATCGTAAGTGAAAAAATGCAAATTTTACAGGAGACGGTTTTTATTATTTATTTCAAACAACTTTATTAAAAATGCAAATGTTTTAATGCAAAAATTTAAGATTTCTACCTACTCATATAACTGTATCAAAAAACAAAAAAAAAAAATCTGAACACATTTGCGATTGCTGCAGCAATTTGATGTGTGACTTACGATAAAATTGCTACACAATAAAATTTAAACAATCATTTACGATAAAATGCAAAAGCTTTTTTTTGATGTTTTACTAACAATTTTGTCATTTTAAAAATACAAAACGATGAGGCTTGTCCTAACGATTATTTTTCAGCAATAAAATTTTGTTTCCAAAAATTTGACTTACGATAGGTTAGCGCTTATGGCTCGACTGTATAATCCGTATTTTCGAGTAGCGCTCATACAGAATTCATCTCGTTTTTAGAACCTGCAACGTACTGCATCCGATTTCGACCAAATTTCGCATGAAGATTTGCGAGCGACCCATACCTATTTCTTTTGAAATTGAACCATATTGGTCCATATTTTGAAAAAGCCCCAGTACAAAAATCCCTTCAGTTTGCGATCCAGCAGCTCTAGATAGATTTCATCTTGCATGGTACGTTGTAAGCGAACAATTATTAAATCTTATTAAACTAAACCATAACGGGTCATTTGTTCGAATAGCCGCAACGAATTGAGGTTCGCCGCTCTAGAAACCACAAATTAAATACAAATAATCACCCATATTTAACATAGAGCTTTACGCGTCATTCTACCAACGATTGAAGATATTTACCTTTTAGAGTCCTGCCGTTGTACAGAAAACATTTTTAATTCGATCTAGACCAAATGAAGCTCGACTCAAAATCACTAGTTTATTCGATTGAACAATATCTGTCTGTCCTTCTCTCTGTTCTTCTGCTGTCTTTTTTAAGCTTGCTAGCAAACACCTGTTCGTAATTGTTGGCCGATATTAATGAAATTTGTTAGAAGTATGCTTTTTAGACAAAGGCTGTTGACTTTTATGAAAATCGAACACAAAAATCGATTTAGGCGTGGGCTGTATGACATTTCATCCTCCTGAACCAATTGTATGCCTCTGTATTCGTTACTCGAAATGGAGTTTCCAGCAGTAAAGCAAAAGCAAGCGATTTACACCCTTATTAGGGCATTGTAACATAAGGTTTAGAGAATGTCCTCTTGCGAAATGAACCAATGCATCCACCTAACAGAAATTGTGTTCTATGAAAGTTTAAATACTTATTCTTTCTTGTACTAATACAAAAATAAAATAAGATTGTACATATTTTTTGGAATTTTTATACCCACATTATACTATGCTACAGGGGTACTATGGGTTTTTTCTGATGTTAGTAACACCCCGAAAAAAGTTTGACCCCATTTAAATTTATACTGA
Organism: Hydrotaea diabolus; assembly: GCA_963513945.1. Taxonomy (NCBI): domain Eukaryota; kingdom Metazoa; phylum Arthropoda; class Insecta; order Diptera; family Muscidae; genus Hydrotaea; species Hydrotaea diabolus. Next base: position 186,613,888 of record OY740717.1, read on the forward strand.
TCGATTGTCTGAGTCTATTTAAACATGTCTGTCTACAGTACATGTCAAAAATACTAACCAACCTCGAAGGAACTTTCTAGACTATTTTGTTTTCGGCTAATGACGACCGGTGTTGAAAATGGGAGAAACCAATCCAAGTTCTGATATAGCCCTCATACAAAAGTACCTTCCGACACCACTGGTTTATAGTAAACTTGCTATTAAACAAAAAATTGCTATTACTGAATCACCCTATGTTCAGTTTAAATGAAAACGAATAAGACATTTAAAATTAGTATTTGTAATTTGGCAGCAGTATTTTAACCGAAGTGGCAGCACTGCATAAAAGTGTATGTTCACAACATGTACACTATTGTGATTGCCTGAGGTATGACAGACAATATCACTGAACATACTCCTTATTTGTTTATTTCCATGTTTGGTTGAGTAAACACAATTTTTAACAAAATAAAATCAGTTTGTACTCAACTAAGCTACTATGTCGAAAAGACTTGACACAAAATTGAAGCTTAATCCTAAAAAGAAGTCACTGCCAATAAATTTGGCCCGCAAAAGTCAGCGGGAACAACGTATTCGAAATGGCGGAGTGGGCAAGAATCATAAAAGTAACAAGAAGAAACATTTGCGCAAAGCCAAACATGCAAAATACTTCGAGAGGACAGAGTTGGATGCACTCATTCATGCTAGTGAGATGCAGTTGAAGGAAATACTTGAGAATGAGGAGATCCTGTCCGATATTCCTTTTGACATAACGCCAGATGAATTGCAGGGAGAGGTAAAAACATAAACACAAGTATTAAGGATAAATAGAAATAAATGCAGGTAAGCCATCCTGAATTGTCCATCGACGGAAATAAATATGGTCTGTTTATGTTGCAATAACTCAACAGACAACCGGAGCAGTCGGTCTTACCAAAACAGCTTTGAGGTTATATGGTTATTTTAAATTTGCATGAAAAGTTTCCTTCATTTGTAAAAACTATCCCAACTCATAATTTCATGTACCAAAGTGTTTTAAGGCTGTACAGTTTGTTTGCGGTTGCCTTTGAAAAACGCTAAAGTATTTCATGCTTAGAAACGTTTCAATTCCCGGGACCTTTAATTAAGCATATCCGAAGACTAGTCGCAGGAAAGAGTTTTACTAGGACCACCGTAATCCTGAAAGCCGACAACGCTACCTGGCTATCCCTTGCTTCCCTTACAGAACCCATAGGGCCCATTCCCAAATTTCCATTTAGAGGGTGGTCCAAGTCCAAGTTTATTTTTTAATACAAAAAAAACAACAAAAATTAACATTTTGCATATTATTACTTAGTAGGGACATAAATACTGTTACAACATTGAACACACCCATTTCAATAGTAGAACTGAACATACCCCGTTAATGTCATATGGGGTTTTAAAGCTAACCTCTATAGCGTTAGACTGTAACGGGATATTAAAATTGTTTCAACTTTCATCGTGGAGTGGGCAGATAATGAAAACCGTATTGCTGTAATAGCGCTTTTCAAGTGTGAAATGAAAAAAGCGATATTTTCAAAACGCTCCGGCCACTAGGGATTAGCCGAGACTAGAGATGTAAAAGACCGCCTCCGGTCTGGCCGCCCACGCTCTGTTCGAACACCGCATGTCATCAAAGCCGTTAAATCAAGAATTCACAGAAATCCGCTCCGAAAACAGAAAATCATGGCCCGTGAGATGAATATCACGCAAAAGTTCATGAGTCGAATCATCAAAAAAGACTTGGGACTTGGGGCTTTCAAACGACGTACAAGACATTTATTGACTGCAGCTTTTAAAAAAAATAGGATTGAAAAATGCAAACGTCTTTTGGTAAAGCACGCTGATAACTTGCACAGAAAAATATTGTTCACCGATGTAAAAATGTTTACGGTTCAAGAATTTAACAAGCAAAATGATAGAGTGTATGAGCGGTCATCTAAGGAAGCATCTGAACTGATCCCAAGGGTGGAAAAGGGTCATCACCTAGCATCAGTCATGGTTTGGTGGGGTGTCTCTTACGATGGGGTCACTAACCTGCATTTCTGCGAACAAGGAGTCAAATCATCGGCCAAAGTTTACCCAGAAACCGTTTTGGAAGCTGTTTTGAAGCCTCTTAACAATTCCCTGTTCCAAAACCAGCCATGGACTTTCCAGCAGGATTCTGCGCCGGCCCATAAGGCTTAAACGTCCCAGACCTGGCTTCGAAACAATTTGCCAGCGTTCATTTCTTCTGAAGAATGGCCCTCAGGCAGTCCAGACTTGAACCCATTAGATTACAAATTGTGGCCGGTTTTAGAGGACAAGGTTTGTCGCATAAGATACCCCAACATTGGATCTTCTAAAACTGCTTTGGTTCGAGCTGTGGCCAATTTTCCAATGGACGAGGTTCGTGCAGCTATTGACGATTGGCCAGTGCTACTTAAGGCGTGTGTAAAGGCAAAAGGCGGACATTTCGAATAAGTAGATTCTTTTTAGATGCAATATACATCAATAAATATATTAAAAATATTTGGTCCAAAAACATTCAGTACTCGTACTTTGTATTTTACAGCATAAAACGTGTGTAACAGTATTTATGTCCCTACTAAGTACAAACCATTACGCCATGGCGTCCCTCATATCATGAATGAAATAATTTTTTCTTTAAAATTTCCATAAATGATAAGTTAGCTCCTTTGAGTAAACTATAAGTATGTACGACTGTGGAAGTAAACCCCAGTGCAACTCCCGGTTACAATTTTTTTATCGGTGGTTCTCCGTCAGTAAACAACGGAGACTATAAGTAAAAGATTAATCTTTAGGCCAAGTAAAAACTTCTCCATAAAATGCATTAGCCGTTTTTTCTTTAAAATTTCCATAAATGATAAGTAAGCTCCTTTGAGTAGACTAAGTATGTACGACTATAGAAGTAAACCCCAGTGCAACTCCCGGTTACAACTTTTTATCGGTGGTTCTCCGCCAAGTAAAAAACAGAGACTTTATAAGTAAAAGATTAATCTTTAAGCCATGTAAAAACTTCTCCATAAAATGCATTAGCTGTTCGGATTCGGCGTTAGACAGTTGATCTCTGTCCGAGAGTAAGTATACGAATTATATCGTACACTGCCTGCTGTTATCCTAGATATTCCCCAATTTCCTGAATGGGATGTAAAGGGACTTAAGTAGAAAGAAATTTTATTCAGAGGATGGCCTTTCCACTCAATTCTCCAAGGCACTGGTGACTGCTTCGGACGCTATCTTTAAAATGGCTTGCTCGATATTCGCCTCGAAGGTCTGTAAGCTGCAATGGATTCTTTTTACATAACATTGGTCCTTTACAATACCCCACCCAAAGAAGTCTTAAAGGCAACTAATTAAAGCCAATTGAAATAGAATAGACGGCTAATCCCATGATTATCGAACTTTTTTAGCAGAAGATTGATTGTGGCTTCATCTGTTCATCTGTGTGTGAAACAGCACACCATCTTGATGAAACCAAAGATCGTACCAGTCTATATCTTTAATCTGCGGCCACAACAAAATTGTTTATCCTGCCTTTGTTTCGTTCATCATCAACAGAAAAGTCGTTTTCAGTTGCATTTTCATAAAAAAGATCTAATGATGGCACTGCTCGACAAAGCCGCAACAAAGTATCACTCTTTAATGGCATTGTCTTCCCGACTACCATTTGCGGTGTTTTCGATGTCCAGATGGGACAGTTTTGTTTGATAAGTAACATGTTTGATAGAAAAAGAGCAATAATATAAGCAAAAATTAGTTTTTTAAGGTATTATGGATTTAATAGTAAGAACAACCATTCATATAAATTATGAAATACAACTTCGTTCAAGTACAGACTGGGCCAAACTTGTTAAAAGTGTAATTAAATAAAACGAGATTTATTTTCAGGTATAATGGCATTATTAGTAAAAACAAACATTCATATTAATTATGGAGTACAACTTCGTTCAAGTGGGAGGCTTCAGTAGCGCATTCTGTCACTCCAAATTCCTTTAATAATGGAACACCATTCGACGCGTTTTCGCATCCCCTAATATGCTGAAGAGTGTTTGCCAGAAGATGAAGAATTTTACCGTAAAACCGTGTTTTCAGATGAAGCTTATTTTCATCTCGGTGACTTTGCCAATAAGCAAAATTTCCGCATATGTGACAGTGCATAGAGAAAGGGACCTAAGGGTAAAAAATAAATTTTCACTTTTTTTTGATGTGGACAACATCTGAGCATCGAATGAGACCGATCCCATGCCCCAAAAGTGTTCCCTCCCAGAGATATGCGTGTTTTATGAAAGTGAAGTCGACGATTCTAAGCGCAAATAGAAAGGGACCTAATCTTTAAAATGGCTCTCCTGAACAAAACTGGGTTTTAACTTTAGGTCCCTTTCTATTTTGCGCGTCACTATGGATTTCAGAGAACCTACACATGACTATTGAGAAGCCAATGCATCCGCAACGAGTCTCAGGTTGCTGTAGATTTTGGGCTGGCGGCATCATTGTATCTATTTTTTTCGAAAGTGAGCAAGGAGCCGCGTTATCGTCAGCGGTGAACGTTAACGCGCCATGCTCAACGAATTTTTGTTTCCAATAACTCAAGAGAATGACAAGGACGACATTTGGTTTCAACAAGACGGGCCACATATCACACAGCCAACGCAACCATCGATAGTTTTGAAAATCGAATAATCAGCCAAAATTGTGGTGTCAATTGGACGCCACGAAGCTGTGATTTGATCCCTTGGGATTATTTTCTGGGGGGAGCCATTACAAATAAATGTTACGCAAAGCAACAGAGACAATTGAAGGGTTGAAACATAAAATCGAAGTTGCCATTGAAGAAATTCGACCCGTAACAATCAAAAATGTACTTAAATTTGGGTTGATCGGATGAGGTACTGCCGACATTGAGACACCTCCAAAACATGCTTTTTGAACGCTTCGACAGCATCTTCTGGCGACGAAAATCGTTGACCACACATTTTTTTCTTGACGTGCGGGAATAAAAAGAAGTCATTGAGTGCCAAGTCAGGGCTTTACGGCGGATGATCCATCAATTCGACGTTTTGGCCGGTCAAAAAGGCGGTGGTTTGAGCCGATGTGTGAGAGGTCGCATTGTCATGGTGTACAATGATTCGTCTTCTCTTGTTCGTTTTTCGAATTTCTCCGAAGACTTCAGGCACAAAAATTGTCAGAATTGACAGTCCTACGTTGCTCAAGCGAAACAGTCGCCACATGACCAGTTTTGCCGAAGAAACAGGCGACCATTTGCTTCGAAGTGCTTCTTCCACAAACATCTTTCGTTGGATTTTGCTCGTCTTCGAAGACCCATACGGTCGATTGCTGTTTTGTTTCGGTCTCATACGCATAGATCCACGATTCGTCACCTGTGACGATCTTATAAACGTCTTTTGAAGCATCGCGATCGTATTTTGTCTAAATTTCTTTACACCAATCGACACGAGCCTTTTTTGAGCGATTGTCAAATTGTGCGGGATTCAACGAGGAAAAACCTTTTTTACGGCCAGGTGTTCATGCAATATCGAATGTGTGCTGGTGGAAGAAATACCCAATGATGCCTCTATCTCATGGCATGTCACATGACGATCTTGCATTATCAGTTCACCCACGGCATCAATGTTCTCTGGCACAACAGCCATTTTGGACGACTTTCACGACCTTCGCCATTGAGCGAGCGTCGGCCACGATTGAATTCATTAAACCAGTTTGTCACAGTGCTATAGGATGGTGCTTCATCGCCATACAAAGATTTAAGTCGATGCACTCTTGTCGTGCCAGTCCACGTCGCACGAAAATGTTCACAAGTTAATTCCATTTTTTTGCCAAATGGATTTTTTCAAGTCACTCTAAACAACACAAATGATGGTCGTACGTCAAAACGTTCTGAGTACGTTATGCTAAAAAATGTCAGACTTTCCAATGGAAATGTCAGATGGCGCCAGAAATTGTCAGAAGGCCAGATATATATGTAACAACCCTCGTTTGTATGAATACAACCAAAAGTTTAATCTTGTAAACGTATTTTTTACTGTTCCCCTTTTAGATTTCTTTGGCTCAAGGTGGCGGCACCACAATCTACATACAACGCGATGGTCTATCTACACTAACCATTCTGGTAAGTGAAACATATGCAACTTCCATGAGTGTAATTATTTTTAGATATATGCTGCAGCAACAAATGCACATGTCCATATCTCGTAACTTTTGATATTTGATAGATAACTTATTGAATTTTAAATCGACGCCATAAAACTATCACGCACATTCAATTCATATTTAAAACAACTACATAGAAACAAACTTGATGCGTAAATATTGTTTCTCTCTGAAATGTAAACAATCATTAGATCAACTTTCAAGTTCACTTTATAAATAATGCAAAACGTGTCTAGGAAAAGTTATTGGGTCGTCCATAAGCAAGCATATTTTTAACAAGTAAACAATTTTAGACAGTTAATGAGACTTACGAGTACATATCGTCACCTGAAATGCAAAAGGGTTAAAATCACAGTGCAACAGCCAAATCGAATGCGATGAAACCAATTACAAAGAAAAGTTGACATTATCCATAACAAAACCTTCAATGTTTTTTTAGTTCAGTGCGCAATTTTTTTACACGTTGGTGATTTTGGAACGCTGTCTAACAAGAAAAGATCATTGAAAGTTTGATAAAAATAATGCATATTTATTTTTATAATCCTGGAAAGTTGTGGTATCTTACTGTTTTTAGGGTCGAGGAATTAATTTTTGATATTATTTTTTCCTAAAAGTCACGCTAGATGGCGCTGTCACACAAATGTTACTATTATTGTAGATTTTCATAGAAAAAACGGTGTACTTACTTTTTTTAGGCTGAAAATCCAATTTTTGATGTTGGCTTCATTGTAAAACATATTTCTAATAATACTACGAAGTACATTTAATTATTCTCAGTACGTTACAATTACAAAAATGCAATTTTTATAGAAAAAAATTGTGTTTTTTATTGAAAATTTTTTTATTTTTTTATTGAAAAAAATTATTTTTTTTATTACAAAAGCAACTTTTTTATTTAAAAGTATTTTATCTTATTTGGACCCGCTTAATCATCATCACTATTACTGTCAATTTGCATGTTTGAAGTAGCAAAAGCTCCAGAAGTAAAAGTAGTAGGCTGTGGATCTTTGTATGTTTCTGGTTCTTGCTCTTCGTCAATAGCTTTTTCATCGGTTGTTCTCGTTAACCACCAGAAACTAGATTCTTTGTTAGGTTGTTGTTGTTTTGGCGGCACATAGTGGCGGGGTGTCATCCCTTGGCCGAAGAATTCCTCCTTCGGTTCGATTCGGTGCATAGAACCGGCTTTCGTGGGATCGTGGGATGTTAGGTGATTTATGCTGGAACAACCGATGAAGAGAATCCTGCGAAGAGCTAGAACCAGAAACATACAGAGATCCACAGATCCAAACCAACGAGTTTGGATCCGAGTACGTTCAATCGAAAACATTGCTGCTGTGGCTGATAACGTCCAAAGCGTCCATCAACATCAACTCGTCATCGTTCTCAGGAAGTAAACATTTCTCGAATTTCTCTGAGAAGAATTTTATATAAGGACCTCGATATGAAGGCTAATAAAGTTTAATTGGTCCAAGAACTGAAGCCCCATGACCATCCGATGCGTTTTCGCATTGCCCATTGAGCTGAAGACTGTTTGGCAGGAGATGAAGAATTTGACCGAAAATCGTGTTATCAGATAAAGCTCGTATTCATCTCGGTGGCTATGTCAATAAACAAAATTATTGCATATGTGACAGCGCATAAAGAAAGGGGCCTAAGGGTAAAAAAAACAATTTTCATTTTTTTTTTCTTTTTTTGATGTGGACAACATCTGAGCATCGAATGAGACCGATCCCATGCCCCAAGAGTGTTCCCTCCCAGAGATATGCGCGTTTTACGAAAGTGAAGTCGACGATTCTAAGCGCAAATAGAGAGGGAACTAATCTTTAAAATGGCTCTCCTGAACAAAACTGGTTTTTAACCTTAGGTCCCTTTCTATTTTGCGCGTCAAATATAGGGTTCGGAGAACCCACTCGCATATGGGGATCAGAGAACCCACTTTTAAGAAGACAATGCATCCACACTGTGGATGCTGACACTGCATTTCACTGTTTGGTGTGAATTTTGAGCTGGCGGCATGATTGGGCCATTTTTCTTCGAAAATGAGCAAGGAGTCGCCATTACCGTCGATGGTGAGCATTACCGAGCCATGCTCAACAAATTTTAGTTAAAAAAAATTCAAGATTGTGACAGGAACGACATTTGGTATTAACAAGACGGGCCACATCGATATTTTATGCACTGTTTTTAAAATTCGAATAATCAGCCGAAATTGTGATGCCAATTGGACGCCTAGGAGCGGTGATTTGAGCCCTTTGAATTATTTTCTACCACAACAAAGACAATTGAAGCGTTGAAACATAAAATAGAAGTTGCCATTGAGAAGAAACGACCTGATGCAATCGAGAATGTGTTGAAAAATTGGGTTGATCGGATGAGGTACTGCCAAGCCAGTTGTGGTAGTCATCTGCATGATATTCTGTTCCATGATTCAACGACAATGTTCAACCTTTGCAATAAAACCAGAAATTTTAACGAATAATCAGTAATTTTTTGTACAGGCGATTCAAATTTAAAATGTTAAAACCGTAACGTTGTTTACTGGCTTTAAGGTCTTTACTCTCCCGCTTTCTGTTGTTTTAGTAGCGGCAAATCGTACCGGGGTGACAGCCCTTGGCCGAAGAATTGCTGCTTCGGGTCGATCCGGTGCGTAGAACCGGCTGTCGTGGGATCGCTTTCTCTTACTCCGTGATAACCAGGCACCTATGCGATGAATATTGTTCTCTGTTCAGAGTTAGCGTTAATCGCAATTTTACAATCTAAAACAGTCATTATTGTTACTGTTGTAGACGTTTTTGCCCTATTCATTTGACTATCTGTAAAAATATTCACATCTACAATCGGCAACCTCGCTTAGGCACTGAACTGGGTGAGAGTACTTCAGTCTGTAAGATCGTAAAATGATATAGTGGACGGAATAAAATTTCGGTTTCCGGTTCTACGAGGTAGAGTCACAGTCGAGTATAACATCTCGTCCCAGCGGACACCTGTGCTATGCTTCGACCAATCCAAGATTGTCGGTCCGTTATCAGTTCTTCACACTCGGCAACTATTGTCGTTACAGGTATCTGATCGAAAACTACTGCCATGACAGTCAAGTTCACCTCAAGTATTCTTTAGTTAAGTATATAATTCGTGAACGCTTTCAATTTATTCAGATCACTCAGTTTTATGTTGTAATATTTATGAGCCTGCCATTCACAATTACCTCCAATGCCCAATGTATGTGCGGTCTTCATCGCTTCGATAACGCTGAGATAACGCATTCGTACGACCTTTAATAATACTCTTATGTTGCACTTCGTTTCTAGCGATGCCATCTATATTACCGATACTTTGGTTAGAACAGGTACAGGGTGTCATCCGGGAAGGTATACTACTTTGTTTTGCCGCCATTTTGGTAAACATTAGTCTTGACAGTTCATATTTGGTAGTCGTGAAGTAGAGGCGTGGATTTTGATAAAAAAAAAAATAATCGATAAACCAACGTGTTTTAATCTTTAAAAGATTTTATAAAAATCAATCACCGATTATTGTGACGTTGAGAAAGTTTCGTGAAACTTTTGGGAGAAACAAACAACGTTTAGTGAATGATGTCGAAGAATGAGGGTCTGTAGCTAATAGGCCCAAGCATGGACCACATCGGCTGAAAATATTACTGCAGCTCAAGAATGTGTTCAAAACAATCCATCAACCTCAATTCGACGCCGGGCTCAGGAGCCTGGTCTTCAAAAAACAACTTTGGCCACAATTTTGCACAAGGATTTGAATTTGTTTCCATTTAAGATTCAGTTGACACAAGAGCTTCTTCCACAAGACCATTTACGCCGCCGTATATATGCCAATAGGATGTTACAGCTCGCCCATGACAATCCCGATTTTCATGAAAAAATCATAAGAGGGACGAGGCACATTTTCATTTGAATAGATATGTGAATAAACAGAATAATCGGTTCTGGGCAATGGAAACCCCTCAAATTATACATCAGCCGCCTTTGCATCCATTAAAAGTGACAGTCTGGTGTGCAATTTGGTCAAGAGGAATCATTGGACCTTACTTTTATGAAAATGAAAACGGCGTTACGGTAACTGTCAATGGGGAGCGATATCGTGATATGATTGAAAACTTTTTAATGCCAGAACTGCATGATTTGGGCTTGATTAACATGCGGTATCAACAAGACGATGCCACATCGCATACAGCCAGGATTACAATGGAATTACTGCGAGACCTTTTTCCACAACAAGTGATTTCAAGAAATGGTGGTGATGATTGGCCTCCACGGTCGCCCGATTTGACTGCTCCGGACTTCTTTTTGTGGGGATATCTGAAACCATGTTTTGGTGGTGTCTCCATCGGAGTGGAAATAGTGCTTTGACAATTGGTTTGAGCGCATGCAAAAGTGTATAAATAACGCTGGAGAATACATTGAAAAACAATAAAACCATTTTTGATGATAAATATTCGCATTTCCATTATTGGGCCAGAAATATATGGAATATAATGAAAAATGTGCTCAAAAGGGCTCGCATATGTGGACTAACAGAGGCGGACAATTATCTGATATTGTACTCCATACATAATTTTCGTCCTTAAATAAAACATTTATCAATATAAGATACATTCTCTTTTATTTAATAAAAAAATATAAACAAAGTAGTATACCTTCCCGACGGACAGCCTGTATAATTACTTTTTTGTGTTTCATCTTTGAATTGAGGCTTCATTGCGAGTGCAAAACTTCTGTGAACCTTGTTCGGCTGACACTTTCACCTTAGTCTCCTCTCCAAAATCATTATTAAGTATTTGACAGTGTTCGATATCGAAAGTGTCTTTTAAAGGAAACAAGGGTCATCGTAATGACCAATCTTCGTTTTCCTTGTAGACAAACAGATTTCTAATTTGTGCGGGTTTCCCGTTCAGGCTCCCTCGTCGAGCCCAGTCACACGCTATTTTTAGAATCGTCTCGGCCCCTCTGCAAAACCGCCCCTTCCTTTGCTATGTTAAAGGCATAAAAAGTATCAATCTAACATATGATTTAAAACCATACTCGTAAATGAACCACCCTGTAGTAATGCACATACATAACGGTAGTTGTAATTGGGATGTGCTGTTTTTTTCCAACCTATCATTTATCGTGTTCACAAGTCTATTATATATTTGCTTTCGATTTTAAACTAATAACTGCTAATCATTTGGGAAAACAGGCAATTGGCGAAGAACTCGCAATTGGTGTTAGTGGGATATATTATAGAAAATTAGGTACGAAAGGTAAATAACTAAACCAAGCGAAACGACCGTATTTAGACCATTACTTGCCATTTGGGCGCATCATACATACTTATATATTCGCAGTGGCACGGCTGTTCGCAGTTCTTGCCTTGTATTATCTTTTAATATTTGCAAAAAAACACATTTTGTGACATTTGATCTCGCTATAAATGATTTAAATTAGAGATATGCTATAAATCTGTGTCTAAGTCTCATCATGAGATTAATTTAATTGCGCCACAAGTGTTTCTCTGTATAATTACTGTGGTATTATTGTTTTTGTTGTTCTTGGGGCTAATTTGAAATGCAGATAACGCCAGGCGGGAAAGAGAACGTCTAGAAATTAGTATAATAATATTTAAGTACAGTTTTTCATGCTTGTAAGCAATATAAAGGTTTACATTAAAAATTACGAGGTATACGAACGTTAAAATTCACTGAGCTTCAAGGGAAATAAGTGGAAAATTCGATTAAGACAGAAAACCCCTATAAATTCATTAACATTAAAGTGGCTCAGATGTCACTGTTTAGTGACACAGTGATTGCTGGTTACTCTCCAAAATAAACCTTAGTACTTAGTAGGGACATAAATACTGTTACAACATTGAACACACCCATTTCAATAGTAGAACTGAACATACTCCGTTAATGTCATATGGGTTTTAAAATTGTTTCATCTTTCATCATGGAGTGGTCAGATAATGAGAACCGTATCGCGAAAAAACGATATTTTCAAAACGCTCCGGCCACTGTTTGAGGCGACTGGAGATGTAAAAGACCGCCACCGGTCGGGCCGCCAACGCTCTGTTCGAATACCGCATGTCGTCAAAGACGTTAAATCAAGAATTCACAGAAATCCGCTCCGAAAACAGAAAATCATGGCCCGAGAGATGAATATCACGCAAAAGTCCATGAGTCGAATCATTGAAAAAGACTTGGTACTTGGGGCTTTCAAATGACGTACCAGTCATTTATTGACTGCAGCTTAAAAAAAATGTGATTAAAAAAATGCAAACGTCTTTTGGTGAAGTACGCTAATAACTTGCACAAAAAAATTTGTTCACCGATAAAAAACATTTTTACCGTTCAGGAAAAATTTAGAAAGCAAAATGATAGAGTGTATGTGCGGTCATCTAGGGAAGCATCTGAACTAATCCCAACGGTGCAAAAGGGTCATCATCCAGCTTCAGTCATGGTTGGGCGGGGTGTCTCTTACGATGGGGTCACTGACCTGCATTTCTGCGTACAAGGAGTCAAAACATCGGCCAAAGTTTACCAAGAAACCGTTTTGGAAGCTGTTGTGAAGCCTTTTCACAATTCCTTGTTCCAAAACCAGCCATGGACTTTCCAGCAGGATTCTGCGCCGCCCCATAAGGCTAAAACGTCAGAGGCCTGGCTTCAAAACAATTTGCCAGCGTTCATTTCCTCTGAAGAATGGCCCTCAGGCAGTCCAGATTTGAACCCATTGGATTACAAATTGTGGACGGTTTTAGAGGACAAAGTTTGTCACAAAAGATACCCCAACATTGGATCTCTTAAGACTGCTTTGGTTCGAGCTGTGGCCAATTTTCCAATGGACGAGGTTCGTGCAGCTTTTGACGATTGGCCAGTGCGACTTAAGGCGTGTGTTAAGGCAAAAGGCGGACATTTCGAATAAGTAGATTCATTTTAGATACAATATACATCAATAAATATATTAAAAAAATGTTGGTCCAAAAACATTCAGTACTTTTTATGTTACAGCATAAAACGTGTGTACCAGTATTTATGTCCCTACTAAGTACATTGCCACATACGAGTACAATACAGTATTAAGAATAGATATTCTGATACTGTGCGTATACTAAATGTGCGCATTTCGATATTGTGCATGCGGGGTACGAGAATAGTGCGTGTCAATTTATTCGGTTTAACTTGGACATACACAATTGATATTACGAGGGCTGCTATATATATTGGTCTAATAATGAAAATGCGAATATTTATCATCAAAAATGTTTTTTTTTCATACCCTACTGTCGCCTATCAGCACCATCGCTTTCCTTTGAACACGGTCAAGTAGCTCCAAGGGTGATTTTGGAGCACCTGCCCATATATAGGAGTTGTATTCCATCTTCCGCCTGATGTTAGTTGTATAGATATTGAAAAGATCAGAAGGAGTATAATATTTCTTGCACCGCTTTAAAAAGCCTATGCACTTGAGTGCTTCTTTCGACACTTCGAATACACCAATTGTCGAAGCAATTTTTCCACTTCGATTGAGACACCTCCAAAACATGGTCTTTGAACGCTTCAATAGCATCTTCTGGCGACGAAAATCGTTCATCACGCATTTTTTCCTGATGTGCTTGAATAAAAGGAAGTCATTGGGGTGCCAAGTCAGGCTGTACGGCGAATGACCCATCAATTTGACGTTTTGGCCGGTCAAAGAGTCTCTGTTTGAGCCGATGTGTGACAGCTCGCATTGTCATGGTGCACAATGATTCGTCTTCTCTTGTTCGTTTTTTGAATTTCTTCGATGCCTTCAGGCAAACAAATTGTGGTGTACCACTCAGAATTGGCCGTCCTAAGTTGCTCAAGCGAAACAGTCGCAACATGACCAGTTTTGTCGAAGAAACAGGCGACCATTTGCTTTGAAGTGCTTCTTCCACGAACAACTTTCGTTGGATTTGGCTGGTCTTCAAAGACCCACACGGTCGATTGCTGTTTTGCATTGCATGTGCATAGATCCATGATTCGTCACATGTGACGATCTTTTAAACGTTTTTGAAGCACCGCAATCGTATTTTTTCAAAATTTATTTTGCACCAATCGACACCAGCGATTGAGCGATTGTCAAATTGTGCGGGATCCAACGAGAACAAACCTTTTTTACAGCCAGGTGTTCATGCAATATCGAATGTATGGTGGTGGAAGAAATGCCCAAGGATGCCTCTATCTCACGGTAAGTCACATGACGATCTTGCATCAATGTATCTCTAGCACAACGGCCGTTTTTGGACGACCTTCGTCTTTGAGCGAGCGTCGGCCATGATTGAATTCATTAAACCAGTTTTTCATAGTGCTAGGATGGTGCTTCATCGCCATACAAAGATTTAAGTTCATCGATGCACTCTTGTCGTGATAATCCACGTCGAAAGTTGTGAAAATTGATCGCACGAAAATGTTCACGAGTTAATTCCATTTTTTTTGCCAAATTGATTTTTTCAAGTCGTTTATGCTAAAAAATTTCAAACTTTTCAATGGAAATGTCAGATAGCGCCAGTTAGAAATACATACATACATACATTTTTTTTTAACCACTGTCAATCATTTGAATGTAGAATAACCTAGAGTTATAACAGGTTTTAAGACGGCATAATTAATCTCTTAATGGTCGCTTAATAATTGGAATCCAGCCTATCCAAAAAGAGAAACACAATTAAAAAGTGTATTTTCTCTAAACACATTAACGATTTTGAAGACCCAAAAATGGTTCTAGTATAAAACTTTTAAATACATCAGTCGAATTAAAACAAAATTAACTTGGTAATAATTTTGACAAAGGGGATCAGACTGTAGGTGTGATTATTAACACGCGGACGATTAAAAATTCTTTTTAATTGCAAATTAAAATTGCAGTTATGTAGCAAATGGGAAACTTATATTAAAAAGTTATTTCTAGTTATTAAAATAAAAAGTTCTCATACGTTTGAAGAGTACCTGGTGTTAATGTGTTTTGTTTTCCTTTCACCAGTTGCAGCAAAGTTTTCTGAAGAAGGCCGTCAAGATTTAAAAAGTGGGCAGCCTCGAAAATAGATGTTACTTTGCCCATTGTGTAAATTAATTGATATAAATCTAGATGCAAGAGTTTTCGAGCCGGTTAATACGAGTACCTGTTTTAAAAGTTTTTTAGTTATATTGTTTAGCTTCTTCCTTAATCATGCTCATTTTTCTAGCTCAATATTACGATTTTTAGCCCCAAATTGGAGTAGTTCTTAATTGATCTAAAGAAAAGTTTGTGTTTGCATATTTTTTTCTGAAAAATTACAGCAATATTTGCTTTTCCGTATACGTTAACCGATCTATAGACATACATTCACACCATATGAACTTTTACAAATAGTTGATGTTTATTATGTACAATATAATATGCACATTAGGCTGCCTCACAAAGCTTAAATTGTATTTAACACCTAAATTCTTAGAGTGCAATCATTGTCAGAGCATTTTACGACACACTTTGTTAGTTCTTTCATAACATTTAAACAAAAGTCACATAAAATATTGTTTTCATAAGAACTAGAAATCAATGAAATTATATAACTACAACTTAAGTATCTTCCGAACCAGCGTTACCGTTGTGCGACTAAAGTGGCAATTTGACCCTTTTTGGAACCCATGCGACTTTTACTGCCCCTTTTTCATAACTCCCCTTTTTTGCCACTTTTTGATATGTTTATTCCTTTTAAAAGATACACATATTCTTATATCTGGGGCTAAGGGTTGCTCCGGGGCGCTTACTTTAGGCGTTATGGGTACTCGTAGAAGCGTGTCAGAGCTATATGTGTATTGTACACAGACTGCGATAACAACCAAAAAGTCCCGCCGCACAGATCTGAAACGCACATACTCATATTACGAGTACATCAAATCTTAAAAAAAATTGGCTCAGAATAGCCTACACAAAAGTGTGCTTTAAGGTAAAAGTACCAACAAATTGGAACATTTGTAAAATGTATCAAGTAAGCAACCCCGGTCCAATCAAGCAAGAACAAATGGGTACCAAAAAAATAAAATTTTACCACAAACCCAACGAATCCATATGAAACTATTTTTTAAATCTGGTTATATTAAAAACCCGGTTCATAACTTCAAGGAGCCCAAAAGCCTAGTTTCAGTTGGCTCATCTGCACATCCAGTAGAGCAGGGTATAATATAGTCCGCCATGTCCGACTTTGATGTTTGGATTTTGTATACCCTTCACGAAATAGAATATTAAATGTGTCATTCCGTTTGCAACACCACGAAATATTGATCGGAGACCCTATAAAGTATGTACATAATCCTATAAACCCTATAAAGTAATGTATAATCTTAATTGTTGTAAAATTCTAACACGATCTAGCCATGTCCGCCCGTCCGTCTGATTGTCTGTTGAAAGCACGATATCGTTCAAACGGATCAACCTAATATTTAGAAATTTTGCATGATACAGGCTTATGATCACAATCTGTTTGGGATTATAAATGGACAAAATCGACCCAGGGGAAAAAAGTTTTTACCTCGATAAAAAGTAAACTTTTTTGCTTAACAAATCAGAACTTTTCGTGAATGAAAAATGGGTACTGTTAGTTGGGACGCACTGAATACCTTAAAAAAGAGGAAAGCTGTCGAAAGATTAGGATCAAGTGGCCCAAAAAACAACCCGCATGGTCAACAACAGGCGATTCATGGTCAATATGGACATATTGGTACATCAATGAGAGCAAATTTTGCTACATTTTTGCTCTTTATTATCGTATAGTGGAGGGTACACGAGGATCGAAAATTGAATTGTTTTTTAGTTTGAATGTGTATTTTACCTCTCATTTCATGAAACTGGGTTTATAATGTGTTGTTTGTTACTTTACTCATTAAATTGTATTGTTTTAATAAAATGAACATACGAAAAGTTTGCGACTTTTTTTTTTAAAAATACTCCTTTTGTGCCACTTTTTTTAAAAATAATCCCCTTTTAGTTTACCTTTTAGAAA
Source organism: Hydrotaea diabolus (assembly GCA_963513945.1). NCBI lineage: Eukaryota > Metazoa > Arthropoda > Insecta > Diptera > Muscidae > Hydrotaea > Hydrotaea diabolus. The sequence continues at coordinate 186,631,063 of OY740717.1, forward strand.
TTTTTCAACGGTAACCCTGTTCCGAACTTGTTTCCCATTTTTTTAAATTCGCTTTAATAAACAATGACCAGTGAGAACACTTTTTATAGTTAGTATCTGATCTGGGCCATAATGATCCTCGATTTATTCCTAAATGTATAGACGGTTGGCGGTTTTACCATCATGTCCAGCTCCACAGTATGTTTACATTGCTTTACTCATACCAGCATGGCACCTAGCAAAATCCTACAATAATGTTTCTGGTTAAATTAAAGATGCTTCCTATTTAATTTGTTTCCCTAAAGATAGAAAGTTCTTAAGCCTGAATATTTAAATTTTGGTTTCAACCTTTTGAATGTCTGGTTTTCGTTTAATTTTTATTGCACACACGAAAAAAACCTATGGAAATCGGCCCGAATTACAAATATTCGGTTGGATAAACGTACTTTGTTTCACAATCACCAACATTCCATGGTATTGATGATAACATGGTGTCAGTTACAACAATATTACGATTCTTACAGCCAATAACTGGGTTATACCAACCGAGTTCAGTAAAACTATTGGTTGCCACAACCGGTGGTTATGACAACCAACCAATTATGAAGTACTTGTTACTTTGGTAACAATAATACTGGACAACAAAATTTAAAAAAAAAGATCTGCGGCTGAAGGTTCGATAGTCAACTCAAGTTGATTCCATGGTATTGATGATAACATGTTTGTACTTACCATAAGATGTCACTTACAACAATATTACGATTCTTACAGCCAATAAGTGGGTTATACCAACCAAGTTCAGTAAAACTATTGGTTGCCACAACCGGTGGTTATGACAATCAACCAATTATGAAGTACTTGTTACTTTGGTAACAATAATACTGGACAACAAAATTTTAAAAAAGATCTGCGGCAGAAGGTTCAATGGTTAGCTCAAGTTGATTTGAGGCTGCTGATCACGACTCTGGCCTCCGATTTGCCAGATTCGCTCTAGTTTACACACATTGTTATTTTCGTTTTTTTTTAATCAAAAGGAACCCAAACTGCTTTATTTCTGAACAAAGTTCCCTCCCGATATTACATACAACCGCTCTAAAACACCTATTTTAATTCCGATTGAGATCAAATTTGATATAGATTATTGCGAAGGATAAAGTACCACTATTGAAACAATTTGGATCATATAAGCTAATATTTAAATATAGTCCTTACACAAATTTTCTGAGGACCCAAAATACGCGTTCCAATATGTACGGACATAAGGGTATTAACAAAATATAAAATTTTTGCCACGGTGCCAAAGAAACCCCGTTTAAGAGTCCTCTGTTTAATTGATTTTCTGCATATCCAGAAGTGCAGTGTATAATATAGTCGGCCATACCAACTTTATGTTATTTGTTAGTTTATTTTTTTTAATAAAAACCAAACTTATTTTCATATCAATTTAATTCAGTTTACGAGTCCATAAGTGGAAATCTACAAGAAATAGCACCATTTGAATGACAGTGCCATCTAGCGTGAGTTTTAGGTAAAAATAAATATCAAAAATGAATTCCTCGATCCCAAAAACAGTATGATACCACAACTTTCCAGGATAATAAAAATAAATAAACATTATTTTAGCAAATTTTCAATGATCTTTTCGTTCCAAAATCACCAAATTCAAATGCGCGTAAAAAAATGTCACACTAAACTAAAAAATACCCTTGAAGGTTTTGTTATGGATAATGTCAACTTTCATTTGCAATTGGTTTCATCCCATTCGCATTTTGGTTGTTGCACTGTGTAATTTAACACGCCATCCTATTGTAAGAGGTATAAAATCAGATTTTAAAATTTTTGTCAAACAGGTCCAGGTCACAAACCATTATCGCAATCGCCAAGTTATTCTCAGTTCATTGTTAAATAAATCAAGGTTCATGTTGGGTTGGTGATACGAGTATTAACAACTGGTTTCGATGCCTTTGAGAAGGCGGCACTCTAATGTACATACATACAGTATCTCCCTCTCTCGCTGTGGCGGAGGATACAAAATACTTGACACTGATGGTCTTGCTTTGTAAATATACCGGATAAAAAAAAGCTACTTGTATTAAAAACACCATTCACATATTCCGCTTGCAATAAGAAATTAAACAAGACACACACACATACAAACTGTACCTACTTACCACCACATCCATTGTATTCCATTTCATTGCAGTTGCCCCAAGATCAACCAACAATTGCTCAGTTGAAGAGAGCTATTGCTGCTCAAGCACGTGTCCAATTGAAAAGAGAATTAAGAGAACGTCAAGAAGAGCGTCTAAGAAGACGGCAACAAAATGTGCTCCAAACAACAATGGGGACTAGCGGGGTTATTGAAGACAAAAACAACGGAGTCGCTAAAAGCAAAGAGAGCCAAGAGCAACAGGAAAGCGTTAAAAGAACAACAGCAACAACTTGTGAATCGAATGTGGAGTATATTAAGTCTGTGCAGTTAACTGGTGAATTAGTTTGTTCTACGACACACAACGGTCATCAACACCGGCCAAACGTTAGTTGGCGTTTCCTATGGCGATCGTACGCTCTATTCAATCTCGCCACAAAATCGCTTGTAAATGATGAAAACGGTCGCAAGTTATTAAGTGAATGTGGCATCGAGAACGCTCAGACGCTCAAGTTTACTAAGCGTGAAAAGTATCTGGGAAAGAAACGACAATAATCGTTCGGTCGGTCGGTCGCTCGGTCTGTATGTCTGTCTGCTGTCTGAATACATCACAACATCGGACCGGTTCAATTATTTTGTGGCCTAACGTCAACGGACGGGCGATCGGTGCAAGTGCAATCGGTATAAAAGAAAATATTGATTGGTAATTAAAAAAAAGCGAAAATTAATTACAATACCAAATGATTCTAAAAGAAAGGCAACCACAACGAGAAAAGAAACATTCCATGTGCCAATTAATTTCAATCAAGATCAAAACTAAAAAAAGAAAATATTCGCATTCAACTCTACTCCAACAACAGCAGCGGCAGCAACATCGACGACTTCAACGGCAACATTACTCCCCATCATCAAGCAGCAAATACAAGAACTCACCAAGCGAATCATTCGCCGACATTCCGTTCTGTTCCAAGCCGAGATGACGATGACGACAATCTTTCTAAAGCACTTGCCATTTTGCTCTGCCTCCACTTCTTCACATTCAACGGACACTAATTATCATACCAGTCGTTCGGTGGTAAACTTTCCCACATCCTCCTGCCCCCTCTCCTCCATCCAGTCGTCGTCATCATCGCAGCCCTCCAATCGCAAGAAGTTCTTCAATCGCCAGTCATTGCTAATTACCGTGGTGGCTCTATTATTTTTGTGTACCTTGCAAATTGACCTAATTCGTGGCTCGTTCGAAGATGGCAACAACAACAACGTAAAAATGACCAAACACAGCTTGGAGTTAACGCAAACGATCAACATGCAACGGCAGGAGTATTTGCAAAAGCAATGTGATATACTAGGCTACAGCATGTTCGATATGTACGATTTGACTGAGGAGCAAATGGATCATATGATTATCGATCAGGAGCATAAGTTCCTCTACTGCTATGTGCCAAAGGTAAGTTGAGCCTCATCGTATACCACTGCTAGCCGATACTCGTACCTACGGACATACGAGTAGGTTTCTTGGTTAGGTTCTCGTATACGAGTATGCATTGGAAGTTTATTGAACTCGAGGAACGTTCGCCCTTTGTTTGTTTCACATATTAACATTATTTAACGTTATTTTATTTTTGCTTTCTTTGACAAACAGTTTTTTGGGAATTGAATCGTGTGGTCGGTCGATCGGTATTTTTTTATTTGTTTGGGTTTGTTTTAAGGCTGTGTGTACATACAAAAGTGTAGTTTCTTGAAAATTATACGAGCGAAAATTAAAATCCGGTCAGCAGAAAGACAAGACATATGTTGTGGTTTTTTCTCTGAAAATGAGGCATATACACAAAAATCCACCAAAAAGTTTGTTTTTGCCATTCACTTCACTTACACTAGGTAACAAAAATATGCACTCACTACTGTTTTTCGCACCAAGTTACTGAAAAGTAAAAGTTATGTTTAGCTCATTTGTTTTTTTCGGTCTTTTGCTTTAACACATTGAACAGGGGTTAACGGGCTCGACACCTCTTGCGTCTACATTTAAGTTTTTTTTTTTTTTTTAAATGGCAAAGTGACATTGATCGTGGCTTTTACGCGATTTTGGGTCCTGGACTCTTTAAGGAAAACTGGACTCTTTAAGACCAGGTTCTCACCAAACGAATCTCACTTTTCAAGTTAACTTCAAACAACTACCCACGAAAATACAATTCACCCTTTCCACCTCTACAGAGACTCCTCATTCGGAGCCATCTAGTTATTTTGAAAACAATTCGTAATGGCTTCAAGAAATTTTATTAGAGAGGATGACGATTAACCCTTTTAAAATATATTGGCTGTGGTTTACAAAAATCGCAACAAGTATTGCGTAAAAGGGAGACACTTCATTCTTTTAAAAGTTTCATGCGATAGGAAATCAAATTTTTTCTCGACAGTGGTATAAGTTGGGCTATATAACATATTAAATTTGAATCGGCTGTAAAAAAAGTACTGATATATTTTTTTTTTTAATTTCTGGTTTTATTGGAAAGGTTGAACTTTGCCATTTAATAATAATGGAACTCCATCCAATGCGTAGGGAGCCATTAAGAAAAAGTGTTACGCAAAGCATTCATAGGCAATTGTAGTGTTGAAACATGAAACCGAAGTTGCCATTAATCTCCTAAAATCTCCTCGAACCAATCGAAAATGTTCTGAAAAATTGGCTTGATCGGATAAGGTCTGCCTTTAGGCAGACCTTATAATATTTTGTTCCATTTTTAAATGACAAAGTTCAACCTTTCCAATAAAACCGGAAATTTAAATAATTATCTTGACTAATGGGCTTGGTCCACGGGCCCTGGGGCTCAAAAATCGATTTCTAATGTTCAATGAAATCATCTTTCAAATCCTTTTATTATGGACATATGGGTATTAAAAAACGTATACGAGTAAATAATAACAAACAATCAAAATTTCGTCACTGATCCTCATATCATATAAATTTTAAGATTCTGTCTTATAGTCGGCCACGCCCGAATTGCGACTTTCCTTACTGGTTTTAATTTCTTTCTGACTGGACAGTATTTTACACAGTTCGTACAACATTCAAACTTTTTACAAACCAATACTGAGAAGTTTATGGGCAGTCCGAACATCTACTCCGTTTCACATTAGGTGCTGTTAGCAAAATCATATCTTATCCCAACACTTATATAGGAATCAGAGAGTTTTGCCTCGTAGTTCTAAGTTTGCGTCATGTACCCACCGAATCGTTTTTCGATATCTTTATTGGTTCAGGAATTAGAAAAAGGCCTATGTGCAAATTATCATAAAATTATTGTAAAAGGCCTACGTGTTTTTCTTCACATAGGCCTTTTAATTTTTAAATCAATAATTCAAAATGGTTCAATATGGTTCAGATCCTTAACAGTTAATAGAACTACTTTGTATTAAATTTTGCCCAGATCAGTGAATAAATGTGGTTTCCAGAGTGTCAAGACCTAAAATCGGGAGGGAACTTTGTTCGAGTGCTGGATAAAATCATGGGCCGATATGGTCTAAATTATAAACAGTTAATTTCCATGCCATGAAACTAATTCGTATCCAAATACGTCGAGATCAGACTTCAAATCCAGTTTCTAAAGCCCCGGTACCTGAACTCGGGAAGGTTCGGGATACATATCAAAACAATAACCGATTTGGCCCATATTCACTCATGAATAGGCCCTGTCCAAAAAACAGCTTCATACTTAGTTTTCAGCAGTCTAGGTCGATCCCATGGTACTAACTTTTATACAAACTACCCATAAAAAGTGTGGTTTTTACAGATGTTGTTTTAGTCCTTGGATAGAGAACCTTTTTCCTTTGTATATATATTTCTATATATTTCTCTGCAAAGTTTGGACTTTCTAGGTTTATTATTGTGACCGGGCCTGACATCGCTAGAGCGTCTTTGAATTTTATGCTGATCAAAAACTTATATACTTTATAGGGTATCAGATCGATATTTTGAGGTGTACCAAACGAAATGCAAAATTTAGTACACCACTTTCATACGATGGGGGATATAAAACGACTTATTATTAATTTTAAAATTAAAATTATGAATTTCTTTTTATTTTAATACAGAAAGCCAATACAAAAAGGGCCTAGGTGACTTTTTTTGTATATATTGGTGTGTAATTTAAAATCGCGCCTTGAAATCGATTTTTTTGACATTTTTTTGTAATTTTCAGAAATTTTACGAATTGAATAAATGCAACAGTTTTGGCTCTCCTGTAAAGTATCAGAAAAATACATAGCCCTTATGCTGGGAACTCCGATATGGTGTTACATCTTGAACAAAATAAATAAATAAAACAATATTTAAGTTCACATTGTGCCTACTCTATTTAGTTAGTTATACTTATTTGATATAACATTTGAAAATCTATTTATGTATCGAAAATTACTGCTAGGTAAATATAGTTGATATTCACTTTTATTCTCTCGCCCTATTGATTTAAGAGAAGTTCTCTGTTTGTTTCTTAATGGAATAATCAGGGAATTAAGTAAGCACCGCCTGGAATGATATTATAGGCTTAGTAAAGTAACGCAGTATGGCTAAATAAAGAAACGCATCGAAAAAAAAATTGTACCAAATCCGTTTCAGAGTTTTAAGCAACTTTAAATTTATTGAGACATTTTAAATTTTCAAACGCACAAATTTGGGATAACTGCTCCTTTATGCTTTTTAATTTTTGCAAATAATTTTAGTTGTCTTTTATTTATTTGTATCAAGCCTCAATTCTCTAAATCCAGCCCATTAGAGTTTGCATTGAACTTTTTGATCTTTAGTCAGTGTAATTAAATACTTACGCTAACACGTTTTTTACGAAAAGTAATGAAACAAAAACAACATATTGCACAAGCGTTTCATGAAATTTTATTTCTATTGCAAAAACAACACCAAGTCGTAATTTCATATTCAACACTTAAATATTTTTTATCATATCAAAGTCAACGTGTGAGTCGGTTTTTATAAAATACCCTACAACAACAGCACTTTACACACTAAAATATTTTGGAGAGATTTTGAAAATAAAAAAAGTAATTTAGTACTTTTTTACTGGCTGTGGCCACATCTAAAGGGTATAAATGAATGAATGAGGTTGAAATGGACTACGTAATGAATTCAACGTATGAGTCGGTTTTTATAAAATACCCTACAACAACAGCACTTTACACACTAAAATATTTTGGAGAGATTTTGAAAATAAAAAAAAAGTAATTTAGTACTTTTTTACTGGCTGTGGCCACATAATGAATGTATAAATGAATGAATGATGTTGAAATGGACTACGTAATAAATTCGACTACACATGGAACTAATGTATGAATTGCAATGACAATTAAACTGATATCGCCATTTCGTTCAAGACCATGGCCAAATTTTTTACGGATGTAGGCCCAAATCAAACTGCGAAAATAGTAGGGAAAGTCTTTAGTCGGGCGAGACCGACTAAATTTACGTTCTTAGTGTATGGGAATTTACCAAAGGTAAACTTCGTTTGCTTTGCTGCATGTAATTTTTATGTGAGCGAAAATTTCGTTTCAGATGAATACTAGGCTTTAGACTCCATGTTTGTCCAGTCTAAGGCCACACATCAAATATTATTGGAATCTGAAAAGTTTCTGGTCTTAGGTCGGTTAGGCCACAAAACGTATGGTTGCTATATCAAAACATGGACTGATCAGGTCGATTTTTAACTAGAGCGAAACAACGCTACAAAATCGAATCGCAAATCTTCTGAAATTTGCCGCTGTAAGGTTGGTTAGACCCAAAATCGGGATGTACATTTGTACGGGGTATATTAAGATTTAGACCGAATATCTCCTCAATTCAATTTTCGTTGAAATTCGCAGCTGCCAAGTCGCTTAGATCCAAAATCTGGAGGTACACTTGTGAAAGAGCTATATTAAGATTTAGTCCAATCTGCTTTATTTTCAGCAATGATTATCCTGTGTGCGAAATAACACCACAAACCAAATTTCGTTAAAATCTGATGAAATTTACCGCTGTTAGTTCGGTAACAACCCAAATCGGATGGTACCGCCCAAACTATATCAGAACTAGGACCAATTTTTCCCTATTTCAATACCAACCGTCATCAGCCAAAATCAAAATAATCTTGAAAGTTTTATCGAGAACGCTTCATATTTGCGACTTAGACTTTGATTACCAGAATTGATGCACAGACAGACAGGTCTAAACTGTCTCAGAAAATAATTCTGAGTTGATCGGTATAATTTTTAAAGGGTACACTTTTTCTGGGCGTTACGAGGGTTGCTATTAATATTTCGGGTTATGACAATACTAGTGTTCCCAGTTGCAAACTGGAACTTTCATTGAAAACTCTGACATTTTTAAGCATAACTGCACTCAGAACGTTTTGTCATTTGAGGGCGAATTGTGTTGTTTTTACAGTGTGTTGAAAAATTTATCGCAGTCCAAAAATGAAATTATCCCGTGAACATTTTCGAGCGATGATATTTTACGATTTTCGGCCTGGGTTATGGAGGCAAGAGTGTTTAAATCAACTTGTTTCAACTTTGGGCGATGAAGCACCATCAAAAACCACTGTTAATCGCTGGTAAGGACGTCGTTCGCTTTAGGATGAATTTCGTGAAGGACATCCAACTTCGGTCACTTTGCCAGAAACCATCGATGCTGTGCGTGAACTGATTAAGCAAGACCGACATGTGACATACCATGAGATTGAGGCATCCTTGGGTATTAGTATGACAAGCATCAATAAGATTTTGCTTGTTTATTTAACCGTGAAAAAAAATTGTTCTCGTTGGATCCCACATAATTTGACGAATGTTAAAAAAAAGCTCGTATGGAGTGGTGCAAAGAGATGTTGAAAAAGTATAACTGCGGTAGCTCAAAGGCAGTGTATAACATTGTCACACTTGACGAATCATGGATCTATGCATATAAATCCGAAACAAAACAGCAATCGACCGTATGGGTCTTTCAAGACGAGCCAAATCCAACAAAAGCTGTTCGTGGGGGAAATACATCGGACAAATGATTGTGTTTTTTTCTTTCGGATTGCGTTTTTAAGTGGAATGTACGACGGCCAATTCTGAGTGGTATACAACCATCTGCTTGCCAACAGTGTTCGAAAAATGAAATAATAAGAGAAGACGGATCATATTCATTACGACAATGCGAGCTCTCAGATATCAGCGGAAACTATGAGCTATTTGACCACTCAAGATGTCGAATTGATGGGCCATCCACCGTACAGCCCTGTTTTGGCATCGAATGACTTCTTTTTATTCCCTAGCACTTCTTTTTATTATCTTTTAAAAGATGCATGGTCAACGATTATCGTTGCCAGAAGATGCTGTTGAACGTTCAAAACCATGTTTTGGAGGAGTCTCAATCGCGGTGGAAAAAGTGCTTCGAAAATTGGTTTGTGCGAAGAATATTTTGAAAAACAATAAAACCATTTCCAATGATAAATTATTGTGTTTTCATTGCCGGACCCGAAATATAAATAGGAACCCTCGTACTAACATCAAATCTCTACAGAAACTCATAATATTATGAGTATATAAAAGAAAATAACGATTATTAATTTTTCAACACTACTGCTTTTATTGAGTTTAAGACTTAGTTACCTACCACTGCAATAAAACCTAAGTATAATTTTAATTTCTTTCATAATTCAATTCACACTTTACTATGGAACAAATAGGGTACTTCCTTTCATACAGTTTAAACTCCCACCTAATAGCTGGTCTGAAATTTTATGATAAATAATGTTCTGGTAGATGGCATAGTTCAGCCTGAAAAAATGTATAGTGGTCTTGAGCCTGGCTACAGGCTTAAAATAAAATATTAGTTTGAAAACAATTCATGAATAAAATTACCACTAGTCTGTGAAAAACAAATACTTTCCCAAACTTTAAATTACCATGCATAAAGTAGGGTACTTTATAGGCTACAAACGAGTAGTCCTACCTACTTTCTTTATAATATTTTGCTCACTTGAACTGCAATTCCATAATCACTGACCTTGTCGCAGGTTTAATAGAAGCCATTTATAATAATGATAATTATAGAAAAGTAATCGCTTTGAACGATAATAATAAAACGCAGAAAAGATAATCATTCTTGAGTTTATTATCTTAAACTAAAAGTAAATAATTAAATAACGTAGTGTCGTTAAAAAATTAACAAAAAATCCCACTAGAATTATATATATTTGATTTATTAAATTACACCATGCGGGTTGGGGGCAGTATGGGAACTAACTATTGGACAGTATAAGATTACGATTGGGAAAAACAAATAAAACATATTATAAATAATTATTTTTAAAAGTGTTTGAACTACTATTATTTTGCTGGCTATTGTCTACCCGTCTTTTGAGATAAGATAGCTGACGAAGTTTTCAAAAATGCCGTATTATTTCCAATGGCTTATGTAAAGATGTCAATAATACGCCAAACTATAAAGAAAACACTATCGTCAATTAAATTCCACTAGAACTTGATTAGCTTGCCTATTAAAGCTTGATAAGATTACAGCACTAACACTGGGCCACAGGAAATTTTTAATTTAAAATAAATATAGAAAGGCACCGAATTTGATTGCAGAAATCAATGGTTTTCATTACATGATGGAACAAGTCTAAACTATAACAACAAAATATATTCCTTTTTTGAAATTGATAGAAGGTAAATTGTGAGTTTATTTAACTAATGTACAAACGTTATTTAATGCAAATGAAAAGGCCTTCCCTTAAAAGACATTCGAATAGAATTTAAAGACATTTAACTACAACTATTTATTGTAGGCGTATCTGCAGCATTACGCCCCTTGTCTCTCTAAAACTTTCGCCTTGTAAAGCTGGTCTAGAATCTGAATTTCTTTATTCATTTAAAATGGTACAAAAGATACTCATCTTACATTTGGAAAGCGAGCCTGCCAACAAAATACCCTTCGCCTTCCAAGAGATCAATGAAAATCGAGGGTAGATATCTAAATCCGGGTTTTCTATAAAAAGTGGTAAACCTATGTGTTATATTACAAATATTAAATATTTTGAAATAATTTCACATTCTTTTTTATTTTTTCCCAGGTGCTTTAAAAAATTTACTTTTGTAAACCTTGTGGGAGGATTTTTTGCTGGCTTACAGAACACCTGCTTAGAAAAGAGATGCACAGATGTGCAAATCTTATGATACATGCATAATTCCCTCAAAATCCCGTTTAAGAACAAACTGGGAAACGTCTCCCGAATTAGGGAGATGTGAACGATATAATTCTTACATTCTCTGAACGGGCTATACTGTGGAGTTCCTGCTTCGAACTTCTATCTTTGTAGAGAAGATTTTACACGGTTTATAGATCAAACTTATACTCGGCATTAACAAGGTGGAACACCCCGTTGCTGAAAAATTGTTGATGTTATTTCTTGGATTTGAAACTGGGCCTACTCGTAACTTAAAATTACGATTCCATTTCAAGGGTGAGCTTTCTGGCTGATTTTAAAGACATGCAAATGTCTTTCTTTCTGCTGCTGGCTTGTCTAGTTTAAAACCGATGTAAATGATGACATGGCTTGTGAACATATCTTTTTCCAGTAAAGGAAGTTCAACCATCGCTCTTATAAAAACTAGGTCTTATTTTGTCAGGCTGTAGAAAAGTAATAGCATTGTTAGTATAGACTATAGTTTGGATTTTGGAAAGCATCCGAAAAAAACGTCTGGAGAATTTTGGAAATTTTTCAATATTAGATTCTCAGAAATCAAACAAGGTCGGGAAATTGTCTGTCTCTGCGCCTGCTGAAAGAAAACCGAATGTGACAAAAAGCCAGTTGGCTTTTTATACCTTTGAGACTTTTTTTAAAGATTCTCGCCTCGAACTTTGCGGCAGATTTTTAAGGATTTCGGAAAACAAAATTGATAGAAAACCCAGAAAAAACGCACTATCTAAAGATGTAAAAGAGATATGAAATTTGTCTTTGTACGGCTGGTCTTTTTTTAACAGCTTTGAAATTCTTCTTCTTCTGATAAAGAGCTTTGAATTCTATATTTCACAACTTTTTCTATACTTCGAAGAAAAAATTCAAAACATAGGGCGCTGACAGAAAAAAACCCGACTAGGGTTATATACTTAATACTGAAGTCGACTATTACAAAAAAAAATCAAAAGTCGTCTTTTACACTTTTTGACTTTTTACTCGTAGTATTAGATTTGACTAGAGTCGATTTTTCGACATTTTTCTTTAAGGAATAGAAAATGCAATATTTTGGAATAAAAACCAGTTTCTTCCTACAGAAAAACTTTTATTTAAAAAAAATTTAAGAGATTAAAAAAACTTAGAAACATCGGGCTACTCATGTAGTTTGTACATTATTTTATATTCAAGTTTTGAAAAGTTTTAAAGCAAAGTTTATTTTTTAAAGCAGTCGTTTAATATATAGGGAGATCCATCTATAGGTATTTTTTTCAGAACAAAAAAAAAACAAAAAAAATCAAATCAAGTGTCAAAATTTATTGGGAATTTGAAAGGACATTTTATGGCATTTATTTTTTAAATATAATTTCCTTCAAATGTTGGCCGCAACTACGCCTCAGGGTTTCCATTCTGAGGGACCAATTTTAGATGACTCGTTCGAGTATTTCGACCGGTATGGCTTTATGACACGCGTAATGTTGGCTTCCAAAACCTGAATCGTAGCTGGTTTGTCAGCATAGACTTTGGACTTTACGTAACACCAAAAAAATGTATAAAGGTGTGATATCACTCCATCTAGGCGGCCAACTAACTCACCTGTCCAAAACGTGAAAATAGCTGCTTTTCGAAATTACCTCTCAATAGGTCCATTGTTTGAGCAGGTGTATGGCAAGTTTCACCGTTCTGTTGAAACCAAGTGTCGTCAAGATTACGGGCTTCAATTTCAGGTAGCATAAAGATCGATATCATGGCGCGAAAGCGAGCACCATTAACGGTTACGTTCCGGCCATCATCATTTTTGAAAAAATATTCCAACAATTATAAACCGCACCAAACCGTGGTTTTCTCTGGGTATGCTCGTAATGGCACCTCTTGAACCTCCTCTTGTTGCTCTTCAGCCCAAATGCGGCAATTATGTTTATTGACTTTGCCGTTGAGCCAGAAATGGGCCTCATCACCGAACAAAATTTTGGTCGAAAACAGCGGATCTTTCCGTTTCCCGCTCATTTTCATAAAACAGTTGCCAACATTTGAAGGTAATTATTTTCAAAAAATTATTGCCATAAAATGTCTTTTTAAATTATCAATAAAGATTCCACACTTGGTTTGAATTTTTATAATTTTTTTTGTTCTGAATAAATACCTCTAGATGGATCACCCTTTATAAGACAATTGTTATTCTCTGTGACAATTTGTTATTTGCCGAACTGATTTGTGCATAATTTGCTCATCATCATTTCATTAAAGTATAAAGGGGGAACTTCCCTTGAATCTAGGAGTGGAGCAAGAAGTTACTCTTATACTTACAGACCGCGGCCTATATGGATTGTAAACGGATTATATGGATTAAATAGATTATAAATTTTATAGAGAAAATTTTACATGGCTTAGATTAATATATTTACAGTGTTTGAAAATATTTAATCTACCTTTTCATTATAAATATTTTACTCGTAAAGGCGCCGGCATTTAAGATGCGGAAACCCTACCACCGAATTGTTAGATGTTTTTACCCGGATTTACTTGTGACCTAGTACGAGTATTGCACTCTAACCATCGCTCCACAGCGGCCCATGGTTTTGTAAAAAGGAAAAAACACAAACCAACGTATTTTAATAAAAAAAAATTCATACTTAATTGTTCAAAGCCACAAAAGCTATTAAATTCAATAATTAAATAAACGGCATTTATTTTTCAAAAACTAGTTACATGCATGGCTTTTTAAAATGTTTACTTTTTCAATTAAAAATCTATTTGTGTTTTGTATTGAAAGTAGTATGGCAAATTTCATCAAAATCCTTCATGCAAAGCGAATTACCGTCGGATTTAGTCGCGGATTTAGTCAATAACTCTTCATGTGGTCAACTTTACTTAAAAGAGATGTTTTTATATTTTAATTTGCAAACCCAAAACTTTTGAAATATTAAAATTTAATAAACATAGTAAAGGTTAATGGAGAAAACCTGTAGTTTGCATTTTAAAACTCAACGCAAACTGATACTCATACTACGCAAAACAAATTTTAAAGTCAACTTTTGCAGGCCAGTGTAATAATTTCAAGAACATATCAGTAGTTTTTCAAAAATATTCTTCAAAATCCCCATTTGCTGATACGTATTGAAGGTAGTGGCAGCGACGATAGCTTCGATAGCGGTGTGCCTCAATTATAGTTAAAGTAAATAAATTAGAAATGGTATTTACTTTAACTAGTAGATCAATCAATACCTCCCGTGGCCAATCTGAAAACAAAACAAAATAAATATATGATTTAAGTGTTAAAACAATCGTGTTTGTAGTGTGAAGTACTGTGCATGTTGTACGCACATTACTCAGGGGCGGAAAAAATGGTTTTGTAGTGGCCTGCTCTCCAGTATCTTAGTAGAGAAAGGCTCGTCACTATTCCTTATCGCATTAGGCCTTGTAGCTATTTCATATCATCGGTAGTGCGGGCTGCTGTGGTAAATTGGTTAGTGTGCTCGACTATCAGACATGTAGACCCGTATCTAATTCCGGGTAAAACGTCTACACTTTTTTAGTGGCGAATTTCCACCTTGTAAATACCCATGACTTTACAAGTAAGAGGTTAATCTCTAAGTCATGAAAAAACTTGCCGTCCGGGGAGTATATGAATCATATCGTATCCAGCTCACTGATTTCAGAGAACTACGAGGGCCATCTGTCAAGCCATCTGTCAAAATTTCCGAAATATTTAATGATTATTTTCTTTGTTACAGGTGATTGAAGTAAACAAGTTTTATAATTTTTGAAAAATGGAAAATAAAGAGTTTCTTGCGGTAATTAAACACTTTTATATGAAAGGTTATACGCCACAATTAATCAAAGATGAATTGGATTCTGTTCATGGTGATAATGCACCATCATACTCCACCATGAAATCCTGGGTTCAACAATTTAAAATGGGTCGTTCAAGTACGAAAGATGAACAACGCTCTGGAAGACCGAAAACTGCTACTACTATTGAAAACATTAGAAAAATATTTAATGAAGTGACTAAAGATAGACGAATAAAGCTCAGAGAACTTGCTAATATTGTTAAAATACACGAAAAAAAAGGTTGGAGTATTTTCCATGATGAACTCGACATGAATAAGCTATCCGCAAGATGGGTGCCGCGTTTGTTGTCTTTGCCCCAAAAAATCGTCCGTTGGACCAATTCCGAGGAGCTTTTAGCGATTTATCAGCGTAATCCAATAGATTTCTTGCGCCGATTCATAACTGTTGATGAAACATGGATCCATCACTACATCCCAGAATGCAAAGAACAGTCAAAACAATGGATAGAAGCTGGTAAAAGTGGTCCCAAGAAGGCGAAAACTGTTAAGTCAGCAGGAAAAGTAATGGCCACAGTATTTTGGGATGCAAGGGGTATAATATTTATTGATTATCTTGAGAAAGGAAAAACTATAAATAGTGAATATTATTGTGCATTATTGGATCGGTTGAGTGAAGAAATCAAGATAAAACGACCGCATTTAGAAAAAAAAGTTCTTTTTCATCAAGATAATGCTCCTTCACACACTGCACTTTTTAACTCAACAAAAACTGGCCGAATTACAATTTGAAATTGCTCCGCATCCACCATATAGTCGAGATTAAGCTCCTTCTGATTATTTCTTGTTTCCAAATTTAAAAAAAATTCTCGGTGGCAAAAAATTTTCGTCCATTAGCGAGGTTATTGCTGAAACTGAGGCATATTTTGAAGGTCTTGAAAAATCTTATTTTTCGGATCTAAATCAAAAACTTAAAAAACGTTTGATGAAGTGTATTGAGTTGGAAGGAGATTATGTTGAAAAATAAATAATAATAATTCCAAAAAAAACGGTTCTTTTTATGTTAGGCCAGTTACTTTTGCGGTCGCCCTCGTATACCGTTTATTCCTTTATAGAATGTTAAGGATTCTCACAACCATAGTATGTTTCACATACAAGTATAGTATGATCCACACAACTATAGTATGATTCACACGCAACCATTTTATGGATCCTACAACAATAGTATAATTCCATTAAATAATTCTATGATCCTTATAATAATTTATTAGGATTGGGTTATGTTGTTATTCAACAATAGAGATTTGTACTCGTATTACTATTTAAAAATACATTAAAAATACATTAAATACAAAATAATAGCAGTGATCAATCTCTTTAACAGTAGAAAAAATCCGTTTTTATTAAAATATTTTATTGAAAATATTTCAGTTAATCAAATCCGAAGCAGTTTGTTTGAAAATTTGTTATGTACATATAAAAAGTACGATTAATCCATAAGTTTCGTAGAAAAACATTGTTCTTAAAACCATATTGAAATTAAGAAATATTATAATCAAAAGGTATGATTGCCATTATTATATTACTGCAATCATAAAGGCCAAAAAACACTTCTTTTGTCGCACCAATAATATTTATATTGTTTCTACAACCATATTTTCATTTTTACATTTTGTAATAATACTATTGTTACATTTCAACAATATTTATATTGCTGCAATCATACTTTTGTCAAGTTGCAATTCAATAAACAATACTATCGCGACGAACATAATTTTATTGCAGAGAACATATTGTTGTTGCCGTGACCATTAAGTAGCCATATTTTTTTCTCTGCGTTCAGGAATGCAAAGCATGCCAGATTTTGAGTTGGTTAGGTTCAGGGGACAAGAGCAGGTGTAAATCAATGGTTCGGGCTTAAAACTGGTTTTAAGGTACTCTTGAACCGCGGTTCAAATTTGGTTTAATGGTTCAAAATTGGTTTAAAAATTATAGAAAAAAAAATATTTTTTTAAGAAGAAAAAAATCACATGGAAGCGCATTCTTTTAAAAAGTGCTTTCGATTATTGGAAAATAAAAAAAAATTAGGGAAAAAAGTTTTTAGAGAAACATATGTACATGCACGGCACGGCACACAAGTTGACATAGTCAACTAAACTCTTTTTACAACACACACATTGTAAAAGAAATCTTTTGATGGCTCTCGATGTGCAGTCTCTTTAGAGGTGGCAAGAGTGAGTTGTATTTTCGTGGGCAATTGTGTGAAGAAAACTTAAAAGTAAGGTTTTCAACAGTAGTTCTCATTCGTTTGGGGAGAGCCTGACCTTATAGAGTTCGGTTTTACTTTCAACAATTGCAGCAAAGCTTTCTGAAGAGGGGACCTGTGTAGATCGTTATTACTTAAGGCCTTGTTAAATTTCCCACTAAGTTGCGTTCGCCTCTTTAAATAGTTATCGACCCTTAAATGATGAGTGGCAATTATGTTTACGTATATTTGTATCTTCCTGTATTTATCACAGGTAAAAAGGAACAATATATATTTTCTTTGTTATACCGCACACATAACAAAGAAAATATGAATAAATTCTGGAAAAACTATTTAAATTCAACAATAAAGTAAACAAAAACATTTTGCCACGGGTTCGATACACAAATTTGAATATGTTTGTGTTAGCATAGAAAAGAAATGGATATATCTGGCGTACTTTGTATCGTTGTCGGATAACCCGAATAATGCGAGAAAACATTAGCTGTAGAAAAAAACATAAAATATTTGCCCAATACATCCCATGTATCACAAACAGTGATCAATTTAAAATTTGGACAAGAACATATACCTCGAGACCATGACAATGACATTAAATAGAATTTTGACATAATAGCTGAATTATTTTTAGGTTACTAAACTAGCATTTGTATGGAAGCTACTTGGTTAGAAAATGACTGACACACTTATTTTTTCAACAAAATAGGAAACATGGTACACCCTGCTTTGCTTATGTTTTTTGTGTCCTAGAAAATATTCAAGCAGAAAGAGGTTTTATCGTCGATTTCGAATTGGGTACATTTGCACGAGATGGTATTAATGAAACTACGAGTTAACTCAAACTGATAGTTCAAAGAAATTTAAAACGCTTTTACAAAGCAAAAGTGAGGCACATTGATACATACATTGATTATTTTATTGCAATTTATATTTGTTATTGTCTGCATTCTACGAATTCGAGGATGAACCCTCTTGCTGTTGCATTTTCTTTAGTGATTACAAAAAAAAAAACATGTTGCTATGTTAAGGTCCAATTAGTCTTGACGGTTGACGGTGGACTGTTGATTCTGCAACCTGCAGAAGTCTACCGTCGTCAACCGTCAAACTGTAGTTATCTCCCTCTAACACATGCAAAATGCAACCCCAACTGAAATAGCTGATTGCCTACCGTCAACAGCCCACCGTCAACCGTCAAGACTAAATGGACCTTTACTCTTCATGTTGTTCAATTAGACAACTGCACTGCAAACTAACTAGGTAACTGAGCTAATTACCTCAGACGAACACGGCTAATAATTGCGCAAGAGATTAAATGTGTCTCATAATTGACATGCGACAAAATTCCCTTAAAACTCGGTTTGGGCAAAATTTCAAAAACATTACACAAAAAATCTAAATGTTTTATTTTTAAAGGGTGAATTATTCCACAAGATAATTAGATCAGGATAGTGACTGTTTGTCACATGGGGAAGGAAAAGTAAATCAGCGTAGATTAAACAAACACAACACCGTCAGGTAGATGTACGTTTCGTCGCTTCTTTATTTTTTAAAAATGCATTGGATTTTTAGATTTTTTAACTTTTAAGTAAAAAAGCATTTTTTGAATGTTAGTCGACTTAACTCTGTTGTTGAACGTTTCTTCTTCAAGAACTTTTTTCTATAACTCAATTTTTTTCTAACTTGTATTTCCAACAAATTTTTAGTAAATAAAAATGTTTTATGGTTTTTGATACGAGTAACGATATTATCGGAAGAGGAAAGAACTACAATTGTTAGCACTAATCAATTTTTTCGAGACTATCATACCCTGCACCATACTGTGTTGTGACATAGTGCTAATAGGTATGTTTTTTTTTGACAAGGATTTTATTAAAAAAAAAATAGAAACGTCAAATTAAAACATATACAGGGTTTTCCATTAAGGGCATAACAATTTTATATATTAATATTTAACATATGGAGTTCAAATTTGTTCCAAGTGTAGTGCAAATGTTGCATTTTTAGAATGGAATTAGATTTCGGCCATTCGACCACCTCGAGGCCGTGTACATCGATATATTCTTTGGGCCCAATTTTCCACCACTCGTGCACACATTTCGACCGGAACGTTGGCAATTACGCGTTGGGTATTGTCTCTGAGCTAGTCTCAAGTTGTTGGCTTGTTGACATAGACCAATGACTTCATGTAGCCCTATAAAAAGAAATCTAATGACGTTAAATCGCATCAACGAGGTGGCCATTCAGCCGGACCATTTCTCGAGATAACACGTTCATCGAATTGCCTTTTAGAAAATCGATTGTAACGCGGGCTGTATGGCTAGTGGCCAAAGAAATAAAGAAAAAAGTAAATGAATTTGGATAAAACTGTATTTTTCTTTATAACTCACAATTAAAAATAGTACTACGAGGGCGGTTCGGAAACTTTTTAGCCTAGCACAAAAAGCGCGGTATAAACAGAAAAAAGTTAAGTGTTTTGGAATGAACACATGTTAAATTTTGTTTCGATCTGGCAACTCCTTCATATAGAAACAGGTGTTCACAAAAGACGCATCCGCCATTTTTTTACAATGGAAAAATTAGAAATGCGTGGTGTCATTAAATATTTACATAAAAAAAGGTTTATCGGGACAAGAAATTCATAATGATATGGTGAATGTGTTAGGTGAAAGTGCTCCTTCATATGCAACAGTAAAAAATTGGGTTGCTGAATTTAAACTTGGTCGTACAAGCATTGAAGATGAACCACGTAGTGGACGTCCAAAAACAGCAACAACAACAGAAATTGTAGCCAAAGTGCATGATATGTGTGTGAAATAGCTAATATCATGGGCATCTCAAATGATCGAGTCCATTTAATTTTGCATGAGGAACCACAGATGAAAAAGCTTTCTGCAAGATGGGTGCCGGACTTGTTAACAGTCGACCAAAAACGCATAAGAATGAACATTTCTCAAGCTTGTTTGGATCGTTTTCAGCGAAATAAAATGGATTTTAAGCGTCGTTTCATAACTGTTGATGAGACATGGATCCACCACTATACTCCAGAGACAAAAGAACAATCCAAACAATGGACTGAAGCTGGAGGAAGTGCCCCAAAGAAGACAAAAACAATTCAATCGGCTGGTAAGGTTATGGCAACGGTTTTTTGGGACTTCAAAGGTATTTTATTGATTGACTATCTGCAAAAGCGTAAAACAATAAATTCAGAGTACTATTGCAACCTTTTAGATCAATTAAATGTACAAATTCGAGAAAAACGTCCTGGCTTACAACACAAAAAAATAATTTTCATCAAGACAACGCACCAGCGCACAAGAGTGTTTTAACAATGGCTAAAATCAACGAATTAAAGTACGAGTTGCTTGACCACCCACCTTATTCTCCTGATTTAGCTCCCAGTGACTTTTACCTGTTCCCAAATCTAAAAAAATTCCTTGCCGGCAAGCGTTTAACCTCAAATAAAGATACAATTACAGTTGTAAACCACTATTTTGAAGACCTTGAGGAAAACTATTTTAATCAAGGGATAGAATTGCTAGATAAGCGTTGAACTAAGTGTTGAAGTTGCAGGAGATTATATTGAAAAATAAAAATGTTTTTGAAAAACTAACTATTCTCTTTCATTGATAGACTAAGAACTTTCCGCACCGCCCTCGTACTCATTTCATTCAAAATTGTTTAAATTTTTGGTAGGAACTTTTTTATTTTATTTTTATTGGCGTCATGTTTACGTGGGAAAAACTGCAGTTTGCAAAAAATATGGTTTTTTGCGAGCAAACTACGCGAAAAAATATAAATATCTTATTAAAATAAGCAAAATATGTATACATTTTCGACCATTGAATTTCGATCCCTAGTTAGGACATAGATTACTCTTTCGAATTGAAATTTTTTTTAGTTTTAATTTTTTAAAATTTTCAATTTATAAATATTTAAATAAATTTTGGGATTTTTTATAAATATTTATTTTATTGCGATATGTTTTACAACTTCTTTTTCTTTAAAAAAAAGTTTTTAAAATTTAGATTTTGTTTAATTTTTACATTTCAATTTAAAAGTATTTAAATAAATTATTTGATTTTCTTTTAAAAAATAATTTTGGTGCGTTATGTTTTACAACTTCAATTTCTTCAAAAATTACACTTCAAGTCTGTTTTCGTACAGCCCAATGTGTCTCTTTCGCTGTAAAAGTCCAACCTTAAGTCCGACTTTGGTAAAATTCCAAACAGAGGCGGAATCGCCCATACAATTAATGATGACCATGTGGTTCGTAAACATTTGGCTACTATGGAAACAAAGTTTATACTGCAATTTACTTTATCATGGTAATTAATGAATTAATACAGTGGTTCTGCATTATCGTTCCCTATCTGAGCTCGCTCTGTGCCTTTTCATGTATTTTTTATCTTAAGTGTGATATAAGCTTATGGTGCATGTCAAAAAATACGTAATACTCGTATTTAATCTAAAGATTGAATTGTTTTGATAATACATATAGCACGTTTTAAACAAAAGGGTATTAACTCATTAATATTCATTTGATATTTTGTAGGAAAATTTAGCACGTAGCTATCTCCAACCACTGCAAAAAAATCCATGGCTTTGATTCCTTTTTGTCAAAAAAAAGACTTGTTTCTCTTTATATTTTAGAGTACTTCAAGCTTAAAATCAAAAAATTCTTGGCGTCTACTTAACAATTACACATTTTGAGTTAAAATGCTTTTGTAAAACAAGAACAAATTGTATAGGCAAAAGTATAAAAAGTAAAAAACAACCTTTGAGTTTGAAATTGTTTATAGATATGGCACGTTATTAGTCATTATAAATTTAAGATTTTATAAAAACACTGACGAAGTTTATTAAAGTTTCCTACGTTCTTTATAATATTTTCAGCTTGTACGCAAATGTTTTGAATAGGTCAATGCTTCTTACTATAATAATCTGAAAATTTTCCTCTGAACTTGTTAACATTAGACGCTTTTTTTTTGTTTCCTTTCATCTATTAAAAGTTTTCTTTATTTAAATCAGTACATGCGTGTTTGTATAATTCATTATACGAAGTACCAATTTTGGTTATGAAAACTTACGTACGTGCCCTTTGTTTGTACCCACCATAGTCGGTGTGTACATCGACCATTTAAAACTTGTGTAAATATTCATCAGATACAAGTTTCAACCACATTTAAAGGTCGGTCGACTTGTTTTTAAAAAGTAATAGTAATAAAAAAAGCATTAAAAACTAACAACTTTTATGAAGTGTTACATTAAATATAAAACCATGAGTTTTATTTACGAAATGTGTTAATGTTTTTATACTGTACTCGTATGTAAAATCAGTATTTGTCTTATGAATCTCATTATTACCCCGAAATAAAAGGCATTGGTCTGATGTAACGTACATTTTTTTTAAAATATATGCCTGGAACATTTTTTTATTTGACAGTTGTTTTAAGGATTTTCTTGATAGTTGTATCGGGTAATCAATCTAGATGTGGTTTTTTTTTAAAACAAAAAAATGCAAAAATTTAAATCTTTTTTGTTCGTTCGAAAGGACATTGTATGTCATTTATTTTTGAATATAATTTCCTTCAAATGTTGGCCGGAACAACGCCTCAGGGTGTCCATTCTGAGGATCCAATTTTGGATGACTCGTTCGAGCTTTTGGACCGGCATGGCGTCAATGACACGCGTATTGTTGGCTTCCAAAACCTGAATCATGGCTGGTTTGTCGGCATAGACTTTGGACTAAAATTGTCTAAAGTTGTGATATCACACGATTTAGGCGGCCAACTCACCGGTGCGAAATGTGAATGTAGCTGCTCTTCGAAATGACCTCTCAATAGATCCATTGCCGTCAAGATGGCGGGCTTCAACTACAGGTAGCAAAAAGTCCAATATCATGGCGCGATGGCGAGCACCATCCACGCTTACGTTCCAACCATTATCATTTTTGACCAAATATGGACCGATGATTCCAACAGCCCATAAAGCGCACCAACCCGTGGTTTTCTTTTGGTTGCTCTTCTGTGGTGGCGGCGTCTTTCATCGACGAAAACATTGACCGATATAAATCACTTTAATTTTTAGTAGGTTGGGAGAAACCAGTCCCCTGGTTACTTGGGACTGAAACTAAGAGTATCTTTGGTTACGAAACCTGACTGCAGTTTATCTGGTTTTACGGGTGACTGGACATAATGAGGTCTTCTCACGACTTCGCCCAGACATAGCCTTAATAAATGGTTACCGTTCACCGTCGTCTAACGAAAGTGATAGATATAGAACTCGCTTTGAGCGGTGAGGAACTCAGGTCCATGTACAGCAAGATTTCAGAAACTAACACCTATTTGTAGGCACTTGTGTGTGCATATATACTATCCCACGATTGATGCCTTTAATTTTGGGTGACCAGTTCTTCGTTGTATAGATAGCTGCGGCCCTTCGGGGTATATCGTGGTTGCTGTGCTTTAAACCCAAATTGCGGGAAAGTTTCTGCTCAGTGTGGAGTTGCAATGCAACCGGGTGCGGTGTTGGCCTTAACGGGCGCTGGCCGTCGCTTGGTAATGAGTCCTGTGCAATGGCGCACCATGTTAAAGCTATCACAGCGAGAATCATGTCAAACACACGGACGCTGGTCTCACTTAAAAGTCCATGCGAAGTTTCAGCAAAATGCAATTCGTGAATATGAACCGATATTTGACCAGAGTCCATATTTTGCATATACTACGAGTATGTATCGCAAACTGTTAGTAGCTGAGCTACGGGGTCTGAACGGAGACATAAGTCTGGTACCACGGGTAGTCAGGAGTTCCCAAAACTGTTGTTCTCGTACGACTAGTAGCTGTGGCCCTTCGGGGTGTATGGTGGTTGCTGTGGTTTAAACCCAAATCGCGGAAGAGTTTCTGCTCAGAGTGGAGTTGCATTGCAACCGGGTGCTGTGGACTTAAGTGACGTTGGCCGTCGCTTGGTAATGACTCCTCCGCGATGGCACACCATGTTTGAGGCTATCACAGCGAGAATCATGTCAAACACACGGGCGCTGTTCGTGAATAAGAGCCTATATTCGACCAGAGTCGACGGATCGCGTATCAATCCCACGACATCCGGTTCAATGGACCGGATAGACCCGAAGAGCAATTCTTCGGCCAATGGTTGTAACCCCGACACACACAGTTACCGCTACAATAACAACAGATCGCGTATAATATTCTAGTACGCAAAATATGGTGGTAATCTGTCCTCACTTGTGGTTCGCAGTGCGATAGGCCTCAAATGATTTTGTATGGAAGCTACATTAAAGCATGCACTGATGTGGTCCAATATTAACTAATACGAGGGTTGCTATATATATTTCTGGCCTAGGCAACACTAAGTGTATAAACGTACTCAATTTGGCAAAAAAATGAAATTAACTCGTTAACATTTTCGTGATATAATTTTTCACAACTTTCGACAACTTAAATCTTTGTATGGCGATGAAGCACCATCCTATAGCACTGCGAAAAACTGCTTTAATGAATTCAATCGTCGGCGCTTGCTCAAAGACTAAGGTTGTGAAGGTCGTCCAAAAACGGCCGTTGTGCCAGAGAACATTGATGTCGTGCGTGAACGGATAATGCAAGATCGTCATGAGACATACTGTGAGATATAGGCATCCTTGGGCATTTCTTCCACCAGCATACATTCGATATTGCATGAACTCCTGGCCATAAAAAAAGGTTTGTTCTCGTTGGATCCCGCACAATTTGACAGTAGCTCAAGAAAAGGCTCGTGTCGATTGGTGCAAAGAAATTCTGAAAAAAATACGATCGCGGTGCTTCAAAAGACTTTTAAAAGATCGTCATAGGTGACGATTCATAAATCTATGCGTATGAGACCGAAACAGACCAGTAATCGACCGTGTGGGTCTTCGAAGACGAGCCAAATCCAACGAAAGTTGTTCGTGGAAGAAGCACTTCGAAGCAAATGTTCGCCTGTTTCTTCGGCAAAACTGGTCATATGGCGACTGTTTCACTTGAGCAACGTGGGACGGGCAATTCTGAGTGATACGCCACAATTTGTATGCCTAAAGTCTTCGGAGAAATTCGAAAGACGAACAAGAGAAGACGAATCATTGTGTACCATGACAATGCGAGCTCTCACACATCGGCTCAAACCGGCGCCTTTTTGACCGGCCAAAACGTCGAATTGATGAGTCATCCGCCGTACAGACCTGATTTGGCATCGAATGACTTCATTTTATTTCCGCACATCAAGAAAAAAAATGCGTGGTCAACGAATTTCGTCGCCAGGAGATGCTGTTGAAGTGTTCAAAAACCACGTTTTGGAGGTGTCTCAATCGGAGTGGAAAAAGTGCTTCGAAGATTGGTTTGAGCGCATGCAAAAGTGTATAAATCATGCTGGAGAATACTTTGAAAAACAATAAAACCATTTTTGATTATTAGGCCAGAAAAATATTTAGCAGCCCTCGTAGGGTATGATAAAGCACAATTTGCCAAGTTGCATCATTTACAAGCACTCATCAGCACAAAGTGACAATATCCAACACCACAGTGTGGTACAGTACAGTATTGTTGCATGCAACACTCAGTGGCATCGAAAGGGTTGATAAGCCACAGTGTGCGCTATAGCTGCAACATACTTCTCACTTTAGAATGAATGAGGTCTTTTCGGTGATGGGCTCGGAACGTCGATTATGTACACCATACGAAGTATACCAAAATCATTTTTCACAGAACGCTGATTTTCGTAATTCAGCTGACTAACTTGAATACGTTTTTTCAGTTCGAGTCTTTTTATAAAAAAAGCTAAACAGTACTGTGGAGAAATAAGACGATGGCTTGGTACAAGTCACGCGTGAGAGCTTAAAAAATAAAAATGTTTAAAGAAACCTCTAAATTATCCACACTTTAGATCTCATCTGATACTAAATAATTATGAGGCCTAATTATTTTAACTCTAATTTTTTACATCATATTCTTCTTTGAAGGCCAATATCGACACGGTTTTTGAAATCATCTTTTTGGGCAGGGATCAGGGACCAAAAAATGTATGGGAATTAAGATGCACTCCTCAATATTCCAATGAAAATGTGGTACTGGAGAAGGAGTCACATAGCATCGATTTAAAATGCATAAATTTAGACACCGATCTTTAAAACCAAATTTTCCTTGCACAAACTTATGTCCGCCCTTTCTTTTACCCACATTTTTTAATATTGCATTTTGAAACAATACATCAATTATAAGAAACTGTTCATTGTACTATGGCATACCCATTCGTTTCGAAAGTTTAAATTAAATATCATTTCATATGAAACTGACATAATTGTAGGGGCAAACTGAAAGCTTAGCTGAAAATTGTGCTGACTTTGAAATCACACCGAAGTCTCTCACTTGAAAGAAGAAATGCAAGCGAATTGTGTGACAATTTATTGCACAAATGGCTTCGCGACCAGAGACACAAAAGTGGGCAGACGGCGGATGTGAGTCAATTTCCAAATAGTGCAGGCTAGGAAGACAGACGCGCAGCGACACAACGTGCACACCACCCAATTACAATTGTCGTCTAGAGTGTGCAAAAACGAAGACGTCTAATTTTATATGCAAATACACACAAATAGGGGCGATATCAACAAGTCACTAAGTTGGAACACGTGCAGAGGCTGTCTGTCTGTCTGACAGACAGACATTTATTCATGTTTTTTGTAAGACACTGCTAACAAATATCAAATTTTTGAGAATTCTGTATGAAACATTTCTTTTTGCTTAGCAATCGTTGGCTGGCTTATCAGCAAAAATTTCAAATTCGTCATCACAGTTGTAGTCACCCTATGGTGTGCCACATAATTTGTAACAACTGTAGTACCACGAACACGTTTCTTAGAAATACTTATGATTTTATTTTGATTAAAATGTTTTGGGGAAGTACAATTTTAAAAGAAGGGAATTATTAGAAAATTGAGCGTACTACAGGGTGGCTGATGAAAGCCGCTACCAAAAAAAATTGATACATTTTTTCTACTTAATGAATCTGCTAGATTTCTTTTTTATTTTGCATATTGATTTTTAGAATAAGCAAAAATGGGTAACAACTGGTAAACTGAAACAAGAATTTGGATTGTCCGCCGCTATTACGCACTGGAGTCCATAGTTTCGGTTCAAAGAGAGTATAGAAGCACGTTTGGCGGCAATCCTCCGAGCGGATGGATCATAATGAGACTTGTTAACAATTTTGCCGATCATGGAACAATCAACAGAAGACCTTACCATCGAAACCCTTTAATTCGGAGGAAACAATCACTGCTGTAGCTGCGGCCATACAAAACAATCCAAGAGTTTCGACAAGATGCTTAAGCATTTACTTAGTAGGGACATAAATACTATTACAACATTGAACACACCCATTTCAATAATAGAACTGAACATACCCCGTTAATGTCATATGGGTTTTGAAAGCTAACCTCAATAGCGTTAGTCTGTAACGGGATTTTAAAATTGTTTCAACTTTCATCATGGAGTGGTCAGATAATGAGAACCGTATCGCTGTAATAGCGTTTTCAAGTGTGAAATGAAAAAAAGCGCTATTTATAAAACGCTCCGGCCACTAGGGATTAGCCGCATGTTCGTCTACCGATGCATAAAACTGTTTGAGGAGACTGGAGATGTAAAAGACCGCCACCGGTCTGGCCGCCCACGCTTTGTTCGAACACCGCATGTCATCAAAGCCGTTTAATCAAGAATTCACAGAAATCCGCTCCGAAAACAGAAATTCATGGCCCGTGAGCTGAATATCACGCAAAAGTCCATGAGTCGAATCATTAAAAAAGACTTGGGACTTGGGGCTTTCAAACGACGTACCGGACATTTATTGACTGCAGCTTTTAAAAAAAATAGGATTGAAAAATGCAAACGTGTTTTGGTGAAGCATGCTGATAACTTGTACAGAAATATTTTGTTCTCCAATGAAAAATTTTTTACCGTTCAGGAAAAATTTAACAAGCAAAATGATAGAATGTATGCGCGATCATCTAAAGAACTGCACTGATCTGAACTGATCCCAAGGTTGGAAAAGGGTCATCACCCAGCTTCAGTCATGGTTTGGTGGGGTTTTCTTTACGATGGGGTCACTGACCTGCATTTCTGCGAACAAGGAGTCAAAACATCGGCCAAATTTTACCAAGAAATCGTTTTGGTGAAGCCTCTTAACAATTCCCTGTTCCAAACCAGCCATGGACTTTCCAGTAGGATTCTGCGCCGGCCCATAAAGCTAAAACGTCCCAGGCCTGGCTTCGAAACAATTTGCCAGCGTTCATTTTCTCGGAAGAATGGCCCTCAGGCAGTCCAGATTTGAACCCATTGGATTACAAATTGTGGACGGTTTTAGAGGACAAGGTTTGTCACAAAAGATACCCCAACATTGGATCTCTTAAGACTACTTTGGTTCGAGCCGTGGCCAATTTTCCCATGGACGAGGTTTGTGCAGCTATTGAAGATTGGCCAGTGCGACTTAAGGCGTGTGTAAAGGCAAAAGGCGGACATTTCGAATAAGTAGATTCTTTTTGGATACAATATACATCAATAAATATATTTAAAAATATGTGGTCCAAAAACATTCAGTACTTTTTATTTTACAGCATAAAACGTGTGTAACAGTATTTATGTCCCTACTAAGTAAATTCAATTTTTTTAAAACTAATAAAGCTATATAGATAATAAAACTGAATGAGCTTAAAAATGAACAAATGAAAAATTAATTCCATACACTAAAAAAATATTATTTGAGTTTCTTAATGTAGCAATATTCATCAGCCACTCTGTATAATCAAAAATGATTGGAGCCACATTTCACTAAAAGCTTGCTTACGACTCAAGCAGTACATTTGGTTTAAGAAAGAAGTAGTTACATTTTCGACCTTTTGAGGTTTTCAATGCAGGTGAAAGGTTATGCTAATACAAGCCACAAAAATGTGTAAATATTTCCAATATTGCAAAAAAAAACTGCAAACTTGAAAACGAAAGGAATTTCGTTGGCATACTGTGTTAATAAGTAGCCAACTTTGTTTTGATAATTCTGTGGCAAAGCCTCTATCACTCGTAATGTTTATAAGCTTATTAGACGAGGATTTTAATACGCTAAATGTAGTTATTTTGATAAAAACAACACTGGTAAATAATCCAAAAAATTTAGGCAGCTCAAAGTAATTTTTTATAAATAAAAATCGTAATACTTATTTGAAAAAAAGCGCAGCATATCTTTGAAATGGTCAATTTCTCATGTAAGGGCGACCGCAAAAGTAACTGGCCTAACATAAAAAGAACCGTTTTTTTGTTATTATTATTATTTATTTTTCAACATAATCTCCTTCCAACTCAATACACTTCATCAAACGTTTTTCAAGTTTTTTAATTCCATCCGAAAAATAAGATTTTTCAAGACCTTCAAAATATGCCTCAGTTTCAGCAATAACCTCGCTATTGGACGAACATTTTTTGCCACCGAGAAATTTTTTTAAATTTGGAAACAAGAAATAATCAGAAGGAGCTAAATCTTGACTATATGGTGGATGCGGAGCAATTTCAAATCGTAATTCGGCCAGTATTTGTTGAGTTAAAAATGCAGTGTGTGAAGGAGCATCATCTTGATGAAAAAGAACTTTTTTTTGTTCTAAATGCGGTCGTTTTATCTTGATTTCTTCACTCAACCGATCTAATAATGCACAATAATATTCACTATTTATAGTTTTTCCTTTCTCAAAATAATCAATAAATATTATACCCCTTGCATCCCAAAATACTGTGGCCATTACTTTTCCTGCTGACTTAACAGTTTTCGCCTTCTTGGGACCACTTTTACCAGCTTCTATCCATTGTTTTCACTGTTCTTTGCATTCTGGGATGTAGTGATGGATCCATGTTTCATCAACAGTTATGAATCGCAATAACTCTATTGGATTACGCTGATAAATCGCTAAAGGCTCCTCGGAATTGGTCCAACGGACGATTTTTTTGGGGCAAAGTCAACAAACGCGGCACACATCTTGCGGATAGCTTTTTCTTGTGCAGTTCATCATATAAAATACTCCAAACTTTTTTTTCGTGTATTTTAACAATATCAGCCAGTTCTCCGAGCTTTATTCGTCTATCTTTAGTCACTTCATTATATATTTTTCTAATGTTTTCAATAGTAGTAACAGTTTTTGGTCTTCCAGAGCGTTGTTCATCTTCCGTACTTGAACGACCCATTTTAAATTGTTGAACCCAGGATTTCATGGTGAAGTATGATGGTGCATTATCACCATGAACAGAATCCAATTCATCTTTGATTAATTGTGGCGTATAACCTTTTATATAAAAGTGTTTAATTACCGAACGAAACTCTTTACTTTCCATTTTTTAAAAATTATAAAACTTGTTTACTCCAATCACCTGTAACAAAGAAAATAATCATTAAATATTTCGGAAATTTTGACAGATGGCTTATAAAAAGAAAAAAAAGTTGCTAGTAAAACAGAAAATGTGCCAGGACAGTTAGTTTTGCGGTCGCCCTCGTAAATACCGCCAGTTTTTGAAAATCGGTTTACATATTAAGCAGTTAGGAGTCCTTTTATTCAAAAAAAAAAACGAAAATATAGTTTAATGTGAATATCTCCTAAACTAGAGCAAATCTGGAAAATCAGAGGACACATTCGGGATCAGCCTCCCCAAACTAACTAAAGTTGTCTAGCAAACATTCTGCCGCAAATTTATTGTTGACTTGAGTTAGTAATTGAATTCTTCTGCTAGTGATTGTGGATAGTATTTTTATTTTTTTTCAACATCACCATCCCATTGTAATTCCAAGATAGTATTGATAGCTTTTTTCCATAATTCATTTTCAAGTACAAGCAAAAATAATGCAATATCCC
Organism: Hydrotaea diabolus; assembly: GCA_963513945.1. Lineage (NCBI taxonomy): Eukaryota > Metazoa > Arthropoda > Insecta > Diptera > Muscidae > Hydrotaea > Hydrotaea diabolus. The sequence continues at coordinate 186,662,351 of OY740717.1, forward strand.
CCAACTGCAATATTCATTTTTGATTTCATTTTATCCAAAAGAAATCTCTGACCATCAATAAACAATAACATCGAAATTGGGTCATTAAAACCAGTGTGAGGAATGCTTTTGGATTTCTTTCTTTTTATAAACAAATTGGTATGTAAACAGTTGGATGTGGTTTACTCACATGCAAATTGTTTACATCCATCTGTATGTACACTAGGGTGTCCCTTCTATGATTAAATTCCGAATGCTTAAAAAAAACATTCCTTGCAAGTGTAGAATTATTTTCAAGGTAAGTATTTTAAAGCATTCGGAATTTATGCATAAAAGGGGCATCCTAAAATTGTAAGGCTCTTAAAAACATCGCACCGAATCCTAATCGAATGGGGTGGGTCGTTTAAAATTTCATAATTTTTAACTTTAATCGGCTGTAAAATAGGTATTGATAACACAAGGGAACAAGATATTTTTGTTTAGGAACTGAATGTTGTTTTAAAGGTAATTTGGAACGCTGAATCAAAATCTGCACTTGGTTTTTTTATATCAACTCGCCTTTTTTTGAAGTTTTGAAAAAAACAACAATTTTACAAAAAAAGGCAATTTTTTGGTGATATTAAACAATTTGATTTTTTTTCAAAGGTAACAACTTCATCGTCAAAATTAAAAATCGGCTTATGAAAAGAAAATTTATGATTTTTTGAACCTTAAATTTTTGGAAAAAAGTCGAAAATACGGCTAGTACCTGTAACTTAAAAATTCGTAACTTAAAATTTCGATAAAAAATTGCTATAGAATTCCAAACAACACAAAAAGTTTCATTTTGTTCCCTTATGTAGTTTTTTATATTTCTAATTTTTATTGAAAAGGTTGAGCTTTGTCATTTAATAATGAAACACCAGCAGATACGTTTTCGCTTCGCCAAATGGATTGAAGACTGTTTGTTGTTGTTGTTATAGCGGCATATAGTGCCGGGGTGAGAGCCCTTGGCCAAAGAATTCCTCCTTCGGTCGATCCAGTGCATAGAACCGGCTGTCCTGAGATTCGTACTGTTTGTTGAAGAATTTTACCGAAAAATCGTTTTTCAAAATGATAAATCGCCCACCTTATAGTACCACAGAGACCTTAAAATTGTGGAAGAAACGTGGTAAAAGGATACATAAAATTTTTCTTTCTTCAATGTCTAAGCTAAAAATGTTAAGAGTTTTGAAAAAGTATTCTCTCAAAATTAGGTACAGCCTAACGTTCACACATATTTGCATTGAATTGCATTTCCTTCAATCAAATTTCTTGTTATTAATCATTATTTTTCATCTATCTCTTCTTTTAAACAGGTTGCTTGCACCAACTGGAAGCGAGTTCTAATGATACTTAATGGCAGCTGGCAAAATGGAACGGATCCTTTGCTCATACCCGGTTCGTTGGCTCATTCGGTGGGCATGTTTCAAAAGTTCAGTAATCTCGATGATACCGAAAAGCAGCAAGTCCTTTCCGAGTATACACGCTTTGTATTCGTGCGGCATCCCTTCGAGAGACTTTTGTCCGCTTATCGCAATAAGCTGGAGGGCGATACTGCCAGTGCGCGTTATTTCCAGCGAAGAGTAGGGCGACAAATTGTCAAATCGTTTCGCGTGGATGCTAGTAATCATTCGCTGGAAAACGGCGACGACGTGTCATTTGCCGAATTTGTCCAATACCTGCTGACACCGGAGTTAAGTCTCAGCAATCATTCGTCGTACAATGAACACTGGGAGCCCATATCCAAGTTGTGCAATCCCTGTGTCATGAAATACAATGTAATTGGTAAGTTATTAAAATATGTACATGGAATCATTTAGTGGTATTAAATTATTGTTTTCGTTTGTAATTTTAGGCAAATACGAAACGCTTTTGGATGACTCTGCTTTGGCTCTCTACTTAACCGGTGCTGAGAATATAACATTTCCCTCCGGACATAAACCCTCGAATACTCGTGCTCATTTACGTCAGTACTTTGATCCTTTGCCCATAAGTGCCATACGACATTTGTATGAAGTGTATGCCGACGACTTCAAACTCTTCGATTATGGTCTCGAAGATGTTCTGGGCTTTGAATTCGGTTAAGACCTAGATATATCTATAGGCAGGAGGCATAATACTTGCCTTGTATATATCTACCTAGCTATGTGATAGCTTGGGGGTACTCAAGCTACCGATTAATCCAAAATGTAAATGATCCATTTGCTTAGGTTTATCATTCATTTCATTTAATATCATAAATTACGCTGCTTTTTGGCTCGACTGGCCCGCATGCTAAGCTTTAATTCCAATACCCTATCACCATCTTTATTGTTTTATTTTTTACCATGTTTGTGATGTATTTTTAATAGATTTAAAGTTGAATTTATGTGTATGTAGTACTACTTTTTAAGGCCAAATCAAATTTTGCAAAAGAAAAACAATGAATCTTTGATATAAAAAACAGTGATATGTGTTTTGTCTAAACTTTATCATAGGCCGCCTGTTTGTCTTTATTCAGTTTGTTTTGTTAAAGAGTTCCCTGCAATACAGGGTGGCGCAACAATTGTGCTACAATAAGAAATTCAAATAACTGTTTTTTTTTCCAATGGCATATGGGCGATTCTGAGATTATGGGCCAATTTCGACATCATTTTTGGCATTCGATTTTTTGGCAGAATTTAATATTTAATTGAGGTAGATGTCTTAGTTTTAAGAATGGCTAGTCATTTTTTTTTTGTTCTTCATATTTAACTGGATCGTCTTTTATTTTCTTATATCGCTTTTTTTCTGCCTCTTACTTTTCTGCCAACACTTCCTCCCTTGTTTTCAACTTATTTTTAGCCGTCCTTAAAATTATAACACTTCATTAACTAAAGATTAACTATCAATGACTCCCCGTGAAAAATTTTGGCAGGGGAATGATGTCAGGGAAATGATGAATTTCCACAAAACCCCATGAAATGTTAATTTAAGTACTTATCCTTACAAAATTGACTTGAGCTGGAAGTTTAGATTTTCAATAAACACAAAAAAAACACTATCAAAATTATAAAAAGTATTAATTATCTTTTTAAAAAACAACACAGGGGTGACAAAACACGACCTACTTAATTTTAATAAGACTGTTGACGAAAAAACCATTAAATGTGCACCCACTTCATGTAATGTTCAGTCATATTTGAGTTGCTTGAAATCAGGATTGGTTTGGAATTTGAATTTTAGCGAATATTAGATTTTACAGCGGAATACTGTGTATTTTCAGGGACAGAAAATAAACATACATAAAAATATAAATCGAATAAAAAATTATAATCGTTAATAGCAACAAAAGTAATTGAATATTATTTTTTACAATGGACTGGTTTTATTAAATAAATAATTAATATTTTTGTAAAAAATTGAGAAAATTTCAATTGAAAGTAGTGCTAGGGACAAACAGGGTAATGATATTTGAACACTTTGGTAGGAAATTTTTTGAAGAACAAATAATTTTTTTAAAAAAACAATTTAAAAGACTTTAAAGGTCCTATAAAGATTTATTGTATAGTAAACAATAAAGTATAATATATTTTATTTTTCCCGCTTGAAACAACAAAGGACAACAAAGTGGCCCATAATCTCAGAATCAATTTTAAAGACTTTAAAGGTCCTATAAAGATTTTTTGTATAGTAAATAATAGATTATAATATATTTTATTTTTCCCGCTTGAAACAACCAAGGACAACAAAGTGACCCATAATCCTAGAATCAACCATATACAATTTTTGAATCGAAAGTAAAAAAAGTACTGATAATTTCTAGTTTTATTGGAAAGGTTTATGGAACAATAAACAATGTATACGAGGGTTGCTATATATTTCTGACATTTCCATTGGAAAGTTTGACATTTTTTAGCATAAACTTACTCAGAACGTTTTGACGTACGACCATCATTTGTGGTTTTTACAGTGACTTGAAAAAATCAATTTGGCAAAACAAGGGAATTAACTCGTGAACATTTTTCACAACTTGGCCATTTCTTCCACTACATTCGATATTGCATGAACACCTGGGCATAAACAATTTTTTTGTTCTCGTTGGATCCCGCACAATTTGACAATCGCTCAAAAAAAGTCTCGTGTCAATTGGTGCAAAGAAATTTTGAAAAAATACAATCGCGGTGCTTCAAAAGAGGTTTATAAAATCGTCACAGGTGACGAATCATGGATCTATGCGTATGAGCCCGAAACAAAACAGCAATCGACCGTGTGGGTCTTCGAAGACGAGCCAAATTTAACGAAAGTTGTTCGTGAAAGAAGCACTTCGAAGCTAATGGTCGCCTGTTTCTTTGGCAAAACTGGTCATGTGGCGACTGTTCCGCTTGAGCAACGTAGGACGATCAATTCTGAGTGATACACCACAATTTGTTTGCCTGAAGTCTTCGGCGGAATTCGAAACACGAACAAGAGAAGACGAATCAGTGTGCACCATGACAATGCGAGCTCACACACATCGGCTCAAACCAGCGATTTTTTGACCGGCCCTTGGCCTCCTCCTTCGAGTCGATCCGGCGCATAGAACCGGCTGTTGCGAGATGTTCGGTCGTTTGCTGTTTTGTTTCGGGTTCATATGCATAGATTCACGATTCGTCATCTGTGACAATGTTATACACTGACTTTGATCTACCGCAGTTATACTTTTTCAGCATCTCTTTGCACCAACGAGAACAATTTGTTTCATGGCCAAATGAACATGCAATATCTTATTGATGCTTGTCATACTAATGTCTGTTCACGCACAGCATCGATGGTTTCTGGCAAAGTGACCGAAATTGGACGTCCTTTACAGAATTCATCCTGGAGCGAACGGCGTCCGAGACTGAACTCTTGGTACCATCGATTAACTGTGGTTTTTGATGGTGCTTCATCGCCAAAAGTCGAAACAGGTTCATTTAAACTCTTTTGTCTCGATAACCCACGCCGAAAATCGTAAAAAATAATTCCACGAAAATGTTTACGGGATAATTCCACTTTTTTAATGGGGTGAATTTGTCAACACAGTGTAAACAAAACAATTCGCCCTCAAATGACAAAAAGTTCTGAGTGAAGTTATGCAACCTTGCAGCAGCTGCAAACATTTTTTGTCTACATGGAGGCAAATGCAGAGTTCGCCAGGGGAGTGTCAGTGTTTGGAGGTTCTTAACATTTAATAGAGGAGCAATTGGAAAAGCTGGTGACGAAATTGTACGCACTTGGACTGTATCGAAATGTTGCCAGCTGGAATATACGTGCTCCGGAAAGCCAGAACCCATTTGTCCTCTAACACGTCCAACAGCATGAAATCTCTTTGGACAAAACTGTAACAAAACATTCACATGTATTTAGATGCAAAATATGTTCACGGATATTTAATACATACAGGTTTGTGGGCTTCTCAAGAACATAAGAGATGTCCCGTAACTGCCTCCTGGGAACTGGAGTCACTCACATAACATAAAACGATGCGAACGAAGAGCCGAGAGATACTGGGTCGCTTTTTAATGCGAAAGTGATTGACCTGCATTCTTTCGCATAGATTTTCTTTCGACATACTGGCCCTGGCTGTTAATTTCCATAAGAAAAAATTGCAAATCAGCTGAGTGCATAACACTACCTTCTTGACTGCTAAGACGATAAATTATAAAGGTGGGCGATTTGAGTCTTATTGAGAAATCGAAAAACAGAGATGACTAAAAATCATTTTGGGATGCTATTTTTTCTGTGTTTTAAGTGTGCAAATTTAGTGATTTTTGTGTTTCAATTTTGACTTTCTAGCGTTCTTGCAATCGTGTTTAAATGAATCTGGAAAAATAAACACCGAGGATTTGTGCGTTACAGAAGTGTGTACTACATTATTGTCTTTATAGTATTTGACAGAAAACACTAAATTCACACACTTTAAACATGGAAAACAACTTTCCAAAAATGATTGATACTCATCTTTTATTTTCAACTCCTTGTAATGGTGGTTAAATTTAAAGGGCCGATGTCGAATGTGAACCACACCTAAGCGTCAAGTTTTTTTTTCTGAATTTCATTTGATATTTCTCTATTTCAGACTAAATCAATTTGAAGAACTAAAGTTATATGACCATTCCAAACGTCAACAATTGTTAGAATGGTGCCAATAAATGGCAACAGTGGATGATCAATTTCCGAAGAAAATCATCTTCAGTGATAAGGAACATTTTCACCTCAGTGGACTCGTCAATAAGCAGAATTGTTGAATTGGCGAATGATAATCCAAGAGTGATTGTCAAAAAACAATGCACCCACAAAGAGTGACTGTTTGGTGCGGTTTATGGGCTGGCGGCATCATCGGGCCATATTTTTCCCGAAATAAGGCCGGTCAGGAAGCTACTGTGAATGGTGTTCGCTATCGTGCGATGATAACGAACTTTTTATGGCCCGAATCGGAAGATATGGATGTGGATTATATGTGGTTTCAACGGGACGGTGCTACTTGCCACACAGCTAACGTAACAATGGCTATTTTGCGCGACAAATTCAATGGCCGTGTTATCTCACGTCGTGACGATGTTAATTGGCCGCCAAGATCATGTGATTTGACACCGTTGGACTTCTTTGTTTGGGGTTATTTGAATGAAAAGGTGTACGTCGATAAGCCAGCAACAATTCAAGAGCTAAAGGATGAGATAATTCGACACATTACGGGAAAAAACCTTAATTATGCCTCAGCGTCATCGAAAATGTGGACCATCGGATGGAGTTGTGGCGCCAAGGCAACCGTCGCACATTTGGTCGATATTTTGTTCCATAGAAAATTGAACCATACCAATATTATCATTAGAAAAAGAAATGACAGTAATTTCCTAAATAACTTCAAATCAACATTGACCCTTAAAATTTAAAAGCTCATTTCGTCTATTTTCTACAGTTTATCTTTGAGCGTTACGGTAGTGATGTTTTTCTACTTTGTTTTAAATAATACGGGAAAGTGTCATCTCTATCATTAATTATTTTAAGACTGGCAACTCGGATACTCATTTTGAACAAATCATTCACAATGACCAAACAGCTGTAGACACTTATCGAAATAATTTAACCAGACGGCAACATATCGATAACTGTTACGACACGAGAGATTTTCCACATTAACAAAAATAAAGAAAATTGTTCCCGAGTGCCGATTGGATCCAGATCGATTAAGCCATGCTAAACAAAGTGCAGCCTTTGTGTAAGCCTCTGTTGCAACATTTCATGAGGAATGCGGGCAAGGGCGTAGCAACAACTATTCGCCAGAGTCACGTAGTATCCTACCGTGTCGCACCTCCACAAGCCTCGAAGGCCACTCGCTATACAGCAGAAGCGGTCGGCGCTGCTATGTGGTGGTGGGTACTTTGGCATTTGTGGCATGAAAGTGAGCACATCACTGGAGAATTCCCCTATCCGGATACAAAGAAATGGACCAACAAGGAGCTGGGAATCCCACCAGCTTAAGAGGAAGCGTTTAGTGGATAAATATTCACATTGCTGTGTTGAATCATTTATTTGGATAATTAAATAAAATTCTAATGTAAATAATGTGCGTGTGTGTTTTACTCTGGAGGATTGCCGGCCGGACGACGGTGGATGCCATCGTACGGTTGTCTTGAAAATGACAAGTTTTATCTGAAACTTTTCTTTCTTTTTGTAGTTGGACTGATCTGGTTGAAATTGTTGTAATGGAACATTGAATTATTTGCAGCTAATGACAGAAGCGACTGGAGAATTTGGATTTCATAACAGCCACGGCATGAAATATTTGCAGACTTGAGGGCAAAATTAATAAATTCCACCTGCACTAAAGCATAAGAAAAATCCCTAGCCAAACTTACTTTAAACATTTTAATACCACAACAGCTGGTTCTATAAACCGGATTGACCCGAAATCTTCGGCCAAGGGCTATTACCCCTTAAAGGCACTACGAGTGCTGCCACAGCAACAACTTTCAACATTCCATTTATGAACAAACAAGGAGCCTCAAAACTCATATCGAGTCTACTAAGAACAACTGATTGAAGTCGGCTCCGAAGGGCTAGTGCATTTTCTGGCGAAGCTTTTACATGGATTCGAGATAATCACTCAAAACTAACTGAAAAGTGTTTCTAGTACACGGAATTGAATCTGAGCTACTTTTGTATTTGCTGTACACACTGGCGGTTTAACCAAGGCAGTCCACACTTACTTTTCAAGGCGTATAGATTGAAGACAGTTTCGCTCGCTGCTCAGCATCGTGTCGATTACGTTACATCTGCTGTCAGCCTAACGCCTATGTGGATCTCTAACTGTGTTCCTATAGGCGAACCGAGGGCACCAAAAAGTCACGTGCTCGTCTGTTTCTTCATCGGTAATGCATGCTGGACACATTGGGGATTCATCGTGCACAAATCGATGCAGATAGCTCCGGTATACTCCATGTTCAGTAAGAAATTGGGTCGGGTTGTAGTGTGTTTCTCCAAAGTACCTGTTTACCCACTTTTCTATATTTGGTATCAGCCTGAATGTCCAGCGGCCTTTCGTTGTGCATTGCCGCCTACATTGCCAGTTTTGCATGGTCCTGTTTTTCTCTTATCAGTTTAAACGGTTTTTCCGTCGATCTCTGGGGTCTGTCTTCGTCTCCGATAGAATGCTTACTGTTCTCTCTCTGTCAGGTCATTTGGTATCATGCCTGCCACCACTGCTCCCGCCTCCAATGACATTGTGCGGTATCTACTGCACACTCTGAGGAAGCTGCTTCGGAATATTGAGAGTATGTCCTTGCTAGCCTTGCTCTTTAGTATATTCTCCTATACCGGAGACCCATAGAGAATAAACGAGTTTGTTACCCGTGAAATCAGGTTTCTGCGGCTCTGTCGTGGTCCTACTACGTTCGGCATCATTCTGGCGAGCGCATTTGAGGCAGCGCGCTGCCTCAAATGCTAATATAATATTGTATAGTTTACGAAGTGTGAAACTAATACTTGAAGCAATACTGCGAATATGCTGCTCAAAGCAACATTTGTTATCCAGTAGTATTCCCAAACACGAAATACTCTGAACGAATTCTATAGATGTACCATTGTATTGCAAATCTAGGTTGATAGAAGATGATGATGAAAACAGTATTGCCTTTGTTTTAGAAGGATTAATTCTAAGCTTGTTAGAGGACATCCATACGCTCAATAATTTTAAAACATAATTAGTTTTTGCTTGTAAAACATCCAAATACTGGATTTCTCCGCAAAATATTAGCTGAACATCATCAGCAAAAGAGTATGGTGTACACCAATCGCCTAGACTTTTGAAAAGGTCATTAATAAACAGCACAAACAAAATTGGACCAAGAACAGAGCCCTGAGGGTCCCCACACCTAACAGACAAAACAGACGATGTGACTCCATTGACACGAACAAACTGCTTTCTACCACATAAATAAGAAAGCATTAAACTACAGGCACTTTTCCCAAGTCCATAATCTTCATGCAATTTATTTATCAAAATTCCATAATCTACCCTATCGAAGGCTTTTTCTAAATCCAAAGACAAAACCATACACATTTTTTGATCATGAGTATTCTTCCTTATTGAGTCAGTAAGGCCAATTAAAAGATGTCGTTCCGGAAACCACATTGGCAATCATTAAGCAGCGATTTACTCTCAATATGGTCTAACAACTGCCGCTTAAGAATATTTTCCACAACTTTTGACAGGATGGGAAGCAAAGAAATAGGTCTTAAGTTGTCAGTAGAATTCGAGCTTGACTTCTTTTGAATTGGTGTCACTATGGCTACTTTCCAATCATTAGGAAAGCAGGAAGTCATTATTATAGTGTTCACTAAATGAAGAAGGTGATTTGTTATAAACGGAAATACTGCTTTAAGAAATTTAAGAGATATCGCATCACAACCAGAGGTGTTAGATTTGATTGACATAAAAGCCTGTATCAAGTCATTAGAGAGACGTTATAAAAAGAAAACCCGTCTTCCTCAATAATTTGGTTAAAAAAACTACTATCAGTCAAACTAGTCAGTTTATTATTAATAAATAATGTGTTTAATTCCTCTACGTCATTTTAATTAAAGAAAATCGGTTTAGCTTTGGATATGGAACCTCCACATATGTTCATCCGATTTTAGACTTTTTATTTTGAATTGCCACATATTACATCCAAACTCCATAAAATTTGGAACACGTTGTTCTTTAGACCAACGGCCAAAGTTATGAAAATTGAAGAAAATCGGTTAAGATTCAGATAAAGCTTCTACAGAAAAAAATTTTGCTTCCAACAAAAATAATCAGATTTTCTTACACATTGAAAAGGGATTAATCGGCTCAAAACCTCTTGCATCTATATTTAAATAGAAGACAAGTTTTTAACAAAATGGCAAAGTGACATTGACTTGCTGCTTTTACCATGATTTCGGGTCCGTGACAACCCGCATCAGAAAGCTTTGCTGCAATTGTTGAAAGTAAAACCGAACTCTATAAGGCCAGGCTCTCCCCAAACGAATGAGAACTATTGTTGTAAACCTTACGTTTCAACTTTCTTACATATTCATTTTGGCAATAGTTTAAAAATGGCCTATTTACTTTTTTGAACAACCAGGAGTGCAGGGCATAAAAAAGTCCACCACGCCAGTCTTTAGATTTTTTCCCAAAAAGTTAGACTTAGCATCCTCGATCATTAACAATCTAATGGCAACGAACATAAGCGCCCAAAAAGCGGTGTACTAGCTTAGGTGTATGCCCACAGAGTATAAGACCTTACTTTTAGGACCACTGTACCTTAAACCAACCAATCCTGACAGTTGACTGTTTTCGATACAAACAAATAGATGCAGTCTCAAATCATACAATTCTTCCTATATTTTATATGTTATCTGCCAATACCCGGGATTGTTTTAATAAGCTCCTATGTTGATTTTTTGTCACTTGCTGCTTTTCCACAATTATCTGCAGTAGATTTTTAAGACATATCGTATCCCTATGATTTATATGTCATCTACGAACGCCTGGGATGTTATTGCTAAGCTCCTTATGCTGATTTTTGTCACTTGCTGCTTTTCCACAATTATCTGCAGTAGATTTTTAAGACATATTGCAAGCAAGACTGTTGTCACCTTGTCGAAGACCGAGGTTTTTACACAGCTACGTAGATTGGTTTATATTCCACTGAGAGTCTTTGTAATATCGTTCAGACCTTTCAAGTAATCGTTTCATTGGTTCAACTTACATTTTTCACCCCCAAGGCATTACATCGCAATAACAGTAGAGGAAATTACTGGAGACGAGTTTAAAAATTATTTTTATACAAGAGAAGTCTTGAAACTAATTGCATCAAAACAGCAATTCTCAAAAAATATTCACCAAGCTATGGTTTCCATCCACTAACCAATCCCACGACAGCCGGTTATATGGACCGGATTGACCCGTAGAACAATTCCTCGGACAAGGGCCTTCATCCCGGCACACAGTTGCCGCTACAACAACAACATCCATCCACTAAGCGCAAAGACCAACGCGGTACCACATGGGGAAGGAAGTTAGTGTCGTCTCTAGTGAACTTATGTAACTTCTCATTAGTGCGTATGAGATATGATCGATGTGTAAAATATAATAGAAGATGCCTGAAATATTCTTTTGGATTAATCGTGATAAATTGGATGCCAATAAGTTGAAGTCACTTCTTTAGCACATATAAGTATATAGTAGGGACATAGATACTGATACACACGTTTTATGCTGTAAAATAAAAAGTACTGAATGTTTTTGGACCAAATATTTTTTAATATATTTATTGATGTATATTGTATCCAAAAAAAAACAACTTATTCGAAATGTCCGCCTTTTGCCTTTACACACGCCTTAAGTCGCACTGGCCAATCATCCATCTCCTCCAACCTCGTCCATGGGAAAATTGGCCACGGCTCGAACCAAAGTAGTCTTAAGAGATCCAATGTTGGGGTATCTTTTCCGTCCACAATTTGTAATCCAATGGGTTCAAATCTGGACTGCCTGAGGGCCATTCTTCAGAGGAAATGAACGCTGGCAAATTGTTTCGAAAGCGCAGAATCCTGCAGTCCATGGCTGGTTTTGGAACAGGGAATTGTTAAGAGGCTTCACAACAGCTTCCAAAACGGATTCTTGGTAAACATTGGCCGATGTTTTGACTCCTTGTTCGCAGAAATGCAGGTCAGTGACTCCATCGTTAGACACCCCACCAAACCATGACCGAAGCTGGGTGATGACCCTTTTCCACACTTGGGATCAGTTCAGATGCTTCCATAGATGACCGCGCATACACTCTATCATTTTGCTTGTTAAATTTTTCCTAAACGGTAAAAATTTTTTCATCGGTGAACAAAATTTTTCTGTGAAAGTTATCAGCGTGCTTCACCAAAAGACGTTTGCATTTTTCAATCCTATTTTTTTAAAAGCAGCAATCAATAAATGTCCGGTACGTCGTTTGAAAGCCCCAAGTCTTTTTTTTGATTGGACTCATGGACTTTTGCGTGATATTCATCTCACGGGCCTTGATTTTCTGTTTTCGGATCGGATTTATGTGAAATCTTGATTTAACGGCTTTGATGGTATGCGGTGTAAGAACAAAGCGTGGGCGTCCCGACCGGTGGCTGTCTTTTACATCTCCAGTCTCGGCTAATCCCTAGTGGCATGAGCGTTTTGAAAATAGCACTTTTTTTCATTTCAAACTTGAGAACCGCTATTACAGCGATACGGTTCTCATTATCTGACCACTCCATGATGAAAGTTGAAACAATTTAAAAATCCCGTTACAGACTACCGCTATTGAGGTTAGCTTTCAAACCCCATATGACATTAATGGAGTATGTTCAGTTCTACTATTGAAATGGGTGTGTTCAATGTTGTAACATTATTTAAGTCCCTACTAAGTACATTTACATATTCCTTTAAAACATCGCAGCTTCACCGGCACTTAGCGGATATTGTATATTAAGGTAGGGGTTTTGGGTTAGCAGGGTTATGAGGATACTTTATAAAGTGCCAACAATATCATACGTCCAACATATCCTTCCAGACAGTCAAGTTTGTGAGAAACACTTGCGACTGCCTCCGCATCATTCCCCGGATTGCAAACAAAACATTTTAAGGGCAAATATATACACCCACATATCTCGTGATATACATGGAAGTATTTATTAGCGTAAGCATTGGCAATTTGTGTTTTGCTGTTTTGTTAAGACACTCTAATAAACCTACAAATAACAAGTCAAACTGGGGGGAAAACTACATGATCTAGAGTATAAAATATTTGACAGAAAAAATGCATTTTAGTCTAATTACTGGCGTCTTATATCCAGTCTCTCTCCAAACATGTTGCGTCACTCATGATGGTTTTTTAATTGATTTGTTTATTCTTGCGAATAGCGCTGCTTTATGGTTCGATACTTTTTTAGCGAGTACAAAGCCTCCACTTCCTTGGCCACATAACGGCCCTGAGCTAGCAAAGCAGTGATCTTCTTAGGATCCGATTCATCCTTGTTTTTTACGAAGGCATCCCGAATTTGTTGTCGGAATTTCTGGGGCCCATTGACCCCCGGATATTCACGTCCCAAATACTGCAACTGTTGAAAGGGACAAGCAGAAAATAAAACCAAAAGATTTATACAATCAAATTTTCGCAATCCGGTTTTTGGTCGGTCTCATGACTCAAACTCGTGCCAAGGCCATTGGACCATGAATTTACTTACGTGCTTGTAGAGTTGAATAACTTTGGAGCGCAGCTCTGACATTACACGTTTATGTATGGTCCAATGAAAATTTTTCAACAATCTATTTTTAATTCTTCTTGAAATACGTAGTTCCCTATAGCAATTAATTGCGTATTTCGGTATTTCTCGTTTCTGCTGGTGCTGCTTCTTGCTCCAAACAGAATTGACAAATGTCAAAAAAATAAATTATATGTAAACAGAAATGTCAAATATTTTCTAAGGCCCATTCACAATAGTGCTTGTGAGCAGAGCTGCCTGATGTTTTTGTTTTTCCTAAAAAAAAAACAGGACCACCGACAACAATAAGGCTCAAAATTAATAATACCCATGGTCAGTGTTGCCGTTGGCCAATTTTTTATCTGCCCAAAATTTTCCTAAAAACCGCCCAAAATCCACAGAAACCGCCCATAATATAAAAACTAGATAATTTATATTTAAATACGATTTAGCCACACCACTTTATTGCAGTATAAAATTTTTTTTATTACTTTTTTGCAATATTGACTTTTTTATTATGTACCTAAATATATAAAAAATGTCATTTCTTTATATAGCAGTCACTAGAACAAATCGGACGGCGTTTATATTAACACAGTCGAATGACCAAATTACTGCTACACGCTTGTCCCGTAAAAACGTTTTCAGAAGATTATTTATTCGTATTAAACCAAAATGAAGAAAAATTTAGAAAATACAAAATCTCAAAAAAGCCCAAAAACCGCCCAAGCTTCAAAATAGCAATATTTTCCGAACAGTTTTGGGCGGTTCCGCCCAAAACGGCAACGGCAGTTGGTCTTTTTGACAGCTGTCACATGATTTATGCGGAGTTGGGTTTGATTTTATAATGAATAGACCCTGAAATAACGTTTGCCGGCCATTATGTTACAGTCAATGGGGAACGATATAGAGCCATGTTTAATGACTTTTTCGTGCCTGAATTTGAGGATGTTGATGTGGACAACCTCTGTTTCCAACAAGACAGCGCTACATGCCGTACAGCCAAGGAAACAATCAATTTATTTGGTGAGCGTATTATCTCGCGTCTTGGGCCTGTGGCGTGGCCTCCAAGATCGTTTGATTTAACACCGCTAGACTATTTTTTGTGGGGTTATGTGTAGTAGCTTCTCTACGCAAATAAGCCCGACACGATTGGCGCCTTGGAGGAGAATATTTGGTGAGTTATTGCAGACATACGACCCTAAATGCTGCAAATGTGGTGGAAAATTGGTCCCCTCGGCTGAAATTTATTCGAGCCAGACGCGGCGGCCACTTGCCCGAAATCATTTTTAAAACATAATGGCAAACCCTTATCTGTATAATAAAGCTAAGTTTTTGGACATAACGTAAAATTATATGCGTTATATTTCTGCCCGAGAAAAAGACCATTTTTATTAAACATTCACAATACTCTTCAAGCATTTACAAAAATTATTATTGGCATTATCTTTCAGGTGACTTTGACAGTAATGCAAACTCTTTATTTAATGTTCTACCATGATAATACCGATCGACTCTAAAGGCTAAAGATTGTACGAATACCAAGAATTGAGGTTAAACTGATTTATAAGCCAAATGTTTACCCGTTCTTTAACAAATTAATCCTTATGCAAGATAGACGACCTATAAAGTAGACAACCTAAACTTATCTGAGTTTCTTTTTTTGTTTATTAACGTCGTAATCATATCATTCGACCTAAACTTTACTTATTTTTATTTGGTAAATTGTCAAAAACAATAAAAAAAACTTTAAGTAAGGTCAGGTAATTAGTTCGTCTTCCAGGCAGGCGAACTCAATACAGTATGTGAAAAACATTCAGGCATGTCACAGAACACAATTCCGATCGAAAGTGGTTTCAAATCCATATTTTGCTTCTCGAGAAAACTAATTCCGATAGATTTTGTCGGAATGAAAGCAATTTTGATGTGATCGGAATTGATATTTTTAGTTCCATAAACACTTTGGAATTTTTGAAATTTACAAAAAATAAATTAACAAATGTTGTCAAGTCGTTTTTGAGGATATTTAAATAATTATGATTAAAATCGTTTTTTTGAAAATGAATTACAGCTTCTTCCTCTACATTGCTATACACTACAATTCTTTCGTGTAGAAATAAATGCAAAACTACTGAGCGAAAAATTCGTTTTAGGTGAATACTAGATGTAACAGTTGCGAATTCCACTACTATTTCGTTTTAAAGCCCAGTAACTACCTAAAACGAAATTTTCGCTTAAGAGTTTGGCATTTATCTGTACAAAAAAATTATAGTGTAGAGCGGTGTAGAAGAAGCAGCCGTATTTTATTTTCAAATAATTTATTTTAATCATATTCGTTTTTAAACCCTTAAAATTACTTCACATTTGTTATCTTTTGTCAAAAATTCCTTGACCAAACTTTTATCAGAACATTCATTTTCATTTTGCAGATCGTGAAAAAAGTCTACACTGCTTTTATAAACTTATCTGTAACATTGACAAATTCCGTCACTTTTTTGTATCAGATGAGTATACTAACAAACGAGAACAACTAAACGGAGTTTACCAATGGTAAATTTCGTTTGCTTTGCTACATGTGTTACTTATGGGATCGAAATTTTCCACCAAACAAAAATTGCTAAACGGTATTAACCGAATGTAAATTTCATTAGCTTTGCTACTTGTATTTCTTATAAGAGCGAAAATTTCCATATAGGCTAATACTAGATTTTGGTTGCGTTTTTTCGTGTCGCATATGTCTGCAATTTTAAAAAGTAACGACTTTTTTTATTTACAAAGATTTGTCAAATTGGGACTGGCAACCCTAAATGTCAAAAAAATTTATTCACAATAGGTCTCGTTAGTAATTTCTTATTAGCGCCGTTTTTCTGCTTTTTTTTCAGTTGCGTTTTTAATTTCGTGTCTTCGGGATGTGTTCGTGAGAAAATTTACTAAAGTAATAATTAACCATGCACAATTGTAAGAAAAAAGTGCAAAAGGTTAAAATTCAAGTAATTACGTGTGGTAAAATGTCGATAGAACATGGAGAATTCAATTGAACTAGTCGGAAAATAATGAAAAGTAAATGGAAAGAAGGCATCACACTCTACTGAAAAATGTGTGCCCCTGCTATTTACAATATTCGGTTGAAATGAAGAGATGCTTAAATATAAGTAAAGAGTTCATAAAATAAAGATTTAACCATAAAAAAAGTTTTACATCTTAATGGAACCATGGAAAGACCTAGTGAAAGTCTCAAATCCTCGTTAAAATTAAAGAAACGTTTGTTGTTGGTGGGAAAAATGCTCGACTCATGAAATGTCAACCAATGTTTATAAATCATTCACAATAGACGTTACCAACAACTTCTTATTGGCGCCATTTTACGGTTAGTTTTTGTTTTAACTGCTTCTTCGTCAATGGAAGGATGGCTGGAATTAAAATTTAGAAATTTGCCATAAACGCACATGTTTGCAATAGAAAAAGTACGTGTAATTGTGCAGAAACTACAAATGCCTGTAAAATAATGTGAAAAAAACACAAACGTTTCATTTGATTCCTTCGGAATGGTGCATTTTGCGAAGAAAACATTCGATGCTGCCATCTTTAATACGTTGCCATTGAATACAAAAACCTTAACCTCATTTGCACGGGTATGCATCGAATGGGGAACAATTCAAATGTCCTATTGAAAAATTTTCCAATAAAAAGGTTTTAGCATTACACCGAGACTTCTCAAGATATTCAATGGGATGGCCATCGGTCTCTACAATTTTGCATTCGTATAAACAAACTTCTTCAAAACCTCCCATTGTTGATACTTGAAACCAAGGAATAGCAAACGAAGTTCACAGAGCTGCCTTGCAATTTGAGAATTTCTTTATATCTACAGAAATCATTGGCTCTTGGAGGGCTTTCGAAAAGTGTAACCTGAAATATACCAAAGAATGGTCTAAGCAGTGGAATGAAACATGTGAAGATAATTTAAAAGTCCACTTAAAGAGCTGCAAATTGCATTTGGATACCAGACTAAAAGTGAGACTAGCAAATACCAATACATACCAAGAATATCATCTAGAACTTCGGTTAGCTGATAATAACACCCAATGTTCTTAAAGGTAAGCACAAACTTCTTAATTTTAAACTTACCAATAATCAATTACATAAATCTTTATTTATAAGTGTCCAAAACCGAAAACCGACATTCCGGTTTTTATGTCTAAACCCGATTGTTGGTTTCTGAAAAACACCTAGAAGCCGACATTTCGGCTTTCCCATCTTTTTTCTTATGGGTTTTTCGGACAATACTAAATTTGGCCTTACGTAATACCATATTTATACCCTGTACCACACTCTGAAACACAGAATTATAGGTTAGTTTCATGGCAAATGTTTGTAACTACCAAAAATAATTGAGCTAGACCCAGCTTTAAGTGTGCCGGACAACTTAAAATCCCCAGCTGATTCAATTTAAAAATATCTGTCTGTCCGTGCTGTTTTTGTAGCGGCAACTGTTTGCCGGTGTGAAAGACCTTGGCCGAAGAATTGCTCTTCGGTCAATCCATTCCGCAGAACCGGCTGTCTGTCTACAGGTCGCTATTGTTCAATCTTCATGAAACTTGTCGGACGCTGTTGAATAAAATTGGCTCAAATGTGTTTCAAATAAGTTCAGATCTGTGAAAAAAATATGTTCAACCGACTTTATGTCTTTAGCTCTAGAAGCCACATATTAAAATCCTATTACATCCAATGTGGATAAAATTTGGTAAAGTTTTTAACGATCGATATGTGACCAGCTCAGATGCAACTAGGCCCAGCACAAAGGTCCTTCCCGATTTTACAAACAACCGCTCCATAACATCCATTTCAATTCCGTTTTAATCAATTTTGGTACAGTATATTACGATACACATATAACCATTCTTGAAACAATTCGGATTATATACCCAGTAAACCAAATTTGCCGACAATGTCTGATATCAGACAATTCTGAACAATATCTGAACTCTATATCGAGAATTCTTACCGAAATCGTTACGAATTCTGTTCGGTTTGTCTGAGTATTTTTTTTCAGAGAAGTAGTTCAGAATACGTGTTAACCCTCTCATATGTTTTTCGTTACAAACTCGGTAAGAATTTTGATCCGAAATCGGAACATTTTGTCGGTTGTCGTACAGAATTCTGACCGAATTCTCAATGTTTGGTTTTCTGGGTAGGAATATTTTTTGATAAAGTCCTCACGCAAATAGTGTGGTCCCAAAAACTGTTTCCAGCATACATGGGCTTGTGGGTATCGAAAAACAATAAAGCCAAAAACAAAAATTTGGGTGCCAGAACACTAGGGATACCTTCTGACAAAATCCTATGGACGTTATTTATGGGTCCAAAACCGGCTAACGATTGGCTTTTTTTGCTCATTCAGAAGATTGGGATCGTCCACGTCCGACTTTAGTTTTTTTACTATTTTTTTTTTAGAATAAAAAAAGAAAACTCTTAGTAGCAACTTATACCGGCACTCACATTGTCTATAAATGCTATAAATCACTTCTGAAAAGAAACATATTTTGCACTCTTAGACAAAAGGCTAAAACAGAAATATCGTTTAAGTTCGATTTTTTTACTCAAAATAAAACCTGACAGTTGGTTTTTTAAAACGGGGTTTTGGAAAAGGAGCCGCCGTAACTGTCAACGGTGAGCGTTGCCGCGCCATGCTCAGCAAATTTTTGTTTCCAAATATTCAAGAGAGTGACATGGATGGACGACATTTGGTTTCAATAAGACGGGGCCACATGTCACACGGCCAACGCATCCATCGATATTTTACGCACAGTTTTTGAAAATCACTGTGATTTGAGCCCTTTGGATTATTTTCTTTGGAAAGCTATTAAGGATAAATGTTACGCAAAGCATCCAAAAACAATCGATGCGTTGAAATATGAAATCGAAGTAGTCAATAAAGAGATTCGAACAGATACAATCGAAAACGAACTGAAAAATTGTGTTGATCGTCTGAGGTACTGTCGAGCCAGTCGTGGTAGTCATATGAGTTATATTGAATTCCATTATTAAATGACAAATTTCAATCTCTCCAATGAAACCAAAAATTTGAAAAATTATCAGTACTATTTTTACAGCCGATTCAAATATAAAATGTATAATCGCCCACTCTGTAAAGCGAAGTGTTTATTTATTGTTGGGCTAGTAACTAGACCTTGTTTATATTTCGTTTTGATTTTAAATTTGGTGACATTATGTCAAAAAAGTGACAAATTGGAATTGACAATTTAAGTACAAATTTGAATATGTGTGCTTTTGAATGATCGCTTTGAAATTCTGAATCGGATCATTGCGCCATAGGGTCCCATTAAAGTGAACTTTTTATCAATATTACGACCAATAATAATTATGGTCGTATGGTACTTTTATCTTTGGGATTTCGTTCATGATTTATAGACTTAATCCGAAACAACGTTTGCAAATCGTGGTGAATGGAACCAAAACGACCCATCCTGATTTTGACAAGAAAATTTTGTTCAGCGATGAAGCTTACTCTGGGTTGAATGGGTACGTTAATAACTACAATTGTGGCATTTGGAGTAATGAAAATTCACCAGCCATTGTTGAGACGCCGTTTTATCCTCAAAAAGTCACTATTTGGTGCACTCTATGGGCAGAGGGAATCATTGGTCCATATTTCTTTAAAAATGAAGACGGACATATTGTTACAGCCAACGGGGAACGCTATAGAGCCATTATTAATGACTTTTTCGTGCCTGAATTGGAGGGTGTTGAAGTTGACGACTTTTGGTTCCAACAAGACGGAGCTCCGTGTCATACAGCCATCGACATAATGACTTTTTTAAAGGAAACTTTTGGTGAAAATGAGCTTCATGGGCCTATAGCGAGGCCTCCAAGATCGTGTGATTTAACACCGCTGGACTATTTTCGTAGGCTTATGTGAAGTTGCTTGTTTACGCAATTAAGCCCGACACGATTGACGCCATGGAAGAGAATACGAGGGTTGCTATATGTGACGCGCAAAATAGAAAGGGACCTAAGGTTAAAAACCAGTTTTGTTCAGGAGAGCCATTTTAAAGATTAGGTCCCTTTCTATTTGCGCTTAGAATCGTCGACTTCACTTTCATAAAAAGAGCATATCTCTGGGAGGGAATACTTTTGGGGCATGGGATCGGTCTCATTCCATGATCAGAAGTTGTCCACATCAAAAAAAGAAAAAAAAATGAAAATTGATTTTTTTACCCTTAGGTCCCTTTCTCTATGCGCTGGCACATATATATTTCTGGCCAAGGCAACACTAAGCGTTGCGTGTCGCCATCTGGCATTTCCATTAGAAAGTTTGACATTTTTTAGCATAAACGTACTCAGGACGTTTTGACGTACGACCATCATTTGTGTTGTTTACAGGGACTAGAAAAAATCAATTTGACAAAAAAATCGAATTGTGCTGTGCTGTACCTCTCAGAATTGACATTCCTACGTTGCTCAAGCGGAACAGTCGCCACATGACCAGTTTTGCCGAAGAAACAGGCGACCACTTGCTTCGAAGTGCTTCTTCCACGAACAACTTTCGTTGGATTTGGCTCATCTTCGAAGAACCACACGGTCGATTGCTGTTTTGTTTCGGGCTCATACGGATAGATCCATGATGCCCAAGGATGGCTCTATCTCACGGTATGTTACATGGCGATCTTGCATTATCAGTTCACGCACGGCATCAATGTTCTCTGGCACAACGACCGTTTTTGGACCACCTTCGTCTTTGAGCGAGCGCCGGTCACGATTTATTTATTAAAACAGTTTTTCACAGTGCTATAGGATGGTGCTTCATCGATGCACTCTTGTCGTGATAATCCACGTTGAAAGTTGTGAAAAATGATCGCACGAGTTCACTCCCATTTTTTTTGCCAAATTGATTTTTTCAAGTCACTGTTAACAACACAAATGATGGTCGTACGTCAAAACGTAATGAGTACGTTTATGCTAAAAAATGCCAAACTTTCCAATGGAAATGTCAGATGGCGCCAGGCAACACGTAGTGTTGGTTAGGCCAGAAATATATGTAGCAACCCTCGTACCAGTACGACTTGCATTTCGTTGAAGTCGAACCTTTACTTTTTGAATCATTTTATGTGACGTTGCGGTTATTTTTCGTCCACCATCAAACGGTTGTCAATGCTGCCTGTATCAGCATGAAGATTTGTGATGCGATCTACAAACATTTCATTAACTTTGAAATGGTTGAGATTATGCGGCCAAATATAACACAGTACAACACATGATTTCGGGACTCAATTCTGATAATTGTTTGTTAAAGTAGCCCCAAAAATAAGAACTTCCAAAGAAATTTAAAGTTAGTAAGTATCGTATAGGGGAATTGGTCACGTTTAAGGCTCTTTTGTTTGTCATAACTCGAGTACCACTAGTCTGAATAAATTTAAAAAAAAATCAAAATTCCTTTAATCTGTTCATACAATATTTCGCTAAAAAGCAACAGTTTCGCAGTTATAAATAAATGTATGAAGAAAAAAATATTTTTTGCCTAAAAAATTAAAGTTATTTGTTTTTTTAATTCATAAAAAATACAAAACGGTAAAAAGTGTCAAGTCCTATTACACTAGCCAACAGTCGTTTTGTTATTTGGTTCTAGCATAATTTTTCTCATTGATTTTGACCTACTAAACACGAAAATGAGTTTTAAAAAATTTTCTGTCGATTGGTTTTCGAGATACAAATTTTTGAACTTTTTTTTTTTAAATTTTTGGAGGTACACTTAAAATTTTGAGCATATCTTTCGCCTTCTTTGACCTATTTGATCCTACTATAGCTGGCATTTTTACAAAGAAAATAAGCCCTTACTTAACAAAATCTGACAACAAATGGCGGACTTATAATTTTTTTGGTAAAAGACCGACGATACGAATCGCTTAGGATTGCCGTTTCTACACGCGCCGTGTAACGAATTTTGTTTTCTCTGTGTAAGCTGTGCAAATAATGAAATTCAAAATATCGTGAAAAAGCGGAATTTCGGTCTTTTACCGAAAAAATTATAAGTCCGCCATTTGTTGTCAGATTTTGTTAAGTAAGGGCTTATTTTCTTTGTAAAAATGCCAGCTATACGTAAAAAAACAAAAATTGCTGTTAGCATCGTGTTTTTTTATTTTATATGAATTTTTATATGGTTTTTTCTGCCACATTTTTACTAAACCTTTTTAAGCCGCCAACATCAAAACTACTTACCCGATTTGAAAATTTTCTGAGAATGAGTTGTAGACGGCTCAATTTTCTTTAATTTGAGTAGTAGTAGGATCAAATAGGTCAAAGAAGACGAAAGATATGCTCAAAATTGTAAGTGTACCTCCAAAAATTTAAAAAAAAAAGTTCAAAAATTTGTATCTCGAAAACCAATCAACAGAAAAAGTTTTAAAACTCATTTTCGTGTTTAGTAGGTCAAAATCAATGGGAAAAAGTATGCTAGAAAAAAATAACAGAGAACATTTTGTTATTTGTGACCTAGTGTTATAAGTACTTTCACGTAAAGTTACATAACCTATGAACAAAATACGACATAGATCATGAAAATCGATTTAAGCGTTTCGCTTAAATCGTTGCAGGCATGCATTTCAAAAATTTGCTCGAGATATGCACAAAATTCTTTGGGAAAAACATTGATGACTTTTTTTTATTGATTCTTTATTTTGCATGAAAATAAACATTCCAATTCATATTACAGCTGTTCCTAGACAGAAAATATGAGATTTTTATATGTTATCTATGCATGGAAACAAAATTTAAAACATTTTCAATTATTGTAATCCAATGTTACGTTTGAATTCCGTTACGAAAACACTTTTGTTCTATAATCGTAGGCCTGTGACGTGGCTTCCAAGATCGTAAAGCTAAATTCTTGGCCATAACATTAGATTGTATGCGTTTTTTTTTCTTCTTGAAAACCAAACGTCTGAAAAAAACACCCTATTACTACTTACCCTTTTGCCAGTAAAGGAAAACAACGCGCTGCGTTTAGTTTCAAACATATTTTATTTTAACTTATATAAATTTTGTATCTCATTTAACTACACATGTTGTCTGTCTGTTGGATTTTGTTCTTGTATTTGTTGTTGCTGTTGTTGTTAATTTTTTCTTAAATTCATAACAAGAGTTGTTGTTGTATGTTTGTCATCAATTTATCATCATTTAAATAAAATGTTTTTGTTTGTTGAATACAATTACATATTTATTATTTTTGTTTTATATTTAAGAAATATGAATAATATACGTTTTTTGTTTTATTTTTTTTAGGGGGGGGGGTTTATTTTTTGGATTTCTTTTTAACATTTAACAGTTTTCGTTCATTTTCATTACCTTCTCGCTTAACTCATTATCAACGTAGCGTTTTGTTTTTCTTTTCCTTCAGTATTTTCCTCGGTTTGAATTTATAATAAATTTATAATGAGAATAGGGGAATTTGGTTTTTAAGTATTTTTGTTTTTTTTTTGTCAATTTAGCTATAGTTTTTTAGTTTTTATCTTTTGTCTATACCTTAAAAACTTAGTATTTACTCGTAATTTATACAAAGAACAACAGAAAAGAAGTGAATGTTAGGGGAGGGGGGTTTGTTTATAAGGTTTTAGTTTCGGTCTTATTTATTTGGTAACGATTTTTGAATCAAAAAATTTTATTGTGGCTGTTTGGCTGCTGGGCTTTTCGAAGCAAATAGAAAGTACGAGTATTTTTTAAAATTTTGAAAGGTTTTGTGGAAATCTTTTTATACTTTCTTTTTTTCTGAAAAGATAAAAAAGGGACTGAGAAGAAAATTAATTCAAATTTGTGAAAGCAATTTCGAGACGTTAACAAAGTGATTCTAAAGAAGATAACGCAAGGATTCTCATTTTTTGGATTTGGGTAGAGTTTGAAAGAAAAATGCCTAGCCAGCTTCGCCTGATGTTGGGTGGAGAGATGAAAGAGTTGTAGGTTGGAGGTTCTGAAACTTGGTGCATGTATTTTAGTTTGTCTTTTTTGTCGATTTTCTTAAGTTAGGATTTAGCTATATTGATTGATTTTCCTTTAATTCTTTACTTTTGGTTTTGTTCATACTATGTGGTGCTGATGATTATGTATAAATGAGTTATTTTCTTTTTGTTGCTTGGCATAATTTGTTATGTATAGTTTAAAATTATGTTCATTCTTTTTGTATACAAATTAGCATTCTGCTTGTACATATAAGTTGTTGTTTACACGGGGATTTTCTATTCGTCTCATCTTGAAAAATAGTTAATATATATATGAACTTTTCTGTATATATACTGATTTATATATAGGTCTGCTTGTATTATGTTGTATATGTATTGTATATAAATTCAATGTCTATGCTTTAGTTTCGAGGGATCGTAGTGGTGCACCATAGGAAGCCGCCGCCCATATCTGCGGCCCCGACCATGCCATACTTACACTTACATTCATAACATTCTAGGGGGAGAGTAACTATTTTTGTGCATGTGCTTGCTATTTCATATCTGCTGTTTCTAACTTACAAAAAAAGGTCTTGTCAAGGAGTTTTGTTTTCGTTTAAGGGCCAAAGGGGATTAAAACCATTTTATTTTAAATCATGACCAGTGTTTGAAAAAGAGAGGCTTGCCTTTTTTATAGAGGCAAAGAAAAAAACTAGCTTGCATAAACGATTTACACAAATATAGTATGTTTAACAATAATCATTAAAAAAACTTTGCTGCTCGTGAGTAGTAGCATCTGTCCTGACCAATATTTTATATTATCGATTCTAAGACTAATAGAAGGCTGTTGTTGTTGTAGCGGCACAAAGTGCCGCCGTGACAGTTCTTGGCCGAAGAATTCCTCCTTCGGGTTGATCCGGTCCATAGAAACGGCTGTCGAATCTGCTAGTGGATTCCTTTTGAATAATATGCTAGGTATTTTCTTTTGAACGAACGGGAGCAGTGACCGTTTTCAAAATCATATGTACACAGGAAAAAAGGTAACCCTTAAATTTAAACCAAAAATTCGTATTTGAATTTCATGATCACTCAATTAAACATTTCGCAAATAGGCGAAATTATTTATCAGTTATTGCAATGATATTCAATGAATGGGAACAACAAAATGAACGTAAAACTCATGTACTGCATTGTGTGCTTGGGTGCATGTAATTTTGTACGTATGCAGTGCGAAGGATTTTCGCGGGAGAACTGCCGGCAGTTCTCGTTAAATTCTAAACTGCCTGCCCTTAAGGGTGATGGCAGAGTGCGATCAAAGCCGAGCCGAAAGCTGATTGAAATGCTTAAAACTGTGTCCATTCAAATTAGTACAAATCAGCGTCAGCATGGCAGAGTGAAAGTCGTGTTGAGCCGAGCTGAGCTGACCGCACATTAAATGGTAAAAGGGTTTTTTTCGAGCTGATTGTGGCTGATATTTGATTGTAAGTGTAAAGATTTAAGTTGTTTCTAATTTTTAAACGGCTCTTAACGCTTTGACGCTGTTGAAATAATATTGAACAAAATTATTCAAATTTGATTAATTATATTCATCATTAACTAATTAATCATAGTTCTGATTAATCAGAAATTTCGATTATTAGATTAACTAATTAATGACATTATTGAATAACCCAAATTTTGACAAATCGGCTACCATGTTGTTTTGTGTTTATTTTATACATTTTATAAACAGAAACGAATAACAAGACTACAAAATATGCATTCATAAATACAAAACACAGCAAAAACAGCATCGTTTTCAGCACTAACTCTGCCACCCTCAAATTTCCTTCAACCATGAAATAAGTTCGGTTCGGCTCGGCTTTGAGCGCGAATTCTGCCATCACCCCAAGTGTACAGCCGCTTGGGGTCTTATGATGGTGAAGTGGTGCTCACCGCATGCAGACACCCCTGCTTGTAACTAGAAGTCTTTCCCACGGCTTTTGAAAAGTTGACAACTTTATTGTTTCACCACCTAATAACGAAAATATTCTCAATAAACGGCTTACAACTGTTGTTAAATATGTGAAGTTTTACATCGCCAAACAAATTACAAAATTATTTTCGATTAACATCCTATAGCTTTTTTTGTAAATATGTAAATTTTTTCACCACCTCATTACGAAAATATTTTCGATAAACGGCATACAAATTTTTTGTAATTATGTGAAATTGTTTTTCGCTTGAAATCGGAAATATTGTCGATAAACAACGTACGGAAATATTTTCAATAAACGTATTACAACTGTTTTTGTAAATATTTGTAGTTTTACATCGCCAAACGAATTACAAAATTATTTTCGATAAACGTCCCAAACATTTTGTAGTGTAAAATTTGTCATGGGCGGAGTTTTTTTTCGTACTGTGCATTAGTCTTTGTGCAATTGTTCAGAAGCGCCTTTAAACATTAGACCGATAACTGACAATCTGTTTTTTTTTTGTCTAACCCCGACTTTCGGCTGCTCTAAAAAAGCTAAAACCCGACATTTTGCTTTCGGGTTTTCCGGTGTTCCGTTTTTTTGGTTGACGTTTTTAAATGCTAAGGAAATTCATAAAAGTCAATTACGAAATACGTCAATATTAAAAATATTTAAGCTATCCCACCTCAAAGTGTACCGCTCGACTCAGACTCACCAGTTGATTCGAATTTGCGATATCTGTCTGTCATTCCGTCATTCCGTCCTTTCGTCCATTTTCTGTCTTTCTAAAGCTTGTTTTTAAACTACAGGTCGCAGTTGTTCTCTGATCTTTATGAAATTTGCAAAAATAAGTTTTTTGGGATAAAGGCTGTTGACTTTAGTTAAAAAAATAGGTACTCAACGAACATATTTTCAACCGATTTAATGCCTTAAGCTCTAGAAGCCACATAATACATCCAATATTGATTAAATTGGGTAGAGTTCATTATGATCGCTGTGTTTTCAGCATAGATAAAAATGGGTCTCACCGTTCCACGTTTTGATAAGGCTCCAATACAAAGATCTCTACCGATATAACATGCAACCACTCTAGACCATTCATATTAATTCCGATTTTAATAAGATTTGGTATGGTCTATTTTAATTGTCAAACAAGTAATTTTATACCGATTTGAGTCATGTAGGCTTATGTTTTGATATACTTTAGTTCCCGTAGAAATTGTCTGGACAAAAAGTGGCTTCCTTTATACATGGACATGACTTTATAATAACTATATAAATTTGTATAAAAGTTTAAATTATTTTTGCAGTTTGTCTAAATTCGGGTGACGGTCCTTGTGGCCGAAAATCTATCCAAAACCACAAATTAAAATAATACCTTATTTTTGAAATGTTGGTAAAATTAGAGCCTGTTCGAGGGCACTATTACTTTACTTTTGATTTGGAATATAATTTCCATTCTTAGGTAAAACGTCAAAACCCGAATGTCGGTTGATGCCGAGTTTTAACCTTTAAATAAACCCACTGTTGGTTTTTTCAAAAAACAGTTTTGAAACGTAATCCGAAATGCTGGTTTTCTGAAAACTCCGGTTGTTTTGGGACACTCGTCCGTCATTGCGTAAAGGATTTTTATCGTTCATGGATCACTATTTTGGGATAAGATCGCCGTATGTTTCTCAATGAAATGTTAAGGGAAGTAAATAAATAAGACTTTTTTTAAAAAATCTTAAAAAGTTAAAAATTAAAAAGAAGTTACTGAGAAAATGGGACAGATTTTAAAAACTTTCTTAAAATGCTTAACCTTGTTAGGGTTATGAAGTTTCTTACAGTCTCTATGAATATTAACTAAGTTAATATCACTTCTGACTGCTAAAAACAGAGACCAGATTCGTGGCTACAACCACATTTTGCCATCCGACTGATTGAAATTGCTTGCAACTTGAGTATTCTCTTACTACAACCGTTGAAACTCTGTAAATTTTCGTAATTTGAACTGAAGTTTCAGTTGAACATACGAAGTATCCAAACCTTCAGGAAAGAAAATTTGAATCTTAAAATCCACAAACCGCAATTGTTCAACAAACAACTTTCGTGAAATTAAAAAAATTGTTTGCTCACACACTTGGGTACTCAAAAACATGGGGAGGGACATGTCGAGAAAGAAGTGAAAAGGCGATGAAAGATTTGCACCGAAAAAATTAAATTATTCAAATAGCTTGAAGTCAGTGATTATTGAATTATTTTATTCTAATGACGCCTTACGAACCCATAAAAATACCATTAAACAACCAGTTTAATTGTTGTAACAATAATTTGTTACAACAATTTTTTTTAAGCTATCGTTTGCCGGCTATGATAAAGTAATAGTTTTTTTGCGTTTCATTGGTATGACCTATCAATTAGTTATGTAAACAATACGATAATCATTTTGATCATCTGTATAAAAAATTTGGTGATTGCAACCAAAATTCTTTTTTTGCAACAATTTTTTTTTGTTTTTTCAAGCGATAATCAGGATTATTTTTTTTCGTTTATTGACCTTTCGTATGTAATAAAAAAAACGTATGTTTTTTTATATTATTTTAATTTTTCCCAATATTTCGAGTTCGTCAATCACATTCAGGGTTGTCAATTAAAAGCAAAGAAACACTGTCGTTTGTCCGCCTGACTTCTTGCTTTCTCTGTGTGTGTGTAACACAAAAATGTTGTTTGCTTTGTTCCAGTCGCAGTAATTGTTTTCGCTGCGGTACTGCCAAGAAATCCTGGTTCAAACTTCGTAGTGATAATTTGGAAGTTTTCATTTAAATGCCAACTGTTTTGTGAGTTTTTACATTTGTCAAAAATAAAATTTCCCCTTTGGGTTGAAAAATCCCCCGGTTTTATACCTGCAATCCAGTCTATAATGATGTCTAAATATCGGCTTCTACGAAAGTCAAACAATAAAAAAAACTTTTTTTGTTTGTTATTTAGTTAATAGATTTCTTAAATATTGGCATATGTACACTTTTACTATTTGCCTTAACTCTGTGTTTTCAAAACTGGTCATGATTATAGAAAATCGATAAGAAGAAATTATAACTCCAGGAGTTGGTTTGGCGCCGGAAACATTTTTCCCGTTTACAGACTGCAAGGCAAACAGGGAAAATCAAAATTCCAGGAAACCATTTGCCATCAGTTATTTACTTCCTGAAGATACGGCGGACCGCATGACCTATGACCTTTTGAAGTTTTTACATACAGCTACAAATCGTAATTATTGAGTGCTTTTGTTCTGTCTATGATTAGCTAGCTTTATCTAAACCGAAAACGTCTACGGCTTTAACGGACGACATGTGTTGAAAACTCACAAACGATTTGAACAAAATCTATTCAGTAACTGCTATATTTTTTCGGTTTTTATATATTTTTTTTGATTGGTCAGTTTCTTAAACGCAAAAACCATATAAGGGGAACGTAATCTTCTTTGCCTTCAAGGAGTCCAGTTTCTTATGGTAAGAATTTTAACCAATGATGATTTGTTACAGGAGTCCATATAATAACTTGAATTTGAGAGTATGCTCGGTGTCTTTTTTGGTTTGTTTTCAATACGTTCTGATCGAGCAGATAGAGAGGTACTAACGTTTCTTGTAAGAACGACGATTGTGCCAGAAATTAGGAAGAACGCAACGAAACTCAATAGGTGTAATAAAAAAAACAAACAATTCAAACTAAAACTCTGCAATAGTTTCTTTGATAATGCAATATTTGTTATCTTTTATTATTGGAACATATAGAGTTTAGATTCTTATATAAATCAAATTTGAAACATTCAACATTTTTGTTTTTCGCTTTGTTCGATTTCAATATATACGAGGGAAATATACTACCTATGTATAAATGTTGGTATGTATGTATGTATGTATATAATAAATATGTACGAGTTGTTTGATGTTTTCAATGTAATATGTATGGGTGTGTGTGTGTGTTTGTTTGTTTCTTATCGGTGTTTGAGTGTGTGGTGATTTTTAAGGTTTTGAAATTAATATTTTACATATTTTCTGTTTTTTTTTTCTTTCATTACTTTATTTGTGAAAACTATCATAAAAAAACAATAAACGAAACCAAAAGATTTATTTTATATTTTTTCTCAATATATTTAATTAAATATAGTATATATTTAATATTATTATAATACATATTTATTTTTCCTATTCATTTATTTTTAGTTGCATTTTTCTGTATGGCCATTGTTTAGATTTTTGTTCGTTTTCTCTTTTTCTTGTTTTGTTGTTATTTATACAGGACAAAAAACATCTACTATTTTAAGTTTTTTTTTGTAATAGTTTTTTGTTTTTGTATTTAAAAAAGACAAATTTTTATTGTTTTGAATTGTTTATGTATATATATTTATTTATATATATATTTATGTATATCATCTTCTTGCTAGTTTGGTTTTTTTTATATTCTTTTTTGAGGTTTATTTTTTATGTCTGTTTTTTAAACTAATTTCAATATATTATTTGTTTGTTTGCACATTTATAATATATTGCGTTAATTTAGTTATTGTTATTTTTTTAAATTTTTTAAAGATTTTTTTGTTTTTTTTTTTTGGATTTTAATAGTTTATTTTCAGTGTATGCTAATATATTTTCATTATGATTAGTTTTATGTTTATATTATATTTGTTTGTTTTTTTATAATATGCATATAATATAAATAAGTAAGTAATAACTATTATTGTTCTTAATAATTTCATTAAATATTTTTTTCTCGGTTTTCTTCTCATTTCTTTGTTAAATATATATTTATATGTGTTTGTATATTATAGTTTGGGAAAGTAAAACAATTTCATTATGGTCAAGATTATCTAAAACAAACTAAAAAAATAAATAAAGAACTTTGCGAAAAACATTTTCCAGTTTGAAATTATAAATAGGAAATAAAGTAAAAAAACTCCAAAAAACATACTTTTTAAGCAAATATAAAGCTTTTTTAACAAGAATTCTCCAAAAAGATATTTTTTAAACAAAATAACATTTCCAAAATAATACTTTTTAAAAAAAGTATATCGTCTCAAAAAAAATTAATGATCTCATTTGTTGTAATACTTAGAATAATATCTCAAACTATGTAAACATTTAAAGAAAGGTAAAGAAATATGATGTTAAAAATTCAAAAAAATTAACAAACGAGTAATTAAAGAAATTATTAAAATATTAGTAATTGGTAGGAATAACCAATTATAAAGAAGCCAAATTTTAAATAATAATTTAAAAAAACATTTCATTATAAAAACAAAGAAAATTAGAATTATATTGTTTTTAAAAACAACCAACGAGAAGAAAACTTATTTGTAATAATAATAAAAAAAATATAAATCAATGTTTAAGAATAAAAAAATCAAAACGTTAACTATTAGTTAATAAAAGAACTAATTGAAAATAATAAACAAAATATTATCATATTACTGAGGATAACAACAAAATAAAAACTTAAAAATGTTCACTAATAAAAAAGACATTTTCAAGGTACTGTTTATATATCATAGAGCTGAGCAAGACAGTTACGAATGCCTTGGTTCATCTGCTCTGAACGATACTTAGAGTATCTTTTCACTACTCGAAATGTCTTGAAAAAATCAGATGTCTTGAATGGCCATTCAAATGGTCTTGCTCAGCTCTTTATTATATATGTACAATGTTCCACCAAAGTCTAGGCCCAATACTAAAACTATTTCATATTAAAAATATATAACTTTAATATTCTAGGAAATTAATTCGAAATCATATAATCTTTAAATAAGCCACAAGAGTAAGGTTATAAATTTCATTGAAATTTGTAGCTCATGTTAAAGAAATAATTCAATAATTACTTGTTGTCCATAATTCGTACCATAAATCTTTCCTTCAATAATATAAACTCTTCGAACGTTTTCTCAATGTTGCCAATGCCGCTCGGAAATTTTAATATTTTTTGTTTAGTCATTGTTAAAACTGCATTCTCTACTACAGAGTCGTCAGATAAAATATAGGTGCGCATAATCACAATTTTTTCAACAAAAAATTACAAGGTCGAAACAACCGGCTTAAAAAATATGATTTTTTAGAAATACTTTTGACATAAGTTCAGGTTTTACTTGTAAGCACTTTTACGTACTTAGAAGTTCAAAACCGAAGGAAGCTAGACAAAAGACCGCATCCAAACTACCTAGTAGAAGGGTTTATTTACCATTAAAATTACTTGAACAGGTTTTATTCTGGTTCGAGAACTTTGTTGTTGTTGTAGTGGCGGCACCTATATACCGGGGTGACTGCCCTTGGCCGAAGAATTGCTCTTCGGGTCAATCCGGTCCATAGAACCAGCTGTCATGGTATTTGTTGTTGTAAAGAACTTTGTTGTATCTTTTTCAGAAGTTTGTATCTTTTTCAGAAGGTTGTATCTTTTTCAGAGGTTGCCAAGCACAAAGAAAAATTTAAATACTTTAAGTTTTAATGTGCCAGGGAAGAAGCTGTTTAAAATAAACCCGCCATCGGGAAGTTTTTAACGTTGCTGAGAACATATATAAATATATTTATTCAACCGTTCTTCCCCAATTACTTTAGAATTTCAGCACAGAGCTCAGCCGATATTAGAGGAGGTATGTCGGAGACATTTTCAGCTGTTAAAGTTAATGGCGTTGTGCTGTCTAGACGCCGGTTCTAGCCGATTCGACTTCAAACTCTAGGAGCAGGGTATTAATAATGTTGCCATCATTTATACGGCATGTCGCGGTATTGCCATTTATGCTACCCAATATGAATCAGTAGATTCCGCCGTAACTTAAGATCGTTCTAATCACGAAGAAAATTACATTCATTGGTTTATTCTAATTCCCGTTGCAATGTATGAACATTTCCATAGTCAGCGTTTCTTAACTTACATATGTATGAAGTTGTGCATTAATGCTAAGACTTTTTTCGATGGCACTGCCATATATATTTTCCATTAGAAATCTCTAGGTGGCGCTGTAGGTGCAGATCACTTGCTCATGGTTGAAGATATTCCGTCATACTTTATATGACATTACCATTATTCGCATAACTGCCAGCGGTGTCATTTCCTATCTTTCCTACATAAGAAGATATGTTTTTTAGTACTGTCAGCAGGACATTATCTGGCAATGGCATTATCTGCCGAAATGTAGTCATTCCTCAATTCGGTTTACCACAATTCCCGTTTATTCCCTGCATGACCTTTGGTACAGCTTTCTAACATAAATAAGTACGTGTTTATCATAAAGTTTCCATAATAAACAAGGCATTGGGGGTATTGCCATTTATATTCTCCAATAAGAATGTGTAGGTGGCGTGGTAGGTGCATATCTTTCGCTCAAGGAATCTGTAGATGGCGCTTTAGGTGAATATCATTTGCTCAAGGTTGCACTGATATCGTGATAATAATAGCGTTATTATAATTCTCATTGCATATGTGGTTATTTGTACTACAACTGTAAATGAAATTATTTATGTCGCAGTTTATGAAGATAAATTTTCTTGAGCATAGGAAAATAAAGTGGACTTCAGCCTACATTTTGGGAACGTTGCGATTTGGATAGCAATTTTTTCTCAAGAAAACTGAGATCCCAAGAGCTTTGTGCTTTGTCGCAGTATGGGAAGATACATTTTCTTAAGCACAGGAAATGTTTTCGAATGATTCGATTTGGATAGCAATTGCTAAAAGCTTGCTAAAAAGCTGAGCCGTTGTAAAAACTGCTAAGTTTAAAATCTCTAGAACCCCAAAACCAGTTACCTTAAGAAGTTGTAATTTCATTTTTATATTTCCAGTCAATTTCAAGTAGGGAAGTCTTCCTATGAGAGTTTTCAAAACTGTTTGGTAGTAAATGCGCTTTGCAAATTTTAAAATAAATCAACATTAGTATTATATTTTTATGTATTATGCGTTGAGGGCTCACCTAAGCATTTGAAGTAAATATTTTCGAAAAGTTTAAGTTGTTTCAAATATTTTCAATACATCTGCAATAACGTTTTTTGTAACCTTCAAAAATCGGAAATTTTTCCTTAAAAATGTACCCATTTTCTTTAGGAATTTTTCCTTAAAACAAATTTCTCCACCACTTATTGTTAGAAACCGCTGCCACTGTGTCTTTTAAGCAACAATCAGTATATTATAACTGCTTCTTTTATAATCTTAAAACGTTGAATAGCCTTTTTCGGAAAGTTGACTCAAGTAGCTATTGTTGAATTAAAAGTAAAACTGTCCTGTCCTTATAAACTGATTCCTTCAACACTGATTGGCAGGAAATCGTGCAACAGCGTCTTCTAAACAATGGTTAGTGGAAAGAACAGCGACTGCTTCTCTTGTAATTTTTTAATGTTTAGTCAATTATTAAATAATGCATTTAAAGTAGAACTTTTTCTCGTCGAGAGTTGTGCTTTTTTGAAACAGATCCCTCCGTCATTGATAGGTAGGAAACCGATGTTATTTTAAAGCATCACAATGCTTTCTTGTTTATTATTTACTCGAACTTAAATTAAGAGTGGATCTGTCTCCTTACGGACATCTCAGCCACTGAATGGTAGCAAACCTAGCAATTGCGCCATTTTTAATATTTAAAAGTCTGTATTTTGTACAAAGAATTCTGCCGTTTCTTTTTACAGTATTTGATTTAGGCCCATCGTTGAGTTTAAAGTAGATTAGCTTACATCTACTGCTCGGTAGCAAATTCTGTTATTTTGTAGAATTTAATTTCTAAAAAGTTTTTTCTGGAAACTTTTCAAAAACTCGGCAGTTCGCTCATTCCCAGAGAAAATTCTAGTTTACCCTTACAACTGAGTGATTTAAAGATCGAGTTTGTTTTTTTTTCTGTTTTGAAACTAATCTGAGTTTATTGGAGCCAATAGTTATTGTGTTACAACAAGTAATTATTTAATTTCTTTTAAGCTTATGAACGATTATTTTATATTGTTATAAATAATTTTTGTTTTAAATTGAAAGACTTAATATAAATTCATGATAATTTGCTATACTCGTAAATTCTTTCGTTCTGAAGTTAATAACACATATTGCAAATACTAAAAAAAAATTAATTAGTATGTATTGTGTCTGGACTTTTGGAGGGACACTGTACAATAAAAGACAGTGTAACAAAAGGGAAACAAAATGAACATAAAGTTAAAAGAAAATTGAGCAAATTAATTACAAAAATAAAGATTTACTTTTTTGTTTATTCGGAAACTTAGGAATGGCAAAGGTATAAGAAAACTAAATAATTTTGAATTACAATATGTATAATTTTCATTCCAAATCACTGGTTAAAGTTAAACTTTGTGGTATTTGCTTTTAAATTTTTTAATTATCATTTTAGTTTCAAAGGAATTTTCTGTTGTTGTTTGTAGAGAGATTTCTTTGTTTGTCAAGTTTATTATTTTAATATATATAGTAGTATTTATATGTATATATATATTTATATATAAGTGTAAGGTATGGTTTTAATAAATTAATATTTATTTGTTGTAAGTGTTACTTTTTGTTCGCTAAATACTCTTTCTTTCCTTTTTTTGTTTAAAATATTATAATGTACATAACAGTTTCTTGCGGGGGTTTTTGGAAAAGATTTTTTTTTGTATTTTTTTAAGTTTTAGTTTTAAATGTCTGTCACAGTTTGTCCGTTAGTCCAGAAGTTCGAGGGATTTTGTGTCTTTGTATTTAGTTCTTTTGTTTGCTTCTTTCAAATTTATCTTTCGGTTTGAATTTTTGCTATCATATCATTCGTTTTGTTATTATTATTATATTTTGTGATTTTGTTTTAACATTTTAACAGTAGTAACATTTGTTGTATTTTTCTTTCTTCTGCCTCGTTTTGGTTTTCTTTGTAAATTATAAACAGACTAAGAGTAATTTAAAAGTGAAACTGAATTCGAACTAAACTCGTTATTTTGTCTTCTTAAAAATTTCATAAATAAAAAGAAATGTTTTTATTTTTGGTTTGTTAACATCTTTTTTATATATGTTTTTCTTTTCAATTATTATTATTTATTTAGAAGGTTAAGTTCATTTTTTTGACTAAAATTTAACAACTTTGAAATTGATTTCTCAATATAGACTTTGATAATAATAATAATAATTTGTTTAATAGAATTTCTTTTTTGTTATTTATTTTTTTAATCTTCTTCCTTGCTTTATTATAATAGAGATCTTTAAAGGAAAGCTTTTCGTATTTACTTTTTTTGAGTTTTTTTTGTATTTATTTTCATAAATAGTTAAAGAAGACCAACATTTGTAGATAGAGAGAGAGAAAGAGGGAGCAGGCAAGGCAACCAATGGAAATATTCCAAAATATTAATTTTGAGCGAAGAGCAAGAAGGAATTCTTAACTAAGGTTTACGGAGTCAACGAATCCTTGCCTTACACATTTTGATGGCCTTAACTATACACGTCAGCTGCTTTATAAAGCCATAAAAATACAGTTTTTACTGTAGACCTGTTTCAATAAATACTAAGATGCTAAGAACGCATCTTTAAAACCAAAATAGTTCTTACATTTCTCAAAAAATAAACTGGAAATAAACAGGAAAGATTTCGAATATTATCCATAAAGATAAAAATTCAATACTTCAGAACACTATAAAAGATACAGTTTTTTACTGTAAACCTGTTTTAGTGAATATTTTTTTATTTATTTTATTTGAACCTGTCTTTTACAGCCGACATCGTTTTTTACATTTCACAATCAAAAGGAAACCTCACTAATTTATACCTCTGGCCTATAACGAACAGGAAACGTGACTACAGTCTTCTGAGAATAGTACAAGGAGAAATAAGACTGCAACAAAGATCATCCATAATGATTACAACTTGACCTCGTGCTACTTGTGGACACTATAAAAATACAGTTTATACTGCAGACCTGTTTCAATGAAGTTTAAAACTATAAACGCATCTTTGCGATCGAAATCGTATTTTCATTTTCCAAGAATCAAAAGGAATCAGATTATTACCAGTGAGAGTTATATCTCAGGCTAATAATATACAGAAAATTTGCCTGTAAACTGCAGCAGAGAAGTTACAAAATATAGCTAAGACTCTGGTTATTCCTACAGTAAACGAGGCAGAAGACTTCAAAAGTTAGTGAAGAGGGAGTTAAAGCTTTGGCTTATGTTCTGGGTCAATGCAGATTTCAATGATTATACTCAGAGAGTATTAAAGGTTTGGTCAAGCCTTTCTGATCCATTTTAACTCCATTTACTTGCCTATAGACAAAATATGTAAACTGTTCCTTATAGAACAACAAGGAACATAGTTTGAGGATTTTTATTCTTTCAGTTTTTAAAACTTTATTTTTATATTGCCCTTTGCGGAATCTAGAGTCTTCTTTTGAAAGTTCGATATTCTACATATCTTTAAGGGTTGCAAAAAACTGTACCAACCTCTGTTAAAAATGTAAAAGATATTGGCAAAGAACCCTTTCTTTATGTTCTTATTGGAGTTCCCACCGCAGAACTTAGAGCAGATTCGAATGTCTAAGAAAACTGACGTCTAATATTAAACAACTGAATTCTTGCCTATAGAATATGCTCTCTATTTATTAAATTTTTTTTCCAAAGTACCCATTGCTGAATACGAAAATTAAGCTTTCTTCTTAAAATAGTCTGTCTATTTTCAAACTGATCCTCGTTTTTTAATCTGTTATATTTTAACAAAAAGGGTTTTTAAACATTTGTTTTAAATGTATCCAATTTTCCTTGTGGGATCTGTCTTCATGGCTATGTTTACGACCGATGGGGCACAATCCTGCATTATCATAGACGATATGTATCGTCTAACTATATCCAATGCGACCTCGATTATTCACAAGACATTCTGAGTATGGAAATTTCATTTTATATATGCATAGAAACAAGACAAACGGCGAGATTCTGTCACTTAATTGGCCAGGCCGCCAAAAAAGTATGTTTGCAACAAATTCTAAAATAGTCTGCTACAATCCTTTGTGACTTTTTTAAGTTAGATCAACAAATTTTCAAATGTATAAAACCAAAATGATATCATCTAATTTGCCTTGTGGGATTTGTCTTCGTGGTATAGTTTACGACCTATGGAGGACAATTCCGTCACATTTGGCATATGCTTGTATGGCATTATCATAGACGATGTGTATCGTCTATCTATCTCCAATATGACCTCGATAATTTACAAGCTATGGGAATTACATTTTATATATTTAGCTTGAAGCAAAGAAACACGACAAACTCGAGATTCTGTCACTCAATTGGCCATGCCGTCAAAAAAGTATGTTCGCAACATATTCTAAAATAGTCTTCTACAATCCTTTGTGACATTTTTAAGTGAGATCTTCCAATTGTCAATTGGGTTAATCAAATTGATATCATATTTATGCTTCTTAGAAATCTGTCCAATTATGGCCTTTCATTTTACCAAATTTGTACCAAATCTCCCTAATTATGACCTTTAATTTTACCTAATTTTTGTCAAATCGGTATCTGTATTTGGTTTTTACGTCAAATTCAATATCTCTCGCATTAAACTCATACTTTAAACATTTTATAAGGCTGCTGTTGGTTGCCTTGCTAATATGTTTTGTATATGTATCTTTTTTGAGTTTTTTTTTCTTACATCTTTTTCAAAAAATTATTAAAAATCTTCTCAGAAAATATTGTCTCTGAATTACATCATAGTACATATACATATGTCGTTTTTAAATGAAACATTGTCCTGTTTTGTTATTTATTTCTCTGTGTATTGAATTCATTTTCACAAAAATGGCGTTACAAAACAAAATGAGAGAGCATGCGCGCAATGAAAACAAAATCGGTAAAATATTGGAAATTTCGAAAATGTTTTTTGCAAACACAAATATCTTACAGTTGTGATGAAGTGGCTGGTTGTGGTACCGGGGATGGGTGATTAAATTGTCAAAAATCAAAAGTGATCTAGGATTGAGTTTAATTTGGGGGAGAATTCATACCCATCGCTAGGATTAGAAGAATTCGCAATTAATT
This sequence comes from Hydrotaea diabolus, assembly GCA_963513945.1. Lineage (NCBI taxonomy): Eukaryota > Metazoa > Arthropoda > Insecta > Diptera > Muscidae > Hydrotaea > Hydrotaea diabolus. Next base: position 186,701,987 of record OY740717.1, read on the forward strand.
TTTTTTTAGATTTTTGTTGGAAAATTTAAAAAAGTGAGTAGATGGGCCATACTATTAATGAGATCTATATAGTTCTTATACCAGCAATTTTAAAACGACGCAAAATAGGTGTAATTACTAAGGCGTCCGCTCCCAAAACAGACATACTCTTTCTCGGGTCCCTCTTTTAATTTGAATATTAGTTTCAGCACCGAAATGATAGAAGAATAGAATCTTGGGGTGATAGGTGATTAAATCTTAAATTGAAAATCGTGATTAACAATCAGAAGTAATCTTGGATCGAGTTTAATATGGGAGAGAATTCATTGTCATCGCTAGGATTGGAAGAACTCTCAGATATTTTTTTTAGAATGCTGTTGAATTGTTGCTGGTAAATCTAAAGGAGTGAGTAGATAGGTTATACTATAAATTAGCTCAATATAAGACTCATAGAAGCAAATTTAAAACGAAGCGACGCAAGTGAGGCTTCATTACTAAGGCCTCCGCCCGCAAAGTCGAGATAGTCCTCGTGTTCCTTTATTAATTTCAGTATTAGTTTCAGCACCGAAATGGTAAAAGATTAGAATCTTCTCGGTAAAGAAAAATATCGCCGTTCAATCCACTTACTACCACTTCTTTTGAGACCTCGAACGATTTAAGCTAGATCGGGTTCGCATTGTAAAATTTGCCGTAAGGGAGGAATTTACCATAAGCACGGGGAGTGCAGAGTGTAATTTAATTTTTTAAAAATTCTCTTTCTTTCTTTTCTTTTGCGACATCGAACTATACAAGCTAGATCAGGTTCGCATTGTAATATCAGCACCAAAGTGAAATAAATAAGCGTGCTGACAAAAGGATGCTACTTTGGGCTAAAGAAACAGCTAACGAAAGTACCAACAGAGTACTCTTCCAGATATAACAGGCTTGTGCGCCCTGCGCTTCAGAATGGCGCCGAGGTTAAGAACAGTATAGACTTCAAACAAACCTTGGCCTGTATTTCAAGATGAATGCATAATTCAGCTCGTCAGGTTTGCTTCCTAAATAACTGAATTGACAGTTTAGTAATTATTTCAAATTATTTTTCTGACCTCGAGCTTGTCAATTTTTTTTTTTAAAAATATTAATTTTTTCTAGGAAAAGTGTCGAATAAACATTAACAAAGATTTTTTCAAATAAATGAGCGTGCTGACAAATGGATGCTACTTTGGGCTAAGTAAACAGCTAACAAAGTACCAACAGAGTACTCTCCCAGATATAACAGGCGTGTGCGCCCTGTGCTTCTTAATTGCGCTGAGGTTACGAACAGTATAGGAGTCGAACAAACCTTGAGCTGTATTTTAAGATGAATGCATAATTCAGCTCGTCAGGGTTGCTTCCCAAATGACTGAATTAATAGGTTAGTAATTATTTCAAGCCTAGAGCTTGTCAACATTTTTTTTTTAAAATATTAAATCTTTACTAGAAAAAAGGTCGCGAAAACATCAACAAAGTTTTTTTTTCAAAAAAATGAGCGTGCTGCCAAAGGATGCTACTTTGGGCTAAGTAAACCGCTAACAAAGTACCAACAGAGTACTCTCACAGATATAACGGGCTTGTGGGCCCTGCGCTTCTAAATCGCGCTGGTATTACGGCCAGTATAGACGTCGAACAAACCTTGAGCTGTACTTTAAGATGAATGCTTGATTAAGCTCACCAGGTTTGCTTTTTGAATAAATGAATTATTAGTTTAGAAATTATTTCAAATTATTTTAACTGACCTCGAGCTTGTAAAAATTTTTTAAAAATATAAAATCTTTACTAGGAAAAAGGTTGAATTAAAATCAACAATTATAGTTATTTTAAAATATTTGCTCAATCATTTAATAACTAAATGAATTGTTGTTTTAATGAAACGATTGTTAAGAACTCTGTAAATTATTTAAAAAGGACTGGCTGATTTATTTTAGTTTCTTAGGAGACCAAAAATCAAATATTCTGTGAAACAACTGTTTCAACTATTTTTCTTTAACTTTTTGGTATTTCTTTAATCAATAGTTTTGTTGATTAGTTTTAGTAATCACCCATCCCTAGTTGTGTTTTCTTTATGTGTGCTTCCCTTTCTGAATTATTTTCTATTTATGTCTCCTATTATTACTTCTGTTTTGTTATGTTTATTTGATTGTTTTGAGGATGTGTCTGTGAGTGAGTTCTTATTATAAATGGAATGGCCATCATTTTTTTTTGTTAAGTTTAGTGTTTTTTTTTGGAAAATTTAACTATATTTTTTTCATTTTCTGTTCTTTGGTTTTGTTTTATTGTTTTATATGTAGGCTTGTGATAAATGTGGATTTTTATTTATATTTATTTTAATTTCTTTTTCATACTTTTTGTTCTTTGGTTTAAATTAAAATGTTTTAACTACTAAACGACGATGATGATTTTTATTTTGTGGTTTTCTTTTAACATTATTGATGGCGGCTAGGGGGCGGGGTTGGATTTTTGGTTTTTTTCATTTGTTAGTTTGATGCGTGATTAAAGTTGTTGTTTAAAGGCGGAAAAAAATTCACTTGATATCCTTGAAGTAGAAAAGGAGTTTAATGGGCATTTTTGAATTATAAGTAACCCCCTTAATGTTAAGAGTGCACCAACCTTTTGCCCTTTTTCTCATTTTTTTCTTTCTAAGATCTTCACAATTAAAATGCTTACTTTTTTGTAGTTGTTGTTGATGATGTTCTTGTTGTTGTTGTGGTTTGTTGATATCATGTTGGCGTTTCTCCTTGGTTGTCATCCTGCAGCTGTTGCTGTGTGGCTAACTCGTAGAATGCTTGGAATGGATATGATGAGGGATGTGTATGTGATTTTTTTTTCGTTTCTTTTTGTTTTTTTTTTCTTTTGTATTCAGCTGCTGGTTATGATTGATGATGGATTATTACGTATCCCTTTATTTATGCAACATTTACTTCATATTCTTAAGAATTTCATCTGTTTCCTCGGGATCTTTGAGGGTATGCCATTGGGCAATGGGTCGTCGTGGTGAAGCCAACATATCTGACCAATGCCGCAATTCAGTGCCCGTTCCCATGCATCCCAATATACAGCGACCAATGGGCTCAGAAGTACCGATACGATCGTAATCCACAACAGTGATAACCAAACAGATTTTCTTATGAACGATTTTTTGTGTTTTTTTTTGGTGAAGGTGAGAGAGAAAAATGAAGGAGTAAAAAAACAAAGAGAATATTAGATATCGTTAAAGGATTACAAACGAGGTTAGGATACATATTTTTTTCTTTTTTTTTTTGGTGGTCAGATATATGTTAGTATTTTTTTGGTTATGTATCATCTTTTTCAAGAATTCTGTTGGTAGAGGCGAAAGATTTTCTTGATATTTTTTTGGCACTCTTTGGGGAGTGTTGATGTTGGTTGCTTTGGCTTTCTTGTTATTAACTTTTTTTGGAATACGTTTTGAGAAGTACGAGTTGTAGAGTAGAGAGTAGTAGTATGTAAGAGTTGAAGAAGTTACATTTAAAGGTAAAATGCTAAGTTTTTTGTTTTTTTTTGTAAAACAGAGGTGTCATACATACTCGGGAGTTTCGTGCCAAATTTTTTTTGTTTTTTTAGTTTTATTTATTTAAGATAACACTTAAAGTTTAAGTATATACAAAACAAAACATAATTAACAGATAAGAAGAGAGCAAGAGAAACTTAAAAAAAACTTTAACACAAAACCAGCAAATGTTTATTAAACCAAAGTACAAAGACAACATTTTAAATAAACCGTCAGAGAGGAATTTACCATAAGCATGGCAAGAGGAGAGGGTGCTCTTTTTTTATGAAAAAATCTCTTTGCTGTTTTTGTTTTGGGTTAATAAACATTTCTTACTTTTGTGATTTTTTCTCTGTATAAGGCATATGACATAAATATTAACAACAATCGAAATTAAGAGAGAGAGAGAAATAGTAAGAGAAATTATAAGAACCCATAAACAACGGAAACGGAAACTTAACATAAAAGCTAAACATCGGCTACAGAGAGGGCGTTTGCTGAACACAGCCATGTTTCTGGGTTTGTTTTTTTTTAAATATATATATTAATGTTGTTATTGTTGTCGACAAACAACATACATACATGGGTGATGCTTATACATACACTAACTATTATCTGTGTGTACATAAGTAGTTATGTATATGCATACAATGGTGGTGATATTTATATAGTACATACATTCAGAGAGAGCATGTGTTCATACAGTGGCCTTGGATGAGTGAGGCAGTAGTCAGTGGGTGTTCAGCTACTTTCATTAGATCAAGGTGTATAGCAAAGTGTAAGTGTTTGTAAGGGTAAGTGAGTGAGTAAGGTGGTGGTGGTTTTGGTGAATAGCTTTTAGTTTTTGATTTGAATTTTAAAAAAATCATGCATTTTGTTTCGATTTCTCACTACGGTGTACGTTTCGGAAGTGTACAAAGGAGTGTGTGAGTGTTACATATCCAATGAGCGGGAGTAGTGGGAAGTCCTGGTGGTGCTCGAGTGTCTGGTGTTTAAACGAATTGTTTATGGCAAGGTGGAGTGGTAGTGGTGGTAGTGTTGGTAGGGATTTTGTTTCAAATGTAAGCCTCCTTTGGGGAGGTCTTAAGGGCTCAGCGCCGGACATTGGGAGTGGTGGTAGTGTGTGGCTGTGTGGGTGTTTGTGTATATGTAGGTTTCATAATGTTGTGGGGTGGCAGGGTGTTAGTTTATTTCATTTTTTTTTTGGTTTTGTTTTTATTTTCATTGAATGAACAAATTTCTTTTTCTTCCTTTTTGTCTGCCCAAAAGGGCATTGAAATTTAGGCCAAATGAAAGGTAGGCGACCTTTTCGTATTGTTTTGAAATTTCAGAAATGTGAAGGTTAAGAAAAGAACAATGTTCATTAAATACTGGTAAACGAAAATGTATAATATTCAATCCTAATAATAGTTTTCATTTTTTTTTAGCAGGGGGTCAGGTTTAGGGGGCTTTGTTTTTCTTTTTAGATACGTTAACAGAGTCCACTTTCCACTCTCCTACTAACGAGGGCTGATATGTATGTATGTATAGACAAAGGGAATAATCCCTTTAGAGACAATACACCAGACGTTCGATTGTTTCTTTTTTTGGAACCTTAGAACAGGCTTTCCTTGGGTTACGCTACATTTTCACAAAGTGTGGCTCAGAGAAGTTTTGCTTGCAAAATTCCTCTAAAAACTAAATGAACTTTGTTGGATGTTGTTGTAACTGTTGCTCTGGATGTTGTTACTGTTGTTGTTGGTGGTGGTGGTTTGGTGTTGATGGTGTTCTGTAGTAGTAGCATGTTTGGTTGGTTTTGTATCAAATCAGAAGACAGTGTCAAAACAACGAACCCCGGGGGCGTGTTTCGAGACGCTGCAGTGAGCTTTGCCAGTTGTCGTTTTTTCTTTGTTTTCTTTCATTCATTTTTTTTTTGGAAATGCTCACTCACTTTTGTTTGGTTTTGTTTTTACATTTGTGCTCTCGTTAAATTATTTCTGAAGTGTTTTCTTATGGACAAAAAAACAAAACTCCAAAACTAACGCAACGAGTGTAAAATTGTTGAGGAAGGGGGTTCGGTAAGTGTTCTACTTGGTTTTTTCTTGTTGTTGTTTGTAGTAGGTTTCAGTTTGAATTGGATTTGGATTTCGATATACAAATATACATGGTGGTTTTTATTTGCTGGTATTTTTTTTTTGTTTGGATCAGTTCAGTAGAGTAAGAGTTGAGGTAAGTTGTTGAGTAGTTGTATAGAGTAGGTACATAAATATATGTATAAGTATGTATAATTATATAGATAGTGTATGCACGGTGTGGCGGCATTTGAACTTGTTTGAAAAGCAACACAAAATTTTGTTATCAATTCGACAATTGCTATTGTTACAAAAAAAAAGTTGGTATTACTGGTTTGTTGTTCTTGTTGTTGTTTAAATATCATCTAATTCAACGTGTGTAGTGTTTCAATACTACAAAACAAAACAATATTTATGCATTTTTTTGGCAGTTTTTTTGTCGTTAAAGGTTAAGAGAGAGAGAGGCAGAGACAAGGGGCGGGCTTTTAGAATAGGATAACATAGGTTTCTTTATTAATTTTTTTGGGGAAAAATTTTGGAACAGTAAACTAAGTTTTGAAGTTTTCGAAAAAGGCTATTGTTTTGTTTTAGGCTCATCAATTATTGTTCGGCAAATCATAACTATAACAATGTTTTAAAGAAAAAGTAAGAAAATCGTTAAACATAAAACAATTTATTTTCATCAAATAAATTTTGTTCTGCCATATAATTGAACATAAATGTTGGAAGCGCACACATCAATTCAAAACTACGAATAGTACTTGTATAATAACATTGATTCGTATGAAATCAAAGCGAAACAATAATTAATAAAAAAAAAATATAAAATGTTCGGTATTTTTTGTTTGGTTATACACAATTGTTTTCCGTACCGTCGACAGTGTGTTAAAATGGTCAATTACTTTTGCTTTTAAATTTAAATTAAGTTCTAATTAATTCATTTCATACAAGTTTCTTAATTTCAACAGAGTACCTTAAGCATTGACCTAGACAGTGAAAGGGTGTATCAGAATCACAAATCATTTTTAGTTCAGAGGGCCACAGAAATGGCCATTGATGTACATGTAGTACATCAATGGCCATTTCTGCAGGGTAGCCCAAAAAAGACTGAAGGGTTAAAAATATTCATAATTTGTTTTCTCTTTTTCTGGTTGAATAGTTTTTTTTTATTAAGGTATGAGAGTTACAGCAACGCAATAAAATTGTTAAATGTTAAATATTCTTCTGGCACGTCTATTATCTTTATTTAACGAAATTATTGCTGTCATTTTAATGTGGGGAACTTAGTCTTCCCTTTTGAGGAACAGCGATCATTGTCAGAATTCTAGGGTACATCTGGAGGGGTGTAATTGACGCTTACTCCAGATGTACTGTTTGGTGCGGTGTTGTGCTAGATAATATTATCGGTCCACTTTTTTTTAAATTGTGGAGGGTCAACCAAATACCATTAACGGGATTCTGTTAGGAGTATATTTGAAAGTTTTTTGCGTCCGCAAATTAAAAATTATCCTAACATATGGTTCCAGCAAGATGGACCCACTGCGCATACATCTAGAGCTACAATGCAACTTCTTCGTAAACTTTTTGGTGAACCCTTCAGTCTTATTTGGGCTACCCTGTAAAAGAACTTGTGGTTGATTTAAAGGTTTTTTTAAATCCTTCCTAGAGATTTACTCACTTTAAGATCGCTTATGTATGTGCTTTTCTTGAAATAGAAGTTTATTAAGTGTATCTGGACGAGAAGTGTTTTTGCCAGTGGTTAAAGGAAATCCAGACGTAGTCATAAATAACCCATATTATACGTACAAACTTAGAGAAAACTAAGTTGGTATGGCGGCAACATGAGCCAACATATTTTTTCAAAAATTATGCTGCCCCCAGAGCGATAAAAACGTCCGTAGATTGCTTTCTCCATATATGTGAACATTTTGCGGATCTGTTGAGCTAATCTGCAGATTTGGAACAAAGTTTTACATGAAACAACAGAGTTTTACATGAAATTAATTTTACATGAATTGCTCGATATTACGGCAATATAAACGAATATTTCCATAAAATTTTCATTCCTTTTTTTGGATTTGAACCGGGCACAGTTGCTGATACCACCTACCATACTGCGATCGGCCATTTTTTATTAAGAAAAAAATCAAGAGACTTAAGAAACAAACCTTATAAAGTGAATATTGTTGTAGCTAAAGACTTAAGACACAAACCCCTAAGAGAGGATGATGTTTCAATATAGAAGACTTAAGACACAAACCTAAAAGAGGTTTTGCTGTTGTACTTACTCAAAAGACTTAAGACACAAACCTGAATGAAAAATTTGTGAGCCAACAGGAACAAAATTAAAGTTGTGAGTTTTTATAATTAAAATGATATCTCTAAAACTTAATTAACGGAGCATATATAAGGGACACAAAGACCATCACTCAATACCCTATACAGAGGGATGTAGTGTATAGGTAATTTGTTGTTGTTTGCATATATGTCACTTCGCGCATCCGTGTGTCTGTTAAAGGCACAATATCGGTGAAATGAATTAACTTAGGAACTTGAAATTTCTCATGATGATGGACTGTGGTCAAAAGCTGTTTGGGATGGTAAGTGGGCGGCCTAGAGGGAAAAGTTCCCCTTTAAGGGACTAATACAACTTCAGAAAAATTTAATTTTATTGAAGTATTTGCTTAGAAATCATATTTTTTCTGTATGAACAATGGCTAAAATGGGGACTATTGGTTGGCACGCACTTTATACCTTAAAAAGGGCATAGTTGCTGGACTTTTTAGCTCAAGTGGACCAAAAAACGGGCGATTAATACTCAAATTAAAGTAAATTTTGCTTTGTTTTTAAACCTGCGATGAGGTAAGAAGTGTAGAAGCAGCATTAATGACTTGGTTTATTCAGCAGCGTAATTACCATGTGTCGACCTTTTAAATGTATATCTAGATACGTTCATAGAAATATTTTAGAAAATGATAATTTTTTGCAAGTAACGGCTGGTTGCTAAAGTTAAAGTCTCGAAATGGTTGGTTGCAAAAGTTAAAGTCTCGAAATGGAATAAGGGGTTTGAAGTTTTGTGGCGAAAAATTATCAAGCAACGATACTGCTGTGGAGCTGTATCGTTAAGGAAATGTGCCTTGATGAGGAACAGATAGTTTTGCCTCTCCTTGTAGTAAGGGCCGGGAGACGTATGAATTCATACGGGACGCGGACTTTGTTAAGGGACGCCCTGACTTCGGCTTCGGCCTAAGTCTGGGGTTCTTACTGACTGGCCATGGCTCTCTCAATGAGTTCCTTCATCGTAGAGGTCTCTCCGAGACTCGTGATTGTCGATGTGGGGGTGGTCCGGAGGACTAGATGCATGTCCTGTTGGTATGTCCGTTGTACAGCGACATAAGGGACTTGGACGGGATGGGCATTGTCCAGACCGTCGACAGGTCTGACTTCAGTCGCTGCTTGGGGGATGATCGTGCGTTTAGGAGGTTGGGGGAGTTTGCTCGTGTAGCCTTCAATAGGAGAATACTCGCAGGAGCATAACGGGGGTTTTCTTGTGTGACCATTCGCGGATAAGGTGTGGCATTGTCGTTGCCTCACACTATCGTCGTTGGATCGTTGTCGCCGTTGGATCGTTGTCGCCGTTGGATCGCCTGTCGTCGTTGTTGTTACTCTGTCGTCTTATATCCCGTGAGGGAGGCAAAGTTCTTTGTTGTTGTTCGTGATGTCCATGCTGGTGCCAGTCCCTGGCCATCGAATCTCCCGTGAGGGCGACTGTGTGTGTGTTTTGGTCGATTAGTTTGGTGCGGGTGACCAGTCCCATGTTATATGGAACAGAAACTGGAAGTAGCCTTTTGGTTACGAGGTCTGACCGGAGACTTTAATCTGGTACCACGGGTAGTCAGGAGCCCCCAGAACTTGTTCTGGCCTGACTATATTGGGCGGCCCTTCGGGGAGTATTGTGGTGGCTGTGGTTTGGACCCAAATCGCGGGGAGAACTTCGGTTCGACCGGGTGCTGTGACCCATAGAACAGCAGAGGTTTAGATAGTCCTCGACCCCTAACCAAGAGGGAAGCCATGACCCATAACTGTTATGCTTCGAATTGGTACCGGCGGAATCAATCCAATGGGGCGTTGGCCGTCGCATCGTTACGGCCCCAGTGTGATGGCACACCGTGGTTCAGGCCATCGTGGCGAAAATCACGTAAAACTCGGCGACTCTGCCTCTCCTTGTAATAGTCTGCAAAGCCAAGAGCGTTTAAAAACAATGAACTTCCTGTTGTATATTAGTCTACCAAAAAAGGCGACATCGGGTTTTGAAAATAGGTTGAAGAATGTATTTATCAGAAACGTGAAAAAATTTCTTACCATTGCTAACAAGCCATTGAACTTTTGCTACTAGATAACGTGACATCTAACCCAAAGGAAAGGAAAATCAATACTGACTGTTACTATCGAGTTATGTTTTTGCCTTCGAACTACACTGCAGTCCTACAACCAATGGATCAGAATTGAATTTAAAACATTAATGTTGAATATTCTATATGTAATCTATAGAATCTTTTTTTCTCAAAAAAACGATGCAAATAACTCTAGTGTTCTGAAAAACTTAATTTATGCAATGCCGTTTTGTTTCGTTAATGCTGCTTGGCTGAATATTAGCAACAATAATATTGTTAGAAGTGGGTCAATGTTGCTGCCAGATGATTCCACCTAGAGAGATTGGCACGATGAAGATTCTTTGCCAATGTTTCCATTAAGAGAGATATAATCGACCTGTCATGATATGCCAATTTTTGCAATGCTGACTCTAATGCTTGGGCACGATGCGTAATTGAATATGCAAACTTTTTCTCTAACGACGCTATATTTTAGTCAGTTATGTCAAATGGAAATATTGAAAAGAACATGGACTCTGGCAGTAGGATTGATCTATACATTCTTTAAGCCTTCCCCAAAATCTTCATAGGTTAGGATAGGTTGAAAGTGTTGTCCTTGGCTGAGGATCGGAAAGAACAAAAATGTTTGAGAGATATAGTGAAAATATTTATAAAGGAGAAGAGATAAATATTTGTGTGAGCCATAATTCGCTCATGTGTTTGTGCATCCTTTTCCAAACCAGCCTGTCTTGCCGATGAATTTGAAAAGTTTCTTAGGAAGTTCTTTTGTAATATGAGCAAACTCGTCAAAAAACTATTTGATTTGGGCAAGCGTTCTATCAATTCTATTTAGTCCTCAAAAGGGCAGCTTCTGCTATAGTTTTCTCTTGAGATGCCGATACGCTTGATTATATGGGCTGGCCTGCCGCAAAAATTATAATATTTTGTCTACAACTAGTGTCTCAGCTTGGAAACACTATTGTCTACAGCTTGTGTCTCAGCTCGGAAACACTATAGCTTCCAACCCGACTATATAGCTTGTTCATCAGATGGTCCTTTATATAAAAGCTGACTCCTGTTACTAGAATGAAGACTGCGGGTCCTTTTAAGTTAAAGCCCTCATCGCACTAATAAGATATAGTACATACGAGGGTTGCTTTATATATTTCTGGCCTAGGCAATACTAAGTATTGCCTGCAGTCATCTGACATTACCATTGGAAAGTTTGACATTATTTAGCATAACCGTACTCAGAACGTTTTAACGTTATTGACGACCATCATTTGTGTTGTTTACAATGACTTGAAAAAATCAATTTGGCAAAACAAGGGAATTAACTCGTGAACATTTTCGTGCGATCATTTTTCGACGTGGATTGTCACGACAAGAGTGCATCGATGAACATAAATCTTTGTATGGCGATGAAGCACCATCCTAAATGAAAAACTTGTTAATGAATTCAATCGTGGCCGACGTTCGCTCAAAGACGTGAAGGTCGTCCAAAAACGGCAATAGTGCCAGAGAACATTGATGCCGTGCGTGAACTGATAATGCAAGATCGTCATGTGACATAACGTGATACATTCGATATTGCACGAACACCTGGGCGTAAAAAAGGGTTGTTCTCGTTGGATCCCGCACAATTTGACAAGCGCTCAAAAAAGGCTCGTGTCGATTGGTGCAAAGAAATTTTGAAAAATAAGATTGCGGTGCTTCAAAAGTGATCATCACAGGCGACGAATCATGGATCTATGCGTGTGATTTCGAAACAAAACAGCAATCGACCGTGTGGGTCTTCGAAGACAAGCCAAATCCAACGAAAGTTGTTCGCGGAAGAAGCACTTCGAAGCAAATGGTCGCTTATTTCTTCCGCAAAACTGGTCATGTGGCGACTGTTTTGCTTGAGCAACATAGAACGGTCAATTCTGAGTGGTACACCACAATTTGTTTGCCTGAAGTCTTCGGAGAAATTCGAAAAATTAACAAGAGAAGACGAATCATTGTGCACCATGACAATGCGAGCTCTCACACATTAGCTTAAACCAGCGCCTTTTTGACAGGCCAAAACATCAAATTGATGCGTCCTGACTTTTTATTCCCGCAGATCAAGAAAAAAATGCGTGGTCAACGATTTTCGTCGCCAGAAGATGCTGCTGAAGCGTTCAAAAACCATGTTTTGGAGGTGTCTCAATCGGAGTGGAAGAAGTGCTTCGACAATTGGTTTGAGCGCATGCAAAAGTGTATAAATAATGCTGGAGAATACTTTGAAAAACAATAAAACCATTTTTGATGATAAATATTCGCATTTTCATTATTAGGCTAGAAATACATATAGCAGCTGTATGTGCTCGTCGAAAATTTATTTTCCTAAAAGGGATTGTCTAGATTCTGGAAGGTTTGGGCAAGCGTTTTATCAATTCTATTTAGTCTTCAACGTAGCAGTTTCTGCTGTAGTTTTCTCTTGAGATGCCGAAATTAATATCTTTGTTTTTACACGATGGCTGACCTGCCGCGAAAATTGTGATGTTTTGTCTACAGCTAGTGTCTTGGCTCCAAAACACTATAGCTGTCAACCAGTCTCTATGACTCGTGCATCAGATGGTATATAAAAGCTGTCTCATGTTGCCGTGAAAATAAACTGCTGGTCCTTCAAAGTTGAATTCTACATTTAACTTTTTTGAAAAGTCAACACTCAACTTTCGAAAATCTAGGACCAAGTTCCATTAATATCAAAGCGCGGCTCAAGATTTCATCGCTTTTCCTAACCTTAAATGAGCATTCTGAGACTGCTTAAGTTCTGACGCTTTGATCTTCAATATTCTAATTTTTTTTTTAATAAACTAAACAATTGTTTACTCTTTTAATATTTTATTAAAAGTAAGCGCCGCTGAATATTCTCACCGCTTTTCCTAACCATAACTGATCATTCTGCTCAATTTCTGACGCTGTGAGCTTAAGCGCTTTCAAAACTTTTCAAGAAATTAAACATTTGTTTAAACTTTAAATTTAAAATAAAAATAGCGTTCATTTGAAAAAGTTATGGGGACTTGAAACTTCTCTACCTTAAGTAGATGATATCTACAGTTCCAAGAGAAAATGTCCTATATCAAAAATTCTGAAACGTACTCTTTTAGGATTATTTCTTCAAAATTCATTTGTTTACCATAGTTAACACACTGTTTAATTTTTTTCCGGTACGGATATTTGGCAAAAGAAAACAATTAAACAAAAACATAAGGATACACAGAAATTAAACAAATTGTATACACAAATGATAAACAATTACATATTGGCTTTGTTTTTGTTTGGGGAGTTTTGGTTTTTGTTTTGTTTTTGGTTTCTTGGTAAAGCACAACATTTAAACATCAAAACATCAATTTATTTAAAGGATTTTTGTTTGGTTGTTTCAAGTCTGAAGGATATATTATCATTCAACTGGTGGGAGGATTTGTTATTGTGGTATTGTTGTTGCTGTTGTGGTATAGTTCAGTTGTCCTTGGTTTCTAACTAACGTGTTTGGTGGTGTCACTCGGTCCGCTTGTTTTATGTCTGGTATCTATCGTATTGGCTTGGTAGTGGTTGTTGGTTGGGTGGAGGTTGGTGGGGGAGCGACCATTTTGACAGCGGAGGGGATTTTTGTTTTCAAAGAACTTAATAAAGTTTCAAACATTAACAATGTGTTAGAAAGACAGGTGGGCGGGGCGGGCATTTGGGCTTGGGGATAGAAACATTTCATGGTCAACATAGAGTTTTAGTTGGAGATAAGTTAGTAAAATTGTGTCATTGTTTGGTTGAGCAACCGACAGAGATACAGATACAGATACAGAGACAGACAGAGAGAGAGACAGGGAGGCAGATAGAATTTTATCAAACAGAGGCCGTTGGTGGGGAAGTTTAGTTAGTAGTTGGTATCTTTTTTTTTATTAATTTTCTTTTGGTAATTTGGTAGGTAGGTGGGGGTTTGGTGGGTGGGTTGGTTGGTTTTTTTGTTATTCTTTAAATAGGATAGTATAATACATTCTCGCATACTTGTATTTGTTCAAATGGTACTTCAAATGAGAACGACTCATTATAATAGGGGTTGAGGGTGCATTTTTTGATACTTGTCTTCTTCTTTTTCAAACGTTTTCCATTTTGCATAATGGCAATTTTCACATATGGATCTATAAAAGAAAATAGAAATAAATAAAAAAGAAAGAGAAAATAATAAAAATATTCCATATTTTGCATCTTTTTTGAATGGTTTGCTTATTATTTTTTTGTTGTTGTTTGTAGTTTGCTTTGTTTGCCAAAAAACACACATATTTAATATTCGTTAAATCATCGGTTACGATTAAGGCATATTAACTCTATAATAGTTATTATTATCTTTTGGATTATATTTTAGTAGATGTTTTTTTTAGTTTTTAGTTTGTAAAAAATTTCAACCAACACAAAATCGGATATATAATTTGAAACACAAGTTGTTATACAATAGTTAATTGAACATTTCGTAAACGAAATTAACAAAAGGAAAGGAAAACACCAAAAAGTATATTTCAATAGTTAACTGATTAGTAAAACATAAGGTTACACAATTTCGTAAGACACAAAACATAAAAATTTACCAAAAACGCATTTGACTTTGATTATTTTCTCTCAAATTGTTTGTTTGTTTGTAAAAGCCTAGAAGAACTCTTTTTTTCGTTATAGGGCGATATTTTTTGAGGCAACTTGAAGTGGCGCAAAAATCGTAAGGGCAAAAAAATTACTCTAGTGCTTGAGATTATCCTTTCGGTGATAATTTTCCATGATTCAGTTTTGCACTAGAGTGAACAAACACAAAAAGTCAAACACAACATAACTAAAAAACAAGCCAACTTAAAAAAAGCCATCTACATATACAAACAAACATACAGCGCTAAATGTAGGCAACGCAAAAGTTTAATTAGCTTTGGAAAGGCAGGCATTTGGACTGGGAAAATGGGCTTGGTGGGGGAATTGTGGGAGGAAACAGAAAACGAAAGTTTTTCACTTCCTCTGCCGTGATAAAAACGTCTCATTCAGTTGTTAGTTGGCCTCAAAAAATATCCATAAGTATGAAAAATATTTATATTGATAATACAAAAAAATCGTAGGCTTTAGAGTTGGAAAAAAGATTTTTATATGTTAATATATAATAAATGTAAGCTTATTTGTTTATTCGATATGATTCTGGAAGTAATCATTAGCATTTGAAAGCTTTTGAGATTGATTTATTAAAAAAGTTTGAGCAAAAAGGTTTCGAACGAAAAACTAATATTCATTTAAAAAAATGTAAATTGTTAAGGAAAAAAATGTACGTAATAGAGTTATATCTACTATGTAAGACAAACTATGCGGTCAATCGGTGTGGATCGACCATAAGGATACTTCTAAAATACAACACACTGTGATAGGTTTGGACGAGAAATGACATACAACAAACAAAAAGAAATGATAGCTAAAATGATAATCTTCAAATCTGAATAAAGTGTAAATAATCTGGTTCCAAAGATTATTTTAAATAATTTGTGCTGGATTCATTATCTAACTCTTTTATCCTAAATATAAACCATTTCGTCCCTTATAATAGACCTGCAGCGGTAACCAATCCCAGCAAATAGGATATATTGAAAAAACTCTAATGGAATAGCGTCTAATCACCTAATTCTTAGGTGAAAAAATGGGAACTCAATTGAAAAACTCAAATCTGTTAAATCTCGTAAACTAAGCGTCTAATTCGTGACCAATACTTTTATTGGTAAGTAAAAGTGATAATTCTTAAACAACCTGGAAGACACATCATTTTTGTCAAAATCCTTAAAAAACTTTACTTACCCGAAAATGTTGATATACTCGTATGAATACTGAGGTGAAATTCTAGTTTTACACGAAAACAAATAAACATTTCCTTAAACGATTTACTATCGCTATTGATACTTGCACGAACGGATGACAATTTGTCCAAAAACTTTTCCTCTCTGTGAAAGATTATAAATTTATAAACTAATTTTAAGCTTCTCTCTGGTTAAATAATATTTTTTGTATTTTTCCTCTGAAAGCCGCAAAATGAAAGACTTAAGGCACAAATTCTAATTTCTTTTAACATTTAAATTGTTTATAAAACGACAGGAAAAGAAAGAATCGAAGTGACTTGTTTCTCTTCTTCCTCACTTCTGTTTTTTATACCTGTGATATTTCATCGCGCTTACCAAATAATTCGGTTCAAACCCTTGACACATGGTACTCGTGTCATGCAACTCGTACCCAAAATCCTTGGGGTCACATTGGACAGCCTTTTTCGATACTCTGCACATGCACTGCACGATAAACTCAAAAGTAGGAACCAGGTCCTCAAGTCACTTACCGAAGTACTTGAGAAGCCGACATAGAAACCTTGTTGACCTCTTACAAAGCGATAGGTCGGTCTGTAGCAAACTACGCAGCACCTGTATGGTCGGCGAACGTGAGTACGACGCAGTGGAAGAAAATTCAGACTTGCCAGAATGTCTTATGTCTTCTGAGGACCATCTATATGAGGAGACGAAGGTTCTTACCGTGCGCAGACACTATTAGCAGTTTTCTAAGAAATACCTGCTAGGGTATTTTCGCAGTAGTCATCCTAACCACCATCTCTTGGACAGGCTGCATCCGCCCAGGCATATCAGGTACGATCATCGTGACCTAGAGACAGAGGTGTAGCGGTACAAGAGAGAACATTAAGATCATCGAAACTATCAGACAGGTCTGAACAACATTCATGCTGATGAAGTCCCAGCAGCAGTATCCACATACAGTGTGAATGTAGTGCAAGGGAAACATCCCCCGGAGATTTCACCTGAGGAGAAGGTACTACCTCGGCAGACGCGCGTGGATGGTGCAGCCGCCTCAATTGTAATTGGGCACGAATTGAAGCTATAGTTCCGGAAATCTGTCCCGCCTGCCATCTGGGACCACTTGATATGCTGCACCTCTTCAATTGTCCGGCCAAGCGCACTCGCGAACCACCAGGTCTCTGTGGACGCATACAGTTCAAATGGCTCGTTTTCTCCACCTGGATATCGAAGCAGATCCCCCATAGACGAACAGGACTTTAAAATAAAATATATTTAAATTATATAACAACTCGTATTTTGATCCAAAGTTCTTTGCTAACAGCAGAAATTAAGCTCAATACTATCGGGCCAAGGCTATGATTGAAGTGTCATGCTAAGGCTGTTACTCTGTTTTGGAAAGGGATTTTCTAAGTGGTATCGTGTAACACTTAGAAAACCCTTGAAATGAAATTGCAGAGCCATCAAATTATTTTTAGCAACTACAACGTTTTTATGCAAAACTCGTTTATATGGAAAACTCGTTACATATGTAAAATGCCAATTTGTCAGATAATCAACAATGCTCTGGATACGTATTTAAGTCCCACAATATCCCTCTAAGGGACAAGGCAAAACTTTTTCAACTCAGTGGGGTGTACCCGATTTAATTCATATACTCACTGACCGGGACCTACAGTTTTACGCCGGCTCCAAACGGCCAATGCATTTTAAAGAAAACATTTTACATGGCTTAGAGATAAATCTCTTACTCGTAAAGTCGCCGACAATTACGAAGTGGAAACCCGCCAATGAGAAATTGTTAGATTTTCTTATCAGAGCTTGAACCCGGGTTGACTGGCATAATAGGCATAATAGTCGTACACGCTTCCAGGGCGGCCTAAAGCCCTGGATGTCTCCATTTCATGAGGGTTCTGATTCAGTCCTATATTTCGTTAGTCCTACATCACAAGAACTTAATAAATTATCTAAATAATTATGTTTACAGCTATACGAGGTGAAAAACCGCCGCTAATTGCTTGATGTTCTTACCCGTTGAACCTAGGTTAACTGGCTTGATAGTCGTGCGCGCTTCCATCAAATACTGGAGGCATAAGCCCTGGATACTGTCTCCATATCAGAAGGGTTCTGATTGATTCCTATATTTCGTTAGTCCCACATTACAAGAATTCTATTGCATTATCTTATAACAAAATATTTCTGTTGATAGCTATTATCTCTTAGTTAAAAAATTGGTTGTTATCTCGTAAAGTCGCCGCCGGAATTTACGAGGTAAAAACCGGCCACTTAAAATATGTTAAATGTTCTTACCCGGGGTTAAACCTGGGGTTACATGGCTTAGAGATAAATATCTTACTTGAAAGTCGCCGCCGGCATTTATAAGGTGAAAAGCCCGCCGCTTAACTGGCATGATAGACGTGCACCTTTCCATCACACCACGGCGGCCTAAAGCTCTGAATACTGTCTTCACTATAGATGGGTTCTGATTTATTTTTATATTTCGTTAGTCTCACATTATAAGAACTCTAATATTCCTTTTTATTCTTGCTCTTTTTTTAAAATATGATGGTTGATTGACCTGTCATATATTTTTAAACAATTGCCAAATTTAACGGCATTGCTGAATTTAGTTTGAATCTTTTCCTATAAGAAATTTCTCCACACGAAACTGCTTCTGTAACTGTTTGAATATGTCAGTTTGCTGGCTTTAAAATCTTTGGCTTTTTTTTAAATATGATGATATATTGATAAACTGTCATATAATATCGAACACTTGATTCTATTCAAATTTTAGGGCCTTGCTTACTTGCTGGATTTAATCTGAATCTGTTGCAATAAGACATTTCTCTACACGGAACTGTTTCTCGAACTTTTTGAGCATACCAGTTGGTAAGATTTAAAATCTCTGGCTCTTTTTTAAAATATGATGATATATTGATAGACCTTTCATATATGTTCAAATACTTGATTCTATTCAAATTTAAAGGCCTTCCCGTATTTAATCAGAATCTTTTCCTATAAGAAATTTCTCTACACGAAACTGCTTCTGTAACTTTTTGAACATGTCAGTACAAAATATCAGATCAAAATATCCTATTCACTATAATTATTTGCAGTATCCTTAGCTTCAATCTTGGAAAACATTGCTTACGCTTAGGGTATGAAATCTGCTTTGTTAGTTTAACTGAACCGCTGAATTTTTAGTCAAATTATCGTCGAGTTTTCTCGGTTTGACTCTTTTGACATCTTGGCAATGTTTTGTATTTTTGATTTATTTGGAGTATTTTTTTTAACTGTAATTTTTAATTAATTTTTTTTCACTAACATTGTGCTTAAAAGATTTAAAATTTCCTACCAATGGCATATATAGTAGAACTATCTACAAGGATATTTTTTATTTAATCGACAATTAAAAAGTCAAGTTGAGCACCTCGTTAAAAACCTATCACAGTGTCTGATGTTTAATTGATTATAACGATATACTTTTTGTTAAATACACTAAAGTTCTATAAATAATATACATAAATCAACTGTTAAATAGATCAAAAAATTGTTATAAATATATATTCAAATATATTTTATATACAGATATTTGTATATATTATCTGCTGTCAACACAAAAAAATGCGAAACAAACAGACACACACACATAGACATACGCAAACATAAAACCATTAAAACATGGGTTTCACAATATTTTGGTTTCCAAAATTTATTACCAGACAATCCACCAACGTCCATCTTCTTTAGATTCTTGGCCTCCAAGATGACAACGGTTAACTTGCCAGCCGTCGGTACGTAACGCAGCGAGAAGCAGATATCTCCCAGCTTTTCCTAAAGGTCACAAGTACATATATTTTATAGGCATAGTGTATAGATATATGTACGTAAGTAAAAGAGGGGAAGAGAAGAACAGAAGCCATAGAGAATTAATAAAATATTTATTTGTTATATTGGTTGGATTTGAACATAAAACAAGAAAAACATAGACATATATAGAGAAATAATTTAATTAATTCGGCATTTTCTTTTCAAGTTTTGTTACATTCTACACAAGTCAGTTTCTTTTTGTAGTTTTGTGGTTTCCAATAAAACATTTAATAAGAACTCGAATTTACTTTCTTTCTGGTTTTACAGCAAAAGTATTTCGATTTGCGTATAATGCGATATTTCTCTAGATTTTACGTAACATCACAACAATTACTGTGATGTTTATAGCATTTTGAAGGTAAAAAATCTGTATAATGAACTCTTATGATGAATGAACATTTAAATTTATGACATAAATGGTACTGAAAACCAAATTAACCATAGGTTGTCTTCATGCCCTTTTCTTTTGAAGATTAATTGCAAGTCTGATGAATGCAACGGTGTAATCCACCCTAACTTCTTTCTAATTGGTTATTGGTCTGGGCACTTGTTAGCTGATAAATGAGTAAGAGCCAGGTTTAAGAAAGCCTTATTTTGTGAGAAGTGCGAACGTATGGCTTCGATAATACGAAGGGAACCTCATCTTATTGAAGACGAACACAAAAGCCAAAAATTGGTAGATGTAACCCATGCTTCTGAGAAAGTAAACAATAGAATCGTTGATGCACATAAAACCTGATCAAGGTCTTTACTCATTTAACCATCATATATACGAAATATTGCTTGATTTTGCATATTCGAAATACTAAGTCGAAAAGTGAGGACGCAGTCGACTCACTAAAACAATTCCTACCATATTGACGTAGTGTCCGACTGACGTATTTTTCACAATTTTTTTTATTCAGTGAATTTCAATTTCTTTACTGTTTAGAAAATTCGCTTGATTTCATATGACTAATTGCAATAGTTTACAGCCATTTTGGTCCAGAGTTCAAATATTTTTTCCCTATAGATTTTGGCCTCATAAACACGAAAATATTTTTAAATTTTTTTCTCAGATTAATTGTAAAGATAGATTTTTTTGGCATTTTTTACGATTTTTTTATGAGATGCCTGGGCTTTTTGGACCATAAATCTCAAACGTTATTACCTACGTATTTTTAAGAGTGATCTCAAACGAAAGGAAATTAGCTTTTCTAAAAGGTATTAAAATCAATTCAACAGTTTTGACGTTAGAGGCATTTAAAATTTAAAAAGTTAAATTTTTTGTGCAAAAATCACGATTAAAAATTCAAAAAAATATATAAATAATAATAAATAAAATATAAATAAATAAATAATAAAAAAATATAAATAGGTTGGTAAAGAAGAAACTAAAATGTTAAAAATCAAAAAATTTACCAAAACGTATAACTCTAGCATTTGTTGCTCAATTTTTATAAACCATAGCTTGTTTTGCTCGAGAAAGTCCAAACTTTATGATTAATTTATTTTTATATTTTTATACGAGGGCGACCGGCCTGGCACATTTTCTGTTTTACTAGCAACTTTTTTTTTTGTTTTTTAAAAGCAATCTTTTATAAGCCATCTGTCAAAATTTCCGAAATATTTAATGATTATTTTCTTTGTTACAGGTGATTGAAGTAAACAAGTTTTATACTTTTTGAAAAATGGAAAATAGAGAGTTTCGTGCGGTAATTAAACACTTTTATATGAAAGGTTATACGCCACAATTTATCAAAGATGAATTGGACTCTGTTCATGGTGATAATGCACCATCATATTCCACCGTGAAATCGCGGGTTTAACAATTTAAAATGGGTCGTTCAAGTACGGAAGATGAACAACGCTCTGGAAGACCGAAAACTGCTACTACTATTGAAAACATTAGAAAAATATTTAATGAAGTGACTAAAGATAGACGAATAAAGCTCAGAGAACTTGCTGATATTGTTAAAATACACGAAAAACAAGGTTGGAGTATTTTACATGATGAACTCCACATGAAAAAGCTATCCGCAAGATGGGTGCCGCGTTTTTTGACTTTGCCCCAAAATATCGTCCGTTGGGCCAATTCCGAGGAGCTTTTAGCGATTTATCAGTGTAATCCAATAGAGTTCTTGCGCCGATTCATAACTGTTGATGAAACATGGATCCATCACTACATCCCAGAATGCAAAGAACAGTCAAAACAATGGATAGAAGCTGATAAAAGTGGTCCCAAGAAGGCGAAAACTGTTAAGTCAGCAGGAAAAGTAATGGCCACAGTATTTTGGGATGCAAGGGGTTTAATATTTATTGATTATCTTGAGAAAGGAAAAACTATAAATAGTGAATATTATTGTGCATTATTAGATCGGTTTAGTGAAGAAATCAAAAGGCTCTTTTTCATCAAGATAATGCTCCTTCACACACTGCATTTTTAACTCAACAAAAACTGGCCGAATTACGATTTGAAATTGCTCCGCATCCACCATATAGTCCAGATTTAGCTCCTTCTGATTATTTCTTGTTTCCAAATTAAAAAAAAATTCTCGGTGGCAAAAAATGTTCGTCCAATAGCGAGGTTATTGCTGAAACTGAGGCATATTTTGAAGGTCTTGAAAAATCTTATTTTTCGGATGGAGTTAAACAACTTGAAAAACGTTTGATGAAGTGTATTGAGTTGGAAGGAGATTATGTCGAAAAATAAATAATAATAATTCCAAAAAAACGGTTCTTTTTATGTTAGGCCAGTTACTTTTGCGGTCGCCCTCGTATATGTTTTTATATTACTGTTTACATTTTATTTTTCAATTTATTGTCGTGATTTTTGCGCACAAAATTAAATTTTTTAAATTTTAAATGCTTCTAGCGTAAAATTATTGGAACCAATTTTAATACCTTGTATGAAATAGCAAAAAAGCTAATTTCCTTTCATTTGAGATCCTCTTGATCCGATCAGTAATAGCGTTTAGTAGTTATGGCCCATAAAGCTGAGACATCTCATAAAAAAATCGTAAAAAAATTCCAGAAATTCTATCTTGAAAACTAAACAAAGGAAAATTTTTAAAATTTTATTTTCGTGTTTATGAGGCCTTAAACTACAGGAAAAAAATATTTAGAACTCTGGACCAGGAAAACATCATAATTTGTAAACTAGTGTTGTTATTGAAGATAATAGACCGTAAATGACCTACATGATTATCCACGCATATGCGTAACCGGATCATACGAGTATGACCTTATTGATTGGGGCCAGAAGGGTTGAATTGTCAATTGAAAATTCAATTGTTGTTTTAACGGAATGCTTGAATTCAGTCAAATTCCATGTTTTCGTTCTGTACACTTCTTTCTTGACACAACCGCCATGGAAAAAAGTCTGTTGCAGTCAGACCAGATGAGCTTGGGAAACAGTTGAAAGTAAAGATTCTAGATATAAATTTGATAGATAGGAATTTCCGTTGAAGCTTCGCCATAAACTGGTCTGGCGTGCAATTGTTTCGCCATGTTGCAACCAAAAGCTGATTATGTCTTCGGCGCAGCTCTGGTTAAAAAAACTCATTCAACATCTTTAAGTAACAGTTGTAGCATGATTCCTGCGTCACCCTGTACATAGGTCTGACCTACTTATAATTATTGCAGCCCTTATGTTAAATATTTAAACATGTAATCTGATTGCATACAGCAGAATGGGGTCATGGGAATTTGTTTTGGGCTACTTCGCTTGGGACTGAAGCAGAAATGTTTTAAAGGCAGTGCTACGGTGATACTAGTCACCTTCTTTGCTATATAAAAGTCAAACGGGACAGTTGCGAATACGTGAAGGGCTATTGATCTCGAAGTATTTCGACCTCATGAGGAGCATAGCGCAGAAATACTTCAGAACTAGTCGGGTTTACTAAAGGGATAACATCACTTCAGTTTCAGTTTAATTCTGCATCTTTCCACCCAACATTAAGAAGCCTAATGGCATAAAGTACAGGAAGACAATGTACATGATCATTTCAATTCACATGATCATTTCCTTATATACTTATAAGTATCCGAACCACTAGGGAAACTGAGCTATTATAGATGCGCTTCTCACAACAAGCTTCAATGACTCACTGTGAACCTTATGGGCCAAGGCAAAAGATGGGACACACAACAAGCGCGATAAAGCATCAGAAAATGTTGAATGTAGCACCCACCAGGGCCAGAATCGCAAAAGCTTCCCTAGATGGGTATAAACGACGAATACGAACATGCTCTGGTATCTCAACCGTTGGATTATTTCAAGAAGCAGCAGGAAAATCAAACAGCATCCAGCGAGAATTCAATAAATACTATACTCTGAATTTCCAGGAAACTCTAACATTTACATAGTCACTGTTTAAATATTTGTGCTATATCAACGGTTTGGGTTAGCCATAGAAATTGTGATTGAACCCAATAAATCATAAGCGATAAAAAGTTCCAAACCTTTGAGATATTCGGACCGGAAGTGGTTGATAATTATTGCAGTCTTTTAGTTAAAAGTGGGATAGAACCCTTCTAGTTCTCCAACATTTGTGGCCGAGCCTTTAATATAATGACCGATAAAAAACGTTTAACCCCTCAAAACACCCGGACCAGTCATTATGAAAGCCAGTGACATACAATCAGTGGATGATCCCATGGCTTATGGAGCTTTACCAACAGTACACTTTTACAATTTCCTACGCAAGCCTAAGAGTCTTCATTCACAAAGCGGGAAACAAACACTTTCGTGCGTTTACATTGCTAAATAGCAGAAATAAGATTTGATATCACAGAAGTTTTTTTTTGTATATTTTAAACAAATCTGAAGTAATTTTGTAACTATATAAGGCCTAAAGGCTCGGTTACTTTTTGAATATCAATAAATTAAATAAATGAAGAGCACTTTGTTCGAAAGTATACGAGCAGATAGAACAGGGGCGGTGTTTTTAAGGAGACAATAGAACTAATATTTTATCATCAACGCATCAACTTACCACAACCTAAATGAAAGTTTTGTAATCCACCATCGACGGATTTTTATTTTCTAAAAACACATTCAGTCAACCTAACTCAGATAGTCACCATTAACACGGGGCAACTTTGCTTGCCGCAAGTCTCAGTTTGTAGGAGAGAGGGGTAAGGGGAATGGAAAAGGAAAAACTTGCCCGTTCTGTCAATTCCTTTTATGTTTTTCGTGGTGTGAAGTTGTCTGCAGATTAATGTAGTATTTTTTCATACAAAAATCAGAACGAATAAAATAAAATATTGCCGTGACTAAATTTCCTTGTGTAAACACCAGAGACAAGTTCAAAGGGAATCGTAAAAAATGACGCGAGTAAAGTTGCCTCGTGTAAATGGGGACATAAAGAGACGGGGTTTTATTTGGATTTAAAACTTCAGAAAGGCTAAGAACAACATTGATTATTGCCGTCGTTTAAAAAATTTTTTTGGGGTTTAAGGATATTATACAAGAGGTTACTAGGGAAGATAACCAAGATTATGAGGAGTGGATCTCGTGATGCCTCTGCGGTCGGCTTATGTACAATTGATGAGACCCCAGCTATAAAACAAATCTGTTAGCCTTCGGTATGATTACGTGCATGATTGGCATACGGAGTGATGATCTTCCATTGAAAAAACCAAGATACTCCGCTTATTTATCTACCAAATGTAGGAATGGCTATCAAGATTTAATGAAAACTGTAAGTAGAGGCCTAACAGCACGCCTAGGGAATCAAAATAAGTGATCAATATCTTGGCGACACAAATGGGGTTAGTTTCTTTATAAGTGCAACAAATTCAGGTAAAACGAAAGACTAAAGACAAAAACACTTTTGCTGTGTGATTGTGGTCAAAAATACACTATACACTGAGTCTTTGTTCCTCATAATTCGTATCTATTTGTAGATACACCATATCTTAACATGGGTTCATTAGTGAAGACGCTCCAAACAACTTCTAAATGATTTCCTATGGTTCAAATAATAAACCCGTTCTTTTGATTTTTGTATTCGGCCTTCATATTAAATTTTACTAAATAATTATTATATCGAGCTCGAGGCCAAGGTTATTATTTTTTGTTATATTTTTCTCTTTATTCGATTTTTCGTTCCTCTTTGAAGAACATCATCAGGAATAACTAAATTAAACAAAATAAATAGCCTTGGCCTCGAGCTCGATATAATAATTATTTAGTAAAATAAACCCGTTCTTAAAAATAATCGGCATTCTTTACCTTTTAAAATAAGTGTGTAAAGTGTGGTCAAACTATGGCCCCAAAAACGGTTCTTATAGTTCCGATAATTACTTTACGAATACTTTTCGAAATAGTGGTTTCTTTTCGAATCTGATGCTATTGCGACAGTGACAGCAGTTTCACGCTTAATATGGACAGAAAAACCATATTTTACTACAAATCAATTTTAAATAACGGCAGCTAAAGGAAAAACCGCTGCATTTGGGATCGACAACACCGCGCCGGATCGCTGAGAACCAATGCAACCGACAAAGAGTAATAGTTTGGTATTTATTTTCAAGCCTTGGTATTACTGACCCATTTTTCCCTAAAAATTTCAGTGGCGTTGTAAATTGGCCACATTAGAGCAGCAAGATGACGCTTTTTAACTTTTTTTGTATAGGTTATGTTATGCTTACAATCTAATAACTTTTTAGGCCCTCTAGGCAAATAAGGCGCGCGGGGATTTCAGGGGCCCAAGAAGGCCATATGATCAAAACAAAAGACTTAAGGCACAAACTTGAACTTTTGCTGTGTAACCCTTCGTTGGGAAGAAAGGGGGATGTCGATAGACAATAAAATATACAATTCCGGGGATTCAACCCAGGATTTAACAAATCCTGGTGTTCAGAATTCATTTAATTTTCAATGAAAACTTTTTTAGGATATTTAATTTTTTTAATCTGCTGCCGGCAAAACTTTTTCGGAAAACCTTCTCTGTTCATGTGCGAAGAATTTATTTATTCGATTTTTTTTTTATTTGATTCTTAAGCGATGAAAATGATTAATGGATGATTTACTTTTATGAACAGAGTCGCTTATACAGATTTAATACCATAGCATATTTTTTTCGAAAGTAGTTTGTTTGTTTTGTTCTTAATGGTTTTGAATCTAACATTGAACGGAGGGGGCTTAGTCAACTCCAACTGCTGCTGTTTAGTTAAACATCGACAACATTTAGAGTAGCAGTAGGTAGTTAGGTAGGTAGTAAGTAGTAGTAGTACGATTATTATACGATTCAAAACGCACAAAAGAAATTATTAAGTAGAACACAAATAACACAATATACCAGAGATTACGAATAGTATTTTATACAAATCGATTAAATATCTGTTCAATATATATATTTGTTTTTTTTTTATTGCAGTAGATACTTTTGATTACTTTTTTCTGTATTTTTTTTTTAATTTCACACAAACATCGATCATCAATTACGAGTACTAAACACAAAAAAGGAAAAGAACCCAAAGTGAAAAATTAAACAAACTCAAAAGCACATCAATACATTTCATTACGACACGTAGCTATTGTTCGAGAGCTTCGATTACTGTTTGAATACCCTACACCACACTGTGGTACCGGGTAGTACGAGTATTTTTTGTTTGGTTTGAGTTGTTTTTTCTTCTTCTTTGATTAAAAAACAAAACAACAACGAAGAAATAAAAAACGTAACGTAACGCAATGTAACGGATGTTGAGGAAACAGGAGAGCGACAAAGAGAGAGAGAGAGACAGCAGAAAATAAAAAAGAAAAACTTAAGGATAATTAAGAAGAGGAAATCAGAAACAGAAAAATTGTAACAAATTTGTTGTTGGTAGGTTGTGTGGTTGGTTGTTGTTTTTGTTAGTTAGGTAGGTTGGTTAGTTGGTCCTCGATAGCAGTTGTGGTCTAGGACTTACGCTTACAACTAAAACGCTGCTTTTATATTTTTGCTTACACCCAGCTCAAAATTCTGCTTTAATTCTCAAGAATTCATTCGTTGTTTTCTCAAAAAAATTATTTTCTGTTGATATTTTTTCGGTTGATCGCTGAACAAAATTCAAAAAAACAGATGATCAGTCTCAGTTCAACTTTTGTGTATTCTTTCAAATACTGACTTTTAGATTTCTCTCAGTTTATATTTTCTTTTTCATCTTTTTTAGTTAAAAATTTAAATGCTAAATGATCCAACGATCTGTACTTTAAAAAGGGGTATATATGACTGTTTGTATGTATAGTAAAAGAAAACTCAATAGTTAATGCAAATAATAGACAGAAGTTTGAAATGTAGAATATTTAAATTTTTTTTCTGAGGAAGATTTCAATGACAAATAAGGTAGGATTAGGTTGCTGTTATTGTATTGTAGTTAGTGGTAATTGATAGTTGTGGTTTTTATTTCGGTTTTATTTTCTTTTTCTTTTAGTTTTGTTAATAAATACTTTCAAGCTCTAGTTCTTGTTGTTTTCTTCAATAGCATACCATTCGATATTACGAAAAAAAACATAAGAAATTAGTAGAGGAAAAATTCAATTAATCATATTACAGATGAGTAAAAGAGTGTCAAACAAACAATGAGGATATGTTGAAAATTAAAGTAAATACTTGGATTGTTTTTCGGTTGCCTAGGAGCTTCGAGCTACGCAAACATATTTTAAGAATTTATTTTCCTTTAAAATGTATACGCAGATATTCTTGGGTAATACCCTTTCCGACTTTGATCGAATTCTATGATTAGCTAAATGTTGCCCCTACTTCCACCTTCAATTTTGGTCTGCAAAATTTATGACTTCCTGCTTTCTGCTAGCAATATCACTATTTATTGCTGACTGATAAGTATATTAGTCAGTCAAGTAAGTCAGTGCAGCGACGATACCAGAAACAAAATATTTATTTAACATTTGCTACTACTCAAAGTTTTCTGCACTGTTTTTTAAGCAAGATGTTGCTACCATCAACTTCAAGACAAACTTTTTTTAACAACCCATTAAGAAACAGATGACGAACTTGTCTAAAATTAGTGAGCTGTGTACCATATACTGATCTACTCCTCATAGCCAGCTCCGAGCGCTAACGCATTTTATGGCTAAGCTTTTTATGCTGTTGAGACGTTACTATCTAAAAAGTGACGGCATTGAAATCCTGCGAGGGTTTCTAGGTAGTTTATTCCACACATACCACGGCAGGCCATATTTCTTATACAGGTGCTAAATGTGTGCACCAACTTTGTTGGAAGAGAACGGCGATAATGAAAATCATAAATTTTATAGCATATGAATGCTCTTCCGAACAATCTTTATGACAATGGGCGTGTTTTATTGGCAACTCTCTTAGGAGGTCTCTAACGCAATAACTTCACACCGTTGTATAAGAATATAATTATGATTTTGTTTACAGAAAACTATAGACAAAATGCCCGTTGGTTTTAAATAAAGGGTGGTCCAACCATAACGCACGATGTTAATTGTGTGTCATATCTTAAGGTTATGTTTTTGCCCACTTTATTTGTCATTTCTTTGTTTAAGAATTTGACAATTTCAATTATGGCGACATACACAATTGGGCAGCGAGTAAAGATTGTGGAATACTTGCCCTCGCCCAGTTCGTTCTGCGGAAAACATTGATGTCTATCGCGATAGTGTGGCCCAACAATTGAACATCCTACGAGCATCGCTGCTGCGAATTTTGAATTAAGATAAGACACGGTTCAATTGGCTCAAGGCTGAAGCCTACTTACCTTTCCAAGCGTCGTCATTATGCCGAATGGTTGCTTCAACAGACAAAAGTGAATGGTGACCTTACAAAGAATATCATTTTTAGCGACGAGGCACACTTTCACCTTAGTGGATTCGTTAACAACCAGAATTGCCGAATTTTGGTAAATGACAATCCAAAAGTGATTTTTGAAAAGGCGACGCATCCAAAAAGAGTTACTTTGGTGCGGTTTATGGGTTGGCGGCGTCATCGGGCCGTACTTCTTCGAAAATGAGGTCGGCCACGCAGTTAACGTGACACGAGATGATATTCTCTAAAAACTTTTTGTTTAATTAACATCGTGCGTCTTGAGATGGACCACAACTTTGTTTAAAGATTTTAAAATGTTAATTCTGTTATTGGAATTATGAGCAGTTATTTTGAAAACGTGGTTTTACTTTCGAATCTAATTAAGTTTTTAGGTACAGGGTGGAGCGCGGTTACTTGATTTTTAGCACAGCAGGCTGTAGCGGCACTGTTGGTCGAAAAGAGTGGAAAGTGTGCGTGTCTTATAGTGGCTGACGGGAGATTTGTATTGCCTTTCAGTTGCCATGGACATGTGAGAAGAGGTCATTTTGTGTTGAAGCGTATTTTTCAAATGCATACTCGATCACTGCAGTGCAGCGTGCTTTTCGTTTACGATTCGCTGATCCCCCACGCCGACGTGTTCATGCACGGCAATCAATTGTAAATTGGGTACCTTCATTGAGACTTGGAGCTAAACAAACCCCAGAGGACAATCACCAGAGACCTCTGCATTTGGACCGCGTCACTGTGTGGTGCGCCATATCACGAGTAGGCATCATTGGTCCTTACTTTTCCAGGATCCTTATCTGTGAACTCCGAACGATACTTGACTATAATACAGGATTTTTTCAACCGGATCTTGAGGCAATGCAATTAGAGGATACATGGTTCAAACAGGATGGTGCCACTACACATGGTTACCATGAATTGTTTGAGGCAAATGTTTACTAGACGTCTTATCTCTTCAAGGGGTGTTGTGAACTGGCCGGAACGCTCACCAGACTTAGACTTAGCCCCATGCTATTTTTCCCTTTGGTGTTACCTGACATCGAAAGTGTATATCAACCGTCCCAACACATTGGAAGACCTAATTAACAATATTGGGGCTGAAATTGGCAGAATACCAGTCGACATGCTTGTCGGGGTTCATGAATACTTCAGAAAACGTATGCAGCAGTGTGTGGATAGCGAAAGTCGACATTTGCCAGATACACTATTTAAAACCACGTAATTTAAAAATTCCCTTACTGTTCAATATAGTTAAAATATAAAATCATTTTTTTTAAAGGTTCATAATTTTTTTATTTCATTCCCAAATAAGCAAATTGCCAAATAAGAAAATTGCCACGCTACACACTGTATTTCGCAACGGGGTACCTAGCTATCGCTCGCCCAAAGCTTCAAGTTTAATTTGTATGTATGTGTATTTGCTATTCCAGAGAGGTTCCACCCATTTGCTTTTCGCTAAATAACTGACTTACTTTGCCCACTGAAAGAATTCGTTAACGCTTTTTTTTTTGGCGAGTTTCACTTAATAAACAAGAATCGAATCGGCGAAAGGGTTTTAGCCAATGTCATTAACCGCTGATTTTTAGCTGATTCAGGCCGATGGTTACATTGGGGGCATGGCGTTTTTTCGTTATCTGTACTTCGTGTTTGCTTTTTACCTACTTCAAATGTTGAGCTAACATTAGGACATGCTTCATTACTAAAACCAGTCTCGTCTATATATTCAAGAGATAATGTAACTTTATCCTGCTACTAAAATTCGATCAAAAAATAAAAAGTCGGCCCAAAGCTTAAAGTTTATTTTTTGTATGTGTATTTGCTATTCCAGAGAGGTTCCACCCATTTGCTTTTCGCTAAATAACTGGCTTACTTTGCCCACTGAAAGAAATCGTTAACGCTTTTTTTTGGCGAGTTTACTTAATAAACATGAATCGAACCGGCGAAAGGGTTTTAGCCAATGTCAATAACCGCTGATTTTTAGCTGATTCAGGCCGATGGTTACATTGGGGCATGGCGGTTATTCGTTATCTGTACTTCGTGTTTGCTTTTTACCTACTTCAAATGTTGAGTTAACATTAGGGCATGCTTCATTACTAAAACCAGTCTCGTCTATATATTCAAGAGATAATGTAACTTTATACTGCTACTAAAATTCGATCAAAAAAAAAAAGTCGGACACAGATCACTACCAAAGAGTTAAAACATTTATATTTCGCCAATGATGGGAGAGCTCTGACTATTTGCCGAAAAACACTTACCAAGAATTTATACTTTGTTTTTTTTTTTTTTTATTGCTGATGTTACAATACAATTATTAAGTATGGAGGGGAGAAAAAGTCAACTACTTAAGGTTAGAAAAAAGTTATAAAATTCAGTTAACAAAACTTACCCCACAATTTGAAATTGAGTGAAAATTTTTCATTGTAAGTGTAATGTTTATGTTTCAAACGAACCGAACCGAACACAAAACACAAGGAAACCAAAAACGAAACGATAAGAAAATTAAAAGAAATAAACCAACAAAAAAGTACAAATTCAGTTACAAGAAGTAGAAGTAGACCAAATCTTTCAAAAGACGAAAGATCTTCTTTTCGGGTAAAAAAGGGTAACATATCGAAGCTTCTCTTTTAATGATATCTTTTCGAATAAATAAATTGCAAAAGCCAAAACATCAAAGCGAAATAAATGGCAATAAAAAAACTATGGAAAAAAAGAAAACGGAAAACCCCTAAAACACATATTGCAAAATGAAAAGAAACAAACTGAAAAGGGTACAAATCAACAAGCAGTTATATTTATTTTCGTACTTTTAGCACATCATTCATACATATATCGTACAATAAAGTTGGTTGGTTCAACTCAACGTTGCGGTTTGTTTTATGTTTTTTTTAAAGTTTTTAACAATTTCGGGTATTACAACATCAATTAACAATTTTCATTATCGTTACGAACAGCCACTGCAACCACGCCCATGCAATCAAGGAATGAGTTAATCAGCATTAACATTGAGTGGGCGTGGCTAGAGCATTATCAATTACATCAATCAACAGAAACACAAGAATCAAAGTTACATTTCAACATATACAACGTATATAAAATTGAAAATAATAAATTGAAAACTCGATTACAAATACCAAAGGAACAGAAAACTAATAAAAAGAAACTAAAAAACAAGAAAAGCAAAAATCACAAATGAAACATTTTGAATTGAATATTCTTTTTTTTTTTTTGCTAAACTCGGGTACTTACATGTTCGGATTACAACACACACAGAGTGACAGAGAGAGAGAAAGAGAGATTGAGCGAGTAATCGTGAGTTGTGAGCACAGCGTTGACGAATTTTGAATCGAGTTTTTGAGTTTTGGATTTTTGATATATTCGATTTTTTTATTTTCGTTTTTTTTTTGAAGGATGATTTCGAATATATTTTTTTTTTTCGATTTGAGATGTTATGATCGATTTTTTTTCGTTTGAAATTTAAAGTTGTTTGATTTTGGTTTTATAGCGAGACGTATTTGTTAATTTTTTTCATACGAATTTCGAAATTAGAGAAAAAATATATGAAGAATAAAAAATATTACAAAAATGTTTTTTCTTTTTGTTTTGCTTTTATATATATATAATAAATAAATTTATTAATTTTTTTTATTTAAAAAAAGAGACGAAATATGAGTTGTTCGATTTGAGTTGAAAGAAAATAGTAGTTATGGTTATTATATATTTTTTTGTTGGTTGGTGAATTGAATATTTTTTTTGTATATGTTTTTGGTATATATATAGGTAAGAATTATGTATAAGTTGATTTGAAGTTATAAGTAATAAGTAAATGTGGTTATGTTTCTCTCTTCTAAGTAAATTTTGCAAAAAAGTTTTGAATTTATTTTTATTATTTTTTTTTGGTGTGGTAATTAAGAGTTTTGGAAAAAATAGTTGTAGTAAGCTTTCAGAGGAGCATGCAAGACATTTAATCAAAATTAGTTGTTTTTTTTTAATTTTTATTAAGAACATTTTCAATAAATTCCAATTCATTCTATCTATAAAAAAAGAGTAGTGTAATGATTGGTTGTTTGTTGTTGGTGTGTTAGTTTTTTTTTTATCATTATCGAGAATACAGTGTTCCATTTTGAGGTTTGGTGTTTGTGGTGATATCTAGTTTGAGATTTTTATTAAAAGCTGATTTTTTTTTATAATCATCCGGTTCTAGCAGCGAAAAAAAACCATACTTAGTAGGGACATAAATACTGTTACACACGTTTTATGCTGTAACATAAAAAGTACTGAATGTTTTTGGACCAAATATTTTAGAATATATTTATTGATGTATATTGTATCCAAAAATAATCTAATTATTCGAAATGTCCGCCATTTGCCTTTACACACGCCTAAAGTCGCACTGGCCAATCGTCAATAGCTTCACGAACCTCGTCCATTGGAAAATTGGCCACAGCTCGAACCAAAGCAGTCTTAAGAGCTCCAATGTTGGGGTATCTTTTGGGACAAACCTTGTCCTCTAAAACCGTTCACAATTTGTAATCCAATGGGTTGAAATCTGAACTGCCTGAGGGCCATTCTTCAGAGGACACGAACGCTGGCAAATTGTTTCGAAGCCAGGCTTGGGAAGTTTTAGCCTTATGTGCCGGCGCAGAATCCTGCTGGAAAGTCCATGGCTGGTTTTGTAACAGGGCAATGTTAAGAGCCTTCACAACAGCTTCCAAAACGGTTTCTTGGTAAACTTTGGCCGATGTTTTGACTCCTTTTTCGCAGAAATGCAGGTCAGTGACCCCAACGTAAGAGACACCCCACCAAACCATGACAGAAGCTGGGTGATGATCCTTTTCCACCCTTGGGATCAGTTCAGATGCTTCCTTAGATGACCGCGCATACACTCTATCAGTTTGCTTGTTAAATTTATCCTGAACGGTAAAAAATTTTTCAGCGGTGAACAAAATTTTTCTGTGCAAGTTATCAGCGTGTTTCACTAAAAGACGTTTGCATTTTTCAATCCTTTATTTTTTTTAAGCTACAGTTAATAAATGTCCAGTACTTCGTTTGAAAGCCCCAAGTCCCAAGTCTTTTTTAATGATTCGACTTATGGACTTTTTCGTGATATTCATATCAGGTTCCATGATTTTCTGTTTTCGGAGCGGATTTCTGTAAATTATTGATTAAACGGCTTTGATGACATGCGGTGTTCGAACAGAGCGTAGGAGGCCCGACCGGTGGCGATCTTTTACATCTCTAGTCTCCTGAAACAGTTTTATGCATCGGTAGACGAACATGCGGCTAATCCCGGCTAATGGCCGGAGCGTTTTGAAAATATCTCTTTTTTCACTAGAAAAAAGCTATAACAGCGATACGGTTCTCATTACACTGTGGAACATTTTTTGGGTTATTGTCTGGGGGGTGAAAAATTCCAAGTCAGGGTGATGGTACTAGGTCAGTATATTAAAACCCTCAAAGGGTTTTGCGTTCGTATGTGCCAGTTTTTTTTATGACCTTTTACATTTTTTCCTTATCTTGATGTTTTTTCGCTTAGTTGTAAAATGTTGGCAAAAACGTAGTTTGACATAACTCGAGAACGACTAGTTCGATTTTGCTGAAATAAATTGAGAAAAATTAATAATTACATTTTCTTTAATCCATTAATATACTTTTTCTCTACCAAATCAACATTTTTGCAATTAGAAATAAATTTATAAAGAAAATTTTGCCAAAAAAAAAAATTTTTTTTTTTTAAAACATATAAATCCCAAACGGAAAAACGTGTAGAGTCTTATAACTTTCACGTAAAGTCACATAACCTATAAACAAAATGCGACATAGATCATAGAAATCGATTAACGCGTTCTGCTTTTATTTACAATTAAGTGAAGTTACCTATTAAGCATAGGAAAATTATTGCTAAATGTTCGATAATAAAAACCGTGATTTTAAAAATTTGGTTTAAGTGAAGTTACAATCACAGATCCTCACTAAGTTTCAAAAATAAAATTTTGATTTTTAAAAATGTAGTTAGACCTACACTTACATTCGCATGTACTTTATGGTACAAATCTGCCAAAACACACATACAAAAATTGCAGATAATTCAAAATAAATGCCTAAAAATAATTTATAATCTGCGATGGAGGTATCCTACGGATCTTCTTCATAGCAGAAGTGGTTTTGAAAAAATTATGGAATTCATGTCCAGACTTAGCGTAAATTATTATAATACAAACACACATTCTACTTTTCCTATGATAAGAGCATGTCGAGAAATATCAATATAATTTAAAATTTAGTAAATGAAATCACCAAATTGAAAACGCTCTGTATAAGTAGGCTTACTCCCCCGTAAACTTTATTTTATACATTATTGTTTTCTACCTATATTTGAAATTACAAAAATTCAAAATAAGGTTTTTCCTATTTTTCCTTGAAATGTTCAAATACTCCATAAAATGTTACAAATTAATAACTGATCTCATTTGTTGTAATATCCTATATAATATCTCAAACAATGTAAATATGTATATAAAATAAATGTGAATAAAGATGTTTTTATAAATTGAAATTGAAAATTCCGTTTGGGATTTATATGTTTAAAAAAAAAAAAAATTTTTTTTTGGCAAAATTTTCTTCATAAATTTATTTCTAATTGCAAAAATGTTGATTTAGTAGAGAAACAGTATATTAATGGATTAAAGAAAATGTAATTATTAATTTTTCTCAATTTATTTCAGCAAAATCGAACTAGTCGTTCTCGAGTTATGTCAAACTACGTTTTTGCCAACATTTTACAACTAAGCGAAAAGTCATAAAAAAAACTGGCACATACGAACGCAAAACCCTTTGAGGATTTTAATATACTGACCTAGTACCATCACCCTGACTTGGAATTTCTCACCCCCCAGATTGGCTGTTGTACTGTGTTATCTGACCACTCCATGATGAAAATTGACACAATTTTAAAATCTCGTTACAGACTAACGCTATTGAGGTTAGCTTTCACAACCCATATGACAATAACGGGGTATGTTTAGTTCTTCTATTGAAATGGGTGTGTTCAATGTTGTAACAGTATTTATGACCCTACTAAGTATAAAGATACAAGTTGTCTCAATATAGACAAAAAGTCTCCCCAAGGAATCCTAGATTCTCCTCAATATTCCATTAACAATCAGGAAATTTCTCTCGATTCAGTGAGAATTATACTATTAAATTCTTCAACATTCTGACTCAAGTATACAAATAAAAACTGCCCCATAGCCCCCAAATCATTTTTTCTCGCGTCCTCAGAATATAGCAAAACTACAGAATCTATGCTGTTAACGGTGCTTAGGCTCCCAGAACACTTAAAACGGCCCCACTGACTTTAATATAACTATGGGTACTAGAATTTATGCACACAGAGAACGGATTCGTTGTCGCAAAACAGTTTTTTTTGCCAACCAAATAATTAAGGTTGCATGCACTATCAAGTATCTATTAGTGCAACCGAATCTTTGTCATTATACCGAAATGTTTAGTAAATGGAACTAAATACATCAATTGAAGTGGCAAAGTAGATACGAGTACCTAGAAATAATAATATGATTTTTTAATTAAGTTAAACGTAAAAATGCTTTCAGGATTTAAAGCTTCAATTATCGATTCGAAAGTGTAATTAAAAAAAAATTAGTTAAAGCAAGAAACAATATTATCCAATTTCAGGACACATTAATATACTTGTTTCGAACCGCTAGGCAATCGGAAGAAGATGGATCTTAATTTCCATTCCGACGATATGAGTTTCAGAGAAACCTTGAAATTTCGCCGTACTTCTTTTTTTTATTAATTGTTTTTATTTTAGAGTTTTACAATTAATTTATTTCTAAGATGCACCTGTTTTTGATTATAAGAGCGAAATAATTTGTTGGTTGCATTGAACGCTTCTATACTAATCTATTAGTTGCAACAACACACAGTTGTGGCAACCAATTTTTGAGCATCATTCGGTTTATGTGAACGAATAGTAAGTTGTCTGTGCCGTACGAGGGCTGCTATATATTTCTGGCCTTATAATGAAAATGCGAATATTTGTCATCAAAAATGGTTTTATTGTCTTTCAAAGTATTCTCCAGCATGATTTATACACTTTTGCATGCGCTCAAACCAATTGTCGAAGCACTTTTTCCTCTGCGATTGAGACACCCCCAACACATGGTTTTTGCACGCTTCAACAGCATCTTCTGGCGACGAAAATCGTTGACCACTCATTTTTTTCTTGATATGCGGAAATAAAAACAAGTCTTTGGGTGCCAAGTCAGGGCTGTACGGCGCATGGTCCCATCAATTCGACGTTTTAGCCGGTCAAAAAGGCGCTGGTTTGAGCCGATGTGTGAGAGCTCGCATAGTCATGGTGCACAATGATTCGTCTTCTCTTGTTCATTTTTCGAATTTGTCCGAAGACTTCAAACAAATTGTGGTGTACCACTCAGAACTGACCGTCCTACGGTGCTCAAACAGAACAGTCGCCACATGACCAGTTTTGCCGAAGAAACAGGCGACCATTTGCTTCGTAGTGCTACTTCCACGAACAACTTTCGTTAGATTTGGCTCGTCTTCGAAAACCCACACGGTCGATTGCGTTTTTGTTTCGGGCTCATACATATAGATCTATGATTCGTCACCTGTGACGACCCTATAAACGTCTTTTAAAGCACCGCGATCTTATTTTTTCAAAATTTCTTTGCACCAAACGACACGAGCCTCTTTTTGGAGCGATTATCAAATTGTGCGGGATCCAACAAGAATAAACCTTTTTTACGACCAGGTGTTCATGCAATATCGAATGTATGCTGGTGGAAGAAATGCTCAAGGATACCTCTATCTCACGGTATGTCATATGACGATCTTGCACTATCAGTTCACGCACGGCATCGAGGATCTCTGGCACAATGGCCGTGTTTGGACAACCTTCGTCTTTTATCGAGCGTCGGCCACGATTTAATTCATTTTACCAGTTTTTTACAGTGCAATAGGATGGTGCTTCATCGCCATTCAAAGATTTAGGTTCGTCGATGCACTCTTGTCGTGATAATGCACGTCGAAAGTTGTGAAAAATGATTGCACGAAAAATGTTCACGAGTTAATTCCATTTTTTTTTTGCCAAATTGATTTTTTCGTACGTCGAAACGTTCTGAGCACGTTTGTGCTAAAAAATGTTAAACTTTCCAATAGAAATGTCAGAAGGCGCCAAGTAACACTTAGTGTTGCCTTGTCCAGAAGTATATATAGCAACCCTCGTAATATTATATGGTTCTTCCAACCAAATTTTCATCATGATTATTAGCCTTTGGTGATAAAAACTGAAAGTCTTTTGGTACAACAGAAATTCTGTAGTTCTCACTGATTTTCAACTGGCATTTCTCTGTGTGTAAGAATTAAATAAAACAGGTAAAAAAGGCTAAAGTCGAGCTTGGTCGACAATTCCCTACAACAGTCTGCTGTTTGAAAAATTCCGCACCACTGTCATGAGCTTTAGTTTGATTGGAGGGAGCGGGAATATCGAATATCATTACTATAATTTATTTTATTTACATACTTTATAGCATACAAGTTAATTCAACTTCAGCAAGTTGTATTGGGAAAAATTATTAAAACTATTTTTTATTTTAGGAAAGATATTTCATGGGTGTGCAAGCCTTATGACCCCCGTCATGCAAATATTGCGCACTGGACTGGCACAAAGTTTGCAAAACCATTGGCTTTCTTGCATACAAACCTGCTGAATGGTATGCACGTTTTTCTTCTTTCTTTAAAGAATATCGAAATTTTACATATACAAAATAACAAGTTGCTTAGCATTATTTCCAAATTCTTCTTAGAGTACTACAATAAAACAAATTTTCTATAGATCCCGCCAGATGTATGGGATTGAAATGCTAATTGTATACCTTACCTCAACTGGAACACTGTAATTTTTTGTTGATGTTAAATTTTGTATTTTTTGAATTGTTCTCGGCTGAGTTTGTTTTATGTCTAAAAGTGTATTTATAAGTAGATGTACAAATGTTTTATGTAAGGGCTTTAATAGTGTTGGCCAATAACCGATTACTTGTTTGGTGTATGCAAGTGAGTGTGTATTAATTTTGATTGAAGTGTGTTTGTGTGTGTACAATTTTTTTGTTTGTAAGATTCATTCGAATTGAGTGTGTTCTAGCAGGGGTTTAAAGTGTGAATATGTGGTTCGGGAGGGTCAATACGAGTAAGTGAGTTTGTGTGGTTTTCTTGAAAGTGTAGCTGTGAATGTGGAGGACAGTTTTATGGACTTTTTTCTAGGTTATTTTGTGTACGTGTTTGGTTTTATTTTTTTATTTTGAGAGAGAAAGAAAAAGAACAAATTGTTAAGGATTCATTTGGTTTTTTTTTTGGTGCATTAAGAAATGGTTAACTACATAAGTTGTTATGTTTCGCAAAATGTTTGGTTGAGTAGTTATTTTGTTATTTCGGTAAATTGATATAAATATTTGGTTTACAAATTGTTGGTGCAGAAAAGAAATTGAATGTCATACTCAGAAACAAGGGAGGTAAAGTGAAACACAAACGAGAATAACTTAAGATAGTTGAACAAAAATAAAAAATTGGGATTCAAATTTTGGTGTATATATTTGCTTGTTGTTAAGTAAAATGTCAGTAGAATTCTAGGAGGGCCATACGTTTCGACAGTTGCTCACCTTTGGTGAGAAACTTAAGGTTTCGAAGTATCCGGTTTTAGCTATATTATTTTTTCCACGACCTAAACTTTTAGTGTATGTTTTAGTTTCAGAAAGCTGTGTTTCCAACTAAAGACATTTAGTTCTATTTTTGAATTTCGAACCGATTTGTAATCGTACGATTCTGGCCTAACAAATCAATATTTCATCAAGAATTAAAAGAGATATTTTAATTAATTGTGGAGTGTGGTGAAAATGCCTTTCAGTCGAACTGGGTAGATTTGCATAGGTTTGTTTGTTGGAAGCAACCATTGGAAATCACAAAAAATATTGCGTTCTTATCGTGGTATTTTAACTAACTCATGTAGTTAATTGCGGCCAGTGCGAAATGTAAGCCCTCCTATTGGAGTACAAAATAGTTGGCTCGTTTTTGGGCCTCTGGTGCCCTGATTCCGACCATAATCTCAGCCAAATCTTCAATATAAAGCCATATTTGGATTTGTTAGAAACTCGCGTTGATTTGAGTACTCATATGCCTACATTTAGAGATGGTCCATTCTTTTAAACATTCCGGACGTTTTTTGGGGCCCCTTCGGTCCATAATCTCAGCCAAACTCAATACATTTTTATATTTATAGCAAAATTTGCTTCAATTCAAGTCCATATTGGCTAATGATCGCCTTTTTGACCGTACGGTCACCGTATCCATAATACCCCTGATCTTTTTATACAGGGGTATTATGGGTTTGTGCAGATGTTTGTAACGGAAATTATACCGATCGACTCAGAACTATTTTCTGGGTTGCTTTAGACTTGTCCGTCTGTCCATCTATTCTTGTAATCAAATCCAGGTTGCAGGTATGAATCGATCCCCATGATCTTCAGATTATTTTGTTTTCGGCTAATAACGATGGATATAGAAATTAGGATAATCCGGGTCTCAAATATGAACCGATGTCTATGATCTTCAGATTATTTGTTCTCGGCTAATGGCGGTGGGTATTGAAATCGGTCCAAGAATAGTTAGGCGGGTACCTCCCAATTGGGGTCTAACCGACCTAGCAGCGGTCCATTTAATTAGATTTTAACGCAATGTGGTTTGTGGCGTTATTTTGCACCAATTTAAAACAACCTTACCTGCGGCAAATTTCCTCAGATTTCAACAAAATGTAGTTTTTAGCTTTATTTAAAAATCAATTAAGACTATGGAGTCTAAAGCGTGTGGTGAAAGTATCGTGTTGTCGGTCCCGCCCAACTTACGACTAGTTTGAGATATTACTTTCATTCCAACTTACAGCACCTACATATATCATTGGCCGGTCACAAAATATTCTAATTTGTTAAGCAAATGCTTATAAAGTGTACCTATTCACGA
Organism: Hydrotaea diabolus; assembly: GCA_963513945.1. NCBI lineage: Eukaryota > Metazoa > Arthropoda > Insecta > Diptera > Muscidae > Hydrotaea > Hydrotaea diabolus. Next base: position 186,743,438 of record OY740717.1, read on the forward strand.
GGTATCGTTTTTCCCATTAACAAACCCAAGATCGATCAATTATATTCTCAATTAATATCTCATCAATATAAATCTGATCATTATTTCGATGTGTTGCAAACGGAATAACAGACTGAGTAAACACTCGATCCTTTGGTGGAGGGTGTGAAATTAAACAATAATATTATTGATAATTCTTTTTTTAGCATATATCGTTGGTCCAGGGTATTATCATTAAATACCTCATTTGGTCTCTGTTCAACATTTCGATATGTTGCAAACCGAATGACAGACTGAGTATACACTCAATCCTTTGGTGGAGGGTATGATCAATAATATTATAGATAATTGTTTTTTGGTATGTATCGTTGGTTCATGAAAACTTTTATGCTAAATTCATAGTCAGATTTGACAGCATGTTTCTTTAAAAAATGTTGGTTCGAGGAGAACCTAAAAACTTATTCGAAAGGCAGGCGAAAGGACTTTTAGTTGCAAGCAAAATTTACTGCAGTTTCAATAATTCTGAGTAACAAATAAGTATGCTGCTGTAGCCTGTGAAAGAAGTTTCCTTTTTAATGTTTCTCAGAAGGTAGTTGTTGTTTTAGAGGCACATAGTGCCGGAATAATAGCACTTGGACGAAGACTTATTTCTTCGGGTCGATCCGGTGCATTAAACCGGCTGTCAGCGATCGTCTTTATTTGTGTTAGTTATTCTACTGACATTTCATATGTTGATGTTCGTCCCAACAAACTAATATTGTAGCAAAATTATTTGTTGTTTTACAAAAATAAATTAAATATTGAAAAACAAGATTAGTAGTATAGACTGATTGACTGTTTTATTCCATAGTGGATGTGAACGGTTATAAAAAATGGTAACAAACGTTTCACTTTCAACTAACATTAAAAAATAATTGTTTATAAAACACTGTACATTGTTGCAGTAATTATTTGTTTTTTTTTTTGATTTCGAATGGATCAAAAATGCATATCAAAACGTTTAAGAGTAAGAGAGAGAGAGAAAAAAACACAAATTTCTTCAACTACAATATTAGTGATGCGAGAAAAACGAATACGAGTACGAGTATCAGGTTTAATGGATGCAATCGTTGCAATTTAGAAACCAAAAGGGGTAGACAAATTTGAAATGAAGATAGTAATTCAAAAACAAACTAAATATGATAAACAATTGAAACAAAAACGGTGTAAAACGAGTACGAGTATCGGTGTATTACGAGCGAGTATTTAGTGGTTGTTACGTTTAGGAAGGATTTTGAAAAAAAAATTTTGAAAATCATAATAGTCAATCTTGTAGTTCAATGCAAATTGTGTAGTGGGTATGAAATAAAATATTAATAACGAGAGATAGAAAGAGTATATAGAGCGAGAGAGATAGAGAGAGTTTGATTTGTACAACGTTTCGTAATTACCTTCTAAAAAGGTTGAAATCAAACGAGGGGGGTAGGAAATCAGAAAAGAAAATTAGATTATAAGAGAATTATTTCGGTTTCTTTTGTATCTGTAGGTTTTGTTAGCAATTTCATTCGCAACAAGTTTCAAAAAAAGAAAGAAAAGTGAACAAAGGAAAACAATAATACGGAAACGGAAATCAAAGAGTTGTGTAAGTTTTCAAATTGGAGAGAGAGAGAGTTCTTTTCTTTTCGGTTTTTTTTCTGTTGGTTTTTTTTTGCCTTTGGACTGGGGGTTCTGTTGTTATTTGTTATTGTTCTGGTATCGGGTGGTTTTTGTTGTAGCTGTAGCGGTTGTAGTAACTTCGCATATATAAGTAGAAATGTCATAGACTTTTGGTAACATTTTGAACTGGGTGTGTCAAGAGATATTTGCATCGGTTATATATAGAAACTATATATATTGTTTATATACTTTTTGTTCTTTCTTTCTTTTGCCTTGCCTTTTCTTTTATATTTTTTTTTTAAATTAAAGTTATCTGTTTGCTAAGCACTCAATATATGGTAGATATATGTTAACAGATATCTTTCTTGTCGGGTTTTGTTGTAATTGTTGGATTTTTCACACAAACACACACATATACGTTTCGTTAATACAGTAATAGTATAGTAAATAGTTCTATAGACTATGTATATATAGTTTTATCAGTTATTGTTGTAAACACTTTTAGAGTCTTGTTTTTTTTTTGCAAAAATTGTCCAACATTGCCTGTCCAACTAGGGCCAGGCGATGTTCGATTAAAAAAAATAACAACAATAACACAAGAAAATAATGAATTGATAAAAGTAATGAATTATCGAAATCTTTACATACCTGACCACCTTCACCTTCAACGCTGATTAGGTCACGCCACTCCTCAATAGTTTGCGCCAAATCGATGGTGCACAGGGGTACCTTGACTTCGCCAATTTGGTCGTGCTTGGAGAATCGATCGAAATCGAAGATGGCAAATACTAAAGTCTTGTTCATGGCATCGGCATAGGGTAAACTCTTTAAGATACATATACACACACATTCAATGATTAGTACCAACATACAATTGTCCGTGTACTCCCAAAGTGAGCTTATAAAGCTGCGTCGTTTAGGCCGCTGATTATCAAAACTTACCTTAAATGTAAATGTTTCATTGAAGACGGGACTAAGAGTCTTACGATGCACTTTAGTTTCGAATTTCTTTTTCTTGTCGGGCAATAGGTAAACCTTAACGTATGGATCTGAGGTACCGCCCATATCTAAGGCTGGCAATTCTTCAGCTTGTATAACAGTTACAGCTAAACTGTTGGCATTGAAATCGTATTCCAGCTGTGTTCGGTGAAAATAAGAAGATCAAAAAGAAACAAACACAAAATAAGATCAATCCAGCGATTGTCCATTGACGCAAATGATCCAGCGAGCAGCATTTGGGTATACGAAATTAAGCACAAAAAGAAACCATTAGTATTGAGTTTATGAGAATTTTATGGTGACTTAAAAGTATGTATGATTTTTAAGGTGACGGTTTTTGTGTGTGAACGTCGTTTGGTGTTGGTCGTCCCATGTTGTCTGTCGCAGTGTGGATGGATTTTGAATAACTTTTGGAAACAATTTGAGCCTCACTTTAAACATTGTAGTGCTGCCCTGCATAGTACGATCTAAAGTTTGCTGTACTAACCGATGGCAATTGTGTGGGATTTTTCTCGACCACCTTCTGGGTTATTTAACCCAATATGATTTTTTGTCACAAGTAAAAAACGTCAACTTGGACAACAAATTTATTTCACGTGGTCAATTTTTTTTTTGTTTTGGCTTTAATCTTAGAAACGTAAAAGTACAATGAAAACTACACGATTAATATCAATCGTTTACAATGATTTGTTGAATATCGTTAGGTCTGTTAAGGTTTCTAAACCCATACAATTAAAGAAATTCTTTCGGATTTAAAAGACCATAATAGGCATATCATATAGGTTAGAAGTTTCAGCTATCGGCAAGATGGCTGCCGCATTTGCTCTGAATTAATCAAGGCTAAAGTAATGAGATAAGAACAAAGTGGCAATGAAATTTTCTAAATTGGGCCACAAGTTTTATTTATCTGCAAAATGAACCGGACTTAGCTTGCTAAAACTTATTTTGTTTCCAAACCTGAAAACAGTGTCTCGGCAAATCAGTGAGTATTTAGCTCACTGTTCGTTCGTCGTCACTCGTCATTTCCCCAGAGTAACAACTGTTAGTTCGTATGATTCGTGATTTGTTTTGTAAAGAAGCCGTTGTCAATATTTTTGTATAAGTTGAAACCAAGGTAGATTTAATCGTAAATTATCTAAAAGTTCTAGATGCCTGCACATAGAGAACAAATTTGTTTCCAACTGTATGTTGGTTGTTGCACGTTCTTTTCATGTATTTCATCGCCTTAACCGAATGTTGGTCGTGTATACGGCAGTTTTCAGTAGAGGTAAATGGCACAATCCGTTGCAGGGACAAAGTATCGGTAACCCCAACTAATAAAGATGATTATTGAAACTGAATTCGTACATGAAGTGGTTGTTTTTATAGATTATTGATTTTATTGCCTGTGAGCACCGTAATATTATTGAAGCTACCTTGTAAAAAGTGGTGATTGCAATAGTGTGTTTATCTAACCAAATTTTTGTTGCTCGGAACGATTTCCAACTGATTTTTGTACTTGCATGTGCATTTACTATTTCTTGTAGACGCTGTAACAACATTATTGCAGCAGATACATGCTGTAGCTTTATGTTGTCTTTATTCTCTTAAATATTTACTTCGCCGGCTATCATCTTTTCACAGACAAATTTTCAGCCCTTGCTAAGGGAGTAGCCGACAATCACGTGAGGCGCATTATGTCGATGACAACAGAAAACAGGTTCGTTCCCACAACCGAACATTTTTGCCAACCGAATGATAGACGTAACATGCACCTCGAGTACTCCATCAGTACAATCGAATGTTGGTTGTTTACAAAAACACAATGTTTGCTAAACTATTACTTGAACCAACTACCAGTTATGGCAAAAAGGTATTTTTTTTTTGTGATTCATTGGTATGAGCGATGATAAATAAGGTGTGAGCACAGTACGATGATCACATTTATCATTCAATGGTATCTCGAACCGAATATCTATTAGTAAAATAAACATTTGGTAATTGCAACCAAAGTACCAACTATATTTTACCCTGAGTGTAGATTACACGTACCAAAAGAATTTTTGTGCGTCAGACCATAAATAATTTTTCCTTCCTTCCCTTGGATCTGTTCAGCTTTAACTGAGATATAATTAAGCAGCATTACTTTCTACTACTGTGTGTCTTGTTCTTTGCAAAAGTGTTCGAAAATTAAGCTTGTATTATTTCCAAAAATGTATTCAAAACTTCACACTGTGTGTCATTATGTAAGATTTTAATTTAAACTGACTAGAAATGTACTTTTTTACAAATAAAATTTACAATTCTATGTAGCCCAATAGTTTGGTCTATGACTTATGAAGTTAAGGCCTTGAAATAATGTATGAGCGAGAAAAGAGAGTTTACTTTGAATGTTACTTTTACCTGGAAAAGGATCCCGAATAATAGTAATATGGCAATTACTTACTACAATTACTTAATTAGATAGGTAAGAGTAAAATCGAGCAGAGCCGAGTATCCATACCCTCCAATTAGGAAATTAACTTGAGATCTGCGTCGGCATTAGCCGACATTCCGCTTTAAGCCCTATGCCTAACAATGGAAAGTATTTTCCATTCACAAATAAAGTGATCAGATTTGTTGATTTCAAATATAAATAAAATTAATTGCGACGAACATAGTTTTTTTTTATTTAAAAACCAACTAAGTTTTTGAACCTCTTAAATGGACACTTAATTTTTATACTAAAGAAAATATGAAGACACTGGCCAATATGGTATTTTCTTACTGAGGCTAATTATCATTACATGGCCTGGCATTGAATCTCTAACTTCAGATCTGAAAAAGTTTCATAAAACGTGAGACGCATTTACTTTCCTGAAGTTTAAGCTATTTTCTCGTACCATAAAGGTGCTGCTGTACTCGTATTAGAAATCACTCTGGTAACAATTCAATTTCTTGCTGCTTCACTTCTATTTTTAAGCTTTAGCGTCAATTTGGAATAAACATCAATCTTGGGACATACATTGGGAACAATTTTTTTTAGTGGTGTGCGTAGTGAAAAAAACCTTTTTATTTAATTGGAATCTAGAATCTTACACTGGAAACTAAACGGCTATTTTAATCGAGTTAATCGTTATCATCAGAACGGGGATTTAAACAACGACTGCACATTAAAAAATCTTTCAAATTCTGAATATTAGAAACGAAGACCAACTTGGTAATATTTCAATGTGGCCTAATCTTACCCCTAGGTCAAGGGTACAGTCACCAACTGCACATATAAAAAACGCTTAAATCCTGAAAAAGTGTCAAGGTCATCATAATCGACATGGTTTCCAAGAAATGGAACACTCACGAAAGCATGGGTTCTGCAACTTTTTGAATCCAAAAAGTCGTTCGAAAGAATATGGGACCTACCTACTAGCAGAAACTTTTGTTTATGGCGATCATCCCATATGTACTCGCATACAGGGTGGGCTCTAGGTTTACCACCTCTAAGGCACAATATGCATGAAAGGATATACGCATGCCAAGCATGTGTCGACACAGTAGCCAATGGGCGACCACCTTTGATATTTTGTAGTTTAGTTTCCTCTGCGTATAAGTAAAACTGACGTACCAAATCAAAGTTCCTATGGGTATAGCTCTATGCTAGAAGCTGAGAAAAATGGAATATTTAAACAAAAGACCGACTAAACAAAACCGATCAAAGATTTCGACTATCCATACTGACAAAAGCATACTGGCCCAGAAACTCATTAATATATCATCATATCTGACGCTTCCAAAATGGAGAACGGAACGGCTAAGGAGTTTAAAAATGTTAGACAAAATATTTAAATTCTTCCGACTGACTGCGGAAGAATGGCTTAGAAACTCAATACCTGAAGTATATTAGATCTCAGTCTTAACGAATGTTTCGAAAGGTATGGGATCAAAAGTTTCAGCAGAAGTTTAACTAATAGAAACTTTGTATGTTCTACCTGTCGAATAAGTTGACTTCTAAGCTAAAATTCGGCATGAACAGTCTGGCGAACCACAGTTTCTTACATACTGTTCTCTGTCAAACAAGTTAACTTTTTAGCGATATCAAATATCCTGGAAGCTTAAGTTCGGCATGGACAGTCTGGCGAACCACAGAGGCCTACTTACTGCCCTCTCTCAAATCCGTGAGCTGTATACGATATACTATTTATGCTCACTGAGCGAGACCACTGTTTAAAGCCTGAACGTCTGAACGGCTAGAAAAGTTCTTACATGACCTACCGATAAATCTTTTACACGTAAAGTCGACGGCATTTACGAGATTGAAGAGAAGCAAAATTGCATTCTCTTGGAAACAGATCTATGTGCCAGAATGAGCTTAGAATCGGTAGATCCGAAGATCTTACTTATACGAATGTTAATAATGAAAAGCCAAATCTGTTACAAAGATTGACGTGGGATTTTGTACAAAACTTCAGGATGTGACTAGAAATAAATCTTAAAAGATACAAATCGTTGCGGGTTTGAGGCAAAAGTCGTATTTGCCTGGTGCTTCTACGGTAGCAGCTGCAATGATACCGAATAGGAAGATTTAGTAAAACACCTGCTTTACATTGCTGTTCATGTGTATTTAAAAGACAACCCACCTATCTTACTTAATTCCCACAACATTCCATTAAGAAACAAAGGGAAACATCTTTCAGGTTAGTGGGCTGTGCACGATATAATTAGAATACTCACTGACCGGGACCTACAGTTTAACTTACGCTCAGAACGGCTAATGATTTTAAAGAGACGTTTTTACATGGCTTAGAGATAAATCTCATACTTGCAAAGTCGCCGGCATTTATGAGGTAGAAATGTCGGTACCCGGATTTGAACCTGGGTTTACTGCCTTAGTTGTTTTGCTTACTCCCATCACACGATGGTGGTCTCCTATCTTGGGAGCAGGTTTCCATGACTATTATTAAAAATTTAATGGCAGTATCAAATATTTCTAATGTTCCCAGTTAACTCGTTTATATTTCTTTTCCTGAAACCGTCTTTGTTCTCTACTGATGTGCCTTTTACAAAACATCCTCTGTGTCACAGTCCAAATCTTGCGAAACGTCGATCTACCTATTTTCTAATTACGAACGAAAGATTTATTTGGCCTTAATTTTTCGACAGTATTAAAAGGCTCAAAAAAATTTATACCTTTTCTTCTTTTCTTCTGGTTCAAAAAATCTTTTTACCCTTACCACCTATATTCTTTTTTATATTGCATCTACGTGGGCTTTCTCGTAGCCAGCGAGGAAAAAGCCGGAGAGTGCTCCGGAGAGTTTTTTCATGCCCAATCTGATAGCCCAATCTTGATTTTAAACTTTAGGTACAGAAAAGACCTCAGATATTAGCTTTATTTGTAATCCTCTAAAGACCTCAGATATTGGATTTACTTGTAATTGTATATCCGCGGGCTACATATCGACTAAATTTGATTCTCCTAGCTATTTTTGGGAACACGACGCTAATAGTTGATCTGCTTGGTAGCTTTTATTTTGGGTTTCAAGGCAGTGTGTGCACAATGTAACCTAAAAATGGGTTCTAGGACATTGAATATTTCAAATTGTTTGGAAAACTTTTGGATTTTATTTTAGTAAGACGTACAGACCGAAAATAAAATGAAAGGGGTTATATTAAATTGCTCCTGATAGTGGTGTTGTGCAAATTTTTAAAGCTTTGTGTTTAATGAATAGGATTTACCCCGATCTTTGCTTTAATGTTAGAAATAGGTCTTAAATGTTTCTGTGCATGTATTTTTCAAATGAGCTTATTTAATGGTTAGTTAATTCATACATATGCCATGAAATAAATAAATGCATTAGATCGTTACCCACTCCATAAGTGTTTGATTCTTGTGATCATACGAGTAAAATCTGGTTTAAGTTGTCTTGCAAGACAGTGTACCCCGTATTACTTTCGTTCGGTTGTGTTCCTCAAGTGTGGTACAAAACGTTCGTGCATTCGTTCGATCGTTCGTTCGTTCATTCGTTTACTGTCCAATTTTCAACTTACCTTGAAATTCAGTCGTCCGAGCTTTTGTTCGCTCTGCTTGTCCTCCTCGTCGCCTTCCTCAGCATTCTCGGTGAGTTCCTCCATATCAGGCTGAACCTATGGCATACCAGAACCCAATAACTATTTAGATTTAATGGCGCATTAGATACTTACTTTTTCTTTATACGCCGATCCTAACAACTGTACCGACTTCATATCAACACCCTTCTTACCCTTACCATCTTTGGTTCGTCGTTTCTTAAGAAATCGACGCACACAGAAGAATATGATGCCGAATACGACCAGGAATACTAGTATTATAATGGCCACCACACCCCAGGTGGGCACGCCGGTTTTTTCAGCAATTACTTCGGTCACCTTTTCGCCGAATATTTCGACTTTTTGTATTGTTGACTTGGTAGTGGGTTCATCTGTGCACGAAATGAAACGGAACAAAAAGTAAATTTAGGCATTCTAGTGGATTTGAACTCGCAACTATTTTGGATTTTACCGGTCGCTTCTTCGGTTGTTGGCGTTGCTGTTGTTGGGCTATTTGTGACGGCCACATTTCTTTGTTCGGCCGCTTCGACCGCTTGATTGGCCGTTTCGGGTTCGCTCGGTTCGGATGCTTGTGTTCCGACATTAGGATCTTCGGATGTCTCTGCGTTTGGTGGCATATTGTTGGCTTACTAGAAATATACAGAAAAAGGGGAAGAGCGGAAAGGAAATGTTAAAATTAACGAATTCACAAAGTTTAAAAAAAATAATTTTCAATTGCATTTTAATAATTGCAATTATGCAGGAATTAATGTCGTTTTCAATATTTTTAGTACAAAAAGTGGGCGATTGCATTATTTACCAACTTATGCAAATCCTGCTGATCACAAACAAGAAAAAAGTGCCTAGTTCGGGGTGTGATTCACCTAAAGTTTAAATTTTAGCGTTACTATCACGATGGCTGCCGCGTTTGTTGATACCAGAATAGTAACACTTTTTTGTAGTGCTTTCGAAATAATAGTTAATTAACATTTACAATATTTTTTAATTGATTCATAACCATTGACCACCAAACTTCTGAAATAAAAGAACAATAAATGCTATAGGCTTAAGGTAGATTAAGCTCAATAAAAGATAATGATGACGTTTTTATTAGAAAGGTAAGGTTGCGATGGGTGATTCAAATGCTCAATTTAACAATTCATATAAAAGGGGGATCTTTTTGGTAACTGGACAGCATATTCGGGGCTTCAAAGTAGACTGTATCAGCTATGTATCGGCATTACCACTTCTGCATAACCAAGCCTAATCATTTCCAATTTAGAGTGGAAATTTCAAAACAAAAACTTTTGTAAAATCTTTATTGTTTTATTACTGCGAATCGGGATATACAACTCGTCGTTATACTTACGAGTATGCCCTCCAAGTAAGTTGTAAGCCGATACTTAAGTCGAAGTTTTAAAATTTCCTTACCAAACACCATTAGTATTGAAAATTATAAACCGAACTCTTTTGAAATAAGCACAATACTTCCACTCTATGATTTCCTTAACCTACCTAAAGGGCTGACTTATGATTACGAGGGCTGCTATATATATTTCTGGCCTTATAATGAAAATGCGAATATTTATCACTAAAAATGGTTTTAATGTTTTTCAAAGTATTCTCCAGCATGATTTAAACACTTTTGCATGCGCTCAAACCAATTGTCGAAGAACTTTTTCCACTCCGATTAAGACACCTCCAAAACATGATTTTTGAACGCTATAACAGCTGCTTCGGGAGATGAAAAACGTTGACCACGCCTTTTTTCTTGATGTGCGGGAATAAAAAGAAGTGCATTGGGTGTCAGGGCTGTACGGCACATGACCCATCAATTCGACTTTTTGGCCGGTCAAAAAGGTGCTGGTTTGAGCCGATGTGTGAAAGCTCGCATTGTCATGGTGGATTATGATTCGTCTTCTCTTGTTCGTTTTTCGAATATCTCCGAAGACTTCAGGCAAACAAATTGAAGTGTACTCGTACCACTCAGAAGTGACCGCCCTACGGTGCTCAAACGGAACAGCCGCCACATGACCAGTTGTGCCGAAGAAACAGGCGACCATTTGCTTCGAAGTGCTTCTTCTAAGAAACACTTTCGATGGATTTGGCTCGTCTTCGAAGCGCACACGGTCGATTGCTGTTTTGTGTCTATGCTCATACGCATAGATCTATGATTCGTCACCTGTGACGAACTTATATACGTCTTTTGAAGCACCGCGATCGTATTTTTTTCAAAATTTCTTTGCACCAATCAACACGAGCTTTTTTTGAGCGATTGGCAAATTGTGCGTGATCCAACGAGAGCAAACCTTTTTTTACGGTCAGGTGCTCATGTAATATCGAATGTATGCTGGTGGAAGAAATGCCCAAGGATGGCGTCTATCTCACGGTATGTCACATGACGATCTTGCATTATCAATTCACGCACGGCATTTATGTTCTCTGGCACAACGGCCGTTTTTGGACGACCTTCACGACCTTTGTCTTTGAGCAAGCGTCGGCCACGATTGAATTCATTAAACCAGATTTTCACAGTGCTATAGGATGGTGCTTCATAGCCATACAAAGATTTAAGTTCTTGTCGTGAAAATCTACGTCGAAAGTTGTGAAAAATGATCGCACGACAATGTTCGCGAGTTAATTGCATTTTTTTTTTGCCAACTCGATTTTTTCAAGTCACTGTAAACAACACAAATGAGCACGTCTGTGCTAAAAAATGTCAAACTGTTGTGCCTAGGCCAGAAATATATATAGCAACCCTCTTATATGTATACCCTCACCCATATATGGAATTTAAATGTTTGCTTCCTTCCAGCCTGCTGAAGAGTAGCGATTTTATCGAAATCTCGTTAAGGATCGATTGAGTGGAAGGTGCTAGAATAGGCAAGAGAATTTCATGGATTTGGAAAAAATGTATGTGGGTTCCAATCTATGCTCGGATAGTACCATGAGTCTCAAGTTGCAAGAAGTCGCGAGGCTAAAGCTCCACATTTTCAGCTGGTCTAATTCATATTCTATTTGACTATAACTTTTTTTATTAGAAAAGTATTAAAAATTATTAAGCTAATACCAAAAGATTCCGGAATGGTCATTTGCACTAGACGTACTAGACTGGGGCGTGTCATCCAGTCTTTTTGTGCGCGTGTATAAAGCCGTTATGAAAATAACACGGAGTTCACAGTTTAAGCGAATTTCACTCACTAGGTGACACCTTATGTGGGTACTTATCTGCTTTGAACTATAGTCATTTGTATGGGAGGTACCAATTATTTGTCAGCAATTTAACCTTGTAAATCGTATAAGATTTTTCAGGAATAAAAAAGTGGGTGGAATTGTGCATTTGTATGGGAGGTAGCAGAATGGGGTGTGTCAACCACTTTTATGGCACGCAATTACAAAATTTTAAAAAAAATATTACGGTGTGCTCATACTACATGGGTTCTAATCTTCTCCGCACAAATTGCACTTGTTTGAAAGGAACCAGAAGGGACGTGGCTAGGAATCATTTGTCACTAAGTTAATCTTATAACCCAGATTTTAAGTATTTTTTTGGGTAAGATCGTATGAAGATGATTCAAGATATTTAAAGAATACCAAAAGTGGGCGCAATAATACATTTGTGTGTGGAAAGTACCACACGGGGTGTGGCAATATTGCCGATTTTAAATCCCATAGGCAGTTTTGGAAAATTATTACGACATGCAAAATTCATAAAAGGATTAGTAGCATCCTTCGAGAGTTCCAGTAGCGAACCAGTAGCGCAGACGAACATGGCTCAAATGCCGTAAAAAATCAAGAAACGAGATTGGTCTAAACATATGTGGGGTTTAAAATGTATGCGTTGCACTTTTTGTACGTAACCAGTAATAGATACCTTCTTACACTATAGAGTGAGGGTATACAAATATTTCATATTCTTGAGCGATATCCTTCGATGGTGAACTTTAACTTAGTTTATAATAGTAATAAATAAAACTAATTGTAATAAATATGTAAATCAATAAAAAAATACAAACAATTAACAACATTCAAACAATTAAAAACATACAAACAATTCAATATATTAAATAAAATATTCGGCAATTTCTGTTTAAAAAATTCTGAAAATTCGTTTATCCCTTTTTCAGATTTTAAAGTTGGCTACTCTGGCGAGGTCTAGCCGTTTCCACTGAAACCTGGCATTGAGAATTGAAAATGGTACATGATTTGGATGTGGACTTTGGAAAGATAGGACAAAATACTCATATGTTCTGGCAAATGGACGTGAAGCGATGTCGAGAGTGTTCGAGAAACACTGATTACGCTAGCAAGGACATTTCAGTCTAATGAATCAGAACTTTACAACTAGATATGAGTTAAACGACAACCACTATTAAATGCCAAGAGAAAGCTCACGCTCCAAAAAAAAATCCAAAAATCAAAGTGTTTGAAAGACTTTGCTTTTGCAGACTTCGTTTACCAAACCAAAATAAATAAAATAGTTGAAACTTTAAAAGGTCAAGGTAAGTAAAGATTTAATATATTCACCATTATAAAAAGTGCCATAGTGTATACTTAGTTGTAAAGGCTATTTTTTGTATTTTTCTGCACTTTGAATAAGTGAGCTAGTTATTTTTAAATATTTATTCGATCTGCATCTTCTCTCCGGTATCGTTAGGCTCTGTTGCAAAGGGCACTATGGTTAGAACCCTTTCCTATAGTCGCTGTCATTCGGTGTCTTATTTTAGCATTTCTTTTGGCATTTCTCGAACAACACGAATTATGTTGGCTGCCAAGTGATGATGACGATTTTCACATAAAAAAACTAGTACGGATCGTCTGAATTCCTGCGAGACTGACTATATAATGCCCTCATTACACTTGTTAGTATAAAGTATATCCTATAGTTCGAAAAAAAAAATCTTTTGAAAATCTTGGTTTTCTCTATTTAAGAAAATAAATCACAGCGTGCATGGCTGTTACAAATGACACCTTAAAAATTTGTCATCAGATTTTAATGAAATTTTTTGTGGTGTGATTTCGAGCAGCCTTGCTTGTACTTATGCTGAGTCTATCCGTTAAATTATTCTAAGTCTATTTGTAAACCATTTCGTAGGTTTATCTTATATCCTTCTGGATGCTTCAAACATCAGCCCATAATATCACTGCACCATAGTGTGGTGCTGGTATAAAAACTCAGCTAAGATACAATTTTATTTAGCGCCCAGTTGGTGCGAAACTTTAAATCAGACGAAATGTATCATTTTTTTTATTGACTTAGCCAATTAAACAAAATTTGTGTAACGTCACAGGAAAATTCTGCGCGAAAACAGCGGATCTATATTCACTTTTGGCAGACTTCATTGAATATAATTAAGGCTTAAAGTTTAGATTATCGGCATTAGTTTTGAAACCAGTTGTATCTTGTAAGCCTGTCATCCAAGACTTCATTGAATATAACTAAAGCGTAAAGTTTAGATTATCGGCATTAGTTTTTAAACCAGTTGTATCTTGTAAGCCTGTCATCCAAGAACCTTGCGCCGAAATCTCCAAGTTTTGCATATGAGAGGTCAAAATATTGCGCAAAGCTTCAATCTTACTCTAAAGCCGCAATATTCTCCTCAGCACAGGCAGGATGTCGTCTAGACGTCCGTGTATCAAGCAATAACGTTCACTGAGATTGAACTTAGCGAATGGAATTGACAATGGGGCTACCGACGGTAGTTTATGTCCACCATATACTATAAAAAATATTTAAATGTTTTTTTTCTTTTGTTCAAGTTCAAGTAATAATTTTATATTTTAAAAAAAGAAATGATGACGTTTTAATTAGAAAGGTAAAGTTGCGATGGGTGACTCAAATGCTCAATTTAACAATTCATATAAAAGGGGGATCTTTTTGGAAACTGGACAGCATATTCGGGGCTTCAAAGTGGACTATATCAGCTATGTATCGGCATTACCACTTCTGCATAAGCAGGCCTAAGTATTTCCAATTTAGAGTGGAAATTTCAAAATAAAATTTTTAGTAAAATCTTTATTGTTTTTTAACTGCGAATCAGGAAATACAATATATTTTATATTTTTAAAAAAAATATAAATTAATATTGATCTTAGTTTTCTGTTGCATATGACGCAAATTTCGTACAAATCGGACAATCTGTTCCGGAACAGCAAAATTTTTACTAAAATTATCTCAGGAAATAAACCATAAGATAATTTTTATGATTTTCTTGAGTCACCTGACCATTTTTTTTACTTGTGTTACACATTAGCTCGTATAGAAAAACAGACTTGCCTCGCTAATTCTAGAAGTTTAAAGTTAAAAGATTTTTTTAAAAGCTACCTTTGATCTCAAGAGCGTCATTAGATTCTGTACAGTTTGCTGATGTTTATTAGTGAAAAATTGGTTTCAAGTACATCTATGATCCTAAGTGGTGATCCCTTAGACGCATTTATATTTTTGGTTCTAGCAAAATGACTTAAAATTCTAAAGCGTTCACATGTAAAATAAACATAACTACCCTCTTGAGTAGCTTGCTTAGCAACCTCCCCTTCCCTAGTAGCCTAAGGGTTGAGTGTAAAAAGAGAATGAAATGTAGATTTAAATAAAATCTTTAAAACTTTGAACCATTCTATTTTCAGTTCTGGTAATTTGAGAATGACAATGACGCACATTCAGATTATCTGACAATGGTGTAAAGTTTGTTTTACTCACTTTTCCCAGAAACACAGAAACAAATCGGTGTGGATTTATGCTAGGCCACTTTCATTAGAAGATATTTTAAATGTATCTTGTCAATTTACGGCATGCCATTCGTTTATTAAATTCCTTTATCGAATTTCCACATTTTTGATTGATGTGCAAACGCCTACAAGTATTCTATAAATAACTTATCACTGGTATATTTGTTCTATGAAGAATCTACGGATTATACTTGTATGTATTGTTTTTTTTTCATCGTTGAAACAACTTTGGGTTTCAATTGATTTACTGTCTCCTCATCATTTCGTTTACTTTATTTTTCTTTCGGTACATTATTTATTTACTTTTCATCTCTTAACCCAAGTTTTGGTTATCGCTGCCAAAATGCCATTGATAGGGATGGTGGGGATTTCTGGTTGTGTCATAGGTTTAACATTTCGTATTTGTCACGTGCCGTATGAGTTATGCCCAAATTAAATATTACTTATACGCCATGGGTTGATGTTGTGGAAAAATCTTTTTTGGGGACTGAAAAATGTAAAACCACCCCAGACAAAATGGAGCCCCCATAAGAAAATGTTTAACTTTAAGTTGTTGTTAAAGGAAAGAAAAGAAATATAAGATTTGCTATGAATTTTCAAGGGCTTCCAGCTATAATCATGTGTATATGCAAATTGCTATCATTGGTTTGTTGTTCTTGTATCTCTAAGCACTTTCGTTTAAACATCTGTTCAAAGTTAGGGTGGTGTGATTGAGAAGAGAAACGCTCTCGTTGGTTTTTATTAAACCACACACTTGTTCGCTAGACGCCTGGCTGGCATCCCATCTCATGCAATTCCATCGGCTCTCATTTCACTTTTCTTTACGTTGTTATGACATTTTCTATTAAATGCATCCATCCATTTGGCACTTCTCGTCGAACTTGCCCGAGTCTTTTGGCATGTTGTGCTAAACAGGGTAGCCATAAAACTGAAGGGGACTGAGGAGTCTATAAATAAATACGAGTATGTGGTAGTTCTATTTGTTTTTATCTTTTCTCACTATGCCCTGCGTGCATCCTCTATTTAACTGCACTTAATATTAGTAAACGGAAATAGACTTGTCATGATTTCTTGGGATTGTTTTACATTATACCAGCAGTTCTAAGAATAAATTATTAATTCAAATTATATTCATTGGACTATTATTGGTACAATCCCGAAGGCAAGCCTGATGGTCAATTTGTATACCCTATATGTTATTTGTTTGCCCATATCCTTCTGTTAAGGAGGATGAATACATCATTTTATTTATCTCTAATGGTGTGAGCAAAGAACAAAGCAGCTATGCCAGCCTTGACTTTTTCAGGAATATCTTAAGCCTCCGCAATGTTCGAAATTTACATAGAATTTATATTTAAATTACAACAGCAGTCGACGTGGTGCATCTGCAATTGACTTCCTTTCAATCAAGGACACGCACGCTTACACCCACACCCACTTGCTCACCCACATTAAGATCCTTGGGCATTGAGGCGGCACGCACGCTTTTTTAATTGATTTTGCCACTTCCGCACTTTACTGGTATCACGTAGCGTATGAGCAATATTCTAATTAAGCAGCACTCATACGTCATGACGAACCTATCAAATATCGCACACACATAGTAATGAGGACGGTGTTCATCATAAATCATCTCGCTGCTCTGACAGACATCGGTGCGTATGAGTGATGCTTAATGCAATTATTACTCATTTATGGCCATGGCACACAATGTCCAATTGATGATTAGTTGGTATTTTGCTATTACTTTTCTATAAATGCAGGCTGACGTAGGCTTCATCTAAAATTTGTTTATATGTTGAGTTTGATTTCTTACAGGCCTCACTGACTCGACTGGTGGTTAATTGCAAGATTCCTTAGGTCGTCTAGGACCTAATCTTTTCACGGCAGCTTTGTTGATTCCTTTAGCGTGAGCACAAATTACATATATAGGGTGGTTAAATTTTAAGGGCCGATGCTGAATGTGAACCACACCTAAACGTCAAGTTTTTTTCTGCACTTCATTTGATATTTCTCAATTTCAGACTAATTCAATTTGATCAAGGAAAGATATACTGCTCGCTTGTATATCTTTCCTTGAAGTTATCTTTCCGCGTTAAAGTTATTTAGGCTTATTATGAAAATGATAATCAGTTTTCGAAAAATTGAGGAAAGATAATAAGAGAAGATGGGTCATTTTGCATCACGACAATTCGAGCTCTCACACATCAGCTGAAACGATGAGCTATTTGACTACTCAAGATGTCGAATTGATGGGCAATCCGCAGAACAGCCCTGCTTTGACACTCAATGGCTTTTTCTTATTCCCTAGCACTAGGAAAAAAACATTGCACATTTTCAGTGCCAGTGGATTCGTCAATAAGCAGAATTGCCGCATTTGGACGAATGATAATCCAAGAGTGATTTTCAATAAAAAAAAAACAATGCATCCACAAAGAGTGACTGTTAGGTGCGGTTTTTGGGCTGGCGGCCTCATCGGGCCAAATTTTTTCCAAAATGAGGCCGATCAGGCAGTTACTAGTTACTGTGAATGGTGTTCGCTATCGTGAGATAATAACGAACTTTTTATGGCCCGAATTGGAAGATAAGGATGTGGACGATATGTGGTTTCAACAGAACGGTGCCACTTGCCACACAGCTAACGAAACAATCTCTCTTTTGCGCGACAAATTCAATCAGCCCTTAAAATTTAACCACCCTTTATAACGCTTTGACTATAATTGCTGTTTTTTGGTCCCCATGAACCCATAAAAGCGACACTATTCGCAGTTTTATCTTTAAAATGTAATTTTATTTGGATTCGTAAAGAAATTTGCATTATTTTTAGTAATAGTGGCAATACTTAAAAAAAATTCCATTGTGATTATAACCATTATTTTTTAAGTCCCACAAGCAACTTTTATGCGGTTAATACGACCAAGTGTCTTGGACAAAACTAAAGCAAGGACTTTGATTCAGTTCAGTAACATTAAAAAGCTCGAAGGGTTTTGTCTCTTTTTACAATATTTCTTTTAAAGAGTTATAATGAAATCGTAATATATTTCTTTAACAAGAAGTAAAAACGGCGTTAACTTTTGGCCAGACCGAACCTAATATACTCGTTTATACGCTGGTAAAGCTCAAAAAAGTACAGCTTTTAGGCCCTTCGGCCCAATCACCCGTTCCTTATTTTGAGCCTAAACTCAAAATCCTCACACCACTGGTGGATATTACAATATTCCATAGGTCTTCTTGGCCTTAATCCATAAAAGTGACACTTGTCGCAGTTAAATATTTAAAATGCATTTTTATTTGGATTCACAGTAAAATTTGCTTTGATTTGAGTACCCATGCCCCTTTTGACCATACGGTACGTTTTTTGTGTCACATGAGCCAAAAAGTCAAGGTAACTATGCCATTTTTTAAGGTATTTAGTGCGTCCCCAGTAACCATTTTGACCATTGTCCTTCCTCAAAAATATTAGTATCTGCTAAGCAAGAACTCACAAAAGTGTACTTCTTACCGAGGTCCTTTATTCTCTTAAAGGCAAACTTTTTTCCCCGGGTAGATTTCGCCCATTTATAATCCCAAATAGCTTATGACCATAAGCCATCATCATGCAAAATTTTAGAATCCGAGGTTGATTCGTTTGGCCGCTTTGGTGCTAATGTGACGGACGAAAATGGCTAGATCGTCTTAGAATTTTACTACAATCAAGAATATAAAGGGTGTTTTTTATTGGGGTATAGAACTTTAAGTTGGCATCACTTTTTTAACTGGCGGCCATTTTGTCAGCTGTCAAGTGATTAATATTTAGTTTTGTTTGCCATTTCATCATGAACAGGTTGACAAAAGAACAACGCTTGCAAAATGGGCCGAAAATGAGATTCATCTCGATGCTGATTTTCATCACAAAATTTTGTTCAGTGATGAGGCTCATTTTTGGTTGAATGGCTACGTCAACAAGCAAAATTGCCGCATTTGGAGTGAAGAGAATCCACATGAGACCCTTGAGACGCCATTACATCCACAAAAACTGACTGTTTGGTGTGCTCTATGGGCTGGTGGAGTCATTGGGCCATACTTCTTCCGAAATAATGCTGGAGAGTCAGTTACCGTTAATGGAGACCGGTATAGAGCCATGATAACCGACTATTTTGTTCCCGAATTGGATGGCATGAATGTGGATGAGTTGTGGTTCCAACAAGACGGCGCTACATGCCACACAGCGCACGTCACAATCGAATTATTGAAAGAAACATTCGATGAGCGCATAATTTGCGGAATGGACCTGCCAATTGGCCACCAAGATCGTGTGATTTGACACCATTGGATTATTTTCTTTGGGGATATGTGAAGTCGCTCGTCAACGCCAACAAACCAGAAACGTTAGGGGACTTGGAAGCTAACATTCGTGGCGTTATTGCCAACATACGGCCCCATATGCTCGAAAAAGTGGTTGAAAATTGGACCTGTAGAATTGGCTTTATTCGAGCCAGCCGCGGCGGCCACATGCCCGAAATAATATTTAAACATTAATGGCATAAAATTATCCTTCCAATAAAGCCAAATTGATGGACATTAAAACGATTTTCTTGTGTCTTTATTTAACATTTTGTGGCGTAGCAAACGCAGTGACAAATTTAATATACCATCCAGCCTTCAGTGGAGTGTATAAAAATGGTTAGTCTTTTCAGTCAGTCTCAAAATGATTCAATATTTGGATTCGTAGTAAAATTTGCTTTAATATGGCTACCTATAAGTTCATATTGACTATTAATTGCCCGTTTCGACCGTGTGGGACGTTTTTCGGGCCACATGAGTCCAGCAACCATGCCGGTGCTTAGTTTGTTCAACTGACAGTAGCTATTTTAAAGATTGCCCGTCCACAACAAAGCAAATGGTAAGCAAATACTCAAAAAAGTGAACATTTAACCAAAGTACCATTAGTCCCTTAAGGGAAAACTTTTTTCCCGCTGGCCCAATTTTGCCCATTTATAATTGGGTTGATTCGTTGGAGCCCTATCGTGCTTTCAACAGACACACGCGCGGACGGATATGACTAGATTGTCTTAGAATTTTACGACGATTAAGAATATTTTTATTCTTTCTCCAAACAATATTTCGTGGTATGGCAAATGGAATAACAACATTAATATACCATCCAAACTTCAATGGAGGGTATGAAAAATGGCCTTTTCGGCCCATGCGTCCGCCCCTTTTATTAGCCAAAATTTCAAAATTACTATATTTGCATTCGCAGTAAAATTTGCTTCAATGAGTACCCATGTGTCCATATTTACTATTTGTTGGGCCACATAAGCCAAAAAGTCCAGCAACCATGCCCTTTTTTGAGATGTTTAGTTCGTTCAAACTAACAGTAGCTATTTAAACGATTGCCCGTAAACAAGAAATCAAGATATGTTAGGAAAATACTTAAAAAGTGAACTTTTTACCGAGGTACCTTTAGTCTCTTAAACGAAAACTTTTTTCCCCCTGGGTCGATTTCGCCCATTTTAAATCCCAAATAGCTTAGCTTATTATAAGCCATCATCGTAAAAAATTACAGGGTTCTAGGTTTATTAGTTTGGCCGCTATCCAGCTTTCAACAGACACACGGACGAGCGGACATGGCTAGATTTATGGCGACCAAGAATAAATTTATACTTTTTTAGCTGTACTCGGTGTGCTTCGCTACCCCATACTTGAATTTTAACGATATTCAATAAGGCAGCCATTCACCACAAATTGGGGTTTTTATGAACACTTTGTCATAATTGCTTTTTCGATACTGTGTCGTTG
The DNA here is from genome assembly GCA_963513945.1 of Hydrotaea diabolus. Classification (NCBI taxonomy): domain Eukaryota; kingdom Metazoa; phylum Arthropoda; class Insecta; order Diptera; family Muscidae; genus Hydrotaea; species Hydrotaea diabolus. Next base: position 186,764,576 of record OY740717.1, read on the forward strand.
AACATAAAAATAGATTGTTGAAAGCAGGGCAAGGAATAAATGCATATTGGAATAACGATTCGAGTATTTAGGATGCTCTTATTCATTCGTACCTTTGGTCACTTTCATAGCTTCACAGTCCGACTTTTAAAGAGCCGTATTTCCATTGATTTTTCCCAAAAAGTATTTTACATAATATCAGTAGTATATGTAACCTGTGAGATATGGTCGTTTTAAATGTTGAGGTCTGTAGGCGGGGCAACGCCTCATCTTACAAACTTGATTCCAAATATCCTGGGCGTATCTCTTGACTAAGTGTAACATAATATTTCAGCATTATCAGACTAATAATTTAGAGGTTTCTTAAGAAAGGTGCGTGGCCTTGTGCAGTTTTGTAAAATCATATTTAAAATCATATCAGTACTTGTACCAAATCTCGAATTCCTATCTGCAAAATTCCGTGACTTTTCAAACTTCCCTCGTAGTTATATGAAATGCAACACTGCTGCATCAAGTGCCATCTGGTAATAGACTACTGTCAAATGTTGAAAGAGTTCCGTCATTTAGTATGAGTTAAACAGCTGTTCAAAAAAACAACCTCGTAGATTTTGTTAAAAGGGGGAAAAAGTGAATTTCGAGTGCTCCATAAACATTATTTTTTGCGAAAAAACACCGCCAATCAAACCAAGAAAAACCTTGATAAATACTATAGGGACTCTGCACCATCGATTTCAATGGTGAAAAAGTGGTTTACTGACTTTCGTTGTGGTCGCACAAGTAGAGATGACGCTGAACGTACTCAACGGCCAATTGAGGTCAATACATCCGAAAATGTCAACAAAATCCACGATATGGTGTTGGCCAAACGAAGAGACTGTTGATACATTACGCATTTCATATGGCAGTGTGGTTTCGATTTTACATGATCAGTTGGGATTAAGAAAGCTGTCTGCAAGTTGGATGCCGCGTTTGCTCTCAACTGACTCTAAACGTAATCGTGTGACTACTTCAATGGATGGTTTGGAGTTGTTTAAACGCAATTAGAATGAGTTTTTGCGGCTTTTTGTAACTGTGGATGAAACATGGATGCATTACGACAGCATAAGCAGCAGTCTAAACAATGGGTTTCTCCGGGTGAACCGGCATCGAAGAAGGCCAAGGTGACTTTGTCGGCCAATAAGGTGATGGCAACAGTTTTTTTTTGGGATTCAAGCGAGATAATCCACATCGATTACCTTCAAAAGGGAACAACAATAAACGGCGAACATTATGTCAACTTATTGGACCGATTTAACGAGGATTTAAAAAAACGACCCCATATGGCAAAAAAAAGTTACTTTTTATCAAGTTTATGCACGGGTGCATACGTGTGCAGTCTCAATGGAAAAATTGCATGCATTGGGTTACAACTTGGCACATCATCCGCCATATTCTCCGGATTTAGCTCCCAGTGACTATTTCCTATTTCCAAACCTTAAGAAAAGGCTTGGTGGAAAGAGATTCAGCTTCAACGATGAAATTATTGATTAAACAAATACATAATTTTGGTGAAACGTTGGACTAAGTGTATTGGGCTAAAAGGAGATTATGTTGAAAAATGTTTTTTTTTCAAAAAAAAAGCTGTGTTTTAATTGAAAAGTCACGGAATTATTTATATGCGCTCGTATCATCGACCCTTCGGTGGAGCAATATTTCGTGGTGTTGCGAACAGATTGACAATTTTAGTGTACCATCGGTGGAGGGTATGAAAAAAGCACTTTGGCTGTTCTCATCAATCGATTACGCTATGTTGGTAGCAAGAGTAGACACTTTTCCAGCCAGAAAGGGTGAGCAGATATCTACCACACAAATCGCAGACTGGGAAAACCGAGACTCTGCTGAAAGCACCAAGTAGAAGATAATGCGAAGATCCTTGGTATTGAAAGCTGGAAAAGCCACTCCCAAGACCGACATGGCTAGGACATTTAGGTCGAGTGGAAATAAATGCTTTAGCCAAAAAAGACTTGGATGATAAATACCACAGAAAGCGGAGACAGCGAAGACCGAGATCCAGGTTAAGGGACCACATGATGGAAGTTGCGAGAATCATTGATTTTGAAAGGGTGTACCTTAGACCGCAGTGTTTTTAAGTATTTATTTTAGCAGGCCAACATTATGTTTTAGAGTCAGCTTAAACAAGTTTATACAACGTTTATTTCGAATCTCAGCGCCTACGTGACAGTCGCTAGAAATTTCCCCACACAACTAAAACTTGCTCTCTATATTGTCAGCTCCGTTAACGCATCGCCCATCCAACGGCCATAGATCCTGATAAATCTATGTCGGAGGTGTCAAAGAAGATAAATCTCATGCTACGGACTACTGATGCCACAATACAATGGTCATTAAAATAAATGTGCAATAGAGTGCACTCTGTATGTATGTATATGTGTATTGCACACACACACAAGTACATACAAAGTGCTTATGTACAAAGCTTATTCAGAGCTGTATTGTACACAGTTAATACATAATACGAGTATCTACATTAACACACAAACACAGTTTTTTCTACTTTTTTTAACTGCTATTCATAGAATATGACCACATTTGCCATAATAAAAAAACAAAACAAAGCGAATACAAAAGGAAAGAAACCACTGAACTGCAATAACATCTCAGCGACTCTATCTTGGCTTGGTTGGCAGCCACAGATACCCACTCCGCGTAGACACTGGCAAAGTGGTGCAGCAGTCGCATGTGCCATCCGCTCGACGCCACTTTGCCCCCTACACATGTCGACGAATGAGTATGTGGCATGCTGCGGCTCTAGCTCCGCTACCGTTGTTGCGTGGCTTTTGCCTCCTTCTAAGAAAGAACAAGTGATTTCATTGGAATTGGATCAATATGGCGACAACGAAAAAGAAGTGGAACAAAACTCAAGGAGGAGCAGACTTGGCTTGGGTCACTCACTCCATGTCAGTGGTACATTCTGGGCGTGTTCTCAGCTACTTCCTGCGCTGTGTTGTTCTCATCGTAAATCTGTGGTATAACCTTGACTAGAAATGAACTTAAGAGTAGTGCAAAGTTGTGCGGTTGTGTTCTTGTATCCCTTGTAAAATGGGAATGTTATGGGCAATTAAATATTTTGTGATGGCATAATGCCGAGAAGGCACACGCACACACTGAATTATTTTCTCAATCCTACTCTTATGTGTGTAACCTAATTTTATGGCCTATCGTTTTTATCGAAATTTAATAATCGGTTGTGAATGTATTTGGCGCTTAGAATTATTTACAGCATAACTAGGGTGTCCAAAAAAACCGAGGTTTTCAGAAAACTGGCATTTCCGGACTGTTTCAATACTTGGATTTGAAAAAACCAACTGCCGGGTATTTTCAAAATGAAAAAACCGGCATTAAACGCCATTCCGGTTTTAGCCTTTAGCTAAGAGTGGAACATTTTTTCCGAATCAGAAGTGAAGTGATTCTGCTTTGACTTTATCTTTATTTCTAAAAGAGGTTGGTTTGGTTTACATATTATAAGTCCAACTTATAAAGGGTGTCCCAAGAAGAACGCAATTTTTAAATCTGGCAACATTCGAAGTGTCATTGTTTGACATTTGAACAATTGTTATTGTTTGTTAGTAGAAGGTACGAGGTTAGTAAAAATGGAGCGCTACACGAAAGGGAGTTCGTTAATTGGGTATTGGAGAGACAACATGAAAATGCTGATTTTGCCGATAAAATCATCTTCAGTGACGAGGCCCATTTTCATCTTGATGGCTTCGTCAATAGGCAGAATTGTCGCATTTGGGGTGCGGAAAATCCTCGAGTGATTCACGGGAAGCAAATGCATCCTCAACGTGTCACTGTGTGGTGTGGTTTTTGGGCTGGAGGAATCATTGGACCTTTTTTTATGAAAATGAGGCAGGTCAAGCGCCAGTCAATGGTGTTTGGTATCGTGAAATGATAACCAGTTTTTTCTTGCCTAGAATTGAAGAAATGAATGTGGAGGGCATGTGGTTCCAACAAGACGGAGCCACATGTCATAAAGCCAGAGAAACAATTCAATTGCTGCATCAGTCAGTTAAAAATTGCGATCTTCTTAGGACACCCTATATATAGTTTTTCTACCATTTTTATGTATTTATAAAGAATTTATCACTCTTATTTTATATTAAATGACCTAAGGTCAGTCCATTTAACATCTAAATAGTTAATTTGACAATGTAACATTTTGTTTTATATCCCCATATTTGAATTTGTGTGAAAATTTCATTGTTTGTGGTACCTTTTTGTCTATGTTAAAATGGGTCAGATTTTCGAACATAGGATCCTTCATCAAAATTTAGCCAAACTGCAAAAATTATTTTATTTTTAGCTTTATAAGCAAATGCTGTTGAAATTTTATAACCACGTATCACTTTATATGGGAAGCCATTTTTTGGAACCCCCTGACTATCATCGGGGACTGTATCGAGCCCTTACTGCGAAGAAGGCGTAACAACTCACTTAAGCTTAAATATTGAATATTAATATTTACAAATATACTGAGTAGGGACATAAAAACTGTTACACACGTTTTATGCTGTAAAATAAAAAGTACTGAATGTTTTTGGACCAAATATTTTTTAATATATTGATTGATGTTATTGAAGGATCTACTTATTTGAAATGTCCGCCTTTTACCTTTACACACGTCTTAAGTCGCACTGGTCAATCGTCATTAGCTGCAAGAACCTCGTCCATTGAAAAATTGGCCACAGCTCGAACCAAAGCAGTCTTAAGAGATCCAATGTTGGGGTATCTTTTGTGACAAACCTTGTCCTCTTAAACCGTCCACAATTTGTAATCCAATGGGTTCAAATCTGGGCTGCCTGAGGGCCATTCTTGAGAGGAAATGAACGCTAGCATTGAAGCCATCCTGGGACGTTTTAGCCTTATGGGCCGGCGCAGAATCCTGCTGGAAAGTCCATGGCTGGTTTTGGGCCAGGGAATTGTTAAGAGGCTTCACAACAGCTTCCAAAACTGTTTCATGGTAAACTTTGGCCGATGTTTTGACTACTTGTTCGCAAAAATGCAGGTCAGTGACCCTATCGTAAGAGACACACCCCTAAACCATGACTGAAGCTGGGTGATGACCCTTTTCCACCCTTGGGATCAGTTCAGATGCTTCCATAGATGACCGCGCATACACTTATCATTTTGCTTGTTAAATTTTTCCTGAACGGTAAAATTTTTTTCCATCGGTTAACAAAATTTTTCTGTGCATTTTTCAATCCTTTTTTTTTTAAAGCTGCAGTCAACAAATGTCCGGTTCATCGTTTAAAAGCCCCAACTCCCTAGTCTTTTTTAATGATTCGACTCATGGACTTTTGCGTGATATTCGTCTCACGGGCCATGATTTTCTGTTTTCAAAACGGATTTCTGTGAATTCTTGATTTAACGGCTTTGATGACATGCGGTGTTCGAACAGAGCGTGGACGGCCCTACCGATGGCGGTCTCTTACATCTCCAGTCTCCTCAAACAGTTTTATGCATCGGTAGACGAACATGCGGCTAATCCCTAGTGGCCGGAGCGTTTTGAAAATATCGTTTTCTTTTATTTCACACTTGAAAAGCGCTAATACAGCGGTACGGTTCTCATTATCTGACCACTCCATGATGAAAGTTGAAACAATTTTAAAATCCCGTTACAGACTAACGCTATTGAGGTTAGCTTTCAAAACCAATATGACATTAACAGGGTATGTTCAGTTCTACTATTGAAATGGGTGTGCTCAATGTTGTAACAGTATTTATGAACCTACTAAGTATACAATCGCTAAAAAAAGGATCGTGTCGATCGGTGCAAAGAAATTTGGAAAAAAAATACGATTGCGTTACTTCAAAAGACGTTTATAAGATCGTCACAGGTGACGAATCATGGATCTATGCTTGTGAGCCCTAAACAAAAAAGTAGTCGACCGTGTGGGTCTTTGAAGACGAGCCAAATCCAACGAAAGTTGTTCGTGGAAGAAGCACTTCGAAGCAAATGTTCGCCTGTTTCTTTAGCAAAACTGGTCATGAGGCGACTGTTTCGCTTGAGCAACGTAGGACGGTCAGTTCTGAGTGGTACACCACAATTTGTTTGCCTGAAGTCTACGGAGAAATTCCAAAATCGAACAAGGGAAGATGAATAATTGTGCACCATGACAATGCGAGCTCTCTCATAACGGCTCAAACCAGCGCGTTTTTGACCGGCCAAAACGTCGAATTGATGGGTCATCCGCCGTACAGCCCTGACTTGGCACCCAATGACTTCTTTTTATTCCCGCATATCAAGAAAAAAATTCGTGGTCAACGATTTTCCTCGTCAGAAGATGCTGTTGAAACGTTCAAGAACGATGTTTTGGAGGTTTCTCAATCGGAGTGGAAAAAGTGCTTCGACAATTGGTTTGAGCTCATGCAAAAGTGTATAAATCTTGCTGGAGAATACTTTGAAAACAATAAAACCATTTTTAATGATAAATATTCGCATTTTCATTATTAGGCCAGAAATATATAGAACAGCCCTCGTATTTATGGCTTGAAACGGAAATAACATTGATAAACTGCTTACAACTGTTTTTGTAAATATTTGAAATATTTCATTCACCTTATAATTAAAATATTTTCGATAAATGGCATACAATTTTCTTTTGTTAGTGTGCGAATTTGGTTGTCGCTTGAAATCGGAAATATTTTCAATAAATAATATGCGGATATTTAAGGTGATATGTGAAAATTTTTATTACCGGATTCCTAATTAATTTTTAGTTAGAATATTTTAATTGAACCGAAAAATACTTCCATAGTTCATTTATTCAAATAAGCCTTATTGTGTTTTTGTATGATCATCTCATCTATTACCGATGCCCATTTATACTGTCAACGACACTTGGGAATACACTTCATGGTGGAGGGTCTATACGAAATTCAGTTCGGCCAAATTTGATGTAATTTTTTTAACTGGTTTCTCCTTCTATTCTTTCTATCTTCCATTCATTTCTTCTACTTTATATAGTTTTTTTGTTTGTTGTTTGTCTTTTGCCATTCAAGTAGTTTCCTTTTAAATATGTCACTCGTTCTCATAGAAGCCATTTGTTTTTCTGTTCTTGTTGTATTGCGGCTTGACAAATGCTATCAGAGTTCATCATCTCCATAATGAGTGGACTACTGCGTTGTACCCTATCGGCAATGGCAACGTACTGGTGACATCGTTCCTTGTCATTTGCCTCGTTACTTGCCTCTGGTGGTGGTGCACAGTGACATAATTTGTTGGAGAAACTACGAAAATGGACTAAAAACACTTTTAGGGAACAATAAGTCAATAGTCCTTGGTTGATTTTCAAATATGTGAAGTGTGTGATGGAATGAAGAATTTTAGTCGTAGTTACATAGTTTAGTGGATTGATTTTGGATATATTGATTAGACGATTCAGCTTCACTTTTAAGATTCTTTGTTGACTATTTTTGACTAAGCAATTTTAAAAACCCTTAATAAAAAATATTTTTGAAAATATGCCAAACTGCCGCCATAAGTAATTTCATCACCTGCTTTGTAGTTAACTCCGTAGTGAAGATATTTTATGACTTACCCTTTAATATATTTATTTACTTATGGCTTTCGAGACTTTGTGACTAAATTCAATATGTCATTTCGTTTACAAAGACTGCAGATTTTGATTAAATGCCCTCTAAACTTATTCTATGAAAATCTATGAAGAAATATTATCAACAAACAGGGTGGAGCGGTAATTTGCTTATTTGGGAAAGAAATAAAAAAAATTATGAACCTTAGAAAAACTTATTTTGTGTTTTAAATTTATTGAACAGTAAGGGAATTTTTAAATTGAGGGTTTTAAATAGTGGATCTGGCCAATGTAGACCTTCCACACACTGCTGCATACGTTTTCTGAAGTTTTCATGAACTCTAACAAGCATGTCGACTGGAATTCTGCAAATTTTAGTCTGAATAACGTTAATTAGGTCTTCCCAGGTTTTGGGACGTTTGATATACACCTTCGACTTCAGGTAACCCCAGAGAAAACAAATCGCATGGCGCTAAGTCTGGTGAACGTGCCGAACAGTTCACATCACCCCTCAAAGAGATAAGCCGTTCAGGCAACATTTGCCTTAAACAATTCATGGTAACCCTCGCTGTGTGTGCAGTGGCACCATCCTGTGGGAACCCTGCATCCTCTAATTGCATTGCCTCAAGAGCCGGCTGAAAAAAAATCCAGGAAATGCCATGAGCAAGTGATTGGTTCCGAGCAAAGCGTTTAGGAGATTGAAGTACTGCTGCTGTAATTCTCTCGATGTTTTGTGGTTTTGTAATCCATCTCTCAGGTCCCCTTCGTACACATGACACATTCCCTGCTATTCTCAATGAAGTTATCCAATTTACAATTGATTGCAGTTTCGGAACACGTCCGCCTGGGGGACCATCGAATCGCAAACGAAAAGCACGCTGCACTGCAATGATTAAGTGCGCATTTAAAAAATACGCTTCAACACAAAATGACCTCTCCTCACGTGTCCAATGCACGATGACATTTGAAAGGCAGACGAATACAAAAATATTTTTGCATAGTCTGCCACAAAATACATTTACATCAGTAAAAAACAAACAATTCTGAGAATTTTAGAAAACTTCATTGTACTCTAGGAATCTATGGAAAAGGTCAAAATCACATAGTATCAACACACCTTATATACATGTATGTTTGTAAACTTCCAGAATAGTTTTGTTCCCGTCAGCCACTAAAGTCACGCACACTCTCCACTCTCTTTGACCAACAGTGCCGCCAGAGCCTGCAGTGCAAAAAAGCAAATTTCCGCGCTCTACCCTGCCGTTTAAAAAAAAAATATTTCGTTTATACAAATCCTAAGCACTTTGTTTTAAAATATATTTATTAAAAAGTACAATTATTTCGAAAGATTCGTAACCATAACATTGTTCCACAAACCATATTCAAATTTGTAAAAATTCAATCATCTTTGATTGCCGTAAAAATGTTATGTTTAACATAAAACCCAAAAAGCAATAATTTTGTCGCACCAACCATATTTATAATGAGTCAACAAACATGCCTTCATTCTTAAATTTGGCTGTAATATTATTGTTGCATTTCAACAATATAAATATTGCCACAATCATGCTTTTGTCAAAATTCAAAAAAAAACAAAAATATGTGACAACGCATTGAGAAAGGGACCTAAGGGTAAAAAAATCAATTTTCATTTTTTTTTCATGTGGACAACATCTGAGCATCGAATGCAACGGATCCCATGCCCCAAAAATGTTCCCTCCCAGAGATATGCGCGTTTTATGAAGTGAACTCGACGATTCTAAGCGCAAATAGAAAGGGACCTAATCTTTGCAATGGCTCTCTAAACAAAACTTTTCATTCACTTTTCTCTTTTTTTTTTGATGTGGACAACATCTGAGCATCGAATGAGACCGATCCCATGCCCCAAAAGTGTTCCCTCCCAGAGATATGCGAAGTCGACGATTCTTAGCGCAAATAGAAAGGGACCTAATCTTTAAAATGGCTCTCCTGAACAAAACTGGTTTTTAACCTTAGGTCCCTTTCTATTTTGCGCGTCACATTTGGTTGTGACGAACCTACTTTAGTTACAGAGAACATATTGCCGTGACCATAAAAAAACCATGTGTTTTCTCAGCGTGTATATGGCCATGCAGATGCAATTAAACATCTAAAATAGGGACAGGTTGGACCTGTAGACTCTATGGGACCAAAACTAACGGATAAATACTTTCGGACAAGCTAAAAACTCTAATCTCTACGATTAGGTTATATATAAGTACATTCTAACACCACAACCAATCCATCAAATAAAGTACTGCAATGGTAAGCTGCTACTTAATATTGATATTGCCGGCAAACCTCGGCGCTTTCGCCTGTACCCGGTCGATAAACTCTAATGATGTGCTTAAAGCATTTACATTTTCAGCCGCATAAAATAAAGGGTGGTTAAATTTTAAAGGCCAATGTTGATTATTTACGAAACTATTGCCATTTCTTTTTATTGCGATAATATTGGTATGGTTCCATTATGTGTGGAACAATATATCAGCCAAATGTCCTCCGCTTGCCTTGGCGCCAACCTCCATCCGATGGTCCAAATTTTTGACGACGCTGAGGCATATTTAAGGTTTTATGCCGTTAATGTGCCGAATTATCTCATTCTTTAGCTCGTCAATTGTTGCTGGCTTATCGACGAACACCTTTTCTTTCAAATAACCCCAAAGAAAGAAGTCCAACGGTGTCAAATCACGTGATTGTGGCGGCAAATTCACATCGCCACGACGTGAGATAACACGGCCATTGAATTTGTCGCGCAAAAGAGCCATTGTTTCGTTAGCTGTGTGGCAAGTAGCACCGTCCTGTTGAAACCACATGTCCGTTATCATCTCACGATAGCGAACACCATTCACAATAACTGCCTGACAGGCCTCATTTTGGAAAAAATACGGTCCGATGCTGCCGCCAGCCCATAAATCCCACTAAACAGTCACTCTTTGTGGGTGCATTGTTTTTTCGACAATCACTCTTGGATTATTATTCGCCCAAATGCGGCAATTCTGCTTATTGACGAATCCACTGAGGTGCAAATGTGCCTCATCACTGAAGATGATTTTCTTCAAAAATTGATCATCCACTGTTGCCTAACTTTAACGCGTTGCTCGCTTGTGTATCTTTTCATGATTCAAATTGAGCTAGTCTGAGAAATTGAAAAATATCAAATCAAATGCAGAAAACAGCATTACGTTTAGGTGTGGCTCACATTCAACATCGGCCTTAAAATTTAACCACCCTTTATATGTTAAGGCGGTTAGAAAGAGTGATGTTTTTCTTGTTGTAAATTTTGTCAGATATTTCCATAAGTTCTTTTTACAATTTTGGTAAAAAAAACAAGAAAATTCTTCTTGTCCCCAAACTAAAATATTATATTAGTTTGGGGGCAATGATACTCTTGTAGCTATTCAAATGTACTGTTGAATTCCTAAATCGAGTTTCAGTTAGTTTCGACATTTTTGGTCTAAAATATTTTTAAATGTGTATTTAATATTCTCACCCAGGGGTATCAAAGCTAAAAAAATGTTCTGAGCTTATAATCATAACTTTCTTAATAGTCTTACACCTGACAACAACAAAAACGTAGGATACCAAAGAAAAAATCAATTGATTTCTAATTTTCCATACTCCATCATAGGGTAAAGTTTCAGCAATATTTTGTTCGCTAGTTTTAACCACTGTCTTCTCTAGAGCACTGCAACGTTTCTAGGTAACGTTCGTGTAAATTCTTGTTCTTTTTGCCTGCTCTTGTCGCCTGTCGTTTGTTGAGGTGGGATTCATTGCAATAATACAAGTTTTCGCATTCAACGTAGACAAATAGTCTCCGGCACATACATGGCCCCGAACAACTTTACGACGTGGAAAAAAATAATACCCCCAATACATGTACGAGCAGCCAAACACATATACATACACTCCGACAGTCACAACTACATAAGTAACCCAGCGGGAAAAGAATATGCCTAGCAAGGCCTTCTAGAAAGCCTTCTTAGGAGGCCCGTAAACATGATTGCTTCATTCTACTCTCATTTCTTATTAACAAAGGATTGGATTGCATATCAAGGCCTTCCAAGCTCTCTTCTATTGAAAGGTCTTCCAGAACTGAGAACTTTCGAACTGAGAAATTTATTTAAAATTACTAAATTTTCAGTTTTAGTTATTTTTTTTTACTGGATTTCAATGGTATTCGAAACTAAGACTTTCTGGTTGCTACTCCGATATGCTACGTACTGGCTGGTACCAAACCAAATTGTGCATTAACGACAAAAGGCTTATATAGGGTCATTTAGAGGTTTTTCTCAGAACAAAAAAAAACCAAGTGTGGAATCTTTATTGGTAATTTGAAAGGATATTTTAAGCTATTTATTTTTTGAAAATAATTACTTTCAAATGTTGGCAACTGTATTATGGAAATGAGCGTTCGGTGAGAAACGGGAAGATCCGCTGTTTTCGACCAAAATTTTGTTCAGTGATCAGACCCATTTCTGGCCGCATTTGGGAATGAAAAGGTTCAAGAGCTGCCATTATACCCAGGTGCGGTTTATTAGCTGGTGGAATCATCGGTGCATATTTTTATCAAAAATGATGATGACCGGAACGTAACCGTGAATGGTGCTGATATCGATCTTTATGCTACCTGAAATTAAAGCCCACAATCTTGACGACACTTGGTTTCAACAGGACGGTGCCACTTGCCATACAGCTGCTCAAACAATGGATCTATTGAGAGGTCATTTCGAAAAGCAGCTAATTTCACGTTTTAGACAGGTGAGTTGGCCGTCTAAATCGAGTGATATCACACCTTAAGACATTTTTCTTTGGGGTTACGTCAAGTCGAAAGTCTATGCTGACAAACCAGCTACGATTCATGTTTTGGAAGCCAACGTTACGAGTGTCATTAAAGCCATACCGGTCGAAATGCTCGAACGAGTCATCCAAAACTGAACCCTCAGAATGGAAACCCTGAGGCGTAGTTGCGGCCAACATTTGAAGGAAATTATATTCCAAAAATAAATGCCATAAAATGTCCTTTCAAATTACCCATAAAGATTCTACACTTGATTTGAATTTTTATATTTTTTTGTTCTTTACTACCCATCGCTGTGACGAACACCTTCCGAGCTTCCTGTACTCACTAGGCTCGACAGCAAGGTTTCTATAATGAAGGATGTAAGAATGTCTATTGGCTATCTATAATTGAAGATATAAAGGCCTATTTTGTGGGAAATTTTTTCAAGAAAACTCAAAAAGTGAGACTGGCCACAGTGTTTCTTAAACGTTTGAGCCTGGTCTTAAAGAGATCAGTTCAAGGGGTTCAATTGATTAAGTTCGTAAAGTAACCAAAAACGAATCACAAGCATTGGGCAGCAGTAAAATGTCACTTTGATTTTTTAAAAAATAGGTTTTATATTAAAATATATATATTAAAGGCCTTTACCAATTTTTGTTTAATGAGTTGATAGTAACGTTCCGGTCGTTTGTCCCGCCCGCCATAAGGGATCACTTGACGTGATGCACCACTTTAATTGTCCGGCAATACCCACTCTCCAGCTTTCTTTTGACGCATTCAGTTCAAATAGCTCGTTTTCTTCAGCTGGATGTCGAAGCAGATCCCATATAGATGGACAGAACAGGACTATTATCAATATTCGCGATCCTACTTATTTTTTTTTTATTGCTCGCGACCAATAATTAACTCAGGTAAAACTGGCCCATATCGGTCGATGTTTTAAATAGCCTTTACATAAAGCTCTCTTTCGAGTTAAAAGCGGTGGATCTTAAAGTCACAACCAGTGGCTTTAATAGAAAAGTTTTTACTAAGTTCGCTCAATTGAAAAACATTTATCGCCAAAAAATTGGTTTAAAAATCGCTACAGTAGAGGCGGAATTAGAGTTTTGAGAATTTGCCCGAAGTGGTCCTCGATTCCTGGCAAAGGTTGAACTTTATCAAACGAGAAACTTATTTTGCAGATTTTTTTTTAGGTTATGTGAAATTGAAATCTGTGAGAGCAGACTCACTTAGTCTGACTAAGTCCAAGCTGATGCCACGAAAAATAGCAAAACTTGTGAAAATAGCTTGATTTAAGGTACTTTCTATTAACCTTAATTATAAAAACGAGAACATGATCAATAAAAAAGGAAAACCCAAAAGAGCATTTTTCTTTTCATTAAACCATTTAAAGCTTCGTAGATCCTACACACAGAGAACAGATTCGTTGCCACAGCCAAATGTTAGTTGGTGCATTGCAATTTCCAACTATTAAAACTGTTGTTTCGATTTAGCATACCAAGTATTCGAATCTTCAGAAGAGCATTTTGAACTAACATGAAAAAATTAAAATTGAAGTCAGAGGCAAAAACTGTTTGAAGAACTTGATCTTATCGTAGGGAGGTGGTCATGAAGGGAAAAATTTATACATTGAACAGGGATTAAACCGGCTCAAGACCTCTTGTTTCTATATTTAAATAGAAGACAAGTTTTTAACAAAATGTGGAGTCTCTTTAGAGGTGGCAAGAGTGAGTTGTATTTTCGTGGGCAATTGTGTGAAGAAAACTTGAAAAGTAAGGTTTACAACAGTAGTTCTCATTCGAAAAATTTATTTTGAAAAAATACCATTAAATTAGTTATCGCAACAAAATGTTTGCATAGCTGGTGGTTGTGGCAACTGAATACATTTGTCGCAATTGGTATGACTGATTAATAAGTTGTGAGTGCAGTACGATGATCACATTAACCATCTTGTGGTATTTTAAACAGAATAACCATTAGGATTATAAACATTTGGTGATTGCAACCGAAAATCCTCTTTTGCAACCGAATCATTGTGGTTCCAACCGATTGCCAACTTATTGTTTATCTGTGAGTAAGATAGCCAATACCGATATCTGCAAGGTTCGCCAGAAAACGACACGTGAAAGGAATATATTTTATGCAATCCTTATCGCTCTCACAGTTTCCGAAGTAGTCGCTGGTGCCAACTTTTAGTCTCTTTGCTGGACTTTTAGTTAGAAGGTGTCTTTTTATGATGAACTCAATTAAATATGCACAGTTTCTCTCTTCTGCTTTGCCGGTCTCTGGTATGTCTCTAGACCCATGAACCGAAATAATGTAGACTTTTTTAAAGAAAGCACCAACAAAGTAGTATTGCATTAATTACGAGATTCTACACGCAGAAAAAAAGTATGGTTGTGGTGACAATATTCGAAAGGCATCATACTATTGTTGGGTATATGGTTGTGGTGACAATATTCGAAGGGCATCATACTGTTGTTGGGTATATGGTTGTGGCACACCAATATTGTGATCCTCACAACAATTGTATGATTCATACACAACCATACTATGATCCTCACAACCATAGTATGATTCACACTCAACCATACTATGATCCTTACAACCATAGTATGATTCACACTCAAACACACTATGATCACCACAACCATAGTATGATTCAAACTCAACCATACTATGATCCCCAGAACCATATTATGATCCTCACAACAATAGTATGTTTGACATAAAACCATAGTATGATCCTAACAGCCATCGTATGGTTCACACGCAATGATAGTATGATCCCACTCAACCATACTATGATCCCTACAACCATATTATGATCCTCACAACAATAGTACGTTTGGCATACAACTTTTAGTATTAATCTAACAATCTTAGTATGGTTCACACGCAACCATACTATCATTAAAAAATATTTATTAGGATTAGGTTATGTTGTCTACAAAAGAGATTTTAGTTAAGTAAATAAATAAAAAATACATTTAATTTAATATAATAGGAGTGTTTATTAAACAGTAGAAAACTTAAAAAATTTAAAAAAACCTAAGCTTTTTTATTAAAAGTATTTCAGTTAAACAAATCCTAAGGAGTTTTTCTTGGAAAATTTTAGTTCCCATTATTGTTTCATAAGATTCGTAAAAATAACTTTGTTGTAAAACCCAAATTAAAATTAAGAAAAATTACAATCATACAGTATAATTGCTGTAATCATATTGTTGTTAACACTAAACCCAGAAAACAATACTTTTGTAGCACCAAACATATTTATATTGTTGCTGCAACCATAGTTTCATTTTTAAATTTGGCAATGATACTATTGCTACATTTTAACAATATAAGTATAAATATTGTCGCAATCATACTATTGTCAACATGAAACTCAAAAAGTAATACTATGGTTGCGACGTACATACTATTATTGCAGAGAATATATTATTGTTGCCGTGACCATATAGTAGCGATATTTTTTCTTTGCGTGTACCAGACTTTCTTATATGTAGAAGCGACATAAGAATGTGAGCAGGAACATTTTTCATGCGCAAAGAAGACACTTTAGAATGGCTAATTTAGAAGGCAGAAGGCATGGCTAATTTAGAACCAGTTTTGTTAAGGAGAGCCATTTGAAAGATTAGGTCCCTTTCTATTTGCGCTTAGAATCGTCGACTTCACTTTCATAAGACGCGCATATCTCTGGGAGGGAACACTTTTGGGGCATGGGATCGGTCTCATTCGATGCTCAGATGTTGTCCACATCAAAAAAAAAAATGATTTTTTTTAACCCTTAGGTCCCTTTCTCTATGCGCTGTCACATATGTGTATTGGATCTTCATGAAGGCCTTCCAGAAGTCTTCTTATGAGAAGGCCTTGCCAGTTTTCCCGTTGGAAAATTTAAGAGCACCACGACATTTGCACTCTGGCTGTGTTACCTTAAATGAACGACGGTGAAATGTGGACAGATGGACGGACTGATTGGTGGAGTCGCACACCTACCCACACACACACAGAAAGACAGCAGCGTGGAGACCTACACAAAGCCATGCTTAATGAAATAAAAATAAAATAAAAAACAATGTTTCTCGCTCTCTTTCCCTCGTCAGAGTGTGTGTGTGTGTTATACAAAAAAAACATCACAAATTTTTGCATGTTTTGCTTCGCTTACGCCAGAGTACACTCTAGCGCATGGAGGGGCTGTCTACACTGTAAAAAAATATGCCTGCATTTATGTTGCGAGCGTAGCAAAGAAAGCCCAACTCATTTCAATGAAATCTTCATGCCTAACTTTGTTATAAATATGATTTGTTCATACATATTTCGCATTATGCTGGGCTCTTGTTCTTCTTCTTAAGTGTTCTTTTATTTATTTTTTGTGCTGTTTGTTGTTGCTTCGGTTTTACATTTAGGTTGAGACTTGAGTTGTCTGTTGTCTGCTCCTGAATACGTTTGCATATGCGTGCGTCCTGTATTGGACATTATGATATCATATTCTCTTTAGTTCACCTTTCTTTGGTCGTCGCTTGTAGCTTGTTGGTTGGTGCGTGTGGGTCTAATTTGAATTTTGTTTTTGCCTGCTGTCATTTGCATAAATTCATGGGAATTAGCTAAATCTAATTTTGGCCCGAAATCTGTTATGCATGCGTTTGAAAGTTAATTCAAATTTGAATACTTCGGCAACATTATAATGTTGCGAATTCGTATCGGTTTCACAAAAGGATAAGGTTAAAGGCTGAAAGCAGTATTTTTTCTTTCTAGAGGTGATTCCGGAATAAATCAAGACGCACATTTTTCCTTTTTGTTTTAAATGAAATTTGGAAGAAAATATGTTTCGTAATTTAATTTAAAGTTAAAGTTTCGACAGAACATGTGTAGTTACTACTCGGCGCTAAAAAGACGAGGGTATCACCTCTCAAGCTCAAAGTTTAGTAAAAAAAAACAGATGAGGTCGACCAGAACGAAGATTACAAAACTGCTACCAGTTAGTTATTTATATAGAGGCAATTACATCTTTTATAAGTTTATAATTTCGTTTGGGCCATTCTTGTCCTCCTTTACGCCTTGGGTGGTATCGCTAGATTAACATTTAAAATTTGAATTGACTGTAAAAAAAAGTACTGATAACTTTTTCAAACTTATTGTTTTATTAGAAAGTTTGCACTTTGTCATTTAATAATGGAACTCAGTATTATTGATATGACTACCACAACTGGCTCGGCAGTATCCATCCGATCAACCCATTTTCAGTACATTTTCGATTGTTTCGAGTCGAATCTCTTCAATGGCTACTTCAATTTCATGTTTCAACGCTTCAATTTCCTCTGGATGCGCGGCGTAAAATGTATCCTTAATGGCTCTCCACAGAAAATAATCTAAAGGGCTCATATCACAGCTCCGAGGCGGAAAATTGACGTCATAATTTCATCTGATTATTCGATTTTCAAAAACTGTGCTTCAAATATCGATGGTTGCGTTGGCTGTGTGATATGTGCCGTCTTTTTTAAACCAAATGTCGTCCATGTCATTCTCTTGAATTTTTGGAAACAAAAATTCGTTGATCGTGGCGAGGTAATGCTCACAGTTGACGTTAATGGTGGATCCTAGATCCAGATTTTTTCTTTCCTTTGTACGAATTTGCAACATTATAATATTACCGAAGTATTCTAATTTCAATTAACTTTCAAACGCATGCATAACAGATTTAGGGCCAAATTTACATTTTATTATTTTCTTGAAATTTGCCATAGCGATACAGTCGTACACTATGTCCTAGACCATCCAGACCAAATGTTGCTCATATGCAATGCATGATGAGTCAAACTCTTAAAAAAACTCTGCAGGTGGTCATCAGACTGAACCTGGAAATCCACCTTCTTTTACCGGAAGGTTGTTCGGCAGAGGTGCAATATCTGCAGGTCCAAAACTCATCAGCCTCAGCTACAAGAACGATTACGATCCGATTACGTTTTTAGTACCGATAGTCGGAGGATGACAAAGACCCGTGTGGGGTCACCAAGGACGGTCTGTCGGCTACAGGTAAACTTTTTCTTTACCAAACCGATGAAGAGATGATATCCTTCGACACGGAGAAAGAAACGGAGCCCCATGGAACAGTCAGGTACACCTATCCCGCAAAAAACAGTGCCAAGGACAGACGGAGAGAAGAGGAAGGCCGGCTACAAACGCTCCATACGATTTCTTAGGAATATGAATCAGAAGGATTTAAATTCCCTTAAGGATCGTTACAAGCGTTTGATATGCATGCAGCATTCCTACCACGTACGGAAGAATGAGACTATGGCGAATACTAACGTTATTATCAAGCATACAAACTGGGATAACTGCCACACATCTCTTTTGAAAATATGCACCCCTTCTCCTTCCTATAACTCTACACTCTTCTCCCCTCTCTCTCTTACACTCTCTTTTATCAAGAAAAATCGTATGGTTGGGGTCATAATATTCATACCATGATCCTCACAACCATAGTATGATTCACACTTAAACATTCTCTGATTCCTACAACTATATTATGATCCTTACAGCCATAGTATGTTTCACATACCACCATACTAGGATCCCCACAACCATTGTATGATTCACACTTAACCATTCTCTGATCCCTACAACTAAATTATGATCCTCACAGCCATAGTATGTTTCACATACAACCATAGTATGATCCTTGCAACCATAGTATGATTCACACGCACAACCATGTTATGATCCCTATAACAATGATTTCCAAAATTATTTATTAGGATTGGGTTATGTTGTCAACAATAAATATTTTTATTAAGTAAATTATATAAAATTACTTAAGATTCAAAGTAATAGGAGTGATTTAGAAAAATCCGTTTAATAAAACGTAAGCGTTTCATTTATTAAACATATTTCATTTAACCAAATCCAAAGCAGTTTGTTTTTAAATTTAAACTTACAGATAAAAAGTTTTATTATAGTGTAAGATTTGACACAAAATATTATTCCAAAAACCCTATTAAAATTTATAAAAATTACTATCTTTCTGTATGATTGCCGTAATTATTTTATTGTGAACATAAAACCCAAAAAAACAATACATTTGTCGAATCAACCATATTTATGTATATTGTTGCTACAACTATGTTTTCATTTTTAATTTTGGCAATAATACTATTGTTACATTTCAACAATATTAGTGTTTCTCAAAATTGTGAAAATAAAATTTAAAGTGCAATACTATGGTTACGACGAACATACTTTTCTTGCAGACAACATATAGAAACCATATTTTTTCTGCGTGAATTGGCATTTTAGGCCTCCGAATGAGCTTGCCATAGCTTCCCTTCGAGCTACCCTTTCAACCTAACCGAACCTCTCATCCGCTTAGGAAAATATTTTCTTGATTAAGTTCTTCAAGCTCTTTTATAATATAATTTCTTCAGTTTTCTTTCAAGCCTAGACAACCCATCACTGATACTAATAATTTTAATTTAAACAGCACACAGTGTTTATATGACTTTTTTCCCTACACCTAAAAACAAGATCTAGAAAATCT
Organism: Hydrotaea diabolus; assembly: GCA_963513945.1. Lineage (NCBI taxonomy): Eukaryota > Metazoa > Arthropoda > Insecta > Diptera > Muscidae > Hydrotaea > Hydrotaea diabolus. The sequence goes on from OY740717.1 coordinate 186,784,491, forward strand.
CAGAGCAACCAACATTGTAAGGAGGGCGAGGTTATGTTTGGGAAAATACGCTTTACATCACTTAAATATTTACATACGCTTAGATTGACACGCCATGTCAAAAACATTTCTTTGCTTTGTGGAAAATTCAGAAAACTTTTCTTAGCTACGTCTTCAAACACCCGCAAAACAATTAGGCCCTGGTTGCATAATTTCTTTTTAATTTTTAATGACTGAACTTTGTTGTTCCAATGAAAGTGTCATGAAATATGCATAAATGGAAATGTCTGCAGGTCCGACTGTGTGTATTTGAATGTGTGTGTACTTATAGGTAGGACTCTGTATTTCTTGGTTATGTATATTTATCTTGACAATCTTTGTTGGTGTAATACGAGTGTGTGTTTTTATGAATGCCCCTAAAATGTGGCTACGAAAACCCACACACATCTATTGGTAGACTCGTCGTGTGCGGCTTAATTGCCCATATGCATTAACTCTATATAGTACAAGTGATTTAATGTCACAGCTTTGCAAATTGTAATTTCATTCCAAGTTAATTATTTATTTGTTGCGTTGTTTTCGTTTTTTGGGCATATAAAATAAGATGTTAGTACTCCAAGTATTTCCAACGTACAAAGATGATGACCAGTAAGTGAAGTGCGGTCAGAAGTGGTTTAAAGGATACGCCTACACTTCAATATGTCGTAAAATTGAAGGACCTTCTTAATATTTTCTTAAGTTCGAAATTGTGTGTATACTTTTCGTAAGCACTTAACTGTGAGTGTTTGTGTAGGTCTTGCTTAAAGGCCGACATTGTCAATTGGAATAAAGAGTGACATTCGTCTAAGTTGGAAATACTGTTCAACTATTCGTCGCACTCCTGCTCACACTAATGATCCAAACAGACCATAAACAGAGAGACCAAACAGACAGTAAAGTGGTTGGGGTGACAATATTCGCAGAACATTATACTTTCGTTGGGTGCACGCAGAGAAAAAACGTGGTTATTACATGGTCACGGCAATAATAATATGTCCTCCGCAATAAAAGTATGTTCGTCGCAACCATAGCATTGTTAACTGAATTTATTTTTAATTTATTTAATAATTTAATTAATTTATTTAATAAATTAATTTATTTATAATTGATGCAATATTAATATTGTTGAAATGCAACAATAGTATTATTGCCAAATTTAAAAATGAAAATATGGTTATAGCAACAATATAATTATGGTTGGTGCGACAAAAGTATTGTGTTTATCGTTTTATGTTAACAATAGTATGATGACGGCAGTCATACTGTATGATTGTAATTTTTCTTCGTTTAAATATGCTTTTAAGAACAAATGTTATTGATACGGATCTAATGAAAAAATAGTACTTTTTTATCGAAATTAAATTTTTTTAAACATGCTGCTTGGCTTTATTTAACTGAAATATTTTTTAATAAAAACGCTTACGTTTATTTAAACTAATTTTTTCTACTCTGAAATAAATCACTCCTCTTATTTTGAATTTAATGTATTTTTGAATAATTATTAAACCAATTATAATAATTAAACCAATTCTAATAAATAATATTGGGGATCAAATCTATTGTCGACAACTTATACAAATTCGAATAAATTATATTGGGGATCATAATTGTGTGTGATCATAATATGGTTGTAGGGATCATAACATGGTTGCGTGTGAATCATACTATGGTTATGAGGATCATACTATAGTTGTATATGAAACATACTTTGGTTGTGAGGATCATAGTTTGGTTGAGTGTGAATCATACTATGGTTGTGGAGATCATGGTAGTTATATGTGAGAATCATACTATTGTTGTGAGGATCATAGTATGGTTGTATTTGAATCATACTATTGTTGTGGGGATCATAATATTGTTGTACCACAACCATATACCCAACAATAGTATTATCCTCTTCGAATATTGTCACCACAACCATACCTTTTTCTGCGTGTGTATAATTGTGGCACAACAAAATATGATCCGCACACCAATAGTATGATCCACGCACAACTAAACTATGACCCCCACAACCATATTATGATTCACACTTAACAATACTATGAGTCCCACAACCATAGTGTGATTCACACGCTCCCAAGTTATATTCCTACAACCATGGTATGATCCCACTCAACCTTATTATGATCCCCAAAATTAATTATTATGATAATTATATATGATAAGAGTATGTTTTTACTGAACAATAGACTTTTATTGAGTAGATTATTTAAAAAAGCATAAAATTCAAAAGTAAAAGGAGTGTTTTATGAAGCAAAAGAAAAAATGATTCACTATGATACCCACAACCAAAATATGATTCACATTCAACCATACCATGATCCCCACAACCATTCTATGATCCCTACAACCATATTATGATTCACACTTAACTTTACTGTGTCCTCACAACACTATTATGATCCCTACAACCATAGATTGTTTCACATACAAACATTGTATAATCCTCACCATATTAAGATTCACGCGCATTTATGTTATAATCACTAAAACCATAGTATAATCCCACTCAACCTTACTATGATCCGAAAATAATTTATAAAGTTTAGGGCAATGCTTATTAAGTACATTTTTTAAAAATGCATTAAATTCAAAATAATAGGAATGTTTTATTTAACAAAATAAAAAAGCGTCAGTGTTTCATTATATGTGACGCGCAAAATAGAAAGGGGCCTAAGGTTATAAACCAGAGCCATTTTAAGATTAGGTCCCTCTCTATTTGCGCTTAAAATCCTGGACTTCACTTTCATAAAATGCGCATATCTCTGGGCGGGAACATTTTTGGGGCATGGGATCGGTCTCATTCGATGCTCAGATCAAAAAAAGAAAAAAAAATGAAAATTGATTTTTTTACCCTTAGTTCCCTTTCTCTATGCGCTGTCACACATGTAAATATTTAAGTTCTACAAATGCAAAGCAGATTGTTTTGAAAATTTTAATTTACAGATAAATTGTACTATTATTGCGAAAGATTCGTAAAAATAACATTGTTCTTACAAAAAATATTCAAATTAATAAAAGTGTAAATCATACACAAAGAGAAAATATCAGTTGTAAATCGATTAGAACAACAAAAATTCCGTTGCAAAGAAAGAATTTCAGTTGCCATCACGGACTGTTTTTAATCATAATGAATATTCGGTTCGATATACCGCTAGATGATAAATATGATCAACATATTGTACACACAATGAAATGCGGAAAACATCAGTTGTAAATCGATTAGAACAACAAAAATTCCGTTGCAAAGAAAGAGTTTCAGTTGCCATCACCGACTGCTTTTAATCATAATGAATATTCGGTTCGATTGCCGCTAGAAGATAAATATGATCAACATATTGTACACACAATGAAATGCGGAAAAAAATTCAGTTCTCACAACTTGTGGTTGTGGCAACAAATAGTTTTGCATAGAATTAATTAATGCAACCAATTATTGGTGATGATAACAAACAATTTATTGTAATGGCTTACTTTTTTGTTTCAAATGCAAGGTTATTCGAAAAAAATATTCAAACTTTCATAATTTCAAACCTATCGGAGAAATAGGCATATTGTCGGAAATCTGAGCTAAAATTTAATAAATTTGGTTAAAACACTTTTCCTTTAATTCTGTTTAAAGCAATTGTTTTTATCAATCTGAGTAGAGGTCAGCGTACTTCCTTGCCGAATGTTTAATAGGGCGAATAGTGGTAAGATCCATAGCAAAAAAAATATATTAACTCAGTTTTATTTTCAGAAATCTAATTTTTACTTAAATAGTCTTTTCTCATTTAACTATTCTTTTAGTGACAAAAGGACATGAACGTCTTTATGGTTTAGTGTACTTGAAAAATAAAAATTAAAAGTGCGATATATGTATATTTATATACAGAAAAAAAGTGTTGAGGTACCGAGACGTTGTCACTTCGGTTGCACTAATGAAAACTTGATAAAGAGTGCTTTTTTCAGACATGTGGTTTTCAAGATGAAATAAACGCATATAATTTAATATTATGGCCACAAAATAAGCTTTATTGTAAAGATAAGGGTTGGTCATTATGTTATGATTTCGGACAAGTGGCCGCCACGAGTCCCAATTTTCGTTCACTTTTTGCAGCATTTGCGGACGTATGTCAACAATAACGTGCCGAATATTCTTTTCCAATGCGTCAATCGTGTCGAGCTTATCTGTGTAGACAAGCGACTTCACGTAAGTCCACAAAAAATAGTCCTACAACGTAAAATCGCATGATCTTGGAGGCCACGCCACAGTCCCACGAAGCGAGATAATGCGCTCACCAAAAGTTTCCTTCAACAAATTGATTGTTTCGTTGGCTGTATGGCATGTAGCGCCCTAGAGTTGGAACCAAAGGTCGTCCACATCAATATCCTCAAATTCAGGCACGAAAAAGTCATTAATCATGGCACTATTGCTTTCCCCATTGACTGTACTATTATGGTCGGCTTTATTGTTGAAGAAATATGGACCAATGATTCCCTCTGCCCATAGAGCACACCAAACAGTGACTGAGGATGTAACGGCGTCTCGACAAAGGCTTGTGGATTTTCATTACACCAAATGACAAAATTTTGGTTGTTAACCAAAAGTGAGCAGATTTTCGTTTACGACACAAAAATATTTTCGTGCGCAATTGTTTGAAAAACACTTGAAAAGTGATTCTTACAACAGTAGATCTTATACGTATGACGAGTAACTGGTACCTGGTCTTAACGAGTTTAGTTTTCATCGCTGAACAAAATTATCGTGTAAAAATCAGGATCAGTGGCCCATCACCACGATTTGCTAACGTTGTTCCGGAGTAAGTCTATTTACTATGAAATGGCAAACCAAACTTAGCAAATCAAGTGACAGCTGTCAAAAAAACCAACTCCCAATAAAGAGCGGCCAGATTGAAAACCACACGCTAAAAAAATAGCCTTTATTACATGCAACCTTATTCAACAAAATTTGGTTGAGGCAACGAAGCTGTTCTCTATGTGTATGTTTGATGGTAGACATGGAGCAAATTCTCGGTATAGGCCTTAATGCTACCAGTCAGAGTGTGCCGGGGTCAAACTCGAAGTAGTCCCTTGCTATGAGGTCGTACCAGAGACTTAAGTCTGGTGCCGGTTGCCTGGTTGCGGCAAAGAGCATGCTTGGCGTGGAGTTGCGTATCAACCAGGAGCTACTAACCAAAGAGTAGCAAAGGCTTTATATAGACATCAACCGCTATCCTTAAATTGATTCATCCAGTCTAACTGGAAGAGCGTTGGTAGCTGCATTAAAGCTTTCCCTAGTGCTATTGGTTCATCCAGTCTAACTGGAAGAGCGTTGGTAGCTGCATTAAAGCTTTCCCTAGTGCTATGGTTCAGGCTATATTGGTGATAATCACCTTGAACTGACATTAATCTGTATTTCCAAGTCTGTTAGTTTAAAGGTCCAAATAGTTGTTGTTGTAACAAGGAACAAAAAACATATATTGTTGAGGTGACTGCCCCTGGCCGAAGAGTTTCGGGTCAATCCGGTACATAGAACCGGCAGTCGCGGGATTGTGGTTGACGGTAGACATTCAGCTGTTCGAGTTGGGGTTGCATTTTGCATGAGTTAGAGAGAGATAACTTCAATTCGATGGTTGACGACGGTAGACTTCTGCAGGTTGCAGAATCAACCGTCAGCCGTCAAGACTAATTGATCCTTAAGAAATATGGTGCACTGTTTGACTTAATTCAGATATTGGCATATGATTCAAAAAGAAATCATTAGATGAACCACCCGGTATAAAATATTACTCAACACTCTCAATCTTCATTACAGACTTTGTTTTCGTTACATAATACATAGGCTTTTCCAATTAATTTTCGTTTGTCTCACACAAACACGACTTGCACAAAATATATGACATTTTTAATGTCTACAGCGAAATTTCATTAAGCGTTAGTTACGAGGTGACAACATCTGCATGAATACCTGTAAAAATTTATTTTTATTAAACATAAAAAGCGTCCATAAAATGAATACGCGCATTAAAAAAAAAATAATAATAAATAACTGGAGTTAATCTATTTGGCTAATTAATGGCCGACTTATGCAGAGGATACATACAGCCAGCGAAGGAACTCCTCCAAGAACACATACATACACACTTAATCTCCCCTACGCCTCCTTACATAAATGTCCATTCGGTCTGTTGTGCGCTGTGTGTTGGTGGATGGGGGTGTTGCGTATTCGTTTGTATTTCGCCTGTAGTGCGTTTTTCTTTTCTTTTTTTTGCTACTTTCTCTAGTCATTCGTACATTCCAAATGTCGAAATGTCCATGAAATGTATTTTGACACTTAAACTGTCATTCAGTTCAGTTCGTTTTGTGGCCCCCACCCGCCCCTCTTCTCCTTTCTTGTTGACTTCTGCGCATTTATTACGTGATTCCTTTATTTCCTTTCTTTTGTGTGTATTTTTGTGCTTTTGCCATTTGCGCTTAAAGCTGCTCCAGCGAACCAGAGGAGGAAGAAGATGAGTTTGTTAAATTTAACCAAATAAAAAAACACAGCTAAAAGAAATCGTTTCATAAAAAAAGCGATAACCTAATTTTTTTTTTGTAACGTTTGATAGGAACCAAACACTCGACGAGAAGATGTACGAAAGAAGAAAAGGATATACCCATACACACACATATAAATACTCGTACGAGTACACACGTACGTGCTTACAGATACATGTACGTAGTGTTTAAGTAAGAGTGTGTACACTGTGCGTCAAACTTATGTTTGTATACTGCTTTTTTGAACTTAGACACTTGGTCTATGGGCGAAGAAGTCTGAAGAGAGCCCAGAAAGACAGCAAGAGAGTTAGATGAGTAGCGGGCAAATCCGCTGTAATTGATATGATTTCATTTTCATCGCAGACAGCTGATACCACTCAAGCAGTTTTTATCGATAAAATTGTTTGTTTAGTTGATATTCTATTGTTTTATTTTATAGATAAAGTTAGTTGTTGGCCGGATTGTTAATAACCACATATAAATATAATGCACAGTAATTTGCAGACATTTCATATAAGCCACAGAAATATTCCGATTAACATTTACGACACAAAAATATTTTCGTGGGCTATTCTTTGGAAAAAACTTGAAAAGTGATACTTACAACAGTAGCTCTTATATGTTTGACGAGTACCTGGTACTTGGTCTTAAAGAGTTTAGTTTTCCTTTCTACATTTGCTGCGAAGCTTTTTTGATGATGGTCGTCACGGGCCTTAAAACGCGATAAAAGCTGTGTGCAGTCACGAAAATACACTTTGAAATTTTATAAAAAAAACTTGTCTTCTTTTCAAATGTAGATGCAAAAGGTCCCGAGCCGGTAAATCCCTGCTCAAGGTGTCATAAACACTAAGTAGTGACATAAATTCTGTTAACACACCCATTTCAATAGTAGAACTGAACGTACCCCGTTAATGTCATATGGGTTTTGAAAGCTAACCTCAATAGCGTTAGTCTGTAAAGGGATTTTAAAATTGTTTCATCTTTCATCGTGGATTGGTCAGATAATGAGAACCGTATCGCTGTAATAGCGCTTTTCAAGTGTGAAATGAAAACAAGCGATATTTTCAAAACGCTTCGGCCACTAGGGATTAGCCGCATGTTCGTCTACCTATGCATAAAACTGTTTGAGGAGACTGGAGATGTAAAAGACCGCCACCGGTCGGGCCGCCCACACTCTGTTCGAACACCGCATGTCATTAAAGCCGCTCCGCTCCGAAACAAGAAAAAAATGGCCCGTGAGATGAATATCACGCAAAAGTCTATGAGTCGAATCATTAAAAAAGACTTGGGACTTGGGGATTTCAAACGACGTACCGGACATTTATTGACTGCAGCTTTAAAAAATATAGGATTGAAAAATGCAAACGTCTTTTGCACAGAAAAATGTTGTTCACCGATGAAAAAATTTGTACATCTCAGGAAAAATTTAACAAGCGCGGTAATCTAAGGAAGCATCTGAATCCCATGGGTGGAAAAGGGTCATCACACAGATTCAGTCATGGTTTGGTGGGGTGTCTTTTACGATGGGGTCACTGACCTGTATTTCTGCGAACAAGGAGTCAAAACATCGGCCAAAGTTTACCAAGAAACCATTTTGGAAGCTGTTGTGAAGCCTCTTAACAATTCCCTGTCCCAAAACCAGCCATGGACTTTCCAGCAGGATCCGCGCCGGCCCATAAGGCTAAAACGTCCCAGGCCTGGCTTCGAAACAATTTGCCAGCGTTCATTTCCTCTGAAGAATGACCCTCAGGCAGTCCAGATTTGAACCCGTTGGATTACAAATTGTGGACGGTTTAGAGGAAGAGGTTTGTCACAAAAGATACCCCAACATTGGATCTCTTAAGACTGCTTTGGTTCGAGCTGTGGCCAATTTTGCAATGGACGAGGTGCGTCTTTAGGCGGGTGTAAAGGCAAATGGCGGACATTTCGAATAAGTAGATTCTTTTTGGTTACAATATACATCAATAAATATATTAAAAAATATTTGGTCCAAAAACATTCAGTAATTTTTATTTTACAGTATATAACGTGTGTAACAGTAGTTATGTCCCTACTAAGTATAAGTATATCGTTTGTTTAAAAAGATCCTCAAAAGAAATAAATAAATGAAGATTTATCAATTCAATTACAGAACTTCCAAAGGGTGGTCCAACCCTAATGCACGATGTTAATGATGAGTCACACCTTAACGTTGTTTTGCCTAACTTAATTTGACATTTCTTTGTTTTAGTGTTTGACAAATTCCACCATGGAGAGCTACACAGTTGGGCAGCTTAATAAGATTGTGCAAGCCTTTTACGAAAATGGGCGTTCATCATTAAAAATGCATTTCGTGTACTTCGTAATGTTTTGGTCAGCATAATTGGCCAAATTTGTGCAAATTCAGGAAAATTATTCGCAAAATAATCACAACATAAATGTTTGACGCAGAACGAACTAGGCAAGCACGCACAGGCGTTTTCACATTTCCAACAGACCCGGTTTTCTGAATATTTGCACACAATTCTTTCGATTGTGGACACATTTGGCCAATTATGCTAACCAAAAATATCACGAGGTGCACGAAATGCATTTTGCATTTGTGGCTGCACATTGCTCTTATCGGGTCCGTCCTTCATCAGAAAGCTTCCCGGCACTTGTTAAAAGGAAAATTGAACTCTTTAAGACCAGGTTCTCATCAAACGAATGATAACTATCGATCCCACTTTTCAAGTTTTCTTTTAACAATTACCCAATATAACTTATGTAGTACCACTTTTCATTTTATTAAAACCACTGTGCAATCTTTTACCCCAAAAACGCAGTTAACAAAATCCCAATTTTTGTTTGGTTAACATTAATCGCTTTCGCTCATCAGCGAGCTAGTATCGTCAATTGGTTGGACCGATGCTCTGTTGTTGTCATGTTTTGCTTGTTTCGCTCGGCCCAATGATGATTGAAGTAAAACAACAGCGATGGGTTCGTGTTAATCAGTCTTAACTTAATTTAAGTTATACTACCAACAATTTGTAGTTGTATAAGATAGCATGCGGCATGGCCTATTATGGTAGTAGATAGGGTTGGCATGTGTATATGGGTGGGTGTATGTGTGGGAGTGTAAACATTTATATACGCTTAAGGTATTGTTTGTTGTAGTTGACGTCTATTTATCTATGTAGGTATAAAATAGTAGTATTAAAGGTATTCAATATGAAAATTTATCGGTGTATTAGAGGGGGTCGTTTTATAAGGGAGAAAAAATCATTTTTATAAGGACAGGAAAAAATTAAATTGAAACAAATAATTATTCAAATAACAAATTGTTTCATTACGGGCTTTAGATGATATCTCCATATTATTAAAAAAAATTGTGAGTTTGTCCGGCCCGAAGCTTTTATACTCTCATGGTTTGCTTTGTAGCATGGTATTGCCAGTTTTGGCGAAATATAGTTGTTGTCGGTGGGTCCATGTTTGAACGAACTACCGCTGACCTGTTTAGATTCGTGCATTGTATTGTCCATTGTTAGGACCCTAAAGAGCCCGTAGATTCGGTACTTAAATTTCAACACATTTTAAAAAGTATTTTGAGATTATTGAGGAAATTCCAATGTTTCTGTGAAACCATATGTGGATGATAGAAGGGACCTCCAGGGACCTATTGGTCAAGCCGTCAAATCGTAGAATAAATGTTAATTTTTAAAATTTTTGTTGCTTCTTAATACTCAAATAGGCTAGTTCGAGTTCAAAATAGACCCAAATCTTAAATATAGGTTCATATTTGGATTTGTTAGAAAATTTCACTTTTTCTGTCTACCCGTAGAGCCTCCAAACATTAGGGGACGGTTTTAAGGCCCCAGGGCCCATAGACCACGCCTATAGGCCAAGGCCTCCAATTTACGTGAATCTGAAAATTAATGTCATATTCAGTTTCATCATGAAATTCTACTGGTACTGAGTTCTCATATGTCCATGTATGAAAAGAAATAAAATATCGGCTTCCTAGGGACTTATGGATCAAGGACTTAAATCATTCGAATTGTAACATTAAAATGATATTTGGATCAGTGACGAAATGTTATTGTTGTTTAATGCCCATATTTCTATAGTTCAAGGAGGCCGATTTTTGAACTCTTTGGTCCAAATTCCAAATTGGCACATAAATATTGGTTCATATATCGATTTGCTAAAAAACTGTTTCTGGATATCTATATGCCGTCAAACATTAGGGGACTGTATTTGGGACCCAGGGCTCAAAGACCACAGCCGAAGATCAATTCCTTTAAACCAGCCAAATCGTAAAATCCATGTCATACTCAGATTCTTCATAAAATTCCACTGATTACTCGTACGTCTATGTTCGAAGGGACCAGTTTTTCGGTGCCCTAGGGACCTTATCGCCATGGGTCAAGGCCTTAAATTTCTTCGAATAGGACAATTCACGTGGTATTCTAATTTGTGGCGCAGTTTTATTGTTGTTTAATATCCATGTGTCTTTATGTGAAAGTGGCCGATTTATGGGTCTCTTGCGCCTATATGGGCCTAGGGACCTAGTGCCCATGAGTCTAGGTTTTAAATTTATTCTTTAATTAAAATTATGTAATATTCTGCTTGGTGAAGAAATTTGATTGTTTTTTTTAATATCCATGTTTCCATAGTTTAAGGAGGCCGATTCTTGGACCTCTTGGGCCTATTTTTGGTTCATACGGTCTGAATACCAAATTGGTCGAAATCTTAAAAAAGAAACTTATTTGTATTTGTGGCAAAATGTCACCTTTTCTGTATGCCCATAAGTCCCCGAACATTAGGGGATGGTTTTTGCGGTCCCATAGCCTAATAACCACGCCCTTTTATGGAAAGCCTAAAGATTCTATAAATTTTTCTTCCAAAAAAACTAATTTTAAAGCTAGTTTATTAGATTTTAAAGCAAAAGTGTCAACAAATTTAATATTTAGTTAGTTTAGTCCCTCATAGTGGAACTTTTTCCCCCTTTTTTCTGATTTAATTTATTTCTAACGCCAACCCATCGCCGACTATAGGACATATATTTGGCTAGTTTGAAGGCTCTAGCTCTCTCCGTTTGGACGGAGTCGTGCTTTTAACCGACGGACATGGCGTAATGGTCATAGAATTGTCTGACGATCATAAATAAATATACACACGAACTTGGGTAAGTTAAAATCCTGTGGGACAGTTTTGGCGGTCTGTGTAGCTACCACCAAAACTGTCCCAGAAACAAACAAATAAAAAAAACCTTCAAGCTGAAGCTTAAACCTCTTTAAGTGGGACTTTGTGTTTTAGAATTTACCTCTATAAGTGGGAATTTTTTTTCGTTTACCTCTATGAGTGGGGTTTCCCTTTTCATGATGTACTTGTACGAGTAAAAGTTTTTAATTTTTTTCCTCATTCTCTCTTGTTTTGGCATTTCACTAAGGGAGCTTTTGCGAAGTGTGACGCAGAGTTCTCAGGTTTTGTGGTTTCTCACCAAATTTGGCTTGATCTCACCAAACTTGGCGAAATTTTGGTGATTTGGCTATTATTGATTTTATGAACCCGCCCTAAATAAATTTTAAAAGGACTAGAAAAGAAGCTAACACCAAAAGTCTCAATTTTTAGTCTGCATTTTCGATATTTTGACATATATTCGATTGAATGACTCCGTTCCAGGTATTTTGTTTTCCTTCCATCATAGAAAGTAAGCATGCTTTACCTTTTTTAATGGGATACAATTTAAAAGTATCTGGATAAGCGGGAAACTATTTGTTGGAAACCTCTTGAGGTGGTCATAAGCAGAGGGTCCCTTGCGATCCCACTTATCCAGGTTCGACTGTACTTTATTAAGTCGAAGATAGGTATTCCGAAGTCTCACAAACGAAGGGACAAACTTATATACTTATACTGCCATCCCATGGTGCAGAGTATAAAAAACACACAGTTTAAAGTAAACTGTTGAAATTGCCCTACTTCAATCTATGTTTCTTTGGAATAGCCTCCATACAAAAGTTTCTACCGTTCATAACAGCCAGCGCTCTAAAAGCAAAATATTAAATTCGATCTCAGTAAGACTGTCCAAGTAACCAGAGTTTTCAAAAAGCCATTATTTCGTGTTTTTTCAAAACCGTGTTTTCGATTTAGCTAAAATATTTTTTATAAAGGGTGTCCCAAGAAGAACGCAAGTTTTAAATCTGGCAACATTCGAAGTGTCATTGTTTGACATTTGAACAATTGTTATTGTTTGTTAGTAGAAGGTACGCTACACGAATGAACAACGCATTCTCATTGTGAAATTGTTTTACCAAAATGGTGAAAGTTTTGCGGCTACAGTTCGCAAATTGCGATCAATTTGGGGTCACAATAATGCTCCAAAAGAGTCAACTGTAAAGAGATTAATGGATAAATTTGCCGAAACTGGGTCTGTTAGTGATGTAAAGACAACAACGCGCCATCGACCAGGTCGATCGACCGAAAATGTCGCAGCTGTACGTGATGATGTCGCTCAAACTCCATCCACCTCAATTCGACACCGAGCTCAGCAAATTGGTGACTCCAAATCCACTTTGCAGCGAATTTTGACGAAAGATTTGCATCTTCATGCATACAAAATTCAATTGACTCAGGAACTGAAGCCAGCTGACCATGGACAGCGAAGGGAGTTCGTTAATTGGGTATTGGAGAGACAACATGAAAATGCTGATTTTGCCGATAAAATCATCTTCAGTGACGAGGCCCATTTTCATCTTGATGGCTTCATCAATAGGCAGAATTGTCGCATTTGGGTTGCGGAAAATCCTCGAGTGATTCACGAGAAGCAAATGCGTCCTCAACGTGTCACTGTGTGGTGTGGTTTTTGGGCTGGAGGAATCATTGGACCTTTTTTTTATGAAAATGAGGCAGGTCAAGCGCAAACAGTCAATGGTGTTTGGTATCGTGAAATGATAACCAGTTTTTTCTTGCCTAGAATTGAAGAAATGAATGTGGAGGGCATGTGGTTCCAAAAAGACGGCGCCACATGTCATACAGCCAGAGAAACAATTCAATTGCTGCATCAGTCATTTCCCGGTCGTGTTATTTCGCGTTTTGGAGATCAGAATTGGCCGTCTAGATCGTGCGATTTAACACCATTAGATTTTTTTTCTTTGGGGTTTTTTGAAGTCGATGGTTTACGCGAATAAGCCGACGACGACTCAAGCCTTAAAAGACGAAATTGGACGCTGCATTAATGAAATACCGCAGCATTCATGCAAAACGGTCATTGAAAATTTCATTAAAAGATCGCGTGCATGCCAGCAAAGCCGCGGCGGCCATCTGCACGATATATTGTTCCATACATAACCTCATTCTGTCTACTTTACGATATAATAAAGTTTCACGATTTTTTTTCTTAAATATCTGTGTTTTATTTAAAATTTAAAAATTGCGCTCTTCTTGGAACACCCTTTAGTTACGTATTCTACCCTTGAAATTAAGAAGTTTCTTTGCTTTTACATATAAGTACAATAACCTTAAAACCGGAAAACCGTGAAACCCAACACCAAGAAATCCCACGACAGCCGGTTCTATTCACGGGATCGACCTAAAGGAGGAATTCTTCGGCCAAGGGCTGTCACCCCGACACTGTGTCGCTACAACAACAACAACCAAAAAACGGGTAAACCGACTGGCGGGTTTTAGATATTTTTTTAAATATCTACAGTCGGGTTTGAACAAAAAAAAGCCGGAATGTCGGTTTCGGTTTCTTGTACATTCTAATCTCAATCAAATCTACCATTGCACTTTATAAGTCTTTGCGCCTTTTCAAAGCCGCCTTTTGGACGGACCCATTCTTATAACACATATCCATTTATATGTTTTTATATTGATTTGTCTGTTGATTGATTTGATATCATAAAGTTTCCGTTTTTGTTGTACGTCGTCTTTTATGGCTTCGGTCATAGAAATTCTATTATTTGCTTTATTTTATTTTTATGTTTTTACAAATTTAAACTGGAGGGAAAACTAATGCGTATATCGTATTGCCATATGTTCGTTCAACTTTTGGGCCATGCGTGCAGTGAAATCCTTTCCTCAACTGGATTCACTGGTGTGAACACGAATTTTAATGGGTTTCGCATTCTACAATCTATATTTATACACTTTTGTTCGAACGCTGCAGAGGACAATAAAAATCAGCTAAATACGAGTAATTGTTTGTTAATATTATCGGAATATTAGGGACGATAGGACAGATAATTATGACGTTCTATATTGTCTTTATTGCCTTGATAATTCTTTCTTTTTAACAGATTTATGGCTAGGTTTTATTGTCCGTCACTCCGTCTGTTTACATATCGTTGTTAACAAAGTACGTTATTGAATAAAAATCGAGTTCGACTGAACTTTACATGTGCATATTTTAAGGTTTGGGACTAGTAGAAACAATATTGAAATATCGTTCCATGCTTCCATGTTATAATGCAGACAAAAAACAAGTCCTGTAGTCCTCCAAGAAGATACTTCTTTTAACAACAATGACGTGCTTGTTAAGAAACTGTTATTCGACTTTTCCTACCAGCCATTTCCTAGATATTTCTAAGTTCTTCAGTGTCCTGTCAGAGCACCCTAACTTCACTTTTGCTATACTCTGACAGATAAAGCATTTTCAGATATTCCTAACCGGCTTTAAGCCTTAGATACTTGTATGACACTTGAAGTTTATAAAATACAAAACTGGTTTCCTAAAATAGGGGATTTTCGAAAAAATGCCAAAGACAGGCATAGCCAATTATGGGATACCCCACACGACTCTGTAATTCAAAAGATTTCGCGCCTCTGTTTGGAGCTTGAGCAATGTCGGACTTATTGTGTTTTTTCTAAAGTGGAAAGGATATATTTTAAGAAGGCCATATGAAGCACTGATCGGCTTAATTTTACTAGAGATAATTAATTGTCGCATTTAACGCACTATGCTTAAATCGAGCTAGATATGCAGTTAAGCCTTGGTCCAATTTTTTTATACGAAATTTGGTCGAAATCGGATGTAAGATTTGGCTTCCAAAATCGTAAAGGACGTTTGTGTGGGGTCTTTACAATAATATATACCTATGTGGTTTAGTTTTACCAAAGTGAGCCATAAGTTGCTTATAACGTACCATGCACAACTTGGTAGTGATCAGGTGTAATTTTAGGCTTCTAGAGGAACCGCATATCGAAAGGGGACTTTTCGCATGATCGAAAATATTTGGCCCGAATCAGATTTAATATGTAGCTTTAAGAGCAATAGGCTTTAAAATCGGGAAAGACCTTTGTATGGATGATACAGGAAACGTTTTACCTATATGGTTCAGTTCTACCAGACTTACTTATTTTTAGCTCGTAACGTATCAAACAAAATTTTAGCTTGATTGGGTTAGAATTCCGGATTGCGGCTTCTAGAGCTGCAGGATCTTCAATCGGAAGGGACCTTTGTGTGGAAGCTATACGAAAACGTTCACCGATTTAGTACAATTTGACCAGAAATGAGTCAAGTATTCCGTACTTAAAAATTGTGATATGTTTTTGCTTTTACATACAAGAACCAAAAAATTGAAAACTAAAACCTGACCTCAAAATGCCGGAAAACCGATATGTCCGGTTTGAGCTTCTTAAAAAAATCGAGTGTCAGTTTTCAGTTTCGGGTTCGGATGCAAGATGTGGAGATCGGGGAAAACCCCTTGTTTGATATAAATACAGGTACCGTTATGGACCAATTTCAATAGGATTCGTACTTTAAGAATGTACCAAGTTTCATCGAAATTACAACGACATATTGACAGCCGGGTGGAGGAATGGGCAAAGCTCAGATAGGGCTTTAGGAAATGCAACGTTGCGCTGCAACTGCAAAAGTTGCGCAACAGTTGCAGCGCAACGTTGCATTTCAGAAAACGCCCATAGTCATTATAAATCCATCGGTATACCTAACATGCGGTCTTTATGTACTTTTTTAAGGTGTTGCAAACGTCAGTAATTACTCATTATACCCTGCATAACAGTGTGGGCAACAGTGCGTTTTATTAAGAAGCGTTCGTAATTTCTAACTGCGTGTTTGCCACGCCTCATTCTAGTACCTTTCACTTAACGTAATTTCTTTGAAATCAATTTCTCAATAACAATTCAGAACGTTCACATTTTCCCAATATTTTAGCAGAAGTTTGAGTTCCGGACTGGAATCTCTTTGCCAAAAGACACACCTACAATCATTCGAAAAATCTAGCCACGCCCCTTAAATTTCTCCTTAACGAATGAGAGAACAGTTCCGCAGAAGCTTTTACAAAACGGTATATGTAAGTCGACTCAGCCGACTTAAACCAGCATGATTCTGGTATATTATCATTTTTATCGAAGGACGAATTTTAGATCGTTTATGCAATTGGGATTGCCACATACGAGGGCGGTTTGGAAAGTTCTTAGCCTATCAATGAAAGAGAATAGTTAGTTTTTCAAAAATATTCTATTTTTCAATATAATCTCCTGAAACTTCAATACACTTAGTCCAACGCTTATATAGCAATTCTATCCCTTGATTAAAATAGTTTTCCTCAAGGTCTTCAAAATAGTGGTTGTAATTGCATCTTCATTTGAGGTAAAACGCTTGCCAGCAAGGGATTTTTTTTAGATTTGGGAACAGGTAAAAGTCACTGGGAGCTACATCAGGAGAATAAGGTGGGTGGTCAAGCAACTCGTACTTTAATTCGTTGATTTTAGTCATTGTTAAAACACTCTTGTGCGCTGGTGCGTTGTCTTGATGAAAAATTATTTTTTTGTGTTGTAAGCCAGGACGTTTTTCTCGAATTTGAACATTTAATTGATCTAAAAGGTTGCAATAGTACTCTGAATTTATTGTTTTACCCTTTTGCAGATAGTCAATCAATAAACTACCTTTGAAGTCCCAAAAAACCGTTGCCATAACCTTACCAGCCGATTGAAATGTTTTTGCCTTCTTTGGGGCACTTCCTCCAGCTTCAGTCCATTGTTTGGATTGTTCTTTTGGCTCTGGAGTATAGTGGTGGATCCATGTCTCATCAACAGTTATAAAACGACCCTTAAAATCCATTTTATTTCGCTGAAAACGATTCAAACAAGCTTGAGAAATGTTCATTCTTATGCGTTTTTGGTCGACTGTTAACAAGTGCGGCACCCATCTTGCAGAAAGCTTTTTCATCTGTAGTTCTTCATGCAAAATTAAATGGACTCGATCATTTGAGATGCCCATGATATTAGCTATTTCACACACTTTTATTCGTCGATCATTTAATACCATATCATGCACTTTGGCTACAATTTCTGTTGTTGTTGCTGTTTTTGGACGTCCACTACGTGGTTCATCTTCAATGCTTGTACGACCACGTTTAAATTCAGCAACCCAAGTTTTTGCTGTTGCATGTGAAGGAGCACTTTCACCTAACACATTCACCATATCATTATGAATTTCTTGTCCCGATAAACCTTTTTTATGTAAATATTTAATGACACCACGCATTTCTAATTTTTCCATTGTAAAAAAATCGCGGATGCGTCTTTTGTGTTTCTATCCTGTTTCTATATGAAGGAGTTGCCAGATCAAAATAAAATTTAACATGTGTTCATAGCAGAGATGGAAGTTTCCAAAACACTTAACTTACTTTCTGTTTATATCGCGCTTTTTGTGCTAGGCTAAGAAGTTTCCGAACCGCCCTCGTATT
The DNA here is from genome assembly GCA_963513945.1 of Hydrotaea diabolus. Classification (NCBI taxonomy): domain Eukaryota; kingdom Metazoa; phylum Arthropoda; class Insecta; order Diptera; family Muscidae; genus Hydrotaea; species Hydrotaea diabolus. The sequence goes on from OY740717.1 coordinate 186,802,703, forward strand.
TAGCGAAATTCCAACAAGTATTTGTAAATTGTTTTAGGGATTCCGTATTTGGTTCCAAAGATCACTTGGACTTTATTAGCAAATAGAAAACAGTAATCGATAACACCCGTTTGTTATCGATTGGCCAGTTGACCGCACTATACACTACAGATCAAATTAGTTTTTCGCTCGTACAGTCCTTATGTGGAATCGACTACCGGCACTTCCCACTTATTACGACTTCCAGTAGTTCAAGCAAGTGCCAATAAACATTACTCAATGTACCCCCCTCCGATACTCTACTTTCCCCTCGCCAACGCAATGTTGGTTATTTTTTTTCTTAAAAGAATGGATTTATTTTAAATTTTTAAAATGGGGAATTTTCTCCTCTTGCGTCCAAATTGACCGGTTTGCAATAGATGCATTTAGCTCTATTTTCTTGCAATCAATTTACTTTCATTGAAATGTCGGAGGAACAGACGGGCACTTTTATCGCTGTGACTCAGAAGCTCTGACTTTTTGTGCTAGCTATGGTCGAGGGGCTTTATACATGACTTGACTGTGATATATTTTGTGATCTTGTCATTCTACATAAGACAAACTTCGTCCGATTTGAGCTTATGCCGGCTCACATGTTTTCAAAAAAGGAAGGACGTTTATTCTAATAAACCAAGCTTATCCTATACAAGACATGTTTCCACATTTTCATTAATTGTTATTGAGATTTGAAATTTTCGTCAAAAAGCTTACGTTAAAACCATAAAGTACTCCAGTAGATTCTAATGTAGGGGAATCAGATAGTCAACATGACCTCATACTTTCTTAACTGCTTTCCAATATACTTATATTGATTTTGTGAATTTTCAAGAGCATGATCTACTTTTCAAAATTGGCAATTCCTATGCATACCAAATCACAGTACCCCGAGAACTTGTTTGAACTCCAATTCTTGTCTGCACTTCTTCGCCTAGAACTCGATCAAATTTCAAGTGCCTCAATATGCTAGCATTGCTAAAGCTCACAACCAAAGACTATAAAGTGTTGAATATTTCAATGAAGTGCTTTTAGTTGTTAACAAAACCTCTAAGCGATTTCGTACTAATGAAGAAAACAATCGGCTGCATTGCGGTTTTCGGCATACTGGCCTTAATAATAGCCATTTCTTTGGCAGTTCCAGTGAGCCTAGAACCAGAAGTCGATTTCGAATTTAACGACGATTATGTGGAGGACGATATGATCATTACAGTCCTACGCAATGGCGAAAGAGCTCCGTGGCGAAAATGGCCCAATGCCAATGTCTACTACAAAATATCAAAGGATTTTGGTAAGCCAATGTGAGAAAGTCGCAAAGTAAGAATTTCGTTTTTGAAAATTTAGAAAAACTAAAACCACAGTGTTCCTACTCCACAGATGACTCACAGGTTGCTAGCATTAAATCTGCCATGGCTGCTATCGAGGCAGTCAGCTGCGTGCGTTTCTATGAGGCCACCCGAAGAAGGCAAGCCTATGTCGATATGAAAGCGGATCCCATTGGTTGCAATGCCGCCCTTGGCTATCAGGGCCGCCGGCAAAGCTTTAATTTGCAAAAAAATATTACGAAATGTTTTCTGGTGCCGGTGATCATACATGAACTTCTGCATACACTGGGCTTCTATCATCAGCACACCGCCCCCGATCGTGATGATTATGTCACCATTGTATGGGACAATATTCAGCCGGGGAAAGAGCGGTGGTTTAGTAAATTTGATAATAAAACTATTTCGGATTATGGCTATGGCTACGATTACGATAGTATAATGCACTATGCGCGCAAGGCATTCTCGGTGAATGGATCGGAGACAATTGTACCCTTGGAGAGTGATGCCAAGATTGGTCAGAGTCATGGCTTAAGCATGAAGGATATTGGCAAAATCAATGCCATGTATAGGTGTCCAACGGAAATTGTTATTGATTCTTCAGATTTTTAAATAAAAAACTTGTATGTAAAAAACGTGGAGGAAAGTCTGTTTACTAAATTTTTTTAAAATGCTGGTAATAAAGTTTCTTTGCACGGACATGAGCTTAGATTTAAAAAAAAATGAAATAGAAAATTAACGAAATTTGAGTCAGTTTTTTTTGTTTATTTAAAGTCTGAACCACATAACTCACCAGAGAATACTCGAGAAGTTTAAAAATATATTAAACAACATGGTAAGGCATCATTAGATCTAATCCTAACATTCTTTAGGGCAAATTAGGAACACTACTCTAAAAAAACTCCTAGAAGATGTAAACCTGGAACACAATTCCCATATATGTGCAGAAGATCCAAAATCATCCTTGGAGCAACTTGACCGTGTGAGTGATGGTGCTGATAGGTGACAGTAAGGTATCCAACTCTATTGTCTCCCTAGATAACCGTCGAAATTTAGTCTGCTTGTCTCTGTTCCATCGTTACTTTCATAGTGTGTTACTTTCATAGTAAAGGGTGTTTTTTATTGGGGTATAGAACTTTAAGTTGGCATCACTTTTTTAACTGGCGGCCATTTTGTCAGCTGTCAAGTGATTAATATTTAGTTTGGTTTGTCATTTCATCATGAACAGGTTGACAAAAGAACAACGCTTGCAAAATGGGCCGAAAATGAGATTCATCTCGATGCTGATTTTCATCACAAAATTTTGTTCAGTGATGAGGCTCATTTTTGGTTGAATGGCTACGTCAACAAGCAAAATTGCCGCATTTGGAGTGAAGAGAATCCACATGAGACCCCTGAGACGCCATTACATCCACAAAAACTGACTGTTTGGTGTGCTCTATGGGCTGGTGGAGTCATTGGGCCAGAGTCAGTTACCGTTAATGGAGACCGGTATAGAGCCATGATAACCGACTATTTTGTTCCCGAATTGGATGGCATGAATGTGGATGAGTTGTGGTTCCAACAAGACGGCGCTACATGCCACACAGCGCACGTCACAATCGAATTATTGAAGGAAACATTCGATGAGCGCATAATTTCGCGGAATGGACCTGTCAATTGGCCACCAAGATCGTGTGATTTGACACCATTGGATTATTTTCATTGGGGATATGTGAAGTCGCTCGTCTACGCCAACAAACCAGAAACATTAGGGGACTTGGAAGCCAACATTCGTGGCGTTATTGCCAACATACGGCCCCATATGCTCGAAAAAGTGGTTGAAAATTGGACCTGTAGAATTGGCTTTATTCGAGCCAGCCGCGGCGGCCACATGCCCGAAATCATATTTAAACATTAATGGCATAAAATTATCCTTCCAATAAAGCCAAATTGTTGGACATTAAAATGATTTTCTTGTGTTTTATTTCAATTCGAAGTTCTATACCTTAATAAAAAACACCCTTTATGTGCTCCACGGACATCCGTTGTCATATTTCTGGCCTGAGGATAATCTGCAGGAGCACGCTTCTTGCCAGGAATTCACACCCACTTGTTATCGTTTGTCCGGTTGACCGCACTATACACTTTAGATCGAATTCGATTTTCTCCCGTACAGTCCGTAAGTGGAAACCAGTCTTTAAGAGCCGACAGTTTTTGAGAGTTGTATACGTATAAAACTTCACACGCATTGAAAGGCTATATTTCGCATACTAATACCGATATATATTTCTGACCTAGGTAACACTAAGTATTGCTTGGCGCCATCTGACATTTCCATTTGGAAGTTTGACATTTTTTAGCATAAAAATACTCAGAACGTTTTGACGTACGACCATCATTTGTGTTGTTTACGGTGACTTGAAAAAATCAATTTGGCGAAAAAATGAAGCACCATCCTATGGCACTGTGAAAAACTGCTTAAATAAATTCAAACGTGGCCGACACTCGCTCAAAGACGAAGGTCGTCCAAAAACGGCCGTTGTGCCAGAGAACATTACCGTGGGTGAACTGATAATGCAAGATCGTCATGTGACATACCGTGATATAGAGGCATCCTTGGGCATTTCTTCCACCAGCATACATGCGAAATTACATGAACACCTGGCCGTAAAAAAGGTTTGTTTTCGTTGAATCCAGCACAATTTGACAATCGCTCAAAAACACGCTCATGACGATTGGTGCAAAGAAATTTTGAAAAAAATACAATCGCGGTGCTTCAAAAGACGTTTATAAGATCGTCACAGGTGACGAATCATGGATCTATGCGTATGAGACCGAAACAAAACAGCAATCGACCGTGTGGGTCTTCGAAGACGTGCCAAATCCAACGAAAGTTGTTCGTGGAAGAAGCACTTCGCAGCAAACGGTCTCTTGATTCTTCGGCAAAACTGGTCATGTGGCGACTGTTCCGCTTGAGCCACGTAGGACGGTCTATTCTAAGTGGTACACCACAATTTGTTTGCCTGAAATCTTCGGAGAAATTCAAAAAAGGAACAAGAGAAGACGAAGCATTGTGCACCACGACAATGCGAGCTCTCACACATCGGCGCAAACCAGCGCCTTTTTGACCGGCCAAAACGTCGAATTGATGGGTCATCCGCCGTACAGCCCTGACTTGGCACTTAATGACTTCTTTTTATTTCCGTACATCAAGAAAAAAATTGCGTGGTCAACGATTTTCGTCGCCAGAAGATGCTGTTGAAGCGTTCAAAACCCATGTTTTGAAGGTGTCTCAATCGGAGTGGAAAAAGTGCTTCGACAATTGGTTTGAGCGCATGCAAAAGTGTATGAATCAAGCTGGAGAATACGAGGGTGTTTCGGAAACTTCTTAGCCTAGCACAAAAAGCGCGGTATAAACAGAAAAATGTTAAGTGTTTTGGAAACTTTCATCTCTGCTATGAACACATGTTAAATTTTGTTTCGATCTGGCAACTCCTTCATATAGAAACAGGTGTTCATAAAAGACGCATCCGCGATTTTTTTACAATGGAAAAATTAGAAATGCGTGGTGTCATTAAATATTTACATAAAAAAGGTTTATCGGGACAAGAAATTCATAATGATATGGTGAATGTGTTAGGTGAAAGTGCTCCTTCATATGCAACAGTAAAAAATTGGGTTGCTGAATTTAAACGTGGTCGTACAAGCATTGAAGATGAACCACGTAGTGGACGTCCAAAAACAGCAACAACAACAGAAATTGTTGCCAAAGTGCATGATATGGTATTAAATGATCGACGAATAAATGTGCGTGATATAGCTAATATCATGGGCATCTCAAATGATCGAGTCCATTTAATTTTGCATGAAAAACTACAGATGAAGAAGCTTTCTGCAAGATGGGTGCCGGACTTGTTAACAGTCGACCAAAAACGCATGAGAATGATCATTTCTTAAGCTTGTTTGGATCGTTTTCAGCGAAATAAAATGGATTTTAAGCGTAACTGTTGATACGACATGGATCCACCACTCCAGAGACAAAAGAACAATCCAAACAATGGACTGAAGCTGGAGGAAGTGCCCCAAAAAATGCAAAAACAATTCAACCGGCTGGTAAGGTTATGGCAACGTTTTTTTGGGACTTCAAAGGTATTTTATTGATTGACTCTCTGCAAAAGGGTAAAACAATAAATTCAGAGTACTTTTGCAACCTTTTAGATCAATTAAATGTACAAATTCGAGAAAAACGTCCTGGCTTACAACACAAAAAATAATTTTTCATCAAGACAACGCACCAGCGCACAAGAGTGTTTTAACAATGGCTAAAATCAAAGAATTAAAGTTCGAGTTGCTTGACCAGCCACCTTATTCTTCCGATTTAGCTCCCAGTGACTTCTAGCTGTTCCCAAATCTAAAAAAAATCCTTGCTGGCAAGCGTTTTACCTCAAATGAAGATGCAATTACAGTTGTAAACCACTATTTTGAAGACCTTGAGGAAAAATATTTTAATCAAGAGATATAATTGCTAGAGAGGCGTTGGACTAAGTGTATTGAAGTTTCAGGAGATTATATTGAAAAATAAAAATATTTTTGAAAAACTTACTCTTTCATTGATAGGTTAAGAACTTTCCGAACCGCCCTCGTACTTTGAAAAACCATAAAACCCTTTCTGATGGTAAATATTCGCATTTTCATTATTTGGCCAGAAATATATATAGCAACCATCGTAAACCTAAGGGTAAACCCAGAGCCATTTTAAAGATTTAAATACGTGTATCTTTGGTGTACCATCACTTTCATAAAACGCGCATATCTCTGGGAGGGAACACTTTTCGGGCATGGAATCGGTCTCATTCGCTGCTCAGATGTTGTCCACATCAAAAAAAAAGGGAAAATTGATTATTTTACCCCTAGGTCCCTTTCTCTAGGCGCTGTCACAGATACACTGCATTCTTTATTAGAGTGTTTAGGATCAGTACTCGTAGTTTTCGATGACATTTTCTTTATAAAAAATTAGAGTTGCCAACTATTTGTTTCATTTGTATAGGAAAACGAATTTTAAAACCTTTTGTAACTGTCTGTCTAAGAATTAAAAAATTAAGGAAAATATTACTCAGAATCTGAAAATCATAAAATGCTTTGCTAGAACGTCCAATAGGGTATCGCCAAGGCGACTTAACTTTAACTTTATTAAATATTGCGAATATTTTAAAACCACGACCAGCTTCTTTAAGTTGGACATTACTGTGCATAGCAAATCTCAGTACAAAAAGAGCTGCAAAGAGCTCTAATTCTTTTTTGCACGTTTTTACCTCAAGAATTGAAACCAATTTTTATTGGCCAATTATGCTGATGTTTAAAGCCAACAACCTCCGACTATAAAGTGTTGAATATTTAAATAAAGTGAGATTAGTTGTAAACAAAACTTGGCTTAAAGCGAATTCATGACAATGAAGACTCATTTCGCCTGCGCTGCGGCTTTTAGCATATTGGCGACAATTTTGGCCATGTGTTGGGCAGTTCCACTCAGTCTCGAAGATGACGAAGTAGGCAATGATGAAGTAGAGAATGGCGACTTGATTGACGATTATTTGGAGGACGATATGATTATTGCCATCCTGCGTAATGGTCAAAGAGCTCCCACGAAAAGATGGCCCAATGCCAATGTCTATTACAAAATATCCTCAGATTATGGTAAGCAAATATTAAGGCTTGTCGTTTTTAAAAGTTTTTAACTTGCGCGTCTCTCTTTAGATGATTCTCAGCTGGCTAGTATCAAATCAGCCATGGCTGCCATCGAGGCCGTCACTTGTGTTCGCTTCTATGGAGCCAAGAAAAATCGAAAAGCCTACATGAATATTAAGTCTGAATCTACGGGCTGTACTTCCGCCGTCGGCTATCAGGGGCGTCCGCAAGCTTTTAATTTGCAGAAAAACGTCACGAAATGCTTTTTGGTGCCGGTGATCATGCATGAACTTTTGCATACTCTGGGCTTCTATCATCAACACAATGCTCCGGATCGAGATGAGTATGTCACCATTGTGTGGGACAACATTCAGCCGGGTAAAGAGAGGTGGTTCAGTAAATTTAGTAACAAAATTGTTACGGACTTCGGCTTTGGCTACGATTACGAGAGCATTATGCATTATGCGGCCAAGGCGTTCTCGGTAAATGGTTTGGCAACGATTTTACCATTGGACACTAAAGTCAGGATTGGTCAGCGTCAGGGCTTAAGTGCTAAAGATATTGGAAAAATCAATGCTATGTATAGGTGTGGAAGATAAAATTCTATTTGAACATGTGGCATTTTCAATAAAAGCGAAGAGGAACGTTTGGCCGAACATGGCCATGGAGTGTGTAATAGAGCGTACCAGGTTACAAGTAAAAAAAAAAGTTCGCCGTACACCTTCGAATATGAAGTATTATTGAAAGGTAGTTTCAAAAAATTTTTTTTTATTTTTTTATGCCGAACGTAGGGGTCGCGCTTTTACATTTTTCTATATAACTTCTGCATTTATAAACGGATTTTAAAGTGATTTTTTTTGTCTTTGAAGTCATTGAGCTCAAGCGCCCCCTTCTGGTACTTACCCATCATATCTCAGTTGCTACTACCCTAATGTACCACTCTAATATCAGAAAATTATCAAAAAAATATCAAAAAAAAAGTACCAGAAGGGGGTGCTTGAGCTCAATGACTTCAAAGACAAAAAAAACGGCCTCGTCGAGACAAAAACACCGATGTATCACACTTTAAAATCCGTTTATAAATGCAGAAGTTATATAGAAAAATGTACGGCATAAAAAAATAAATTTTTTTTTTTTGAAACTACCTTTCAATAATACTTCATATTCGAAGGTGTACGGCGAACTTTTTTTTTGAGGTACGCCCTAGTGTGTAATGGTGTTTTTTGGGGGGTGTTGGGTTCATAAATAGTGGGATAATTTTCGTTTTAAATCAATAAAATCCAAAGTTTTTTCTTAAGCAAATATTTATTTGTCCGAAAAAATAGATGGAAACAAATGCCGGTCTTTAGCAGTAATGGGGCTAGAGTGGGTAAATTTTAGAGTAGCTTTTTTGGACAAACGACGGAGGCTGTTGAGTTTTAACTTGTGCCTTTTAAAATGATTCTGTTAAGTGGAAAAGATAACAGCCGTCAAGTGACTGCCGCCGGTATTGATACATATGTGTGCCTGTTTTATCGAATTTTTTCATGACTATTCTCAAGATTTTCGGTGATAACTGTTCGCATTCTTGTCGAATGTTCTCCTTTAGGATGGCAATTGTCTGTGGTTTGTTGGCAAAAACCCGGACTTTAAGCAGCTCCAAGGATAATAGTTTGAAAGGGTTAAATCGGGCGATCTTGCTTACTATGCCAAATCGCCAAAACATGAGATTACGCGACCAGTAAACACTTCCATCGTGGCTCTGTATTCTGCATCTGTCTAGTCCACACATGTAAAATATCATTGACGTACGACGCCTTTGCCAAATGTATGGGGTGATTAATTTTGCGTCACCTTGTTCATGGACATATGGCTTAAAAGTAACTAAAAATTCTTCTCACGAAGTTAAAAATAAAATTATTTGAAAAAGACTTGGTTTTTGGAAACCCCCGTTTTTTTTGGACACTAAATGGGGCACCATTTAGAGTGTGTGAAACTCGGTTTCCTTTAAGATATTAGAAAAGGAACTCATCTCCTATGATTGGGCGGGCACATGATGGGAGTAAACATGAAGTTTCTCTTTCGAAAAAAGTGTGTTTTGTGTAGCGATCGTTTCTGTTTTGTTTGCCGCTTTGTATATTTCTTTCGTTCCTTCCTCTCGATCCAGGCTGACGGGGAAACAACTTTTTTGGGATACCAACAGCTGCCGAAAGATGTCTTATAGGCTGTTTCCACTACGGTCGCGTCCGCGTCCAAAAATCAACGAACGCGCGTTACAGCCTATACAAAAAACATAGGCAGTTAGGTATGGGAAAAAGTCGCGTTCATATTGGACGCGTTTATCGATAAGTCGCGTTTACTATAAATTCGATTATTTTTGCAGTCGAAACCCACCCATACCTATCAATGGCAATATCGCAAATTGCACATCCCTATGAAAACAGCTGTTAATCATTATAAATATAAACATCCAAAATGCAAAAAACAGGAGGTAATTTAATATTTTTGCTTTTGTTTAAATAATATTAATTTTTTCAATTATTTTAGATTTCAAAAGGACGGAATGGACAGCAGTATCAACACTATATCTGTTGGACCTCTGAGAGGAAAATATTGTTGGCCTGAGGGGTGCTCGCAAAAACACCCACATACACAAAGAGATGGGGGAGAAGCTGGGAGTGACTGGCGCGGAATTTCCATTAGGCGAAATACCATTTGGTCCTCATTTTCCACTGCGGTTAGCAAAATAATATCATTTAACTCCATGATAATGTCACAACACAAAAATATTAAAATTTTTCGCACCCCTAAAAAAACAAATAAACACAAACAGCTGTTTGAACGCAAACGTGGACGCAAAACACAATGGAAACACCATTAAAAATTATCGATAAATCGTGGACGCGGACGTGGACGCGACCGTAGTGGAAACAGCCTATTAGTGTTTCGTTAGGGATCCGTCAAGGCTGAAAGTTTTCTAAAAAACACTTATTGGTTTTACAAAAAATCAAATACTAGTGCAAAATTGAATAGTTTCGTTCCTTTTTCTATTCTATATAAATAATCCATTCGTGGAAGAAAGTTATAATTTATTGCTTATAAAAACTAAACCAAATACTCGGTATGACTTCTAAGTCTATTGAAAAAGCTTTCGTTTTTTAGTCAAAATAGTCTAGTCAAAATAATGTCTAATCCTAAAAAGGTATTGCAGTATGTCTGGCGCCACAGTGGGGCGAGAGAAAAATTTTCTAACCTTGTCTTCAAGGACCAAGTTACCAAGTCAAAGTTGAATAAAATGCCAAAAATGTTTTAAGATGTATTCTATTTTATTAACTATCAATAGGACAAAGCAGTTTTGTGTTACTAGTTAGTTCCTTAAGGGGACCTTTATCCCCCCGGGCCGATTTCGCACGTTTACAACAGCTTATGACCATAAATCATCATCATCATGCTAAATTTAAACAGATATTACGGAACTTATTGTGCACAAATCATTAAAAAATCCGGACAAGTCGGGACGAAAGATCGCAAACCCAAATCTACCGTTCACAATGTTCTTATCAATCGGTCGAAAAGCAAGAACGGTTGAAAAAAGGGAAATGGAGACCAAGTTATGCGGGCGAAGGTATTAAGGTCCTTACCTTCGAATCCAGGTCTCCCCGGCAGTCATCGAGCAAATAGGTACAAATCAAGCAAAGGAACTTTACGAAAAATTCAAATGTTATGCTGTCATCATATCGAACCATTTAATTTCCAAAACGATCGGAAAAACAACACTCTATAGCAAAAAGAAGAGCACACATTCTGCACACAAAGGTTTTGACAAAATTTATCGGGTGCACTATAATGGATGACGAATCATACGCCAAAATGTATGCTAAACAACAACCAGGTAGACATTTTATGTTGCTGAGAGAAGGTGCTGATAAGAGAAGATGTAAGAGAAAGGTAAACATATAATAAGTTGGATAAATTTCGGGAAAAGGTATTGGTTTGGCAGACAATCTGCAGCTGTGGCCTCAAAAGTCGCCCAATTCCAAGACATTCAACAATGATCGGTGAATTATGGCGACAACGAATGTCTGGAAAAACGTCTATTGTCCTTTATTTGAGGCCTCCGAGCGCCACTGTAGATTTGGCCAGATTTGGCATCCTGTCACTACGCCAAAGCTACAATGGAGTGGTATTGTTTAAACGCTGTTGGCATCATACCTAAACTTATGAAGCCGAACCTTGACCAATTGAAATTTTTTGGGCAATTACCCAACAAAAATTAAAGAAATATGGCAAAACTTTAAATTCAAATTTATATTTGCTACTTAAGACAAGTTTTGCAAAACTTAATGCACGCAATAAAAAATCCAATATTTTTACCGAAACATTACAATTTTGTTTTAATAACTACTTATCAGAATCTTAAAACTATAAAAAATAATTTGATATAAAACTTTTAACAAATGAAGTATAAATTTCAAAAGATATACATTGATTTTTGTGGCCAAATTATAACTGAACCATTCTTTATATGCCCATGTTTGACAGGACCATATTTTTCGGGCCCTAACCCATATGCCAATTCGGCGGTCGGACAGACAGACATGGCTAGCTTTAAGGTGTCGCAAAAATTTATTTCAAGATGTAACAGACGGAATGGCAAACTTATATATACACTTTCTTTTATTGTAGAGAATATACGAAAACTAAAAATAGTTTTTAAAAAAATCTTATATAGGTATATACTGCTGCGGTTTAAATAGATGTATTAGTATAACAAAAACATTTGTATTGTCGCTACTCGTTCATATGCCATCAACGTTTTGATACGATCTACGCGACATTGCCATTGATCGATTAATTGTATGATATTTTTAGAAATTCTTCTCTTTTATAGAAAAGTGTCGTACGATAAAAACTACATTTAAAATAGGTCTGCTGTGTCACGTGCTGTAGCGAATTGCGAATAAGGCCCATTGAACATTGCGAATTTTAAAAGTTAAACATTCTGTATGCATGACAAATGCTAGGATTTGTATAATAGTCTGCTAATTTTTTTTGCGTTTTTTAAGTATTGAAACAAATTATAAGTAGTTCATTGCTCTCACGTGCGAAATTTTAATGAACACCTCCATTAGACAGCAGTCTACCAACAATTGCTGGATATCTTAAGTATTGTTTTTATTTAAAGCTAGAATATATATTATAAATAATATTGAGTAGACACATACTCGTAGAACGTACGTTTTTGGGTTATTTGAATCTTTTTATTCTTCATTGCTTCGAAAATACAACTATCGCAGAGGAAAATGTATTGCACAATAAAGCAAATTTGTTAAGTTATTTAAATGATTTCTTTTGCGTTTACTAGCCAGCACCATCTTACCTACTATTCGGGAACTGGTGATGCAGTTCGCTTCTATACGTAAGATCAAAAAAACTGTAGTCGGAAAGGGGCAAGGATTTAATACCCTAAAGTACTTTGGTTATACGAAGACTCGCCGCCTCTGCCTGAAATTTAATTAAGATTGAATTTAATAGGAAGTCTTTAGAGCAGCAGGACCACAAATCGGAGAGGTATTAATCATCACGTATCAAGTAGCGTAAAAACAACTAATATTTGCGTCGAGTTTTCCACCTCTTGAATGCCTGCGACCTTACCAGTAGGATGTAAATCGTCTCTAGAGATAGCTTCTCTATAAAATGCATAAGCTGGTCGCAGCCGGTATTTAACAGTAGGTACCGCTTAGTGAGTATACGAGTTATGTTCATATCTACGACCCGTAATTTAAATTCGACAATACGAGTAGCTAGACAGACAGACCGACGCACCGGTCGCAATTGTTGCCATATCTTCATGAAATTTGGCATTAGTAATTTTTTTGGACAGGGACGGAGACTGTTAAAATTTCAGAAATCGGTTTCAATTAAAACATAGCTCCCACACATTAGTTCAACCGAAGCCACATATAAAACCCAATCATGAAGGAATTTGGCACAAGATTTTGGACCAAGGGCGGAAGTTATTAAATCCCACACATATTTTAAGCCGATTTTTTGTCTTACGCTTTAGAAGAACATTAAACATGCAATCTGGATGCAATTTCACGCAGTTCACAATAATCGATCAATAACCAGCTCAGATGAAAATTAGTCATAGCGGTCCACTATTTAATATAGGCCCAGTACAAAGTTCCCGATCGATTTTACATACAACTGCTCTAGAATACCTATTTTAATTCTGATAGCGATCAAATTTTATATAGGATGGACAAAGTCCCAATCTTGGAACAATTCGAATAATATCAGCTATTTTTTTTTAATAAGGCAGAAGTAAGTTTTGGTCTGAGGACCTAAAAACGGATTCAAAAGTAAGGAAACAAATTTTAAAAAAAAAACCTTTAAAGGGTTTCAAAAACCTGTGTTTAATAGGCTTTTCTGAACATCCAGAATTGCTGCATATTAAATAGTCGGTCACACCCGACATTGTCTTAAATGCTAGTTTATTTTTGAATAAAAACTTTTTTGTTCGTAGCAATTAGTTTTTATGCATTTCTAGAGTCCATAAATGGGATCAATCACTTCACTTCTGATTGGAAAAATAGGCGAAAGCCTAAAACCGGAATATCGAGTAATGCCGGTTTTTTACTTTGGAAAAACTTCGATTTTTTTTAAAACAGTGTTTTCTGAAAACCCCGGTTTTTGTCCCCTTTAAGCTTTATTTTTATGCATTTTTAGAGTCCTTAAAGGGATCAATCACTTCACTTCTGATTGGAAAAATAGGCGAAAGCCTAAAACCGGAATGTCGGTTATTGCTGGTTTTTTACTTTGGAAAAAACTCCGAATTTTTTTTATAAAAAAAACCGAAAACCCCTGTTTTTTTTGGCCATTTTATGCTCGTGGATATATGTGGTCTATTCAATTGAAAAGGGGAATTTTAAAATTTCTCGGGCTACTTTCATTCGTTTAGCGTTTTTTTATGCTGGCACTTATGTCTAAACTCATGTTCTAAGTTAAGTTTGTTTATGTCTAGTTTAGTTTGTTTTGTAAGATTCATAATAGTTAGCATCGTTTTGCCTCTTCGGCGGTTTTTTGCTGTAGAAAAAAAAATTGTTTGAAAAATTTGCATCAAATTTTGTGTACAAAATGGAATTAAGGTCTCAAAAGCACTTGAATTGTTAAGAGTGGCATATGTCTTAGAGTCATTGAAAATATGAACCATCGGATAGAGGTATGCCGCCGAAGCCGTTCCAGATGGTGTTTATACTCTGGGTCAGAAAACGGTTTACAAATGGTACAAGTTTTTCAAAGAAGGTCGAAAAGATGCGAATGACTATGACGCTTGTCCTGTAAGATCCATCAATTAAAAAACCAATGAAAACGTTAAAAAAGTGGAGAAAATTATTCTGGAGAATCGTCGAATTTCTATAAGAGAAGTGGCATAGTATAACGGAGTATCGTTTGGCTCATGGCATTTTTTTGTTGTTGAAATTTTGGGCATGAAACGTGTGCCAAAGAAGTTCGCTCCAAAATTGCTGCTCACTCGTCATGGCTGGTCCGTTATATTTTTTTTTTGCCGAAAGGTATACCTCAGTCTATGCCTCAGTCTATTCCCATTAGACTTTTCCTGTTTCCAAAAGTAAAGAGACCCATGAAAGGACGGCGTTCTGCGACGATTGGGGAGATAAAGCCCGAATTGCTTAGAGATCTCAAGGCTATACCAGAAGTGCTTATCAGCACTGCTTCTAGGAGACTTTTCCTGTTTCCAAAATTTAAGAGACCCATGAAAGGATGGGGTTTTATTACAATTGAGGAGAATTAAATGGAATCGCTGAGAGAGCTCAAGGCCATACCAAAAAGTGTTTATCTGGACTATTTCGAGGATTTGAAAAAAAAGGTTGGCACAAGTGTTTGATATAGGAGGGGGGACACCTTGAAGGGGACAAAATACAAACTAATGAATAACTTCTTATGTTTTTCTGAGATTTTTAATTAGACACCTATTTGACAATTAAAAGCAAATCGGATTGGTAATGAATAAATAGATACATTTTAGAAAAATGATATTTTCTATTGAACAGAACTCGTACGAGGGTTGCTATATATATTTCTGGCCAAGGCAACACCAAGTGTTGCCTGGCACAATCTGAGATTTCCATTGGAAACTCTGACATTTTTTAGCATAAACGTACTCAGAACGTTTTGACGCACGACCATCATTTGTGTTGTTTGCAGTAACTTGAAAAAATTAATTTGGCAAAAAAATGGTATTAACTCGTGAACATTTTCGTGCGATCATTTTTCACAACTTAGAGTGCATCGATGAACTAAAATCTTTGTATGGCGATGAAGCACCATCCTATTGCACTGCGAAAAACTGGTTTAATGAATTCAATTGTGGCCGACGCTCGCTCAAAGACGAAGGTCGTCCAAAAATGGCCGCTGTGCCAGAGAACATTGATGCCGTGCGTGATGCAAGATCTTCATGTGACAAACCGTGAGATAGAGGCATCCTTAGGCATTTCTTGCACCGGCATACATTCGATATTGCATGAACCCCTGGCCGTAAAAAAGGTTTCTTTTCGTTGGATAAAAGTGAAAAAAGTGCTTCGACAATTGGTTTGAATGCATGCAAAAGTGTATAAATCATTTTGCAGAATACTTTGAAAATAATTAAACCATTTTTGATGATAAATATTCGCATTTTCATTATTAGGCCAGAAATATATAAAGCAGCCCTTGTAAATACATTTTTTTATTGTTTTTCATAGAATTTTAATTCGAAATCTATTTTACAATAAAAATCAAATCGGATTAAAAATGAATAAATAGATATTTTTGAGAAAAATTATATTTTCCATTCAACAGACCTCGTATTAAAATAACCTGAGTTGCATATTCAAATTTAAATAAAATTTAATTAAAATCATTTGTTATTTTAATTCGAAATCTATTTTACAATAAAAATCAAATCGGATTAATAATGAATAAATGATATTTTTAAGAAAAATTATATTTTCCATTGAACAGACCTCGTATTAAAATAACCTGAGTTGCATATTAAAATTTATTAAAATCATTTTTTATTTTAATTCGAAATCTATTTTACAATAAAAATCAAATCGGATTAATAATGAATAAATAGATATTTTTAAGAAAAATTATATTTTCTATTGAACAGACCTCGTATTAAAATAACCTGAGTTGCATATTAAAATTTAATTAAAATCATTTTGAAAATATGTTTAAAGCACTGAAAAAGCATAAATAGAATCATTAGGCAGCAGGTTTTTAATAATATTTACAAACTGCCCAGTTGACCGAATTACATTTCACCTTTTCCATTTTTTTACTTATTTCAAGCGGTATTGCACAGTAAAATAAAAACTTCCTCGGCCCATAGAAAATAGCTGAGACTAACCAGGACCTAGTCGTTTTAGAGATTTACTATACTCATGTAAATCTTTCATTTCCCAAAGGGATCATCACCATTCCAAAGAAGTGTTGCACAGTGTAATCAAAATGACTTGGATAAGTACCCTTCCAGGACCTAGTCCTTTAGGGGATTTATTAGTCCTAGACCTTTAGGGGATTTACTATTCTCACCTTAGTCATTCATTTCCCAAAGAAATCATCACCCTACCAACGAAGTGTTGCCCAAGGTAATCAGCATGACTTGGATAACTGGCACAGATGAACACCGAATAATTGTATCAATCAGTGATTCTGTAATGCAATACTTAACGTTTGGCTTAGCCTATTCCATGGAGTATTGGGTTTCCCCAAATCTTAGTAAGTTTGTAAGTCATTAAACAAGAGGAATATTATCGTTTTTGTTGTCGATAATCACAAATCTTAATTTTTTAATGGACTCATTATCACTGTCGGGTAACATGAAACTCAGGGGGGGTGCCCACACTTAGTCTCATGCTGAAACACCCTCATGCACTACTTGCCATTCGCTATGTACGCCCCACAACACCGGGCTTCTAAATATTTTTTGCACGTCTTGCGTCTAGAGTTTGAAACAATTTTAATTGATTCATTATGTGGATATTTAATGAACACCACCGCGCTGACTACAAAAATGCTATAAAGTGTTGAATATTTTAAAAGAGTGTGATTAGTTGTTAGCAAAACTTCGGCTAAAGCGAAGACGTGACAATGAAGACAGAAATCGGCTATGCTTGGTGTCTTCTATGTCTGCTGGCGACGATTGTGGTCATTTGTGTGGCAGTTCCAGTTAGCCGGACAGAAGAAGATGTGGACTCCGAGCTGAATGATGACTTTTCGGAAGACGATATAATAAATAATTTGTTGCGCGGTGGCAAAAGAGCCCCAGCGAGAAGATGGCCCAATGCGGTGGTGTATTACAAAATATCACCGGATTTTGGTAAGTGAATAAATCAGGTGGTAATTGGTAATCAAGACAACTATCCCTCTCTTTTTTAGAGGCTTCGCAGGCCATCAACATCACCTATGCCATGGATGCCATCGAGGAGTTCACCTGCATACGCTTTCGTGAAGCTAAGCCGAACCGACGCTTTAGACCGGGCTATGTTAATATCCAAGCGAATGGCCTTGGCTGTAACTCCGTAATTGGCTATCAAGGACGTCCTCAAATGTTCAACTTGCAGAAGAACATAACGAAATGTTTCAAGGTGCCGGTGATTATACATGAACTTCTGCATACGCTGGGTTTCTATCATGAACACACCGCACCCAATCGTGATGATTATGTCCAAATTGTGTGGGACAATATTCAGCCGGGCAAGGAGAGGTGGTTTGAGAAACTTGACAGCGAGACCTTTTCGGATTTCGGCTATGGCTATGATTACGAGAGCATTATGCACTATGGCCGCACGACATTTGCGGTGAATGGATCGAACACGATGTTGCCGTTGGACCGAAAGGCCAGGATTGGTCAACGTCGCGGCCTGAGCTTGAAAGATATTGCCAAAATCAATGCCATGTATAAGTGTCCTAGCGATGGAGATGGCGACGCGGAGGCGGATTTTTATATGGACACGGATGCTGATGATGAGGCAACTATGGATGAAGACACAGTAGCAATAGCTACAGAAGTTTAATTTTTTTTTTGGTTTTTTTTTTAAAAAAACATCTGTTATTGCAATCAAAATAAATAAGTGTTAGTTTCGACAATTTGGTGCATTTTTAGAATCTCACCGATATTAATTGTAGTATATATATATATTAAAGATCGTCGTAAAGTTCTAAGGCGACTTAGACATGGCCATGAGCCGGTTAGAAGCACGATAGCGGTCAAGCGCAATGGGCTAGGACCCGGAAATTTTAAATAATGACAGTTTATGGTCAGCCGTTTGAATTGGTTATCGGCGAAATAGGCCCAGGGGAAAATATTTCCCATTAAGGTACTTCAGAAAGAAAGTTTGAATTGTAAATCGGCAAAATAGGCCCAGGGGAAAATATTTCCCATTAAGATACTTCAGAAAGAAAGTAAAGTTTTTCAAGATTTGTTTCAAATATTTTGTGGACGAACAAATAAATGTTTAAATTGGTACTGTTACTTAAGACGCACTTAATACCTCAAAAATATAGTGGGTTAGTGGACGTTTCGGTTTAGGTGGTCTAAATAACGGTCCAGTTGGTTCAAAGCGGTGATCGGTGGTCCATATATTCATATAACGTATGCGGAATGAAATCGCAACAAAAAAACATTTTTTTTCTTTTAAACAAAAAAAAATGTTATTTCAATTGTTATTTAAGATATTTGTACTACGAGGGCGGTTCGGAAAGTTCTTAGCCTATCAATGAAGGAGAATAGTTAGTTTTTCAAAAATATTTTTATTTTTCAACATAATCTCCTGAAACTTCAATACACTTAGTCCAACGCTTATCTAGCAATTCTATCCCTTGATTAAAATAGCTTTCCTCAATGTCTTCAAAATAGTGGTTTACAACTGTAATTGCATATTCATTTGAGGTAAAACGCTTGCCAGCAAAGAATTTTTTTAGATTTGGGAACAGGTAAAAGTCACTGGGAGCTAAATCAGGAGAATAAGGTGGGTGGTCAAGCAACTCGTACTTTAATTCGTTCATGTTAGCCATTGTTAAAACACTCTTGTGCGCTGGTGCGTTGTCTTGATGAAAAATTATATTTTTGTGTTGTAAGCCAGGGCGTTTTTCTCGAATTTGTACATTTAATTGATCTAAAAGGTTGCAATAGTACTCTGAATTTATTGTTTTACCCTTTTGCAGATAGTCAATCCATAAAATACCTTTGAAGTCCCAAAAAACCGTTGCCATAACCTTACCAGCCGATTGAATTGTTTTTGCCTTCTTTGGGGCACTTCCTACAGCGTCAGTCCATTATTTGGATTGTTCTTTTGTCTCTGGAGTATAGTGGTGGATCCATGCCTCATCAACAGTTATGAAACGACGCTTAAAATCCATTTTATTTTGCTGAAAACGATCCAAACAAGCTTGAGAAATGTTCATTCTTATGCGTTTTTGGTCGACTGTTAACAAGTGCGGCACCCATCTTGCAGAAAGCTTTTTCATCAGTAGTTCTTCATGCAAAATTAAATGGACTCGATCATTTGAGATGCCCATGATATTAGCTATTTCACGCACTTTTATTCGTCGATCATCTAATACCATATCATGCACTTTGGCTACAATTTCTGTTGTTGTTGTTGTTTTTGGACGTCCACTACGTGGTTCATCTTCAATGCTTGTACGACCACGTTTAAATTCAGCAACACAATTTTTTACTGTTGCATATGAAGGAGCACTTTCATCTAACACATTCACCATATCATTATGAATTTCTTGTCCCGATAAACCTTTTTTATGTAAATATTTAATGACACCACGCATTTCTAATTTTTCCATTGTAAAAAAATCGCGGATGCGTCTTTTGTGAACACCTGTTTCTATATGAAGGAGTTGCCAGATCGAAATAAAATTTAACATGTGTTCATAGCAGAGATGGAAGTTTCCAAAACACTTAACTTTTTTCTGTTTATACCGCGCTTTTTGTGCTAGGCTAAGAAGTTTCCGAACCGACCTCGTAGTTTAATGTAAAAAAATATTTGTTCCCATTCGAGCTGCTTTGCGGCAGTTTTGAGGAACTTTTTCCATGGCTGTTGAAAATGTGTTGAAGCTCCTTCCGAATTTTTTGAATCAAATTTTTGGTAGTTTTGGATCTGAAGTTATTTGCATATACTTTTCGTTTTAAATTTGCCCAAAAATCTTCAATTGGGCGCACATATGGCATTTGAAAGGTGTCCATGGCTTCCAATGTCTTCTTGGCGTAATTACTTGATGCTAAGTCGGACCAGAAGATTACATTTAAGTTTCTATGCTTCTTATTCAAAAATTCTTAAACTTTTGGCAACCTAATATCTTTCAGAATTGACGGCCAAACTGGACTCAAAAAAACGGATTCTGACATTCCATGCTGACTAATTGCAAGCCACAATAAAACTTTTTTAAGGAAATTTTGAATGCTCCACTTACTTTATTTTATCGTCTACGTGTTTTTTCCCATAAAAAAATATTTTCCTTGCCATTCGTTTTCATCCAATGTGAAATATGACTCATCGTCCATGATGCATACAATGTCGCTCTTGGCTTAGAATGTATTTTTGACCAAACTTCTAAGTCGAGTCTTTTGGGTAACTTCTTGAGCTTCTGACGCTTTTGCCTTGTTTTTTCTGGACTTTCTCTGAATTCCCATATCACTCAGATACTTTTTCACTGTTTTTCCGTCACATTGGAACTTTTTTCCCAAGCTCCCTATAGGATTTAGCGACTTTACCATCGGTAATTTTTCGAAGTCGGTTTCTCATAGAAGAGTCGTTCAAACTACACTTTTCTCCAGAACCACGTTTTCTTTCTGTTGTTTTTCTTTTCTCATATATCGCCAGTGTACTGCTTTGTACCCAGCGTTGTAAAATTTGTTGCGATTTCATTCCGCAAACGTTATCTACTCAAATTAAAGCAAATTTCCCAAGCTCCCTATAGGATTTAGCGACTTTACCATCGGTAATTTTTCGAAGTCGTCTTCTCATAGAAGAGTCGTTTAAACTACACTTTTTTTTCCAGAACCACGTTTTCTTTCTGTTGTTTGTCTTTTCTCATATATCGCCAGTGTTCTGCTTTGTACCCAGCGTTGTAAAATTTGTTGCGATTTCATTCTGCAAACGTTATCTACTCAAATTAAAGCAAAAACAGATTTAAAGTAGATTTACAGAGAGTAGAGTCGGGGCATGACTAGAATGGCTAACCTTTCTTTAATTTTCCACCTTTATTAGGCTTAAATACATAGTGGTATTATATACCCTATATAACATCAGCGAGGTTATGGCGGAGATTGTAGATACTCCATAATCTCTGGCATAGAATTGAGTGTACACCAGAAGGTTTTGAGTTCCACAAAAAAGGCGACCATCAATTTTAAACTGTTCCATAAATGTTAAATTGTTATGGGAAATTTTAAAATTGTACATGGCCTGAAATTGTGCAAACACACACAGGAAAACAATTTGTTGGAAATCGTTTGGAACTGCTTAAATTTCGTTGCAAAAAAAGCATTTCGGTTGCAATCACCAAAAGTTTGTAATCGTAATGGATATTCGGTTAGAAATACCACAAGAGGATAAATGTGATCATCGTATCGTAGACGCAACTACTGAGCAGCCACACCAAAAAAATGCATAAAATATATTTAGTTGTCATAACTGGTGGTTGTGACAACCAATAGTTTTTCCAATATTTTTTTGTTGTAAATGAATAGTGGTGATGATATATAATCTTTCATTATAACCAAAAGCGTAAATAATCCTATGGTTACTGCTTTAAGTAAACCGTTTAATCTAATTTATTTAGTACAAATCTTGCATCATCTTTTTCTCTTTTTCCTCGACTTGCTATACCTCCCTATGCTAAGGAGTACTTCAAGTAAAGGGTGATCCATGTAGAGGTATTTTTTCAGGTAAAAAAAAATATAGAAATTCAAATCAAGCGTGGAAACTTTATTGGTAATTTGAAAGGACATTTAATCTAATTTATTTGATACAAATCTTGCATCATCTCTTTCTCTTTTTCCTCGACTTGCTTTCCCTCCTTATGCTAAGGCGTACTTCAAGTAAAGGGTGATCCATCTAGAGGTATTTTTTCAGGTCAAAAAAATATAGAAATTCAAATCAAGTGTGGAATCTTTATTGGTAATGTGAAAGGACATTTTATGGCATTTATTTTTTGAAAATAATTACCTTCAAATGTTGGCAACTGTATTATGGAAATTAGCGTTCGGTGAGAAACGGGAAGATTTGCCGCATTTGGTCTGAAGAGCAACAAGAAGAGGTTCAAGGGGTGCCATTATACCCAGAGAAAACCACGGTTTGGTGCGGTTTATAAGCTAGTTGATCGGCTGCATATTTTTTCAAAAATGATGATAGCCGGAACGTAACCGTGAATGGTGCTCGCTATCGCGCCATGATATCGATTTTTATGCTACCTGAAATTGAAGCCCGTAATCTTGACGACACTTGGTTTTAACAGGCGCCACTTGTCATACAGTTGCTCAAACAATGGTCAATTTGAAAAGCAGCTAATTTCACGTTTTGAACAGGTGAGTGAGCCGACTTGATCGAGTGATATCACACCTTTAGATTTTGTTCTTTAGGGCTACAAAAAAAAGTCTATGCCGACAAGCCAGCTTCGATTGAGGTTTTGGAAGCCAACATTACGCGTGTCGAAATGCTCGAAGGAGTCATCCAAAATTGGACCCTCAGAATGGACACTCTAAAGCGTATTTGCAGCCAGCATTTGAAGGAAACTATATTCAAAAAAGAAATGGCATACAAATTCCTTTCGAATGAGCAATAAAGATTCCACACTTGATTTAAATTTTGGTATTTTTTTATTTTGAAAAAAATAGATCTAGATTGATCACCCAATATACAGTCAAACCTGGATAAGTGGAATCTTCAAGGGACCGAACTTTTCGTTCCATTTATAAGGGTGTTCCACTTATTGTAGTTTCCACTTATAGAGGTTTTTTTTCTTAACGTTCCACTTAAATGGGTTTTAACTTTTCTAATTATTTGGAAAAAATAAGTAATTTAAACGGAAAGTGTTCTATAAAAACAAAACAGAAACTTTATTTATAAAAAAAATCATGTTGAAATGGAACAAATTAAATAGAAATGCCATGAAAAATTCATATAAATTGAACGACAAACATGCATATTTAAAATTTACGTATAATTTGATTGGCATTCCACCTTTAACATCATTAAGAATTTTAATTTTTGCATTCACATCAAGATTTACAACTTTTCTCTTCGACATCGTGTGGCTGTTCACTACAAAAACTCCAGAAGAACTAAAAACTCGAGCCACCGTGTTTACGAAAACAAAAAAGCTAACGGTAGTTTAACGATTTTTTTGAGTTTGTATTTTTTTGTATTTGATTCATTAGCAGACTTTCCGTAACAAAAACCTTGTTTTCATTTTTAGTTTCGAGTAGAGCAAAAGTAAAAACAAAACAAAAAAGTTCCACTTACAGAGGTAAAAAAGTCAAGAATTTCACTTACAGAGGTTAATGTTTTTCATTTTTGAGTGAAATTAACAAAATTGTTCCACTTGCAAAGGTAAAAAACAGCGGAATTCCATTTACAGAGGTAAATTTAGAAAAAAAAACGATCCATTTATGTGGGTTTTCTATTCCACTTAAAGAGTTTTTTGTATCCCAGGGGGTGGGACCAGAATAAATGTTTCACTTATGGAGTTATTCCACTTAACTGCGTTCCACTTATCCAAGTTTAATTTATAAGAGAACAGTTGTTTGCCTTTAGTAAAAGTTTAAAGTTTTTTCGTTAAACAAGTAAGGCATAAGGACTTTAAGTCAGTCACAATTACTGATTGTAGGCATATTCGAGGTACATGCAACCTTAACCATTCGGTTGTGGCAACGAATCTGTTCTCTGTGTGAAGTATACAAAATAACGCCACAAACCAAACTTGGGTGAAATCTAAAGAAATTTGCCAATGTTGAGTTATTTAAGGTTAGACCCATTATCGGAAGAAACATTTGTATGGGGACTGATCAAGGTTTGGACCGATCTGATATTTATTATTATAATACTAGCTTTAAGCAGCCAGCTTCGACCTTTAGGTTTCTTCAAAAGAGTTTTGTAATTAAAGAACATTCCTCTTCAAACAGGGGATTTTATATTTGAGTTTATGCCGCTGTCCACGAAAAACCAGCACTACTCAAGGGAAAAGCGTTGTCCTACCTTAACAACTTTTGTTTTACTGAAGAACATTTTACTTGTTCCCCCCACTTTCATTGAAGTTTATGTATTTTTTAACTTTTTTGCTTAACTCCTAAAATGACAATAAATTCTTACAAAGTGGATCACATCCAACTTTTCCAAAATGGAGCAAACTAAAACCTGTTTCTTTTCAGACCGTACTCACATATAACAGCATATAATCAAATCAATATGACACAGCATTTTCCCAAAAGTATAAAGCAATTTTACGCTTGATTTAGCTTTGAGATTTCTGGCCACACTCCTCCAAGATACTCCTTCGCTTCAATTTATATAAAATACACATACACACACAAATACTTTGTTATATTCTTTATAGGTATACAAATACACACACTCGCGCGAATACTACGCATGTATTTGTTTTCAACAACCGAGCGGGGAATTTAGCAAGGCCTTCTATTAAGAAGGCCTTCAGAAGGCCCCTGTTTTAGACCCAAAACACATGCGTTAATGCCTTCCCAAATTTGCTATTTGAGAAGGCCTTTTTTGCAAAAGGCCTTCTCAAATTTTTGCACGTGTGGGGCATCATTTGGAAAATGATGCCCCACACGTTCTCCTGCCGCTTCTCTAAGAAGGGCTGCTGGAAGGCCGTGCAATAAATGCTCTACTTATTCTTGGTGTATTCTTTGATGAAGCCTGAAGGCCTTCATATTTTCTATCAGAAAAATCTAATAATTCCTGACTTCCTTCTTGTTAAAGACTTTCTACCATGTCTGCACACAGACAAAAAGTAAGTTGCAAATCGGTTGGAACTACTGAAATTCCGCTGCAAAAAAGAATTTCGGTTGCAATCACCGAATGTTTATTATCGTAAAAGATATTCGGTTCGATATACCACAAGATGATAAATGTGATCATCGTATTGTAGACACAACTTTTTGATCGCTTATACCAATGAAGCGCAAAAATTGTATTAATTTGTCATAAGTGGTGGTTGTAGCAACCAATAGTTTTGCCAACATTTGGTTGTTGTAACCAAATATTGGCGATGATATCTAAACATTCATCATAACCAAAACTAAAAAAAACCCTGTAATTACTGATTTAAGCAAATCGTTTTATCTAATTTATTTAGAAAAAATCTTCCATCAATACTTGAACCACCCTGTGCTCAAGAGTACTTCAATTATATAGGGTGATCCATCCAGAGGTATTTTTCAGAACAAAAAAAAATATAAAAATTCAAATCAAGTGTGGAATCTTTATTGGTGATTTGAAAGGAAATTTTATGGCATTTATTTTTTGAAAATAATTACTCTCAAATGTTGGCAGCTGCACTATGGAAATGAGCGTTCGGTGAGAAACGAGAAGATCCGCCGTTTTCGGGCAAAATTTTGTTCAGTGATGAGGCCTATTTCTGGCTCAACGGCAAAGTCAATAAACATAATGGCCGCATTTAGGAAGAAGAGCAACAAGAAGAGGTTCTAGAGGTGCCATTATACCTAGAGAAAACCACGGTTTGGTGCGATTTGTAGGCTGGTGAAATCATTGGTTCATATTTTTTCAAAAATGATGATGGCCGGCACGTAACCGTGAATGGTGCTCGCTATCGCGCCATGACCTTTACTACCTGAAATTGAAGCCCGTAATCTTGACGACACTTGCTTTCAACAGGACCGTGCCACTTGCCATACAGCTACTTAAACAATGCTGACAAACCAGCTACGATTCAGGTTTTGGAAGCCAACATTACGCGTATCACTAAAGCCATACCGGTTGAAATGCTCGAACGAGTCATCCAAAACTGGACCCTCAGAATGGAAACCCTGAGGCGTAGTTGCGGCCAACATTTGAAGGTGATTATTTTCAAAAAATAAATGCCATAAAATGACCTTTCAAATCACCAATAAAGATTCCACACTTGATTTTAATTTTTATATTTTTTTTTTGTTCTGAAAAAAATACCTCTAGATGGATCACCCTATATAAGGAAAAAGTTTTTTGCCTCTACTGAAAATTTAACAATTTTTCGTTAAACAAGTGCATCATGTACACTTTTAGGTCTAAAAATTCATTTGTGGAGGTTCGGATTATTCCAATTTTTTACCGATGCTTCAGTAGTTATAAGTGATCTTTGAAGCGATCTCACGACAGCCGGTTCTACGCACTGGATCGACCCGAAGCAGCAATTCTTTGGCCAAGGGCTGTCACCCCGGTACAGTTTGCCGCTACAACAACAACAACTAATCTTTCAGATCACTCATATTCAGTTGTAATGATAGCATTCCCGAGGTTCATGCAACCTCAATCATTCGGTTGGCAAAAAATTCGGTTGTAACAACGAATCTGTTCTCTGTGTGTGGTGAGTGAAGTCAGCACGAAAGGTGTTTCTCACAGCAATGGACAGTGAATATACAGGGTGATTCATTCATTGGACAAATTTTACCAGGGTATTTCTTGGCTCATTTCAGGAAAATTTGTCCATCTACGACCATGCATTTCAGTCAAATAGTCATAACTTTGGAACGGTAGGACCTCTGGTCTTCGTTTAGTTAATTTTGGAAAGCTAAGAGGTAGGGCTTTTTTTAAGAGAAAAGGCAGAACTTAGCCATTTTATCCTAGTACCCACCGACCACCAATCCGGAAGTTTTTCAAACCGATGCCATTTCGCACCTTGCCTTTTCGAGCATGGCCGCAGCTGGACACATTTTCATGAATAGAGCCAAGGAACATGCTAGTGAAATTTGTCCAGTCGTTAATGAATCACCCTGTATGTAAGCCGTTTAAAGGCCCAATTAGTTTTGACGGTTGACGGTTGATTCAGCAACCTGCAGAAGTCTACCGTCGTCAACCGTCAAACTGTAGTTATCTCCCTCTAACACATGCAAAATGCAACCCCTAACTGAAATAGCTGATTGCCTACCGTCAACCGTCCACCGTCAAGACTAATTTTGCCTTAAGACAACTAAATTCGGTAGGTCAGTACGTAGCAACCAGAAAGTCGCAGGTACGAAAACCAGTGGAGGCAAAACAAGATAATAAATAAAACTGAAAATTGAGTAAAATTAAATAAATTTGTCAGTCAGTAAATTTTTTTTAATATTTTTTTATAGACATTGTTGAAGAACATTTTCTGCAGGCCCTTTAGAAGGCCTTCCAATAAAATTGAGAAGGGTATAAGAGTAACCCTGTGTTAATTTTAAATAAGAGTAGAAGGCAGCAATCAGGCCTTCAATCATGCTAAAAAGGCCCTGCTGGGCCATAATTTCTCCCGCTGTGAACTTTCTACCATAACCATCGTGGGAGTATTTGATAAATGACTTTTTCAGTAGCAGGCTACTACGTCAGTGTGTGTACTGCGTCTGTATGTGTAGATGCCCCATAGCTTGGGGCATGTTTATTAATCGTTCTTTCAAAAGAAATTTACTTTACGTTTCGTTAATGAAATGTTCTTGATAAAGCGAAATCACCAGCTTTCAATCATTTCACTAGATATAACACAAATAGAGATTGTACTGAAGAAAAGAAAAAACGAAATATAAACGGGTTAGTAGGCGTTTCTAAGGAACTACTTGCAGGAATTTGTTCATTATTTGGAAGCCAGAATAGGTAATCATAATTTTTTCAATTTCAATTGTATTCATAAACCACAATTACGGCTGTGGGTTGTGGTTATTTGCATACACTTCGGTGCGGTCTACCCAAAATGTTGATGTTCGCCTCAAGCAGTGGCACATGATCGCCTACTACGTCTTCTCTAGGAATTAATCAAAAATGATTGTTTGGTTAGGACGTTGGCTGCCACGCATGCTAAAAATGTTTTTATTTTGTATTCCACGAGTAGTTAGAGGGAACCATTACGTAGAGCAAGCCGATTCGAAGGAATTCAAATTCATAGAGAATTTTCTTATCGCATATTGTCTACGGGCGGTTCGGAAACTTCTTAGCCTAGCACAAAAAGCGCGGTATAAACAGAAAAAAGTTAAGTGAAACTTCCATCTCTGCTATGAACACATGTTAAATTTTGTTTCGATCTGGCAACTCCTTCATATAGAAACAGTTGTTCACAAAAGACGCATCCGCGATTTTTTTACAATGGAAAAATTAGAAATGCGTGGTGGCATTAAATATTTACATAAAAAAGGTTTATCGGGACAAGAAATTCATAATGATATGGTGAATGTGTTAGGTGAAAGTGCTCCTTCATATGCAACAGCAAAAAAAAGAGGTTGCTGAATTTAAACGTGGTCGTACAAGCATTGAAGATGAACCACGTAGTGGACGTTCAAAAACAGCAACAACAACAGAAATTGTAGCCAAAGTGCATGATATGCTATTAAATGATCGACGAATAAAAGTGCGTGAAATAGCTAATATCATGGGCATCTCAAATGATCGAGTCCATTTAATTTTGCATGAAGAACTACAGATGAAAAAGCTTTCTGCAAGATGGGTGCCGCACTTGTTAACAGTCGACCAAAAACGCATAAGAATGAACACGTCTCAAGCTTGTTTGGATCGTTTTCAGCGAAATAAAATGGATTTTAAGCGTCGTTTCATAACTGTTGATGAGGCATGGATCTACCACTATACTCCAGAGACTAAAGAACAATCCAAACAATGGACTGAAGCTGGAGGAAGTGTCCCTAAGAAGGCAAAAACAATTCAATCGGCTGGTAAGGTTATGGCAACGGTTTTTTGGGACTTCAAAGGTATTTTATTGATTGACTATCTGCAAAAGGGTAAAACAATAAATTCAGAGTACTATTGCAACCTTTTAGATCAATTAAATGTACAAATTCGAGAAAAACGTCCTGGCTTACAACACAAAAACATAATTTTTCATCAAGACAAGGCACCAGCGCACAAGAGTGTTTTAACAATGGCTAAAATCAACGAATTTAAGTACGAGTCGCTTGACCACCCACCTTATTCTCCCGATTTAGCTCCCAGTGACTTTTACCTGTTCCGAAATCTAAAAAAATTCCTTGCTCTCAAGCGTTTTACCTCAAATGAAGATGCAATTTCAGTTGTAAACCACTATTTTGAAGACCTTGAAGAAAACTATTTTAATCAAGGGATAGAATTGCTAGATAAGCATTGGACTTAGTGTATTGGAGGTTCAGGAGATTATATTGAAAAATAAAAATATTTTTGAAAAACTAACTATTCTCTTTCATTAATAGGCTAAGAACTTTCCGAACCGCCCGTACGAGGGTAGTGGCGTAAGTAGTCCATCTTCAAGAGAAGGTTTCGCGAGAGCCCGAATGTAAATAATTTGTATCCAATACTATTTCATGATTTCAAATTGAAGTTGTAATGTCCCAGTAAACCAAATTTGCCGACAATGTCTGATATCAGACAATTATGAACAATAAATAAAATCTAAAGAGAATTCTTACCGAAATCGTTACGAATTCTGTTTTTGTCTTAGGATTTTTTTTTACAGAGAAGTAGTTCAGAATTTTTGTCAACCCTCTCATATGTTTTTCGTTACGAATTCGGAACATATTGCCGATTGTCGTACAGAATTCTGATTGTTTGTTTTGCTGGGGTACTACGAATATCGAACATATGGGAGACTTTGTTGCTAAAGAAAATTTCCTCTCGTGTTTAGATTGCCTGCTAATCCAACTGGCGTCATGTTACTATTACAGAATATTATATAAGTTATAAAAGCATTGATTGTAGAGTAGAATAATATGTGGTTTATTCTACAATGATTTGATAATTTATATAATTTTCTGCAATAGTAACATGAATACAAAAAACAAAATTGTGACCGTTTTTGCTTTTGCAAAATTCGCCGAAAGAAATCTGCAATCGGCAAATAGGAAAACCAGGCGACTAGTCGCTTTATAATAATTCATTTGTTTGTGCTACTTTTGGCCATTGTAAACGTGCCAATGCAGCATAAACGCGTAAGCAAACATTCTATCGATTCGAAAATCCAAGCTAAAGAAGTCACAGCAAACCAAACATTTTTGTCAACTACGACAACAGCATCTGCAAATGTGCCACACCGAAAACAGTTAAAGAAGTTCGTCTACTGCCCGTTGCTTTATCATTTAAATTTGGTTTTCGCTACAATAAATCAATTGTTCGTAAAGAAGATTTGTTTGTTAACGTATGAAATGTATTAATATGTGGTTTTTATAATCACAATCGCAGCTATAGGGTGGCCTTTTTAACAGTTAAATTTGGATCCGCTGTAAAAAAAATACTGATAATTTTTTCAAATTTCTGGTTTTATTAAAAAGGTAGAACTTTGTCATTTAATAATGCAACTTCAGCCGCCCATCGCCCTATGGGCTGAAGATTGCTTGGCAGATTTTGAAGAACCGGAAATTTATGTTTTCAGATGAAGCTCATTTGCATCTCGGTTGCTATGTCAATAACCAAAATTGCCGCTTATGAGGTTCAGAGAATCCACACGTGACTATTCAGAAGCTTATGCATTTACAAGTCACTGTTTGGTGTGCATTCAGGGCTGGCGGCATCATTGGGCCATTTTTCTTTGAAAATGAGCATGGAGCCGCCGCTATCGTCAACGGCGAGCATTACTGCTACGGGGCCACATGTCACATAGCCAACGCATCCATTGATATTTTACGCACTGATTTTGAAAATCAAATAATCAGCCGAAATTGTAATGTCTAGTGGCCTCCTCTCGGAGCTGTGATTTTAACCCTTTGGATTATTTTTAGTGTGGCGCCATTAAGGATAGATGTAACGCAAAGCATCCGCTGGCAATTGAGGCGTTGAAACATGAACTTGAAGTTGTTATTGAAGAGATTCGATTCGAAACAGTCGAAAATGTACTGAACAATTGGGTTGATCGGATCAAGTACTACCGAGTCAGTTGTGGTAGTCATATAAATGATATTATGTTCCATTGTTAAATGACAAAGTTCAGCCTTTCCAATAAAACCAGAATTTTGAAAAAAATATCAGCACTGTTATTTACAGCCGATTCAAATTTAAAATGTTAAATCGCCCACTCTGTATAAACACGCAGAGAAAATATATGGTTACTTTATTGTCACGGCAATAATAATATGTTCTCCGCAATAAAAGTATGTTCGTTGCAACCGTTGCATGGTTAACTGAATTTATTTTCGACAATAGTATAATTGTTGCAGTATTAATATTGTTGAAATGTAACAATAGTATTATTGCCAAATTTAGAAATAAAACTATAGTTAAAGCAACAATATAAATATGGTTGGTGCGACAAAAGTATTGTGTTTTGCGTTTTATGTTAACAATAATATGATAACGGCAATCATACTGTATGATTGCAATTTTCATCATTTAAATATGCTTTTAAGAACAAATGTTATTGGTACGGATCTAATGCAATAATAGTACTTTTTTTTATCGAAATGAAATTTTTTTAAACAAGCTGCTTTGGCTTTGTCTACCTGAAATATTTTTAATAAAAAAGCTACGTTTATTTAAACTTATTTTTTCTACTGTTAAATCACTCCTATTATTTTAAATTTAATGTATTTTTGAATAATTTTCATAATTCAAATCTATTTTTGACAACTTAAACCAATTCTAATAAATAATATTGGGGATCATAGTATAATTGTGTGTGATCATACTATGGTTGTAGGGATCATAACATGTATATGAAAGATAATATGGTTGTGAGGATCATACTATGGTTGTATATGAAACATATTATGGTTGTGAGGAGCATACTATGGTTGTATATGAAACATACTATGGTTGTGAAGATCATACTATGGTTGCGGAGATCATAGTATGGTTGAGTGTGAATCATAGTATGGTTGAGTGTGAATCATACGGTTGTGGGGATCATAGTATGGTTATGTGTGAATCATACTATTGTTGCGAGGATCATAGTATGGTTGTATTTGAATCATACTATTGTTGTGAGGATCATAATATTGTTGTACCACAACCTTATACCCAACAATAGTATTATCCTCTTCGAATATTGTCACCACAACCATACTTTTTTTCTGCGTGAAGGATGACTAGATAGTAATTACAGTTTTTTTTACAAACCAAGAACAGATTTGTTGCCTCAACTGAATGTTCGTAGTTGCACGTACTATCCATGTATTCCATCGGTACAACCGAGGGAACTAACAGTATCGCTTGAAGAGACTGAGTATCGTTAGCCCTAACTAATAAAGATGATTTTTGGAACTGAAAATGTTCATGTTTTGTTTGTTGTTGTCGATTATTGGCTATAAGAAATATTTGAATTCGGTTGTCGTTACCACGAGCATTTGTTAACTGGACCAACTGATAATTAAATTTTATGTATTAGGTTATCTAACCGAAATAAAAAAGTTTTTTTTTAATAAATTCGTATATTTAACGATTTATTAATATTTATTCTATTTTAATAGGTTTTTTTAATCCTGGTTTATTCTCGAATCTAATAAAGTTTGTACGCACAACAGAATTATAAGAAATAGCTGAAAATGAGAGTATTTAAGTGAAGTTAAGTGGAATTTATAGCTTTAGATTTCCAGTTACTAAAGGGCTTCTGTTACACTAGCCAATTTAATATTCGATTTTGGATTGCAGAATGAACATAACTTATTTATTGACATTTTATTAAAATGTTTAGCTCAGATTTGAGATATGAGACCATGTTTCTTTTCAAAGAGAAACCAAAAAGTTATTCAAAAGGCAGTCGAAAAGTGCCTAAGTGCAGGCTGATTTGAATTCAATGAAAGTATTCCACCGAACAGAGAAACAGAAAAGCCCTCGCACTTTTATTAAAAAAAAAAATAATATTTTTTTGTAAAAGGATGCAAAGGGCCATTTTATATTTTAGACGATCTATACTCAAACGATACCAGTAGTAATTTAGCTCAAAAAACGACAATTTTTAATTTACAATTTCATTAAAAAAATACTGAAATAATAGGACAATTTTTTAAAAAACTATTTAAACTACCTTTAAAGAATCATTTTTTTCACTTTTTCGAAAAAAGAACAAATAAGAAACTCCAATCTTAGAGAAAGGATGTAAAAATGTGTGAAGAAAACTTGAAAAGTAAGGTTTACAACAGTAGTTCTCATTCGTTTGGGGAGAGCCTGGCCTTATAGAGTTCGGTTTTACTTTCAACAATTGCAGCAAGGCTTCCTGAAGAGGGTTGTCACGGACCCGAAATCATGATAAAAGTAGTGTGCAGCCACGAAAATCAATGTCACTTTGCCATTTTGTTAAAAACTTGTCTTCTATATAAATATAGAAGCAAGAGGTCTTGAGCCGGTTTAATCCCTGTTCAATTGTCTACGCATATAAACTCCATACAGTTTCAGTAAGGACACCTCATCATAAAAATTCGCTAAAACAAAGGAATATTTAATACATTCTTACTTCTTTAATACAGTATATAAATGCAAAATGAAAATTTTCTTGGCTCTTAAAAAATAACTGGCATATGTTACAATAGTGGGAACGGTAACAAACAATTTTTAATAACAGAATAAGGGGTTGTTTGCTGTTGCAGCTACTCGGAAATCGGTTGGAACTACTAAAATTCTGTTGCCAAAAAAGAATTTTCGGTTGCAATCACCAAATTATGAGAAATATGATCATCGTATTGTAGACGCAACTTATTGATCGGTCTTACCTATAAAACGCATAAAATGTATTTAGTTTCCATAACTGGTGGCTGTGGCAAACAACAGTTTAGCCAACATTTGGTAGTACTAACCGAATATTGGTGATGATAGCTAAACTTTCATCATAAGCACAAATAATCATATTATTACTGCTTTAGGCAAATCGTTTAATGTGATTTATTCAGTAAAAATCTTTAATCATCTTTTCCTATTTTTACTCGACGTCACCCTACATACCTGCTACCAGTGTATAAAGAAAAAGTTTTTTGCCTCTACTGAAAATTTAAAATTTTTCGGTAACCTATTCCGTTAACCTATTCCTGGAAAAAGTTTCGTTAACCTATTCCTGCCTAATGGGTATTTAAATACTCAAGAAAGTGTTGATACATAAATAATTTTAGCGTGGGCCAGGTGAGCGAAATCGCGATTTTTTTTTTATTTTTTATCTCTTGTTTGTTGCAGGCAAAAATCGAAGATTTTTTCGGAAAATGCTCCGGAAAAGTGCTGTCAAACATAGGAAAATGGTACAAATTAAAAATTTCTAATTTTACCGCATAGCTTAAGTTGTCTACTATGTAATGAAAAAATCAGACAGCGATACGTCACACACCTGGCCTCCAGATCCGGTCAATTGCAAATGGGTAACTTTATTAAGAAAACATGGTACTTAAAAGAAATAAATCACTAAGCCTTAGCAATTTTCTTCTGATCTGGTGCAACAGCGCTGTGATAATACAGGAAGCAAGTAGCGGGATGCAAGTTCACTTTGCTCTTCTAACAAACACCTTGCACGGGTATTTAAATACCCATGTCATATCTCAGGTAAAAATTCAGGTTTTTTTCTTTCAACTTTAATGGTTTTGGACATAAATTTCCAAATTTCAAAAAAATCATACGAGCCAATCTATGGGCAGCCAGTAACGGGTTAAGCAAGCGTTCCATTTGGAATCAATTATCATTTACTTTTTTTTGAGGTTCGGATTCTTCGTATTTTCTACCAATAGTTACAATAACTGAACGTTACAGAGCACCAAATAGCATTCGGTTGTACTGATGGCATACTCGAGGTGCATGCAACCTCAACCGGATGGCAAAAAATTCGGTTTGGATTCTTCGTATTTTCTTCCAAAACTTCAGTTACAATTACTGAACGTTACAGGGCACCGACTAACATTCGGTTGTACTGATGGCATACTCGAGGTGCTAGCAACAAATCTGTTCTCTGCTTGTAGGGCGAATAGTGGTGATTTATAAAAAATATTTTTTAAAAAAATGGTATTTACTGAACAGCTTAAATTTTTATTTTCTAAAAGATCAAATTTCTTTAAAATTTTTTGCCCATTTTCTCCACATTTTCAACAAGAAGACGGAGGCGAAACTTTTAGTAACTGTTAACTGCAGTACACCAAGCAATATTCGGTTGTACTGATGTACACCTTATAGTTGGTGCAGCCTCAGTCATTCGCTTACCAAAAAAAAAAATATCGGTTGTGGCAACGTAACTGTTCTCTATGTTCCTAGCAACTTTAATATTGCAGTTTCTGCAATGGAATCTTTAGAGATCTGCGGTGTTTTTCCTTGCACAGCAATTGTGTCGTAACCCATAGGTCGATGTTTGCCGTATAGTTCATAACTAATAATTACTGGTATCCAGATCATAATAATTCTCATAATGTAGATTATGCCATAGCATATTAAGGAATCTACAAAAAATCTTTTTGTCCAGCTATTGTGACATACCTGGACTACTCGACTTTAGCAGTTGCCAATGTAATAATTTAAATAAAAACAAATCAATCTTCTTGTTTCAACATAACCCTCATTATCGTTCCAACGTCTAAAGTATCCTTTTAATGTATATCGTATGTCTTAATATATTCCGATTCGGAGGATTCTACATAACCTCCTTAAAAGGGGAATTTTCACTTGCTTTACATCGTAAGCAGTGAGGCAGCACTATTCTTTTGGCATACTACAGTATGAATGGCAAGAATTTGGCAAGCAAATTGTGTCAAAACAAAGCCTCCTGACAACCCCCTCCTCGCACTCACACACACACACAAAGTATCACTCACACACTGGCTCAGCTATCATCGTCACAAGCCGACGACGCCCGAAGCGTATTGTAGCAAAGTGACACATGTTGTCACAGTAATTTCGGCTAATTGCGATTACACCGAAAGCAAGGAAAGAAAATACGGCCACTACCCCACTCCCTCCACCCTACCCTTGTGTAGGGATTTGAAATTTTAGACCATTAATTCTGGAAATTTTTTTGGGGGGTTTCGTACAATTTAATATTCTAAAAGCATCCCGAGGGCAGAAAGTGGACCGTTATCGAATTAGACCAGAAAAATGTAAAAGAACAAAACTTGTCTGCGATGGTGTGTGTGTGTGTGCAAGTGCGTTGCGTTTGGCGACGAATGATAACAACAACAACAACAACAAAAACATTATTTGCTAACAACGACAACAACGTCATGAAATCGATACATTTCAGAGCTGAGAGCAGTGCATGGCAAGGCAAGGCAAGGCAGTAGAGACACCCCCCCCCCAATCATAATCCCAATCACCATCATCAGTTTCAGCAGAGTATATGGGAATGTGAAGAGGCAAAAACTGCTGCTGTTTAGTGATGTTATTTATTCTTCTTCTTTATTTATTTAGAATATTAGTGGTTTCGTTGTTGTTGTTGTTCTTCTTCGCAGTGCTGTTATTGTTGTTGTGTTGCTGTACGTCCAAGGAGTAGTTGTAGTAGTAGTAGTCATGTATTTCTTTTGATACCCAATGGTACGTACGTAAGTACTCGTATCAATGTACCCGTTCGTCCGTCTGTGCAGTGTGTGTGTCGGTGATTTGTTCTTCTTCTTTTTCTTCATCATCTTGATTTCCTCTCAGTGTTACGTTATTCTGAATGGTGTAGACCACTGTGTGTGCTGAGAGCTCGATGGTGGGGGTGAATTTTCCACTTTCCTCAAGTACTTGAGGTGACGAGTGGGTCGCTCTCCCACTCTCTCTCTCTCTCTCTGGCTTTCGCTGTGTAGATGTCACTGTCTCTCTGCTTGTGTGTGTACTCGTGTATGAGTGCGTGTTTTATTGCGGTGATTCCCTTTCACAGAAGAGGAAACAGTGGTTGGTAAAAGAAAAAGGTTTTTACAATAACTTGAATCGTATTTTTTTTCTTCTTTCATTATTTCATCGCCTTCTTTCGTTTGTTTGTTTGAGGATTTTAGTTAAGCTCAGCGAGTGTGAGTGTGCTCACTCAAAATGTGTATGTATATGTTGTTGCAAGAGTGTCACAGAGAGTCGCAAGAGGCACACAGCGGTGGGGGACCTTAAAAGCAGTACACTTTATTAAGAGTGAGAGTAAAGCTCTTTTTTTCAGCCACAGTGTTTTTGTTACGTTTAACCCGAAAAAATGTAAGGGAAAAACGAAGAAAAAGTCTGACTTTTCCTTCATTTTTAGGGATATTGGCAATTTTCCTACACTTGCAAATGATGGGAAAATATCGCACATTGCCAATATTATGAAGGGCACTAATGCCAAGCTACCAAAGAACATACTAAGGATAATCATAAATTCTTTCCTCCCTCTAGTTCAGAAACTGCAAAATGTCACACAATTCACAAAACTTTTACCATAATTTTCTTTTGCATTTTTTTGTTTTAGAATGAAGGGTAAAAAATCAATAATTCCTGTTACGCTTTAAAACGGAGAAAAAGAATCTTTTTGTATATTTATATTGTATGAACGACCGACCACTCGGGGGTCCATTTCCTTCTTGGCACACAGGCTTTGTGGAGTCTTTTGTCGCCCCTTTGATTAGACTAGGAAAAAGAAACCCTCAGATTAGATCTGCCTCTGTTAGCCTTAGAGGAGGTATTATTTAACACAAAAATTCCTTTACTTTATGGCCCCGTTTTCAGGGTATAGAACGTATATACACATGTGTGTGTGTGTGACGTTCTTTTCTTTCTTCTGTTCGTTAGCATGTATACCCCGAATATAGAAAAATGTTGGTTGGTCGGTTGGTTGGTTGATTGTTTCGTTGCTGCTGTTTGGCATTGCCTTTCTTAAGGCTGATACACAATATTTTTGTCGTGCCTTCTTCTTTTTATTTTTTCCCCATTTGGCTTAGGAATATCTCACACTTTTTCTATTCTATTTCTCCACATAAATTATCATATATATACATATATATGCATATATATATGTATATATATATATCTTTATATGTATATGTATATTTTTCACTTTTTTTCTTGCTTGTCGTTTGCAGCAGTATTTTTTTCTCGTTTTAATTCTCCATAAACAAGTTTGGTTTATTTGGCTTGATTTTCTTCACAAAATTTTTCTGCCAGGGTTTTGTTTTCAATTTTTAATTTCTATTCACTTGCTTGAATTTCACTGTGGAAAATTTTTTTCTAATCACCTTTTGATTTAGTAAAGCGCAGCAAAAAAAAATATTTATTTTTTTAAGGTTCGTTCGATTTTATAAACGTTCACGGTCGATGTTCATAAGCGTTTGTAGGTAATATGGCCAATGATAGTCCTACTGAAGAAAAAGCTCTGCTTATTCCTTTCTTTGATTTCGCACATACAGTGGGCAGTGCGCATGTTTTCCGGAGAATGCACTGCAATCGATTTATTTTGTGTTTGCAAAAAGCTTTTGCCAACCTACACAGTTGTATTCGAAAACGGCTAAGCGAAAAACACGTTAAATTCATAACAAATCATTTCGCCTTCATGCAATAATGCCCAGTGGTTAAAGAGAAATTCTCTACCCCCCGCATACTCTGCTTATCTTTGATAAAATCTTATCTCACTTCAGTGTGCGTTGGCAACTCTGTTTGATTTCATATGACATTCCTTGACATTTTGAGTGGTGGTGGCTTTAAATGGCCACCCATGTGCTTTTTTGCTTGTGCTTCCTTCAATCTCTCGATTACTCTCTCTGCTATGACACTAACGTTCTCTATGTCTCTCTCCACCACTCTACTCGCTCCCAAGGATTATCTCTTATCATCATTGTTTTGGGGGTTATTATTAGTAGTGGTATTAGTATGAGTGGTGGAAAAGAAATACCCCACGCTTATAATGCACTTTTCACATTTGCTAAATAAAGGAGCAAAACAGCCATTAAGTAACTTACCAAAAGCTCCAAAGTGCAATATAAAAGGTGGCTTTTTAGCTTTAACGTCTAAGCTTATATCGAACGTTATTAATTCTTAGTTATGGGTTTTGGTAACTGCTGAAACGAAAACCTTTTTAGTTAAATTAAAAACCAAAACTTCTTTTAATTTTTTCTTGACTTTAGTAAAGTTTAATTTTTTTCTTGGAAAATCCAAAGTTAGTCGTAACAGAAAAACAAAAAGCTTATCATTGAATAACATAGCAGGCACTGGAATTTCAGATTTTAACCAACAGTCAATCACCTTACTTGTAGAACACATGCACAAGAGCTTAATATCAATATCAAAAATGTTACCATTGTTTATCTTTAAAAATAGATGTCGCTAGTTGTTGCAGAGCTTTAACTTTTTCTGTCGATTTTGTCTGCATGTACTGGAAAATCGTTAAGAGGAGAATCTAAACCAAATGGGAACAGATCCCATGCCAAGTATACAAATCCATTCAGAATCGCTGTCCGATTTTAATTAGCAATGCTTATTTTTCGGACAGTCTGTCAATCATTGTAATCAAAAAATAATCCTGGTGGTTTCCTATAGTAGCAATTTAAGGTTCTGCCGCTCCATAAGCCACATTAGAATGCCGATCTTGCTCAAGCCCCCATTTCAAAAAAATTGCACTTTCGGTTTGACGGCCTGCCGATCTAGAAACACATCTTGGAGATCTAATGGCAACCTTTACACATTTAGACCATGTCGGACCATGTTTTCGTATACTCGTAACCCACGCTGTAGAATTCTAAAATTGAATTTGATAGTGCTCAAATAGAGCAAGATACGTGATAGGTGACCATTCAAAGGACCTTAGTTAAGATCCTGTCTCTAGTACATCCTTTTTGTGTGATATGTATAGGGTGATCCACATAGAGGTATTTTTTCAAATTAAAAAAAAAATACAAAAATTCAAATCTAGTGTGGAATTTTTATTATTCATTCGAAACGACATTTTATGCCATTATTTTTTTGAATATATTTTCCATCAAAAGCTGGCAACTGTATTATGGAAATGAGCGTTCGGTGAGAAACGGCAAGATCCGCTGTTTTCGAACAAAATTTTGTTCAGTGATGAGGCCGATTTCTGTCTCGAGGGAAACGCCAATAAACAAAATTGCCGCATTTGGGCTAAAGAGCAACTAAAAGAGGTCACAGAGAAAACCACGGTTTGGTGCGCTTTATTGGCTGGTGGAATCATCGGTCCTTATTTGGTAAAAATGATAATGGCTGGAACGTAACCGTGAATGGGGCTCGCTATCGCGCTATGATATCGGTCTTTTTGCTATATGAAATTGAAGCCCGCAATCTTGCGGACATTTGCTTTCAACAGGACGGTGCCATTTGCTAAAACAATGGAGATAATGAGAGGTCATTTCGAATAGCAGCTAATTTCACGTGCTATCGAATAGCAGCTCATTTCACCGATGAGTTGGCCGCCTAGATCATGTGATATCACTCCTTTGGACCTTTTTCTTTGGGGCTACGTAAAGTCCAAAGTCTATACTGACAAACGAGCTACGACTCAGGTTTTGGTAGCCAACATTACGTGTGTCATTAAAGACATACCGATCGAAATGCTCGAACGAGTTATCAAAAACTGAAACCTCAGAACGGACTCCCTGAGGCGTAGTTAAGGAGAACATTTGAAGGAAATTGTATTCAAAAAATAATGTCCTTTCGAATGAACAAATTATGATTCCACACTTGATTTAAATTTTTATTTTTTTTTAATTTTGAAAAAAATGCCTCTAGATCACCTAGGGGACATCCCCTGAGTGTTGGTCCATAAAAATACTCAAAACCAAATCTAATTGCATTTTAAGTGCAATTTGTTTTAATTGTTTTGCTAGTTTGTTTTATTTCGGTGTTTTGCTTTTACACATTAAACAGGGATTAACCGGCTCAAGACCTTTTGTCTCTATATTTAAGTAGAAGACAAGTTTTTAATAAAATGACAAAGTGACATTGATTTTCGTGGCTGCACACTGCTTTTTCTTCTATTCTAATAAACCTAAATACTCTTACATATTCGAATTGCTATGAGCCTATTTTCCTCCTACCTAAAGTCCAAGCATCGCTTCAACAGTGCTCGCGTAGCCAAAGACGGTGCGTTGACTTTTAAGCTTAACTTCCATGATGACTCTTTACTCCTCACCGTCTATTTGGTGCCTTACTTCTTTAGCGGCTTTAAGGGGCTTCTACATGCTGCCAGTTTACGCTGAATCATCTAAGAGATATCATCAGGCGAATGATGTACTTAAATTACAATATCGTCTACACAAATTTAAATGGTTTGGACTTTTTAATAAATTCTCAACCTTCATGTTTGATGCTCACCGGCCATTCAATCACACGACGCAGATTGTGTATCAGTGCGCTAAACTTGGAAACTTCTTAAAGTTGTCAACTTTTTAAGTCTTTTCGGAAATTAGTCACTTTTTTCATGTCTGGCGGCTTAACGTTTTATTGCAGTAGGCAATGAAATTTGATTACTGAATAAGTCTACGGGTTTATTTGTATATGTCAAACGTAAAGCCTGCCGTGATCCTCTGCGAAAGATACGTATCTAAGAGTGCATCTTTCACCTTTCACTGCTCCTGTTTGCCGACCAACGAATCAAATGACAAATCGTACGCAATTTTTTGCAATCAAAAGAAAATCCCAAAGACGTTTTGTAAACTCACAGGACTTAAATGCAGCAGCTACAAGATGCGGCATAAAAACAAATAATCCCTTACAAAAGATATAAACAAAATTAGAATGTATAAGGAGTCACGACACCAGGGGCAACAGTAATGGCACACACAGAAAAAAAGAGGAATTTTGGTTGCAATCACCAAATCACATTTGATAGTGCTCAAATAGTGCATAATACGTGACAGGCGACAATTCAAAGGACCTAATTTAAGATCCTTGTCTTTTAAAGAGCCACATATTACATCCTTTCTGTGTGACATGTATAGGGTGATCCACATAGAGGTATTTTTTCAGATTAAGAAAAATACAGAAATTCAAATCTAGTGTGGAA
The DNA here is from genome assembly GCA_963513945.1 of Hydrotaea diabolus. Classification (NCBI taxonomy): domain Eukaryota; kingdom Metazoa; phylum Arthropoda; class Insecta; order Diptera; family Muscidae; genus Hydrotaea; species Hydrotaea diabolus. The sequence continues at coordinate 186,844,780 of OY740717.1, forward strand.
TTTTTATTATTCATTCGTAAAGACATTTTATGCCATTAATTTTTTGAATATAATTTCCATCATGGATTATCGGTTTGAAACACGAGGGCTGCTATATATACCTATATATACTTAGTAGGGACATAAATACTGTTACACACGTTTTATGCTGTAAATAAAAAGTACTGAATGTTTTTGGACCAAATACTTTTTTAATATATTTATTGATGAAAATTGTGTCCAAAAAGAATCTACTTATTCGAAATGTCCGCCTTTTGCCTTTACACACGCCTTAAGTCGCACTGGCCAATCGTCAATAGCTGCACGAACCTCGTCCATGGGAAAATTGGCCACAGCTCGAACCAAAGCAGTCTTCAGAGATCCAATGTTGGGGTAACTTTTGTGACAAACCTTGTCCTCTAAAACCGTCCACAATTTGTAATGGGTTTTCCAATGGATTCAAATCTGAACTGCCTGATGGTCATTCTTCAGAGAAAATGAACACTGGGATATTGTTTCGAAGTCAGGCCTGGGACGTTTTAGCCTTATGGGCCGGCGCAGAATCCTGCTGGAAAGTCCATGGCTGGTTTTGGAACAGGGAATTGTTAAGAGGCTTCACAACAGCTTCCAAAACGGTTTCTTGTTAAACTTTGGCCGATGTTTTGACTCCTTGCTCGCAGAAATGCAGATCAGTGACCCCATCGTAAGAGACACCCCACCAAACCATGACTAAAGCTGGGTGATGATCCTTTTCCAACCTTGGGATCAGTTCAGATGCTTCCTACGATGACTGCGCAAATACTCTATCAGTTTGCTTGTTAAATTTTTCCTGAGAGGTAAAAATATTTTCACCGGCGAACAATATTTTTCTGTGCAAGTTATCAGCGTGCTTCACCAAAGTAAGTATAAATTTTTCAATCCTATTTCTTTTAAAGCTGCAGTCAATAAATGTCCGGTACGTCGTTTGAAAGCCCCAAGTCCCAAGTCTTTTTTAATGATTCAACTCATGGACATTTGCGTGATATTCATCTCACGGGCCATGTTTTTCTGTTTTCGGAGCGGATTTCTGTGAATTCTTGATATAACGGCTTTGATGACGTGCGGTGTTCAAACAGAGCGTGGGCGGTCTTTTACATCTCCAGTCTCCTCAAACAGTTGTATGCATCGGTAGACGAACATGCGGCTTATCCCTAGTGGCCGAAGCGTTTTGAAAATATCGCTTTTTCATTTCACACTTGAAAAGCGCTATTACAGCGATACGGTTCCCATTATCTGACCACTCCATGATGAAAGTTGAAACAATTTTATGACATTAACGGGGTATGTTCAGTTCTAATATTGAAATGGGTGTGTTCAATGTTGCAACAGTATTTATGTCCCTACTAAGTATATTTCAGGCCAAATAATGAAAATGCGAATATTTATCATCAAAAAGGGGTTTATTGGTTTTCAAAGTATTTTCCAGCATGATTTATACACTTTTGCAAGCGCTCAAACCAATTGTCCTCCAATTGCCTCCAAAACATGGTTTTTGAACGCTTCAACAGCATCTTCTGGCGACGAAAATCATTGGCCACGCATTTTTTCTTAATGTGCGGGAAAAGAAAGAAGTCATTGAGAGCCAAGTCAGGGCTGAACGCTGTCGACGTTTTGGCCGGTCAAAAAGGCACTGGTTTGAGCCATTGTGTGAGAGCTCGCATTGTCATTGTACACAATGATTCGTCTTCCCTTGTTCTTTTTTGGATTTCTCCGAAGACTTCAGGTAAACAAATTGTGGTGTACCACTGAGAATTGACCGTCCTACGTTGCTCAAGCGGAACAGTCGCCACATGACCAGTTTTGCCGACGAAACAGGCGACCATTTGCTTCGAAGTGCTTCTGCCACGAACAACTTTCGTTGGATTTGGCTCGTCTTTGAAGAACCAGACGGTCGATTGCTGTTTTGTTTCGGGCTCATACGCATAGATCTATGATTCGTCACCTGTGACGATCTTATAAACGTCTTTTGAAGCACAGCGATCGTACTTTTTCAAAATTTCTTTGCACCAATCGACACGAGCCATTTTTTGAGCGATTGCCAAATTGTGCGGGATCCAACGAGAAAAAACCTTTTTTACGGCCAGGTGTTTATGCAATGGAAATGCCTAAGCATGCGTCTATCTCACGGTATGTCACATGCCGATCTTGCATTATCAGTTCACGCACGGCATCAATGTTCTCTGGCAGAACGGCCGTTTTTGGACGACCTTTGAGCGAGCGTCGGCCTCGATTGTATTCATTGAACCAGCTTTTCTAAGGCGCTATAGGATGGTGCTTCATCGCCATACAAAGATTTAAGTTCATCGATGCACTCTTGTCGTGATAATCCACGTCGAAAGTTGTGAAAAATGATTGCACGAAAATCACGAGTTTTTTTTACCAAATTGATTTTTTCAAGTCACTGTAAACAACACAAAGGATGGTCGTGCGTCAAAACGTTTTGAGTGCGTTTATGCTAAACAATTTTAAACTTTCCAATGGAAATGTCAGATGGCGCCAGGCAACACTCAGTGTTGCCTAACTAGGCAAATTAGTTAAACAGGATGCATCATAACCAAATCAGTCGAGGCAGTCACTCCGCAGATAAATTGCTCGTATGACTCTTTGAATTACTTTCTAATTCAAAGAGTCGTACGATATAAAGGGTGTCCCAAGAAGAACGCAATTTTTAAATCTGGCAACATTCGAAGTGTCATTGTTTGACATTTGAACAATTGTTATTGTTTGTTAGTAGAAGGTACGAGGTTAGTAAAAATGGAGCGCTACACGAATGAACAACGCATTCTCATTGTGAAATTGTTTTACCAAAATGGTGAAAGTTTTGCGGCTACAGTTCGCACATTGCGATCAATTTGGGGTCACAATAATGCTCCAAAAGAGTCAACTGTAAAGAGATTAATGGATAAATTTGCCGAAACTGGGTCTGTTAGTGATGTAAAGACAACAACGCGCCATCGACCAGGTCGATCGACCGAAAATGTCGCAGCTGTACGTGATGATGTCGCTCAAACTCCATCCACCTCAATTCGACACCGAGCTCAGCAAATTGGTGTCTCCAAATCCACTTTGCAGCGAATTTTGACGAAAGATTTGCATCTTCATGCATACAAAATTCAATTGACTCAGGAACTAAAGCCAGCTGACCATGGACAGCGAAGGGAGTTCGTTAATTGGGTATTGGAGAGACAACATGAAAATGCTGATTTTGCCGATAAAATCATCTTCAGTGACGAGGCCCATTTTCATCTTGATGGCTTCGTCAATAGGCAGAATTGTCGCATTTGGGGCGCGGAAAATCCTCGAGTGATTCACGAGAAGCAAATGCATCCTCAACGTGTCACTGTGTGGTGTGGTTTTTGGGCTGGAGGAATCATGTTTGGTATCGTGAAATGATAACCAGTTTTTTCTTGCCTAGAATTGAAGATATGAATGTGGTTCCAACAAGACGGCGCCACATGTCATACAGCCAGAGAAACAATTCAATTGCTGCATCAGTCATTTAAAAATTGCGCTCTTCTTGGGACACCCTTTACATACAAAAGCTACGACTTCCATAGTTACATCTGTCGAAGTGTTACCATACCAAAAAACAAAGCGAAGATCTACAATTTGATGACGCAAACGTAATTGAATACAAATTAGATCGTCTCAGCAAACCTGGGCCAATCGTTCAGACCGCCCCGTTACCCCCAAACGCAAATGTATGGGGCAGCAGTTACGACTGTCATCATTAGCATACTCACAGCTACTCGCAGCTACTACCAGCCACAATGGTGAGCTAGTCAGGCTGTCAGTCATCATTATCATCATCATCGGCAGTAAGTGACACATACCTGCGTGTAAGCAATTCAAAGCTGGGAAAAATCAATCAGGCTTAAATGCAAATGGTTAAAACGCGTGACACACTCGCTTACACACACACACCCAGCCACAGACACTGGCACAATCACAGATGTCCTCTTGCTCCTTGGCAGCGTCGAAAAGGAAAGAAGGTTGTCACCATCAACCAGCAAATGAAGAAAAAGAAGGCATGAAATCAAAGCCAAGGCTTGCATACTTATAGTCGGCCCGACCCATCCGTCTCCGCCATACCCCGTACGACATTCAGTCAACAAAACAACAAATGAAAACGAAACGCTTTAGTACGTGACATAAACATGGATTGTCTGACATCGACGTTGTCGTCGTCGGATGATCCAATTTGAATTCCTTGCAAGACTTCCTTGGATTGGCTTTACTTTCATAACGAAAGGCTGAAATGTAACGACCTTAAGAACTGGGAATGTGTGTTGCCTTTGTAATTTCCTCCCACTCTCGCTCTCAGACTCAGACTCACCGACACACACACACAGCATGTGTTGGTTTTTTGTTTATCCGGGATAAACATTTCCATTCCGGCCCCACCCCCTTCCTACTGAGGATGAGGTGTGCCTTACCAGTTTCAATTTTTTTTTGTGGGTTTTTTTTTGTTTACCATAACATGCGGTCGCTCCATTTCCGGAAGTATCATTCCTCTGGTCTTGTGTTCATCCGAAGACATGCCATCTCGTTGTCCTTCTCCTTATTTTCTTCTCTCTGGTGTAGTTGTTGCCCTTTTTTCTGGACTGCGGGGGCCATTTTACGTGTTGTGTGGTTATTTTCTGTTAAATTCAATTATCGGATAATGCGTTTGGAACACACTGGCATAGGCAAATCCAAAAAAGAGATCCTCATTTACATGCCGAGTGTCTAGTGTGCGTGTGTATGTAAATTAAATAGTGTTTAGTATTTAGTAGTGTTTAGGTATTTTGCTTTTTTGCACTGCAGGCTGTGGCGACACTGTTAGTCGAAGAGAGTGGAGAGTGTGCGTGGCTTATAGTGGCTGACGGGAAATTTGTATTCCTCGGCCTTTCAGTTGCCATCATGCATTGGACACTTGAGGAGAGGTCATTTTGTGTTGAACTCGATCATTGCAGTGCAGCCTGCTTTTCGTTTATGATTCGCTTTTCCCTTACGCGAAAGTGTTCCTGGAAGGTATTCTCTTGTAAATTGGGTTACTTCATTAAGAACATCAGGGAATGTGTTATGTGTACGAAGGGGTCCTGAGAGAAGGATTACAACACCACAAAACATCATGAGAGTTAGAGCAGCAGTACTGCAATCTCCCGCTCAGGGAGCAAGTGATTGCTTCGGACAAGTGGTTGCTTCCGACGCTCTGGTCGAAAGCAATCACTTGCTCTTCGCATTTGCTGAATTTTTTCAGCCGGCTCTTGAAGCAATGCAATTAGACGATACACGGTTCCAACAGGACACACAGCGAGCGTTACCATGAATTGTTCGAGGCAAATGTTTCCTAGACTGCTTATCTCCTTGAGGGGTGATGTGAACTGGCCGGCACGCTCACCAGACTTAGCCCCATGCGATCTTTTCCTTTAGGGTTACCTAAAGTCGAAGGTGAATATCAACCGGCCCAACATCTAGAAGACCTAATTAACAATATTGAGGCTGAAGTTTGCAGAATACCAGACGACATTTTTCTGCATAAAAGTACTCAGAACGTTTTGACGTCCGACCAACATTTGTGTTGTTTACAGTGACTTGAAAAAATCCATTTGGCAAAAAAAAAATGGAATTAACTCGTGAACATTTTCATGCGATCATTTTTCACAACTTTCGACTTGGATTATTACGACAAGAGTGCATCAATGAAATTAAATCTTTGTATGGCGATGAAGCATCATCCTATAGCACTGTGAAAAACTGGTTTAATGAATTCATTCGTGGCCGACGCTCGCTGAAAGACGAAGGTCTTCCAAAAACGGTCGTTGGGCCAGAGAACATTGGTGCCGTGCGTGAATTGATAATGCAAATGGTCGCCTGTTTCTTCGGCAAAACTGGTCATGTGCGACTGTTCCGCTTGAGCAACGTAGGAGGTAAATTCTGAGTGTTACACCTTAATTTGTTTGCCTGAAGTCTTCGGAGAAATTCGTAAAACGAACAAGAGAAGACGAATCATTGTGCACCATGACAATGCGAGCTCTGACACATCGGCTCAAACCAGCTCTTTTGATTAGCCAAAACGTCGAATTGATGGATCATCCGCCGCACAGCCCTGACTTAGCACCCAATGACTTCATTTTATTTCCGCACATCAAGAAAGAAATGCGTGGTCAACGTTTTTTGTCGCGCGAAGATGCTGTTGAAGCGTTCAAAAACCATGTTTTGGAGGTGTCTTAATCGGAGTATAAAAAGTGCTTCGACTTTTTTTTGAGCGCATGCCGAAAAATTGGTCCCTTTGAATATGGACGTATAGGTACTGAGAAACTGTTGAATTTTATGAAGAATCTAATGTGACATTTTTTACTATTTGGCTAAATTCGAGGGTTTGACCATACGGCGTGAGCAATGTGTCCTTGGGTCCAAAAACCGTCCGCATATATTCAGTGACTTTCACGTATTCGGAAACAGTGAACTTTTCTAACAAATCCAACTATGTACCTAATTTTAAGATTTGTGCCAATTTGAAACTCGCTTATATGGGCCCAAAAAAAGGTCTTCTTGAACTGCTCTTTGGATCCAAATATCATTTTATTTGCGATTCGATTGGTTTAAAGTCACTGATGCATGGTCTTATGTCACTAGGGAGCCAGTAGAAATTTATTAAGAATCTGAATTTAACATTCATTTTACGATATGACTGTCTTGACCAAAGGACCGAAACCCCACCCCCTAATGTTCAGGGACATATAGGTGTCCAGACACAGTGAAATATTTTAACAAATCTAAACATGTAGCTGTATTTAAGATTTATTCTATTGTGGAACGCGGACCGGCCCATATGGGTCACGGGGGCTTAAAAATCGACCTTGAAATATGGACATATGAGTATTTAAAAACATTAAAATTTCGCCATGGAATCAAATATCATATTTATTTGATGATTCGATTAGTTCTAAATTTTCGAGCCATACGGGTTGCTATTGCGGCCGGAGTGACAGCTCTTTGCCGATGAATTGTTCTTCGGGTCAAGTCCACCGGCTGTCGAGGGATTGTGGAAATATAGAAGTACTGGAATGTTATGAAGAATCTGCCATTTTGCTAAATTCGAGGCCTTGAACAAAGGGCGTGGTCTAGGGGCGCTGGGGCCCAAATACCATCCCTTAGTGTTTAGGGGCATATATGTGTTCAGAAACTGTGATATTTTCTCGGACCGGCCCATATAGTTCTTGAACTATAGAAATATGTTTCCGGTCAATAGAACCAGCTGTCGTGGGATTGTGGAGATATAAGTACTCAGAAGCACTGGAATTTTATAAAGAATCCAAAGTGTCATTTTTAACCATTTACCTAAATTCGAGGCCTTGACTAAAGCGCGTGGTCAATGTGTTCAAAAACCGCCCTCTTATGTTGCGGTACACATATATTATCCAAATATGTACCTATACTCGTATTTAAGATTTGTGCCAATTTGGAACTCGGACCAACCCATATAGGCCCTAGGGGCGCAAAAATCTTCCTCATTGGACTATACTCATATGACTACTAAAAAACATTAAAATTTCATCACGAATCCGAAAATAATATTAATTCTACGATTCGACTTTATTTGACGCCTTTGCCAATAGTTTAAAAGTCCCTATAGTGTCGAAAGTTAGATCCCCTCGATCATCCAGATATGGTTACACAGAAACAAGGGAATTTCCTCACTTATCTTTATATGCTTTAACTTTTATGATTTGTCTAAATTCCCCAGGCCCAGTCTACGGTTTCCAAAACAAAACAAATATGAACAGGTTAACGGTTCATAGGGCCCCAAAGATGTTGTTCAAACATGAACGCATTACCAGCAATCATATCCCCCAATACTGTCCAAGCTATATTACAACGCATCCATGGTGACGAGTATAAAAGCTTCGACCCGGCCGGGACCTTACGAATTGTCCACTTGTTTTGGTTCATATAACTCCAATCTCTAGTGATTATCATTCGCGGAAATTCAATTTTGTATTGTCCATCTATACAGCCGCAAAGAAAGAGTGAACCCAACAGCTCCCCTGCTAGATTAAAATACATCTCAAATTAATCTTATTCATCCTCTATGTTTGATGGTGGCATAGAGCGAATTCTGGGTGTATATATTGAAGCTACCAGTCAGAGTGTGCGGTGCTCAAACTGGAAGTAGTCATGTGCTACATGGTTGGACTAGAGACTCAAATCTGGTGCTGCGGGAGGTCAGGAGCCCCTAGAACTGTTGTTCTAGTCTGATCTGCTGGGAACGGCCGTACGGGGAGTTTCGTGGTGGCTGTGGTTTAAACCTAAATCGCAGGTAAAGTGTATGCTTGGCGTGGAATTGCGTAACAACCGGGGGCTACGACCCACCGAGTATCAGAGGTGTTACATAGACCTCAACCCCTCACCAAGAGGAAGGTGAAGCCCGCACAGCTGATTCTTAAATTGGATTCCTCCAGTTTACTGGGGGGTCGTTGGTAGTCGCATTGTAACTCTCAAAGATTTTGATCAATATTATCACTATTATTTTCCTTTTATGAGGCAATCTTAATGAGGCAGTATTTTTTTGAGCTTATTGTTTTGTCAAACTTCAGTAACTTATTTTTATTTTTGTTTCAATTGCAGATAATTTAAAAACCAGGGGTAAGTACGTACATTTTCCTATGTAACAGATTAGCTATCTGTTGCTTTTAAATATATATTTGTATTGACAACGACGGTTTAATTTACCCTCTTGGGCCTATAGGGATGCTCTAATTATTAGTATTGTTCTAATAGAACTTTTAACTAAGGTTGAAATATTTGATGGCAGATTGGCTATGAAATATCAGGCATTGTGTAATGGATTGCATTGTGACCACTAAAGAGTCTCCGACAGTTGTGAAGACTCCTCTAAACTTACTGAAGTACTGCAGTAGCCGGCCTTGTTATACTTTTAAGGAACAGCACATTTAAATTTAGTGTGAACTTACCTCGAGATAGACAAACTAGCAATTCTTTGTAGCCTATCAGGAATCCTAAGGAATTCTGCATAACCTTCCATCAGACGGCAATATTTAAGGAAACTGCAAGAACATAATTTTAAGTTTTAGATATATGGCTTAGAGCAGCATGGCCAGATAAAATTTAAGCCATACGAAAGATAATATTGAAAATGTTTGCAGATATTGGGCTAGGAAGAGCATGCACAAGGATCCATTAGGCTACAACGAATAATGCAAGAGTGAATCCAAAGTAAGTTTTAGTAAAATTAAAGCGACTAAAACGTATTTGGTCAGTGTTCGAGTATCTATACAAATTAATTATGGCAATAATTGCAGATATTTGACAAATATAGGGGGATCCATGAAGAGGTATTTGAAATGACATTTTATGGCATTTATTTTTTGAATATTATTTCCTTCAAATGTTGGCCGCAACTACGCCTCAGGGTTTTCATTCTGAGGGTCCAATTTTGGATGACTCGTTTGAGCATTTCGACCGGTATGGCTTTAATGACACGCTTAAAGCAAAATACCTAATGGTGTGATATCACTCGATCTAAGCGGCCAACACACATGTCCAAAACGTGAAATTAGCTGCTTTTCGAAATGACCTCTCTATAGATCCATTGTTTGAGCAGGTGTATGACAAGTAGCGCAGTCCTGTTGAAATCAAGTGTCGTCAAGATTACGTCCTTCAATTTCAGGTAGCATAAAGATTGATATCACGGCGCGATAGCGAGCACCATTCACGGTTAAGTTCCGTCCATCGTATGCTTATAAACCACACCAAACCGTGGTTTTCTCAGGGTATAATGACACCTCTTCTTGTTGCTCTTCAGCCCAAATGTAGCAATTTTGTTTATTTACTTTGCCGTTGAGCCAGAAATGGGCCTCATCACTGAAAAAAATTGTGGTCGAAATCAGCGGATCTTTCCGTTTCTCACCGAACGCTCATTTCCACAATACAGTTGCCAACATTTGAAGGTAATTATTTCAAAAAATAAATGTTATAAAATGTCCTTTTAAATTACCAATAAAGATTCCACACTTGATTTGAGTTTTTATATTTTTTTGTTCTGAAAAAATACCTCTAGATGAATCACCCTGTAGAAGCGTGATCAGGGCTACATCAATTTTCAAGAGTAAATCTAGAAGGGTGTTCCAAAAGTTACCATGGGGTTTAAAAACATTTAAGTTTATATTTTTTTTTCAGATTATATAAATAACACTTGAAGAATAAATAATGGAGAGAATCACAACTGAACTAAGAACCAAAATAATAGTATTTTATTATTTAAATTAGCGATCAATTATTTTAACGCAAACTCATGAGTGATGAAGTTCATTTTCATTTAAAAGGCTTTGTTAAAATGCAGAACTGTTCGTTCTGGAGTTCTGAAAATCGAAGAGACATTCATCAACGCCAATGGCACCCCATAAGATGTACAGTATGGTGTGGGATCACATCTGCCAATATCATTGGGGCTTACTTCTTCTATATTGAAGATGGAAGTGCTGTAACCATAAATGGAGAGCGGTATCGATTTATGATAGAAAATTTTTACGTCCTGCTGTTGAAAACAGATCTGAGATTTGGATTCAGCAGGATGGAGCCACATTCGACATTAACCGAGATACAAAGGCACTTATAAGTCGAATAATTTCCAGAAATTTGGAAATTATTTGGCCAGCGCGATCTCCAGATTTGTCAGCATCCGACTATTTTCTTTCTGGTTATTTGAAGGAGCGAGTACAATCCGAGATAATCCTTTAACTCAAGATCAACTTTGTTGCAGAAATTCTAACGCTACAGCCACAAATTTTGAAAGTTGTTATGAAAAAGGCTGTAAAACGAGCCTATCATTGCGAAGCTGAAAACGGGGATCATTTAAGTGACATTATTTTGCATATTTAGTGTAAAAAATATCAATTTTGTATACTTAGTAGGGACATAAATACTGTTACGCAAGTTTTATGCTGTAAAATTAAAAGTATTGAATGTTTTTGGACCAAATATTTTTTAATTTATTAATGGCGTGCCTTTACACACGCCTTAAGTCGCACTGGCCAATAGTCAATAGCTGCACGACAGCTCGAACCATAGCAGTCTTGAGAGATCCAATGTTGGGGTATCTTTTGTGACAAACCTTGTCCTCTAAAACCGTCCACAACTTGAAATCCAATGGGTTCAAACCTGGAATGCCTGAGGTCCATTCTTCAGAGGAAATGAACTCTGGCAAATTGTTTCGAAGCCAGGCCTGAGACGTTTTAGCCTTATGGGCCGGCGCAGAATTCTGCTGGAAAGTCCATGGCTGGTTTTGGAACAGGGAATTTTTAAGAGGCTTCACAACAGCTTCCAAAATGGTTTCTTGGTAAACTTTGGCCGATGTTTTGACTCCTTGTTCGCAGAAATGCAGGCCAGTGACCCCATCGTAAGAGACACCCCACCAAACCATGACTGAAGCTGGATGATGACCCTTTTCCACCCTTGGGATCAGTTCAGATGCTTCCTTAGAAGACTTGAAAAGCGCTAACTCATTATCTGACCACTCCATGATGAAAGCTGAAACAATTTGAAAATCCCGTTATAGACTAACGCTATTGAGGTTAGCTTTCACAACCCATATGACATTAACGGGGTATGTTCAGTTCTACCATTGAAATGGGTGTGTTCAATGTTGTAACAGTATTTATGTCATTAAAAGAAATACAAAAATAATAAACGAAAAAGTTTTTGTTTTTCTGTTTTGTTTACGACCAAGTTCTAGTGTAATTATTCTTTTATTTGTTTGGTTTGTTGGGCTAATTGTTGTCAGTTTTTGCTTGATGTAAATAGAACTAATCTATTTCATCTTTGTTTCTCGACGTTTCGCCGGCTTTTTTCCAGCATCTTCAGGAGAAAATTATTTATTGCAAATCCTATTGACACAAATTGAACTTTTTTTTCCACAAATTAATAATAGTTCTTATGTTCTAGTTTTGCATTTCAACTTACGATTACTTTAACATCTTATAATTATTTATACTATTTAAAAAAATGGACTTCACATTTTTTTAATAATACAAATAATCACAGAGTAAAATATCACAGTTGGAACTTAATACTAACTAGTATTAAAAAGAACTATTGCAGCGGAGTATTGTAGCTTTGTATTGTCTTCATTTGTGTTTATTGAGTTCTAAATTCTTTGTTGTATTCTCAGACTCTCTAAAGTGTATCTCTTGTTCTCTTAATTTTCTCTGTCGATTGTGGATTCCTTTCCATTTCGTACGTCATTTTCATGTTCTGCAAGTCGAACTCCAAGCATTCTTTTTGTTGTATCTACGTATACTTTGTTTCACTTTTCTTTCTTTCCTTTGCAAGTAATTTCGTATACAACATTGCTTACTCTGAGCTTGTCAATTGTCTTTTTTCCTTTTGAGAATAGTTTTTGAAGTGTCTCATTGGACTTGTACGCTACTGACGTGCTCTCATCTTTTATTATTTTTTTTAGAGCTCGGCTCTCTGTCAGTTTCGGTATGTACGGTACACTGTAAAATTTTGTTTCGATATTGGTTTTCTCGCAGTTCTTTTTCTGGTTTAGTGTTCTGTGTATTAGCTTATTTGTTATAGCCATGGGATAATTGTTTAGACTTAGGATATTTTTGATCTTTTTTATGTTTTCGGATCTGAATTTTTCATCGCTTAGATCAACTACTTTTTGAATAAAATTTGTAGCGGTATTTATTTTCATATTTCTCGGTTGTGTAGAGTTGTAGTTTATCATTCGTCCTGAAGCTGTAGTCTTCGCGTACCAGTTCGTGATGATTTTGTTTCCGTTTTTTATAAGCCTCATGTCAAGGTAAGGTATCTCCCCATGTTTTTCGGTCTTCACCGTGAATGTTATTTTATTGTGGTAGGAGTTTAGAAGTTTAAGAATCGTTTCCTCATCTTTATTGTTTATAACCGCTAGTAAATCGTCAACATATTTTGATATGAGTTTTATTTGAATGTTGCTAGCTTGTAGTTCACGTCGCCCAATAGCTTATGTCAGCAATTGTTGTAGAAAAAGTTTTTATCCCCATGGTAACTTTTGGCCCACCCTGCACTTTGTCACTTACACCAATATATTCAGTTTCTTTTACTGAACATTTTGTGCACCAACTAACATTCAGTTGCAGCAATGGCAAAATTATAGTACATGCAACCTTAATGATTCCGGGGAAGCAGGAACCAAAGCTAGCCTCAGAGGTCGCTACGATGATGTATTCTTTTATTGTGCAAGCGAAACCCCATCAGACAATTGCTGGGTGTACAGCATCTCTAACGTTATACAAGAATTTTGTTTGTGAAAAGTTTTACAACTATTATTACTGTTATAATCAAGTGAATATTTTTCCTTGAAGGCATGTGATTTTTAGCATGCCATACTCTTCCAAATATGCCTGTATTGCCAAAATATCATTATTAACTAATTCCTGATGGAATGAACATATGTGACAGCGCATAGAGTAAAAGACCTAAGGGTAAAAAAAAATCAATTTTCACTTTTTTTTTATGTGGACAACATCTGAGCAGCGAATGAGACCGATTCCATGCCCCAAAAGTGTTCCCTCCCAGAGATATGCGCGTTTTATGAAAGTGATGGTACACCAAAGATACACGTATTTAAATCTTTAAAATGGCTCTCCTGAACAAAACTGGTTTTACCCTAAGGTCCCTTTCTATTTTGCGCGTCACATATATATTTAACGCGAGTTCCATTTCGAGGTTCCCTATATTTTTACGAAAAAACACAGAAACTTCAAATTGAATGGGGAATGTTTATTATCTTTTGAAAGAACATTCTTGGGCATTTATTTTTTGAAGATTATGTTTACCAAATGTTGGCCGCGGCTACGTCTCTGATGGTCCATTCGTTGAGTCCAATTTTCGATGACTCGTTCGAGCATTTCGACTGGTAACTGGCGCATGACACGCGTGATGTATTTCTTCAAGCCCTGCATCGAAGCGGAAACTTTAGACTTTACATATCCCCACAGGAAAAAGTCTAACGGTGTGATATCTTAGTGGTCCATCGACCGGCCCAAAACGTGAAATTATATGCTCACCGAAGTGTTCTCTCAATAAATCCATTGATTGATGCGATGTGTGGGAAGTGGAGCCGTCTTGTTGAAACCAAATGTCGCCGAGATCATGAGCTTCAATTTCAGGCATCAACTAGTCGCTTGTCGACATTATTCTTGAAGAAATATGGACCGATGATTCCACCGGTCCACAAACCTCACCAAACCGTTGTTTTTTCTGGATGAAGTGGCAGCTCTTGAACCTTTTCCGGTGGCGTTAATTTTGCTTGTTGACATACCCATTGAGCCAGAAATAGTCCTCATCGCTGAACAAAATTTAGCTCGAAAACATCGAAGCTTCTTGGAACTTTTCAAGAGCCCATAGAGCGAAGCAATGTCGCTTGGAAACGTCGGGCGGCTTCAGTTCTTGCACAAGCTGTATTTTGTACGCTTTCAATTTAAGATATCGACGTAAAATGTGCCAAGTCGTTCCATACGTCAGTCCGAGTTGCTGCGAGCGGCGCCGAATCGACTCTTCACGGTTTTGGTGTACTCTCTGAGCTACGGCCGCTACATTTTCTTCACTGCGTGCTGGACATGGCCTATTCGGTCGAATATTATCCAATAATGAATGCTGGGTCTCAAGATGGGTGATGGTGTTGCGAATAGTACGCTCAGTAGGCCGATTATGGTGACCATAAGATGAACGAAGTGCACGAAACACATTCCTCACAGAACGTGAATTTTCGTAATAAAGTTGAACGATTTGTAAACGTTGTTTAGGCGTAAGTCTTTCCATGATGAAATGACAAACAATACTAAACCAAAATAACATGACAGCATGACACAACTCACACGCGATCAGTCAAAAAAAGGCTATTGAAATAACTATCTCTACTTGAATCACCCATTGTAAGCTTCGTCGCTTCCGCACTAGGTTTTAATTGTCCTTTCGATTTCATTCATTTGCGAAGCAAATATTTTATCCGCCTCCGCTTCCATTTTTACAAATATCCAGAGTATTCAAACTGTTACTTAAACCCTCAGTGCAAAAGCACGAGGAATTATCTAATATGTCCAAACTTTTGCTCTTCACTGTGGCTATAAATCAAATAAATTCACTCTTAATAACTTTTGGAATTTCATAAATCTTTTTGTTAAACAAACAACTCTAATAATAATAATAATACGGATTTGGTGATAATGGAATTAAATGTCAATGGCTTTGATTACAAATCAATAAAAATACAAGCACACACAGATACACACACACATTCGCACAATGACAACTGTGAGATACACACAAATACATGGCAAATTGTCGAAATCCTTAGGCCGCAAACACACACATACGTACGCACATGACTGAGAGGCAGACATGGTCGTACATACTGGGCACGTTCACACCGACATACGTACTTTAAAACAAAGGAAGAAACCAGGACAACTCTTTAAGGCCACCTGGCGACAGGAAAATCCACAAGCTCTTCAATCCACTTGACAAATACCAAACGTGCCAATAATGATGCTTGAAATATTTTGACAGACATCCTTCCACTGCCGGTGTTTTGGGCTTTTCCCTGTGCACCAGCTTCACTGAACACACCTGCTGCTCGCTTTCACATCTTGTGCGTCCGTTTTGCTGTTTGTTATTCTGGGCAAAGGAATGTGCGTCGTCCTCTCTTCCCTGTTTGAGGCTGTGAGTGGTATCCTTGAAATTCCTGCCGGCCGTTCGCTGTTCCCAACCTGTTCGCCACAACGAGTTGGTCGGCCATGGCGAGGACAATAGGGGAAGGCAAAGACAATGCGGCCCGCGCAAGGCAAGGAGCGGCGGCGGATCCAACTACAAAAACACTGATGGCATTGAATAAATATTGGGCCAGCAAACCACTCATACGTGTAGTAGCGACCATAAATCGTGTATGAGTGATGGATTAAATTCAGCGGCGACCATGCGGCATCAGCGTAGTGAGTTTCAGCGCCCCCCAAAATGTGGCCTACAACATTCCAAACGTGATGTATCCTCTTGTAGCCCGCAAATCTAAATATCCTGCGAACATAAAGTTGTGCATGACATTCATGATGCGATTTTTTTGTTTCGTTTTCTTGATTTCTCGTTTTTTTTTTCGCTTTTTTGTTCGTTCGTTTCTGCTCCATCACAAGCTGAATGTAATTTTTCATTTCTCCGCTCCGCAGGCGGAAGGGGAACAGACGACAGTCGGGCAGGATGTTTCTGCTGTTGTTTTCATTCCATACCAGAATGATTTGAATCGTTATATTGATTTTCGTTACAATTGAATGAATGTACTCGTTGCGGCGTTGATGTGATTGTGTCTGTGCGGGGATGTGGAAGTGGAAGTGGACGTACACAGTCCTGTGGTTGCTCTTGATGGATGGTCTGATGCTGTGCAAGAGCTCCGCTAGTGTTGCTGTTGTTGTTAGTCCCGAATATTTGCTTAGCAGTCACAGCTGCATAGTGATTTTTGTTGTTGTTATTCTATATAAAATAGCAGAAGTTGTACAAGTGTTCAGCTGAAAAATCAAAAGTGGTCCATACAAATATACTTAGTAGGGTCATAAATACTGCTACACACGTTTTATGCTGTAAAATAAAAAGAACTGAATGTTTTTGGACCAAATATTTTTTAATATATTTATTGATGAATATTGTGTCCAAAAAGAATCTACTTATTCGAAATGTCCGCCTTTTGCATTTACATACGCCTTAAGTCGCACTGGCCAATCGTCAATAGCTGCACGAACCTCGTCCATTGGAAAATTGGCCACAGCTCGAACCAAAGCGGTCTTAAGAGATCCAATGTTGGGGTATCTTTTGTGACAAACCTTTTCCTCTAAAACCGTCCACAATTTCTAATCCAATGGTTTCAAATCTGGATTGGCCGAGGGCTATTCTTCAGAGGAAATGAACGCTGGCAAATTGTTTCGAAGCCAGGCCTGGGACGTTTTAACCTTATGGGCCGGCGCAGAATCCTGCTGGAAAGTCCATGGCTGGTTTTGGAACAGGGAATTGTTAAGAGGCTTTACAACAGCTTCCAAAACGGTTTCTTGGTAAACTTTGGCCGATGTTTTGACTCCTTGTTCGCAGATATGCAGGTCAGTGACCCCATCGTAAGAGACACCCCACCAAACCATGACTGAAGCTGGGTGATAACCCTTTAACACCCTTGGGATCAGTTCAGGTGCTTCCTTAGATGACCGCGCATACACTCTTTCATTTTGCTTGTTACATTTTTCCTGAACGGTAAAATTTTTTTCCATCGGTGAACAAAATTTTTCTGTGCAAGTTATCAGCGTGCTTCACCAAAAGATTTTGCAATCCTATATTTTTAAAGCTGCAGTCAATAAATGTCCGGTACGTCGTTTGAAAGCCCCAAGTCCCAAGTCTTTTTAATGATTCGACTCATGGACTTTTGCGTGATATTCATCTCACGGGCCATGATTTTCTGTTTTCGGAGTGGATTTCTGTGAATTCTTGATCTAACGGCTTTGACGACATGCGGTGTTCGAACAGAGCGTTGGCGGCCCGACCGATGGCGGTGTTTCACATCTCCAGTCTCCTCAAACAGTTTTATGCAACGGTAGACGAACATGCGGCTAATCCCTAGTGGCCGGAGCGTTTTGAAAATATCGCTTTTTTCATTTCACACTTGAAAATCGCTAATACAGCGGTACGGTTCTCATTATCTGACCAATCCATGATGAGAGATGAAACAATTTTAAAATCCCGTTACAGACTTACGCTATTGAGGTTAGCTTTCAAAGCCCATATGACATTAACGGGGTATGTTCAGTTCTACTATTGAAATGGGTGTGTTAAATGGTGTAAGAGTATTTATGTCCCTAATAAGTATATACAGCCATCGTCGCTTGGGGAGCTGTTAGTCGAAGAGCATTATGCTATTGTGGTTTTCCACAATCATATTTCGTGTCACACTCAACACTCGTATGTCCCTACTAAGTATAGCATCATAATGGCTGGTCCAACTGAAACTCACGTTGTTCATTGTGCATAAAACATAAAGTTTTCAGAGTACTACTTAAAATATTTTTTATTACGAGGACTGCTATGTATGTTGCTGGCCTAATAATGAAAATGCGAATATTTATCATCAAAAATGCGTTTATTGTTTTTCAAAATATTCTCCATGATTAATACACTTTTGTATGCGTTCAAACCAATTGTCGAAGCACCTTTCCACTCCGATTGAGACACCTCCAAAACATGGAATTTTAACTCTTCAACAGCATCATCTGGCGACGAAAATCGTTCACCTCGCATTTTTTCTTAATGTGAGGGAATAAAAAGAAGTCATTAGGTGCCAAGTCAGGGTTGTACAACGGATGACCCATCAATTCGACGTTTTGGCCGGTCAAAAAGGCGCTGGTTTGAGCCGATGTGTGAGTCTCGCATTGTCATGGTGCACAACGATTCGTCTTCTCTTGTTCGTTTTTCGAATTTCTCCGTAGACTTCAGGCAAACAAATTGTGGTGTACCACTCAGAATTGACCTCCTACGTTGATCAAGCGCAAAAGTTGCCACATGGCCAGTTTTACCGAAGAAACAGGCTACCATTTGCTTCGAAGTGCTTCTTCGACGAACAACTTTCGTTAGATTTGGCTTGTCTTTGAAGACCCACAAGGTCGATTGCTGTTTTGTTTCGGGCTCATACACATAGATCCATTATTCGTTACCTGTGACGATCTTATAAACGTCTTTTAAAGCGATCGTATTTTTTCAAAATTTCTTTGCACCAATCGACACGAGCCTTTTTTAGAGCGTTTGTGAAATTGTGCGGGATCCAACGAAAAGAAACCCTTTTTACGGCCAGGGGTTCATGCAATATCGAATGTATGCCGGTGCAAGGATTGCTTAAGGATGCCTCTATCTCACGGTTTGTCACATGACGATCTTGCATTATCAGTTCAATACAAATGATGGTTGTACGTCAAAACGTTCCGAATGCGTTTATGCTAAAAAATTTCAAACTTTCCAATGTAAATGTTAGATGTTGCCTAGGCCAGAAATATACTTATAGAGAGCATCACAATGGCTGGTCCAACTGAAATGCACGATGTTAATTGTACATAGAGAATCAATTTATTGTGTTTAACAAAATATCGGCCAAATGCTGGCCGCGGATTCGGTGGCACACCTCTAACCGAGAGTTCAATGACTCAGAGACGTAATGGAGGTTCAATGTGATGAATTATCTCATCCTATAGCCCTCGAACTGTTCTTGGCTTATTGACGTACACTTTTTCTTTTAAATATCTCCAAAGAAAGAAGTCCAACGGTGTCAAATCACATGATCTTGGGTGCCAATTAAAATCAACACAACTTTGGAGCATCTCTTTCCATCGAGCCATTTCTTTAAGTTCGAAAATAGGAAATAGTCGCTAGGGGCTAAATCCGCAGAATATGGCGGTTTAGGTACCAATTATGTCATTGAGACTGCACTCGTGTGCACCCGTGCATTATCGTGATTCCCATTTCCCATTATTGTTGTTCCCATTTCAAGTTAATCGATGTGGATTATCCCGCTTGAATCCCAAAAAAAAACTATTGCCATCCTCTTATTGGCCGACAAAGTCACCTTTGCCTTCTTCGGAGCCGGTTCACCCGGTGAAACCCATTGTTTAGACTACTGCTTGGTCTCCGGAGTGGTGTAATGGATCCATGTTTCATCCACAGTTACAAAACGCTGCAAAAACTCATTCGAATAGCGATTAAACAACTTCAAACAATCGTTGAAGTTGTCACACGAATACGTTTATGGTCAATTAAGAGCAAACGCGGCACCCATCCTGCAGACAGATTTCTTAAACTCAACTGATCATGTAAAATCGAAACCACACTGCCATATGAAAGGCGTATGACATCAACAATAGGGTGGAGTGAAATTCAAAAAAAAAAAGTTAACCTCAGAAAGAGATGTAGTCTGGGGTCCTAAAGAGGGGAAAAATAAAGAAAAAAATTTAAAAAAATTTTTAGGGGTCGCGCCACTCCCTCGAAATTTGCAAATTATCGCTATTTTGGCGTTGATTTTAGAAAAATCCTAAAAAGTTTTATGTCAATAAATGTTTGCAATAGCGTAAACAATGAAATAAGGGCATGAAAAAATTTAAAAAAAATTTTCTCATTGTTCAAAATTTTCAAAAAGTAAAATAAGTCAAATCGTCCCTTCTTCAGAAAATTGACTGAACAATGAAATCGCCACCAAAGCTACAAATATTAGTCGATTATCCTCATATTTGCCTCAAATACTTTTGTTTGGGCACTGAACAAGCTCAAACTTTTAAATTTCGAATAAGTTAAGTCGTTAATTTTTAGGATTTTTCTAAAATCAACGCCAAAATAGCGATAATTTCCAAATTTCTAGGGAGTGGCGCGACCCCTAAAAATTTTTTTAAATTTTTTTCTTTATTTTTCCCCTGTTTAGGACCCCAGACTACATCTCTTTCCGAGGTTAACTTTTTCAAATTATAAAAAAAGCATGTTTTCACTCCACCCTAATCAACAATCTCAAGCACTTTTACTCTTCGATCGTGGATTTTTTCAACATTTTTGGATGTATTTACCTTAATTGGCCGTCCAGAACGTCGAGCGTCATTTGTACTTGTGCGACCACAACGAAAGTCTGTAAACCACTTTTTTTTTACCATTGAAATCGATTGTGTAGAGTCCCCATGGTATTTATCAAGCTTTTCCATGGTTTGATTGACTGTTTTTTTCGCAAAAATAATGTTTAACGAGCACTCGAAATTTATTTTTTTTCTATTTTTAACAAAATCCACGAGGTTTTTTGTTTTGATAAGCTGTTAAGCAGAAACTAAATGACGGAATAACTCTGGGACCAGCTTAGCATATTATATAACTACGAGAGAAGTTGGAAAAGTCACGGAATCCGTGATATGCTCTCGTAACTTATTTCATATGACCCATTAAAAATACGATGGCCGTTCATTTGGGAATTTACTATAATCACCTAAGTTTTTAATTTTTAGAAGAAGTCACTCAACCCCCGAGAAAGTCCAAACTTTTGTTGCATAGTGTAATATAGATAGTGACCAATCTAGAGGTATTTTTTTAAGAAACAAATATTGATTTTCCTGGCTGCACACTGCTTCTATCGCGATATCTGGTCCGTGACAACCCTCTACAGAAAGCTTCGCAGCAATTGTTAAAAGAAAACCTGAACTCTTTAAGACCAGGTTCTCGCTACTTTTGAAGTTTTCTTCACACAACAAAACACTTTTCAACAAAACTGTTTTTATCACACACATGTTGTAAAATAAAACTATTGATGGCTCTAAATGCGGAGTTTCTGTAGAGGTGGTCAGAGTGAGTTGTATTTTCGTGGGCAGTTGTGTGAACAAAACTTGAAAAGCAAGATTTATAACAGTAGTTCTCATTCGTTTGGTGATTGCCTGGTCTTAAAGAGTTCGGGTTTTCTTTCAACAATTTCTGCAAAGCTTTCTGAAGAGGGTTGCCACGGGCCTGAAATCGCGATAAAAGCAGTGTGCAGCCACAAAAATCCATGTCAATAGCCTTCTATTTAAATAAAAAGGGTGGTTTAATTTTAAGGGCCGATGTTGATTTTGAATAAAACACAAATTATTTAGGAAATTTTTGTCATTTCTTTTTATTATGATAATATTGGTATGGTTCAATTATGTATGGAACAAAATACCGGGGCACGACCTCAACGACACACCTGCATCCGATGGTCCAAATTTTCGATGACGCTGAGGCATAATTGAGGTTCTATACCTTTAGTGTGCCGAATTATCTCATCCTTTAGCTCTTGAATTGTTGCTGGCTTATCGACGTACACCTTTTCTTTCAAATAACCCCAAAGAATAAAGTCCAACGGTGTCAAATCACATGATCATGACGGCCAATTAACATCGCCACGACGTGAGATAACACGTCCATTTATTTTTTCGCGCAAAAGAGCCATTGTTTCGTTAGCTGTGTGGCAAGTAGCACCGTCCTGTTGAAACCACATATCGTTCACATCCATATCTTCCAATTCGGGCCATAAAAAGTTCGTTATCTTCGCACGATAGCGAACACCATCTACAGTAACTGCCTGACGGGTCTCATTTTGGAAAAAAAATACGGCCCGATGATGCCGCCAGCCCATAAAGCGCAGCAAACAGTCACTCTTTGTGGATGCATTATTTTTTCGACAATCACAGCTGGATTATCATTCGCCCAAATGTAGCAATTCTGCTTATTGACAAATCCACTGAGGTGAAAATGTGCCTTATCACTGAAGATGATTTTCTTCTAAAATTGATCATCCACTTGTGCCTAACTTTAACGCGTTACTCGCTTCGGTATCTCTCCATGGTTCAAATTGAGTTAGTCTGAAATTGAGAAATATAAAATAAAATGCAGAAAAAAACTTGACGTTTAGTTGTGGGTCACATTCAAAATGGGCCCTTAAAATATAACCAACTTTTACAAAGTAATTATCTTTATCATTCAGTGTAAAGATTTGAGTACTTCCTTGCCAAATGTTTATAGGGCGAACATTGGTAGCAAAAAAATGATTTAAATTCAGTTTTAAAATTTTTTTTTTAGAAACAATACAATTTTTACTGAAAATATCTTACCTCATTTCATCTATTCTTTCATTGACAAAATGACATGATCGTCTTTATGCAAAATATAGATCTTTATATCCAGAAAATAATTGTGTAGGTTCCGATACGTTGTCAACTCCACCAACATTTGTTTTCACCAACGCATATTTGATAGTACATGCAACCATAATCATTCGGTTAAGGCATCGAATCTGTTCTCTGTGTGTAGCAGAAATCATTCAACCCATCATTCGGTTTCAATAACGAAAACTTGATACTAAGTACATACAACCATAATCATTTGGTTGAGGCAACCAATCTGTTCGCTGTGTGTAGAAGAAATCATTAAACCCCCGAGAAAGTTCAAAGTTTTGTTGCATAGTGTAACAAGATACAACAGCGAATTTAACGGGGTTTACTTACTACAACGAATTTATCTGTTGTCTGCACTAATTATTGGATCAAAGTAATATATTCTTCATAATTGGTTGGTTGTGGCAACCAATAGTTTTACTAAATTCGGTTAGTACAACCGACTTGATCGCTGTAATAGCAGTTATATTATTGTAGCTTTTCTATAGTTGGTTGGTTGTTATAGCAACCAGTTGTGTCCACCAATAGTTTTATTGAATTCGTTTGGTGTAAACGACTTATTGGCTGTAAAAATTGTTATATTATTGTAGCTACCGTCACATCGTACGAGGGCGGTTCGGAAACTTCTTAGCCTAGCACAAATAGCGGTATAAACAGAAAGAATTTTGAGTGTTCTGGAAACTTCCATCTCTGCTATGAACACATGTTAATTTTTTTTTCGATCTGGCAACTCCTTCATATAGAAACAGGTGTTCACAAAAGACGCATCCGCGATTTTTTTACAATGGAAAAATTAGAAATGCGTGGTGTCATTAAATATTTACATAAAAAAGGTTTATCGGGACAAGAAATTCATAATGATATGGTGAATGTGTTAGGTGAAAGTGCTCCTGCTGAATTTAAACGTGGTCGTACAAGCATTGAAGATGAACCACGTAGAGGACGTCCAAAAACAGCAACAACGACAGAAATTGTAGCCAAAGTGCATGATATGGTATTAAATGATCGACGAATACAAGTGCGTGAAATAGCTAATATCATCGGCATCTCAAATGATCGAGTCCATTTAATTTTGCATGAAGAACTACAGATGAAAAAGCTTTCTTCAAGATGGGTGCCGCACTTGTTAACAGTCGACCAAAAACGCATAAGAATGAACATTTCTCAAGCTTGTTTGGATCGTTTTCAGCGAAATAAAATGGATTTTAAGCGTCGTTTCATAACTGTTGATGAGACATGGATCCACCAATATACTCCAGAGACAAAAGAACAATCCAAACAATGGACTTGAAGCTGGAGGAAGTGACCCAAAGAAGGCAAAAACAATTCAATCGGCTGGTAAGGTTATGGCAACGGTTTTTTGGGACTTCAAAGGTATTTTATTGATTGACTATCTGCAAAAGGGTAAAACAATAAATTCAGAGTACTATTGCAACCTTTTAGATCAATTAAATGTATAAATTCGAGAAAAACGTCCTGGCTTACAACACAAAAAAATAATTTTTCATCAAGACAACGCACCAGCGCACAAGAGTGTTTTAACAATGGCTAAAATCAACGAATTAAAGTACGAGTTGCTTGACCACCCACCTTATTCTCCTGACTTATATTGAAAAATAAAAATATTTTTGAAAAACTAACTATTCTCTTTCATTGGTAGGCTAAGAACTTTCCGAACCGCCCTCGTAAGTCGAACTATGTAACCATCAATATCAAGGAATGTTGGTGTTTGCAACAGAAATTATGTTTATCCAACCGAATATTTGTAGTGCGGACTTTTTTGATAAGTACTTCATGCAAGTTTCTGTTTTCAACCTGGACATTTTAGAAAATTGCGGTGTTATTCCAGAGAATGACTACTTGCGCACCTTTTAAATACCACGTACGTCCAGACATAGGCACACGCAAGGGCTGCCCTGGATCAGGAGTCTAACTAAAGTATCAGCTCACGACGGCGAGGCATCATTTGGTGATTCTGCCAAGCGATTTATGAGTGTTGTCTTCCTTGGCGTGTTTTTTTGCTCTGTTCCTTGATTTGTACATGTTCCGCATTTGGTGGGGGTTGGAGGTGGGGTTTACAGAAATCGTTTAGACAAATATTTACTTTGCGTATTCCGAGGGCATAGGTGTGCGAGCGTGCGTTTACATGCGTGTGTACGTGCCGATCAATGGCCGTTAAACTGTTTGTATACGTCAATGTTATCCACCATTAGTTAAGCTATCGTCTGTCGTTGTCCTGGGTATTGGTCTGTCCTTGTTTTTTTTTGTTTGGAAGGGGACCAAGGGTAGAAACAGAGTAAACCTTGTAGTGCTTGCTGTTTTTTCTAGCCTTTGTGTATATGATTTTCCATTTCGAAGTATGCAAATAGGAATTTATTGCTGTTCTGTGGGGTCAAAATATACGAGTTTCGTTTGAAAAGTCGTTAAAAACTGGGCAACTTGCAAATGAGCCATAGTGTCCACTTCTCCTATGGCCCTCGTAAATTTGACCAAGTCCCCATAGTCGTCCACATACGGTGTTAGAGTTAAGCTGTTACATCTCTCTGGTCTGTTCGTTTGCATTTGTATCTTTTTCCCAGTCCTCTCCCAAACCATTTACCCGCATTTCGCTACTTTGCATCGTTAGAGGCGGATTAGTTTTGTGGTTATTTTTACTTTGGCTAGCACCGCTGTCGCCCGCCCGCCCATTTTTCATTCCTTCTCCGGGCGCTGAATTGTTATTCCAGGTAATCTTTCAAAGCAACAGCAAATGCACACTTTCACACAGCCCCTTACAGAGGAAACGATAACAAGTTGAAAATATTTAGTATTTGATCTTTTTCTCTTTCCAAAGGCATTCCAAGCGATTGCTATTCGCTCTAGGTGGGGGCATGGAGAAAGCTTCCCCCACTTGGTTGGGTGGGTATTATCGATAGCAACTGAAAAATCATCTCCATTCACAGGTATTCGTTCATTTTCACCGAATTAGGGATTAAATCCGTTTTACTTTTTTTTTTGCAATACCCGAAAAAAAGTTTTGGCTACTCATAAATTGTGACTTTGTAGCTGTTACGGCAAAATCTTTCTATTGAAATATTTTATTGCGAAAGAAATCTGTAAGGCGAGTGGTGGGGTAGAATGTGGGACAAAAAAGAAATGCCGGATTATTTTCCCGGCGATTGCTGGCTTGCTACAGATGAGAAATAATATAAAATATTTAATAAATAGATTGAATATTTTTAAGGGCAAAATTGTGGTTATTTCCTCCTTCATTTTAAGGACACTGAGTAGGGCCTTTTTGGGCAAACAATCCCCTAGAAATTCAGTGCACTGTGTTTTAGGATGAATGGTTAGGGATCAGGCGGGAAAGAGAGGGCGTAGTGTGTGTGTTATTGACACTCGTCTTAGACAATCGCACACTGAGAAGAAAAATAACCTTATATTGGGTGACCCATCTAGAAGTATTTTTTCAGAACAAAAAAAATATAAAAATTCAAATCAAGTGTAGAATCTTTATAAGTAATTTGAAAAAACATTTTATGGCATTTATTTTTTGAAAATAATTACCTTCAAATGTTGGCAACTGTATTATGGAACTGAGCGTTCGGTGAGAAACGGGAAGATCCGCTGTTTTCGACCAACGGCAAAGTCAATAAACAAAACTGCCGCATTTGGGCTGAAGAGCAACAAGAAGAGGTTCAAGAGATGCAATTACACCCAGGGAGAACCACGGTGCGGTTTATAAGCTGGTGGAATCATCGGTGCATATTTTTTCAAAAATGATGGTGTCCGGAACGCAACCGTGAATGGTGCTCGCTATCGCGCCATGATGTCGATATTTATGCTACCTGCAATTGAAGCCCGTAATCATGAAAACACTTGGTTTCCACAGAACGGTGCCCTTTGCCATACAGCTGCTCAAACAATGGATCTATTGAGTTCATTTCGAAAAGCAGCTAATTTCACGTTTTGACAGGTGAGTTTGCCGCCTAGATCGATTGATATCATACCTTTAGACATTTTTCTTTGGGATTACGTAAAGTCCAAAGTCTATGCTGACAAACCAGCTACGATTCAGGTTTTGGAAGCCAACATTACGCTTGTCAGTAAAGCCATATCGGTAGAAATGCCCAAACGAGTCATCCAAAATTGAACCCTTAGAATGGAAACCCTGAGGCGTAGTTGCAGCCAACATTTGAAGGAAATTATATTCAAAAAATAAATGCCATAAAATGTCATTTCATATTCACACTTGATGTGAATTTGTATATATTTTTTTGTTCTGAAAAAATACCTCTAGATGGATCACCATCATATATATAAGGTTAACGGAACCATAAATAAACATGATTTCTACGTTCTATAAGGTTAATTTGAACATTTTGTTGTTGACTGGTAATTAACAATAATAATAGTTAATTTAACTATTCTATGGTTGAATTTTTTAACCATTCAAAATTGTTAATTTTAAAATAATTATTGTTGTTTTAACAATGCATTGTTGAGTTTTTTAACATTTAAAATTGTTGTTATATATATAATTATTGTTGTTTTGACAGTGTATTGTTTTTAACCATGAAAATTGTTTATATTAAAATTTCATAGTTAATTTATTAAAACAATACATGTTCAATTTAACAACGGAATTGCTCATATTATTAACTATGAAAATTATTTTATAAAACATTTTTTTGTTAAGTTAACTAATTATTGGTTACCTTTTTTAACCAGAAGTATAGTTAATGTAACAATTTTTATTATTAAATTAACCTACTAATTATGTTTTTGTTTTGCTTACATTAATTCGGTCTTTTTTCATTATTATGACTTGAACAGTTTTTATTCTGGTTCGAGACCTTTTTGTTGTTTCTTTTTCAGAATCAACTAAAAAATTGGTGAACTATATTGGCTACGGTTGCCAGGCAGACTGTACAGTTGTTTCTAAACCCGCCAAGGTTTTTCTTCAGCAGTCTTTGGCAACAGTTACATCGGCTGCAAATCAAATGACTTATACAGGAGTTCATTTAAGATAATTGAGAATTACGCTTTGCGTAAAGTCTTCGAACGGTGCGAAAAGCTAGCATTTGCATTTGGTGGTGCTTTTTTAAAAGAGCGAGATAAATTGTCTTACAGTCTCACAATTACAAACGTTCAGAGCAGAGGAAGAAAGGAAAAGTAGTGGGCGGATAAGACAGTCCCAATCGTTGAAACTTCGTGCAACTTAATTCTGAACTTCATACAACACAAAGCAGATGGAAAACTTCGATACAACAGAGCCGAATGATCTTTAAATTTTTGTTTATGTCGCACAATTTTCTGCCTCTCTCTGAAAAAAACCAACCTTATATCAGGTTAACTCAACTATTTTGTATATACATTTGACCTTATATAACATTATTTTGTCTTCGTTATCAAACATTTACCATGAAAAATTTTACCGGACGCACGGTTAAAAAAAATCATTGTATTTTCAGCTCAGTGCATGTTTTAATTACTTTAAATCCAATTTCTCTTACAGGCTATAGGGGGTAAAAACAAATTCGATCTGTAAGTACATTGCAGTCAAACGGCCAATCGATAAAAACGGTACCACCTGAATGGGAGTTGTATTCCAACTTCTTCCAGATGTAAATTGTATTGATATGAAAAATTTTAAACGCGAGAAATATTTCTTGCACCGCTTTAAAAAGGCTACATTAAGAGAACCGATTTGTTGCCACAACTGAATTATTTGCCAACCGAATGGTGGTGGTTTCACGTACTATCCATGCATTCCATCGCTAAACCGAATGTTGATTAGGTACACGGAAACTTTCAGTAGTGGATACATCTAAAAGTATCTCTGGTAGAGACAACGTATCGGTAACCCCAACTCATTAGGATAATAATTGGAACTGAATTGGTCATGTATTGGTTGGTGTTTTATATTATTGGCTATAAGAACTTTTTGGGTTCGGTTGTGAAAAGAAAGTTTCGTTTCATTTAATTTTTATGTTTACCGATTTTCAAATATTTATTCTGTTATTTAAATTATGAGCAGATTTTTTTAAATCTTGTTATTTACTTTCAAATTTAATTAAGTTTGCATGCGCAATTGGAACAGTTTTCTGCCTCAAATTGGTAAAGTGGGTTCATAAAATTTTGGTTTTAAAGTGTCAACAGGTTTTAAGATGAATTACATTTGATAAAAATAAATACTTTTATACAGATCAGTTTTTGCAGGTTATTTAAAAAAAATGGGTGGAAAAAATTTAATGTAATAAATTGTCTCTTTGTGCCGATTTTGTTTTCCATTCAAAACATGAATTTGTTACAGCCGCACCGGCAACTTGCCCGAAATCATTTTTAAGCATAATGTCAAGCTAACAGTGACTTTTTTAGGAGGTATTTTAATTATTAACCTACCCATTCAACCAAAAGTGAGCTTCATCGCTAAACAAAATTTTCTTGTAATATCAGGATCGGTGGCCATCTCGGCCCATTCACCACGATTTTTAAACGTTGTTCCGGAGTAGGTCTAATAAATCTAAAGTGAAAAATCAAACTGAGCGACAGCTGTCGAAAAGACCAACTCCGAAAAAAGTGTGTGTCAAAAAAACGCCCTTTAAATGTGATTTTATCAAATTTATTAAATTCAAGCTCAGATTTCCCACAAAATGCACTTACTGAAGTAGATCGGGTTGAAGTTATGATAATTTGAATATTTCTTTTTAAATAACCCAACAATTGATTGAAGTTATGATAATTTCGTCTAATTTTTCCATTTCTCTAATCAAGTCTGAACAGGGGCATATTCTTCAAATTTTTCGAGTCTAAACAGGTATAATTTCTTAAATTTTTCTAATCGATTTTTCGAATCGAGTCTGAACAGGTCCGTTATCTTCTTCTAATTTTTCCATTTAGCTAATCGAGTCTGAACAGGTCCATTTTCTTTTAATTTTTTCAATTCTTTAATCGAGTCTGGACAGGTCCATTTTTTCTAATTTTTCCATTTTTCTAATCGAGTTTGAACAGGTCCATTTTCTTCTAATTTTTCCATTTCTCTAAACGAGTCTGAACAGGTTCATTTTATTCTAGTTTTCCCATCTCTCTCATCGAGTCTGATCCGGTCCATTTTCTTCTAATTTTGCAATTTTTCTAATTGCGTCTAAGCAGGTTCATTTTCTTCTAATTTTTAATTATTTCTAATCCAGTCAGAACCTTTCCATTTTCTTCTAATTTTTCCATTTCTCTAATCGAGTCAGAACAGGTCCATTTTCTTCTAATTTTTCAATTTTTCTAATCGAGTCTGAACAGGTCCGTTTTTTTCTAATTTTTTCATTTTTCTAATCGAGTCTGAACAGGTCCATTTTCTTCCAATTTGTCCATTTCTCTAATCGAGTCTGAACAGGTTCATTTTATTCTAGTTTTCCCATCTCTCTAATCGAGTCTGATAAGGTCCATTTTCTTCTAATTTTTCCATTTTTCTAATCGAGTCTGAACAGGTCCATTTTCTTCTAGTTTTTCCATTTCTCTGAACAGGTCCATTTTCTTCTAATTTTTCCATTTCTCTAATCGAGTCAGAACAGGTCCATTTTCTTCTAATTTTTCAATTTTGCTAATCAAGTCTGAACAGGTCCATTTTCTTCTAATTTTTACATTTTTCCGAGTTTGAACAGGTTCATTTTATTCTAGTTTTCCCATCTCTATAATTAAGTCTGATCCGGTCTATTTTCTTCTAATTTTTCAATTTTTCTAATTGAGTCTAAGCAGGTCCATTTTCTTCTAATTTTTAAATTTTTCTAATCCAGCCAGAACCTTTCCATTTTCTTCTAATTTTTCCATTTTTCTTATCGAGTCTGATTAGAAGTCCATTTTCTTCTAATTTTTCCATTTCTCTTAACGAGTCTGAACAGGTCCATTTTCTTCCAATTTGTCCATTTCTCTAATCGAGTCTGAACAGGCCCATTTTCTTCTATTTTTTCAATTTTTCTAATCGAGTCTGAACAGGTTCATTTTATTCTAGTTTTCCCATCTCTCTAATCAAGTCTGATCCGGTCTATTTTCTTCTAATTTTTCAATTTTTCTAATTGAGTCTAAGCAGGTCCATTTTCTTCTGATTTTTAAATTTTTCAAATCCAGTCAGAACCTTTCCATTTTCTTCTAATTTTTCCATTTCTCTAATCGAGTCAGAACAGGTCCTTTTTCTTCTAATTTTTCAATTTTGCTAATCAAGTCTGAACAGGTCCATTTTCTTCTAATTTTTCCATTTTTCTTTCGAGTCTGATAAGAAGTCCATTGTCTTCTAACTTTTCCATTTCTCTAAACGAGTCTGAACAGGTCCATTTTCTTCTACTTTTTAATTTTTTTTAATCTAGTCTAAATAGGTCCATTTTAGTCTAATTTTTCCATTTTTCTAATCGAGTCTAAACTGGTCCGTTATCTTTCAATTTTTCCATTTTCCAACATTGGCTACTGATAAAGCAACCGGTGAAGTGAAGCACAATTTTTTGTGCCTCAGTTGCACTTAAACATTCGAAAAGACCATACCAAATTGCCAAGGCCACATCGATTTGTTACTTAGCCACTCTGGTCGACGTAATTCGGCTAATTCCCACTCTGGTTAAGCTTAACATTTATCTCGTACACAATACAAAATTCCCTCGGATCCATTATGCCAAAGTCAATTGTTGCATTTGTTGATTATGAGCTGATTATATGTATATGAGTTCGCGTGTGTGCGTGTGTGTGTGTCCTCGAGATTGCTCCTGGGGATGCCGGCAACGCTGCCCCGCCAGGCCAGGACAGTAAGATTTCACTAAGACCACTTACCATTCGTAATGCGGACAAGTCATTAAGGGAATTACCAAATGTTGACACCAAAGACATCAAAATAAATCTAGGCAATTGTCCTAAACGATCCGAAAGACCACAACAAATATGCCAATAATTAGCACAATTAACCATGTTATGGATGAGACGACCAACTACGAGTCAGACTAAACACGGACAACAGCCAGGGCAGTGGCGGCGGCTACAGCTACGGCAAGTACAACAGCACAGCCGTACACAAGACAACAGCGGCCAGGACCAAGCGGACGCGCCATACTACCCACTCTGGCCACAGACACATTAGTCCAGACCGGACATACCTAGACACACACGCACGCAAGCAGGCACATGCACACGAGCAGGCATTAGTGGCATTAAGAGGCTTCCTTAGAGTCAGTCCACTGCTAATATTTGGTCATGTTTCGTTTCGTTGGGTGTGTGCGTGTGCTACGGCACGAAAGGACTCATGTGCACGCATCCACCGACAGAGTCCATGAGAAATTTCATTCTCAATTGAGCAGCACATAAAGTGCACACAGTGCACAATTCCCCATACACACAAACACACTCACACGTACACACGCAGGCACGCTTTGTTGACAACTAAGTAACAGGATGTGTGTCGGCTTCCCTGTGTGACTCAATGAGTGAGTGAGTGTGTGCGTATGCCTGTGTTAGCCAGGATAACGTCTACCGAGAGAAGTGTACAAGATTATGCATTACACGTACACTAAGCACGCTTTCTGCAAGCCTTCATTCTTCTTCTTTTACTTCTGCTTCTTCAGGTGTAGCACGGACGGCACTGCACTAGTCGGTAATGGACTGTTGAGGCATGTGCCTGCTTCTGATGTCCTGTACGATTTAACTCGGACGTGTGCATGTGTGCAAGGGCACCTAAATATGATATTCGTGGGCAGACATGAGCGTTTGCGTGCGTGTGTGTGTGTGCGCATTGTACACAACATAAAAGGCAATTTCCGGAACTTATGTGACAAACGACATTATATTCCGAAACTTAGTTACACGCACACTAAAACACATTTAGTTCGCCGCAGTGATTTGATGCCATATGACATCGCTCACTGACTGGCTGACTGGCTGGCTGGATGGATGGCTGGCCTCTGCTGGTTGTTTCCGCCTTACATTTAATGAAAATGTATGAGTGTGAGTGCAAGCATACGTGTGCATTAACTGTGGTGTGCATAACTTTTTGCATATGTGACGCGCAAAATAGAAAGGGACCTTAGGTTAAAACCATTTTTGTTCAGGAGAGCCATTTTAAAGATTAGGTCCCTTTCTATTTGCGCTTAGAATCGTCGATTTCACTTTCATAAAACGCGCATATCTCTGGGAGGGAACACTTTTGGGGCATGGGATCGGTCTCATTCGATGCTCAAATGTTGTCCACATCAAAAAAAAGTGAAAAGTTGATGAAAAGTTTTGTTCAGGAGAGCCATTTTAAAGATTAGGTCCCTTTCTATTTGTGCTTAGAATCCTAGACTTCACTTTCATAAAACGCGCATATCTCTGGGAGGGAACACTTTTGGGGCATGGGATCGGTTTCATTCGATGCTCAGATGTTGTCCACATCAAAAAAAGAAAGAAAGTGAAAAGTTGATGAAAAGTTTTGTTCAGGAGAGCCATTTTAAAGATTAGGTGCCTTTCTATTTGCGCTTAGAATCGTCGACTTCACTTTCATAAAACGCGCATATCTCTGGGAGGGAACACTTTTGGGGCATGGGATCGGTCTCATTCGATGCTCAGATGTTGTCCACATCAAAAAAAGAAAAAAATGAAAATTGATTTTTTTACCCTTTGGCCCCTTTCTCTATGTGCTGTCACATATAATTTGTCGGAGATTTTTAAGTCTTTCCATGATGAAATGTCAAACAATACGAAACAAAAATAACATGACAGCATGACACGACTCACACATGATCTCTCAAAAAAAGGCTATTGAAAAAAGTATCTCTACTTGGATCACCCATTATAATATACAAAATGGAAATTTTTTTAGACTAAGTATGAAAAATAATGTCACGTAAATGAACACCGTTTTCAGCTTCGCAATAATGGGCTTGTTTTAGAGCATTTTAAATAACATCATTTAAAATTTGTGGCTGCAGCGTTCGAATTTCTGCAACAAAGTTAATCTTGAGTTGAAGGAATGTCTCGGGCTTGTTCGTATATACTCGCTCCTTAAAATAGCCCCAAAGAAAATAGTCGGGTGCTGACAAATCTGGCGTTCACGCTGGCCAAATAATTTCCGAATTTCTGGAAATTATTCGCTCTCTGAAAATTTGACTTAAAAGCGCCGTTGTGTCTGGGGCAGTGAGTGGTTCAGTGGCTGAAAACACATGTCAGGTCTGTTTTTAGGAGCAGGACGTAAAAAATGTTCTATCATAAACCGATACCGCTCTCCTAGAGCTTTGCGCTTTTAAGTCAAATTTTCGGAGAGCGAATAATTTCCAGAAATTCGGAAATTATTATTACGGTTACAGCACTTCCATCTTCATTATCGAAGGAGAGAGGCCCAATGGTATTTGCAGATGTGATCCCACACCACCCAATAAGGGTGCAATTAGCGTCGATGAATGGCTTTGGATATTCAAAACCCCAGAACCTACAGTTCTGCTTATTTACAAAGCATTCAAATGAAAATCAGCTTCATCACTTATGCGTTTGCGCTAAAAAATTTGATCGCTGATTTGAATAAAAAAAATTCTGTTATTCTGGTTCTTTGTTCAGTAGCGAATCTTTCCATTATTTATTCTACAAGTGTTATTTATGTAATCTGAAAAAAAATATATATAAAAGGAAAAACTATTTAATTTGTAAACCCCAGGGTAACTTTTGGCCCACCCTGTACGTATTGTATGTAATCTATCGCTGCTAACGAATGTTCATTGGGCCGTTTTTAGTAAAGGGAACTGAAACTATCGTTTGAAAAGACAAAGTATCGCTTTATCTAACTAATTAAGATGACTGTTGGAACTGAATTTTTCATATACTTAGTAGGGACATAAATACTGTTACAACATTGAACACACCCATTTCAATAGTAGAACTGAACAACCCCGTTAATGTCATATGGGCTTTGAAAGCTAACCTCAATAGCGTTAGTCTGCAGCGGAATTTTAAAATTGTTTCCACTTTCATCATGGAGTGGTCAGATAATGAGAATCGTATCGCTGTAATAGCGCTTTTCAGGTGTGAAATGAAAAAAGCGATATTTTCAAAACGCTCCGTCCACTAGGGATTAGCCGCATGTTCGTCTACCGATGCATAAAACTGTTTGAGGAGACTGGAGATGTAAAAGTCAGCCACCGGTTGGGCCGCCCGCATATCATCAAAGTCATTAAATCAAGAATTCACAGAAATCCGCTCCGAAAACAGAAAATCATGGCCCGTAAGATGAATATCACGCAAAAGTCCATGAGTCGAATCATTAAAAAATACTTGGGACTTGGGGCTTTCAAACGACGTACAGGACATTTATTGACTGCAGCTTTAAAAAAAAAATAGGATTGAAAAATGCAAACGTCTTTTGGTGAATTTTGTTCACCGATGAAAAATTTTTACCGTTCATGACAAAATTTAACAAGCAAAATGATAGAGTGTGTTCGCGGTCATCTAAGGAAGCATCTGAACTGATCCCAAGGGTGGAAAAGGGTCATCACCCAGCTTCAGTCATGGTTTGGTGGGGTGTCTCTTACGGTGGGGTCACTGACCTGCATTTCTACGAACAAGAAGTCAAAACATCGGCCAAAGCTTACCAAGAAACCGTTTTGGAAGCTGCTGTGAAGCCTCTTAACAATTCTCTGTTCCAAAACCAGCCATGGAGTTTCCAGCAGGATTCCGCGCCGGCCCATAAGGCTAAAACGTCCCAGGCCTGGCTTCGACAAAAAAATTTGCCAGCGTTCATTTCCTCTGAAGAATGGCCCTCAGGCAGTCCAGATTTGAACCCATTGGATTACAAATTGTGGATGGTTTTAGAGGACAAGGTTTGTCACAAAAAATACCCCAACATTGGATCTTCTAAGACTGATTTGGTTCGAGCTGTGGCCAATTTTCCAATGGACGAGGTTCGCTCAGCTATTGACGATTGGCCAGTACGACTTAAGGCGTGTGAAAAGTTAAAAGGCGGACATTTCGAATAAGAATATTCTTTTTGGATACAATATGCATCAATAAATATATTAAAAAAATATTTGGTCCAAAAACATTCAGTACTTTTTATTTTACAGCATAAAACGTGTGTAACAGTATGTATGTCCCTACTAAGTACCATTCCCCACACACAGAGAACAGATTTGTTGCCATAACCGAATTTTTTGCTACCGACTGTTGGTGGTTGTATGTATTTTATCGCTTCAACCGAATGTTGATTGGGTACACGGTAATTTTCAGTAGAGGGAATAGGAGACAAAGTATCGCTTTATTTAACTATACAACATATACGAGGGCGACCGCAAAAGTAACGGGCCTAACATAAAAAGAACCGTTTTTTATTATTATTATTTATTTTTCAACATAATCTCCTCCCAACTCAATACACTTCATCAACGTTTTTCAAGTTTTTTAATTCCATCCGAAAAATAGGATTTTTCAAGACCTTCAAAATATGCCTCAGTTTCAGCAATAACCTCGCTATTGGACGAAAATTTTTTGCCACCGAAACATTTTTTTAAATTTGGAAACAAGAAATAATCAGAAGGAGCTAAATCTGGACTATATGGTGGATGCGGAGCAATTTCAAATCATAATTCGGCCAGTTTTTGTTGAGTTCAAAATGCAGTGAGTGAAGGAGCTTTATCTTGATGAAAAAGAACTTTTTTTTTCTAAATGCGGTCGTTTGATCTTGATTTCTTCACTCAACCGATCCAATAATGCACAATAATATTCACTATTTATAGTTTTTCCTTTCTCAAGATAATCAATTAATATTATACCCCTTGCATCCCAAAATACTGTGGCCATTACTTTTCCTGCTGACTTAACAGTTTTCGCCTTCTTGGGACCACTTTTACCAGCTTCTATCCATTGTTTTGACTGTTCTTTGCATTCTGGGATGTAGTGATGGATCCATGTTTCAGCAACAGTTATGAATCGGCGCAAGAACTCTATTGGATTACGCTGATAAATCGCTAAAAGCTCCTCGGAATTGGTCCAACGGACGATTTTTTGGGGCAAAGTCAACAAACGCGGCACTCATCTTGCGGATAGCTTTTTCATGTGGAGTTCATCATGTAAAATACTCCAAACTTGTTTTTCGTGTATTTTAACAATATCAGCAAGTTCTCTGAGCTTTATTCGTCTATCTTTAGTCACTTCATTAAATATTTTTCCAATGTTTTCCATAGTAGTAGCAGTTTTCGGTCTTCCAGAACGTTGTTCATCTTCCGTACTTGAACGACCCATTTTAAATTGTTGAACCTAGGATTTCATGGTGGTATGATGGTGCATTATCACCATGAACTGAATCCAATTCATCTTTGATTAATTGTGGCGTATAACATTTCATATAAAAGTGTTTAATTACCGCACGAAACTCTTTATTTTCCATTTTTCAAAAATTATAAAACTTGTTTACTTCAATCACCTGTAACAAAGAAAATGATCATTAAATATTTCGGAAATTTTGACAGATGGCTTATAAAATATTGCTTTTAAAAAACAAAAACTAAAAGTTGGTAGTAAAACAGAAAATGTGCCAGGCCAGTTAGTTTTGCGGTCGCCCTCGTACAACATGATTGTTGTAATAGATTTTTGTTTAAAAGTCACTGAGAATTCGGTTGTCATTTCCACGAGCTCATGTTAACTGGGCCAACTGCTGTAACCTATGTTGGAAACACGGCAATTTTAAGTAGATAGAATACTCACTATCGGTTGAAGAGACAAAGTTTTGGTATCCCTAACTGATTGGGATATATTTCGAAGATGGCTATTGAAACTGAATTTTTCATATACTGATTGTTGTAAAAGATTGTCGGTTATAAAAATCTCAAAGAATTCGGTTGTCATTACCACGAACATTTGTTAACTGGACAAACTGGTGGTAAAATTTTATGTATTCGGTTATTTGACCGAATTAAAAAAACGTTTTTTGATTTAATTTTTATATTAAAAGATTTTAAAATATTGATTCTGTGATTATGAGCTTTTATTATAAAAACTTGCATACAGGGAACACATTCGTTGCCACAACCGAATTATATCCCCGACCGAATAATTGATGGAACATGCACCTCGAGTATGCCATCAGTACAACCGAATGTTAGTTGATGCTTCGTCATTTTAAGTTATTGGAACTGTATTGGTGCAACATACCAAGTATTCATACCTTCAGAAGAGAATTTTTGGAACTAAAAATACATTTGCCATATTTATTGAATGGAAAAAATTAAAACTTAAGGCAGAGGCAAAAAACTGTTTGCTTACACAACTGAAGTACTGGAAGTTCTCATAGGGACTTTTATGACACGGAAAAGGAGAAAAGATAATATAAGATTTGTACTGGTTAATGTGGTTAATCGATTGGCTTAAATCGAATTATTTTGTTTTCAAAAAAGAAAACAAAATAGAATTAAACAACCCGTTTTTGGTTAAGATTAAGTTTTAGTTATCATCACTAATAATAATTGGTTACAACAACAAAATGTTTGCAAAACTATTGGTGGCCACAACCACCAGTTGTGGTAAATAAATACCCTTTTCGCGTTCGCTTGGTATGACCGATCAACAAGTTGTGAGTGCAGTGCGATGATCATATTTATCGTCATGTGGTATTTTGAATATCCATGTCGATTATAAACATTTGGTGATTGCAACCGTAACGTATCTTTTGCTACCGAATCATTGTAGTTCCAAACGATTTCCAACTAGGGTTTTTCCGTTTGTGGTCTTAATTTTTGAACCTAATTAAGTTTGTATGTCAAGTAAAATGATTTTGTTTATTAATATAACATAGTGGGTCATAAATTAAGTTTTTGGTTTTAAAGTTTCTGAAGCAATTTGAAGAGAAAGCTGATGCTGATATGTTAGTAAAAACCTAAGAAAGTTGGAAATTTTAATTCAATATTTAGTGTTAATAAAGGGTCAGAGTCACCGAGTTTTACGTGATTTTCGCCACGATGGCCTGAACTACGGTGTGCCATCACACTGGGGCCGTAACAATGCGACGGCCAGCGCCCCATTGGATTGATTCCGGCGGTACCAAGTCGAAGCATAACAGTTATGGGTCATGGCTTCCCTCTTGGTTAGGGGTCGAGGACTATCTAAACCTCTGCTTTTCTATGGGTCACAGCACCCGGTCGCAATGCAACTACACATCGAACCGTAGTTCTCCCCGCTATTTGGGTTCAGACTACAGCCACCACGATACTCCCCGAAGGGCCGGGTTAATAAAGGTTCAGTGTGATACAAAAGACCTCAAATGAAGGCTTAAAATCTTGGCTAAGGATATTTTTGGGGGATCTGTAAGTATGGAAATATGGGTCGCCGCTAAATCCAAATTGGTTGTTGATTTGCAATAGTAAGACGGCCTATGTTTGGTGAAAATTAAAGGGTGATCCATCTAGAGGTATTTTTTCAGAACAAAACAAAAATATAAAAATTCAAATCAAGTGTGGAATCTGTATTGGTTATTTGAAAGGAAATTTTATGGCATTTATTTTTTTGAAAATAATTACATACCTTCAAATGTTGTCAACTGTATTATGGAAATAAGCGTTCGGTGAGAAACGGGAAGATCCGCTTTTTTCGACCAAAAATGTGTTCAGTGATGAGGCTCATTTCTGGCTCAACAGCAAAGTCAATAAACAAAATTGCCGAATTTGGCTGAAGAGCAACAAGAATAGGTTCCAGAGGTGCCATTATACCAAGAGAAAACCACGGTTTGGTGCGGTTTATAAGCTGGTGAAATCATCGGTGCATATTTTTTCAAAAATTATAACGGCCGGAACGTAACCGTGAATGGTGCTCTCTATCGCGCCATGATATTGATCTTTATGCTACCTGAAATTGAAGCCCGTAATCTTGACGACACTTGGTTTCAATAGGACGGTGCCACTTGCCATACAGTTGCTCAAACAATGGATCTATTGAGAGGTCATTCGAAAAGCAGCTAATTTCACGTTTTGGGCAGGTGAGTTGGCCGCCTAGATCGAGTAATATCACACCTTTAGACATTTTTCTTTGGGGTTACGTAAAGTCTAAAGTCTATGCTTAAAAACCAGCTACGATTTAGGTTTTGAAAGCCAACATTACGGGTGTCATTAAAGCCATATCGGTCGAAAGGCTCGAACGAGTCGTTCAAAATTGGACCCTCAGAACGTACACTCTGAGGCGTAGTTGCGGCTAGCACAAATTATATTCAAAAAATAATTGCCATAAAATTTCCTTAAATTACCAATAAAGATTCCACGCTTGATTTGAATTTTTATATTTTTTTCGTTCTGAAAAAATACCTCTAGTTGGATGGCCCTATATTTGTCATTAAATAATCGTTTACCCCTTTTGAAGTTTTTAGGAATATGGGCATAATCCTTCACTTTTGTCCTCTAGTTTAACTATGTATTCAGGAAGCTAGGTAGCCCGGTAAATATCATCGCACAAATGACTACTTTTCAATCTACACGGACTGCGTTGCAATCCGCAACAAATTTTGCAGTGCATAAATACGACACCCGTGGGAGGCAATATCTATTATCTCAGTTGTTGCTCGTCTCCAAGCAATTTGCAACGACATCTTCAAAGTTAAACTCTTCATAAGCATTCGAACACTGATGTGGACATACGTGGAGCTACCTCCGTAGACATTGGCGAGACTCTGGAGTGGCGACTTGAGCAATTGCTGAATCTATTATAATGTCAAATTGGCAAAACCAATTTGAACGTGCATTGGTCTCAATAGAGGAAAAGCAAGAAAAGGACCCCATCCTGAAAACATTCATCTCTGGTGGACAACCATAAAAAGCAGGCACGTTGGCCAGACACGCATGCAGGTCCATGACAAGCTCTCAAGGAGCTTCATTTCATGCTCTCAATCGTTTTGTTGCATTTCTGCTGCTTTTTTCCATTGTGTATGTGCATGCGAGCATGTGCATTTGCTTAACCGAAATGTAACATCAGCAGGAACATGCCGGCTACATATCCTTCCTGTGTTCCAGCAACATAAACTCTCCACCGCACGCACGCAAACTAACAATCTGGCCAGATTCATGGAAGAGTACCAAGGAACGGAAGGAATCATCAATGCGTATGTTGGCCATTATTTATCATAGAAACTTCAACAGGACCCAGCCAGGCCCGGCTGGTCGCTGTGTCGTTTCAATAAATCTGTTGAATTTCAAGTAACGTATGTTAACTCTGGCAGTTTTTTTTTTCGGCTATTGTTGTGCTTTGTTCTTTGTCTTTGGTCACATTTATGTAACGCACATATGCCGGAGTACCCCGTCCGAAAAATGAACATACAACTTTATCTGTTTTTTTTTTGGGGCAGGCGGGTAAAATATATCCTTTAAAAATAATACCACAAAGTCACAGTGGTCGGCAAGGAGATCAATGTGGTCTTTGCAGTCAAATGGTTAATGGAATCGCTCGAAAAATGCGTGGTCTTCTTTCGGTTTTTTACATTAAAATTTCAAAGGAACAATTTTTTTCCTCCATAGTACTTGCAGAGGGCATGGCTAACCATCATCTTGTGAGGCTCCAATGACCTGCTTAGTGATCTAACAATATAAAAATTCAAATCAAGTGTGGAATCTTTATTAGTAATTTGAAAGGACATTTTATCAAATTTTTTTTTCGAATATAATTTCCTTCAAATGGTGGCAGTAACTAAGACTCAGGGTTTCCATTCTGAGGGTCCAATTTTGGATGACTCGCTCGAGCATTTCGACCGGTATGGCTTTAATGACACGCGTAATGTTGGCTTCCAAAACCTGAATCGTAGCTGGTTTGTCTGGAGTCTATCGGACTTCACGTAACCCCAAAGAAAAATGCCTAAAGGCATTTTACGTAACCCCTCGATCTAGGCGGCCAACTCACCTGTCCAAAACGTGGAATTAGCTGCTTTTCGAAATTACCTCTCAATAGATTCATTGTTTGAGCAGCTGAATGGCAAGTAACGCAGTCCTGTTGAAACCAAGTGTCGTCAAGATTACGGGCTTCAATTTCTGGTAGCGTAAAGGTTATTATCATGGCGCGATAGCTAGCATTATTCACTGTTACGTTCCGGCCATCATCTTTTTTGAAAAAATAAGCACCGATGATTCCACCAGCTTATAAACCGCACCAAACCGTGGTTTTCTATGGGTATAATGGCACCTCTTGAACCTTTTCTTGTTGCTCTTCAGCCCAAATGCGGCAATTTTGTTTATTGACTTTGCCGTTGAGCCAGAAATAAGCCTCATTCATCACAAAATTTTGGTCGAAAACAGCGGATCTTCCCATTTCTCACCGATCGCTCATTTCCATAATACAGTTGCCAACATTTGAAGGTAATTATTTTCAAAAAATAAATGCCATAAAATGTCCTTTCAAATTACCAATAAAAATTCCACACTTGATTTGAATTTTTATATTTTTTTTGTTCTGAAAAAATACCTCTAGATGGACCACCTTTTATTTATTAACGATCAGTTGGGTCAGGCTGTGAATCCAATCTACTCCTTCGCGGCTGACAAAA
Organism: Hydrotaea diabolus; assembly: GCA_963513945.1. Taxonomy (NCBI): domain Eukaryota; kingdom Metazoa; phylum Arthropoda; class Insecta; order Diptera; family Muscidae; genus Hydrotaea; species Hydrotaea diabolus. Next base: position 186,887,002 of record OY740717.1, read on the forward strand.
ACCTCTGTCATTCATATTCATTCAACCGTTGGCCGGCTTTTCCAGAAATTATAGACAAAATGCGAACGATGTGTAAGACAGTTGCCCGGGATTTATTGGATAGTTATGAATGGGGTCTTCTAAATTGAGTAGATTTTAATGCGCTTAAGACTCAGTGCTGCTTTCTGTGCGATCATTTTTCAGAACTTTCGACGTGGATTATCACGACAAGAGTGCATCGAAGGAAGGAAGGATATATGTGACGCGCAAAATAGAAAGGGACCTAAGGTTAAAAACCAGTTGTGTTCAGGAGAGCCATTTTAATGATTAGGTCCTTTTCTATTTGCGCTTAGTATCGTCGACTTCACTTTCATAAAACGCGCATATCTCTAGGAGGGAACACTTTTGAGGCATGGGATCGGTCTCATTCGATGCTCAGATGTTGTCCACATCAAAAAAAGAAAAAAAATGAAAATTGATTTTTTTTTACCCTTAGGTCCCTTTCTCTATGCGCTGTCACATGTGCGCCATCTGACATTTCCACTTGAAAGTTTGACATTTTTTATCTTAAACTCAGAACGTTTGAAAAATGGAATTAACTTGTGAACATTTTCGCGCGATCATTTTTCAGAACTTTCGACGTGGATTATCACGACAAGAGTGCATCGATGAACTTAAATCTTTGTATGGCGATGAAGCACCATCCATGAAGCACTGTGAAAAACTGGTTCAATGAATTCAATCGTGGCCGGTGCTTGCTCAAAGACGAAGGTCGTGAAGGTCGTCAAAAAACGGCTGTTGTGCCAAAGAACATTGCTTCCGTGCGTGAACTAATAATGCAGCATCAGCATTTGACATACCGTGAGATAGAGGCATCCTTGGGCATTTCTTCCACCAGCATGCATTCAATATTGCATTAACACCTGGCCGTAAAAAAGTTTTGTTCTTGTTGGATCCCGCACAATAAAAGACTCGTGGTGATAGGTGCAAAGAAAAAATGCGATGGCGGAGCTTCAAAAGACGTTTATAAGATCGTCACAGGTGACGAATCATGGATCTATGCGTATGCCCCTAAAACGGAACAGCAATCGACCGTGTGGGTCTTCGAAGACGAGCCAAATCCAACGAAAGTTGTTCGTGGAAGAAGCACTTCGAAGCAAATGGTCGCCTGTTTCTTCGGCAAAACTGGTCATGTGGCGACTGTTCCACTTGAGCAACGTAGGACGATCAATTCTGAGTGGTACACCACAATTTGTTTGCCTGAAGCCTTCGGAGAAATTCGAAAACCGAACAAGAGAAGACGAATCATTTTGCAACTTAGCTTTCACACATCGGCTCAAACCAGCGCCTTTTTGACCGGACAAAACGTCGAATTGATGGGTCATTCGCCGTACAGCCCTGACCTCGCACCCAAAGACTTCTTTTTATTCCCGTACATCAAAAAAAATACGTGGTCAACGATTTTCGTCTCCAGAAGATGCGGTTGAAGTGTTCAAAAACCATGTTTTGGAGGTGTCTCAACCGAAGTTGAAAAAGTGACTGGACAATTGGTTTGAGCGCATGCAAAAGTGTATAAATCATGCTGGAGAATACTTTGAAAATCAATAAAACCATTTTTGATAAATATTCGTATTTACATTATAAGGCCAGAATATATATATATATATATATATATATATATATATATATATATATATATATATATATATATATATATATATATATATATATATATATATATATATATATATATATATATATATATATATATATATATATATATATATATATATATATATATATATATATATATATATATATATATATATATATATAGCAGCCCTCGTAATGCTGACCATAGTGCAACACTGCAGTGCTTAGCAACACGAGATGTGTGTGAGAGATATAGGAAGGTGAAAAATGACACAAGGGTCCATTCGAAAAAAATTTAATTTATTTACGGGAATGAGAAAAGATTATAAGGTTCAAAAGTATAAATTCGCATGATTTTATAAATTCCTATATCAGTGATTATAGAAGTCTAAAGACAAATGCTAATCGTGCTACAAAAACAAAACGTAATCACTTTTTTTCTGTGTGAGCAATCGGCTTATTCTTTATTTTTTGGAAGGTGAGAATTTAGATTAATTTAAATGAATGGATACAGGATATCGAAAAGAGGATTTGGTTTTCAGTCCTGCATTTCTGTCCAAAGGAATTTAGGCGGGAGTTTGGCTAACTTCTCCAATTAGATGGACCACTATGAGGCTGGTTGTTTTTGTTGTTGTAACAACAATATATTTATTTTGAAGTCTTGTTCGTCTATGGGGATCTGCTTCGATATCCAGGTGAAGGAAACGCGTCATTTGAACTGGATGCGTCCACAGAGACCTGGGGGTCAGCTGAGTGGGCTTGGCCGGACAATTGAAGAGGTGCAGTACATCATGTGGTCCCTGATGGCAGGCTGGTAAACATGTTTGCCGAATCCAGAAGCATCACATGAAAACCGTAGCATCGAGATTCCTATGCTCGTGTTCAAGACACCATCGCGGCTGTAGCATCGTCATTCAGGCAAATCCTAGCGTTTCGAGTCGAAACTTAACGGCGAAAATTGCAGTAAGCAGACGGTCATTACAACGGATAGTTCATGATGACTTAAACTTGTTTCCGTAAAAAGTCCAAGCTGGTTAAACCCTCTGGATGTGCCTATTCGAATGGAATTTTGCCAAAAAATTATTGAAATGGTCGAAGAAGACAACAGCTTATAACTTGCTTGCTTATGTCTGATGAGGCCAATTTTGATCTAAGCCAATGTAAACAAACAAATTTGTCGTATATGGAATGGATCTAATACACAAATACTTCATGAGACGGTAACTGCACCAAGAACGTGTTACTGGTTGGTGCTCAGTTTCATCAAGCTGCATTGCGGGGCCATACTTCTTTGAAGAAAACGGTGTAACAGTGACTGGCAATAAAGATCATTACTTAAAGATATTGCAAAGTTTTTTTTTAACTAGAACTGCGCCGAAGACGTATCGGATTCAACCACATTTAGTTCCAGCAAGATGGAGCCACTGCATATATGACCAGAGCTCCAACAAAAATTCCCAAACAAATTAATGTAAGTGAAGGTAAATTCGAATTTAACTTTCAAAAACGCAAAAAATTCCCGGTCCCCAGTGGGTTAAAAAAAGTTAAATTCGAATTTATCATCACTATTTGACGAGACAGCAGTGTGCGCCTAGTGAAGTTAAATTCGAATTTACGAGGACGGTTCGTTGTGTTCTTAGCCTAGCACAAAAAACGCGGTATAAACAGAAAAAAGTTAAGTGTTTTGGAAACTTCCATCTTTGCTATGAACACATGTTAAATTTTGTTTCGATCTGGCAACTCCTTCATATAGAAAAAGGTGTTCACAAAAGACACATCCGCGATTTTTTTACAATGGAAAAATTAGAAATGCGTGGTGTCATTAAATATTTACATAAAAAAGGTTTATCGGGACAAGAAATTCGTAATGATATGGTGAATGTGTTAGGCGAAAGTGCTCCTTCATATGCAACAGTAAAAAATTGGGTTGCTGAATTAATACGTGGTCCTACAAGCATTGCAGATGAACCACGTAGTGGACGTCCAAAAACAGCAACAACAACAGAAATTGTAGCCAAAGTGCATGATATGGTATTAAATGTTCGACGAATAAAGGTGCGTGAAATAGCTAATATCATGGGCATCTCAAATGATCGAGTCCATTTAATTTTGCATGAAGAACTACAGATGAAAAAGCTTTCTGCAAGATGGGTGCCGCACTTGTTAACAGTCGACCAAAAACGCATAAGAATGAACATTTCTCAAGCTTGTTTGGATCGTTTTCAGCGAAATAACGTTTTATAACTGTTGATGAGACATAGATCCACCACTATACTCCAGAGACAAAAGAACAATCCAAACAATGGACTGAAGCTGGAGGAAGTGTCCCAAAGAAGGCAAAAACAATTCAATCGGCTGGTAAGGTTATGGCAACGGTTTTTTGGGACTTCAAAGGTTGTTTATTGATTGACTATCTGCAAAAGGGTAAAACAATAAATTCAGAGTACTCTGCAACCTTTTGGATCAATTAAATGTACAAATTCGAGAAAAACGTCCTGACTTACAACACAAAAAAAATAATTTTTCATAAAGACAACGCACCAGCGCACAAGAGTGTTTTAACAATGGCTAAAATCAACGAATTAAAGTACGAGTTGCTCGACCACCTACCTTATTCTCCTAATTTAGCTCCCAGTGACTTTTACCTGTTCCCAAATCTAAAAAAATCCCTTGCTGGCTAGCGTTTTACATCAAATGAAGATGCAATTACAGTTGTAAGCCACTAATTTGAAGACCTTGAGGAAAACTATTTTAATCAAGGGATAGAATTGCTAGATAAGCGTTGGACTAAGTGTATTGAAGTTTCAGGAGATTATATTGAAAAATAAAAATATTTTTGAAAAACTAACTATTCTCTTTTATTGATAGGCCCTCGGAACTTCACATAGCAAGACAGAATTGCATTATTTGCTTTAGAGCGGATCTAAGTGCGTCCATGGAGGGCAACTGGAAATACTTTCGTCAATCAGACTACTGCCAGATTATTGCTACTGGTACTGGCTACTATCGCTAGAAGGCCGTTTGTCTGAAATAATTTTCAGAATATTGAATTCTTCACCTGGAATATGAAATTTGGGGAAAATTTCTCTAGAGCGGATCTAAGTGCGTCCATGGTGGACAACTGGAAATACTTTCGTCAATCAGACTTCGCTCCAGAGCAATTTCCCTCAAATTTCATATTCCAGGTGAAAAATTCAATATTTTGAAACTTATTTCAGACAAACGGCCTTCTAGCGATAGTAGCCAGTACCAGTAGCAATAATCTGGCAGTAGTCTGATTGACGAAAGTATTTCCAGTTGTCCTCCATGGACGCACTTTGATCCGCTCTAGAGAAATTTTCCCCAAATTTCATATTCCAGGTGAAGAATTCAATATTCTGAAAATTATTTCAGGCAAACGGCCTTCTAGCGATAGTAGCCAGTACCAGCAGCAATAATCTGGCAGTAGTCTGATTGACGAAAGTATTTCCAGTTGTCCTTCATGGACGCACCGCTCTAAAGCAAATCATGCAATTCTGTCTTGCTATGTGAAGTTAGATTCGAATTTAACTTCACTATGTGCACACTGCTGTCTCGTCAAATAGCGAAGATAAATTCGAATTTATCTTTTTTAACCCACTGGGGACCGCAGATTTTTTACGTTTTTCAAAGTTAAATTCGAATTTATCTTCACTCACATAACAAATTAATATCGTAGAAATTCAACATTCCGCTGGCCCCCAAGGTCAGCGGACGTGACTCCAATATCCTCTTTTTATGGGGTTATTTCAAGCAAAACGTATACAAAACGAAAACGCAGAATTTGACTGAATTGAAGCAGTCCAATAAAATAATATATAAAGCCATACCAAATTAAAACCTTCAGACCGCTTTGAATAATTTTCTGATCAGATGTCGCATATGCGTGGATGTGCATGGAGGTCATTTATGGCCTATCATCATCAAACACAATTATTTATATAAATTTAAGTTTAATTTTCTATATTAAAACCAAAGTTATTTAAATTTCTTATTGTAGCACAATTGGTGGGCCACCCTGTACTTGTATGTGGCGAACACTTGCAACCTATTGGCGTCCGAAGAATCTATTGTATAAATTACAAGCTTCGAAAGATTTATTTCAAAATTCAAGTGTTCAATTTAGATATTTCGTCTCTCACCCTGTAATGTCAAAGGATGCTCTCTAGGTCATTTACACATCCAGTCACAAATTATAAAGAAGACCTTGAGCTGATGTCAAAAGAAACATTGTTTTAATCCAAGCCACTGTGCAACTGCTCCGTTCCTATATGTGTATGTGCTCGCTTTATGAAATATATATCATATGTCCACGTCCGCTGTTGCATTTTGGTATTTGTGTGTGTGCGTGTGTGCGGATTTTTCGTTGTTCCTTTTATTATTTAATTTCCACTCAGTGATTCATGTTTTAACTTGCACACGCACAGTGCATAAAAAAGCTTACGCTTGCTTACGCCCTGACCAGTGACCACGTTGCAAGTAACAAGATCAGCGTGCAATTTAAAGAGAGCAACAGAATTTGGCGCCCTTGCTGTGGACATGGACACGGGATACATGCGAGTGAATACCATGGCCATGGTTGGATGGATGGACGGACGCATGCTGGACATAAGGTATACACGTACGTGGCTGTCTTGCTGCGGTCAGCCAGCTAACCAATCCAGTCCAATCCACTCCCGTCCAGTCAGTCACTCATGCATGCTGGCATGAGTGTGTGTGAGTGTGCGTGTATTTTGGTGCTTGGACGAGGTGTTGCATGGTGTCGATGTTTATGTCTCGTTATTTGTGACTGAATGAGCATCATGGACATGGACACCATGGAATGTTTGGTATGTCCACAAACTCGCACGCAGTTGCATTCATGGGTTGGTTATAGAATACTCGCATATATAAGGTGTGGTGCGGCCGGTTGGAGAGGAGAGGAAAGCAGCGACTGGGTTATGCCAGGTTATGGATTATAAATCAGCGGCATGTTGCTTCGCCGTTGATCGGTGGTGGTTCCGCGTCTGTTGTTTTTTTACATTTGTCTTTTGTTGCCGTGACTGCGAGTTTTTTTATACTTTTTTTAAGCGGGATTTTTAAGTAACAACATTTGGTCTGCCCTCCCTCCATCAAGTCTTATTCAAAGGCTTCAAAAATATTAAATAATATAAAGTTTATGTTTTTAAAAGAATGGAAAAACACAGAGTTCAAGGTAACATATGTCTGTTTATTGACAACTTGGTTGGGGAAGCTCATTTCATTACCATGGTAATATAATTTATTATTACACAGTGCAACAACCAAAATGCGATTAGGATAAAACCAATTGCAAATAAAAGTTGCAAGATTTTTTTACATGCGAGATTTTTTTACACGCGAGATTTTTTTACACGCATTTGAAGTTAGTGATTTTGGAACGCAGTCTAACAAGAAAGGATCATTGAATATTTGATAGTTTTATATTCTGGAATTATTTTTATTATCCTGGAAAGTTGTGGTATTACTGTTTTTGGGGTCGAGGAATTTATTTTTGATGTTTATTTTTACCTAAAAATCAAGCTAGATGGCGCTGTCATACAAATGGTGCTATTTCTTGTAGATTTTCATAGAAAAAACGGTGTATAATTAATGTAATTACTGCATACGAGGGCTATTATTTTTATTTCCTGACAATACTAGTTTTGTTGATTTTTGGCGGATTTTTTACGATTTTCGGCGTGGGATAAGGCAAAAGTGTTTTAATCAACTAGTTTTGACTTTTGGCGATGAAGCAACATCAAAAACTACTCTTAATTGCTGGTACCAAGAGTTCAGTCTCGGGCGCCGTTCGCTCCAGGATGCAGTTTGTGATGGACGTCCAACTTCGGTCACTTTGCCAGAAACCATCGATGCTGTGCGTGAACTGATTAAGCAAGACCGACATGTGACATACCGTAAGATTAAGGCATCCTTGGGCATTAGTATAACAAACATCAATAAGATATTGCATGTTCATTTTGACGTGAAAAAAATTTTGTTCTCGTTGGATCCCACATAATTTGTAAATGCTCAAAAAAAGGCTCGTATGGATCGGTGCAAAGATCTCCTTGCAAGTATAACTGTGGTAGCTCAAAGGCAGTACATTACTTAAACATTGTCACAGGTGACGAATCATGGATCTATGCATATGAAACCGAAACAAAACAGCAATCAACGTAAAGGTACATCGAAGCAAATGATTGTGTTTTTTCGGTATAACGGGCCATGTTTCCACAGTGCCTTTAGTGGAACGTGGGACGATCAATTATAAGTGATATACAACCATCTGTTTGCCAACAAAGTTCGAAGAAATGATTTGGTACCTAATGACTTGTTTTTATTTTTTAGTGTGGTTAACCGCCCGAAAACCATTTTTAATGATAAATTATTGTGTTTTTATCGCCGGACCCAAATATACATAGCAAACCTCGTATACAACACAAAGGAAGACAGTTAAACGTATTAGAAAACGTGGACATACGAGGGCGGTTCGGAAACTTCTTAGCCTAGCACAAAAAGCGCGGTAAAACAGAAAAAAGTTAAGTGTTTTGGAAACTTCCATCTCTGCTATGAACACATGTTAAATTTTGTTTCGATCTGGCAACTCCTTCATACAGAAACATGTGTTCACAAAAACGCATCCGCGATTTTTTTACAATGGAAAAATTAGAAATGCGTGGTGTCATTTAATATTTACATAAAAAAGGTTTATCGGGACAAGAAATTCATAATGATATGGTGAATGTGTTAGGTGAAAGTGCTCCTTCATATGCAACAGTAAAAAATTGGGTTGCTAAATTTAAACGTGGTCGTACAAGCATTGAAGATGAACCACGTAGTGGAAGTCCAAAAACAGCAACAACAACAGAAATTGTAGCCAAAGTGCATGATATGGTATTAAATGATCGACGAATAAAAGTGCGTGAAATAGCTAATATCATGGGCATCTCAAATGATCGAGTCCATTTAATTTTGCATGAAGAACTACAGATGAAGAAGCTTTCTGCAAGATGGGTGCCGGACTTGTTAACAGTCGACCAAAAACGCATAAGAATGAACTTTTCTCAAGCTTGTTTGGATAGTTTTCAGCGAAATAAAATGGATTTTAAGCGTCTTTTCATAACTGTTGATGAGACATGGATCCACCACTATACTCCAGAGACAAAAGAACAATCCAAACAATGGACTGAAGCTGGAGGAAGTGCCCCAAAGAAGGCAAAAACAATTCAATCGGCTGGTAAGGTTATGACAACGGTTTTTTTGGGACTTCAAAGGTATTTTATTGATTGACTATCTGCAAAAGGGTAAAACAATAAATTCAGAGTACTATTGCAACCTTTTCGATCAATTAAATGTACAAATTCAAGAAAAACATCCAGGCTTACAACACAAAAATATATTTTTTCATCAAGACAACGCACAGGCGCACAAGAGTGTTTTAACAATGGCTAAAATCAACGAATTAAAGTATGAGTTACTTGACCACCCACCTTATTCTCCTGATTTAGCTCCCAGTGACTTTTACCTGTTCCCAAATTTAAAAAAATTCTTGCTGGCAAGCGTTTTACCTCAAATGAAGATGCAATTACAGTTGCAAACCACTATTTTGAAGACCTTGTGGAAAACTATTTTAATCAAGGTATAGATTTGCTGGATAAGCGTTGGACTAAGTGTATTGAAGTTTCAGGAGATTATATTGAAAAATAAAAATATTTTTGAAAAACTAACTATTCTCTTTCATTGATAGGCTAAAAAATTTCCGAACCGCCCTCGTATACAAATAAAAGACATTCGACAGTAGAATAATAAATGAACGAATTATCGTAATGAGGTATCTTTAACGAAATCGTATGGTGTTTATATTCGTAGAACATTTTATCATCATATCTCTAAGATAGGAATTTTCTCTTCGTCCTTTTTCAAAAATGTTAAAATATGACTTGTACCGGGTTCAGTATTTTTATGTTATACAAAACTTTTGTTCAATTAATTTCAGTTGTGTGTGCTTTTTTAAATAAAATTGTATAAATGTTTTTAAAAATGGTCAAGCTTGGGTTAGACTTATTTCCTTTAATAATACTATTATCATTTTAGTATAGATTGTCTAAAAAAAAAATTAGCATTTGAGCATTTCTTTAAAAAAATCAATTTTTTAAAAACATTTAATGAATAAACTCTTTCTTTTAATTCTTACTTAAACTTAAGGTCAGTTTTATATTTTTTTTCTTTGTTTCGATATTTCGCTATCCTCCGTAGGATTGCGAAATATCAAAGCAGCTGATATATTCAATACGCTGTTTCGTTAATTTCGGCCTATACTGTTTAGCTAAATTATGGTTTATTCTGGTATTTAAAGCAAATTGATTTCTTAAAAAATGTATAGCTAAATGGCCAATATGTGGTAAAATAATTTTAGATATATTTCCATACAATTGAAGTGATGGATTCGTCAAAGGAAGGTAAAAGACGATTTCAAGCTCTAGTTTTGAATATGTTTCGGACTTTCAACTCCGTACCTTTTTTATAACCATACGCTATGGGAAAATAATTGAAATGACTATGTATAAGTATAAGGCCGTTGTAATAATAATTTTGTCTTTTCTGCATTCAACACCAGCTTCTTCTTTCTGACGTATTCCAGAATAGTCTTCGCATCATGCCCTATCTGAGCTATTAATATCACATCATGGTTATAGAAATAAAATAGGCTTATGTCTTCAGCATATATTATTAACTTTCCATGTAGGCAAAGATTGGCAATATTATTCAACTATATTTTGAAAATTAGAGGTCCGAGTACACTTCCTTGGGGTACATTATGTCTAACACAACCTACAGTACTCCTACAGCCCCTATTTTCCACATACTGTGTTCTCCTTCGCAAATAATTGTCCAGCAATTGAAGAGAATTTCCCACAATGCCGCAATATGAAAGTTTATGCACAAAAATATCGTGTTCGAACAAATGGAATGCTTTAGAAAAATTTTAAGAAATCAGTACTTTTTTTTACATTTTGTGTCAAATTTGCCCTTCAGCAGCCGGAAATATTTAGTTTTAAATTCCACTTTACTTCACTTCAATAATAAATCATCTTCAGCTTTACCTTATAAATCACTTGTGCATACAAACTTAATTAGATTCGAAAGTAAAAAACAAATTTTAAAAAACCTGCTCATAATTCAAATTCTAGAATAAATATATAGGGTGATCCATCTAGAGGTATTTTTTCAGAACAAAAAAAAATATGAAAATTCAAATCAAGTGTGGAATTTGATTTCGTAATTTGAAAGGACATTTTATAGCATTTATTTTTTGAAAATAATTACCTTCAAATGTTGGCAACTGTATTATTGAAATGAGCGTTCGGTGAGAAACGGGAAGACCAAAATTGTGTTCAGTGATGAATGAGGCTTATTTCTGGCTCAGCGGCAAATTCAATAAACAAAATGGCCGCATTTGGGCTGAAGAGCAACAACAAGAGATTCAAAAGGTACCATTATACCCAGGGTAAACCATGGTTTGGTGCGGTTTATGAGCTGGTGGAATCATCGGTGCATATTTTTTTAAAAATTATGATGGCCGAAACGTAACCGTGAATGGTGCTCGCTATCGGGCCATGATATCGATCTTTATGCCATCTGAAATTGAAGCTCGTAATCTTGCCTACACTTGGTTTCAACAGGACGGGGCCACTTGCCATACAGCTGCTCAAACAATGAATCTATTGAGAGGCCATTTCGAAAAGCAGCTTATTTCACGTTTTGGACAGGTGAGTAGGCCGCCTAAATCGAGTGATATCACAGCTTTAGATATTTTTCTTTGCGGTTACGTAAAGGCCAAAGTCTATGCTGATGAACCAGCTACGATTCAGATATTGGAAGCCAACATTACGCGTGTCATTAAAGCCATACCGGTCGAAATGCTCGAACGAGTCATCCAAAATTGGACCCTCAGAATAGAAACCCTGAAGCGTAGTTGCGGACAACATTTGAAGGAAATTAAATTCAAAAATTAAATTTCATAAAATGTCCTTTCAAATTACCAATAAAGATTCCACACTTGATTTGAATTTTTATATTTTATTTTCTTTTGTTCTGAAAAAATACCTCTAGATGGAGCACACTATATTTATTAATTAAGTGCTTTTTTAATATTTCGGTTAAATAACCGAATACATATAATAACCTTCATTTAGCCCAATTAACAAATGCTCGTTTTTACAACAACCGAATTCAAAGAAACCAATACATGTTCAAATTTAGTTCCCATAATCATCCTTCTTAGTGAGGGTTATCATTACTTTGTTTCTTTAACCGGTACTGTTGTTGTCAATCCTATCAACATCCGGTTGTAGCGATGAATACATGTTTAGCACGTCCAACCACCAAAATCCGTTTGGAATAAATTTGATTGTGGTAACAATTCCTTTATATGTGTGCAAATAATTTGAAAAGTATAGGCAATACGATCTTATTACGTTCTCTTGCTTATTGGTCTTTTAATTCAATATAAATTTTGCATTTTTTCATTGTGATGGAAAGTAGGACAAGTTAAATTAAACAGAAATTTTTTTTTTTTCGATTTTTTTTTTTTTTTTACAAATTTCCCGTTTCACTTCACTTAAAGTAAATTGCTTTATCGTCACGGAACATCCCCAAATTTCGCTATCAGTCTCTTTCAAATCAGTCGGAAATATTTTTCTTACTTAAAATATGCAAACATTCAAATCAGCTTTTATACTTGACTCCCTTGCAAATGACCAAAGTAACCCTCTGTACAGATCCTGAGATTTCGATTAGTAATTACGACCTCCTGTAAATCACTACTTGAGCGGTTCATAAAAACAATTTAATTGGCTCTCCATGATGAATTACAAATCAGACAACAATGCGATTGGAGAATGGGTCACTGGCATGTGATATGCTTCATTAGCTGTTAATCATGCGCTTTATGGGAATTGAAGCCGCCGTAGTGGCTACCACCACCGCCAAACAGCAACAACAAGGCAAATAGCACCGAACAACACTCGACATTTACATGTGCTCGTATTTAGAACGTGTAGTGGCAACTTTACCATGCGTTCTCCCCCATTTTCTCGGCGTAGTCATTAGCTTACCGGGGAGTTGGGCATGATGCATGTGTCCATTTATACTCGTATTCATGTGGAAAAGCAATTTCTAAGAATTGATTTGCCTTCGGTTGAAAAATGTTTTTATAGCCTATACCACTTGCGGTTCGAGGTAGTATGACTAAGAGCTGATGTTTGTAACATCTTAAAGGAAGATATGCGCTATGTTTACTATAGCGAGCGACTCAGAATCTCTACCTAACTCTACAAACAGAAGTTCGTTCATCTATTGTTGTAATCAAAGTATGGAATTTAAAATATGAGGTATCAAATCTGTAGGCAAAAATCATCTATACCCTTTTAAGAGCATTAATCGTAGATCGGCCTTAAACATTGGCAATAAAATGCTTATATTAAAACTAATATTTCACGCTTTTATTTTCTATGCAGCACCTGTCTGGGCTAAAAGTGCAAATTGCCTCTTGAAAAGGCTCCAGATCATTAAAAATAAGCTGTTGCAGTTAATCTACAATCTCCCTAGATGTTATTCTACCGCAAGACTTCACAAGCTTGCGGATGTTAATCTAGTAGCCGCCAAAATAGATAAATTGTCTTTAAATTTTAACGCCAAATGTTCGTATTCCGATTATGATCACATCGCTGAGCTGGCTTCAGTCTGAAAATTTTTAACTAGTTTTAAGTAGGTTAAGTTTTTATATAAACAAAATAAATTCACAAAGGTTTTTTGGAAATTTTCACCTCCATTCACTATGTTAAATTAAAAATAATTATTTTAGAATTACCAATTGTTATATAAAGGGAGTTCCAAGAAGAGCGCAATTTTTAAATTTTAAATAAAACACAGATATTTAAGAAAAAATCGTGAAACTTTATTATATCGTAAAGTAGACAGAATGAGGTTATGTATGGAACAATATAATGTGCAGATGGCCGCCGCGTTGCTTTGCTGGCATGCACGCGATCTTTTAATGAAATTTTCAATGACCGTTTTGCATGAATGCTGCGGTATTTCATTAATGCAGCGTCCAATTTCGTCTTTTAAGGCTTGAGTCGTCGTCGGCTTATTCGCGTAAACCATCGACTTCAAAAAACCCAAAAAAATAAAATCTAATGGTGTTAAATCGCACGATCTAGACGGCCAATTCTGATCTCCAAAACGCGAAATAACACGACCGGGAAATGACTGATGCAGCAATTGAATTGTTTCACTGGCTGTATGACATGTGGCGCCGTCTTGTTGGAACCACATGCCCTCCACATTCATTTCTTCAATTCTAGGCAAGAAAAAACTGGTTATCTTTTCACGATACCAAACACCATTGACTGTTTGCGCTTGACCTGCCTCATTTTCATAAAAAAAAGGTCCAATGATTCCTCCAGCCCAAAAACCACACCACACAGTGACACGTTGAGGATGCATTTGCTTCTCGTGAATCACTCGAGGATTTTCCGCACCCCAAATGCGACAATTCTGCCTATTGACGAAGCCATCAAGATGAAATTGGGCCTCGTCACTGAAGATGATTTTATCGGCAAAATCAGCATTTTCATGTTGTCTCTCCGATACCCAATTAACGAACTCCCTTCGCTGTCCATGGTCAGCTGGCTTCAGTTCCTGAGTCAATTGAATTTTGTATGCATGAACATGCAAATCTTTCGTCAAAATTCGCTGCAAAGTGGATTTGGAGACACCAATTTGCTGAGCTCGGTGTCGAATTGAGGTGGATGGAGTTTGAGCGACATCATCACGTACAGCTGCGACATTTTCGGTCGATCGACCTGGTCGATGGCGCGTTGTTGTCTTTACATCACTAACAGACCCAGTTTCGGCAAATTTATCCATTAATCTCTTTACAGTTGACTCTTTTGAAGCATTATTGTGACCCCAAATTGATCGCAATTTGCGAACTGTAGCCGCAAAACTTTCACCATTTTGGTAAAACAATTTCACAATGAGAATGCGTTGTTCATTCGTGTAGCGCTCCATTTTTACTAACCTCGTACCTTCTACTAACAAACAATAACAATTGTTCAAATGTCAAACAATGACACTTCGAATGTTGCCAGATTTAAAAATTGCGTTCTTCTTGGGACACCCTTTATAAGCAGAAAAAGGAAAAAACCTTAAACTCTTTTCATGTACATATTATTATTATAAACAAATCTAAAAATGCTATGAAAACAATAAATTGAATTGAATTGGTTTTGTGGCCTCGCTGTTCTGTTGTAATCAAGATTTATTTAATTGCGCTCAAAAGCGATGAGGGTTATTTTACTACACTGGAAAAGCTGAAAATCACGATATATTTCATAAAAATTATAAAATTTGTCTATTTTTTTCTGCCAAAGAAACTTTTAGGTGCAAAAATAAAAAACAAATCTTAAAAATTAAAGAAGATAATATTTCATGATTTTTAAGAACTTAATGAATGACCTTTATATAATTTAAGAATTTTCTTCATATTTTTTAAGAATATGTTTTTTATGTTCTATGAAAAATTATTTATTTTTCATGAAATTTATGACAGTTTTTCTTAATTAGTATGCCAATATTTCCGAATACACACTATTAGAAATAATGGGTGATCCAAGTAGAGATACTCTTTTCAATAGCCTTTCACGTGTGAGTCGTGTCATGCTGTCATGTTATTTTTGTTTAGTATTGTTTGCCATTTCATCATGGAAAGACTTACTCCTGAACAACGTTTACAAATCGTTCAATTTTATTACGAAAATTGACGTTCTGTGAGGAATGTGTTTCATGCACTTCGTTCAACTTATAATCAACATAATCGGCCTACTAAGCGTACTACACTCATCTTGAGACCCAGCATTCATTATTAGATAATATTCGACCGAATAGACCACGGCCAGCACGCAGTGAAGAAAATGTAGCGGCCTTAGCTGAGAGTGTACACCAAGACCGTGGAGAGTCGGTTCGGCGCCGTTCGCAGCAACTTGGACTGACGTATGGAACGATTTGGCTCATTTTACGTCGAGATCTTTAATTGAAAGCGTACAAAATACAGCTTGTGCAAGAACAGAATCCGCCCGACGTTTCCAAGCGACATTGCTTCGCTCTATGGGCTCTTGAAAAGTTCCAAGAAGATCCGACGTTTTCGCGCCAAATTTTGTTCAGCGATGAGGCCCATTTCTGGCTCAATGGGTATATAGACAAGCGAAATTGCCGCATTTAGGACGAAGAGCAACCACAAGAGGTTCAAGAGCTGCCACTTCATTCAGAAAAAACAACGGTTTGGTGTGGTTTTGTGGGGCCGCACTGTGTTGCGGCTAGTGGAAAAGTAACTTTTTTCCGATTATTTTTTTCAGTGTTTTTAAATATGCAATTTTGTCACAGACATTCCAAGTAAACAAAAAACACATAAAGCTTATTTTTATGTTGGCCCGTTGATTTTTAATTGATTTTAGAAGTCAAATATACAAAATTTTCACGAAAAGAGGGGATTTCAGGGCTGTATTCAAAATGATCTCATTTGATTTTGGTGACAGATATTTTGATTCGGAAAAAAATCTGCCTTCGAACAAGTATCTTCTGTAAAAAAAAAGGAATGTTGTTTGAGACATTTTCATATGCACCTTTTTTAGAACGAAAACCCGACTAAAGGTCCATTTTTCCTTTAAATTTGGGTTAGGTAAGCAATATCTAAAAAGTCCCAGAGAGTCCCAGTTCCAAACCACTACAGAAATGTTACATAATTTGTTTTCAACGAACTGTGAAAAAATCAGCTGCCCATACCTGCCCTCCTGGGAGTTATAGCGATTTTAGTATATCTCTCTCAGTATTTATTCCATAGAAATAGACCGGAAATTCTCGGAATCACTTATTTTTGATTCTACATCTATTCTAGCACTCCACAAAAATGAGCATAACTCTCTTAAAGCTGAAGCTATTGACTTCAAACCGGTATCAAATTAAAGCTTTGATTGCCACCTTTCAAATAAGAAATGAAATAGATTTTGGTTTTTTATAAAATTTCAGAGTTTTTCAACAAATATCGAAAAATCATGAAAATTTGACGTTTATAATTCTTGTTCGGACCACCCTATAATTTATTTAAAAAACTAATCATAGGGTATTTATCAGAAATAAAAGAAGAATTAAAATAATTTTTTTTTGTACATTTTTCGAACAATTTTTTTTTTTTTTTAATTTTGTTGAAAATTTGACCCAACAATTTTTTTCGGTGTAAATTTTTTTTTCACTCATTCTGTTTGGGATTTCATTCTGACCAATCTGTAGAAGTTTCTCGTCGATACAATTAAAAATACAGTTTAGGCAATATGATTTCCAAAAAATTCCGCTTTCGCAACACTGTGGGCCGGTGAAATCATCGGTCCATATTTCTTCAAAAATGATGGCGGTGAGAACGTAACCGTCAATGTCGACCGTTATGGTGCCATAATAACCGGCTATTTGATGCCTGAAATTAAAGCTCGTGATCTCGGCAACATTTGGTTTTAACAAGACGGCGCCACTTCTCACACATCGCATCAATCAATGGATTTATTGAAGGAACACTTCGGTGATCATATAATTTCACGTTATGAGCCGGTCGATTGGCCACCAAGATCGTGTGATATCACACCGTTAGACTTTTTCTTGGGGGGATATGTAAGGTCTAAAGTGTATGCGGACAAGTCAGCTACGATTCAGGTTTTGGTAGCCAACGTTGCACGTTTTATTAACGCCATACCTGTCGAAATGCTCGAATGACTCATCGAAAATTGGACGCAACGGATGGACCATCAGAGACGCAGCCGCGGCCAACATTTGATAGACATAATCTTCAAAAAATAAATGCCAAAGAATGTACTTTCAAATGATAAT
Organism: Hydrotaea diabolus; assembly: GCA_963513945.1. Classification (NCBI taxonomy): domain Eukaryota; kingdom Metazoa; phylum Arthropoda; class Insecta; order Diptera; family Muscidae; genus Hydrotaea; species Hydrotaea diabolus. The sequence goes on from OY740717.1 coordinate 186,904,591, forward strand.
AAACATTCCCCATTTAATTAGAATTTTCTGTGTTTTTTTCTTTAAAAAAGTAGGAAACCTCGAAACGGATCACGCGTTATATATCTGGTGATCAATCTAAAGATAGTTTTTCAAAATAAAAAAATACAAAAATTTGCGGAGTCTTTATTGTTCTTTTGAATGGACATTTTATGGCATTTTTTTTTGAATATAATTTCCTTCAAATGTTGGCCACAACTACGCCTCAGGGTGTCCATTCTGAGGTTCCATTTTTGGATGAATCGTTCGTGCATTTCGACCGGTATGGCGTAGTGTTGACTTTTAAAACCTGAATTGTAGATGGTTTGCCAGCATAAACTTTGGACTTTTTAAGTACATAGTCCAAAAGAAAAAAGTCAAACGGTTTGATATCAGACGATCTAGGCGGCCAACTCAGCGTCCCGAAACTCGAAATTAGCTGCTCTTCGAAATGACCTCTTAATAGAACCAATGTTTAAACAGCTGTATGACAAGTGGCACCGTCCTGTTGAAACCAACTGCAGTCAAGATTACGGGCTTCGATTTCAGGCAGGAAAAAGTCCGATATCATGGCGCGATATCACTATCCACGGTTACGTTGTGGCCATCATCATTTTCAAAAAAAAAATATGGACCGATGATATCAACAATCCATAAAACGTGGTTTTCTCTGGGTATAATGACACCATTTGAACCTCTTCTTGTTGCTCTTCAGCCCATATCCGACACATTTTGTTTATTGACGTTGCTGTTGAGCCAGAAATGGGCCGACCATATAATGGTCTAAGCGCACGAAAAAAGTTTTTTGCCGAACTCTTATTTCCATAATACAGTTGCACAATTTAGAGACGTTGTTGCGGTGTACCGCTTTTCGTGATGAAATGGCAACAAATACTTAAATTAAAAAAATAAAGTTTAAAACAACTTACGCGTAATCTATAAAAAATACCTATTGAGTAAAATACCTTTAGATTGATCAGCCGTTATACGAGGGCGACCGCAAAAGTAACTGGCCTAACATAAAAAACCGTTTTTTTGGAATTATTATTATTTTTTTCCCCATAATCTCCTTCCAACTCAATACACTTCATCAAACGTTTTTCAAGTTTTTTAATTCCATCCGAACAATAAGATTTTTCAAGACCTTCATAATATGCCTCAGTTTCAGCAATAACCTCGCTATTGGATGACAATTTTTTGCCACCGAGAAATTTATTTAAATTTGGAAACAAGAAATAATCAGAAGGAGCTAAATCTGGACTATATGGTGGATGCGGAGCAATTTCAAATCGTAATTCGGCCAGTTTTTGTTGAGTTAAAAATGCAGTGTGTGAATGAAAAAGAACTTTTTTTTCTAAATGCGGTCGTTTTATCTTGATTTCTTCACTCAACCGATCCAATAATGCACAATACGAATAATATTCACTATTTATAGTTTTTCCTTCTCAAGATAATCAATAAATATTATACCCCTTGCATCCCAAAATACTGTGGCCATTACTTTTCCTGCTGACTTAACAGTTTTCGCCTTCTTGGGACCACTTTTACTCGTACCAGCTTCTATCCATTGTTTTGACTGTTCTTTGCATTCTGCGATGTAGTGATGGATCCATGTTTCATCAACAGTTATGAATCGGCGCAAGAACTCTATTGGATTACGCTGATAAATCGCTAAAAGCTCCCCGGAATTGGTCCAACGGACGATTTTTTGGGGCAAAGTCAACAAACGCGGCACCCTTCTTGCGGATAGCTTTTTCATGTGGAGTCCATCATGTAAAATACTCCAAACTTGTTTTTCGTGTATTTTTACAATATCAGCAAGTTCTCTGGGCTTCATACGTCTATCTTTAGTCACTTTATTAAATATTTTTCTAATGTTTTCAATAGTAGTACCAGTTTTCGGTCTTCCAAAACCTTGTTCATCTTCCGTACTTGAACGACCCATTTTAAATTGTTGAACCCAGGATTTCACGGTGGAGTATGATGGTGCATTATCACCATGAACAGAATCCAATTCATCTTTGATTAATTGTGGCGTATAACCTTTCATATAAAAGTGTTTTATTACCGCACGAAACTCTTTATTTTCCATTTTTCAAAAATTATAAAACTTGTTTACTTCAATCACCTGTAACAAAGAAAATAATCATTAAATATTTCAGAAATTTTGACAGATGGCTTATAAAAGATTGCTTTTAAAAAACAAAACAAAAAAGTTGCTAGTAAAACAGAAAATGTGCCAGGCCAGTTAGTTTTGCGGTCGCCCTCGTATAGACGAGTATTTTGTTCATAATTTTTTTTTGGACAGTTTTCACGAAAAATATGAAATTATAATGGAATAATTTTTCTTTTTTTCCATAAAATTACGATATTTTATAATTACGAGGGTTGCTGGCTCTAGGCCATCTGACATTCCCATTGGAAAGTTTGACATTTTTATCATAAGCGTACTCAGAACGTTTTGACGTTCGACCATCATTTGTGTTGTTTACAGTGACTTGAAAAAATCAATTTGACAAACAAAAATGGAATTAACTCGTGAAAAATTTCGTGCGATCATTTTTCACAACTTTCGACGTGGATTATCACGACAAGAGTGCATCGATGAACTTAAATCTTTGTAAAGCGATGAAGCACCATCCTATAGCACTGTGATAAACTGGTTTGATGAATTCAATCGTGGCCGAAGCTCGCTTAAAGACGAAGGTTGTCGAAAAATGGCCGTTGTGCCAGAGAACATTGATGCCGTGCGTGAACTGATAATGCAAGATCGTCATGTGACATACTGTGAGATAGAGCCATCCTTGAGCATTTCTTCCACCAGCATACATTCGATATTGCAAGAACACCATGGGCACGGCACGTATTATACATTAAATAATGAACTTGAATTTAAAAAAATGATGAAATGCCTTGACTATGGTTTTACTCAAGCAGTCTCGGCCAAAAATCAAATAACTTATGGAGTAGTCTCATTGAAATAAATGAGAATTACTCTTTTACGTAGTAACATGGACTTAATTATGTTCTAAAAAATAACGAATCATTTTCTAACCAAGACATTGCTTCCAAATTAGAACATATAAAGAAGCTTTATTAAGTTCATATTTCGTAAAAACTTCTTCACAAAATACACAAAATGTACAAAAAACTTTGTCAATAATATGAAGAATGTACGAAGAACATAATAAGAATGTTTCGTAATAGTACGTACATAATTCTTTCAGTGTATACTTGTTTAAAGGCTCTGTCGGACAATAACCTTTCTGGTTCCTTGTTATGTTGGGCATGGGTTTTGTGCCCCTTTTTAAGTCGCTGCTTCTTTCACACTTCTATTTCAATCACTCTAAATATCACATACACTTCCCTTTTAATCAGTCGAATGGATTAGCTAGCAAACTTTATTGGCACTCACTCCAATATCAGTAGAGTTCATTTTAGTCGACCCTGAACAACCATAATTTGTTGAGTACAGACCACTTTTTTGTTGCTTAGTTAAATCTCCTAAGCTCTAGTTCCTATGAAGCATCTGCAATAATTTTGCATTTCATTTTGCGTGAAACATTTCGACCCCAACTCCCCCGATACTCGTGATAACAATAGCAGACAAAAGGAAAAGAAAAAAAAACGCAAAAAACCACACATTCTGGAGGTTTAGGCCGTTGTTGGCCTTTTGCGTTGTTTAGTTTAGTTTGCCCCGTTTGCCTGCCTCAATATTACGTGTGCAATGAGTCAGGAAATTGCTTTTGCCCCATATTCATCATTCAGCACGAAAACAATCGCTGCTCGTTCGTCTTCCACACCCAACACCCCTGCCGAGCTGGGCGCCTTTTACAGGCCATAAAAGAAAAGCGTTTATGAATTTTTAATAGAGTATAAAAGAAAAAATGAGAAAAGAGCAAACGCTGGCTGCAAGAAAAAAAGCCAAGCGGTCCCACTAAATGTGCCTGGCTGCGTTACATAGAGACTGAAGAACAACAGAAGGCATATTAAAGCCCCCATTGTCAGTGCTAGCCAAGAAACTGAGTGAATTTTGCTCCTTTTCGTAGGCACGGCGCAACAGACTCCTTTAGGTAGAGCCTGTGCGTGTGTGCGTTTCGTGAAAAAGGCTTAAAGTTTTCTCATAAAAATTGCCAACTCATCGTAAAACACTTTGCTGGCGGAGATGGTGGAGGTGGCTTACAAAACGATCATTAGCATACTTGTAGGATTGCTATTATGGATGAAATCCATTGCCTATTTTTAGGCTGAGGGCAAAAATATACACGCACATATGCCCTCAAACACTTTGCAATTCCATGCAGTCATGCCAATTCATATTTGAAAATAAGAAAATCACATACACAAGTGTTTTTTGCACATTAGAGAGGCTCAGTAGAAATTATGTTCATAACACTCCGGTAAAGAGAGGATCGTCGTGGTGTGAAGGTTAGGGTGTACGACTATGGTGCAAGTATACCCAGGTTAAAATCAGGGTAAGGACAATTATTAACATTTTCAGCGGCAGGTTTTCAACTATTGACTTTGCTATTAAGAGATTATTCTCTAAGCCATGTAAAAACTTCTGTACAAAATGCATTATTTACCATTTGAAGGCGTCATTAAAAAATAGTTCCCGGTCAGTGGGTAAAGGAATTATATCTTCACAGCTCGCTCAAGCTTGTCGTTTATTCCTTGAGGATATGTTTAGGGAATAATATAGGTGGGCAACCTTCGGAATTAAAAAAATTCTTTTTATACAGGGTGGCCCAAATAAGACTGAAGAGTTCACCAAAAAGGTTACGACAAAGTTCAATTGTGGTTTTTTCTGAATGCGCCGTGGCTCCGTCTTGATGATTATTCTTTAAGGACATGTGTAGGGATTTGAACAGGTTGGCAACATTCCGCATTAACAAATTTCTCTTCTATAGGACATGTTTAGGGAACTTTTCCAATTAACAAATTACTTTTATATAGAGTGGCCCATAGGTTCCCCAAATAGGTTAAGAAAAAGTTCCATGGTGGCTCTTGCTGTATGCACAGTGGATCCATCTTTATGTTAGGATTTTACCTTAAGGACATGTTTAGGGATTTATACAGATGGGCAACATTCCATATTAACAAATACAGGGTGGCCCAAATAAGCTAAAGGGTTCTCTTAAAAGGTTATGCAGAAGTTTAATGGCGGTTCTTGCTAAATGCGCAGTTGCTTTATCTTGCTGGAACCATATGTTAGAATTATTTCAACTTGCAGTCTTACACAGAGTCCCGAGTGGTTCCTGGTTGACTTTCCTCATTTTCGACAAAATATAGACCGATAATTTTACCAACCGTAACACTGCACCAAAGATTACACCTGGTAGAAGTTGTACGTAACAACAATATATTTTTCTGAAGTCCTGTTCGTCTATAGGGACTTGGTTCGATATCCTGATGAAAAAAAAGCGCCACTTGAACTGGATGCGTCCAAAGAGTCCTAGGGGTCAGCTGAGTGTGATAGGCCGGACAGTTAAAGAGGTGCAGCGCGTCGCATGTACCCTCTTGACAGGCGGAACAAATTACCAGAACATTATCATCAATTCGCACCCAAAAGTAATTGAGGCGGCTGCACGATCTAGAACTCAGCTAAGCCAGAAATACGCGCATAAGCCTAGGTAGCATCTTCTCCTCTGGTGAGCACAACTTCCGGTTCTTGTACCAGATTGACCCGAAACAACCACTTTTCGGCCTGGGGCGGTCACCTCAACAATATTTGCTTTTTTTTTGAGGGATGTAATTGTCCAGGGTATTACCTATGATTCGGATACTGAAATCTGTTCCTAAAAAAAGGGGGGTCATAATTCCTCCTGTTGTTACTGAGCGCTGTTCTGGCATTAAATTGACTACGACAATTTCGTTAAATTGAGATAATAGTCTTGCCAGAAGAATAATAAAGTTAAACAAGTTTGATGTTTGACGATAAGGTTTCCATTCTAAAGGTCCAATTTTGGATGACTCGTTCGAGCATTTTGACCAGTATGGCTTTAATGACACTCGTAATGTTGGCTTCCAAAACCTGAATCGTAGCTGGTTTGTCAGCATAGACTTTGGACTTTACGTAACTCCAAAGAAAAATGTTTTAAGGTGTGATATCACTAGATCTACGCGGCCAACTCATCTGTCCAAAACGTGAAATTAGCTGCTATTCAAAATGACTACAATAGATCCATTGTTTGAGCAGCTGTATGACAAGTGGCACCGTCCTGTTGAAACCAAGTGTCGTCAAGATAACGGGCTTCAATTTTAGGAGGAATAAAGATCGATATCATGGCGTGATAGCGAGCACCATTCACGGTTACGTTCCAGCCATCATCATTTTTGAAAAAATATGCACCGATGATTCCACCAGCTTATAAACAGCACCAAACCGTGTTTTTCTCTGGGTATAATGACACCTCTTGAACCTCTTCTTTTTGCTCTTCAGCCCAAATGCGGCAGTTTTGTTTATTGACTATGCCGTTGAGCCAGAAATGGGCCTCATCACTGAACCAAATTTTGGTCGAAAACTGCGGATCTTCATGTTTCTCACTGAACGCTCATATCCATAATACAGTTGCCAGCATTTGAAGTAATTATTTCATAAAATGTCCTTTCAAATTACCAATAAAAAAAAGTGTCCTTTCAAATTACCAAAATTTAAAAATTCAAATCAAGTTTGGAACTTGATTTGAATTTTTAAATTTTTTTGTTCTGAAAAAATACCTCTAGATAGAGCATCCTATATGTCTCCATAAAAAACTAGATAACCTGTAAAAAGAGAAAAAAAAATTATAAAAAAAAGTTTTACCTTTTAAAAGAGGAACTACTCTACAAGCTAATAAGGTCAGGTTGTTGTTGTTTGTCATAAAGGGAGGGAAAAGTAAGTCAACGGAGTAAAGTTTTAAATATTTTTAAGCCTATATAGCCATCATATATATCCATTAAAAAATTTTATAAACTGCAAAAGAGAGAAAAACAAGTTATAAACAAAAAAAGTTGTAAATATTTCAAGCCGTCGGTCTTATTTGGGCCACCTTGTATGATTGCCAAAAAGCACAGTGTGTGTGTTTTTTTTTTCTATATTAAAGATGAGTCAGGCAATTGTACCATTAGACATATATTACGGATTGAATTCCAGCTGCAGAAGCCATGGGAAATTGGTGCTGAATCATAAAATCCATTCATACTTTCAGAGGCAGGAGTAGCGATGGACATTTGTGACCTTGTAGGTAATTTTTTTCCGCGCGATTAGTCCACAAAGAATTTGAATCTGCTGATGATATAAATTAATTAAAACTTTGAGAAACAATTTATAAACTCTAGAACAATTTTAAGCAACCCCACGCTGTAAGATGCAAGTCCTCTGCTTGCCTAGGCTTTTGCTGGCTGCAGCATGTGCAGTTAATCAAAGTGCAAGGAATTGTGCACTATCTGCTTATTGAAGAACCCTATAAAAATTGCTCCATTTCTTTTTCGAATAGCCCCACACAAACGTCCCTCCTGATTTGAGGTTTAATCGCAGTAGAAGACAGACGTATTTAGGTAAGGTAGTAGTGCCAATTAATTCTTGGACACTGTTAGTCCCTTAAGCTACTGTAGAAGACAGACATTAAACTCAAACGTGCTTAAAATCGCTTGGTATGTTTGGACTGACTAATAATTAACTAAGCTAACACTAGATCATATTGGTTTTAATTTTCATAAAGCATTCATTCAAACGCACTTTCCGATACGAAACCTTGCCACTCTCAATGGACACATTATAACCGATCTTACAAAAATGTAATTTAGTACATGTATAATGTTATAAGTATTCCTATTGTGCCGGTAAGTAGCCCTATTGAAATAGGACCTTATCGTACCTTGTTTTGGAATAGCTTCCTTGTTCAGGTTTCATATGGCCCAACAGTCCGGTGCTCCTTAGATGAAGATCTGCCGGTCTAAATTTTTAAAAACTATATCCAAATTGTGCTCGAATTCTATAACAAACCTAGGTAAAATCCATGTTTTTATAAAGGACCCTTACAAACGTCCCTCCCGATCCGAGGTGCTACACTTTAGAAGTCGCAAATAAAAGCCTGTTAAACTCAAATTAATTATACTGCGTTATGAGCGTCTTCTTAGCAAAAAGTCGGTTAGTTCTACCCACTTCCTTAAGTAATGACCTCTCATCCTGGTAATGACCTCTCATTACCCTCTGCATTATTTTGAGAACAAAAATAAGTACTTGCAGATAATAGGTTTAATAAGCAGCTATCAGTACGATGTGTGTCTGTAGTCCTATAAAAAGGCAAATCACTAAACACAATTGCTTTGTTAGTTCTCTCTCGTTTTATTCACACTGAAACGCAGACCAAATTGTGAATTTAAAATTTGCAATTTGGCACCAAAATGCCACGTGTTCGTTCGTTTGTTTCTTTTCTATTTAAGGTATGAGCCTGAATGTCCAACGTCCTTTCGTTGCGCATTGCCACCATCATTGCCAGTGTTTTATAGTCCTGTTTCTCCCCTCAGTGTTTACTGTTTCGCCGTCGCCGATATGTTGCTGACTGTTCTTTCGCTGTCAGATCCCGTCTCCTATAATATCGTGCGGAATCCACCGCACACTCTGATACAGCTTCCTCGGGATATTGAAAGTATATTCCTGCTGGCCTTACTCTTTATTGATTAATATAATGTAATACCGGGGACCCATAGAGAATAACCGAGTTTGTTACCTGTAAAATCAGGTTTCTGTGGCTCTGCCATGGTCTTCCAACATTCGGCATCATTCTGGTGATAGATTTTGTTGTAGAATAAAATTTTCACATCAAGTAGTCCAAGTTACAAACTAAATCCTGAAAATTGTTAAAATCAAAAATATCCTTTTTCGAAATATATAGGATTAAGAACATATCCTTGATTTGGAGTGACATAACGCGGACAAGGACAAAATATTTGTTTGCACTATCTCAAAGAGGACGCCAATACATTTTTGGAAGACACCTAAATTTTTAATTTCTGATGTCGCGTTCCCAATATATTGGACATTCAGCACAGCAAACTTTTTGAAGAATGCTCGTCTAGGCCCACTTTGAGATGCTAAAAGATTTGAACCAATCTGAACACAAATTAGGTGTCATATGACTGGCAGCAACTATGAGAATATATGTGCCGAGTTTCAGTAACATCGGTATTCGTCAAATCTCGATCACTCCATTATAAAGGGTCGTTAAATTTTATAGACCGAATTTTATGGGTTGAATGTGAACCATACCTGAACATCAAGTTTTTCTGCATTTCATTTGATATTTCTCAATTTTAGACTAATTCAATTTGAACCATGGATAGATACCCAAGCGAGCAACTCGTTAAAGTTATTCAGGCTTATTATGAAAATGAAAACCAATTTTCGAAGAAAGTCATCTTCAGTGATAAGGCATATTTTCACCTCAGTGGATTCGTCAATAAGCTAAATTGCCGCATTTGGGCGAATGATAATCCAAGAGTGATTGTCGAAAAAACCATGCACCCACAAAGAGTCACTGTTTGGTGCGGTTTATGGGCTGGCGGCATTATCGGGCAGTATTTTTTTCCAAATCAGTTACTGTGAATGCCTTTCAATCAGTTACTGTGAATGGTGTTCGCTATCTTCCAAACTGGAAGATATGGATGTGGACGATATGTGGTTTCAACAGGACGGTGCCACTTGCCACACAGCTAACAAATCAATGGCTCTTTTGCGCGACAAATCAACATCGGCCCTTACAATTTAACACTCTTTACATTATGTTACACAGAAGAGGGCCCACACAGAGCCTTGTGTTACTCCTGTCGTGACAGTGTACGATTCTGTTCTATTGTCTGTCTGTACCGCAGCGTTAGGTCTGAGAAATAGTCCTTATTTATTTTTAGCAAAAAATCAGGAATGCTTAGTCACCTCAGCGATGCGGCAATGTGGTTCCATCCCACTGAAGGGCGTTTTAAATTTCCAGAGTGATAACGGCGCAGTATTTCCTCTGCGCCCCTTTACCCGGGATTGCAATCCTTGTCGTGTTCACCACAAATCTAATAGCGTCTATGGTAGACTCAGTTGGATTTTGTTTTCAGCTTATTTTTGAATACTGGTCACTTAGAGCTTCCTGCTTCTTGTTTAAGGCCTTTACCTTCGCCTGATTTGCACAGCATGCAGTGCGGTTCAGCCTCGGAGGTTTTCGCAAAGTGACCCTCCGCCCCGCATTTTTTGCATTGGCTTGATCTGTCGACAGCTGATACTCAAGATTGTGCCTTATGGCCATATTCCTGGCATTTCAAGCATTTTAGTATCATAACAGTTTCCTTCAACCTATTTTTATTTGACCCATTTGAAGTGCCTTACAAGCCACGTCGACCGGCAGGCAAATTTAAGCAGTTTGAGTATCACCACTGATGGACTTTATAATTGTCTCATCTAGGCTTTTCATTTCAAGCTCATTCTCCAGGTCGCTACATATCTCCGCTTACATAGTAATATCGTCCATGTCCTTGCACTCTATCAAAATTTCGCTGGTGCGCTTCTTGGCCTTTACGTCTCTTCTTGGAAAGAGAATTCTTAGTTTTGCTTTAAATCTCCCGGCTGCTGTACCATTTGCCGACTTCAGTTCCAAAAAAAGTCGGCTTTCTGAGCTCTTCGGACCTTGCTAACCTCTTCTCCAAGGTCTTTGAGACTAGGGTCTGTTCTTAACTTTCGGAGGATATCTGCATATGTGACTTCTTCTTTTTAGGCTTCCTAAATCTCTTTTTGCGACTCCTTTTTACGATCTCCCATTGGTTCTCTGAATTCGTTTCGCCTGTCGGTTTGTTTTGGCCTCTACTGGTTTCGGATCACTCATCTTTAGCGGTCGCTGTCTGGACCGCTTTGGAGATCGTTGTTTGGGCCGCTGCCTTGAACCCTTCTTCGAATTGCTCCCCTAGATGTTTTGCCCCTCTTCGCGTTGAATTGTCTGCGCTTTTGTGGGTTTCATCCTATTCCGATTGTCTCTTTTCCCCGAGAATTCTAAAGTATGTGGCCCTTATTGCCGCCACTTGCTCCCTAGCTTAAATACATGGTGAACGTTAAATCCAACTTTAACGTAGTCTTTAAAATCTGCAATCTTTTCACCCAATCTTGTGTTAGAATCGTCTTTGGGACGGGCTTCAGTCTCCTGTTTGTTTTGCTGCTGGGGACCTAGTGGTATTTAGATCTCATGGAGATTCCTTGAAGAAGTCGTCGCTATCACCGTAGTTCTGCCTGTTGCTTGAGTAGTAGATTTTGCTCTCCCCCGTGGTAGCTTTCCGATAGCGTCGTATGACGAATTCGGCAGTTGTCCTTCTTCTCTCAAAGGAACTTTCCAGCGACGTTGCCTCCAGTGCCCTAGCATTTTTCAATGATTATTGTTTTCAGTATCAACAATGGTAGTAATGCCATTGCAGTCGTTGGATATCGACGACCGGGAGCCTGCATTTTCACCCCTTTGCCGCCGCACGCAGAGAAAAGATATGGGTTCTATATGGTCACGGCAACAATAGTATGTTCTCTGCAATAAAAGTATGGTAGTCGCAACCATAGTATTGTATTTTGAATTTCGATTTGACAATAGTATGAATGCGGAAATAATAATATTATTGAAATGTAACAATAGTATTGTTGCAAAATTTTCAAATGAAAATATGGTTGTAGCAACAATATAAATATGGTTGGTGGAACAAAAGTATTGTTTTCATGGCTTTTATGTTAACAATAACATGATTACGGCATTCATACCGGCAAAATTGTACAGTTTTTTTAGTTTGACAATGTTATTTTTACGAATCTTACGCAATAATAGTAAAAATAGTTAAATTTTTTCCAAACAAACTACGAATTAGTATAACTGAAATATTTTTAATAAATAATTTTTTTACTGTTCAATAAATCACTCCTATTACTACATAACTTACTTAATAAAATTCTCTATTGTTAAATAACAACTTTACCCAATCTTTACAAAAAATGTTGGGGACCATAGTATGATAGTGTGTAAGTCATACTATGGTTGTGAGGATCATAATATGGTTGTACGTTAAACATACAATGGTAATGAGGATAATATGGTTGTGGTGATCATAGTATGGTTGAACGTGAATAATAATATGGTTGTAGGGATCATAGTATGGTTGTGTGTGAATAATTATATTGTTGTGAGGACCATAATATTGTTATGGGGGTCATAGTATGGTTGTGTGTGAACCATACTATTGTTGTGATGTGCCACAACCATATAACCAACAATAGTATGATGCTCTTCGGATATTTTTACCCCAACCATACTTTTTAACTGCCTGCACAGTAAGTTTTGATCTTTCTTCGTACTGTTTCATGTTGGCTTTTCTGTCGGGGTTCCAACCCCTAGCGTTTTAGACCTTCCGCCAGGATTTCATACAGTCGCCCCCAGCATGGGAAGAGACGCTGACAAGATAGCCGACTACTTTGGTTCAGACGCTTCTAGATTTTTTTGGTTAACTGGAGGAACCACGTTGTAGTCTTTCACCAAACTTCTCCTCTCTAGATGGCATACCGTTGTGATTGTGGCATCTAATCGCCATGTGGCAGGGTCCTTTCCTTGTACACCCTTGAGGACTGCTTATTAATCGCAGCTGACCTACCTACCGTACGGCTACCCACATAGTAGCTTGAGCTAAGCCCTATGACTCTCTCGATATATGTGTCCGTTCCTTCGCAAGGTAGTGTATGCAACCAGTACGCAAATAAAACGAGTTCTTAGTCATGAGGGAACTGCCTACACTTGGTCGAGACGTGCAATTTTATCTAGTTATTGCCGATGACTTGACGAGTAAGAGATTTCTTAAAGGTTTTTTTAAAATGCCTTTCTATACGATCAGGTCGGAATATATATGGCTAATTAATTTCATGCTTATCTTACGGAATTGAGAGTTAAATTTCAATAATTAAATCGGTAATTTGTGGGCTATTATGGTGTGATGGAAATGTGCACGACTATCATGCCAGGCTCAACGCCGTGTAAGAAAATCTGACGATTTTCAGCGAAGAGCTTTAACTTGTAAAGTTGCCGGCATTTATAAGATAGAGATTTATCTCTATGTCATGTAAAAACTTCTTTATGAATATGCAGTAGCCATTCGAAGCCGGGATTAAAAAGTAGGTCCCGGTCAGTGGGTAATTGAAAGAATTGTATCGTGCACAGCTCACCGATTTGAGAGAAGTTCACGCTTGTCCTTATGGGATGTTGTGGGACTTAAGACGGTAAATCGATAACCCATTCCATAGTGTCGCGTATAGCAACACATCAGACCACTGTGCATCATATGAAATGAAACGGAGACGCATTCATGTTTTATCAACAGAAATTGTTCACATGACTTACGGTTAAATTGATTTTCCTCTCTTGCCTTTTGCATCCTCATCGAAAGAAGCAGCATCTATCACAATCACATTCTTCTTATCATCGTCGTTCTTTGCTACCTCCGCTGATAGTTGAACCGAAGGATAGCATGGAATATCTATTGAGCATTTGTGTGTGTGTGTGTGTGTGTGTGTATGAGTGTGTGTACTCAGTGGTATATGTGAAACTGATTTAATATTTTTTAAGTGGTCACGTTGTTGAAACGAACTCGAAAACAAACTCAATCGCATTTGTCTTGTAGCTTCAAATGACAAAAATGAAAGAAGACAACGAAGAATAAATGGTCTTTTGCTCAGCTTCAACGATGAGCATGCACCATACGTACAACAATTATCGAGTGGGATTTTTCGAAAGGCTTTCATATATACGATAAAGGTAATATTTAATTATATACAAGACACATTCAAAAAGTTCTTTTCGAACTAAGCATTCTGTAAGTCCTTTACATATGAATTAATATCCCCCACATTCTTCGATAAGGGTTTTCTAACGAGGTCTGACAGAACTGGTATTTTAGTTTGACAAATCCGAAATTTGTTTCTCAATTTCCTGGATTAAAAAACGTTTCGTTCGATTAATCTTGCTGATCTCTGGAAGGTTTATCTAACATTTGTGAAGCCTGGCTAAGAGAAAGCATATCGCATAAAGTAAGACGACCCCTAGGGTTTCCCTTACATGCGAACTTACTTATCCTTGTATAACATGTGCTTGCACGCAGAAAAAAAGTATGGTTGGAGTAACAATAGTCGAAGAGGACCATACTATTGTTGGTTATATGGTTGTGCCACACAACAATATTATGATCATCACCACAATAGTATGGTTCACACACAACCATACTATGATGCCCACAACCATTTTATTGTTCACATTCAACCATACTATGATCCCCACAACCATATTATGATCCTCATAACCATAGTTTGTTCAACGTACAACCATAGTATGATCCTCGCAACCATAGTATGACTTACGCACAACCATACTATGATCGACAAAATTGTTTGTAAAGACTGGAATACGTTGTTATTCAACAATAAAGAATTTTATTGAGTAAGTTATGTAACAATTGGAGTGATTTATTTAACAGTAAAAAAAATCATTTATTAAAAATATTTTAGTTACACTAATCCGTAGTTTTCTTTTTAAAAAAATATAATTTTTATTACTATTATTGCGTAAGAATCGCAAAAATAACATTGTCAAATTAAAAAAAAAAAAGGTTTTGTCGGTATGATTGCCGTAATTATGTTATTGTTAACATAAAACCCATGAAAACAATACTTTTGTCCCACCAACCATATTTATATTGTGGCTACAACCATATTTTTATTTTTAAATTTGGCAACAATACTTTTGTTACATTTCAACAATATTAATATTGCCGCAAATATACTATTGTCAAAATGAAATTCAAAAAAACAATACTATGGTTGCGACGACCATACTTTTACGGCAGAGAACATACTATTGTTGCCGTGACCATATAGTAACCATATCTTTTCTCTGCGTGCAACGACTGTTAGTTGCAATTATACCAATGATGAAAAGGACCTGAATGTCCTTTTAATAGTAGACAGTCGCACAAGGCATGTAGCCGGCCTTCGCAAAAGGTTAAGAATTGTTTGAAAGCTAGCATTTCCAAGCAATAAAATCGACCCACCTTTACACAAGCATCCATACTTGAAACCTAGGGGTCAGAATGGAACATTCGGTTTTGAAAAATAGAATATCTCCAGTTTCTACAAACGTCAGGACCAACTAAATATAACCAATTCGAATGTACTGCCACAGGACTGAGCTGCAAACGAAATTACCGTCATCATCATCGTCACCATGAGCGACAGTGTTTTGCCGTTGCACGAAGCAAACGATTGCGAAGAGATTTGTTTGTGGCGATATTTTTGTAATTCAATTAATTGCATTACGTGCCCTGAAAGTAATTAAAGCGACGCTGCACAAACAGACAATCGCTTGCGATAGACCTCAACATGCTGATAACGATCCTAATTGCGACGTAGCCAAGGAGGCTTTGTCACATTTTGATGGTGATGTCTGTGAGACTTTCCTAAGTTGATAATTGCAGCGGAGGGGATAGAAAAACGATTTGAGTCGGTGCAAATAAGTAAGTGAAGGTGATAAAATTTAAGTGTTTAGTAACACGAACATTGAATCTTATGAAAGTAAGTTTAGTTGTTGCTGAGTATTAAGTGTTAAAGCAAACTATGACAAAGGCTAAAAAGCCGGCACTAACTTGCATATTATACTGAATGTTGTGATGAAAAATGTGATCAATCTAAATAAATAAAAATAAAAAAATACAATAATTCAACTAAAGCGTGGAATTATTGTTCATTTGAAAGGACATTTTATGTCATTTATTTTTTTGGATACAATTTCCTTCATATGCTGGCCGCAACTAAGCCCAGGGTATTTATTCTGAGGGTCTAATTCTGGATGACTCGTTCGAGCATTTCGACCGGTATGGCGAAATGCTCGAAAGCCGTGGTTTTTACGGTGTAAGTCTTTCCATAAACAATTGGCAAACAATACCGAAAAGAAAAAAAATTAAAGTTTAACACATCTCACGCATAATCTGTGAAAATACCCTATTGAAAACAATTCCTCTAGCTTAATCAAATTATACTACTAAATACTTGGTACTTTAAAAGGTTTTTTAAACACTTTTGTTTAAGAAAGCCCTAACCGCTGAGAGAAATTAACTGCCGATTGTAAAGCAGCCGTCGCTTTTTGCGAGAATGTTTTTAAAGTCTACTTATATATATCGACAAGGTAAATTGGGGTCAGATGTTCTGGCACAAACATATATTGAACTAAACCATATATTGAACGAGATGCGGCATTGATAATGGAGTATGCACGCATAAACAAATTGTTTATAAATCCACTTAAAACAAAACTTATGAGATTTAGACCTCATTTCCGTTTTAATGACACCTTCAGTATATTTGTGGACGGCAGGGAAGTAAAAGAAGTTTCTTCTATGAAGTATTTAGGTCTTCATCTTCAAACAAGCCTGGCTTGGGGAAAAACATATAGAACATGTTAAATCAAAGATTGCACCTGCTGTAGGCTTGCTGTACAAATTTAAAAACAAGTTTAATTAAGAAACGAAACTGTTAATATATCAGGCTCTAATACAGAGCCATTGCATTTACCTAGCTGTTATATATGGATATAAAAAAAGCACAGAGTTAAAATCTCTTCAACGCCTCCAGAACAAAGCCTTAAAATCTGTGGCAAAACTTCCAATTCGATATCCGACATATTCTTTGTATACAAATATCTTTCCGTCGATCTTACCAATACAAGCAACATATAAGTTGCAATTACGAGGGCGGTTCGGAAAGTTTTTAGCCTATCAATGAAAGAGAATAGTTAGTTTTTCAAAAATATTTTTATTTTTCAATATAATCTCCTAAAACTTCAATACACTTAGTCCAACGCTTATCTAGCAATTCTATCCCTTGATTTAAATAGTTTTCCTCAAGGTATTCAAAATAGTGGTTTACAACTGTAATTGCATCTTCATTTGAGGTAAAACGCTTGCCAGCAAGGAATTTTTTTTAGATTTGGGAACAGGTAAAAGTAACTGGGAGCTAAATCAGGAGAATAAGGTGGGTGGTCAAGCAATTCGTACTTTAATTCGTTGTTTTAGCCATTGTTAAAACACTCTTGTGCGCTGGTGCTTTGACTTGATGAAAAATTATTTTTTTGTGTTGTAAGCCAGGACGTTTTTCTCGAATTTGTACATTTAATTGATCTAAAAGGTTGCAATAGTACTCTGAATTTATTGTTTTACCCTTTTGCAGATAGTCAATCAATAAAATACCTTTGAAGTACCAAAAAAACCGTTGCCATAACCTTACCAGCCGATTGAATTGTTTTTGTCTTCTTTGGGGCACTTCCTCCAGCTTCAGTCCATTGTCTGGATTGTTCTTTTGTCTCTGGAGTATAGTGGTGGATCCATGTCTCATCAACAGTTGTGAAACGACGCTTAAAATCCATTTTATTTCGCTGAAAACGATCCAAAAAAGCTTGAGAAATGTTCATTCTTATGCGTTTTTGGTCGACTGTTAACAAGTGCGGCACCCATCTTGCAGAAAGCTTTTTCATCTGTAGTTCTTCATGCAAAATTAAATGGACTCGCTCATTTGAGATGCCCATGATATTAGCTATTTCACGCACTTTTATTCGTCGATCATTTAATACCATATCATGCACTTTGGCTACAATTTCTGTTGTTGTTGCTGTTTTTGGACGTCCACTACGTGGTTCATCTTCAATGCTTGTACGACCACGATTAAATTCAGCAACCCAATTTTTTACTGTTGCATATGAAGGAGCACTTTCACCTAACACATTCACCATATCATTATGAATTTCTTGCCCCGATAAACCTTTTTTATGTAAATATTTAATGACACCACGCATTTCTAATTTTTCCATTGTAAAAAAATCGCGGATGCGTCTTTTGTGAACACCTGTTTCTATATGAAAAAATTTAACATGTGTTCAGAGCAGAGATGGAAGTTTCCAAAACACTTAACTTTTTTCTGTTTATACCGCGCTTTTTGTGCTAGGCTAAGAAGTTTCCGAACCGCCCTCGTATTATTATATGTCTTCAAATGTCTGCATAACATAGGTCACCATACAATCTCGTTTTCCCAAAACCAACATCGATTTTACACTCTCAATAATGATAATTTGAGCGTCGTACTTTGTCGGACAGAAACAACAAAACAACACATTGAGTATTCTGGTAGCAGGGAATTTAATAATTTACCTGATGAAATTAAGTCTAGTACAACAATTTCTCTTTTCAAATCAAGATTAAAACAGTTTTTAATGCAAAATATGGATGAGCTCCTGAGATAAATACATTTACATATGTATATCTAAATGTATATTTAAAAATTTCTTTTGTAACGTAAATAATATTTCAAATTAAAAATAATTGTAATCGATAATTCTGCCAACTTGCCTCAAAAATGCCTTACGGTGCTGAGGCCCTTGTTATTTCTAAGCTTTGAATTATTATAACGTTTTTGAATAAATTTAATATAAAAAAAAAACATCGTGTCGAAAATTGAACCATAAACGGTCTTCAGAGTTTTCTCATAAACTTTGTGCATCGGTAACCTACCGATGAATGTGTGCCAACGCAGAGATCTACCATCAGAATAGCAGACAATCTAACTCTCACCATCTTAATTGATACAATATACCCCCTTCATAGATTGAGGTCTAACATGAAAAATTATTCAAGAGGTCGTGACACCGTACACCATTATAAGTATATATACCAACTACTATCGTCATACCGGTATAAGTTTTTGGGATATGGGCTTTAACAATTTTCATTTTAAAGGGCTGTGCCACGCCCCTTTGTTCGATTTTACGAGCGGCGTCACGATATTTTCCGTAATCCGTAACTATAACATTGTTCTAAGAAGCACACTCAAATGAAGAAAAATTACAATCATATAGTTTGAATGCTGTAATTAAATTATTGTTAAGATAAAACCTAAAAAACAATACTGTTGTCGCAACAACCATATTTACTTATATATTGTTGCTGCAACCATATTTTCAGTTTTAAGTTTGGCAATAATACTATTGTTACAGTTCAACAATATTAATATTGCGGCAATACGAGGGTAGCTATATATAATTCTGGCGCCATCTGACATTTCCATTGGAAAGTTTGACGTTTTTTTTAGCATAAACGTACTCAGAACGTTTTAACGTACGACCATCAGTTGTGTTGTTTGCAGTGAAAAAATCAATTTGGCAAAAACAATGGAATTAACTCGTGAACATTTTCGCGCGATCTTTTTCACAACTTTCGACGTGGATTATCACGTGCATTGATGAACTTAAATCTTTGTATGGCGAAGAAGCATCATCCTATAGCACTGTGAAAATCTGGTTTAATGAATTCAATCGTGGCCGACGCTCGCTCAAAGACAAAGGTCTTCCAAAAACAGCCGTTGTGGCAGAGAATTGATGCCATTCGTGAACTGATAATGCAAGATCGTCATGTGACATATCGTGAGTTAGAGGCGTCCTTAGGCATTTCTTCCACCAGCTTATATTCGATATTGCATGAACACTTGGCCGTAAAAAGGTTTGCTCTCGTTGGATCCCGCTCAATTTGATACACGCTCAAAAAAAAAGGCTCGTGTCGATTGGTGCAAAGAAATTTTGAAAAAATACGATTCCGGTGCTTTAGAAGACGTGTATAAGATCGTCACAGGTGACGAATCATGGAACTATGAGTATGAGCCCGAAACAAAAAAGCAATCGACCGTGTGGGCTTCGCAGACGAGACAAATGCAACGAAAGTTGTTCGTGGAAGAAGCACTTCGAAGCATATGGTCGCCTGTTTATTCGGCAAAACTGGTCATGTGGCGACCATCCCGCTTGAGCAACGTAGGAGGTCAATTCTGAGTGGTACACCACAATTTGTTTGCCTGTCTTCGGAGAAATTCGAAAAACGAACAAGAGAATCACTGTGCACCATGACAATGCGAGCTCTCACACATCGGCTCGAACTAGCGCCTTTTTTAACCGGCCAAAACTTTGAATTGATGGATCATCGGCCGTGACTTCTTTTTATTCCCGCACATCAAGAACAAAAATGCGTGGTCAGCGTTCAAAAGCCATGTTTTGGTGGTGTCTCAATCGGAGTGGAAAAAGTGCTTCGATTATTGGTTTGAGCTCATGCAAAAGTGTATAAATCATGCTGGAGAATACTTTGAAAAACAAGAAAACCATTTTTGATGATAAATATTCGCATTTTCATTATTAGGCCAGAAATATATATATATATACAGCAGAAATATACGAGTATATATAGTACAAATATGACATACATTTTAAAATCTAGGGTGATTGGGTCCCAAAACATACTTTCAGTTGGCTTTTCTGAGCATCCAGGAATGCAGTGTGTAATATTGTTGGTTACGCCCGACTTTAGCTATTTTTTCTATACGAGGGCGACCGCAAAACTAACTGACCTGGCACATTTTCTGTTTTACAAGCAACTTCTTTTTTGTTTTTGTTTTTTAAAATCAATCTTTTATAAGCCATTTGTCAAAATTTTCGAAATATTTAATGATTACTTTCTTTGTTACAGGTGATTGAAGTAAACAATCATGCTGGAGATTACTTTCTTTGTTACAGGTGATTGAAGTAAACAAGTTTTATAATTTTTGAAAAATGGAAAATAAAGAGTTTCGTGCGGTAACTAAACACTTTTATATGAAAGGTTATACGTCACAATTATTCAAAGATGAATTGGATTCTGTTCATGGTGATAATGCACCATCATACTCCACCGTGAAATCCTGGGTTCAACAATTTAATATGGGTCCTTCAAGTACGGAAGATGAACAACGCTCTGGAAGACCGAAAACTGCTGCTACTAATGAAAACGTTAGAAAAATATTTAATGAAGTGACTAAAGATAGACGAATAAAGCTCAGAGAACTTGCTGATATTGTTAAAATACACGAAAAACAAGTTTGGAGTATTTTACATGATGAACTCCACATGAAAAAGCTAGCCGCAAGATGGGTGCCGCGTTTAATGACTTTGCCCCAAAAAATCGTCCGTTAGACCAATTCCGAGGAGCTTTTAGCGATTTATCAGCGTAATCGAATAGAGTTCTTGCGCCGATTTATAACTGTGGATGAAACATGGATCCATCACTACATCCCAGAATGCAAAGAACAGTCAAAACAATGAATAGAAGCTGGTAAAAGTGGTCCCAAGAAGGCGAAAACTGTTAAGTCAGCAGGAAAAGTACTGGCCACAGTATTTTGGAATGCAAGGGGTATAATATTTATTGATTATCTTGAGAAAGGAAAAACTATAAATAGTGAATATTATTGTGCATTATTGGATCGGTTGAGTGAAGAAATCAAGATAAAACGACCGCATTTAGAAATAAAAAAGTTATTTTTCATCAAGATAATGCTCCTTCACACACTGCATTTTTATCTCAACAAAAACTGGCCGAATTACGATTTGAAATGGCTCCGCATCCACCATATACGAGTAGTCCAGATTTAGCTCCTTCTGATTATTCTTGTTTCCAAACTTAAAAAAATTTCTCGGTGGCAAAACATGTTCGTCCAATAGCGAGGTTATTGCTGAAACTGAGGCATATTTTGAAGGTCTTGACAGAGGTGGCAAGAGTGAGTTGTATTTTCGTGGGCAATTGTGTGAAGAAAACTTAAAAAGTAAGTTTTACAACAGTAGTTCTCATTCGTTTGGGGAGAGCCTGGCCTTATAGAGTTCGGTTTTACTTTCAACAATTGCAGCAAGGCTTTCTGAAGAGGGTTGTCACGGACCCGAAATCATGATAAAAGTAGTGTGCAGCCACGAAAATCAGTGTCACTCTGCCATTTTGTTAAAAACTTGTCTTCTATTTAAATATAGAAGCAAGAGGTCTTGAGCCGGTTCAATCCCTGTTCAATGTGTAAAAGCAACAGACCGAAATAAAACAAACGAGCTAAAAAACGTCTTGACAAATCTTATTTTTCGGATGGAATTAAAAAACTTGGAAAACGTTTGATGAAGTGTATTGAGTTGGAAGGAGATTATGTTGAAAAATAAATAATGATAATTCCAAAAAAACGTTTCTTTTTATGTTAGGCCAGTTACTTTTGCGGTCGCCCTCGTAAATACGAGCTTGGTTGATTAATCGCATAAAAAAATAAGGAAAAGGTTTATGTTTTTCAGTTATACTTTTAGTCTTTTAAAGGGAAACCTTTTAACAACCGGGTCAATTTTAAAAACCAATCAGCTTATGACTACTACACAGAATTGTGAATAATTTCCGCTTGAAAATAAGGATGAGAATGTATTTCTAGTAATCTGTTTGTGATATGGGCTTTTCTCCCTTTCGGCTAAAGTGACAACAAATGTTTGATGGCCCTAGTTTTTCTAAGATTTTAAAATTCTGTTAAACATAATCCCCAGTATGCCCACATGTGAGGGTTGATGTTGTGATTTCATGATTTTAATATGTCCAACTGTAATGGTGATCAGCTACAATCGATGCACCCGCAACGAACCCTTGTCAATACCTTAATGGCAGGCATTTCGCAGACAATATACACTCTGGCTTGGTTTCGATTGTGCGTTGTTGTTCTGTTTGACAACAACAACAATAACAACAACGACAAAAATCAAATAAACTTTGATCGGCTGTGTCGGATGTACCAGAAATAATTGTTTTCTTATATGTTTTTCAATGTCCCCCAAAAAAATAAAAAAAATGAAAGACAACTAAACCCTTTCAACAAAACATGCCCATTTACCAACCCGCACTCTCCACACCCTATGCCGAATCCTTAATGGCTGTTTGATTGTTCTGTTGTTGTTGTTGCAAACGGCGGCAGTGGCATGGGAAATGGTGCTGGCGGTGACGTTGAAAGTCCTGGTGCTGGTCCTGCTAATGGCATTGGGAGTAGTACGTAGTGGTAGTATGTGCTGTTTGTTTGCCAACATAAAAGCCAAGCATCGTTCCCCAGACACAAATTTGTGCTTATTTGTTTTAAAGCTCATTCAAAGCGCCCTCCGTGCCGGATGGTGGGGGAGCGTGAACAGAAAGACAAACAAACACATGGAGCAGCGGGGCCACAAGATGTAAGAGCCCAACCAACACCTGTAAATGGTTGGAAATTCAATTTTCTCCACGACAAAAATCCCACACACACACAGACGCACACACAAATAAAAATGAAAATGATGTGAAAACACCCGAGTACAGATGTACACGCCTCATATCGCACCACAAAAAATAAAAAAAAACTCTTACACGCAGAAGAAAAAATTGTTATATCGAAGGTGTTGTAAATATATTTGCCTCCAGCATGTCCATTACTGGCACTCTCCACGCTGTGTAGGTGGGAGCGTGTAGCCAGTCGTAAGTGTGGACCATATGCTGCCAAACAAACAGCCACACTGGCTGGAGCAGAGGCAATGGCAACACGACGCCGACGACAACAACATCACAAAATGATGATGTTCAACAAATTTGCCTTGGGGGACGATTAGTAGACGAACAAAATGAAAATGTTTAGCTGACGAACAAAGGGACAAATAATACTCCTGTGCTGTCACTCGAAGAGCAGATCTTTATCATCATTGAATGCGAATGCGAATGGGTCTCCGACTGCCAAAATGTCCACATGCCCCCATAGAAAATGATTATGGCTTGGCCTACTGGGCCGTGGAGGTTGATTTCATCTCTCCCCCCGCCTTCCCTTGATAGGCTTTATGAATGGCTATGTAGAGGTCACCGAAAATACACACATGCCGTGTGTTGTGTCACCGAAAGGTACAACATATTTTTGAATGACTCCGAAGGACATTACCACTGTCATTCAGTTTGTTGTCTCCTGTCGGCGTGCTTTTGTTTACAGCACAAGCAACAGTTGATTTAAACATAAATTTGCTTTTCCAGGGATTTTTATTTAAGGACTGATGATAAACTGTCTACGATTGGACTAAATGGCACTTTAACCTTTTATTACATAAATGGAGGGTAAAATGTGACCTGGTTGGACTAAGTCTGCAGTGACCTAATAGGGGACTAATTTGATTATTTAAAACCATTTTAAAGTGCTGAATACCAGTTTAAAGTGTTGAAACAGTTGATTTAAACATAACTTGTTTTCCATGGATTTTTATTTAAGGACAGATGATAAATATAAGGATAGATGATAAACATTACCCAAGGGAACAAAATTCAACTATTTTTGTTTTGACTAGAACTTTATAGCATTTTTGTTACTACACTTATTTGTGGTCACTGATTTTAAGTCCAATCTCCATTTTTTCTAACTGGCCTAATTTGATGAGTTATAGCCATTTTAAAGTAAGTTAAGGGTGTTTTCAAACAATTAAAAAAGAAATAATATTGAACATTTTTTGTGTTGTCTAGGACTTGATAGCATTTTTTTTTACTAATTTGAGGTCGCTGATTTTAAGTCCAATCTCCCTTTTTCTTTATCAGCTCGGCTTTTTGAGATATAGAGATGTGTCGAAAATGAAGGCACTTCCACTACTAAAGTATATTAAAATAACTTGAAAACTGTTCATCACATTTAGTTATGAAAAAATCTCAAATATCGCCAACAGAATCATCTTTATGGCGTGCCTATAGTGGTTTTAAAATTGCCCATTAGTTTTTGAGATATCGTTGGAGATTAAAAAAAAATTTACAATTTTTTTTTTATTTAAAAGTTTCTACAAAATTAAAAATTCGACAAAAATCACAGTTTTGGTCTAAAAACATTTAACAGGTATTTAACCTATTTCATCTCAACAACTTTATTCAATTTTCAGTTTTTTTATGTTTAGAGGGCGGTTCGGAAACTTCTTAGCCTAGCACAAAAAGCGCGGTATAAACAGAAAAAAGTTAAGTGTGTTGGAAACTTCCATCTCTGCTATGAACACATGTTAAATTTTGGTTCGATCTGGCAACTCCTTCATATAGAAACAGGTGTTCACAAAAGACGCATCCGCGATTTTTTTACAATGGAAAAATTAGAAATGCGTGGTGTCATTAAATATTTACATAAAAATGGTTTATGGGGACAAGAAATTCATAATAATCTGGTGAATGTGTTAGGTGAAAGTGCTCCTTCATATGCAACAGTAAAAAATTGGGTTGCTGAATTTAAACGTGGTCGTACAAGCATTGAAGATGAACCACGTAGTGGACGTCCAAAAACAGCAACAACAACAGAAATTGTAGCCAAAGTGCATGATATGCTATTAAATGATCGACGAATAAAAGTGCGTGAAATAGCTAATATCATGGGCATCTCAAATGAGCGAGTCCATTTAATTTTGCATGAAGAACTACAGATGAAAAAGCTTTCTGCAAGATGGGTGCCGCACTTGTTAACAGCCGACCAAAAACGCATAAGAATGAACACGTCTCAAGCTTGTTTGGATCGTTTTCAGCGAAATAAAATGGATTTTAAGCGTCGTTTCATAACTGTTGATGAGACATGGATCCACCACTATACTCCAGAGACAAAAGAACAATCCAAACAATGGACTGAAGCTGGAGGAAGTGCCCCAAAGAAGGCAAAAATAATTCAATCGGCTGGTAAGGTTATGGCAACGATTTTTTGGGACTTCAAAGGTATTTTATTGATTGACTATCTGAAAAAGGGTAAAACAATAAATTCAGAGTACTTTTGCAACCTTTTAGATCAATAAAATGTGAAAATTCAAGAAAAACGTCCTGGCTTACAACACAAAAAAATAATTTTTCATCAAGACAACGCACCAGCGCACAAGAGTGTTTTAACAATGGCTAAAATCAACGAATTGCTTGACCACCCACCTTATTCTCCTGATTTAGCTCCCAGTGACTTTTACCTGTTCCCAAATCAAAAAAAAAATCCTTGCTGGCAAGCGTTTTACCTCAAATGAAGATGCAATTACAGTTGTAAACCACTATTTTGAAGACCTTGAGGAACACTATTTTAATCAAGGGATAGAATTGCTAGATAAGCGTTGGACTAAGTGTATTGAAGTTTCAGGAGACTATATTGAAAAATAAAATTTTTTTTAAAAAACTAACTATTCTCTTTCATTGATAGGCTAAGAACTTTCCGAACCGCCCGTACATACATTGAAATAACCTGAAAACTACTATACAATACAGCCAAAGTGAGTAGAATTGATAATTTTGTTATTCATCTAATAAGAAACCACATTCTGAAATCCACCGAGTGCTATGAGAATAATTTAATAATGGCCCCATATTATGCCAATGGAGAGTACATAAGCAATTCCCCACAAAGGGGATATGTGCCACCAGAGGCATTTGTTTTCCTCGACAGTAATGGGTTTTTTCAGAATGAAAGAGGCATTCCTATATTCTATCACATATATAGAAGAGCAAATGTAAAATCAATAAACTGCAAAGAAATTACAACAGAAAATAAAAGATTTGATACCAGCATTTACTCGGGTGATAAAAATATTTTGCCAAACTTAAAATACAATAAATACTGGTGGCTGAATTAGCACCTCCCTTTTCAGCTTTCTTTTTACCTTCTGACCTCTTTTTATTATATATTTTTTTTGGATAGTATGAGTGATGTTTTTGAAAATGTTTTTCTTCACATACAGTTTAATTACTTCATGAATTGTTAATATACTTATGGATATTAATTCTTAATAAAAAAGATATTATACTTAAAAATTATATAATTATACTTGAGAGCCCGAATATGGGACTTTGTATATAGCATAAGTTATACATACTATTTGTTTATTTGTAGTCTAAGCTTATTTAATTTCAATAAATAAACATTATAAAAAAAAAAAAATAACCTGAAAACTGTTCATCATATTTAGTTATGAAAAAATTTAAAAAATCGCCAACAGCCTCACCTTTAAGCCGTGCCTATAGTGGTTTAAAAATCACAGTTTTGGTCTAAAAACATTTAATAGGTGCTTAACCTATTTCATCTTCACAACTTTATCACATTTTCAGTTTTTTATGTTTAATCTTAACAGCCTTCTTTGCTTACATTCTGAAAATCAAAAATCCAGCTTCCAATTGATTTATCCCAAGACGTCTCAAGCCTACATTTTCTTTTGCAGCATTCCGAGAAATCACAAGTCTTGGTCTATGTTAACCTCATTTATAGTTTTATTATACACCAATTTTAATATTTAAGCTCGAAACATCACTGCAGTAGATATAGGGTCATCCATCTGGAGGTATTTTTTCAGAACAAAAAAATATAAAAATTCAAATCATGTGTGAAATCTTTATTTTTAATTTAAAAGGGCATTTTATGGCATTTATTTTTTGAAAATAATTACCTTTAAATGTTGGCAACTGTATTATGGAAATGAGCGTTCGGTAAGAAGCGGGAAGATCCGCTGTTTTCGACCAAAATGTTGTTTAGTGATGAGGCCCATTTCTGGCTAAACGACAACGTCAAAAATTGCCGCATTTGGGCTGAAGAGCAACCAGAAAAGGTTCAAGTGGTGCCATTATACCCAGAGAAAACGACGGTTTGGTGCGGTTTATTGGCTAGTGGTATGATTGGTCCATATTTTTTTTATACCCGCACCACATAGTGGTATGGGGTATAATGGCTTAGTGCTTGCGTTTGTAACACATCGAAGGAATCGAGTTAGAATACCGGGACCAGAGAGAAAGTTGCTCAGAATTACATTTTGAGTCGATCTAGCCATGTCTGTCTGGCTGGCTGGGCGGCTGGCTGGCTGGCTGGCTGGCCGGCCGGCTGGCTGGCCGGCTGGCTGGCCGGCTGGCTGGCCGGCTGGCTGGATGTAAAGATGTCCATCTATTCATGTAATCAAAGTACAGGTCGCATTTATGCACCGATCTTGATGAAAATTGGCAAGTGGTAATATATTGGGACAAGGACGGACGCTATTGAATTTGGTCCAAATCGGAGCACTTTCTGATAGACCCCCCATACAAAGGAACTCCCGGATTTGGTCCAAATCCAGTTGATGTCGCGTGTATTGGTCAACAAATTAAAAAAATATGACATTCGATGTAGAACTGACCACAAAATGTAAAAAAAATAGTTGGACCCGCCTCTCGGACCTACGGGGCCTTCAGAACCCAAAAAATGGACCCATGATTTTAAATATAAGTGTAACCCCTTACAGAAAAAAATTCGACCTGTTTGGGCCCCAGGGTCCATTAGGAGGGTCCAAAAGTTTCGGTTTACCCGGATTTTAGTGTGACCCCTCAAATGACTGGGAATTGCCTCAGGACTTTAAATATGTCAAGCCAAATGATTTATCTTGTCCGTGGGAGGGCACAGGGTCCGAAAACAAGGTATGAAAATGTGGACCAACTATAATTGTTATACCCTCACCACATAGTGGTATGGGGTATAAAGGCTTAGTGCTTGCGTGATAGATACAGATAGAAATAGCGACGAGTGCTTTCGATTAACAGGAGACTTAATCACATTTATAGTGGTGCGGGTATCATAGAGTCGGCCACGCCCGACTATAGCACTTACTTACTTGTTTTAAAATGATGATGGCCGAAAGTAACTTTTTGCTACCTAAAATTAAAGCCCGTAATCTTGACGACATTTGGTTTCAGCAGGACAGTGCCATTTGCCACAAAGCTGCCCAAACAATGGATCTATTGAAGGGTGATTTCGAGGAGCAGCTAATTTCACGTTTTGGGCAGGTGAGTTGGCCGCCTAGTTCGTGTGATATCACACTTTTAGACATTTTTCTTTGGAGCTAAGTTCAAAGTCGATGCTGACATAGCAGCTACGATTCAGGTTTTGGAAGCCAACATTACGCGTGTCATTAACGCCATACCGGTCGTAATGCTCGAACGATTCAACCATAATTGGACCCTCAGAATGGACACCCTGAGGCGTAGTTGCGGCCAACATTTGAAGGATTTTTTTTTCGAATACACAATAAAGATTCTACACTTGATTTGAGTTTTTGTTTTTTTTTTCAATTTGAAAATGCATTTCATTAACTTTGTGCATTTCCTGGTCAGCATAATTATGTGTCCGCAATCGGGAGAATTGTGTGCAAATATCATTAAAACGGTTTTGTAGAAAAACACCTGCGTCAGCTCGCCTAGTTTGTTGTTGTTCGTGACAATATGGTAGAAGAGCCGTCGACCGTCGACTCCTCGTCATCTCTAATAAATTTACATCTTACGAACATCATTTAGCGAATTTTGAATGATAATTGAATTTACATTTTCAATTTCATGAAGAGTTGAAGCCTACTGACCACTTCAAGCATCCTCAATACCCCAAATGAGCACTTGCATTTTTTAAGGGGTGTGGCTCCAGCCTCTTTTCTACAAGAATATGTTTCTTTCCATACCAATATCATGTGCAACAAATACTATCGTCATAGCGGAATTAGTTCAAGAGAAATAGCCTTTCAATGTTCGGGGTAGAATGGGCGGGGCCCCGCCCATTTTTAATATTTTAAGCCATTATGGTCTATAATTAAATAATATTGATTTAATTCTCTCAACCTTGTTTAACTATCGGTCCATTTCTTTGGCCACAAATGTTTACTTGTTTAAAGGAGGCGTGGCGCCGCCTACTTTTTTCCAGGATGTATGTCAATCTATGCCAACATCACATGTTCCAAATATCGTAGTCATATTTCTACGATTAAATACTGCTTTTTCGAGTTCAGGGTCGTATGGGCGGTGCCACGCCCCTTTAAGAGAGTGCATTTAGTATGCATTTGTAGCCAATTGTAAGTTTTCTCCTAGAAAAAAAGTGATCACATATTATAAAAATTGATTGGTTTAGCAAATATTTCCAGCTAAAAGTTTTGAGAAGGAAATTCGAAATCGTTAATCTAAAAAAGTGACCAAAGGTTTTCATCCTTTTGTCTATAGGACGCTTAGTTCAGGAGATTAAGTTTTGAAGAAGAAAAATAAAAACTCATTAACCAAAAAAGTGATCACAGATTGGCTGCCTTTCGTCGATTTGACAGTCAGTTTAGGATTCATAGCCTCTTGTCGATTTAATAGTCAGTTTAGGATTTAGGAGGAAAGTCCAAAATTTCCACCCCAAACAGGTGACCACAGCTGTGCACCCTTTGGTTAAGTAGAGACTTTCGTTTTGACAAATAGCCAATTTCAAAATTGTGTAATTTTTTCATGTTGTATTGAATATTTTTGTTTGTCCATTCGGTGGCAATTTCTTCTTCTCTTTTGTACAAAAAAAACATTTGAACTCATCGAACTAATTTTAGCACCAGTTGAAAGTCCACCTTAACTTTTCAAACAGAAGTAGTTTTTTTTCCTTTCATATTTTTCTCGCCAAAGTGCAAAGTGTTTCCCTAATTAACTCTGTTTGCGGGATTTGCATGCTTTTGTCGGGGTGTTCCAGAAAAGTCCAGGACCATAAAAAGCAATCATAAGACCATTAAAAACCAAAACGGTTGTGTGGCAGCCGAACCGAAGAAAATAATTTATGTAAAAGAGTCTCATTTACTTGGCGGCGAATTTAATATACTTAGCTGAACTGAACGCAGCCCAAAGGCGAAAATACGATTAATTAAGTTGAAGATGAATGGCAGCAGGACGAAACGAATGAGTTGGTGCAACTCTGCGGCGCTACTGCCCTTTTTGAGGACAAAGGAAAAATCTGCTAAATGCGCAAATTAAGGGAAATAGGCTGGTAAAGCTTGAAGGACTAAGACTGGACTTTAGCATTCAAAATGCAAATTTATAAGTTGCTTAGCATATTTCTTTGGCTTGC
Organism: Hydrotaea diabolus; assembly: GCA_963513945.1. Taxonomy (NCBI): domain Eukaryota; kingdom Metazoa; phylum Arthropoda; class Insecta; order Diptera; family Muscidae; genus Hydrotaea; species Hydrotaea diabolus. Next base: position 186,935,324 of record OY740717.1, read on the forward strand.
AACATATTGCACTCATTATAAATTGTTATTATTGTTTTCTTAGCACCGAATAGTTGTTGTTTTTATTGCTAATTGCTTTATAAGCAAAGGAGCAGAGGGCGTTGTTGGTGAAGTAGGGAAGGCCGGCCAGGGCGATAAGGATTCTCGCAATGAAAATGGTGTTGGTCCGATGACGTTTTCTGCTATGCAGGAAATGTTGGTAACTCCGGTTGCCCGTTGGAATTCTACCTCATGGGAAAGACTTTAATGGAAAACAATTTAAATGCAGGATAACTGCGAGTTTTTTTTACTCCTCCTACTCGCTTCTTGCGTTCCTACGTATTTTTAGCATTTCTTGTTGTAGAAATTGCTATAATTGCAGAGAAATGAATTACAAATACAATTAAAATCTTGGCACAACGAACGATAGATAGAAAGAGTAAAAAGGGAGAATGAAGCAGTGAACAAGAAATGATGCAACAGGATATTAATGCTGCTGTTATGCTTTGAATTTAACTAAAGCTGAAAGCCATAACGGCACTCGCTGCAGTCGGGAGCTATTAAGTTGTAAATTGCAAGGGAAAAATGTATATTTCACCGCCAGTGTTAACAGCTTTAATCCGGTTGTACAATTAATGATAGAGACATCATATACAGACAGCCATCCCTACGTGCAGCATTGCAGCATGTGGTGTCATACTTTTCAATAACTTAGAATCCCACTTCGACTCTACTTAAAATAAAGGCGTTCGTGTATGGGGCAAGGAGTAGAAGGATAAAATCAACATTTCATATTTTTTAATGAAGGTTTCCACCTCGGAAATATGCTTTAAAAGATTAATAACTATGAGTAGCCATCGGTACCGATCAGTGATGGTGGGAATCATTTCGCTTCCAGCTTTGGAAGAAGTTTCTGAACGTATCTTCAGAAACTGTTGCAGACTTCTAAAAATGGCGAAAATTAAGGATTGAGCTTTTCCAGCAAACTATTGCTAACGAATATTAGGTGATTTTCTGGGATTATGAACTTAATCGAGGCGATTTGTCGCCTGTGAATCGTCCCACAATCTCCTGGTGATAGTAACTTTATTATTGTGTGTCTTGTACGGAAGAGCATCCAAAACGATTTACAACGAAGATTTCTAACGTATTCAGCAAAAATTACTTCTAACCAATTACGAGATTTATACGAGTAATGCAAGATCGTCTTGTAACATACCGTGAGATCCTTGGGCATTTCTTCCACCAGCATACATTCGATATGCCATAAACAGCTGACCGTAAAAAAAGGTTTTTTCTCTTTGGATCCCGCACAATTTGACAATCGCTCAAAAAAGGCTAGTGTCGATTGGTGCAAAGAAATTTTGCAAAAAAATACGATCGCGGTGCTTCAAAAAACGTTTAAAAGATCGTCATAGGTGACGAATCATGGATCTATGCGTATGAGCCCGAAACAAAACAGCAATCGAGCGTGTGGGTCTTCGAAGACAAGCCAAATCCAACGAAAGTTGTTCGTGGAAGAAGCACTTCGAAGCAAATGGTCGCCTGTTTTTTCGGCAAAACTGGATATCTGGCGACTGTTCCGCTTGAGCAACGGATGAGGTCAATTCTGAGTGGTACACCACAATTTGTTTGCCTGAAGTCTTTGGAAAAATTTGAAAAACGAACAAGAGAAGACGAATCATTGTGCACCATGACAATGCGAGCTCTCACACATCGGCTCAAACCAGCGCCTTTTTGACCGGCCAAAACGTCTAATTGATGAGTCATCCGCCTTACAGCCCTGACTTGGCACCCAATGACTTCTTTTTATTCCCGCACAGCAAGAAAAAAATGCGTGGTCAACGATTTTCGTCGCCAGAAGATGCTGTTGAAGCGTTCAAAAAACCATGTTTTGGAGGTGTCTCAATCGGAATGGAAAAAGTGCTTCGACAATTGGTTTGAGCGCATGCAAAAGTGTATAAATCATGCTGGAGAATACTTTGAAAAACAATAAAAATCATTTTTGATGATAAATATTCGCATTTTCATTATTTGACCTGAAATAAACTTAGTAGGGCCATAAATACTGTTACAACATTGAACACACCCATTTCAAATGTAGAACTGAACATACCCCGTTAATGTCATATGGGTTTTGAAAGCTAACCTTAATAGCTGTAACGGGATTTAAAAATTGTTTCAACTTTCATCATGGAGTGGTCAGATAATGAGAACCGTATCGCTGTAATAGCGCTTTTCAAGTGTGAAATGAAAAAAAGTGATATTTTCAAAACGCTCCGGCCACTTGGGATTAGCCGCATGTTCGTCTACCGATGCATAAAACTGTTTGAGGAGACTGGAGCTGTATAAGACCGCCACTGGTCGCGCAGCCCATGCTCTGTTCGAACACCGCATGTCATCAAAGCCGTTAAATCAAGAATTCACAGTAATCCGCTCCGAAAACAGAAAACCATGGCCAGTGGGATGAATATCATGCAAAAGTCCATGAGTCGAATCATTAAAAAAGACTTAGGGCTTTCAAACGACGTACCGGACATTTATTGACTGCAGCTTTAAAAAAATAGCATTGAAAAATGCAAACGTCTTTTGGTGAAGCACGCTGAAAACTTGCACAGAAAAATTTTGTTCACCGATGAAAAAATGTTTACCGTTCAGGAAAAATTCAACAAGCTCAATGATAGAGTGTATGCGTGGTCATCTTAGGAAGCAGCTGAACTGATCCCAAGGGTGGAAAAGGGTCACCACACAGCTTCATATCATTTCTTTATTGACATGTAATTCGAAGCCCATTGGGGCCTATTAAAGCTAAATTACAATGCATCAAAATGTTAAATAGAACATCATAAACTACTAGAACAAATTCAGTATAAAATCAAAAAAATAATATAAATTGAAATAATCCTAATATTTCCTAATAAAAGAGAAAAAAAAACCTGATGAAAGCATATAAGTGATAACACCGTTCAACACGCTTTTGCACACATGAAGAAGACCTATATATTCGGAATCTACGTCGAAAAATAAACTACCCGTGTGTCCCAGTTTTTCTAGATCAATTCGTATTTTCGCGAAAAATGTGAATATATATTTGGTTAAAAACCACTTATATAGACATATTTTGTATTAACATACAAGTCCATATCCATAAATTTTTTGCAAATATAACGAATTGATGCAGAAAAAGTGGGATACACGTGTATTTTATTTTTTCCTCCTCTTTCAGAATATACTAATTTTTTTCATGTGTGCAACCAAAAGCTTAAATTTGTCATACAGTGTAATCAATAAACCAAAAAAAAACATATACGAGTAAATAAAAGCATTAGTCTGTACTTGAACGAAAATGTTCCATTAAATGTTTACGAAATGTCATGGAAGACAAATTAAACATTTTTAAACTGTTTGGCAAAATGTTAAATAGTTGGGTTACTCATGGTTAAGTGGGGTGTTTTACGATGGGGTCACTGACCTGCATTACTGCGAACAAGGAGTCAAAACATCGGCCAAAGTTTACCAAGAAACCGTTTTGGCAGCTGTTGTGAAGCCTCTTAACAATTCCCTGTTCCACAACCAGCCATTGACTTTCCAGCAGGAGTCTGCGCCGGCCCATAAGGCTAAAACGTTCCAGGCCTGGCTTCGAAACAATTTGCCAGCCTTCATTTTCTCTGAAGAATGGCCCTCAGACAGTCCAGATTTGAACCCATTGGATTACAAATTGTGGACGATTTTAGAGGACAAGGTTTGTCACAAAAGATACTCCAACATTGGATCTCTTAAGTCTACTTTGGTTCGAGCTGTGCCCAACTTTCCAATGGACGAGGTTCGTGCAGCTATTGACGATTGGCCAGTGCGACTTAAGGCGTGTGTAAAGGCAAAAGGCGGACATTTCGAATAAGTAGATTCTTTTTGAATACAATATACATCAATAAATATATTAAAAAATATTTGGTCCAAAAACATGCAGTACTTTTTATTTTACAGCATAAAACGTGTGTAACAGTATTGATGTCCCTACTAAGTACAAGGGCGACCGCAAAACTAACTGGCCTGGCACATTTTCTGTTTTACTAGCAACTTTCTTTTTGTTTTTTAAAAGCAATCTTTTATAAGCCAGCCATCTGTCAAAATTTCCGAAATATTTAATGATTATTTTCTTTGTTACAGGTGATTGAAGTAAACAAGTTTTATAATTTTTGAAAAATGGAAAATAAAGAGTTTCGTGCGGTAATTAAACACTTTTATATGAAAGGTTATACGCCACAATTATTCAAAGATGAATTGGATTCTGTTCATGGTGATAATGCACCATCATACTCCACCGTGCAATCCTGGGCTCAACAATTTAAAATGGGTCGTTCAAGTACGGAAGATGAACAACGCTCTGGAAGACCGAAAACTGCTACTACTATTGAAAACATTAGAAAAATATTTAATGAAGTGACTAAAGATAGACGAATAAAGCTCAGAGAACTTGCTGATATTGTTAAAATACACGAAAAGCAAGTTTGGAGTATTTTACATGATGAACTACACATGAAAAAGCTATCCACAAGATGGGTGCCGCGTTTGTTGACTTTGCCCCAAAAAATCGTCCGTTGGACCAATTCCGAGGAGCTTTTGGCGATTTATCAGCGTAATAGAGTTCTTGCGCCGATTCATAACTGTGGATGAAACATGGATCCATCACTACATCCCAGAATGCAAAGAACATCAAAACAATGAATAGAAGCTGGTAAAAGTGGTCCCAAGAAGGCGAAAACTGTTAAGTCAGCAGGAAAAGTAATGGCCACAGTATTTTGGGATGCAAGGGGTATAATATTTATTGATTATCTTGAGAAAGAAAAAACTATAAATAGTGAATATTATTGTGCATTATTGGATCGGTTGAGTAAAGAAATCAGAATAAAACGACCGCATTTAGAAAAAAAAGTTCTTTTTCACCAAGATAATGCTCCTTCACACACTGCATTTTTAACTCAACAAAAACTGTTTGAATTACAATTTGAAATTGCTCCGCATCCACCATATAGTCCAGATTTAACTCCTTCTGATTATTTCTTGTTTCCAAATTTAAAAAAAAATTCTCGGTGGCAAAAAATTTCTCCCAATAGCGAGGTTATTGCTGAAACTGAGGCATATTTTGAAGGTCTTGACAGAGGTGGCAAGAGTGAGTTGTATTTTCGTGGGCAATTGTGTGAAGAAAACTTGAAAAGTAAGGTTTACAATAGTAGTTCTCATTCGTTTGGGGAGAGCCTGGCCTTATAGAGTTCGGTTTTACTTTCAACAATTGCAGCAAGGCTTTCTGAAGAGGGTTGTCACGGACTCGAAATCATGATAAAAGTAGTGTGCAGCCACGAAAATCAGTGTCACTCTGCCATTTTGTTAAAAACTTGTCTTTTATTTAAATATAGAAGCAAGAGGTCTTGAGCCGGTTCAATCCCTGTTCAATGTGTAAAAGCAACAGACCGAAATAAAACAAACGAGCTAAAAACGTCTTGACAAATCTTTTTTTTCGGATGGAATTAAAAAACTTGAAAAACGTTTGATGAAGTGTATTGAGTTGGAAGGAGATTATGGTGAAAAATAAATAATAATAATTCCAAAAAACGGTTCTTTTTATGTTAGGCCAGTTACTTTTGCGGTCGCCCTCGTATATTCGCATTTTCCTTATAAGGCTAGAAAATTATATAGCAGCCCTTATAAAACAGTATAAAAAGGTTCTGCAACTATTGCAAAACATTGTCGGTGTCCACGGTTTCTCCAAGTTTCCGACAGCAAAACCAAAATAATGTAAATATGCATATTTTAATGTTTCCGATGTTGCATACTCGTATCCCTTTTTCCAACCAAATATTCACCACAGAAAAAGCAAAAATAGCTTTAATCAGTAACAACAATCTGATATGCTTAAACGCTACTACTCGTATTATGAAGATTTAGAATGAATGTGGGCTTCAGTCAAATCAATACTTGTGAGATTGTAGTGTCAGTATTGACTATTTGACAGTATTGCCAGCATGCGATAAAAACTGAACAAGACGTGATAGCGCCATTTTAATGCCAGATTCGAGTTCAGTTAAAAAACATGCTACAGCCATTTTTTTTTTTTGGAAATTTGTAGACCAGTGTTATTATTGTAGACCAGTGTTATTAAATTTTTACTTAATATTTGGATTAACATCACTTTCCATTTGGAATATGTGACAGTGCATAGAGAAAGGGACCTAAGGGTAAAAAAAATCAATTGTAATTTTTTTTCTTTTTTTGATGTGGACAACATCTGAGCATCGAATTAGACCGATCCAATGCCCCAAAAGTGTTCCATCCCAGAGATATGCGCGTTTTATGAAAGTGAAGTCGACGATTCTAAGCGCAAATAGAAAGGGACCTAATCTTTAAAATGGCTCTCCTTAACAAAACTGGTTTTTAATCTTAAGTCCCTTTCTATTTTGCGAGTCACATATATCCTTCCTTCATTTCCTACTAAGGAATTTTGCCCTTTCTTAAAATTATGTTACTCGTTTATGGTCTTAAGGTTTTAAAACCAGAAATGACCATTGGATTTTCCATAACCACAAAGTGATTGCGCACTACAACTTCCAAAAATAAAAAAATCCCTTTACTAACTAGAATGAACAGACACTAAAAACAAAAAAAAAAAACAGAAGTAAGCAAACAACCCGAAATCCACAAACGATTGTATATCAATAAAAAGAAATTTTACTCGTTGCGTTGAATTGTTTTAGAAAAACTTTTCCCAGAGTGAACATTAAGCGGAACGGTGCACCAAAAAAAAAACATTCATTCACAAAAACTATCACAAGTTTTTGCCTTTTTTTGGTTGCAGCATTTTCATTTCCTCCTTCAAGAGCGACTATCGCCGCTGCTGCTGCTACTCATTTTTTGTTGAGGATATACCCTCAAAGCTAGCAAAAAGAAGGACATTTTCATAAGAAATTCACACATTTGAAGGAGAAAAATCTATACAAAAAGTAGGTACACCAAATATACAAGTTTTACGATCTTCAAGAGACAACAGGCCACACAACCGAGAAAAGCTGAATATTGTGACACCCAAAGAAGGAAAGAACGAAGAAAATAAGAATGAGAATGAAAAGTTTTATAGTGGCCGCAACAGTAGAAAACAACAGAAATTCAAAGTTAAAGTTAACTCTAGAAACAACAAAAAATGAGTATGACGACGTCGAGGACGATGAAGATGATGGTGAAGATGAAGATGAGAAACTGGTAATACAGCTACTTGGTTTAAGGACATTTCGACAAATACCAAAATGTATGCAACGAAACTTCGTATCGCTCGTTTGGTCAAAAGCGACAAGATTTTACATTACAAGGTTCCACAAGATGGATGCGCTTTACAGCAGCCTTTTAAATTAGCCCACAGCTGTGAAGGGCGGGTCGCCATGGTGTGCTGGATCCAGTAACCCAGATCCAAAGTCGGAAAACAAAATCAAACATTTTTCTGCGGCGCGGTTTTGTGCGACCTCGAGCCTCTGAGCCATGTTATACGAGGGCGGTTCGGAAACCTCTTAGCCTAGCACAAAAAGCGCGGTATAAACAGAAAAAAGTTAAGTGTTTTGTTCTCTGCTATGAACACATGTTAAATTTTGTTTCGATCTGGCAACTCCTTCATATAGAAACAGGTGTTCACAAAAGACGCATCCGCGATTTTTTTACAATGGAAAAATTAGAAATCCATTTACATAAAAAGGTTTATCGGGACAAGAAATTCATAATGATATGGTGAATGTGTTAGGCGAAAGTGCTCCTTCATATGCAACAGTAAAAAATTGGGTTGCTGAATTTAAACGTGGTCGTAAAAGCATTGAAGATGTACCACGTAGTGGAGTCCAAAAACAGCAACAACAACAGAAATTGTAGCCAAAGTGCATGATATGGTATTAAATGATCGACGAATAAAAGTGCGTGAAATAGCTAATATCATGGGCATCTCAAATGATCGAGTCCATTTAATTTTGCATGAAGAACTACAGATGAAAAAGCTTTCTGCAAGATGGGTGCCGCACTTGTTAACAGTCGACCAAAAACGCATAAGATTGAACATTTCTCAAGCTTGTTTGGATCGTTTCAGCGAAATAAAATGGATTTTAAGCGTCGTTTCAGAACTGTTGATGAGACATGGATCCACCACTATACTCCAGAGACAAAAGAACAATCCAAACAATGGACTGAAGCTGGAGGAAGTGCCCCAAAGAAGGCAAAGGTTATGGCAACGGTTTTTTGGGAATTCAAAGGTATTTTATTGATTGACTATCTGCAAAAGTGTAAAACAATAAATTCAGAGTACTATTGCAACCTTTTAGATCCATTAAATGTACAAATTCGAGAAAAACGTCCTGGCTTACAACACAAAAAAATAATTTTTCATCAAGACAACGCACCAGCGCACAAGAGTGTTTTAACAATGGCTAAAATCAACGAATTAAAGTACGAGTTGCTTGACCACCCACCTTATTCTCCTGACTCACCTCCCAGTGACTTTTACCTGTTCCCAAATCTAAAAAATATCCTTGCTGGATTTGAAGACCTTGAGGAAAACTATTTTAATCAAGGGATAGAATTGCTAGATAAGCGTTGGACTAAGTGTATTGGAGTTTCAGGAGATTATATTGAAAAATAAAAATATATTTGAACAACTAAATATTCTCTTTCATTGATAGGCTAAGAACTTTCCGAACCGCCCTCGTAGCTTTCTATATAATAAATTAACCGTTTGGAGCTGGCCCATTAGGTCTCAGACACTAAAGAGTTCAGTTTTTCACTTAAAAATAAAAACAAGTATTTTTTAAAATAGTTTTAGATTTTTTTTTGAGAATTGTAAAGAAGACATGTTCCCAAAAATTTAAGAGGCCCGTAAAAGGACGGCGTTTTGAGACGATAGAGGAGATAAAACTGAATCGCAGAGAGAGGACATGGCCATACCGAAAAGTGCATATCAGGACTGCTTTTAGGATTGGAAAAAGCACTGGCGCAAGAGTATTATATCTGAGGGGGAATACTTTAAAGGCGACAAAATATAATTTAACGAAATACGAGGGTTGCTATATATATTCCTGGCCTAATAATGAAAATCCGAATATTTATCATCAAAAATGGTTTTATTGTTTTTCAAAGTGTTCTCCAGCATGATTTATACACTTTTGCATGCGCTCAAACCAATTGTCAAAGCACTTTTTCCACTTCGATTGAGACACCTTCAAAACATGGTTTTTGAACGCTTCAACAGCATCTTCTGGCGACGAAAATCGTTGACCACGCATTTTTTTCTGGATGTGCGGGAATAAAAAGAAGTCATTGGGTGCCAAGTCAGGGCTGTACGTCAAATGACTTATCAAATCGACGTTTTGGCCGGTCAAAAAGGCGCTGGTTTAAGCCGAAGTGTGAGAGCTCGCATTGTCATGGTGCACAATGATTCTCTTGTTCGTTTTTCGAATATCTCCGAAGCGTCAGGCAAACGAATAGTGGTGTACCACTTAGAATTGACCGTCCTACGTTGCTCAAGTGGAACAGTCGCCACATGACCAGTTTTGCCGTAGAAATAGGCTACCATTTGCTTCGAAGTGCTTCTTCCATGAACAGCTTTCGTTGAAATTGGCTCGTCTTTGAAGACCCACACGGTCGATTGCTGTTTTGTTTCGGGCTCTTACGCATAGATGCATGATTCGTCCCCTGTGACGTCTTTTAAAGCACCGCGATAGTATTTTTTTAAAATTTCTTTGCACCAATCGACACGAGCCTTTTTTGAGCGATTGTCAAATTGTGCGGGATACTACGAGAACAAACCTTTTTTATGGCCAGGTGTTCATGCAATATCGAATGTATGCTGGTGGAAGAAATGCCCAAGGATGCCTCTCTCTGACGGTATGTCACATGACGATCTTGCATTATCAGTTCACGCACGTCATCAATGTTCTCTGGCACAACGGCCGTTTTTGGACGACCTTCGTCTGTGAGCGAGCGTCGGCCACGATTGAATGCATTAAACCAGTTTTTCACAGTGGACGCTATAAAAGATTTAAGTTCATCGCTGCACTCTTGTCGTGATAATCCACGTCGAAAGTTGTGAAAAATGATCGCACGAAAATGTTCACGAGTAAATTCCATTTTTTGCCAAATTGATTTTTTCAAGTCACTGTAAACAACACAAATGATGGTCGTACGTCAAAACGTTCTAAGTACGTTTATGCTAAAAAATGTCAAACTTTCCAATGAAAATGTCAGATGGCGCCAGGCAACACTTAGTGTTAGAAATATATGTAGCAACTCTCGTATTAATATATAAAATTGTTATGTCCTTAATGGAAAGAAAACCCTGTATAATAGCCAACGTATAAAGAGCTTTAGCCGAAATATTATTTAATTTTAATAAATGGAAATAATGGTCAACGGTGGGAAGATAAAGGGAATTTATTTTACCAGGAGGCGACTAATGTAAATATAAATAACATTCCTATACGATGGGAACAGAAGGTCAAATATTTGGGTATTATGCTTGACATCAAAATGTTATTGGAGAAGGTTATTGAGCCAATCCGTAAACTATATCCCTTTTAGCCAAGAATTCCAATTTATGAATTCCTGTCAATTTTGCTTCCCTCATCTATCATATATATTATGCATCCCCAGTTTGGTCCACTACTGCTAGTAGTCATATAAGAAAGCTGCAAATAACTTAGAATATGTTTCCAAAATTAATTTACAACCTCCCATCGTTATTTTCCACCAAAATAATTAAAATTAGTAGAAAACTTTATTTAATGAATTGCCTGAAAAAAAGGGTTACCTTGATAGGGTAAATTATATAAAATTTTTACATTCATTTATGTAATTATAATTAGTAAATTCCTCCCCGAAAATTAATTTAAGACACTACAGGCACGGATTTAATAGCAGATAGGGTCTGCAAACTAACTCTTAAATTTAATGTCAGATGCCTTAGTTCTGATTAAACTCATATCAGTGAGTTTGCGCCTTCTTAGTTGTTTTTTCTAGCCTGTAGTAAAGTTAAGTAGTTTTAAGTAATTTAAATAGGTTTTTGCATCCAGAAAATGTTGTTTATATGTACGAGGGCGACCGCAAAAGTAACGGGCCTAACATAAAAAGAACCGTTTTTTTGGAATTATTATTATTTATTTTTCAACATAATCTCCTTCAAACTCAATACACTTCATCAAACGTTTTTCAAGTTTTTTAATTCCATCCGAAAAATAAGATTTTTCAAGACCTTCAAAATAAGCCTCAGTTTCAGCAATAACCTCGCTATTGGACGAAAATTTTTTGCCATCGAGAAATTTTTTTAAATTTGGAAACAAGAAATAATCAGAAGGAGCTAAATCTGGACTATATGGTCGATGCGGAGCCATTTCAAATCGTAATTCGGCCAGTTTTTGTTGAGTTAAAAATGCAGTGTGTGAAGGAGCATTATCTTGATGAAAAAATGAGGTCGTTTTATCTTGATTGATTCACTCAGCCGATCCAATAATGCACAATAATATTCACTATTTATAGTTTTTCCTTTCTCAAGGTAATCAATAAATATTGTACCCCTTGCATCCCAAAATACTGTGGCCATTACTTTTCCTGCTGACTTAACAGTTTTCGCCTTCTTGGGACCACTTTTACCAGCTTCCATCCATTGTTTTGACTGTTCTTTGCATTCTGGGATGTAGTGATGGATCCATGTTTCATCAACAGTTATGAATCGGCGCAAGATCTCTATTGGATTACGCTGATAAATCGCTAAAAGCTCCCCGGAATTGGTCCAACGGACGATTTTTTGGGGCAAAGTCAAACGCGGCACCCATCTTGCGGATAGATTTTTCATGTGGAGTTCATCATGTACAATATTCCAAACGTGTTTTTCGTTTATTTTAACAATATCAGCAAGTTCTCTGAGCTTTATTGGTCTATCTTTAGTCACTTCATTAAATATTTTTCTAATGTTTTCAATAGTATTAGCAGTTTTCGGTCTTCCAGAGCGTTGTTCATCTTCCGTACTTGAACGACCCATTTTAAATTGTTGAACCCTGGATTTCACGGTGGAGTATGATGGTGCATTATCACCATGAACAGAATCCAATTCATCTTTGATTAATTGCGGCGTATAACCTTTCATATAGAAGTGTTTAATTACCGCACGAAACTCTTTATTTTCCATTCTTCAAAAATTATAAAACTTGTTTACTTCAATCACCTGTAACAAAGAAAATAATCATTAAATATTTCGGAAATTTTGACAGATGGCTTATAAAAGATTGCTTTTAAAAAACAAAAACAAAAAAGTTGCTAGTGAAACAGAAAATGTGCCAGGCCAGTTAGTTTTGCGGTCGTCCTTGTATATTAAAATTCTATAGTCATTGATTAATTATAATTAATAATTATTATTAATTATGGTGAAAATAATTATTATGGTGAAAAAGTAAAATTCTTGTACTCTTAAACGCGCAATTACAAGTGAAACTGAAAATATAAATAATATGGACAGATAAATTGAATTGAAAATTAATAATAAAAAAATAAATATTATTTAAGAAAAATTAACCTTTTCACCTTTTCTATTTACGGACCTCGTATATACTTTAGTTGGCCTCCGGTTATTATGTCGACGTGTTGCAATGAACAGTTTATGAATATACCCTCAATCCGTCGGTGGAGGGTATCCTAATTCTAAAATCGGAGATAGAGAGATACGAGTATCTTAACAATTAAATTGTACTTAGAGATCGGCCGTTTAATTCAACTTCAGACTCACACCATACTGACTACATTCTTAATATATTATCGGTAAGTACTTATATTTTGTTTCAAAATAATGCAAGGGGTAATGAGAGGTCATTACCCGGTAATGCAAATGGTAATGAGTTTGAACTATGTAAATCATTAAGTCGGGTTTACAAGATTATCGTTGCCGCAACTGTGTACCCATATGACAGCGCATAGAGAAAGGGACGTAATGTTAAAAAAAAACAATTTTCATTTTTTTCTTCTTTTTTTGATGTGGACAACATCTGAGCATCAAATGAGACTGATCCCATGCCCCAAAAATGTTCACTGCCAGAGATATGCGAGTTTTATGAAAGTGAAGTCGACGATTCTAAGCGCAAATTGAAAGGGACCTAATCTTTAAAATGGCTCTCCTGAACAAAACTGGTTTTTAACTTTAGGTCCCTTTCTATTTTGCACGTCACATATGTATTATAAAATGTTTCCATCTGATTTTTTTTTTTAAATAACCAACATTGCGTTGGCGAGTGGAAAGTAAAGGATCGGAAAGGGGAAAGAGGGAGTAATGATTATTCACGCTTGCCTTGAACTTTTGGATGTCGCAATTAGTGGGAAATACATTTGCCGGAAGTCGATTCCACATACGGACGACTGTACGAGCGAAAAACGAATTTGATCTGTCAGCGGCCAACTAGCCAATCGATAACAAACGGGTGTGAATTCCTAGAAAGTCGCGTATCCCTGCCGAACATCCTCACGTCAGGAATAAGGCGACGGATGTCTGATGAACACACACCAAAAAAAGTAACGATAGAACAGCGCCACGCAACCCACATTCCGACGATGCTCTAGGAAAACAATAGAGTTGGATACCCTACTGTCACCTATCAGCACCATCGCTTTCCTTTGAACACACTCAAGTAGCTCCAAGAATGATTTTGGAGCAACTGGCCATATATGGCAGTTGTATTCCATCTTTGGCCTGATGTAAGTTGTATAGATATTGAAAAGATTAGAAGGAGTGAAATATTTCTTGCACCGCTTTAAGAAGCCTATGCACTTGAGTGCTTCTTTCGACACTTCGAATACATGTCCCGCCCAACGAGCGTCACATTGTATTTTCATGCCCAGAACATCGAGGGCTTCTGATTGTTCAATATCCGTACCATCGATAGAAATTGACGACATTGTTGGGTCAGCGCATCGCTTGGGAGACAACAAGCAGCTCTGTGTCTTACGCTCTACTCTACTCTATTCACTCGACCCCATTCGGAAATGGCCAGTAGATCCCGGCCAAGTGTCTCATCCATAATTCGCTTTTTGTCTTCAATGTCTTGAAGACTCGGCCTACGGTCGAATGGATATGAATGACAGAGGTTACTATCATCAGCGAAAAAGTAGATTGGATTTACGTTCTGACCCAATAGATCGTCAATGAAAATAAGAAATAAAGAGGGAGAAAGGACAGAGCCCTGTGGCACACCTGCGGTCAGCCTATGTGTGTTGGATGAGAACATATCTACATCAACTCTAATTGTGCGATCTCTAAGAAAGCTCGATATAAATCGAGCAAACGTATTACCGACACCAAAAATGATCCGCTTTGATATGAGTGAACCGTGCCAGACTCTATCAAAGGCCTTGGGGTATCTAGAGCCACGATCTTACTCTCACCAAACTGGTGGATAGACCGACTCCAACGCTCCGACAAGAACGCCAACAGGTCTCCGGTAGAGCGATTTCTACGGAAGCCATACTGTCGATCACTAGCAGGTCGTTGGTCTCTAAATACCTCACAAGATGGTGGTTTACCATGCTCTCCATTACCTTGGAGAGCGCAGGGCAAATCGCAATTGGCCGATAATTCGCAGGGTTATTGGCTTCACCCTTTTTAGGGATCGGCTGGACGTTCGCAACCTTCCAACACGCTGGGTAAACTTCAGCACGGTAAGCAAGGTTGCGTAATGGACGGGCTAGCGTCGACGAGCACTTACATAGGACAAGTGCCAAAATTCCATCCGGTCCCAGGGATTTATTTACATCGAGGTTCGCAAGAACCCTTTTAACTCCAAGCGTTCGAAAAAATATCTAACGCATGGAACTTGATACGTTTTCGATCGCGGGGAGTGGTTGATTGCTATCCGGCAACGAAAAATTTCCTGCAACGATTTCAGCCAAAAAGTTAGCTTTATCAAACGGGTCAGTGAATGCCTGGTCGTCTTTAACAAGAGTTGGGATAGATGAAGAACTATCCTTTACTCTTCTTACAAACGACCAAAAGCTCTTACTTCCTCTGGGAAAATGTCATGCACACTGATGTTGCCAGTAACTTGTTTGATGACTAAACTTGATAAACTTGTCAGACCTAGAACTGCCAATAATTACCCCATACCTTTAAGAAATTCCATTGGTAAACTTTCGTAGAAGGATTTCCTGGATTTCCTTGATTGTTGTTCGCTGTGCCAACAACTGGAGCCAAGTAATTCGAAATCAATAACTCGAGGCTCTCGTCATATTAAGTAAGCATTTTTTTATTTCGCTGAACCTAAGGTAGGGCATCCAAGATATCCTAAAACAAAATGACAAAGTTTATCGTTGCAGTCGCCGTCTTTTGTTGGTGTTGCTGCTGCAGTTTTGCCAGCGAGAGGAGAAAAAACATTCAAAAATTAATGAAAAACTTTTTGCATAATCCTTTGTTGAACAACAACAGCAGCAACGACATCTAGTGCCAACAACTTTAGCGCGCAGCGACAATAACAACGATGGAAACGCCAAACCGCCAAATGCCACAGCGAAAATATTCACTCGCTCTCTCTGTCTGTCTCTGTCTCTCCTGTATGCCCTGTGTGAAATAATGTGGAATTGTAAACACTAAAAAAAAGACAAGAACACCCGAACTTTAAGTGATATTATTTGTAACAGAAAAGTTTGCGTTTTGTTGCGCAAAACCGCAACTAACGCAAAGTCAAACCCGGCAAGCGTTGGCCAAATAACTACGCCAGCCAGCCAAGTCAAGCCAACCGGTCATGCAACTTCCCCACCCAGCAGCGGCTGCCTGTGTATGGCATCGGTTGGATGGACAAACAGGCAGAGGAACAAACGGACGGACGATTAGGGTGCAAAGAAAAAGACATTTGTTTTTGTCTTCCTCTAGAGTTTTATTTCATTTTTAGTTACACTTTTTGGCGAAAAAAAAACACGGGACAGAATTGCCGTTGCAATTTAGTTTGACTACAGTAGACGTTTATTATAAATTTGAAGCT
Source organism: Hydrotaea diabolus (assembly GCA_963513945.1). Taxonomy (NCBI): domain Eukaryota; kingdom Metazoa; phylum Arthropoda; class Insecta; order Diptera; family Muscidae; genus Hydrotaea; species Hydrotaea diabolus. The sequence goes on from OY740717.1 coordinate 186,951,334, forward strand.
GGTTTGAAGCGTGTTTTAGAATTGCTTCTTTGGGCAGGGGGATTTTTTTTAGCCGATACCGCCACAATTAGAATTTGAGAAACATTAAACCTATCGTTGGAAAAAAGCTAGTGGACGCATTAAGCTCGGCCGGTTCGGCAGTGCGGCAAAAGTCACGAAGGTGTTCAAAACCATCATAACTTATTTCTATTATACGAGGGCGGTTCGGAAAGTTCTTAGCCTATCAATGAAAGAGAATAGTTAGTTTTTCAAAAATATTTTTATTTTTCAATATAATCTCCTGAAACTTCAATACATTTAGTCCAACGCTTATCTAGCAATTCTATCCCTTGATTAAAATAGTTTTCCTCAAGGTCTTCAAAATAGTGGTTTATAACTGTATTTGCATCTTCATTTGAGGTAAAACGCTTGCCACCAAGGATTTTTTTTAGATTTGGGAACAGGTAAAAGTCAGTGGTAGCTAAATCAGGAGAATAAGGTGGGTGTTCAAGCAACTCGTACTTTAATTTGTTGATATTAGCCATTGTTAACACTTTTGTGCGCTGGTGCGTTGTCTTGATGAAAAATTATTTTTTTGTGTTGTAAGCCAGGACGTTTTTCTCGAATTTGTACATTTAATTGATCTAAAAGGTTGCAATAGTACTCTGAATTTATTGTTTTACCCTTTTGCAGATAGTCAATCAATAAAATACCTTTGAAGTCCCAAAAAACCGTTGCCATAACCTTACCAGCCGATTGAATTGTTTTTGCCTTCTTTGGGGTACTTCCTCCAGCTTCAGTCCATTGTTTGGATTGTTCTTTTGTCTCTGGAGTATAGTGGTGGATCCATGTCTCATCAACAGTTATGAAACGACGCTTAAAATCCCTTTTATTTCGCTGAAAACGATCCACACAAGCTTGAGAAATATTCATTCTTATGCGTTTTTGGTCGACTGTTAACAAGTGCGGCACCCATCTGGCAGAAAGCTTTTTCATCTGTAGTTCTTTATGCAAAATTAAATGGACTCGATCATTTGAGATGCCCATGATATTAGCTATTTCACGCACTTTTATTCGTCGATCATTTAATACCATATCATGCACTTTGGCTACAATTTCTGTTGTTGTTGCTGTTTTTAGACGTCCACTACGTGGTTCATCTTCAATGCTTGTACGACCACGTTTAAATTCAGCAACCCAATTTTTTACTGTTGCATATGAAGGAGCACTTTCACCTAACACATTCACCAGATCATTATGAATTTCTTGTTCCGATAAACCTTTTTTATGTAAATATTTAATGACACCACGCATTTCTAATTTTTCCATTGTAAAAAAATCGCGGATGCGTCTTTTGTGAACACCTGTTTCTATATGAAGGAGTTGCCAGATCGAAACAAAATTTAACATGTGTTCACTTAACTTTTTTTTTGTTTATACCGCGCTTTTGTGCTAGGCTAAGAAGTTTCCGAACCGCCCTCGTATTATCTATATTATTCGCCTGGATTTAAGTGTTGCCCTTACTGCAGCTTGTATGGAAAAAAGATAAATTTCTCCAAAATAGTCTGTCAGACATTTGCGCCTTCGAGTTGATGTTTCAGGATTCGCCTCAATACTCTCCTAAACGCGTTGAATATTTCCTACTTTAGTTACAGAACGTGGTCTTTCGCTTCGTGAAAGATCCCTCACTGAGCCTTGTTTCCGAAATCACTTTGGAGGACGAATTCCGCACATTAAAATGACGACGATGGGCTCGTTGAGTTTGAATTATTTATCGATGATGTTCAAAATAAAATTGTATGATTTTGGCTCGTTGGATAACGTTTTAACTTTCCATGATTTATCTCCCAGATTTATTTTACAAGTCCTAAAAAGAAAAAGGGGAAAACAATTACATTAGAAAAGTTATAAATTTTTTAAACCATTCTCGACTTTTGCCGCACCCTGTACTATCCGCCAGTCTAAAAATAATTAAAACTAAATACCACGTGCTGTCGGCTTTACTAAATACAACGCTCCGTAGGCTCATCATTTCCCTGTGCAGTGTATTTGGACCAAAACTGACACTTAACTAAATCTTTTTTAATGCTTGAGGAAGCGATATTTTCGAGGGAGCGTAGTCCCGCCTGCTGCTTTGCCACGTTGTGGTTCTTTCTTTTCGTTTATTAGAGTGTCCAAAAAACGGTGGTTTTCAGAAAAACTGCATTTAATTTTTTTTTCTAAGCCGTGTTTTAAAATAACCGACTGTCGAGTTTTTTTAAATGTAAAAAATCGGTAATAACCGCCTGGTTTTAACATCTTGCCTAAGCATTGAAATCAGAAGTAAAGTGATAGCGACCTGGAACAGCTCCAAATTAACCCAGATATAAAAAAATGTCATATGTGACAGCTCATAGAGAAAGGGACCTAAGGGTAAAAAAATCAATTTTCATTTTTTTCTTTTTTTGATGTGGACAACATCTGAGCATCGAATGAGACCGATCCCATGCCCCAAAAATGAGTTCAATCCCAGAGACATGTGCGTTTTATGAAAGTGAAGTCGACGATTCTAAGCGCAAATAAAAAGGGACCTAATCTTTAAAATGGCTCTCCTGAACAAAACTTTTCATCAACTTTTCACTTTTTTTTGATGTGGACAACATCTGAGCATCGAATGAGACCGATCCCATGCCCCGAAAGTGTTCCCTCCCAGTGATATGCGCGTTTTATGAAAGTGAAGTCGACGATTGTAAGTGCAAATAGAAAGGGACCTAGTCTTTAAAATGGCTCCTGAACAAAACTGTTTTTTAACCTTAGGTCCCTTTCTATTTTGCGCTTCACATATTTAAATTGGTCATATTTTCGGCTATAGGGACCCAAATTTAGCCAAACTGCAAAATAATTCTATTTTTACTTTACGACGTTTATTGTAAATAAAACAAAAAGTTTTCAGAGAATTAGCATAATATTTTTAATTATGTTTAGCTCGTTTGTTTTATTTCGGTCTGTTGCTTTTACACATTGAACAGGGATTAAACCGGCTCAAGACTGATGGCTCTCGATGTGGAGTCTCTTTAGAGGTGGCAAGAGTGAGTTGTATTTTCGTGGGCAATTGTGTGAAGAAAACATGAAAAGTAAGGTTTACAACAGTAGTTCTCATTCGTTTGGGGAGAGCCTGGCCTTATAGAATTCGGTTTAACTTTCAACAATTGCAGCAAGGCTTTCTGAAGAGGGTTGTCACGGACCCGAAATCATGATAAAAGTAGTGTGCAGCCACGAAAATCAGTGTCACTCTGCCATTTTGTTAAAAACTTGTCTTCTATTTAAATATAGAAGCAAGAGGTCTTGAGCCGGTTTAATCCCTGTTCAATTTTTAATTATGTGTAGAATATCGGCCAAAAGTTCTCCACGGCTTCAGTGGCATACCTCTATCCGATGGTCCCTTTTTTTAACAACTCTAAGACATAATGGAGGTTCAATGTCGTTAATGTGCCGAATTATCTCATCCTTTAGCTCTTGAATTGTTCTTGGCTTATTGAAGAACACTATTTCTTTTAAATATCCCCAAAGAAAGAAGTCGAACGTGGTCAAATCACATGATAGTGGGGGCTAATTTAAATCACCACGACGTGAGATAACACGGCCATAGAATTTCCCGCGCCAAAAAAACAATGTTTCGTTGGCTGTGAGGCAAGAGGAACCATCCTCTTGGAACCACAAATCTTCCACACCCATATAATCTGGCGATTCCGTACACCATTTACGAGTCGAGTTTGACGGCTCTTCGCGAACAACATCAATGTTTTCCACAGAACAAACTGGGCGAGTATGCTTTGGTGTTTTCGCATTTCCTACAGACCCGGTTTGCCGAAATTTCCGGATTGTAGACAAATTTGGTCGATCATGCTGACCAAACAAATCACGAAGTGCACAAAATGCATTATGATTTGAACGCCTATTTTCGTAAAAAGCTTCAGCAATCTTAACGCCCTGCTCAATTGAAAAGCTCTCCATGGCTGAATTTGTCAAATACTGAAACAAAGAAATGTCAAATTTGGGTAAAAAACTAAACGTTAATGCTTAAATTACAATTAACTTCGTGCATTATGGTTGGACCACCTTTGATAATGATGATTGTTGGTATTAATGACGTTGGTATAGAACGGAACACACCATGGTGTGAAAAAGAGGTCGGTGCCAGACCCAAGTGAAAATATTTTCATATTTTCCTAAATAATGTACCCAACCGTATGCAATATTACTACACGCAGAAAAAATTTTGGTTGGGATAACAATATTCGAAGAGCATCATACTATTGTTGGGTATATGGTTGTGTAGCAACAATATTATGATCATCACAACAATAGAATGGTTCACACTCAACCATACTATGATCCCCACAACAATATTATGGTCCTCACAACAATGGAATTATTCACACACTACCATACTATGAACCCCACAACCATATTATCCTCACAACCATAGTATGTTTCACATACAACCATAATAGTATTATCCCCACAACCATATGACTCCCACGTAACCATACTATGATCCCAAATTTTTGTTATGATTTGGTTAAGTTGTTACGAGGGCTGCTATATATATTTCTGTTCCAATAATGAAAACGCTAATATGTATCAACAAAAATGGTTTTATTGTTTTTCAAAGTATTCTCCTGCCTGATTTATACACTTTTGCATGCGCTCAAACCAATTGTCGAAGCACTTCCCCACTCCGAGGCGCTGGTTTGAGCCGATGTGTGAGAGCTCGCATTGTCATGGTGCACAATGATTCGTCTTCTCTTGTACGTTTTTCGAATTTTTCCGAAGACTGCAGGCAAACATATTGTGGTGTACCACTCAGAATTGACGTCCTACGTTGCTCATGCGGAACAGTCACCACATGACCAGTTTTGCCGAAGAAACAGGCTACCATTAGCATCGATGTGCTACTTCCACGAACAACTTTCGTTGGATTTGGCTCGTCTTTGAAGACCCACACGGTCGATTGTTGTTTTGTTTCGGGCTCATACGCATAGATCCATGATTCGTCACCTATGACAATCTTTTAAACGTTTTTTGAAGCACCGCGATCGTATTTTTTCAAAATTTCTTTGCAGCAATCGACACGAGACTTTTTTTGAGCGATTGTCAAATTGTGCGGGATCCTACCAGAACAAACCTTTTTTTTTACGGCCAGGTGTTCATGCAATATCGATTATGGTGGAAGAAATGCCCAATGATGCCTTTATCTCACGGTATGTCACATGACGATCTTGCATTATCAGCTCACGCACGGCATCCATGTTCTCTGACACAACGGCCGTTTTTGGTAGACCTTCACGACCTTCGTCTTTGAGCGAGCGTCGGCCATGATTGAATTCAATAAACCAGTTTTTCACAGTGATATAGGATGGTGCTTCATCGCCATAAAAAGATTTACGATTCTGGTCGTGATAATCCACGTCGAAAGTTGTGAAAAATGATCGCACGAAAATGTTCACGAGTTAATTCAATTTTTTTTTTGCCAAATTAATTTTTTTAAAGTCACCGGAAGCAACACAAATGATGGTCGTAAGTCAAAACGTTCTGAGTACGTCTATGCTAAAAATTGTCTAACTTTCCAATGGATATGTCAGATGGCACCAGGCAACACTTGGTGTTGCCTAGGCCAGAAATATATATATAGAAACCCTCGTATGGTTCAATTATATAGGGAACAAAATATCGTCCAAATGGCCGCCGCGACCTCGGTGGCACACCTCCATCCGATGGTCCAAATTTTAGTTTAGCTTTTAAATTGTTGCTGGCTTATCGATGTAAACCTTTTCTTTCAAATAACGCCAAATAAATACGCCAAAAGAGCCATTGTTTCGTCAAGTGGCACCGTCCTGTTGAAACCACTTATCGTCCACATTCATATCCTTCAATGCGGGCCATAAAAAGTTCGTTATCATCTCACGATAGCGAACACCATTTAAAGTAACTGCAGACCGGCCTCATTTTGGAAAATATACGGCCTGATGATGCCGCCAGCCCATAAAGCGCAGCAAACAGTCACTCTTTGTGGGTGCATTGTTTTTTTCGACAATCACAGCTGGATTATCATTCGCCCAAACGCGGCAATTGTGCTTATTGACGAATCCCCTGAGGTGAAAATGTGCCTCATCACGAAGTGCACGATATGCAATTTGATTTGAACGCCCATTTTCATAATAAGCCTGAATAACTTTGACGAGTTGCTCGCTTGTGTATCATTCTATGGTTCAAATTGAGTTTGCCTGAAATTGAGAAATATCAAATGAAATGCAGAAAAAAACTTTACGTTTTGGTGTGGTTCACATTCAACATCGGCCCCTAAAATTTAACCAGCCTTTAGTATTTCTTAAAAAACTATATTTCTAAAAACTACGAAGAAGTTTCAAAAATTGCTTGTAACGCTCGCCTTAGCAACACCGTTTACTCGTCTATTTTGCGAGTACCAACAGAACACGCCTATTGTAAGACATCTCTGGTTTACTAACCTTTTGAAAAGGAGCAAAAAGTTTTCGATTGCAAATACTTACACGTATGTGACAATACTTGTCAAAAACGTAAAAATCTTTTGGTGGGCTTTATAAGCGTTTCGTAATTGTTTAATAAAAAATGGAGCCCTTAGGATTAGAGTTCTCTTTTTTCTAAGCTTAAAACTATCTAATTGTCCATTCGTTGAATATGCGAATATGGCTAAACTCATTCGATCATCATCTTTCCTCATCCATTTTCTCCGTTTAGTTTCTGGCTTCGTCACAGCCATTGACTATAACATCGCCATAACAGGGCGGTGGCGTTTCCGGTCGTGGAGCTGAAGCAGCCTGACCCTGGGACTCGGCACTAACGGGACAAGCTTCTGTGGAATTTTGGCGATCGGCAAAGTGTTGACTCAAACGATTATTGAAGAGGTTACTGCGACTAAGACGTCTTATCAAAGTGGCTGTATTCTGATTAATGGTGCGATAATATTGATGGCGTGCCGGACGGCCAAAGAGACGGGATATGAAATTCTCCCCTACGGGACCCTCATAGCGCACAATAGCTCGTCGTTGTGGAGGTTGAGGAGCGGCTCGGCGTCTAGGTTGTCTTCTCACTAGAGGTGGTAACTGATGTCTAGCCAAATTTTGGCTGAGCAAATCACCGGTATCCGCTTCTATTTCCACAAAGCGCTCTAAGGGGAAAATTAAAAAAAAGTTAGCAATTTAAAAGGTTGGGGGTTTTGGGTTCTCTTTTACCTTTCTTACGTGCCGAACAGCAGCTTTTCAGGCACATGGCACAGGTTAAGAACAGTATAAATGCGGTAATGCTACAAGCTGCTCCCAGAATAAAAGAAAATGTCGCTTCGCTTGAGCTAAAGGCATCTAAGGAACGCTTTTCATGCCAAGCGGCATTAAAGTTGGTCAAACATTTGCGATAGTTTTGACAGAGTCTGTACTTTGGCATTTCACATAGAACGGCATCGGGTGCAAAGCGTAGCCACTCGTTGCTGGCCATGGAAAAGTCCGCTGTAGATCGGTAGTCATCCTCCATTTCTTCTGGCAGATCATCTTCGTTGTCTAGATTTAAACGCCATTTGTTTAAGGAATCGGTGTCGGGTTGATCAAGTTCTTCCAGCACCGTCATCTTTTGGAATTTTTCAATTGCGGGGGCGTTGGAAAACTCCAAGGCCTCTTGGCATAAATCCATGATGACCTCAATGTGTTGACTTTTTAGTTGCTTGAGTTTTTCCTGTATTGACTGATCACATTTTAGGGCGTTTTCTGATAGTCTTAAGGTTCTTAAATGCTTTAGTCCCGTGAAATCCTCTACGCGCAGGGTGTTCAAAAGATTCTGTGATAAGTCGAGTTCTTGCAGATTTGGCAATTCCGAAAATATCGAGTAGTGGATAAAATTTATTTGAGCATTTTTTAGATTCAAATCCACTATAGATGTGCTCTTTATCAGGGGTTTTAGAGAAATGGACATAAATTTGTTGCCCTCTAGGTTGAGTTTCACTAAACGACGATTTCTTTCGAATAAACGTTCGTCGAGATACTCCAGGCGATTGTAGGAGAGATCGATTTCCACCATGCGCCTGAGGTGGTTAAAAGAATCTAGAGCCAACACTTGTATGGCATTGTGAGAGAGATTGAGATATTGCATGTGGAAATATTTCTGAAAAAAAGAAGTCTTTTTTAGAGATCAATAGGGCGTTTTGTGAAATTCTACCTACTCACGTTAAAGGAACTGCTTTCGATTGTGGTGATGTCATTGTAGCTCAAGTCTAAAATTTGCACCACCTTGGGTGCTTCCACCTCGGCACTTACCAGTCTCTTTGAACTGTTTGAAAAAGACACGAATGAATCATTTTAGACCAAAGTTTTTTAAGGCAATTAAAATAAACCAAATCCTCACCTGCATTGTGCCCTATTGAGCTGCATATACGAGTCGCACTTGCAGAATCGGGGACATGCAAACGACTCGCCTTGGCTTGAAATTGTTAGGCCCAAGAGGCAGGCTATAGCAAGTATTTTGTTTGCTTTCATTCTATCCATTGATTGCAATATGTGGTCTTATTCGAAGGGATATATTTCACAATCACTTTATTTATGTTCTGCCTAAATTCGAAATCTATTTTGTCCGCTCATATGTACTTTGTTTTGTTTCGACTTTTTTCAACATTGAGAAATGACTAAACGTTACAGAGTTTTGGTTTTGGGAACATCGGCATTCGTTATCAGGTGACGAAAGAGCACTTTAAAACAAACGCTAAAGTAAACGCAGAACAAACCGACCTCACAGGGCCCTACATTTACCTTTAAATGATATTTTTCCAACACTGAGAAGAAAAATAACCTTATATTGGGTGATCCAAGTAGAGATACTTTTTTCAATAGCCTTTTTTTGACAGATCACGCGTGAGTCGTGTCATGCTGTCATGTTATTTTTCTTTATTATTGTTTGGCATTTCATCATGGAAACCCTACGCCTGAACAACGTTTCCAGATCGTTCAACTTTATTACGAAAATTCACGTTCTGTGAGGAATGTGTTTCGTGCACTTCGTTCATCTTATGGTCACCATAATCGGCCTACTGAGCGTGCTTTTCGCAACACCATAACCCATCTTGAGACCCAGCATTCATTATTGGATAATATACGAGCGAATAGACCTTGTCCAGCAAGCAGTGAAGAAAATGTAGCTCAGAGTGTACACAAAGACCGTGAAGAGTCGACTCGGCGCCGCTCGCAGCAACTCGGAATGACGCTTGGAACGACTTGCGCATTTTACGTCGAGATCTTAAACTGAAAGCGTACAAAATACAGCTTGTGCCAGAACTGAAGCCGCCCGACGTTCCCAAGCGACATAGCTTCGCTCTATGGACTCTTGAAAAGTTCCAAGAAGATCCGACGTTTTCGAGCCAAATTTTGTTCAGCGATGAGGCCTATTTCTGGCTTAATGGGTATGTAAACAAGCAAAATTGCCGCATTTCGGACGAAGAGCAACCAGGTTCAAGAGCTGCCACTTCATCCAGAAAAAAACAACGGTTTGGTGTGGTTCGTGGGCCGGTGGAATCATCGGTCCATATTCCTTCAAAAAAGATGCCGGTGAGAACGCAACCGTCAATGGCGACCGTTATGGTGCCATGATAACCGACTGTTTGATGCCTGAAATTGAAGCTTGTGACTTGGCGACCTTTGGTTTCATTAAGACGGCGCCACTTCCCACACATCGCATCAGTCAATGGATTTATTGAGAGAACACTTTGATGAGCATATAATTTTAGTTTTAGGCCGGCCGATTGGCCACCAAGATCGTGTGATATCACACCCTTACACTTTTTCCTGTGGGGATATGTAAAGTCTAAGGTTTATGCGTACAAACCCGCTTCGATTCAGGCCTTGGAGCAAAAACTCACGCGTATCACACGCCAGTTACCAGTCGAAATGCTTGAACGAGCCATCGAAAATTGGACTCAACAGATGGACAATTTGAGACGTAGCCGCGGCCAACATTTGATAGACATAATCTTGAAAAAATGAATGCCAACGAATGTTCATTCAAATGATAATAAACATTCCCCATTCAATTTGAAATGTCTGTGTTTTTTCTTTAAAAAAGAAGAAATCATGATAAAAGTAGTGTGCAGCCACGAAAATCAATGTCACTTTGCCATTTTGTTAAAAACTTGTCTTCTATTTAAATATAGAAGCAAGAGGTCTTGAGCCGGTTAAATCCCTGTTCAATGTGAAAAGAAAGGAACCTTAAAATTAATCACAGGTAAATTTAACCATTAATAAACATGATTTGGAGTCTACGTTAAATGAAGTTAATTTGAACGGTTTGTAGTTTACTGGTATTTAACGTTATTAATAGTTAATTTAGCTTTTCTATGGTTGAATTTTTTTACAATGAAAATGGTTAATTTTAAAATAATTATTGTTGTTTTAACAATGCATTGTAAAATTTTTTAACCATGAAAATTGTTAATATAAAAATTTCATAGTTAATTTATTGAAACAATACATGTTCTAGTTATCAATGAAAGTGTTATTATTATTAACTGTGAAGATTGTTATAGAAATTATTTTTATTGTTAAGTTAACTAATTATTGGTTACATCTTTTAATATAGTTACTGTTACAATTTTTATTCTTAAATTAACCTACTAATTATGTTTGTTTTTTTTTGTTGACATTTACTCGGTCAGTTTTTATTCTGGTTCTAGACCTTTTTGTTGTTTCTTTTCAGAATCAACTAAAAAGTTGGTGAAATCTATTGGCTACGGTTGCTAGGCAGACTGTAAAGCTGTTTCTAAACCCGACCAACGATTACTTCGGCTACACATCAAATGACTTATACGGAAGTCCCATTATGATTAATGAGAATTACCCTTTGTATATAGTCTTAGACATGTGCGAATGAAGATCGTACAGCTGGCATTTGCATTTGGTGGTGTTTTTTTAAAAGAGCGAGATAAATTGTCTTATGATCTTTTTCACAATAACAAACATTCAGAGCAGAGGAAGAAAGAAAAAAGAGTGGGGCGGATAAGACAGTCGCAATCGTTGCAACTTCATGTAACTTAATTCTGAACTTCGTATAAAACAAAGCAGACCAAAAGCTTTGATACAACAGAGCCGAATGATCTTTACATTTTTGTTTATGTCGCACAGTTTTATGTCTCTCTCTTGAAAAAAGCCAACCTTATAAAGGGTGTTTTTTATTGGGGTATAGAACTTTAAGTTGGCATCACTTTTTTAACTGGCGGCCATTTTGTCAGCTGTCAAGTGATTAATATTTAGTTTGGTTTGCCATTTCATCATGAACAGGTTGACAAAGGAACAACGCTTGCAAAATGGGCCGAAAATGAGATTCATCTCGATGCTGATTTTCATCACAAAATTTTGTTCAGTGATGGGGCTCATTTTTGGTTGAATGGCTACGTCAACAAGCAAAATTGCCGCATTTGGAGTGAAGAGAATCCACATGAGACCCTTGAGACGGCATTACATCCACAAAAACTGACTGTTTGGTGTGCTCTATGGGCTGGTGGAGTCATTGGGCCATACTTCTTCCGAAATAATGCTGGAGAGTCAGTTACCGTTAATGGAGACCGGTATAGAGCCATGATAACCGACTATTTTGTTCCCGAATTGGATGGCATGAATGTGGATGAGTCACAATCGAATTATTGAAGGAAACATTCGATGAGCGCATAATTTCGCGGAATGGACCTGTCAATTGGCCACCAAGATCGAGTGATTTGACACCATTGGATTATTTTTTTGGGGATATGTGAAGTCGCTCGTCTACGCCAACAAACCAGAAACGTTAGGGGACTTGGAAGCCAACATTCGTGGCGTTATTGCCAACATACGGCCCCATATGCTCGAAAAAGTGGTTGAAAATTGGACCTGTAGAATTGGCTTTATTCGAGCCAGCTTCGGCGGCCACATGCCCGAAATCATATTTAAACATTAATGGCATAAAATTATCCTTCCAATAAAGCCAAATTGATGGACATTAAAACGATTTTCTTGTGTTTTATTTCAATTCGAAGTTCTATACCTCAATAAAAAACACCCTTTATAATGTTAACTCAACTAGTTTGTATGTACATTTGACCTTTTATAACGTTATTTTGTTTTCGTTTTCAAACATTTACCATGAAAAATTTAACCAGACACATGGTTAAGAAAATCGTTTTATTTTCGGCTCAGTGCATTGACTTAATAGCTTATGGATTCTATTCAATAATTTCTATAAATTTGTTAACTTTAAGCAATTACCATTTTAAAGATGAGCTGTCGTTTTATTTTTGGTTTTCTGAAAAAGTTAAGCCAACTCTTGAACCTACATCGCTTTAATATAAAACTGTAGCGCCCATATAGGCTGATAAGATAAGACCGTGATTTCTCACCGATACACAGTGCTGCGTGTCATTGTCAAAAATCAGAAACCAGCTTCGAATTTAAATTTTTTGATATCATTTTAAAGGTAATAGTTTAACGAAGAAAAACCCGCAAATATTTTTTTATAGAAATAGTTTTTTTTGGCTCCAGAGCCGTTTAAAGTGGGCGACTAGTATCCAGAATAAATTAATATTGTAGTTTCGTTATTTAGTAGCTGAACGAAAATATTTTTCAAAGTCGCAATTTTAGTCGGAATCGAATTGGCTTATAATTTTTGAATAGCTAAGGAGTGGTACAAATTTAGTATTTTTGAATTTTTATAAATATTATTTTTAATTAATTTTTTAATATTTAATTTTTTTAGATAAATATGTGAGGAATTTTTAATTTTTGATGGTAAAATAATTTTTGATTCCAAAAGCAAAAACATCTTAAAATTCTGTGAAATTTTCAGTTAATTAGTTTGGACTCTATAATTTTTGAATAGCTAAGGAGTGGTACAAATTTAGTATTTTTGAATTTTTATAAATATTATTTTTAATTAATTTTTTAATATTTAATTTTTTTAGATAAATATGTGAGGAATTTTTAATTTTTGATGGTAAAATAATTTTTGATTCCAAAAGCAAAAACATCTTAAAATTCTGTGAAATTTTCAGTTAATTAGTTTGGACTCTAGTCTATACAAAAAAGCAAAATCTTCGCCAATTTTTTTCGATTCCTTAGGATTTTGAGAAAGAATAGTGTCTTTGATGAATTTTTTATTCGAAATGTTCATAATTTTTGATTCCAAAAATCGAAAAAGCAAAAAATTCGGTGAATTTTTTTGTACAATAAATTAGTTTGGCTTTTTGTCTACTAGAAAAAATGAAATCCGATTCTTTTTGATTTTCATTTTCAAAAGTGTCTTCGACTCCAAAAAGCAAAGAAAAACATCATAAAAGTCGGTGAATTTTTTGGGCACAATATTTCAGTTTGGACTTTCGTCTATTACAAAAAAAAAATGAATTATTCGCCAAATTTGTCCGATTCCTTTTGGTTTTCAGTTTTTAAAAAGTGTATGATGAATTTAGGAGATATGCCAATTTAATTTGGACATTTTGTTGTTGACTGGTATTAAACAATAATAATAGTTAATTTAACTGTTAATTTTAAAATAATAATTGTAGTTTTAATCATGCATTGTTGAGTTTTTTAACCATTAAAATGGTTGTTATTAAAATAATTATTGTTGTTTTTACAATGCATTGTTTTTAACCATGAAAATTGTTAATATAAAAATTTCATAGTTAATTTATTGAAACACTTCTTTTGATTTTTAATTTTAAAAAGTGTCTATGATGAATTTTTTATTCAAAAAATTCTCAATTATTGATTGCAAAAAACATCATAAAATTCGTTGAATTTTTTTGGCCCAATAACTTAGTTTAGACTTTCGTCTGTCAGAAAAAAAAACGAAATCTTCGCCGATTTTGTCCGATTCCTTTTGATTTTCAGTTTTTAAAAAGTGGCTATGATGAATTTAGGAGATATGATTCAGTAAAAACCTATGAAAAAAATTGTAATATAATATTTTTGAAATTAGCGTATCATATTCCACGAAGATATGAAGTTTCTTTGTATGCTGAAAACTACTTCTACTTTTGTCCAATGTTAGTATAGAAACGGAGCACTGTGCGACATGCCTTGCTATGAGTAAGCTGATACCATGGCACAATAAACAAGGTATAGTCACTAGCCCAACAACAACAAAAAATAGTTCGCTAGATTGTCAAAGTCAATTGAAAGAGAAGGCCAAAAATACATTTTTGTGAATGTTTGATGGTAATTGTGATTGTTGGATACTGAACAAACTTCAACAAACGTCATTGTCAAATGTCAAAATTGACAATTTAAATTACTACGAGAATAAATTTAAAATCAGCTGTTACCTTATCTCTACCTTCTTTATTGTACCATGGCTGATACGTATTTTATCTCTTAATAAACAGTGAAGAGCTGAAATAGGCACAGGCAAGCTAGGAAATACCTTACTAAGCAAACACCTTAGCGACCAGTGTAGTTGCAATTTACTAGCTGTCATTGTCAAGAGGGTCATACGAGTACTAAAACCATAGGTTAAAAAATAATGAGAAAATCTCACCCTGCTTTTCACTTTTATGGCAATTTTGAGGGTTGTATTCTGGTTGTATTCTCGGACGAGATCCTCGAGATGCCAGATTTTGTCCAAATTTTCTTTGAAAATGCTGCTAGAGGAGCCATTTCGGTTAACGAAATGAAGGCCGTAAACATAGAGAATTTTTTGGTTTCAGTCATCCACAGATGAGCAAGATTAGTTCGGTAAAAAAATCGTTTAGATTACGGTGATATTGCTTAAAAAAATTGCTGAAAGCTTTTTGTGATGATTGAAATTGCAAACCATTTAATCGGACTATAAAGCAAAAAATAAACTAATAATCAATCAATTCGTATGCGGACCAGGTGTAAACAGGCTAATACGCCATATTGTCGCCGGTTTTACCCCAGTATTCAGAAGGGCTGGCTACAATCCGCATCAAAGTTACAGTTTTTTATAAAGGTTGGTCCAACAAAAACGCACGATGTGAAGGGGTTAGGTCCTTCTGGTCCTCATACAAAAAAAAACTACCTATAGCATGAAATTCGTTTAAATTGTGAATCAGTAGTCTTTTTACTTTATAATGGCGTACAAAAAGAGAGTGGATACCACTCGTCGTTCTGGTACTTCCAGTGCAAATGCACAATTCCGCCCACTTTTGGTATTAGATTGGGGCATGCCCGCCCCCTTGTTGTATCTTGCACACATACGAAATTTTAAGAGATTTCAATAAAATCGATGGAAAATTTGGGTGAGGGTATTTGTAAGTTGGCGAGGGTATGTGTAAAAGGGCTTGTTCACCACGGCAGCATGCTGCACAATCTTCAAAAAATCAAACTCTTTTTGATATTGTACCAGCATGTGGTGCAATCACACCACAAGCATATACACGGTCAAACGGCTGGTAGAGTAACTTGATTGCACCAGCATGCTGGTGCGTGTATGGGCCTTATAAATCAACCAACTGAAACTTCCTTACTCGTTGTATTTTTCAACTGTTAAGTTGTTCAATAATTAAATTATTCAATTATTTAATTCCTTAAACTTTTAATAATTTTATATAATTCCTTCCTTACTTGTTTTATTTTTCAACTGTTAACATTAATTGTTCAATTATTAAGTTATTCAATTATTTAATTACTAAAAGTTTAAATAATTTACTCAATTATTTAATTACTTAAATTTTGAATAATTTACTCAACTATTTAATTATTCATTGAAAAAAACTGTTCAATTGAGGAATCCCCTTGACTATCGATGTGCCTTGAATCCAAGAAATATTTTTTCTAGTCCGTTAAAGTCTGTATGCATATACGCTTCAAATTTTGAATGGGTATTTTGGAATATCTAGTGTCGAGCGTAAAATGCTGTCTGAAATGT
This sequence comes from Hydrotaea diabolus, assembly GCA_963513945.1. Lineage (NCBI taxonomy): Eukaryota > Metazoa > Arthropoda > Insecta > Diptera > Muscidae > Hydrotaea > Hydrotaea diabolus. Next base: position 186,967,222 of record OY740717.1, read on the forward strand.
AGCTCATAGTTGTTGTCACTGATAAGATGCACATTAAGAGCTTTTATTCACCTGTACTGCACTGATATCTTACCCCCGATAAGGTTTAAGCTTTCTTATCTCGTTTTCAACTTTAGACATCGTTAGCTAAAATGCAAAAAGGCGTAACTAACAAAAATATAATTTTACAGGAGAAGCAAAAAACGTTGTAAAATGAAATCTATACTCACGAATTATTTTTGTTAATATTTTAGAATTTAGATTATTTTTCCAACTTGGATTTAACAGTTTCTAAAATAAGAATTGTGAGCTACAGCTTTTATACAAATAAAATTGCAATGCGTTACGAAAACTAATGTGAAGTCTTTGTGAAGGGTGGTCCAACCACTATGCACGATGTTTATTGTCAGTAACAGCTTAACGTTAAGTTTTTTGTCCAACTTAATTTGACATTTCTTTATTCAGTCTTTGACCAATTCAATCATGGAGAGGTACACAATTGAGCAAAGCGTTAAGATTGTTGGAGCCTCTTAAGAAAATGGGCGTTCAAAACAAATGCACTTATTGCACTTCGTCATTTCTTTTGGTCAGCATAATCGCCCAAATGTATCCACAGTGGTTACGCGAACAAACAGAATTGCCGCATTTGGACAAATGAGAATCCACGAGTCATTTTTGAAAAGCTGATGCATTCACAAAGAATGACTGTTTGATATGGTTTTTAAGCTAACGGCGTCATCGCATTCCTTCGAAAATGAGGTCGGCCAAGCTATCACCGTGAATTGTGTTTGCTTTCGCGAGATGATTAGGGACTTCTTGTGGGCTGGATATAGATGATATGTGGTTCCAACAGGACGGTGCCACTTGCCATGTCTCTTTTGCGCGAGAAATTCAATGGCCTTGTCATCTTACGCCGTGACGATGTAAATTGGCCTATCATAATATTTGACATCGTTGGACTTCTTTCTTTGGGGATATTAGAAAGAGAAAGTGTACGCCAATAAGCCAAGATCAATGCAAGAACTAAAGTATGAGATAATTCGGCACATTAACGACATTGAACCTACATTACGTCTCAGAGTCATTGAAAATATGGCCATTGGGTAGAGTTGTTCCACCGCAGCCGTGGCGAGCATTTGGACGATATCTTGAATCGCACATAATTGCCATAGATCCTTCTATCAAAATAAGAAAATATTAAAATAATGCTCTGTAAACCTATAGATTTTTTTACAATTATCATCGTGCGTTTTAATTGGACCACCCTTCTCTAGAAAGGGATTCATGCTTAAATTTTTTTAAGTATCAAACACATGAGCGATGACTTAACCTAAAGTTGGTCCAGTTGATAAATGTTTGTGGTAATGACTACCGAATTTAAATAGTAGTTTTAACGAAGACTCTATAACAACAACCCATGCGTGTACAAACAAATTCAGTTCCACTAATTAACTTAATTAGTTGGTGTTGCCGATACATTGTCTCTTCAACCAAAGGTGTTAGTTGCCTCTGAACATTTCGTATACCCATTTAAACTTATAAGGATTGTAGGTGCAATCACCAAAAAAATCTCTTCTCTGTGTGTACATAAGCATGGAACTAAATGAATTTCTAATGGAAGACAATAGCATGTCTCTCCAGAAGCTTTTTAGAAAAAATTACTTAGATACGAGATACAGGGCGGGCCGTTTAAGACTTTAAATTTGAGTCGGCTGTAAAAACAAACAACTGAATTTTATTTCAAATTTTTGGTTTTATTGGAAAGGTAGAACTTTGTCATTTAATAATGGAACACAATATGAGGATCACAACTGGTGGGGCAGTACCTCATCCGATTAATACAATTTTTCAGCACATTTTCGATTGTTTTGGGTCGAATCTCTTCAATAGCAACTTCGATTTTATGTTTCAACGCATAAATTGCCTCTGGATGCTGGACGTAAATTGTATCCTTAATGAATCCCCACAGAAAATAATCCGAAGGGCTCAAATTACAGCTCCAAGGCGGCCAATTGACATCACAATTTCGGCTGATTTTTCGATCTTCAAAAACGGCGCGTAATAAATCGATGGTTGAGTTGGCTGTGTGACATGTGGCCTATGCCGTACCTCAAAACAAATCGCCGTACACTTTCGAATATAAAGGGTGTCCGCCGGGAAGGTATACTACAGGGTGTCCGTCGGGAAGGTATTCTACTTTGTTTTTTTTTATAATATTTGATTGAATGAAAGGGAATGGATCTAATATTATTAAATGTTTTATTTAACGTCGGCAATTAAGTATGGAATACAATATCAGATAAATATCCGCCTCTGTTGGTCTCAAAAATGCGAGCCCTGTTGAGCACAGTTTTCGTTTCATTCAGCACTGCGTAGAATTGAGGTTAATGGATTATTTTAAACACTTTCTTGAGCAGCAGTAATGTTTTCAGCCGATCTTGCAGTACGCTGTGGTCCATGCTTGGGCCTGTTAGCTACAGACCCTCTTTCTTCGACAACATTCACTAGACAATAAAAAGTGCTTTATGTTGGCACGTTGTTTCTCCCAAACATTTCACGTAATTTTCGCATCGTCACAGTAATCGATGATTGATTTTGATAAAATGTTTAACGATTTATCGAATATTTTTCCATAATTAATTTGCCACGTCTCTACTTCACGACTGCCAAATATGAACTTTCAAGACAAATGTTTACCAAAATGGCGGCAAAACAAAGAAAAAAACCTTGCCGGCGGACACCCTGTATTATTGCAAGTTAGTTACGCATTTTTTTGCCCAACATAGGGGTCGTGCTTTTTCATTTTTCTGTATATCTTCTGCATTTACCGGATGCCGGATGTTAAAGTGTGATATCGATATTTTTATCTCGAAGATACAAATTTTTCTGTTTTTAAAGTCACTTACCTCAAGTACCTCCTTCTGGTACTTACCTCAAAATATCTCAGTTGTTACTACTCTAATGTACCACCCTAATCTTCTGCATTTACAGCCGGATTTTAAAGTGTGATATCTATGTTTTTATCTCGAAGAGACAAATTTTTCTGTTTTTGAAGTCACTTACCTCAAGTACCCCCTTCTGGTACTTACCTCTAATATCTCAGTTGTTACCACTCTAATATCAGAAAAGTAAAACTCTCACAAAATTATTAAACTTTTGCTATAAAATTATGTCGATAATCTTAGCAGATCAATTTTTAAAAATGTTTTGCCTATTTTGCCGAATGTAGGGGTTATATTTTTAAGTTTTTTTTTTAAACTACCTTGTTTTTTTTACCTGAAGTTGGTACGCTCTAATGTGGCTCCGTCTTTTTAAAACCAAATGTAAGTTAAGTCTGACGCGATATCGCTCACCTTTGACGGCAACGGCGGCTCCGTGCTCATTTTCGAAGAAAATGGCCCAATGATGCCGCCAGCCTAAAATCCACACCAAACAGTGACTCGTGGTGGATGCTTTGGCTTCTGAATAGTCACGTGAGGGTGCTCTGAACCCCATATGCGGCAATTTTGCTTATTGACATAGCCACCGGAATAAAATGAGCTTCTTCTGAAAACACGATTTTTCGATAAAATTTTTCGTTTCTTCAACCCATTGGGCGAAGCAAAAACTCATCGGATGATGTTTCCATATTAAATGAGAAAGTTCAACCTATTCAGAAATTTGAAAAACTTGTCAGTACTTTGTTTTTGACTCGTGCAGCCGATTAATTTCTAAAATTTGAAATGGTTCACCTTTTATAGTAAATTGGTGTTTAGAGACTTCGTATAATGTTTTTCCGTTAGAAGACATAAAGGGTGGTTAAATTTTAAGGGCCGATGTTGAATGTGAACCACCACTCCTAAACGTCAAGTTTTTTCTGCATTTCATTTGATATTTCTCAATTTCAGACTAATTCAATTTGAACCATGGAAAGATACCGAAGCGAGCAACGCGTTAAAGTTATTCAGGCTTATTATGAAAATGGGAGTTCAAATCAAAATGCATTTCGAAGAAAATCGTCTTCAGTGATGAGGCACATTTTCACCTCAGTGGATTTGTCAATAAGGATTCGTCCACGCGAATGATGATCCAAGAGTGATTGTCTAAAAAACAATGCAATCGCAAAGAGTGACTGTTTGGTGCGTGATGGGCTGGCGGCATCATCGGGCCGTATTTTTTCCAAAATGAGGCGGTCAGGCAGTTACTGTGAATGGAGTTCGCTATCGTGAGATGATAACGAACTTTTTATGGCCCGAATTGGAAAATATGGATGTGGACGATATGTGGTTTCAACAGGACGGTGCCACTTGCCACACAGCTAACGAACCAATGGCTCTTTTGCGCGACGAATTCAATGGCAGGCCGTGTTATCTCACGTCGTGGCGATGTAAATTGGCCACCACGATTATGAGATTTGACACCGTTGGACTTCTTTCTTTGGGGTTATTTTAAAGAAAAGGTGTACGTCGATAAGTCACCAAACAATTCAAGAGCTAAAGGATGCGATAAATTGGCACATTAACGGCATGAAACCTCAAGTATGCCTCAGCGTCCTCGAACATTTGGACCATCGGATGCAGGTGTGCCGCCGAGGTCGCGGTGGCCCTTTAACCGATATTTTGTTCCATACATAATTGAACCATACCAATATTATCATAATAAAAAGAAATGACAATAATTTTCTAAAAAATTTGTGTTTTAGTCTTAAAATCAACATCGGCCCTTAAAATTTAACCACCCTTTAGTTCAACCCTTTATGGAAAAGAAAACTACATTTTATTCTGCGGCTTTTATTGACTCTAGTGCCATTAAACCTACAAAGCAAACCATTCGACGCTTTCCCACCAGAGTTCAATCATGAGTTCATTTCCCTTTGGTCCCTTCAAAGGCCCTCTGCACTTGCAATAATTTTGATTCAATATCCTTCCGTGGAATATTTATAACCACTTCGCATTAACGAAATCAATAACATGTCCATTTGCAGAAGCATCCATTTGCCGGCACTGAAAATGCGAAAGAACTTAATCTTGAATCTTGAACATTAGCCCGGACCAAAGATTAATGTTTGAACGACATGCACGTCCGAAAACACTGCGATTTTTTTTGTGCAATTCAAAACAGCTAACAGATGAACAGATGAAAAACAACAAAAACAAATAGAGAATGAAGAATCCGTGAAATGGGAAACTGAACTGAAGCCACAAAACACTAACCGCAATTGCAGCGAATAGATGGCAAACGGACGGAATAAGTGAACGCCCACTCATTTCAACTCGAAAGCAATTGAAATTTACGGAAACTAATGTGGTATTCACGGGCGATAGATGGCGTGGAGTGAGTGGGCCGCCACGCGTCTGAAGCGTTGGATGCAGTAGTGACGTTCGAATGGATAGTATTATCACGAACATGATAGTAATGGCAGTAAATACGTTTGTACGGACCAAATTCAAATGGATGCATTCCAGCCAGTCGCTGTCTGTGTATGTCCTCTGCTCGTCCGTGCCTCAATGTCTGTCTGACATTCTGTCTAAATGTAATTTTTTCTTTTTTCTTTATGTTGCATGTATGCATTGGTTGTTGTTGTTGCTGCTGCTGCTCATAATGTAGTAGCAATTGCTCGCGTAACGGAAATGAAATACTTCCTTCCTTTTTTGTGGCTTTAAGAGTACTAAAATGTTCAACAACGAATTGATATTGCCGCACCGGACCGGACCGTGCACCAACTCCCCCCCCCCCCCCCAACCCTATGCCGTGCTGGTTAGCGTCCATGCAATAGAGACATTAAAGTGAACATGACACTTTAAAGAGACACACCAATGAACTGTGTAGCATGGGATATACGATATCCGGCCAGGGTATTAGAACAGGTGTTTTTTTTATTGAAAACTGATAAATTTATTTGGTTTAAAATAAACTGATTTGTTAACTTTTGGTAGCCATAGATCCTTAATTTGCAATACAAAATTAATAATTGCAACTTAAAAAATGTTAAAGGCGGGCGAGGCCGACTAGAGATACCCTAGACCACTTTGTGTAGCATGGGACATACGGTACCCGGCCAAGGTATTAGAACGGGTGTATTTTTTCAAACTGATGGATCAACTTGATTTAAAATAAATAATTTGTGGATCTTTGACCGCCATAAAGCCGTAATTAAGAATACAAAATTAATAGCATGTTAAAAGAAGTGAAAGTCGGGCGAGGCCGACTACAGGATACCCTACACCACTCTGCTATTGCGAGAATTATGCACATCTGTCCAAAGCTTGAACCAAGTCGGACTTAATATGTTGCGAGTTAATAACACTGTTCTGCAACAAAATCCTCCTTTGGACGAAACCAACTTTTCTTTATGTAAAAGGATCTCCTGATTTATTTAGTGTCCGTTTTGTCGTATAGTTTTCGAGATATCGTGCAATTGAAATTTTTCAGACTTTTTTAATTGATTTGCTAAAAACTTTGGCAATTCTTATCGGATCTTACAGTGAGAAAAAATGCTATGATTTTTTCCAAAAACTGGTATAACTCAGGCACACGCAGAGAAAAGATATGGTTACTATATGGTCACGGCAACAATAGTATGTTCTCTGCAATAAAAGTATGGTCGTCGCAACCATAGTATTGTTTTTTGAATTTAATTATGACAATAGTATGTTTGCAGCAATATTAATATCGTTGAAATGTAACAATAGTATTGTTGTCAAAATGAAAATATGATTGTAGCAACAATATAAATATGGTTGGTAGGAAAAAAGTATTGATTTCATGGGTTTTATGTCAACATGTAGCAAAATCGTATTTTTTTTAATGTAATAATAGTAATGATAATTAATTTTTTTCAAAACAAAATACGGATTAGTATAACTAAATTATATTTAATTAATGATTTTTTTACTGTTAAATAAATCACTCATTTATTAAGAGTTTAATTTATTTTTGCATAACTTACCTAATAAAATTCTCTATTGTTGAATAACAACTTATCCAAATTTTTACAAAAAATTTTGTGAGGATCATACTATGGTTGTACGTTAAACATACTATGGTTATGATGATCATATTATGGTTGTGGTGATCATAGTATGGTTGAGTGTGTATAATAATATGGTTGTGGGGATCATAGTATGGTTGGGCGTGAATTAATTTATTGTTGTGAGGACCATAATATTGTTATGGGGATCATAGTATGGTTGTGTGTGAACCATACTATTGTTGTGATGATCATAATATTGTAATGCTACAACCATATAACCAACAATAGTATGATGATCTTCTAATATTGTTACCCCAACCATACTTTTTTTTGCGTGCATTGGAAACGTTACAGTACGTTCTTTTGGATTTTGTGAAATTTTGTAAATGAAAGATGCATTTCTTACCAATAAATATTGGCAAGTAAATTTGATCATAATTGTCGAAGTTTTAGACAAATTAATAAAAAAAAAAGCCAGCAAAATGTTATTTAATACCATTTCGAATCTTAAAATCTGTGCGTGATAGGGCAAAACGGACTCAAAATTCGGATGAGGATCAGTTGGTTTTATCTAAAGGAAGGCTAAAAAAGATAATTTTCGTAGACTGGTGTTATTTGTCGCTCAAGAATGTGATCGCGTAAAATTTGTGGCTTCTAGAGTTGCAGGACCTCAAATTGGGAGAGACATTCATGTGGAGGTTATTTAAAAGTTTGGACCGATAAGGACATGGATGTTGGTCGCTTTTAACGCTTAATACTAAATTTCGTAGAAATCGAATGTAAAATGTGGCTTCTAAGGCTTTAGATTTTTTTTATGACTTTTCCAATGCTTTTGATCTTGTTGACCATGACATTTTATTACAAAAAATGAAGTATTATGGAATTTGTGGAAACACATTGAAGATTTTAAACAGGAAACAATATGTAGAAATAAATGGGTGTAAAAGCTCATATGAGGGGCTTAGAGCACAAGGGGTGCAAGTGACTAATATTTAATAATGAGAAAAAAGAGGTTAAAGTTAAATTGCAATTAAAAATGTTAGATGCTATCTGGTATATTACTTATTAACTAATAGTGATCCTGAGATATATTTTAATCAAATAAGATAAAAAAACGCAATATTTTACATTTATAAGTACCCAATAATCATATTTGAAGTAAGTACAGTCTCACTTACACCCCTTGTGCTTTAACTTTTTTTTAAACTTACCAGCATTACAAAATGTTTCAGATTCACTCATTTTTAATGATTTTATTAACGAAAAACAACAGACAATTAACATTTGAAACAAAGCAGTTTTTGAAAAACTTACTAAGTTCAATAAGGTTTTTTATAACAGGTGTTTTGATAACAAGTGCTAAAATAAGTTTCGATATTTTAGCTCAGAACTTCTCTAAATTCACTCACTCAGTCAACGTTAAAAAAATCATTTTAATATTTCTTTAGAGCACAAGGGGTGTAAGTGCTCATACACCCCTTGTGCTCCAAGCGAAACAGTTATTTTAATGAGAAGGGCTGAAATTGGTCGCCATATTTCGGTACCGGCTGAGAAATCCACATTCACCTGTTGTGCTCTGAACTTCTATGAACTTCAACTACTAATTCCATATGTTAACTCAATTTTATAAAAAAAGTCACTTGCACCCCTTGTGCTCTAAGCCCCTCATATGAATTTGTGGAACATGGTGTACCACAAGGAAGTGTACTTGGACCGTTGCTTTTTAAGATTTATCTTAATGACATAACAAACCTGGGTCTGACCGGTAAAATGTTTTTATATGCAGATGATATTTGCCTTATTTATCCTTACCATCAGGAAACAGTAGCTAGAGCATATATGGAGCGAGATGCTGTCCTATTAAGTGAATTTGCTAGAATAAACAAATTATTTTTAAACTCGGATAAAACTAAAGTTATACGTTTTAAACCCCATATTGACCACAGGAATTCCTTTGCCATATACATTGATGGAAAGGACATTTTAGAAGTTCATTCTTTAAAGTACTTGGGATTGCAAATACAAAGCAATCTCTTCTGGGAACTACATATTCAGCAATTGAAAACCAAATTATCTCGAGCTGTAGGAGTCTTATATAAGTTTAAGAATAAATTCAATTATGAAACCAAATTTTTGATTTACCAAGCATTAGTACAGAGTTACCTAAATTACTTAGCTTTACTGTACGGTTACAAAAAAAGGGTTGAGTTCAAATCTCTGTTCAGGTTCCAAAATAGAGCGTTAAAAACTGTTGCGAATCTTCCGTTAACATATTATACTATGTCTTTATACAAGAATGTATTTCCATCGGTGTTACCTCTTTATGGAATCTATAAAATGCAGCTTTTATTGTATGTATTTAGATGTGTTCACAACATTGGACATCATACAATTTCTTTTGCCATAAACAAAAGTTCATTTAATACCAGAAATAACACAAACTTGAGGTTAGCCAGGTGTAGGCTGGAGCTTACAAAACAGAGAATTGAATATATGGGCGCATTCGTTTGTGGAGAGCATGGCCTTATAGAGTTCGGTTTTACTTTCAACAATTGCAGCAAGGCTTTCTGAAGAGGGTTGTCACGGACCCGAAATCATGATACAAGTAGTGTGCAGCCACGAAAATCAATGTCACTTTGCCATTTTGTTAAAAACTTGTCTTCTATTTAAATATAGAAGCAAGAGGTCTTGAGCCGGTTTAATCTCTGTTCAAGCTGTAATGAATTTAATAAATTACACTAGCCAACAGTCGTTTTGTTATTTGGTTCTAGCATAATTTTTCTCATTGATTTTGACCTACTAAACACGAAAATGAGTTTTAAAAATTTTTCTGTCGATTGGTTTTCGAGATACAAAATTTTGAACTTTTTTTTTAAATTTTTGGAGGTACACTTACAATTTTGAGCATATCTTTCGTCTTCTTTGACCTATTTGATCCTACTACTACTCAAATTTAAGAAAATCAAAATATCGTGAAATAGCGGAATTTCGGTCTTTTACCAAAAAAATTATAAGTCCGCCATTTGTTGTCAGATTTTGTTAAGTAAGGGCTTATTTGTTAGCATCGTGTTTTATATTTTATATGAATTTTTATATGGTTTTTTTCTGCCACATTTTTACGAAAAAATGCCGTTTTTTAACCTTTTTAAGCCGCCAACATCAAAACTACTTACCCGATTTGAAAATTTTCTGAGAATGAGTTGTAGACGCCTCAATTTTCTTTAATTTGAGTAGTAGTAGGATCAAATAGGTCAAAGAAGACGAAAGATATGCTCAAAATTGTAAGTGTACCTCCAAAAATTTAAAAAAAAAGTTCAAAAATTTGTATCTCGAAAACCAATCGACAGAAAAATTTTTAAAACTCATTTTCGTGTTTAGTAGGTCAAAATCAACGGGAAAAAGTATGCTAGAAACTAATAACAGAGAAAATTTTGTTATTTGTGACCTAGTGTTATCAAATGATTTGAAGACTATGAACAGAATTTCCACATTTAAGAATCATCTAAAAACTTATTTGTTGCAACATGTTGATGAATTTATGAATTAAATGATCGAATCTCAATAATTTAAAATGTTTTTGCCGAATTTTTCGAAAGAAATTAAAGTGTAGCTAAATATTTAAAAAAAAATTAATGCCAACTTGCATCTGTAATGTCTATCAGACGCTGAGGCTTCAATATCAATTATGTAGAATGATATTACAAATATTATTTACTCAATTATTATATATTTTTTATAAAATATATAATTTATGTACTATATTATTTAAGCATGCAATTGTAGAGAACAAATAAATAAAAAAGATCTTGATGAGATTATGACAAAAACATTGCATTCATAATCAAAATAGTGGACCGATTGTTATACACTTTTAACAGGTTGAAACCAATGATTAGAATATTAATATAGACTAAATTGTGTAAAATTAGACAAAAGGGTGGCGTATATATACAAATTTGTGCCCGTTTTTATCATGTTTTTCATGAAACGGGCTGAAATTTTCCAGAACTGTTCGAATAGTTTCTGTAAGATTTGAGATTGTCTGCCAAAAGCTCGCGACTTAAAGTAGCTCCAAAGATATGGAATGGGAAATTTAACATTTTCAAGTTGATTCGGCTGTAAAAAAAGTACTGATAAATTGAACAAATTTCTGGTTTTATTGGAAAGGTTGCACTCTGTCATTTAATGATGGAACACCATTCGATGCGTTTTCGCTTCGCCCAAAGGGCTAAAGATTGTTTGACTGAAGATGACGAATTTTATTGAAAAATCGTGTTTTTTGAACATGCTCATTTTCATCTTGATAAGCGAAATTGCCGCCTATGGGGTTAAGAGAACCCACTCGTGCCCATTAAAAAGCCAATGCATCCACAACAAGTCACTGGTTAGTGTGGATTTTGGGCTGGCGACATCTTTAGGCCACTTTTCTTCAAACATGAGCAAGGAGCCGCCGTTACCGTCAACGGTGTTTTTTGAAAATCGAATAAACCCGGTGCTGTGATTTGAGCCCTTTGGATTATTTTCTGTGGGGAGACGTTAAGGATAAATGTTACGCGAAGCATCCAGAGACAGTTGCAGCATTGAAACATGAAATCGATGTTGCCATTGGAAAGAATCGACCCGCAAAAATCGAAAATGTATTGAAAAATTGCGTTGATCGCAGAGGGTACTGCCGAGCCAGATGTGGTAGTCATGTGAATGATATTGTGTTCCATTATTAAATGTGAAAGTTCAACCTTTCCAATATAGCCAGCAATTTTGAAAAAAAACCTTTTTTTGTGGAAGTCTGAGATGGTTAAATCGGTTTATCTTGCTGGTGATTCCAAAAGTCCAAAACGGGAGATTTTGCGACCAGGCCACGCTTTCACACAATTATTCCAGTTTCATTCCAAAAATATCGATCGCGCCATTGCTTGTCGGTTTGCATTGTGCACCTATCTAGTTCACAAAAGTATAAAATGATTGACTTACAAAGCCATTTGCAAAGATTACTTAAATAACACCTTCCGATAGGGTGTTATGACCATGAACAAAGATTACTTGTTCTTGGCGACGTTTGAAGGGCACAATCAGAGTTAAGTGGATAAGCACCAAGGTCAAACTAGGTAGCAAAGTACCAGGAAAAGCGAGCGGACCGATAACTCTAGCCCATCTTTGCCGGCCACCGCCAAGTATCCACATCATTGCCGATATACTGACATAGGCAGTTGCAAATACTTTCATGGTCCGGGCCTGTAGTTTCAAATGCCAAGGATTCCCCTTTCCTGTATTTCTTCACGTATTGGCGAAACGTTTTCCTAAGCTAAAGAATGAAATGGTCAGAAAGTCGTATAAACCATAGAAAGACATGCTAATATAATCGACCAGGCAATGTCAATCATAATATGAGATTAAGAAGTATTACCCTCCATTGCGCCACAGTTTCGCAGTCTTTTTTGTTTTTATTGTTAGTCGTAATTCAATGACCAATGGCTGCATTTCTTGCAACGAATGCAAAGCTATATATGCTTACGAGCAGCGCAAACAATTTAACAATAATTCTCAAGATTTGTCCCTGACTGCCGTCGCTTCCTGTAAGACTAACAAGAACTTGTCAACAAAACACTGTACGGCGCGCCATCACTTCCGTCGGTACGTCTGGCACTCCATCCATCCCTAGTGCCTAGTGCATTTCGTTTGGCAGAGACAAATATTTTGTTAGCGCTCGACGGCGCTGGATGGGAACTGGGGGGGGGGGGGGGGGGGGAGGAGAGGGACTACACCATCACACTTTAATATAAGCATTTTATTTATGGTCCAAGTGTAAAATAGAGACACATTCCGTTTAGAACAATTTGTCTTCGCTGGTTTTCTGGCAAACACTTTGTCCTCATCTCGAGCTTGGGCTGGGCATTTGGCCAAAAGAATCCATTTCACATTTCATTTTCACATGCAGCAAAAAGTTTTTTTCATTTGACCGCTTCTCTCTCGCTCTCTCTCTCTCCCTGCGTTGTTGTCCTTAAGCGTTGGTTTAAATTAAAAAATATTTCCCGACTCCCCTATAAATCCCCAAGAAGACTCACTCACAGAGTGATATCAACACTTTTGCGAGTGGCCACAGTCACCCGGCCAGCACTCTATGGCCTCTTTAAGCCGGGGCATATTTTTGTTTGCCTAAACCCGCCCCGCCCCGCCTTAGCACCCCGCGCAACACGGAGACCAATTACATATGAAAACAATGTAAATGACTTTAGTGCCATTGCAAAAATGAAAAATAGAAAAGTAACAGGCGACCACTTAATATAAGCTTTAATTTAATCCGCTTAAATGCTCATTATTTAAATGCCATCGGCATCCTGGCGGGTTTGGAAGATACGCCACACACCAACACCAACAACGAGCCCAGCGCAAAACAATAACAACAAAAGCATTTCATTTTCTGCTCACATCCTCCCGGCTCTGTTGTTCCTTCGTAGGTTCGTTTGTTCGTTCTACTTTGTTATCTTCGGTTCTTGTGTATTCTTCTTTGGTAAATTCCATCTTATTTTGGCTTTAGTTTGTATGTGGGATTGTAAGACAAAGGCGAAGTTATTGCCTTTAGTGCTCTTCTGCTGCCGCTGCTGCAACTTGCCGAGGTACACATGGAGAAAACATTTCCCCAAAATATCAAGATGCTGCAGTTGGTATGAAGGATAAAAGTTGTCTGCAGATCCTTGCCTTAAATTAAAGCAGAAGAAAACAAATTAACTAGCTAAACTGTAATCGTTCTATTTGATCAAGAGAATTTTCTCAGCCAGCCGGAAAACTTCTCTCGAAGCAGTTCACTGCTTTGAGATAAATCTTGTTCATACACACTGACTGGGACTTACGATTTAATATCGGCTTTCAACAGCTAAGGAATTTTATAGAACATTTTTTATATAATTATGAGATCATCTTTCTCGAAAAATCGCCCGCATTTAGGAGGCAGAAACCCACAGTTGTGTTTAAAAATGTTTTTTGTTTTACAGTTTGGCTAAATTCGGGTTACGGTTCCTATGTCCGAAAATCGGACCAATTTAAACATGTGCATATTAAAAGCATAAATTCATATAAGACCACAACGATAACAGGTTTGTTGCCACAACCGAGTTTTTTGCCAACCGATTGTTGGTGGTTGCACGTACTCTATATGTATTTCTTCGCTACAACCGAATGTTGGTGGGAACTTACAGTATCGATTGAAGAGACATAATGTCGGCAAACATAACTAATTAGGATGATTAATGGAACTAAATCTGTATATATGTGACAGCGCATAGAGAAAGGGACCTAAGGGTAAAAAAAATCAATTTTTTTTCTTTTTTTTTTGATGTGGACTACACCTGAGCATCGAATGAGAACGATCCCATGCCCCAAAAGTGTTCTCTCCCAGAGATATGCGCGTTTTATGAAAGTGAAGTCGACGATTCAAAGCGCAAATAGAAAGGGGCCTTATCTTTAAAATGGCTCTCATGAACAAAACTTTTCATTAACTTTTCACTTTTTTTTCGATGTGGACAACATCTGAGCATCGAATGAGACCGATTCCATGCCCCAAAAGTGTTCCCTCCCAGAGATATGCGCGTTTTATGAAAGTGAAGTCGAAGATTCTAAGTGCAAATAGAAAGGGACCTAATCTTTAAAATGGCTCACCTGAACAAAACTGGTTTTTAACCTTAGGTCCCTTTCTATTTTGCGCGTCACATATACTTATATTGAGTGTTGCTATAGGTTATGGGCTATAAGTTCTCTTTGAATTCGGTTGTCATTACCACGAGTATAACTTAACAGCACCAACTGATAGTACCATTTTATGTGTTCTATCATCAGACCGAAATTAGGGTTTTTTCTATATAATTTTTATTTTTAACGATATGAAAATATTTATTTTCTTTTTTAAATTATGAGCCTGTTTTTTTTTAAACTTGATTTGTACTTTTGAATCTTATAAAGTTTGTATGCACGGTTTTCAACCTAAATACATAAAACAACAAAAATATTCTACATGAGATCATGCCAATCTGTTATTTTTTCTGCTGTTTTTTCATCTCTAATAATTGAAATACAGCTTTTTCCCTTAAACGTCTTAATACATTTAGCTCATCTTGTCCAACATTCTCGCATCCGGCCCAATCCAAAGCACGGTTAAAAATGTCGATGTAATAATACAAATAAAAAAGGGTTGACGGTTTGGGATGTTGACGAAATGGGGCGTTGACGTTATCCCGAGCTCACTGTATATATTTCTGGTCTAGGCAACACTAAGTGTTGCCTGGCGCCATCTGAGATTTCCATTGGAAAGTTTGATCTTTTTAAGAATAAACGTACTCAGAACGTTTTGAAGTACGACTTGAAAAAATCAATTTGGCAAAAAATGGAATTAACTCGAGAACATTTTCGTGCGATCACTTTTCACAACTTTCGACGTGGATTATCACGACAAGAAATTTTGTATGGCGATGTAGCACCATCCTATAGCACTGTGAAAAACTCTTTTAATCAATTCAGTCGTGGCCGACGCTCGCTCAAAGCCGAAGGTCGCCCAAAAACGGCCGTTGTGCCAGAGAACAGTGATGCCGTGAGTGAACTGATAATGCAAGATCGTCATGTAACATACCGTGATATAGAGGCATCCTTGGGCATTTCTTCCACCAGCATACATTCGATATTGCATGAACACCTGGCCTTAAAAAAGGTTTGTTCTCGTTGAAACCCACACAATTTGACAATCGCTAAAAAATAGGGCTCGTTACGATTGGCGCAAAAAAGTTTGCCAAAATACGTTCGCGGTGCTTCAAAAGACGTTTATAAGATCGTCATAGGTGACGAATCATGGATCTATGCATATGAGCCCGAAACAAAACTGCAAACGACCGTGTGGGTCTTCGAAGACAAGCCAAATCCAACGAAAGTTGTTCGTGGAAGAAGCACTTCTGGTCGCCTGTTTCTTCGGCAAAACTGGTCATGTAGCGACTGTTCCGCTTGAGCAACGTAGGACGGTCAATTTTGAGTGCTACACCACAATTTGTTTGCCTGAAGTCTTCGGAGAAATTTGAAAAACGAACAGGAGAAGACGAATCATTGTGCACCATGACAATGCGAGCTCTCACACATCGGCTCAAACCAGCGCCTTTTTGACCGGCCAAAACGTCGAATTGATGGGTCATCCGACGTACAGCCCTGACTTGGCACCCAATGACTTCCTTTCATTCCGCACATCAAGAAAAGAATGCGTGGTCAATGATTTTTATCGCCAAAAGATGCTGTTCAAGCGTTTAAAAACCATGTTTTGGAGTTGTCTCAATCGGAGTGGAAAAAGTGCTTCGACAATTGGTTTGAGCTCATGCAAAAGTGTATAAATCGTGCTGGAGGATACTTTGAAAAACAATAAAACCATTTTTGATGATAAAAATTCGAGTTTTTATTATTAGGCCAGAAATATATATGGCAGCCCTCGTAATTGACTATTTTTCATAACCACAGATTTTGGCCATCAATAGTTTAACTGAATTCGGTTGATATAACCGACATCTAACGTCGAACCATGTAACCATCTATATGTAACCGAAATGTCGGTTTTTTTCGATTTTCGGTTTTTCGACCAATTTTTGTCGGGCTTATATGCGTAGACAAGCGACTTCACATAACCCCACAAAAAGTAGTCCAGCGGTGTTGAATCGCACGATCTTGGAGGCCATGCCACAGGCCCAGGACGCGAGATAATGCGCTCAACAAAAGTTCCTTTGGCTGTATGGCATGTAGCGCCATCTTGTTGGATTCAAAGGTCGTCCACATCAACATCCTCCAATTCAGGCACCAAACATTCATTAATCGTGGCTCTATAGCGTTCCCTATTGACTGTAACATTATGGCCGGCTTCATTTTTCAAGAAATATGGACCAATGATTCCCTCTGACCATGGAGCACACCAAACAGTGACACTTTTTGAGGATGTACGAGGGCGGTTCGGAAACTTCTTAGCGTAGCACAAAAAGCGCGGTATAAACAGAAAAAAGTTAAGTGTTTTGGAAACTTCCATCTCTGCTTTGAACACATGTTCAATTTTGTTTCGATCTGGAAACTCCTTCTTATAGAAACAGTTGTTCACAAAAGACGCATCTGCGATTTTTTTACAATAAAAAAATTAGAAATGCGTGGTGTCATTAAATATTTACATAAAAAAGGTTTATCGGGACAAGAAATTCATAATGATATGGCGAATGTGTTAGGTGAAAGTGCTCCTTCATATGCAACAGTAAAAAATTGGGTTGCTGAATTTAAACGTGGTCGTACAATCATTGAAGATGAACCACGTAGTGGACGTCCAAAAACAGCAACAACAACAGAAATTGTAGCCAGAGTGCATGATATGGTATTAAATGATCGACGAATAAAAGTGCGTGAAATAGCTTAGATCATGGGCATCTCAAATGATCGAGTCCATTTAATTTTGCATGAAGAACTACAGATGAAAAAGCTTTCTGCAAGATGGGTGCCGCACTTGTTAACAGTCGATAGTCGTTTTCAGCGAAATAAAATGGATTTCAAGCGTCGTTTCATAACTGTTGATGGGACATGGATCCACCACTATACTCCAGAGACAAAAGAACAATCCAAACAATGGACTGAAGCTAAAGGAAGTGCCCCAAAGAAGGCAAAAACAATTCAATCGGCTGGTAAGGTTATGGCAACGGTTTTTTGGGACTTCAAAGGTATTTTATTGATAGACTATCTGCAAAGGGTAAAACAATAAATTCAGAGTACTATTGCAACCTTTTAGATCAATTAAATGTACAAATTCGAGAAAAACGTCCTGGCTTACAACACAAAAAATAATTTTTCATCAAGACAACGCACCAGCGCACAAGAGTGTTTTAACAATGGCTAAAATCAACGAATTAAAGTACGAGTTGCTTGACCACCCACCTTATTCTCCTGATTTAGCTCCCAGTGACTTTTACCTGTTCCCAAATCTAAAAAAATTCCTTGCTGACAAGCGTTTTACCTCAAATGAAGATGCAATTACAGTTGTAAACCACTATTTTGAAGACCTTGAGGAAAACTATTTTAATCAAGGGATAGAATTGCTAGATAAGCGTTGGACTAAGTGTATTGAAGTTTCAGGAGATTATATTGAAAAATAAAAATATTTTTGAAAAACTTACTCTTTCATTGATAGGTTAAGAACTTTCCGAACCGCCCGTAATGGCGTCTCAACAATGGCTTGTGAATTTGTAATACTCCAAATGCGACAATTTTGGTTATTAATGTACCCATTACACCAAAACAGAGCTTCATCGCAGACAAAAATGTTGTTGTAAAAATTAGGATCGATCGCCATCTCGTTTTGGCCCATTCACAACGATTTGCAAACCTTGTTCCGGAATTATTTTATTCATTATGAAATGGCAAACCAAACTAAGCATAAATCAACCGACAGCTGTCAAAAAGACCAACTCCGAAAAAAGTGTGGCCAGATTGAAACCCACACGTTTAAAAAAACACCCTTTATTCGAATCAGATAAGAATAGATCGGGTAAAACAGCGTGTAAAGTTCCAGTAACTGCTACACACAGATAATAGATTTATTGCCACAACCAATTTTTATTGCCAACCGAAGTTGAGGTTGCATGCACCTCGAGTATACGATCAGTACAACCGAATGTCAGTTGGTGCTGTATAACGTTCACTTATTGTAACTAAAGTATGGGCAGAAAATACGAAGAATCCGTATGAAAAGTTCACATGCCTTACTTGTTTAACGAACAAATTTTATAATTTTGCTAGAGCCAAAAAACTGTTTCCTTAAATATAGGGTTATCCATCTAGAGGTATTTTTTCAGAACAAAAAAAAATTATAAAAATTC
This sequence comes from Hydrotaea diabolus, assembly GCA_963513945.1. Lineage (NCBI taxonomy): Eukaryota > Metazoa > Arthropoda > Insecta > Diptera > Muscidae > Hydrotaea > Hydrotaea diabolus. The sequence continues at coordinate 186,986,020 of OY740717.1, forward strand.
AAATACAGTGTGGAAAATTTATTGGTAATTTGAAAGGACATTTTACGGCATTTATTTTTTGAATATAATTTCCTTCAAATGTTGGCCTCAGGGTTTTCATCCTGAGGGTCCGATTTTGGATGACTCGTTCGAGCATTTCGACCGGTATGGCTTAAATGACACGCGTAATGTTGGCTTCCAAAACCTCAATCGAAGCTGGCTTGTCAGCATAGACTTTGGACTTTACGTAACCCCAAAGAAATATGCCTAAAGGTGTAATATTACTCGATCTATGCGGCCAACTCACCTTTCCAAAACGTGAAATTAGCTTCTTTTCGAAATGACCTCTCAATAGATCCATTGTTTGAGCAGCTGTATGGCAAGTGGCACCGTCCTGTTGAAACCAAGTGTCGTCAAGATTACGGGCTTCAATTTCAGGTATCATCGATAACATGGCACGATAGCGAGCACCATTCACGGTTACGTTCCGGCCATTATCATTTTTGAAAAAATATGCACCGATGTTTCCACCAGCTTATAAACCGCACCAAACCGTGGTTTTATCTGGGTATAATGGCACCTCTTGAACCTATTTTTGATGCTCTTCAGCCCAAATGCGGCAATTTTTTTAATTGCTTTTGCTGTTGAGCCGGAAATGGGCCTCATCATTGAACAAAATTTTGGTCGAAAACAGCGGATCTTCCCGTTTCTCACCGAACGCTCATTTCCATAAAACAGTTGCCAACATTTGAAGGTAATTATTTTCAAAAAATAAATGCCATAAAATATCTTTTCAAATTACCAATAAAGATTCCACACTTGATTTGAATTTTTATATATTTTTTTGTTCTAAAAAAATACCTCTAGATGGATCACTCTATACTAGAAGTACTCTAAAACATGAGCAGGGTTATGTCGAGGGACAAGAGTAAAAATATGATGGATGATTTTTACTGAACAAATTATATTTAACGATTTGCTAAAAGCAGTAATAATCGTTTTTTTTGGTTATGCGGAAAGTTAACATATTATAACCAATATTCGGAAATAACAACCAATGTTAGCAAAGCTATTGGTTGTCACAAGTACAAGCAATATAATAAATGTTATGCGTTTAATTGTTATAACCAATCAATTAGTTGCGTTTTCAATACGATGATAAAATGTATCATCTTGTGGTATGTCTAACCGAATATCCATTACGATAACAAAACATTTGGTAATTGCAAGCGAAATTCTTTTTTTACAACAAAATTTTAGTGGTTCCTACCGATTTTCAGCTAATTTTTTCTCAGCGTGTTTGAAAAATAAGTCATTTCCATCATAGCAATGTCACAATAAATGCTCGTTTATATGTTTGGCGTAATAAATAATTGTAAAGCAACAGATTGAGTTAACAAACAATAAAATAAATAAATTTATTTACTTTTTTTACATGTCCACTATACATATGTAAGTGCATATTGACATATGTGCGACTATAAATACAACCATATTCGAATATATTCATTCATGCTCGAGTACTTATATGATGATGCCCGTTCATTTATTTGCATGGCCATATAAATAATCTTATCATTGTCAGGCCATAAAATAAAGCAGCAGTTCTGCCAGTGTAGCGTATGCGTACCATCGCTGCCGACATCGCCGGCACTACCGTTGCCAGCCAACGCCAGAATGAGAAATGTCTAAGAATGTTAATTAAAAGTCTGCTGCACTTAATTAGGCGCAAAAATTATAGTTATGCTCGGTTTATTTTTTGAGGCACAGCATTCGGGGCGAAACATTTTAATGCCCCGCAAAAATGGCCAACGCTCGCAACGCTGGCTGCCCCCCAAAAAGCAGATGAGACTCACACAAATGAGAGCGAAGAAGTGCAGGCAACTTGCAAGGAGTTGTTTTTTTGTACCCACACTGTGGCACAGGGAATTTTGACTTAGTGCTGAGGTTGGCAACACCTTAAAGAAATGTAGGTGGATCCTATGTTAACTTTACTGATCGATTCAGAAATCTGATGCCTTTGAGAGATGTCCTTCCCTCCGTCTGTCCATCAATCTTTGTACTCGTAATCAAGTATAGGTCGCAAGTATCAACCGTTTTCTGTGATTCTTGGTACATTCTTTAAGTTAAGGCCATGTACGAACTCTATTAAATTGGTCTACATTGGTCCTTATTTTGATATCATAAATAGATTTGTTCGACTTCAGAAGCCACAGCCCTTACAGGCACATATTAGATCCGACTTCGACCACATTTCGCACAGAGTATAACGAGCGACCAGACCTCTGCTAAAATTGGACCTTATCGGGCAATGTTTTACATAAAGTTCCTCCCAATTTGAGGTCCTGCAGCTCTAGAAGCCACAAATAACACCCGATCACGCCCAGTTTTTCATGGCGGTGAAACTGGACCACATAGGTTCATTTTCGCGTGTAGACCCCTATACAAAGGTCCTTTTCGATTTCAGAACCTACATGTCTAAAATCACATATTACACCAGCTTCTGAAAATAATTCGTACAGAGCATCACGAGTGACCAACAAACATCTCTGCTAATATGGAACCATATCGGTCCATTTGTTCGAGAAGGTCCCAACCGAAGGTCTCTCTCTATTTGAGGTCCTTTGAGATTCTAAGGCCCCAAATTACACCCGATCTCGCTTTAATTTTGCATGGTACGTTATGAGCGAGCTTTGATTAAGTGTGGTGAAACTGGACTACAAAGGTCTATCGGTCCATTTGTTCGAGAAGGTCCCAACCGTAGGTCTCTCTCTATTTGAGGTCCTTTGAGATTCTAAGGCCCCAAATTACACCCAATCTCGCTTTAATTTTGCATGGTACGTTATGAGCGAGCTTTGATTAAGTGTGGTGAAACTGGATCACAAAGGTCTATAACTTCGTATAGCTCCCATACAAAGGTCCTTCCCGATTTCAGAATCTATACTACAAGAAGCTACATTTTACACACGATTTCTATAAAATTTCGCATGTAAAGTTGCGGGCAACCAACACTTATGTCCTGGAACATTGGACCATGGTCTATGTTTTCGAATATGGCCAAGCAAAGGTCCCTCCCTATGCAACACTCTTAAAAAGTCACAAATTATACCCGATCACGTTCGTTATACATGCTATGTTATAAGCGCCAGATAACTAATTCCTGACAGAGATGCTTTATCTTCTGAATAGCAGAGTGGTGTAGGGTGTCTCTTCGACGGCCATACCCAACTTTAGCTTTTTTACTTGCTTTCATTTGTTTTGCCCAACTTCGTCTTTGTTTTTATTATGGTTTGTGATTGACATACAGAACGCCAACCACAAGCACACTTAGTCTTAATAATGACTGAAGCATGGGTTGGGGAGACAGTGGTTGTTGTATAAGGCAATTTTCTGGGTCCTGAGAACCGAGCACCAATCTTAACCAAATTGTAACGAATCATCTATATGGAATCGTTCTGAATTTTGCTTCAATTTGAGTGCCAGATCATAACTCAGATATTTTGATTACGAGGGTTGCTATTTATAATTCGGGGCCCGACAATACTAGTGTTCCCAGATGCAAACTGAAACTTCCATTGAAACTTTCACATTTGTTAGCATAACTTCACTCAGAAGGTTTTCTCATTTGAGGGCGAATTGTTTTGTTTACAGTTGTTGATAAATTCATCTCAGTCGAAAAATGGAATTATACCGTGAACATATTCGTGCGATGATTTTTTTACGATTTTCGGCGTGGGTTATCGGGACAAGAGTGTAATCAACTTGTTTCGACTTTTGGCGATGAAGCACCATCAATAACCACTTTTTAATCGCTGGTACCAAGAGTTCAGTTTCGGAAGCCATTCCCTCCAGAATGAATATCATGAAGAACGTCCAACTTCAGTCACTTTGCCAGAAAAAATCGATGCTGTGCATGAACTGATTAAGCAAGACCGAGATGTGACATACCGTCAGATTGAGGCATCCTTGGGCATTAGTATGACGAGCATCAAAAAGATATTGCATGTTTATTTGGCCGGGAAAAAAATTGTTCTCGTTGGACCCGACATAATTTGATGAATGCTAAAAAAAGGATCGTATGTATTGGTGTAAAGAGATGTTGAAAAAGTATAACTTCGGTAACATTGTCACAGGTGACGAATCATGGATCTATGCATATGAACTCGAAACAAAACAGCAATCGACCGTATGAATCTTTCAAGACGAGCCAAATCCAACAAATGTTGTTCGAGGAAGAAGTACATCGAAGTAAATGATTGCGTTTTTTTTTATATAACCGGCTATGTTGCCTGAGTGGTATTCAACCATCTGTTTGCCAAGAGTGTTCGAAGAAATGAGGAAAGATAATAAGAGAAGACGGATCATTTTGCATTACGACAATGCGTGCTCTGACACATCAGCTGAAAGGATGAGCTATTTGACCACTCAAGATGTCGAACTGATGGGCCATCCATCGTACAGCCCAGATTTCTTCTTACTCCCTAGCATCAACGTTGGTCAGCGTTTTTCATCGCCCGAAGCAGCAGCAGTTGAAGCGTTCAAAAATTAGTTGAGTTGACGTTATACGATGTGGACACTATCAAATAGTATCGAGGCCATCCATTCATTTCCTGGTGTAAATCTACAGATAAGATGTTGCTGCCGAATGTTCAAAATGAATCTACATTCAAATTGTTGCTTTTTGTTATAATTGTCGTATTTGGTATCTATTTTGTGCTGGACATTGCACATACTAAATGGCGGTAGTGTTGGTGAGATACCTTCCCAGCTAATCGTTCGGACTGCAGACCCACAATTGATCCTCCGCCAATATTGATCCTTAAAACGTTGGAACTTGAGATGAAGAATGACAAAGATAATTACTGAGTTTTGCCAAGTTAAAATTACTAACAATGTTGCTTGGTACTTAAATTCCTTATAGGAAATGAAATTTTTCGCCTTAACCGCTTTAAAATTTTTTTTCCAATGCCTCGACATTGCAACTGCCTGCCAAAATTTTCTCTTATCTCAATAATAACTTAACTGGATAACTGCAGTTTGCTGACAAGATTTCGGTTTTTTTTCGAACCCGTCTGTCTGAGTCCAAGTCCTTACTTGAGCTTTGTATGGGGTTATCAATCTAGAGGTATTTTTTTCAAAATAAAAAAAAAACAAAAATTCAAATCTAGTATGTTTATTCGAAAGGACGTTATATGCCATTCATTTTTTGTATATAATTTCCTTTAAATGTTGGCCGAAACTAAGCCTCAGGGTGTCTATTATGAGGGTCCAATTTTGGATGATTAGTTCGAGAATTTCTACCGGCATGGCGAAATGCTCGAAAACCGTGGTGTTCGCTGTTAAAGTCTATCCATGATGAAATGCAAACAAAACTGAAAAGAAATAAAAATAAAGTTTAAGACAGCTTGTGCGTAATCTGTAAAAACCCTTACTTAAAAAAAATACCTCTTGAGTGATCACCCGTTACAAATTTGACAAAATATGGACCGATGATTCCACCAGCCCATGAACCGCACCAAACCGCGGTTTTGGCGGTGTAAGTCTTTCCCTGATGCAATGGCAAACAATACTAAAAAAAAATAAAGTTTTACACAACTCACGCGTAATCTTAAAAAGAAACCCCCATTGAAAAAATACCTCCGGATTTAACACCCTGTACTTGTATTGGCGATGGAATTTCCTGACATTTGATGGGTCTTTTTTGTGTCGCCTTTAAATACGAGGGCGACCGCAAAAGTAACTGGCCTAACATAAAAAGAACCGTTTTTTTGGAGAAGTTTTTTTAAATTTGGAAACAAGAAATACTTTGTTCAAGAAATTATTCAGTTTGAATAGATTTCAAGAATTTAGAAAATTGAAAAGAAAATGTTTTAGTTATTTATTTCACTGTGGTTTCACAATTTATTTATTTTTATCACAGCTGTAATAAAAGGTTACAATGTTAGATATTAAGGATACTTATGATGTTTCCTGCTTGACAGTCCAAAAAAAAGAGATCGAATTAAGTTTGAATTTAAGCAAGCAAACCGAAGTTTAGCTTAAAATTATGCAAATAAATAATGTACATAGTGTAATACATTTATACATAAGTTCGCTTCGGCTGCTTGTAATCGAACATGTTCGATGTCACTGTCCACCTAAACGACAAACATCAGCATCGATCAAACATGACTTAGATGTGCAGGTGGTCAAACATACGCATGTTCGAACGATTGTGCGTGCACTTATCCGCTTCCTTCCCATTCTCTGCTCCCACATTTGGTTCGATCAGTTTTACATAGGGTTGAACGAATGGTAAAGAGGGAAGTGGGGGACGCACAAGTGCATCGATGTAACGCATGAAGCTTATGCAGCAGAGAGGAGGGTAGGGACGCACAAGTGCGCCGATGTAACAAAGCGAAGCAAATAAGTACACGCACAAATATATGCGTTGTAAACTTACAGTACTCGGACTTATATTAAACGCACTTAAATTTTACAATATGAGACTTAAAATTATAATAATTATGTGAATAATTTATTTGAGCAAAGATGTGGTTGACGACTTAGATATTTTCGTCAACAACTTAGAAGGAGCTAAATCGGGACTATATGGTGGATGCGGAGCAATTTCAAATCGTAACTCGGCTAGTTTTTGTTGAGTTAAAAATTCAGTGTGTGAAGGAGCATTATCTTGATGAAAAAGAACTTTTTTTTCTAAATGCGGTCGTTTTATCTTGATTTCTTTACTCAACCGATCCAATAATGCACAATAATATTCACTATTTATAGTTTTTCCTTTCTCAGGATAATCAATAAATATTATACCCCTTGCATCCCAAAATACTGTGGCCATTACTTTTCCTGCTGACTTAACAGTTTTTGCCTTCTTGGGACCACTTTTACCAGCTTCTATCCATTATTTTGACTGTTCTTTGCATTCTGGGATGTAGTGATGGATCCATGTTTCATCAACAGTTATGAATCGGCGCAAGAACTTGTAGTAGCTGTCTCTGATTATTTGGGATCTTACTCCAAACAAAAGATTTTTTTTGCCAGATTGTCGGCCTTTGCTGGTATGCTGGCGTTTGGCGCGGCTAAGCTCGCCGGACGGGCGTGGTTCTCGCCAGCAATCTGGACATGAAGACAGGTACAATAGACACATAACCATACCAGACTTGAATTGAAATAAAACAAGCAGGGGACAACACGAAAGACACGGACCCGAAGCAAGACACAAAGGTCATGAAAACCAACACTGAAGTATGCACTCACTTCAACCATTACGGACACTCAACTTCTTGGCGGCTGTTATGACAAGAAAATGACCCTCCCTCTTGGAGTCGGAAACCAAACTCCACCGTGATACCTCCAATTATTTCTGAGGTATCCCATCGGAGTTTGATTTCCGACTCCAAGAGGGAGGGTAATTTCCTTGGCAAACTCTATTGGATTACGCTGATAAATCGCTAAAAAATCCTCGGAATTGGTCCAACGGAAGATTTTTGGGGCAAAGTCAACAAACGCGGCACCCATCTTGCGGATAGCTTTTTCATGTGGAGTTCATCATGTAAAATACTCCAAACTTGTTTTTCGTGTATTTTAACAACATCAGCAAGTTCGCTGAGCCTTATTCGTCTATCTTTAGTCACTTCAGTAAATATTTTTCTAAAGTTTTCAATAGCAGTAGCAGTTTTCGGTCTTCCGGAGCGTTGTTCATCTTCCGTACTTGAACGACCCATTTTAAATTGTTGAATTCAGGATTTCACGGTGGAAAATGATGGTGCATTATCACCATGAACAGAATCCAATTCATCTTTGATTAATTGTGGCGTATAACCTTTCATATAAAAGTGTTTAATTACCGCACGAAACTCTTTATTTTCCATTTTTTAAAAATTAAAAAACTTGTTTACTTCAATCACCTGTAACAAAGAAAATAATCATTAAATATTTCGGAAATTTTGACAGATGGCTTATAAAAGATTGCTTTTAAAAAACAAAGAAAAAAGTTGCTAGTAAAACAGAAAATGTGCCAGGCCAGTTAGTTTTGCGGTCGCCCTCGTATACGAATAAATTTTGGGTAAGATCTTAAGAAGCTGCAGTACGAGTTTAAAATATCGCTAGCTTTAGCCTTTGGTCACCACTTAATTAGCCAAACAAACCTCTGTGCGAGGATCTTATTTCTCCAAACAAAATGCACTTAATAAATTTCAAAAAAAAACTAAAACTCATACCAAACCAGGCCTCTTAAGCAACTACAACAGCATTTTTATTTTCAATATTTTTCAATTTTTCAACTCACACACCCCCAAAGAAACCAACTGAAAACGACAAAAACTGAACAAATTCTTGGGGGGAAAAAAGGATTCATCTTAATTTCCGGCTTGTCGTAGCGTTTTCATCTCCGCACTTTTACAATGTGGCCTGGTCATAAATACCAGTGAGTTACGTTCTCCTCGCGCCGCACTCTTGGCCATAATCATCACAATGATGATGTAACAGAAAACAATGTGCGACATCCTGCTGCCACTTGTTCCAATGCAAGTATAAGAGTGCGTGCGTGCGGCATTGTGTGTCTGTGTATCTGTGTGTGATAGATATTTAAGCCTGTGTGTGTGTGTGTTGGCGTTTTCATGTTGAATCGCTAGTATGACAACAACAATTTACAAGTTTATGCCACACTCTAACACTTCAACTTGAACATCTCAGCGAAAGGAGTGGCATGAAGTGGAGTGAAGTGGTGTTGTTTTTGGCTTGTCATTACACGAAACGCTTCAAGTGTTTGACAACAACTACAACAGCATAGTTTATTGTATTTTTTTGTTGTTGTTCCATTTAAAAAAAGGGGCGTTGCAAGTCGATGCGATAGATTGGGATGTTAAATGAAAGCAAAAGTTTATAAACATTGTGAAACATCATGTTTGTCATGCGATCGATCGCATCGTATTGACTTCGGATTGTGTCACCTTTAAGTTTTTCCCACATCTCGTGTAAACAAGAAGGTATTGAGAAAAATTTATTTAAATGTATTCAATTAATAACAAGTAAAAAGTCTGAAATCACTCTGTTATTCAGAAAACTTCAATCCTCCGTGTGGAACGGTAAAACTTAATATGCGACTTCTAGAAAACAATGACCGATAAGATAAGTTAGTTTAACAAAATTTAAGTACAGGGTGGCTGATGAGTATTGCTACAGTAAGAAACTCAAATAATAATTTTTTTTCAGTGTATGGATATCATTTTTCAATTATTCATGTTAAAGCCTATTCAATTTTATTAAATATAGCTTATTTAGTTTAATAATAATGGAATTTAAAGCCCCCCTACTTGTTGATACATGTGCGACATTTTACCAAAAAGTTGTTCATTATTGCACGCAGAAAAAAAGTATGGTTGTGGTGACAATTTTTGAAGAGGATAATACTATTATTGGTTATATGGTAGTGGTACAACAATATTATGATCCTCACAACAATAGTATGATTCAAATACAACCATACTATGATGCTCACAACAATAGAATGATTCATACATAACCATACTATTATCCCCGCAACCATACTATGATCTCCACAACCATAGTATGATCCTCACAACCATAGTATGTTTCATATACAGTCAAAACCGCTTATAACGACATTCAAGGGACCGACGAAACTCAGTCGTTATAGCCGATTGTCGTTCAAAGCAATATCCATTAAATTCACATTCAAATATTTAAAATAAAAATTAACCATAGTATTATTCTTATGCGTAGAAATCAAGACAACGAAAAGAAGTACATAATATAAAATAAATATTTGGAATTCTTGCTGCAATTTTATTAAAAACTTTTAATTCAATTAACAGAAACATAAAAAAAAATTAAAAACATAAAGGAATACGCATACTACATAAATTAAATTAAAGATACATATGGGAATATATAAATTTGTTATTTAAAGTAGTTTGTTTTTTTTACTTTGATTTTGTTTTGAATGCAAAAATGTAAAATTCAAATCGTTTCTCAAATTTGAAAGAGTATAACAAATAGACTTCCTATTTGGAACATCCGTTGTGCAAATAAATTTTTGCAGCACCTCTACGGCTAAGCAAGCCTCAGACACAGAAGGAATATCAAATTCAGAAACGTCTTCATCGGGATCATCGACGTCATGGTCTTCTACAGATTTTATAATTTGTTCATCGTCGTCATACTGCTCACATATGCGTACACAGTCATCTATCTCAACACACACACACACACACACACACATCTATATCACATACTCCCTCCGGCACTGCACCACGTTCTCCACAGACCTTCCAAAAATAATGTTGTGTCGGGTCCGAAAGCGTTGAATCCATGATGTCGAAATTTCAGTGGTTACATCCAGTTTTTCAGCAAACTCATCAGCCTTGCCTTTTCAAATTGGACCATCAATAGGAATGTTTAAACTTCTCTAATTCGGGACTTTGAAATATCGTCGTTATAACCGGTAGGACGTTTTAACCAGAGTTGTTGTAAGTGATTTCGACTGTACAACCATAGTAGGACTCACACGCAACCATGTCATGATCCCTACAACCATAGTATGATCACACACAATTATTCTATGATCCCCAATAAAATTTATTAGAATTTGTTAAAGTTGTCGACAATAGATTTGATCCCCAATATTTTTTATTAGAATTGGTTTAAGTTGTCCACAACAGATTTGAACTATGAAAATTATTTAAAAATACATAAAATTCAAAATAATAGGAGTGATTTATTTCACGGTAGAAAAAATAAGTTTAAATAAACGTAAGCGTTTTTATGAAAAATATTTCAGTTAAACAAAGCCAAAGCAGCTTGTTTTACAATTCCGTTAGATCCGTACCAATAACATTTGTTCTAAAAAGCATATTTAAATAAAGAAACATTACAAGCATACAGTATGATTGCCGTTATCACATTATGGTTAACATTAAACGCTTGTGTTTTGCGTTTTATGTTAACCATACTTGTGTCGCACCAACCATATATATATATATTGTAGCTATAACCATATTTTCATTTTTAAATTTGACAATAATACTATTGTAACATTTCAACAATATTAATATTACAGCAATTATACTATTGTCAATATTAAATTCAGTTAACAATGCTATGGTTGCGACGAACATACTTTTATTGCGGAGAACATATTATTATTGCCGTGACCATGTAGTAACCATGTTTTTTCTCTGCGTGTGCTTGGAGACTTTAGACAAGATTAGCCGCATTTGCTTCTCAAATGGATTGCTTTAGTTCATTCATATTTGTTGGTTTTGATTTGTGGACTTCCTGTTTGCAATAACCCCACAAAAAGTCAGGTGTAGTAAGTTCAGGCGACCTGGGGAGGCAACGGAATGTGGAGTTTCTGGAAATCAGCTTATTGGGAAATTTTCGTCGCAATTCTGTCATAACAGGCCGGGGTATGTGAGAAGTTGCACCATCTTGCCGAAACAAGTTCTGATTCGGTATAATTCTGGATAGAAAAGCTCTCTCAACATGCTCAAGTAACGGTCTCCAGTAACCGTAACGGTGTGACCGATTTCTTCGAAGAAGTAGGGCCCTACAATGCAGCGAGATGAAACTGCACACCACAATGTGACACGAAGTGAATGCATTTCCGTCTCATGGTGTAACTGTGGGTTGGAAGCTCTCCATATTCGACAATTTTGTTTCTTTATGTTGCCGTTTTAATCGAAATAAGTCTCGTCAGACATGAAAAGACAGTTCAACATGTTTCCGTCCTTTTCCACCATTTGTAGCATCTTCTGGCAAAATTCCAAGCGAACCGGAAAATCTGATGCCTTCAGTTTGTTGGCCATTTGAATTCGATATGGGAATAACTCCAAATCTTTGTGCATAATTGACTGCAATCACTTTCTGCTTATACCCATTTGAGCAGATAAGCTTCGTGTCGAAACTCTTGGGTTGTTTTGTATGACAACAGCAGCGATTGATTCCTCCGTCCGAACTGAAGGCCGTTGATGGTAAGGTCTTCTGTTGACTGTCCCATGCTCGGCAAAATTGTTGACAAGTTTCATTATGGTCCGTCTGTTCAGAGGATTGCCGCCAAATGTGCGCCCATAATCTTTTTGAAACAAAACAACGGACTCAGGGCGTGATAGCGGGGGACAATCCAAATTTTTGTTTTTGTTTTTTTTTTGTTTAATGTCCCATTTATGCATTTTTGTTAAATCTAAAAATGAATCTGCAAAAAAAAATAGATTTATTAAATAGAAAAAATGTTTAAATTTTTTTATTGGTAGCGGCTTTCATCAGCCGTCCAATAAGTTTGAATTTATTTGGTCCAATATTAGCAGTATTGATAAATTATCTCCAATAATGCTCTATACTAAATTTGTTCAAAATTAGATGTAAAATGTAACTTTTGAATTGGCAGAACCTAAAATCGGGGCCGAAAGTTGTATGGTTATTGTTATTGTCTATTTTTACCTGTCCTAATTACATGCCTCATACAATGCATATCGAAATGTGTACAAAATCGGAAGCACAATTTGGCTAACAGGATCTTAAATACTCGTAAGGAGTGAAACAAGTTTGGAGTATTTTACATGATGAACTCCACATGAAACAGCTATCCGCGAAAAAGGTGCCGCGTTTGTTGACTTTGCCCCAAAAAATCGTCCGTTGGCCCAATTCCGAGGAGCTTTTAGCGATTTATCAGCGTAATCCAATAGTGTTATTGCGCCGATTTATAACTGTTGATGAAACATGGATCATTCACTACATCCCAGAATGCAAAGAACAGTCAAAACAAAAGATAGAAGCTGGTAAAAGTGGTCCCAAGAAGGCGAAAACTGTTAAGTCAGCAGGAAAAGTAATGGCCACAGTATTTTGGGATGCATGGGGTATAATATTTATTGATTATCTTGAGAAAGGAAAAACTATATATAGTGAATATTATTGTGCATTATTTGATCGGTTGAGCGAAGAAATCAAGATATAGAAAAAAAAGTTATTTTTCGTCAAGATAATGCTCCTTCACACACTGCATTTTTAACTCAACACAAACTGGCGGAATTACGATTTGAAATTGCTCTGCATCCACAATATAGTCCAGATTTAGCTCCTTCTGATTATTTCTTGTTTCCAAATTTAAATAAATCTCTCGGTGGCAAAAAATTTTCGTCCAATAGCTAGGTTATTGCTGAAACTGAGGCATATTTTGAAGGTCTTGAAAAATCTTATTTTTCGGATGGAATTAAAAAACTTGAAAAACGTTTAATGAAGTGTATTGAGTTGGAAGGAGATTATGTTGAAAAATATATAATAATATTTCCAAAAAAACGATTCTTTTTATGTTAGGCCAGTTACTTTTGCGGTTGCCCTCGTATTAGGTAAAGGTACCGATACTTTGTCGCTTTCTCCGACCCTTTCATATTATTTTACGGATAAATGCACTGGTCCAATGAATATTCAGAATGTACGATAGTACATGCAATCTCATTCATTCGGTTGGCAAAAAATAATTTGGCTATGACAACAAATCAGTTCGTTGCGCATAGTGTGCTCCCCCGAACCAACGCTGTTGGCACCTAAACGCGACAAAAGTAATGGAAATGTTCAAGTAGAAATGACGACCAATAATATAGGGAGATCCATTTAGAGGTATTTTTTCCAATATAAAAAAATACAAAAATTGAAATCAAGTAAATCAAGTAAATCTTTCTTGTTCATTCGAAAGCTAATTTTATGCCATTTTTTTTTTAATAAAATTTCCTTCAAATATTGACCACAACTACGCCTCAGGGTGTCCATTCTGAGGTTCCAATATTAGATGACTCGTTCGAGCATTTCGACCGGTATGGCGTTAATGACACGCCTAATGTTGGCTTCCAAAACCTCAATCGTAACTGGTTTGTCAGCATAGAATTTGGACTTTACTTAGCCCCAAAAAAAAAAAATTCTTTAGCTGTGATATTACACAATCTAGGAGGCCAACTCACCGGTCCAAAACGAAAAATTAGCTGCTCTTCAAAATTGCCTCTCGATAGATCCATTGTTTCAGCAGCTGTATGGCAAGTACCACCGTCCTGTTGAAACCAAATGTCGTCCAGAATACAGTCTTCAATATCAGGCAGCAAAAAGTCCGATATCATGGCGCTATAGCGAGTACTATTCACGACTACGATCCGGTCACTATCATTTTTGAAAAAATTTGGAGCAGTGATTCATTCAACCAGCCCATAAACCGCAACAAACCGTGGTTTTCTTGAAAAAATATGGACCGATGATTCCACCAGCCCATAAACCGCACCAAACTGTTTTCTCTGGGACCTCTTGTCTGGAACCTCTTCTGGTTGCTTTTTAGCCCAAATGCGATTATTTTGTTTATTGACCTTGCCGTTCAGCCAGAAATGGGCCGAATCACTGAACAAAATTTGGGTCGATACTGAAAATAAAAAAAAATATAGTTAAACACAGCTCACGCGTTATCTGCGAAAAAAAACCCTATTGAATTGGCTGGCGGTGGTTTAAAAAAATAGCATTTGCGGCTTATGTAACAAAGGAAATCAATGACTAGGAAATTATATTGAACTATGCTACGATAAATCTAAACAAGAGGCGTGGCACAGCCCATACAATTCTGAACCTAACGAGACAATATCTGATGAACTTTTAGAGATATGGCGATAGTATTTTAAAAATATGACGTTGACATGAATTAAAACAAATCGTGCAGGAAGAGTGGGCAGTGCAATTCCCCTTTAAAAAAATCGCGACTTTGGTTAAAGCATTGGAAAGATCGTTAAAAAAAATTGAACAGAATTAACCCGACGATTAGCATGTGTGACAGCGCATAGAGAAAGGGACCTAAGGGTAAAAAAATCAATTTTAATTTTTTTTCTTTTTTTGATGTGGACAACATCTGAGCATCGAATGAGACCGATCCCATACCCCAAAAGTGTTCCCTCCCAGAGATATGCGCGTTTTATGAAAGTGAAGTCGACGATTATAAGCGCAAATAGAAAGGAACCTTATCTTTAAAATGGCTCTACTGAACAAAACTGGGTTTTAACCTTAGATCCCTTTCTATTTTGCGCGTCACATATTATTATGACTAAATTGTGTTAAAATTGGACAAAAGATCGTGGACATGCCCTTGCAACCCTTAACGTCGAACGACTTTAGCGATATGACGATAGTAGTTGGTTTATATGATGTTGGTACGGAAAGAAAGATAACCTGACATCACCTGCCACGCCCACTTATCAAAATATTTATATAAAATCGTTAACCATGACGGAATTTACAAAAGCTTCGGCCCGGCCGAACTCAAAACATTATCTTTTTTAGAGCTCAACTGCTCTCCAAAATGGATCTGTCCATCGGATTTGCATCTGACGAATTCGAAAGCCATTGTATGGACGAAGAAAAGTGTAGGACTTGGTTTTTGTTCTTGTTGAAACCTTGTTGGACCGAAATGTTTGCGTGACCACAGCTCTGAAACAGTTTGTTTTTATCGACGAAAAAATACGGCCCAATCGAGGTGTAAGGCATGAAAACCACACAGTATTTTTTTGCGGATGCATTTGTGTCTCTTAAAACGCATCTAAGTTTGCTGCTGTCCAATAATGCATATTTTGTTTATTGACAAAATCACTCAGCTAAAAATTAGCTTCATCGCTGAAATATGTTTTTCATGAAATTCTATATTTTCGTGCAACTTTGCCTAAGCCCAATCGGTGAAGTTTCGGAGTTTTAAATGATCAAATGGCTATGGTTCTTGAGTCAGTTTGATCTTATTAAGATGAAGGCCAAGATATTTTCGCATAATACGCCACTGTGTGATTTGAGAGATTCCCAATTCCTGAGAACGACGTGGAATCGACTGATCAGGCTCATTTTGCACGCATTTTCTGACGGCTGCCATATTTTCGTCGCTTCGAGCAGTGCGGCGTCTTTTTGGCGCCGGAAAATCCAAAAGTGAAAATTTGGATTTTTGAGGGTGCACGCAGAAAAACAGTATGGTTATGGTGACAATATAAGTATTTGAAGAGGATAATACTATTGTTGAGTATATGTGACAGCGCATAGAGAAATGGACCTAAGGGTAAAAAAAAATCAATTTTTTTCTTTTTTCTTTTTTTGAGGTGGACAACATCTGAGCATCGAATGAGACCCAAAAAAATGCCCCAAAAGTGTTCCCTCCCAGAGATATGCGCGTTTTATGAAAGTGAAGTCGACGATTCTAAGCGCAAATAGAAAGGGACCTAATCTTTAAAATGGCTCTCCTGAACAAAACTTTTCATCAACTTTTCACTTTCTTTTTTTTGATTTGGACAACATCTGAGCATCGAATGAGACCGATCCCATGCTCCAAAAGTGTTCCCTCCCAGTGATATGCGCGTTTTATGAAAGTGAAGTCCACGATTCTAAGCGCAAATAGAAAGGTACCTAATCTTCAAAATGGCTCTCCTGAACAAAGCTGGTTTTTAACCTTAGGTCCCCTTTCTATTTTGCGCGTCACATATGGTTGTGGTGCAATAATAATATGATCCTCACAACAATAGTATGATTCAGATACACCAATACTATAATCCTCACAACATTATTATGATTCACACATAACCATACTATGATCCCCACAACCGTAGTATGATTTACACTCTGCCATACTATGATATCCACAACCATATTATGATACTCACAACCATAGTTTGTTACACATACAACCATAGTATGATCCTCACAACCATAGTATGATTCACATGCAACCATGTTATGATCCCTACAACCATAGTATGATCACACACAATTATACTATAATCCCCAAAATTATTCATTAGAATTGGGTAAATGTGTCAACTACAGATTTGAGTTATGAAAATTATTTGAAAATACAATAATTTCAAAATAATAGGAGTGATTTATTTCACAGTAGAAAAAATAAGTTTAAACAAACGTAAGCGTTTTTATTAAAAATATTTCATTTAAACAAAGCCGAAGCAGTTTGTGTGAAAAATTTGAATTTCCATATAAAAGAACTATACTATTTATTGCATTGATCGGTAACAAAAACATTGTTCTAAAAAGCATATTCAAATGAAGAACAATTCCAATCATATTGTATGATTGCCGTAATCATATTATTGTTAAAATAAAACCCAAAAAATAATACTTTTGTCGCACCAACCATTTTTATATTGTTGCTTCAACCATATTTTCAGTTTTAAATTTGGCAATAATACTATTGTAGCATTTCAACAATATTAATATTGCGGCAATCATACTATTGTCAAAATGAAATTCAATAAACAATACTATGGTTGAGACAAACATATTATTATTGCAGATAACATATTATTACTGCCTTAACCATGTTTTTTCTCTGCGTGTGCGTTGACATAAATATTCGAAATTGTTATATCCCTATTGGAAAACCCGTTATAATTCTTATACTTTCTGACTGGGATCTTCAGTTTTAGTGCCGGCTCCTAATGGCTAATAAATTTTAAAGAGACGCTTTTAGAATAATCTCTTTCTTGAAAAGTCGGTAGAATTAGCGAAATAAAACTGTCTACGAAAAAGTCATGGGTGCTTGCACTTTTATCGCCTTACGTGCTTTTGAATCAAATCATCTCCCAAGTTATCTGGCCTTTATCACCTTTAACCCTGATAACATGTCGTCTTGATCTTTCTACCAAATATCTGCCATTGTTGTTAGATCCTGATTTCGCCCATAAAGACGTAGTGGCCACAACCTCTGACCCATATTTCAATGCTCTGCCCTTCGGTATGTTGTGGGAATAATGGGGAAGGAGAAGAAAAAATAATCCAGCGTATAAATTCTCATTTACTGCTCTTTTGAGTTTTGTTAGTGTTGAAGTTTGTCGTCGTTTTTTTTGCCCTTGCCTAAGCTCGTATGTTTATTGTCCTTGTTGCTATGGCGTTGTCCTGTTTGGCCATCACAGTTGGAGCTGTTGATGGTGCTGCGTGCTGTTGTTGCTGCTGCTGTTGTCGCAAAGCAAGCGTGTAAATTGCGTTTATCTTGGTGTTACTTAGTTGTCCACTCTTGTGGTGGATGTTGGCAATGTGCGTCAGTGTTTGGTTGCCTGCTCCATAGCCGTTGACGTCGTCCTCGTCGTCCGGTTTTGGCCTAGTGCGAGTAGAGAGGGGTGAGTTGTCCTCTCAGTTGTGCATCGTTTTTGTTGTCGTCGGTTTAGTTGAGCTTTTTTCACATTTCACTATTTGTCCTCACTTTCGTCCGTTTGTTTGTTTGTTTTGTTTGTCCGCTGCGTTGCACAGCATGTGGCAACAACATCTGCCAGTGTAGTGTTGTTTTGTCAAAGTGTGAGTGCCAGTGCGAGTGTGTACGAGTGGTCTAAAGTGTAAAGCTGACATCATTTATGGCTGGAAGTTGTTGTGTTTTGCTCTTTGTCCTTTATCCTGTTTTAGTCGAGTATGTGTGTGTGTAAGTTGTCGAGTATGCCTGTAATAATGTGCCTATGTGACATGCTGCTGGTTCCGAAGATGTTGTTTTCGGTTAAAACATTATGTTCATTGCGCTCTTATCTTCATTTTGGGGTTTATAATTTTTCATAAGGCCATAATCCCTGGAAGTTCATACATAAAAACTCATATGAAACACACACTCACACACCCACTCCTTAGTGCCAGGATTGGCTTTGCCAAAATATGCTTTCAGACTCAAGAGGCTTTTATGTTTTAACAAAATAGCATTTCCCTCCCAACCCCACCTTATCTTAAATTAAAAGCGCTTTAAATTCATGTCGTCTTTTAAAGCCAACATTTTTTGTTTTTCTCTCTGTGCCACTATTTCAAAATGATCCTTTTAAAATTAAAACCCCAAATATTTTGAAAATATTCATACTTTCACACTTATCCAAAGGCCAAGCGTGAACAAGAACAAGAGAGTGTAAAGGGGGAAAAGACAACTAGCTGGCGAATGCTGAAGGGGTGAAAAAATAAAACTAAATTAAGAAACTTTTTACCACAACTTTTCGTATATGGCTCAGCCGATATGGACAATGGCGCCGCCAGAGCCACAGTCACTGGCCCGACTGGCCATAATAATTGTGCTGCCACGGACGACTACACGACTCTTCCATCAGTTGAAAAACCACCGAAATTTTTTATTTTTTAAAACAACAACGGGAGACTGGAAAAATGCATGAAACTTGTGTCATTAGTATTAAACGACGGTCATTAGTGGCAATGCCTTCTTATCCCCGCGTGCTAACATCTCCCACAAAACTAGGGATTCCTTTATCTACCCTTTACGTCTCGTGGAGGTCTCCCATCTCAACGCAATCTCACCCACTGTGGCGGCACTTGTATTCTCTTATCCAATGGCTTTTGTTCCCAAATAGTTTGGTTAGTTTCGGACACCATTGCCTGCAAACATCGACAAAAAGCTTTCGGTGGTAGCTGAGGTGCTGCTGCATCGCCAGAACCCATCAATATTTATTGATATTTTGCAAAGTTCTTGTGCTTAAAAGAATCTTTTGTTGTTGTTTATTTTCAATAAAGACGTTAGATGCATTTTAAATAAAAGGATTTTAGAATATTTGTTGTCTAGTCATTCGGGTTAAATGCTTTAGAGATGCGATAAAAGTTTAATTTTAAATGGGACATAAACTAGAGGAAATATCCTATACTCATTTCCTCGTTTAATTATTATTTAAATTAAACACTTGAATCTGAAATCCAAACGAGTATGTCAGGCAAATCGTGTTTCAAATCATTTATCCGCATATCATTTGTTAAGTCAAATTTGATTAACAACTGAGCCCATTTCCTTTTAGGATATTGACTCAGAAGACACCCCGTCCCTAATGGCGGTGTTCCATTGCACGGGATTATATCAAGAACAGATTTCAGCCATTTTTAATGGGCCGAATTTTAAATAATTTGAAAAGTTTCATCGTGATTGCTACCTTTACTTGTATTACTCGAATAGATTGACGAGCCGTAATCGATTTAGAAAGCCAACCGTTGTGATCCCTCGACATTCTATCGGGTGATCAATCTTGAGTCATTTTTTCAAAATAAAAATACAATAATTCAAATCAATTGCGGAATCTCTATCGTTCATTCGAAATGACATTTTATGCCGTTTATTTTTTGAATATATTTTCTTAAAATGTTGGCCGCAACTACGCCTGCGGGTGTCCATTCTGGGGGTCCAATTTTGGATGACTCGTTCGAGCATTTGGACCGGTATGGCGTTTATAACACGCGTAATGTTGGCTTCCAAAACCTGATTTGTAGCTGGCTTGTCAGCTTAGACTTTGGACTTTAAGTAGTTGTAACGGCACCTCGTGAACCTCTTATGGTTGCTCTTCAGCCAAAATGCGGCAAGAATGTTTATGGACATTGCCGTTTAGCCAGAAATGGGCCTCATGACTGTACAAAATTTTGGTCGAAAACAGCGGATCTTCTTCGAGTTTTTTTTCATAATACAGCTCCACACTTTGGAGACGTTGTTGCGGTGTAAGTCTTTTCATGATGAAATGGCAAACAATGCTGAAAAGAACAAAAATATAAAGTTCAATGCAACTCACGCGTAATATGTGAACAACCGCTACTAAAAAAAATGCCACTAGATTGATCACCCGTTGTAAAGGAACAAACAGGGAACTTTTCTTAAATCAGTTGGCTGTGTACGCTACAATTCTTAAACTCTCTGACAAGGGCCTACTATTCAACGCCGGCTCCAATCGTCTAATTGATCTCAAAGAGATGATTTTAAGTTGCTTAAAGATTAAGTCACCGGCATTTACCAGTTGAAAATTCACGGCTGAAAAAATGTATAAAGGATTGTCAACCAAATTGCACGATGTTAATTTCCTGCACAAATTCAAAAATATGTAATAGATCAAAAATTAAAGAATTTTGGCCGATGGAAATCGATCCTGGACCACTGTGCGGTGGTATACAGAGTAATAGTATTTCCACAAAAACCAATGTCACTTTGCCATTTTGTAAAAAACGTATCTTTTATTACTTAGTAGGGACATAAATACTGTTACAACATTGAACACACCCATTTCAATAGTAGAACTGAACATACCCCGTTAATGGCATTTGGGTTTTGAAAGCTTACCTCAATAGCGTTAGTCTGTAACGGGATTTTGAAATTGTTTCAACTTTCATCATGGAGTGGTCAGATAATGAGAACCGTATCGCTGTATTAGCGCTTTTCAAGTGTGATATGAAAAAGCGATATTTTTAAAACGCTCCGACCACTAGGGATTAGCCGCATGTTCGTCTACCGATGCATAAAACTGTTTGAGGAGACTGGAGATGTAAAAGACCGCCACCGGTCGGGTCGCCCAGGCTCTGTTCGAACACCGCATGTCATCAGAGCGTTAAAACAATAATTCACAGAAATCCGCTCCGAAAACAGAAAACCATGGCCCGTCAGATGAATATTACGCAAATGTCCATGAGTCGAATAATTAAAAAGACTTGGGACTTTCAAACGACTTAAGGGACATTTATTGACTGGAGCTTTAAAAAAATAGGATTGAAAAATGCAAACGTCTTTTGGTGAAGCACGCTGATAACTTGCACAGACAAATTTTGTTCACCGATGATAGAGAGTATGCGCGGCCATCTAAGGTAGCATCTGAACTGCTCCCAAGCACGCTGAAGCACGCTAATAACTTGCACAGAAAAATTTTGTTCACCGATGATAGAGAGTATGCGCGGCCATCTAAGGTAGCATCTGAACTGCTCCCAAGGTTCAGCTTCAGTCATAATTTGCTGGGGTGTCTCTTACGATGGGGCCACTAACCTGCATTTCTGCGAACAAGGAGTCAAAACATCGGCCAAAGTTTACCAAGAAACCGTTTTGGAAGCTGTTGGTGAAGCCTCTTAACAATTCCCTGTTCCAAAACCAGCCATGGACTTTTCAGCAGGAGTCTGCGCCGGCCCAGAAGGCTAAAACGTCCCAGGCCTGGCTTTGAAACAATTTGCCAGCGTTCATTTCCTCTGAAGAATGGCGCTAAGGCAGTCCAGACTTGAGCCCATTGGATTACAAATTGTTGACGGTTTTAGAGGACAAGGTTTGTCACAAAAGATACCCCAACACTGGATCTTTTAAGACTGCTTTAGTTCGAGCTGTGGCCAATTTTCCAATGGACGTGGTTCGTGCAGCTATTGACGATTGGCCAGTGCGACTTAAGGCGTGTGTAATGCAAAAGGCGGACATTTCGAATAAGTAGATTCTTTTTGGATACAATATACATCAATAAATATATTAAAAAATATTTGGTCCAAAAACATTCAGTACTTTTTATTTTACAGCATAAAACGTGTGTAACAGTATTTGTGTCCATACTAAGTAAATAAATAGAAAATAACAGAGGGCCAAGTCCACTCCCATGTGGCACAACATATTCTACTGGACCCACAAAGCTTTTAAATTCATTCATCTGCACAAATTACTTTCGGTTCAAAAACTAACTCTTAAATAATACTAATTCGTAATCCATCATCCCATAATACTCTAACATTTCTGTAACATTATCTTGTGATCAACTAGATTAAAATCTGGTCTACTTATACATTTATCATCAGTCGTGGTATTTATATCCTTCAGTATCGGTACTATTCTGTGTACTTTAAATACACAATTTACTACATTCTCAGGGCGAATCTACCAGTTAAACATCCTCAAAGCTCTTCCTACCAACGGTGCTGCCAAGATTTCTTCAGATCATATCCAATCGTACGCAAAATATAAGCCTAGTTATTCCTACTATAGCCTACTAAATATTGTTAAACTTTACTTATGCTTTTCAAACTTCCCTCAATATTCGTCTTATTTCTGACCTAACACCTTCTTCTCAGTAGTTTTTCCTTTATTAAAATCAGCTCCTGTAGATATTTATATCCCACGGAGTTATGTCAAAGCGAACCTCTCAACTTGTAACTTACCAAAAGTCATCTTGTAATAAAATGTAGATGCAAGAGGTCTCCAACCAGTTAATTCCTGTTTAAGTTGTTGAAACAAAATGCCGATGTAAACAAATAAACATGCGTTGTTAGAGTTACCATATTTTTTTCCAAAAAAAATGCTTTTTAAAAGTTTAATTAAACAATCAAATCAAGTAAGAAGAGGCCTCATCGGTAAATACGTATTGGGTCCATCTGCACGTGATAGGAATAATTCAACTCAAACTAATAGTTTAAAAACATTTGTGAATTTTTTAACACGAAGTACTCGTAGTGTAGTTTTTTTACGAGGGCTGCTATATATATTTCTGGCCTCATATTGAAAATGCGAATATTTATCATCAAAAATGGTTTAATTGTTTTTCAAAGTATTCTTCAGCATGATTTATACACTCTTGCATGCGCTCAAACCAATTGTCGAAGCACTTTTTCCACTCCGATTGAGGCACCTCCAAAACACGGTTTTTGAATGCTGCAACAGCATCTTCTGGCGACGAAAATTGTGCACCACGCATTTTTTCTTGATGTGCGGGAATAATAAGAAGTCATTGGGTGCCAAGTCAGGCCTGTACGGCGGATGACCCATCAATTCGACGTTTTGGTCGGTCAAAAAGGCGCTGGCTTGAGCCGATGTGTGAGAGCTCGCATTGTCATGGTGCACAATGGTTCGTCGTCTCTTGTTCGTTTTTCGAATTTCTCCAAAGACTTTAGGCAAACAAATTGTTATGTACAACTCAGAGTTGACCGTCCTAAGCTGCTCAGGCGAAACAGTCGCCACATGACTAGTTTTGCCAAAGAAACAGGCGACCATTTGCTTCGAAATGCTTCTTCTACGAACAACTTTCTTTGGATTTGGCTCGTCTGCGAAGACCCACACAGTCGATTGCGGTTTTGTTTCAGGCACATACGCATAGATCCATGATTCGTCACCTGTGGGGATCTTAAAAACGTCTTTTGAAGCACCGCGATCGTATTTTTTAAAAATTTCTTTGCACCAATCGACATAAGTCTTTTTTTTTTGAGCGATTGTCAAATTGTGCCTGATCCAACGAGAACAAACATTTTTTACGGCCAGTTGTTCATGCAATATCGAATGTATGCTGGTGGAAGAAATGCCACAGGGTGCCTCTATCTCACGGTATATCACATGACGATCTTGCATTATCATTTCACGCACGGCATAAATGTTCTCTATCACAACGGCCGTTTTTGGACGACCTTCGTCTTTTGAGCGAGCGTCGGCCACGATTGAATTCATTAAACTAGTTTTTTACAGTGCTATAGGATAGTGCTTAATCGACATACAAAGATTTAAGTTCATCGATTCACTCTTGTCGTGATCATCCACGTCGAATGTTGTGAAAAATGATCGCACGAAAGTGTTCACGAGTTAACTCCATTTTTTTTGCCAAACAGATTTTTTGAAGTCACTGTAAACAACACAAATGATGGCCGTATGTCAAAAAGTTCTGAGTATGTTTATGCTAAAAAATGTCAAACTTTCCAATGTAAATATCAGACGGTGCCAGGCAACACTTAGTGTTGCCTAGGCCAGAAGTATATATAGCAAACCTCGTATTGCTTCTGACAAGTTCGACGGCGAACTCTCTTGTTCAATTCTCTTTGGTGTATACATACAAAGAGAAACAATGTTGCCATATTACTATAAATTTTGTTCAAAGATGTCAGGTTACCATATTGCAAACTTACTAGGTAACTTAGCTAGAAGTTACCCCAAGAGAACACTGCTAATTTGTTTCTCATATACAGGGTGGGTGATTAAACATTTTAAATTTAAATCGGATGTTAAAAGATATGCACTGATAATTTGTTCAAATTTCTGGTTTTGTTAGAAAGAATCAACTTTGTCATTTAGAAATGGAACACAATATCGTTCACATGACTACCAGAACCGCTCGGCAGTACCATATCCCATCAACCCAAATTTTCAGTACATCTTCGATTGTTTTGGGTCGAATCTCTTCAACAATAACTTCGTTTTCATGTTTTAACGCTTCAATAGTCTCTGGATGGCTTATGTAACATTTTTTCTTTGTCATTAACTTTAAAGCAATGAAGGAGTTTAGACATTAATCTCTTAATTGCAAAGTAGCCGGCACTTTAGAGTTGGAAAAAACACATAGCTTGAGTTCATAACTGGCCTTGAAACTGGTTAGTGATAGCCAGCTACAAATCAAAAATCTTTTTTCGTAGGCACGTTTATTAAAAATGCTCAAAGTTTTCCATAATGCCTGGCATGTGTATTGGCACGCGATTAGCATGTGGGTGTGTCACCCGTTATTCCACTAAACGCACTCGCTTATTGAGGGCATTAACAGTGCACTAATGCGGAACTAATGCCGGTTTCCCACAGTAGCCAGTCGTCTGAATTCATTAAGAAAAAATAGTTTAATAAAAAAAATCACGTCCGAAGATTACCATTCACCCACGCCATTAAACGTGTCAGACATGCGTGCTCTCTATACCAATGCAATGAATTATTAATTACCTGGCCAGAGGTGGAAATTTCCACTATCCATCTCTGGCAGGCACACACAGTTAAAGGTGAGCAGCAACACCGAAACGAACCACATCAAATATTTATTGTTTTCTTAAAATTTCATTAGAATTGGACACGATTTCAGATGGTTCAGTCACCTTTTCTTCTTGGACGTTGTGTTTGATGGTTTTATAGCTTTAGCGAAATGTGGCTATAAATTTGCCAACAACTGGCACATGTTTACTTAATTGTGCAAAAGAACGTGAGGCGTTAATACGCCAAAATGAAGAATCAAATCAGATTTGTGGAGGTTTTTGCAGTTTTAGCCATTGTAGTCGGTGCCAGTTGGTCAGCACCGGTCAATGCAGAGGGCGAAGATGGTCCCGACTTGACTTCCGCCTACTTAGAGGACGATATGATTATCGATTTCAAGCGCAATGGAGTACCGGCCAATCAATCCTGGCCCAATGGCATTGTATATTACAATATAACCGGCAACTACAGTGAGTAGGAGAGTACCACGTTTACTTGAAGCATCCTTGTAACAAGTTTTTGTTCTTCATGCAGATGCACCTCGTTTGCAATACATCAGAGATGCCATGGATGCCATCGAGGCTGTGACCTGCGTTCGCTTTCGTCAGGCACGCAAGAACAGAAAAGTTTTCCTTAGAATCACTGCCTTGGCGAAGGGATGCTATGCTAGCGTTGGCTATAACGGCAAGGATGCCACTCTAAATTTGCAGAAACACGATCTTGACACGGGCTGCTTTCGCCGTGGCATCCTCATACATGAGCTGATGCATACTCTGGGCTTTCGTCATCAACATTCGGCCCATGATCGTGATCAATTTATCGTAATCAAAGATGAGAATATTATACCGGAAAAGAAGTGGTTCTTTCAGAAATTCAACGAGACGGATGTCACGGATTTTGGCTTCGGCTACGATTACTACAGTGTTTTGCATTACCGTCGCAATGCATTTTCGGTAAATGGCGATGACACGATTGTGCCCTTGGATCCCACCGTCAGGATTGGCCAGCGTGATGGTCTGAGTGTTAAGGATATTGGCAAAATCAATGCCATGTACAATTGTACAGTTTGAAATGGTTTGGAGGAACAAAAATGGTTCTTGGTGGCGGAATATGATTTTTTGATAGAGATGTTTGTTTGATGCTTACCACGAATTAAGCGTCTAATGCAGAGCATTGCAAAAACTTAAAATCACCATCCCATGTAAGCGTTTTGTTCCTCAACACGTTACTTCTAGGACATGCCTCATACAAGCATAAGTTTGATAAGAACCTTTTGTTTGATGCAATAAGAAAATGATAAAAACTGATGAATAAATTATAATAGAAAAGTAAATTTGTTTTGTTATAAACGAAACGAAATAAACGAACGAAATATTTTCAAACTAAACACAGTGAACTCTTAAAAATAAGTGTACACAAAAAAAATGTTGGAAATCGGTTGGAACTACAGGGTGTCCGCCGGGAAGGTATACTACTTTGTTTTTGTTGTTTCACCTGAGGAGAAGGTACTACCTCGGCAGACGCGCGTGGTTCTGGCGCAGCTGAGATCTGGATGGTGCAGCTGCCTCAATTCTTACTGGGCACGAATTGGGGACCATCAGGGACCACATGATGTACTGAACCTCTTCAATTGTCCGGCCAAGCCCACTCAGCTGACCCCCAGGTCTCTGTGGACGCATCCAGTTCAAATGGCGCGTTTCCTTCACCTGGATATCGAAGCAGATCCCCCATAGACGAACCAGACTTCAAAATAAATATATTGTTGTTACAACAACAACAGCAACAACTACTTTGTTTTGCCGCCATTTCGGTAAATATTAGTCTTGACAGTTCATATTTGGCAGTCGTGAAGTAGAGGCGTGGCTAATTTATTATGGAAAAATTATCGATAAGCCAACGTGTTTTAATCTTTAAAACATTTTATCAAAATCAATCATCGATTACTGTGGCGATGAGAAAGTTAAGTGAAATTTTTGGGAGAAACAACGTACCAACAAAACACACTTTTTATAGTGAATGGTTTCGAAGAAAGAGGGTCTGTAGCTGATAGGCCCAAGCATGAACCACATCGTACTGCAAGATCGGCTGAAAACATTACTGCTGCTCAAGAAAGTGTTCAAAACAATCCAACAACCTAAATTCGGCGCCGTGCTCAGGAGATGGGTCTTCAAAAAGCAACTTTGGCAATTTTGCACAAGGATTCGCATTTGATTCTATTTAAGATTCAGTTGACACAAGAGCTTCTTCCACAAGACCATTTACTCCGGCGTACATATGCCAAAAGGATGTTACATCTCGCCCATGACAACCCCGATTTTTATGAAAAAATCATAATGAGTGACGAGGCACATTTTCATTTGAATGGATATGTGAATAAACCGAATAATCGGTTCTGGGCAATGGAAAACCCTCAAATTATTCATCAGCCACCTTTGCATCCATTAGAAGTGATAGTGACAGTGGTATGCAAATTTGTCAGAAGGAATCATTGGACCTTTCTTCTATGAAAATGAAAACGGCGTAACAGTAACTGTCAACGGGGAGCGAGCGATATCGTGTGATATGATTAAAAACTTTTTAACGCCAGAACTGCATGCTTTGGGTTTGATAAACATGTGGAATCAACAAGACGGTGCCACATCGCATACAGCCAGGATTACAATGGAATTACTGCGAGACCTCATTCCACAACAAGTTATTTCAAGAAATGGTGATGTTGTTTGGCCTCCACGGTCGCCTGATTTGACTGCTCCGGACTTCTTTTTGTGGGGATATCTGAAAAGTAAGGTTTATGCAAAGAAACCAGTAACGCTTGAGCAACTCAAACAAAATATTCTTGATTAAAATTATGAAATACCGCGTGAAATGTGGGAGAATGTAATGAAAAATGTGCTCAAAAGGGCTCGCTTTTGTGAGGCAAACAGAGACGGACATTTATCTGATATTGTATTCCATACGTAATGGCCGACATTAAATAAAACATTTATCAATACAAGATCCATTCTCTTTCATTTAATTTAAAATAATAAACAAAGAAGGTACCTTTCCGACGGACACCCTGTACAATGATTCGGTTGCAAAAGAGGAATTTCGGTTGCAATCACCAAGTGTTTTAATCGTAACGGTTATTCGGTTCAGAGTACCACATGATGATAAATATCATCGATCATCGTACTTTACTCATAACTTATTAATCAGCCATACCAATGAATCGCGAAAAAGATATTTAGTTGCCAGAACTGGTGGTTGAGACAACCAATAGTTTTGCAAACATTTTGTTGTTGTAAGCAATTACAAGTGATGGCCACAACCAAAAAGGGTTGTTTAGTTTTTTTTTAATGAAAATAATTCGATCATTACCGACTTTAAGCCAATCGATTAAACACTTTTTTTGCAGTAAATATCATCCATCATCTTTTCCACTTGACCCTCCCTACGAGTTCTCAAGTACTTCAATTGTGTAACAGTTTTTTTCCTCTAACCAAAATTTTAATTTATTTCGTTGCTCAGGTGTGCTATGTGGACGCTTTGTCCCATGGTTCTTTTCTGGAGGTTTCGATACTGCGTACATTCCTCCTTTACTTCAGTTCCAATTATTAAAAATTTCTGAGCATTAACTAAAATTCGATTTTACTGGTGGAATACTCGTAGTGCATGTAAACTCAATCATTCGGTTAGCAAAAAATTAGGTTGTGGCAACGATTCGTGGCCTCGAGTCTAGGCCTAACATTAAAATATAAGTGCACAAAGAGAACAGATTTGTTGCCACAAGTGAATTGTTTGCCACCAGAATGTTACATACTATCCATATATTACATCAGTACAACCAAATGTTGATTGGGTAAACGGAAATTTTCAAAAAAGGGAACTGACACTTTCTGTTGAAAAGACAAAGTATCAGTAAACCATACTAATTTAAAAGAAGGGATGTTTTTCCAGACGTGTGATTTTAAAGACGAAATAAAACGCATATTGTTTAATGTTATGGCCTAGAATTTAACTTTAATGATTTCGGGCAGGTGGCCGCCGCGGCCGGCTCGGGCTTATCAGCGTAGACAAGCGACTTCACATAACACCACAAAAAAAGTCCAGCGATGTTAAATCGCACGATCTTCGAGGCCACGCCACAGGCCCACAACGCAAGATAATGCGCTCAACAAAAGTTTCGTCCACATCAACACCCTCCAATTCAGGTAAAAAATTTTTATTAGTCATAACTCTATAGCTTTCCCCATTGACTGTAACATTATGGCCGGCTTCATTTTTGAAGAAATATGGACCAATGGTTTCCTCTGTCCATAGAGCACACTAAACAGTGACTCTTTGAGGATATTACGGCGTCTCAACAATGGCTTGTGGATTTTCATTACTGCAAATTTTTAATTTTGATTTTAAGCGTACCTATTCAACAAAAAGAGAGCTTTATCGCTGAACAAAATTTTCTTGTAAACTCAGGATCGGTGGCCATCTCGTTTTCGGCCCATCCACCACGCTTTGCAAACGTTGTTCCGGGTCAGTCTATTATTAGGAAATGGCAAACCATACTGAGCATAAATCAAGAGACAGCTATACACGCAAGTCCGAAAAAAGTGTGGCCAGATTAAAAACCACACGTCGAAAAAAATTCCCTTTACCATTGGTATTGCATTTTTACATGTATTGCTTGTTCTTACTGATTGTTGGTTATAAGTACTCTTTGAATTCGGGTCTAAGACCCACTTTAGACGTAGGGAAGCCATTTCTTTACTACAGCGACCGACATAAAAGCGAAGCATAAAAGTTAATTTGTATGCGAGCTACAGCTCGCAAGTCCTTTTCAATACTAATTGATTTGAAGCAGTCACATGCCTAATATAAAATAAAATGGCTTTGTTTAATCATTTAGTGTATCTCATGCTTTTGATTTGATTATTTTGTATTTATAAAATATATATCTTTTGGTGATAAAATCTCTTCGTTTGTAAATTTGCCTGTAGCTAGTTGTGTCATCGTATTTCTAGACAATCTGTAAGTTTCAATACTCGTACAATCTGTAATAGATTTCCGACCAAACTGTAAAAAACTTAAAAAAATTTAGAATTCTGTTGTCACCAACAGAAAATGGAAATTTCAAGCAGACTTGTTAGGCGAAGACTAAGTGAGACAAATTTGTTTAAGGCGCATTTCCAGAAAAAAACCTACCTTAAAAAAATGTGTTTCGAAGCGATTGTCCTTCGGAAGCACTCATAAAGAAAATGCCATCATTTTTTTGGAAAAACGTTTTATGGAGTTTTTCCAAAAACCACCAAAAACTCCATAATATACTTATAAATTGAATCGGACCAAAAATAAATGAAATCGAACAGATTAAAAAATCGTTGTACATCGTCCTAAAGAAAATGAATTAAAACTACAGTACAGTAACAAGAATCGGGTCAATTCTGTTAGTGGGATTCGGTCTTGGGATTGTCAGAAGACGGTGGCGACATTATTATAGTTTGGTGTGCATATTCTTATCTCTTGATATAACGTGACATTTACAGTGGGTCACATCTTATTTTATGCAGATCGCACGCACTTCAATTTAAAATGGATCCTCGCAAGATAATAGAACAAAGGGAGTTAGTAATAAATCATTTTAAAAACGGTAATTCACAGCAAAAAATTGCTACAATGGTAAATATCAATCCCTCCATAGTGCAAAAAATCATTGAGCGGTTCCTACATGAGAACCGGGTGCATGATAAGGGCAGAACTGCACCAAATAAAATTTTGTATGCATCGGACGAGCGGTATATATTGCGAAAAATAAAGGCTAACCATAGACTTTCGGCACCAAAACTGACCACCGAAGTTCATAAAAGCACTGGCAAAAACTGTAGTGTGAAAACTGCTCGACGGGTTCTGCGGGAGCATGAATTTAATGGCCAAGTTGCACGGAAGAAGCCATGTATCAACCCTAAAAATAAGACAAGCCATTTTAAATTTGCTAAAGAGAACCTTCGCAGTCATTTGAGACAAAATTTAAATATAATTGGCTCAGACGTTATGACCTATGTATGGAGAAAGCCGAATACGGAGCTCAATATGGAAAATTTAAAAGCGACTGTGATGCACGGCGGTGGCAGCGTGATGGTATGGGCCTGTATTTCGTCAGCTGGTACTGGGAAGATAGCTTTTATCAAAACTACAATGGACAAGCACTTGTATCTTCAGATTCTGAAGGACAATTTGCTACAAAGCGCAGAAAATGTATGTACGAGGGCGGTTCGGAAAGTTCTTAGCCTATCAATAAAAGAGAAAAGCTAGTTTTTCAAAAATATATTTTAATTTTTCAATATAATCTCCTGAAACTTCAATACACTTAGTCCAACGCTTATCCAGCAAATCTATACCTTGATTAAAATAGTTTTCCACAAGGTCTTCAAAATAGTGGTTTGCAACTATAATTGCATCTTCATTTAAGGTAAAACGCTTGCCAGCAAGGATTTTTTTTAGATTTGGGAACAGGTAAAAGTCACTGGGAGCTAAATCAGGAGAATAAGGTGGGTGGTCAAGCAACTCGTACTTTAATTCGTTGATTTTAGCCATTGTTAAAACACTCTTGCGCGCTGGTGCGTTGTCTTGATGAAAAATTATTTTTTTGTGTTGTAAGCCAGGACGTTTTTCTCGAATTCGTACATTTAATTGATCTAAAAGGTTGCCATAGTACTCTGAATTTATTGTTTTACCCTTTTGCAGATAGTCAATCAATAAAATACCTTTGAAGTCCCAAAAAACCGTTGCCATAACCTTACCAGCCGATTGCATTGTTTTTGCCTTCTTTGGGGCACTTCCTCCAGCTTCAGTCCATTGTTTGGATTGTTCTTTTGTATCTGGAGTATAGTGGTGGATCCATGTCTCATCAACAGTTATGAAACGACGCTTAAAATCCATTTTATTTCGCTGAAAACGATCCAAACAAGCTTGAGAAATGTTCATTCTTATGCGTTTTTGGTCGACTGTTAACAAGTCCGGCACCCATCTGGCAGAAAGCTTTTTCATCTGTAGTTCTTTATGCAAAATTAAATGGACTCGATCATTTGAGATGTCCATGATATTAGCTATTTCACGCTAATTTGTATGTAAATATTTAATGACACCACGCATTTCTAATTTTTCCATTGTAAAAAAATCGCTAATGCGTCTTTTATGAACACCTGTTTCTATATGAAGGAATTGCCAAATCGAAACAAAATTTAACATTTGTTCATAGCAGAGATGGAAGTTTCCGAAACACTTAATTTTTTTCTGTTTATACCGCGCTTTTTAGCTAGGCTAAGAAGTTTCCGAACCGCCCTCGTATACGGTGCATTTTTCGATTTTACCAGTATAACGACCCAAAACACAAATCTGGAATTGTTCAGTCGTGGTTGATATACAACTGCCCACATTTGTTGACGCCAACCACATAATCAACCGACATGAACGTCATTGAAAATTTATAGGCCATATTAAACAAAAATATCAGGAACCATAAGATATCCAACTTAAATGTTGCTCTAGAAGTGCAATGGAGTAAAATTTCGGCAGAAATTACTCAAAAACTGGTTGATTCTATTCCAAATCGGATTAAAGCTGTTGGCGATCAAAAGGAATATCATACTAAATATTAAAAGTTGCAGAATTTGAATTGATATTGAACATTATAAGTAGATGCATAAAATAAGTTGTGATATGAAAATTAGCAGTATTTTTGTTTGTTATCAATTTTAAGGCTTTTTTAAAAATAAATATTGGCAATAAGTGAAGTTCATTGGTTATCCGCATATGTTTTCTTTCAAATGACATCAAAATTGATTTTTTTTCTTTTTAGTTTTAAAACTATTGAGCCTCAAAGTTATAGAGCCTAAAAGTTTAATGTATGCACTGCATACAATAAGCTGTGACCCACTGTATGCGACCATATGTAATGGCTGCTGGTTTAAAAAAAAAATATTTTTGCGATAATAATGTACAGTTTTCGGTATTGGTCAGTATATTTGTAGGGTCTAAACTGTTTCTTTTTCTATGCGTTACAATTTTTGCCCGTACTACTGAAGAACCTCAACGGCATTTGGGTAGGAGCATGGGAAGTATTTCTAGAGACATTGAGCTGTATACGATATAATTAATATCTTACTCGTTATGTCATCGGCATTTACGAGGTGAAAACCCGCCGCTGCAAAAGTTCAGATGTTCTTACCCATGTTTCAAGCTGGGATAACATGTATGACAGTCTTGCACACTTACCATCTGACCACGATGGCCTTCTATTTTTTGCTCCTACCAAAGGTTATCTCTTTCCTCTTATCCAGTAGGTCGATGGCAAAGAATCTTATTTATTGATTTTTGATCTAAAATAGCAGCAAAACTATTAATTGCAAACGGGAATTTCCTGTTCTCTTCAATCACACCATGATGGCCTTCTACTTCTTGCCACTACCAACGGTTATCTCTTCCCTCTTACCCAGCAGGTCGATGGCAAAGAATCTTATTTTTGATCTAAAATAGCAGCAAAGCTATTAATGGCAAACGGGAATTTCCTGTTCTCTTCGCTGGACTTTCCAAGGTCAAACTCCCGCTAAAAAGTGTCAGATGTTCTATCCCGAATTTCAACTTGGAATTCTCGCACACACTGCCAGGCCTACAAGAAACACTCACAAGTGTTGCTTAAAAAAGAGTTCACGTTCGAATACTGGCCATTCACTTTAAATATAAATCGAGTAAGTCAAGCGTGTTTTGTCCATTCAACTGCATTGAATTGTTAATCGCTTTGACTGTGACGGCTTTAGCCACTATCCGTCTCTGACATGCATAATTCATGCTGACCATAGCGCCGAAACGAAAAGCATCAAAAATACTTTGTTGAAATTTCGTAAGATTCGATTGAAGGCGGTTTAAACTGGGCCGTAAGCTGTGCCTGTGCAGAGCGCGTGTGCTTTGTAATAAAATGTTTATGGAATGTTTTTGGATGAAATTAGAATAATTTAGCAGTGTACGAGGTCTGTTCAATAGGAAAAGTGAATTTGGAAATTTCTCGGGCTACGTGTATTCGATTAGGGGTTATTTTATGTTGTTTTGAACTTGTCTCGAACATATATTCTTAGTTGAGATTGTTTGTATGTAGTTAAGTTTGTTTGTGAGAGGCTTATTAGTTAGACGTGGCGAATTTCTGCTGCAGAAAAAATGGGCGGTATGCCATTAGGCCCCACGAAAATACATTCAAAAATTAGGCCCCAAAAAATTTATATGAAAAACAGCAACACAAAATTTTATGGTTTTTTGGGGCCTAATTTCATATTATTATTGGGGTATATTTTCAAAATGCAATTAGACTTCAAATATTTGTATGATAGTAGACCCCAAAAAATTTTTGTGGCCTATGTTCGTATTTTGGCTCCAATTTCATTACCATATATTTTAGGGCCACACTTAATATATTTGGGGTCTAATTTCCTTCGGCGAAGAAAAAAAATCGTTGGTTTTTTATTGAAAATTATATAGTTTATTACCTCTGAACTTAATCATAAACTTGTATGATATCTTGCACAGAGGCAAGTCAGCAACGACAGTAACGCAGTAAATCTGATTTATGGCTTTGCATTGAAAATTCACGTAGAAAATATTAATAATAACAAATGAATAAGTGCAAAAAGAGATTATGTCAAATATTATTATTTACACACAACCGAAACTTGTACGCAAAAGATTTTCTACAGGTTTTGGGGCCTATTTTTGTACTTTGCTCACATTCATTTTGTGAAACATAAATCGAATTTACACCCCAAACCCAAAAATGAAAATAGACCCCATTTTTATACAGAAAACAACAACTCGATATTTTGGGGTATATTTGCCTTTTTGGGGTGTATTTGCATACCTTCAAATGACCACTTCGAAATCAGGCCCAATACAATTTTGGGGCCTTTTTATACCCGCACCACATAGTGGTATGGGGTATAATGGCTTAGTGCTTGCGTTTGTAACACATCGAAGGAATCGAGTTAGAATACCGGGACCAGAGAGAAAGTTGCTCAGAATTACATTTTGAGTCGATCTAGCCATGTCTGTCTGGCTGGCTGGGCGGCTGGCTGGCTGGATGTAAAGATGTCCATCTATTCTTGTAATCAAAGTACAGGTCGCATTTATGCACCGATCTTGATGAAACTTGGCATGTGGTAATATATTGGGACAAGGACGGACGCTATTGAATTTGGTCCAAATCGGAGCACTTTCTGATAGACACAAAGGAACTCCCGGATTTGGTCCAAATCCAGTTGATGTCGCGTGTATTGGTCAACAAATTAAAAAAATATGCCATTCGATGTAGAACTGACCACAAAATGTAAAAAAAAATAGTTGGACCCGCCTCTAGGACCTACGGGGCCTTCAGAACCCAAAAAATGGACCCATGATTTTAAATATAAGTGTGACCCCTTAAATGAAAGGAAATTATCTTACAATTTTAAATACAGAAAAAAATTCGACCTGTTTGGGCCCCAGGGTCCATTAGGAGGGTCCAAAAGTTTCGGTTTACCCGGATTTTAGTGTGACCCCTCAAATGACAGGGAATTGCCTCAGGACTTTAAATATGTCAAGCCAAATGATTTATCTCGTCCATGGGAGGGCACAGGGTCCGAAAACAAGGTATGAAAATGTGGACCAACTATAATTGTTATATCCTCACCACATAGTGGTATGGGGTATAAAGGCTTAGTGCTTGCGTGATAGATACAGATAGAAATAGCGACGAGTGCTTTCGATTAACAGGAGACTTAATCACATTTATAGTGGTGCGGGTATCATAGAGTCGGCCACGCCCGACTATAGCACTTACTTACTTGTTTCATTCTATGTTTGAGGTATAATTTCGTGGGGTCTATTTTCAAATTACAATTAGACCCCAATTTTGGGGCCTAATTTCCTTTTTGGTTTGGGGTGTATTTTCTTGGGGCCTAATGTCATACCGCCGAAAAAATAGATCAAAGAATTTCCATAAAATTTTGTGTAAAAAATGGAATTAAGTGCTCAAAAGCACCTGAAATGTTGAGAGTGACATGTGTTGATTGTACTTTGAGTTTAAAAAATGTATGGTATAAACTTTTCATAGAAGGTCGAGAAGGTGTAAATGATGGCGCAGTTTCTGCTAGAAGATCCATCACATCAAAAACCGATGAAAATGTTGAGAACTTGAAGAAAAAAAATGCATTTTGATTTGAACTACCATTTTCATAAAAGGCTTTAACATTCTTTGTGAACCTCTCCATGGTTGAATTTGTCAAACACAGAAACAAAAAAATTCACATTAAATGGGGCAAAACACTTGACGTTATGGAGCGACTCCCAATTAACATCGTGCATTATGTTTGGACCAGCCTTTCTAAGTAATGGTAATGCTTCAAATCACAATAAAAAAATTTTAGAGGATGTCCGGCATATCGGTTGGCTCATGCCTTATAATTTTTTCAGAAATTGTTGACATAATGCGTGTGGCAGCGAAGTGCGTTCGAAAATCTTAGCTTACTTATGTTGCTTGTTTGGAATTTTGTTGCCGAAAGGACTACCGTATACCGATTACGGGATTTTCATGGTTATTTACCATATTTGGTCCCCTGTGACTTTTTCCTGTTTCCATACTTGAAGCGACCCATTAAAGGACGCCGTTTCGTAATGATTGAGGATATAAAAACCGAAGCGCTGAGACAGCTCACGGCCATATCAAAAAGTGCACATCAAAGCTTGTTTTAAGGATTGAAAAAAAACGCTGGCACATGTGTACTACATCTGATGGAAAATACTTATAGAAAGGGTGGTCTAAACATAATGCACTATGTTAATTGGGAGTCGCTCCATAACGTCAAGTTTTGTTGCCCCATTTAATGTAATTTTCTTGCTTCAGTGTTTGACAAATTCAACCATGGAGAGGTTCACAATTGAGCAAAGCGTCAAGAATTTTAAAGCCTTTTACAAAAATGGGCGTTCAAATCAAAATGCATTCGGTGCACTTCGTTATATTTTTTGGTCAGCATAATCAACCAAATGCGTCCACAATCGAAGGAAATGTACGAGGAGAATAAGGTGGGTGGTCAAGCAACTCGTACTTTAATTCGTTGATTTTAGCCATTGTTAAAATACTCTTGCGCGCTGGTGCGTTGTCTTGATGAAAAATTATTTTTTTGTGTTGTAAGCCAGGACGTTTTTCTCGAATTTGTACATTTAATTGATCTAAAAGGTTGCAATAGTACTCTGAATTTATTGTTTTACCCTTTTGCAGATAGTCAATCAATAAAATACCTTCGAAGTCACAAAAACCGTTGCCATAACCTTACCAGTCGATTGAATTGTTTTTGCCTATTTTGGGGCACTTCCTCCAGCTTCAGTCCATTGTTTGGATTGTTCTTTTGTCTCTGGAGTATAGTGGTGGATCCATGTCCCATCAACAATTATGAAACGACGCTTAAAATCCATTTTATTTCGCTGAAAGCGATCCAAATAAGCTTGAGAAATGTTCATTCTTATGCGTTTTTGGTCGACTGTTAACAAGTGCGCCACCCATCTTGCAGAAAGCTTTTTCATCTGTAGTTCTTCATGCAAAATTAAATGGACTCGATCATTTGAGATGCCCATGATATTAGCTATTTCACGCACTTTTATTCGTCGATCATTTAATACCATATCATGCACTTTGGCTACAATTTCTATTGTTGTTGCTGTTTTTGGACGTCCACTACGTGGTTCATCTTCAATGCTTGTACGACCACGTTTAAATTCAGCAACCCAATTTTTTACTGTTGCATATGAAGGAGCACTTTCACCTAACACATTCACCATATCATTATGAATTTCTTGTCCCGATAAACCTTTTTTATGTAAATATTTAATGACACCACGCATTTCTAATTTTTCCATTGTAAAAAAAATCGCGGATGCGTCTTTTGCGAACACATGTTTCTATATGAAGGAGTTGCCAGATCGAAACAAAATTTAACATGTCTTTATGGCAGAGATGGATGTTTTCAAAACACTTTACATTTTTCTGTTTATACCGCGCTTTTTGTGCTAGGCTAAGAAGTTTCCGAACCGCCCTCGTAAGTTAATTTTTGCAAACCGGTCCAGCAGGAAATGTGAAAACACCTGTGCATGCTCTTTGATTTCGTTCTGTGGAAAACATTGATATTGTTCGCGATAGTGAAGCAGAAGAGTCGAGCCGTCAACCTCGACTTGTCGTCGTACCCAAAATTGAACATCTCACGCATATTACTGATGGGAATTTTTAATAAAGCTTTGAATTTACATGCTTACAAGGTTCAATTGACTCCAGGGCTGAAGCCTAGTGACCACTTCCAGCGTCGTCACTAAGCCAAATAGTTGGTTGAACAGACAGAAGTGAATGTTAAATTTACAAAGAAAATCACCTTCAGCGACGAGACACATTATCGCCCCAGTGAATTCGTTGACAAGCAGAATTGCCGCATTTGGGCAAATGAGAATCCACGAGTGAATGTTGAAATACCCACGCATCCACAAAGAGTGACTGTTTGCTGTGGTTTATGGGCTAGCGGCGTCAACGGGCCGTACTTCTCGAAAATGAGATCGACCAAGCAGTTAACGTGAATGGTCTTCGCCATCGCGGGATGATTACGGACTTCTTGTGGCCCGAAATTGAGGATATGGATCTGGACGATATGTGGCTCCAACAGGATGGTGCCACTTTTCAAATAACCAACGAAACAAGGACTCTTTTGCGCGAGAAATGCCCATACTATCTCGGGTCGTGGTGATGTTAACTGGCCGCCATGAGCATGTGATTTGACACCGTTGCACTGCTTTCTTTAAGGATATTTAAAAGAAAACGCGTACGTCAATAAGCCAAGAACAATTAAAAAATGAGATAATTCGGCATATTAACGATATTGTACCTTCATTATATCTCAGACATTAAAAATATGGATTATCGGAAAGATTTAATCCACCGAAGCAGTGGCAAACTTTGGCCAATAGTTTGTGTCACACATAATTGTCATAGAACCTTCTATCATTTTAAGAAACATTAAGATAATTCTCTATAAACTTTTTATTTTATTTATAATTAACATCGTGCGTTTAAGTTGGACCACCCTATAGAATGTAATGAATAAATAAATATTTTTTTTGAGAAAAATTCAGTTTCCCTTTTCTATTAAACAGACCTCGTATAATTTCTTTGGTTGTTTTACTCTTTGGATATAATAATTTCTAAGTTGACTTTGGTTAAATTGTGAATTTAAAATGGATTTAATTAAATTTTAATATGGCTCATTTAAATGACTTTATTTATCTACCTTTTGAAACGATTCCACTATAGATAGGTTCAGTAGTTTTCCATTCTTTTCGGCTTCACTAATTTGTCAGCGAAGTGTGCCATTATTTTCTAAATTCAATAAGAATGAAATAACGTAAAAGTTTACAACCCAGATATGGCAAACGTTTTCGTGGGAACAAGAAATAAACTAATTTACTATTTTCTAGCTCCAAGCATCGTTAGCACGGACTGCTGAGGAGTTCGTGCTAGCGATGTTTGGACAGATGCTATTATAATGAGTGGATGTTGTTGTTGTTACAAAAATCTGTTCTGTAGTCATGTTCAACTATGTGGGATCTGCTTCGATATCCAGGTGAAGGTAACTCACCATTTAAACTGGTTGCGTCCAAAGATACCTGGGGGTCAGCTAAGTGGACTTAGTCGGTCAATTAAAGAGATACAGCACGTCATGTGTTCCCTGATGGCAGAAAGGAAAAACGTCCGGAACGTTTTCAAAAATTCGCGCCCAATACGAATTGAGGCGGTTGCCCCGTCCAAAACTTAACTAAGCCAGAATCACGAGCGTTTGCGGAGATAGCGACTTCCTCTGTGGTGAAATCTTCGGGAGATGTTCCCTTAGCACTACATTGACGCTATAGCTGAATATTGCTGCTGCGACTTTATTAGGGTGAATATCGTTCTGACCTGCCTTATACTTAGTAGGGACATAAATACTGTTACACACGTATTATGTTGTAAAATAAAAAGGGTGTGGACCAAATATTTCTTAATATATTTATTGATGTATATTGTATTCAAAAAAAATCTTCTTATTCGAAATGTCCGCCTTTTGTCTTAACACACGCCTTAAGTCGCACTGGCCAATCGTCAATAGCTGCACGAACCTCGTCCATTGTAAAATTGGCCACAGCTCGAACCAAAGCAGTCTTAAGATATCCAATGTTGCCGTATCTTTTGTGACAAACCTTGTCCTCTAAAACCGTCCACAATTTGTAATTCAATGGATTCAAATCTGGACTGCCTGAGGGCCATTCTTCAGAGGAAATGAACGCTGGCAAATTGTTTCGAAGCCAGGCCTGGGACGTTTAACCTTATGGTCCATGGCTGGTTTTGGAACAGGGAATTGTTAAGAGGCTTCACAACAGCTTCCAAAAGGGTTTCTTGGTAAACTTTGGCCTATGTTTTGACTCCTTGTTCGCAGAAATGCAGGTCAGTGACCCCATCGTAAGAGACACCCCACCAAACCATGACTAAAGCTGGGTGATGACCCTTTTCCACCCTATGGATCAATTCAGATGCTTCCGCATACACTCTGTCATTTTGCTTGTTAAATTTTTCCTGAACGGTAAA
This sequence comes from Hydrotaea diabolus, assembly GCA_963513945.1. Classification (NCBI taxonomy): domain Eukaryota; kingdom Metazoa; phylum Arthropoda; class Insecta; order Diptera; family Muscidae; genus Hydrotaea; species Hydrotaea diabolus. Next base: position 187,027,134 of record OY740717.1, read on the forward strand.
ATTTTTGTTCATCGGTGAACAAAATTTTTCTGTGCAAGTTAGCGTGCTTCACCAAAAGGCGTTTGCAGTTTTCAATCCTATTTTTTTAAAGCTGTAGTCAATAAATGTCCGGTACGTCGTTTGAAAGCCCCAAGTCCCAAGTCTTTTTTAATGATACGACTCGTGGACTATTACGTGATATTCATCCTACGGACCATGATTTTTTGATTTCGGAGCGGATTTCTGTGAATTCTTGATTTAACGTCTTTGATGACATGCGGTGTTCGAACAGAGCGTGGGCTGGCCGACCGGTGGCGGTCTTTTACATCTCCAGTCTCCTCAAACAGTTTTATGCATCGGTAGACGAACATGCGGCTAATCCCTAGTGGCCGGAGCGTTTTGAAAAGATCGCTTTTTTCATTTCACACTTGAAAAAGCGATATTACCGCGATACGGTTCACATTATCTGACCACTCCATGATGAAAGTTGAAACAATTTTAAAATCCCTTTACAGCTATTAAGGTTAGCTTTCAAACCCCATATGAAATTAACGGGGTATGTTCAGTTCTACTATTGAAATGAGTGTGTTCAATGTTGTAACAGTATTAATGTCCCTACTTATTAGTTTCTATGATCTAAAGGTTCTCTCCTCTACCGCTGGACCTCTCTCTATAGATCATGAAGATCGTACCTGATCTGCCTGGGCGGAGGCATCCTGTCCATGAGATGATGACTGGGATGAGTATTGCTATTAAAATAAATTGTGTCTGCGCAGGGTAAGGACCTTCGTCTTCTTATGTAGATGGTCCCCAAAAGACATAAGGACTCACCCTGTTGATGTTCTGAGGGCGGCATTCTGGCAAGTCTGAATTTTCTTTCACTGAGTCGTACCCATGGTCGCCATTAACACCGTGGCTGCATAGCTCGCTACAGATCGACCGACCTATCGCTTTGTAAGAGGTCAACCAAGTTTCTTTGACGGCTTTCCAAGTACTGCCGTCAAGTAACTTGTGGACCTTGTTCCTACTTTTAAGCTTATCGCATATAGCTGCAGCATGTGCAGAGGGACAAAAAAGGCTGTTCAATGTGACCCCAAAGATTTTGGGGTAGTTGTAGGATGTGAACATCATCGACTTCCACATTAAGTGACACCGCACCTTTGCTGTCCATGCTGCGAATCGTGTAGCTGATGATTTGTAGCCGGGTATTTTTATATTCCTCGAAGAAGGTTCGAAGAGGTAACAGTTCGGTTCAGTAAGGTAACAGCTAATTTTCTTTTTGCAAAAAAATATGGACCGATGATTCCAACAGCCCAAAAAGCGCACAAAGCCGTGGCTTTCTCTGGGTATAATAATATTGAACCTTTTCTGGTTTGCGACAATTTTGTTTATTGACATTGCCGCTGCGTCAGAAATAGGCCTCATCGCTGAACAAGATTTTGGTCGAAAACAGCGGATCTTCCCGATTCTCACCGAAAGCTCAATTCCATAATACATATGCTAACACTTGAAGGAAATTATATTCAAAATATAAATATCACAAAATGTCGCTTCGAATGAACAATAAGGATTCCAAACTTGATTTGAATTTTTGTATTTTTTTTTTATTTTGATAAAAAAAAACTAGGTGGCACTGACGTTTCTGAAATGTCCTCGAACAGAGTGGCATTATTGACCGAGTCGAAGGCCTTGGTAAGATCAATAGACACTTGCCTTGTCACGACTAAGTCACGGACTTGATCACAATGTAGTGACCACAATGAAGAGTAAAGCAGTTGTAGAGCTTGGTGCTTGCGAAACACATGCTGATGATCAGCACATCGAAGGTGTTCGAGCAAGCTGGGGAGAAGCAGTGCTTCAAGCGTCTTAGCTACTGGCGAAAGCAAGGAGATTTAACTGAGTGTCTAACGATAGATTGAGAAATTTGTTCATGTATTCTACTCCCGTGGTATCCCAGTGTTTCAACATTAGCATGCAGATTCTGTCCGGACCCAGCGCCTTTGATGACTTTACGCTGTGAATGACGTTGGCCAGGTAACCAATGGTAAATTGTGTCTCTTCGACTCGGAGAGCGCGAAAAATACACTCCTTTTCGCTTTATCTTTATCAATAAAAAGTCAGTTGAAATAACTCGCTTACCGCTTCGAACCGAGGTGACGGGTCGTGCCGTCAAACAAAATGAGACACGGACCTGGATATGTTCAGCTTGACGTTCTAAAGTCTGACTTTTTTGGCATTGCAAGTGGAAGCTATCGGCGTAATGGGTAAACGTTGTCCTTGGCGCATGGATCTCTGGAGTCTTTCTGGGATGCACCAGAAGTCGTGGGGCAATATGAGTATTAGAAAAATATGACAATATTTGACACGCAAAATAGAAAGGGACCTAAGGGTAAAAACCAGTTTTGTTCAGGAGAGCCATTTTAAAGATTTAAATACGTGTATCTTTGGTGTACCATCACTTTCATAAAACGCGCATATCTCTATGAGGGAACACTTTTAGGGCATGGGATCGGTCTCATTCGATGCTCAGATGTTGTCCACATAAAAAAAATTGATTTTTTACCCTTAGGTCCCTTTCTCTATGCGCTGTCACATATATAAGTGTTATAAACGACTCGTTTATTTTCAGCGAGATTATCTGGCGAAAAAGCCATACTGACACACATGCCTCACGGGATCTAAAAAATCATTTAACAATGTCCAATAAATTCTTTGCAATTCCGTGGGATTTTTTGGGTCCCCAAATATTCGAAAGCGGGTTCATCATAAAAAGGTACGCAATATTTTATGAATATTATCGAAGCCAATAGGACTTAACTTTAAAAGATTTTTAGGTACCCCCTTTCCCTTAAAACCCTCTTAAAGCTCTCCGCTTCTTTATCTCCCATGACCCACTTTGGGACCATGTATAATTGGTCACCTTAGTTGTGGGGCCTGATTTTATTGCTGCATCAATAAAATATATGCCATAATTTTAGCTCTCATAACATAATGATGTATATTGACAGAAATATTAAAATATAAATAAAGTATTTCGAATCTAGAGCATGAATGCGGCAGACAGATTTACATTAAAGTGGGTCGAGAAGTGATGGTTCCAACTAATGGCACCACGCTAAGTATAAAATAACATTTGAGTTGCCCTTCTATTTAAAGCTTCTGCAATTCTAGATATGGCATAGTGCGTTGTGTGAAACCTATAAATCAACCATGGGGAAATTTAAAAACGTCGCTACATGTTTTTTGCAACTCCCATGAAAAGGCCCCTAGCGCTTTGCGAACCATCCACTCTAGAAGGCACATATTAAATCTAATGTTGTTCAGAGTGTTCAGAGGTCTCATACAGTTGGTCCAGTCATGTTATAGACTAAGATTGAACATCGCTACGCCAATAAGCCAGTATCTGACAACTATTAAGCCAGCATTCACCGCTATTTTCGGTCCCAGGGCTCATTCAATGTCTCCAATTCAGCCGAATCGTAAAATTAATGTCATATTCTGATTTTTCATAAAATTCCACTGTTTCTGAGTACCCATTTGTCCATTATCGAATGGACATGAATTTTAGCACCCTAGAAATCTCACCCCCGTATCATCAAGGCCTGGGAAATTCAATAAGGTCAGTTTATGGGTTCATGCAGCCCCCATAAACAAGGCCTCTAGCACTTTGAGAACCATCTACTCTAGAAGGCACATAATAAATCCACACGCAGAAAAAAAGTATGGTTGTGGTAACAATATTCGAAGAGAATCGTACTATGGTTGATTATATGGTTGTAGCACAACAATATTATGATCATCACAACAAGAGTATGTTTCACACACAATCATACTATGATCCCCATAACAATATTATGGTCCTCACAACAATAAAATTATTCACGCACAACCATACTATGATCCCCACAACAATATTATTATTCACCCTCAACCATACTATGATACCCACAACCATATTATGATCCTCATAACCATAGTATGTTTATCGTACATCTATAGTATGATCCTCACAACCATAGTATAACTTACACACAACTATACTATGATCCCCAAAAAATTTTTTAAAGATTGGGTTAAATTGTTATTCAACAATAGAGATTTTTATTAAGTATGTTTTAAAAAAATTTAATTTACATATAAAAAGTACTATTATTGCGAAAGATTCGTAAAAATAACTTTGTTAATTTTAAAAAATACCATTTTGTCGGTATAATTGCCGTAATCATATTATTGTTAGCATAAAACCCATGAAAACAATACTTTTGTCCCATCAACCATATTAATATTGTTGCTACAACCATATTTTCATTTTTAAATTTGGCAACAATACTATTACATTACATTTCAACAATATTAATATTGCCGCAATCATACTATTGTCAATATAAAATTAAAAAAAAACACTACTATGGTTGTGACGACTATACTTTTATTGCAAAGAAAATACTATTGTTGCCGTAACCATATAGTACCCATATCTTTTCTCTGCGTGCAATCTTGCTTATATTTCGAAAAGTGGCAGTGAATTTTCTGTTTAGCAGAGTGGTTTGGGGTCGCATATATTTGGTACAGTCCTGCTGAAAACTGCCATGCATAACTGGGCCCTAGCAAGCCAGCATCCAGTTGTAGTTGCAACTGATTTCCATTTTTTTTTTCTTTCTTAAAAGTATTGTTCCTTAATGATCTTACAAAGCCTATTTTGTTCTCACCTGAAACCTATGGGCCAAGACCTCATATATAGTCGAATCGTAGAATTAATTTTATTTGCTCTATCGTGACGATTTTTTTTTAGCTTTTTAATAACCACATCTCCATTGTTGAAGGACCCATGGACAAGTCCGGGTTTAAAATTGACCCAAAAAAATGTTATATCTCTGAGCATTACGGGAAGGTTTTTGGGCCCCAGGGCTTATAGACCACGCCCAGGTCGACTTATCCAATTTAGCCAAATCGTAAAATAATTGTCATATTCAGACATATATGTCCATGATCGAAATGACCAATTTTTTCGGCACACCAGTAAGTTTAGACCTATGGATCAAGGAAAAAATCGATTCGTAAAATTAATCTGGCACACTGTAAGTTTACCCTATGGATCAAGGAAAAAATCGAATAATAAAAAAAATATGTGACAGCGCATAGAGAAAGGGACCTAAGGGTAAAAAAATCAATTTGCATTTTTTTTTCTTTTTTTGATGTGGACAACTTCTGAGCATCGAATGAGACCGATCCCATGCCCCAAAAGTGTTCCCTCCCAGAGATATGCGCGTTTAATTTAAGTGAAGTCGACGATTCTAAGCGCAAATAGAAAGGACCTTATCTTTAAAATGGCTCTCCTGAACAAAACAGGTTTTAAACCTTAGGTCCCTTTCTATTTTGCGCGTCACATATGGTATTTGGATCCGTGACGAAATTTTAATATGTTTTTAAAACCCTTGTGTCCACAGTTCACAATGACTGATTTTTGGACCCATATGTCCTATATGGTCCGGTCCCAGATCCAAATTGGCACTAATCTTATATATAGGTACGTGGGCGGTTCGGAAACTTCTTAGCCTAGCACAAAAAGCGCGGTATAAACAGAAAAAAGTTAAGTGTTTTGGAAACTTCCATCTCTGCTATGAACACATGTTAAATTTTGTTTCGATCTGGCAACTCCTTCATATAGAAACAGGTGTTCACAAAAGACGCATCCGCGATTTTTTTACAATGGAAAAATTAGAAATGCGTGGTGTCATTAAATATTTACATAAAAAAGGTTTATCGGGACAAGAAATTCATAATGAAATGGTGAATGTGTTAGGTGAAAGTGCTTCTTCATATGCAACAGTAAAAAACTGGGTTGCTGAATTTAAACGTGGCCGTACAAGCATTGAAGATGAACCACGTAGTGGACGTCCAAAAACAGCAACAACAACAGAAATTGTAGCCAAAGTGCATGATATGGTATTAAATGATCGACGAATAAAAGTGCGTGAAAGAGCTAATATCATGGGCATCTCAAATGATCGAGTCCATTTAATTTTGCATAAAGAACTACAGATGAAAAAGCTTTCTGCAAGATGGGTGCCGCACTTGTTAACAGTCGATCAGAAACGCATAAGAATGAACATTTCTCAAGCTTGTTTGGATCGTTTTCAGCGAAATAAAATGGATTTTAAGCGTCGTTTCATAACTGTTGATGAGACATGGATCCACCACTATACTCCAGAGACAAAAGAACAATCCAAACAATGGACTGAAGCTGGAGGAAGTGTCCCAAAGAAGGCAAAAACAATTCAATCGGCTGGTAAGGTTATGGCAACGGTTTTTTGGGACTTCAAAGGTATTTTATTGATTGACTATCTGCAAAAGGGTAAAACAATAAATTCAGAGTACTATTGCAACCTTTTAGATCAATTAAATGTACCAATACGAGAAAAACGTCCTGAACATTAGAGGAGGGTATTTGGGCCCCAGGACCTAAAAAGCATGTCCATTGTTCAAGGTACGCAATTCAGCCAAATGGTAAAATGTATGTCATATTCAAATTCGTCAGACAATTCCACTGTTTATGAGTACCCATTCGAAAGGATGTATTTTTTAGAGCTCTAGAAAACTAGGTCCCTCGGGTCAAGGTCTCTGGTTCGTGAAGTAACGCTACTTTTTTTAATACCCATGAGTTCATAGTTCCAGACGACCGATTTTTTTGCCTGGGGCCTTTATGGACCGATATGGTCAGAACCCCAAATTGGTCCAATTCTTAAATAAAGGTACATATTTGAACTTCTGTGAAAATCTCTTCATTTCTAAATGCCCATATGTCTTCGAACATTAAGTGGCGGTTTTTGTGCCCTAGGGCCCCATGGCCTAATGAGTACGCCAATTTATGGGGCAAAAATCTATGGCAACTACTTTTCATAGCAAAAATGTGAACAAATTCTAAATTGACCAGGATTTTTTTAATCCCTCAAAGCTAATATTATTTTCTTGTTCCCGATCTGGTCCACTTTCAACACCAACCGAACACAGACCATAATACAAGTATGTACCGGTTAAGTTTAAAGACTCTAGCTTTTTTTGTTTGGACTAAATCGTGCTTTTAACAGATCAGATTGCTAGATCGTCTTGGGGGTGGTTAAATTTTAAGGGCTGATATTGAATGTGAACCACAGCTAAACAACAAGATTTTTTCTGCATTTCATTTGATATTTCCTAATTTCAGACTAACTCAAGCAACGCGTTAAAGTTATTCAGGCTTATTATGAAAATGAAAAATCAATTTTCGAAGAAAATCATCTTCAATGATGAGGCACATTTTCACCTCAGTGGATTCGTCAATAAGCAGAATTGCCACATTTGGTCGAATGATAATCCAAAGGTGATTGTCGAAAAAACAATGAACCCACATAGAGTGACCGGTTGGTACGGTTTATGGGCTGGCCGCATCATCGGGCCGGGCCGTATATTTTCCAAAATGAGGCCGGTGTTCGCTATCGTGAGATAATAACGAATTTTTTATGGCCCGAATGGCAAGATATGGATGTGGGCGATATGTGGTTTCAACAGGACGTGCCACTTGCCACACAACTAACGAAACAATGTCACTTTTGCGCGGCAAATTCAATGGCCGTACTATCTCACGTCCTGGCGATGTTAATTGGCCGCCAAGATCATGTGATTTGACACCGTTTGACTTCTTTCTTTGGGGGTTATTTGAAAGAAAAGGTGTATGTCGGTAAGCCAGCAACAATTTTAGAGCTAAAGGATGAAATAATTCTACACATTAACGGCATAGAACGTCTATTATGCCTCAGCGTCATCGAAATTTTGGACCATCGGATGGAGGTGTCCCGCCGAGGTCGGGGCGGCCATTTGGCCGATATTTTGTTCCTGACATAATTGAACCATACTTATATTATCACAATAAAAAGAAATGACAATAATTTCCTAAATCATTTGTGTTTTATTCAAAATCAACATCGGCCCTTAAAACTTAACCACCCTTTATATTTACTCCCATCCTGGAGAGTCTAAAAAATGATTGGACTTAATGTCAGTGTTTTGTGGGGTTTTGAAATGGATCATAACACCAATTAGACGGGTCAAGCATTTTCTCAAACTGTTGCTCGATACCGCGGCATGATACGTTTTTATACTTTACACCATACTGTGGCCCGGGTATTAAGGCTTTGTGCTTTGTAACACCTTAAAGAAATGGAAAAAGACGCGATGTTAAGTATGCCGATTGACACAGAATAACAATATGATTCCATTGAATGATGTCCTTACGTTTGTAGTCCATCTATCATTCTATTGAAAGTGCAGGTCGCAGTTATGAACCGATTTCAACAAAGGAGGAGGGAAGGACCCTATTGAAATTGTTCCAAATCTGTAACATTTTGTATAAGTATAGTGCGTTATGAGCAAAAAAATAAAGTCTACCATAAAAGGCCCGACTTGCACAAGCTTCAGACAGAGGTGCTTAATTCTCTAAACACACGCAGAAAAAAAGTATGGTTGTGGTGACAATATTCGAAGAGGATAATACTATTGTTGGGTATATGGTTGTGGTACAACAATATTATTATTCCCACAACAATAGTATGATTCAAATACAACCATACTATGATCCTCACAACAATAGTATGATTCACACATAACCATACTATGATCCCCACAACGACAGTATGATTCACACTCAACCACACTATGATCTCCACAACCATAGTATGATCCCCACAACCATAGTATGTTTCATATACAACCATAGTAAGATCCTCACAGCCATAGTATGTTTCACACGCAACCATGTTATGATCCCTACAACCATATTATGATGACACACAATTATACTATGATCCCCATTATAATTTAATAGAATTTGTTTAAGTTGTCGACAATAGATTTGATCCCCAATATTATTTATTAGAATTGGTTTAAGTTGTCAACAATAGATTTAAATTATGAAAATTATTCAAAAACATATTATATTCAAAATAATACGAGTGATTTATTTCACAGTAGAAAAAATAATTTGAAATAAACGTAAGCGTTTTTATTAAAAATATTTCAGCTAAACAACGCCAATGCAGCTTGTTTAAAAAATTTTAATTTCGATAAAAAAGTACTATTATTGCATTAGATCCGTACCAATAACATTTTGTCTAAAAAGCATATTTAAATGAAGAAAATTACAATGTACAGTATGATTGCCGTAATCATATCATTGTTAACATAAAACGCAAAACACAATACTTTTGTCGCACCAACCATATTAATATTGTTGCTATAACCATATTTTCATTTTTAAATTTGGCAATAATACTATTGTTACATTTCAACAATATTAATATTGCAGCAATTAACAATGCTATGGTTGCGACGAACATACTATTATTGCGGAGAACATATTATTATTGTCGTGACCATGTAGTACCCATGTTTTTTCTCTGTGTGCATCTGGCAAATTTCCTTACTGGGTTTTATTTGAATTTAATGAGGGTTTAACCAGAGCGGACAACATTCCACACAATTCGTGAAGAAATGCGATAACCGTGTTATGTTTTTGACCGTAAGCCAGTCTATGGTACATATGTATATGTGTTGTTATTCCCACCTATACTCACACACACAAGCACACGCACACAAAGAACTCTCGGCATTTAAAGATATATACGAAATATTGACAAATTACCAATTAAGTGTTGAAAAAATGATTTTTAATGAGTCGACAGAACATAATAATGCTCGACGCCAATAAAACAGCACCCTGGGGATGATAGGAAAGGGGTGAAAGGATGTGATACGCACACACACTATTATATAGCATTGCGGTTGTGTGAGTGTGACCATTGGGGTCTGAATGAACGTGAGTTTCATGCCAAGACATACGCCAGAGTGCAACTAACGTGCATGCATTCTCGTACGACTGTCTGTGTAAATAAATACTCTCACATATACGATGTATACATACCCATCGGGAAAATTTGCAAGGCCCTCTCACAAGAAGGCCTATTTATTAAATGCCTTTTTTAATTTGATATTTGAGATGGCCTTCCTTGCAAATAAAAATGATCCCCCACACATTCTTATGTCGCTTATCTAAGCAGGCCTGCTAGAAGGCCTTGTAATAAATCCTTTACTCATTCGCTGGTGCATTCTTTGAGGAAGCCTGCAAGAGGCCCTCATATTTTCAATGCGAAAGATCCAATAAACATTCCTGGCTCCCTTCTTGTGATAGAAAGCATGTGGTGAGTGAAAGCATTACGGATGGTGTTTGTCACAGCGATGAACTGTAAAGATATGTAAGCCGTTTGACAATGACACAACATTTTGTTCGGTAGGGCAATACGGAGCATATCGGAGTAGACACAAGAATGCCCAGGTCCCAGGTTCGAACTTCAGTGGAGGCAAATTTAAATGATAATAAAACTGAAACTAAAGTTATATGAAATTAATCAATTTTAGAAAAAATGTTTGTCTGCTTTCGGCAAGACCGTTTTACACAGGCCTTCCGATTGGCCTTCTAATAGAAAGAAGCTTGGAAGGCCTTTCTGAAATCTAAGCATGTTGAAATTTGAAATGAAGGTATAATGCACTTAAGCATGCCTCCGAGGATCCTCAGAAAGGGCTTCTGCGAGGCCTCGTTGCACCCTCCTTTTCCCGCTGGATATTTAAAAGGATTGAATTCACATACATACATTAATGCACTTAATTGCACTGCCGCAACCTCTGTGTCTTTCAATGAATGTATAAGTTTGTATTGGGTGATCAATCTAGAGGTTGTTTTTCCATAGGGTTTTTTTTCACAGATCACGCAGAATTTCTGTTAAGCTTTCTTTTTTTCTCTTCAGTATTGTTTGCCATTTGCAGGAATTGAAGCCTTACAATTTTCCTTCCCGTCGCCGTTTCAGTATTTGGGCTCTTCAAAAGTTCGAAGATGATAGGCTGTTTTCGACCAAAATTTTCTTCAGTGATGAGGCCCATTTCTGGCTCAACGGTAACGTCAATGAACAAAATTTTCCTCATTTGGGCTGAAAAGCAACAAGAAGAGGTTCAAAAGGTGGCATTATACACAGAGAAAACCACGGTTTGAAGCGGTTTATGGGCTGGTGGAATCATCGCTGCATATTTTTTCAAAAATTATGATGGGCGGAACGTAACCGTGAATGGTGCTCGCTATTGCGCCATGATATCGATCTTTATGCTACCTTAAAGTGAAGCCCGTTATCTTGACGACACTTGGTTTCAACAGGACAGTGCCACTTGCCATACAGCTGCTCAAACAATGGATTTTTATGTAAAAAAAATACCTCTAGTTCGATCACCCGATATAATTTCTTGAAGTGTCCCAGTTAACACCAATGGGTCACAGATGGACCTTGTGACACATGTTGGTTTTTATAAAAAAGATTTTCTGAAAGCCTTCTCATATCGACATGCTAGGACCAATAAGTGGTTGTACGCATAGAGAAAAAAATCAGTTAGAATTCGGTCCGAAAAAATTCGGTTGCAGAAAAATTCGCTACTCAGAACCAATAAATCAGTCATACCAAACGAATTATGTAAAAATATTGGTTGCCACAATTGGTTGTTATGAAAACCAAATTGCTGGTGACAACAGATGCATTTTTTTGTTGTAACCAAATCCCGTTCAATTCCATGTTTAAATTGTTGTTGGTTATCCCAGTATTAGATAATATATCGGTTCTTGTCACTACAGAATTTGATGCTAAAAAAACGAATAGAGGTACTATTTTATATATAAAAGAATTAATTTAGGCCGAAAATCTATTTGAAATAAGTTCAAAACCTATAGATTATCCAGATAAACAGAATACATAAAATGTAACCATCAGTTGGTGCGGTAAACAAAATTTCGTGATAGTGACTACGGAATTGAACGGGTTCTTATAACCAATAATCAGTAAGAACAACCAATAGATGTAAAAATTCAGGTCCAATAATCATCTTTTTAGTTTAGTTTAGCGATACATTGTCTCTTTAACCGAAAGTGTCGTTTCTTGTGCTGAATATTGCCGTGTACACAACCAATATTCGGTGGTAGCTATAGATTGAGTGTATAGTACGAGCAGCCACCAGCATTCGGCAAAAAACTCGTTAGTGGCAACGAATCCATATCTAACAGTAAAATTCGAATTTATCGTTTGCTCAAAGATGGTGCTGCTATTTTTCGCTAAGTCCCCATTTACACGAGGCAACTTTACTTGCCGCAACTCTCAGTTTGTCGGAAAGAGAGGTAAGGGAAACGGAAAGGGAAAAAAACTTGCCCGTACTGTCAATTTCGTGTGTAGTTTTCGTTGTATGAAGTTGGCTGCAGATAGTTTTAGTTTTTTCACACAAAAATCAGAACGAATGAAAAGAAAAATTGCCGTAACCGAATTGCCTTGTGTAAATACAAGAGGAAGGTTCAAACGGAAATCGTAAAAATTGAAGCAATTAAAGTTGCCTCGTGTACATGGGGACAAAAAATTGCTTTAAAAAGCAGGGCCTTCCAAATGACTCTAGAGGCATCTGAGGCTCTCCTTCATGTTGCTGGAATCGTGTCTCTGTGTCTGTGTGTGTCTATGTACACATGTGTGTGTGTGTGTTTGTAGGATAAATTGAACGAAATTAAAAGCCAATAATTGGAAAATTAATTGAATTAAATTGACAGTAAGGCGATATCAACAATAAACTATGCTTGGCTGTATGTGTATGTGTGTGAGAGCACATACGCTGTACATAAGTGTGTGTACGAGAGAGTGATGTTTGTTGTTACTGGCTGTTGTTGGTGCTGCTGATGTTGCTCTCGCTTTTCTTACATCCCTGCATACATTTTAGATGGCGGTTGATTGTCAGGCGATTCGACTGAATGGTGAATACAGTTGCGGCTATTGTCGCCTGTGAATCGGTTAAGTTTCCCCAGAATCCGAAGCGAATCGCCAAGAAGATTCGTTGGCAATTCATTTAAATGATACGATTACGATTGGTAAACATCATTTATTTACGATATTCGTAAATTAATCTCTGTGATGAATCGGAAGCGATAAGCGAGAAATAGTAAATGACGGAAAGAGTTCATTCACTTGCATGTACGAGGGCGACCGCAAAAGTAACTGGCCTAATATAAAAAGAACCGTTTTTTTTGGAATTATTATTTATTTTTCAACATAATCTCCTTCCAACTCAAAACACTTCATCAAACGTTTTTCAAGTTTTTTAATTCCATCCGAAAAATAAGATTTTTCAAGACCTTCAAAATATGCCTCAGTTTCAGCAATAACCTCGCTATTGGACGAACATTTTTTGCCACCGAGAATTTTTTTTGAATTTGGAAACAAGAAATAATCAGAAGGAGCTAAATCTGGACTATATGGTGGAAGCGGAGCAATTTCAAACCGTATTTCGGCCAGTTTTTGTTGAGTTAAAATGCAGTGTGTGAAGGAGCATTATCTTGATGAAAAAGAACTTTTTTTTCTAAATGCGGTCGTTTTATCTTGATTTCTTCACTCAACCGATCCAATAATGCACAATAATATTCACTATTTATAGTTTTTCCTTTCTCAAGATAATCAATAAATATAAATACCCCTTGCATCCCAAAATACTGTGGCCATTACTTTTCCTGCTGACTTAACAGTTTTTGCTTTCTTGGGACCACTGTTACCAGCTTCTATCCATTGTTTTGACTGTTCTTTGCATTCTGGAATGTAGTGAGGGATCTATGTTTCATCAACAGTTATGAATCGGCGCAAGAACTCTATTGGATTACGCTGATCAATCGCTAAAAGCACCTCGGAATTGGTCCAACGGACGATTTTTTGGGGCAAAGTCAACAAACGCGGCACCCATCTTGCGGATAGCTTTTTCATGTGGAGTTCATCATGTAAAATACTCCAAACTTGTTTTTCGTGTGTTTTAACAATATCAGCAAGTTCTCTGGGCTTCATTCGTCTATCTTTAGTCACTTCATTAAATATTTTTCTAATGTTTTCAATAGTGGTAGCAGTTTTCGGTCGTCCAGAGCGTTGTTCATCTTCCGTACTTGAACGACCCATTTTAAATTGTTGAACCCAGGATTTCACGGTGGAGTATGATGGTGCATTATCACCATGAACAGAATCCAATCAATCTTTGATTAGTTGTGGCGTATAACCTTTCATATAAAAGTGTTTAATTACCGCACAAAACTCTTTATTTTCCATTTTTCAAAAATTATAAAACTTGTTTACTTCAATCACCTGTAACAAAGAAAATAATCATTAAATATTTCGGAAATTTCGAAAGATGGCTTATTAAAGATTGCTTTTAAAAAACAAAAGTTGCTAGTAAAACAGAAAATGTGCCAGGCCAGTTAGTTTTGCGGTCGCCCTCGTATATCATCGATGTAAAACAAGAAATAGGATTGTGTGATTTCATTTTAGTTTTATGATAATAGCAAAACATTATAATTTTTATTTTCTAGTCTTTAGTTTACTTTTTTTTTGCTTGGCCAACAAATTTACATTAAATTATTTTAAAAGAATTGTGAATGTTCTTAAAAAACAACCTTGCAATTAAATTGCCATTATTGGCCAGTTTTCTTCAATACTTTTTACTTTACCTTCACTCTTTCTCAAATTGCGACTGAATCGCTTTGGCGATTCAGTCACATAGCAATGGCAGAGCTTTACATCGACTATGCTTTGCATGGACAATGGATACGCGCTAGTTCGTATATTCTCTCAGATTGCGAAATGTATTGGTAGTGCGATTCATCGCAAAATAAACATTTGATTTAAATATACAAATATAGGGTGATCCATTTAGAGGTATTTTTTCCAAAATAAAAAAATAAAAACTTGAAATCAAGTGTTGAATCTTGTTTGTTCATTCGAAAGGAAATTTTATGGCATTTTGTTTTAATAAAATGTCTTTCAAATGTTGGCCGCAACTACGCCTCAGAGTGTCAATTTTGCACGCAGAAAAAAAGTATGGTTGGGGTGACAATATTCGAAGAGGATCATACTATTGTTGGGTACATGGTTGTGACACAACAATATTATGATCCTCACAACAATCGTATGATTTACACATAACCATACTATGATCCCCACAATCATAGTATGATTCACACATAATCATTTTATGATCCCCACAACCATAGGATGATTCACACTCAACCATATTATTATCTCCACAAGCATATTATGATCCTCAAAACCATAGTATGTTTCTCATACAACCATAGCATGATCCTCACAACCATAGTATGATTCATACACAACCATACTATGATCCCCACAACCATAGTATGATTCACACTCAACCATACTATGATCCCCAAAATTATTTATTAGGATTGGTTATTGTAGTTATTCAAAAATAGAGATTTTTATTAAGTATGTTATTTTAAATTGCATTACTATTAGTTCATAGCCAGATTTGAGGCCATGTTTTAATTAAACATTTCATTCATTCAATATATATTCAAAAATACTTATAGTTGCCAGCAGGGGTGAATGCTAATTCACCATCCGTAGACACCAAGTAACGAATGTGATTAAACCATGAACAATGGCTTTATACTTAAGTGCAGGCAGATTTTAAATAAACGAGAACCAGTCGTTATTAGAGTATTTCACCGAACAAAGTAAACACAATAAAAATCCCTCGAACTACCTTCCGATTGTGTTGTTTTTTTAATTAACAGCAACCATTCCCTGTATGGTGTGTATGTGTCTTTTTGTATATCAAAAAAAACATACGCACACACATAGATGTATGCTCTATTAAAACTGTTTTGTTATGTCCATAGTCGCTACCATACTGTATGATTGCCGTGATCAAATTTATTGTTAACGTTAATTTTAAATAACAATACTTTTGTTGCACCAACCATGTTTATATGGTTGCCACAACAATATTTTTATTTCTATATTTGGCAATAATACTATTGTTACATTTCAACAATAGCATTATTGCCGCAATCATACTATTGTCAAAATTAAATTCAAAAAACAATAATATGGTTGCGGCGAACATGCTTTTATTGTAGAGAACATATTATTGTTGCGGTGAGCATAGTGGAACCATAGCTTTTCTCTGCGTGTGAGGGTCCAATTTTAGATGACTCGTTCGAGAATTTCGACAGGTATGACGTTAATGACACGCATAATGTAGGCTTCCAAAACCTGAATCGTAGCTGGTTTGTCAGCATAGAATTTGGGCGTGGTTTTCTCTGGGTATACTTAGAAGGGACATAAATACTGTTACAACAATGAACACACCCATTACAATAGTAGAACTGAACATACCCCGTAAATGTCATATGGCTTTTGAAAGGTAACCTCAAAAGCGTTAGTCTTAAAATTGTTTCAACTTTCATCATGGAGTGGTCAGATAATGAGAACCGTATCGCTGTAATAGCGCTTTTCAAGTGTGAAATGAAAAAAACGATATTGTTTAAACGCTCCGGCCACTAGGGATTAGCCGCATGTTCGTCTACCGATGCATAAAACTGTTTGAGGGGACTGGAGATGTAAAAGACCACCGCCGGTCGGGCCGCCCACGCTCTGTTCGAACACCGCATGTCATCAATGCCGTTAAAGAAAATCATGGCCCGTGAGATGAATATCACGCAAAAGTCCATGAGTCGAACCATTAAAAAAGACTTGGGACTTGTGGCTTTGAAACGACGTACAGGAAATTTATTGACTGCAGCTTTAGAAAAAAATAGGATTGAAAAATGCAAATGTCTTTTGGTGAAGCACGCTGATAACTTGCACGGAAAATTTTGTTCAACGATGAAAAAATGTTTACTGTTCAGGAAAAATTTAACAAGCAAAATGATAAAGTGTATTCGCGGTCATCTAAGGAAGCATCTAAACTGATCCCAAGAGTGGAAAAGGGTCATCACCCAGCTTCAGTCATGGTTTGGTGGCGTGTCTCTTACGATGGGGTCACTGACCTGCATTTCTGCGAACAAGGAGTCAAAACATCGGCCAAAGTTTGCCAAGAAACCGTTTTGGAAGCTGTTGTGAAGCCTCATATCAATTCCCTGTTCCAAAACCAGCCATGGACTTTCCAGCCGGATTCTGCGCCGGCCCATAATGCTAAAACGTCCCTGACTTCAAAACAATTTGCCAGCGTTCATTTCCTCTGAAGAATGGCCCTCAGGCAGTCCAGATTTGAACCCATTGGATTGCATATTGTGGACGGTTTTAGAGGACAAGGTTTTTTACAAAAGATACCCCAAAATTGGATCTCTTAAGACTGCTTTGGTTCGAGCTGTGGCTAATTTTCCAATGGACGAGGTTCGTGCAGCTACTGACGATTGGCCAGTGCGACTTAAGGCGTGTGTAAAGGCAAAAGGCGGACATTTCGAATAAGTAGATTCTTTTTGGATACAATATGGAGCAATAAATATATAAAAAAAATATTTGGCCCAAAAACATTCAGTACTTCTTATTTTACAGCATAAAACGTGTGTGACAGTATTTATGTCCCTACTAAGTAATGTTAACTCTGGAACCTTTTCTGGTTGCTACTCAGCCCAAATGCGATTACCCAAATGTTTATTGACGTAGCCGTTGAGCCAGAAATGGATCTTCTCATTTCCAAAATACAGTTGCGTAGTTTGGAGACGTTGTTGCGGTGTAAGTCTTTTCATGATGAAACGGCAAACAATACTGAAAATAAAAAAATAAAGTTAAACACAGCTCACGAGTAATCTGTGAAAAAAACCCTATTAAAATTTTTTCTCTAGATTGATCACCCGTTATATATATTGGCGAAAGCATCGCATGAACAATGATCATGCAATGTATCGGCCAGTAATAGTCCGGGAGAATCGCGATAACCACGCATTGACGATTAATCTTTCCAGCATCATCCCACTGCTTTCTAACGATTCTAAGGCTTGCAAATCCATCGCTAAGGTAATGGTTATGCGACCCATCCTCTGAACTTCGTGACCACTATTCGCGGAATATTCGCGCGGACGAACCATCATCCAAGAATCGTCAAATTGTTTGCAGGGATAATCATCGAGAACTGTGAAAAGAAAACAATAGCAATTCTCAATGTATGAGTGTTGTTCTTTGTATGTGTGTGAGTGTATCCCTCGCATGCACACTGACACACTCAAAAGCACGAGTGCAATTTTTATTAATACCATTAAAATGAAGAAGATAAACGCGCATGTAAGTAGTTGTGTTTTCACATTGTGCATATATTTTAAGTACAGGGTGGTCCGCTAGCAGCATCCGACATTGTGTCGCTATTAATTATCGTTAAATTTACTCAATTTCTTAAGTTGTTTTTAATGTATATTTTTATTTGCTTTATAGGCTTTGTCATCAACTAAATGGAAAACATCCTCGGTAACATCTCGACATACATAGAAAATATAGGGTAAGTACAAGACTGTATTAATTTTTAACAATAAATTATAATAATTATAAGTACTTACATGCAGTTTATTATATTCTCATTAAACGTTATTTGTTCAGTTCGGTGTCCCTCACCATTTAATTAATTGTATTTATATTCATGTTAATCAAACTCTCGCTTTCTCGCTCTCATTTAACACGTACGATACATTTAAACACTGAATGACGTTGTGGCTCAGGCTGTCACAAGCCTAAGGCGCAATGTTCAGAGCTTCTGCTTTCTATCTAGAATATTTGTAAGCCACCATGGTGTAGTGGTAAGTCTGCAAGATTATTATATAAGCAAATACAAATTTAACTCCGGCTAAGAACATTTAACATTTTTTTTGCGACGGCGCACTGCCACCTCATAAATGTCGGTGCCTTCATGTAAGAGATTAATCAATTTGACATGAAAAAACTTTTTTTAAAATGGCATTATCTCTTCGGAGATGGCACTAAAGTCCCGGTCAGTGAGTATAATAATTTTAGATATGCGGCACAGCATACTGATTTAAAAGAAGTTTCCGTTTGTCCCTTAATGGGATGCTAAGGAAATTAAGCAAGTAACTAGAATATTTTTCGTATGTCGCCTCAGCTACGAGGGCGACCGAAAAACTAACTGACCTGGCATATTTTCTGTTTTACTAGCACCTTTTTTTTGTTTTTTTAAAAGCCATCTTTTATAAGCTATCTGTCAAAATTTCCGAAATATTTAATGATTATTTTCTTTGTTACAGGTGATTGAAGTAAACAAGTTTTATAATTTTTGAAAAATGGAAAATAAAGAGTTTCGTGCGGTAATTAAACACTTTTATATGAAAGGTTATACGCCACAATTAATCAAAGATGAATTGGATTCTGTTCATGGTGCTAATGCACCATCATACTCCACCGTGAAATCCTGGGTTCAACAATTTTAAATGGGTCGTTCAAGTACGGAAGATGAACAACGCTCTGGAAGACCGCAAACTGCTACTACTCTTGAAAACATTAGAAAAATATTTAATGAAGTGACTAAAGATAGACGAATAAAGCTCAGAGAACTTGCTGATATTGTTAAAATACACGAAAAACAAGTTTGGAGTATTTTACATGATGAACTCCACATGAAAAAGCTATCCGCAAGATGGGTGCCGCGTTTGTTGACTTTGCCCTAAAAAATCGTCCGTTGGACCAATAGAGTTCTTGCGCCGACCAATTCCGAGGAGCTTTTAGCGATTTATCAGAGTAATCCAATTGAGTTCTTGCGCCGATTCATAACTGTTGATGAAACATGGATCCATCACTACATCCCAGAATGCAAAGAACAGTCAAAACAATGGATAGAAGCTGGTAAAAGTGGTCCCAAAAAGGCGAAAACTGTTAAGTCAGGAGGAAAAGTAATAGCCACAGTATTTTGGGATGCAAGGGGTATAATATTTATTGATTATCTTGAGAAAGGAAAAACTATAAATAGTGAATCTTATTGTGCATTATTGAATCGGTTGAGTGAAGAAATCAAATCAAGAACCTTTAAAAGATAAAGGTTCTTTTTCATCAAGATAATGCTCCTTCACACACTGCATTTTTAACTCAACAAAAACTGGCCGAATTACGATTTGAAATTGCTCCGCATCCACCATATAGTCCAGATTTAGCTCCTTCTGATTATTTCTTGTTTCCAAATTTAAGAAAATTTGTCGGTGGCAAAAAATTTTCGTCCAATAGCGAGGTTATTGCTGAAACTGAGGCATATTTTGAAGGTCTTGAAAAATCTTATTTTTCGGATGGAATTAAAAAACTTGAAAAACGTTTGATGAAGTGTATTGAGTTGGAAGGAGATTATGTTGAAAAATAAATAATAATTCCAAAAAAACGGTTCTTTTTATGTTAGGCCAGTTACTTGTGCGGTCGCCTTCGTATATAATGGGTGATCCAAGTAAAGATATTTTTTCCAATAGCCTTTTTTTGTTTAGTATTGTTTGGCATTTCATCATGACTTACGCCTGATTAACATTAACAAATCGTTCAACTTTCTTACGAAAATTCACGTTTTGTGAGGAATGTGTTTCGTGCACTTCTTTCAACTTATGGTCAACATAATCGGCCAACATTTCTGGCTTAATGGGTATGCAAACAACAAAATTTGGTGCGAAGAGTTACCAGAAGAGGTGCAAGAGCCGCCACTTCATCCAGAAAAAAACAACGGTTTGCTGTGGTTTGAGGGCCGGTGGAATCATCGGTCCATATTTCTTCAAAAATGATGCCGGTGAGAACGTACCCGCCAATGGCGACCGTTATCGTGCCATGATAACCTACTATTTGATGCCTGAAATTGAAGCTCGTGATCTCGGCGACATTAAGTTTCAACTAGACGGCGCCACTTCTCACACATCGCATCATTCAACGGATTTATTGAGAGAACACTTCAGTGAGTAGATAATTTCACGTTTTGGGCCGGTCATGGTCAATCGAATCGTGTGATATCACACCGTTAGACTTTTTCCTGTGGGGAAATGTAAAGTCTAAAGTTTATGCGAACAAACCCGCTTCGATTCAGGCCTTGAAGCAAAACTTTACGAGTGTCATTCGCCAGTTACCAGTCGAAATGCTCGAACGAGTCATCGAAAATTGGACTCAACGGATGGACCATCTATGGCGTAGCCGCGGCCAACTTTTGATTGACGTAATCTTCAGATGATAATAAGCATTCCCCATTCAATTTTAATTTTCTGTGGTTATGGATAATGTCAACTTTTATTTGCAATTGGTCCTATCCCATTCGCATTCGAAAAGTTCGATTTTGTATGATAACACAGTGTATCATCTTAATTAGTAAAGTGAGGGTTGCAGATACTTTGTCTTTTTAAACGATTCATCAACCGATTGTCAAGTACCGAATTAACATTCGGTTGCAGCGATGGAATGAATGGATAGTACATGCAACCACCAACATTCATTTAGCAAAAAAAATCGGTTGTGGAAACAAATCTGTTCGCCATCTTCCTGAAATTGGAAACCAACTAATCAGAGCTAGCAGCACAAGACTGGCATAACCACTTAGTGAAGCCGCTAGCTACAACAACATTCCCCTAACTAGGGTGAAGATTATACAAATATCGCCACCAGTAGGTCTTACTCTAACAAAAACTTGACAAAACTGCTTTCGCAGCGTGAATAACCGACTTAAGGCCATTGTCCTCGAAGTGTTTAAGGAACAAACGTTAATCACCATAATTATCGATGTGTGCTTTTGAATGAGTTCAACAAAGCTTTTATCCTCGAAATTATGAAAATGAAATATGCATTTAGCCGGCGAAGTGCTCCGGAAGGATTGTGGGCGACTCTAGGCGGTTGTTTGTTCCTGAACCGGAGAAGTTTTATGCTAAAGTGTCCCTATAAATCAAATGATTTTCATTCTTACTGCTGGCTTGTCTGTGTGTGTGTGCGTGTGAATGAATTATAAGTTTTTATATCCCAGCAAGCGCACAACTGCATTATAGGAAACTTTTCGCATTAAATAATCGGCCAGCCATTATCCTTTTCCAAATGTCTCATTACTCCCGCAAAGCATTTTCAAATGCAAGGCCAGCCAGACAGTGGGAGGGATAGACAGACAGACAGATAGACGGGCAAAAGGAGCAGTAGCATGCACACAGAGAGACAATCAGACAGACAGAGGGAGACATGTGTATAAGTATATGAGCATTTAACTTTAGCAGTGGCCAAAAAACCACTTCCGGTTTTATAGTCCAGCAAAAAAACAATGCTTCGTTTTAAAGTATAAAAAGGCTAAAAAGACAAGTACTTAAAACAATTCTTGTTTACTGAACAGTATTAGCTTTTCGTTTGAAGGGGACATTTTAACACTTTTTTTCTCTTCCAGCCTCTGGGCAGATCCCCCCTGTTTTCCACGTTCTTCCATTTTGCTCTAGGCTTCAGTTTCAAAACTTTTTCTATTTACTTAGTGTTGTTGGTGGGGGTCTAAATTTCCTTCTCTCTCCCTCTCTGTGAAAATCATTTTTATTTTATTTTCTTCTTCTTGTGAGTGTCGTTTTTCAGTTATTTCATTTCAACTTTTTTTTCTGTCGTTTTTATTTGGCGAAAAGTCAATAGCATCGACATTTGGCGTTCATTGATAATTAAACTGTGACTGTCACATTTTGCCATTTGCACTTCATTAAAGATTTGTGGCTATGACTGGTGGTGTTATTGCCACTGACGCCACCGTCGATGGCAGCATTTGCCGTTTTTACCCAACGAGGTGGGGCGCGCGCGCGGTCCTTTTGGAGATCGGGTGCTTGGCTGGCTGGCTGGTGAAATGAAACCTACAAGGCAGAGTTATTTCCTGTTCGTGTGATTTTTTTTTTGTGTGTATTTTTTCTCGAACAAAAATTAAAATTACTTTTTGGTCTATGTTGGAAAATATTATCGTTTGTATGTCTGTGTCTATGGCAGTTATTCACTCTACATTAGGTAAGATGGGTGCGGTAATGGGTTCATGATTTCCCTACACTGCATCATTTGATGGAGTGTAGGGAAAACTTGTTTTTTTTAAGTAGGAGTATAAGTAGGAACGTAGCATCTGGATCGTCATAGGAATCTAAGACGAGTAAGCCATGACCGTTTGCCTTTGATTGATAACCGCTGAAACAAATGAGACAGAGCCTGGAAAATTGACGATAATTTTTCAATGCTTACAATCATCTTTAAGGGACTAAAAATTATTTTAAAGGATCTACATTTTCCAATCCAAAACTTCTCTTAAATAATAGAGCTGCGCACGATATGACTCTTATACTCATTGGTTCGGACCAACTGTTTCAAGCCGTAAAGTTGCCAGCCAGGAAGAAGCTGTGCTGAAAATATCAACTGTTATGTCTGGGTTTATTTAATTATATCCACACATATCGGGGCGGGTCACAATAACAAAGTGATATTATTTTATTATAATTATTAAATTTTTTGATTTATAAATTTCTCTTATTTAGGAATGGTAGGCGTCCAGCTGACCAATTAAGATTTATCGAAGTCTGATGAAATTCCTCGGTCCTGAACCAAATAAGGAGATACATTAGTTGATGTAAGTGGTTGGTTAATCAAACTCGACTCTAGTTCAAACTTAACTTTAGGTCCCTTAAATCGATTGATTTTGATCGAAATCGATTTTTTTCGGTTTTGATTAAAGATTTTTTTTATTAATACATGGCACATTTTTACTCTGCTTCTTTAGTACATTCTTGAAAAGGCGTGACCCTTAATCACTGATAAAACTACAAATATGTTTGCCGCTGGTTGTTAAGAGATCCTGGATACAGACACATCTAGTGTTTCATACAAAAATTGTTTAATAAACACGGATATAGAGCTTATCAATCGAAAGAATATGAGGGTATATTCACTTTGGCATTCCGTTTAAAACGCCTCAAAGTACAGGTCGGCAAGTAAATACACTGAGGGTGTTCCAACTAATTAATATTAATTGTAAGTAAAACAAAAAGTTTGCAAAGAATTATCTTCAACGGAATGTGCAGTTTCTGTAAAAGTAGAGGTATTTTTTTTTTAAATAAAAAAAATACAAAAATTCCAATCAATTGTGGAATCTTTATTGTTCGAAAAGACATTTTATGCCATTTATTTTTTGAATATAATTTCCTTCAAATGTTGGCAACTTAAGTACGGTTTCGATCAAAATTTTGTTCAGTGATGAGGCCCATTTCTGGATCAACGGCAAAGTCAATAAACAAAATTGCCGCATTTGGAAAGATCAACCAGAAGAGGTTTAAAAGGTGCCCCTATACCCAGAGAAAACCACAGTTTGGTCGGTTGATGGGCTGGCGCAATCTGAGGTCAATAGATTTTTAAAAATGATGTTGGCCGAAACGTTACTTTGAATGATTATCGCTATCGCGCCATAATATACGAGGGACGCTATATATATTTATAGCCTAGGCAACACTATGTGTTGCCTGTCGCCATCTTACATTTCCATTGTAAAGTTTGACATTTTTTAGCAAACACGTAATCAGAACGTTTTGACGTACGACCATCATTTATGTTGTTTACAGTGACTTCAAAAAATCAAGTTGGCAAGAAAATGGAATTAACTGGTGAACAATTTTGTGCGATCATTTTTCACAACTTTCGACGTGGATTATCAGGGCAAGAGTGCATCGATGAATTTAAATCTTTGTATGACGATGAAGCACCATCCTATAGCACTGTGAACAACTGGTTTAATGAATTCATTCGTGGCGGACGCTCGCTCAAAGACGAAAGTCGTGAAGGACGTCCGAAAACCGCCCTTGTGCCAGAGAACATTGATGCCGTGCGTGAATTAATCGTCATGTGACATACCGTGAGATAGAGGCATCCTTGGGCATTTCTTCCAATAGCATACATTCGATATTGCATGAACACCTGGCCGTTCTCGTGTTCTCGTTGGATCCCGCACAATTTGACAATCGCTCAAAAAAAAGTCTTGTGTCGATTGGTGCAAAAAAGTTTTGAAAAAATACGATCCCGGTGCTTCAAAAGACGTTTATAAGATCGTCACAGGTGACGAACGATGGATCTACGCGTATGAGCCCGAAACAAAACAGCAATCGCCCGTGTGGGTCTTCGAAGATGAGCCAAATCCAACGAAAGTTGTTCGCAAATGGTCGCCTGTTTCTTCGGCAAAACTGGTCATGTGGCGACTTTTCCGTTTGAGCAACGTAGGACGGTCAATTCTGAGTGGTACACCGCAATTTGTTTGCCTAAAGTCTTTCGAGAAATTTGAAAACGAACAAGAGAAGACGAATCTTTGTGCACCATGACATTGCGAGCTCTCTCATAACGGCTCAAACCAGCGCGTTTTTGACCGGCCAAAACGTTGAATTGATGGGTCATCTGCCGTACAGCCCTGGCATGGCACCCAATGACTTCTTTTTATTCCCGCACATCAAGAAACAAATGCGTGGTCAACGATTTTCATCGCCCGTAGCAGCTGTTGAAGCCATGCCACCATGTTTTGGAGGTGTCTCAATCGGAGTGGGAAAAGTGCTTTGACAATTGGTTTAAGCGCATGCAAAAGTGTATAAATCATGCTGGAGAATACTTTGAAAAACAATAAAAACCATTTTTGATGATAAATATTCGCATTTTTATTACTAGGCCAGAAATGTTTATAACAGCCCTCGTAAATTTGCATCACTTTAAAATTTTACGGTTCTTTACTTATTAGGGTAGTTCTTCGAATCACTAGAACTTATTTTATACAAACATAGAATAACCGGTAAACTATGTATTTTATTTTAAACTGCCCAAATACGGTAAAATATGAAAAAAAATCGGTTAAAAACACATACATTTTAGAATGCGATATACAGGGTGGCTGATGAATATTGCTACATTAAGAAACTCAAATAACTTTAGTGTAACGCATTCATTTTTCTTGTATTCATGATAAAGCTCATTCAACTTTATTAAATATAGCTTAATTAGTTTTAAAAATAATGGAAAAGCAGGTGCAGTAAAGTCAGGCGGCCTGGGGGCCAACGGAATGTGGAGTTTTTGGATATCAGCTTATTAGGTTGCTTTTTCGTCGCAATTCTGTCATAACAGGCCGGGACATGTGAGGAGTTGCACTCTCTTGCTGAAACCACACAGAGTTGAAAGAAACTCTTATTCGGCGTAATTTTGGATAGAAAAACTCTCTAAACATGCTCATGTAACGGTTTCCAGTAACCGTAACGATATGGCCGTTTTCTCCGAAAAAGTAAGGCCCGACAATGCAGCGTGATGAAACTGTACACCGCACTCTGACACAAAGTGGATGCAATTCCGTCTCATGGAGTATCGGTGGGTTGGAACCACTCCATATTCGACAATTTTGTGTGTTTATGTTGCCGACGACTTGCGATTAGGGATAAATCGCTAGCTATGTCAAAACTTTATAAATTTTCCCTAGCCTGTATTAAACAAAAGGTCCTTACCAGGGAGTATTATAATTATATCCAGCACGGCTCACTGATTTGAGAGCAGTTACTCGTTTAATCCTAACTAGGATATTAAGTTTGACAACTGGCGCCATCTACATCTCAACTTGATGTCTTCAAATAACACAACAGATAACGTAGTCGTCTAACAAATGCCATTCGGCGTAATGACAGTTTTCTTCGAAGAAGTTGGGACCGACGACAATGCAGCGTGATGAAACTGCACACCACACTGTGACACGAAGTGGATGCAATTCCGTCCCATGAAGTATCTGTGGGTTGGAAGCACTCCATATTCGGCAATTTAGTTTTTTTTTATGTTGCCGATGACTTGCGATTAAGAGATAAATCGCTAGCTATTGCAAAACTTCATTAATTTGTCTTAGCCTGCATTAAACAAAAGGTCCCTGCCAGTGAGTATTATAATTATATCGAGCACGACTCACTGATTTGAGAGCAGTAACTTGTTTGATCCTAAATAGAATACTGAGATATTAAGTTTGACTACTGGCGCCATCTACATCTCAATTTGATGTCTTCAAATAACACTACAGATAACATAGTCGTCTAATAAATGTCATTCGGCGTAATGACAGTTTTCTTCGAAGAAGTAGGGCCCGACAATGCAGCGTGATGAAATTGCACACCACACTGTGACACAAAGTGGATGCAATTCCGCCTCTTGGATTATCTGTGGGTTGAAAGTACTCCATATTCGAGTTTGTTTGCTTTTGTAGCCGTTTAAATTAAAATGGGCCTAGTCTGGCATGGAAAGACAGTTCAACATGTTTCCGTCCTCTTTCGCCATTTGAAGCATCTTCTGGCAAAATTCCAAGCGAGCCGGGAAATCTGATGCCTTCAGTTTGTTGGCCTTTGTGCTTAATGACTGCAATAAATGCCTGCTTATACCCATTTTAGTAGATACGCTTCTTGTGGAAACTCTTGGATTGTTTTGTATGGCTGTAGCTACAGCAGCCATTGTTTCCTCCGTCCAAATCAAAGTTGGTAGATCTTTATGTTGGTAAGGTCCTCTGTTGACTGTCCCATGCTCGGCAAAATTGTTAACAAGTCTCATTATGGTCCATTTGCTCGGTGGATTGCCGCTAAACGTGCAACTATACTCTCGTTGAACTGAAACTACGGACTCCAGTGCGTGATAGCGGCGGGCAATCCAAGTTCTTGTTTCAGTGTCCTAATTATTCTTTTTCGTTAAATCTTAAAATCAATCTGCAAAATAAAAAAAAAATTACCAGATTCATAAAATAGAAAAAAAGTTCTTTAATTTTTTTTAGCGGCTTTCATCAACCCCCCTCTATCAAACCGCGTCAAAACAGACTGTAAAATGTTTTTAAAATCGCGTTAAATCAAATTTGTAAGAAAGTTCTCGTAAAAACAGAATTAGCCGTAAAAGTGCTGCCAAAGCCTTTGTTCGTAAAACGCTGTTATCGATCTCTGTCGCTTTAGAAATTAGATGATTCGAATTTTAATGACTGTTAATGTACTTCTTGTATTTTAACCAGTTAGTCTTGGATGAAGTAAGCCTTCTACTACAGAAGAAATAATGGGTGATCCAAGTAGAGATACTTTTTTCACTCGCCTTTTTTGGACAGATCACGTGTGAGTCGTGTCATGCTCTTATGTTATTTTTGTTAAGTATTGTTTGGCATTTCATCATGGAAAGTCTTACGCCTGAACAACATTTATTGAGAAAACACTTCGGTGAGCCAATAATTTCACGTTTTGGGCGGCCACCAAGATCGTGTGACATCACACCGTTAGACTTTTTTCTGTGGGGATATGTAAGGTCTAAAGTTTATGCGGACAAACCCGCTTCGATTCAGGCCTTGGAGCAAAACATCACGAGAGTCATTCGCCAGTTACCAGTCGAAATGCTCGAACGAGTCATCGAAAATTGGACTTAACGGATGGACCATCTGAGACGTAGCCGCGGCCAACATTTGATAGACATAATCTTCAAAAACTAAATGCCAAAGAATGTTCTTTCAAATGATATAAAAAATTTCCCATTCAATTTGAGTTTTCTGTGTTTTTTTCTTTAAAAATGTAGGGAACCTCGAAATGGATCAAAATCAGTCGGGGCAAGTACTCGCAAATAAATTAGATTTACAAACTACTCCGATTATACCAACGTCTATTAAGTCAGGCTTCTTGTAAATATCGAAGGCCAAAATGTTGGCTGACCGGGCGATATGTATTTTTACTGAGCTGATTAGCCCTAGGGTTTGCTAAACGGGATCCCCATGTGTTTTGGCATTGTATTCACCAGCAGCAGAAAAGTTGCGCCCGAGACCATTGAAAAAACATATCTTTCGTGTGAAAAGTACGGAAACCGACATGTTACATTGCCTTGACAGAAGTAGTCAATCGACAGTCACAGCCATCGCCTCCGTCACCACCGTCGCCAATATCAAATGAGACTTTTGCTTGTTTTTGCCCTTTCTCTGTCTCTGTTGTTTGTGCAAGGAAATGAAAAAGTTTGTCTTTATCGTCGTGTTAGAATTTCTTTTTTTTTTCTTCCTGTCACACAGAGGGATTATTGGATATTTCAGCACAATATCGGAGCTGCAGTCGGAAAAACAAAACAAGAAAAGAAAAGTGAGAGAAAATAACAAAGTTTTAATACACAATTCTTAATTAATAATACATTCTATTGGAAATGTAAAGTGTGGTAAGGAAATATTCGTACTGGTACTCGTTTTCTTTTCCTCATTTCATTTGAATTTATACAACTTCAATTTCCACTTCTCTACGCTCTCACGCCCCCCTTGAAGTCCTTTGCCAGCATTAAAGTTGAAATTAATTTCCACAGAGTGCCGAGTTTTCGCTTCAGATTCCATGGATATTTGCATCCGAATGACATTTCGTCAGATTCCGTTAGGGTGGCATGCAATGAAAGGCATACTTTAAGACCGGCCGGCGAGAAGTTCATTTCATTCCAATTGCAATTCCAACGGCAACTTCAAGCCCCCATGGTAAATTGATTTAAAATTGCATGGGAATAAATGGTGTATAAAATCCGGATTTTTTAATTAATTTTAAATGCATTTTTAAATAGTTAATACTCGCTGTGTGTGTACGTGTGTGTGCTGCGTGCATCTGTCTGCCGGAGGAGAAGAGAATGAAAAGTTGAAACAAAAATTGCAAGACTCCTTACGTTGCAAGCCAAAGTTCCTGGATGAAGTTTACGGTACGACACGTTTTAGTTTATAAATATCCCATGAAATGCTCACCATAAAATTTTACGAATTTTTTCATTCTTAACATTCTGGCTTAAATTGTAAGAAAGTTTTAAAGACAAAGAGCGAAACTAGCTTGGCGCAAATGAGAAGAAGGTGTTGCTTTTCTCGCAGTATATAAAAAGTATGCAATTTTTGTTTTTTTATACAGAGTTTCTTTCCCATCCTCAATTTGGTAATGTAAATTTTGGAAGCTGAATATTCAAAACAAAGGGTTCTATTTTCAAAGGTCTACTTTCTGCTCGTAAATGCCGGCGACTTTAAAGTAAGAAATAAATCTGTAACCATGTTAAAGCTACATTAACTTTTCGGAGCCCGCATTAAACCAAAGATCCCGGCCAGTGAGTATTAAAATAATATCGAGCACGGCTCACTGATTTGAGAACAGTTACTAGTTTGATCCTAAATGGGATGTTAAGGGAAACAAGTAAGATGTTTTTCATAATTTCAAAAGAAATATATTAATATACAGAAAGGCTGTCATCGAGTAGTTCTTTTGGTGTAGCGAAACGTCGATGAAGCTTACCACTTCATCGAGGACTTACCACTTCATTGAGGACTTACCACTTCATCGAGGACTTACCACTTTATCGAGGACTAAAGATAGGCAAATGAAGTTGTTGGATATTAGCAGTTCTCTCTCATGAAGATCCAAGATTATTACCAAGGTTTTCGGAAGAAACGATGAGACAAAAATGGTCCTGTAATTGTTCGTCTTGTTTATTTTATTTTTCACGCTTTGTGGATAAAGACAAATTTGACCTCTCTCCAAGCCCTTCGGTATTTATGATCTGAGGCTTGTTGTGAAGATTTCGTTTAGCCATGGTAGGCAGACTCCCAATGACTCTTATAATTGTGTTGGGATGATGCCGCCCGGTCCTACCGAATTGTATAGTTGAAACGAACGTACTGCCCTCGCTAGTTAGACTTTGTCGACGAATTTTCCGTACATGATGTTAGTGAAGCGCTTTTAGTCTCCGTAGCGCCTTGATAGTCCTAACACTCCGAGAGAGAGTTTCCATTCAGTAGTTCAACCGTTTTGCTAAACTCTGTAACTTATCCGTCTGGTTTCATCAGAAGCCCTGGTATACCGGCTTCTTTGGATAGCAGCTTGTGTAGTCCGGCAACTTTGCTCCTACTTTTAAGTTCATAACAGCATAGTGACCAGGAGCTAAGTTTCTTCTTTCTAATTTTCGTCTAGAAGTCGTCAATGGATTTATTTTATTA
The DNA here is from genome assembly GCA_963513945.1 of Hydrotaea diabolus. Classification (NCBI taxonomy): domain Eukaryota; kingdom Metazoa; phylum Arthropoda; class Insecta; order Diptera; family Muscidae; genus Hydrotaea; species Hydrotaea diabolus. The sequence continues at coordinate 187,057,953 of OY740717.1, forward strand.
ATGCCAATTGGCCGTCTTTTCCTTCTTTGTTAAATAGTCTACAACTGTCATACCTCATTACCCTGAGGTCCATCACGTTTGGTTGTCATTTACGTCTGGCGTGGGTGTTAATTATTCTGCACATAGATCGAAAAAAGATAAAACCCATGTCTTATGAAGGTTGCTATATAAATTTTTGGCCTAGGCAACACCAAGTGTTGCCTGGCGCAATCAGACATGTACATTGAATAGTTTGACATTTTTTAGTACTCAGAACGTTTTGACGTACGACCATCATTTGTGTTGTTTACAGTGACTTGCAAAAATCAATTTGGCAAAAAAATGGAATTAACTCGTGAACATTTTCGTGCGACCATTTTTCACAATTTTCGACGTGGATTATCAAGACATGAGTGCAACGATGAACTTAAATCTTTGTATGGCGATGAAGCATCATCCTATAGCACTGTGAAAAACTGGTTTAATGATTTCAATCGTGGCGGACGCTCGCTCAAAGACGAAGGTCGTGAAGGTCGTTCTAAAACGGCCGTTGTGCCAGAGAACATTGATGCCGTGCGTGAACTAATAATGCGAGATCGTCATGTGACATACCGTGAGATATAGGCATCCTTGGGCATTTCTTCCACCAGCATACATTCGATATTGCATGAACACCTGGCCGTAAAATAGATTTGTTCTCGTTGGATCCCGCACAATTTGAAAATCGCTCAAAAAAAGGCTCGTGTCGATTGGTGCAAAGAAATTTTGAAAAAAATACGATCGCGGTGCTTCAAAAGGCGTTTATAAGATCGCCACAGGTTACGAATCATGGATCTACGTGTAAGAGCCCGAAACAAAACCGCAATCGTTCGTGTGGGTCTTCGAAGACGAGCCAAATCCAACGACAGTTGTTCGTGGAAGAAGCACTTCGAAGCAAATGATCGCCTCTATCTTCTGCAAGACTGGTCATGAGGCGACTGTACCGCTTGAGCAACGTAGGAGGTCAATTGTCTGAAGTCTTTGGAGAAATTCAAAAACCGAACAAGAGAAGACGAATCATTGTGCACCATGACAATGCGTGCTCTGACACATCGGCTCTAGCGCCTTTTTGACCGGCCAAAACGTCGAACTGATGAGTTATCCGCCGTACAGCCCTGACTTGGCACTCAATGACTTCTTATTATTTTCGCACATCTAGAAAAAAATGCGTTGTCATCGATTTGCGTCACCAGAAGATGCTATTGAAGCGTTCAAAAACCATGTTTTGGAGTTGTCTCAATCGCGGGGGAAAAAGTGCTTCCAAAATTGGTTTGACCGCATGCAAAAGTGTGTAAATCATGCTGGAGAATACTTTGAAAAACAATAAAACCATTTTGGATGATTAATATTCGCATTTTCATTATTATGCCAGAAATATATATATATATAGCAGCCCTCGTATATACCGATAGTCCACAAACACTTTGTAATTCCGTCCTTCAGCCTATCAATGAAAATTAATTGCAGGTCACGAAAATAAAATGATCTAAAATGATCTCTTAAAATATAAGCACTTGATGCTAGTTTGGGCTAAGTGAGAGTCCTATTGAAATTGCTTTGCATCGGTTCAAATTAAATATATAAAAACATTTTTATGCTATATATTATATTCGATCTTGCTTAATTTTCGCAGGGTAGGTTATAAGCGATCACAATCAGGGCAAGCGCTCATATGTCAAATTGTTCATGCTAACAATCTTACTCAACAACTAAGTGGCACGTTCCGTGCTACTAATAACTTATCCTAGTAAAATTGGATCATATCGCCCCATGTTTTCGAAAAACCCCAACACATAGTTCTCCACGTTTTTGTTGTCCTGAAGCTCACGCTTTAATCCGATCTCTGCCTCGTAATTTTTTTGCATAGCCAATGAGTCCTCTGTATATCACAGTGTCTTACTGTATACTTTTTGCTTAGAGAATTTTAATTGTTCAGGCACACATGCTGCACTTCCATCCCCATTCGAGGATACCACAATGCTTCTTTTTAATGATTCCTTGTAATAGCCATTCTTGCTGGTGTGCTATCCGTTTAAATTACTTTAGTGTCATCTTCGTATCATATTTTTTAAAGATATTTCCATTCATTTGAATTTAAATGTCAACATTTATAATGCAAAACGAATCGCTAAAAAATCTCTGCATTTAATCGTATACAGCAAAATAATGACAACTTATAGCCTGCAACTTGGGAAATTATTAACTTATGCCATCTATATGTCAATTTGATAGGTGTAAATAATTTTACTTAACTTTTTTATGTCTCGCATTAGCTTTCATACAGTCGAGAACATAAGGAAATAACTTAAACTTTTAAAATAGCGCTTACCAAAACGTCAATACTCTAAAGGTGTTGCTTGGATGCGACCACAGGCGCCATCTATATCTCTATATCAATAAATGACACTGCACCTACACGTGTTTGTTTTAACTCTGCAGTAGTCATGCAGCCGACTGTTTGAGCAAATGGTAATTTTTGAAAAATACTTGCAATATTTAAATAATAAATATATACTAACTTATAAATACATAAATACAAATACTTACTAAGTACAGTGTGCTACGCCTTAAAAGTCTGTTCGCTGTATTTGTTTGTTAATTTGTACAGCAGGTCCCATCTATATCTGAGTTGATATCAATAAATGATACGTCAGATAATACTTGACTTTGAAATCTGTCCATTTGATTAGATGGCTAGTTCTCATGTATTGGCTGTCGAAACGGTGGCACGCTGTTTGAGATAATTAAATTTACCAACTGGCTCCATCTATATCTCAGTTTGATGTATTTCAATAACACCACAGATAACATAGTCGTCTAATATATGTCATCATGATTTCAGGAAATAAAAAATAATAACATTTAGACTGACAACTTACAAAAGTTCTGTACTCTGTAGGTGTATGTTGATTTTGACAACAGGCGCCATCTATATCTCAGTTTGATAAATAACACTGCGGATGACATTATAGCCTTAAATTTAACGTTATGAGCCCGACTATTCAGGAAAAGGACAAACTATGAAATATATTCTGTCAAAAGGTCTGTGGGCTGTAGGTTTTAGTGGAATTTGACATATGGCGCCATCTTTATCTCAGTTTGAAATAAAAAACAGGCAGCTAAAATTATGTGTAGAGTCTGTCGTTATGTAGCCTTTTTGAGAAAATGACAATTTGTAAAATAAAGGCGATCAATACGTCTCCAAGCTGCTGAAGTTTGCTGAATTTGACAATAGGCGCCATCTATAACTCAGTTTGGTATTAATAAATAAAACTACTTATAACATTTCAAGTAAAGGATGTAAGCACTCCTCCTCCCGTTTCTAAGAATGATTCTCTTTATGAATATTTTATTTAACACAATTTCACTTTTAATGTAAAATCGGGCTTTTACAGCACAGCCTGACCATGTTTATTATGAATCATAGCTAGCCCCTGTCGCCGCGTTTCTTTGTTATCCTCATTTATTTTTCGGTTAATGAAAAACAAAGGAATGCGTTATGAAATTCTCAACTTTTTGGCGAGCACCGGAAACGGAAGTCATTCAAAAAAAACGCATATAAAACTGTCTCGGAGAAAAACCTGTACTTTCTCTTTGTTTCCCGTCGCACTGCACAATTGCTGGCGAACCTTGATTTCTTTCCATTGTTGTCCGTTTGCAGGTTTGTGTCGTTTTTCTCTTGAATGTTGCACATTTAACAAATGAAGCCCACAATAAAAACAGACACTTTTGTTGTTGGCCTAGGATATGTGCAGCAAGGAACCAACAAATGTTAATTATTTCTCCTTGTAAACTGTTGGGGATTTTAAGTAAAATGCTAGGGGGAAGGGGAAATTTGTGCCGTATATCACTTTCTATTGTTTTCAAAAGAACTCTACTTTGTTTAGAGTAGTTTTGTTTGGAAGTTATAAATTCTATATAAAATGTCAAGGAAATGGCTCTAGAAGTTAATTAAATGTTGGCACAACACTTTCTTAAATGTGCATTTGGAGCATTGTTTGGCTTATTTCCCTTTTGTTACTTTAGGAAGCAACTTACATTCGCAGGCGGCATTGCTTTTATATTTCAATAGAATAAAAAAAGCATTGTCGGTGTTTGGCAAGGTCCTCTGTAGTGTGTAGAGGAAAAAACGGCAGTTTGAATCGTAAAAACCCTCCAACCTGGATCCGCTATACGGTGTGGGCCAAAGCAAGTTTCTTTTTTAAAGTGGATCAACATAATTTTGTTCAAGTATTATCGCTTTTTTTATAAGAATAAGCATTCCAATTAATTATAAATACAACTTCGTTCAAGTGGCTGCCTCGGCGAAGCCACTCAATCTCTCTGCACCGATTTAATTAGTCATAGCCTACCATGGGGCGGACATAGCTCAATTGAATATCAAAGTTATACTGAGGCGATCGATGTATCAGACATGGGTTATTCTCCTTCCGAAAAACCCCACCGGAGCTCAGGGTAATAAGGAACTATATTTGGAGACTTTAACAGGGCAAAGAAGGAATATACGGCGTCCAATTGGTATGAATACCAGTAATCCTTCAATGACTGCAAGACAAAAAAAAAAACGAAAGGCGAAACTGAAATCCTGGTCACTATTCTGTGAAGAATTGAAAAGTACGAGCAACGTTGCAAGACTGCGCTAGGTGCTATCTAAGGAATCCATTTTACAAGGCCTACTGATAAAACCAGGCGCATAATTTACAGAGAAAAGGAAAGAGAAGGTTGAACAACTTATAGAGACTGATTTCCCGCGCTGTTAGGATGATAAAGGCGCTACGGAGACTCTAAGCGCTTCACAGACATCACCTACGAAATTATTCATAGGAAAAGTAGTCGACAAAGCCTAAATAGCGAGGGCACTACGTTCGTTTAAACTATACAATTCAGTAGACCTGGACTGCATCATCCGAACTCAATAACAGGATTCATTCGAATTTTGCCTTCCATGGCTTAACGAAATATTCTCCGCAAGCCTCAGATCATACTTAGTAGGGACATTAATACAGTATCAACATTGAACACACCCATTTCAATAGTAGAACTGAACATACCCCGTTAATGTCATATGGGTTTTGAAAGCTAACCTCAATAGCGTTAGCCTGTAACTGGATTTTAAAATTGTTTCAACTTTCATCATGGAGTGGTCAGATAATGAGAACCGTATCGTTGTTAAAGCTTTTTTCTAGTGTGAAATAAAAAAGCGATATTTTCAAAACGCTCCGGCTACTAGGGACTAGCCGCATGTTCGTCTACCGATGCATAAAACTGTTTGGGGAGACTGGAGATGTAAAAGACCGCCACCGGTCGGTCCACCGCATGTCATCAAAGCCGTTAAATAAAGAATTCACTGAAATCCGCACCGAAAACAGAAAATCATGGCCCGTGAGATGAATATCACGCAAAAGTCCATGAGTCGGATCATTAAAAAAGACTTGGAACTTGGGACTTTCGAACGACGTACCGTACATTTATTGTCTGCAGCTTTAAAAAAAAAATAGGATTAAACAAGTAAAAAATGTTATGTTTGGCTGTGCCGAACTTTGGATACCCTCCACTAGATTCCCAAATAAAACCAAATTTGGTGCGGAAGTGTATAGAAATCTTTATGTGCAAAATTTCATCTCAACAGGTCAAGTTTGTGGTGAGTTATTGTCATATTATTTTCAAGGCCCATGAGACCGTTTGTGTGGGAGGTACAAGAAATGGTAGCCCAATCTATTCTATCTATTTTCAGGGATTTTGCTCAAGAAACTGAACGGATATTTCCAAATAAAAAACTAATTTTTATGAGGTAGTGTCGGTTGAGGGTCTCCAACACCAACTTCCCGTAGAGCTATATAGCCCATTTTCAATACCAACCATGCTAGGTTAACTACACATGTTTGTGCCAAGCTGTTTTCATGCAGGCTCTATCTTGTTTTCAACAGACGGACAACATGGCTAGATCGTCTTAGAATTTTACGAGGATCAAGAAAATATATTTTTGGGTCTCCGATGATTATTTCAAGGTGTTACAGACAGAATGACAAAACTAATATACCCTCCATTGTATGGTGGAGGGTATAAAAAAGCAAACGTCTTTTGGTGAAGCACGCCGATAACTTGCACAGAAAAATTTTGTTCACCGATGAAAAAATGTTTACCGTTCAGGAAACATTTAACAAGCAAAATGATAGAGTGTATGCGCGGTCATCTAAGGAAGCATCTGAACTGATCCCAAGGGTGGAAAAGGGTCTTCAGCTTCAGTCATGGTTTGGTGGGGTGTCTCTTACGATAAGGTTACTGACCTGCATTTCTGCGAACAAGGAGTCAAAACATCGGCCAAAGTTTACCAAGAAACCGTTTTGGCAGCTGTTGTGAAGCTTCTTAACAATGCCCTGCACCAACCATGGACTTTCCAGCAGGATTCTGCGCCGGCCCATAAGGCTAAAACGTCCCAGGCCTGGCTTCGAAACAATATGCCAGCGTTCATTTCCACTGAAGAATGGCCCTCAGGCAGTCCAGATTTGAACCCATTGGATTACAAATTGTGGACGGTTTTAGAGGACAAGGTTTGTCACAAAAGGTACACCAGCATTGGATCTTTTAAGACTGGTTCGAGCTGTAGCCAATTTTCCAATGGAAGAGGTTCGTGCAGCTATTGACGATTGACCAGTGCGACTTAAGGCGTGTGTGTATTTAAAGGCAAAGGCGGACATTTAGATTCTTTTTGGATATAATATACATCAATAAAAATATAAAAAAATATTTGGTCCAAAAACATACAGTACTTTTTATTTTACAGCATAAAACGTGTGCAACAGTATTTATGTCCCTACTAAGTATATACCGAAGGCTTTGAGAGAGGTCAAATTGGTCTTTATTCACAAAACGGGAAAAATAATCCATTACTCGACAAAGGATTACAGGGCAACTGGTCTCTCATCGTTTAGAAATACTCCTGAAGCTTTATGTGAGAGAACTTCTAACACTCAGCAACTTCATTGCGGCACAACAACTATTTGAAAGGCAGGTCGTCGAAAACAGCCCTCGACGAAGTGGTAAGCTTCGTCGACGATTCACTACACCGTAAAAATTTCACAATGACTGCCTTTCTAGACGTCGAGGGCTCCTTCAAGAATGTGAATATAACCTCGATTCTTCAAACTCTAAACTGCATTGGGGTACAGCCGGCCATACTCTTCAATGAGTCTTCATACAACATGCTAAGAGGCTGTATTATAAAGTCGTCCCTGGGAGGTGGTGTGGTATGGCAATGAGTTATGAGGGGAACGCCGCAAGGAGGAGTCCCTTCACCGTTACGGTGGAATGTAGTGCTGCTGGATCTCAACAGAGAAGGCACCAAACTGACCGCGTATATCGACGATGTGCTGCGGCTGGTCCGAAACAAATTGCTACCAACTATTAGTAAGATTATGGAAAGAACACTGAGGAAACTCTTATGGTGGTCGCTGCACGCAGAGAAAAGATATGTTTACTATACGGTCACCGCAACAATAATATGTTCTCTACAATAAATGCATGTTCGTCGCAACCATAGTATTGTTTTTATAATTTTTTTTCACAACAGTATGATTGCGGCAATATTAATATTGTTGAAATGTCACAATAGTATTATTGCCAAATTAAGAAATGAAAATACAATAATATGATTGCGGCAATCCTACGGTATGGTTGCGAATATTTTTGTGTGTGCGTATGTTTATTTTGATAGACCAAAGAAAAACACATACACGCGATACAGTGCATGGTTGTTGTCCATTATAAAAACGACAACAATCGAAAGGTAGTTCGAGGGATTTTTCTTGTGTTTACTTTGTTCGGTGAAATGCTTTACTACCGACTGGTATCTGCCTGCACTTAAGTATATAGCCCTTGATCATGGATTAATCACATTCGTTACTTTGGGTCTACGGATTGTGAAGTATCGTAGCGTTCACCTCTGCTGGCAACTAAAAGTATTTTCGACTGCCGTTGGAATATATATTTTTGTTTCTTGAATGAAATGTTCAATAAAAACATGGCCTCAAATCTGGCTATGATCGAATAGTAATGCAATTTAAAATAACTTACTTGATACAAATCTCTATTTTTGAATTACCACATTACCCAATCCTAATAAATAATTTTGGGGATCATAGTATGGTTAAGTGTGAATCATACTATGGTTGTGGGAATCATATTATGGTTGCGTGTGAATCATACTATGGTTGTGAGGATCATACTATGGTTTTAAGGATCATACTATAGTTGTTAGGATCATACTATGGTTGTATGAGAAACATAATTTGATTGTGAGGATCATAATATGGTTGTGGAGATAATAGTATGGTGGAGTGTGAATCATACTATTGTTGTGAGGATCATAGTATGGTTGTGGAGATCATAGTATGGTTGAGTGTGAATCATACTATGGTTGTGGGGATCATAGTATGGTTGCGTGTGAATCATACTATTGTTGTGAGGATCATAATATTGTTGTGCCTCAACCATATACCCAACAATAGTATGATCCTCTTCGAATATTGTCACTCCAACCATACTTTTTTGCTGCGTGTGGATAACGGATAAGGCATCAATCCAAGCAAGGCAGAGTTAGTTCTTTTCACAAACAAATATAAGATTGCGTATCTTGTTATACCAACACTATACGGAAAAATGCTGCAACTAGCTAAAGAAGCAAAATACCTGGATGGTCACCAAGACTTATAACTTTTCTGAAAGCGAAATGTAACAACATCTTGAACGAATGCGCTGCGCTTGAGTAGAAGCTGCCATCACACAGAAGAAGAGAAGTCAGAGGAGCATTAACTGTACTCATGAGCGTATCATTAAGAATACTTAGAGACTTGCCTGCCTAGGTCTCTGGGGTTTGTTTCACTCCAGTACCGCATATTTTTTCAACACAAAATGACCTCTCCTCACGTGTCCAATGCTTGATGGCAGCTGAAAGGCAAGCGAATACAAATCTCCCGTCAGCCACTATAAGCCACGCACACTCTCCACTCTCTTCGATTAACAGTGCCGCCAGAGCATATGTGACAGCGCATAGAGAAAGGGACCTAAGGGTAAAAAAATCAATTTTTAACTTATTTTTTATGTGGACAACATCTGAGCATCGAATGAGACCGATGCCATGCCCCAAAAGTGTTCCCTCCCAGAGATATGCGCGTTTTATGAAAGTGATGGTACACCAAATTAAAATCTTTAAAATGGCTCACCTGAACAAAACTGGTTTTTACGCTTAGGTCCCTTTCTATATTGCGCGTCACATATATAAATAAATAGGGCTATTTTCGATTAGACTCTTAGTTAAGGAGATACAGCATATTTAGGTTTTCACATGAAATTCTAACTTTTTGAATTGGAAAAGTAATGATAACGAATTATGATCCTTTTGTCAAATGGACGCTTCATTTTCTTTGAAGTTTAGGTAAAAGAGGTGGCAACGACTTATATAAAGTTGTAGTTTAGTCACTTAGTTTATAAGATATAGGCTAACTAAGTTTGAACATGAAACTTCAGCTTTTCGGTCGGGAAATGCGCTGATCTCGAATTATGGATTTTTTGCGGATAAGGCGCTTGAAGCCTTTTGACGTTTTAAATGACATTTCAAAGTTCTCTGCCCAAAAAAGCCGTTACTAATGATTTTTTTAGTCTAGAAAAAAGTATTACCATTTATAACTATTTTGTCGACTGAGAAAAATTTTAGTTTTCAATCGGCTATAAGCGAAGAGACATTTACCACGTTCTGCCACATGGCAATGATCTGTTCAGTTTCGCGATTTATCGACAATTTATGACCAACTATGTAATTGATATTATGAACAAAGTCATAAGTTAATGTCAAAATTAAAGAAACCTTACCCGCAATCGCCGGTTTTTTTTATTTTTATTTTTAAATATCGGGTAGATCGCTTCACTCAAACTCTACAGCCCGAAAAGTAGTGGACTCATGAGTTCGAAGGGACTCTTGCATCCCACATTGCCTAGAAGCTCCCAAGTCGAGCGATCAGCAAGATTTAACGGCTTTCCTTACTCATTAAATTTAAATTTTGCAAAGAATTTCCACAAGAAGTGATACGAGTACTAAATTTCCAACGATTTTTTTAAATACACTGTAAAAAACACTCATGTATTTATTAAATACGCAAACACCTTCAAGTGGTTTCAATTTAATTAGCTTCCTAAACATTAACGGGACAGCGATACATCAAATTGAGCTTATTAATATCACTCTTGCTCATACCACGACGTTGGCCCATAACGCCAGAAGCCTCCTCCTCTTTCAAGGGCACAATAGTCATATTCCCGTTGGCCGAAAAGGCAAAGGCCGAATAGTGCATGACACTGCCATAGTCATACTCCTCATCGAAGTCATCCACGACGCTGGTGTTGTACTTATTGAAGTTGTGAATGGTGCCCGCCTGGATATTCTCCTCGGCAATGTAGACATAGTCATCGCGATTGGCAGCACTCTGCATGTGATAGAAGCCGAGAGTGTGCAACATCTCATGGACCACCGTACCCAGGCGGAAGCAACCCTGATCGATGGGATAGATCTGGAGATTATAGGTCTGAGCACCGCGATTGAGATAGCCAACACTGGAGAAACAACCACCGGGCAGACCGGTGATATTTACAAAGGTCACCGTGTCCGGGGTGGCTTCCTTGAAACGAATGCAGGAAACCTCCTCGAGAATCTGCATGCCGCGCAAAATGTGATTGCGATGGGGTTCATCTGAGTGAAAGTTAAAAAAAACAAAACGTAAATAACTTGTTCAGTGCCTGTCCATAAGTACTCCATAACTACCGAATTCAGTAAAGAAACTATAGTAGACAATGTTATCCGGCCATCTGTAGGTCTCGTTGAGTAAGCCATTGCGTGACTTAAGATCCACAACCATGTCACCCTCGACATAGCCGGCGGTTAATTCAGGATCTGTCTCTACCTTGAGGGGCATAGGCAGAGCCCATGTTAAGCCCAAAAGAGCCGCAGCTAAAACAAGACCTACGTTGAATTTCATGTCCGTTGAAAGACCCGCTGGAAAGAAATTTGACTAAAGACTGGCATGGCCAATTAAATGGATTTTCCATTTGGCCAGCTTTCAGCTTTTGCAGCGCAAATCTTATCATCTAGTGCTTGCTGGTCATTATTTACTGTCCAATTCACGTAATCTTATATGTTTTTTCAGGGGTTCATCTAATTTATGACTATTTATGATAAACTACTGCAGAATTTCGACAAGTCCAACTAAAACGTAGTCCCCACTTAATAAAGTGTTCACTAATTTCTATTATCTTATCGAATATAATCAAGTTGTGGTGGAATATAATGGACAGTGTACATCTACCCACTGTATTGGGCAGTCGGCCTCTGTTGTGGCTTCTGTCAGCTTTGCCGCTCTGCGTCTACGTTTTTCAAGTAGACGTAAGCGTCTGAAGGTGTGTTATCGCTGAATCTTGAGAGCCAATTATGTTTAGTGGTCGGATAATCAATTGTGGTGTTATCACATCTCGAGTGTCGGTTTTGTTTGTCAGAATTAACGGCTGTGATGGCCATTTGCGGAATATTTGACCAACTTCAGCGAAGACAGTTTTTTGCCAAAAAATTAAGATAGGACTTTTAATTATTGCCAGCTCGTCGTTTGAGGAAGACCAGCATGCTCGCTTTACTATTCAAATTAAGTTGTCTTAATCACGGTTACGATAAATAAAAAATCACCGATTTTCTACAATCATCCAAGGGGTGTTGTACACGGTATTATGACGTATCAAATCATATTTTATTACTATTCGATTAAGTCCTTGACCCATGGCTCTTAGGTCGTTAAGGTGTCGAAATTTTGGTCCATTCAGACATGGACCTATGAGTACTTAGAAACAGTGGAAGTTTATGAAGAATCGAAATATGTCATGAATTTTACGATTTTGCTGAATTGGAGGCCTTGACTTATGGTCCATGGGCGGCGCGGTCAATGTGCCCTAAACCAGTACCGTAATGTTCGGAGACATATGGGTGCATTTAGAAACAGTAAAGTTTTCTGACAAATCCAATCTGCTTTAGTTTTAAGATTGGGTCAATTTTTCACTCAGACTTGACCATAGAAGTCAAAAGGTCGACTTTCTTTATTTGTGGGCATTATTAAGAACTACGATACAAAAATTTTCATCATGAATTAAAAAATAAAAAAAGATCGACTATAGTTGAGGCCTTGTACCATAGGTCCGAGGTGCCAAGAGTGTCGACAATGAGAATCATTCGATCATCGACATATGGGACGCGCAAAATAAAAAGGGACCTAAGGTTAAAAACCAGTTTTGTTCAGGAAAGCTATTGAAGTTAATGAGTGAATGACGTCAAAAAGTTACATTGGCAACACTGTAGTAAAACGTACAAAAACGAAATGTCAATAAATATCATTTCCTTCTTCTTTATACTTTGTCAAAGCTAAGCAAACGTGTTTTTCTTTATTGTTGAACTTTGGTCCTGATGCAAATATAATTTGAACAAAAGCCATTTTATAGATTAGGTCCCTTTCTATTTGCGCTTAGAATCGTCGACTTCACTTTCATAAAACGAGCATATCTCTGGCAGGGAACACTTTTGGGGCATGGGATCGGTCTCATTCGATGCTCAGATGTTGTCCACATCGAAAAAAAAAGAAAAATTGATTTTTTTACCCTTAGGTCCCTTTCTCTATGCGCTGTCACATATAGGGTGTCCCAAGAAGAACGCAATTTTTAAATCTGGCAACATTCGAAGTGTCATTGTTTGACATTTGAACAATTGTTATTGTTTGTTAGTAGAAGGTACGAGGCTAGTAAAAATGGAGCGCTACACGAAAGGGAGTTCGTTAATTGGGTATTGGAGAGACAACATGAAAATGCTGATTTTGCCGATAAAATCATCTTCAGTGACGAGGCCCATTTTCATCTTGATGGCTGCGTCAATAGGCAGAATTGTCGCATTTGGGGTGCGGAAAATCCTCGAGTGTTTCACGAGAAGCAAATGCATCCTCAACGTGTCACTGTGTGGTGTGGTTTTTGGGTTGGAGGAATCATTGGACCTTTTTTTTTATGAAAATGAGGCAGGTCAAGCGCAACACAGTGGGAAAAATTACGAAAAAAATTGGAAATAATTCGGCCATTTCGTTTGTAATGGTCCGATTTAAATGAAAATTTACATTGACCTTCTTGAAGTGTTACTGAGCTTAAGTTTTGAATTTCATGCATCTGTGTTTAACAGGTGCTGCACAGTGGGCCCTCAAAGTTGGTCACCTCGAGTTAAAATTTTCTTTTTCAAGCCGCCAAAAGCGTATTTGTGGTCCGATCGTAATAATTTTTTCTTTAGTGAAATCTGCTGGACAAACCCAACCAAAAATGTTATTACAAATTTTTTCATATCTCGTACAATAAAAAAGATATCGGGACTTAAAGTTTTTTTTTCGAAAAACTTGCTTTGGATTTTCTGGGATTATTTTATTTTTGGGAATCAGTTTTAGGTGAATCGGGGAAAATTTAATCCTGGTTTAAAGAAAACACTTTGGTTAATGTTTTAAAAAAAGAATTGTAGCAAAATCACCAATAATATGAAAATGCCAGCTGTTCAAAGTCAACTATTGCGAAAAAAGTGGGATTTTGAGTGTTTTACGGCGAAAAGGTACCTTTACTCTTATGTCAATAACTTTAATGTTTCTTAAGTAACATACAAAAAATTTGCATTTATTTCAAAGAAAACTTTATGCTTAATACAAATAATAAGCAATTGTGACCCTAGTCGGTACTTTTCTTGCTCCAGGCGTCTCCAAATATGGGCATTTTTTTCAAAAAAAATTGAGTTTGAGCTCAAATAAAAAAAATCGCCACACTGCTGGCCCAATTTGGTGCTATAAGTCAGTTATACATATGTTTTCTAAAATCCCAAGCAAAGAAATTTTGCGGGAGGCCATTTCTAGGACAAAAAAAATGAGTTTTTGTTAAAAAATCCCATTTCTGGGATTTTGTTTTCCCCTGTGTCAAATTTTAGAAAAGTGGCAACTCCAATTTTTTTTTGAATAAGTTTTTCATTTTGTCACAAAAATATTGATACTACGTAAAAAAATCAGGTTTATATCTCCAACCAGCAAAATTTTACAGTGGTCTGAAATATTGACTTTTTTTGCTACCTTCACAAAAAAAATTTTTTTTCTCGTTTTTATCAATTATTATTCAACATATTGAGTTAATTGCATTCTTTTTTATAATCTGTTAAAACTAGAGGTAATTACCTTTCCATTGGTATATAAAAAGTATATCCTTTTACCTACACTTATAACAGCACGTGCGCTGGAATAAGACCCCTTTGAGTAAAGTATGAATTTTATAGGTAAGAATACCAATTTTAAAAATTCTCGTACCTATCCATAAATAGCAAAAATATATATTTTTACCATTATTGTTTACCTATTGTGTAAAAACGGAAAATGGGTAGTATTGTATAGTATGGATCTAGGTACCTAAACATTCATTCTTATATGTTTTGGGGGAATACCTGTCCCCTATGTCCGGAATATTGTGCAACATTTTAGGCGAATGTACCTGGGTACATAAAAATTCATTGTTATAAATGTATTTTTGGGGAATACCTGGTATTTTAGTCAAGTATTAATTGCGGATATTATTGTGATTACCTGTAAGTATTACTCATTGATATAAGAACCGCCGATTTTGTATGGGTTTATCATAACAAATTAATCCGCCATGACGATAACACTCCTTGTTCAAGAACTTGTTGAATTTTTAAAAAACACCAAACTTCGGAAAATGGAGAACAGAGTAGCATATTTAATAGAGTGCATAGAGTCAACATATAGCGAGATAACACAATCTAACGAAAGCAGCAAAGTATTAAATTTTTTGAAAAAATTTGACCGGCTCATGGAGAAGTATCACAGGAATTATTCAAGATTACCAACTGAGTGGCTCGACAGTATAATTGAATTTAAAACTGTCCCTGCTTTAGTGGGTGCTCCTACTAAGGAATACGACGATCTATGTCCAAAGGCAAAGAAACAACGGTTGTCGGCTGAGTTGGCAAATCATTCACCTTCAAAGATTTGTGATACATTCAAGGAATTACTGACGGTGGAAAATCGGCCATCTAGCGCAAAAAGAATTGCAGACGTGTTAACGGAAGCATCACCAAGGCGGCTCCAACGCATTGAAAGAAGTATTGCAACACCATGTCCTGGTTTTAGCGAGGAAGAAGCATTAGCTTTAATCATCGAATTGGGATTGAGTAAGAACAAGTACACTCATTTAAGAAGAATGCTGCTTGATAAAGGATGTGACATGTTTCCCCTCACAACCGAATAAAGGAACGAAAAATGGAAATTTTGCCAAACCCAGTGATAATTACAGAAAAGGCCGGCAGCGTTAGTTGGAACTACTTCTCCAAAATACTGCCAGTAGGATAATAACAACATTGAATGAGGAACAACTAAAAAAAATCAACAACAGCCATCTTCAATTAATATGCAAGTGGGGATGTGATGGTTTGTCAGCACTTTCGGAATACAAACAATGCTCTGATAGCCAATCTACCCAGATCGAATTCAAGAGCGTATTCATGGCATCTTTGGTTCCTCTGAGGTTAAATTTAGACTCTACCTTACCTTCAACTTCGCGCAGAAAAATCAAACCCTACTGAAGCAATATGGCGTAATCCAACACCTGGCTCCAAAATTTATTGCAGACCAATCTCCTTCGTATATCATAAAGAAACGAGTGATTTAACTAAAGCCATCACAGACAAATTAAAAGATGATATTTCGAGATTAGAAGATTTTGCACTTAAATTCGACAGGTATTCTATTACAATATCTTTTAAAATGTTCCTGACAATGGTAGATGGAAAAGCCGCAAACGATATTACAGGAAACAAATCTAGCTGGAAGTGTTTCATTTGCAATAAAAGCAAAGTTAATTTTTCAAACGCTTCGAATAATTCAGTAGTCAATGAAGATACCTTGAGTTTGGAATAGCACCGTTACATGCTCGAATCAGGTTTCTAGAACACTTTCTAAACCTTGCTTATGACATTAAGTATAAATCTATACCAGGAAATGAAAGGAAAAACATTCGAGCTAACAAAGAAATGCATGAAATGAGAGCAAGTGAAAAAAAAAAGAATTCAAGATGCATTTAAACAACAAACACTGGCCTAAATATTTCTAAACCACGCTCGAACTTTGGGAATACAAATGATGGAAACACTGCCAGAAGATTCTTCGCAGACTATAATACAGCTGCAGAAATAACTGAATCAATAAGGAGTTGATTCGAATGGTTAATATATTGCTTTTAGCTCTGAATTCCAAACAAAAGATTAATTCCGATAAATTTGGAGTTTACGCCGAACGAATTTTAAAAATGCTTGCTGATCTCTATCCCTGGAAAGATCTAACGCCAACTATACACAGAGTCCTGTTCCATGGGAAACAAATAATCGAGTCTCACCTTCTCCCTATAGGCGAGTTAACTGAAGAACCACAAGAAGCTAGAAATCGAGACTTCAGATATGTTCAACAATTTTCCACAAGAAAATGCTCAAGAATAGCACAAAACGAAGACTTACTTAATAGTTTATTATTATCTTCAGATCCTTTTTTATCCTCCATGAGAAGTAAGTTGACTTCGTACCACGAAATGACGCATGGAGACGAAGAAGAATTTTCTGATTTATTAGATATGCTGGACGTGGAATAAAATCATTTAAGTTTAATGTTTTTAATTATAAGATTTATTTAAATGTTAATTTATTTAAAAAAAAGTTTTTCAACAAAAAATGAAGTCAATAAGCATCTTTTTATTCAAATTTTCTATCTGCAACAATTAAATTACTTTTTTTGCGATTGGAAATGTGTAAATTTGATTTTTTTAAATGCAACAACATTGATCTCTCACAAAATGAAATTGCTATTTACCAAAAAAATTAATATTTTACTCAAAGGGGTCTTATTCCAGCGCACGTGCTATTATAAGTGTAGGTAAAAGGATATACTTTTTATATACCAATGAAAGGTAATTACCTCTAGTTTTAACAGATTATAAAAAAGAATGCAATTAACTCAATATGTTGAATAATAATTGATAAAAACGAGAAAAAAAATTTTTTTTGTGAAGGTAGCAAAAAAAGTCAATATTTCAGACCACTGTAAAATTTTGCTGGTTGGAGATATAAACCTGATTTTTTTACGTAGTATCAATATTTTTGTGACAAAATGAAAAACTTATTCAAAAAAAAAATTGGAGTTGCCACTTTTCTAAAATTTGAACACAGGGGAAAACAAAATCCCAGAAATGGGATTTTTTAACAAAAACTCATTTTTTTTGTCCTAGAAATGGCCTCCCGCAAAATTTCTTTGCTTGGGATTTTAGAAAACATATGTAGTTAACTGACTTATAGCACCAAATTGGGCCAGCAGTGTGGCGATTTTTTTTATTTGAGCTCAAACTCAATTTTTTTTGAAAAAAATGCCCATATTTGGAGACGCCTGTAGCAAGAAAAGTACCGACTAGGGTCACAATTGCTTATTATTTGTATAAGCATAAAGTTTTCTTTGAAATAAATGCAAATTTTTTGTATGTTACTTAAGAAACATTAAAGTTATTGACATAAGAGTAAAGGTACCTTTTCGCCGTAAAACACTCAAAATCCCACTTTTTTCGCAATAGTTTGACTTTGAACAGCTGGCATTTTCATATTATTGGTGATTTTGCTACAATTCTTTTTTTTAAAACATTAACCAAAGTGTTTTCTTTAAACCAGGATTAAATTTTCCCCGATTCACCTAAAACTGATTCCCAAAAATAAAATAATCCCAGAAAATCCAAAGCAAATTTTTCGAAAAAAAAAACTTTAAGTCCCGATATCTTTTTTATTGTACGAGATATGAAAAAATTTGTAATAACATTTTTGGTTGGGTTTGTCCAGCAGATTTCACTAAAGAAAAAATTATTACGATCGGACCACAAATACGCTTTTGGCGGCTTGAAAAAGAAAATTTTAACTCGAGGTGACCAACTTGAGGGCCCACTGTGCAGCACCTGTTAAACACAGATGCATGAAATTCAAAACTTAAGCTCAGTACACTTCAAGAAGTCAATGTAAATTTTCATTTAAATCGGACCATTACAAACGAAATGGCCGAATTATTTCCAATTTTTTTCGTAATTTTCCCACTGTGCGCAATCAGTCAATGGTGTTTGGTATCGTGAAAAGATAACCAGTTTTTTCTTGCCTAGAATTGAAGAAATGAATGTGGAGGGCATGTGGTTCCAACAAGACGGCGCCACATGTCATACAGCCAGAGAAACAATTCAATTGCTGCATCAGTCATTTCCCGGTCGTGTTATTTCGCGTTTTGGAGATCAGAATTGGCCGTCTAGATCGTGCGATTTAACACCATTAGATTTTTTTCTTTGGGGTTTTTTGAAGTCGATGGTTTACGCGAATAAGCCGACGATGACTCAAGCCTTAAAAGACGAAATTGGACGCTGCATTAATGAAATACCGCAGCATTCACGCTAAACGGTCATTGAAAATTTCATTAAAAGATCGCGTGCATGCCAGCAAAGCAACGCGGCGGCCATCTGCACTATATATTGTTCCATACATAACCTCATTCTGTCTACTTTACGATATAATAAAGTTTCACGATTTTTTCTTAAATATCTGTGTTTTATTTAAAATTTAAAAATTGCGCTCTTCTTAGGACACCCTTTATAAAGGCTGGTAACATTATAAGGGCCGATGTTAATTTGTCGCGCCAAATAGCCATTGTTTCGTTAGCTGTGTTGCAAGTGGAACCATCCTGTTGAAACCACATATCGTCCACATCCATATCTTCCAATTCGGGCCATAAAAAGTTACGATAGCGATAGTGTAACTATTCGCACTAACTGCCTGACCGGCCTCTTTTTGGGAAAAATACGGCCCGATGATTCCGCCATCCCATAAACCGCAACAGTCATTCTTTGTGGGTGCATTGTTTTTCGACAATCACTCTTGGATTACATTCGACCATCTGCTAATTGACGAATCCACTGAGGTGAAAATATGCCTCATCACTTTAGATGATTTTCTTCGAAAATTGAATTTTATTTTCATTATAAGCCAGAATAACTTCAACGCGTTGCTCGCTGGTGTATCTTTCCATGGTTCAAATTGAGTTAGTCTGAAATTGAAAAATATCAAATGAAATGCAGAAAAAAACTTGACGTTTAGGTGTGGTTTAGTTTCAACATCGGCCCTAAAAATTTAACCACCCTTTATAAGGAATATGTTTTACTGCATAAGCCGATAACTGGAACCTCAGCGTGCTTTATGCAATTCAAGAAAAGTTCTTCCATTCAAGACCGTTTTCGCCAACAACCGCGGAAAGTGTTTCTATGGCTGGACAAAATGCTCAAATCTTCAGATTCACGTGATAATCCACGTCGAAATGTTGTGAAAAATTATCGCACAAAAATGTTCACGGGTTAATTTAATTTTTTGGCCAAATTGATTTTTTCAAGTGATGGTCGTACGTCAAAACGTTCTGAGTACGTTTATGGTAAAAAAATGTCAAACTTTCCAATGAAAATGTCAGATGGGCCGAGGCAACACTAGGTGGTTATATATATATATAGCCACCCTTGTGATATGCCTAATAGAATTTAACTTAAGCCAGCCCTACCCTCAGTAACTATTTCGGTTTATACAGGTAGCACTCATATAACTCCCATACTTCTTCTATCAATTATTTTTTTATTTCTTAGATTTGGCCAATCAAAAAAAAAATAAATATTTTATACAGTCTTTTTCAACACTGAGATTGGACCAAAACGAAGTACGAGTACTCTTACTGAATATTATATAAATAGAACTAAAATTAAGTGTATTCTTTTATATGTACATGACTCATCGTTTCTACCACTTTCATAGCAAGTCGGCCTCATTCGTCAATGGGTATGGCCAACAGACATCTCTGTCAAACGCACTTGTTGCAGACCGAACGACGAAACGATTTCAATACTTCATTGGCGTTTCATTTGACTCGATTACAAGTGGTTCGGTTACTTTTGCTTGTTGGCACTGTATGTGAAAGTTTTAATTGCACGTGCCGATAGTTTGCTATAAATTGGCCAACAACTGGCACATGCTCAGTGTAGTGTGAAGAACAACGCCAAGCGTTAATACGCGCACATGGAGAAACAACTGAGCGTTGTGGTGGCTTCTGGAGTTTTAGCGCTTATTATCGGATTTTGTGGTACCGCACCGGTCGATCAGCAGGTAGTTGAGGGTCCTGACTTAACGTCTGCCTACTTGGAGGATGATATGCTTATCGACATCGCCCGCAATGGCGTATTGCCCAATCAAACATGGCCCAATGGCAATGTGTACTATAAGATTACCGGAAATTACAGTGAGTCTGTATAACTCTAGAGACCAGCATTTTTCTATTCCTGATTTTTGTTTTTCGAAATTAGATGCAGCCCGTGAGCAATACATACGCGATGCCATGAATACAATCGAGTCCATATCCTGTGTTCGCTTCTGGCCCGCACCCATTAATAGGAAAATTTTTGTACGCATCACTGCTGTTGCCAGCGGCTGCTACGCCTCCGTTGGCTATAATGGCAAAGAACGAACCCTCAATTTGCAGAAACACGAACTCGATACGGGCTGCTTCCGGCGAAGTACCATCGTACATGAACTGTTGCATGTTTTGGGCTTCCGCCATCAGCACAGTGCCCATGATCGTGATAACTACATCACAATTAACTATGAAAATATCGTGCCGGGCAAGGAGGTGTTTTTTCAGAAATTCAACGAGACGACGGAAACGGATTTTGGTTTCGGCTATGATTATTTGAGTTTATTGCATTATCGTAAAAATGCCTTTTCGGTAAATGGAGAGGACACGATTGTGGCATTGGATCGCAATGCTGTGTTTGGCAACCGCCATAATATGAGCGAAAAAGATATTGGCAAAATCAATGCAATGTACAATTGTACTGGAGCGGGAAAAAGGAAACCCAAGGAGCCATCTCAAATTGCTCTAGTGAAATCTTTCTAAATTGAAAATTATACTTAAAATATGTGTAAATTAAATATGAATAAAGACTTGGGCTTATGATTGGCAGCCCGAGTTCTCATTTTGGTTACACTACGCGGGTAGGTGTAACCTCATAGTGGGTCAGTTAGGAAAT
This sequence comes from Hydrotaea diabolus, assembly GCA_963513945.1. NCBI lineage: Eukaryota > Metazoa > Arthropoda > Insecta > Diptera > Muscidae > Hydrotaea > Hydrotaea diabolus. The sequence continues at coordinate 187,079,208 of OY740717.1, forward strand.
ATCAGTAAATAATTTTAATTATTCCAACCAGCTGGTATAATTTTAGCTCAAGTATTGTCTACACTGAAAGAATTATGTTTGTTGTAGTTACAAAACATTCTTCATATTAGGTGTGTTCTTTGTTGCTCGTTAATTAAGGGAGTAATAGGTCTGTAATGCGATAACTTCACATTTTTGTATAAATATAGAACAGCTTTTGTTAACAGAAAAATATTTCGAATTTTCGTCATAAACAGTTTGTTTGGCCAATTTCAAGCTTTTACGCACAAATTTATTCAAGAATGACCTTTAGCGAGCTTGGCTATTAATCTCCTGTATAGACGGATCCAACTAAAATGCTCGATGTTAATTGTAAATAAAACAAAAAGTTTTCAAAGAATTTTCTTAATATTTTTTATGAAGATAGAAGAATCTATGACAATTATGCGCAAAACAAAATATCGGCCAAATGCTCGGCACGGCTTCGGTAGCATATCACTATCCGATGGTCAACAATTTCAAATTATCTCATAAAATTCAATATTCAATTTTATGTCACTAAAGTAATTGACTCGTATTTCTACAATTTTTTGCTGGGCTTAACCTTATTTAAAAATATATATAAATTAAGTAAAATATAGAAATTACATTAAGATAAGTTTAAAGAAACTGGACGTTTTATTGCCCATATCATTTTTTTAGAAACAAAGATTCCAACGTTCAGACCTAAGCTCGACGTTACTTTAGCTAAAGTTTTCTGAAATATCGTTTAAATCACACCAGCCTATACGAAATGACAGAATCATTTTTTTTTACATTGCAATATAGAAGATAAGCAATTAGGTGATACAAAGAGGACATAATAGGTTCCATTTGAATAAAAGTGCGCTATAAGTTTGTGTAAAAAAGAGTTACGATAGTAGATGTTACAGTTAAAAAATATATATGAATTTTTATATTATATTTATTATATTTAAATTTTTATAATTAATAAAAATATTTATCAAAAAAAGGTTTTATATTTTTTGCGATAGGCTTATTGATTGATTTACTTTACAATCACAAAGAAAACAGCCTGCCATAAAAACAAGCAAAATGTAGTGACTGCTGGGTCCAAAATCGCAATTAAGTTTGGAGAATAAACTACAACTATACAAATCTATTTTAAAACCTGTTTGGATGTATGGGATCCAATCATGACCTCGTTCATATAATATGTCACTGTCGCGTTGGTCTTTCAGTCATATTCACAATCGCACGCCTTCACCGTTATTGCCACAAACATTCTGATTTTAAAGAAATTTCGTTAAGAATCGTCAATATGGCCGACATCAGAATAGGGCGTGGCAACCACTTTTATTATACAAGTGCACTAGAATGAAATAGCCAGTGCAAAGTACAAAATCTTATCAAAAAAAAAGTATAAGCATTAAGTCTAAGCTTTGAAAGTGTCATTTAAAACGCAAAACCACCCTATAAATACTCAAGTCGCACAGCAACCCATTAGGGAACAAGGCGGAACTACTTTCAAATCAGTGGTGCGTGCACGATTCAATTCTAATACTTACTGACCGGGACCCGAATGACGCCGAATGGCAATACATTTTATAAAGAACTAAGAGATAAATCTCTTACTCGTAAAGGCACCAGCATTTACGATTGGGAAACCTGGCGCTGAATATCCTTAAGGGGGCATTGTGGGACTTAAGTAAGGAAGTAAGTAAGTACAAAAAGAATCCTCTTAACCTACCTACAAATTACTTAAATGCTACATGAAAAATGACTATAGCTCGTGGTGTAAATTAAATAAATATTCTGATAAAGTAAATTAAATATATTTGGAAATATTTATGAAGCAAGTATATCAGAAAAATATACACCTACTCCTGTGTGGGTTTGTGTGAATACGAGTATTTATATTTCATGCGAGATTTCATGTGAGTATGTGTGTTTTACTAATTAACTTTAACATTAAATCGTACAAATGCACGTCTTTCTTCATTAGTTTATGTTATCTTGCGCCTAAGGTTATGCTATTAGCTTTGTCTTATCGGTAATTTTTCTTTGCGCACAGTCGACTTGATAAGAGGGTAACTACGTAGAGCTATTCGATAATAACCTCTTTAGACTGACTAACAAAACGAGTAGTTTTTATGCTTGTTTAGTAGGTGTCAACACGCATAGAAAAGATATGGTAACTAAATGGTTCAATTCAATTCAGTTTATTAATTCCTTTACTCTAACAAAAAATAAATCTTACGACTAACAGTAGTTCTCTTATTATCTAACATATATACTTATGTATCTAGAATTATCTAAATAATACAGGTGGTCATTAGTACAAAAAGCTAAATAATACAATATGTCCCGAAAAAGGAATCTAAAAAAGGGACTTGTTAACATTTTACCTTAAATATAACACTTAGACTATCACTTATCACTAAAACATATTTACACTTAAAACTAACACATATTTACACTTAAAACTAGTACATTTATTTACACTATGTACAATGCTAAGTATGACTACTGTGAGGTTTTGTACACCAAGTTGGCAATCTCTAACTGTCCGTATCTCCTGTAATAGAAAAGAAGCCTATCGTCCCAAAAGAGAAGACCCTCTCTATCCAATGTCCGAAGACAAGCTGGAGACCTATACACAATTGTCGTAAGTCGTCGTAGGCTAATTTCCTGCTGTAGACAATCCCTAACTAATCTATTTTCCAAAAAGGTCCCCCTATCTAGAAAACTAAGTGCCTCCCTTATGAGAAAAACATCTATTCTCTCAATACCTACTGCGTCATATATAGATCTACAGGATGGCCGTCTGTAGATCCCGTTCTCGTCCCGAGTTGGACGCAATCCGAGGCAAGATGCCAAGACCCTTCTTTCCCATCTCCTAAGCCTTTCCATTTGATGGGATGAAATCCCGTACCAGACTGGAAAGGCATTGGAGATAAGTGGTCTTATGATCTGCATGTAAATAAGCAGCTTCACCTCGACCGACAGTCCATCTCTACGTCGTAGAACAGAAGAGTATGACCAAAATATTCTCTTCATCCTAGCAAGCATGTGGTCTATATGCCTAATGAACTCGAAGTTACTACTAAAGATAACTCCTAGGTACCTAATCCTGCCCGATGTACGTATCGTGATGTCACCTACCCTAAGGTCAGGCTCATACTGCCTGGCATTCCCGTACAAAAGTGTCCGTCTGCCCATAAAAATAATGCCCTCGCATTTGTCAATGTTGAGTCGCATTTTCAACTTGCCAAAATATACGGACAACTGATCAAGGTAACCATTTACCCTATCGTTAACAGTTGCCGCAACTGGTCCGGATGATGCGATGAGAATGTCATCAGCATACATCAATAGTAAATCACCCGTAGTTAGTTGTGGAATATCGCTGGTAAATATGCTGTAGATCACAGGGCCCAAAAGGGAACCCTGAGGCACTCCAGCGTATACAACGCTGCTGTGCGAAAAACAGTCCGCAACCTTAACCCTAAATGTTCTGCACTTCAAGAAACTTGCAACCATCCTGCAAGTATTCCAATTTAACCCTATAGTTTGCAGTTTGTAAACAATGGCGTGCTGCCATACACTGTCAAATGCCCTGGCAAAATCTAAACTAACGTCAATGGTAACATGGCGGCCACATAGTCCCCAAGAACCATGAGAGCATGGGGGTAACTAGATGGTCACGGCAACAATTGTATGTTCGTTGCAACCATACTTATGTTTTTTGAATTTCATTTTGACAATAGTATGATTGCGGCAATATTAATATCGTTGAAATATAATAATAGTATTATTGCCAAATATAAAAATAAAAATGTGGTTGTTGCAACAATGTAAATATGGTTGGTACGACAAATGTATTGTTTTTTTTTTATTTTATGATGACAATAATTTGATTACGGCAATTATACCGGCAAAATCGTAATTTATCTTAATTTGAATATAGTTTTAGAACAATGTTGTTGTTAAAATCTTGCGCAATAATAGTATTTTTTATATATAAATTAGATTTTTTCAAAGCAACCTACGTACTTTGGATTTGTACGTATACGAGAAGCTTAAATATTTTTTTAAAACTGAAACATTTACCTCTTTTACTCGTAACTGTTTTTTTCTACTGTTCAATAATTCCATCCTATTACGTATTAGAATATAATGTATTTTTAATAATTAACTCAATAATAATCTCTATTGTTGAATAGCAACTTAACCTAATCCTTTTCAACAATTTTGGGTCATTATGGTTGTAGGTACGTATTATAACATGGTTGCGTGTACATTTTACTATTGCGGTAAGGTTTATACTATGGTTGTATGTGAAACTTACTATCATTATATGAAAGTGGATATCATGCTATGGTTGTGTGTGAATAATAATGTTTACTCGTAGTGAAGATTATAATACGATTGTGAGGATCATAGTATGTTGTGCGTGAATCAAACTTTTGTAGTGAGGATCATAATATATACACTTAAGCTGAATTTATTTGCGCTTTAGCTTTCAATATAAATTATAATTGCCTTCTAACGCATAGCCCGCAAAATTAAATAAGCTTCCAATGTTTTGTTTTTAACAATCTCACGTTGAGTTTGACCATTACCCATAAAATCTCCAATGATGCATAGTTCAAGCAATATTTTTGGTATTACATCTTTTTTGAGTACGAGGGTTGCTATGTGTATTTCTGGCCTAGGCAACACTAAGTGTTGCTTCGGCCCATCTGGCATTTCCATAGGAAAGTTTGACATTTTTATGCATAAACGTACTCAGAAAGTTTTGACGTACGACCATCATTTGTGTTGTTTACAGTGACTTGAAAAAATCATTTGGCAAAAAATGGAATTAACTCGTGATCATTTTCGTGTGATCATTTTTCACAACTTTCGACGTGGATTATCACGACAAGAGTGCATCGATTTACTTAAATCTTTGTATGGCGATGAAGCATCCTATAGCACTGTGAAAAACTGGTTTCATGAATTCAATCGTGGCCGACGCTCGCTCAAAGGCGAAGGTCGTGAAGGTCGTCCAAAAATTGTTGTGCCAGAGAACATTGATGCCGTGCGTGAACTGATAATGCAAGATCGTCATGTGACATACCGTGAGATAGAGGCACCCTTGGGCATTTCTCCCTCCAGCATACATTCGATATTGCATGAACATCTGGCCGTAAAAAAGGCTTGCTCTCGTTGGATCCCGCGATCGCGGTGCTTCAAAAGACGTTTATAAGATCGTCACACTTGACGAATCGTGGATCTATACGTATGCGCATGAAACAAATCAGCAAACGACCGTGTGGGTCTTCGAAGACGAGTCAAATCCAAAGAAAGTTGTTCGTGGAAGAAGCACTTCGAAGCAACTGGTCATGTGGCGACTGTTCCGCTTGAGCAACGTAGGACGGTCAATTCTGAGTGGTGCACCACAATATGTTTGCCTGAAGTCTTCGGAGAAATTCGAAAAACGAACAAGAGAAGACGAATCATTGTGCACCATGACAAAGCAAGCTCTCACAAACTAGCGCCTTTTTGACCGACTAAAACGTCGAATTGACCCGCCGTACAGCCCTGACTTGGCACACAATGACTTCTTTTTATTCCCGTACATCAAGAAAAAAATGCGTGGTCAACGATTTTCTTCGCCAGAAGATGCTGTTGAAGCGTTCAAAAACCATGTTTTGGAAGTGTCTCAATCGGAGTGGAAAAAGTGCTTCGACAATTGGTTTGAGCGCATGCAAAAGTGTATAAATCATGCCGGAGAATACAATAAAACCATTTTTGATGATAAATATTCGCATTTTCATTATTATGTCAGAAATATATATAGCAGCCCTCGTAATATAATTTTATAACATTTCTTTTACACTTTTTTTTATTTTATGTAGTTTGAAGTTGACTTTATTTTTGTCGCACCTAAGGTTGACATTTCTCACTTTAGAGGATGCACCACATCGTCTGAAATTGAAAGGCATTGCCAGAATATATTTTTAAGACACATTTCCTATTTACAATAATTGCAAGCAAAAATATTCAAAATACGAGGGCGTATCAATAATTCCGTATCTTTTCCAACTTACCTTGTAGTTATATGAAATGCAACACTGTTGCCATCAAGTAGCATCTGTTAAAAGACGACTGTGAAATTTTGAGAGAGTTTCGTCGTTTAGTTTGTGTTTAACAGCTGTTCAAAAAGTACATGGAGCACGGAATGTTGCTTATTTGGGAGTGAAATAAAAAATTATGAACGTCAGAAAAATGTATTTTATATTTTAATTATAGCGAACAGTAAGGGAATTTTTAAATTAAATGGGTTTAAATACGAGGGCGGTTCGGAAAGTTCTTAGCCTATCAATGAAAGAGAATAGTTAGTTTTTCAAAAATATTTTTATTTTTCAATATAATCTCCTGAAACTTCAATACACTTAGTCCAACGCTTATCTAGCAATTCTATCCCTTGATTAAAATAGTTTTCCTCAAGGTCTTCAAAATAGTGGTTTACAACTGTAATTGCATCTTCATTTGAGGTAAAACGCTTGCCAGCAAAGAATTTTTTTTAGATTTGGGAACAGGTAAAAGTCACTGGGAGCTAAATCAGGAGAATAAGGTGGGTGGTCAAGCAACTCGTACTTTAATTCGTTGATTTTAGCCATTGTTAAAACACTCTTGTGCGCTGGTGCGTTGTCGTGATGAAAAAAAATATTTTTTTGTGTTGTAAGCCAGGACGTTTTTCTCCAATTTGTACATTTAATTGATATAAATTGTTGCAATAGTACTCTGAATTTATTGTTTTACCCTTTTGTAGATAGTCAATCAATAAAATACCTTTGAAGTCCCAAAAAACCGTTGCCATAACCTTAGCAGCCGATTGAATTGTTTTTGCCTTCTTTGGGGCACTTCCTTTAGCTTCAGTCCATTGTTTGGATTGTTCTTTTGTCTCTGGAGTATAGTGGTGGATCCATGTCTCATCAACAGGTATGAAACGACGCTTAAAATCCATTTTATTTCGCTGAAAACGATCCAAACAAGCTTGAGAAATGTTCATTCTTATGCGTTTTTGGTCGACTGTTAACAAGTGCGGCACCACATCTTGCAGAGGCTTTTTCATCTGTAGTTCTTTATGCAAAATTAAATGGACTCGATCATTTGAGATGCCCATGATATTAGCTATTTCACGCACTTTTATTCGTCGATCATTTAATACCATACCATGCACTTTGGCTACAATTTATGTTGTTGTTGCTGTTTTTTGACGTCCACTACGTGGTTCATCTTCAATGCTTGTACGACCACGTTTAAATTCAGCAACCCAATTTTTTACTGTTGCATATGAAAGAGCACACATTCACCATATCATTATAAAGTTCTTGTCCCGATAAACCTTTTTTATGTAAATATTTAAATCGCGGATGCGTCTTTTGTGAACACCTGTTTCTATATGAAGGAGTTGCCAGATCGAAACAAAATTTAACATGTGTTCATAGCAGAGATGGAAGTTTCCAAAACACTTTACTTTTTTCTGTTTATACCGCGCTTTTTGTGCTAGGCTAAGAAGTTTCCGAACCGCCCTCGTAGTGTATCTGGCAAATGCCGACCTTCGCTATGCACACACTGCTGTATACGTTTTCTGATGTTTTCATGAACTCCAATAAGCATGTCGACTGGTATTCTGCCTATTTCAGCCTCAATATTGTTAATAAGATCTTCAAGGTATTGGGACGGTTAATATACACCTTCGACTTCAGGTTACCCCAAAGGAAAAAATCGCAGGGGGCTAGGTCTGGAGAGCGTGCCGGCCAGTTCATATCACCTCTCCAAGATATAAGCCGTCCAGGAAACATTTGCCTCAAACAATTCATGGCAACCCTCGCTGTGTGTGCAGTACACCATCCTGTTGAAACCATGCATCCTCTAATTGCATTGCCTCGAGAGCCGGCTGAAAAAATCCAGTAAATGCCTAGAGCAAGTGATTGCTTCCGAACAGAGCGTTCGGGAGATTGCAGTATTGCTGCTCTAACTCTCTCGATGTTTTGTGGTCCTTCTCTCAGGTCCCCTTCCCATATGACACATTCCCTGCTGTTCTCAATAAAGTTACCCAATTTACAATTAATTGCCGTCCAGGAACACGTCCGCGTGGGGAAATGACAGGAAATGCCAAGAGCAAGTGATTGCTTCCGACCAGAGCGTTTTGGTAATGCCAAGAGTAAGTGATTGCTTCCGACCAGAGCGTTTTGGAGATTAAAGTACTGCTGCTCTAACTCTTATGATGTTTTCTGGTGTTGTAATCTTTCTCTTAGGTCCCCTTCGTACACATGACACTTTCCCTGCTGTTCTCAATGAAGTTAACCAATTTACAATTGATTGCTGTCTAGGAACACGTCCGCGTGGGGGATTAGCGAATCGTAAACGAAAAGCACGCTGCACTGCAATGCTCGAGTGCGCATTTGAAAAATAAACTGCCACACAAAATTACCTCTCCCCACGTGTCCAATGATGACAACTGAAAGGCAATCGTATATAAATCTTCCGGCAGCCACTAAATCCACGCAAACTCTCCACTTTCTTCGACCAACAGTGCCGCCACAGCCTGCAGTGCAAAAAAGCAAATTTCCGCTCTCCACCCTGTACAACCTCGTAGATTCTGTTAAAAATGGTAAAAAGTGAACTTCGTGTGCTCAATAAACGTTATTTTTTGCGAAAAAAAAACAGTCAATCAACCCAAGCTTAATAAATACTATGGGGACTCTGCACCATCGATTTCAATCGTAAAAAACTAGTTTACTGATTTTCGTTGCGGTCGCATAAATTAAAATGACGCTGAACGTTCTGGACGGCCAATTGAGGTCAATACACCCGAAAATGTCGAAAAAATCCACGATATGGTGTTGGTTGATTGAAGAGTAAAAATGCGTGAGATTGTTGATGCCATACGCATTTAATATGACAGTGGGTTTTCGATTTTTCATGATCAGTTGGATTTAAGAGATCTGTCTGCAAGATGGGTGCCGCGTTTGCTCTCAAAGGACCATAAACGTAATCGTGTGCAAACTTTAAAGAATTGTTTGGAGTTGTTTAACCGCTATTCAAATGAGTTTTTGCAGCGTTTTGTAAATGTGGATAAAACATGGATCCATTACAACACTCCGGAGACCAAGCAGCAGTGTAAACAATGGGTTTCTCCGGGTGAACCGGATTCGAAGAAGGCCAAAGTGGCTTTGTCGGCCAATAAGGTGACGGGAATAGTTTTTTGGTATGCATGGGGGATAATCAACATCGATTGCCTTCAAAAGGGGAAAACAATAAACGGCGAATATTATGCCAAGTTATTGGACCGATTTAACAAGGATTTTTATATAAACGACCCCAAATGGCCAAGAAAAAACTTCTTTTTCTTCAAGATAATGCAGGGGTTCACACAAGTGCACTCTCAATGGGAAAATTGCATGAATTGGGTTACGAATTGGTACCGCACTCGCCATATTCTCTGGATTGACTAGTGACTATTCCTAGTGAATATTTCCTATTTCCAAAACCTAAAGAAATAAGTAGGTGGAAAAAGATTCAGCTCCAACGATGAAATTATTGTTCAAACAAATGCCTATTTTATGGAACTCGAAAAATCCTATTTTTTGAAAGGGATACAAAAATTGGAGAAACGTTGCACTATGTGTGTTGAGCTAAAAGGAGATTATGTTGAAAAATATTGTTTTTTGCATGCAATCCTGCTGCTATACACAGGACCATAACATTTCAGCTCATCATTATTTGAAACAGACTGTATCGAATCACCGCCGACTCAATATTCTCTCTATTCATTAACAAATTTTCACATTGTGCGTAAGTCCGTGGGTGCGAACGCGCGTGTTTATGTTTGTGTGTGTGTCTGTGTGAGTGAATGTGTGTTGTCTGAATGTGCAAATGTTATTAATGATTTCCTCCAAAAACGGAAAGATAATCATCAAAAATGAGTTAAAGTAATTAATAATGAAATCCCATGACATGTGTGGAGTCTAAGCCTTATCTAAGCTAAGTAAATGCCATGTAAATGTTTGAATTTGGTGCAAATGAGCATATTTGCCGATACTCAAGTGTATGTGTACAGGCGAACATTAGCAGGGGTCGTCATCTTAGAAGCAACATAAAATCACTGGCTAGTCCGTCTCTAAAATAAAAACATAGAGTATCAAAGCTTTAGAAATGTTCTCTGTAGCCGATCAAGTCGTTTGCCTCATAATTTAATTACCAAATACGATGGCTGCTATATATATTTTGTGGTCTAATAATGAAAATGCGAATATTTATCATCAAAAATGGTTTTATTGTATTCTCCGGCACTTTTGCATGCGCTCAAACCAATTGTCGAAGCACTTTTTCCACTCCGATTGAGACACCTCCAAAACATGGTTTTTAAACGCTTCAACAGCATCTTCTGGCGACGAAAATCGTTGACCACGCATTTTTTCTTGATGTGCGGGAATAAAAAGAAGTCAGTGCACGCAGAGAAAAGATATGGTTGCTATATGGTCACGGCAACAATAGTATGTTCTTTGCAATAAAAGCATGGTCGTCGCAACCATAGTATTATTTTTTGAATTTCATTTTGACAATAGTATGATTCCGGCAATATTAATATTGTGTAAATGTAACAATAGTATTGTTGCCAAATTTAAAAATAAAAATATGGCTGTAGCAACAATATAAATATGGTTGGTGCGACAAAACTATTGTTTTTTCTGGGTTTTATGTTAACAATAATATGATTACGGCAATTATACCGACAAAATCTTAATATTTCTTAATTTGACAATGTTATTGTTACGAATCTTATTTATGCAACAATAGGACTTTTTATAGGAAAATTAAATTTTTTAAAAACAAACTTCTTTGGATTAGTATAACTGAAATATTTTTAACAAATGATTTTTTTCATCTGTTAAATAAATTACTCCTATTAATAAGAGTTTAATACATTTTTAAATAATATACTTAATAAAAATCTCTATTGTTGAATAGCAACTTAACCCAATCCTTTCAAAAATTTTGGGGATCATAGTATGGTAACGTATGAGTCATACTATGGTTGTAAGGATCATACTATGGTTGTATGTGAAACATACTATGGTTGTGAGGATTATAATATGGTTGTTGGGATCTTAGTATCCTTAAGTGTGAATAATAAAATGGTTGTGGGGATTATAGTATGGTTGTGTGTGAATAATTCTATCGTTGTGAGGACCATAATATTGTTGTGGTTACCATTGTATGTTTGTGTGTGAATAATACTATTGTTGTGATGATCATAATATTGTTGAGCCACAATCCTATACCCAACAATAGTACGATGCTCTTCGAATATTGTTATCCCAACCATAATTTTTTTGTGCGTGTGGGTGCCAAGTCAGAGCTGTACGGCGAATGACCCATCAATTCGACGTTTTGGCCGGTCAAAAAGGCGGTGGTTTAAGCCGATGTGTAAGAGCTCGCATTGTCATGGTGCACAATGATTCGTCTTCTCTTGTTCGTTTTTCGAATTTCTCCAAAGCCTTCAGGCAAAGAAATTGTGGCGTACCTCTCAGAATTGACCTCCTACGTTGCGCAACAGTCGCCACATGACCAGTTTTGCCGAAGAAACTGGCGATCATTTGCTTCGAAGTGCTTCTTCTACGAACAACTTTCGTTGGATTTGGCTCGTCTTCGAAGACCCACACGGTCGATTGCTGTTTTGTTTAGGGCTCATACGCATAGATCGATGATTCGTCACCTGTGACGATCTTATAAACGTCTTTTGAAGCACCGCGATCGTATTTTTTTAAAATTTCTTTGCACCAAACGACACGAGCCTTTTTTTTGAGCGATTATCAAATTGTGCGGCATCCAACGAGAACAAAACTTTTTTTAACGGCCGGGTGTTCATGCAATATCGAATGAGTGCTGGTGGATGAAATGACGAAGGCTGCCTCTATCTCACGGTATGTCACATGACGATCTTGCATTATCAATTCACGCACGGCTTCAATGTTCTCTGGCACAACGGCCGTTTAAGGACGACCTTCGTCTGTGAGCGAGCGTCGGCCACAATTGAATTCATTAAACCAGTTTTTCACAGTGCTATAGGATGGTGCTTCATCGCCATACAAAGATTTAAGTACATCGATGCACTCTTGTCGTGGTAATCCACGTCGAAAATTGTTAAAAATGGTCGCACGGAAATTTTCACGAGATAATTTCATTTTTTTGCCAAATTTATTTGTTCAAGTCGCTGTAAACAACACAAATGATGGTCGTGCGTCAAAACGTTCTGGTTAGTTTATGCTAAAAAATTTCAAGCTTTCCAATGGAAATGTCACATGGCGTCAGGCAACACTTAGTGTTGCTTAGGACAGAAATATATATAGAAACCCTCGTAATATTTGCTGAAAGCCAAATACATTAGTGGAAACCACCGATAAATCAACCACTCTTGGTTTTAATCTAACATGGGGACTACAGGGAAGGTAAAAAGTTTGTGTAGCTTGTAAAACAAGTAAAAGATAGTAAAGTCTGGCGGATTAGACAAAATTATACCCTGCCCCACTCTGGATAGACCGAAGAAATCATGTTAAATCTATTGTCGTGGCCCATCTTAACGTTTAAACCTTACGCCCGCTTTTGATAAGGGACAATATCCTATTGTAGTGTTCTACACTCGTTTAACAGTAATTTCTATTGTCTTTGAAACTTACACTATTTGTTAGCTAATGCTCTATAAATTATGTATTTGTTGAAACCACATTAGATTAGACCGACAGAGGGGCGGACAGACATACACTTCATAATAAATGAGGTGCACATACTATATACTTATATATATTTATGAGTTATCAAGCGGAATATCTCTGTAATGTGATATTATTTGTTAGTCTTATTACGTATTTGTGAATCGTACGAACGGTGTCAAGTACGGAAGTCAGATAAGGAGTGCTATGGAGGTGAAAACCAAATAGAAACACTCATATATTCTTGTAATTGGTGATATACACAACGCTGGAGATAAGCATTATTTTTGTTTGTTTGCCAGAACTAAAATTGAGTTAGGAGGGATGAAGGGACTCCAATAAAAAGCGTATACAGGAAGCAAGTAATCGTAGGCAAAAAAAAACATTTTAAAAAGTTTCAATCGGTTGATCTGACCCGTATATCGACAGCGCATAGAGAGGGTCCCTTAAAAAAATCAATTTTCATTTTTTTTTTGCTTTTTTGATGTGGACAACATCTGAGAATCGAATGAGACCGCGTTTTATGAAAGTGAAGTCGACGATTCTAAGCGCAAATAGAAAGGGACCTTTTCTTTAACATGGCTCTCCTGAACAAAACTGGTTTTTAACCTTAGGTCCCTTTCTTTTTTGCGCGTCACATATGGAATTTAAATTACCTCCTCCATTGCCTAAAGATTACCGATTTTATCGAAATCTTGTAAATGAGTCATTTGGAACACAAAAATTTAAAAAAAAAATCTTCAGGGCCGGTAGACTTTCTGGGGTGGACTCACTAGCGCTAATAATTTCAATGTAAATTTAGTTCGTTACATCATAAAATGTTAGCGATAATAATATTCTAGTATAGTGTTCGAGTGTTCTAATGGAATGGTTTGATTTTACAACTGCCCGCTGTGGCAACTAAAAGTATTGTGCAGAAGTGTTCGTCGCTACCAACAATTGGCAATGGCAACAAATAAGAAGTTTGACTCGGTTGATCCGACTTACATACTTATATATCCTCACCCATGTATGAAATTGGAATTGTCCTCCATTGCCTAAAGAGTACCGATTTTTTCGACATCTCGTAAAGGGTCGGTTAAATGGAAGTTGCTAGAATAGGGCGTGGCATTTACTATTTTCTAGTGCGCAAACAAAGATGAAATAAATATATTGCAGAAAACAAAAAACCCAGAGAAATTCAACAATTGCTGCAAAGCTTTCTCATGATAGTCAGCACGGACTTGAAATCGCGATAAAAGCAATGTGCAGCCACGAAAATCCTGACAATGATTTGCCATATTGTTAAAAATTTGTCTTCAATTTAAATACATATAGTACAAGGGCCTTGAGTCGGTTAGTCCCTGTTCAAATACTTATTTCTTTTTGAGCAAAAAACGAAAAAAGTCAGTATTTTAGAGATATTCCGCTTTTTTTCTTTTTTATGGCGACTGCAAAAGTAACTGGCCTAACATAAAAATAACCGTTTATTTGGAATTATTATTATTTATTTTTCAACATAATCTCCTTCCAACTCAATACACTTCATCAAACGTTTTTCAAGTTTTTTAATTCCATCCGAAAAATAAGATTTTTCAAGACCTTCAAAATATGCCTCAGTTTCAGCAATAACCTCGCTATTGGACGAAAATTGTTTGCCACCGAGAATTTTTTTTAAATTAGAAAACAAGAAATAATTAGAAGAAACTAAATCTGGACTATATGGTGGATGCAGAGCAATTTCAAATCGCAATTCGGCCAGTTTTTGTTGAGTTAAAAATGCAGTGTGTGAAGGAGCATTATCTTGATAAAAAAAATCACTTTTTTTCTAAATGCGGTCGTTTTATCTTGATTTCTTCACTCAACCGATCCAATAATGCACTATAATATTCACTATTTATAGTTTTTCCTTTCTCAAGATGATCAATTAATATTATATCCATTGCATCCTAAAATACTGTGACCATTACTTTTCCTGCTGACTTAACAGTTTTCGCCTTCTTGGGACCACTTTTACCAGCTTCTATCCATTGTTTTGACTGTTCTTTGCATTCTGGGATGTAGTGAGGGATCCATGTTTCATCAACAGTTATGAATCGGCGCAAGACCTCTATTGGATTACGCTGATAAATCGCTAAAAGCTCCTCGGAATTGGACGATTTTATGGGGCAAAGTCAACAAACGCGGCACCCATCTTGCGAATAGCTTTTTCATGTGGAGTTCATCATGTAAAATATTCCAAACTTGTTTTTCGTGTATTTTAACAATAGCATCAAGTTCTCTGAGCTTTATTCGTCTATATTTAGTCAGTTCATTAAATATTTTTCTTATGTTTTCAATAGTAGTAGCAGTTTTTGGTCTTCCAGAGCGTTGTTCATTTTCCGTACTTGAACGACCCATTTTAAATTGTTGAACCCAGGATTTCACGGTGGAGTATGATGGTGCATTATCACCATGAACAGAATCCAATTCATCTTTGATTAATTGTGGCGTATAACCTTTCATATAAAAGTGTTTAATTACCGCACGAAACTCTTTATTTTCCATTTTTCAAAAAGTATAAAACTTGTTTACTTCAATCACCTGTAACAAAGAAAATAATCATTAAATATTTCGGAAGTTTTGACAGATGGCTTATAAAAGATTGCTTTTAAAAAACAAACAAAAAAATAAAAAAAAGTTGCTAGTAAAACAGAAAATGTGCCAGGCCAGTTAGTTTTGCGGTCGCCCTCGTATTTATTGCCTCCATTACAGACTAACGCTATTGAGGTTAGCTTTCAGAACTTATATGACATTAACGGGGTTCTACTATTGAAATGGGTGTGTTCAATGTTGTAACAGTATTTATGTCCCTACTAAGTAAACTGCACCAAACCGTGGTTTTCTCTGGGTCTAATAGCACCTCTTGAACCTCTTCTTGTTGCTCTTCAAATGCAGCAATTTTGTATATTGGCTTTGCCGTTGAGCCAGAAATGGGCTTCATCACTGAACAAAATCTTGGTCGAAAACAGCGGATCTTCCCGTTTTTTGTCGAACGCTCATTTCCATAATACAGTTGCCAATATTTGAAGGTATGTATTTTTAAAAAATAAAAATAAATGCCATAAAATGTTCTCTCAAATTACCAATAAAGATTCCACACTTTTGAATTTAAATTTTTATATATTTTTTTTGTTCTGAAAAAATACCTCTAAAGGGTGTTTTTTATTGAGGCCAAAATGAGGCCGGTCAGGCAGTTACTGTGGATGGTGTTCGCTATCGTAAGATGATAAAGAACTTTGTATGGCCCGAATTGGAAGATATGGATGTGAACGATATGTGGTTTCAACAGGACGGTACCACTTGCCACACAGCTAACGAAATAATGACTCTTTTGCGCGACAAATTCAATGGCTGTGTTATCTCACGTCGTGGCGATGTAATTTGACACCGTTGGACTTCTTTCTTTAGGGTTATTTGAAAGAAAAAGTATACGTCGATACACAATTCAAGAGCTAAAGGATGAGATAATTCGGCACATAAACGGCATAGAACCTCAGTTATGCCTCAGCGTCATCGAAAATTTGGACCATCGGATGAAAATGCACCGCCGAGGTCGCGGTTACCATTTGGCCAATATTTTCTTCCATACATAATTGAACCATACCAATATTATCATAATTCTAAATAATTTGTGTTTTATTCAAAATCAACATCGGCCCTTAATATTAAACCACCCTAAGACTCAGTCCTTGTATTGAAAAAATGTTTAGCCATGTTAACATTTGTTCTATTCAAGTCATAAAAATATTTACCTCTTGACCGATCTGGCCCATTTTTTATACCAACAGTTTAAGTCCATTAACACTTGTTTCTGCAAAATTTTAGGCACCCAGCTTCAATTGTAAGACTTTAGATAGAAAAAGTCAAGTGGAAACCATTTCCCCTCACAAGGGTCAACCTCTGTAAAAATCAACAATCCTAAACTGAACAAGTAAAAAACTTGAAAGGACATGGCATTTATTTTTTTAAAATAATTACCTTCAAACGTCGGTGAGAAACGGGAAGATCCGCTATTTTTGACCAACATTTTGTTCAGTGATGAGGCCCATTTCTGGCTCAACGGCGAAGTCAATAAACAAAATAGCTGTTTTTGGGTTGAAGAGCAACAAGAAGAGGTTCAAGAGGTGCCATTATACCCAGAGAAAACCACGTTTATAAGCTGGCGGAATCATCGGTGCATATTTTTTTTTCAAAAATGATGATGGCCGGAACGTAACCGTGAATGGTGCTCGCTATCGCGCCGTGATATCGATCTTTATGCTACCTGAAATTGAAGCCCGTAATCTTGACGACACTTGGTTTCAACAGGACGGCGCCACTTGCCATACAGCTGCTCAATCCATGGATCTATTGAGAGGTCATTTCGAAAGGCAGCTATTTTCACGTTTTGGGCAGGTGAGTTGGCCGCCTAGATCGAGTGATATCACACCTTTAGACATTTTTCTTTGAGGTTACGTAAAGTGCAAAGTCTATGCTGACAAACCAGCTACGATTCAGGTTTTGGATGCCAACATTACGCGTGTCATTAAAGCCATACCGGCCGAAATGGTCGAACGAGTCATCAAAAATTGGACCCTCAGAATGGAAACCCTAAGGCGTACACGCAGAGAAAAAACATGGTTACTACATGGTCACGGCAACAACAGTATGTTCTCCGCAATATAAGTATGTTCGTCGCAACCATATCATTGTTAACTGAATTTAGTTTTGACAATAGTATAATTGCTGCAACATTAATATTGTAGAAATGTAACAATAGTATTATTGCCAAATTTAAAAATGAAAGTAAGGTTATAGCAACAATATAAATTTGGTATGTGCGACAAAAGTATTGTGTTTTGCGTTTTATGTTAAAAATAATATGATTACGGCAATCACACTGCTTTTAAGAACAAATGTTATTGGTACGGATCTAATGCAATAATAGTAATTTTTATCGAAATTACAAGTTTTTAAACAAGCTGCTTTGACTTTGTTTAACTGAAATTTTTTAATAAAAACGCTTACGTTTATTTAAACTTATTTTTTCTACTCTAAAATAAATCACTCCTATTATTTTGAATTTAATGTTTTTTTGAATAATTTTCATAATTCAAATCTATTGTCTGTCGACAACTTAAACAAATTCTAATATATTATATTGGAGATCACAGTATAATTTTGTGTGATCATGCTATGGTTGTAGGGATCATAACATGGTTGCGTGTGAATCATACTATGGATGTGAGGATCATACTATGGTTTTATTTGAAACATACTATTATTGTTAGGATCATACTATGGTTGTGGAGATAATAAAGGGTGTTTTTTATTGAGGTATAGAACTTCGAATTGAAATAAAACACAAGAAAATCGTTTTAATGTCCATCAATTTGGCTTTATTGGAAGGATAATTTTATGCCATTAATGTTTAAATATGATTTCGGGCATGTGGCCGCCGCGGCTGGCTCGAATAAAGCCAATTCTACAGGTACAATTTTCAACCACTTTTTCGAGCATATGGGGCCGTATGTTGGCAATAACGCCACGAATGTTGGCTTCCAAGTCCCCTAACGTTTCTGGTTTGTTGGCGTAGACGAGCGACTTCACATATCCCCAAAGAAAATAATCCAATGGTGTCAAATCACACGATCTTGGTGGCCAATTGACAGGTCCATTCCGCGAAATTATGCGCTCATCGAATGTTTCCTTCAATAATTCGATTGTGACGTGCGCTGTGTGGCATGTAGCGCCGTCTTGTTGGAACCACAACTCATCCACATTCATGCCATCCAATTCGGGAACAAAATAGTCGGTTATCATGGCTCTATACCGGTCTCCATTAACGGTAACTGACTCTGGCCCAATGACTCCACCAGCCCATAGAGCACACCAAACAGTCAGTTTTTGTGGATGTAATGGCGTCTCAAGGGTCTCATGTGGATTCTCTTCACTCCAAATGCGGCAATTTTGCTTGTTGACGTAGCCATTCAACCAAAAATGAGCCTCATCACTGAACAAAATTTTGTGATGAAAATCAGCATCGAGATGAATCTCATTTTCGGCCCATTTTGCAAGCGTTGTTCTTTTGTCAACCTGTTCATGATGAAATGGCAAACCAAACTAAATATTAATCACTTGACAGCTGACAAAATGGCCGCCAGTTAAAAAAGTGATGCCAACTTAAAGTTCTATACCCCAATAAAAAACACCCTTTAGATGAAGCTCCTTTCAGTTATGTTGAATAAAAATGGAGAAGGAACCGTGTGTTGATAATGGAACTTTTCGGCGATTTTGGAAATGTTTTTTTTTGTGTTTAATCTGTACTTCATATGACGAGAAAGGAATACACCTGAGTTAACAGTATGACAAGAAGGGAATACACCTAATTTCACAGTATATTGAAAGTCATGCAATGCTATTTTCAGTTCGAAGACATAGACCATAAAACAAAGTCCTCCTATCATAGAGCCAATTTAGAATAGAAGTGCAGATAAGCAAAGTTGACGTCAAGAAATGTGCCAGCGATATACTCATAGATATTCGGAAAGAACACCTACAAATGACTCATATTTCTCCCGCAATGCCGACGATTGATTGCAACTCGTAGGGGGGGAGGTAATCAAATCAATATGAATGAAATGCAGCAATCTACGACAACCGCCTGCCTCCTCCACATACTAAAAAAAAAATAAAAAGAAACGTGTATTTTTTGTGTGCTATTTCTCGAATACGCCCAATTCAAAAGTATTTTGGCAAGTCTGAACGATTTAATTACAGTTCGGATTGCTATCGGTGTCATATCTTTGCAATTGTATTGTTGTATATTTGCCCGATTAGATGGTGTTTTATAGTGGTGAATATGATTTTATTTACGGCCACCGGCTATCTTATCTTTAAGGTCCGGCAAAAACTCCCCGAAATCTCTTTTCTTCGAGCACACATTGTACAGGGCCAATTAATAATACTTATTGTGCTTTTCAATAAAATTTATATTATTTTTACAAGTTCACCTTAGTCGTGCTTTAGTTTACAATCAATAAAGATGTCTTCGATTCGTTTTCAATTCGTTTTGTCCGTGATTTGCGCCTACATTTTGTTTGGATTGGCAGAGGCTGGACCTTTGCCTGCTTCAATGCTTGATCCTGAAGAGGCCGCTGGTCAAGTGGAGGGTGATATGGTCTTGAGTACCGCACAATTGGGCCTGCTCGGGGGAAGTTTAGGGATACAAGGACGAAACGGTATAATAACCGAGACTCGCAGATGGCCAAATCGTATTGTGTATTATAAAATTGTTGGAGATTTTGGTAAGTTGTGAGTGAACACGAATATGAGAACGTTGTGCAGGACTGAAAATTCGTTAGAGACCGCAGGTTTTTTACTGTGAATGACATTTGGAATTTTTGTGCGATTTCGTTTTTCTGGGATGTTGGAAATATATTCGTCAAAACATGTTGGAAATATATTCGTCAAAACATGAATTTGACGCACATACATACGAGGGCGGTTCGGAAACTTCTTAGCCTAGCACAAAAAGCGCGGTATAAACAGACAAAAGTTAAGTGTTTTGGAAACTTCCATCTCTGCTATGAACACATGTTAAATTTTGTTTCGATCTGGCGACTCCTTCATATAGAAACAGGTGTTCACAAAAGACGCATCCGCGATTTTTTACAATGGAAAAATTAGAAATGCGTGGTGTCATTAAATATTTACATAAAAAAGGTTTATCGGGACAAGAAATTCATAATGAATGTGTTAGGTGAGTGTGCTCCTTCATATGCAACAGTAAAAAAATGGGTTGCTGAATTTAAACGTGGTCGTACAAGCATTGAAGATGAACCACGTAGTGGACGTCCAAAAACAGCAAAAACAACAGAAATTGTAGCCAAAGTGCATGATATGGTATTAAATGATCGACGAATAAAAGTGCGTGAAATAGCTAATATCATGGGCATCTCAAATGATCGAGTCCATTTAATTTTGCATGAAGAACTACAGATGAAAAAGCCTCTGCAATATGTGGTGCCGCACTTGTTAACAGTCGACCAAAAACGCATAAGAATGAACTTTTCTCAAGCTTGTTTGGATCGTTTTCAGCGAAATAAAATGGATTTTAAGCGTCGTTTCATAACTGTTGATGAGACATGGATCCACCACTATACTCCAGAGACAAAAGAACAATCCAAACAATGGACTGAAGCTGGAGGAAGTGTTTTGAATAAGTGAAGTGAATAGTTAGTTTTTCAAAAATATTTTTATTTTTCAATATAATCTCCTGAAACTTCATTCAGTACACTTAGTCCAATGCTTATCTAGCAATTCTATCCCTTGATCAAGGTCTTCAAAATAGTGGTTTACAACTGTAATTGCATCTTCATTTGAGGTAAAACGCTTGCCAGCAAGGAATTTTTTTAGATTTGGGAACAGGTAAAAGTCACTGGGAGCTAAATCAGGAGAATAAGGTGGGCGGTCAAGCAACTCGTACTTTAATTCGTTGATTTTAGCCATTGTTAAAACACTCTTGTGAGCTAGTGCGTTGTCTTGATGAAAAATTATTTTTTTGTGTTGTAAGCCAGGACGTTTTTCTCGAATTTGTACATTTAATTGATCTCATAGGTTGCAATGGTACTCTGAATTTATTGTTTTACCCTTTTGCAGATAGTCAATCAATAAAATACCTTTGAAGTCCCAAAAAAACCGTTGCCATAACCTTACCAGCCGATTGAATTGTTTTTGCCTTCTTTGGGACACTTCCTCCAGCTTCAGTCCATTGTTTGGATTGTTCTTTTGTCTCTGGAGTATAGTGGTGGATCCATGTTTCATCAACAGTTATAAAACGACGCTTAAAATCCATTTTATTTCGCTGAAAACGATCCAAACAAGATTGAGAAATGTTCATTCTTATGCGTTTTTGGTCGACTGTTAACAAGTGCGGCACCACATATTGCAGAGGCTTTTTCATCTGTAGTTCTTCATGCAAAATTAAATGGACTCGATCATTTGAGATGCCCATGATATTAGCTATTTCACGCACTTTTATTCGTCGATCATTTAATACCATATCATGCACTTTGGCTACAATTTCTGTTGTTTTTGCTGTTTTTGGACGTCCACTACGTGGTTCATCTTCAATGCTTGTACGACCACGTTTAAATTCAGCAAGCCAATTTTTTACTGTTGCATATGAAGGAGCACTTTCACCTTACACATTCACCATATCATTATGAATTCCTTGTCCCGATAAACCTTTTTTATGTAAATATTTAATGACACCACGCATTTCTAATTTTTCCATTGTAAAAAATCGCGGATGCGTCTTTTGTGAACACCTGTTTCTATATGAAGGAGTTGACAGATCGAAACAAAATTTAACATGTGTTCATAGCAGAGATGGAAGTTTCCAAAACACTTTTTTTCTGTTTATACCGCCCTTTTTGTGCTAGGCTAAGAAGTTTCCGAACCGCCCTCGTAGAGGTATTTTTTCAGAACAAAAAAAATATAAAAATTCAAAACAAGTGTAGAATCTTTATTGGTAATTTGAAAGGACATTTTATGGCACTTGTTTTTATTTCCTTCAAATGTTAACAACCGTATTATGGAAATGAGCGTACGGTGAGAAACGGAAAGATCCGCTGTTTTCGACCAAAATTTTGTTCAGTGATGAGGCCCATTTCTGGCTCAACGGCAAAGTCAATAAACAAAATAGCCGCATTTGGGCTAAAGAGCAACAAGAACAGGTTAAAGAGGTGCCATTATACCCAGAGAAAACCACGGTTTGGTGCGGTTTATAAGCTGGTGGAATCATCGGTGCATATTTTTTCAAAAATGATGATGGCCGGAACGTTACCGTGAATGGTGCGCGCTATCGCACCATGATATCGATCTTTATGCTACCTGCAATTGAAACCCGTAATCTTGAGACACTTGGTTCCAACAGAACGGTGCCACCTGCCATACAGCTGCTCAAACAATGGATCTATTGAGATGTCATTTTGAAAAGCAGCTAATTTCACGTTTTAGACAGGTGAGTTGGCCGTCTAGATCGAGTGATATCACACCTTTAGACATTTTTCTTTGGGGTAACGTAAAGTCCATAGTCAATGCTGACAAACCAGCTACGATTCAGGTTTTGGAAGCCAACATTACGCGTGACATTAAAGCCATACCGGTCGAAATGCTCGAACGAGTCATCCAAAATTGAACCCTCGAATGGAAACCCTGAGGCGTAGTTGCGGCCAACATTTGAAGGAAATTATATTAAAAAAATGCCATAAAGTGTCCTCTCAAATTACCAATTAAGATTCCACACTTTTGAATTTTTATATATTTTTTGTTCTGAAAAAATAACTCTAGATGGATCACCCTATATAATGAACATCACATTTACTTCAAAGAGTCGCTTATATCTCTTTCCAGATGTAGCTCAAGAAGCCACATACCACATTCTATCTTAATAAATGGAACTTACTTGTGGCAAGTTTGGAAGCGGTTGAATTTTCTGATTAAAATATAACTCCCACATATACTCATATAAGTATATTCAACCGATTGTACAAAAAACAGTGACATTTTCTTACAAATTCAAATTCGACATTAGTTTAAAAAACTGGCATAATTTGAAGCTTTTCAAAAGGGGTCCAAAATATCTATTCCATACCAACAAAAAATGCGTATGCACCATACGAATAGCCTCAAAACTCTCTTCCTAATCAAATTCGATAGAAAATTATCCACCGCTCCTAGTCCCAAAATATTAAAAATTAAATATTCATATTTACATAGATATAGCAAATTCAATTGCATCGAAATCCTTCCGATGAATAAGAAAAAATGATAAAAAAAAACAATCTCCTGTTAAACGTTCTTTTTGGCACGTATATCTTTCTTCTCGATAAGGGCTCGATATTGTGGACTTACGCCAAACTCAAGCTCTTTTAAATAATTTTAAATTTGTTTATTAATTTAAAATTTAACTTTTTACGACGGCTGCTATATGTATTTCTGCCCTTAAAATGAAAGTGCGAATATTTATCATCAAAAATGGTTTTATTGCTCTTCAAAGTATTTTATAAAATACTTTATACACTATGCGCTCAAACCAATTGTCGAAGCACTTTTTCCACTGCGATTGAGACACCTCCAAAACATGGTTTTTGAACGCTCCAACAGCATCTACTGGCGACGAAAATCGTTGACCACGCAATTTTTTCTTTATGTGCGGGAAAAAGGTCATTGGGTGCAAAATCAGGGTTGTACGGCGGACGACCCATCAATTCTACGTTTTGGCCGGTCAAAAAGGCTCTGGTTTGAGCCGATGTGTAAGAGCTCCCATTGTCAAGGTGCACAATGATTCGTCTTCTCTTGTTCGTTTTTCGAATTTCTCCGAAGACTACAGGTAAATAAATTGTGGTGTACCGCTCAGAATTCACCGTCCTACGTTGCTCAAGCGGAACAGTCGCCACATGACCAGTTATGCCGAAGAAACGGGCGACCATTTGCTTCAAAGTGATTTTTCCACGAACAACTTTCGTTAAATTGGGCTCGTCTTTGAGGACCCACACGGTCGATTTCTGTTTCGTTTCGGGCTCATACGCATAGATCCATGATTCGTCACCTGTGACGATCTTATAAACGTCTTTTGAAGCACCGCGATCGTATTTTGCAAAATTTCTTTGCACCAATCGACACGAGCCTTTTTTAACGATTATAAAATTGTGCGGCATCCAACGAGAACAAACCTTTTTTACCGCCAGGTGTTCATGAAATATGTAATGTGTGCTGGTGGAAGAAATGTCCAAGAATGCCTCTATCTCACGGTATGTCATATGACGGTCTTGCATTATCAGTTCACGCACGGCATCAATGTTCTCTGGCACAACGGCCGTTTTTGGACGACCTTCGTCTTTGAGCGAGCGTCGGCCACGAATGAATTCATTAAACCAGTTTTTCACAGTGATATAGGATGGTGCTTCATCGATATAGAAAGATTTATGTTCATCGATGTACTCTTTGTGAAAAATGATCGCACGAAAATGTTCACGAGTTAATCCCATTTTTTGCCAAATTGATTTTTTCAAGTCACTGTAAGCAACACAAATGTTGGTCGTTCTTCAAAACTTTCTGAGTACGTTTGTGCTAAAAATGTGAAACTTTCCAACGGAACTGTTAGATGGCGATAGGCAACACTTGGTGTTGCCTTGGACCGAAATATATATAGAAACCCTCGTACAATCTTCGGCACAAATGCTTGAAAACTACTAATATTATGGCTCATTTTGCGCTCTCGCATTGCTCGCATTGCCCACTAACTTCTTAAGGTTTTTCTAATCGATTCCATTAAGATATTCCAACCCAGCTTTGAAAGGTCCTTAAATCTCTTTGCTGCAAGAGCTGGGCAGGGGTATTGAAAAGGTTTTATCGCTTCGTTTTCCCATCATTGCGTAATCGTTTTTGGGTGCGATAATTTAGCTTTAAAATTAAAGAAAATTGTTTAGTCTTATTAGAATCGTTCAGTCTTATAAGTTTTCTAGCCTTTTATTCATCCACATCTTCCTGATAGCTGTTAGGAATTGTCATTGGGAGAATACTTTTAGAGCGGAAAAAAATTTGTTTATGTTTTTCAGTTTTTGGTCAGCAAAACTAAATTATGACTTGGAAGTGTTAGTTGAGATGCACTTAATACCTCCTATATGGGCATGTTTATTAGACCTGAGATCTTGTGGCCCAAAACACAAAAAAAAACGGCCGAAAGTGTTTAAAGAAGTGCCAATTTATAAGCATCAATATAAGAACACTCTTTGTTTACGAAACTGTTCACTATATTTATGTATATAGATTAGAGTGTCAAAAAACACCAAAGTTTTCAGAAAACCGACATTTCGGTTTTTTTTTTATTTCAAAAAACAAAAAAGGCGATGGTCGGGTCATTTACCAACATTCCGATTTTAGCCTTTTGCCTAAGAATAGAAAATATTTTCCGAATCAGATGTAAGAATTTTAAAATGAGATCATATGTGAATTAGTGTTAAAATTCCATATTTACATGGATCAGATTTTCGGACATAGAGTCCGTAACTCTAATTAAACCAAACAGTTATTTTAAAGCGATATTTCTATACGCCTAAAGAAAATTCCGGCTGGGAATCGGTCCGAACTACAAAATTTCTTTTCGACTAGAAAACTATCAGTTGCAATCACCAACTGTTTATAATCATGATGGATTTCCAGTAAAAAGTACCATTAGATTATTGATATGCTAATATTATTGTACATACAACTTACTGTTCGGTCACATTAAACGAATGATGTTCAACTTGTTGGTTGCAACTAATGGTTATGTATAGAATCGTTAGATGAAACCAACAGTTGGTAAAGACAGCAACTTACTGCGTTTTAATAATCATCTTAGTGCATCTTAGAAAATAATTAGTTGTTAATATAAATCAAGAATAGATAAAAATTTGTATTACGGCGGAATTTCAAGGTTTCTCTGAAAACTATATTGTCCGAATATTGGATAGTATAGTTTGTTTAATTGGAGATTTAGGTCTTTAATTGAAGCTTCAAATCTGATAACCTTACTCAGTTTAACACTAAAATTCAAATATCACTTTATTATTTATAGTTTTCTAATTCTTCATTGTCACTGATATATTCAGTTCTATTTACTGCACATTTAAGTATACCAGCTAACATTCGGTTGCACTTATGGAAACTTGAAAGTACATGCAACCTCAATCATTTGGTTGGCAAACAAGTTCGGTTGTGGCAACGAATCTGTTCTCTGTGAGTGTATATGAGAAGGCATTTTTTTTGGCTCCCAGTCAATTTGTACCGGGCCTATGTCAAGGACCGATACATTTTGGACCGATTTGATTCGCAAAATCTGGCTGTTTCACAATAGTAAGATACCATATCAAATTTAATTAAAATCTGAAATAATATGGGTGTTCAGAGCGGTTAAATGTTATATCGGGAGAGATCTTTGCACTTGGGCTTTATTAACACGAGGATCGGTGTGAAACATTTGTATCTGATCTGAATACTGATCGATCTTAATGAACTGTGCCCAATTTCATCAATATTAGATGTACTACTTATGTGGCTTCTAAAGCTAAAGACACACAAATCGGTTAAACATATGTGTAGAAGCTATATTAAAATTGTAACCGATTTTCATAAAAATCAACAGGAGGGTTTGTTCAAAAAACTTACTTTTAAAAACTTCGGACAATTGCGACTTGTGTTTTAAAAATAAGCTTTAGATAGACAGAAGACGTATGGAGGGACGAACAGGCAGATATCGTTGAATCAAAAAACTAGTCGAAAATCATTACTTAAATTCCGTTTCAAAAAAGAATTTCGGTTGCAATCACCAAATATTTAGAATGGCAATGGATATTTGGTTCGACCTATCACAAGATAGTAAATATGATTATCGCAACTAATTGACCGGTCGTAGCAATGGAACGCATGAAATGTATTTAGTTGCCATATCTAGTAGGTTAAAATTAGTTCTTGGATAAATGGACCCCAGACTCCTAAATAATGAGGCTTTTGGTCAGAACAAGCGATCAGTTTTGAAGACTGACA
Organism: Hydrotaea diabolus; assembly: GCA_963513945.1. NCBI lineage: Eukaryota > Metazoa > Arthropoda > Insecta > Diptera > Muscidae > Hydrotaea > Hydrotaea diabolus. The sequence goes on from OY740717.1 coordinate 187,106,555, forward strand.
CATGGTTTTGGCAATTAAAGCCAGCTTTACCACAAATCCAAATATGTGGCTCCCAGAGACCTAAAGAGGTCCTAGAGTAAAGATAAACGAAAGCTAATTTAATTTCGAATCTACATATGTATGTGACAGCGCATAGAGAATGGACCTAAGGGTAAAAAAATCAATTTTATTTTTTTTTCTTTTTTTGATGTGGACAACATCTGAGCATCGAATGAGACCGATCCCATGCCCCAAAAGTGTTCCCTCCCAGAGATATGCGCGTTTTATGAAAGTGAAGTTGACGATTCTAAGCGCAAATAGAAAGGGACCTAATCTTTAAAATGGCTCTCCTGAACAAAACTGATTTTTAACCTTAGGTCCCTTTCTATTTTGCGCGTCACATATGGATTTTGTTTAAGTGATATAACTTAGATTGGGTTCGAACCCAAAAATGTTCCTAAATAGGCAATCAAACAGAAAATATGGTAAATAAATTAAATTAAATTACCAATTTTAATATAGATCAAACCATAACGACTTGTAGTATTGTAATTGTCATTTCATTCACTTCCATTAAGGACGAATACTTGGGTGTGTACAAATTTGAGCCTTGCCAATCTTTACGCAATTTCACTTATTCCGCATTCACCATAACTTCACATGAAGGGCCGTATTGTGATATACAAATTCTGCTTGCAATTTTCTCTAAAATTTAGATTTATTTGTGCGGCAGTGCCTGATTTATCAAAGATCCCCATATACAGGATGATTCATTCACGGCAGGACAAATTTTATCAGCGTATTCCTAGGCTCACTTCATGAAAATAGGTCCATCTAAGACCATGCCCAAAAATGCAGTGGGCGTATTGGTAGCGGTTTGAAAATTTTCGGTTTAGTGGTCGTAGGGTACTAGGATAAAATTGATCAGTTCGGAACCAGTGTTTGGATTTTTTTTTCTCTCAAATGATAGTCCTTCTTTCTAAAATAACCGTTCCAAAGTTATGACTATTTGACTGAAATGCGAAAATTCTTTTTGTGCTAGTTTACAAAAACAAATATATGTAAGTTGTTATTTCGCTTAAAAATATATGTAAGCTGTTATTTCACTTAAGAAAATCAAAAAAAAATATGCATTGCAGTGAAATAGTCATAACTTTGGAACAGCAATTTTACCTTAGTACCCTCCGACCACAATTTGTCCAGTCGTGAATGAGTCACCCTGTAGATAGCAGTTGTGTTATTTTCTTTCGAAATTCGGTCGGCTTCTTGCAAGAATAGTGGGAGCTCAGTTAATGCAGTATGGATGGTGGCATCTACGGCAGACTTAACGCAAATTGAAGTAATCGCTTAGTGTATTTTTTATTTAAATAATCGTTAGATTCTGAAAACTGTTTATCGCTTTAGCATCCGGACAGACTAGACAAATGTTTTTTAATAGACTCATTTCCACTAACATTAACTGTTGTCCCCTTTAGATGCCGCTCATCGCACTGCAATTCTCGAAGGTATTGCCACGCTGGAGGCACGCACCTGCATACGTTTCCGTCAAGCGGACAGCACTCAAGCGCATTACGTCGCCATAACCTCTGATGTGGGAGGTTGTTATACAGCCGTTGGCTATCAGGCCAAAGTACAACAGATGAATCTGCAGGTCTATCCAGTGGGCGAAGGCTGCTTTCGCACCGGCACCATTCTACATGAGTTCATGCATGCTCTCGGCTTCTTCCACCAGCAAAGCGATGCCCATCGAGACGATTATATCCAGGTTGTCTACGACAATATTATACCAGGCAAGGAGTTCAATTTTGAGAAATATAGCGCGTCACAGGTGACCGATTTCGATGTGGGCTATGATTATGACAGCTGTTTGCACTATCGTCCAGGAGCGTTTTCCAGCAATGGCCAGGATACCATACGGCCGTTGGACTCGAAAGCCCAGATTGGTCAGCGGCTGACACTGAGTGAGAAGGACATCAAGAAGATCAATATAATGTACAAATGTCCCATACAGATATGAGAGTGACTCGCTTTTAAGTTAGGAACATTGCATGGTATTTTGCAATCTAAAAAAAAAACCAACAGTATTTTTTTGTTATAATTAAATTCTAATTTAGTTCAAAATGTGTGATAGAAAAACAATGTTTAATCTTAAGTGGTTTTGAAAAAAAAAAGTTATAAACAAACTAAACAACAACAGAAAAGTACAATCACGGTAGTGTTTTCGATTGTCTAATGGCCACATCAATTGACGTTTTATTTTCTTTATCTTTTGATTGGAATCACTATCAGTGCCATTGATAGGCTAACATTTATGATCGTTTTCATTTGCTGTATTCGAAATCGGTCATAACTACATGCGAACATGTGTAAGTATTTCGGACCTAGTCATATTTTATAAAGCCGTTTGCTCAAGATCACCCACCAATGGCACACTCACAATTTGTTATTTTGCAAAATGGCACTAGAAGTCTGCCTCAAATTCGGTCATGTGCTTATCTCTGCAAACCAATCGTTAGCCTTGTTTCTTCGGCGGTTCGGTGGTTTATGACCATCAGCATGTTTGACCTTTACCTTGTTTTTAAGTAACTAATAAATAAAAAGGTTATAGACTTTGATGTTTGCACTAGACGGAAGTCTAAGGTTTGGAGTCCACTCGGTTTCGAGGCTGCATCAATGGTGATTGGACATCAGGCGCTGTAATATCAGAAGATGATATCTCATTCTTCACGGATGGTTCGAAAACTTGGCAAGTACCAGATCTGGGGTTTACTCAGAATCCTTTAACCTAAAAATATCTCGACGACTGCCGGACAGTAGTACCGTCTCTCAGGAATAGATTTTTGCAATCACCCTAACTAAGGAACTAAGGATAACTCTCAAAGGATACAGCAAGGCAGCCATAAAGTCATCGGACTGTATTGGGTGATCAATCTAAAGGTTTTTGTTTTCAAAATAAAAAAAAATCAAATCAAGTGTGGAATCCTTATAGTTCATTCGAAAGGACATTTTATGTCATTTACTTTTTGAATCTAATTTCCTTCACATGTTGGCCGCTACTACGCTTCCATTCTGTGTCCATTCTGAGATTCCAACTTTGGAAGACTCGTTCGAGCACTTCGACCTGTGTGACGTTAATGACACACGTAATGGTGGCTATCAAACCCTGAATCGTGTTAGCATAGACTAGGGACCTAACGTAGCCCCAAAGAAAAAAGTCTAAATGTGTGATATTTCACCAATCCCAAACGTAAAATTAGCTGCTATTTGAAATAACCTGTCAATAGATCCATTGTTTGAGCATCTGTATGGCAAGTGGCACCGTCCTGTTGAAACCAAATGTCGTCAAGATTTCGGGCTTCAATTTCAGGTGGCAAAAAGTCCGATATAGTAAAGCGATAGCGAGCTCCATTCACGGTTACGTTCCGGCCATCATCATTTTGAAAAAGCCCATAAATCGCACCAAACCGTTGTTTTCTCTGGATATAATGGCACCTCTTCTGGTTGCTCCTTAGTCCAGAAGCGGTGATTTTGTTTATTGACGTTGCCGTTGAGCCAGAAATTGGCCTCATCACTGAACCAAATTTTGGTCGAAAACAGCGGATCTTCTTCGAGCTTTTGAAGAGCCCAAACACTGAAGCGTTTGCGGTGTAAGTCTTTACACGATGAAATGGCAAACAATACTGAAAAGAAAAAAAAGAGTTTTGCACAACTCTCGTAATCTCTGGAAAAACCCCTATTAAAAAAATACCTTTGGACAGATCACTCGTTATGACGATAAGATCAATATGTATAAAACCTACGAATCCGAAGGAACAATATTACGCTGACATCAGTACCGGATCACAGTGAAATACCTGGCAACGGAAAGGCGGACGAATGTGATAAATTAAGCTCTGGCGCTATGAGCGAGCCATGAACCCCAGACATACAAACCCTGCTTGTCGAACTGAAAAATGCTATCGATGAAGTGTGGAGTGTCCAAAACCGTAACCGGAAACCGGTTAACCGAGTTTGCAGCCGTAACCGCCGGCGGGTTTTTTATGATAACGTCATTTTCGGTAAACATGGTAACCCGGTTTTTTGTGTCGGTTAAACGGTTTTCAAAGTAACTGATTAAATAAAATTTTACTTTATAGTACACAATACTTTTCTGCTGAAAAGTCTATCGAATCATGCATGATAACACTTTTTTCATCATTCAGACCAACTAACATATACTCGTACATATCGTCTTCAACCCCTTTTAACGTTTTTATGTGTCTTTCGAACGCCCCGCCCCGTATGCTCGCTATTCAGGAAAACAATTGTATTTCTTCCGAACACTTCCAAACAATGCAACCAACATCAATTAGTATTTCAATGTTTGCAAATGACTTACGTTTGTAATGAACAGAGCGGAAAAAAACAATATTAGACAGAAGTACACAATTTCAGACAAAAATTGAAGTAAGTCTTTATACTTAGTAGGGACATAAATACTGTAACAACATTGAACACACCCATTTCAATAGTATAACTAAACATACCCCGTTAATGTCATATGGGTTTTGAAAGCTAACCTCAATAGCGTTAGTCTGTAACGGCATTTTAAAATTGTTTCAACTTTCATCATGGAGTGGGCGGCCCACGACACCGGCACCGCCCACGCTCTCTTCGACCACCGCATGTCATCAAAGCCGTTAAATCAAGAATTCAAAGAAATCCGCTCCGAAAACATAAAATCATGGCCCGTGAGATGAATATCACGCAAAAGTCCATGAGTCGAATCATTAAAAAATACTTGAGACTTGGGGCTTTCAAACGACGTACGGGACATTTATTGACTGCAGCTTTAAAAAAAGAGGATTGAAAAATGCAAACGTCTTTTGGTGAAGCACGCTGATAACTTGCACAGAACAATTTTGTTCAGCGATGAAAAAAATTTTACCGTTCAGGAAAAATTTAACAAGCAAAATGATGGAGTTTATGCGCGTTCATCTAAGGAAGCATCTGAGCTGATCAGTCATGGTTTGATGGGGTGTCTCTTACGATAGGGTCAATGACCTGCAATTCTGCGAACATGGAGTCAAAACATCGGCCAAAGTTTACCAAGAAACCGTTTTGGAAGCTGTTGTGAAGCCTCTTAACAATTCCCTGTTCCAAAACCAGCCATGGACTTTCAAGCAGGACTCTGCGCCGGCCCATAAGGCAAAAACGTCCCAGGCCTGGCTTCGAAACAATTTGCCAGCGCTCATTTCCTCTGAAGAATGGCCCTTAGGCAGTCCAGATTTGAGCCCATTGGATTACAAATTGTGGACGGTTTTAGGGGACAAGGTTTGTCACAAAAGATACCCCAACATTGGGTCTCTTAAGACTGCTTTGGTTCGAGTTGTTTCCAATTTTCCAAAGGACGAGGTTCGTGCAGCTATTGACGATTGTGGCGGACAAAAGGCGGACATTTCGAATAAGTAGATTCTTTTTGGATACAATATACATCAATAAATATATTAAAAAACATTCAGTACTTTTTATTTTACAGCATAAAACGTGTGTAACAGTATTAATGTCCCTACTAAGTAATATCAGAAGATGAAATCCCAATTTTTTTGAATGCTTCGATTATGTAGGCAGGTATGGTTTTTAATAATCCTGCAATCTAAAAATGTCTTGACGACGATCGGACAAATGCACCGTTTTTCAAAATCAATACAACCGCAGACAAAATTCTGGAGCTAATTCCTCCGTCAAGTATTCTAACCCTAACCACAAAAAACACGGAAACGCCAGAAGGTAAATTTTACAGAAGATGGTTTTTTTTTGATTTCGTCTAAATTATCTGGAGGATTCCAACACAATTGAATTTGCTATATCTTTCTATATATTTATACGAGGGCTGCTATATATATTTCTGGCCTAATAATGAAAATGCGAATATTTATCATCCAAAACGGTTTTATTGTTTTTCAAAGTATTCTCCAGCATGATCAAAATCAATGCACTCTTGCATACGCTCAAACCAATTGTCGAAGCACTTTTTCCACTCCGATTGAGACACCCCCAAAACATGATTTTTGAACGATTAAACAGCATCTTTTGCCGACGAAAATCGTTGACCACGCATTTTTTCCCTGATGTGCGGGAATAAAAAGAAGTCATTGGGTGCCAAGTCAGGGCTGTAAGGCGGATGACCCATCAATTTGACGTATTGGCAGGTCAAAAACGCGTTGGTTTGAGCCGATGTGTAAGAGCTCGCATTGTCATGGTGCACAATGATTCGTCTTCTCTTGTTCGTTTTTCTAATTTTTCCGAAGACTTCAGGCAAACAAATTGTGGTGTACCACTCAGAATTGACCACCCTATGTTGCTCAAGGGGAACAGTCGCCACATGACTAGATTTGCCGAAGAAACAGGCGACCATTTGCTTCGAAGTGCTTCTTCCACGAACAACTCTCGTTGGATTTGGCTCGTCTTCGAAGACCCACACGGTCGATTGCTGTTTTGTTTCGGGCTCATACGCATAGATCCATAATTCGTCACCTGTGACGATCTAATAAACGTCTTTTGAAGCACCGCGATCGTATTTTTTCTAAATTTCTTTGCACAAATCGACACGAGCCTTTTTTTAAGCGATTGTCAAATTGTGCGGTATCTACCGAGAACAAACCTTTGAATTTTTTTTTTTTTTGGACGAACGTTCCCACGTCACTCACACCCGCTATATCTTTGTATGTACTAATACGAGGGCTGCTATATATATTTCTGGCCTAATAATGAAATGCGAATATTTATCATCAAAAATGGTTTTATTGTTTTTCAAAGTATTCTCCAGCATGATTTATACACTCTTGCATGCACTCAAACCAATTGTCGAAGCACTTTTTCCACTCCGATTGAGGCACCTCTAAAACATGGTTTTGTATGCTGCAACAGCATCTTCTGGCGACGAAAATCGTTGACCACGCATTTTTTTCTTGATGTGCGGGAATAAAAAGAAGTCATTGGGTACCAAGTCAGGGCTGTACAGCGGATGACCCATCAATTCGACTATTGGGCCGGTCAAAAACGCGTTGGATTGAGCCGATGTGTAAGAGCTCGCATTGTCATGGTGCACAACGATTCGTCTTCTTTTGTTCGCTTTTTGAATTTCTTCGAAAACTTTAGGCAAACGCATTGTGGTGCTCCACTCAGAATTAACCACCCTACGTTGCTCAAGTGGAACAGTAGCCTAATGAGCAGTTTCGCCGAAGAATCAGGCGACCAATTGATTCGAAGTGCTTCTTCCACCAACAACTTTCGTTAGATTTGGCTCGTCTTCGAAGACCCACACAGTCGATTGCTGTTTTGTTTCGGGCTCGTACGCATAGAACCATGATTCGTCACCTGTGACGATCTAAAAAACGTCTTTTGAAGCACCGCGATCGTATTTTTTCAAAATATCTTTGCACCAATCGACACGAGCCTCTTTTTGGGCGATTGTCAAATTGTGCGGGGTCCAACGAGAACACACCTTTTTTACGGCCAGGTGCTTATGCAATATCGAATGTATGCTGTTGGAAGAAATGCTCAAGGATGCCTCTATCTCACGGCTTGTCACATGACGATCTTGCTTTATCAGTTCACGCACAGCATCAATGTTCTCTGGCAATGTTTTGGGCGACCTTAGTCTTTGAGCGATCGTCGGCCACGATTGAATTCATTGAACATGTTTTTCGCAGATGCTATAGGATGGTGCTTCATCGCCATACAATGATTTAAGTTCATCGATGCACTCTTGTCGTGATAATCTACGTCGAAAGTTGTGAAAAATGATCGCACGAAAATGTTCACGAGTTAATTCCATTTCTTTGCCAAATTGATTTTTTCAAGTCACTGTAAACAACACAAATGAAGGTCGTACGTCAAAACGTTCTGAGTACGTTTACGCTAAAAAATGTCAAACTTTCCAATGGAAACACTAAGTGTTGCCTAGGCCAGAAATATATATAGCAACATTCGTAATTAGATTGTAATATTTTAGCTTAAGAGTGTTGTGCAATTTTCTATTGAATTGTATTAAAAAGCGCGTACGGCGTTTTGTCGGTAAAGACTCGACATGAGGACAACATCGGAGCCATAAAAGCACTGGATCGTATGACAGTGAGATCAAAATGTTCGATAAAAAACATTGTGTCAATCATACGCACAGAATAAAAATAACTTTGAAATCGGTTGAAACTACTAAAATTCCGTTGCAAAAAAGAAATTTTGGTTGCAATCGCCAAATGTTTAAATTCGGTTCGATTTACAAGATGATAAATATGATCATCGGATTGAAGACGCAACTAATTAATCGGCCATACGAATGAACAGCATAAGATGTATAAAGTTTCCATATGTGATGATTGTGGCCACCAATAGTTTTCCAATAAATTGTAGTAACCGAATATTGGTGAAAATATCTGAGCTTTCATCATCTAAATCTAATTTATTCTGTAAAAATCTTTCATCGTCTTTCCCATTTTTTCCCCGACATGACGCCTAGGTATAGGAGTACTTCAAGTATATGTGACAGCGCATAGAGAAAGGGACCTAAGGGTAAAAAAATAAATTTTCACTTTTTTTTGGTGTGGACAACATCTGAGCATCGAGTGAGACCGATGCCATGCCCCAAAGGTGTTCCCTCCCAGAGGTATGCGCGTTTTATGAAAGTGATGGTATACCAAAGATACACGTATTTAAATCTTTAAAATGGCTCTCCTGAACAAAACTGGTTTTTACCCTTAGGTGCCTTTATTAGTACATTCGGTTGTACTGATGGCATACTCGAGGTGCATTCAACCTTGATCATGCGGTTGTGGCAAAATCCAAACCCCGCTTATTGAACTGATGAATGCAATCGACGAAGTGGTTATCTTGGAAGCAGAGCCAAGGTAGAACTCAATTCATAACTGCAGAGTATCACGGTCTCTCTGGCCTGACAACCCGCATTGGCATTCCGTGTAGAGACTACTGATGTCCGTGAACTTCTTTTCACGCTGATGAAGTCACAGCAGCAGTATCAAGCTATAGCGTAAATTTAGTGCTAGTCCAACATCCCCCGTAGATTTCACCAGAGAAGAGGACGTTACGTTGACAATAGCGTGAGGTTCTAGCTCTGCTGAGAACTTGATGGTGCAGCCGCTTTAATTTGTATTGGGCGCGATTTTATGACAACCTTCTGGTCGTTTGTCACACTTGCCATCAGCGACTATATGGCGTGCTGCATCACCTCAATTGACCGGCTAAGCCCACTTAGCTGGCACTTAGGTCTCTTTGGACGCATCCAGTTGAAATGGCTTGTTTTTTTCGTCGGATATCGCAGAAATACCCCTATAAACGTACAGACTTACAAAATAAAGTGTTGTTACAACAACATACAGGACGCTTAAAAATCGTTTTTGCCAAATACATTTTTTGACAATTCTATTTTTAGAACTTGTCCTGTTCACTAGCCCCCTTGTTCTTGCGATTTAACGCCTCTAGATTACTTTTTATGGGGGCAATGTCATGTCATTGGTTTATGCCCACAAAACAGCCACTGCAGAAGCATTGAAAGAAAGCCAATATTACACATATCATGGGCGCCATATGGCCAGAGATATTGGAAAAAGTAGTAAAAAAATGGACTTATCGTTTGGACCATGTAACTCGTAGACGTCGCGAGCATATGCCGAAAAATGTATTTAAAAACAAATGCCATGGAATTATTTACCAGACTGTTTTAAAAAAATCCTTCCCAACAACATTGCTGCCTTGTATTTTCAATTAATACGCTCAAGCTCTTGAAAACACTATACGAGAGTTGCTATGTATATTTCTCGCGTAAGTTGCCTGCCGCCATCTGTCATTTCCACTTGAAAGTTTGTCATTTTTTAGCTTTAACGTACTCAGAACGTTTGAAAAATGGAATTAACTCGTGAACATTTTCTTGCGATCATTTTCAACAACTTTTGACGTGTATTATCACGACAAGAGTGCATCGATGAACTTAAATCTTTGTATGGCGATGAAGCAACATCCTAAAGCACTGTGAAAAACTGGTTTAATGGATTCAATTGTGGCCGACGGTTGCTCAAAGACGAAGGTTGTCCAAAAACGGCCGATGTGCCAGAGAACATTGATGCCTTGCGTGAACTGATAATGGAAGATTGTCATGTGACATACCGTGAAAAAGAGGCATCCTTGAACATTTCCTCCACCAGCTAACATTCGATATTGCATGAACACCTGGCCGTAAAAAAGGTTTGTTCTCGTTGGATACCGCACAATTCGGCAATCGCTTAAAAAAAAGCTCGTGTCGATTTGTGCAAAGAAATTTTGAAAAAATACGATCGCGGTGCTTCAAAAGACGTTTATTATAAGATCGTCACAGTTGACGAATCGTGGATCTATACGTATGAGCCCGAATCGACCGTGTGGGTCTTCGAAGACGAGCCAAATCCAACGAAATTTGTTTGTGGAAGAAGCATTTCGAAGCAAATGGTCGCCTGTTTCTTCGACAAAACTGGTCATGTGGCGACTGTGCCGCTTGACTAACGTAGGAAGTCAATTCTGAGTGGAACACCACAATTTGTTTGCCTGAAGACTTCGGAGAAATTCGAAAACTAACAAGAGCAAGCGAATCATTGTGCACCATGACAATGCGAGCTCTCACACATCGGCTGAAACCAGCGCCTTTTTGACCGGTCAAAACGTCGAGTTGATGTGTCGGCGGATGACAGCCCTGACTTGGGACCCAATGACTTCTTTTTATTCCCGCACATCAAGAAAAAAATGCGTGGTCAACGATTTTCGTCGGCAGAAGATGCTGTTGAAGCGTTCAAAAACCATGTTTTGGAGGTGTCTCAATCGGAGTGGAAAAAGTGCTTCGACAATTGGTTTTAGCGCATGCAAAAGTGTAAAAATGCTGGAGAATACTTTGAAAAACAATAGAATCATTGTTGATGATAATAATTCGCATTTTTCTACCCTCCACCATACAATGGAGGGTATATTAGTTTTGTCATTCTGTCTGTAACACCTTGAAATAATCATCGGAGACCCAACAAAGTATATATACTCTTGATCCTCGTAAAATTCTAAAACGATCTGGCCATGTTGTCCTGCTGTCCGTCTGTCCTTTTGTTGAAAACAAGATAGAGCCTGCATGAAAGCAGCTAGGATTCTGAAATTAGGCACAAACATGTGTAGTTAACCTAGCATGGTTGGTATTGAAAATGGGCTATATAGCTCTACGGAAAGTTGGTGTTGGAGACCCTCAACCGACACTACCTCATAAAAATTAGTTTTTTATTTCGAAATATCCATCCAGTTTCTTGAGCAAAGTCACTGAAATAATAATCTCTATATAGGCGCTATCATCTATGTAAAAATGGTTTAGATTGGGCCCCCATTTCTTGAACCTCCCATACAAATGGCCTTATGGGCCTTGAGAAATAATATGACCATAACTCACCACAAACATGACATATCAAAATGAAATTTTACACATCAAGATTTCTATATACAACACAATTCTACGCAATTCGCTTGAGATCGGAAAAGTCCTACTGGTACCTCCCACATTAACGGTCTCATGGGCCTTGAAAAATAATATGACAATAACTCACCACACACTTGACCTATCGAGACGAAATTTTCGGCATAAAGTATAATATATAAAACGGACTTTTGCGCTAAATTTGGCTAAGATCGGAAAGGCCCTACTAGTACCTCCCACACAAACGGTCTCATGGGCCTTGAAAAATAATATGACAATAACTCCCTATAAACTTGACCTATCGAGATAAAATTTTCTACGTAAAGATTTTTATATAGAACACACCTCTGCGCCAAATTCTGATGAGATCGGAAAAGTCCTACTGGTACCTCCCACACAAACGGTCTTATTGGCCTTGAGAAATACTATGACAATAACTCACCACAAACTTGACCTATCGATATGTAATTTTCCACATAAAGATTTCTATATAGAGCGCACAGGCCTTGAGAAATACTATGACGATAACTCACCATAAACTTGAGCGATCGATATGAAATTTTCCACATAAAGGTTTATATATAGAACACACTTCTGCACCAAATTGAGTTGATATTGGGTAGCCTCTTTTGATAAGGGCCTTGGGAAATAATATCACTATAACTCATCACTAACGTGACCTATCGTGACCTAAATTACAAAAATTAAAAAATAGTTTTTTATTTGGGAATCTGGTGGAGGGTATCCAAAGTTCGGCACAGCCAAACTTAACATTTTTTACTTGTTATTATTAGGCCAGAAATATATATAGTGATTATGTCTTAAAATTTTATCGATGTGAGTGGCATAGAATATTCCTGTATTTACCCATCAGTCCACCAATATTTCCTATCGTTCTTGAACAACTTTAAAGATTATGGACTATAAATATAAATCGCGCCGCTGCGTAGTAACAATAATTAATACCCTTTGTAAGTTGCTAATGATTGAAAATGATTTTCATTTAATATTCACACGGTTAATCGATGCATCATCGGAGGCGCGTGTTTCTATTTATATGAAGTAAAAATAAAACCAACATTATTTTATGGTCGCCATTGTGCATACCATCGGCTGGCACAGTGGGATATTTCCACAGAAGATGACCGAAAAGAAATGTGGTATCGCCCTTTCACCGCTTACTTTTAAGTGGTCATATCATTATAAATATTAAAGGCCTTATTATGGAATTGGGTTTAAAGCTTATAGAAGGAAATTGAGAAGAAAACAAAATGCTACTCGTGGGAGTACATACAGTCGAACCTGGATAAGTGGGAAAGCCTGTACATGTAAGACATTTTTGATGGTCCCTCCACACTTCGAACAAAAAATAAAACCTCTTTAAGCAGGTTCCACTCTTTAAGTGGTACTTTTTTTTTAGAATTTAGATGGAATACAACTCCCATATATGGACAGGAGCTCCAAAATCATCCTTGGAGCTACTTGACCGTGTTCAAAGGAGAGCGATGGTGCTGATAGGTGACAGTAGGGTATCCAACTCTATTGTTTCCCTTGAGCATCGTCGGAATGTGGGTTGCGTGACGCTGTTCTATCGTTACTTTCATGGTGTGTATTCACCAGACATCCGTCGCCTTATTCCTGACGTGAGGATGTTCGGCAGGGATACGCGACTTTCTAGGAATTCACACCCGTTTGTTTTCGATTGGTCAGTTGACCGCAGTATACACTACAGATCAAATTCGTTTTTCGCTCGTACAATCCGTATGTGGAATCGACTTCCGGCAAATGTATTTCCCACTAATTGCGACATCCAGAAGTTCAAGGCAAGCGTCAACAAACATTACATCCTCTTTCCCCCCTCCGATCCATTAATTTCCACTCGCCAACGCAATGCACCGCATGTATAGGGGGCATCCCCTGAGTGTTGGTTATTTAAAAAAAAAAAGTGGTAATATTTACTCGTTTACCTGTATGAGTGAGATTTTCCTTTTATTTTTTCCAAAAGTACGTTCTTTCCTTTTTATCGTTTTTATTTCTTGTGGTTGCTTTTAACTAAGGGAGTTTTTGTGAAGTGCAAGGCAGGGCTGTCAGGTTTGGCGATTGGTGATTTAGCGACTGTCCTGACGGATTTTATAAAACGCCGTAAATTAATTTTTGCAGGTCTTAATGAAAAAGAAGCTTACTCTAAAACACCGAAAATTGTTGAAATGTAACAATAGTATTGTCGCAAAATTTAAAAATTAAATTATGGTTATAGCAACAATATAAATATGGTTGGTGCGACAAAAGTATTGTGTTTTGGGTTTTATGTTAACAATAATATGATTACAGCAATCATGCTGTATGATTGTTATTTATCTTAATTTGAATATGGGTTTTACAACAATGTTATTGTTACGAATCTTATAAAAAAAATAATGGGAATTAATATTTTCCTAAAAACTGCTTTGGATTTGTTTAACTGAAATGATTTTAATAAAAAAACTTACGTTTTTTAAATAGAGCTTTTCTAATGTTTACTAAACACTCCTTTTATTTTAAATTTAATGTATTTTTAATTTATTTACTTAAGAAAAAAATCTATTGTTGACAATATAACTCAATCCTAATAAATAATTTTGAGGACCATAGTATGGTTGAGTGAGATCATACTATGGTTGCGTGTGAACCATACTATGGTTGCGTGTGAACCATACTATGATTGCTACAATCATACTATGTTTGTATGTCAAAATATACTATTGTTGTGAGGATCATAATATGGTTGTGGGGATCATTGTATCGTTGCGTGTGAACCATATTATGGTTGGTGGGATCATACTATGGTTGTATGTCAAACATACTATTGTTGTGAGGATCATAATATAGTTGTGAGGATCATAGTATGGTTGAGTGCAATCATACTATTGTTGCGTGTGAACCATATTATGGTTGTTAGAATCATAGTATGCTTGTGTCTGTATCATACTTTTGTTGTGAGAATCATAATATTGTTGTGCCACAACCATATACCCAACAATAGTATGGGGCCCTTCGAATATTGTCACTCGAACCATACTTTTTTTCTGCGTGCATGTGATCGCGTTTCTCTAATATGCCCCATTGTTCTTATAGAGCTTCATTTTATACCGATTCGCATGATGGTCGTGGCCGTCTCGGCCGTGAACGTTATTACCCGCGATTCTTTATTGTGTTGGCTGGTATTTTGGCATTGTTGCTCTTTTATTTAATAACCATTCAGAAGAAGATTGAACAGGAAAATAAAAGCACAAAGAGTACGGGTGAAATGGAAATAATAAATAAAATGAACAAAATCATGTATGAAACACACGCACACAGACGCACTCAATCATACTCACTCATACACCAACACACTCAGACAAAACACGTATCATTGCAATATATCGTAACAAAAACACAAGATTTAAATTGATTATGTAACAATAATAATCCAACAGATTTAAATCCAGCTACAACAACACGAAGTGATTTTGTATTTTAAACATACACTTGTTCAAATGTATTGTTTGTGCATGTGTATGTGTGAGAGTGCCAATACTAATTGCATTTGGGGGGCCGATGAGTGCGTTTCGTAGGGGGCCACCAGAAGATTGTCTTTTTATGTTTATGTGTACGAGGTGTCTAGGCCCGAAGTTCGATTGAGGACAAGTCGTCGTTCTAGTGCTATTCTGATCTAAACCACATTTTCAACTATTTTGAGTTGACAATCAATTCACAGATTATTTGACCTGCTCTTTCGAAATTTGAAATCAGTTTTATTATATCTCGCTTTTTTGATCCATATCTACACACTGGGAAAAAAATTAGTTTTAATCGGTTGGAACTACAGTGATTCGAACAACAACAACTCGGTTGGATAAACCTACTTTCTGTTGCAATAACCAACGTTTCATAGTATAAATGGTAACGTAGTAAGAGACATCAAATGAGGGTTGTTCCAACCATATCACGGTATTCACAGCCAACAATACAGTTATATCAAATTCAGTTTCACTACTGGTTGCGACAACTGGTGGTTACGACAACCAACCAGTTGTGATGTACATGTTACCTTGGTAACAATAATTGGTGGTGACAACAGATTAGTTTTTTGTGGTAACTAAACCCTGTTAAGTTCCCTGTTGTAACATAGAATTGTTAATTTTAACTTCAACATATAAACCGTATAATACACGCAGAGAAAAGATATGGTTACTATAGGGTCACGGCAACAATAGTATGTTCTCTGCAATAAAAGTATGGCCGACGCAACCATAGTATTCTTTTTTGAATTACATTTTGACAATATTATGATTGCGGCAATATTAATATTGTTGAAATGTAACAATAGTATTGTTGCAAAATTTAAAAATGAATATATGGTTGTCGCAACAATATAAATATGGTTGGTGTGACAAAACTATTGTTTTTTCGGGGTTTTTATTAATAATAATATGATTACGGCAATTATATCGACAAAATCGTAGTTTTTCTTAATTTGACAATGTTATTGTTACGAATCTTACGCAATAAAAATACTTTTTATATGAAAATTAAATTTTTTTCAAAACAAACTACTTTGGATAAGTATAACTGAAATATTTTTAATGAATGATTTTTTCTAATGTTAAATAAATTACACCTATTAATAATTAAAAAGAGTTTAATGCATTTTTAAATAATTTTCTTAATAAAAAACTATTGTTAAATAACATCTTAACCCAATCCTTACAAATTTTTTTGGGAACATAGTATGGCTGTGTGTGAGTCATTCTATAGTTGTGAGAATAATACTATGGTTATATGTGAAACATACTATGGTTGTGAGGATGATAATATGGGTGTGGAAATCATAGTATGGTAGAGTGTGAATAATAATATGGTTGTGTGTGATTAATTCTTTTGTTGTGAGGAACATAATATTTTTGTGGGGATTATAGTATGGTTGTGTCTAAACCATACTATTGTTGTGTTGATCATAATATTGTTGCGCCACAACAATATACCCAACAAATGTATGATCCTCTTTGTATATTGTTATCCCAACCATACTTTTTTTCTGCGTGTATCTTATCGGTTCAAGTCACAACAAAATCTTTGTTTACGACAAAACCATTTTTCGAAATCTAAAATAAATGTATAAAAACAAAAAAAAAAACAAATGGTCAGACAGTTTAAGTTTCTTGGGTTAGAGGGTTAATGCTTCCAAGCGAGACTGATCATAGAAGTATACAAACTATAATTAAATGAACTAAAATTAAAAAAATATTTTTAGAATATAGAAACAGGCTTAGCTGTAACTTACGATTAGTGACATTACTCTGACTTGATCAGAATTTTCGCCATAGATATGCCTTTTTATTATTCAAAATAACAATCCAATTTTTTTTCGCTGGTGACCCATTTTTTTCGAGCTTCGGCTGTTCAAAGCTTGACAATAAATGTTTTTTCATACCTTAATAAATTATTTTCAGATTGGGGTGTCATTACAATCAAAGCAACTATACAAAGATAAATTAATTTTACTCAGTTGACCCATAGCAAGGTAATCGTATTCACTTTTTTAAAATGTATAGGGTGATTAATTGTGAGGTTCCCTACTTTTTTAAAGAGAAAAACGCAGAAAATTCAAATTGATTGTGGAATGTTTATTATCATTTAAAAGAACATTTTTTGGCATTTACTTTTTGAAGATTGTGTCTATTAAGTGTTAGTCGCGACCACGTCTCAAATGGTCCAACCGTTGAGTCCAATTTTCGATGACTCGTTCGAGCATTTCGACTGGTAACTGGCGAATGACACGCGAAATGTTTTGCTCCAAGGCCTGAATCGAAGCGGGTTTGACCGCATAAACTTTAGACTTTACATTTCCCCACAGGAAAAAGTCTAACGGTGTGATATCACACGATCTTGGTGGCTAATCGAGCGGCCCAAAACGTGAAATTATCTGCTTACCGAAGTGTTCTCTCAATAAATCCGTTGATTGATGCGATGTGTAGGAGGTGGCGCCGCCTAGTTGAAACTAAATGTCGCCGAGATCACGAGCTTCAATTTCAGACATCAAATAGTCGGTTATCATGGCACGATAACGGTCGCCATTGACGGTTACGTTCTCACCGTCATCTTTTTTGGAGATATATTGACTGATGATTCTACCGGCCCACAAGCCACACCAAACCGTTGTTTTTTCTAAATGAAGTGGCAGCTCTTGAACGTCTTCTGGTTGCTCTTCGCCCCAAATAAGGCAATTTTTCTTGCTTTCATACCCATTGAGCCAGAAATGGGCATCATCGCTGAACAAAATTTGGCTCGAAAACGCACGAAACTTATTCCTCACAGAACGTGAATTTTCGTTATAAAGTTGAACGATTTGTAAACGTTGTTTAGGCGTAAGTCTTTCCATGATTAAATGCCAAACAATACTAAACAAAAATAACATGACAGCATGACACGACTCACATGTGATTTATCAAAATAGGCAATTGAGAAAAGTATCTCTAATTGGATCACCCTATACTTATAACCATCAACCAATACAAACAAATTCAGTTCCAATAAACAATTTAATCAGTTATGATTACCGATAATTGTTTTTGTCTACCGAAAGTGTCAGTTCCCTGTACTGAAAACTATTGTGTATCCAATCAGCATTCGGTTGTAGCGAAAGAATGCATGGATCGTTCGTGCAACCACCCACACATTCGGTTGGCAAAAAAATTCGGTTGTGACTTTTAGGTCCAAAAATTCTCTTCTAAAGGTTCGGATATTTGGTGAGTTGCACCGATACTGCAGTTTTAATAACTTCAAATTACAGAGCACCAACTAACATTTGGTTGTACTGATGGAATATTCGAGGTTTGTGTAACCTCAATCATTATATTGGCAAAAAAATCGGTTGTGGCAACGAATCTCTGGTCTGTGAATCTGGCAAAGAATCTCTGGTTTTGAGGTGATCATTTTACACGACTTCAGTAAACTTGAATTACTTTTTGAACATTTCGTAAAATTTGGACCATTTTACGAAATATTTTATGAAATGTGTAAAAAAAAAATATTTTTCTCTTAAATGCATGCAGAACTCATGACATATTTAAAAAGTGAATGGCCAGATTGATTAAAGGAAATTTTGTTTAAGAACACCAGTATATTTTCAGACCTTATTATTTATAAGGAGTCTGAAGTTTCGGGTAACAATATCATTAAATTTCAGAACTACTTGGCATTACCAGTCAGCAACAAAGTCCGTTTTTTATTTGATTAGCAACACAGGGGAGATAAATAAACTTTAAATGGTGTTCTGACTTCTTTCAAGTCGCGAAAACCTCGGTCCATATTTTTTCTAAAATGATGATGACCGAAACGTAACCGTGAATGGTGCTCGCTTTCGCGTCATGATATCGGACTATTTGCTACCTGAAATTGAAGCCCGACACTTGGTTTCAACAGGACGGTGCCACTTGCCATACAGATGCTCAAACAATGGAGAGGTCATTTCAAAGAGCAACTAATTTCACGTTTTGGACCGGTGAGTTGGCCGCCTAGAGCGTGCCAAACTTATACGAGGGCGACCGCAAAAGTAACTGGCCTAACATATAAAGAACCGTTTTTTTGGAATTATTATTATTTATTATTTATTTCAACATAATCTCCTTCCAACTCAATGCACTTCTTCAAACGTTTTTCAAGTTTTTTAATTCCATCCGAAAAATAAGATTTTTCAAGACCTTCAAAATATGCCTCAGTTTCAGCAATAACCTCGCTATTGGACGAAAATTTTATGCCACCCAGAAATTTTTTGGAATTTGGAAACAAGAAATAATCAGAAGGAACTAAATCTGGACTATATGGTGGATGCAGAGCAATTTCAAATCGTAACTCGGCCAGTTTTTGTTGAGTGTGAAGGAGCATTATCTTGATGAAAAAGAAGCTTTTTTTCTAAATGCGGTCGTTTTATCTTGATTTCTTCACTCAACCGATCCAATAATGCACAATAATATTCACTATTTATAGTTTTTAATTTCTCAAGATAATCAATAAATATTATACCCCTTGCATCCCAAAATACTGTGGCCATTACTTTTCCTGCTGACTTAACAGTTTTCGCCTTCTTGGGACCACTTTTACCAGCTTCTATCCATTGTTTTGACTGTTCTTTGCATTCTGGGATGTAGTGATGGGTCCATGTTTCATCAGCAGTTATGAATCGGCGCAAAAACTCTATTGGATTACGCTGATAAGTCGCTAAAAGCTCCTCGGAATTGGTCCAACGGACGATTTTTTGGGGCAAAGTCAACAAACGCGGCACCCTTCTTGCGGATAGCTTTTTCATGTGGAGTTCATCATGAAAAATACTCCAAACTTGTTTTTCGTGTATTTTAACAATATCAGCAAGTTCTCTGAGCTTTATTCCTCTATCTTTAGTCACTTCATTAAATATTTTTCTAATGTTTTCAATAGTAGTAGCAGTTTTCTGTCTTCCAGAGCGGTGAACGACCCATTTTAAATTGTTGAACCCAGGATTTCACGGTGGAGTATGATGGTGCATTATCACCATGAACAGAATCCAATTCATCTTTGATTAATTTTGGCGTATAACCTTTCATATAAAAGTGTTTAATTACCGCACGAAACCTTTTATTTTCCATTTTTCAAAAATTATAAAACTTGTTTACTTCAATCACCTGTAACAAAGAAAATAATCATTAAATATTTCGCAAATTTTGACAGATGGCTGGCTTATAAAAGATTGCTTTTAAAAAACAAAATCAAAAAAACGTTGCTAGTAAAACAGAAAATGTGCCAGGCCAGTTAGTTTTGCGGTCGCCCTCGTATATTCTCCCTATATTGGAGAGTACAAAAATAAAGTCTCTAACAAAACAAACAAATTTTAAATAAAATAAATCTCAAATCACAACGTGCGTCTCATAAACTATCTCATATCCAATTATAATTTATTATCTATTGATGTTTTTTTTTAAATTATTTAAAGCATATTTTTCGATTTAAGAGTGCATACTTAAGCACTTTACCGCATTTTTTTTATAGCA
Organism: Hydrotaea diabolus; assembly: GCA_963513945.1. NCBI lineage: Eukaryota > Metazoa > Arthropoda > Insecta > Diptera > Muscidae > Hydrotaea > Hydrotaea diabolus. The sequence continues at coordinate 187,127,057 of OY740717.1, forward strand.
GATAAATCCGATCCCTACCTTATATTATCGACTTGCTTTGTAAGCCTTTGCGATGCCCATCGCACTCTGCTGTGTACGATTAAAAGTGTATGTGCGGATAAAATATAATAAATTAAATTTATTTATTTACTTTTTGTGTTCGCCACTGTTCAGTGCGAACGGAACCTCTCGCGGAAGCTACAAGCGAGCCAGCTCAACAGTGCCTCTTAGTTAAGCGCACTCCACGAAACAAGAACGGAGCAAAGCACCATGGAAAATATTTCACGCGTAAAAACGCCCTGTCCAAACTATTTAACAATTTGCAATTTATTGTATTCACATTCGGAATTGTGCACAAATACACTCACTTTGAGCACTCATACACACTCATACACTCACTCTCACACACACACACTCGCAGCGAGAATGACAGTGAAACAAAAACATTGTTGCACATTAATTTTGAAAATAGTATTTATTGACTCTTTCATGTTATTCTGCCGTCATGAATTCATTCATTGGCTTAAGTGTTAAATAAATTTTTATGCAGCTACAAAGCGGCGAATAAAGCAAAACAACAGCAACAACAGCAGCTCCAACAGTTTTTAATGATTCCAATATGATTTATTTATATTTGGTGAACACACAGACATGCACACATTCACACACACAAGGTGTATACAAATGCAAGGATGAGCAAGGACATTCAGATGCAAATACACCAACATGCACACCCAACCAAAGACATCGCCTGCATCAGCGTCGAGCAAATAGTCATTCCCTCGTGTTGTTGGACGAACAACAACGCCTTTAAAGGCCGCCATGCATGGACGCACACCAGCATCAGGAGCAGGACCATTGCCTTTGCAATGAATGCTCTCGTCCTGTGTCTTTGGCGTACAGCATGTAGTGACAGGCTGATGGTGTCCTTACCAAGTGTCACTTAAGTAACAACGGAATTTGTTGTCCGTTGGTGTCCTTGTTTTTAAGTTTTTTTTTTAAAGAACTTATTTGAAGGTGTGTGTGTGAGTATACAAACGTGTGAGTATTTGTAGACAAATTGTGAATACAAACAGAGGCCGAGGCATATGCACGCACCCACCCACACAAGCACATACTCATAGTATTACCAACAAGTACATTTGCACTGACACCAAGGAACAATGGCGGACTTGGAAGATTTGTAACTATTTATACTGGGTGGTCTACGTGGTTTTAAGTAATATATAGGGTGATCCATCTAGAAGTATTTTTTCGGAACAAAAAAAGGATATAAAAATTCAAATCAAGTGTGGAATCTTTATTGGTAATTTGAAAGGACATTTTATGGCATTTATTTTTTGAATATAATTTCCATCAAATATTGGCCGCAACTACGCCTCAGGGTTTTCATTCTGAGGGTCCACTTTAGGATGACTCGTTCGAGCATTTCGAACGATATGGCTTTAATAACACGCGCAATGTTGGCTTCCAAAGTCTGAATTGTAGCTGGTTTGTCAGCATAGACTTTGGACTTTGAAACGTCTAGAGGTGTAATATCACTCGATCCAGGCGGCCAACTCACCTGTCCAAAACGTGAAATTAGCTGCTTTTCGAATTGACTTCTCAATAGATCCATTGTTTGAGCAGCTGTATGGCAAGTGGCACCGTCCTGTTGAAACCAAGTGCCGTCAAGATTACGGGCTTCAATTTCAGGTAGCATAAAGATCGATATCATGGCGCGATAGCGAGCATTTTTGAAATCATTTTAGAAAAAATACGCACCGATGATTCCACCAGCATATAAACCGCACCAAACCGTGGTTTTCTCTGGGTATAATGGCACCTCTTGAACCTCTTCTTGTTGCGCTTCAGCCCAAATGCAGCAATTTTGTTTATTGACTTTGAGTCAGAAATGGGCCTCATCACTGAACAAAATTTTGGTCGAAAACAGTGGATCTTCCCGTTTCTCACCGAACGCTCATTTCCATAATACAGTTGCCAACATTTGAAGGAAATTATTTTCAAAAAATATATGCCATAAAATTAAAATGTCTTTTTAAATTACCAATAAAGATCACACTTGCTTTGAACTTTTATATTTTTTTTGTTCTGAAAAAATACCTCTAGATGGATCACCCATTATTTCTGGCCTAATCATGAAAAAGCGAATATTTATCATAAAAAATGTTTTTTTTTTGTTTTTCAAAGTATTCTCCAGCATGATTTATACACTCCTGCATGCGCTCAAACCTCAAAACATGGTTTTTGAACGCTTCAACTGCATCTTCTGGTGACGAAAATCGTTGACCACGCATTTTTTCTTGATGTGCGGAAATAAGAAGTCATTGGGTGCCAAGTCAGGGCTGTACGGCGGAGGACCCACCAATTCGACGTTTTGGCCGGTCAAAAAGGTGCTGGTTTGACCCGATGTGTAAGAGCTCGCATTGCCATGGTGCACAATGATTCGTCTTCTCTTGTTCGTTGTTCGAATTTCTCCGAAGACTTCAGGCAAACAAATTGTGGTGTACCAGAATTGACTGTCCTAAGTTGTCCAAGCGGAACAGTCGCCACGTGACCAATTTTGCGGAAGAAACAGGCGACCACTTGCTTCGAAGTGCTTCTTCAACGAACAACTCTCGTTGGATTTGGCTCGTCTTCGAAGACCCACACGGTCGATTGCTGTTTTGTTTCGGGCTCATACGCATAGATCCATTATTCGTCACCTGTGACGATCTTAGAAACGTCTTTTGAAGCACCGCGATCGTATTTTTTCAAAATTTCTTTGCACCAATCGACACGAGCACTTTTTTCTGAGCGATTGTCAAATTGTGCGGGATCCAACGAGAACAAACCTTTTTTATGGCCAGGTGTTCGTGCAAAATCGAATGTATGCAGGTGGAAAAAATGCCCAAGGATGACCCTATCTCACGGTATATCACACGACGATCCTGCATTATCAGTTCACGCGCGGCATCAATGTTCTCTGGCACAACGGCCGTTTTGGAAAGACCTTCACAAGCTTCGTCTTTGAGCGAGAGTCGGCCACGATTGAATTCATTAAACCAGTTTTTTACTGTGCTATAGGATGGTGCTTAATCGCCATACAAAGATTAAAGTTCATCGATGCACTCTTGTCGTGATAATTCACGTCGAAAGTTGTGAAAAATGATCGCACGAAAATGTTCACGAACTCAATTCCATTTTTTTGCCAAATTGATTTTTTCAAGTCACTGTGGTCCGCCTTTTGCCATAACACACGCCTTAAGTCGCACTGGCCAATCGTCAACAGCTGCACGAACCTCGTCCATTGGAAAATTGGCCACAGCTCGAACCAAAGCAGTCTTAAGAGATCCAATGTTGGGGTATCTTTTGTGACAAACCTTGTGCTCTAAAACCGTCCACAATTTGCAATCCAATGGGTTCAAATCTGGACTGCCTGAGGGCCATTCTTTAGAGGAAATGAACGCTGGAAAATTGTTTCGTACCAGGCCTGGGACGTTTTAGCCTTATGGGTCGGCGAAGAATCCTGCTGGAAAGCCCATGGCTGGTTTTGGAACAGGGAATTGTTAAGAAGCTTCACAACAGCTTCCAAAACGGTTTCTTGGTCAACTTTGGCCGATGTTTTGACTCCTTTTTCACAGAAATGCAGGTCAGTGACCCCACCGTAAGAGACACCCCACCAAACCATGACTGAAGCTGGCAGATGATAATTTTCCAGCCTTGGGATCAGTTCAGATGCTTCATTAGATGACCGCGCATACTCGTACACTATCACTTTGCTTGTTAAATTTTTCTTGAACGGTAAACATTTTTTCATCGGTGAACCAAATTTTTCTGTGCAAGTTATTAGCGTGCTTCACCGCAAAAAACGTTTGCGTTTTTCAATCCTATTTTTTTTAAAGCTGCAGTCAATAAATGTCGGGTACGTGGTTTGAAAGTCCCAAGTTCCAAGTCTTTTTAAATGATTCTGATTTAAATGAAAATTTTTCTTTGCCAATTATCAGCGTGCTTCACCAAAAGATTTTTGCATTTTTAAATGTCCGGTACGTCGTTGGAAAGCCCCAAGTCCCAAGTCTTTTTTGATGATTCGACTCATGGACTTTTGCGTGATATTCATCTCACGGGCCATGATTTTTTGTTTTCGGAGCGGATTTCTGTGAATTATTGATTTTACGGCTTTGATGACATGTAGTGTTCGAACATAGCGTGGGCGGCCCGACCAGTGGCGGTCTTTCACATCTCCAGTCTCCTGAAAAGTCGTATGCATCGGTAGACGAACATGCAACTAATCCCTAGTGGCCGGAGCGTTTTGAAAATATCGTTTTTTTTCATTTCACACTTGAAAAGCGCTATTACAGAGATACGGTTCTCATTATCTGACCACTCCATGATGAAAGTTGAAACAATTTGAAATCCCGTTACAGACTAACGCTTTTGAGGTTAGCTTTCAGAACCCATATAACATTAACGGGGTATGTTCAGTTCTACTATTGAAATGGGTGTGTTCAATGTTGTAACAGTATTTATATCCCTACTAAGTACACGCAGAGAAAAAACATGGTTACTACATGGTCACGGCAATAAAAGTATGTTCGTCGCAACCATAGCATTGTTAACTAAATTTAGTTTTGGCAATAGTATAATTGCTGCAACATTAATATTGTAGAAATGATACAATAGTATTATTGCCAAATTTAAAAATGAAAATATGGTTATAGCAACAATATAAATATGGTTGGTGCGACAAAAGTGTTGTGTTTTGCGTTTTATGTTAACAATAATATGATTACGGCAATCATACAGTATAATTGTAATATTTCTTTATTTAAATATGCTTTTAAGAACAAAATGTTATTGGTACGGATCTACTGCAATAATAGTACTTTTTTTTATCGAAATAAAAGTTTTTTAAACAAGCTGCATTGGCTTTGTTTAACTGATTTTTTTTTTAATAAAAACGCTTACGTTTATTTAAACTTGTTTTTTCTACTGTAAAAAAAATCACTCCTATTATTTTGAATAAAATGTTTTTTTTTTGAATAATTTTCATAATTCAAATCTATTGTCGGCAACTTAAACAAATTGTAATAAATTATATTGGAGATCATAGTATAATTGTGTGTGATCATACTATGGTTGTAGGGATCATAACATGGTTGCGTGTGAATCATACTATGGTTGTGAGGATCATACTATGGTTGTATGTAAACCATACTATGTCTGTTAGGATCATACTATGGTTGTGTAGATCATAGTATGGTTGAGTGTGAGTCATACTATGGTTGTGGGGATCATAGTATGGTTATGTGTGAATCATACTATTGTTGTTAGGATCATACTATGGTTGTAGTTGAATCATACTATTGTTGAACCACAACTATATACCCAACAATAGTATTATCATCTTCGAATATTGTCACCACAACCATACTTTTTTTCTGCGTGTAGTTTTAAGTGCACAGTATTTTGTTATATCTAATTTTCAAGCTACAAAGTACTTTTAGCTAAATCTTTGCCAACTGACCCAGAAAAGTGGCGCATAAACTTGTTTTTGAATTGTAAATATAATTTGTACGAAATTTAACAGGGATTAAACCGGCTCAAGACCTCTTGCTTCTATAAATAAATAGAAGACAAATTTTTAACAAAATGGCAAAGTGACATCATTGATTTTCGTGGCTGCACACTACTTTCATCATGATTTCGGGTCCGTGACAACCCTCTTCAGAAAGCCTTGCTGCAATTTTTGAAAGTAAAACCGAACTCTATAAGGCCAGGCTCTCCCCAAACGAATGAGAACTACTGTTGTAAACCTTACTTTTCAAGTTTTCTTCACACAATTGCCCACGAAAATACAACTCACTCTTGCCAGCTCTAAAGAGACTCCACATCAAGAGCCATCAATAGATTTCTTTTTCAACACGTGTGTGTGTGTTGTAAAAAGAGTTTAGTGGACTATGTCAACTTGTGTGCCGTGCCGTGCATGTACGTATGTTTAGCTCGTTTGTTTTATTTCCGTCTGTTGCTTTTACACATCGAACAGGGATTAAATGAATAATTTAATTTATTTTTAATTTTTAACATCATATTTATTTACGTTTCTTTAAATGTTTACATAGTTTGAGATATTATTCTAAATATTACAACAAATGAGATCTTTAATATTTTTGAGACGATATATTATTACATAAGATCAATTAAAGGAAAAAATTAGGGATGAAACCTTTTTCTGAATTTATATTTATAAAATTTCAAATACATGTAGAAAAAGTCGCGTATGTATACAAATAATGTTTATATGGTTATAAACAATATTATACACACATTTTTCAATTTGATGATGAGAGTTCATGTAGCAATAGTTACAGTAAAAATTCTCCACTTTCTCTTATCAATGGAAAAGTAGAATGTGTGTTATTGTCATAATATTTTTGGCTAAGCCTGTACATAAAATCTTGAATTTTTTTGTAACCGCTTCTTTAAGAAGAAGGTCTGTAGAATATCTCCATATCAGGTTATATATAATTTAAGACACTTATTTTGAAGAATTTGCAGCTTTTTGATATTCATCTTTGCAGCTTTATACCATATGGGACATGCAAATGTTAGTGTAGGTCTGATAATGGATTTAAAAATTAGTTTTTTATTCGTTAAGTTCAGGAACGATCTGCAACTTATTACTGGCCAAAGCGCCTTTAGAACCTTTGAGGAAATTTTAGCTAAATCTTTGCCTACTGGCCCCAAGAATGCTCAAGTGGCGCTAGGCATTGTTTTTTGAATTGTAAATTATAGTTGGTACGAAATAAATGAACAAAAAAAATACATTTCGATTTAGCTATAGTTTATATTTAAATAACCAAAAAATTTGATTTTTTGAACCTAACATTTTTCCACCTTTGTTTATTTTCAGCAAATTGGTAAGCACATTATTGGTGAGTTTTTTTTTATTTAATAAAGGAACTAATAAATTTGCGTGTGCCGAAAAGACACTAATTTTTTTGCAAAACCTCCCACTGTGCCACACATACACACACATCTTTGCCGCGGTGTCGTTGAGCAAATGAAAAAAAACACTTTTGTTTGTGAAAAGATACTTATGCGTTCATCCACACACGCATACACACACAAAAACGTTAGTGTGGTATAAATATCCCTCCCAACATTTGGAAGTTTCTTTCATCGTCCATCGTCTAATGCGTTTCGCTTTAGTCACTTCCAGACGATAGTTGGAAGATAGTTTTAATTTTACAATAACAACTTACATATAATTGGAAGATTGTTTGTTGTTTACAGCACCAGCCGAAAATCACATGTGCCGTTATGGACATATTAAACAAAAACAAAATTATTCACTTCTGCAGTCGCAGAGACCGCGAAAACAATTAGAAGAAATGAGAACGATGCAAAAAATAAGTTTTTAGACATCATCGAGATTTTTGGTATTTTGTCTTTTGCTGTGATCGGTTAGTGATAAAGTGTGGTTTTGTAATTGTTATTGTTGTAGTTTCTACATATTTTTTATCCCACAATATGAGTGAATTTTCTGTAAAGGCAAAAAAAAAAAATAAAAAGCAAAAGAGAGGCAAATAAAATAATAAAAAATATATATGGGAGTACAACCAGTGGTAAAAATGTAATAAAAAAAATAATTGATGCAGGTCATATTGAAGAAAGTTGCTAACCCAGTGTTTCCGTTCAAATGTTTTCATGTAATGATGTTTCGTCAAGTGATAGTTCAAGTGACTCTGAAGATTATGTTGATAGAAACAGTCGATTTGAGGAAAAAAGTTTTGTATCATAAGGCCACTTAAAAGTGACTAAATGGCACTATGAAGTGACTTCTGAAAGGCACTCAGAAGTAACTTCCTATAAGTTACTAAGAAATGACTTCCTAGAAGACACTAAGAAGTGACTTCCACGAAGGCACTCAGAAGTCACTCCCAAGGAGGCACTAAGAAGTGAGTTTATAGTTACGCAGAAGTGGCTTCTGGAAGTTACTTACGGGGGGTACAACTTCTTTATACGGAGGACACTTCCGCGATAAGAAAATGGTATCGCAGACGATGAATTTTAACTTCCTAACGCCACTTCTTAGTCACTTCCGCGATAGAAAATGTTGGCAGTACCCAGTGGTATAAGGGACTACCTCCGACCCTGTAAATTCCCTAGTCCCTGAAGAACCACCGCTACCGCGCCATAATCCACTTCCCATGCATTTACCTGGTGAATTTAACATGGGCTTGTCCTACGAAGGGGGCGATTGACCCGTCTCTGCATAACCTTTAGCCACCACTAGGGTGCCCACTATTATCCATACCTTACACCACCGGCAAAAGACTGAAGGCGGTGGTAGTCCATACTATGTAGTACAAGAGCTACCTACATAATAGCATTCCCTACACTACCACTATAAGACGAACGGCCGTGCTAGTCCCTATTACGTAGTTCAATACTAGCTACAATATTTAACACACTATTTTACTTAATATAATAATTAAAAAACTGTTACTTAACAATTTTATTTGATATTTATTTATTTGAGAATTATAAAAGTAACTTTACTAAACTTAACGAATTCAGTTGTCTTTAAAATAAGGAATGTTACGAAAATTAAAAATATAGGCAGTTAATCTGTTTTGGATTCCGATTGTGATTTATATAAAATAAAATGCTTTGCAGGTATTTCCATTGGGAAAATGAGAGTTTTCATGACGTCTATCTGAAAAATTTTAAAAACATTATTAGAACAAACATACTTATACTTACCAATTTTTAACAACTCAATTCCGCTGAAGTTCACACACTGAATTCAATGACACGACTGATGTACAACTACACGGCGACATGTACAACTACACGGCGATTATCGTGTTTTATTGATATTTGCAACGGGATCTTTTTTAGGAATTTTGTGTTTTTTCTATTACAACGAAGGCACTTCATACGAAAAAAACCGGTTGTCTGAGTTACTCAGGGGTAGGGAATTAGGTGGCGAATGGTGACATAAGTACAAGTAAGAGATAAGTGTCTAAGAAAAGAGGTAGGTAATTTGGGTATGTCACAACGGTAGCAACAAGTGGCAATAGTGGCAAAGTGCTAGCCACTTCGTCTGTCATTAGTGGCGATAGCTTTTTGTTATACCACTGGGTATATACTGCGCCTGGTAGTGTGTATCTATGTGTGTGAGTGTTTGCTGTGTATGTGTTTGTGAGCGGTTACCACTTACATACTTTGTACATTACAACTGAAGTATTTGGGCAAACGCAATAAGATTTTAATTGTTTGTGAGGGTCGCTGGTCGTCGTCGTTGATGCCTCATGCCACCGCTGGCTGCTTTTTGTTGTTGTTATTTTTACATTAATTGCTGCAAAAGTAAACATACAGTGTCCTAGAGAATCCAAGGACACATACAGTGTCATCATTTTTAAATTCGCCTTCAAATATAAATAGCGGTGAGTTCTTTAACCACTGATAAATTGTTTTTGAATAAAGTGAGGCGGCGAAACAATTTCTACTGAAGTATCTTTGTTGTTGAATGGAACTTACGTACTCACAGAGAACAGATTTCTTGTCAGAACCGAGTTTTTTTGCCAACCGAATGTTGGTGGTTCCACGTACTATCCATGGATTCTATCTCTACAACCGAATTTCGTCCGGACCTGTTTCTTTTTTCATTTTTTTTCTAATTTAAGGTGTTCGCCGCATAATCCACTTCTTCAATGGTAGTTGTTCTGTGAGTTCAGATGTCGTGTAAAGTTGTCAATAAACCAGTACCGCCTCAATACACACAGAGAAAAAATTAATTAGAAATCGGTTGCAACTACTACAATTTGGTAGGAAAAAAAGAATTTCGGTTGTAATCGCCAAATGTCTCTAATCATGTATTGTAGACATCACTCATTGATCGGTCATACCAATTAAGCGCATAAAATGTATTTAGTTGCCATAGCTGGTGGCTGTGGCAACGAATAATATTGCCAACATTTTGTTTATTGTAACCGAATATTTGTGATGATAGCTAAACTTCCATCAAAACTTTCACCAATAAAACGCATAAAATGTATTAAGTTGCCACAACTGGTGGTTGTGGCAACAAATAAATTTGCCAACATTTTGTTGTTGCAAGCGATTTTTGGTGATGATAGTTAAACTTTCATCTAAACTTTCATCAAAAGCGAAAATATTCATAGTATTTCTTTTTCAAGCAAATCCTTTAATTTAATTTATTCAGTAAAAATCTTCCATCATATTTTTATTTTTTGTCATCGACATGACACACCCTATGCTTAAGCGTACTTCAAGTATATAAATAGGGAAACAATTTTTTGCCTCTACTTAAAAATTTAAATTTTTTCGTTCAACAAGTGCGGCATGTGGACTTAAAGAGCCAAAATTTTTTTTCTGCAGGATAAGGATTCTTTGTATTTTCTACCAATATTTCAGTTCAGCACCATCTAACATTCGGTCGTACTGCCATCAGTACTCCAGGTGTTTGCAACCTCAATCATACGGTTGGAAAAAAAATCGGTTAGGCAAAGAATCTGTTGTCTATGTGTTTATTATATGTGACAGCGCTTAGAGAAAGGGACCTAAGGGTAAAAAAATCAATTTTCATTTTTTTTTGATGTGGACAACATCTGAGCATCGAATGAGTTCGATCCCATGCCCTAAAAGTGTTCCCTCCGAGAGATATGCGCGTTTTATGAAAGAGATGGTACACCAAAGATACATGTATTTAAATCTTTAAAATGGCTCTCCTGTACAATACTGGTTTTTACCCATAGATCTATTTGGCTCGTCACATATATTGAATATTGATATACCTTTTCTTTTTGTTGGTGATGAGAGATTTTGATTACTTTTGTCTGTATTCAGGCCATGTTGTTCTTGAAATTTGGCGTCATTACGATTAAGAGATTAATCTCAAAGCCATGTAAAAGCTTCTCTTTAAAATTCATTAGGTGTTCAGGGCCGGTACAAAAAAAAGGTACTGGACAGTGAGGATACCAATTTATGGTTTACAGATGATTGATTTAAGATAACTTTCCCCTTTTTCCTTAATAAAATGTTGGGAAAGTTAATTATGGAATGGCCGCATAAACTGTGTCGAATCTTAGGCAGGCACATCACGTCGTTGAGAGTTGTTAGTCCCATATAAACTGCTGTGACCAGGTATCCACATTAGAGTGGGTCAATTTATCGATATAGTGCCATCGATTTCTCGATAGCTTTTGTTATGAGAAACAAAAGTTCCACCACTATATAAAAAAGAAATCATCTTCGAGATGCCCAAATTTAATTTTTTTTTACTTTTTGTCAATTTTACTTTTAAGGGTTTTTAGGAATCGAATCAGTCGTATATCTATTTTCACGCGCTCATCTGTATTGTATTGTACCTGAAAATGAATATTTGTACTTATTGTATGTCATTTTGAAAAGGTAATATTTAAAAAAAAATATTTTTTTATTACCTACTAAAACAAGCTTTAAAATATAAGTAAGAAAAGATAAAAAAAAAATTTAAAATTGGGCGCCTCGAAATTGTTTTTTTGATATGCCGTGGTGGAACTTTTTTCCCTCATGCCAAAAGTTATCGAAAAATCAATCGACAAATTTTTGTTCTTACAACTCGGCCCACCCTTATCCACACCCTAGATACCACTGACCTTGGGTCTACTTTAAATTCTTCTAGGTTTTACGATATTAATTCATACCAATAACTCATGTTGTATAGGCATACTTTGTTTCTTCTGTCCTCACACTTTTGCCCAGCACTGTTCACATTATTTACATTAATAATGATAGCAAATAACTTTCAGAGCCGAGGATGAACTACATTTTAATGAAAAATTCATGTGCGTTTTTAAGTTGTGGTTGCCTGTCCGTTCGTCCGTCCGACCAAAAAAAAAATCGCAATGAAGTTTTCATTGTTTGCGGTACGGGTTGGGATTTTTTTCTTATTCCTGGGCTTATGTAATTAATAGACTTCGGATTTTTGCATATTTTTTATACTTTATTCGTTTGGAACCAAATTTGTTTCGAGTATTTGGACGTTTCATAGTTCAAATATAACAAATTTAAGTACATATCAAAAATATGCATAGAAAAAGGGACCTAAGGGTAAAAAAAATCCATTTTCATTTTTTCTTTTTTTGATGTGGACAACATCTGAGCTTCGAATGAGACCGATCCCATGCCCCAAAAGTGTTACCTCCCAGAGATATGCGCGTTTTATGAAAGTGAAGTCGACGATTCTAAGCGCAAATAGAAAGGGACCTTATCTATAAAAAGGCTATCCTAAACAAGGTTAAAAACTACCTTAGGTCCCTTTCTATTTTGCGCGTCACATATGCAAAAATCTAAGCAAAATATGCGAAAAATATGCCAAATATTCACAACTTTAAGAACACTAAATACGAAAATTTAAATCCACATAGCATTTTATTATAATCTAGCGTAAAATTAATAAAGAATTTCCAATATAGTTATACATATCAAAAATTGAAAGCTTTTACGTTGGCGAGAATCATGGAACGCTTGCAGATGACCGTAATGAAATTTTCTGCTCCAACCCTACTGACCCTAGAATTAAAGATCTCAACTCTGAGATCAGTAGAATGGTCAACAAATATAAGCGGAACAATTACGTTGATCACTTGAAGCAGTGCAACCTAAGTTCAGGAATTGGTAAGTTGTGGACAACGGTCAAATCGCTCTCTAACCCTGGAAAAAGGATGATCGAACAGCCTTCATGTTCGGTGATAGAACAGTAATAGATTCCAAGCGGTGCGCTTGTTATTTTAACCGCCTTTTTTTGTTAAGCACCCAAAGAGGGATACGGCGAAAAGGAGAGTATAGCGTCGTATCCGCTCTCTCCGAGTCGTAGAGGCACTACCACAATTTACCGTTGGCAAAGTTGCCTATGGCATCCGCAACACAAAGCGAAAGCGCTGGGTCCAGACGGAACCTCAATGCTGATGTTGAAGCATTTCGACAGCCCGGGAGAAGAGTAGGAGACCAAAGTGCTCAATCTGTCGTTAGCAACTGACTTAGTTCCCGATGCCTGGAAAATGGGCAAAGTGGTACCGCTGCTGAAGCCAGGCAAAGATGAAAGCAAAGGTTATTCGTACAGGCCGATCTCCTGGCTTTCCCTAATAGTAAAGACACTTGAGGCACTGCTCCTCCGCAGCCCTATCGAACACCTTTTATGTGCTGACCACCAGCATGGGTTCCGCAAGCAGCACAGCACAACAACACGCCATCACCACACAGATAAGTCGTGGCCTCACACAGAACAATCTCAACGAAAGGACGATCCGCGTGGCTATCGATCGTACGAAGGCCTCCGACACGGTTAATCGTTCGAAGACATTGCAGGAACGCCTACTTTTAAACATTACGCCTTGGGTCGTAAACAATATGTTTGGGCGCCACTCTTATGTAGAATTTAGAGTCTTGAAGTTGGAGCCTTGTAGAGTTAAACAGGGAGTTCCACAGGTTAAGGTGAAATCTCTGGCACTATTTAACCTCTAGCTCTCTAAAAGTACTGAACCGCCAGACGGCGCACTGTGGCTGAAATTTTGATTTCGTTGGCCAAAAGTGTAATTATTTTTTCACCGATTTTTAAAATGTTTACGCCTTTTAGTAGCTTATATATCCAGATTAAGGTAGGCAAAAAATTAGGTTAAACTATTGCTAATTGTGGGAGTGGCATGCTGTCAAACTGTTTTTTTAATTTCAGAAAAAGCTGTTTCTTTGTTTTTTTTTATCAAAAATAAATGGTTACTACTCGCAAGCTATTATCGATAATGGCCTGCGATCTTTTTTATAATGTTGGTAGGATTCTAGACTTTAGTTGTTGTAAGTGGTCACAGCTCTAGCGTTTAATATTAGGGGCGTTATGAAATATTTATAGAACTACTTTTTTTCTCAAATTTAAACTTTAGTGGTATAGAACTTCTAGGTAACAAAAGGGAAAAAGAAACGTGTACCACCCGGAGAAAGGTGAAAGTGTCTTCTTTAACCCTATATATACTTATGTACCCGCGACGACCCGCGGGTAGAACACTTTTTTATTTTAATGACATTACTCCAAAAAAATCAAATTACGATATTTTAAAGAGCCCTATAAGTACTCGTGTACAATGGTGTATTAAATATGTGCTTTACGTATTTTATAGCGAAAGGGTGTAATGAGTTTGTTTTGATCAGCAAAAAAATACGTCATGAAATTATCACAATAGGTGCTACATTATACATATGATCTCTTTCTAAATTTACCTGTTATCAAATTTTAGGGTCAACCAAATTCATAAACAATTTTCTAAGTGTTTCTATAATCGCATCATTAAAACACTAAAGATAAAAAACAACCCCATACGAGGGCAGTTCGGAAAGTTCTTAGCCTATCAATGAAAGAGAATAGTTAGTTTTTCAAAAATATTTTTATTTTTCAATATAATCTCCTGAAACTTCAATACACTTAGTCCAACGCTTATCTAGCAATTCTATCCCTTGATTAAAATAGTTTTCCTCAAGGTCTTCAAAATAGTGGTTTACAACTGTAATTGCATCTTCATTTGAGGTAAAACGCTTGCCAGCAAGGAATTTTTTTAGATTTGGGACAGGTAAAAGTCACTGGGAGCTAAATCAGGAGAATAAGGTGGGTGGTCAAGCAACTCGTACTTTAATTCGTTACATTTAGCCATTATTAAAACACTCTTGTGCGCTGGTGCTTTGTCTTGATGAAAAATTATTTTTTTGTGTTGTAAGCCAGGACGTTTTTCTCGAATTTGTACATTTAATTGATGTAAAAGGTTGAAACAGTACTCTGAATTTATTGTTTTACCCTTTTGCAGATAGTCAATCAATAAAATACCTTTGAAGTCCCAAAAAACCGTTGCCATAACCTTACCAGCCGATTGAATTGTTTTTGCCTTCTTTGGGGCACTTCCTCCTGCTGCAGTCCATTGTTTGGATTGTTCTTTTGTCTCTGGAGTATAGTGGTGGATCCATGTCCCATCAACAGTTATGAAACGACGCTTAAAATCCATTTTATTTCGCTGAAAACGATCCAAGCAAGCTTGAGAAATGTTCATTCTTATGCGTTTTTGGTCGACTGTTAACAAGTCCGGCACCCATCTAGCAGAAAGCTTTTTCATCTGTAGTTCTTCATGCAAAATTAAATGGACTCGATCATTTGAGATGCCCATGATATTAGCTATTTCACGCACTTTTATTCGTCGATCATTTAATACCGTATCATGCACTTTGGCTACAATTTCTGTTGTTGTTGCTGTTTTTGGACGTCCACAACGTGGTTCATCTTCAATGCTTGTACGACCACGTTTAAATTCAGCAACCTAATTTTTTACTGTTGCATATGAAGGAGCACTTTCACCTAACACGTTCGCCATATCATTATGAATTTCTTGTCCCGATAAACCTTTTTTATGTAAATATTTAATTTCACCACGCATTTCTAATTTTTCCATTGTAAAAAATCGCGGATGCGTCTTTTGTAAACACCAGTTTCTATATGTAGGAGTTGCCAGATCGAAACAAAATTTAACATGTCTTCATAGCAGAAATGAAAGTTTCCAAAACACTTAACTATTTTCTGTTTATACCGCGCATTTTGTGCTAGGCTAAGAAGTTTCCGAACCGCCCGTATTGGCGATATACCAATTAGTTTTACCTGATATTAAGGTCTTGGTTACAAGTGCAGTTTTGTTCAATTTAAGTACTACCTGTTATGAAATTAAAGATCAATGTGCGAATATCATGTATCTAAAAACCTATACAATTACGGATTCTATAAGTGTTCAGTAAATCCTTTAAGTGTACGGACGTATATTCGCAAGTGATAAAACATAACAGACGCAAATAAAAATATTCAGAAAAATATGGAGAGCTTCAGTTATAAAGAACTGGTCGAAGAGTATTTTAGAAACAAAAACCAGGAAGATGTTCTTAGTTACGTTAAAATAAAATTAAACTTACATTCGTGTAGCACCGAAATACAAGAACAAATGATGGCAATACCGCAAGAAGATTCTTTTCAGATCCAGAAACAGCATGTGAAATAACAGGAGTGGACTTAAGCCTTAATTTCAGATTTAAAATAATCCTAGAAGTACTTGCGTGCAATGACGAACAGACTCTCGAAAATTTGGAGATTATGCAAAGAATCTGCAAAAATATATACAACCAACTACCCATGGAGAAATATGTCTGCAACAGTTCACAAAATCCTTGACCATGGAGAAGATGTCATTAAATATCATTTGGTGCCACTTGGAAAACTATTATATGAGGCTCAGGAAAAAAGGAACAATGATTACAGAGAGCACACTACTAGAACAATTTCACGAAACTCCACAAATGAAGATCTATTTAATATATTATTCGCAACGTCAGATACGTTCATTTCCAGTATTCGCAATCAATGGAAAGTAGAACATCGGGATTTTGATGAAGAAGCCAAAAAACTACTAAAGAACACAAATAGCACAGAACAAAATATGAAATATTTGCAATCAATATTTAAGTCAAATGAATAATTATAATTGCCTTTCATTGTTATTTAAGTACGAAAAGCATAGTATAAAAATAAACAGAACCTACCATTGTTACAAATGCTATTAAAATCTATTGCAGTTTTTTATATTAAAAATGTTTTTTTTTTAAATTATCAAATTTGACAGCAAAAAATAATAAATTTTTCTGTAGTAATAGCAAGATTTTTAGATAGTATTATTAACGTTTTTTTAATTGTAAATATTCTTTGAGTGTAAACAAATTTGCAAATTTGACAGCAAAAAATTTTCAATTTTTCTGTAATAATAGCAAAATCTCCAGTTGATTTTACTATTTTTTTTTGAGTATAAAAAATTTTTTTGGTTGTAACATTAAAAAAATTCCATTATTACAAAAAATATTTATAATTATTATTAAAATCCAAATATAAAATTTTTAATAAATAAAAAAAAATAATATACCCATGTTTCACTCTAAAAGTTAAAAAAATCAAAAGTTAAACTTTGACCTAGAATTCCTTAAAAAGTCCTCAATCAATTTTAATGTAATTAAAACTGAGTCAAGCTGCACTAAATATCTATCCATTAAAATAAAAAATAGCTTAAATATTTCGATCGGTTCAAAAGTTACAGAATTTTGGCCACTGTGCGGGGTTAAAATTGTGTTGTGCGCTAATGATTGCACAATTATTGCATCAGGGCCTACTGTGGATGACATATACGACAAAATCAAATGTTATCTCACTGACTCTTTTTCACTGCAAGGAATATGAAAATAATCGCCTCCAAATCATCAGCCACACTGTCTACTGCATGGACGCGCGGATGTGCGGTTGTCCCTCAATGTGAAAGTCGATGAAAGTCGAACTACGTAGCACCGGTGTGGTCGGTGAACGTGAGTACGACGCAGTGGAAGAACATTCAGACTTGCCAGAATGCCGCCCTCAGAACATCAACAGGGTGTATCCTTATGTCTTCTGAGGACCATTAACATAAGGAGACAAAGGTTCTTACCGTTGTCTAAGCAAAACGTTTTTAGCTGTCTTCCAATAGTCATCCAAACTCATGGACAAGATACCTCCACCCAGGCAGAGCAGGTACGATCTTATACTTATACTTAGAGAGAGAGAGATCCAGTGGCACAAGAGAGAGCCTTTAGATCATAGAAACTATCTGGCAGGCCTGAACGCCATTTACGCTGATGAAGTCGCAGCAACAGTATCCAGCTATAGTGTAAATGTAGTGCTTGGGGAACATCCCCCGGAGATTTCACCTAAAAACAAGCTGAGATCTGGATGCTGCAGCCGCCTCAATGCTTATTGAGCACGAAGCAATGCTAACGTTCCGAACGTTTGTCCCGCCTGCACTCAGGGACCACATGACGTATTGCACCTCTTCAATTGTCCGGTCAAGCTTGCTCAGCTGACTCCTAGGTCTCTGTGGTCGCATCCAGTTCAAATAGCGCGTTTCCTCCACCTGGGTATCATCTATAGATGATGTCGAAGAGATGAGCGTATAAAGGAGCAATTTTTTGTTTGATATTTTATTAGATTTTTGCTATTTGGATATTTGAATCAAATAAATTATTAATTAAGTTAACAAAAAAAATAATCAAAATAAAATTAGCCGTATAAGAAGTTTGATGTCATTTTAAACATGTTGCTACTCCTTGCTGGCGGTTAACGAGAGCAATGCATCTTCTGGCTGGCCAAAGCCAACAAATCCCTGCAGATGATTGATCTTCTTTGCGAGTTTCCATTCGCTGGCAAAATACCGGCATAAAGTTATTAAGGTTCAGTCCAGCCATACAAGTAATAATGTGTGCATATGTAAGTTTAATCGCTCGTTTTGTAATATTTTAATGAAGGCAGTGTTTCATTGTATTTAAGTAATAATAATTTCAAGGAAATAAAGAATTAATACGATAGTAGTGAAATTCTGCGAACGAGGATGGACGGCAGGACGACCAGCTCAACCCCGTCATGAACAGCAAAGCAACAGCAAGTTTTGTTGGTCCATTTGGTTGGCATACGCCCACTCACTTACTCACCTCAGGCCTTTATTTACTGGTAAATTAATGGATTTTTAATTGTCTCCGTGAGCCTTTGCATGTACATATAGAGCAGACAAAAGGGATTAAGGTTGCCTACATGTGCACTCGCACACACACACGCACTTACTCACTCATACACTTACCCACATCCGTACGTGTGGGATCATTGAGAACTGCTGTTGCTGTAAGGCTAACACTGTAACCGAGAGGATGTGAAAAGAGATATGCATTCGCTTATGTGTGTGTGTGTGAGTAAACTTTTGCGGATTTATTTCTGCGCTCGTGTGTGTGAGTGTGTGTGTGTGTAAGGACTTGCAACCGTTGAAATTGTAAAAATAAAATTAACTACTTGAACAACATTTTTTCTGGCTGATTTTTATGTGTTTTTGCCAGATTTCGCTCAATCCAAACACATTCCGTTTGCGTTGGGCTGAACAGGATGAAATTTGTTTTTAATTAAATTGCAAAAGGATTAATATAATGCATCATGCATGTTGGGCCCGAACAGGGCTTTAGTGGTAAACTGCCCGGCAATACCAAAGAAAAGGCTTACATTACACCAGTCCCTCGCCCTACTCGCCTTACCCAGCGGCAGCATTATCTGTCATCTGCTTCTACCCTTAACTTTAACTGTGGCCAAATGCGTTTTTAACGTCAATCGATCGAACATGTGGGAGAAGGAAAAGGAGCTGGCCAAAAAAAAAACAGGAAGAAATCACCAGCAAGGCAGTAGTAAAGTCATTTATCAATACGACGAGTACATTCAGCCGCAGCCTCAGCAGCGACTAAGAACTTGGAAATTGATTGGGTTTTTATGGCCAGAGTAAAGTGGGATTCATGTAGAGTTTTTTTTTTTATAAATTGTATAAACTCTACCAAATACAGTACTAAAGAGTAATTTATATACACAGAGAAAAAATCAATTGGAAATCGGTCCGAACTGCAAAAATTCGGTGGGATAATCCGAATTTCTATTGCCATAACAAACATTCCATAGCATTGATGGCAACATGGTTCGAGATATTATATGATGGTTGCTACAATCATTTAACGATACCACACTGTTACACCAACCGAATTTAGTTTAACTGGCAACTGGTGGTTATGTTGGCTGTTGTAAGATACTATTGGTTATTCCAACATCAACGTGCATATATACTCAATAATATTTTATCGGTTCTACATTTGGTGGCGACCCATTTTTCCCGAGTTACGGCTGATTAGTTGGCATATGTGACGCGAAAAATATCATCAAAAAAAAAGTGAACATTGATTTTTTTGCGCTTTGGTCCCTTTCTCTATGCGCTGTCACATATTGCCAGGCGATAAAATATTTAATTTTTTATAAGAAGTACATTATAACCAACAATCTATTACAATAGCCGATACATGTACCTACAAGTTCAGTTTTAACAATCATCTTGGTCTGTTAGGACCTTTTTGCAGCGGTGCAAGAAATATTTCACTCCTTCTAATCTTTTCAATATCTATACAACTTACATTAGGCCGATGATGGAATAAAACTCCCATATATGGGCAGGTGCTACAAAATCATCCTTAGAATCATCAAAGGAGAGAGATGGTGCTGATAGGTGACAGTAGGGTATCCAACTCTATTGCTTCCCTTGAGCATCGTCGGAATGTGGGTTGCGTGACGCTGTTCTATCGTTACTTTCATGGTGTGTGTTCATCAGACATCCGTCACCTTATTCCTGACGTGAGGATGTTCGGCAAGGATACGCGACTTTTTAGGAATTCACCCCCGTTTGTGATCGATTGGCCAGTTGACCGCACTATACTTAGTAGGGACATAAATACTGTTACACACGTTTTATGCTGTAAAATAAAAAGTACTGAATGTTTTTGGACCAAATATTTTTTAATATATTTATTGCCTTTTGCCTTTACATACGCCCTAAGTCGCACTGGCAAATCGTCAATAGCTGCACGAACCTCGTCCATTGGAAAATTGGCAACAGCTCGAACCAAAGCAGTCTTAAGAGATCCAATGTTGGGGTACCCTTTGTGACAAACCTTGTCCTCTAAAACCGTCCACAATTTGTAATCCAATGGGTTCATGTCTGGACTGGCTGTGGGCCATTCTTCAGAGGAAATGAACGCTGGAAAATTGTTTCGAAGCCAGGCCTGGGACGTTTTAGCCTTATGGGCCGGTGCAGAATCCTGCTGGAAAGTCCATGACTGGTTTTGGAACAGGGAATTGTAAAGAGGCTTCCAAAACCGTTTCTTGGTAAACTTTGGCCGATGTTTTGACTCCTTGTTCGCAGAAATGCAGGTCAGTGACCCCATCGTAAGAGACACCCCATCAAACCATGACTGAAGCTGGGTGATGACCCTTTTCCACCCTTGGGATCAGCTCAGATGCTTCCTTAGATGACCGCTCATACACTCTATCATTTTGCTTGTTAAATTTTTCCTGAACGGTAAAAATTTTTTCATCGGTGAACAAAATTTTTCTGAGCAAGTTATCAGCGTGCTTTACCAAAAGACGTTCGCATTTTTCAATACTATTTTTTTTAAAACTGCAGTCAATAAATGTCCGGTACGTCGTTTGAAAGCCCCAAGTCTTTTTTAATGGACTTTTGCGTGATACTCATCTTAGGGCCATGATTTTTTGTTTTCGGAGCGGATTTCTGTGAATTCTGTGTTCGAACAGATCGTGGGCGGTCCTACCGGTGGCGGTCTGTTACATCTCCAGCCTCCTCAAACAGTTTTATGCATCGGTAAACGAACATGCGGCTAATCCCTAGTGGCCGGAGCGTTTTAAAAATATCGCTTTTTTTCATTTCACACTAAAAAATCGCTCTTACAGCGATACGGTTCTCAGTATATGACCACTCCATGATGAATGTTGAAACAATTTTAAAATCCCGTTACAGACTAACGCTATTGAGGTTAGCTTTCAAAAGCCATATGACATTAACGGGGTATGTTCAGTTCTACTATTGTAATGGGTGTGTTCAATGTTGTAACAGTATTTATGTCCCTACTAAGTACACTCGCTCGTACAGTCCGTTTGTGGAATCGACTTCCGGCAAATGTGTTTCCCACTAATTGCTACATCCAGAAGTTCAACCCAAGTGTCATAAACATTACTCCCTGTTTCCCTCCTCTGATCCTTTACTTTCCACTCGCCAACGCAATACACCGCAGGCATCCCCTTAGTGTTGGTTATTACGAAAAATCGGTTGTGGCAACAAATCTGTTCTCTGTGTGTACTAAATGTATTTTTTCAGTTGCAATGTCTCGTATTCGTATTCAATGGTAGTCATCCAAAATTGGATCCTCAGAACGGAAACTCTGAGGCGTAGTTGCGGCCAACATTTGAAGGAAATTATATATATTCAAAACAAAAATAACATAAAATGTCCTTTTAAATTACCAATAAAGATTCCACACTTGATTTGAATTTTTATATTTTGTTTTTGTTCTGAAAAATACCTCTAGATGGATCACACTATATAAATGGGTTTCCAATGGGATTATAACAATTTTGTATCTTTATGCCAACGCACCCTAAAACATTTTTTATGCTCCTTCAGTGTCATAACATTAGTCGAAGTCAACATTTAACCTAAATGAATCAGCCTTTAGTTAGAAATCCTTTTTTTTCTTAATTTTTTTCTACTTTCATTCTTTATGAGCGTTTAAGCATAAAGCCAGCCAACCAAGCGCGCTTTCACAAAAACAACATAGCCAAGGGAAAATTATCTTCCCCCTTCGTGCCCTTCTCAACTGTTAAATAAATTTATTATTCAATCGAAAATTGCAAATATTTTTCTACACGGCCTGTACTTGTTGTAACTAAACGGGGGGATACAGCAAAAAAAAAACAAGCAAATCCTTTAGACACTACGTTTTTCCGTTGTTGCTAGTTTGCTTTTAAAATAAATCATCTATTTTTCTCTCTATTTGCCAGGCCCTCCTCCTCGATTACCATCCGCATATGCCGGCTGCAAACCCTCGGCACCGTTTACACTTCAAGCTTAAATGAAAACCATTCGTCAGCATAATAAATTCTGTACAGAAAGCATATCTCACACCTCAGTCGGCGGGTAGGGGCTTCTCCTAGTACTCTGGCTGGCACTTGTCTCTCCACCTCTTGACTTGGATGGCAAAACTACGCATTATAGACGTTGTTGTACGAGTTTGTATGTGTGTGTGTGTGGATGCCTCTGTGTGTGTGCGATTGAGTTCCTTTTTTATAGAAATATAAATTTTCATATAATTTCTTCATAACTATGCACGATGGAAAGTGAAAGAAGAGAAACAAATGAAATGAATGAAGAATTTTTCAATTCATATTTTATGTGCCACACACAAGAAATGAAATATGATAGGACGTCTGCGCCGACATTGAGGGACACTACACTAAGTGTGACATTGAAGCCTAGACTAGTTCGACAATTTTGTCTTTACGATTCACCTGCGCTTTTGATGACGAAATTTTCTGTTGTTAAGAAACATTATTAAAGTTCTAACCCCATGGTAACTTTTGGCCCACCCTGTATTACAAACACTAGCACTTATAATAAACTGTACCTCAGTTTAAGGAAGCCTTTCTGACTAGGAAATGAGGAACATTTTTTGTTCGAGATCAACCAAAGAAAACAGATATACTTTCAACTAAAATCGTTATCAATTTAACAATCATTTGCATAAACTGGGCAGTCTGTTGTCAGGGGCTGGGTAAACTTCTCTAGCATAAACTTCAGGTGATATTAGGTTGGACAAGTACGAGTACAAGTCGTATTCTCTCCGTATACGACAGCGCATGGAGAAAGGGACCTAAGGGTAAAAAAAAATCAATTTTCACTTTTTTTTTTGATGTGGACAACATCTGAGCATCGAATGAGACCGATCCCATGCCACAAAAGTGTTCCCTTCCGGAGATATGCGCGTTTTATGAAAGTGATGGTACACCAAAGATAGAGTAGAAACACAACATTGCGGCTGCGGTAGCGGTTGCCAAATATGTATGGAAAATTGAGAGGCAAAACCGCACTAAAAAACTGCACTGAATTAAATCTATTTCTATTTTCTCTGCGGTTTTTCTTGCGCTCTCAATTTTTGCTCCTGCCTCTCTCTATGTGTTGCCATATTTTCAGTTTTTTTGTAAACAAAAACCACATGGCCTAAAAGATTTTGTGCATATTTGCAGTAAGAAGAAGAAATTATCAATTTTAAATAAAAAGTTAAATAAAATGGACCAAAACAGTAAAATTATATGAAAAGTAAAAGAATTTGATTGCTCATGCAATTTACAAATTACCTTTTTAAATAATTTTTGTTTAGTTTGCAAATAAATTAACGTTTTTTTTTCAAAATCACTCAAGGCCAAAAAATAAATAAAAACGTCGCCGCACCCGTCGTCATTTAATTTACATTTTCGTGACGCACCGGTTTCCGTCGCCGCAGCTGCAGTGTTCTGTTTCTACTCATACACGTATTTAAATCTTTAAAATGGCTCTCCTGAACAAAACTGATTTTTACCCTTAGGCCCCTTTCTATTTTGCGCGGCACATATACTCAGAGCAATTACCGTGTCCGTCAGCAGACTTTAATTTCTATCTCTAGATGAGTTCATAACATTATTTGGGCTTTCATACCGCTGTTTGACATTGATACCTTTCTGGATAGAATTTGACGTTCCTTGTACTCCTGTGCAGCTCAAATCTTCTAAAATTAAAGCAATCCCATTATCCGTTTTCTTTTGACGGAATATTCTTTCTTTCTTACCATACGATAACTTACCAATGCAGCTTTTGTTGCTACACACCGTAGCGCTGTATTATGGGCAGCATTCTTTGATTACGCAGCGTTTTCACACTAGTCGTCGCACAGTGGGGTATTGTACCCCCAAAATGGAGATTAATTATAGGACGCTTTCCGGAGATGTAATGTTTATATATATTTACTATTTCTGAGATTATTAGCCGATTCCAGTTGATTTTATAAAAATCGACCTTAAAATGGCTTAGATATGGCCGAAACATCGAAAAAGATATGTTAAAAATATAATTTTTTAACGTATATTGGGCTATAACTTCCGATGTATGCATTCCACGTGCCATCTTCAAATACTAAAATTATAGCCTTCAACAATCTGCGTCCTTTGCACTTAATTTAATCAAAATCGCAATACAAATGGCCTAACTGTCGGCGATAGTACTTCGAAAAACACATTTACGGCAGATATCGGGCTATAACTCCCGATATGTATATCCCACGTGAAGCCTTTAGAGATCAATTTGATAGCCCTAACTGAGATCTGTCTATTGCAGTTAATTATATTAAATTCGGCAATCAACTGGCGACAGTGTGGATTATAGTATTCCAAAAATATATATTTACATCCGTATTGTGCTATATCTTCCGATGTGTATATATTACCTTAAAATATCAATATGATAGCCCTCAAGAGGTTCATCTTTTAACATTAATTAGCATAAATCGGCCGAGAAAAGAGTAAAACAAAATTAAAAACCGACAGCCAAAAAAATCTTTTCAGCCGACTTAAGGCTATGTCAATATAACTCTGCAAAACCCTCAGATACCAAAATAATGCCTCGACAATGATATATAATATAGCCGGTACCATTTTAAAACTGTACATACTTCTCAAGGATGGCTAAAGTTTAGACTTTTTTTCCATAAACGATTAAAAATAGTTGTACAGGATAAATGTCGACATGCAAATGCTTTTTTTGTTGTTTGAATGGCAAAAATGGAAAAACTTGCACTTGAAAATACAAAAAATTCACTTTTTGCAAAAACGCGGAAAATCGAAAAAAATTACGAACTTTGAGACAGCACAGAAATTGAATTAAGCAACATATGTTATTGATTCTTTTGCCTAATGGTGGAGAATTTTGTCTACAATAATCGAGTATAAAACTTTAATCGGATATCTAAATTTTCATTTTTCAATTAATCTCCATTTTGGTGGTCAAATACCCCAATGTGCGTCGTACCCCAATAAGTTTGCCCTGATTCTAAGATTTGTTGGTCGGAAAAGTAATGAACCCTTATACGAATATCTAAGAAATTAACGAAAAGTCCTCTTAACCCTCTTCTGTAGATATTGCAGACTGTCCCATTCGAAACGACAAACTAAATAGATTCACTCATTCTATGTCGTACCCGCACAAAAAAAAAAACAGTAATAATGTTAACGACGAACAGTAGCAGTGTGCCTGTAATAATATATGAGTGCATATGAAATTTATCGTTTTCGTTTCTTGTTCCCATTCCCATTCGGGTCTTTACCATCATCACAATTTGCGGAAGAAGACAAAGTGCATGGCGGTGGAAGAAGGAGATGCTGGCGGTGGCGAGTGCGAGTGCGGAGGCGCTGTTGGGCTTTCTTTTTCACATTTAAAAATCTTTGTATGCAAAAATATGAAACATTCGCACAACATAAATTAGTTACGAGTGCTCAAAAGATACAGACACTCACTCGCACACACAGACTTTTACTAACACAGACACACACACACTGAGTGTGTCTTCATGTATTGAATGGCGGCACTCTTATCGCAAATGTCTGAACTCAGATACACGGCGGATACGGATACAACGATTCAACAGCGATACACAAACGTATAAATTTATGCTTGTCGCAAAGATAGCAACGATGGAAATGTAGTTAGCGACTGTTAGTTTGGTTTGCTTTTTATTGGGGCGCTGGAACAGTGATTTCGATTATGGCTGGTGGTGATTTTAATGTTTGTGGCGTCATTATCATAATTTGGAACAGTTTTATAGGAAGTAAGAAAATATTTTATTTTAAGAGCAAAATAAATTGCTCAATATGCGCTTCTACAACCGGGTTTTCCTTCAAGGATATAACAATTTTTCTAAAGCGTGATCCATTTCGAGGTTCAGTACTTTTTTAGAGAAAAAAAAACGCAGAAAATTCAAATTGCAAAGCGAAAGTTTATTATCGTTTGAATGAACATTCTTTGGCATTTATTTTTTGAAGATTATGTCTCAAATGTTGACCGCGGCTACGTCTCAGATGGCCCATCCGTTGAGTCCAATTTTCGACGACTCGTTCGAGCATTTCGACTGCTAACTGGCGAATGACACTCGTGAAGTTTTGCTCCAAGGCCTGAATCGAAGCGGGTTTGTTCGCATAAACTTTAGACTTTACATATCCCCACAGGAAAAAGTCTAATGGTGTGATATCACACGAACTTGGTGGTCAATCGACCGGCCCAAAACGTGAAATTATCCACTCACCGAAGTGTTCTCTCAATAAATCCATTGATTAATGCGATGTGTGGGAAGTGGCGCCGACTAGTTGAAACTAAATGTCGCCGAGATCACGATCATCAATTTTAGGCATCAAATTTCAGGCATCGAAACACATTCCTCACAGAACGTGAATTTTCGTAATAAAGTTGAACGATTTGTAAACTTTGTTCAGGCGTAAGTCTTTCCATGATGAAATGCCAAACAATACTAAACATAAATAACATGACAGCATGACACGACTCACTCGTGATCTGTCAAAAAAAGGCTATTGAATAAAGTATCTCTACTTGGAACACCCATTATTAATAAAACACATAATTTTTAAGATATAGGGTTAAAATGTATTCCAGGTGTCGTGGAAATGTTACATTTTAAAAACTAAGATCGATTTCGGTCATGAGCACCACGAGCCGGTGTCTTTAGACCCAATTTCCAACTAATCTTGCACACATTTTGACCGGAACGTTGGCAATTTCGCGTAGGAGGTTTTCTCTGAGCTCGTCTAAAGTTGTTGGCTTGTTGACATAGACCAACGATGTGGCCACATAAATAGAAATCCAATGGCGTTAAATCGCATGAACAAGGTGATCATTCGACCGTACCAATTCTCGAGATAACGCGTACACCGAATTTGTCTTTCAGTAAATCGATTGTAACGCGTGCTGCGACCACCGTGAACTTAATCATGATGACAGTGTTGACTTCGACTAACGTTTTGACACTGAACGATCATTAAAAATGTATGAGGGTGCGCTGACATAAAAAAACGAAATTGTTATGTTCCTATTACACCGTTCAACACGCTTTTGCACACATGAAGAAGACCTATATATTCGGAATCTACGTCGAAAAATAAACTACCCGTGTGTCCCAGTTTTTCTAGATCAATTCGTATTTTCGCGAAAAATGTGAATATATATTTGGTTAAAAACCACTTATATAGACATATTTTGTATTAACATACAAGTCCATATCCATAAATTTTTTGCAAAATATACGAATTGATGCAGAAAAAGTGGGATACACGTGTATTTTATTTTTTCCTCCTCTTTCAGAATATACTATTTTTTTTCATGTGTGCAACCAAAAGCTTAAATTTGTCATACAGTGTTATAAAAACCCTTTCATTACCTGCTACTTTGCTGTTGGCGACCTTAGAAGGTCTAGAAGACCATGAGCATGGGCTAAGACCAGAATTCCACGAGCTTCGCATTTAATGGTAATGGAGAGGTCCTTCTCTAGCAAGGTCCTGGCAAATTTGTAAACATCTACTATCTTTTCGTGCTGTCGCAGGTGGATTTGGCGAGACATAATCATCTTTTTTGGTTTACCACATCTAAAACCGCACTTATTAGGACAAATGATGTTGTTGGCGAAATGCTTCTTTGTAAATAAGTTGGTCCGAGAGATTCTCTTTTAATTTCTCGGGAAACCGGGAAAAATTTTTGCATTTTCCGGGCTTTACTGGAATTTTTATGTAACGCAAACAAATTTTGTAGTATGTATAGGGTGATACATCTAGAGGATTTTTTTTCATTTTAAAAAATTTGACAATTCAAATCAGGTGTGGACTTTTTTATTGTTTATTTAAAAAGGCATTTTAAGCCATTTATTTTTTTAATATACTTTTCTGCAAATGATTACCGCAACTACGCCTCAGGGTGTTCAATCTGAGGGTCCAATTTTTGTTGACTCGTTCAAGCATTTCGACCGGTATGGCGGTAATGACACGCGTAATGTTGGTTTCCAAAGCCTGAATCGTTACTGGTTTGTCCGCATGACTTTGGACTCCAAAGAAAGAAAAAAAGTCTGAAGAAAAAAAAGAAAATCAAAGAAAATAGTTTAAAGGTGTGATATCACACGATCTAGGCGGTCAACTCACCGGTCCAAAACGTGAAAGTAGCTGCTCTTTGAAATGACCTCTCAATAGATCCGTTGTTTGAACACCTGTATGGCAAGTGTTAAAACCAAATGTCCTCAAGATAACGGGATTCAATATCAGGTAGCACAAAGATCGATATCATGGCGCGATCGCGATCCCCATTCACGGTTACGTTCCGGCCATCATCATTTTTTTTAAAAAAATATGGACCGATGAGCCATTTCATAAACCGCACCAAACCGTGGTTTACGCGGTGTAAGTCTATCCATGATGAAATGGCAAACAATACTGAAAAGACAACATTTTGTGTCGTAGCTAAAGAGGGTCCGATCATAATGCACGATGTTAATTGTGAGTCACACCTTAACGTCAAGTTTTTTGCCCAACTTATTAGAGGGTTGCTATATATATATGTCTGGCCTAATAATGAAAATGCGAATATTTATCATCAAAAATGGTTTTATTGTTTTTCAAAGTATTCTCTGGCATGATTTAAACACTTTTGTATGCGCTCAAACCAATTGACGAAACACTTTATGCACTCCGATTGAGACACCTCCAAAACAACAACAGCATCTTTTGGCGACGAAAATCGTTGACCACGCATTTTTTTCTTGATGTGCGGGATTAAAAAAATGTCATGGGGTGCCAAGTCAGGGCTGTACGGCGGATGACTCATCAATTCTACGTTTTGGCCGGTCAAAAAGGCTCTGGTTTGAGCCGATGTGTGAGAGATCGCATTGTCATGGTGCACAATGATTCGTCTTCTCTTGTTCGTTTTTCGAATTTCTCCCCAGACTTGACCGTCCGTCCTACGTTGTCCAAGAGGAACAGTCGCCACAGGCCAGTTTTG
This sequence comes from Hydrotaea diabolus, assembly GCA_963513945.1. Taxonomy (NCBI): domain Eukaryota; kingdom Metazoa; phylum Arthropoda; class Insecta; order Diptera; family Muscidae; genus Hydrotaea; species Hydrotaea diabolus. Next base: position 187,156,621 of record OY740717.1, read on the forward strand.
CCAAAGAAACAGGGGACCATTTGCTTCGAAGTGCTTCTTCACGAACAACTTTCGTTGAATTTGGCTCGTCTTCGAAGACCCACACGGTCGATTGCTGGTTTGTTTCGGGCTCCTATGCATAGATCCATGATTCGTCACCTGTGACGATCTTATAAAACGTCTTTTTAAGCATCGTGATTTTTTAAAAATTTCTTTGAACCAATCGACACAAGCCTTTTTTAAGCGATTGTCAAATTGTGCGGGATCCAACGAGAACAAACCTTTTTTACGGCCAGGTGTACATGCAATATCGAATACATGCTGGTGCAAGAAATGCATAAGAATGCCTCTATCTCACGGTATGTCACATGACGATCTTGCATTATCAGTTCACGCACGGCATCAATGTTTTCTGGCACAACGGCCGTTTTTGGACGACCTTTGTCTTTGAGCGAACGTCGACCACGATTTAATTCATTAAACCAGTTTTTCACAGTGCTATAGGATGGTGCTTCATCGCCATACAAAGATTTAAGTTCATTGATGCCCTTTTATCGTGATAATCCACGTCAAAAGTTGTGAAAAATGATCACACGAGAATGTTCACGAGTTAATTCCATATTATTGCCAAATTGATTTTTTCATGTCACTGTAAACAACGCAAATGATGGTCGTACGTAAAAACGTTCTGAGAACGTTTAAGCTAAAAAATGTCAAACGTTCCAAATGAAATGTCAGATGACCAAAAATATATATAGAAACCCTCGTACGACATTTCTGTGTTTCAGCGTTTGACAAACTCAACCCTGGAGACAATTTGAGCAGTGCGTTATGATTGTTAAAGCCTTTTACGAAAATTTGCGTTCAAATCAAGATGCAGTTCGAGCACTACGTAATTATTTTTTCGTCAGCATAATCGACCAAATGTGTTGACAATCGGGAAACTCCCGCGCAAAGTTTAGCAAACCGCGTCTCTAGAAAATGTGAAAACACCTGCGCTGGCTCGCCCAGTTCGTTGTGCGGAAAACATTGATGTTGTTCGCTATAGTTTGACAGCAGAGCCGTCAACCTCTACTCGTCGCCGTGCCAAATTATTGAACTTCTAGCGAACATCAGTGATGTGAATTTAAAATAAAGATTTGAATTTACACGCTTACAATTTAAGCCAACAAGCGAAGAACAATTCAAGAGCTAAAGGATGAGATAAGTCGGCACATTAACGACATTGAACCTCCATTATAACTCTGAGTCATTGAAACTATAGACCATAGGACCATAGCATTTGGCTGATATTTTGTTTTACAAATAAATGTTAAAGATCCTGCTCTTGTTATAAAAAAGATTTATATAATTCTCTGAAAACTTTTTGTTTTGTTTCAAATTAAGAGCGTGCGTTTTAGTTGGACCACCATTTATTTGAAGACTATGCGACCGAATGTTTCTTGGTATCCAGCATCACCCAATAATTTTGTCTGCTTCCCTTCAAGACTTCCTACCTTTTTTTTGTCACTTTTTCATGAAACCGATAATTGTCAAAGATCCTTCTTTCGTTACACGCAGAGAAAAAATATGGTTAGTATATGGTCACGGCAATAATAATATGTTCTCCACAATAAAAGTATGTTCGTCGCAACCATAGTATTGTTTTCTGAATTTAGTTTTGACAAAAGTATGATTGCCGCAATATTAATATTGTTGAAATGTAACAATAGTATTATTGGAAAATTTAGAAATGAAAATATGGTTGTAGCAACCATAAAAACATGGTTGGTGCAACAAAAGTATTGTTTTTTTAAATTTACGCTAACAAAAAAATTTTGGTATACCAAAAAAACATATAATCATAATACAATGCATGGTTGTTGTACATTTTAAAAAAACAACAACAATCGGAAGGTTGTTCGAGGGATTTTTTATTGTGTTTACTTAGTTCGGCAAAATATTCTACTGCCGACTGGTTCTCGTTTATTTATAATCTGACTGCACTTAAATATATAGCCATTAATCATTGCTTAATCGCATTCGTTACTTGGAGACTACGGATGGCGAAGAAGCATTCACCCCTGCTGCCAACAAAAAGTATTTTCGACTGCCGTTGAAAATATATATTTTTGTTTCTTGAATGAAATGTTCAATAAAAACATGGCCTCAAATCTGGCTATGAACTAATTGTACTGCAATTTTAAATAACTTGCTTGATAAAAATCTCTATTATTGACTAACAACATTACCCAATCCAAATAAATAATTTTGGGGATCATAGTATGGTTGAGTGAATCATACTATGGTTGTTGGGATCATAGTATGGTTGCGTGTGAATCCTACTATGGTTGTGAGGATCATACTATGGTTGTGTGAGGGACATGCTATTGTTGTGAGGATCATAGTATAGTTGTGGGGATAATTGTATGGTTGAAAGAGAATCATACTATTGTTGTAAGGATCATAGTATGGTTGTTTGTGAATAATGCTATTGTTGTGAGGATCATAATATTGTTGTGTCACAACCATATACCCAACAATAGTATGATCTTCTTCGAATATTGTCACCACAACCATACTTTTTTTCTGCGTGTATAAAAAATATTATTATAATTTTTTGAAAACTTGTTGTTTTATTTCAAATTAGCATCGTGCGTTTTAGTTGGATCACCCTTCTTACGTATTAGGACTATACCACTTTAAACTATTTTCTCTAGTACTCGGTGTAACCTAAGCTTCTTGCGGCATTCAACAACCAAAGACTGGGTTGTGGCTATTTAAACGTCCGTTGGTATCCAGCATCACTTACGTTCCCAAAGTTTTTGCCTACCTTCTTTCTATATTCAAGACTTCCTGCTTTCTTATGTCACTTTTTCGTCATCGTCATCGATTAGACATTGACCCAAAATTGAACATGTCAAAATCAAAACCAGATGCTTGATTTTGTACAGCCAAGAAAATTTCGTCAAATCACTGTGGCAACAACGCAAGAAGGGAAGTGTCAAAAAAGGCCACTTACACATACAGACACTCACCAGCTATAGAAAGCCACACTTGTATGCCTTTTATAGCATTCCAGACACATTTACACCCAACTCTAACACACTCGCACAATCGCTCACACGTATACAAAACACTGTCACATTACTTAGGGGGATACACATGTCATATGCAGGGAAAGAATCTCTCCGAGGGCCTTCTATTGTGTGAAGTCGTCTCTAAAAATACACGCACACACACACGTAGAAAAGCATTCACACAGGCAGACGCAGGCGAAACAAAGAATGGAATTGTCTTTTTCCATAAGGGGATAATGCAATAAAATATAGCTCTGGTTAGCACGAAAATAATAATTTTTAAATTATGAATGCCTACAGCTACAGCACGATTCGCCTTGACGCTTCAGACGGGGCGGGCCGAGAGGCAGAAATGTTGCCTAGCATCTGTCTAAATGTGCAACAACAACAACCAGATTACATTCATGTATACCGAAACATAAACACATTTGGAAGCAGTCAAAAATCATAGAGAGACACCAAATTCAAATTTCCGCCTTGACAAGGCCAAAAAGCTACCCAGGCAATGACTTTTACAAAACAACAGCTTTTCAGTACCCAGGCTCATGGCAGGAAGAGTGTATCCACCACATCCCCACCTACACATCCTTTGGCCAAACACACACACACAGATCTATGTGACTATAGCTAGGAGGGGCAAAAAAGAAACCTCACCAAACAAAAAAAAATAGAAACTACATTTCGTTTTGTAATGGAAAAATCAAATTTATGGCTTAATACGTACGAATGAACGAACCAACGACTATTTCTTCTACGACTCTGTCAGAAATATAACAGGCAAAATATTGATACTCACACTTTGGCCTCTCTGCTGTGGGCTGTCCTCGTAGGTACCACATATCTCTCTGCCCACATGTCCAAGGCCTATTAGTGTAAGAGGAGGCGTCAAGCAAGGAACGGGAATTGAACATTTTGAATTTGAGCTGTGCCACAAATTTGAATTATGGCAAAGCACTCGTTGAGGCAAGGGGCCACAGATTCATGCTGTTGATTTGCAAGATTTTTAGTTTTCCATTTTTTTTCTTTTAATTTGACTTCGAATGGGTATAATTTATTAGCTACAAGGCAGAACGGGAACATATTGATTAGGATATTTTTTACTTACCGGTTAGAGAGGCATAAAGCCGTTGAACAGTGGCGCCAGTAGAAAAATGAGGTTGCAAAAATTATAAATTGCATGTGCGCCTACTGTATTTTGAATAAACCCAAATTTCATATAATACCACAATAATATTATTTTCATAATAGCTTATCCATGTAGAGATACTTTCAACTTTATTACGAAAATTCACATTCTGTGAGGATTGCGTTTTGTGTAGTTCGTTCAACTTATGGTCAACATAAACGGCCTACTGAGAGTACTATTCGCAACACCATCACTCATCTTGAGACCCAGCATTCATTATTGGATAAATTTCAACCGAATAGACCACGTCCAGCACGCATTGAAAAAAATGTAGCGACCGTAGCTGAGAGTGTACACCAAGACCGTGGATAGTCGATTCGGTGCCGTAACTCGGACTGACGTATGGACCGACTTGACGCATTTTACGTCGAGATAATAAATTGAAACCGTACAAAATACAGCTTGTGCAAGAACTGAAGCCGCCAGACTCTCCCAAGCAACATTGCTTCGCTCTATGGGCTCTTAAAAAGTTCCAAGAAGATCCGACGTTTTCGAGCCAAATTTTGTTCAGCGATGAGGCCCATTTCTGGCTCAATGGATATGTAAATAAGCGAAATTGCCGCGATTGGGACGAAGAGCGACCAGAAGAGGTTCAAGAGCTGCCACTTCATCCAGAAAAACAACGGTTTGGTGTGGAATTATCGGTCCATATTTCTTCAAAAATGATGCCGGTGAGAACGTAACCGTCAATGGCGACCTTTATCGTGCCATGACAACCGACTATTTGATGCCTGAAATTGAAGCTCGTGATCTCGGCGACATTTGGTTGCAACAAGACGGCGCCACTTCCCACACATCGCATCAATCAATGGATTTATTGAGAAAACACTTCGGTGAGCAGATAATTTCACGTTTTGGGCCGGTCGATTGGCCACCAAGATCGTGTGATATCACACCGTTAGATTTTTTTCTGTTGGGATATGTAAAGTCTAAAGTTTATGCAGACAAACCCGCTTCGATTCAGGCCTTGGAGCAAAACATCACGCGTGTTCCAGTCGCCAGTTACCAGTCGAAATGCTCGAACGAGTCATCGAAAATTGGACTCAACGGATGGACCAGCTGAGACGAAGCCGCGGCCAACATTTGATAGACATAATCTTCAAAAAAAAAATGCCAAAGAATGTTCTTTCAAATGATAAATAATGTAAACATTCCCCATTCAATTTGAATTTTCTGTGTTAGGGAAGTAGGGAACCTCGAAATGGATCACGCGTTAATATCACATCGTTTAGAAGCGATTTAACATTTTAATTTCAAATTGGCTGTAAAAAAGTATTGATAATTTTTTTATTATTTTATTAAAAAACGTTTCTTAGCCTAATCTTATCACACAAGTTTACAGAGTTTTAATCGCATCATGCCACTTTTCATCTAAAACATTTTCATTTAAAGTGTTGCATAATATTTAACGTAACAAAAAATGTAATATTTCAGAGGAAAGTAACTGTTTGAAAAACCTCGGACTTATCACAAAGAGTAGAAGTTAATTATATATTTTTTTTAGAAATGTTATGCTGTTGATCTGACTTACATGTATTACATTCGAGATTAGAGGATTTGATGAAATACTACAGTGTAATTTAAATCTATCTGGTAAAGAGCGGATTTTGTCTTTGATTAAATGTATATTATTATTTTTGTGTAGATGTGTGGTGGAGAAATGCGATGAAAATTTAACATCATTTTCAATAAATTGTTTTGGCAGATTTGTAATTTCTTTATATGTGACAGCGCATAGAGAAAGGGACCTTAGGATAAAAAAAATCAATTTTCATTTTTTTCTTCTTTTTTTGATGTGGACAACATCTGAGCATCGAATGAGACCGATCCCATGCCCCAAAAGTGTTCCCTCCCAGAGATATGCGCGTTTTATGAAAGTGAAGTCGACGATTCTAAGCGCAAATAGAGAGGGACCTAATCTTTAAAATGACTCTCCTGAACAAAACTGGTTTTTAACCTTAGGTCCCTTTCTATTTTGCGCGTCACATATGTGTTTTTGCCCATACAGGACAAGCATACAGCAAGATGGTCTGGAAAATTACTTTTGCCAGCAATAATTTATTTTCAAAACTCAGAGGAGAACCACGTTTTATAAGTGGATATAACATATTTCTTGCAAAATTTCTGAATTTGTTGTGCAATATGCAAATCAAAAAGTACTTTTTTATCCAGAAAGACTCCTAGATATTTAATATTATCGCTCCATTCTATACCTATCCCATTTATTGTCAACTGATTTGATGGTTAAAAACAAGGATGGCGTTTTCGATTAAAAAACACAACTTGAGCTTTGTCCTCGTTTATTTTTATCTTCCAATTGTGGAAGTAATCTTATACAGAGTCTAAAGCGTATTGAAGCTTAGTCACTATACTGTATCCATATTCATGCGAGAAAAATAAAGAGCTATCATCCGCATATGCTGCAAATTCACATACAAGTTAATTAAGCATATCCAAGCAGTACAAGATATAAAAAGTAGGCCCCAAAACAGAGCCTGCGGGAATTCCGACCAATCTGGAGTAACTGTCATTGAGACAAAAACAAATATTCCGGCTTCTTTTTAAAAAAAGGATCGATAATTTTTATGAGATAAACGGGAAAATTTAACTGAATCATTTTATATATTAAACCACTACGGATTCAAATGCTTTTTCAATATCCTAGGTGACCATTACTGTGGAAACCCCAATCTCAAAAAGCTTCCTAATGAGTTTGAACTTTGTCATTTGATAATGGAACACCATCCGACACGTTTTCGCCCAATGGTCTGAAGATTGTTTGGCAGCAGGTCAAAAGTTTTATGAATTTTATTTTGGTTGCTATGCCAACATGAAGCTCAAAGCATTCACAACAAGTCACTGTTTGGTTTTGCTCTGGCGGCCCATTTTTCTTCGAAAACGAGCAAGGAGCCCGCGCAACGCTCAACGACTTTTTGTTCTCAAAAATTCAAGAGAATGACATGGACGACGTTTGGTTTCAACAAGACAGCCAACAAAACAATCAATTTATTGAAGTCAACTTTTGGTGAGCGCATTATCTCGCTTCGTGGTCCTGTGGCGTGGCCTCCAAGATCGTGCGATTTAACACCGCTAGACTATGGGGTTATGTGAAATCGCTTGTCTAAGCCCAACACTATTGACGCCTTGGAAGAGAGTATTCGGCGCGTGATTGCTGACATACAGCCCCAAATGCTGCAAAAATTGGACATTTCGGCTTGAATTTATTCGAGCCAGCCGCGTCGGCCACTTGCCCGAAATCAATTTTAAAACATAATGGCAAACTCTTATTTTTTTAATAAAGCTAAATTCTTGGCCATACCATCAAATAATACGTGGGTTGCTTTTTATATTTCGGGCCCGGCAATGAAAACACAAAACACAATTTATCATTGAAAATGGTTTTCCTTTTTTTCAAAATATTTTCAATACACTGTTGCACGCGCACAAACCAATATTCGAAGCACTTTTTCCACGCCGATTGAGACACCTCCAAAACATGATTTTTGAACGCTGCTGCTTCGGGCGATGAAAAACGTTGACCACACAACTTTTTCTTGATGCTAAGGAATAAGAAGAAGCCAAAATCAGGGCTGTACGGTGGATGCCCCAACAATTCGACAACTTAAGTGGTCAAATAGCTCATCGTTTCAGCTGATGTGTGAGAACTCGCATTGTCGTGATGCAAAATGATCCGTCTTCTCTTTTTATCTTTTCTCATTTCTTCGAACACTGATGGCAAGCAGATGGTTGTATACTTCTCAGAATGGACCATCCTAAACGTTCCACTAAAGGCACTGTGGCAACATGGCCGGTTATGCCGAAAAAAAACGCAATTATTAGCTTCGATGTACTTCTTCCACGAAAACTTTGGTTGGATTTGGCTCGTCTTGAAAGACCCATACGGTCGATTGCTGTTTTGTTTCGGGTTCATATGTATAGATCCATGATTCGTTACCTGTGACAATGTTATAAACTGCCTTTGAGCTACAGCAGTTATACTTTTTCAACATCTCTTTGCACCAATCTATACGAGCCTTTTTTTTGAGCATTCGTCAAATTATGTGGGATCCAACGAGAACACATTTTGTTCACGGCCAAATGAACATGAAATATCTTATTGATGCTTGTCATACTAACTAATGTCTAAGGATGCCTCAATCTTACGGTATGTCACATGTCGGTCTTGCTTAATCATTTTACGCACAGCATCGATGATTTCTGACAAAGTGACCGAAATTGGACGTCCTTCAGGAAATTCATCCTGGCGTTCGAGACTGAACTCTTGGTTCCAGCGATTAACATTGGTTTTGATGGTGCCTCATCGCCAAAAGTCGAAACAAGCTCAAACACTCTTGTCTTGATAACCCACGCCGAAAATCGTAAAAAATCATCGCACGAAAATGGTCACGGGATAATTTCATTTTATGACTGAGATGAATTTTTCAACACCCTGTAAACATAACAATTCACCCTCAAGTGACAAAATGTGCTTAAAAATGTCAAAGTTTCCAATTGAAGTTCCAGTTTGCATCTGGGAACACTAGTATTGTCAGGACCCGAAATATAAATAGCAACCTGTATGCATTTTATTTCTTCTAAAAAACCACAGGTCTAAAAAACACCCTATATATCTAGATTGGGCATCCATCATCCCATCAACCTGCAATGCCATTTTTTGACTGCTGTAATGCCGACGTAGACTAATCTTTGGATTGTTGCAAGACTGCAAGGGTATGGTATGCCTTCTTTCCTACAGTCTTCCGGTAATCCACGTCAGATTTCGTCTAAAGATGTGTACATCCGGTAGATCATTATGGGTTGGACTTCAAACATCTTTTCTCTGTTTTTCATTTTCAGAAAAGTTTAGAGTCAAGGATTACGTTTAGGTATTTTGTTCCTATTGTCAGCTGCTGCGTGTCCATAACCTTTCTAGCAAACGGGAGTTTTAAATTTGGAAATTTTATTTCCAGGTAAACAGAACTAGTTCTGTTTGCCTTGGACATTCTATTCTATTCGTTTCCGCCTAGCTTAAAAATTCTCTTGGCTGTATTTCCATTATTTCACTTATCGGCAACAGAAATTTTCCTAGGACCAGCTGCACAACGTAGGCTGCGTTTTTTTACTCCTTTTGTGTCTTCATCTGCAGGATAGTAAAGTATCAAGTTATAAAATAATCGGTATCAAGTGAAAAAGTTTTAATAAAGGGTTTTTTTATTGAGGTATAGAACTTCGAATTGAAATAAAACACAAGAAAATCGTTTTAATGTCCAACAATTTGGCTTTATTGGAAGGATAATTTTATGCCATTAATGTTTAAATATGATTTCGGGCATGTGGCCGCCGCGGCTGGCTCGAATAAAGCCAATTCTACAGGTCCAATTTTCAATCACTTTTTCGAGCATATGGGGCCGTATGTTGGCAATAACGCCACGAATGTTGGCTTCCAAGTCCCCTAACGTTTCTGGTTTGTTGGCGTAGACGAGCGACTTCACATATCCCCAATGAAAATAATCCAATGGTGTCAAATCACACGATCTTGGTGGCCAATTGACAGGTCCATTCCGCGAAATTATGCGCTCATCGAATGTTTCCTTCAATAATTCGATTGTGACGTGCGCTGTGTGGCATGTAGCGCCGTCTTGTTGGAACCACAACTCATCCACATTCATGCCATCCAATTCGGGAACAAAATAGTCGGTTATCATGGCTCTATACCGGTCTCCATTAACGGTAACTGACTCTCCAGCATTATTTCGGAAGAAGTATGGCCCAATGACTCCACCAGCCCATAGAGCACACCAAACAGTCAGTTTTTGTGGGTGTAATGGTGTCTCAAGGGTCTCATGTGGATTCTCTTCACTCCAAATGCGGCAATTTTGCTTGTTGACGTAGCCATACAACAAAAATGAGCCTCATCACTGAACAAAATTTTGTGATGAAAATCAGCATCGAGATGAATCTCATTTTCGGCCCATATTGCAAGCATTGTTCTTTTGTCAACCTGTTCATGATGAAATGGCAAACCAAACTAAATATTATTCACTTGACAGCTGACAAAATGGCCGCCAGTTAAAAAAGTGATGCCAAGTTAAAGTTCTATACCCCAATAAAAAAACACCCTTTACTTTAGAGTGTAGTTTTTTTTTCGAGTCCTTACCTTACATTACCCCTGAAAATATTATTTTGGCCTGTAGCAAACCGGGTTACACCAGAGCTGAGCTCTTCTCGAAGGTTATTATCCAGTTAAAGCGAGGGATGACCAAGATGAGTACTGTGTTTCGCCAAGCATTATGGCTCGGCAGTACCTCATCCGATAAACTCAATTTGTCAGTACATTTTCGATTGTTTCGGATCGAATCTCTTCAATGGCAGCTTCGATTTCATGTTCCAACGCTTTAATTATCTCTGAAAGCTTTGCGTAGCATTTATCCTTAATGGCTTACCACAGAAAATAATTCAAAGGTCTTAAATCATAGCTCCGAGGTGGACAATGCACACAGAGAAAAAATATGGTTACTATATCGTCACGGCACCAAAAGTATGTTCTTTGCAATAAAATGGTCGTCGCAACCATACTCATAGTACTCTTTTTTTAATAATAGTTTGACAATTAATATTAATATTGTTGAAATGTAACAAGATAGAATAAATTACATCATTGGTTTATATTCAACATTCCCCAACGTGAACTGAAATTACAGTTTTCGCTTAATATAAAATTTCGAATTAAACAATTTGGCTATTTACGCCAGTCTTATTCGAAATGGGCCAACATAAATTCAAATTTTCCCAACTTTTCAGATGGTTATTTTTAAGTTCATTCGGTTTGTTTAGGAGCTACTCATTAAATTCCAAAAGCATTCAATGGTCTACCCTTCTCTTTGAGTTCAATACCAAAGACTAATCGACGTCATTTTTTAATACCCTAGTTTTCAGCGAATCCACCCAGAATTTCAAAACTACAAAAGAAATTTAAAAGTGTATTTAACACTTTTCAACTCATATTTCGACTCGTCCAAGGTGGCCTTCGTATTAAATTATTAATGAGCCAGTAATTTATTATATCGTGTTTGCAGCTTATAACCGATATAATTAACTTAAATTTATGGTTTATTTCTTGTGATTAAGTTATCGTTATTAAGTCAAATTAACAAAAAAAGAAAGAAAGAAAGAAAGCAAATGAGCAAAGGCTAAAAAGCCATCGTCACACAAATACTCGTATACCCTCGCAAAATGAATTCTAACAAGAAAACGCCAGACCAGACACAAATGCTGGCACGCAAATTAAATCCGGCAACGCCAGTTCTTTTGCCGCCGTCGCCGCCACTAAATGATTTCAATTTGCAAAACTCTTTCGGAAGGGAAATTCAATAAAACTTTGCCAGACCCCAGCCGCCATATGATGATGGGCCCTTCAGCAGTTGAGAGAAAAAAAAACAAAAAAATTGAAACGAGTAGGAAACAAGTTACAGTCGATTCCCCTCGCCCCCGTACATCAAATATATGTGGAACATTTACAAATGTACACAAGGGTATAGTTGAAACATAAGCGCTGGCAATAGCAGACACACGAAGCAGGGCAGGGGAAGCCTGGCAAAAAAACTCAAAATGCCAAAAATAAACAGAACTTAACGAAGATAAACAAACTTTTCCATATAAAAATTCTACGTGAATACACATCCTTCAGATCTACGCACATACATCGATACAATTTCTCACATACACACACGCACGCACACCAGTACATACGAGTATGTATGCCTGAGTGTTTATATACTACCCAACAAACCAGTCCCTAAGCGTTATATAACTAAATTGGAGAATACACTTACTACTAACAAATTTCTACAACTTTTCTTAAACATACATCATTTGAACCCACAGATTTCGTAACAAAGAAAAATAAACACAAAGTCGTCAACTATACGCTGCTTGCTTCACACAAGAAACAAAAAAACCCAAAGTCGCTGCGACGTATATGATGTGCCGTTATTTGTACACGTGCATTTTGTTTTCTTTGTTAAAGTTCTCAGTTGTTTTGTTCATGTTGAATTGTAAAGTTGGAGTAACAAAAAAGTGAAAATTAAAGAGAAGTAAAAAAGTGAATAAATTAAAGAGAAGTAAAAAAGTGAAGAAATAAAGTTTGTAAAAGTAAAATAAAAAATATAGAACTATAAAAAAATGTCTTACAAAGCTGACATTTCCAAGCCTGTTTAAAGCTTATATTTCTAAGCTTGTTCAAAGCTTACATTTGTAAGCTTGTTCAAAGCTTACATTTCTAAGCTTATTGTATATTATAGACTAGCAAGCTTATAACAGGGTTCAATTTTGTTTATTATATAATTGTTACCAAGCGTATTACTATAGTTTTCACTAACGTTTTCTAAGCTTAAGGCTTATGATAGTAAGTTTGTTACAAGTTATTCCTAATTGGTTTTGGTTTGTTGGGTAATGGTTATGTTGCTGTTGTTGTTGGCTTCAATTGTAAATATATGCAGGTGGTTTCAAAACGTATGCCGGATGAATATCCGAGACAGATATTGGAAATATTGATACGAACCCACGCACAGCCAGTGCAATATTTATGGCCAATCAAGGTCGACATAATGACATCCTTACGCTGATGTCATCATTATGGCTTAACAATGTAGTTCCTTCGAAAAGATAATATCTAAAGCATTCAGATTGTTTCTGGAAGATTATCTCGATGTATCCTAAAGTCGTTACTACACATATTAACATTTGGGATGTCAAAAGGTAGAAAGGAATCCACAGCCTAGCAGCCCTTACACTTTTTTGTACTTTTCACTTGTATCGTAACCAGAGACTCCCCAGGTCTTTCAAACATCATATCGAACTTAAACTGTATGGCTTTTAAAAGTATAAATTCCAAGACAGGATGCGGTATGGCAGCTGTGTTATTTGCTTGAGAGTTTCCCCTTTAAGAAACTGGAGGAGAATTTATTTCAAATCTATGAGATGTAGAGGTTATTATTAGCAAATTTGCTGGTCATGTCTTTAAAGGGTCCGATAGAAATTAAGAAAAAACAAGTCAAAATGACTAAAGTAGGGCGTGGACGAAATTAAAATTTCCTCGTCATTTTGCTATTCAGAAGAATCCGCGCTTTTGTTTGGAAGTAAAAAAATTTCCATTTTGTATATTATATAATCTGAGAATAAAAGAAAAAAAAGTAAGTAAAAAGAAAAAAAAAATTAAGTTAAAAGTTATTAAAGTTTTTAACCCCTCGGTAACTTCTGGCCAACCCTGTACTTTACCAATCCTTACAAAAAGTTTTTGGGATCATAGTATGGTTGCGTGTGAGTCATACTATGACTGAGAGGGTTATACTATGGTTGTATGTGAAACTTGCTATGGTTTTGAGAATAATAATATGGTTGTGAGGATCATAGTATGGCTGTGTGTGAATAATTCTAACGCTGTGATGGTCAAAATATTGTTGTGGGGATCATAGTATGGTTATGTGTGAACCACACTATTGCTGTGATGATCATAATATTGTTGTGCCGCAACTATAAAACCAACAATAGTGTGATGCTTTTCGAATAAGGTTCCCATACCATACTTATTTTCTTCGTGTTGACATCACAATTTCGGCTGAATATTCGATTTTCAAAAGCAGTGCATAAAATATCGATTGCTGCTTTCGCTATGTGACATCTGGCCCCGTTTTGTTGAAACCAAATGTCGTCCATATCATTTTCTTGAATTATTGGAGACAAAAATTCATTGAACATGGCGCGGTAATGCAAACCGTTGACGGTAATGGCACAATGAAGCCGGCTGCCCAGAATCCACACCAAACAGTGACTCGTTTTGAATGCATTGTCTTCTCAAGAGAAACGGGTGGGTTTTCTGAACCCCATAGGTGACAGCGCATAGAGAAAGGGACCTAAAAATCAATTTTCACTTTTTTTTGATGTGGACAACATCTGAGCACCGAATGAGACCGATCCCATGCCCCAAAAGTGATATGCGCCCAGAGATATGAGCGTTTTATGAAAGTTATGGTACACCAAAGATACGCGTATTTAAATCTTTAAAGTGGCTCTCCTGAACAAAACTGGTTTTTACCCTTAGGTCCCTTTCTATTTTGCGCGTCACATATGCGGCAATTTTGCTTATTGACATAGCCACCGAGTTGAAAATGAGCTTCGTCTAAAAACAGTAAAATTCTTCATCTCCTGTCAAACAATCTTTAGCCCACTGCCATCGCCAACTCTGTATTAGCCCCTATTAATGTCCTCTTTCACTAATGCAGTCTATAGGGTATTTGATCATTAAGCAAAATTCTTCTAAAGAATAAGCAGAGAAAAGATTTCAAATCGTTGTATGTTCTTCGTTTGATTTCATTTCGAAAAGTAATCAGTGCCAGAAATACGTACAAATATAAAAGGCAGGAATAGTACCAAATTTAGGATACTCATAATTTACTTTAATGATTTTTTAACCAATGTTTGCATGCATGTCTTAATGGGTATTTATTGTATTCGCATTTAATTATCCTTGAATTTTAGAAAAATCCTCATTTTCATATGCAGTTTTTCCGAATGATATAATAATGGCTACATTAGGGCGGAAGGGAAGAGATGCGACGAGAACGTTAGGCATGTGATCAACACTTTTCCTTGCCATCAAGGCTCGTTGACTTAGCAGGAAAATCCTCTATAACTAAATGTAGTTTTGTTTTAATGTATTTCCGCTTTTCAACACAAATTGTACAAACATGAACGAAAATATCCGAGCACAGGCAGTGAAATTTTTGTTTTGCTCTGGTTGCTGTGCCTGCCTGACAGCCAGCCGAGCTGACTGGCTGGCTGACTGTTGTTAACTTACTTAATAACTTTTGGTAAATGAGTACACCCTGGCAGAAACGAGACAAGGTTGAATGAATTAAAATTACAAAATCTTGTGAAAATTGTTCACAACTGAGCACAGTCGGTGTTTTGGAGGTTGGGAAACGGGTGGATACACCCTCGAAACACACTTGCTTACATTAAATTAAGGACAAGTAAATCACAACGCAGACAATTACAAAACGACAAATACCAGTTGAAGTGCGAAGCCTGAGGAGGTAAAGCGGCGGAGAATGGAGCCCCCTTCTACATGAGATACTTTAACACAAAACTAATGAGTTTATTTCCGCCGTACATGTTCGTATTCATTCTTATCAAGCACAGAGGTAGATAGAGAGGAAGGGTGAAGGGTATGTACAGTTGCACAGGACATCATAACAATGAATCATAAGACGTACAACTCTAGTGTCTTGGATTTGATTGGATCGCTGGGATTAGGGGGTTGAAGCTACAAGGACGAGAGTTCAGATTAGAGTAGTAATTCCGTGAAGACACATTCAAGTACTTGGCCACACAGCTTTAATGTCTTGGCAATGTTGGCTATAAAACCCTGCAGTACGCCCCGACATCCTAAGAAATTAAATAAAGGAATCCTAAATGAAATGAAGGAATTCTAAAGGACTCCTAGATAAAGGGTTTGTTCACAAAGCTAGCTCTAGAGGTGTATGATGACATTTTATATTTGCGGTTTTGCGTTGGTTTGTTTATAATTTATTATTTGTTGTTTTGGCTGACTAGCTGCCAAGTTGTGAGCATGTGTATGACAACTTCCGTCTCCTCGTCAACATCCGTTTCCGTTGTATTTAAAATTTGTGTGTGTATTTTTCATTACTACTCTTTTTCCTTTCATAAACTGCAGAGACTCTTCACGCCCCCCCCCCCACCTGTTTTCATGTGTGAACATGTGTCTTTGTATGGGTATCCTTGCAGGAGTGTGAGTGTTATTCCTGTTTTTTGTGGTTTATAAGAACGACAGGAAATTAAATTAGCTTTCGGTTTGAAATGGCACAGGAGGACGAGGAAAAATAGACAGACATTGAGAAATTTCCGAACATTTTTGGGGACACAGGACAAAAAACGGAATTCTTGTGAACAAAAAAAAAATGCTGTTCCATCGCAGAGACAATCACTGTCCTTTGGTGGTAGTGGTGGTGGTGAATAAGGTAGCATTAATAAGAAACAAGACTAGTTTTTTCCATTTCAGTTTAAAATTTTGTATAACTATGGCTGGACATTTCGGCGATATAGGGAATAGTAAAATTCTGATAGAATTTAAGGTGAAAATTGAGGGACAAAAATGAGATCCTAGACAAGAATAAAGTAACAGGTTAATGAAACGGAAAATATGATTATACTTATCCCGGGAATAACTATACCTTATTCCAGACTTTGAAGTTTAAACAAAAATTGTATACCTGTTAGCATAGGATGGAGTGTTTACTACATACATTTACCATTCTATTTGTATTTCCTCGAAAAATTAATGGATATTGACCATCGTTATATGCTCGATCTAGACATTAAAAGGCTTACTGAGTTCTTGCTTAAATTTCGCATGTTACGTTGTGAGGGACCACTTGCTTAGCCTGGTAAAGCTGAACCATATCCATCGATAATTTCTTTTCAGTCCCCATACATAGGTATTGCTCTAATTGAGACCCTCCGATTTAGGTGATAAATATTATATCCACTTTTGTCCAAATATAGCAGAAAACGTTGAACTACCCTTTGGTAACCCTGATGAATTTGGACCTTTTCGGTCGTTGTTATCAAAAAGCCTTTAATACCCTTAGCCCCACACAAACTTACTTCCCTCCCGAGTTGAGGTTCTGCTGCTCTAGAAGAGACAAATTAATTCCAATTCTGTTCAAATTTAACAAAGTGCGCTATTCCTACCAAAGTGCAAGTTCGAAATCGGTCTATACCCACAGAGAAGATCTTTTTAATCTAAAAAAATCCCCCACTATGCAGAAACATTTATATCGGTTTAAATCTAGAAATATTTTTTCAAAATACAAAAATTCAAATTCGAAAAGACATTTTATGTCATTAAATATACTTTTAATTTCCTTCAAATGTTAGCCGCATCTACGCCTCAGGATGCCAATTCTGAGGGTCCAATTTTGGATGTGTCGTTCGAGCATTTCAACCGCCTATGGTGTTAATAACACTCGTAATGTTAGCTTCCAAAATTTGAAACATAGCTGGTTTGTCACAATAGACATTGGGGTTTACGTAGCCCCAAAGAAACAAGTCTTAAGATGAGATATCACACGATCTAGGCGGCCAGCTCACCGGCCCAAAACGTGAAATTAGCTGCTCATTGAAATGACCTTTCAATACATCCATTGTTTGAGCAGCTGTATGGAAAGTCGCAACGTCCTGTTGAAAGTAAATGTCGTCAAGATTACGGGCTTCAATTTCAGGTAGCAAAAAGCTTGATAACATGAAGTGATAGCAAGCTCCGTTCACGGTTACGATCCGTCCATCATAATTTTTGAAATAATATGGACTAATGATTTCACCGATGATTTTTTTCTCTGGGTAAAATGACACCTGAACCAGTTTTGGTTTGAACCAGAAATAGGTCTCATCACTGAACAAAGTACAGTTCCACAATTTGGAGACGTTGTTGCGGATTAAGCAAGAAATGGGCCTCATCACCGAACAAAATTTTGTTGATAGAACGTTTCTTACCGAACGTTCATTTCCATAATACAGTTGCACAAATTGGAGACGTTGTTGCATTGTAAGTCTTCTCATGATGAATGGCAAACAATACTGAAAAGAAAAAAAAAGAAATTGATCACAATACCCTTTTGTTCCTTAAAGGGATGTTGTGAGACTTCATTAAGGTAGAAGTAAGTAAGTAAGTAAGTAAGTAAGTAGTATGTAAGTAGTAAGTAAGTAAGTAGTAAGTAAGTAGTAAGTAAGTAGTATGTAAGTAGTAAATAAGTAGTAAGTAAGTAGTAAGTAAGTAGTAAGTAAGTAGTAAGTTAGTAGTAAGTAAGTAGTAAGTAAGTAGTAGGTAAGTAGTAAGTAAGTAGTAAGTAAGTAATAAATAAGTAGTAAGTAAGTAGTAAATAAGTAGTAAGTAAGTAGTAAGTAAGTAGTAAGTAAGTAGTAAGTAAGTAGTAAGTAAGTAGTAAGTAAGTAGTTAGTAAGTCTGTGGTAAGTAAGTAGTAAATAAGTAATACTACTAAGTAGTAAGTAGTAAGTATGTAGATAATAAGTAGAAAGTGATTATTACTTACTACTCACTTTCTACTTACTATCTACATACTTACTAGTATGTAAGTAGCAAGTAAGTAGCAAGTAAGTAAGTAGTAAGTAAGTAGTGAATGAGTAGTAAGTAAGTAGTAAGTAAGTAGCAAGTAAGTAAGTAGTAAGTAAGTAGCAAGTTAGTAAGTAGTAAGTAAGTAGTAAGTAAGTAGTAAGTAAGTAAGTAGTAAGTAAGTAGTAAGTAAGTAGTAAGTAAGTAGTAAGTAAGTCTGTGGTAAGTAAGTAGTAAATAAGTAATACTACTAAGTAGTAAGTATGTAGATAATAAGTAGAAAGTGAGTATTACTTACTACTCACTTTCTACTTACTATCTACATACTTACTACTTACTTACTAGTATGTAAGTAGTAAGTAAGTAACAAGTAAGTAAGTAGTAAGTAAGTAGCAAGTAAGTAGCAAGTAAGTAAGTAGTAAGTAAGTAGTAAGTAAGTAGTAAGTAAGTAGTAAGTAAGTAGTAAGTAAGTAGTAAGTAAGTAGTAAGTAAGTAGTAAGTAAGTAGTAAGTAAGTAGTAAGTAAGTAGTAAGTAAGTAGTAAGTAAGTAGTAAGTAAGTAGTAAGTAAGTAGTAAGTAAGTAGTAAGTAAGTAGTAAGTAAGTAGTAAGTAAGTAGTAAGTAAGTAGTAAGTAAGTAGTAAGTAAGTAGTAAGTAAGTAGTAAGTAAGTAGTAAGTAAGTAGTAAGTAAGTAGTAAGTAAGTAGTAAGTAAGTAGTAAGTAAGTAGTAAGTAAGTAGTAAGTAAGTAGTAAGTAAGTAGTAAGTAAGTAGTAAGTAAGTTGTAAGTAAGTAGTAAGTAAGTAGTAAGTAAGTAGTAAGTAAGTAGTAAGTAAGTAGTAAGTAAGTAGTAAGTAAGTAGTAAGTAAGTAGTAAGTAAGTAGTAAGTAAGTAGTAAGTAAGTAGTATGTAAGTAGTAAGTAAGTAGTAAGTAAGTAGTAAGTAAGTAGTAAGTAAGTAGTAAGTAAGTAGTAAGTAAGTAGTAAGTAAGTAGTAAGTAAGTAGTAAGTAAGTAAGTAGTAAGTAAGTAGTAAGTAGTAAGTAGTAAGTAGTAAGTAGTAAGTAGTAAGTAGTAAGTAGTAAGTAGTAAGTAGTAAGTAGTAAGTAGTAAGTAGTAAGTAGTAAGTAGTAAGTAGTAAGTAGTAAGTAGTAAGTAGTAAGTAGTAAGTAGTAAGTAGTAAGTAGTAAGTAGTAAGTAGTAAGTAGTAAGTAGTAAGTAGTAAGTAGTAAGTAGTAAGTAGTAAGTAGTAAGTAGTAAGTAGTAAGTAGTAAGTAGTAAGTAGTAAGTAGTAAGTAATAAGTTGTAAGTTGTAAGTTGTAAGTAGTAAGTAGTAAGTAGTAAGTAGTAAGTAGTAAGTAGTAAGTAGTAAGTAGTAAGTAGTAAGTAGTAAGTAGTAAGTAGTAAGTAGTAAGTAGTAAGTAGTAAGTAGTAAGTAGTAAGTAGTAAGTAGTAAGTAGTAAGTAGTAAGTAGTAAGTAGTAAGTAGTAAGTAGTAAGTAGTAAGTAGTAAGTAGTAAGTAGTAAGTAGTAAGTAGTAAGTAGTAAGTAGTAAGTAGTAAGTAGTAAGTAGTAAGTAGTAAGTAGTAAGTAGTAAGTAGTAAGTAGTAAGTAGTAAGTAGTAAGTAGTAAGTAGTAAGCAGTAAGTAGTAAGTAGTAAGTAGTAGGTAGTAAGTAGTAAGTAGTAAGTAGTAAGTAGTAAGTAGTAAGTAGTAAGTAGTAAGTAGTAAGTAGTAAGTAGTAAGTAGTAAGTAGTAAGTAGTAAGTAGTAAGTAGTAAGTCGTAAGTAGTAAGTAGTAGTAAGTAGTAGTACGTAGTAAGTAGTAGTAAGTAGTAAGTAGTAAGTAGTAAGTAGTAAGTAGTAAGTAGTAAGTAGTAAGTAGTAAGTAGTAAGTAGTAAGTAGTAAGTAGTAAGTAGTAAGTAGTAAGTAGTAAGTAGTAAGTAGTAAGTAGTAAGTAGTAAGTAGTAAGTAGTAAGTAGTAAGTAGTAAGTAGTAAGTAGTAAGTAGTAGTAGTAAGTAGTAAGTAGTAAGTAGTAAGTAGTAAGTAGTAAGTAGTACGTAGTAAGTAGTAAGTAGTAAGGAATAAGTAGTAAGTAGTAAGTAAGTTGTAAGTAAGTAGTAAGTAAGTAGTAAGTAAGTAGTAAGTAAGTAGTAAGTATGTAGTAAGTAAGTAGTAAGTAAGTAGTAAGTAAGTAGTA
Organism: Hydrotaea diabolus; assembly: GCA_963513945.1. NCBI lineage: Eukaryota > Metazoa > Arthropoda > Insecta > Diptera > Muscidae > Hydrotaea > Hydrotaea diabolus. Next base: position 187,177,188 of record OY740717.1, read on the forward strand.
AGTAACTAGTAAGTAAGTAGTAAGTAACTAGTAAGTAAGTAGTAAGTATGTAGTAAGTATGTAGTAAGTAAGTAGTAAGTAAGTAGTAAGTAAGTACTACTTACTTACTACCTACTTACTTACTACATACTTACTACTTACTTACAACTTACTTCCTACTTGGTTACTATTTACTTACTAATTACTTACTACTTACTTACTACTTACTAACAACTTACTTACTACTTACTTACTACCTACTTACTACTTACTTACTACTTACTTACTACTTACTTACTTACTACTTACTTACTACTTACTTACAACTTACTTACTACTTACTAACTACGTATTTACTACTTACTTACTACTTACTTGCTACTTACTTACTACTTACTTACTACTTACTTACTACTTTTTACTAGTAAATAAGTAGTAAGTAAGTAGTAAGAAAGTAGTATGTAAGTAGTATGTAAGTAGTAAGTAAGCAGTAAGTAAGTAGTAAATTTAGGTATATTTCAAGACGATTCTAAATATGTGTTTGAAATCAAACCCACGATTTTATAGGAATCCAAATATAAAATTCGGGAAGGACTCAATATAACCTTTCATTTCGCCATGTCTTTTGGCCTTAACATATCAGGCCAAGATGACTCCGTTTGCATTGATTCCATTCTATCCTTTATTTATTCTGTGTCCTTATTTCCATTTCATATTTATATTGAACATGATTCATGATGCATTATCAATCAATAGACATCAGCAGTGACATGTTGATAATGCGAGTATGAGCATGAGCACGAGTGTGTGCATAATAATCATGTTGAGCGTGCATTTGTGAATTTATTTATGCCGCCGCAGCGCCAGAGAAAGGAGAAGTGCAGCAGCACAAATGCACCCGGATGTGGGACAGGAGCTGGGAACGGCTGCAAGGGGGAAGGTCCATAACAGAAAGCTGATGTCATTAAAAGTAAAACAGAAAATGGCGGGAGGAGACGGAGATGAAGCCAAAGAAAATTAAGTGCACCGAGAAAGTGAAGTGGCAATGACGTTGATGATGTTTTTATGCAGCACGAGCAGTTGCAGTGGCAGCATCAACATGCCACATACTCCTGCGGCACACTCACACATACTCCTTGATGAGTGAAGTGAGTATACATCAGGAAAAGCTGGCAAACATTATAATGTCTGTCCATCCATCCAAACGTCTGTGTGTGTGTCTCTAGGCTTGAGTGACAGTGAGTTTGTGTTGGTGTGTCCTTATGTGCGTGTGTGTATGCATGTTTGTTCTGAACATATTTTATTTGCATAACTTTGCATTTACTTGAAATTTTCGACATTTCAGTTTATTTGAGTTTTTTTCTTTCTTTTTGTTTCGCCTCGTCATCGACAAATCGAAAGAGAAATTGTCATACATAAATTTTTCCTTCAAAATTTCTTTTTTAGTATGGAATTGCTGGAAGTGTCTTACGAATGGGTTGCCCAATTTTTTTAACTTTTAGCATGGAGAGGTCAGATAATGAGAACCGAATCGCTTTACGAAGGCGACCGCAAAACTAACTGGCCTGGCACATTTTCTGTTTTACTAGCAACTTATTTTTTGTTTTTTAAAAGCAATCTTTTATAAGCCATCTGTCAAAATTTCCGAAATATTTAATGATTATTTTCTTTGTTACAGGTGATTGAAATTTATACTTTTTGAAAAATGGACAATGCGAGGGCGGTTCGGGAAGTTCTTAGCCTATCAATTAAAGAGAATAGTTAGTTTTTCAAAAATATTTTTATTTTTCAATATAATCTCCTGAAACTTCAATACACTTAGTCCAACGCTTATCTAGCACTTCTATCCCTTGATTAAAATAGTTTTCCTCAAGGTCTTCAAAATAGTGGTTTACAACTGTAATTGCATCTACATTTGAGGTAAAACGCTTGCCAGCAAGGAATTTTTTTAGATTTGGGAACAGGTAAAAGTCACTGGGAGCTAAATCAGGAGAATAAGGTGGGTGGTCAAGCAACTCGTACTTTATTTCGTTGATTTTAGCTATTGTTAAAACACTCTTGTGCGCTGGTGCGTTGTCTTGATGGAAAATTATTTTTTTGTGTTGTAAGCCAGGATGTTTTTCTCGAATTTGTACATTTAATTGATCTAAAAGGTTGCAATAGTACTCTGAATTTATTGTTTTACCCTTTTGCAGATAGTCAATCAATAAAATACCTTTGAAGTCCCAAAAAACCGTTGCCATAACCTTACCAGCCGATTGAATTGTTTTTGCCTTCTTTGGGGCACTTCCTCCAGCTTCAGTCCATTGTCTGAATTGTTCTTTTATCTCTGAAGTATAGTGGTGGATTCATGTCTCATCAACAGTTATGAAACGACGCTTAAAATCGCTGAAAACGATCCAAACAAGCTTGAGAAATGTTCATTCTTATGCGTTTTTGGTCGACTGTTAACAAGTGCGGCACCCATCTTGCAGAAAGCTTTTTCATCTGTAGTTCTTCATGCAAAATTAAATGGACTCGATCATTTGAGATGCCCATGATATTAGCTATTTTACGCACTTTTATTCGTCGATCATTTAATACCATATCATGCACTTTGGCTACAATTTCTGTTGCTGTTGCTGTTTTTGGACGTCCACTACGTGGTTCATCTTCAATGCTTGTACGACCACGTTTAAATTCAGCAACCCATTTTTTTACTGTTGCATATGAAGGAGCACTTTCACCTAACACATTCACCATATCATTATGAATTTCTTGTCCCGATAGACCTTTTTTATGTAAATATTTAATGACACCACGCATTTCTAATTTTTCCATTGTAAAAAAATCGCGGATGCGTCTTTTGTGAACACCTGTTTCTATATGAAGGAGTTGCCAGATTCCGAACCGCCCTCAAAATACGATTTGTGCTTATTAAGGATTATAGCATGGTCAAAATAATTGCTAATATTCGAAGCACTAAGAAAGTGTAGAATACGAGTATAACCACTTGCAATCGTAACATTTTCGTTAGAAAACCCAAAATAATGCTCTTTTGTGGAATTTTCCCTGGTATAGCTTCACATGTGGAAGATGATAATCCCCCTTATGCATACTGCAAATGTTAAGAGCAACCATTTGGGAAAAGATCCCTCTTACTTAACGATATGACACCCTCATAAACTATTCCTCGATGGATGTAAACGACAATTTGATGTCACAACAGCTGTCCGGTATTCAAAACCGAATTTCCTTCATATACTTATTGGCATTGACATGAACAAAAAGGATTCGGAGACCATAAACAAACACAACAACAACAGGACAACAAAAAAGCAAAAACGAAAAACGTCACAATGACAGCTACACAGTCGAGGCATATGAATGGCAGTAAAACCAAAACTACGATTACAATTTACACAATCATTTACTGCGTACTCAAAGGATATCTGTCAATGTGTTAGTGTCAGTGAGTGAGAGCGTGCATGAGCGTGTGTGTGTTTTTATGTGTAATTGTAAGTCGTAGATGTTGCTGCGTATGTGTCTGAATTAGACAGGATTTTTAAAATCCAAAACGTTTTGTTTGTATTGACATTTATGCATTAGCAACGAGACAACATCTGAGTGTGTGTGTGTGTGCGAGCATACATTTCATATTCCGAAATACATGCATGCAATGCAGACACATGCACGTAAGGACGATTCGCCGACACACGACACTGAATCGAGTTGCAAGCGAACGTGTATGCGGACCAGTATTTACTTGATTATACGATAACACATACAGGCACATTCGCATGCATATGCACTTGGCCATAAGGATCCAAATTATGAATATGCATATGAGTGTGAGTGTGTATGTGTGTGGATGATTCGTATTCGTTGGAAAACCCATTGACAGATGTCTGTTGCATTTAAAGCTTTTGATATGGAATACATGTCAATTAGTGTTAAATGAAAAGTTTTGTATGCAAATTCAAACAATTTCCACTTGAAGCTTGGCGCCAGCTCCTCACCACGTCTCCCACATGGGGGTGGAGGCGTGACAGAGGAAACCTTGCCAGCCACTCGCTAACAGCAACACAACGAAAGTGCACCGAGTATTAGGGAGATAGAGAGCGCGGTAGAGAAAGTGAACAAAATCATCAGTGAATAAATGAATGAATGAATCAGTCAGTCAGTCACTGAGTCGACGTATGCAATTCTAACAAATAGGACCAATGTCAAACGGAAGTTAGGAAGGACGGAAGGAAATAGGTAGTTGCCATGAATGATGTACTTGAAATTTAATTGAATATGGTGATTCCTTGCTGTCACTCGGCTCTGTTCTCTCTATACGAGGTTTTTGTGTCATCATAATTGATTGCAGGCACTTGTGAAGGTTCATTGCAATTTGCAGTGGAATACGTATCATCAACAACTTTAGAATCATTACTGGAAAGTAGAAACAAATGAAAATGGAACTGAAGTTCGAAGAGATCTAAAACTGGGTAAGGTAGACTTATTTTTTTGTTAGGAATGGAATTATTACTTTACCATAAAATAATTTTATTTGTGATGACACTTAGCTCCCATTAAGAACTAAATCTCCCATTAAGAACTGTACCGCTAGTTTTGTTTAGGCTGAGTCGTCTCCAGGGTCTAACCTATGACCCACAAACTTTAAGTAATGATAGCTTCAAGATTTTTTCATTTGGGGCATGCGTAGAGTTTCTCGTTTCCCTTACTGTTTAATTTCCTGGAAAACCGGGGAAAAAATAGTAGTTCCCTGGATTCTCTGGAATTTATGCATAACACAAATATAAAACAAACCTGTATGTATAGGACCACCCTATACATACAGGGTATTTTTTCCAGAACAAAAAAAAATAAAAACATTCAAATCAAGTGTAGAATCTTTATTGGTAATTTCAAAGGACACTTTATGGCATTTATTTTTTGAATATAATATCCTTCAAATGTTAGCCGCAACTACGCCTCAGGGTTTCCATTTTGAGGGTCAATTTGCATTTCGACCGGTATGGCTTTAATGACACGCGTAATGTTGGCTTCCAAAACCTGAGTCGTAGCTGGTTTGTCAGCATAGACTTTGGACTTTACGTAACCCCAAAGAAAAATGCCTAAAGGCATTTTACGTAATTTTGTAGTTCCCTGGATAATTTTATAGTTCCTCGGGAATTTATGCATAATTTATGGTCCATCTAGAGGTATTTTTTCAGAACAAAAAAAAATATAAAAATTCAAATCAAGTGTATAATTTTTATTGGTAATTTGAAAGGCATTTATTTTTTGAATATAATTTCCTTCAAATGTTGGCCGCAACTACGCCTCAGGGTTTCCATTTTGAGGGTCCAATTTTGGATGACTAGTTCGAGCATTTCGACCAATATGGCTTTAATGACACGCGTAATATTGGCTTCCAAAACCTAAATCGTAGCTGGTTTGTCAGCATAGACTTTGGACTTTACGTAAGGTCCAATTTTGGATGACTCGTTCTAGCATTTCGACCGATATGGCTTTAATGACACGTGTAATGTTGGCTTCCAAAACCTGAATCGTAGCTGGTTTGTCAGCATAGACTTTGGACTTTGAGTAACCCCAAAGATAAATGTCAAAAGGTGTGATATCACTCGATCTAGGCGGACTCACCTGAACTCACCTGTCCAAAACGTGAAATTAGCTGCCTTTCGAAATGACCTCTCAATAGATCCATTATTTGAGCAGCTGTATGGCAAGTGGCACGGTCCTGTTGAAACCAAGTGTCGTCAAGATTACGGGCTTCAATTACAGTTAGCATAAAGATCGATATCATGGCGCGATAGCTAGCACCATTCACGGTTACGTTCCGGCCATCATCATTTTTAAAAAATAAAAACCGATGATTCCACCATATATACCGCACCAAACCGTGGTTTTCTCTAGGTACAATGGCACCTCTTGAACCTCTTCTTGTTGCTCTTCAGCCCAAATGCGGCAATTTTGTTTATTGACTTTGCCGTTGCGCCAGAAATGGGTCTCATTACTGAACAACATTTTAGTCGAAAACAGCGGATCTTCCAGTTTCTCACCGAACGCTCATTACCATAATACAATTGCCTACATTTGAAGGTAATTATTTTCAAAAAATAAATGGCCATAAAATGTTCTTTCAAATTACCAACACAGATTCCACACTTGATTTGAATTTTCATATATTTTTTGTTCTGAAAAAATACCTCTAGATGGATCTCCTAACAATATATATGATCAAATGCAGTATAGGAGATTAAATGCAGATATAACCAAAAAAAATAGCAAAAAAAACATACGTTTCGTATATAATAAATTTTTCTTCGTTTAAATATGTTTTTCAGAACAAATGTTATTGGTACAGATCTAATGCAATAATAGTACTTTTTATCGAAATTAAAATTTGTTAAACAAGCTGCTTTGGCTTTGTTTAACTGAAATATTTTTAATAAAAACGCTTACGTTTATTAAAACTTATTTTTTCTACTGTCAAATAAATCACTCCTATTATTTTTGAATTTAATGAATTTTTGAATAATTTTCATAATTCAAATCTATTTGTGACAACTTAAACCAATTCTAATAAAAAATATTGGGGATCAAATCTATTGTCAACAACTTAAACAAATTTTAATAAATTATATTAGGGATCATAGGGATCACACACATTAGATCATACTATGGTTGTAGGGATCATAACATGGATGCGTGTGAATCATACTATGGTTGTGTGGATCATACTATGGTTGTATATGAAACATACTATGGTTGTGAGGATCATACTATGGTTGTGTATGAAACATACTATGATTGTGAGGATCATACTATGGTAATGGAGATCATAGTATGGTTGAGTGTGAATCATACTATGGTTGTGGGGATCATAGTATGGTTATGTGTTAATCATCCTATTGTTGTGAGGATCATAGTATGGTTGTATTTGAATCATACTATTGTTTTGAGGATCATAATATTGTTGTACCACAGCCATATACCCAACAATAGTATTATCCTCTTCGAATATTGTCACCACAAACATACTTTTTTCTGCGTGTACGTTAATAACCAAAATTGTTGCATTTGGAGTAATGGAAATACACAAGCCATTGTTGAGACGCCGTTACATCCTCAAAAAGTCACTGTTTGGTGTTCTCCATGGACACACCATACTTCGTTGGTCCATATTTCTTTAACAATAAAGCCGGCTATAATCTTATAGTCAATGGGCTGAACGCTGTAGAGCCAGGATTAATGCCTATTTCGTGCCTAAATTGAAGATGCTGTAAATTGAAGACAGCCAATGAAATAATCAATTTATAGAAGGAAACTTTTTGTGAGCGCATTATCTCGTGTCGTGGGCCTTTGGCGTGGCCTCTAAGATGGTATAAATTAACACCGCTGGACTATTTTTGTGGGGCTATGTGAAGTTACTTGTCTACGCACATAAGACCGACACGATTGACGCCTTGGAAGAAAATACACGGTGCCGTATTGCTGATATAAAGCCCCAAATGATTCAAAACTGGGTCGAAAATTGGGCCTCTCGGCTGGAATTTATTCAAGCCAGCCACTTGCCCTAAATCAATTTTTAAACATAATGGCAAACCTAAACTCTTGACCATAGCATTAAATTCTATGCGTTTTAATTAATTCTTAATAAGCACACTTCTAAAAAAAACATCCTTTACTTAAGTCAGCAGTCGAAGTGACGTTTATATCGTCCGAAAGGAGTTGCATTTTCTTAAGCTGGTCTGCCCTAACACAGACCAGCTTCAGTTACCCTATCGCAGAGATAGGGTAACTGAAAGTCCAAGCTGCCTTAAATCCTAACAATCGAACCACAATAGCCGCTTTACAAACGAGCAAGAAATAAACAAACACTCCTTTTTCTACCACCCGCGAGTACTTGTCTTCTTTTTTTTAAAGTGTAGTTCAACTAAAACGCATGATGTTTATTGTAAATACAACAAAAGCTTTCAGAGAATTACGAGTATCTTAATTTTTTTTATGATAAAAGGATCTCTAACAATAATGTGTATTACAAGATATCGGCCAAATGATCGCCACGACTTCGGTACAATATCTCTATTCGATGGTCCATGTTTTTAATGACTAGCAACGTAATGAAGGTTCAATGTAGTTAATGTGCCGAATTATCTCTTCCTTAAGCTCTTGCATTGTTATTGACATATTGACGTAAATTTTATATATTTAGAAGACAACATGATCGTGGTGGCCAATTTACATCGCCTCGGCGTGAGATACCTAGTCCATTGAATTTCTCGCGCAAAAGAGCCATTGTTTCGTGGGCTGTGTGGCAAGTGGACCCATCCTCTTAGAATCGCAAGTCGTGCCGGCCCATTTTCCTAATTTTTGGACACAAGAATTACTTTGTCATCACGCGATAGCGAACACCATTCACGAGTCGTAGTTGACGGCTATTCTGCCACACTATCGCGAACGACATCAATCTTTTCTTTTGAAGAAATTACTCCACAATCTAATAAGATCAGGTTTGTTGGTGTTTGCCATAGAGGGAAGAAAAAGTAATTCTGCGAAGTAAAGCAAACACATCACCGTCTGGTAGACGCGGCGTTTCGTCGTTGATGTGGGCGACTTTTCAATATCATTTACTTAGTAGGGACATAAATACTGTTACACACATTTTATGCTGTAAAATAAAAAGTACTGAATGTTTTTGGACCAAATAATTTGTAATATATTTATTGATGTATATTGTATCCGAAAAGAATCTACTTATTCGAAATGTCCGCCTCTTGCCTTTACACACACCCTAAGTCGCACTGGCCAATCGTCAATAGCTGCACGAACCTCGTCCATTGGAAAATTGGCCACAGCTCAAACCAAAGCAGTCTTAAGAGATCCAATCTTGGGGTATCTTTTGTGACAAACCGTGTCCTCTAAAACCGTCTTTAGAGGAAATGAACGCTGGCAAATTGTTTCGAAGCCAGGCCTGGGACGTTTTAGCCTTATGGGACGGCGCACAATCCTGCTGGAAAGTCCATGGCTGGTTTTGGAACAGGGAATTGTTAAGAGGCTTCACAACAGCTTTCAAAACGGTTTCTTGGTAAACTTTGGCCGATGTTTTGACTCCTTGTTTGCAGAAATGCTGGTCAGTGACCCTATCGTAAGAGACACCCCACCAAACCATGACTGTAGCTGGATGATGACCCTTTTTCACCATTGGAATCACTTCAGATGCTTCCTTAGATGGCCGCGCATACACTATCATTTTGCTTGTTAAAACGGTAAAAATGTTTTCATCGGTGAACAAAATTTGTCTGTGCAAGTTAGCGTGCTGCACCAAAAGACGTTTGCATTTTTAAATCCTATTTTTTTAAAGCTTTAGTCAATAAATGTCCGATACGTCGTTTGAAAGCCCCAAGTCCCAAGTATTTTTGAATGATTCGACTCATGGGCTTTTGCGTGATATTCATCTCACAGGCCATGATTTTCTGTTTTCGGAGCAGATTTCTGTAAATTCTTGATTTAACGGCTTTGATGACATGTGGTGTTCGAACAGAGCGTGGGCGGCCCGACCGGAGGCGGTCTTTTAGATCTCCAGTCTCCTCAAACAGTTTTATGCATCGGTAGACGAACATGCGGCTAATCCCTAGTGGCCGGAGCGTCTTGAAAATATCGCTTTTTTTTCATTTCACACTTGAAAAGCGCTATTACAGCGATACGGTTCTCATTATCTGACCACTGCATGATGAAAGTTGAAACAATTTTAAAATCCCATTACAGACTAACGCTACTGAGGTTAGCTTTCAAAACCCATATGACATTAACGGGGTATATTCAGTTCAACTATTGAAATGGGTGTGTTCAATGTTGTAACAGTATTTATGTCCCTACTAAGTATGTGTGCTGCCGACCTGGCCTCTACTCGGCCAGTTCTGAAGAACGAACTTGGCGAGCATGCACAGGTGTTTTTACATTTTTAACAGTTCCTTTTTGTTAAAATTTGCGCACAGTTATCCCGATAGTGGAGACATTTGGTCGATTATGCTGACAAAAATAATCTAATCAAGTGCTTTTGTATACTTTGATTTGAAAGACTATTCTCAAAGTGCACGAAAAGCATTTTGATTTTAACGCCCACTTTCGTTAAAGGCTTCAAAAATTATAACGCGCTGCATGATTTTGTACCTCTACATGGTTGAATTTGTCAAACACTAAAACAAAGAAATATCAAATTCAATTGGGCATAAAACTTGACGTTAAGGTGTGACTCACAATTAACATCGTGCATTATGGTTGGACCACCCTTTATTATTTTATAATTTTTATGTTATTATCGGCCGCTTGGTTACTCAACTCAATTTTTAAGGCTTAGTTATGTATTTCCATTTTTATGAAATGTTTCTATTTTTCTAAGTGATAAACCATGCCGAATCTAATTTAAATTGCGGTTAATTAAGCGAAAGATATGGTTTTATTTTTTCACACCCTTTTTCCCACGATTCTATTTGTGTTTTTTTTGCAGGGTATTTTGTCCTCTCTCTAAAAAATTCACCCTCAAGACAATTTAAAAAAAAAATACTCCTCATTATATCTTCTAGTGCGGGTATGCCTAAGATTTTGATGCCATAACGAGTTATGGGCCATGGCTATCATAATAAATTCAAATTTAGCCTTTACACCCAACACCGAAAAAGCAAAGATGAAAACAAAAAAGGGGAAAATATTCGTACTCATTTAGGGAAATTGTTTTTGTTTACTTGAAAGAAAATGAACAAAACACTTAAATGAGGCACTTAAATCTTAAATATATGAACTGTTTTGCCACACTCAGTCACTCTGGGCTTTCGTGCATTTCCGGGGCGGGCCGAGAATGTCCTTTAAATAAACTTTTGTTAGGACTATGCCGCCGCCGCATCGTCTTCATAATAAGAATTTACAAATACTCACATAATCTCATGTTATTTGATAATAAAGAAGTACCCAATCTTACCCAACTCACCCTCATGCGAAGTGTTCGTCGTATTCTGACATGGCCCCAAAATTGTTCCTCACAAACTCACACACACGCCCATTCACGGAGTAAGCGAAGGGAATGTTCCGCTTACATGTTTATCCAGATGATGATACTGCAGGAGCACTCACTTAACTAAAAATCAAATTCAGAACAAATTTCTTTCGAAAAAACTTAATCAGCAGATTACTTTACATATCCATGCAAATAAGCAATGAGATTTTTTTCTTCTGTTCTGCTTCCCTTTTCTTCTTGCTCGTACGCCTGCTTCTAGCTGTGGCTCTTCCTGCCAGTCCTCCTTTCAAATCAAGGCTGAAATAAACAAAAATAACTGGAAACACACGCTCAAGCACACACACACAGACACAGTAGCCTGGTAAGGATGTGAGCGTATGTGTTTACTGGCAAAAGGAAGTATTAGAAAACCAGACTGGTAAATAATAGATTGAAAAAGAAACGGAAACGGAACTTTATATGAGGGAAGTTAAACCACACACACACACACACACACAGAATGAATCGTCACAAGAAACAGCGACAGTTTTTCTATGATAATTGACTTTGAAAACCTCCATGAGTTATGGGAAGAAAAGCCTGGTTCTTAAGCTGGAAATTAAGGCATCCATATATAGCTCTCTTGAATTTTATTTAGCAAATCAATGTCCTGTCTTTCAAAGGACGAATGGATATATCAGGTTATATTTACAAATAACAAAGGTTTCGGGCGTTTTTTTCAACAAATAAAGTCCAATATTGTTCTTAAATCAGCTGGATGGCAGGGAGCTTGAATCGGGCATATCTTTCTTAGGCAATATCTTTCATAGCAACAAGCCAAAATATTAATCTCCAACTAAAGACCTTAATATAAAGGGTGGTCCAACCATAATGCACGATGTTTATTGTTAGTCACAGCTTAACGTCAAGTTTTATCCCAACATAATTAAAAACAAAAACAGGAGATAACAATAAATTAATTTAAAAACAGTTGGCAGAAACAGGTATAAATTAAAAATAAATTCTTTTGAGGATGTTCAAAAACAGACGACAAAACGTCGAGAAAAAAACTGAATTATGAATGAATTAAGCTATGCAGATAATGAGAACCGAAATGAAAAACCAATATTTTCAAAACGCTCCGGCCACTAGGGATTAGCCGCATGTTCGTCTACCGATGCATAAAACTGTTTGAGGAGACTGGAGATGTAAAAGACCGCCACGGGTCGGACCGCTCACGCTCTGTTCGAACACCGCATGTCATCAAAGCCGCTAAATCAAGAATTTACAGAAATCCGCTCCGAAAACAGAAAATCATGGTCCGTGAGATGAATAGCAAGCAAAAGTCCTTGCATCGAATCATTAAAAAAAACTTGGGACCTGTGGCTTTCAAACGACGTACAGGACATTTATTGACTGCAGCTTTAAAAAAAATAGGATTGAGAAATGCAAACGTCTTTTGGTGAAGCACGCTGATAACTTGCACAGAAAAATTTTGTTCACCGATGAAAAAATGTTTACCGTTCAGGAAAAATTTAACAAGCAAAATGATTCAGTGTATGCGCGGTCATCTAAGGAAGCATCTGAACTGATCCCATGGGTGGAAAAGGGTCATTACCCAGCTTCAGTCATGGTTTAGTGGAGTGTCTCTTACGATGGGGTCACTGACCTGCTTTTCTGCGAACAAGGAGTCAAAACATCGGCCAAAGTTTACCAAAAAACCGTTTTGGAAGCTGTTGTGAAGCCTCTTAACAATTCCCTGTTCCAAAACCAGCCATGGACTCTCCAGCAGGATTCTGCACCGGCCCATAAGGCTAAAACGTCCCAGGCCTGGCAATGAAACAATTTGCCAGCGTTCAGAATGACCCTCAGGCAGTCCAGATTTGAACCCATTGGATTACAAATTGTGGACGGTTTTAGAGGACAAGGTTTGTCACAAAAGATATCCCAACATTGGATCTCTTAAGACTGCTTTGGTTCGAGCTGTGGCCAATTTTCCAATGGACGAGCTTCGTGCAGCTATTGTCGATTTGCCAGTGCGACTTAAGGCATGTGTTAAGGCAAAGGCGGACATTTCGAATAAGTAGATTCTTTTTGGATACAACATACATCAATAAATATATTAAAAAATATTTGGTCCAAAAACATTCAGTTCTTTTTATTTTACAGCATAAAACGTGTGTAACAGTATTTATGTCCCTACTAAGTAGAGAAGAGGTACACAATTAAACAGCTTGTCAAGAATTTTGAAGCCTTTTGAGAAAATGGACGGTCAAATCAAAATGCAAATTTCGTGCTCTTCAAGATTTTTTTGGTCAGCACAATCGATCGAACGTGTCCATAGTGGATTCGTTAACAAGCAGAATTGCCGCGTTTGGGCAAATGGGATTCCACGAGTGATTGTTGAAAAACCGATGCATTCACAAAGAGTGAGTGTTTGGTGCAGTTTATGGGCCGGCAGCGTCATCGGGCCGTACTTCTTCGAAAAACTGCTTTAGCGCTTTTGAGTGCACACAAGCAAACACCTTTTTTTATTGCCAGTGTCGTTTTTAAGCGCCGGCACAATAACCAGGCAGGCCTACAATAGAACAGCAACACTAATACCATCACAGGTCGGCCAAGTGTCTGGTCCTCTGAATGGTGTTCACTATCGCGAGATGGCAACGGACTTCTTGTGGCCAAAAATTGAGGATATGGAACTGAACGATATGTGGTTCCAACAGGATGGTGCCACTTGCCATACAGCCAACGAAACAAAGGCTCTTTTGCGCGAGTAATTCCATGGCGTAGTGGCGATGTTAATTGTCAGCTACGATCACGTGATTTGGCTCCGTTGGACTTCTTTCTTTGGGAATATTTTAAAGAAACAGTGCATGTCAATAAACCAAGAACACTTCAAGAGCTTAGAGGTGAGATAATTCGGCACATTTACAACATTAAACATCCATTATGTCTTAGAGTCATTGAAAATATGAACCATCGGATAAAGTTATGCCACCGAAGCCGTGGCGAGCATTTGGCCGTTATTTTGCCTTAAGGTTTATTTAGTCTTGACGGTGGGCGGCTGAAGGTAGGCAATCAGCTATTTCAGTTGGGGTTTGCATTTTGCATCTGTTAGAGGGAGATAACTACAGTTTGACGGTTGACGACGGTAGACTTCTGCAGGTTGCAGAATCAACCGTCCACCGTCAATACCAATTGGACCTTTACCGTCAACCGTCAAGACTAATTAGACCTTTACACATAATTGTCCTAGATCCTTCTATTTTAATAAAAAATATTAAGATAATTCTCTGAAAAATGTTCGTGTTATTTACAATTAACATCGTGCGTTTTAGTTGGAACATCCTTTACAAGTTAATATTAGCGCCTAAGCCAAAATTCTATAGATTACTTTTGCTTTTTTATCTAGTCTTTTAAAATTACCTTTTTTTCACACCCTCACCCTATATATAATTTGGTACGGAAAAATAGTGTAAAGCATCGAAAAAATATTGTAGACAACACATATGTTTCGACCAAAGTCGTTGTATGACTCTTTAAGTCATTTGAGCCATGTTTGTCTGTGCGACTCGTACGCACGTTAACTCGAGAAGAGCGTGCAATCGTTTTTAGGTATTGCATGTCATAATATTTTTCCAAAACTGCGTCATACTGCCACACCCCTTCTGATACCTTCCATACAAATGTACTATTATGCCTAATTTTGGTAGTCTTGAAATATCCTCAACTAATCTAACTTACCTAAGAACAGTGTTTTAAACTTGACTTGGTGACAAATAATTGGAATCCTAGCCACGCCCCTTCTAGTACCTCCCACACAAATGACTTTTGTTTAGTGCAGATTAGAACCCCCATAAGTTGTCACCCAGAACGTGACATTTGCTTAAATTGTAAACACCTTACGTGGATTGGATACCAAAAAAGATGTTAACACGCCCCATTTTAATACCTCCCATTCAAATGCACCATTTCGCCCATTTTTTATTTTTCAAATATCTTAAATGCAACTCGTACATTCTAAACCAATATCAATACTCAGGAACAGGGTTATAAGGTTAACTTAATGACAATTAATTCGATTCCTAGCCACGCCCCTTCTGGTAACTTCCACACATGTGGCACTATTTCAGAGCAGATAAGAACCCACATAACTCGTCACTCAGTGCGTGAAATTTGTTTCATGGCGAACTCTATTATATTTTTTATAACTGCTTTTTAGATGTGTACGAAAAGAGTAGATGAAACGCCTCATTCCGTTACCTCCAGTGCAAATGCACCATTCCGCCCACTTTTGGTATAATTTTAAAACTTTTTATAATATTCTGCTAAAAGCAAGTAATTAGCTAATCGAATGTAAATAAGACTAGCTGACGAAAGTGTATAGCCTTAGCCACGCCCCTTTTTGTACCTTCCACGCAAACGATACTATCCGAGAGTAAATGAAAACCCACATAATTTTTTAATGCGTGGTATTCTCTTGAACATTGTTTCCTGCAATATACTTATTTTATCTTTGTCGACACATAAGATAAAGTGGATGCCACGCCCATTCTAGTACCTTCCACATAAAGGACATTTTACGAGATTTCAAAAAATTGGTACGCCTCAGCCAATGGAGGACGAAACGGCGGAACATTTGAAATCCACATGTGACAGCGCATAGAGAAAGGGACAAAAGGGTAATCAATTTTAATTGTTTTTCCTTTTTTTTTGATGTGGACAACATCTGAGCACCGGATGAGACCGATCCCATGCCCCAAAAGTGTTCCCTCCCAGAGATATGGGCGTTTTATGAAAGTGAAGTCGACGATTCTAAGCGCAAATAGGAAGGGACCTAATCGTTAAAATGGCTCTCCTGAACAAAACTTTTCATCAACTTTTCACTTCTTTTTGATGTGGACAACATCTGAGCATCGAATGAGACCGATCCCATGCCCCAAAAGTGTCCCCTCCTAGAGATATGCACGTTTTATGAAACTGAAGTCGACGATTCTGAGTGCAAATAGAAAGGGACCTAATCTTTAAAATGGCTCTCCTGAACAAAAATTTTCATCAACTTTTCATTTTTTTTCTTTTTTTGATGTGGACAACATCTGAGCATCGAATGAGACCGAATCCATGCCCGAAAAGTCTTCCCTCCCAGAGATATGCGCGTTTTATGAAAGTGAAATCGACGATTCTAAGCGCAAATAGAAAGGGACCTAATCTGAAAAATGGCTCTCCTGAACAAAGCTGGTTTTTAACCTTAGGTCCCTTTCTATTTTGCGCGTCACATATATGGGTGGGGATATATGTAAGTCGAATCAACCGGCTGAAACTTGATCAGTGGTGTTGTCCGTCGAAACCAATTGATCTAATACATTTTCATGTTTTTTTATTTCTCTAAGTGTACTATTTCAAACTTTTTATGCATATAACACGGATATATAAAATAAACAAGAAAATAAAATCAAAACATTGATTTTATAAAAATTACATTTTTCGCTTTGTCCAAAATAACTTGAAATGACTTAATTTCTTTTGTTAAAATCTGAACCGTCTTTCAAAAACTTCAACAGCGTCTGTCCTTTAAAAAAGAACCTTTCTTGTGCAACATCAGAAGTAGAATGTGGTTTCAAGAGCTAAAAACATGCAGGGTGTCCGCCGGAAGGTATACTACAGGGTGTTGGTCGGGAAGGTAGACTACTTTGTTCTTTTATAATTTTTGATTAAATGAAAGAGAATGGATCTTACTTAGTAGGGGCATAAATACTGTTACACATGTTTTATGCTGTAAAATAAAAAGTACTTAATGTTTTTGGACCAAATATTTTTTAATATATTTATAGATGTACATTGTATCCGAAACAAATCTACTTATTCCAAATGTCCGCCTTTTGCCTTTACACACGCCTTAAGTCGCACTGGCCAATCGTCAATAGCTGCCCGAACCTCTTCCATTGGAAAATTGGACATAGCTCCACCCAAAGCAGTCTAAAGAGATAAAATGTTGGGGTATCTTTTGTGACAAACCTTGTCCTCTAAAACCGTCCACAATTTGTAATCCAATGGGTTCAAATCTGGACTGCCTGAGGGCCATTCCTCAGAGGAAATGAACGCTGGCAAATTGTTTCGAAGCCAGGCCTGGGACGTTTTAGCCTTTTGGGCCGGCGCAGACTCCTGCTGGAAAGTCAATGGCTGGTTTTGGAACAGGGAATTATTAAGAGGCTTCACAACAGCTTCTAAAACTGTTTCTTGGTAAACTTTGGCCGATGTTTTGACTCCTTGTTCTAAGAAATGCAGGTCAGTGACCCAATCGTAAGAGACACCCCACCAAACCATGACTGAACCCTTTTCCACACTTGGAATCAGTTCAGATGCTTCCTTAGATGACCGCGCATACAATCTATCATTTTGCTTGTTAAATTTTTCCTGAACGGTAAAATTTTTTTCATCGATGAACAATATTTTTCTGTGCAAGTTATCAGCGTGCTTCACCAAAAGACGTTTGCATTTTTCAATCCTATTGTTTTTTAAAGCTGCAGTCAATAAATATCCGGTACGTCGTTTGAAAGCCCCAAGTCTCTTTTAATGATTCGACTCATGGACTTTTGGGTGATATTATCTCACGGGCCATGATTTTCTGTTTTCGGGGCGGATTTCTGTGAATTCTTGATTTAAAGGCTTTAATGGCAAGCGGTGTTGGAACAGAGCGTGGGCGGCCCGACCCGTGGCGGTCTTTTACATCTCAATCCTCCTCAAACAGTTGTATGCATCGGTAGACGAACATGCGGCTAATCCCTAGTGGCCAGAGCGTTTTGAAAATATCGCTTTTTTTCATTTCACACTTGCAAAAGCGCTATTACAGCGATACGGTTCTCATTATCTGACCACTCCATGATGAAAGTTGAAACAATTTCAAAATCCCATTACAGACTAACGCTATTGAGGTTAGCTTTCAAAACCCATATGACATTAAAGGGGTATGTTCAGTTCTACTACTAAAATGGGTGTGTTCAATATTGTAACAGTATTTATGTCCCTAGTAAGTATATTGATAAATGTTTTATCAAATGTCGTCAATTATGTATGGAATACAATATCAGCTAAATGTCCGCCTTTGTTAGCCTTACAAATGCGACCCCTTTTGAGCACATTTTTCATTATATTCAGGACGGCGTCAAATTGAGGTTGATGGATTATTTTGAACACCTTCTTAAGCAGCAGTAATGTTTTCAGCCGATCTTGCAGTATGTTGTGGTCCATGTTTGGGCCTTTCAGCTACAGACCCTCTTTCTTCAAAACCATTTACTACACAATAGCTAGTGCGTTTTGTTGGCACGTTGTTTCCTCCAAAAATTTCACGTAACTTTCTCATCATCACAGTAATCGATGATTGATTTTGATAATTGTTTAACGATTTATCGAATATTTTTCTATAATAAATTTTCCACGCCTCTACTTCATGACTGCCAAATATGAACTGTCAAGACTAATGTTTACCAAAATGGCGGCAAAACAAAGTAGTATACCTTCCCGGCGGACACCCTGTATAATCGGTTGAAGATCTGTGTGGGAGCCATAACGAAATCTGGTGAGTGATTTAGAATAGAAATTACAATTTGCTTTGTTACAAGCTAAACGTCATTTTTGCACGTGAGATTTGGCTGCGAACAATTTAAAAAATTTAAGGAGACCTTTTGTTATTGTTAAAGCAGGACTTTTTGCTTTAAAGTAAGTTGAACATGATGATTTTCGAGTAGGTTATCTACAGATGCTCCTTAGTAAGCTGAACATCCAGTGTCTCCAAAGACAATGGGACCCATCAGACCTTCCGGTAAAATCACAAAATTTGTAATAGCGCATTTTTCCTGTACATTATTTCAAAAAATGTAAATTGAAAATCGCTTTGCTACTAAATATATGGGGTGAGGAGTTTTTAGTCTGAGTTTTTAGCTGAGCAAGCTCCCGTTGAAACAGATAACAATATTTGACATGGCAACCAGAATTTAAGCCTATAGAAAAATTGAATGGAAATTCCCCCGAAAAACAGGAAGTTAAGAAAAATTCCTTCACCAACAACACCATCGTCACTGCTCTACGGAAGCACCGCCGAATGCCAGCCACCCCACACCAACGAGCCTTAAGACGCAAAATCTATTAAGTGGAAATTTATTTGTTTACATACTTGGGTTTTACTTTTTTCCTTCATCTTCTTTATAGCCCGGATTTTGATTTTGGCAAAATGTTATATTTTAAGCCAGTTATCTGTGTGCGACGCACTCTCCCGCTGCTTGTCTTCGACAGCCTCCTCCTCGGTTAAGAACACACATATCGCACATCGGCCTAAAATAAAATTGTTTCAATCTTGTTTTTATTTATTTTAAAATGAAGCCCATCTATTCAGCCATCCATCCATCCATTCGTTCGTTCATCTAACCCCAAACCCATATTTATTGGCAAACACGCATAGAAATACAGAGAGAGAGGGGAAGTCTTGGTGAACTGTGGGTGGATTGGGGCAGTAGCTGAGGGGAAGTGCTGTGCTGTGCTGTGTCAGGAAACGATTTCGAGGACTACTCGTACTCGTATATGTCTGTATTTGCCAAAGGATAATTTGCTGAAATCGCTTATTGATTGGGATGCCATTTAATGTTTTAAAGATGTTCAATGTATTTATTAGGAATAAATTTAAGGCATTCCATTTGCCGAGGGGGCAAGTCAAACAATTTTATAGATTTTGGTTTACATGTCAAAGCAGAAGCTCTTTTAAGCTTCGTTTGATCTGCGCTAACATAAAATGGGCACAGTTGAGCAAGTCTAAAAATGTTTTAAAATTCTTTTATACAGAACGACCTAAATAGAAAAATACGAGGGCGGTTCGGAAACTTCTTAGCCTAGCACAAAAAGCGCGGTATAAACAGAAAAAAGTTGAGTGTTTTGGAAACTTCCATCTGCTATGAACACATGTTAAATTTTGTTTCGATCTGACAACTCCTTCATATAGAAACAGATGTTCGCAAAAGACGCATCAGCGATTTTTTTACAATGGAAAAATTAGAAATGCGTGGTGCCATTAAATATTTACATAAAAAAGGTTTATCGGGACAAGAAATTCATAATGATATGGTGAATGTGTTAGGTGAAAGTGCCCCTTCATATGCAACAGTAAAAAATTGGGTTGCTGAATTTAAACGTGGTCGTACAAGCATTGAAGATGAACCACGTAGTGGACGTCCAAAAACAGCAACAACAACAGAAATTGTAGCCAAAGTGCATGATATGGTATTAAATGATCGACGAATAAAAGTGCGTGAAATAGCTAATATCATGGGCATCTCAAATGATCGAGTCCATTTAATTTTGCATGAAGAACTACAGATGAAAAAGCTTTCTGCAAGACGGGTGCCGCACTTGTTAACAGTCGACCAAAAACGCATAAGAATGAACATTTCACAAGCTTGTTTGGATCGTTTTCAGCGAAACAAAATGGATTTTAAGCGTCGTTTCATAACTGTTGATGAGACATGGATCCACCACTATACTCCAGAGACAAAAGAACAATCCAAACAATGGACTGAAGCTGTAGGAAGTGCCCCAAAGAAGGCAAAAACAATTCAATCGGCTGGTAAGGTTATGGCAACGGTTTTTTGGGACTTCAAAGGTATTTTATTGATTGACTATCTGCAAAAGGGTAAAACAATAAATTCAGAGTACTATTGCAACCTTTTAGATCAATTAAATGTACAAATTTGAGAAAAACGTCCTGGCTTACAACACAAAAATATAATTTTTCATCAAGACAACGCACCAGCGCACAAGAGTGTTTTAACAATGGCTAAAATCAACGAAATAAAGTACGAGTTGCTTAACCACCCACCTTATTCTCCTGATTTAGCTCCCAGTGACTTTTACCTGTTCCCAAATCTAAAAAAAAATCCTTGCTGGCAAGCGTTTTACCTCAAATGAAGATGCAATTACAGTTGTAAACCACTTTTTTGAAGACCTTGAGAAAAACTATTTTAATCAAGGGATAGAATTGCTAGATAAGCGTTGGACTAAGTGTATTGAAGTTTCAGGAGATTATATTGAAAAATAAAAATTATTTTGGAAAAACTAACTATTCTCTTTCATTGATAGGCTAAGAACTTTCCGAACCGCCCTCGTACAGTTGGATATCCTCGACGGTATGATAGAGTGTATACTAAGTTAGTCATTGTAAAATATTGATCAAAGAATCTGTTTTTCATAAAGGGTTTTCCATTAAGGACATAATAACTTTATATATTAATAAAACACAGAATATATAAGATTTACTTAGTAGGGACATAAAAACCGTTGCAACATTGAACACACCCATTTCAATAGTAGAACTGAACATACCCCGTTAATGTCATATGGGTTTTAAAAGCTAACCCCAATAGCGTTAGTCTTAACGGAATTTAAAAATTGTTTCAACTTTCATCATGGAATATAAGAATAAAGAGAACCGTATCGCTGTAATAGCGCTTTTCAAGTGTGAAATGAAAAAAAGCGATATTTTCAAAACGCTCCGGCCACGAGGGATTAGCCACATGTTCGTCTACCGATGCATAAAACTGTTTAAGGAGACTGGAGATGTAAAAGACCGCCACCGGTCGTGCCGCCCACGCTCTGTTCGAACACCGCATGTCATCAAAGCCGTTAAAGCAAGAATTCACAGAAATCCGCTCCGAAAACAGAAAATCATGGCCCGTGAGATGAATATCACGCAAAAGTCCATGAGTCGAATCATTAAAAAAGACTTGGGACTTAGGGCTTTCAAACGACATACCGGACATTTATTTACTGTAGCTTTCAAAAAAAATTGGATTGCAAAATGCAAACGTCTTTTGGTGAAGCTCGCTGATAACTTGCACAGAAAAATTTTGTTCACCGATGAAAAAATGTTTACCGTTCAGGAAAAATTTAACAAGCAAAATGATAGAGTGTATGCGCGGTCATCTAAGGAAGCATCTGAACTGATCCCTAGGGTGGAAAAGGGTCATCACCCAGCTTCGGTCATGGTTTGGTGGGGTGTCTCTTACGATGGGATCTCTGACCGGCATATCTGCGAACAAGGAATCAAAACATCGGCCAAAGTTTACCAAGAAACCGTTTTGGAAGCTGTTGTGAAGCCTCTTAACAATTCCCTGTTCCAAAACCAGCCATGGACTTTCCAGCAGGATTCTGCGCCGGCCCATAAGGCTAAAACGTCCCAGACCTGGCTTCGAAACAATTTGCCAGCGTTCATTTCCTCTGAAGAATGGCCCTCAGGCAGTCCAGATTTGAACCCATTGGATTACAAATAGTGGACGGTTTTAGAGGACAAGGTTTGTCACAAAAGATACCCCAACATTGGATCTTTTAAGACTGCTTTGGCTCGAGCTGTGGCCAATTTTCCAATGGACGAGGTTTGTGCAGCTATTGACGATTGGCCAGTGCAACTTAAGGCGTAAGTAAAGGCAAAAGGCGGATTTCGAATAAGTAGATTCTTTTAGGATACAATATACATCAATAAATATGTTTAAAAATATTTGGTCCTTAAACATTCAGTACTTTTTATTTTACAGCATAAAACGTGTGTAACAGTTTTTATGTCCCTACTAAGTATAACTTAATTAATTCTTTTTAGATTTGGGCATCATAGCAATGCTTATCAAAGCAACTATTCAAAGACGTATTTATTTTACTCAGTTGACCCATTGCAAGGTACTCGTATTAAATTTGTTTTAAAAAGTAACGCGTGATCCATTTCGAGGTTTGCTACTTTTTTAAAGAAAATTTTAAGAAAATTCAAATTGAATGGGGAATGCTTACTTTATTTATCATTTGAAAGAACATTCTTTGGCATTTCTTTTTTTAAGATTATGTCTATCAAATGTTAGCCGAGGCTACGTCTCAGATGGTCGATCTGTGAGTCCAATTTTCGATGACTCGTTCAAGCATTTCGACTGGTAACTGGCGAATGACACGCGTGATGTTTTGCTCCAAGGCCTGTATCGAAGCGGCTTTGTCTGCATTAAATTTAGACTTTACATATCTCCACAGAAAAAAGTCTAACTGTGTGATATCACACGATCTTGGTGGCCAATCGACCGGCTCATAACGTGAAATTATCTGATCACCGAAGTGTTCTCTCCATAAATCCATTGCTTAATGCGATGTGTGGGAAGTGGCGCCGTCTTGTTGAAACCAAATGTTGCCGAGATCACGAGCTTCAATTTCAGGCATCAAATAGTCGGTTATCATGGCACGATAACGTCGGTTACGTTCTCACCGGCATCATTTTTGAAGAAATATAGACCGATGATTCCACCGGCTGACAAACCACACCAAACCGTTGTTTTTTCTGAATGAAGTGGCAGCTCTTGAACCTCTTGTGGTTGCTCTTCGTCCTAAATGCGGCAATTTGGCTTGTCTACATACCCATTGAGCCAGAAATGGGCCTCATCGCTGAACAAAATTTGGCACGAAAACGTCGGATCTTCTTGGAACTTTTCAAGTGCCCATAGAGCGAAACGATGTTGCTTGGGAGCGTCGGGCGGCTTCAGTTCTTGCAAAAGCTGTATTTTGTACACTTTCAATTTAAGATCTCGACGTAAAATGCGCCAAGTAGTTCCATACGTTAGTCCGAGTTGCTGTGAACGGCGCCGATCTTGGTGTACACTCTCAGCTACGGCCGCTACATTTTCTTCACTGCCTGCTGGACGTGGTCTGTTCAGTCGAATATTATCCAATGAATGCTGGGTCTCAAGATGGGTGATGGTGTTGCGAAAAGTACGCTCAGTAGGCCGATTAGTTTGACCATAAGTTGAACGAAGTGCACGAAACACATTCCTCACAGAACGTGAATTTTCGTAATAAAGTTGAACGATTTGTAAACATTGTTCAGGCCTAAGTCTTTCCACTATGAAATGCCAAACAATACTAAACAAAAATAACATGACAGCCTGAAACGGCTCACATGTGATCTATCAAAAAAAGGCTATTGAAAAAAGTATCTCTACTTGGATCACCCATTGAATGAAACACACATCATTCCATGTTGAGTATTTGTAAGATACTCCGAGTCTCTAGCCACTGATGGGGGAAAACTCGTTGGTTTTTAAATTTTAAATCTATCCACCAGTTTGGTGAGAGTAAGGTCGTGGCTCTAGATATCTCCAAGGCCTTTGATAGAGTCTGGCACCGTGCACTCATATCAAAGCTGATGGCTTTTGGTGTCGGTGATTCATTCGCTCGTTTTATATCGAGCTTTCTTAGAGATCGCACTATTAGAGTTGTTGTAGATGGGTTCTCATCCAACACACATAGGCTGACCTCAGGTGTACCACAGGGCTCTGTCCTTTCTCCCTCTTTGTTTCTTATTTTCATTGACGATCTATTGGGTCAGACCGTGAATCCAATCTACTCTTTCGCAGATGATAGTAACCTCTGTCATTCATATTCATTCGACCGTAGGCCGAGCCTTCAAGATATTGAAGACAAAAGGCGAATTATGGATGAGACACTTGGCCGTGATCTACTGGCCATTTCCGAATGGGGTCGAGTGAATAGAGTAGATTTTAATGCACCGAAGACACAGTGCTGGTTGTTGTCTCACAAACGATTCGCCGAAACAACAATATAGGCAATTTCTATCGATGGTACGGATATTGAACAATCAGAAGCTCTCGATGTTCTGGGCATGAAAATACAATGTGACGCTCGTTGGGCGAGACATGTATTCGAAGTGTCGAAAGAAGCACTCAAGTGCATAGGCTTTCTAAAGCGGTGCAAGAAATATTTCACTCCTTCTGATCTCTTCGATATCTATACAACCTACATCCGGCCAAAGATGGAATACAACTCCCCTACATGGGCAGGTGCTCCAAAATCATCCTTGGAGCTACTTGATCGTGTCCAAAGGAGGGCGATGGTGTTGATAGGTGACAGGAGGGTATCCAACTATTGTTCCTCTTGAGCATCGTCGGAATGTGGGTTGCTGTTATATCGTTACTTTCATGGTGTGTGTTCATCAGACATCCGTCGCCTTATTCCTGACGTGAGGATGTTCGGCAGGGATACGCGACTTTCTGGGAATTCACACCCGTTTGTTATCGATTGGCCAGTTGACCGCACTATACACTACAGATCAAATTCGTTTTTCGCTCGTACAGTCCGTATGTGGAATCGACTTCCGGCAAATGTATTTCCCACTAATTGCGACATCCAGAAGTTCAAGGCAAGCGTCAACAAACATTACTCCCTCTTTCCCCCATCCGATCCATTAATTTCCACTCGCCAACGCAATGCACCGCATGTACAGGGGGCATCCCCTGAGTGTTGGTTATTTAAAAAAAAAAAAGATACTAAATTTTATTTATTCAAAAAGTGATTATAGCAAATGTTGAAAATATTTCAACTCATCTAGTAAAACCTCCTGCAGAGATTTCAAAGCAAAGCGGAGGCCAAATATTCAATAAAAAATATACAATACAATTTTTAATAACATATGTACATCTCTTAGGCTGGTATTCATCCTAAGTACTCGAAAAGTGACACATTTCTTGTGTGTGCGAGCTGCTCCTACCACTGGCCATTATCACCATGTGGAAAAGTTCGATCATGAGCAAGCGTACAAATATTATCTAATGTATACAGCTAACAATTTTATGGGCTGCACTTAAGAATGCAACAATACCCACCACAAAATTTAAAACATGTTCAACTTTGAACACCCCTTAGTATCCTTGAATTGCATAAAAACCGAATTTTATTTAAGACATTGATAGTTTCTATACCCGACAAGTATTGTTAAAGTTGATGAAATAAAGTGTCCGTAATTTAAGCCTCCAGCGAAGTCAAAGCCAATTCTGTTTTCAGTCTGCATACATGCATACCCCTCACATTTGCCTACCTTGTTAGAATCACTTACCAGTCGGAAGACGATTTTTTAGCCAAATTCTCGAAACGTTACCTCTCCCTTATATTTTACACTTTTGTTCACTTATTAAAAATCCCTTTTCCACTTCAAATACCTTGTGTTGTAATCTTTTCCTTGAGCTCTTCAAAAACTATTTAACTTTAATCTTTGGGTCTGCAACAACGTTAAGACAAATTATGCTCGCATCAGAAAGAGTTTTAGTATTTTATAATAGACTTCTCTTAAATACATTATTATGGGTCTTGTTACGATTCCCCGGCATAGTTTGTGATCCAGACATTGTCATGACCTTAATTGAATTTATGACCGCATATGGATGGCCAACATCTTGTGTCGTTTTTCACATTTTCCATTTTCCCTGCAAACATTGTGTACGCTTTTATTATGGACTACTGATGTTGCTGTCACTGCTTGCTGCTGTTGTTATTAAGTTTTAATAACTCATAAAGTGGTGACATTACATGCAATGCCAACTGGGAGTTATTTTACAAATGTACCAACCCATACTAACGTAGATTGTAAACGTATTTGTGTGGTGTAAGTGCATTTGTAAACTTATATGTTTGTGGTCGAATAATGTTTGTGATTAATATATAATCAGCGGCAGAACTCCAGAAAACTTTTCCTAAGAGGCATGCATGCGGGCCATCTGAGCTATCTAATGGACATTCGGAACTGACCTTGTCGTGCTTATTTCGAACTATTTTCAAGTAGGGTGATAGTTCGTTACCCTTATGTCACTTTAAACCAAAGCTCTACAACTAGCTTTTTCTAAAATAAAAACAAAAATATTGAGTATATTCTCCAGTTACGGTTTTTTATGGAGGTCTGGTGCCCGACACCAGCGTTGTCTTTGTCCAGCTTTTGCAGAAAATGTATCCTGATGCTAAAGGGATAACTCTTTACCAGACTTTATACAGATAAGTCGCATTGAAGTAAGGACACTTATGGACGAAGTCAAAAGTACAGAGTTTCTACAGTAATCTCTTAAGGCATACCCATAAAATAATTAGATCGACTACTGTTGTGGGTTGTGAAATCACTTCTTCTAGAAATGAAAGACTTAGATAATTATAGGAAATTTCTAAAAGGTCGGCCCTCGTTATTTTTTATGGGCAAATTTTTATTTTGCAACTCTATGCCGTATGAAATAAGTTAAAAAGTAGTAAATATTCCTTCGTTTTACCGGATTTTCGTGATGAGATGTCTTAAGCGAAATAGTATGGAGTTTTTTCGTAGAACATTTTAACTTCATATCTCTAAGATTGGAGTGTCATTTTCGTTCTTTTTTTCAAAAAATGAAGAAATGATGTTCAATTATTTTCAGTTGGGACATAGCCTTTTTTTAATGATATTGTAAAATTGGTCAATTTTGGGTTGAAATGTTCTACTAAGTTACTACAGGGTGGGGTTTTTTAAATGATCTATTTTTATATGTTAAATACATTTTATGGAAGTGTAACGTGACTATGTGTGAAATATGACATCAGACAAGTGACCACCATTTTGCTCGATACAGACATTGGCTCTTTTTAGCGCATTTTGCATTACACGGAGTAATGTTTCTGGTTGCAGGCGCCGTATTTCATCTCGAATATTCTGTTAAGCTGTCCAAGTGTCTGTGGTTTGTTAACATACACTTTGTCTTTTAAATATATCCCCATAAAAAAAATCGGACGCAGTTAAATCTGGTGAACGAGGAGGCCAAGGGAAATCTGAATTTTTTAAAATTATGCACTCACCAAAAATTTTACGCTGCATGTAAATAGTTTGCCTAGCAGTATGTGTACAGTTTAGGATGTTGCTCCACTATTGGCCGCAAAAAGTTGTCGATCATTGTTCTGCTTGAAGGCCCGGAGACCGTTTCTGGCGTTTCATCCTCATTCTCAAAGAAATAAGGGCCGATGATTTTTGTGGCCATAACACCGCACCGAACAGTGATCTGATTGGGTGTAACTGATGCTGATGTATTGCCAACTGCAACCCAGTTCCTCAAAACGGCGAACTAAACTTGTAATCGTGGAAGATGTGGGCGCTGATCTTACTATAAAAAATAGGCGATAATTTCGCTGCGTCAGAACAATTGATCGTTGAGAAGAATAACAAAAATCGATAATTTTAATGCGTTTCAGTGGACTGTACGTATTCATTTTAAATTTCCAAGAGTTCAGTTATGATCTGCAAACAGAAAAAATAAATTATGTTAAAAAATAAAAAAAGTTATTTGTGTTTCACATCAGCTGGTCTTATTTGGGCCACCCGTTACTACTATCATTTTAGTATATATCTCTAAAATAATATCAGAATATCTTTAAAATAAAATTGTCTTTTTGTCCTTTTTTAAAAACAAAAATATTTTTTCAAAAGAATTTAATGAATGACTTATGTACAGAATGGAAACAAAATCGACCAATTTGAAAACTAAAATTTTCCCACCAATTTTTTTTTAAGTAACCTGCAAAACATGACCGACTTGAAGCATTCGTTTGAGGTGTTTAGTGTCGCATTACCCTTAAGTAGCCGGAGCTATTTTAAAATTTCCTTTACTTAACTTAAATAAAATATCATAATTCGCTTTTTCTTTAAATTTTTTGACACTCAAAAGCCAAAAATATTTATTTTGATTCATTTTAACAATTGAATGCAAAAAATCGTTGCGCTTGCAAACTTTATTGAATTCGAAAAGAAAAACCAAGTTTAAAAACAACTGTTCATAACACAGTACAACATTTTTCAGGTAATTGTTTCGGGACTCAGTTCTGATAATTGTTTGCGAAAGTAGCCGCAAAAAGATCATTCGTTTGGAAAAAGTCATCAATGTTTTCTCCAAAGAATTTTGTGCATATCTCGAGCAAATTTTTGAAACTCATACCTTCACTTAATTGTGCATAAAAGCGAAACGCGTAAATCGATTTTCATGATCTATGTCTCATTTTGTTCATAGGTTATGTGACTTTACGTGAAAGTAATAGGAATTGGCAGTATTTACCGTTTTATATTTTTTATGAATTAAAAAAAAAAACTTAAAATTTTTAGGCAAAAAATATTTTTTTTCTTCATACATTTATTTATAACTGCGATACTGTTGCTTATGTAGCGAAACGTTTTATGAACGTATTAAAAGAATTGTATTTTTTTTAAATTTGTTTTAGCTTATTCGGACTAGTGGTATTCGAGTTATCACAAACAAAAGAGCCTAAAACGTGACAAATTTCCCTATACGATACTTACTAACTTTAAATTAATTATTAAATTATTATTTGATGTACGAGGGCGGTTCGGAAAGTTTTTAGCCTATCAATGAAAGAGAATAGTTAGTTTTTCAAAAATATTTTTATTTTTCAATATAATCTCCTGAAACTTCAATACACTTATTCCAACGCTTATCTAGCAATTCTATCCCTTGATTAAAATAGTTTTCCTCAAGATCTTCAAAATAGTGGTTTACAACTGTAATTGCATCTTCATTTGAGGTAAAACGCTTGCCAGCAAGGAATTTTTTTAGATTTGGGAACAGGTAAAAGTCACTGGGAGCTAAATCAGGAGAATAAGGTGGGTGGTCAAGCAACTCGTACTTTAATTCGTTGATTTTATCCATTGTTAAACACTCTTGTGCGCTGGTGCGTTGTCTTGATGAAAATTTTTTTTTGTCTTGTAAGCCAGGACGTTTTTCTCGAATTTGTACATTTAATTGATCTAAAAGGTTGCAATAGTACTCTGAATTTATTGTTTTACCCTTTTGCAGATAGTCAATCAATAAAATACCTTTGAAGTCCCAAAAAATCGTTGCCATAACCTTACCAGCCGATTGAATTGTTTTTGCCTTCTTTGGGGCTCTTCCTCCAGCTTCAGTCCATTGTTCGGATTGTTCTTTTGTCTCTGGAGTATAGTGGTGGATCCATGTCTCATCAACAGCTATGAAACGACGCTTAAAATCCATTTATTTCGCTGAAAACGATCCAAACAAGCTTAAGAAATGTTCATTCTTATGCGTTTTTGGTCGACTGTTAACAAGTGCGGCACCCATCTTGCAGAAAGCTTTTTCATCTGTAGTTCTTCATGCAAAATTAAATGGACTCGATCATTTGAGATGCCCATGATATTAGCTATTTCACGCACTTGTATTCGTCGATCATTTAATACCATATCATGCACTTTGGCTACAATTTCTGTTGTTGTTGCTGTTTTTGGACGTCCACTACGTGGTTCATCTTCAATGCTTGTACGACCACGTTTAAATTCAGCAACCCAATTTTTTACTGTTGCATATGAAGGAGCACTTTCACTTTCATTATGAATTTCTTGTCCCGATAAACCTTTTTTATGTAAATATTTAATGACACCACGCATTTCTAATTTTTCCATTGTAAAAAAATCGCGGATGCGTCTTTTGTGAACACCTGTTTCTATATGAAGGAGTTGCCAGATCGAAACAAAATTTCTGTTTATACCGCGCTTTTTGTGCTAGGCTAAGAAGTTTCCGAACCGCCCTCGTACCTTGACCAAACGAATGATGCAGAAGTTCTTCTCTTTGGGGCTACTTTCACAAACAATTATCAGAATTGAGTCCCGAAATCATGTGTTGTACTGTGTAATTCAAATAAAAGAGTAAATATTTTAAATTTGAAAGACATTTTTATTATTTCGGTAAAATAACCAAAAACATAATATTTAAACATCAGTTGGTCCAGTTAACAAATGCTCGTGTTAATGACAACCGAATTAAAAGAATTCTTCTAGTCAGTAATCTATAACAACAACCAATACAAATGTACAAATTCAGTTTCATTAATCCTAATTAGCTAGGGTTACCTAGACTTTTTTCTTTAACCGACACTGCAAGTTCCTACTGCTGAAAATTAATGTGTACCCAATCAACATTCGGTTGCAGTGATGAAATACATGGATATTACGTGCAACCACCAACATTTGGTTGGCAAACAAATTCGGTTGTGGCAAGGAATCTGTCCTCTGTGTGTAGGAATGTACTTTGTTGAAAATCTTTAAGAGTTGGCCTCCTGCAAGCTGGCAGATAAACGGTTTGTCGTGGCTAAGAGGCTGCTTTATACAGAGCTTATACCGTAATTTTTTCGTTGGCAAAGGACAATCAAAATGAACGCTCTACGGCTTAATCAAATAAGTTCTTCTAACCGATAGAAGTTCTTCTAACCTAACTACAGTTTATATAACCGATTAGCAAACAATGTAATTAAAACAACTATATTTTTTTTCTTTATTTTCAGCAACTTGGTGTGTGCATTCTTGGTGAGTTTACTTTAATTTTTTTAAGCAACTAATCTACTTAGTAGGGGCATAAATACTGTTACAACATTGAACACTTTCATTTCAATAGTAGAACTGAACATACCCCGTTAATGACATATGGGTTTTGAAAGCTAACCTCAATAGCGATAGTCTGTAACGGGATTTAAAAATTGTTTCAACTTTTATCATGGAGTGGTCAGATATTGAGAACCGTATCGCTGTAATAGCGCTTTTCAGTGTAGAATGAAAAAAAGCGATATTTTCAAAACGCTCCGGCCACTAGGGATTAGCCGCATGTCCGTCTACCGATGCAGGAGACTGGAGATGTAAAAGACCGCCACCGGTCGGGCCGCCCACGCTCTGTTCGAACACCGCATGTCATCAAAGCCGTTAAATCAAGAATTTACAGAAATTCGCTCCGAAAACAGAAAATCATGAGATGAATATCACGCAAAAGTCCATGAGTCGAGTCACTAAAAAAACCTAAGACTTGGGGCTTTTAAACGACGTACCGGGCATTTATCGACTGCAGCTTTAAAAAAAATAGCATTGAAAATGCAAACGTCTTTTGGTGAAGCACGCTAATAACTTGCACAGAAAAATTTTATTCACCGATGAAAAAATATTACCGTTCAGCAAAAATTTAACAAGCAAAATGATAGAGTGTATGCGCGGTCTTCTAAGGAAGCACCTGAACTGATCCAAAGGGTAGAAAAGGGTCATCACCCAGCTTCAGTCATGGTTTGGTGGGATGACTCTTACGATGGAGTCACTGACCTGCATTTCTGCGAACAATGAGTCTAAACATCGGCCAAAGTTTACCAAGAAACCGTTTTGGAAGCTGTTGTGAAGCCTCTTAACAATTCCCTGTTGCAAAACTAGCCATAGACTTTCCAGCCATGGATTCTGCGCCGGCCCATAAGGCTAAAACGTCCCAGGCCTGGCTTCGAAGAATGGCCCTCAGGCAGTCCAGATTTGAACCCATTGGATTACAAATTGTGGACGGTTTTAGAGGACAAAGTTTGTCGTAAAAGATACCCCAACATTGGATCTCTTAAGACTGATTTGGTTCGAGCTGTGGCCAATTTTCCAATGGACGAGGTTTGTGCAGCTATTGAAGATTGGCCAGTGCGACTTAAGGCGTGTGTAAAGGCAAAGGGCGGACATTTTAAATAAGTAGATTCTTTTTGGATACATCAATAAATATATGTGACAGCGAAAGAGAAAGGGACCTAAGGGTAAAATAATCAATTTTCATTTTTTCTTTTTTTGATGTGGACAACATCTGAGCATCGAATGAGACCAATCCCATGCCCCATAAGTGTTTCCTCCCAGAGATATGCGCGTTTATAATGGCTCTCCTGAACAAAACATTTCATCAACTTTTCATTTTTTTTCTTTTCTTGATGTGGACAACATCTGAGCATCGAATGAGACCGAATCCATGCCCCAAAAGTGTTCCCTTCCAGAGATATGCGCGTTTTATGAAACTGAAGTCGACGATTCTAAGCGCAAATAGAAAGGGACCTAATCTTCAAAATGGCTCTCCTGAACAAAACTTTTCATCATCTTTTCATGTTTTTTTTTCTTTTCTTGATGTGGACAACATCTGAGCATCGAATGAGACCGAATGCATGTCCCAAAAGTGTTCCCTCCCAGAGATATGCGCGTTTTATGAAAGCGAAGTCGACGATTCTAAGGGCAAATAGAAATGGACCTAATCTTTAAAATGGCTCTCCTGAACAAAACTTTTCATCAACTTTTCATTTTTTTTTCTTTTTTTGATGTGGACAACATCTGAGCATCGAATGAGACCGATCCCATGCCCCAAAAGTGTTCCCTCCCAGAGATATGCGCGTTTTATGAAAGTTAATAGAACAAAACTGGTTTTTAACCTTAGGTCCATTTCTATTTTGCGCGTCACATATTAAAAAATATTTGGTCCAAAAACATTCAGTACTTTTTATTTTACAGCATAACAATCTCCTGGTTGCACTTACGAAAACATTCTTCTGTGCACTCCTCTAAGGAACGTCAATATTTCTGCTCAATTACACCAACTCCCTTCTGAAATACAATATAATGTATGTCCACATAACCTTCAGTATTGTTATTTGTCCTGATCGCAATGTTGTGGTGGCTCTGACTTATACCGGCCGCCATGGTAAATGTTTTACAAATGATTGTTGACATCACCGGACTAGATTATATGTCCTGTTGTCGTTCTACTTTTGACTTTTGAGCTAAACTGTTTGACAAAACCGTACAAGAGATTTCATTTAACAAAATTCCCGAGCTAAAGTAAGACAGGAATTATGGTCGTCCTTAGACATGGAGCGAGAAGCAGACATATTGAAGAGCGGTAGCAAGTAAAGACCGACTCACTCAGACAGAGTGTGAGTCGTGGCTGTGACTTTCAAACACACTTCAATTTATGTCATTTTTGTTGATTGCGGGTTGTCCTTCTTTAATGCCAAACGAATGTATGATTCCCTAAATACACAAACACACACACTCACATGCATTGTCCGCTCCTCTCCATCGTCAGCTACATACATTTGCTATTAAGGAAGTTATTATTTTTTGTGTAAAACATTGCGATATAACATATACAGCACACACTCTCACACACACACCCCAACACTCAGCCAGCGTTATCCTTTTTTGTGTTTTATTTGTTCACTCTCTTTAGCCATGCATACACACAGGCACACTCACACACATGCAAGCTTAAACAGAAGCACAAGCCATGTTTATATCATTTGTGTATAAATTGTCATCAAAAATAAAATTGTGTTTTGCTTATACGGGGAGAAGGGGGAGGAGTGCTGAAAAGTTGGAGGAACCGGAAGTTTTTGTTTGCATTGTGCTGTCATTATTGTACGGGTTGAAATTTTCCCTTAATGTCTCTTTTTGTTGTTGTCCGCGTGCGTGCGTGTGTGTGTGAGTAAGTGTATGTGTCTCCTCTTCATTACTTCAGTCATTCAGTGCAAGGATACCCCAAGTTGTTGGCTGGAACGTCTTTAGTCCTTGCTCTTGGTCGTGTACTTTGTCCTGGTGGCTTTATCGTTTCATTGTTGTCAATGCTACTGCTGCTGCTGCTGGTGCTTCTGTTGTTGTAGTTGTTATTCTATTTCACATTTCTTGTTGATTGCTGTCATAACAAATTACAAAATAATGTTTTAAATATGAAGTACGGTCTGGTCTGGCTGGCTGAAAGCTTGTTTTTCTGCCCCTTGTTGTTGGTGGCCTTGCACAGTGGTTCCCAACATTTCATAAACAAGGTGAACAATGTTGGAATCGGCTAGATTTTAGGTTTGGAATTTCCAAATGTCTAAAAAGTTATGAAATATAAAAATGGTTGTCCTTTAAAGACGAAAAAAAATTTATTTACGTAAAATATATGAAAAATCCTACCATAAGAAATCGTCCCGTTTCTAGTGCTTTTGCAAAGTGCTTTCGGCTTGGACTTAAAAGTTTTCCCTGAATCGAAGACAGATAACGTTTTGGCTACACATATGCCTATGAAGATGTCAGCATTGCCGGAGCAATATCGGTAGTTGAGAGAAAAAGAGAAATCACCTAGTTAAAAGGACGAAAAAAAATAAAAGTGCAGAGGACTCCAAAGAAAATTTGGACTAACTGGGGTTTTATGGGGTTTTATTTTAAATGAATGATTTATTTATTAATTTAGTTCAAAGTATTATTTGAGGATTTGAATGATTTAACAAAAATGAGTCAACTAAACTCTTTTTACAACACACACACGTTGTAAAGGAAATTTATTGATGGCTCTCGATGTGGAGTCTCTTTAGAGGTGGCAAGAGTGAGTTGTATTTTCGTGGGCAATTGTGTGAAGAAAACTTGAAAAGAAAGGTTTACAACAGTAGTTCTCATTCGTGTGGGGAGAGCCTGGCCTTATAGAGCTCGGTTTTACTTTCAACAATTGCAGCAAGGCTTTCTGAAGAGGGTTGTCACGGACCCGAAATCATGATAAAAGTAGTGTGCAGCCACAAAAATCAATGTCACTTTGCCATTTTGTTAAAAACTTGTCTTCTATTTAAATATAGAAGCAAGAGGTCTTGAGCCGGTATAATCCCTGTTCAATGTAAAAATTAATAATTGTATGAATGACGAAATTAAATTTTCTCCGTCGGCAGATCGTCGTAAACCGTCTTTCGTCTTTACTTCTTTACGTCGCGATTAGAAGTAACTACTTTCTTTCCTCTTCTCAAACACAAAACCTGTTGTTGGGAATGGTTGCCAAATTTTCAGGAAAAACCAACCTCACATGTACTTAATATGATGCAACTTACAAGCGCATGAAGGAGCATTCCTTAACCAATCAGAAATGATGGTATCCACCCACTACTCTTGATAAGGTGCATACAAGGGTTGCTATTTACTTAGTAGGGACATAAATACTGTTACACACTTTTTATGCTGTAAAATAAAAAGTACTGAATGTTTTTGGACCAAATATTTTTTAATATATTTATTGAAGTATATTGTATCCAAAAAGAATCTACTTATTCGAAATGTCCGCCTTTTGCCTTTACACACGCCCTAAGTCGCACTGGCCAATCGTCAATAGCTGCACGAAGCCCGTCCATTGGAAAACTGGCCACAGCTCAAACCAAAGCAGTCTTAAGAGATCCAATTTTGGGGTATCTTTTGTGACAAACCTTGTGCTCTAAACCGTCCACAATTTGTAATCCAATGGGTTCAAATCTGGACTGGAAATGAACGCTGGCAAATTGTTTGGAAGTCAGGCCTCTGACGTTTTAGCCTTATTGGCCGGCGCAGAATACTGCTGGAAAGTCCACTGCTGGTTTTGGAACAGGGACTTGTTAAGAGGCTTCACAACAGCTTCCAAAGCGGTTTCTTGGTAAACTTTGGCCAATGTTTTGACTCCTTGTTCGCAGAAATGCAGGTCAGCGACACCCCACCCCACGTAAGAGACACCCCACCAAACCATGTCTGAAGCTGGGTGATAACCCATTTCCACCCTTGGGATCAGTTCAGATGCTTCATTAGATGACCGCGCATACACTCTATCATTTTGTTTGTTAAATTTTTCCTGAACGGTAAACATTTTTTCATCGGTGAACAAAATTTTTCTGTGCAAGTTATCAACGTGCTTCACCAAAAGACGTTTGCATTTTTAAATCCTATTTTCTTTTAAAGCGGCAGTCAAAAAATGTCCGGTACGTCATTTGAAAGTCCCAAGTCTTTTTTAATGATTCGACTCATGGAATTTGGTGTGATGTTCATCTCACGGGCAATGATTTTCTGTTTTCGAAGCGGATTTCTGTGAATTCTTGATTTAACGACTTTAATGGCAAGCGGTGTTCGAACAGAGCGTGGACGGTCCGACCGGTGGCGGTCTTTTACATCTCCAATCTCCTCAAACCGTTTTATGCATCGGTAGACGAACATGCCTAGTGACCGGAGCGTTTTGAAAATATCACACTTGAAAAGCGCTATTACAGCGATACGGTTCTCATTATCTGACCTCCATGCTGAAAGTTGAAACAATTTTAAAATCCCGTTACAAACTAACGCTATTGAGGTTAGCTTTCAAAACCCATATGACATTAACGAGGTATGTTCAGTTCTTCTATTGAAATGGGTGTGTTCAATGTTGTAACAGTATTTATGTCCCTACTAAGTATGCATTTTTTCATCACCTCAAAACGAAAATATTTTCGATAAACGACATACAATTTTTTTTTGGAAATAGGCGAATTTGTTTATCGCTTAAATTCGAAAATATTTTCGATAGACAACGTACGAATATTTTAGTTAATATCTGTTTATACAGATGGTCTTGCAATGAACGTCGGTTTCAGTTAGACTTCACCCTCCGCTGGTAATTGTTTCATTAGCCGTCGGCGCCGAGAATTTCAAAACGACTTGAACCTCTCATATGTACTTAGGAGATCAGTGTTTTCAACATCATGTTTCTTAGTCCTTGCCGCCTCGGATCGTCTACGCGCCAACTTAGGAAATCGTATTATCAGCTCTCCCGCAGATGGAAATAATCGGGCTTCTTTGGAATTGCGATTTGACGTCGTTAATTTTTTTTTATTTTAAAACCGATGCTGTGCAAGCAACTCAATATATTTCTGGCCTAGGCAACACTTAGTGCGCCATCTGACAATTCCATTGGAAACTTTGACATGTTTTAGCATAATCGTACTCAGAACGTTTTGACGTGCGGCCATCATTTGTGTTGTTTACAGTAACCTAAAAAAATCAGTTTGGCAAAAAAATTGATCTAACTCGTGAACATTTTCGTGCAATTATTTTTCACAACTTTCGATATGGATTAACACAACAAGAGTGCATCGATGAACTTAAATCGTTGTATGGCGATGAAGCACCATCCTATAGCACTGTGAAAAACTGGTTAAATGAATTCAATCGTGGCCGACGCTTGCTCAATGACGAAGGTCGTCCAAAAACGGCCGTTGTGCCAGAGAACATTGATGTCGTGCGTGAACTGATAATGCAAGATCGTCATGTGACATGCCGTGAGATAGAGACATTCTTGGGCACTACTTCCACCAGCATACATTCGATATTGCTTGAAGACCTGGCCGTAAAAAAGGTTTGTTCTCGTTGGATACCGCACAATTTTACAATCGCTCAATCGATTGTTCTGATCAAAAAAATATGATCGCAAAAGACGTTTATAAGATCGTCACAGGTGACGAATCATGGATCTATGTGTATTAGCCCGACCGTGTGGGTCTTCGCAGACGAGCCAAATCCAACGAAATTTGTTCGTGGAAGAAGCACTTCGAAGCAAATGGTCGCCTGTTTCTTCAGCAAAACGGGTCATGTGGCGACAGTTCCACTTGAGCAACGTAGGACGGTCAATTCTGAGTGGCACATCACAATTTAGTTGCCAGAAGTCTTCGGAGAAACTCGAAAAACGAACAAGAGAAGACGAATCATTGTGCACCATGACACGCGAGCTCTAACACATCGGCTCAACCCAGCGCCTTTTGGACTGGTCAAAACGTCGAATTGATGGGTCATCCGCCGTACAGCCCTGACTTCGTTTTAAAAAAATGCATGGTCAACGATTTTCGTTGCCAGAAGATTCTGTTGAAGCGTTCAAAAACCATGTTTTGAAGGTGTCTCAATCGGAGTGGAAAAAGTGCTTCGACAATTGGTTTGAGTGCATGCAAAAGTGTATAAATCATGCTGGAGCATACTTTGAAAAACAATAAAACCATTTTTGATGATAAATATTTGGATTTTCATTATTATGCCAGAAATATTTATAGCAGCCCTCGTAACGACTCAGACCCTTACGAGGATGTATGGAGCAAACTATTCGTAAGATGCAGCTGAAATCATCAGCATGGATTGGTAGGATGCGCGAAAACAGATTTTGCCTGTTTTTCCTTCGGTTCGTTTTTATGTCTGTTGTTGTAGCGGCACATAGTGCCGGATGGCCGAAGGATTTATCCTTTGGGTCGATCCGGTGCATAAAACCGGCTGCCGTTGCATCGTTTTTATGTCTGTTCTTTCTATCCTTTGATCCGTCCTTCGATGCGACCTCTCGTCTGTCCATCTTTGAGTTACTCCTACCCCTACGTCCATCTTTAAGTTACCCCTGAGCCCCACCATTATGCCGTCCGTTCATGCGTTCGTTCTTCTGTTTGCTATCCTTGCGTTATTTTTTTTCACCCTTGGTGGAAGCTTTCCGACATAAATTGACCGATTCCATTAAAATTTGGTTTCAACAAAATTTGGTCTGATGATGAAGCTCCTTCTTATACTTATAAGTAAGAGCAGAGATTCCAGCTGCTGAGGCGGTATTTCCATCTTCTTTAATATCCTTGTTCTCGGAGCCGCCAGTACTCATGTTGATCACGTCGGGGTCACCACTTTTGTAATTAAATTATTTATTTATTTATTTAATTCCAATTTAATATAAAACTTAACTTTAAACAAAATACTTAAATCGAGAACAAATGCGATGTCACGATGCTAATGCGAACGTCAAAAGTGTGCTCCGTTATAGAGTTGCCAGATCTTTTTAGCAACCCAACACACTCCGCCACATATACAGGGTGGCCCAGAAAGACCGAAGTGGTGTGAATTCCTTATAACTTTTTTATTATAATTTTTTTTTTCTTTTCTTTTCAGTATTTTGTTAAGAAGACTTGGATAATTTATAATGGAGCAATACAATGCTACCAAAAATCTAAAACATAAAAATCTCGACAGCTTTGGTTTGTATGGAAGCGCTGTCACCGTTTGCGAAGAAGTTTAGGCAGATGCCGGCTCACAGACAGTAACATTCAGCGGATGCAATGCAACTCGGTGGACCATGGATCGATTGGTATCGCACCACGCCCATATTTCGAGCCACTTTCTATTAACCCGTTCATTTTATAGCCAGTTTTCCCCTTTTGACCACTTCGTTGGCATGCCAACTTCTTCCACTTTTATTTACTCTCTGATCCCCCGTGCATCAGCATTCATTTACCTCGCCACCGCCGGTTGTAGAACTGGTGTGTATTACTTGCCGACACTGCAGGATGTTGTCGGCCCTGTTGAAGTAGCAAAAGCCGGAGCGTAGGACGCTGTAAAAGGATTTGGTGCCATTAGGTGTTTGTTTAAAGTAAATAAATTAAGTTTTAATAGGATTTGTTGTTTCCTTGATTTTAATGGAAGCAAGCATTTGCAACGTCCCCGACATCTTCGGTGTCGTCCTACATACAGGCATTCAAATGGTATGGAAACATTTCTCATTTCCCTAAGAGAAAAAAAGCGAAAGTTGTTCCACCTCTTCCGGCATTAGGCACCGCTCGGGTTCTTTCTTCGCCCGGCGACATCTTACACAGCAAAGTAATGAAAAATTCACTTTATCATGATATGGGTATAATTTAATTGAAGAAAGTCCTTTTCTGCAGCGAAACAAGCATTTCAACAAGCGTTCCAACAAAGGATAGAGGGCTTTTGCGAACATTTTTTTTATTTTGGTCCAAATCCAGTCTTTTGCAACGGCATGTTGTTGTTGTATTTTTCGGGATTATGGAAAACCTTTGAAATAGATACAGCCGACGGTGGCGAAGACGCTGGAGGTAGTAGCACAATGTAACCATAATCATCATTGGTTTTATATGTTATGATTCGGTGATAACATTAAAGCGATACGAGCACGATGGCTCTGGCGTTTACCAACTTAATGGATATAGACTTTAAATTTTGCCACTTTAGGGGGGGGGGGGTGATGTAAGGAACTTTGTAAGTAATGTTAACATAAGTGCATTTAGGAAATAACAAGAACTTAAATGGAGGTCCTTTTTGGCGACTGTGTCGGTGAAGTTTGTGGCTGTGTCTCACAAATGGTTTGCTCAATATTCCCCTTGAGGACCTGAATTGCCAATGGATTGCAGGCAGAATTATATGGAATTTCCACTTTTCCACTTAGAAAACGTCGCCACGAATTAAGACTATTTTGTCGAAAATACGCTTACTTTAGGAGATATAGCTGATTTAAGTTTTTCCAAGGATTTTTCAATTTTTTCATGGAATTTTAATTTTTCCATGGATTTTTCACTTTTTCCATGGATTTTTCACTTTTTTCACCCAGAGAGGGGTAGTCACGAATTAAGCCTGTTTTGTCCATTAGACGCTTAGTTTAGGAGATATAGCTGTTTTAAGTTTTTTCATGGAATTTTCACTTTTTTAATGGAATTTTCACTTTATCCGCCCAGAGAGGGGTGGTCACGAATTAAGCTTACTTTGTCGATTGGACGCATAGTTTAGGAGATATAGCTGTTTTATGTTTTTCCATGGAATTTTCACTTTTTCCACTCAGAGAGGGGTGGGCACGAATTAAGCCTATTTTGTCGATTAGACGCTTAGTTTAGGAGATATAGCTGTTTTAAGTTTTTCCATGGAATTTTCACTTTTTCCATGGAAATTTCACTTTTTCCACCCAGACAGGGGTGGTCACGAATTAAGCCTGTTTTGTCGATTAGACGCTTAGTTTAGGAGATATAGCGGTTTTCACTTTTTCCATGGAAATTTCACTTTTTCCACCCAGAGAGGGGTGGTCACGAATTAAGCCTGTTTTGTCGATTAGACGTTTAGTTTAGGAGATATAGCTGTTTTAAGTTTTTCCACGGAATTTTCACTTTTTCCGGCCAGAGAGGGGTGGTCACGAATTAAGCCTATTTTGTCGATTAGACGCTTAGTTTAGGAGATATAGCTGTTTTAAGTTTTTCCACGGAATTTTCACTTTTTCCGGCCAGAGAGGGGTGGTCACGAATTAAGCCTATTTTGTCGATTAGACGCTTAGTTTAGGAGATATAGTTGTTTTAAGTTTTTCCATGGAATTTTCACTTTTTTCACCCAGATAGGGGATGGTCACGAATTAAGACCATTTTGTCATAAGACGCATAGTTTAGGAGATATAGCTGTTTTAAGTTTTTCCATGGAATTTTCACTTTTTCCACCCAGAGAGGGGGTGGTCACGAATTAAGACTATTTTGTCGATAAGACGCTTAGTTTAGGAGATATAGCTGTTTTAAGTTTTTCCATGGAATTTTCACTTTTTCCATGGAAATTTCACTTTTTCCACCCAGAGAGGGGTGGTCACGAATTAAGACTATTTTGTCGATAAGACGCTTAGTTTAGGAGATATAGCTGTTTTAAGTTTTTCCATGGAATTTTCACTTTTTCCACCCAGAGAGGGGTGGTCACGAATTAAGACTATTTTGTCGATAAGACGCTTAGTTTAGGAGATATAGCTGTTTTAAGTTTTTCCATGGAATTTTCACTTTTTCCACCAAGAGAGGGGTGGTCACGAATTAAGCTTATTTTGTCGATTAGACGCTTAGTTTAGGAGATATAGCTGTTTTAAGTTTTTCCATGGAATTTTCACTTTTTCCACCCAGAGAGGGGTGGTCACGAATTAAGACTATTTTGTCGATAAGACGCTTAGTTTAGGAGATATAGCTGTTTTAAGTTTTTCCATGGAATTTTCACTTTTTCCACCAAGAGAGGGGTGGTCACGAATTAAGCCTGTTTTGTCGATTAGACGCTTAGTTTAGGAGATATAGCGGTTTTCACTTTTTCCATGGAAATTTCACTTTTTCCACCCAGAGAGGGGTGGTCACGAATTAAGCCTGTTTTGTCGATTAGACGCTTAGTTTAGGTGATATAGCTGTTTTAAGTTTTTCCATGAAATTTCCACTTTTTCCATGGAATTTTCATTTTTTCCACCCAGAGAGGGGTGGTCACGAATTAAGCCTATTTTGTCGATTAGACGTTTAGTTTAGGAGATATAGCTGTTTTAAGTTTTTCCACGGAATTTTCACTTTTTCCGGCCAGAGAGGGGTGGTCACGAATTAAGCCTATTTTGTCGATTAGACGCTTAGTTTAGGAGATATAGCTGTTTTAAGTTTTTCCACGGAATTTTCACTTTTTCCGGCCAGAGAGGGGTGGTCACGAATTAAGCCTATTTTGTCGATTAGACGCTTAGTTTAGGAGATATAGTTGTTTTAAGTTTTTCCATGGAATTTTCACTTTTTTCACCCAGATAGGGGATGGTCACGAATTAAGACCATTTTGTCATAAGACGCTTAGTTTAGGAGATATAGCTGTTTTAAGTTTTTCCATGGAATTTTCACTTTTTCCACCCAGAGAGGGGGTGGTCACGAATTAAGACTATTTTGTC
Source organism: Hydrotaea diabolus (assembly GCA_963513945.1). Taxonomy (NCBI): domain Eukaryota; kingdom Metazoa; phylum Arthropoda; class Insecta; order Diptera; family Muscidae; genus Hydrotaea; species Hydrotaea diabolus. Next base: position 187,220,055 of record OY740717.1, read on the forward strand.
GATAAGACGCTTAGTTTAGGAGATATAGCTGTTATAAGTTTTTCCATGGAATTTTCACTTTTTCCATGGAAATTTCACTTTTTCCACCCAGAGAGGGGTGGTCACGAATTAAGACTATTTTGTCGATAAGACGCTTAGTTTAGGAGATATAGCTGTATTAAGTTTTTCCATGGAATTTTCACTTTTTCCACCCAGAGAGGGGTGGTCACGAATTAAGACTATTTTGTCGATAAGACGCTTAGTTTAGGAGATATAGCTGTTTTAAGTTTTTCCATGGAATTTTCACTTTTTCCACCAAGAGAGGGGTGGTCACGAATTAAGCTTATTTTGTCGATTAGACGCTTAGTTTAGGAGATATAGCTGTTTTAAGTTTTTTCATGGAATTTTCACTTTTTCCACCCAGAAAGGGGTGGTCACGAATTAAGACCATTTTGTCATAAGACGCTTAGTTTAGGAGATATAGCTGTTTTAAGTTTTTCCATGGAATTTTCACTTTTTCCACCCAGAGAGGGGGTGGTCACGAATTAAGACTATTTTGTCGATAAGACGCTTAGTTTAGGAGATATAGCTGTTTTAAGTTTTTCCATGGAATTTTCACTTTTTCCACCCAGAGAGGGGTGGTCACGAATTAGGACTATTTTGTCATAAGACGCTTAGTTTAGGAGATATAGCTGTTTTAAGTTTTTCCATGGAATTTTCACTTTTTCCACCCAGAGAGGGGGTGGTCACGAATTAAGACTATTTTGTCGATAAGACGCTTAGTTTAGGAGATATAGCTGTTTTAAGTTTTTCCATGGAAATTTCACTTTTTCCACCCAGAGGGGTGGTCACGAATTAAGCCTATTTTGTCGATTAGACGCTTAGTTTAGGAGATATAGCTGTTTTAAGTTTTTCCATGGAATTTTCACTTTTTCCACCCAGAGAGGGGTGGTCACGAATTAAGACTATTTTGTCATAAGACGCTTAGTTTAGGAGATATAGCTGTTCTAAGTTTTTCCATGGAATTTTCACTTTTTCCACCCAGAGAGGGGGTGGTCACGAATTAAGACTATTTTGTCGATAAGACGCTTAGTTTAGGAGATATAGCTGTTCTAAGTTTTTCCATGGAATTTTCACTTTTTCCACCCAGAGAGGGGTGGTCACGAATTAAGCCTATTTTGTCGATTAGACGTTTAGTTTAGGAGATATAGCTGTTTAAGTTTTTCCATGGAATTTTCACTTTTTCCACCCAGAGAGGGGGTGGTCACGAATTAAGACTATTTTGTCGATTAGACGCTTAGTTTAGGAGATATAGCTGTTTTAAGTTTTGCCATGGAATTTTCACTTTTTCCATGGAAATTTCATTTTTCCACCCAGAGAGGGGGTGGTCACGAATTAAGCCTATTTTGTCGATTAGACGCTTAGTTTAGGAGATATAGCTGTTTTAAGTTTTTCCATGGAATTTTCACTTTTTCCACCCAGAGAGGGGTGGTCACGAATTAAGCCTATTTTGTCGATTAGACGTTTAGTTTACGAGATATAGCTGTTTTTTTTAAGTTTTTCCATGGAATTTTCACTTTTTCCATGGAATTTTCACTTTTTCCACCCAGAGAGGGGTGGTCACGAATGAAACCTATTTTGTCGATTAGACGCTTAGTTTAGGAGATATAGCTGTTTTAAGTTTTTCCATGGAATTTTCACTTTTTCCACCCAGAGAGGGGTGGTCACGAATTAGGACTATTTTGTCGATAAGACGCTTAGTTTAGGAGATATAGCTGTTCTAAGTTTTTCCATGGAATTTTCACTTTTTCCACCCAGAGAGGGGTGGTCACGAATTAAGCCTATTTTGTCGATTAGACGTTTAGTTTCGGAGATATAGCTGTTTAAGTTTTTCCATGGAATTTTCACTTTTTCCACCCAGAGAGGGGGTGGTCACGAATTAAGACTATTTTGTCGATTAGACGCTTAGTTTAGGAGATATAGCTGTTTTAAGTTTTGCCATGGAATTTTCACTTTTTCCATGGAAATTTCATTTTTCCACCCAGAGAGGGGGTGGTCACGAATTAAGCCTATTTTGTCGATTAGACGCTTAGTTTAGGAGATATAGCTGTTTTAAGTTTTTCCATGGAATTTTCACTTTTTCCACCCAGAGAGGGGTGGTCACGAATTAAGCCTATTTTGTCGATTAGACGTTTAGTTTAGGAGATATAGCTGTTTTTTTTTAAGTTTTTCCATGGAATTTTCACTTTTTCCATGGAATTTTCACTTTTTCCACCCAGAGAGGGGTGGTCACGAATGAAACCTATTTTGTCGATTAGACGCTTAGTTTAGGAGATATAGCTGTTTTAAGTTTTTCCATGGAATTTTCACTTTTTCCACCCAGAGAGGGGTGGTCACGAATTAGGACTATTTTGTCATAAGACGCTTAGTTTAGGAGATATAGCTGTTTTAAGTTTTTCCATGGAATTTTCACTTTTTCCACCCAGAGAGGGGGTGGTCACGAATTAAGACTATTTTGTCGATAAGACGCTTAGTTTAGGAGATATAGCTGTTTTAAGTTTTTCCATGGAATTTTCACTTTTTCCATGGAAATTTCACTTTTTCCACCCAGAGAGGGGTGGTCACGAATTAAGACTATTTTGTCGATAAGACGCTTAGTTTAGGAGATATAGCTGTTTTAAGTTTTTCCATGGAATTTTCACTTTTTCCACCAAGAGAGGGGTGGTCACGAATTAAGACCATTTTGTCATAAGACGCTTAGTTTAGGAGATATAGCTGTTTTAAGTTTTTCCATGGAATTTTCACTTTTTCCATGGAATTTTCACTTTTTCCACCAAGAGAGGGGTGGTCACGAATTAAGCTTATTTTGTCGATTAGACGCTTAGTTTAGGAGATATAGCTGTTTTAAGTTTTTTCATGGAATTTTCACTTTTTCCACCCAGAAAGGGGTGGTCACGAATTAAGACCATTTTGTCATAAGACGCTTAGTTTAGGAGATATAGCTGTTTTAAGTTTTTCCATGGAATTTTCACTTTTTCCACCCAGAGAGGGGGTGGTCACGAATTAAGACTATTTTGTCGATAAGACGCTTAGTTTAGGAGATATAGCTGTTTTAAGTTTTTCCATGGAATTTTCACTTTTTCCATGGAAATTTCACTTTTTCCACCCAGAGAGGGGTGGTCACGAATTAAGACTATTTTGTCGATAAGACGCTTAGTTTAGGAGATATAGCTGTTTTAAGTTTTTCCATGGAATTTTCACTTTTTCCATGGAAATTTCACTTTTTCCACCCAGAGAGGGGTGGTCACGAATTAAGACTATTTTGTCGATAAGACGCTTAGTTTAGGAGATATAGCTGTTTTAAGTTTTTCCATGGAATTTTCACTTTTTCCATGGAAATTTCACTTTTTCCACCCAGAGAGGGGTGGTCACGAATTAAGACTATTTTGTCGATAAGACGCTTAGTTTAGGAGATATAGCTGTTTTAAGTTTTTCCATGGAATTTTCACTTTTTCCACCAAGAGAGGGGTGGTCACGAATTAAGCTTATTTTGTCGATTAGACGCTTAGTTTAGGAGATATAGCTGTTTTAAGTTTTTTCATGGAATTTTCACTTTTTCCACCCAAAAAGGGGTGGTCACGAATTAAGACCATTTTGTCATAAGACGCTTAGTTTAGGAGATATAGCTGTTTTAAGTTTTTCCATGGAATTTTCACTTTTTCCACCCAGAGAGGGGGTGGTCACGAATTAAGACTATTTTGTCGATAAGACGCTTAGTTTAGGAGATATAGCTGTTTTAAGTTTTTCCATGGAATTTTCACTTTTTCCATGGAAATTTCACTTTTTCCACCCAGAGAGGGGTGGTCACGAATTAAGACTATTTTGTCGATAAGACGCTTAGTTTAGGAGATATAGCTGTTTTAAGTTTTTCCATGGAATTTTCACTTTTTCCACCAAGAGAGGGGTGGTCACGAATTAAGACCATTTTGTCATAAGACGCTTAGTTTAGGAGATATAGCTGTTTTAAGTTTTTCCATGGAATTTTCACTTTTTCCATGGAATTTTCACTTTTTCCACCAAGAGAGGGGTGGTCACGAATTAAGCTTATTTTGTCGATTAGACGCTTAGTTTAGGAGATATAGCTGTTTTAAGTTTTTTCATGGAATTTTCATTTTTTCCACCCAGAAAGGGGTGGTCACGAATTAAGACCATTTTGTCATAAGACGCTTAGTTTAGGAGATATAGCTGTTCTAAGTTTTTCCATGGAATTTTCACTTTTTCCACCCAGAGAGGGGGTGGTCACGAATTAAGACTATTTTGTCGATAAGACGCTTAGTTTAGGAGATATAGCTGTTCTAAGTTTTTCCATGGAATTTTCACTTTTTCCACCCAGAGAGGGGTGGTCACGAATTAAGCCTATTTTGTCGATTAGACGTTTAGTTTAGGAGATATAGCTGTTTAAGTTTTTCCATGGAATTTTCACTTTTTCCACCCAGAGAGGGGGTGGTCACGAATTAAGACTATTTTGTCGATTAGACGCTTAGTTTAGGAGATATAGCTGTTTTAAGTTTTGCCATGGAATTTTCACTTTTTCCATGGAAATTTCATTTTTCCACCCAGAGAGGGGGTGGTCACGAATTAAGCCTATTTTGTCGATTAGACGCTTAGTTTAGGAGATATAGCTGTTTTAAGTTTTGCCATGGAATTTTCACTTTTTCCATGGAAATTTCATTTTTCCACCCAGAGAGGGGGTGGTCACGAATTAAGCCTATTTTGTCGATTAGACGCTTAGTTTAGGAGATATAGCTGTTTTAAGTTTTTCCATGGAATTTTCACTTTTTCCACCCAGAGAGGGGTGGTCACGAATTAAGCCTATTTTGTCGATTAGACGCTTAGTTTAGGAGATATAGCTGTTTTTTTTTAAGTTTTTCCATGGAATTTTCACTTTTTCCATGGAATTTTCACTTTTTCCACCCAGAGAGGGGTGGTCACGAATGAAACCTATTTTGTCGATTAGACGCTTAGTTTAGGAGATATAGCTGTTTTAAGTTTTTCCATGGAATTTTCACTTTTTCCACCCAGAGAGGGGTGGTCACGAATTAAGCCTATTTTGTCGATTAGACGTTTAGTTTAGGAGATATAGCTGTTTAAGTTTTTCCATGGAATTTTCACTTTTTCCACCCAGAGAGGGGGTGGTCACGAATTAAGACTATTTTGTCGATTAGACGCTTAGTTTAGGAGATATAGCTGTTTTAATTTTTTCCATGAAATTTCCACTTTTTCCATGGAAACTTTTTCACTTTTTCCACCCAGAGAGGGGTGGTCACGAATTAAGACTATTTTGTCGATAAGACGCTTAGTTTAGGAGATATAGCTGTTTTAAGTTTTTCCATGGAATTTTCACTTTTTCCATGGAAATTTCACTTTTTCCACCCAGAGAGGGGTGGTCACGAATTAAGCCTATTTTGTCGATAAGACGCTTAGTTTAGGAGATATAGCTGTTTTAAGTTTTTCTATGGAATTTTCACTTTTTCCACCCAGAGAGGGGTGGTAACAAATTAAGCCTGTTTTGTCGATTAGACGCTTAGTTTAGGAGATATTGCTGTTTTAATTTTTTCCATGAAATTTCCACTTTTTCCATGGAAACTTTTTCACTTTTTCCACCCAGAGAGGGGTGGTCACGAATTAAGACTATTTTGTCGATAAGACGCTTAGTTTAGGAGATATAGCTGTTTTAAGTTTTTCCATGGAATTTTCACTTTTTCCATGGAAATTTCACTTTTTCCACCCAGAGAGGGGTGGTCACGAATTAAGACTATTTTGTCGATAAGACGCTTAGTTTAGGAGATATAGCTGTTTTAAGTTTTTCCATGGAATTTTCACTTTTTCCATGGAAATTTCACTTTTTCCACCCAGAGAGGGGTGGTCACGAATTAAGACCATTTTGTCATAAGACGCTTAGTTTAGGAGATATAGCTGTTTTAAGTTTTTCCATGGAATTTTCACTTTTTCCACCCAGAGAGGGGTGGTCACGAATTAAGCCTATTTTGTCGATTAGACGCTTAGTTTAGGAGATATAGCTGTTTTAAGTTTTTCCATGGAAATTTCACTTTTTCCACCTAGAGAGGGGTGGTCACGAATTAAGCCTATTTTGTCGATTAGACGCTTAGTTTAGGAAATATAGCCGTTTTAATTTTATCCATGGAATTTTCCCTTTTTCCATGGAAATTTCACTTTTTCCACCCAGAGAGGGGTGGTCACGAATTAAACCTATTTTGTCGATTAGACGCTTAGTTTAGGAGATATAGCTGTTTTAAGTTTTTCACGGAATTTTCACTTTTTCCATGGAAATTTCACTTTTTCCACCCAGAGAGGGGGTGGTCACGAATTAAGCCTATTTTGTCGATTAGACGCTTAGTTTAGGAGATATAGCTGTTTTAAGTTTTTCACGGAATTTTCACTTTTTCCACCCAGGGAGGGGTGGTCACGAATTAAGCCTATTTTGTCGATTAGACGCTTAGTTTAGGAGATATAGCTGTTTTAAGTTTTCCATGGAATTTTCACTTTTTCCATGGAAATTTCACTTTTTCCACCCAGAAAGGGGTGGTCAGGAATTAAGCCTATTTTGTCGATTAGACGCTTAGTTTAGGAGATATAGCTGTTTTAAGTTTTTCCATGGAATTTTCACTTTTTCCACCCAGAGAGGGGTGGTCACGAATTAAGCCTATTTTGTCGATTAGACGTTTAGTTTAGGAGATATAGCTGTTTTAAGTTTTTCCATGGAATTTTCACTTTTTCCACCCAGAAAGGGGTGGTCACGAATTAAGACCATTTTGTCATAAGACGCTTAGTTTAGGAGATATAGCTGTTTTAAGTTTTTCTATGGAATTTTCACTTTTTCCACCCAGAGAGGGGTGGTCACAAATTAAGCCTGTTTTGTCGATTAGACGCTTAGTTTAGGAGATATTGCTGTTTTAATTTTTTCCATGAAATTTCCACTTTTTCCATGGAAACTTTTTCACTTTTTCCACCCAGAGAGGGGTGGTCACGAATTAAGACTATTTTGTCGATAAGACGCTTAGTTTAGGAGATATAGCTGTTTTAAGTTTTTCCATGGAATTTTCACTTTTTCCATGGAAATTTCACTTTTTCCACCCAGAAAGGGGTGGTCACGAATTAAGACCATTTTGTCATAAGACGCTTAGTTTAGGAGATATAGCTGTTTTAAGTTTTTCCATGGAATTTTCACTTTTTCCACCCAGAGAGGGGGTGGTCACGAATTAAGACTATTTTGTCGATAAGACGCTTAGTTTAGGAGATATAGCTGTTTTAAGTTTTTCCATGGAATTTTCACTTTTTCCATGGAAATTTCACTTTTTCCACCCAGAGAGGGGTGGTCACGAATTAAGACTATTTTGTCGATAAGACGCTTAGTTTAGGAGATATAGCTGTTTTAAGTTTTTCCATGGAATTTTCACTTTTTCCATGGAAATTTCACTTTTTCCACCCAGAGAGGGGTGGTCACGAATTAAGACTATTTTGTCGATAAGACGCTTAGTTTAGGAGATATAGCTGTTTTAAGTTTTTCCATGGAATTTTCACTTTTCCCACCAAGAGAGGGGTGGTCACGAATTAAGCTTATTTTGTCGATTAGACGCTTAGTTTAGGAGATATAGCTGTTTTAAGTTTTTTCATGGAATTTTCACTTTTTCCACCCAAAAAGGGGTGGTCACGAATTAAGACCATTTTGTCATAAGACGCTTAGTTTAGGAGATATAGCTGTTTTAAGTTTTTCCATGGAATTTTCACTTTTTCCACCCAGAGAGGGGGTGGTCACGAATTAAGACTATTTTGTCGATAAGACGCTTAGTTTAGGAGATATAGCTGTTTTAAGTTTTTCCATGGAATTTTCACTTTTTCCGTGGAAATTTCACTTTTTCCACCCAGAGAGGGGTGGTCACGAATTAAGACTATTTTGTCGATAAGACGCTTAGTTTAGGAGATATAGCTGTTTTAAGTTTTTCCATGGAATTTTCACTTTTTCCACCAAGAGAGGGGTGGTCACGAATTAAGCTTATTTTGTCGATTAGACGCTTAGTTTAGGAGATATAGCTGTTTTAAGTTTTTTCATGGAATTTTCACTTTTTCCACCCAGAAAGGGGTGGTCACGAATTAAGACCATTTTGTCATAAGACGCTTAGTTTAGGAGATATAGCTGTTCTAAGTTTTTCCATGGAATTTTCACTTTTTCCACCCAGAGAGGGGGTGGTCACGAATTAAGACTATTTTGTCGATAAGACGCTTAGTTTAGGAGATATAGCTGTTCTAAGTTTTTCCATGGAATTTTCACTTTTTCCACCCAGAGAGGGGTGGTCACGAATTAAGCCTATTTTGTCGATTAGACGTTTAGTTTAGGAGATATAGCTGTTTAAGTTTTTCCATGGAATTTTCACTTTTTCCACCCAGAGAGGGGGTGGTCACGAATTAAGACTATTTTGTCGATTAGACGCTTAGTTTAGGAGATATAGCTGTTTTAAGTTTTGCCATGGAATTTTCACTTTTTCCATGGAAATTTCATTTTTCCACCCAGAGAGGGGGTGGTCACGAATTAAGCCTATTTTGTCGATTAGACGCTTAGTTTAGGAGATATAGCTGTTTTAAGTTTTTCCATGGAATTTTCACTTTTTCCACCCAGAGAGGGGTGGTCACGAATTAAGCCTATTTTGTCGATTATACGTTTAGTTTAGGAGATATAGCTGTTTTAAGTTTTTCCATGGTACTTTCACTTTTTCCATGGAATTTTCACTTTTTCCATGTAATTTTCACTTTTTCCACCCAGAGAGGTGGTGGTCACGAATTAAGCCTATTTTGTCGATTAGACGCTTAGTTTAGGAGATATAGCTGTTTTAAGTTTTTCCATGGAATTTTCACTTTTTCCATGGAATTTTCACTTTTTCCACCCAGAGAGGGGTGGTCACGAATGAAACCTATTTTGTCGATTAGACGCTTAGTTTAGGAGATATAGCTGTTTTAAGTTTTTCCATGGAATTTTCACTTTTTCCACCCAGAGAGGGGTGGTCACGAATTAAGCCTATTTTGTCGATTAGACGTTTAGTTTAGGAGATATAGCTGTTTAAGTTTTTCCATGAAATTTTCACTTTTTCTACCCAGAGAGGGGGTGGTCACGAATTAAGACTATTTTGTCGATTAGACGCTTAGTTTAGGAGATATAGCTGTTTTAAGTTTTTCCATGGAATTTTCACTTTTTCCATGGAAATTTCACTTTTTCCACCCAGAGAGGGGTGGTCACGAATTAAGCCTATTTTGTCGTTTAGACGCTTAGTTTAGGAGATATAGCTGTTTTAAGTTTTTCACGGAATTTTCACTTTTTCCATGGAAATTTCACTTTTTCCACCCAGATAGGGGTGGTCACGAATTAAGACTATTTTGTCGATAAGACGCTTAGTTTAGGAGATATAGCTGTTTTAAGTTTTTCTATGGAATTTTCACTTTTTCCACCCAGAGAGGGGTGGTCACAAATTAAGCCTGTTTTGTCGATTAGACGCTTAGTTTAGGAGATATTGCTGTTTTAATTTTTTCCATGAAATTTCCAATTTTTCCATGGAAATTTCACTTTTTCCACCCAGAGAGGGGTGGTCACGAATTAAGACTATTTTGTCGATAAGACGCTTAGTTTAGGAGATATAGCTGTTTTAAGTTTTTCCATGGAATTTTCACTTTTTCCATGGAAATTTCACTTTTTCCACCCAGAGAGGGGTGGTCACGAATTAAGACTATTTTGTCGATTAGACGCTTAGTTTAGGAGATATAGCTGTTTTAAGTTTTTCCATGGAATTTTCACTTTTTCCATGGAAATTTCACTTTTTCCACCCAGAGAGGGGTGGTCACGAATTAAGCCTATTTTGTCGATAAGACGCTTAGTTTAGGAGATATAGCTGTTTTAAGTTTTTCTATGGAATTTTCACTTTTTCCACCCAGAGAGGGGTGGTCACAAATTAAGCCTGTTTTGTCGATTAGACGCTTAGTTTAGGAGATATTGCTGTTTTAATTTTTTCCATGAAATTTCCACTTTTTCCATGGAAACTTTTTCACTTTTTCCACCCAGAGAGGGGTGGTCACGAATTAAGACTATTTTGTCGATAAGACGCTTAGTTTAGGAGATATAGCTGTTTTAAGTTTTTCCATGGAATTTTCACTTTTTCCACCAAGAGAGGGGTGGTCACGAATTAAGCTTATTTTGTCGATTAGACGCTTAGTTTAGGAGATATAGCTGTTTTAAGTTTTTTCATGGAATTTTCACTTTTTCCACCCAGAAAGGGGTGGTCACGAATTAAGACCATTTTGTCATAAGACGCTTAGTTTAGGAGATATAGCTGTTTTAAGTTTTTCCATGGAATTTTCACTTTTTCCACCCAGAGAGGGGGTGGTCACGAATTAAGCCTGTTTTGTCGATTAGACGCTTAGTTTAGGAGATATTGCTGTTTTAATTTTTTCCATGAAATTTCCACTTTTTCCATGGAATTTTCACTTTTTCCACCCAGAGAGGGGTGGTCACGAATTAAGCCTATTTTGTCGATTAGACGCTTAGTTTAGGAGATATAGCTGTTTTAAGTTTTTCCATGGAAATTTCACTTTTTCCACCTAGAGAGGGGTGGTCACGAATTAAGCCTATTTTGTCGATTAGACGCTTAGTTTAGGAAATATAGCCGTTTTAATTTTATCCATGGAATTTTCCCTTTTTCCATGGAAATTTCACTTTTTCCACCCAGAGAGGGGTGGTCACGAACTAAACCTATTTTGTCGATTAGACGCTTAGTTTAGGAGATATAGCTGTTTTAAGTTTTTCACGGAATTTTCACTTTTTCCATGGAAATTTCACTTTTTCCACCCAGAGAGGGGGTGGTCACGAATTAAGCCTATTTTGTCGATTAGACGTTTAGTTTAGGAGGTATAGCTGTTTTAGGTTTTTCCATGGAATTTTCACTTTTTCCACCCAAAGAGGGGTGGTCACGAATTAAGATTATTTTGTCGATTAGACGCTTAGTTTAGGAGATATAGCTGTTTTAAGTTTTTCACGGAATTTTCACTTTTTCCACCCAGGGAGGGGTGGTCACGAATTAAGCCTATTTTGTCGATTAGACGCTTAGTTTAGGAGATATAGCTGTTTTAAGTTTTCCATGGAATTTTCACTTTTTCCATGGAAATTTCACTTTTTCCACCCAGAAAGGGGTGGTCAGGAATTAAGCCTATTTTGTCGATTAGACGCTTAGTTTAGGAGATATAGCTGTTTTAAGTTTTTCCATGGAATTTTCACTTTTTCCACCCAGAGAGGGGTGGTCACGAATTAAGACCATTTTGTCATAAGACGCTTAGTTTAGGAGATATAGCTGTTTTAAGTTTTTCCATGGAATTTTCACTTTTTCCACCCAGAGAGGGGGTGGTCACGAATTAAGCCTGTTTTGTCGATTAGACGCTTAGTTTAGGAGATATTGCTGTTTTAATTTTTTCCATGAAATTTCCACTTTTTCCATGGAATTTTCACTTTTTCCACCCAGAGAGGGGTGGTCACGAATTAAGCCTATTTTGTCGATTAGACGCTTAGTTTAGGAGATATAGCTGTTTTAAGTTTTTCCATGGAAATTTCACTTTTTCCACCTAGAGAGGGGTGGTCACGAATTAAGCCTATTTTGTCGATTAGACGCTTAGTTTAGGAAATATAGCCGTTTTAATTTTATCCATGGAATTTTCCCTTTTTCCATGGAAATTTCACTTTTTCCACCCAGAGAGGGGTGGTCACGAACTAAACCTATTTTGTCGATTAGACGCTTAGTTTAGGAGATATAGCTGTTTTAAGTTTTTCACGGAATTTTCACTTTTTCCATGGAAATTTCACTTTTTCCACCCAGAGAGGGGGTGGTCACGAATTAAGCCTATTTTGTCGATTAGACGTTTAGTTTAGGAGGTATAGCTGTTTTAGGTTTTTCCATGGAATTTTCACTTTTTCCACCCAAAGAGGGGTGGTCACGAATTAAGATTATTTTGTCGATTAGACGCTTAGTTTAGGAGATATAGCTGTTTTAAGTTTTTCACGGAATTTTCACTTTTTCCACCCAGGGAGGGGTGGTCACGAATTAAGCCTATTTTGTCGATTAGACGCTTAGTTTAGGAGATATAGCTGTTTTAAGTTTTCCATGGAATTTTCACTTTTTCCATGGAAATTTCACTTTTTCCACCCAGAAAGGGGTGGTCAGGAATTAAGCCTATTTTGTCGATTAGACGCTTAGTTTAGGAGATATAGCTGTTTTAAGTTTTTCCATGGAATTTTCACTTTTTCCACCCAGAGAGGGGTGGTCACGAATTAAGCCTATTTTGTCGATTAGACGTTTAGTTTAGGAGATATAGCTGTTTTAAGTTTTTCCATGGAATTTTCACTTCTTCCACCCAGAGAGGGGTGGTCACGAATTAAGCCTATTTGGTCGATTAAACGCTTAGTTTAGGAGATATAGCTGTTTTAAGTTTTTCCATGGTACTTTCACTTTTTCCATGGAATTTTCACTTTTTCCACCCAGAGAGGGGTGATCACGAATAAAGCCTATTTTGTCGATTAGACGCTTACGAGTAGTTTAATTTTGTACGTTTAGAGTGTAATAAGGGGCATTACGGCCAACTTGTTTAGTTAAGAAATTCTAATTTTATGTTTTTAGGTCACTCGAGTTATTGTTTTCTGTAAACAAAAAATATTTTTGTAATTTGTTTGACATTGATGAGAAGTTATGGCCTCAATGACTTCTTAAGCGAGTTGCCAATCGAACGCGACCTATTTCTTGAAACGCGTGACCACTGTAGAGTGTATTAATTTATTAAGATTTGGCGTTCATCGTTGCCGTCTTAACGTTGCTACATAAAACTAAGAATTTCGACGTTTAGTAATACATAATGAGACGATGTAAGAACAGGTTTAACGTCTGCGCTTGCGCTGATCTCAAGTCCCAAAAATTAGAATAAATTTCAAGTTCACATGCCATGAGAACGTCTGAGTTTTGTTTGTTATAAATAGCCCAATATTTCAATACCGTGCGATTAGTTGTGAAGTAGATCTCGCTCGTATACGTAGAAATGCTAAAACTACTCGATTTTGTATTGGTTTCTGGCCTGCTTAGCCTAATCATGGCCTCATGCTGGGCAGCTCCAGTCGGGACGGAAGCCACGGAGGAGTTGGAGCCAATGGAAGATTATTTAGAAGACGATATGCTCGTGGGCTTCTTACGCAATGGTCAATTTGCTGTGCCGAAAAGTTGGCCCAACGCTACCGTCTATTATAAAATATCACCGGATTTTGGTAAGATAATCAAGGCAGATAATAGTGAAAGTGGATAAGTGCCTTTTCTATATAAATTATTATTTTCTTTGCCTTAGACATTTCTCAGGCCACGAATATTCGAGCTGCCATGTCTGCCATTGAGGCTGTAACCTGCGTGAGATTCTACGAAGCCAACGAAACTACCGTGGCCTATATCAACATCAAAGCTGAACAAAAAGGCTGTGTATCCCGAGTCGGCTATCAGGGTCGTCCCCAGAGGCTTAATTTGCAGAAAACCGCCGTACAATGTTTTAGGATACCCATTATCATGCATGAACTGCTGCATTCGCTAGGCTTCTTTCATGAGCACATGGCACCCGAACGCGATGACTACATCTCCGTGATGTGGGAGAATATCAAGCCGGACAAAGCTATGTGGTTTAGAAAACTGGACAATAAGACTTTTGTGAACTTTGGCTTTGGCTACGACTACGATAGTGTTATGCACTATGGGCGTAAGGGATTTTCGGCAAATGGCCTGGACACTATCTTACCGTTGGACAGTAATGCTGTAATTGGCCAACGGCTTGGCTTAAGTGCCATAGATATTGGAAAAATCAATGCTATGTATAATTGTACGATAGACACAAATATGCAGGCATTATGAGAGTAAAGAATTGAACTTCAACTTAAATTAATTATAGCAATATTTGAAACATCCATTATTTGCAGCCAGAGTTTTGAAAATTTAGTTTTTTTATTTAAGGTATTCAATGGGATTTGGCGTTTCAACGTCATTGCGAACAGAAATGTTTTTTGAAATTATAGTTGTATTTCTTGGCATTAAAGGAAGGCATAAATTAAAATGTTTACATTATGAATCTAACGTTTCTCCTTGAATTGTAGGCGAAGAAAAAAACAAGTAAAAAATGTTAAGTTTGGCTGTGTCGAACTTTGGATACCCTCCACCAGATTCCCAAATAAAACCAAATTTGGTGCGGAAGTGTGTTCTATATAGAAATCTTTATTTCATTTCGATAGGTCAAGCTTGTGGTGAGTTATCGTCATATTATTTTTCTAAGCCCATGAGACCGTTTGTGTGGGAGGTACCAGTAGGACTTTTCCGATCTCAACAGAATTTGGCGCAGACGAGTGTTCTATATAAAAATCTTTATGTAGAAAACTTCATCTCGATAGGTCAAGTTTGTAGTGAGTTATTGTCATATTATTTTTCAAGGCCCATGATACCGTTTGTGTGGGAGATACCAGTAGGACTTTTCCGATCTTAACCGAATTCAGCGTAGAAGTTTGTTGTATATATAAATCTTGATGTGTAAAATTTCATTTCGATAGGTCAAGTTTGTGGTGAGTTATAGTCATATTATTTCTCAAGGCCCATAAGGCCGTTTGTATGGGAGGTACAGTAAATGGTGGCCCAATCTAAACCAGTTTTACATAGATGATTGCGCCTATATAGAGATTGTTATTTGCAAAATTTCAGTGCTTTTGCTCAAGAAACTGGACGGATATTTTCAAATAAAAAACTAATTTTTATGAGGTAGTGTGTGTTGAGGGTCTCCAACACCAACTTCCCGTAGAGCTATATAGCCCGTTTTCAATACCAACCATGCTAGGTTAACTACACATGTTTGTGCCAAATTTGAGCTCCCTAGCTGTTTTCATACAGGCTCTATCTTGTTTTTAACAGACGGAAAGCCGGACAACATGGCTAGATCGTCTTAGAATTTTACGAGGATCAAGAATATACGAGGGCGGTTCGGAAACTTCTTAGCCTAGCACAAAAAGCGCGGTATAAACAGAAAAAAGTTAAGTGTTATGGAAACTTCCATCTCTGCTATGAACACATGTTAAATTTTGTTTCGATCTGGCAACTCCTTCATATAGAAACAGGTGTTCACAAAAGATGCATCCGCGATTTATTTACAATGGAAAAATTAGAAATGCGTGGTGTCATTAAATATTTACATAAAAAAGGTTTATCGGGAAAAGAAATTCATAATGATGTGGTGAATGTGTTAGGTGAAAGTGCTCCTTCATATGCAACAGGTAAAAATTGGGTTGCTGAATTTAAACGTGGTCGTACAAGCACTGAAGATGAACCACGTAGTGGATGTCCAAAAACAGCAACAACAACAGAAATTGTAGCCAAAGTGAATGATATGGTATTAAATGATCGACGAATGAAAGTGCGTGAAATAGCTAATATCATGGGCATCTCAAATGATCGAGTCCATTTAATTTTGCATAAAGAACTACAGATGAAAAAGCTTTCTGCAAGATGGGTGCCGCACTTGTTAACAGTCGACCAAAAACGTTTGTTTGGATCGTTGTCAGCGAAATAAAATGGATTTTAAGCGTCGTTTCATAACTGTTGATGAGACATGGATCCTCCACTATACTCCAGAGACAAAAGAACTATCCAAACAATGGACTGAAGCTGGAGGAAGTGTCCCAAAGAAGGCAAAAACAATTTAATCGGCTGGTAAGGTTATGGCAACGGTTTTTTTAGGACTTCAAAAGTATTTTATTGATTGACTATCTGCAAAAGGGTAAAACAATAAATTCAGAGTACTATTGCAACCTTTTAGATCAATTAAATGTACAAATTCGAGAAAAACGTCCTGGCTTACAACACAAAAAAATAATTTTTCATCAAGACAACGCACCAGCGCACAAGAGTGTTTTAACAATGGCTAAAATCAACGAATTACAGTACGAGTTGCTTGACCACCCACCTTATTCTCCTGATTTAGCTCCCAGTGACTTTTACCTGTTCCCAAATCTAAAAAAGTCCTTGCTGGTAAGCGTTTTACCTCAAATGAAGATGCAATTACAGTTGTAAACCACTATTTTGAAGACCTTGAGGAAACCTATTTTAATCAAGGGATAGAATTGCTAGATAAGCGTTGGACTAAGTGTATTGAAGTTTCAGGAGATTATATTGAAAAATAAAAATATTTTTGAAAAACTAACTATTCTCTTTCATTGATAGGCTAAGAACTTTCCGAACCACCCTCGTATATACTTTGTTGGGTCTCCGATGATTATTTCAAGGTGTTACAGACAGAATGACAAAACTAATATACCCTCCATTGTATGGTGGAGGGTATACTGAATAGTGGTGATTTTATAACCTCATCCTACTTGGTAAGAGGGTGTTGATTATCTGGTACGGTCAGAGTGACCAGAAAACTTGGATTTTCAGAAAACTGGCATTTCGGTTTGTTTTTCAAAACCGTGTTTTGATAAAACCGACTGTCGGGTTTTTTAAAAGTAAAAAACCGTCATTAACCGATGTCCTGGTTTTACTCGTAGTCTTTTGTCTACCCGAAGAGAAAAACTTAGTCGGAAAACTTAGTCGGAACTACTAAAATTCCGTTGCAGAAAAAGAATTTCAGTTACAATCACCAAATGTTCCTAGTCGTAATGCATATTCGGTTCGACCAGCGTCTTGTAGACGGAACTATGTTTGTTGTTGTTGTATTCGAATATTAGTGATGATATCAAAACTTGTATCATAACCAAAAAAAAATCGAAAATAATCCTATTATTACTAATTTAAGCAAATCGTTCAATCTAATTAATTCAGTAAAAATCACCATCACCTTTCCCCGACATGGCCCACTCTTTCTAGTACTTCAAGTAAATAAGGAAACAGTTTTTTACCTCTACTGAAACAAGTGTGGCAAGTAGACTTTTAGATCCAAAAATTGTTTTCTAGGTTCGCTTTCCTTGTATTTGTCTACCGATTCTTTAGTTACAATTACTGAACGTTACGGAGTACCAAATAACATTTGGTTGTACTGATGGCATACGCGAGGTGCATGTTACCCCAATCATTCGTTTGGCAAAAAAATTAGGTTGTGTTAACGAATATGTTTCCATAAAAGTCAACAGCTTTTATTTAAAAAACTTGCTGCTGCCAAATTTTTTGAACAAGTGCCTTTTGGAAGACAGCAGAAGGACTGATGGAGGGCCAGACATCGTAAAGTCGAATCAACTGGTCATTCTGAGTCGAGCGGTACACTTAAAGATCGGTCTAGCTTAAATATTTTTGATATTTCCGTATTTCATGCTTGAATATTGTGAAGCTGGAGCTTAACCTGGGTTAACATGTATGATAGTTGTGCACACATTAATTCACAGCACGGCAGCCCACAGAGAATAATCTCTAAGCTATGTAAAAGTTTCGCTGCCATTAAATACGAGGGCCGCTATATATATTTCTGGCCTAATAATGAAAATGCGAATATTTATCATCAACTATGGTTTAATGTTTTTCAAAGTATTCTCCAGCATGATTTATACACTTCTGTATGCGCTCAAACCAATTGTCGAAACACTTTATCCACTCCGAATAAGACACCTCCAAAACATGGTTTTTGAACGCTTCTACCGCATCTTCTGGCGACGAAAATCGTTGACCACGCTTATTTTTCTTGATGTGCGGAAAAAAAGAAGTCATTGGGTGCCAAGTCAGGGCTGTACGGTGGATGACCCATCAATTCGACGTTGTGGTCGATCAAAAAGGCTCTGGCTTAAGCCGGTGTGTGAGAGCTAGCATTGTAATGGTGCACAATGATTCGTCTTCTCTTGTTCGTTTTTCGAATTTCTCCGAAGACTATAGGCAAACAAATTGTGGTGTACCACTCAGAGTTGACCGTCCTCCGTTGCTCAAGCGGAACAGTCAACCAGTTCTGCCGAAGAAACAGGCGACCATTTGCTTCGAAGTGCTTCTTCCACGAACAACTTTCGTTGGATTTGGCTCGTCTTCGAAGACCCACACGGTCGATTGCTGTTTTGTTTCGGGCTCATATGCATAGATCCATGATTCGTCACCTGTGACGATCTTATAAAAGTCTTTTGAAGCACCGCAATCGTATGTTTTCAAAATTTCTTTGCACCAATCGACACGAGCCTTTTTTTTTGAGCGATTGTCAAATTGTGCGGCATCCAACGAGAACAAATCCTTTTTAAGTCAGGTGTTCATGCAATATCGAATGTATGCTGGTGGAAGAAATGCCCAAGGATGCCTCTTTCTCATGGTATGTCACATGATGATCTAGCATTATCAGTTCACGCACGGCATCAATGTTCTCTGGCACAACGGCCGTTTTTGGACGTCCTTCACGACCTTTGAGCGAGCGTCGGCCACGATTGAATTCATTAAACCAGTTTTTCACATTGCTATAGAATGGTGCTACATCGGCATACAAACATTTATGTTCATCGATGCACTCTTGTAGTGATAATCTACGCCGAAATTTGTGTAAAATGATTGCATGGGAATGTTCACGAGTTAATTCCACTTTTTGTTGCCAAATTGATTTTTCAAGTCACTCTAAACAACACAAATGATAGTCGCACGTCACGACGTGTTGAGTACGTTTATGCTAAAAAATGTCAAACTTTCCAATGGAAATGTCAGATGGCGCCAGACAACACTCAGCGTTGTCTAGGCCAATATAGTAAGGGACCTAAGGTTTAAAACCTGAACAAAACTGGTTTTTAACCATTTTAAAGATTAGGTCCCTTTCTATTTGCGCTTAGAACCGTCGACTTCACTTTCATAAAACGCGCATATCTCTGGGAGGGAACACTTTTGGGCCATGGGATCGGTCTCATTCGATGCTCAGATGTTGTCCACATCAAAAAAAGAAAAAAAAAGAAAATTGATGTTTTACCCTTAGTTCCCTTTCTCTTTGCGCTGTCACATATTTGGATCCATTCACACAGCTATTATTATTACTGGCTGACATTCTTTGAAAGGTCTCCGGGAAGACACCTTCAGTCCTTTAGTTGTCGCCTAAAGGAAGAATTCTCATTGTTTGCTAGCCGATTTAACAGAAAACAAAGCCTTTGAGAGATTCTTTAACTTCGCCGCGGTTGGAGGCGAACTCATATTTACTGAGCAGTCGAATAAGATATTAACTAACACAATAAATAATATTCCAGAAATTCGCAATTAAAATAAAACTCTTAAAATTGTATTTGCTTGTAAAACAAAGTTAAATCTTAAAGTGAATTTTAAATTTTTAAACAAATTCGCAAGAGAATTAATGTGTTTATTTAAATTTTGGTCAAAATTTAAGCAAACTTTCGTGGGCACTGTGGTGAACTTCATTCAGTATAATTAAATTTAATATAAACCAATTTCACCGAAATGCGCTTTAGTTTTAAGCAAAGAAAATATGAAAAACCTCTGTTGCCCCTCTCATTCGGCGGCACTCTTCTATGTAGCCGAATGTACGGTGTGGTGTGCTCATTTATGTTCATCTTTTCTCGGTTTTCGTGTTAATAGAGCACCCCAGAAGTATGCTTCACAGCACCCCAAAGTATGCAATGCAATAAAATTTTACTCCTCAACTCAGGACATGGCATTGTCACCGTGTGCCGTGTGCAGCCAGCACCTTGTGAGTAGGGCGTTGCAATTGTTAGTGCAACAGCATTCAAGTAATGTTTAAATAATAAAAATGAATATAAACTTTAACCACAGCAACCGAAATACACGCAAACAGTAGACCGAAATAAAATCCAAAACAAACTAAACAACCTCAATAACTACCTTTTCAACATAGGAAAGAAAAATGAAAAGGAAAAGCTGGGCCAAGTAAGCTGTAGCAAAAACAAAAATCACATGACTTTATGGGCAAATCCAACAACAATAGGTAAGATGAACGTGAGGGTCATGTGAATTTGTGGGCCATGAACAACAACCGCACTTACACACACACTTAGAGAAATACCGTATCATTCCAACACCATGGCCAGCCATAAATGAAACCGAATTCAAAACGTTATTAATGCCCACAAGGGCATGAAGGAAGAGGCCAATGAGCCACCGTGGCTCTAAAACAAAATAAATATATAGTTTATTTATTTTATTTTTATTTTATTTCGAATTTATTTTATTTTTTTTTATTTTTTATACAGGGTGGCCCAAATGAGACCTAGTCATGTTAACACGTATAACTCTTGCAATAACAGTTTTTTTTTTATTTTTATATGTTAAATACATTTTATGGAAATTTAACGTGACTATGTGTGAAATATGACATCAGACCACCATTTTGCTCGATACAAGCACTGACTCTTTTAAGTGCCAAGTTGCTGCACAGCTGCCAAGCTGCTGCACAGCTTCCATGTCTCTTCAGTACGAATATTTCGATGAGCACCTCTTCCTGGACGGTCGGCAACTGAACCCAGTTCCTCAAAACGGCGAACTAAACATGTAATCATGGAGGATGTGGGCGCTGATCTTACGTTAAAAAAACGGCGATAATTTCGCTGCGTCAGAACAATTGATTGTTGAGAAGAATAATAAAAATCGATAATTTTAATGCGTTGTTGTGGACTGTACGTATCCATTTTAAATTTCCAAGAGTTAAGTTATAATCTGCAAAAAGAAAAAATAAATTATGTCTAAAAATAAAAAAGTTATTTGTGTTTCACATGAGCTTGTCTTATTTGGGCCACCGGTTATTACGATTTTTTTTAGTTCGAATTCATTTTATTTTGAAATTATTTTATTTCGAATATATTTTTTTTGGAATTTATTTCATTTCGAATTTATTTTATTTCGAATTTATATTATTTAGGACTTATTTTAATTCAAAATTATTTTATTTGGATTTTTTTTTATTTCGAACTTATTTTATTTCGCATTCATTTTA
This sequence comes from Hydrotaea diabolus, assembly GCA_963513945.1. Taxonomy (NCBI): domain Eukaryota; kingdom Metazoa; phylum Arthropoda; class Insecta; order Diptera; family Muscidae; genus Hydrotaea; species Hydrotaea diabolus. The sequence goes on from OY740717.1 coordinate 187,241,049, forward strand.
TTTCGAATTTATTGTATTTCGAATTTATTTTGTTTCGAATTTTATATTATTTAGAACTGATTTTAATTCGAAATTATTATATTTGGAATTTATTTTTATTTCGAATTTATATTATTTTGAATTTATTTTATTTCGAATTTATTTTATTTCGAATTAATGGTATTTCGAATTTTTTTTATTTCGAATTTATTTTATTTTAAATTTATTTTATTTCGAATTTATTTTATTTCGAATTTATTTTATATCAAAATTAATTTGAATTTATTTTATTTCGAATTTATTTTATGTGGAATTTATTAAATTTCGTATTTATTTTATTTTGAATTATTTTATTTCGAATTTATTTTATTTCAAATTTATTTTATTTCGAAATTATTTTATTTCGAATTTATTTTATTTCGAATTTGTTTCATTTCGAATTAATTTTATTTCGATTTTTTTTTCGAATTTATTTTATTTCGAATTTATTTAATTTCTAATTTATTTAAATTTCGAATATATTTTATTTCAAATTTATTTTATTTCGAATTTATTTTATTTCGAATATATTTTGAATTTGTTTTAATTTCAAAATAATTTTATTTCAAATTTATTTTATTTCGAATTTATTTTATTGCGGTTATTTTATTTCGAATTTATTTTATTGCGAATTTATTTTATTTCGAATATATATTTTTTGGAATTTATTTCATTTCGAATTTATATTATTTAGAACTTATTTTAATTCGAACTTACTTTATTTCGAAATTATTTCTAAAATATTTTTTTTTATTTATTATATTTCGAATTTATTTTTATTTTAAATTTATTTTGTTTTGAATTTATTTTATTTCGAATTTATTTTATTTCTAATTATTTTATTTTGAATTTATTTTATGTGGAATTTATTTAACTTCGTATTTATTTTATTCCGAATTTTTTATACTTCGAATTTTTTTTTATTTCGAATTTATTTTATTTCGAATCTATTTTATTTCAAATATATTTTATTTCGAACTTATTTCATTTCGATTTTTTTTTATTTCGAATTTATTTTATTTTGAATTAATTTTAATTTTGAATATATTTTATTTCGATTTTTTTTTTTTTTCGAATTTATTTTATTTCGAATTTATTTTATTTCGAATTTATTTTAATTTCGAATACATTTTATTTCAAATTTATTTTATTTAGAATTTATTTTATTTAGAATTTATATTATTTCGAATTTATTTTATTTCGAATTTATTTTATTTTGAATTTATTTTATTTCGGATTTTTTTTATTTCGAATATTTTTCGAATTTGTTTTATTTCGAATTTATTTTTTTTTTTTGGAATTTATTTAATTACGAATTTATTTTATTTTGAATTTATTTTATTTCGGATTTATTTTATTTCGAATTTCGAATTTTATTTCGAATTTATTTTATTTGTTTTATTTCGAATTTGTTTTATTTCGAAATAATTTTATTTCGAACTTGTTTTATTTCGAAATAATTTTATTTCGAATTTATTTTATTTCGAATTTTTGTTATTTCGAATTTATTTTATTTCGAATTTATTTTTTTCGAATTTATGTTATTTTGAATTTATATTATTTTAAATTTATTTTAGTTCGAATTCATTATTGTTCGAATATATTTAATTTCGAATTTATGTTATTTCGAATTTATTTTATTTCTTATTTAATATATTTCGAATTTTTTTATTTCGAATTTATTTTATTTCGAATTTATTTTGTGTGGAATTTATTTAATTTCGTATTTATTTTATTTCGAATTTATTTTATTTCGAATTAATGTTATTTCGAATTTTTTTATTTCGAATTTATTTTATTTTAAATTTATTTTATTTCGAATTTATCTTATTTCGAATTTATTTCGAATTTATTTTATTTCGTATTTGTTTTATTACAAACTTATTTTATTTCGATTTTATTATTTTTAAAACACAGGACTTTTTTGGCCCTGTGAAAACATAAAAATAGTCTAGCTGTTATTTATTTTATTTGTATACCACTGTGCGTCCGTCTAAATAAACAAGAGTTCGCACGACTGTGCGAACACCTGGTGTAGAGACAGACCTACATGCGTCGAGTATCCACGTATTTATTTCGAAATCTCTTTAAAGCATTTTTAGAGCCATATTAAAAGTGAAAACATAAAACGCATAGTTAACATAAATTCCAGATAACTTTTTCTGCTGTTGCTGTGGCTGCTCCTTGCGGTCTCGCTTCCTTATTATTGCTGGCGGTTGCTGACGCTCGTGGCTGTTGCCTCCCGTATATTCCTGTGTATATTTACGTTGTGTGGTTAAGCTTTCAACTGCTCCAGCTTCTGCTCTTGCTGCTGCTAGGTATGTTTTCAGTTGATGCTTCTTATTCACATGTACCGATGCCTACTGAGTTATAATTGCCCGTTCAGACGCTTGAGTTGCCATCAACGCTTAAGCGTGCTTAACGTACTGCTTGCAACAACAATTTATATTCATGTGGCGTCTTGCATGGCATGCGGAAGGACAGACGGATGTATGGATGGGGAGGGCGGTCCTAGGTCTGTATGAGAACAGAATGAACTAAATACTTAATGCAAGTGCTGGTACTGTAACTTACTCCCTCTTGGTCTTTATTCATTCATTGCTGGCCACCACTCCCTTAAAGCCGTGGATGACTAAAGGAATTTGTCCGTTCGCCCGCCTGTCCTTCTGGCAGTCTTTTCCTTGCTGCGCCCGTCGTTCTCTTCGTCATTTTCCCTTTTCTATTTGTATTCATATCATTGTTTGGGGATAATACGTTTGTTTGTGTTTTCGCTATTCTTTCGTTTTGTTTTTTTTTCGCAACTTTCGCCTCAACTGGCCTTATCCTTGAAAAACAAGAACAAGAGTGTTATTTTAATTGCTCTAAAGAAAATAAAGATAACGAACGAAGGTACGAAGAGAAAAAAACAGCAAGCATCAAAACCAACTCATTCACATTCTTTTCTACTTAACACTCTCTACGTTTACTTTTTGCCCCCTTAATGCCTCGACTCCGAAAGCAACTAGAGCTCTTACTAGAATGTCCGGCTCAAGATCATTATCCTTTTCGAGGGTGGATGCGGAAAGTGTTAACTTCAATTTGAAAAGCGCATTTTCACGATGATGGGGTGATACATCTAGAGGTATTTTTTCAGAAAAAAATATATAAAAATTCAAATCCAGTCTGGAATCTTTATTGGTAATTTAAAAGGACATTTTATGGCATCTATTTTTTAAATATAATTTCCCTCAAATGCTGGCCGCACCTACGCCTCAGGGTTTCCATTCTGTGGGTCCAATTTTGGACGACTCGTCCGAGCATTTCTACCGGTATGGCTTTAATGACACATGTAATGTTGGCTTCCAAAACCTGAATCGTAGCAGGTTTGTCAGCATAGACTTTCGACTTTACGTAACCCCAAAGAAAAATGTCTAAAGGTCTGATATCACTCGATCTAGGCGGCCAACTCTCACCTGTTCGAAACGAGAAATTAGCGGCTTTTCGAAATGACCTCTCAATAGATCCATTGTTTGAGCAGCTGTATGGTGGCAAGTGGCACCGTCCTGTTGAAACCAAGTGTCGTCAAGATTACGGGTTTCAATTTCAGGTAGCATGGCGCGATAGCGAGCACCATTCACGGTTACGTTTCGGTCATCATCATTTTTGAAAAAATAAGCACCGATGATTCCACCAGCTTATAAAGCGCACCAAACCGTGGTTTTCTCTGGGTATATAGCACCTCTTGAACCTCTTCTTGTTGCTCTTCAGCCCAAATGCGGCAATTTTGTTTATTGACTTTGCCGTTGAGCCAGAAATGGGCCGCATCACTGAACAAAATTTCCCGTTTCTCACCGAACGCTCATTTTCATAATACAGTTGCCAATATTTGATGGAAATTATTTTAAAAAAATAAATGCCATAAAATGTCCTCTCAAATTACCAATAAAGATTCCACACTTGGTTTGAATTTTCATACATTTTTTTGTTCTGAAAAAATACCTCTAGATGTTGCACCCTATATTTCTGCGAATATTACAAATTTGGTTTTTGCGAATGTGAACGCAAAAGCGAATAATTACTTTTTGTTTTAAAGATTATTTTTTATGAAATAATAGAAATAAACAACATTTTCCAAGGAAATTAAAAAAATAACAATTATTTTTAATGTGTTGTACACATTTATACACGCAGAAAAAAAGTATGGTTGGGGTAACAATATTCGAAGAGCATCATACTATTGTTGGTTATATGGTTGTGGAACAACAATATTATGATCATCACAACAATAGTATGGTTCACACACAACCATACTAAGATACCCATAACAATATTATGGTCCTCACAACAATAGAATTATCACACACAACCATACTATGATCCCCACAACCATAGTATGATTCACACTCAAACATACTATGATCTCCATAACCATATTATGATCCTCGCAACCAAAGTATGTTGCACATACAACCATAGTATGATCCTTAGAACCATAGTATGACTTACACACAACCATGCTATGATCCCCAAATTTTTTTGTAAAGATTGGGCTAAGTTGTTATTCAACAATAGAGATTTTTATTAAATAAGTTATGTAAAAACAGTAGAGACAATTCATTTATTAAAAATATTTCAGTTATACTAATCCGTAGTTTGTTTTGAAAAAATTTAATTTAAGTATAGAAACTACTATTATTGCGTAAGATTCGTAAAAATAACATTGTCAAACTAAAAATAAATTACGATATTGCCTGTATGATTGCCGTAATCATGTTATTGTTAACATAAAACCCATGAAACAATACTTTTGTCCCACCAACCATTTTTATATTGTTGCTACAACCATATTTTCATTTTTTTATTTGGCAACAATGCTTTTGTTACATTTCAACAATATAAATATTGCCGCAATCATACTATTGTCAAAATTAAATTCAAAAAACAATACTATGGTTGAGACGACTATACTATTATTGCAGAGAACATGCTATTGTTGCCGTGACCATATAGTAACCATATATTTTCTCTGCGTGTATATAAAAATGTGATTAAATTCAAGGCTTACGCAAAAAATACATTTTTGAAAAATAATTTTCTAAAAATATACTTTTATGCTTAACTGCAATATTTTTTTGCGAAAGCGTTTATTCCAAAATTGTTTTTGCCAATGCGAATGGTAAAGATAATATTCCAAAATTAAGTTTTGCGAAAGCAAATCTTCAATATGATGCGAATAATTCGCTTTCGCATATTTGGTTTATCCCTAGTTACCATAAATGAAGTTTCGCTCCCACTCAGTTACTTCAGTTACTTTCGAAACCACTCTCGTAGCTAGGCAGATTTATTCAGCCATTAACTATGCATCGCATTGTGTTTGTTTGCAACAATTGGTAACGATAGTGGCCCCTTATCCGTCTCGGTCTCTATTGCATGGAGTTCGCTACGAAGCCCTACATGCGGTATCTGTGTCAGAGTAAGTGAGTGCGTTAATGTGTTCGAGGGGCATTTTGTTTAAATAATTGCATTTTAAGCTACTTTATAATCGGACACATGTTACGGGATAGCCTGCATACAGTTCATGCACGTACTATAGTTGGAGTCCTTTTGGCCAATACAGCCAAAACCTTTTAAGTCAACGATATTGTTCTCTCTCCGACACACACACACACATATAAGATGAGCCAAACACGTTTGTGTATGTGCGAATGCACGTGTTCGACAGTTCCCTTTGGGCCTTATTAACGCTGCACTTCTCCTTTTCTCGTACGTTCTCGTTCGCCGCCCAGGCTTGCGTGCCTGTAAGTGAGCCTTTGTGCGTGTTTGAGTGTGATTCGATTGCCGTACAGTGTGTCTGTCGGCTGTTGATTTTGTTGCAAATTGGTTTCATAATCCTTTTGTTGAGAGGCCATTCGAGTCATTATAGTCATTGGCCCAATGCGATTTCAATGCCATCGGAGCGGACCATGTTTGCAGGCATACACGCACGCACGTTCGTACGTATGGCTGGGTCGTTTATCTATTTTAAAGAAGTGATTACGTATTTGTCATTTTTAAAGAGGAACGGCCGCAATAGCTTTAAAAAGGCAACATCGCTGGAGTTTGTTCGTTTTTTAAATGGTTTTTATACTCTTGACTTTAGCATGGGAAAACATATAAAATTGTCATTCCGTTTGTAACATTTCGAAATACTTAACTATAAAGTATAGGGTGGTCGATTTAACATTTAAAATGTGAATCGGCTGTAAGAAAAGGACTGATAATTTTTTTAAATTTCTGTTTTCATTGAAAAGGATGAACTTTGTCATTTAATAATGGAACACAATATCATTCATATGACTCCACAACTGGCTCGGCAGGACCTCATCCGATCAACCTTAATTTTCAGTACATTGTCGATTGTTTCGGGTCGAATATCGTCAATGGCAACTTCGATTTCATGTTTAAGCGCTTACTTGTCTCTGGATGATTTGCGTAGAATTTATCCTTAACGGCTTCCCACAGAAAATAATTCAATGGTCTCAAATAACAGCTTCAAGGCAATTTATTGGCATTACAATTTCGGCTAATTATTCGATTTTCAAAAACAGTGCGTTAAATTTCGATGGTTGCGCTAGCTGTGTGACATGTAGTCCAGTCTTGTTGAAACCAAATGTCGTCCATGTCTTTTTCTTGAATTTTCGGAAACTAAAATTCTTTGACCAGGACTTGGTAACTCTTACCCTTGACGGTAACGGTGGCTCTTTGCTCATTTTCGAAGAAAAATGGCCCAATGATGCCGCTAGCCCAAAATCAACACCAAACAGTAATTCGTTGTGGATGCTTTGCCTACTCAATAGTCACGTGTGGGTTCTCTGAACCCCATAAGTGACGGCGCATAGAGAGAGGGACCTAAGGGTAGAAAAATCAATTTTCTTTTTTTTTTTTCATCGCCCGAAGCAGCTGTTGAAGCGCTCAAAAATCATGTTTTGGAGGTGTCTCAATCGGAGTTGAAAAAGTGCTTCGAAAATTAGTTCGTGTGCATGCAAAAGTGTATTGATCTTAAAGGAGAATATTTTGAAAAACAATAAAACCATTTCCAATGATAAATTATTGTGTTTTTATTGCCGGACCCGAAATATAAATAGCCAGCCTAGTGTATTATATTTATATACAAATTTTAAGCAAGCAATTTAATGTTAAAGGCTTTAATTTGTCTTTATTTTCAGCAACATGTATGATTGGTGGTGAGTTTACTAGTATTTTATGAATCAGCTAATCTTTATAAAGGGTGTCCCAAGAAGAACGCAATTTTTAAATCTGGCAACATTCGAAGTGTCATTGTTTGCCATTTGAACAATTGTTATTGTTGGTTAGTAGAATTTACGAGGTTAGTAAAAATGGAGCGCTACACGAATGAACAACGCATTCTCATTGTGAAATTGTTTTACCAAAATGGTGAAAGTTTTGCGGCTACAGTTCGCAAATTGCGATCAATTTGGGGTCACAATAATGCTCCAAAAGAGTCAACTGTAAAGAGATTAATGGATAAATTTGCTGAAACTGGGTCTGTTAGTGATGTAAAGACAACAACGCGCCATCGACCAGGTCGATCGACCGAAAATGTCGCAGCTGTACGTGATGATGTCGCTCAAACTCCATCCACCTCAATTCGACACCGAGCTCAGCAAATAGGTGTCCCAAATCCACTTTGCAGCGAATTTTGACGAAAGATTTGCATCTTCATGCATACAAAATTCAATTGACTCAGGAACTGAAGCCAGCTGACCATGGACAGCGAAGGGAGTTCGTTAATTGGGTATTGGAGAGACAACATGAAAATGTTGATTTTGCCGATAAAATCATCTTCAGTGACGAGGCCCATTTTCATCTTGATGGCTTCGTCAATAGGCAGAATTGTCGCATTTGCGGTGCGGAAAATCCTCGAGTGATTCACGAGAAGCAAATGCATCCTCAACGTGTCACTGTGTGGTGTGGTTTTTGGGCTGGAGGAATCATTGGACCTTTCTTTTATGAAAATGAGGCAGGTCAAGCGCAAACAGTCAATGGTGTTTGGTATCGTGAAAAGATAACCAGTTTTTTCTTGCCTAGAATTGAAGAAATGAATGTGGAGGGCATGTGGTTCCAACAAGACGGCGCCACATGTCATACAGCCAGAGAAACAATTCAATTGCTGCATCAGTCATTTTCCGGTCGTGTTATTTCGCGTTTTGAAGATCAGAATTGGCCGTCTAGATCGTGCGATTTAACACCATTAGATTTTTTTCTTTGGGGTTTATTGAAGTCGATGGTTTACGCGAATAAGCCGACGACGACTCAAGCCTTAAAAGATGAAATTGGACGCTGCATTAATGAAATACCGCAGCATTCATGCAAAACGGTCATTGAAAATTTCATTAAAAGATCGCGTGCATGCCAGCAAAGCCGCGGCAGTCATCTGCACGTTATATTGTTCCATACATAACCTCATTCTGTCTACTTTACGATATAATAAAGTTTCACGATTTTTTCTTAAATATCTGTGTTTTATTTAAAATTTAAAAATTGCGCTCTTCTTGGAACACCCTTTATAAGTATAAAAATGTAATGTTCGGTGTTCGAGCACCTAAATCTCAAGAACCACTTGATCGATTAACATCAAACTTTGTTGTATGTTTTCTTTGACCGTCGGAAGGGTTTTCGCAAGTTTGGTCCCGATAGGTGGGGCTGTTTTCAGTATTTTTTAATTTGTTGTATATATGGTACGATGATGACCCTGTACTTTATGGGGTATCCAACCAGTATTTCTATATGTTGGAAACGGAATGACATGGATGACATGTCATAAACATATGCCACCATGAATGCTCTGAAGAAAGGCATTGTACGGGAATAGACCCAAAAAAAACACAAGATCATATTCGTGCAACTCATTTTATACCGTTTGAAGACCAAAGTCCAGGCAAAGGAAAGACACATCGAGCTGAAGTAAATGGATTCTAAAATTTTGATTATTCCCACACATCTTGTAATTCTGCAATAAAATAAAACAACGCAAAAAAGTTTGGTTGCTTAAATAGGTTACACTTCAATCACCTAATCCTGTATTAAAAAAAATTATAAGTTAAACTTTGATCGAGAATTCCTAAATAAGTACTGAACCGACTAAATATACTTAATTTTGTTTAGCTCGTTTGTTTTATTTCGGTCTGTTGCTTTTACACATTGAACAGGGATTAAACCGGCTCAAGAACTCTTGCTTCTATATTTAAATAGAAGACAAGTTTTTAACAAAATGGCAAAGTGACATTGAATTTCGTGGCTGCACACTACTTTTATCATAATTTCGGGTCCGTGACAACCCTCTTCAGAAAGCCTTGCTGCAATTGTTAAAAGTAAAACCGAACTCTATAAGGCCAGGCTATCCCCAAACGAATGAGAACTACTGTTGTAAACCTTACTTTTCAAGTTTTCTTCACACAATTGCCCGCGAAAATACAACTCACTCTTGCCAACTCTACAGAGACTCCACATCGAGAGCCATCAATAGATTTCTTTTACAACGTGCTAAACATACATGCACGGCTCGGCACACAAGTTGATATAGGCAACTAAACTCTTTTTACAACACACACACACTCGTTGTAAAAGAAATCTATTGATGACTCGCGATGTGGAGTCTCTGTAGAGTTGGCAAGAGTGAGTTGTATTTTCGCGGGCAATTGTGTGAAGAAAACTTGAAAAGTAAGGTTTACAACAGTAGTTCTCATTCGTTTGGAGAGAGCCTGGCCTTATAGAGTTCGGTTTTACTTTCAACAATTGCAGCAAGGCTTTCTGAAGAGGGTTGTCACGGACCCGAAATCATAGTGAAAGTAGTGTGCAGCCACGAAAATCAATGTCACTTTGCCATTTTGTTAAAAACTTGTCTTCTATTTAAATATAGAAGCAAGAGGTCTTGAGCCGGTTTAATCCCTGTTCAATGTATACTAAATTATCTGAATTCCGAAGTTACAGAATTTTGGCCACCGAAAAATGACTGATTTTTCCTCACTTGTTAAAATTAGCTTTACTTCTATTTGACTTCCGACAACATCGAGCATACGAGCTCCAAATCATTTTCGTATATCGTGTTCTGTAAATGATAAATGACATTCACAAAGAAACGATTCATACAACAGCATCTAAAGGGTGGTCCACCATAATGTACGAGGTTAAGATCTATCTGGCATATTAAAAAGAAATAAATTTTAATTACAATTAAAATTATAATAAACTAAGTTAAAGAGCACTAGCATCAAAAGCTAACGGCCAGATACTTAAAAATATTAAGATAATTGTCTGAAAACATTTTGTTTCATTTACAAACAACATCGTGCTTTTTAGTTGGACCACCCTTTATAGTTTAGAAGAACCCGAATGCCTCCGCAGCCAGCAATTCAACTTTTGTCCTTTCGTTTTATGAAAAACTACTTAGAAGGGACATAAATACTGTTACAACATTGAACACACCCATTTCAACAGTAGAACTGAACATACCCCGTTTATGTCATATGGGTTTTGAAAGCTAACCTCAATAGCGTTAGTCTGTAACGGGATTTTAAAATTGTTTCAACTTTCATCATGGAGTGGTCAGATAATGAGAACCGTACCGCTGTATTAGAGCTTTTCAAGTGTGAAATGAAAAAAGCGATATTTTCAAAACGCTCCGGCCACTGGGGATTAGCCTCATGTTCCTCTACCGATGCATAAAACTGTTTGGGGAGACTGGAGATGTAAAAGACCGCCACCGGTCGGGCCGCCACGCTCTGTTCGAACACCGCATGTCATCAAAGCCGTCAAATCAAGAATTCACAGAAATCCGCTCCGAAAACAGAAAATCATGGCCCGTGTGATGAATATCACGCAAAAGTCCATGAGTCGAATCAATAAAAAGACTTGGGACTTTCAAACCGGACATTTATTGACTGCAGCTTTAAAAAAAAATAGGATAGAAAAATGCAAACGTCTTTTGGTGAAGCACGCTGATAACTTGCACAGAAAAATTTTGTTCACCGATGAAACAATTTTTACTGTTCAGGAAAAAATTTAACAAGCAAAATGATAGAGTGTATGCGCGGTCATCTAAGGAAGCATCTGAACTGATCCCAAGGGTGGAAAAGGGTCATCACCCAGCTTCAGTCTTGGTTTGGTGGGGTGTCTCTTACGATGGGGTCACTGACCTGCATTTCTGCGAACAAGGAGTCAAAACATCGGCCAAAGTATACCAAGAAACCGATTTGGAAGCTGTTGTGAAGCCTCTTAACAATTCCCTGTTCCAAAACCAGCCATAGACATTCCAGCAGAATTCTGCGCCGGCCCATAAGGCTAAAACGTCCCAGACCTGGCTTTGAAACAATTTGTCAGCGTGCATTTCCTCTGAAGAATGGCCCTCAGGCATTCCAGATTTAAAACCATTGGATTACAAGTTGTGGACGGTTTTAGAGGACAAGGTTTGTCACAACAGATACCCCAACATTGGATCTCTTAAGACTGCTTTGGTTCGACCAATTTTACAATGGACGAGGTTCGTGCAGCTATTGACGATTGGCCAGTGCGACTTAAGGCGTGTGTAAAGGCAAAAGGCGGGCATTTCGCATAAGTAGATTCTTTTCGGATACAATATACATCAATAAACATATTAAAAAATATTTGGTCCAAAAACATTCAGTACTTTTTATTTTACAGCATAAAACGTGTGTAACAGTATTTATGTCCCTAATAAGTACAAATAACATCGTGCGTTTTAGTTGGACCACCCTTTATTATTAAGGAATGTCTCTGCAGATAGCAATTCCACCTTTCTGTTTTCGTTTTATGGAAAGTTATACGTAAAGATCTCATCCAGAGATTATAAAGTATAAGACGCAGTAGGTGGTTTAAATTAATTCAAAGGACCATCATTTGTGCATTACCTTCGGTCAATGGCTACAAAATAAACTGTTTTTAGACTTAAGATCCTTGTTGATGATCTAAATAATTATAAAGTGCACAGCTCACTGGTTTGAGGAAAGCTCCCTGTCTGTTTCGCAATGGGATGTTAAGAAAAAATATCTTTAATCGTGAACGATTTTATTGCTTTGAGTTGTTATTTTATTTTCTTCCATTGACATAAAGGACAATTTCTGAGTCCTCAAGAATAAAGGTTACCTTGGTTTTTCGTAGGCTCTAAAGCTGGTGGTGTAGTATTCCTTTTATTGCTTGGCAGAGTAGCTTTTTATGCTGAAAAAAAAATCTCAAACTGGCGATCGATATGCGTTCAATGAAATTTCTTTGAAATCTAAAAGAATTTTGTTGACAAATTTGAACAAGAACAAAGAGACAGAGCAAAACAAGAACCTTTTTTTTCTAAAGACTTCAATAGTAGTAGGGATATGCTGATTCCAAATAATGATTGACAGCTAAAAGCACATTAATCATTTTTAATGTGCTTTTGGTATAGGGAATCCTATATAATTAATTTTTATTACCTTGGGGGTATGAGTACGTGATGTGACCCTTTTTTATTTGGTAATAGGAAATCCTATGTGGTTTTCAGATAGTCCTAGGTAATTAATTTTTATTACCTTGGGGGTATGAGTACGTGATGTGACTTTTCTTTGTTAGGGGTATAGGAAAATCCAATGTGGTTATCAGATACTCCAAGATAATTAATTTTTTATTAGCTTGGATGAGTACGTGATGTCCCCCCCTTTTTATTTGGATATATATGGAGATGATAATAAATTTTTATTAGCTTGTGTGGTGGGGATCGTGATGTGACCCTTTTTTTATTTGATATGGTGTATGATTAAACATCGAGTGCAGTCATTGCTTCATCGATCGTCATAGTTCTGAGCCTTTCTTTGAAATTTTTCCGTTAAGATGGTGCTTGTGTTTAGAAGTATTCAAGTTAGTGTTTTAGGGTTGCACGTGTTCATATGTTTTGTCGTCATTGTTTTTATGAACCCTATTTTCCTTTTTTGCTGTCTGATAGAAAATCCCTTATGTCCATCTTGTGTGTGTGCTAGAGTTCTGTTGTGTTCGTCATAGTTCTGAGCCTTTCTTTGGAATATTTTCGTCAACACGGTGCTTGTGGATGTATGTCGTATCTGCCTTGAAATTTTTCCGTCAACATGGCGCTTGTGTTTAGAATTCAAGTTATTGTTTTAGAGTTGCCGGTGTTCATATGTTTTGTCGTCATGTCCATGTTGTGTGTGTGTGTGTGTGTGTGTGTGTGCTAGAGTAATGTTGTATCCGTTAGAGTTCTGAGCCTTTCTTTGGAATTTTTCCGCCCACACGGTTGTTATGTGTATGCTTGAGTTTGTGTGTGTTTTGATATTTCAGAGATCTTAATTTTTTCAATTTCAATTCGTTAGAGTACTGAACCTTTCTTTTCCGTCAAAAAATACTTGTGTGGTGAAGGAGTACGTGCTCGTCTGTTCTATCGTCATTGTTTTGATAACCCTGTCGCTAGAATTATACATATTTTTGTTTTTTGGGTTTGACAATTTGTTGCCCTGTTTTGATTTACAAGTGACAATGTACTTGATTTTGAATGTATGTGGAAATTGTGGCTTGTGACCTTATGTAACGTTTGAAAGATGCACTGTGGTGTTGGACAATTTTTTTGAAATTTTTCCGCTAACACGGTGTTTGCCTAAATTTGTTTTTGTTAAAGTTAGTCTTTGTTGATACATTGTGAGTGGCACATCAAAATATTTTAAAGAATTACTCATTTTACCTGTATATCAGTTTTGTAAACACGAATACATATTTTAACTCCGATAGGAAATTTTTTAATACTAATATTATTATTAAACAAATTGTGTAATAGAAGAAAAAAAAAATACAAACAAACAAAAGAGAAAAAAGAAAGAAGAAATACGAAGCAAAACAAAGTAATAAATTTACTAAAAAATGTCTTATATCTGTGCTATATGCAAAATGGAGTTTAATTCCAGTGTTATTTACAAAAAGCACTTAAAAAATCATTGTTCAAAGTGTAATAAATATATTGAAGGTGCGTACGCGATGAAGTTTCATCATACGATTGCTCATGATGATGGAAACGTGATTTCCCAGTCCGCTGCAAAAAGGAAAATAGAGAAGGCGTCTCAATTAAGTGCAAAACGGGTAAAACCTTCATCAACCCTATATGCGTCTACACATAATTCGACAATGGAAAGTCGCGGACAATCAGGATGGGGTTACTATGGTGGGCAACAACAATCACAATACCCCCTATATGAAAATATACCAACATCAGATAGTCGATACCGCCAATATCAAAATCAAGAAGGATGGGGTTACTATAGTGGGCAACAACAACCACAATACCCCCTATACGAAAATATGCCGACAACATCTAATAGTCTATACCCTCAATATCAGAATCATGGACAACCTGGATGGGGTTACTATGATGGACAACAACAAACTCAATATCCTAATAATGAATACACGTATACAACTTCGGTCAGTGGACACCCCCAGATGTCAAATAACGAGGAAACGCGTTCCGAAAACCGGAAACAACAGCAACAGCTACAAATACCTCAAACCTGTAAAAGTTCTCAACAGTCCTCCTCAAGTAGAGCAAACACCCTATGCGAGGAATGCAACATATATATCCCCACCAACAGCATATACTCACACAATCGAACAACTAAACATAGGAAAAATGCAGCAGTTTGCATTAGTAAAAATATTAATGTGATAAAGAGTATTTATAATAAAAGAATTGCAACTTATGAATACAAAAACTCAACAAATATTATTTTGCCCGAAGAGTTTTTAATAAGCAGCAAAAAATGTTTAGTTCAACTATTAAGAGATAGTTTAGTAGAACATACTGTACTCAAGTTTAATGTGGAGTTGGTGGCTGATTACATTAAACCATTAATAGAAACGGAATCTTCAGCAATGCCTCCGCATAAAAATAAAGAGCAGCACCCTTTGGTAAACAAAACGTATATTGGAGATCAAAATGCAAATATGAAAACTAATGAAGATAGTCAAGCCTGCACAACTATGAAACATATCACAAAAATGCAGTTGCTAACTTTATCTGATGACATTGGTAGCATTTTTGATGACCATGCTGATATGCTAGCAAACAAAATGGGTGAATTCCAAGAGAGAGATTCTGGATGGTCTCTAACACGGATTCTTAAGCTCGAGATTAATGTTAATAAAGCTTCATTAACTAGAGGTTCCCAATATATAGTTACTCCAAAAACGCTCCGAAACAAGTCAGCCTGCATCAACATTAAAAACCTTGATGATGATTTTTGTTTTAAATGGTGTATGGTAGCAGCATTGGATTGCAAACCAACAGTCAACTGTGGACTCACTTCTTCATATGATGTTGACATTAATAGTGAACTCATAACACTTAAAAGTGGTGTTATCTTGAATTTTACCGGAATGCAATTTCCTATAGCTTTGCAACACATTCGAATGTTCGAAGAAAGCAACGTCGGTATAAGTGTCAATGTCTTTGGATATGAGAAAGATGAAATTGTTGGTCCATACTACCTAACAAAAGAAGAGAAGTTGCAACATGTCAATCTAATGCTGCTACATGAAGAAGGAAAATTTCATTTCATATTGATCAAGAATATGTCAAGGTAATATATTAATTATTTATCTTTTTAATCATCTTTAATTCACCATTTTTTTCTTTCTTTTAACGCTATAGACTTTTAAGCCGTCAATATAGTAAGACCGGCAATCAAATCCATATATGCAATAGTTGCATACAATCATTTGGAAGTGTTGAACTGCTTAATCGCCATAAACCGGAGTGTGGAGGAATTGTGACGCATCTGCCCGTAGGAGATGCTGCTGTTTTAAAATTTAAGGGGCATCATAGACAGCATGATGTACCATTTGTGGTATATGCTGATTTTGAGTGTATATTGGAGAAGTTTACTAATACAACAGATAATTCAAAAACTGAAAGTATTAGTAAGCATATTCCATGTGCATTTGCGTACTATATAAAATGTGGGTTCAATAGTAGGTTAGATAAATTTAAAACGTATACAGGATTAGATGCACCAACAAAATTTTTAGAAAATCTTATTGCAGACTGTAAAAATATATATATGGAACATTTAAATGTAGTTGTCGAAATGAATAGTTTAACACCCTTAGATGAAGAGCAATTTAAAAATAGCATCAA
Organism: Hydrotaea diabolus; assembly: GCA_963513945.1. NCBI lineage: Eukaryota > Metazoa > Arthropoda > Insecta > Diptera > Muscidae > Hydrotaea > Hydrotaea diabolus. The sequence continues at coordinate 187,257,226 of OY740717.1, forward strand.
TTGTTACATTTGTGAGGAAGCATTAGGCAATGATAGAGTTAGAGATCACTGTCATTTAAGCGGTCAATATAGGGGGGCAGCCCATAATATTTGCAATCTCAACCATCAGGTTGCCAAATTCATCCCCATATATTTCCATAACTTTTCTTCATACGACTGTCATCTCTTTGTTAAAGAGTTGTTGGAATATGATGGGGAAACAACTGTTATTCCATTAAACAAGGAATTATATGTATCCCTCTCACATTTCATTCCAATAAATGGTAAAAAACGATTAGAGTTGAGATTTTTAGATTCAATTAGATTTATGGCAGCCAGTTTAGACTCCTTAGCTAAAAATCTTTCAAAGGATGATTTTCATACAGTTCGCAGTCAATTTGTAAACGATAATGAGTTTAATCTCATGAGTAGAAAAGGTCAATTTCCTTATGAGTACCTGCAATCGTTCGATGTGTTGAAAGAGACTGAACTTCCATCGATAGAAAATTTTTTTAGCACTTTAACGAATAAAAGTTGTTCATTAGAGGAATATGAACATGCCATTAACGTTTGGAGAACATTTGATTGTAAAAATTTACAAGAATATATGGAGTTATATTTAAAGGCTGACGTTTTAATACTAACTGATGTATTTGAGAACTTTAGACGTCTTTGTAAATCAATTTACAAGTTAGATGCAAGTCACTATTACACAGCACCAGGTCTTTCCTGGGATGCAATGTTAAAAATGACGAAGGTAGAACTGGAACTCCTAACGGACATTGACATGTACAATTTTTGTAAAAATGGAATTCGTGGTGGTATAGTACAATGTTCAAAAAGGCATACGGTTGCGAATAACGAGTATTTAGATGATTATGACAAAAGTAAACCAGCTGAATATCTTATGTATCTAGACGCCAACAATCTATATGGGTGGGCAATGTCCGAATATCTCCCTTTAAATAATTTCAAGTGGGTTGAAGGAACGGAATTTGCAAAACTATCCAAGAGTGAAAATATTTTAAATATTGGAGATAATTCTCCAGTTGGTTATATTTATGAAGTTGATTTAGAGTACCCTACTCACCTTCATGATATACATAACGATTTACCTTTTTGTGCGCAAAACAAAATTGTGGGTGAATCCAAATATAAAAAGTTAATAACCGACTTTTCTTCTAAAAACTCATATGCCATACACTACAGAAATCTTCGTCAAGCATTACAACAAGGAATAATCTTAAGCGGTGTAAAACGTATACTAGCATTCAACCAAGATGCATGGTTGAAAAAGTACATCGATGTTAATACAGAGTACAGAACCAAAGCAAAAAATACGTTTGAAAAAGATTTCTTTAAATTGTTAAATAACGCCGTATATGGAAAGACAATGGAGAATGTAGATAAAAGAAAAGATGTTAAAATTGTTAATCACTGGGAGACCATAAATAAAAAAAAGTTAGGCGCGCGATCGTTGATAGCCAAACCTAATTTTCATAGTTTAACTCAGTTCTCTGATAAGGCTCTCGCAATCCAGTTAAATCGAGTCAAGGCCATTTACAATAAACCAATATATTTAGGATTCTGTGTTCTAGAACTATCAAAGTGGAAAATGTATGATTTCCATTATGGTTTTATGAAACCTAAATTTCAAGATGATTTATCGTTAAATTATATGGACACAGATTCATTTATATATTCGTTAAAGGGAAGAGATTTTTATAAAGAAATAACGTCTAGTGAAATTCAGGAGAGATTTGACACCTCAGAGTATCCGTCGATGAATATATTCAATATTGCACTGGTCAATAAAAAGAAGCTAGGAATGATGAAAGACGAAAACTGTGGAAGAGTTATGAAGGAGTTCATAGGATTGAGACCAAAAATGTATGCGATAAGTGTACAACATGGTGCTGAAATTTTAAAATCTAAGGGTGTTAAAAAGTCCATCCTCTCTACATACAACATAGATACTTTTAGAGATTGTTTACTAAATAAAAGTAGAATTACGGGTGATATGCTAACATTTAAATCTAAAAATCATGTTATTTATACAAATAAACAAAATAAAATCACATTGAGTTGTGATGATAATAAAAGAAAGATTAAACCTGATGGTGTAACCACATATGCTTGGGGTCACTTTAGAATATCAAACGAAAATGTTATTAATTCTGAAATGTTTGATGGAGTTGATTTAATGAATCTTTCATTTACCGATGAAGGAATTGAAATGTATTTATTATAATCTCCAGAGTAAATAAGCTTATTATATTATTTTTGTTAATTATTTATAAGAAAAAAAAAATTTTAATAAAAGAAAAAAAAAAATTTCAAATGTTTATATTTTATTTATATTTTTTATTATGGAAATTATGTAAGTATACAATCTTAATTATAAATAAATAAATAATTGAGGGAGGGAGAAATTTAAAAGATTTTTCTAACAATTCCTGTTAAGGGTGTGTACTCCATCCATCGATCATGTAGTATTAAACAATATGCAAATGTATTTGCTGGGATTGATGTACCGGTTTCAAACTCAATTTTTACGTCGATTGGCCCGCTTTTGATTGTCTCATTCTGATGACTGACATCGATAACCATAATTGGTTTCTCTTTAAATTGTTCCCATGAAATAATTGGTTGTGGGTCTCTCAGATAATAACTTTGTTGAAATTTAGCATACATATCGTAGAGAACAGCATATCGGTTATCATCAAACTTTAAATTTAAGTCATCATAGGGGTAGATATCTGAATTTAGGTATACTTTCATATTTGTAAGATTACAGTGAATAAATTTTTTATTATTTTCAAATGCAATCAGAATTAAACGTGGTCTTTCTCTATTAGTCGATAATTTTACATTCCAATTACACTTTGTTGCGCCTGCAAAGGTTGGATTAAAATGACAATCCCAACTCCTAAATGCCAGAGGTAAAGATGTTCCATCTCTTATTATTTTCATCATTTTTAGTTTTGTGGAATCGGATAGATGAATGTGAGGGATTCTCCATGTTAAATTTGTTATAGCTAATTTTAAATTTTCATTTTTATCAGTTGAATAACAAGCATTGGTATCACTTGAGCTTCGTAGTAAAATAAGATCATGCTTGCAGTTTAAAATAACCTTTTTAAAGTCTTCAGCGAACCCCAACAATAACTTAAGGGGAATATAAAAGTTAAATGACTCCACCGATAAATCTTCACCAACATTCCATCCAGCATTCTTCATCATATTGCTTTCAAATTCGCTTAGAGAGACAAAATTCTTTATTGTGCTTGATATTCCTAAATTTCGTGTTCTATCGATTTCTATACCATTAATTTCATAGCGTATTTCATCAAACATGTGAGCTACACAGTTGTTTCGTAGTCGGGCATTTGAAGATTTTTCACCACCTGATAGCGTTACATTTCCTTCAATATACAGATAACTTTCACTCGGTAGAACATATAAGTCTTGATTTTGAATTGTAATTCTAATTTCATCGTTATGCTTAAACGATTGTATATATGGAATATAGCTATGATATTCCTTTTTTATTATGCTTTCGTCCGAAAGGGGTTCATCAGTGACGTCAAGCAGTTCAGACATTATTTTTTTTTTAAATGTAGATTTAAAGATTTCAAAAATTTTTGATTTTCTTTTGTTAACTGTGGTCTTTTAGGTTTGACTGCTGGAATGGGAATGTTTAAGTCTTTCTTTTTATTAGTATATATATTATAAATTATCATTTTGATATTGGTCTAAGATGAAGTCGAAGTGTAATTTCTTCCCCGCGAAAATTAATTAATCGTGATTCTTGATCAACAATCCATACTTTTAGAGTACTTATTTCTTTGACGTTTACTGGCAAATAAATGAGATTTCTAGGTGTTTCGTCCAATTTATATCCTGGAGAAACGTTAATTGCGAATTGATGAATAGTGTGTGCCGTTAAATTATTCATATAAGCTCCAGTTGTTATATTACACTGTATTTGTATGGCATTGACCTTTAAAATGTTGACGGGAAGATAAGAATAGTGTCTTGTATTCGATATTAGTATTCTTTCATCAAATCCAAAAAGAGTTCCTATAGAACGATCTTTATTAAAATTAATTGCGTCATGTGAGGAAAATATTTCAATTTGCAATGTATTATTATTTGCTTTTATCTCTATTGTTTTGTTTTCGTTTTGCCTTTTATATGCTGTCTTTATAGTTTTCACTATGTCAGTTAGCTCGTAGGAACCTATCGGTAATTCAATTACCATATCACCAATATGAAATAAATTATTATCATAATCAATGTTTGGAATTGAGTTGTATGAGTGAAAATCTACTAAACATGCTTCATATTCCCCAGATAATTCAATAGGGGGAAAATAATTAGCAGTTAATATAGAAGATCTTCCGCTCAAAGCTAATGTTACTGACATTATGAAAGTTAAATAATAAATGAAAATAAATGTTTTGTATTAGTTGTTTTATTCATTTTTATTGAAATTATTTAAAATTATAGTATTTTATTTTTGTTTATCCATGAATTATGATGATTCGAGAAGCCCAACCATTTAACATATACTCTATCACCATTTGATTTCAATACTTTTTCTACAAGATATGTGTTCGGAAAACGAGTACGTAGAAGCTCTTCCTTGTAGAATCCACCTTTGATTGGGTTGCCTTGATAGTCTTCTAGAAGACACGTTACTGGGTTTGTGTTTTGGATAGCTCTTATTTTAAATATTTCTGTTGTCCAATTGGGTGTATATCCTTTTTCAAAAATGTGTTTGTATTTACTTATACGTACATAATTTCCCACATGAAGTTTGGAAGGTATATATATTTTGAGGCGATTATATACGGTATTCAGCAAATTTTTTTCGTTCGAAACACTCACATCGCTTGGGGTCATTTTGATTGTTCTATGCACTTTGCGGTTATAAGTTTCCACCAACTTTTTATAGTTATTATACCAACGGTAGTTACCGTTGAAGCTAAATTCTCTCCACATCATACCCTTTAACGTTCTGTTAAAACGTTCAACAATTGAAGCCTTCATAACGCTGTATGTTGAGTAGTGATTGATTGAATGTGTTTTCATAAGTTGTTCAAATTGTTTATTAAAAAATTCTTTTCCATCATCAGTTTGTAAATTGTTGGGTATACGCCCTAAGTTTAATATTCTTTGAAATGCAGCAGTTACATCAGTGGCATTTTTTGATTTAGTTGCTTCAACCCAAGCAAATTTTGAAAAAGTGTCAATAACTGTTAACATATATTTATATCCTCTATTTAGCTTTGAGTAATTTCCCATTTCAACCAAGTCAGCTTGCCATAAGTCATCAATTCCCTTCATTACTACTCTTCGTCGCTGAAAATGTTTTCTTGCTTGGGCATGCAGTTCGTTTACTATTGATCTTCTTTCCATTTTTGATGATGTAAACAATAAATAAATTCTTAATCGTTGGATGGTTGGATGTATATCGTTATAATATCTTTAAGATTCTTATTCAAGTTTGCTATTTCTTCTCTGACATTATTTATTTTCTTATTAAATTCACTTCTTAATATTTCTTGTGAATCGTAGATATGTGTTTGTAAGTAAGCTTTGTTGACTGCATCTGTTTCTGCTGACGGCGGTGCCAAATTTTTGATTTTTTTATTTTGTATATCGATGTTATTATTCCAATCCATAGTAATTCCAAATATTTCAGTAACATTGCTCCTTAATATAAAAGAACTATTATTAGAAAAGTGACCGAACTTGTCGACACTCATGTTGCGAATAATAGATTTTTCGGTAATATCAGTAAATTATATCAGCTTCCCTCAGTTCCTCAATTATGGATACTATTTCATTATTATGATTCGTATTACCAGCGCTTTGTGAAGCCAACAAAAGTTTTAGACGTTCCACTAACTCGTTGGGGTCATCCCAGTATATATAGTTGGACTTTTCACGATTAACAGTCATTAAACCTTTACCCGTGTGAGTAGCTTCAAAGAGTCTTTTTATAATTTTTTTATACTTATAGCTTTTGTTTCCTTTAATTTGGTCGTTTGCGTCATAATTTCTTTTATGTGCGTTAGTATTCATCAGAATTCTTTTATAGATATCAAGTTCGAATTTGTCATATTTCTTGGGGATTTTATGAAAAATGAGTTCAAATAAACCTGGTGTATAAGCCCACGAATTATTTCCGATAATAATTTTGTTTTCGTTTAATCGAAGGTTGTTGTTGGCGAATTTCCAGTCACCTTTCTCATCTTTATGTGGACCATATGTTGTATCAAGTTTTTTTACGTTATGAAGTAATGATAAATCGATAACGTCCGATTCATTTTCATCTGATTGAGAAAAGAAATCATTCTCATTTGTTTCATCTTCAGAATTCCAATGATCTTTCTTAAATGTTTTTACAATAGGGGTTTCAACATTGTCTTCCTTAAATTTCTTTATCGGAGTACTGCTGTCGAATTTTAGACTCTGTTGGGTTGTAGCTGCAGGTCTTTTAGTATTAGTTAATTTTAATATTTCATTTAATGGTTCGATCACTGGCTTAAAGGTATTAGATAATCTCTCACTTTTTTCCGCTTCCCCTAATTTTATGCTATTAAATTTCTGTTTTAAGATTTTTCTCGACTTAATTAATTCCTTTAGAAGGGTTTCCTCCATGCTTATAGGTTGATTTATAGCTTATAGATTGATTATATCAACTGATGGATAGTTAATTTCAACTGGTAGACTGTTAATTTAAACTGGTAGGCAGGTTGTTTCAACTGGTAGGCTGTATATTTCAACTGGTAGGCTGTTTATTTCAACTGGTAGGCTGTTTATTTCAACTGGTCGAGCTGTTAATTTCAACTGGTAGGCTGTTTATTTCAACTGGTCGAGCTGATAATTTCAACTGGTAGGCTGTTCATTTCAACTGGTAGGCTGTTAGTTTCAACTGGTGGGTTGTTTATTTCAACTGGTAGGCTGTTTGTTTCAACTAGACTATTTAACTTGATCGACGTCTGTTGGAATCAGAGGTTGATTTATTACTAACTATGAATGTACTCATTGAAACCTTTTCTATAACGTCCACAGCGAATTTCGTCTTCTTTATTTATAACTAAAAATCCATGCTTATCTTTCCAACACTCTCGGCATATATCACGAAAGTTATCAAAAGTCATATCGCTTCCAACATGATCATTATATATATGTTTCATGTTCATTTCATCTTGTTTAAACATTATTATAATATTAGCGTTATCGCGAATTAAATGTTTTGGAATATGAGTATATGTTTGACATAAATAGAATGAATCTATATCGCGATGTCGACCCATACAAAAGTATAATCTTATATTGTTTTGTTTTTCGCATGCAATATCATCAAATATAAATATTGAATTAGGGTTGGCATGTTCAGGTTCAATAACATCTTCTCCATTTGTATATGTATAATATCCCATTCCTTTTATAGGTGTAACAAGCTGTTTAAGATACTCATATTTCGGTTGATATAACGACTTTGAGTATAGATAAATATTTTTAAATTTCAATCCGTTCGGACTTTCAATAAGACTAAGCATAACATTTGTCTTTCCACAATTAGAAGGACCCACAATGAGAGCTCTTATGGAATTAGGTAAAAGGGAACTGTGCTTTGTTTTAAGCGTATTTTGATGCGTGAAATCTAAATTTCTCACGTTAATATTCGTATCTTGCTTTATTAGACGCATTTTAACAACTGATTGTAAACTTATTATATCATTTCAATTTATGTTGAATCATTTCAGAAAAGGTATAAAATGATTGTCTATCATAAAAAGGTTGCTAATAACAAAAGTGTAGTTCAAGGAAGTGGGTTAATCAATAACGTAATTCAGAATTTACCCTTTGAATTACATTTGCCTGGATATCAATTTTGCGGCCCCGGAACAAAGTTAGAAAAAAGACTTGAAAGGGGTGATAAGGGTATAAATATTTTGGATGAGGCATGTAAAGCTCATGATATTGCATATACACAAAACAAAGATATAAACAAACGACATCAAGCTGACAAAGAACTAGCGGAAAGAGCTTGGGAAAGAGTAAAGGCTAAAGATAGTAGAATTGGAGAAAAAATAAACGCATTTTTAGTTACAAACGCTATGAAGACTAAAGTAAAACTTGGTATGGGGATAGAGAAGAGAAAACCTAAAACAAAATGTCGAAAAAATATATTTAATACTGCAGTTAAAGGTGCATCTGTAGTCCTTAAAAAAGAAAAACCACATGATATCAACAGTGCCATTCGCCTTGCTCAAATGGTGATTAGAAAATCGTTTAAAGGTAGAAAATCTCAAGTCAGTATACCCAGAGTTATTCGTGTGCCAAAAGTTGGTGGATTTCTACCTCTGATACCTATTATGTCGGCTCTTGGTGCATTGGGAGCTTTAACTTCAGGTGCATCTTCCATCGCAAAAGCAATTAAGACCGCTAAAAATGCAAAACAACAATTTGAAGAAAATGTGCGACACAACAAGCGAATGGAGGGGATAGCCATGGGAAAAGGACTTTATCTAAAACCATACAAAACGGGAATGGGAATCACATACAACAAGAAATCATCAAAAAACTAATAAAGCAGCTACCCAAAAGACCTCTGACTGACATCGATATTAGAGAATTTGGAAAAAAACATTTACCATATTTTAGAGGAGTCTATATGAGGGACAAACTTCCGAAAACACCTAGACGCAAAGAATGCGGAATAGTTAATTTGGACTCATATAGCGGTTATGGTACACATTGGGTAGCATATAACAAAAATAACAACAATATTGAGTACTATGATAGTTTTGGAAACCTTCAGCCGCCTCTCGAAATTTTACTATACTTAGGTGATAAAATTAAATATAATTATAAGAGGGAGCAAAATTTTAAATCATATAATTGTGGACATTTATGTTTAAAATTTCTATTTAATATTTAATAAATAAACACAAATTTAATATTCAATAGTATTTCAGGTTTTATTTTTTATTCTCAAGTTTAGCTTATAAATTTTAATATCATGTTCAATAGTTTTTTTCATTTTTTGACCTAGCTCAAAACATAATCTCGTTAAATCTACTTCAACATCCTTCTCATAAAATCCTTTGATATCGTTAACTTGAATGTAAGTTTTATTTAAAGCGACACAAGTGGGAATATAATGATTATTATAAAAGTATACAATTTGCTTTTGCAGTATGTTGTTCCAACATATAAAAGTAGTTAAAAATATTCCAATACGTGTAATGTTGCGCCATTCTTCACAATTTATCATAATTTTATGATTATTTTGCTTCATCACAAGGTAAGAAATATCATTCTTTTGTCGAAATCCAAACGAAATGTCATCAATCGGTGGATCATTCAGCAAGTTGAAGGAATCGAAAAACTCGTATTGATCTAGTCGAATTTGAATGTAGTCCTTGTACATCATTAAATGGAGCCATATTTCACGTGAGATTCCTATATAATTTTTCTTCTTATCTTGGAACCATATGAGAGGTTTGAATCTCAACGCTGTTGAAAATCCACACTTTACTTTCAATTTTAAATTTATAAAATATTCAAATTCGAAGACGACTTCGTGGTTTTGATATTTCTCCTCCTTCTTAACAGATGGTTCCATTTAACTTTGATGAGTAAAAAAGCACTGATTGTTTGTCGGTAGATTTATCCGCTATATAAAGGGAAGACTTTCTGTAATCTATACTTTAGTTCTTCATAAAACTTCATCGTAAAATGTTTAAAGTTGAGAGATCTGAAATCGCATTGGTTGATTTCCAATTTTGTCATGGCAATCAGAGTGACGTTTACATTAAGGAGTTGGCATTCATGTGTGGAAGAAGCGTTGCACCCAACTATTTCCATTTCAGTCCCCCCTTTGACGGCAGAGAACTTACTAAAGAGGGACGGAAGAAGAATGCTTACTGTCGAAATCATGTAAATGGGTTAGAGTGGCAGAGTGGAAACACAAGTTATGTTAATGTGGGCGACGTAATTTCTCCATTGAATAACTATAAATACATTTTTGTTTTCGGCAAAGCAAAGAAAGAATTTCTACTGAAATATATCAAAACAACTGTTATAAACCTGGAAAATAGAATCAACTTTAAGAATTTACCAAACTATTATACTTCTTGCATTCTTCATAATGATATGAGATTTAAATGTGCTCTCAACAATTTATATAAGTTATTTGTTTTTATTGAGACAAATTATCATCAAATAGAAAACTTTATACCTGATGAAATAGAATACTTAATATAAAAATAAAAATTATTTTCTTTTTTCATATATGTATCATGTTATTTTATTTGAATTATTTGTTTACAAATGTATAAAGTAAGTATAAAAATTATTGTACTTTGATGCGTTTCTTGTTATTTATTATTTGAAAGTATTCAGAATATAAATTAGCTTAAACTTTACTTATTGTTCGATTTAATTTAAGGAAAAGTGGGTGTATAAAAAATATCTGTAGGTAGAATCTGGGTAAGCTCTAATCGGCATAGTGGATGGTCCTGATCTTCAGTTAAGGGTATCTTTGTTATGGCAAAGGATGTGTCGTTCAACCGTTGAATTGCATCATCTGCCAGAGAGTTAAATCTTTTGGGGAGATATAATATTTTTTCAGCTATCTTCAATGCGATTGTATCTCCATACTTTGTAGATGTTCTGTATGCTCCAGTTATGTTGTAGTTTTTGTGTGGTTTCATTTCCTTAATGCTAAGAATTTTTTTAAAATTTAAAAAATTGAACGATGAAATTAATTCTGTGTTTGAACTCATCATGGGGAACTTTATTCAAAACTATACAGTCTCTCCATATGTTACCCGCTATTTATATTGTTTCGAATCAATTTTACTGACAAATTAGTAAACGTTAAGACTAAAGGGTGAATGAAATGGATATAGTTTCATGAACTATAGCGGATGCAAGAGAGGAAGAGTGAGAAAAGTAAATCAACTATTTTTCTAATTTTTCATAAACATACCCACACATATATAGACACACCAAAATAAAAAAAAAAACTATTTTATCAATAAAAAAAAAAAAAACGAAATAAATACAATTTTTGTTGTGTATTCACATTTATTTAAATATAAATCAAAAATATTAATTATAATAAAGATTGTTACAAGAAAAATAAATGATTGTTAAAATAAAAAGTTTTCATTTATGCATATAATTTTTATTTTAAAGATATCTTGTTTAGACTAAAACCTGCAGTGGTTATTAGTCTTCTCTCGGTTGGGCACATGGAATATAATCCTCCTCATCCTCATAGCCTTCGAAGAGATCTCTGCTCCTTTCGATTGGTCGTCGGTTTTGGCGTTGTAAATCTTCTCTTAATAGCTCCATTACAATTTCCTGTACAGATCCAGACATATTAAATTGTCTAGCTCTTGCAAGGGGACACGGTATCATTTGCGCTTGACCTTCCTCGTCTTCTTCTATAAGGAATGGTTGAGCATTTGGAATGTCTTCGGCTTCCCTAGCTTCTTCCTTGTCGTCAATCACAACAACAACGTCATCTGGTCTATCTTCTATCGGTATGTTTTCATCGTCCTCAATAACGATTGGTTCCTCGTCTTCTTCTATACGGAATGGTTGAGCATTTGGAATATTTTCTCCTTCCATAGCATTTGGAATGTCTTCGGCTTCCATAGCTTCTTCGTTGTCGTCAATCACAACAACAACATCATCTGGTCTATCTTCTATCGGTATGTTTTCATCGTCCTCAATAACGATTGGTTCCTCGTCTTCTTCTATACGGAATGGTTCAGCATTTGGAATATTTTCTCCTTCCATAGCATTTGGAATGTCTTCGGCTTCCATAGCTTCTTCGTTGTCATCAACCACAATAACAACGTTATCTGGGCTATCTTCAATGTGTATGATTCCATCGTCCTCAATAACGATTGGTTCATTTTCAATTAAGATCCCTAGCTCTTCTACACTTTCGTCGTCGTACATGACGATGAATCCTCGATTAACGAATTCGTTGCTAAATCTAAAATCCCCACTATCTTCACTGAAAACCCCTGATTCGTTGCTTAAAGACATGTTTCCTTGTTGATATTAGATACAAACTGATTGTTTTCATTTAAGATGTCCAAGGCTTTATATTAAAAAAAAAATCCTCCGCCCAATATGAAAGAAATTACATTATTTTGCAGGTAAATATTAAATTCCTTCATCGAACCTTTTCGATACAAACAAGTGGTCATAAATTAAACAACATAATTATCATATGCATTCAATTTCATGCCACTGGATAATCGAAAGAATTACCTGCGACAGACTATAGAAAATTTATACAATTCAACATCCCACAGTGCATCTTTCAAACGTTACATAAGGTCACAAGCCACAATTTCCACATACATTCAAAATCAAGTACATTGTCACTTGTAAATCAAAACAGGGCAACAAATTGTCAAACCCAAAAAACAAAAATATGTATAATTCTAGCGACAGGGTTATCAAAACAATGACGATAGAACAGACGAGCACGTACTCCTTCACCACACAAGTATTTTTTGACGGAAAATTTCCAAAGAAAGGTTCAGTACTCTAACGAATTGAAATTGAAAGGAAAAAATTAAGATCTCTGAAATATCAAAAAACACACAAACTCAAGCATACACATAACAACCGTGTGGGCGGAAAAATTCCAAAGAAAGGCTCAGAACTCTAACGGATACAACATTACTCTAGCACACACACACACACACACACACAACATGGACATAAGGGATTTTCTATCAGGCAGCAAAAATAAATAAAAATAAGGTTCATAAAAAACAATGACGACAAAACATATGAACACCGGCAACTCTAAAACAATAACTTGAATTCTAAACACAAGCGCCATGTTGACGGAAAAATTTCAAGGCAGATACGACATACATCCACAAGCACCGTGTTGACGAAAATATTCCAAAGAAAGGCTCAGAACTATGACGAACACAACAGAACTCTAGCACACACACAAGATGGACATAAGGGATTTTCTATCAGACAGCAAAAAAGGAAAATAGGGTTCATAAAAACAATGACGACAAAACATATGAACACGTGCAACCCTAAAACACTAACTTGAATACTTCTAAACACAAGCACCATCTTAACGGAAAAATTTCAAAGAAAGGCTCAGAACTATGACGATCGATGAAGCAATGACTGCACTCGATGTTTAATCATACACCATATCAAATAAAAAAAGGGTCACATCACGATCCCCACCACACAAGCTAATAAAAATTTATTATCATCTCCATATATATCCAAATAAAAAGGGGGGGACATCACGTACTCATCCAAGCTAATAAAAAATTAATTATCTTGGAGTATCTGATAACCACATTGGATTTTCCTATACCCCTAACAAAGAAAAGTCACATCACGTACTCATACCCCCAAGGTAATAAAAATTAATTACCTAGGACTATCTGAAAACCACATAGGATTTCCTATTACCAAATAAAAAAGGGTCACATCACGTACTCATACCCCCAAGGTAATAAAAATTAATTATATAGGATTCCCTATACCAAAAGCACATTAAAAATGATTAATGTGCTTTTAGCTGTCAATCATTATTTGGAATCAGCATATCCCTACTACTTTCAATAAACTTTCCTGTGGAATAAATGAAAAAGTTGTCCATGTTCCTGAAATTGTTATCACATGCGTCGGTGTGTTTTTGTCGGTCTTTAGGGGAGTTCACAATATGTTTCAACTACAGGAGCACATATGAATGGCTGAACTTTTCCGTTTTCGCTCAAATTCCACTTCCTTTGTAAAAATAACAAAAAAATAACGAATGGCAAAAACGTAATAAAGACAATGAAAATATTTCGTTTCTGTTTCACAGGGTAGTGCCAGAGTTTCTATGCACAAAGTTTTATGCATCCATTCATACAGTCACTCACTCATTGCGCGCCATTCAAGCTGTGAATGTCGCATGGCAAAAGTTTTTGGTTGCGTATCAAAAAAAAAAAAAAACATTGCCACTTGAATAATATGCACATTGACGCCCTCTACATTTTACATAAGCAATTACCAGGAATTGTGCGGTGTTCTTCTCGGCGTCGGGAGGGAGCCCCATCATTATGTGAAGGAGTGTCGGTGCATTGGCAGCCCCAGAGTAGCAGGCAGCAACAGCATAATACTCGTAATTTTAATATGAGATGAATTTTATTATAATGTTTATTGTTAAAGTTTTCTTTCGAGTATGCACCTCAATCAACATCATCACCATCAGCGGGAGTAGCAGGAGCAGAAGCAGGAGCAGGCAACGCCACTACCACCGCCACCGCCACCTCTACCACAGCAACAACATCAACTTTAGCAGCAACACATCCCAACACTTTGGTAACAACCGAATATAACAAAAGTGTACTAATATTTAGTTGTAGTGCTACTGTTGGAGCTGGTGTTTGCCCACAGTAGGGTTTGGGTGCTGAAGGCAGCAACTGTTTGAGTAGGAGTTCCAAAAAGGATGTTGCTGTGCTGTGCTGGGTGGCAAGCCACCAGCAGTCAGGCAGTATTGAAAAGTTTCAAGAGAGCTCTTAGGGACGATTTTTTTTTTCATTTTAGTTTTTCTATGGCAAAAGCTGTTGGCGCTGATGATGAGATGTTACTTGTTGTAAAATCATACACTAACACTTCAGCACACACACACACGTATATATGCACTCATATTCACACTTCTATTCTGCTTCACACGCGTGCTGTATATGTGGAACAGTGGATACATTTTGAGTGATTTGCAACATACCTTGGCTATTGCTTATGTTTGTATTCACGCAGAGAAAAAACATGGTTACTACATGGTCACGGCGATAATAATATGTTCTCCGCAATAAAGGTATGTTCGTCGCAACCATAGCATTGTTACCTGACATTATTTTTGACAATAGTATAATTGCTGCAATATTGATATTGTTGAAATGTAACAATAGTATTATTGCCAAATTTAAAAGCGAAAATATGGTTATAGCAACAATATAAATATGGTTGGTGCCTCAAAAGTATTGTGTTTTGCGTTTTATGTTAACAATAATATGATTACGGCAATCATACTGTATGATTGTAATTTTTCTTCATTTAAATATGCTTTTAAGAACAAATGTTATTGGTAAATTTTTTTAAACTAGCTGCTTTGGCTTTGTTGAACTGAAATATTTTTATTAAAAACGCTTACGTTTATAAACTTATTAAACTTATTTTTTCTACTGTGAAATAAATCACTCCTATTATTTTTAATTTAATGTATTTTTGAATAATTTTCATAATTCAAATCTATTGTTGCCAACTTAAACCAATTCTAATAAATAGGGGATCATAGTATAATTGTGTGTGATCATACTATGGTTGTAGGGATCATAACATGGTTGCATGTGAATCATACTATGGTTGTGAGGAGCATACTATGGTTGTGAGGAACATACTATAGTTGTATATGAAACATGCTATGGTTGTGAGGATCATACAATGGTTATGGAGATCATAGTATGGTTGAGTGTGAATCATACTGTGGTTGTGGGGATCATAGTATGATTATGTGAGAATCATACTATTGTTGTGAGGATCATAGTATGGTTGTTTTTGAATCATACTATTGTTGTGAGGATCATTACATTGTCGTACCACAACCATATACCCAACAATGGTATTATCCTCTTCGAATATTGTCACCACAACCATACCTTTTTTTCTGCCTGTTGCTACAGAAGCAATATCGATATTTTCATTTAGGTCAATAGCCTATCTGCTCAATCATTTGGCAAACATTTACTATCCGATTGGTGAAATCTCCCCTAGCAATGGATTCTGTTTCTGGAAGTTCATCAGCGTAAATGTTTTTGAGACCTGCCTGATAGTTTTGATGGTCTAAGGGCTTTTTTTATACCGCTGGACGTCGCTCTCTAGATCATGAAGACAGTACCTAATATGGCTGGGCGGAAGCATTCTCTCCATGATATGGTGGTTAGGATAAGCAAGCGGTTATTGCCTTGTAGCAGATTGCTAATGTCAGGCAGATAGCGCGGGGCACAGCTACCAACCGGCGGGATGTATACTTATACGTTGTACAGCTCTATCTCGGCAGTTCCAAAATTGCCTGTACCCCCATACATTCCCTGTATGGGTCTCTAAAGCCAAGCTCAGTCGAAATAGGTCTGTACCGCACACAATGGTTTAACAGGAAAGCAAATCCCCCACCTTCATTTCTGGTTCTTCCTTATGTAGCACGTTGTATCCGTCACAACTATGCAGGCGGCATTCAGCTTAGTTTTCTGTTTCGCGGCGATCACGATGTTTCTCCGATTCATAAATTCCATTTCATTACTGATTTTGTTGCGTCAGCCCTTGCAATTAAATTACAAAAATGGGTAGAAACGGCAATCTGTGGTGTAGAAGCTGTTTCTATTGATGCTGTAGCGAGGAAGAATGCGGGGGAGTCTCATAGTTGGTTTATGATGTCGATGACGACCAAATCTAGAAAACCACTGCGATCTACGTTCATACAGCATGATTCGCTATACTCCCTAACAGGTTCAGACCTGAACATCTCCTGAAGTGCACCCACTCCATGCAACAATTACACCTTACCGACGAAGCACAGTGGTGTATACCGTTCTGACAAACCGAGTAGATCCAATGCCCAGGGTTTCGTTCGATCTCGACTCAAACCAAAAATATTCGGAGCTGGCATTCCAGGAAGTGCTGCTCCCAAGACTAGAAAAATGGACAAACAAAAACCCATATTTGGCCTATGGCCGAAGAGTGTTGGTTTCGGGTCAATCCGGTACATTGAACTTATCATAGCTCTCCGAGAAACCAACTTCTTAATATAAATATCAAGGCAACTTTTTTTCTACCAATGAAAAAAAACTTCTTTGGAGCCGATCAAAAAATAAAAGATTTTTGTAAATATTTTCAAAGTATGTTTAGCTCGTTTGTTTTATTTCGGTCTGTTGCTTTTACACATTGAAAAGGGATTAACCGGCTCAAGACCTCTTGCTTCTGTATGTAAATAGAAGACACGTTTTTGACAAAATGGAAAAGTGACATTGATTTTCGTGGCTGCACACTAGGGTGGAGTGAAAACATGTTTTTTTTTTTAATTTGAAAAAGTTAACCTCGGAAAGAGATGTAGTCTGTGGTCCTAAAGAGGGGAAAAATAAAGAAAAAAAATTTTAGGGGTCGCGCCAAAATAAACAAATACACATGTTTGAGGGCGTGAATTTTCCTAACCCCTGAACCGATTTTAAAGTTTTATGTCAATAAATGTTTGCAATAGCGTAAACAATGAAATAAGGGCATGAAAAAATTTAAAAAAAATTTTCTCATTGTTCAAAAATTTCAAAAAGTAAAATAAGTCAAATCGTCCCTTCTTCAGAAAATTGACTGAACAATGAAATCGCCACCAAAGCTACAAATATTAGTCGATTATCCTCATATTTGCCTCAAATACTTTTGTTTGGGCACTGAACAAGCTCAAACTTTTAAATTTCGAATAAGTTAAGTCGTTAATTTTTAGGATTTTTCTAAAATCAACGCCAAAATAGCGATAATTTCCAAATTTCTAGGGAGTGGCGCGACAACTAAAATTTTTTTTTAAATTTTTTTCTTTATTTTTCTCCTCTTTAGGACCCCAGACTACATATCTTTCCGAGGTTAACTTTTTTTTTTGAATTTCACTCCACCCTACTGCACACTGCTTTTATCATGATTTCGGGTCCGTGACAACCCTCTTCAGAAAGCTTTGCTGCAATTGTTGAAAGTAAAACCGAACTCTATGAGGCCAGGCTCTCCCCAAACGAATGAGAACTACTGTTGTAAACCTTACTTTTGAACTGTCTTGACACAATTGCCTACGAAAATATTTTCAAAGTATTTTCCATTATCCCCCACTGTGCGTGGTACTTGCATGTTGGGTGTAAGATTATACGACTATGGTTTTGTTTTATCATCAAGCACTCCTCATGCATACACCCAACGAGAGTAGATACATTAAATTCGATATTTTGAGTGTGTATCAGTGTTGGAAAACTTGTTACGGTTGTACCGTTTGTGGAAGGGTGATGTGGGCGAGGTTCACTGCGCAACTATCACACAGCAATCACAGGCTCATATTAAGGTAAAAATATGTAAAAATCAAGAGTAGACTAAAGGCTTTCATTTGCCTATTTTTATTTCTTTTATATTTCATAAAAAATGGACATGAAAAATGTCCTTTCAAAAATGTATCCTTTAATATTCTTTAAGTGTGCCGCAAAATTATTTCTCGAAAAAATATATTTTAAAGGCCTAAACAAGAAGTAACTCATGGCAAAATTTCACTTTTCGATATTATTTATGGAGGAAAAAATTTGGGTTTCATTCTCAAACCGATAAATGTCCAATACACCATAAAAGCTAACCATTTTCTCCTACGTAGAATGGGTATTTTCTAGATAAGTTCCCCTTTTACCAGGCGTCACCTATAGTCATGTATGTCCGAGTTCGCAAATTGCCGTATTCCTGAGCCGCTCCTCTTTATTATAAAGGACATATACAATTTCCATTAAAAAGGTATCCTTCAAGTGTATCGCAAAAATATCCTTCAAACTACTAAAGCTTGGTGGGTAACATTTTGCAAAAATATGTGTTGATGCCCTGAAACGGTTACTATGAAAAATGGACAAGATTGATCAAAGGGTAGACATTTTCCCCGCACAAGCTCTAAGTCAACATCTCGGAAAATCGCTGAATTTTGTAGTATTTTGAATTTTTGTTTGACTAGAACAGCTTTAATCTGGTTCGAGACTCTCTTTTTTATAAAGGACATATACAATTTCCTTAAAAATGTGTCCTTCAATATCCTTCCAGCGTATCGCAAAAATATCCTTCAAGCTGTTAAAGCTTTGTGGTTAAAATTTTTCAGAAATATGTGTTGATGCCCCAAAACGGTAACTATGAAAAATGGGCCAGATCGATCGAAGGGTAGACATATTTCCGCACAAGCACTGAGTCGACCTCTCGGAAAATCACTTTTGAAGTATTTTTTTTATTTTTTTGCTTATATATAAGTATTATTTATACCAATATTGACTTGAACAGTTTTTATTCTGGTTCGACCCCTTTGTTGTTTCTCTTTCAGAATTAACGTAAATTGGTGATATGTATTGGCTATGGTTGCCAGGCAGACTGTACAGCTGTTTCTAAACTTGCCAAGGTTTTTCTTCACCTGTCTTTGGCAACGATTACGGCTACAAATCAAATGACTTATACGGGAGTCTCATTTGAATTACTGAGAATTACCCTTTGAGAGCAAACTTAATAGCGCAATAACATTTCCACCAATTTTGTTTCGCCAATATTGCTAAAGGGGGCAGGGCTTCTTCTTCTTTTCTTCTTTTTATTCCCCCACATTAAGAAAAAAATGCGTGGTCAACGATTTTACCGATAGAAGATGCTGTTGAAGCGTTTAAAAACCATGTTTTGGAGGTGTCTCAATCGGAGTGGAAAAAGTGCTTCGACAATTGGTTTGAGCGCATGCAAAAGTGTATGAATCATGCTGGAGAATACTTTAAAAAACAATAAAACCATTTTTATGATAAATATGAAATATGAAAAATGCTGACTACTTTATACAGCATATACAAGATTTGGACTGGGCGAACTCAACTGAGTTTTTTACTTGCTACGATTAGTCCTAATTTAGGCACGGATTAAGTGGTTGCCAAATTACAGGTCCTGTTTAACACGGACATAAAGCTAGCCAAATCAATGAAATTTCGTTAAAAAGATGCCACATAGATGCTGGGAGTACGAGGGGCTGTATATACTTATATATATCTGACATTTCACCGCACCATTTGACAATCGCTCAAAAAAATGCTCGTGTCGATTGGCGCAAAGAAATTTTGAAAAAATACGATCGCGGTGCTTCAAATGACGTTTATAAGATCGTCACAGGTGACGAATTGTGGATCTATGCGTATGAGCCCGACCGTGTGGGTCTTCGAAGACGAGCCAAATCTAACGAAAGTTGTTCGTGGAAGAAGCGCTTCAAAGCAAATGGTCGCCTGTTGCTTCTGCAAAACTGGTCAAGTGGCGACAGTTCCGCTTGAGCAACATAGGACGGTCAATTCTGAGTGGTACACCACAATTTGTGAGCCTGAAGTCTTCGGAGAAATTCGAAAAACGAACAAGAGAAGACGCATCATTGTGCACCATGAGTATGCGAGCTCTAACACATCGGCTCAAACCAGCGACTTTTTGACCGGCCAAAACGTCGAATTGCCCGCCTTACTGCCCTGATTTGGCACCCAATGATTTCTTTTTATTGACGCACATCAAGAAAAAAAGCGTGGTCAACGATTTTCGTCGCAAGAAGTTGCTGTTATAACCATGTTTTGGATGTGTTTTAATCGGAGTGGAAAAAGTGCTTCGGAAATCGGTTTGAGCGCATGCAAAAGTGTATAAATCATGCTGAAGAATACTTTGAAAAACAATAAAACCAATTTCGATGATAAATATTCGCATTTTCATTATTAGGCAAGAAATATACTTATATAGCAGCCCTCGTATTGGCCGAAATACCAGTCTCGTCCATACTTGGCTCATGGGCAGTCAAATAGACTTCTCTTAAAATTCGGTTTTGTCCAATTGACCATAGGGGCTGAGGAACATATCCTATTAAAATTACCACATTGGAACGTAATCCATGATGAGGAGTACAAAAGCTTTGGCCCAGCCGTATTTAGGTACAATTACGCAATTTTTGGTACTATTTTGAGGTTTTTTTGGGAACAATTTTATAAACAAATATTGATATTCCTTCACTGGCATTTAAAAGTGGCAACACACACATGCATGATGCATCTCTTTATTGCGTTTATGTGTAAAAGCCTTCGAGCCACTCTAATCAACATTGGCTTTGTATGTTTTTCGCTCTCTTCTCTCACTCGCTCTCTCTGTCCATTTTGGGGTTTCTTTGTTAACCAACAAATATTTTGGATATTAGAAGGGATGCACCGCACCGCATTGAATGAAAAAAAATGTAACATAAAACAAGTAAAAACATCGTAAAGTTCGGTCAGGCCGAAATTTATAGGCCCTTTATCTACCTATAATAGTAAAGCGCCAAAAAATGGTACGTTTGTGTCCGTCCCTAATTGTAGCCAAAACTAAAAAATTACTTTAGAAAGTGTTAAATATGAAACGCACGCGTTGAAGGTTGTAACGAAACTGATATTTATTTCAAATGATCTTATAACTACTATTTACAGAGATGTGATTAAAGGTATGGAATTCAGAGATGCTATTTACAGGATTATGGTAATAGTATTAGTGCTATGCAAATTAGCGTTTTTATTAAGTGTTACCACAATATACTACATTACTCCACCCTTATTTTTTAAGACTACATGGATATATAAAACTAAAATTAATCAATTCATTTTTTTAATTTCATTAGAATGTAAGAATATGTAGGCTTAAATAATTATGAAATTCAATGTTTATCAATTATTATTTCTTCTGGTATAAATATACTATTACTAAAATTAAGATCTTAGTGTCTTCGGAAATCATCTGGCTCGTAACGTGATACTTCCCGACGATGTCTTGTAGTTCTGCGAAGTTGTTGATCTTGTGGATTAACGTCGGCATTTTCTTCGTTTCTTGGATTTGTTGTATGAGATGATTCATTACTTCCTGGTTCAATAATCGATGGTTGTGGTGTAGAATATGTCAGGTCTGTAGATATTGGCAATTGCGAATTATCGTCGATTACGCTAGGAAAGTCTGGATTAATGACTGGTGAACTGCGAGGCTTGATTTGGTTCGCATGTCGTCTGCAAACCCCTTTTTCGATGCTTATGATGAAAATTACTTTACCAATTTGAGATTTTATAACGCCTGGTATCCATTTCTTCCCCTTGCCGTAATTTCTGATGTAAACGGTGTCATTTATTTTGTATCTAGCTGGATGTATGGCTGGATTTTGATGAAAAATTTTTGGAGTTTCTAACAGCTGTGACCAAATTGTTCGAACCGGTCTACCACGCATCAGCTCTGCAGGAGATTTACCATCTAAGTTTGGCATAAATCGATAGGTTGAAAGGAATTTATGTACAGCATCTTTTATGGGAATGTTGTCGTCGATGTTTTTCCGCACAGAAGATTTAAACGTCCTAACAAAGCGTTCAGCCAATCCATTTGAAGCAGGGTGAAAAGGCGTGGTTGTGACATGTCGAATTCCCAGCTTTGTGCAAAATTGTACAAATTTTTCGGAAGTTAGCTGCGGTCCATTGTCGCTCACAATGGTATCTGGTACACCCTCGATGGAAAATATAGCAGAAAGAGCGGAAATAGTGTCCTCTGTTGTAGTGTTTTTCATTGATGAAATGTATGGAAACTGCGAAAATGAGTCAACACATATGAGCCACATGGAATTAAATATCGGTCCGGCAAAATCTATATGTATTCGATCCCAAGGTTTCGTTGATTTTGGCCAGCTTTCGAATACCTTAGAAGGAGCTTGATTCTGTACTTTACAGATTTCACAGACGGACGCTATTCGTGTGATGTCGAGATCGATATTATTCCACCATATGTATTGTCTGGCGAGTTGCTTCATCTTAACAACACCCCAATGTCCCTCATGAAGAATTTTCAGCGTTTGATTCTTCAAAGCATCTGGTATGACAACACGAATGTATTCCGTTTCCAAACAAAGCAAGTGATTGTAAATCGTCAAATTGTTTCTTCGATTGAAAAATGGTTTCAGATGTGTTTGCTCCGGTAAAAGTCGTTCTGGCCAACCATTTTTCACGAAATTACATACATACATACGCACAATACTTTATCGGCTTTGGAATACTTTTGGATATCAGACTTGATGGGAAAATCATCGAAAGATATTTGATAGCATTATTCTTCCTCCTTATCAAATTTTTCGTCAGTTCCAAGAGGTAGACGCGATAATGCATCCGCATTACCATGATCGACAGTTTTGCGATATTTTATTTCAAATTGGTAAGCCATAAGAATTACCGCCCAACGTTGAATTCGGTGTGCAGCTATAGATGGTAAATGCTTGTTAGGGTTGAAAATGCTTACCAGTGGTTTATGGTCCGTAATAAGGATGAACTTACGACCGTACAGGAACTGATGGAAACGCTTAACACCAAAAACTATTGAAAGACCCTCTTTTTCGATTTGGCTGTAGTTTACCTGATGTTCATCCAATGTTTTCGAAGCGAATGCGATAGGTCTTTCGGTTCCGTCTGGATAAAGATGTGAAATTACAGCTCCTATACCGAAGGATGATGCATCGGTAGCAAGAACAAGAGGGAGATTCTCCTGGAAGTGTGCAAGTTGTGTTGCATTGGCTATGTACGATTTGAGCTCGTCGAAAGATTTTTGCTGATTTTTTCCCCAACGAAAGGAGACATTCTTTCTTCGTAACATGTTGATTGGAGCTGCAACGTTGGAAAAGTTTGGCACAAAGTTGTGGTAGTAATTAACTTTGCCCATGAAAGCTTCGAGTTCCTTGATGTCTTTGGGTGGCTTCAGATTTTTGACGGCAATCACACCCGATTCGTCTGGTAAAATACCCTCAGAACTGATTTGACGGCCTAGGTACGTAATTTTGTTTTGAAAAGAGTTGGTGCTGATATTATAATGTCATCCAGATAATTTGCGCAGCCTTCTATGCCATGAAGAAGTTGCTCGATGTATTTCTGGAAGATAGCTGGGGCGCTAGCGATACCGTAAGGTAAGCGTTGGTACTGAAAAAGTCCAAGCGGCGTATTGATGACCATTATTTCTTTTGATGCATCATCCAACTCCATCTGCAGATATGCATCTTTGAGGTCGATTTTTGAAAAATATTTACCGTAGCGAATTGTATGGAATAAACTTTCACGGGTAGGAAGCGGGTACTGTTCTATGTCTATTTGCGAATTGACAGCTACTTTAAAATCGCCACATGTACGAATAGAATTATTCGTTTTTTTTGCTAAAACGATGGGAGAAGCCCAATCGCTAAATTTGATGGGAACAATTATTTTTTGTGCAATGAGTCTTTGTATTTCACTTTTGAATTGTGGCATTTGTGCAAACGGAATTTATCGACTTCGGAAAAATTTCGGTTGAGCGTCTGGTTTTATTCTTATATTCGCTTTAAAGTTTCTCACCGTACCGAGAGATTGTTCGAAAACATCGCGAAATTCTTCACAAAGGTTTGTAATTCTTTTATTGTCTTCTTCTGATATTGAATTAATTTGCGTTATCTGAAACCCAAATGCATTAAACAAATCATAGCCGAAAAAATTTTCTCCCGAATTAGTATTAACCACTATTAAAGCAACGTCCTTTTCACGGTTACCACATCTTACTTTTGTTTGTAGTTCGCCTAAGATTGGTATTACTTTTTTGCCAAATCCGTACAAAATTCTGTTTGTTTTTACAAGTTTTGGTTTTTCCAATCGTTCAAATGTTTTCAAATTAATTATCGAAATTGACGCGCCCGAATCCATTTGAAACCTTACCGATCGATTTTTAATTGCAACGACAATAAAACTCTTTGAATTTTCAGTTTTTATTTCACCAGTAATGTCAAAAATTGTCTCAACAACATCGATGTTATTCAATTGCTTTTTATTCCGTAACGGTTTTTTATTTTCGTTGGTATTTTTCGACATACACACGACCGCAATGTGTCCCTTTTTTCCACACTTGTTACAAATTGCGTTTTTGAATTTACACTCATCTCTCCTATGCGAGTTAAAACACCCCGAACACGATTTGTATTTTTTATTTTCATTTTTAACAAACGGTTGTTTCTTCTTTACGACGTTAATGTCTATTGCTTTTTCATTCGAAATGTCTTTTAATGCAGCAACAGTTCTTGTTGTTGCTTCATAAGATTCCGCTATGAGCAAAACATCAGAGAGAGTTGCTCTCTGTTTTTGCAACGCCGCAGACCGAACCGAGTCGTGTGGTGTGTTAACGATGATGTGATCGCGAATCATGTCGTCAACGTAGCTGGTTGCACGTGATGTAAAATGATACGCCTTCTCTTATTATATTTCCTAATTTCTTCGAACACAGTTGGCAAAGAGTTGGTTGTATACCACTCAGAATTGACCGTCCTACGTTCCACTAAAGTCATTGTGGCAACATGGCCGGTTATACCAAAAAAAACGCAATCATTCGCTTCGATATACTTCTTCCACGAACAACTTTTGTTGGATTTGGCTCATCTTGAAAGACCCATACACTCGATTGCTGTTTTGTTTCGGGTTCATATGCATAGATACATGATTCGTCACCTGTGACAATGTTATACACTGCCTTTGAGCTACCGCAGTTATACTTTGTCAACATCTCTTTGCTCCAATTCATACGAGCCTTTTTTGAGCAGTCGTCACATTATGTGAGATCCAACGAGAACAAATTGTTTTCACGGCCAAGTGAACATGGATTATCTTATTGATGCTTGTCATACTAATGCCCAAAGATGCCTCAATCTCACAGTCGGACTTGTTTAATCAGTTCATGTCGGTCTTGTTTAATCAGTTCACGCACAGCATCGATGGTTTCTGGCAAAGTGACCAAAGTTGGACGTCCTTCACGAAATTCATCCTGGAGCGAACGGCGTCCGAGACTGAACTCTTGGTACCAGCGATTAACAGTAGTTTTTGATGGTGCTTCATCGCCAAAAGTCGAAACAAGTTGATTTAAACACTCTTGTCTCGATAACCCACGCTGAAAATCTTAAAAAATCATCGCACGAAAATGTTCACGGGATAATTCCATTTTTTGACACACTGTAAATAAAACAATTCGGACCCAAATCACAAAACGTTCTGAGTGAAGTTATGCAAAAAAATGTCAAAGTTTCCAATGGAAGTTCCAGTTTGCGTCTGGGAACACTAGTATTTTCCCGACCCGAAATATAAATAGCAACCCTCGTACAATTCCAAACATCTTTTAACCAAAAGCCATTATCATGCAAAATATCTGAGACTTAGGTTAATTCGTTTGACCGTTGTCGTGCTTTTAACAGACACACGGACGGACGAACATGGCTGGATCGTTTTAAAATTTGTCGTATATTAAGAAAATATATGTGACGCGCAAAATAGAAAGGGACCTAAGGTTAAAAACCAGTTTTGTTCAGGAGAGCCGTTTTAAAGATTAGGTTCCTTTCTATTTGCGCTTAGAATCGTCGACTTTACCTTCATAAAATGAGCATATCTCTGGGAGGGAACACTTTTGGGGCATGGGATCGGTCCCATTCGATGCTCAGACGTTGTCCACATCAAAAAAAAAGAAAAAAAATTAAAATTGTTTTTTTTTTACCCTTAGGTCCCTTTCTCTAGCGCTGTCACATATACTCTATAGGGTTTCCGATCAATATTTTTGATGGTGTTGCAAACGAAACGACGAATCTAATGTACCGTCCACCCTTCGGTGGAGGATATAAAAATTGTTGATTTTTCCTATTGTTGGGGTTGCAGTAGACGGCAAAGTAAATCTTTTCATTATCAATATTTTTTAAGAGAATGCATTCCACAGAACAATGGCAACTGGCTTTCATATGATAGGGACTGGTTTATTAATGTTGCTGCAGGCAGAGCGTGTGTGTGTGGTTTTTTTATTTGTTTCCAAACTTAATTTACCCTAAAAGGGGTATTTGAACTTTGTCGTGGTAACGTTTGGAGGGGTTGTTCGATACCAAAAATTTCATAAAAACTGTTGCAATAAATTGACCAAAAATTTGTAAACATGTGGTCAAGTGGTGTCCAGTGCATTAAATGTTGCAAAAAAAAACTTTCTATAACGTAAATAACAACAGTTTTGAATATTAATGCTTCTTCATGAAACAGATTACTTGGCATGTTGTACCTGTTTTACTTTTTGGACGAGTTATCAGAAGTGAATACGAACAAAAGGCGGCTTTTATAAGCACAATAAGAAAAGTTTATGGTCGGACGGGACCGAATGTATGCTATCTTTAACACAGGATTATGCAAACTAAGTCCGACAATTACTTACTTTTACTTTGATAAAATTTAGTTCCCTATTTTGAAAAATTAATCTTAGTTCCAGAAGTTTCAAACGCAGTGACAATTTTATACTATTCAGAAGCGCCCGAACGATTAACTGGATTCAGCTAAAGTAAGATAATCGGCTAAAATTCGGCCTCATTTGGTGGTGTTCGCGTTCAAACGGGCCTGCAGTGGCCCAACCCCGCAAAGAGTGCGTTGCCAAAACCCTTTTATCAAAAGGTCCGTTTGCACGCGAACGTGCCTCTCCCTCTCAATCAGTTTCGTCAACTTGAACGACAGAGGGATAGGCAATAGATAATTTTGCAATGTACAAACACTTGTATGTGCGAGCTCGAACCAATAACTTCAGCTTAAGTGTTTTGAAGCAGAATAAGAAAATAAAAGTGTGAACTTTTTTATAAAACAAACCCGTGTGTTCATACTTATACGAGGGACAGCAGACAGGAATAACGTGAAGAAGGCTTTACAACCGATCAACAGCCAGTGCGGAATCACCAGGAACAACAGCGACGTAGAAAGGTTCTACAGCCGATCCCATTATACATCAGTGAGCAGTGCAGTCCAGGAGTGCAACAGCAGGAATTCCGAGATTGGCCCTCTTCAACAAGTTGGAGTAGCCGACACCCCAACATTTGGTCCTAATGACCGCGGAAGATAACCAGCGACCTAGAAGAAAAGTTTGTTCCAGTGCATGGATTTAAAAAGTGTAGCCCTCAAGAACATATGGGACTAACCAATTATAAAGTACCGAGTAATGTTAGTAACAAAAATTGGTGGTGACAGCTGATAAGTTCTTTTTAGTAGTCCACCGCTGCCTTTGCTTTTATAACGAATTATTGTTTATTCTTTTATCAAATCCCTATGCAAATTAATCGATTCCAGTCACTACAAAATCTGTGTTTAAGACCAACACACATTTTAAAACCCCATAAAATACGAATAGAAACAAAATAATTGGACAAATTAAGTTTACGATCGGTATATTACTTTGGCCATTAATGCGATTTATAAAAGGGGCGTGGCACTGCCCTCTGCTACTCTAGAATACATTCCAACATCATATGTTCCAAAAATCATCGTCATACCTCTATAGTTCATGGGACATATTATTTTCAACTTCTGGATTGTGAGTGCGATGCCACGCCTCCTTGTCCAATTTTACCATAGCATAGTGCAGAATAATTAATTAATATTTATCAAGATCGGTCTGTTACTTTGCCCGTTAATGCGATTCTTAAAACGGGGCGTGGCATCATCCACCTTTTCTCCGGAATTGTTTCTATCCATGATATCCGTCAAACGAATCAACCTAGGATCCTAAAATTGTGCACGATGATGGCTAATGGCAATAAGATGGTTGGTTATTAGGGTTGGTAGTTAGGGTGATCCATCTAGAGGTATTTTTTCAGAACAAAAAAAATATAAAAATTCAAATCAAGTGTGGAATCTTATGGAAATTCCTTCAAGTGTTGGCCGTAACTACACACAGAAAAAAATATGGTTGTGGTGGTAATATTCGAAGAGGATAATACTATTCTTGGGTAGATGGTTGTGGTACAACAATATTATGATCTTCACAACAATAGTATGATTCAAATACAACCATACTATGATCCTAACAACAATAGTATGATTCTCACATAACTATACTATGATCCCCACAACCATAGTATGACTCACACTTAACCATACTAAAGGGTGTTTTTTATTGGGGTATAGAACTTTAAGTTGGCATCACTTTTTTAACTGGCGGCCATTTTGTCAGCTGTCAAGTGATTAATATTTAGTTTGGCTTGCCATTTCATCATGAACAGGTTGACAAAAGAACAACGCTTGCAAAATGGGCCGAAAATGAGATTCATCTTGATGCTGATTTTCATCACAAAATTTTGTTCAGTGATGAGGCTCATTTTTGGTTGAATGGCTACGTCAACAAGCAAAATTGCCGCATTTGGAGTGAAGAGAATCCACATGAGACCCTTGAGACGCCATTACATCCAAAAAAACTGACTGTTTGGTGTGCTCTATGGGCTGGTGGAGTCATTGGGCCATACTTCTTCCGAAATAATGCTGGAGAGTCAGTTACCGTTAATGGAGACCGGTATAGAGCCATGATAACCGACTATTTTGTTCCCGAATTGGATGACATGAATGTGGATGAGTTGTGGTTCCAACAAGACGGCGCTACATGACACACAGCGCACGTCACAATCGAATTATTGAAGGAAACATTCGATGAGCGCATAATTTCGCGGAATGGACCTGTCAATTGGCCACCAAGATCGTGTGATTTGACACCATTTGATTATTTTCTTTGGGGATATGTGAAGTCGCTCGTCTACGCCAACAAACCAGAAACGTTAGGGGACTTGGAAGCCAACATTCGTGGCGTTATTGCCAACATACGGCCCCATATGCTCGAAAAAGTGGTTGGAAATTGGACCTGTAGAATTGGCTTTATTCGAGCCAGCCGCGGCGGCCACATGCCCGAAATCATATTTAAACATTAATGGCATAAAATTATCATTCCAATAAAGCCAAATTGATGGACATTAAAACGATTTTTATATGTTTTATTTTAATTCGAAGTTCTATACCTCAATAAAAAACACCCTTTATTATCTCCACAACCATAGTATGATCCTAACAATAATAGTATGTTTCAAATAAAACCAAAGTATGATCCTCACATCCATAGTATGATTCACACGCAACCATGTTATGATCCCTACAACCATAGCATGATCGCACAAAATTATACTGTGATCTCCAATATAATATATTAGAATTTGTTTAAGTTGTCGACAGACAATAGATATGAATTATGAAAATTATTCAAAAAAACATTAAATTCAAAATAATAGGAGTGATTTATTTTAGAGTAGAAAAAATAAGTTTAAATAAACGTAAGCGTTTTTATTAAAAAATTTCAGTTAAACAAAGTCAAAGCAGCTTGTTTAAATTAAAAATTTGTAATTTTGATAAAAATTACTATTATTGCATTAGATCCGTACCAATAAAATTTGTTCTTAAAAGCATATTTAAATGAAGAAAAATTACAATCATACAGTGTGATTGCCGTAATCATATTATTTTTAACATAAAACGCAAAACACAATACTTTTGTCGCACCAACCAAATTTATATTGTTGCTATAACCTTATTTTCATTTTTAAATTTGGCACTAATACTTTTGTTACATTTCTACAATATTAATGTTGCAGCAATTTTACTATTGTCAAAACTAAATTCAGTTAACAATGCTATGGTTGCGACGAACATACTTATATTGCGGAGAACATACTGTTGTTGCCGTGACCATGTAGTAACCATGTTTTTTCTCTGCGTGTACGCCTTAGGGTTTCCATTCTGAGGGTCCAATTTTTGATGACTCGTTCGACCATTTCGGCCGGTATCGCTTTAATGACACGCGTAATGTTGGCATCCAAAACCTGAATCATAGCTGGTTTGTCAGCATAGACTTTGCACTTTACGTAACCTCAAAAAAAAATGTCTAAAGGTGTGATATCACTCGCTCTAGGCGGCCAACTCACCTGTCCAAAACGTGAAAATAGCTGCCTTTCGAAATGACCTCTCAATAGATCCATTGATTGAGCAGCTGTATGGCAAGTGGCGCCGCACACTGTGTCCGCTGCGGCAATAAATCATTTTGGACCTGCTCTCCGATTTTGATGATTTTTGCACAAATGGTTAAAAACTATCTAAAGGTCATGTGTGTAAAATTTTATGCAAATATCTCCATTGGTTTTCTGTCCCGAGCAGCGCAAAGTTGACATATGTGAACAAGTCTCAAATGGGTTAGTTTTCTATGTCATATTTAAAACCTTATAGAAATTTTTTTCACTTAAAATAGGCATCAAGCATTATGTAAATTAAAAAAATAAAAATAAAAATTGAAAAAAAAAAAATTAATTTGTTTTTTTATTTTGGGCCAAAAAAAATAAACATTTATGATTTTCCGTTAGACTTTTAGTTGTGTGCGAAGCAGTGCGAAACATGGAGTCCTATACCAAATTAAAGCTGAGGCTCTCAGCTAACAGATTCCAAAAAAAAATTGTGCCCAAATTTGCCCGCGGCCAAAAAACCAATGGAAAACCAAAAAATTACAGTAAAAAATATGCGTTATGCGTTATTTTACGCGTGCATAAACAACTGCGCACTCTTTCTTTCGTTACTGCTTGTTGTTGAACAAAATGTTGGTCGAAAATAGCGGATCTTCCCGTTTCTCACCGAACGCCCATTTCCATAATACGGTTGCCAACACTTGAAGATAATTATTTTAAAAAAATAAATGCCATAAAATGTCCTTTCAAGTTTTTTACTTGTTCAGTTTAGGATTGTTGCTTTTTACAGAGGGGAAATGGTTTCCACTTGACTATTTCTATCTAAAGTCTTACAATTGAAGCTGGGTGCCTAAAATTTTTCAGAAACAAGTGTTAATGGACTTAAACTGTTGGTATCAAAAATGGGTCAGATCGGTCAAGAGGTAAACATTTTTATGACTTGAATAGAACAAATGTTAACATGGCTAAACATTTTTTCAATACAAGGACTGAGTCTTAGGGTGGTTAAATATTAAGGGCCGATGTTGATTTTGAATAAAACACAAATTATTTAGAATTATGATAATATTGGTATGGTTCAATTATGTATGGAAGAAAATATTGGCCAAATGGTAACCGCGACCTCGGCGGTGCATTTCCATCCGATGGTCCAAATTTTCGATGACGCTGAGGCATAACTGAGGTTCTATGCCGTTTATGCGCCGAATTATCTCATCCTTTAGCTCTTGAATTGTGTATCGACGTATACTTTTTCTTTCAAATAAACCTAAAGAAAGAAGTCCAACGGTGTCAAATTACATCGCCACGACGTGAGATAACACAGCCATTGAATTTGTCGCGCAAAAGAGTCATTATTTCGTTAGCTGTGTGGCAAGTGGTACCGTCCTTTTGAAACCACATATCGTTCACATCCATATCTTCCAAGCCGGGCCATACAAAGTTCTTTATCATCTTACGATAGCGAACACCATTCACAGTAACTGCCTGACCGGCCTCATTTTGGAGAAAATACGGCCCGATGATGCCGCCAGCCCATTGTGGGTGCATTGTTTTTTCGACAATCACACTTGGATTATAATTCGCCCATATGCGGCAATTCTGCTTTTTGACGAATCCACTGAGGTAAAAATGTGCCCCATCATTGAAGATGATTTTCTTCGAAAATTGATCCTCCACTGTTGCGTTAAAAATGGATAACTTAAACGCGTTGCTTACGTGTGTGTCTTTCCATAGTTTAAGTGAGTTAGTCTGAAATTGAGAAATATAAAATGAAATGCAGAAAACAACTTGACGGCCCTTAAAATGTAACCACCCTTTACATCTGGGAATATCAACAACCCTGAAAATTTAAATATTTTGTTCTACGATCTAGTAGAGATATGACGATAATATATGAAGAGCAATGCGGTGCCACGCCCCTTTTAAAAATGTATAGTCATAGTAATGAACCGCTCGTTATAATTTTCCAGCAGAATGAAATAAATGAACGGGACATTATTTTTGACAATTTTATGGTTAAATTGGGCAAGTGGGTGTGACACCGCCCAAACGATCGTTATAAAATTGAAACCAATGAATAGGAAAAGATTAAAATCCTTGTTATGGTGTCACCCTGATGTACAATCATGGGGTGCCCTGATGTACAACTAAGATTCACCCTAACATACATATATAACGATCATCCTAAAGTGCATGTTTCTTAATTTTTCTAGAACTTGCTTCCCCTTGAACACACTACAATTTCTAGTCCCGGAAATGTCGTAAAGTTCTGAGCTGTGCCGAGTGCCAGCCAGCTGCCACGCTAACATATGCATTTCAATTTACAATAGATGGCGTTGGCATGGTTGTATGTACATACCTTTATACATTTGTAGTACATCGGTAAATACGCTGTCCGCTTGGGAGCGAGCGTATGTATGTCTGTAAGTCTGTTCGTCTCGATCTGTTTGTCTGTGGCCATTTGCATACATGTCGTTACTTTCTGGTATGAGTAATTGACTACCGTAGGTCATACTTTCATTCGTTGGCCTTTTCAAATTCAATACAACTGCATATTTTAGTGGTCCAAAATGCTGTTGGGTTCTATAAGCCGCTCCTCTTTTATTTATGACCCAGGCCAGCCTGACGCTGCCATCGCCCCCCACACTCCAATGGGACCACCACCAACAGCAAGCACGTAAAGAACAATTACAGTGAAACACACCCAACCGTTGCTGCAGCCGGACATAAATTGGTAAGGTGGCTCTTCTGTGAAGGTTCACACACACATACAGGGTGTTAGCTGGCAGCAGGGTGAGCTAACAAAAGAACATGTCCCTCGTTAGTTCATTTTAAATCTCACTACAGTTGGTGGTGGTTTAATTATAAAAATAGTTTTAACATTTGCCAGGATATTCCTACTCTCACATATGCGTTTTTTTTTGCACTTTTAGTATATTTCCCTACCCTGTATGTGTCTGTGGCCAATTTCAATTCCATCTACTCGGACAGCATCAGCACCACTGCCTCCTGTGGGTGATTTGTCATTTAAGGAATGCCGAAAATCTCCTCTCAAACGGATGCGGACACACTCGTATGCGGACAGGCATACACCCATACACACACGTACATACATACTTGCCTGTGCATACACCCACACACACACGCAAATACACATTGTAATGGACACTTGGTTGATTATTTATCTAAGCTCCGAGGTTTGACTGTTTTCACATGTGTGAGACCATGTCTACACACTTGTCTACACGGGATGACCTGCATTTGGTCAATATACTTTCATGTGGTTGTTGCCAATAGGGTTTCTGTGGCACTGCAACATTTCCCCAGATTTTAATTAAATTTGGCAAACATATTTTGGGTATTATATTTGAAAGACTGAATAACTCCACAAGCTAATTAGATCAGGTTGGTTTTATGTGGAAGGAAAAGTAAGTCAGTGAAGGTAAAGCAAACACGACGCACGTTTCGCCTTTGGTGTGAAACAGCTTATCGGTACCATATTTGTGTGCTGCCGGGTATTTTCTAATTTGGTTAGTTGCTGATTTCGCACTTTTTGCAAAGTATCTAGAAAAATTCGTCTTAAACAACGGAAATTTCCTCGCAGAAGACAAAAGTGATCTTTTTTAGATATCCCTTAACTTTAAAATTGAGCCATTTGCGAAACTATGTCTGATGTACGAGTAAAGAATCAGGTTAGTAATTGAGGTGATACCAGCACATGGTTATGTTAAGTTTAGGGCTGTGGATTCAGAGTTTTGTCAATTTACCCGGAGTCAAAGAAATTGTCTTCGACGTTGACTCCGGATAAAGGTTTAAATTTTATCAAACAAATAAATTAAATTTTAAGAATTTTGTTAATTGTTGTATATAAAGAAATGATTGTTGCGCAAAGAAGACAACGTCTTGCTGCGTGGTTATGCTGTTCAATACTAAAATGCTGGTTTTTATTAGCTATTGTTCATAGGTCGAGTTACAAAATAATGAGAGAAGTGAGAGTACTTAGAATAAAGAAAATGAATGTAAACAGAAATGCAAAACAATAAGTAGATGAAGTTTAAAGCAAATTATGAAGTATGTAATGAGATGAGCAAGATTTAAAGTGAATTGATTTTAAAGGCAAAAAATAGAACATAGCAACAAAAAATGAATTTTATAATAAAAATTATGCCATGATCCAAACACTATTGGAGGTCTCTTCCAACAATTGTAAAAAAATCTTAAACCTTTCTGAGAATTATCTGATAATTATTAATTATGATAGAATGATCTATGACAATTATGTATCTGAAACAATATATCGGCCAAATGAACGACACGTAGTCGGTGGCATACCTGCTCTAGATTCTCAATGACTCTGAGACATAATGGAGGTTCAATGTTGTTAATGTGCCGAATTATCTCATCCGTCAGCTCTTGAATTGTTTGGCTTAATGACGTACAGTTTTCTTTTAATATTTCCTCTTGGCGGCCATTTTAGATAACACGACCAATGAATTTCGCGCGAAAAAGAGTCATTGTTTCGTTGGCTGTGTGACAAGTGGCACCATCCTGTTGGCACCATAAATCGTTTAGGCCCACATGCAGATAAAATATATGGTTAGTATCTATATATGGTATCTGCAATAAAAGTATGTTCATCGCAACCATAGTACTGTTTTTTGAATTTCATTTTGACATTAGTATGATTGAGGTAATATTGTTGAAATGTAACAATAGTATTGTGGCCAAATTTAAAAATAAAAAATATGGTTGCAGCAAAAATATTAATATAGTTGGTGCACCTAAAGCATTGTTTTTTGGGTTTTATGTTAACAATAATATGATTACGGCAAATATACCGGCAACGTTACTGTCACGATTCTTAAGCAATATTACTATTTTTTATATGTACATTAAATTCAAGACAAACTACTTTGGATTAGTAATGGGTGATCCATCTAGAGGTATATTATATTCAGTACTAAATATAATACATAAATTGAAATCAATTGTGGAAGCTGTATTGGTAATATTAAAGGAAATTTTATGGCATTTATTTGTTGAAAATAATTTCCTTCAAATGTTGGCAACTGTATTATGGAAATGAGCGTTCGGTGAAAAACGGGAAGATCCGCTGTTTTCGATAAAATTTTGTTCAGTGATTAGGCCAATTTCTGGCTCAACGGCAAAGTCAATAAACAAAATTGCCGCATTTCGGCAGAAGAGTAAACCACGGTTTGGTGCGGTTTATAAGTTGGTGAAATCATCGGTGGATATTTTTTTTTTTCAAAAATGATGATGGCCGGAACGTAACTGTGAATGGTGCCTTGATATCGATCTTTATGCTACCTGAAATTGAAGCCCGTTATCTTGACGAAACTTGGTTTCAACAGGACGGTGCCAGTTGCCATACAATAGAAACAATGATTCTATTGAGAGGTTATTTCGAAAAGCAGCTAATTTCACGTTTTAGACAGGTGAGTTGGCCGCCTAGATTGAGTGATATCACACCTTTAGACATTTTTCTTTGGGGTTACGTAAAGTCCAAAGTCTATGCTGACAACAGTTTTGGAAGCCAACATTACGCGTGTCATTAAAGCCATACCGGTCGAAATGCTCGAACGAGTCATCCCAAATTGTACCTTCAGAATGGAAACCCTGAGGCGTAGTTGCGGCCAACAGTTGAAGGAAATTATATTCGAAAAATAATTGCCACAAAATGTCCTTTAAAATAACTAATAAAGATTCCACACTTGATTTGAATTATTATATTTTTTTGTTCTGAAAAAATACCTCTAGATAGATCACCCATTATAACTGAAATATTTGTAATAAATTTATTTTTTTTACTGTTCAATCACTTCAATTTTTAAGAGTTTAATGAATTTTTACAAAATTTATTTAATATAAATCTCTATTGTTCAATAACAACTTAACCCAATCCTTACAAACAAATTTGGGGTTCATAGTATGGTTGTGTGTGAGTCATAATATGGTTGTGGGGATCATACTATGGTTGTATGTTGAACATACTGTGGTCAGGATGATCATAATATGGGACTAAAGTTGTATGGTTGAGTGTGAATAATAATTTGGTTGCGGGGTTCATAGTATGGTTGTGTGTAAATAATTCTATTGTTGCACGCAGAAAAAAAGTATGGTTGGGGTAACAATATTCGAAGAGCATTATACTATTGTTGGTTATATGGTTGTGACACAACAATATTATGATCATCCAAAAAAGTATGGGTCACACACAACCATACTATGATCCCCATAACAATATAATGGTCCTCACAACAATAGAATTATTCACACACAACCATACTATGATCCCTACAACCATATTATTATTCACATTCAACCATACTATGATCCCCACAACCATATTATTGTCCTCATTACCATAGTATGTTTAGTACAACCATAGTATGATCCTCACAACCATAGTATGACTTACACACAATCATTCTATAATCCCCAACATTTTTTGTAAAGATTGGGTAAAGTTATTATTTTACAATAGAGAATTTTATTAAGTAAGTTATGTAGTAATAGGAGTGATTTATTGAACTGTAGAAAAAATATTTATTAAAAATATTTCAGTTATATTAATTCGTAGTTTGTTTGGAAAAAAATTAATTATTTTTACTATTATTGCGTAAGATTAAATAAAAAAATAACATTGTCAAATTAAAAAAAGTACAATTTTGCCGGTATGAATGTCGTAATCATGTTATTGTTAACATAGAAGACATGAAAACAATACTTTTATTCCACCAACCATATTTATATTGTTGCTACAACCATATTTTCATTTTTTAATTTGGCAACAATACTATTGTTACATTTCAACAATATAATTATTGCCGCAATCATACTATTGTCAAATTGAAATTCAAAAAACCATACTATGGTTGGGACGACCGTACTTTTATTGCAGAGAACATACTATTGTTGCCGTGACCATATAGGAACCATATCTTTTCTCTGCGTGTGGAGGACCATATTAATGTTTTCACCTAATGCTGTGGGGATCATAGTATGGTTGTGTGTTAACCATACTATTGTTGTGATGATCTTAATATTAACTATATAACCAAACAATAGTATGATTCTCTTCGAGCCATACTTATTTTCTTCGTACATATCCTCAATTTCTGCTCACAAAAAGTTCATGATCATCTCGCTAAAGCAAACATCATTAACGGTATAGAGAGCATCATTAACGGTTAAAGATGTGCGGCCCGATGACGCCGCCAGCCCATAAACCGTACTAAACAGTCACTCTTTGTGGATGCATCGGCTTTTCAACAATCACTGTCGGATTATAATTTTTCAAAATGCGGCAATTTTGCTTGTTAACGAATCCACTGAAGTGGAAGTGTGCCTCGTCGCTGAAGATGATTTTCTTTGTAAAGTTACCATTCACTATTATCTGTTCAACCAACCATTTGGCGTATTGACGACTCTCGAAATGGTCAGTTGGCCTTAGCTCTTGAGTCAATTGAACCTTGTAATAGTGCAATTTCAGATCTTTATTCAAAATTCGCATCGGTTATGTTCGTAAGATGTTCAATTATTCGGAACGACGTTGAGTCGAGGTTGACGGTTCTTCAGCCACACTATCGGAAACAATATCAATGTTTTTCGCATAACGAACTGGGCGACGTGTTTTCCAATTATCCTACAAAACCGGTTTGCTGAAATTTGGACACAATTCTCTTGATTTTGGACGCATTTGGTCGATTATAAAGCACTGACAAAAAAAAATCACCAAATGCACGAAAAGCATTTTGGTTTGAACGCCCATTTTCGTAAAAGACTTCAACATTTTTAACGCGCTGCTTAATTGTGTACGGGCGACCGCAAAAGTAACTGGCCTAACATAAAAAGAACCGTTTTTTTGGAATTTGTATTATTTATTTTTCAACATAATCTCCTTCCAACTCAATACACTTCATCAAACGTTTTTCAAGTTTTTTAATTCCATCCGAAAAATAAGATTTTTCAAGACCTTCAAAATATGCCTCAGTTTCAGCAATAACCTCGCTATTGGACGAAATTTTTTTTAAATTTTGAAACAAGAAATAATCGGAAGGAGCTAAATCTGGACTATATGGTGGATACGTAATTCGGCCAGTTTTTGTTGAGTTAAAAATGCAGTGTGTGAAGGAGCATTATCTTGATGAAAAAGAACATTTTTTTCCTAAATGCGGTCGATTTATCTTGATTTCTTCACTCAACCGATCCAATAATGCACAATAATATTCACTATTTATAGTTTTTCCTTTCTCAAGATAATCAATAAATATTATACCCCTTGCATCCCAAAATACTGTGGCCATTACTTTTCCTGCTGACTTAACAGTTTTCGCCTTCTTGGGACCACTTTTACCAGCTTCTATCCATTGTTTTGACTGTTCTTTGCATTCTGGGATGTAGTGATGGATCCATGTTTCATCAACAGTTATGAATCGGCGCAAGAACTCTATTGGATCGCTAAAGCTCCTCGGAATTGGTCCAACGGACGATTTTTTGGGGCAAAGTCAACAAACGCGGCGGATAGTTTTCGAATAGCTTTTTCATGAGGAATTCATCATGTAAAATACTCCAAACTTGTTTTTCGTGTATTTTAACAATATCAGCAAGTTCTCTGAGCTTTATTCGTCTATCTTAAGTCACTTCATTAAACATTTTTCTAATGTTTTCAATAGTAGTAGCAGTTTTCGGTCTTCTAGAGCGTTGTTCATCTTCCGTACTTGAACAACCCATTTTAAATTGTTGAACCCAGGATTTCACGGTGGACTATGATGGTGCATTATCACCATGAACATGATCCAATTCATCTTTAATTAATGTGGCTATTTTTTTTCATATAAACGTGTTTAATTACCGCACGAAACTCTTTATTTTCCATTTTTCAAAAATTATAAAACTTGTTTACTTCAATCACCAGTAAAAAAGAAAATAATCATTAAATATTTCGGAAATTTTGACAGATGGCTTATAAAAGATTGCTTTAAAAAAAAGTTGCTAGTAAAAAAGAAAATGTGCCAGGCCAGTTAGTTTTGCGGTCGCCCTCGTACCTCCCCATGGTTGATTTTTTAAACACTGAAACAACGAAATATCGAATTAAGTAGGGCACAAAACTTGACGTTCAGGTGTGACTAACAATTAATATCGTGTATTATGGGGTTGGACCACCCTGTATTTTTATATAATATTTCAAGTCCTATTATGTCCAAACGTTAGTGGCATATTGCTCTGACGTATCAGGTGACAATGCTGTCATTATTTAATGTTTGTGTTCGGAACAGCCGATTTAAATTTATTGCAACTATTTTCTGCAAACATAGTAAGGCTAACTATTATCAAATGAATCTGTGAAACTGACGAAATTCACAACAGTTTCTATAGATTAAGATAAAATTTGAGACAACCCGCATTGAAAACAGCCGGTACAAAGACCACAGAAGTTACAGCTCACCTATTGCGTAAAACCCTGACGATGGTTCCACATGTGTATGACCGTCCAATTACGGCTTTTAGGAGCTACGAGGGCGGTTCGGAAAGTTCTTAGCCTATTAATGAAAGAGAATAGTTAGTTTTTCAAAAATATTTTTATTTTTCAATATAATCTCCTGAAACTTCAATACACTTAGTCCAACGCTTATCTAGCAATTCTATCCCTTGATTAAAATAGTTTTCCTCAAGGTCTTCAAAATAGTAGTTTACAACTGAAATTGCATCTTCATTTGAGGTAAACCGCTTGCCAGCAAGGAATTTTTTTAGATTTGGGAACAGGTAAAGGTCACTGGGAGCTAAATCAGGAAAATAAGGTGGGTGGTCAAGCAACTCGTACTTTAATTCGTAGATTTTAGCCATTGTTAAAACACTCTTGTGCGCTGGTGCGTTGTCTTGATATAAAATTATTTTTTTGTGTTGTAAGCCAGGACGTTTTTCTCGAATTTGTACATTTAATTGATCTAAAAGGTTGCAATAGGACTCTGAATTTATTGTTTTACCCTTTTGCAGATAGTCAATCAATAAAATACCTTTGAAGTCCCAAAAAACCGTTGCCATAACCTTACCAGCCGATTGAATTGTTTTTTCCTTCTTTGGGGCACTTCCTCCAGCTTCAGTCTATTGATTGGATTGTTCTTTTGTCTCTGGAGTATAGTGGTGGATCCATGTCTCATCAAAAGTTATGAAACGACGCTTAAAATCCATTTTATTTCGCTGAAAACGATCCAAACAAGCTTGAGAAATGTTCATTCTTATGCGTTTTTGGTCGACTGTTAACAAGTCCGGCACACCGCTTGCAGAAAGCTTTTTCATCTGTAGTTCTTCATGCAAAATTAAATGGACTCGATCATTTGAGATGCCCATGATATTAGCTATTTCACGCACTTTTATTCGTCGATCATTTAATACCATATCATGCACTTTGGCTACAATTTCTGTTGTTGTTGCTGTTTTTGGTGGAAATGCGTGGTTCATCTTCAATGCTTGTACGACCACGTTTAAATTCAGCAACCCAATTTTTTACTGTTGCATATGAAGGAGCACTTTCACCTAACACATTCACCATTTCATTATGAATTTCTTGTCCCGATAAACCTTTTTTATGTAAATATTTTATGACACTACGCATTTCTAATTTTTCCATTGTAAAAAAATCGCGGATGCGTCTTTTGTGAACACCTGTTTCTATATGAAGGAGTTGCCAGATCGAAACAAAATTTAACATGTGTTCATAGCAAAGATGGAAGTTTCCAAAACACTTAACTTTTTTCTGTTTATACCGCGCTTTTTGTGCTAGGCTAAGAAGTTTCCGAACCGCCCTCGTATATTGCCCACATTTACCTCTCATTTGTCTACCATCGGAAAAAGATTTCTGTCAAATGTACCCGATTGCCTTTGCTTTATCAACCGTAGAATTTCCCCCGTGCTTTCGGTTCAAAACCACTCTAGGGTGTACCCTATGCGTGCTTGTAAAAAACTGAACGAAACATAAATAATATGATTATGATTTTCTTTTATGTACAAGTACTCGTACTTATGTATGTGGGAATGCGTATATTTATGTACTTTCGCATGTGAATGTGTTCTGTTGCCGGTTGGGGTTTTTTTGCTGCTGTTGCTCGAAATGTTTTACATGACATCGACAAGATGTTTTTGTGTTTTTTTGCGTTCTGCGAACAACTTTACATACACGTTGTTGTGTTTAATTGTAGACATGCAAAAATATATAGACGTACATACGGTAATACATATGTTTCTCTACGTACAAGTTGTGCATAAATCATATTTAGTTCTTGTAGGGTTTCCGGAGTGAAGCATGTGTGAGATGTCATTAACTCCAGACTTGAAAGTATAGAAGTTCGATCAACTACGCCGAGACGAATTAACCCTGTTGCAAGGGAAGAACACATTTTTGTACCTCTCAACTACAACGAAAATCTAAATTCGGAAATTCGGCTTACTTCCAATATCATAATCAATTGTCGATTGAAGCATATGGGATGATCTGGGGTTGTTGACTAAATCGAAATTCTTAATGCGACTTTATCGAAATACTTGTGAATCATTCTGAAGTGGGTGTCCGTCGGGAAGGTATACTTCTTAGTTTGTTTATCATTTTTGATTAAATGAAAGAGAATGGATCTTATATTGATAAATGTTGTATTTAACTTCGGCAATTATGTATGGAAAACAAAACGAGGGCTAGCTATTTATATATCGGGTCCAGGTGCAAACTGGAACTTTCATTGGAAACTTTGACATTTTGTAGCATAACTTTACTCAGAACATTTTGTCATTTGAGGGCGAATTGTTTTGTCTGCAGTGTGTTGAAAAATTGATCTCAAAAAATTGATCTTCAAAAAATGGAACTACCCCGTGAACATTTTCGTGCGATGATTTTTTACGATTTTCGGCGTGGTTAATCGAGACAAGAGTGTTTAAAACAACTTGTTTCGACTTTTAGCATTAAAACACCATCAAAAACCACTGTTAATCGCTGGTCTCGGCCGCCGTTCGCTCCAGGATGAATTTCGTGAAGGACGTCTAACTTCGGTCACTTTTCCAGAAACCATCGATGCTGAGCTTGAACTGATTATGCCAAATCGACGAGTGACATACCGTGAGATTGAGGCATCCTTGGGCATTAGTATGACCAGCATCAATAAGATATTGCATGTTCATTTGGCCGTGAAAAAAATTTGTTCTCGTTGGATCCCACATAATTTGACGAATGCCCAAAAAACAGCTCGTATGGTTTGGTAAAGAGATGTTGAAAAAGTATAGCTGCGGTAGCTCAAAGGCAGTCAATAACATTGTCACAGGTGACGAATCATGGATCTATGCATATGAACTCGAAACAAAACAGCAGCCGTAGGGGCCTTTCAAGACGAGTCAAATCCAACAAAAGTTGTTCGTGGAAGAAGTACATCGTAGCAAATGATTGCGTTTTTTTTTGATATAACCGGCCATGTTGTCACAGTGGCTTTAGTGGAACGTAGGACGGTCAATTCAATGAGGAAAGATAATAAGAGAAGATGGATCATTTGGCATAACGACAATGCGAGCTCTCACACATCAGCTAAAACAATGAGCTATATGACCAATCAAGATGTCAAATTGATGAGCCATACACCGTACAGCCCTGATTTTGCACCCTATGACTTCTTCTTATTCCCTAGCATCGAGAAAAAAATGCGTGGTCAACGTTTTTTTTAACGCTCGCAGCAGCTGTTGAAGCGTTCAAAAATCATGTTTTGGAGGTGTCTCAATCGGAGTGGAAGAAGTGCTTCGGCAATTGGTTTGTGCGCATGCAAAAGTGTATTGATCTTAAAGGATAATAACCATTTTCAAGGATAAATTATTGTGTTGTTATTACCAGACCGGATATATAAATAGCAACCCTCGTATT
This sequence comes from Hydrotaea diabolus, assembly GCA_963513945.1. NCBI lineage: Eukaryota > Metazoa > Arthropoda > Insecta > Diptera > Muscidae > Hydrotaea > Hydrotaea diabolus. Next base: position 187,300,809 of record OY740717.1, read on the forward strand.
TTCATTACATTTTCACACATTGCACGCCTTATTTATTTAATTTCATCACGAATATTTTGTTTGAGTTGCTCTAGCGTTTCTGGTTTGTTGGCATAAACCTTTCTTTTCAGATATCCCCACAAAAAGAAGTCCGGAGCAGTCAAATCAGGCTACCGTGGCGGCTAATCTACATCACCATTTCTTGAAATAACTTGTGGAAAGAGTAGTGGAAGAGTAGTCTCGCAGTAATTCCATTGTAATCCTGGCTGTATGCGATGTGGCACCGTCTTGTTGATACCACATGTCAATCAAGCCCAAAGCATGCAGTTCTGGCGTTAAAAAGTTTTCAATCATATCACGATATCGCTCCCCATTGACAGTTACCGATACCCCGTTTTTATTTTCATAGAACTAAGGTCCAATGATTCCTCCTGACTAAATTGCACGTCAGACTGTCACTTTTAATGGCTGCAAAGGTGACTGATGAATAATTTGAGGGTTTTCCATTGCCCAGAACCGATATCCATCGAAATGAAAAGGTGCTTCGTCACTCATTATGATTTTTTCATGAAAATCGGTGTTGTCATGGGCGAGCTGTAACATCCCATTGGCATATGTACGGCGGCGTAAATGGTCTTATGGAAGAAGTTCTTGTGTCAACAGAATCTTAAATGGACCCACATGCAAATCCTTGTGCAAAATTGTGGCTAAAGTTGTTCTTTGAAGATGAAGCTCCTGAGCACGGCGTCGAATTGAGGTTAATGGATTGTTTTGAACACTTTCTTGAGCAGCAGTAATGTTTTCAGTCGATCTTGCAGTACGTTGCGGTCCATGTCTGGATCGATTAGCTGCAGATCCTCTTTCTTCGAAACCATTCACTACACGATAACCAGTGCGTTTTGTTGGCAAGTTGTTTTTCCTAAAAATTTCACGTAACTCTCAGTAATCGATGATTGATTTTGATAAAATGTTTTAACGATTAAAACACGTTGGTTTTCGAATATTTTTCCATTATTAATTTGCCACGTCTCTGCTTCACGACTGCCAAATATGAACTGTCAAGACTTATGTTTACCAAAATGGCGACAAAACAAAGTAGTATACCTTCCCGGCAGACACCCTGTAGTTGACAGTTAAAGTAAAAAATATTCGTACTTGTAATTAAAAGTTATCTTTTTGTTATCCTGCACCACACTGTGTTACAGGGTACTATGACCTAGGGTTGATGTTTGCAATACTCTAAAGAAATGGTGATAGACCCTTTGCGAAGTAGAGCGATGGAGTTAGAATCACTATTCCATTGAGCGATGTCCTTCCCTTCGTCTATCCATTACGAGTATTCCATTGAGCGATATCCTTCCCCTCGTCCATCGACTAGTGTAATCAACGTACATGTCGCCATTACTCGTATGAGCCAATTTCTTTGAAACATTCTTGGTACATTCTTCAAGTTTGGGCCAAGGACGAACCCTATTAAAATTGATGCTCATTGGTCCATACGAGGGCGGTTCGGAAAGTTCTTAGCCTATCAATGAAAGAGAATAGTTAGTTTTTCAAAAATATTTTTATTTTTCAATATAATCCCCTGAAACTTCAATACACTTATTCCAACGCTTATCTAGCAATTCTATCCCTTGATTAAAATAGTTTTCCTCAAGGTCTTCAAAATAGTGGTTTACAACTGTAATTGCATCTTCATTTGAGGTAAAACGCTTGCCTGCAAGGATTTTTTTTAGATTTGGGAACAGGTAAAAGTCACTGGGAGCTAAATCGGGAGAATAAGGTGGGTGGTCAAGCAACTCGTACTGTAATTCGTTGATTTTAGCCATTGTTAAAACACTCTTGTACGCTGGTGCGTTGTCTTGATGAAAAATTATTTTTTTGTGTTGTAAGCCAGGACGTTTTTCTCGAATTTGTACATTTAATTGATCTAAAAGGTTGCAATAGTACTCTGAATTTATTGTTTTACCCTTTTGCAGATAGTCAATCAATAAAATACCTTTGAAGTCCCAAAAAACCGTTGCCATAACCTTACCAGCCGATTGAATTGTTTTTGCCTTCTTTGGGGCACTTCCTCCAGCTTCAGTCCATTGTTTGGATTGTTCTTTTGTCTCTGGAGTATAGTGGTAGATCCATGTCTCATCAACAGTTATGAAACGACGCTTAAAATCCATATTATTTCGCAGAAAACGATCCAAACAAGCTTGAGAAATGTTCATTCTTATGCGTTTTTGGTCGACTGTTAACAAGTGCGGCACCCATCTTGCAGAAAGCTTTTTCATCTGCAGTTCTTCATGCAAAATTAAATGGACTCGGTCATTTGAGATGCCCATGATATTAGCTATTTCACGCACTTTTATTCGTCGATCATTTAATACCATTTCATGCACTTTGGCTACAATTTCTGTTGTTGTTGCTGCTGTTTTTGGACGTCCACTACGTGGTTCATCTTCAATGCTTGTACGACCACGTTTAAATTCAGCAACCCAATTTTTTACTGTTGAGGGAGCACTTTCACCTAACACATTCACCATATCATTATGAATTTCTTGTCCCGATAAACCTTTATTATGTAAATATTTATTGACAACACGCATTTCTAATTTTTCCATTGTAAAAAAATCGCGGATGCGTCTTTTGTGAACACCTGTTTCTATATGAAGGAGTTGCCAGATCGAAACAAAATTTAACATGTGTTCATAGCAGAGATGGAAGTTTCCAAAACACTTAACTTTTTTCTGTTTATACCGCGCTTTTTGTGCTAGGCTAAGAAGTTTCCGAAGCGCCCTCGTATTTTATTTTTATTATGTGTGATAGGTTTTTCCCGACTACCGAACCTACAGCTCTATAGGCCACATATTACTCCCGACTCCGACCAAATTTCGCAAACTACTTTACTAGTTAACCACACATATCTCTGTTGAAATCGAACTTTAGCGGTCCACACAATGGCCCCTCCCGATTTGAGGTCCTGCAGTTAAAGAAGCCAAAAAATTACTTCTGATCACTCCCAAACACAGTGATACAAAATCGAACTTTCCGAATGCGAATGGGAGGCCAATTGCAAATGAATGTTGACATTATCGATAACAAAACCTTCAAGGGTTTTTTTTAGTTCAGTGCATGATTTTTTTACACGCATTTGAAGTTGGTGATTTTGGAACGCTGCCTAACAAGAAAATATCATTGACAATTTGATATAAATGGATATTTATTTTTACTTAAAACTTACGCTAGATGGCGTTGTCATACAAGTGGTGCTATTCCTTGTAGATTTTCATAGAAAAACTGTGGATTTACTTTTTTCTAGGCTGAAATCCAAACTTTTGATGTTGGCTTCATTGCAAAACATATTTCTAATAATATTATGAAGTACATTTTATTATTATCAGTACTTTATTTTTGTAAAAATTGTGTTTTTTATTGGATTTTTTTTGTAACAAAAACAACTTTTTTATGTAAAAAAATTATATCATATTATATCTTATTTAGATCCGCTTAATCATCATCACTACCACTGCCAATTTGCATGTTTGAAGTGGCAAAGCTCTAGAAGTAGTAGACTTTACAGGTATGTTTAATGGTCCAGACATTAGAAGATTGGTGAAAAATAATGATTTTCATTATTCTTTGGATCAAAATCAATTAATGGCATGGAATGCAATTTAAGATGCAATTGAAAATGTTCTTCGTAAAAAACGAGCAGCAGATAGAGCACAAAGAGTTAAACGTCATTTGAAAGCCTTTGAGGAACTTGGTGTGAATATGTCATTAAAAATTCATTTTCTCCATCACCACATGGATTGGTTTAAAAACTAACTTTCCATCGGATCTGATGAGCAGGGTGAACGTTTTCACCAAGTACCTTTCACCTAGATACAGAGGAAAGAAACTAGATTCTATGTTAGGTGATTTATGCTGGTGGTTGAAAAGGACAACCGATGAAGGGGATACTGACGAAGAGCAAGAAACAGAAACATACAGAGATCCACAGCCTGCTACTTCTGGAGCTTTTGCTACTTCAAATATGCAAATTGAGTAGCGTGAAGGGTGGCTTAAATAAAACACTGACAGATCTTCTACGTCAAGAAATCTAAAACCGTCGAGCAACGTGAAGTTCAGCTTGAACAACAGCATGCCATAGTTTTAACTTCCAGAGCAGCCGAAATTTCCCAACTCACCTAGATACAGAGGAAAGAAACTGGATTCTATGTTAGGTGATTTATGCTGGTGGTTGAAGAGGACAACCGATGAAGGGGATACTGACGAAGAGCAAGAAACAGAAACATACAGAGATCCACAGCCTGCTACTTCTGGAGCTTTTGCTACTTCAAATATGCAAATTGAGTAGCGTGAAGGGTGGCTTAAATAAAACACTGACAGATCTTCTACGTCAAGAAATCTAAAACCGTCGAGCAACGTGAAGTTCAGCTTGAACAACAGCATGCCATAGTTTTAACTTCCAGAGCAGCCGAAATTTCCCAACTCACCTAGATACAGAGGAAAGAAACTGGATTCTATGTTAGGTGATTTATGCTGGTGGTTGAAGAGGACAACCGATGAAGGGGATACTGACGAAGAGCAAGAAACAGAAACATACAGAGATCCACAGCCTGCTACTTCTGGAGCTTTTGCTACTTCAAATATGCAAATTGAGTAGCGTGAAGGGTGGCTTAAATAAAACACTGACAGATCTTCTACGTCAAGAAATCTAAAACCGTCGAGCAACGTGAAGTTCAGCTTGAACAACAGCATGCCATAGTTTTAACTTCCAGAGCAGCCGAAATTTCCCAACAGCGTATCGAACAACTTGAAATGTGTGCCAACCGCTTAAGGTTAACAGTTTTAAGAAAATTCCATAAAATATTCGTAAAAATTTTAGAAAATCAGAATAAGATTTTTTGCGAGGTTTCATGGAATAAAAACTGGAAATTCAAGATCTGAACAGATCTTGAATTTCAGTAGTCAAACTGCAAACTGGTCCGAGATTCTAACAACTGCATGAATCGAAAGCCGAAAGTAGCGTTGAAGGAATTGGTCAGATTTGCGCAATAACTAAGACACCAAAGATAATGTACTTAAAGTATACAAGAGAATTTTCTATTTCTAACCAACTTGCCGTTCTAATTCAAACTTATCCAGTCGCAGACTCAAAATGCATCCACAACAAAGATTTAAGAATCCATAAATTCACGCAGTGAAAAAAGTTTAAATCATAAAGCGATACAACAACAAATGATTACTTGGGATCTTTAAAGCGGGCCGGGTTCAGCTAGTTGAATATAGACGAAAAAGTCTCACAAACCATTGATTAGAGGAACATTTCTACACTGAGAAGAAAAATAACCTTATACAGGGTGGCCCAAATGAGACCTAGTGATTTTGAACACGTATAACTCTTGTAATAACGGTTTTTTTAAATGATTTATTTGTTTATTTGTTAAATACATTTTATGGAAATTTAACGTGACTATGTGTGCAATATGACATCAGACAAATGACCACCATTTTGCTCGATACAGGCATTGGCTGTTTTTAGCGCCAAGCTGCTGCACAGCTTCCACGTTCTCTTTTCGATGAGCAACTCTTCCTGGACGGTCGGCAACTGAACCCAGTTCCTCAAAACGGCGAACTAAACTTGTAATCATGGAAGATGTAGGCGCTGATCTTACGTTTAAAAAACGGCAATAATTTCGCTGCGTCAGAACAATTGATCATTGAGAAGAATAATAAAAATCGATAATTTTAATGCGTTGTTTTGGACTGTACGTATTCATTTTAAATTTCCAAGAGTTCAGTTATAATCTGCAAAAAGAAAAAACAAATCATGTTGAAAAATAAATAAGTTATTTGTGTTTCACATCAGCTGGTCCTATTTGGGCCACCCGTTTTAAGGTTAAATCAACCATAAATAAACATGATTCGAAGTCTACGTTATATTATAAGGTTACCTTGAACATTTTGTTGTTGGCTGGTATTTAACAAAAATAATAGTTAATTTATTTATTCTATGGTTGAATATTTTAACCATGAAAATTGTTAATTTTAAAATAATATTTGTTATTTTAACAATGCATTGTTTTTAATCATAAAAATTGTTTACATTACAATTTATAGTTGATTTGTTGAAACAACACATGTTCAATTTAACAATGAAATTGTCAATATTATTAAATAAAAAGATTGTTGTAGGAATCTTTTTTATTGTTAAGTTAACTAATTATTGGTTACCTTTTTTTATAGTTACTGTTACAATTTTTAATATTAAATTAACCTAGTAATATTTGAATAAAGCAAGAAAAATTTAATTTTTCACAAGTTTATTTTTTATTTTATTTAATAGTAATAAATATACTCGTACATATGTGACAGCGCATAGAGAAAGGGACCTAAGGGTAAAAAAATCAATTTTCATTTTTTTTCTTTTTTTGATGTGGACAACATCTGAGCATCGAATGAGACCGATCCCATGCCCCAAAAGTGTTCCCTCCTAGAGATATGCGCGTTTTATGAAAGTGAAGTCGACGATTCTAAGCGAAAATAGAAAGGGACCTAATCTTTAAAATGGCTCTCCTGAACAAAACTTTTCATCAACTTTTCACATTTTATTTTTTTGATGTGGGCAACATCTGAGCATCGAATGAGACCGATCCCATGCCCCAAAAGTGTTCCCTCCTAGAGATATGCGCGTTTTATGAAAGTGAAGGCGACGATTCTTAGCGCAAATAGAAAGGGACCTAATCTTTAAAATGACTCTCCTGAACAAAACTGGTTTTTAACCTTAGGTCCCTTTCTATTTTGCGCGTCACATATAAAGATTAGTGAGGAAATTCACTTGTTTCTGTGTAACCGCATAGGGATAGATATTTTTGCAGATTTTTTTAATCATTTTCCTCAGTCATAGCAACAGTTTGAAGTTTTTAGCACAGGCAGTCCAATTAACAAACACCTGAACAGAATAAAAGATTAGAAACTATTCGCATATACAAATGTATGTGTGTAGGTGACACTTCTAACCAAATATGTATGTACATTTAACAGTTACAACTTCGCACCAACAACAACAGCGTACGGTGTACCATCCACAAATGTTACATATTTTTTCCACTTTTACGTATTTTTACTTACCTTTAACCAAAAGCTTCCAACTGAAACTTCTTCACAGCTCACCAAGCAGTTAAGTTAGCATTTGAATTTGGTGGTGGTTATTCAAAAACTGCGATACAACACAGCCGAATGATCTTTAACCCTCCGACGGTTGAGTCATCCGTTGCCTTTATACGAAGTACAAGGTCCACAGGGACCTAATTCTATTTGTATGGAATTTTATATGAAAACGCATTTTTTTGTTTTGTTTTAATTTATTATTATTTACTAATAATATATGTATAATGAATGTTAGAAATTTTTTTTTTATATAACATTACTATTTTTTTTACGAGTTTTATATGAAAAAAGCCTAAAAAACTATTGCTGTGTAAATTGTCCCCCGTCCAACATATTTTCTGTTCAGGTGTAGCATCGATGCATAAGTGTTGAAAGCTCTGCACAAACTGGATTGTTACAGAAATGGCAATAGGCCCTTGTTTTCCGCTGCCGTCCGTACTCAGCTCCTTCTGCCGGTCGTGATAATATCTAAAAAGAACAAAATTATTTAGTCATTCTGCTTTTGAACATTAGAATTGTTTTTCTTACCTTTACCTCAAATGCTTCCATTGCGTTCCGTATCCTTGGATATGCGGTTGTTCAGCGCTCGTTCCTCTATGTTTGGTAGTGCCAATTGTTTTTGTCAGCATCAGTAGGAATGACCGTCGTCTGTCACTTCTTTTTATTGGCTTCATCTCGTTGCATGAAATAAATGCAGCTAATGCAGCAATGTCCACCATATTAAAAAACATGGCCAATGACCAGCGGTTTGTTGAGCGCTTGCATGTACGAGTATATGTGCCAAACATCTGGTCCATTGTATCAACGCCCGATTTATTGGCGTTGTAATCCAAAATAGCAAACGGCTTCTTCTTTTCAGTTTGCATGTCCACACCGCAAGTTTAATGTTGTGTCGACAGCAAAATTACCGCTTTGTTCTTCTTGGACACATATGAACATAGTGCTGTGTCGCCTTCGTTGAAGTCGAACAATGTGCTGTTGACAGGACGCGTATGATTTTTTCGGAATTCCTGAGGCACACATGTCTTATTCGAGCGCACTGTTCCAACATATGCGGTTTTCTTCCTGATCAAAGTACGCGCCAAATCCAAAGTTGTGAACAAATTGTCGGCATAAATTGTGCGGCCTGTATTCAAATATCTCTCCGAAAGTTGAAGTGCAACATTCTGCCCTTGATTCAACTCTCGTGCCTGGTCAGGCAATTTCCCAGAGTAAATCATTCCTTTTGACAGGATAAAATGATTTTGAGTCGCACAACCACCATAAATTTCTACCGTACTTGACAGGCTTCGGTTGAATGTATTGTGTGAAGCGGGTGCGGCCTCTGTATGGGAATAACTGCTCATCAACGGTCACTGCATCATGCGGAGTGTAAGCTGCTGCCAAGTTAGACTACAACATTTGCCAAATATCATCAATAGCCGCAGTTTTGCTGTTGATTAGTCGCTGCTGTCGCGTATTTCCATTGTAGAATCTAAGACATTGTTTTATGCACTTCATATGATCTAATGATAATGCAGTTTTTTTTGTATTGGACAGCGCGTTGGGCCCCATAACTCTTCAAGAGGTTCACTATTCGATTTAGTGAGTCCAGCATACAAAATAATAGCCAAAAAAGCATCGAACTCTTTCAAAGTAATTGGTTTCCATTTCTTTGTGAGAGTAAGAGTAGGTAAGTGTATGCGTAAACAGTAAGGGTAAATTCAGACAACTCAAAAGGGACAGTAACAAAAATTCAAAAAGGGACGGAAAGTTTACTATGTTTCAGGGAATGGCACAATAAAATAATCCAAAAAGTAACTAAAATTCAAGGAACACGTTTGTGATGTGTTCAAACAATAAAACAAGCCAAAAGACAGTGCATTTATTAACGATTTCTTGAAATTTCAGTACAAGGTCCCAGCGGACTTTTTCACACGTTCCCGTACTAAACACATTTAAATCTCAATAGAAACTAAACTATTGGACGGATCGCTTTGAAATTAAAAACGATTCTAGATAAAATTTCCTTGGAATACATGTGGGGGTCGGGTATACTTCCCATGGACCATCAAGGAGTAATTTCAGTTTGAAAATGAAAAAGGTCCCCGGGGCCTTCTTACCCGCCGGAGGGTTAAATTTTTGTTTATGTCGCATATTATATAATGTTAACTAAACTATTTATTTTGTCTTCGTTATCAAACATTTACCATTAAAAATGTAATCATACACATGGTTAAAAAAAGTCATTGTATTTTCTGCTCAGTGAAGACCTCTCGCCGGAATAGGTGATGTGAGAAAGGTTCAAAAATTTGAACCTTAAGTAGGGACAAATTTATAATTATTGCCAAAAAAACACAGTTTTTATACGATTCTCATAACATTTGTCTTTTTGAAAAGCGACAGTCACAACTTACGGAAAACGTGACCTTATACATATATTTTTTTCGTATCTTCTATAGATTATGAGTTTTGCATAATCGGAAGATTTTTTATTTCAAATTTATGCGATCTTTAGTTAGTATATTGCATGTAACGTCTTAGCACTACATTCAATAGTCTCCCAATAATTTAACTAGATTTTTAGGGAAATTCTACAGAAAAATAGTTAAAGTTTGGAATAAAATTCAATTTGAAAAATATCATTATTTGACTTATTAAAAATAAACTTCTTAATACTCCTGTGTAAAACTTTTACTTTTCGAAAAAGGGACTTAAAGACAAATACATAAAAACATATTCTACAAATAACCATTAACATTCTCTGGCAAAATTGTGTGCTGTGTCAATGACTTACACCCTAATGTTGCCATATCAATTGGGATTTCGCACTACATTTGTGGACACTTCACATAATCCAGTGGCAAACACCAGCGAGTCATATTGAGTTTCCCCAGGTTACTTTGATATCAATTTTTATTTCCGTAATAAATTCGTTTAGCACATGCCCAGATCTGAATGGTGTCGTCAATTTGTGTCGCAAAAATTGGAGAATTCATTTTGTAAATTGTCGTTGTAGACGCCGAAACACTCGCTCAAATGCTTTCTGGCCAAATAAATAATCACTGGAATATTTGATGTGAGTGAGGGCGTGTTGACTCAAAACTCACCACATTTTCAACGCGGCAGTCACACACACAGGCACACCCATAAATGCATATTTACAACTGTTGCTTAATGATGCTTTCATATTATACTGGCGATAAGGGGCAGAAAGCGTCTCATTATAACCCATTGCTGGTAAATGAGAATTTGGTCGTTCGGACGCAAGGTCAGCTGGCCAGCCACCAGAGGTGGTGGACAATATCAGCCACCACCAGCAACAGCAACAATGTCAATTGTAGCAAATAGGATCAAAAAGCCATAAACATACAACCGAAAACAAATAAAACAACAACCGAAGCCGAAACATATTCCACGCACAGTGGCCACCATAAAGAGGTCGTACGAATGAGGTCCTTTAAATGACAGGCTAATGTTTTGTTACCGGCGGTGCTGCTGTTGTTCGCTTGGCTGTTGTCATTGTAGTCATTGTTCCACATCCAGAAGGGCTTATGGCGAAGGATGTAGTTCGGGTAGGCCACAAAGACTTTACACTCGCACACACACCCATGTCTACCAGCCAGTCGACAATAAGGGAGTTGTGGAAAATTGGTTGAATCTGTGCTAATTATAAAACAGAACATGCGTTTTATTGCCGTATGGGAAGTGAGCCTGAAAAGGATAATTGCGTAGGACATGGCAAGAGGTTTGTCACGGTTTATCAATACAAGGAAATTGTGACATTTTTAATTGGCAGTTTTTCATTTATTTTCGTGTTTTTTGTCGCTATTTCCGATTACACTCTCCATTTGTTTAAAATGATTATCGAAAGGTACACATTGAACATTTCTCATAATTGTTTCTGCGGAAGGATTAATTTTCCAAGAAAAACTGGTGAGAGCAATTGAAAATAGATGTCGATATTGTGGCTAATTTTCATGGGTTCTCTTTTTAATTAAAATCAAAGTCTAATGCAAAAAAGTGAAATTTGCTGTACGTATTTAGGATGTGTTAAAAATTTAAGCTTGAAGCTGTCAACCAAAAATTAACAGAAGAAAACTCCTGGCATTGAAAAATCTTATTGTTTTTACATATCGAGAAAAAAACGCTTGGAAATCACTCCAAATTACAAACATTTCCTTGATTGCCCATTTCAAATATTTATACTTTAAGAGATATTCGGATCATTACTCCATAAGATAATAGACATGATTTCATAATTGTACAAAAAAAACAGTTAAAATTAAAGAAGGCATCCAAATTTTTAGTTAATTTTTATTTCTACTCACTTAAGGCACTTCGTGGAGAAGTTTTTACGTGGTCTAGAGTTCCACCCCTTTCTCTTAAAGTCGCAGGCTTTTACGAATAGGAAACTCGACGCTGTTCTTAGCAGGATTTAAACATGCGTTTACTTTTATGACAGTCGCCCACACTAACCATCACACCATGGCGGCCCACATTTCCTCCCGCTACCTATAAAAAAAGCTTGCATCCCTCTTCACCTCGTATTTCTTCATCGAAGACTTGGTTGTTGTTGTAACAACAATGTGTTGTATTTTGAAATCCTGTTCCTCTAAAGTGGACTAGCTTTGATATCCAGGTGAAGAAAACACGCCTTTTGAACTGGATGCGTCCATAGAATGGGATTGGGAGGCCAATTGAAGAGGTCATGTGGTCCCTAATGGCAGGCGGGACAAACGTCAGTAATGTTAGCATCAATTCTCGCTCAATACAAAGCCGCCTGACCATCCAGATCTTAGCTGAGCCAGAAATATGCGCGTCGGCCGAGGAAGCGTCATTTCCTCTAATGAAATCTCCGTGGGATGTTTCCCTAGCATTGCATTCACGCTATATCTGAATACTGCTGCGACTTAATCCGCGTGGATATCTTTCAAACCCGCCCGATATTATCGATGATCTTAAGGCTCTCTCTTGTACCGCTGGACCTCTCTCCTTAAGAACGCTATCGATTCTGGCCCAATACGAATTGAGGCTGCTGCACCATCCACATCTCATCTTAGTCAGAAACACGGGCCTCTGCCGAGGCAGCGTCTTTTCCTCTAGTGAAATCTCTGGGGATGTTCCACTACATTCCCCCTTGCTGGAGTCTGTAGCTGTGACTTCATCAGCGTGAATGACGTCTAACCTGTCTAATAGTTCCAAGCTCAGTGGATGACAAGGGAGAATTCGATAACGATAACTTGGAGAGGAGAATACTTTCCTTTTCGCCTTATCGATCTTTAGGTACTCAATAAAAAGTCGGTTGAAATAACACTAGCACTGCTTCGAATCTGTCACTGTTTTGTCACCGGAACGTGATGGCTGATCTATCATCCATTCTTCCAGGGTTGGAAAGCAATTTGGCCGTTGTCCACAATTTACCAATTCTGGAATCTTAATTACCTTGCTTTAAGTAATCTACCCATTTTTTTGTACTAAATACTGATCAATAAGTTGAGTTCCCTTATTCTAAGGTCATATTCAAAGTGCAAAAACTAGTAATCTCAGAGGATTTTTGATCAGTTCGGATTGGTTTAATAATGACTGAACTGAAATAGTATACAAGTTCCGAACTACATTTCGAACCACCATGGCACATCGGTGCCAATTCTCAAAAGGTCTGTATATGTTATGCAGAAGAGCTGCAGACTACAACCCGTGGTAACACAATGATCGTCAATGGAGTCCACCAAATGACAGTCACTTCCACCTAACCTATACTTGGTGTAGTCTAAGGTAATGGCATGCACGAAACTGATGACAGTTCAATATTTATGAGGCCAAGTAGAAAAATGCAGTTGCAACATCAAAGATTATTATTACGACTATCTCGGAACCGCCACACAAAAAAATAATGACGTGAGACTTGCAGTTCAACGAAGAAGCCTTCTCTCCACGGTCACAAATAACGCGCTTTTACTATATTTTTTCCAAAATGTATGGACCATCAGCTGTAGTGTAGTACGCGATTGGACTGCTTGGAGCATATGTACACGCAGAGAAAAGATATGGTTACTATATGGTCACGGCAACAATAGTATGTTCTCTGCAATAAAAGTATGGTCGTCGCAACCATAGTATTGTTTTTGGAATTTTATTTTGAAAATATTAAGTATAATTGCGGCAATATTAATATTGTAGAAATGTAACAAAAGTATTGTTGGCAAATTTAAAAATAAATATATGGTTGGTGGGGCAAAAGTATTGTTTTCATGGATTTTATGTTAACAATAACATAATTACGGCAATCTTACGCAATAATAGTAATAAAAATTATATTTAAAAAAAAACTACGGATTAGTATAACTAAAATATTTTTAATAAATGATATTTTTGTACTGTTATATAGATCACTCCTATTGTTACATAACTTACTTAACAAAATTCTTTATTGTTGAATAACAACTTATTCCAGTCTTTACAAATAATTTTGTCGTTCATAGTATGGTTGTGCGTAAGTCATACTATGGTTGTACGTTAAACAAACTATGGTTATAAGGATCATATGGTAAGGATAATATGGTTGTGGGGATCATAGTATGGTTGAATGCGAATAATAATATGGTTGTGGGGATCATGGTATGGTTGTGTGTGAATGATTCTATTGTTGTGAGGACCATAATATTATTATGGGGATCATAGTATGGTTGTGTGTGAACCATACTATTGTTGTGATGATCATAATATTGTTGTGCCACAACCATATAACCAACAATAGTATGGTGCTCTTCGAATATTGTTACCCCAACCATACTTTTTTTCTGCGTGTATTAACCATGTAGAGCGTATTTGTATAACAATGCTACGGCACTAAGAATATACGATGTAAGGTTCAAGCACCCACGCAAAAGGGATCGACCTAGGCTCTACTGGAAAAACCATGTCTAAATAGATCAAAGGACTCTTGGTGGACGCAAACTCTCCTACAGCACGCAGAAAAAAAGTATGGTTGTGGTGACAATATTCGAAGAGGATAATGCTATTGTTGGGTGTATGATTGTGCTACAACAATATTATGATCCTCACAACAATAGTATGATTCAAATACAACCATACTATGATCCTAACAACAATAGTATGATTCACACATAACCATACTTTGATCCCCACAACCATAGTATGATTCACACTCAACCATACTATGATCTCCACAACCATAGTATGATCCTCACAACCATAGTATGTTTCATATACAGCCATAGTATGATCCTCACAACCATAGTGAAATCATCCCCAATATAATTTTTTAGAATTTGTTTAAGTTGTCGACAATAGATTTGATCCCCAATATTATTTACTAGAATTGGTTTAAGTTGTCAACAATAGATTTGAATTATGAAAATTATTCAAAAATACATTAAATTCAAAATAAAAGGAGTGATTTATTTCGCAGCAGAACATATAAGTTTAAATAAACATAAGCGTTTTTATTAAAAAATATTTCAGTTAAACAAAGCCAAAGTAATTTCGATAAAAATGTACTATTATTGCATTAGATCCGTACCAATAACATTTGTTCTTAGAAGCATATTTAAATGAAGAAAAATTACAATCATACAGTATGATTGCCGTAATCATATTATTGTTAACATAAAACGCAAAACACAATACTTTTGTCGCACCAACTATATTTATATTGTCGCTATAACCATATTTTCTTTTCTAAATTTGAAAATAATGCTATTGTTACATTTCATCGATATTAATATTGCAGCAATTATACTTTTGTCAAAACTAAATTCAGTTAACAATGCTATGGTTGCCACGAACATACTTTAAATGTCGTGACCATGTAGTAACCATGTTTTTTAATGTTCGTGAGGTTTAAAGTAATAATTTTAAATTATTTATAGATTCGTGATGATGTAAAAATTCATTGAAATGTAATGAACGATTTTTTTTTGAATTTTGTGTTCCCAGTCTAAAAAATATACACGAAAAATACGTCCCTTTAAAACTATGAGATCCCGAGCTGACTGATCTGAAAATTGATTGGCATTCCCGTCCTTTGCGCTCACCTTCCACCTTCGCCACTATCCATAGCCTATTAACTAATGCCTCAGGTGCCGATGTCCTTGATTGACATGGTCCAATAGCTGTTCATTTACCCCCACGTTCAATCTGCGCTGGCCATTACGATATTGTACCGATGATTATAATTCTTGGTAATGGAAAAATCTACAAAACACAATGGCCAACCTCGTAAAACAATGGAAAGGCAAGGCAGGCATGTATGTGGTGGCAACAACAACAATGGGGATTTTCCGGTAATTTTAAAACATTTCCGTTTCAATGAATCCCAGCAACAGCGAGTGCTGCCATGCGTGCGTGTGTGTATGTGTGTTTTGTAAGCCGCGCCAGCTAACGTTAACTAAAATATATTGTATAGATCTATTTTTATGGCAGAAATTTAGAAAATTTAAAATTCCAATTAGTGCGCTAGAGCCAGGGTGTGGTGTATGGGAGGAGGCTATGGCCCACTAACGCCCTCTCGAATGCACATACACACACACCCACATACATTGGCGTACAGTCACACATACAGAGACATCGAGAGTATTCTATTGATTTATATGTTCGTAAGCTGTAAGCTGAGACCATGATATATTGATTCATGCCTAACAATCAATTCTACATAATAATCTTTTGCATCAGCTGCAATAAATCAAACTACTCACACATACATACACACACGCTGAGGGAGGTGGGCAGAGACATACATGTTCCACTGCACGGTGGAACTCGATCTCTGAATTTCCACAAAAAAAAAAATATTTAAAGTAACTGATGGCTCGCAATATATTTGCAGGATATCTTGCTGCAGACATTATAACCAAACTCGAAGGAGCAGAGAAAGTCCTCCTAACATATTTCTACAAATGAAAATATTTGTGAATGCGGAAAAAACTAAAGTGATCTATTTTACCAGAAAAAGAAAACCAATATATGTGACGCGCAAAATAGAAAGGGACCTAAGGTTAAGAACCAGTTTTGTTCAGGAGAGCCATTTTAAAGATTAGGTCCCTTTCTATTTGCGCTTAGAATCGTCGACTTATCTTTCATAAAATGCGCATATCTCTGGGAGGAAACACATTTGGGGCATGGAATCGGTCTCATTCGATGCTCAGATGTTGTCTACATCAAAAAAAAAGTGAAAAGTTGATGAAAAGTGTTGTTCAGGAGAGCCGTTATAAAGATTAGGTCTCTTTCTATTTGCGCTTAGAATCGTCGACTTCACTTTCATAAAACGCGCATATCTCTGGGAGGGAACACTTTTGGGGCATGGGATCGGTCTCATTCGATGCTCAGATGTTGTCCACATCAAAAAAAGCAAAAAAATGAAAATTGATTTTTTTTACTCTTAGGTCCCTTTCTCTATGCGCTGTCACATACTCGTTTATTTTTCAGAGAAGCGTCATTTTTAATAACACAGAGATACCTTGGGAACATAAAGTTAAATACCTCGGCATTATATTAGATTCCAGACTTACATTCAGGACAGGATATAATATATAAAATAAAAAATGGATCATTTAATACGACTCCTATATCCCTTAGTTAATAAAAACTATCTTTTAGATAGTAAGGACACAATGTGTATGTTTAAGTTAGTTTCTTAAGTTGTTCTTTTGTATGGCTGTCCTTCATAAAGCAATGTGGCTCCGACTCATGTCATGAAGCTTCAAATAGCCCGAAATAAAGTTTTGAAAATTATTTCAACCCTCCGTCATGCACAAGTTCCGATAGTCACGTACGAGTATCTGACCAGAATAAAACAAGAAAAATTTTATTTTTGTGTTTAATTTCAAAAAAATAGTTGTAATAAAGTTCATTTCAATTAAATTTAGTAGTTATAAAGTAAGTTTTAATTAATTCTGAATTAAAAAAAGTCTTACACAGCTTCAGGTAAGCAACTTAAACATGTATACTCTGATTTCGAATGTTGTAGGCATACCGGATTCGAGCACTTGGAACAAAAAAAACGAGTTAGTCGTTTAGTCGTAGATTATCAGCAGCACTTGAGCTAGGAACTACTACTGGAAACTGAAATGAAAAAGAAAAACGAGGAAAATGAGATTTAATGAAGGGCAAATGTTATATCAATCAAACTTACATTAAGTGGTCTTCCTACACGCAGAAAAAAGTATGGTTGCGGTGACTATATTCGAAGAGGATAATACTATTGTTGGGTGTATGGTTGTGCTACAACAATATTATGATCCTCACAATAATAGTATGATTCAAATACAACCATACTATGATCCTCACAACAATAGTATGATTCACACATAACCATACTATGATCCCCACAACCATAGTATGATTCACACTCAACCATACTATGATTTCCACAACCATAGTATGATCCTCACAACCATAGTATGTTTCATAAACAACCATAGTATGATCCTCACAACCATAGTATAATTCACACGCAACCATGTTATGATGCCTACAACCATAGTATGATCACACACAATTATACTATGATCCCCAATATAAATTATTAGAATTTGTTTAAGTTGTCAACAATAGATTTGAATTATGAAAATTATTCAAAAATGCATTAAATTCAAAATAACAGAAGTAATTTATTTAACAGAAGAAAAAATCAGTTTAAAAACGTAAGTGTATTTATTAAAAATATTTCAGTTAAACAAAGCCAAAGCAGCTTGTTTAAAAAATTTTAATTTTGATAAAAAAAACATCTTTTATTGCGTTAGATCCGTACTAATAACATTTGTTCTTTAAAGCATATTTAAATAAAGAACAATTAGAATCATACAGTATGATTGTCGTAATCATATTATTGTTAACATAAAACGCAAAACACACACATTTTTGTCGCACCAACCATATTTATATTGTTGCTATTTTCATTTTTAAATTTGGCAATTATACTATTGTTACATTTCAACAATATTAATATTGCAGCAATTATACTATTATCAAAACTAAATTCAGTTAACAATGCTATGGTTGCGACGAACATACTTTTATTGTGGAGAACATATTATTATTGCCGTGACCATGTAGTAACCATGTTTTTTCTCTGCGTGTTAATACGATTCCATGGTCAAACGAGTGTTAAGTTGTTTGATGATGTGTATGTTGTTCATTCGGTTTTCAATATTTGGAAAACCAATGTATCAGCTAATGTAGTGAGAAAATTTCTTCTAGCACTATTTTTATTGAGACCATCAACTTCTTTGCAAGTACAAAATGCAGCCAGTTACATGCGCTACGTATACGATGTATAGATGAAAAAATCCACATAAATTTTGTTTGTGTTTTTTTTTTTGTAATGTGTTTTTTCATAAAACGATACCTAACAATATTTGTAGAGAGTACCTGGAGAATCAAACTCCTAGCCAAATTAATAATGTATTTAAATCACAATTAAATTCGTAAAATATCTGGCCAGATACATGTGCATGACGGAGGGTTAAGGCTACCCAGGCATTGCTCAACAACATGTCTCTACGAAGTTGCTAAATGATGATGGACTAGACTTAAAGAAAATTTTGCCCTCTTATGCCAATCGTTTGATGTTTTTCATATAAGAGATCTAGCATCGTTCTAAATATACTAACTCAAAATAATATAAAATTGCGAGACCCTAGTCAAACTCAGAAAGGTTATTTTCGATTTATTTTGTGCGATTATTTTCCTTCAATTTAATCCCACATTAATTAATTAAATTAAAATATCGTATAAGTAGCAGAGGCTTACACAAACTTAAATATTAAGAAATTAAATTATTATAACAAAATAACAATTGAGTTGAATTTTAAGGATTTAAGTGGTCATATTAAGGACCTACGTAGTTTGGGGGCAGTGTACGCAACTATTACACAACAAACACGGGAAAGAAAATTCGTCTAGTATCTCCCATAGGTGCTTCGAGCTCTTCCTGTCTCGGGGAGGATCTTTTACTGTAAAATTTTAAATTTAAAACACTCGTAGTTATTCATTTGTAAACATATATTTGGACTTTTATATTGAAAATATATACTAAAATTGAACGTAAAAAAGTGAAATATTTTAGCTAATGTTTTTAGTAAGCAGTCTTCCACAAATCAAAAAACTGAAAACTGAAAATAACCATTTTCGTGATAATCATGCAATACTTATAGTTCATAAAATCTCATTCAAATGAAGCACAAAATTATGCTCTAAAAAGTGACGAATCATATTCTTATAAAGACATTTCAAAACAATCAAGAACATTTGCGTGAAACATATAGGGTGATCAATAAAGAGTTTTTTTTTCAAAATAAAGAAATACAAAAAATCAAATCAAGTGTGGAAGCCTTATTGTTTATTCCCAGGAGCGTTTAATGCCATATATTTTTTTAAATATGAGGAAATGAGCGTTCGGGAAGCGGAAGCGGGAAGATCCGTTTTTTGTTCAGTGATGACTAAACAGCAACGTCAATATACAAAATTGCCGCATTTGGGCTGAAGAGCTACCAGAAGTGCCATTATTTACAGAGAAAAAAACGGTTTTGTGCGGTTTATGGGCTGGTGGGAATCATTGGTCCATATTTTTTCAAAAATGATGATTTTTTCAAAAACGTTACCGTGAATATTGCTCACTATCGCCCCATGAAAACGGACTTTTTGCTACCTAAAATTGAAGCCCGTAGTCTTGAGGACATTTGGTTTTAACAGAACGGTGCCACTTGCCCTACAGCTACTCAAACAATGGTTATGTTGAGCGGTCATTTAGAAAAGCAGCTATTTTCACGTTTTGTACATGTGAGTAGGCCGCCTAGATCGTGTGATATCACACCTTTAGACGTTTTTCTTTGGGACCACGTAAAGTCCAAAGTCTATGCTGACAAATCAGCTAAGAGTCAGTTTTTGGAAGCCAACACTACGCGTGTCATTAACGCCAAACCGGTCGAAATGCGTGAACGAGTCGTCCAGAATTGGACCCTTAGAATAGACCCTGAGGCGTAGTTGCGGCCAACATTTGAAGTTAATTATAGTCAAAAACTAAATGGAATAAAATGTCGTTTCGAATGAACAATAAAGATTAGACAGTTGATTTGGTTTTTTTTTATTTTGAAAAAAAATACTTCTAGATTGATCACTCGATAATAATAATGACTTGAACAGTCTTTGTTTTGCTTCAAGACCTTTGCTGCTTCTGTTAAAATCCACGTAAAATTGGTAAAATGCATGGCCTATGGAAGCTTTTCGGGAATCGCCAAGGCGTTTTCTTCCGCACCCCTCATTGAACTGTTACATTGGCGGAAAAAAAAATAAAAAAAAAAAATATATATACAGTAGTCTCATTCGAATTAATGAGAATTGCTCTTTTGCGTATATTTTGCGAACGCAGCGTAGCATAAGCTACAAAACAAAATACCATTTCCACTGCAGATGCAAAAGCACAAGGTGTGCGTATTTTGGTGTGAACATCTATTCATCCATATGTATTTTGTGCTGTTTGTGAAAACTATGAAATCTATAGGAAAATGTTTTCTAAGATGATGAATATTTTTCTTATAAAGGCATTTCATACAAAGTATGAATATTTTTGTTAAACCTATATAGCAAAAATTATTTAATTTATACGTAAGGGGTGAAATGAATACGAAAATGTTACTACCGGGTACAAAAAAGGGAAAATAGCGCAATTTTTAAAAAAGCTTCTTAAACTCTTAAAAACTTCTTCACAAAATAAACCAAATGTACTTAGTAGGGACATAAATACTGTTACACACATTTAATGCTGTTAAATAAAAAGTACTGAATGTTTTTGGACCAAATATTTTTTCATATATTTATTGATGTATATTGTATCCAAAAAGAATCTACTTATTCGAAATGTCCGCCTTTTGCCTTTACACACGCCTTAAGTCGCACTGGCCAATCGACAATAGCTGCACGAACCTCGTCCACTGGAAAATTGGCCACAGCTCGAACCAAAGCTGTCTTAAGAGATCCAATGTTGGGGTATCTTTTGTGACAAACCTTATCCTCTAAAACCATCCACAATTTGTAATCCAATGGGTTCAAATCTGAACTGCCTGAGGGCCATTATTCAGAGAAAATGAACGCTGGCAAATTGTTTTGAAGCCAGGCCTGGGACGGTTTAAACTTATGGGCCGGCGCAGAATCCTGCTGGAAAGTCCATGGCTGGTTTTGGAACAGGAAATTGTTGAGAGGCTTCACAACAGCTTCCAAAACGATTTTTTGTAAACTTTGGCCGATGTTTTAACTCCTTGTTCGCAGAAAAGCAGGTCAGTGACCCCATCGTATGAGACACCCTACCCAACCATGACTGAAGCTGGGTGATGACCATTTTCTACCCTTGGGATCAGTTCAAATGCTTCCTTAGAAGACCGCGCATACACTCTATCATTTTGCTTGTTAAATATTTCCTGAAAGGTAAAAATTTTGTCATCGGTGAACGGAATTTTTCTGTGCAAGTTATCAGCGCGCTTCACTAAAAGACGTTTGCTTTTTTTAATCCTATCTTTTTTAAGCTGCAGTCAATAAATATCAGGAACGTCGTTTGGTAGCCCCAAGTCCCAAGTCTTTTTTAATGATTCGACTCATGGACTTTTGCTTGATATTCATCTCACGGGCCATGATTTTCTGTTTTCGAAGCGGATTTCTGTGAATTCTTAATTTAACGGCTTTGATGACATGCGTTGTTCGAACAGAGAGTGGGCGGCCCGACCGGTGGCGGTCTTTTACATCCCCAGTCTCCTCAAACAGTTTTATGCATCGGTAGACGAACATGCGGCTAATCCCTAGTGGCCGGAGCGTTTTGAAAATATCGTTTTTTTCATTTCACACTTGAAAAGCGCTATGACAGCGCTACGGCTCTCATTATCTGACCACTCCATGATGAAAGTTGAAACAATTTTGAAAACCCATTATAGACTAAGGCTGATGGCTGAGTGCGCTCTCAAAGCGGAGCCGAGCCGAACTTATTTCATGCTTATATGAAATTTGGGGATGGCAGAGTGAACGCTGAAATCGGCGCTGAATCTGCACTGTTTTTGCTGTGCGTTTTGTGTTTTTTTTTTATATTTTTTTAGTTATGAATGCTATTTTGTAGTTGATATTTGTTATTCAAAAAGTTGGTTAATGTATAATTAATTAATCTAATAATGGATATTTCTGATTAATCTGAACTATTAATAATCAGTTAATTTTTAAATTTGATCAATCATATTTAAATACTTTTGTTCAATATTCGAAAATGTTGTCAAACAAAACACAGAATTATTTCAACAGTATCAAAACGTCAAGAACCGTTTACAAATTACAAACAACACATATCATTACACAAACAATCAAATATCAGCACCAATTAGCACGAAAAAAACGCTTCAAAACAGTTTTGTGCCATTCAATCAGCTTTCAGTTCGGCTTGGCGCGCGCTCTGCCATCCCGACGCTAATTTCTACTAATCGGTTTTCAGCTGGGATCGGCTCCGCTTTGAGCGCGCACTCTGCCATCACCCTAACGCTATTGAGGTTAGCTTTCAAACGGGGTATGTTCAGTTCTACTATTGGAATGGGTGTGTTCAATGTTGTAACAGTGTTTATGTCCCTACTAAGTACAAAAACCTTCATCAATAATATGAGGAATGTACGAAGAACATAATAAGAAGAATTGATTATTTGAAAAATCAATTCTTCTTATTATTATTCAAATTTTTTTAAGTGTAGAACATGAGTTTGCTAAGGATTCGGCCCTAGATACTGGTGCTTAGCCAGCGCTTTCTTTACAAGAACCGCCTGAACCAAGTGCTGCGCTAAAACTCTTTTGCAGGAAGCGTCCTTAATTTCTCAGTGAGCTATGAGGGAAGTCGATTCATGTTTATAAAAGTTTTGAACGAACGTAAACGAACTTTACCTGATTTATGCTTTATTTTGGCCCACTGTTAACTGGCGTGCAGGCAAACATTGACATACATCGACAAGTACACACATACTTACTTACCATAGATAGAACGAACGAATACACATACACACACACAGTCACGCAAATTCGAATACAATACGAGCACGTGTGTAATCACAGCGAACACATTAAGACCCTCTCGATTGGTTTGGAGCTAACCGGTTAAGACTAAGAGAAACGCCACAGCAATCCCACCACCCAGTAAGTCAGCACTGTAATGCTACCCCCTTTAACCCCCTTAAAACAATCTATTCATTGTTAGCCGATAAACAAAATATCCACACTGGTTGGAGCCGGGGGAGTGGGTTGAGCAGGATTACGAAAGAGACTTTGGATAGTGTGCCATGTAGTCCTGAGCCCAGTGACTGG
The DNA here is from genome assembly GCA_963513945.1 of Hydrotaea diabolus. Classification (NCBI taxonomy): domain Eukaryota; kingdom Metazoa; phylum Arthropoda; class Insecta; order Diptera; family Muscidae; genus Hydrotaea; species Hydrotaea diabolus. The sequence continues at coordinate 187,324,278 of OY740717.1, forward strand.
CCGTGTGTAGAAAAACAAATTGATTTCATAGTCAAATGCAAGACAAACAACCAAATCGACCGCAGCTCCTGCCTCCCTTACCGCTCCAACCAACAGTCGCTGGTTTTGTACCAATCATTGCACGCCTCTGGCGTTTGTAGTTTATCCTTGGTTGTCGTCGTCGTCATCGTCACCACGTCGTCCACGTCCTCGTTCTCATCAATGTTGCCATTAAAGCGCACACAATTTAACTAAGGCCAAAATGACCAAATACCAGTGAAGTACTACTGCTGCTGCTGCAAAGCCATGCCATGCCGAGCCAAGCCAGGCTAAAACACTATTCTGTGTAAACATGCAAGATTAGATCTTCATGGTCGATCAATAGGATTTACGAAATTGTTAACAGGGACAACTGGTATCAAGGACAGACAGACAGACAACGCGTAAAAGGAAATCCCATTGACAGGGGACGGCGTCGGGGTTGGGTGACACTTGGACTTGGTACAACATCGACCGAGGTGGGGACAGAGCGGATATTTTGTGCGACAAACCGGCAAGGAGACACGGAGACATGTACGACAGTGTGTGTGAATGGGCAGCAATACGGGAAATGAAAGGGAAACAGCAAAACAATTTACACAACGTTTATTGTTTTGTTTGTCGTAAAAATGTTATCCTTAATGCGAAGGAGGAATATAGCTGTTTCTGTCTTCGTATGTATCGTATATTTGAACACAGAGTGGTCTAAATACAAGTTTTGTTTTTAAAAATTTAAAAACAAGAACAGAAATTAAAATTTGTCGGCATATTTAAAATTAATTCGACCTTGATGATGTTTTTGGAACGAACGGCTTTTTGTACTCTCCTAAACGGTTGTTATTGTAACAAAAAATACAGGGTGCCCGACAATAAGGTATACTACTTTGTTTTGCTGCCATTTTGGTAAACATTAGTCTTGATAGTTCATATTTGGCAGTCGTGAATTAGAGACGTAACAAATTTATTATAGAAAAATATTCGATAAACCAACGTGTTTTAATCTTTAAAATATTTTATTAAAATCAATCATCGATTACTGTGACGATGAGAAAGTTGCGTGAAATTTTCGGCAGAAACAACGTGCCAACAAAACGCACTATTTATCGTGTAGTGAATGATTTCGAAGAAAGAGGGTCTGTAGCTGATAGGCCCAAGCGTGGACCACAACGTACAGCAAGTTCGGCTGAAAACCGTACTGCTGCTCAAGAAGGTGTTCAAAACAATCCATCAACCTCAATTCGACGCCGTGCTGAATGTAATAAGCCAGAACCACTCGCCTCTGCCGATGCAGCGTCTTCTCCTCAGATGAAATCTCCGGGAGATATTCCCCCAACACGACATTCACGCTATAGCTAGATACTGCTGCTGCGACTTCATCAGCGTGAGTGTCGTTCAGGCCTGCCTGATAATCCTAATACTCTCTCTTATACCGCTGAACCTCCTTCAAGCTCTAGATCATGAAGATCGTATCTGTTCTGCGTGGGCGGCGATAGCCAGTCCATGAGATTGTGGTTGAGATAACTTCTCAGAAGGCACGCAAGCAGATACTGCTTGGACAGCAAGAAATTTTGTCTACGCACAGTGAAAACCTTTGTGTCCTCATGTAGATGACCCTCACACGCAGAAAAAAAGTATGGTTGTGGTGACAATATTCGAAGAGAATAATACTTTTGTTGGGTATATGGTTGTGCTACAACAATATTATGATCCTCACAACAATATTATGATTCAAATACAACCATACTATGATCGTCACAACAATAGAAGATTCACACATAACCATACTATGATCCCCACAACCATAGTATGATTCACACTCAACCATACTATGATCTCCACAACCATAGTATGATCCTCACGACCATAGTATGTTTCATATACAACCATAGTATGATCCTCACAAGTATAGTATGATTAACACACAACCATGTTATGATCCTACAACCAAAGTATGATCACAAACAATTATACTATGATCCCCAATATAATTTATTAGAATTTGTTTACGTCTCTACAATAGATTTTATCCCCAATTTTATTTATTAGAATTGGTTTAAGTTGTCAACAATAGATTTGAATTATGAAAATTATTCAAAAATACATAAAATTCAAAATAACAGGAGTGATTTATTTAACAGAAGAAAAAATCAGTTTAAAAATCGTAAGCGTTTTTATTAAAAATATTTTATTTATACAAAGCCAAAGCAGCTTGTTTAAAATTTCGATAAAAAAGTACTATTATTGCATTAGATCCGTACCAATAACATTTGTTCTTAAAATCATATTTAAATAAAGAATAATTACAATCATACATTATGATTGTCGTAATCATATTATTTTTAACATAAAACGCAAAACACAATACTTTTGTCGCACCAACCATATTTATATTGTTGCTATAACCATATTTTCATTTTTAAAATTGGCAATAATACTATTGTTACATTTCAACAATATTAATATTGCAGCAATTACACTATTGTCAAAATAAAATTCAGTTAACAATGCTATGAATGCGACGAACATACTTTTATTGTGGAGAACATATTATTATTGCCGTGACCATGTAGTAACCATGTTTTTTCTTTGCGTGCAAAAGACATAAGGATGTTCTCAAGGCGGCATTTTCGCAGGTCTGAACTTTCTTCTACTGCGTCGTGCTTACGTTCGATGAGCACACCGGTGCTGCGTAGCTCCCTACAGACCGACCTATTGCTTTGTGAGAAGTCAACAAGGTTTCTTTATCGGCTCCCGAAGTAAGGTCGGCTAGTGACTTGAGGACCTTCCTTCTTTTTTTAAGCTTATCGCAAATAGCTGAAGCGTGTGCAGATGATCGGAAAAAAACCGTCCAATGAGGCTCCAAGGGGTAGATGGTAGTCATGATTTGGATGTCATCGACATTTTACTTCACTGGGAAGTATACTTTTAAGCTAATTACTAGGATATTTCACTCCTAAGACCACTTTAGCCTCGGGAGCAAGGGCGAACACACACCTATCAGATCTACATACAAATTAAAGATATTTCTATATACAGAAAAGGCTTGGTGCCTTTAGCTGTACGTTATTGGTAATTTAGACAATACATTATAGTCATAAGCAATTTCTTGTTCATAGATCTAGTATATGTCTGTCATTGTTTTTGTCTCAATAAAATAAACTAAACTAAACTTTACTGCGGAGAACGTAGTGCTATCAGTATGCCCCTCTGGTCGTGGCCTAGGAGAGTGCCACAGTTCGGGTTCTGCATTCAAGTCTCCTAGGACCAAGCGGTTATTGCCTTGTAGCAGATGACTGATGTCAGGCATATAACGCCGGATACAGCTTCCAACCTGCGGAATCCCTAAGGTTCTGTATTTTTAATGGATTGTTCGGATAACATCAGTACCCAAAACAAAGTCTTATGGTGTCAAATAGCAGCTCCTCAGTGGCCCAATGATATTGCCGACTCGGGTGCTAACACGATTACCGATCTAGGAGCGCAGAAGAGCGATTATGGGCTGTGTGGCGTGAAGCCTTTTTCTAAATATTAAAAATCGTCCTAGTCTATGTGTACTACCGCCTGTAACGAAAAGTCGAAATGGCGTTTCCAGCAGCTATTTAAAAACAACAAGTCTGGCAAATAAAAAACACGTGATCTCGTTAGGGTCGACCAATTTTTCCACAATCCTCTCCACTAACAGACCATCGGACTTTCTAATCTCTTAACTTAGCACAGTGGGATATTGTCGGGAAAAATGCCGATTTAAAAGTAAAAATATTATGATGCACTTTTGTAGAAAATTGTTTGATTAAGAGATATACTGGGTGGCCCAAATGAGACCTAGTGATCTTAAACACGTATAATAGGGTGGAGTGAAAACATGCTTTTTTTTAATTTGAAAAAGTTAACCTCGGAAAGAGATGTAGTCTGGGGTCCTAAAGAGGGGAAAAATAAAGAAAAAAATTTAAAAAAATTTTTAGGGGTCGCGCCACTCCCTAGAAATTTGGAAATTATCGCTATTTTGGCGTAGATTTTAGAAAAATCCTAAAATTTAACGACTAAACATATTCGAAATTTAAAAGTTTGAGCTTGTTCAGTGCCCAAACAAAAGTATTTGAGGCAAATATGAGGATAATCGACTAATATTTGTAGCTTTGGTGGCGATTTCATTGTTCAGTCAATTTTCTGAAGAAGGGACGATTTGACTTATTTTACTTTTTGAAATTTTTGAACAATGAGAAAATTTTTTTTAAATTTTTTCATGCCCTTATTTTATTGTTTACGCTATTGCAAACATTTATTGACATAAAACTTTTTAGGATTTTTCTAAAATCAACGCCAAAAAAGCGATAATTTCCAAATTTCTAGGGAGTGGCGCGACCCCTAAAAATTTTTTTAAATTTTTTTCTTTATTTTTCCCCTCTTTAGGACCCCAGACTACATCTCTTTCCGAGGTTAACTTTTTTTTTTTGAATTTCACTCCACCCTAACGTATAACTCTTGTAATATCGGTTTTTTTAAAATGATTTATTTGTATATGTTAAGTACATTTTATGGAAATTTAACGTGACAAATGACAACCATTTTGCTCGATACAGGCATTAGCTGTTTTGAGCGCATGTTTCATTACACGGAGTAATATTTCTGGTTGCAGATGCCGTATTTCGTCTCGAATATTCTGCTTCAGCTGTCCAAGTGTCTGTGGTTTGTTAACATACACTTTGTCTTTTAAATATTCCCATAAAAAAAATCGGACGCAGTTAAATCTGGTGAACGAGGAGGCCAAGGGAAGTCTGAATTTTTTGAAATTATGCGTTCACCAAAAATTGCATGCTGCATGTGCATAGTTTGCCTAGCAGTATGTGTAGTGGCTGCATCATGTTGAAACCACAAATTGGATGTTGCTCCACTATTGGCCGCAAAAAGTTGTCGATCATTGTTCTGTAAGAAGCCCCGGAGACTGTTTCTGGCGTTTCATCCTCATTCTCAAAGAAATATGGGCCGATGATTTTTGTGGCCATAACACCGCACCAAACAGTGATCTGATTGTGTGTTACTGATGCTGATGTATTGCCAACTGCAACCCAGTTCCTCAAAACGGCGAACTAAACTTGTAAACGTGGAAGATGTGGGCGCTGATCTTACTATAAAAAATAGGCGATAATTTCGCTGCGTCAGAACAATTGATCGTTGAGAAGAATAACAAAAATCGATAATTTTAATGCGTTTCAGTGGACTGTACGTATTCATTTAAAATTTCCAAGAGTTCAGTTATAATCTGCAAAAAGAAAAAATAAATTATGTTAAAAAATAAAAAAGTTATTTGTGTTTCACATCAGCTGGTCTAATTTGGGCCATCCGTTACATCATTATTTTTTTTATATATTTTTCTTGTACATAATAACGCATAAAAGTCATCTAAACAAAGCTCAGAAGTTACTGACTTAGATTGCCTTGCATTTCAATGGGCTAGAAATCTAGTTTTTTCTTGTCGTTTTTATTTGATGTAATTTTGTTTGAAAAATATAGCATTTCAATTGGATAACAATAATAGTTTAAAAAATGTTCAGGATATTATGATGGCCCCCAAAAATTAAGTGTTTCTTGTTTTTCTTGAACAAAAAAGGGTGAGCTCGGCCGACCTGGTTGTTTTGGTTTCAAAAATTTAAAGTTTAAAGTGTATTCTTTTAGATTTAAAAATAATTTTCTTGATAATATTTGCTAATATTTTATAAAATTATTTTTCGGCTTGAGGTCATTTATTAAAACTCTTTTTTTCTATGTGTTGTTTAATTTTAATTTATCCCAATATTTCATTGTCCTCGTCAATCTTCTACAGGGGTTGTCAATTAGCAAAACAATATCGTCCGTATAATTATCGTTGTCAACTGAAAAAAAATAAAGCCGAAAAATAATTTTATAAAATAAAATACTAATACTTGCAAAATATCTGCTAAACAGGGATTAAACCGGCTCAAGACCTCTTGCTTCTATATTTAAATAGAAGACAATTTTTTACAAAATGGCAAAGTGACATTAATTTTTGTGGCTGCACACTACTTTTATCATGATTTCGGGGCCGTGACAACCCTCTTCAGAAAGCCTTGCTGCAATTGTTGAAAGTAAAACCGAACTCTATAAGGCCAGGCTCTCCCCAAACGAATGAGAACTACTGTTGTAAACCTTACTTTTCAAGTTTTCTTCACACAATTGCCCACGAAAATACAACTCACTCTTGCCACCTCTAAAGAGACTCCACATCGAGAGCCATCAATAGATTTCTTTTACAACACGTGTGTGTGTGTTGTTAAAAGAGTTTAGTTGATATTTGCTAATGTTAAACAAAGTTATAAATTTTACAAAAAAAACTCTAAACATTTCATTTCAGTATCTCAAAGTCATACTATATAAAATGGTGTATAGTTTTAGGTGCATGTTTTTTAATGCTACCAATAATATAAAATATTTGTTAAAGATTATTTTACAGCTTATTAAAAGAAGTGCATTAGGATAAAACAAAACAGACATAAGCAAAAAATAATAAACACCACAATATGTATTCTCAAATGTTTATTGTTTACTTTTTAAGATATCCCCAAAACTATGCACTGAATAATGCTGTATGCCTTTCAATCAATCGATAGTTTTTTAGTGATTATTTGATTTTGATTTCGAGTTATTAGATATCCCTAAAACTATGCACTGAATAATGCTGTATGCCTTTCAATCAATCGATAGTTGTTTAGTGAAAAATTGATTTTGATTTCGAGTTATTTCATTTTTTGCAAATGTTCATCTAAGCTATTACGTATTAGGCTTTAGTTATTTAAAAAGATATAAGTACTGCTGGACATCAATCGCAAACTAAAAAGGGTAATGTCAGTGTTATCGAAAATCGTAAAAAATTAAAACTGGGCTTTTAATATAATTGAGGACTTTTTATTTATTATAGATACGAAAATAAAGGGTGATCCATCTAGAGGTATTTTATCTGAAGAAAAAAATATAAAAATTCCAATCAAGTGTGGAATCTTTATTGGTAATTTGAAAGGACATTTTTTATGGCATTTATTTTTTGAATATAATTTCCTTCAAATGTTGGCCGCAACTACGCCTCAGGGTTTCCATTCTGAGGGCCCAATTTTGGATGACTTTAATGACACTCGCAATGTTGGTTTCCAAAACCTCAATCGTAGCTGGTTTGTCAGCATAGACTTTGGACTTTACGTAACCTCAAAGAAAAATGTCTAAAGGTGTGATATCACTCGGTCCAGGCGGCCAACTCACCTGTCCAAAACGTGAAATTAGCTGCTTTTCGAAACGACCTCTCAATAGAACTATTGTTTGAGCAGCTGTATGGCAAGTGGCACCGTCCTGTGAAACCCCGTGTTGTCCAGATTACGAGCTTCAATTTCAGGTAGCATAAATATTGATATCATGGCACAATAGCGAGCACCATTCACGGTTACGTTCCGGCCATCATCATTTTTGAAAAAATATGCACAGATGATTCCACCAGCTTATAAACCGCACCAAACCGTGGTTTTCTCTGGGTATATTGGCACCTTTTATTCTTTCTCTTTAGCTCAAATGCGGAAATTTTGTTTATTGACTTTGCCGCTGAGCCAGAAATGGGCCTCATCACTGAACAAAATTTTGGTCGAAAACAGCGGATCTTTCCATTTCCCACCGAACGCTCATTTCCATAATACAGTTGCCGACATTAAAAGGTAATTATTTTCAAAAAATAAATGCCAAACAATTTCCTTTCAAATTACCTATAGAGATTCCACACTTGATTTGAATTTTTATACTTATTTTTTTGTTATGAAAAATACCTCTAGATGGATCACACTATATAACTATTTTTTGTTTCACGTTATATGGAAGGTAGGCGCGGTTATGGGCGGATTTAAACAACAATTTTTTGAAGGCCCTAGTTCAATTCCTTCTGTTTTTCCTTACGCATCTTAATAAAATGACGGATGATTAGGTTACCTTCAGAAAATTCACCAAACGCGTTTATGTGATCTACCCAATTCCTCAGATGCTCGAATAGCCGAGAAAAGTTCCGGGCCATCATCAATGCTGTTTGTAGCACCTTAAAGGAATGGAGATATATGCTGTGCTGAGTATTCTGATTGATCCAGATTAACTATCGGATTCCATTGAGCGATGTCCACTTGTCAGTCCACCTGTCGTTGTATTCAAAGTACGAGCGCAGTTAATAACCTACACGCCTGTTCTGGCAGCTCTCATGCTAATGCACTATTCCGCCTTCTTTTTTATTCTTGAATATTATAATGGTATTGAATAATTTATTGTAAATACTATATATATTTCTGGCCTAGGCAACACTAAGTGTTGCCTGGCGCCACCTGACATTTCCATTGTAAAGTTTGACATTTTTTAGCATAAACGTACTCAGAACGTTTTGACGTACGACCATTTGTGTTGTTTACAGTGACTTGAAATAATCAATTTGGCAAAAAAAATGGAATTAACTCGTGAACATTTTCGTGCGATCATTTTTCACAACTTTCGATGTGGATAATCACGACAAGAGTGCATCGATGGACTTAAATCATTGTATGGCGATGAAGCACCATCCTATAGCACTGTGAAAAACTGATTTAATGAATTCAATCGTGGCCGACGCTCGCTCATAGACGAATGTCGCGAAGGTAGCCCAAAAAACGGCCGCTGTGCCAGTGAACATTGATGCCGTGCGTGAACTGATAATGCAAGATATCATGCGACATACCGTGAGAAAAAGGCATCCTTGGGCATTTCTTCCACCAGCATATATACGATATTGCATGAGCACCTGGCCGTAAAAAAGCATACTTTCGATTTTGCATGAACACCTGACCACAAAAAAGGTTTGTTCTCGTTGGATCCCGCACAATTTGACATTCGCTCAAAGAAAGGCTCGTGTCGATTGGTACAAAGCAATTTGGAAAAAATACGATCCCGGTGCTTTAAAAGACGTTTATAAGATCGTCACAGGTGACGAATCATGGATCTATGCGTATAAGCCCGCAACAAAACAGCAATCGACCGTATGGCTCTTCGAAAACGAGCCAAATCCAACGAAGGCTGTTCGTGGAAGAAGCACTTCGAAGCAAATGGTCGTCTGTTTTTTTCGGCAAAACTGGTCATGTGGCAACTGTTCCGCTTGAGCAACGTAGGACGGTAAATTCTAAGTGGTACACCACAATTTGTTTGCCTAACGTCTTCGGAGAAATTCGAAAAACGAACAAGAGAAGATGAATCATTATACATCATGACGATGCGAGCTCTCACATTGGCTCAAACCTGCGCCTTTTTGACCGGCCAACACGTTGAATTGAGGGGTCATCCGCCGCACAGCCCTGACTTGGCACCCAATGACTGCTTTTTATCAAGAAAAAAAATGCGTTATGGACGATTTTCGTCGCCAGAAGATGCTGTTGAAGCGTTCAAAAACCATGTTTTGGAGGTGTCTCAATCGGAGTGAAGAACGTGCTTCGAAAATTGGTCTGAGCGCATGCAAAAGTGTAAAAATTATGCTGGAGAATACTTTGAAAAACAATAAAACCATTTTGGATGATAAATATTCGCATTTTCATTATTTGACCAGAAAATATATAGCAGCTCTCGTATCTTTAATAGAATGGATTTTTGTATCTAACCCAAAACCAACAGTTTTGCCCACAATTATAAGGTTAACTTGGTGACAAAGAACTGGGTTGCTAGCCACGCCCTTCTTGTACCTTCCGCACAAATGGCACTGTTTCAGTGCAGATTATAACCCAGTGCTTGAAAATAATTTGTAAACTTTATTATATTTTTTATAACGCGTACGAAGGGAGTGGGTGGTACGCCCTATTCTGCTACGTCCAATGCAAATAAACCATTCCGCCCACTTTTGGTATTCACATAATAATTTTAATACTATTCATACAAGTCTGCTGAAAATTATTAATTAGCAAATATAATATAGATTAGACTATCTGACAAAAATTAGATGCTTTAGCCACACCTCTTTTTCCAGCCTCCACACACGCGGAACTATCCGAGCGTAGATTGGAACCCACATACATTTTTTCCAAAGGCATGATTTTCTATTGAATTTTGTTTCAAGCAATATACTTATTTCATCTTTGTATGAGCATAAGAAAAAAGTAGATGCCACGCCCCATTTCAAAAAATCGCTTTATATTGGTAACGCAAAGGAGGAGAAAAGGAAGGACAATTGAAATTTCATATATGGGTAAGGGTATATGTTAGTCGGATCAACCGACTGAAACTTTTGTACTTGTTTCTTTTCCAAGTGTTAAACACTAGCACTGAGTCACAGTTCAAGCGATCTACGTTGAACTGATTTACTGTCAAGATTTCGAGCGGGAAGATACTGCCAGATAATATAACATATCAAAAAGGTACCGCCAGATGGATCACCCGTTATATGCAAGTGCTTTGATATACATGCGTGCTATTCTCTCCATCCGTCCGTCCGTTCATCCATTCTCCTGTATGTCTGTGGCTGTGTTTCTTGGAATTTCGATATTGTCACCATTTTCTTCTTGGTCGACGTTGTCTTCATCTGCTGGCGTATGATTGTAATCGTAAGCATTATAGCGAATGGCCGTTATTATGCCAGACACATACCCACACACTCACACATGACCATCTTACGTACTGCAAGCAAAATAAAGAGGAAATATCTTTACACGCACACTTATACTCTGTCTACATAACAAAGCTGTTAACTGGTCTAAGATGTTTGATGAAAATAAATTGGTTGAAGGATTTCCACAAACAAATAAAACTCAACTGGGCTGACTGACTGACTGACACTTGTCAAAATTGTTGTCTTATCTTATTATGTACGTTTGTTGTTCTTCTCCGTCTTCGTTTTCCCAGTGCTTCGATTTGGGTTTCCTAATTCTCATAAATAACCCCGCTTCCCCGCCAAGATAAAACCCCCCTCCCCCCCAAAAAAAAAAACAAGAAAAAGAAACCAGAACCGTACCAAATCATAGCAAAAGAACCCTCCGATAAAAAAAGGACATTCCGCCAATACCAACCACTTCATTTTATTGAATGACTTGTGTTTTTGGGTCTAAAATAAAGAAAAGGCACAAGTACAAATCGTTATCGGGTTTGGTTTTCATGAATTGAATGTTCTGCCTAATCTGCTTTAATAATTACAGTAACACTCGTACTCTAGAGACGGTAGATGAAAATTGTTGGATATAGGAAACCCTGTACAAAACGAAGGGAAAGTGATTAAAATACGCATTGTAAGAATTAGAAAAGTGCAATAGCTGACTTCCATATCATTTTGGGATGGTCCTAAAACTAACCCACCTTTTGAAGGAGACACAAACGAATTGGACAATAAATATCGTTTTGTTTATACTTTTTACTACTCTTTGGTACATTGTGTTATGCTGATGTTTTTGACATCTTGAAGGAATAGAGATGGATCCCATATTTATATATAAAAAATATATATGTGTCTGTTTGTTTGTTTGTCTGTTCCGTATAGCAGCATAAATGGCTGTATCGATCTTCTTAAAACTTTCAGCTGTATGCTCTGGGATGAAAATAGGGTAGTTCAGTTTTTGATAAATAAAGTGGGTGTAGCAACGCCCACACACCTCAATATTGCAAACATATGTTACTCATGAACCTGTAGAGGTAGAAATATAATGTTTGGTATCATGCAAAATTGTTTTTGGGAAAAAGGTCCGTGCAACGCCCCTTTTTAAGAAACCTTTATAACAGCCATAATAACAGTCTGGTTGTCCTAAAATTATTATTATTAATTATTACAGTATTTTGGTTGCTGTATGCACTATGGTGCAAATGGGGTACACACATTTTTTATAAATTAAATTCTTGGGCGTACCACTGCTCACACACCCCAAAAGGCTATATCACATAGACTATTCGAGGTAGAAAGATGATGTTTGGAACATAGTATGATGCGCTACCACGCCCCTTTTTAAAGAAACCGTTATAACAGCCATAACAATAGTCTGATCGGACGATATTATTTCACAGTATTCATATATCAAGTGTGTGTGGCACCGCCCATTCAACTCAAAATTTCCAAAAGCTGGACGTGGCCTCACCCACAGACTGTTAGGGGTTGGAGGAATTGCTACATATACTACCGGCACCAACAATGCAAAAAGTGGGCGATTACTGCGGTTTTCATTTCTGATATCTAAAGGGACAGACAGAACAAAAAAAAATATAAAAATTCAAATCAAGTGTGGAATCTTTATTGGTAATTTGAAAGGACATATTATGGCATTTATTTTTTTGAATAAAATTTCTTTCAAAAGTTGGCCGCAAGTACGCCTCAGGGTTTCCATTTTGAGAGTCCAATTTTGGATGACTCGTTCGAGCATTTCGACCGGTATGGCTTTAATGACACGCGTAATGTTGGCTTCCAAAACCTGAATCGTAGCTGGTTTGGACTTTAACGAAAAATGTCAAAAAGGTGTGATATCACACGACCTCTCAATAGATTCATTGTTTGAGCAGCTGTACGGCAAGTGGCACCATCCTGTTGAAACCGAGTGTCATCATTATAAAGCGCACCAAATCGTGGTTTTCTCCGGGTATAATGGCACCTCTTGAACCTTTTCTTGTCGCTCTTCAGCCCAAATGCTGCAATTTTGTTTATTGACTTTGCCGTTGAGCCAGAAATAGGTCTCATCACTGAACAAAATTTTGTTGAAAACAGCGGATCTGCCCGTTTCTCACCGAATGCTCATTTGCATAATACAGTTGCCAACATTTGAAGGGAAATATTTTCAAAAAATAAATGCCATAAAATGTCCTTTCAAATTACCAATAAAAATTCCACACTTGATTTGAATTTTTATATTTTTTTTTTGAAAAAATACCTCTAGGTGGATCGCAGGATTCTGCGCGGGCCCATAAGGCTAAAACGTCCCAGGCTTGGCTTCGAAACAATTTGCCAGCGTTCATTTCCTCTGAAGAATGGCCCTCAGGCAGTCAAGAATTGAACCCATTGGATTACAAATTGTGGACGGTTTTAGAGGACAAAAGATACCCCAACCTTAGATCTCTTAAGACTGCTTTGGTTCGAGCAGTGGCCTATTTTCCAATGGACGAGGTTCGTGCAGCTATTGACTATTGGCCAGTGCGACTTAAGGCGTTTGTAAAGGCAAAAGGCGGACATTTCGAATAAGTAGATTCTTTTTGGATCCAATATACATCAATAAATATTTTAAAAAATATTCGGTCCAAAAACATTCAGTACTTTTTATTTTACAGCATAAAACGTGTGTCACAGTATTTATGCCCCTATTTAGTACGTATAGCAGCCCTCGTAATAAGGTATTGAAAAATTTCAATAAATTTAAAAAAAAAAATTTGAATGAAGTTTTAAATTTGTTATTTATAAAGAAGGCTCGGTATAATTTTGTTTTTTATAGAGTAAAAACTTCAAGACCCAAAATTGTATTCAAACAATTAACTGCTTTTTTAATGGTTTCCTCTAATATAAAGAGGCCTAACCGACTTAAGCAAAGATTGCACTGCAACTAAAAAGGATTTTGGAAACATTTAAAATGAGTTAAAGTCTATTCGGTACAAAACGAACAAACAATTCAGTGTGTCTACACTAGCGGTGCCTTTGATACTCTTTTCGTTTTTTTTCTGTTTTGGAATTTTACAATTTTCAGTTTCCGATAAGGCCAGTCTGAATGAATGGGCGAGCGTGAGTGGCTGTGGGTGGGTGTGGATACTATAAACATTATATTGTACTTAAGATAAGCCTAAACCAATTCACAGAATGTTTTCATGCGAACGTTACTCGAAACATTTGTTTACTGATTGGGTATCTTCTCGGGCACATAAACAGTCTGTCTGTCTGGCCACAGTGGCTTGGTTTGCTTGTTTGCATGTTTGTTGGTGCTGGTCGGTGGACCAAAAAAGGGTAATATAAGTACGTACATGTTGTTGGGAACAAGTTGCCTACATTCGTACGTTTATTTCTATGCCGTTTGTGTTTGCGAGTGTTTACTTAGCACGTGACCATACCCTTATAAATGGAATGCCCCTACATGGCCACCGTATGGAATCTGCATCTATCTAGTAGAACTGTCTGATGTGGGCGAGGGGCTCCAGTGTCGGTGACGGTGTGAGTGGGAGTTGGAGTATTTAAAGATACTCTCACTTGGGCTGCTCGAATGGCCGCAACAAATAACTTGGTGCGTAAGCGTTGGTGTTTGGTGCGAGCGTGTGTAGTCTTCAAAGACTCAAGGGTACAATTATCTAAAGGGTTTCGCAATTATGGTGATATGTAATCACACCAACTCCATTACGCACTCAGTGACACATATACCGACACATGGGTTTGTGTGCGACGTGGGTATGCATATATTTGTACATCCTTGTGCCAGGACGTACGTCAGAGTGTGGTCCCTCCTCGTTTCATTGCACACTCATCTTTGGGGTACATATTCATTCGAATGTCTGCTCAAAGTGCCTATGAATTCCGGGGCAGGGTGGCTTGGGGAAGGGGTTAGAGCAGGGCGGAGGGGCTTTTGGCTGTATCATCGCATGCACACATTAAGAGACAATCACCAACAGGATTTCTTATACATATCATCACACTATACGCACACAGATGCTACTGCATATACATATACACATAGTATATCTTTACAAGTGTGAGTAGAATACGTGCTCATATACATTTATGTATATACACTGCCGCTCATCTGAATAGGTTTGGAGGTTTTGAAACATTAAATGTTGGATTTCGCAATTTGTGTTATATGCACACCAAATTGTAATCTGTCCATTGCTAGATTATATATGTACACTCAACTGGGAGAAATATCTAACGGTGAAAATCAACCGTTATTTTCTTGCATTGTTTTTAGCTTATTCTTCGGTAGAATCATAGCAATTTTTTGGCTCATCACAATAGGTTCGAAATCAAAACCTTTATTTTATCTTAGTGAGCGGTAGTCAAAGCATAATAATTTGTTGAATTATTATTTTTTGAAGTATTTGGCATAATTTAATTTAAAAATGGGTCGAGGTAAATCATTGACGTCCGAAGAAAGGGGCAAAATTAAAGCCTTTAGTGAATGTGGCCTAAATCATCGGTATATCGCAACAAAAATTGGACGAAGCCCAAATTTTGTCAGCATTTATTACGGAATGAATCAGAATATGTGACAGCGCATAGAGAAAGGGACCTAAGGGTAAAAAAATCATTTTTCCTTTTTTTCTTTTTTTGATGTGGACAACATCTGAGCATCGAATGAGACCGATCCCATGCCCCAAAAGTGTTCCCTCCCAGAGATATGCGCGTTTTATGAAAGTGAAGTCGACGATTCTAAGCGCAACTAGAAAGGAACCTAATCTTTAAAATGTCTCTCCTGAACAAAACTGGTTTTTAACCTTAGGTCCCTTTCTATTTTGCGCGTCACATATGGAGAAAATATGAAAGAAGGTACATACAGAGCCACTACGAGTGCTGATAGGAGAGCCATCATCAGATCTGCTTCTAACTTGCATTATTCTGCTTCAAAAATAAAGGCAAAAACTGGTGTAAGTGCTAGTCTGGCTACAGTAAAACGTGTTATTCGCAGTGCCAGTCACTTAAAACGACTAAAACTAATGAAAAAGCCACCGCTGACAGCATTCGCAAGGAAGCACGACTTCACTTTTGTCGTCAGCATATGACCTGGAAGATGGAATGGCAACGTGTAGTCTTTTCTGATGAAAAAAAATTTAATTTAGATGGTCCGGATGGATATAACTACTACTTCCCTGATTTGCAAAAGAAAGAACATCATTTGGCTCGTCATTATAGTTGTGAAAGTGGTTGTGATGGTGTGGGGAGCCATTTCCTATTATGGAACTTGTGAGCTGCAGTTTCTGACATCTAGAATGAATGCGAATAGCTACAAAGCCGTAATTGAGGAGGCTTTTGCGTATTTCTCCAACATATTTGGAACCATAACGTGAACTTATCAGCATGATAGTGCTCCCATTCACACTGCGCGGGTCGTAAAACAGTGGATTAGGAGCCAAAATGTGTCATTATTCAAGTGGCCGCCATATTCTTCAGACCTAAATATTATTGAAAACATGTGCGGAATGCTGTCACGAAAAGTATACGAGTCCGGTAGACAATTTGAGAATAAGGAGTGCTTAATACGTGGTATAAAAACAGCTTGGTCTGAAATTTCTCTTCAATATATCCAAAAATTATAAGACTCAATTTCAAATCGAATTTATGAAGTAATTTCAAACAAGGGCGGCAGTACCCATTATTACTTAAGTTCAAAATATTCCTAATTATTATGTTTGAAAGTGAAAATATGAATAAACATTTTATTTTAATGTTTTTATTAATTTTTTGCTCCTGAACCTATTCTGATGACCCCATAAAATACATCATTTTTCAGCGAGTTACCAAATCTGTGTTTTTTTCGAGTAATCCTAAAATTGAGTATTAAATTTTTTCTTTATAAAATGATTCCCAACAGGCTAGTCTATAAACGACATAATTTTAAAAAATTTTCATTTCACTACTTCTTGAAATAATATCATTTGAACACAAAACGATTACTGAACCTATTCAGATGAGCGGGAGTGTATATCTGTTTAGTTTGGTTAGTTATATCTAAACTGTATTAGTTGCATATGTGTTTCAGAAAGGGGTACAGAAATCATAAAGCACGTAGGGTGTTGTAGAAGTTTAGTGAACGAAACCATTCAAAAACACTTTAAGTACTTAATTTCGTGTAAGTTTATTCGACCTGTTATTAACAAAATATTTCTTTTATTTTTATTCAAGCTTAAAAAACTGACCTAAGCCTTGAATAAAAATAAAAAGAAAGAGTACTGAAAGTACGTTAAAATGTAACAGAAAGACACCGAGACACCGAAATTAATTTTGGGCTGTGGTAAAGTTTCAATAGATCAGGTCAAAAGCAAAAGATATTCCATTTTTCAAATTTGTATTGTCTCCCAAGCTGTTTTTATAATATGTATTGAAAAAGGCTTTGCAAACTCTTTTGAAATGACATTATTTATTGTACAGGGTAGAGCGCTGTAATCATGCATTGGACACGTCAGGCAGAAAACGTATGCAGCAGTGTGTGGATAGCGAAGGTCGACATTTGTCAGATACACTATTTAAAAACATGTAATTTAAAAATTCCCCTACTGTTCAATATATTTAAAATATAAAATAAATTTTTCTAAGGTTCATAATTTGTTATTTCATTCCCAAATAATCAAATTAACGCGCTCCACCCTGTGTATTTGTCATTGCCCAACTCTAACAGTAATAGCCGTTTTGTATGTTATTTTTTTTTATTATTTTTATTTAAATGTTAGATTACACTAGCCAACAGTCGTTTTGTTAGTTGGTTCTAGCATAATTTTTCTCATTGATTTTGACCTACTAAACACGAAAATGAGTTTTAAAAATTTTTCTGTCGATTGGTTTTCGAGATACAAATTTTTTAACTTTTTTTTTTAAATTTTTGGAGGTACACTTACAATTTTGAGCATATCTTTCGTCTTCTTTGACCTATTTGATCCTACTACTACTCATATTAAAAAAAATTAAGCCGTCTACAACTCATTCTTAGAAAATTTTCAAATCGGGTAAGTAGTTTTGATGTTGGCGGCTTAAAAAGGTTAAAAAACGGCGTTTTTTTAGTAAAAATGTGGCAGAAAAAACCATATAAAAATTCATATAAAATATAAAACACGATGATAACAGCAATTTTGGTTATTTACGTATAGCTGGCATTTTTACAAAGAAAATAAGCCCTTACTTAACAAAATCTGACAACAAATGTCATTTTCGTGTTTAGTAGGTCAAAATCAATGGGAAAAAGTATGCTAGAAACAAATAACAGAGAAAATTTTGTTATTTGTGACCTAGTGTTATAAAGCCCGAAGCGAGTCTTTATTTTATGCTGCCATATGATACTTCAGTGTTGTAAAGAGGAAAATATTATTAGTTCAGTGTCTTTGGGCTCGAAAATACCTAATTTTCAAAAGTTGATATTGCAGTATAAGTTCCAACCGATCCTAACCCAAAAACATTGATTTAATTCGAAAAAAATTGACGTTACGATGTGACTCACAATTAAAATCATTCATTATTGTTGGACCATCCTTTACCAGGTAGTGTATTAGCTTCCGGCTGTTTTCATTTGGACTGAATCGTGCATTAAACATACAGACGGACATGACAATAGCGTCTTTGAATTTGTATGCTCCTATTCTATGATGGAGTGTTTAAAAATGTTCGAATTCATTCACATAAACCCGGTCCAAGACATTTGAGAGTTTGATCTTTAGAGCCGTAGTACACGCAGAAAAAAAACATGTTTACTACATGATCACGGCAAAAATAATATGTTCTCCACAATAAAAGTATGTTCGTCACAACCATAGCATTGTTAACTGAATTTTATTTTGACAATAGTGTAATTGCTGCAGCATTAACATTGTAGAAATGTAACAATAGTATTATTGCCAAATTTAAAAAATGAAAATACTCGTATGGTAATAGCAACAATATAAATATGGTTGGTGCGACAAAAGTATTGTGTTTTGGGTTTTATATTAAAAATAATATGATTACGACAATCATAATGTATGATTATAATTATTCTTCATTTAACTATGATTTTAAGAACAAATGTTATTGGTACGGATCAAATGCAATTATAGTACTTTTTTATCGAAATTAAAATTTTTAAAACAAGCTGCTTTGGCTTTGTTTAACTGAAATATTTTTAATAAAAACGCTTACGTTTATTAAAACTTATTTTTTCTACTGTCAAATAAATCACTCCTATTATTTTGAATTTAATGAGTTTTTGAATAATTTTCATAATTCAAATCTATTGTTGACAACTTAAACCAATTTTAATAAATAATATTGGGGATCAAATCTATTGTCGACAACTCAAACAAATGCTATTAAATAATATTGGGGATCCTAGTTTAATTGTGTGTGCTCATACTATGGATGTTGGGATCATAACATGGTTGCGTGTGAATCATACTATGGTTGTGAGGACCATACAATGGTTGTGGAGATCATAGTATGGTTGAGTGTGAATCATACTAAGGTTGTGGGGATCAAAGTATGGTTATGTGTGAATCATACTATTTTTGTGAGGATCATAGTATGGTTGTATTTGAATCATACTATTGTTGTGAGGACCATAATATTGTTGCAGCACAACTATATACCCAACAATAGTATTATCCTCTTCGAATATTGTCATCACAACCATACTTGTTTTCTGCGTGTAATAAAGGACAACATTCCAGAAGATCTTGATCGTATACCACAAGAAACATTTAAAAAAGTTTTGAAAAATGCTATAAAAGGCTATAATTAATGCAATTAATAACATAAAATAAACTTTATTTTCATCATTGAATGCTTTTGTTTTTTTCTTCATTCCTTTGAATATTTATTAAAAATCAATCAATATTTAATAAAAATCAATGGCCTAGTATCTTTTACGCACCCTGTTTCTTGTCTATCTTTCTTTAGGTGAGCTCTTAACCCAGACGAGTCTAACTAAAGCAATTCATTAATTTTAATTTTATGAATTTTTGGAGAAAAAATTTTTATTTACTTAGTAGGGACATAAATACTGTTACACGCGTTTTATGCTGTAAAATATAAGTAAAAAGTACTGAATGTTTTTGAACCAAATATTTTTTAATATATATATTGATGCAACGAGTGGCCCAAATAAGACCAGCTGATGATGCACAAGCTTGGCGCTAAAAAGATCCAATGCCTGTATCGATCAAAATGGTGGTCATTTGTCTGATGTCATATTTCACACATAGTCACGTTTAATTTCCATAAAATGTATTTAACATATAAAAATAAATCATTTAAAGAAAACCGTTATTACAAGAGTTATACGTGTCAAACATCACTAGGTCTCATTTGGGCCACCCTGTATATTGTATCCAAAAAGAATCTACTTATTCGAAATGTCCGCCTTTTGCCTTTACACACGCCTTAAGTCGCACTGGCCAATCGCCAATAGCTGCACGAACCTCGTCCATTGGAAAATTGGCCACAGCTCAAACCAAAGCAGTCTTAAGAGATCCAATGTTGGGGTAGCATTTCTGACAAACTTTGTCCTGCAAAACCGTCCACAATTTGTAATCCAATAGGTTCAAATCTGGACTGCCTGAGGGTCATTCTTCAGAGGAAATGAACACTGGCAAGTTGTTTCGAAGCCAGGCCTAGGACGTTTTAGCCTTATGGACCGGCGCAGAATCCTGCTGGAAAGTCCATGGCTGGAAAGTCCATGGGAATTATTAAGAGGCTTCACAACTGCTTCCAAAACGGTTTCCAAAACGGTTTCTTGTTAAACTTTGGCCGATGTTTTGACTCCTTGTTCGCAGAAATGCAGGTCAGTGACTGCATCATAAGAGACACCCCACCAAACCATGACTGAAGCTGGGTGATGACCTTTTTCCACCCTTGGGATCAGTTCAGATGCTTCCTTACATACATGTTGGCTGTTCTCGGCGGTTCGGAAAACCCCAAAAATGCTGATATCGAAAAGATCCTCAGCTCCGTTGGTATTGAGGCTAACGGTGAACGCTTGACCAAAGTCGTTAAGGAGTTGAATGGCAAGTCCATCGAAGAATTGATCGCTACCGGTCGTGAGAAATTGACCTCCATGCCTGTTGGTGGTGGTGCCGCTGCTGCTGCCGCCCCAGCCGCTGCTGGCGCTGATGCCGGTGGCAAGAAGGAAGAGGCCAAGAAAGAAGAAAAAAAGGAAGAATCCGAATCTGAAGATGACGATATGGGCTTTGCTCTTTTCGATTAAATTCGTAACGGCCCCAGCCATTCAAACAACAAATACAGCAACAGCAGTAAGACAACAACAACAATAGACCGTGCATACACTCTATCATTTTGCTTGTTAAATTTTTTGCTGAACGGTAAAAATTTTTTCATCGGTGAACGGAATTTTTCTGTGCAAGTTATCAGCGTGCTACACCAAAAGACGTTTGCATTTTTCAATCCTATTTTTTTTTAAGCTGCAGTCAATAAATGTCCCGTAAGTCGTTTATAAGCCCCAAGTCCCAAGTCTTTTTTAATGATTCGACTCATGGACTTTTGCGTGATATTCATCTCACGGGCCATGATTTTCTGTTTCCGGAGCGGATTTCTGTGAATTCTTGATTTAACGGCTTTGATGGCATGCGGTGTTCGAACGGAGCGTGGGCGGCCCGACCGGTGGCGGTCTTTTACATCTCCAGTCTCCTCAAACAGTTGTATGCAACGGTAGACGAACATGCGGCTAATCCCTAGTAGCCGGAGCGTTTGAAAATATCGTTTTTTTATTTCACACTTGAAAAGCGCTATTACAGCGATACGGTTCTCATAAACTGACCATTCCATGATAACATTTGAAACAATTTAAAAATCCCGTTACAGACTAACGCTATTGAGGTTAGTTTTCAAATCCCATATGATATTACCGGGGAATGTTTAGTTCTACTTTTGAAATGGGTGTGTTGAATGTTGTAACAGTATTTATGTCCCTTTTAAGTATTTTTATTTAGAAAAAAAAATTTGTCTGCTTCCTGTACTTTGCATTGCTTTACATCAATTGTGTGCTCTTGTTTAATGATTATGGCTTTAAATATATTTCAAACATGTACTTTTATTTTTATAAAACTGCTACATACTCGTATTTTAATGAGTTTATTTTTTTCGTGCTTTTCAGATACCTCCGAAGTACCCCTCTCGCACAACATGACAAATTCAAGTCTCATCAAATTATCCCACATCTATTTTACGCATATGAGCGGACAGATGGCCAAGAATTCCAGGACAGACTGCTGTTAAGTTTCAAAGCCATTTCCGAATTCCGAACATACGATACTGACAAGTAAGCACAAAATTGGAATTTCAAATGATATGAATGTAGTTTTGAGGAAATTTATGCATACATCTCAGTCTAAACGATTTTACCACTTTACCCTCTCACCCTGCCCATGCCAGTGCCCCTGAGTCGTCCCCTATTCGTATTTACTCCTACACAAAAAGAAGCAATTGACAATAAAAGACGATGATAGAGAGCAAAAACTTAATCATCACACAAACATGCAGCCTTGACGCACCCAAAAAAAAAGGAAGCGGATAGACGTCATGGAATTGAATTGTATATGATTTGTGTAGCGTTGTTGTCATTTCATACCAACAGCCCGAAAGGGAACACCAACGAAGGATAGAAATTCTCATACACCGAAATACGAACCCGGCATTAGGCATTATTCGGTTTTCGGTCAACAATACAAATAAAATCCAAATTTTTCCATTCAACTTTTTGGCCAACAAAAAAGAATCAAGCAGCAAATTTTCCTTTGGAATTTAAGCATAATTCTATTTGGGTTTGCAACCTTTTAGGCGATAACGCACAGTGGTTAGAAGCGAATAAATTAGATATAATTTACATTTAAGCTAGAGTTAAAGTTTGAAAGCTGGCGTGGCGAGAGGGTTAGTGTTCACGGCTATCACCCACACACACAGTGAACTGATCAGTTGCAAAAGAAGAATTTCAGTTGCAATCATCAAATATTTGTAATTGTAATGGATATTCAGTTCGACATACCACAAGATATTCAATATGATCATCGTATTTTAGACGCAACTAATTGATTGGTCACACAAATGAAACGCATAAAATGTATTTAGTTGCCATAACTGATGGTTGTGGCAGCCAAAAGTTTTGTCAACATTTAGGTGTTGTAACCGAATATTGGTAAAAGCGAAAATAATCTTATATAACTGATTTAAGCAAATCGTATAATTTAATTTATTTAGTAAAAATCTTCCATCACCTTTTCCTTGTTTACATCGACATGGCGCTCCCTATGCTTATCAGTACCTCAAGTATAGACGGGAACAGTTTTTGTTTGCCTCTACTAAAAATGTGATCTTTTTTGTTTAACAAGTGCGGCATGTGGACTCTTAGATCTAAAAATTCTTATCGGAGGGTCGTTATAATTTCTAAATGTTAAAGCGCAATAACTAAAATTCGGTTGTACTGATGGCATACTCATGGTGCTTGCAAATTCAATCATTTGATGGGCAAAAAAATTTGGTTGTGGCAACGAGTCTGTTCTCTGTATGTAGAGATGAAAATAAAGTATGCATTAGGTAACAGATCCATTGAGAGTTATGTGGAAGTAACTTTTCTTTACCTTATAAGTTGGCGATCAACCAGCTGAGAAAAGTGTCTGGTGGTTTTATAAATTACAAGGTCGAATCTGATAACTAAACAGCCGGAGACCAAGGCAGATACGAGGATTGCTTTATATAGGATGATCCATCTAGAGGTATTTTTTCAGAACAAAAAAAAGGTATAAAAATTCAAATCAAGTGTGTAATCGTTATTGGTAATATGAAAGACCATTTTATAGCATTTATTTTTTCAATATAGTTTCTATATAGGCCGCAACTACGCCTCAGGGTTCCATTATGAGGGCCCAATTTTGGATGAGCATATCGACCGGTATGGCTTTAATGACATGCGTAATGTTGGCTTCCAAAACCTGAATCGTAGCTGGTTTGCCAGCATAGACTTTGGAATTTACGTAACTACAAAAAAAATGTCTAAAGGTGTGATATCACTCGACCTAGGCGGCCAACTCATTATAATTTTTTTTTAAAAAATAAATGCCATAAAAAGTCCTTTCTAATTACCAATAAAGATTCCACACTTGATTTTTTTTGTTTGTTCTGAAAAAATACCCCAGATGGATTACCCTTTATATATATATATTTATAGCCTAGACAACACTAAGTATTGCCTGGCGCCATCTGATATTTCCATTGGATAGTTTGACATTTTTTAGCATAAACGTACTCAAGACGGTTTGACGTACGACCATCATTTGTGTTGTTGACAGTGACATGAAAAAATCAATTTAGCAAAAACATGGAATTAACTCGTGAACATTTTCGTGCGATCATTTTTCACAACTTTCGACAAGAGTGCATCGATGAGCTTAAATCATTGTATGGCGACGGAGCACCATCCTATAGCACTGTGAAAAACTGGTTTAATGAATTCAATCGTGATCGACGCTCGCTCAAAGACCAAGGTCGTTCAAAAACGGCCGTTGTGCCAGAGAACATTGATGTCGTGATCGAACTAATAATACAAGATCGTCATGTGCCTCCATACCGTGAGATGGAGGAATCTCTGGGCATTTCTTTCACCAGCATACATTCGATATTGCATGAACACCTGGCCGTAAAAATGGTTTGTTCACATTGGATCCTGCACAATATGACAATAGCTCAAAAAAAGGCTCGTGTCGGTTGGTACAAAGACATTTTAAAAAAATACGATCGCAGTGCTTCAAAAGACGTTTATATGATAGTCACAGGTGACGAATCATGGATCTATGCGTATGAGTCTACGAAGACGAGCCAAGTCCTACGAAATTAGTTCGTGGAAGAAGCACTTCGATGCAAATGGTCGCCTGTTTTTTCGGCAAAATTGGTCATGTGGCGGCTGTTCCGCTTGAGCAACGTAAGA
The DNA here is from genome assembly GCA_963513945.1 of Hydrotaea diabolus. NCBI lineage: Eukaryota > Metazoa > Arthropoda > Insecta > Diptera > Muscidae > Hydrotaea > Hydrotaea diabolus. The sequence continues at coordinate 187,348,898 of OY740717.1, forward strand.
CGGTCAATTCTAAGTGTTACACCACAATTTGTTTGCCTGAAGTCTTCGGAGAAATTCGAAAAATGAACAAGAGAAGATGAATCATTGTGCACCATGACAATGCGACCTCTCACACATCGGCTCAAACCAGCGCCTTTTAGACCGGCCAAAACGTCGAATTGATGGGTGATCCGCCGTACACTTTTTATTCCCGCACACCAAGAAAAAAATGCGTGGTCAACGGTTGTTGTCGGCAGAAGATGCTGTTGAAGCGTTCAAAAACCATGTTTTAGTGGAAAAAGTTTTTCGACTATTGGTTTGAGCGCATGAAGAAGTGTATAAATCATGTTGGAGAATACTTTGAAAAAAAATAAAACCATTTTTGATGATAAATATTTGCATTTTCATTATCAGGCCAGAAATATATATAGCAGCCCTCGTAACGCACATGCAACAGCTAGCCTAAAAACGTTGCAAGAATAAGTTCATGTCTTACCACTCCTGTTGAATCAAATTAAGCAAAAGCTTGTAAATAATAGATCTTTTCTTTTCCGGATACTAAACTGGAATTTGTAAGGAAGATAGTCGGTTTGCAAACGAAGAAACGAGTTAGAGTCGCTAAACTAACGAGATAGAGTCGCTAAAGTAGCGAATTAAAGTTAAACACGTATTTTTGGTTAAATTTATATGATAAAACAGAAAGAGGTGTTATCGACGATTTCGCATTGCTTTCTTCTGCAAGAGTTTAGTTTAGGAAAAACTATAAAAAGTCTCAGACTAATAGTTCAAAAATATTTTTTCAAAGCAAAACTTTGGCAACGAATTGATTTATTATTTTTTGGGGATTTTATTCTAAATTATAGTTTTTTATTGACCGCTTTTGACGAACTCACCAATGAAACCCCTTCTTATTATTCAATTGTGTTTGGTATAGACAAATAGAAACACTGTTGCCATATTGCTCTTAACTTTGTTGAATGTTGCCAGACTAACATATTGCAAACTATCTAGCTAAATACGCTAGTTATCCAGAGAAATAAATAATCTAGTTATCCAGAAAAAGAACACGACTATTATCATATTTGCTTGAGGAAATTGCAATCCTTCGATTGTCCGCATTAAATTGTGTTAGTGTCCAAGTGGTTCTGGCATTCCTTTGATTGTCCGCATTAAATAGTGTTAGTGTTCAAGTGGTTCTGGCCACCACAACTTGTAACTTAACGGAATTTTTATATTTATACTTTAAAGCTTCTTCTATAGTCCAAAAAGTCAGCTAAATTTGTTTCAAAAGAGAGAATTTTGATAATTTGTAAGTCCATTTTTCAAATAACTCGTGAGACACAATGGAGGCTCAATGTCGTTAATGTGCCGACTTATCTCATCCTTTAGCTCTTGAATTTTTCTAGGCTTATTGATGTACACCTTTTCTTTTAAATATCCCTAAAGAAAGAAGTGCAACGGTGTCAAATCAGTGGGGGCGAATTAACATCGACACAAAATGGTTCTCGCAAAAGAACCATTGTTTCGCTGGCTCTGTGGTAAGTGGCACCATCCCGTTGGGACCACAAAGAGTTCAGTTCTATATCCTTAATGTATGACCAAAAGAAGTGCGTTATCTTCTCACGATAGCGAACGCCATTCACAATAACTTCTAGTCCGTCCTCATTTTCGAAAGAAAACGGCCCCTGGACTTCGCCAGTCCATAAACCGCACCAAACAAACACTCTTTGTGGATGGATTATCTTTTCAACAATCACTTTGCCCAAATGCTTTAATTCTGCCAATTGTGGACAAATTTGGTTGATTATGCTGACCAAAAAAATAATAAAAAATAATCACGAAGCGCAGATTGATTGGAACGCTCTTTTAAAAAAAAGCTTCAACAATCTTAGAACGCTGTTCATTGGTGTGCCTCTTCATAAATAAATTTGTCAAACACTGAAACAAAGAAATGCCAAATTAAGTTGGGCAAAAAACTTGACGTTAAGGTGTGTCTCAAAATTTACATCGTGCATTATGGTTGGACCATCGTTTATAGTCGACCAAGCCTGACTTTAGCTTTCTTTCTGTTTTCACACTGTTGATGACCAGGCTATGTTTTAGGACCATTGCTGAGTATCGCACATCCCATCCATCATTTATGACCAATATCCTACAGATTAACAACATTCTGAATTTGGCGTTTCCCATTGTGTGGCACCACTGTGCCAATAGCAACTTTCTAACTTGAATTGAGCATATTCGGTTTGTGTTCCACACGATTGTTTTGAATCCCTTTTTGCTGCTGCTGCTGCTGTTGTTGTTGTTGTTCTTATGGGACAGTTGTAGCTGTTAAGTCCTAAGGTCTTATTGTAACACCCATTGGCAAAGGGGGATTAATGGCCAAGATGTTGATACAGTTGTGGACTATCCTTTCTGGCACACATTGTCTCATTGATCCCAGCCAAGGGGGCGGTTGAAGTGAAATCAAAGAAAAAGGGTTCATTCGAAGACTGTGAAAACGATACCGAAGGTAGGGTTTGTTGTTCTCAATGATTACGGGACGAACGGCGAAAGGGACACATTTCTATTATCATCTCCTTAGCGTTACGTCCATCGTCGGGGGAATTCAAAATTTGAAGGGGAGAAGGAAAACCAAACAAACCGTTGATATGGAAAGTGTTGAGTATTTCAAACAAAAAACTGGCTAATGTGAAAAGATAAAACTAACTGCATATGCACTGCCAGCCAATATTCACTTGTCCGTATAGAAATAGTGGCTTAAACTTACTTTGTAAGCGAATCGTATGACAACAGCTCATGCTCTTCTCTGTTTGTGATTCATCAGCTGCAGCAACATCAATTTATGTTGTAAATTTTAATTAGTTTGTGAAAATTAAAGTATTTCCGTACACCTTACATCATTACCCGGCATATCAGCGCAGCAGGTTAATTAGCCCCACTCAGCGTCCCCTTTCTGTCTGTCTGTCTGTTTGTCTGGCTTTGCAAACATGACAAACATGCTGCCTAAACTCAGTCTCTCTGCGGAGTGAAGCTAATTACAAACATAAACAGGGGAAACTGAAACACAAACACCGACAGCCAGCCAGACAGACTGACAGGCTGGCAGCTAGGAAGGAAGACAAATAATCAAGTTAAAATTTAATGAAATTGTAATTCAATTTTAAACATTTGACATTCTGCCCCGCCTTTTCGTTTACCCCTTCCATCATATCAGCCACTCCCCGCACACATGACATAGGAAAAAGACAGAGTTTAAATGCCATAGAAAAAGTTCAGAGGTTGACTTTACTTATTGATTTAACAACTCCTCATGCGAGTGACGTCCTTCCATTCCCCAGTAGACAAAAACCAAAGGCTGCAGGAGGCGGCCCAGAAGGTGTAGATAACTGATGGGGTGGTGCCAGAAAAATAGCCGTCAGCTATTTTATGCTAATCTCTTCGGTTGGTGGGGGGGGGGGAGAGCTGAAAAATGCTGAGATTCACCGGAAACGTGTACAACTCACTTTAAATTAACACCTGCATAAGGGGTTAACATTGGAATGTGTTTTTGCCAAACGCATTGGAAACAAATGTGAAACGTTTCTCAATTTGCAACCCTTTTTTAGAACAGCCTGAGATAAATGATGATTTGGAAGGAAAAGGTGTCGGTCGTTGTAAGGATTCAAGGAATTACAGTATGTGCCTGAAGAAAGAAGGAAACGGGAGCACACTTTGTTGTTTTAATAAATGAGGCTACTTTATTTAGTTGGCAGTTTTTTTTAAATTAATGTCAGAAGCACATCTTGTATGACTTACACTGTTAATTAGGTTGGGCTAGTCTGTTAAGAGTGAAAACTTTAGAACTCAATTAACAGAATTGTGTACGCGACTTTAGGGAAACTCTTACTGTACGGGAGCATATCAATAATTTCGTGAGTTTTCCAACTTTCCTCGTAGTTATATGAAATGCAACACTGCTCATATCGAGTACCATCGGTTAATTGACTACTGTCAAATTTTCAGAGACTTCCGTTATTTAGTTTGTGTTTAACAGCTGTCCAAAGCACCTCGTGGATTTTGTAAAAAAAAGGAAAAAAGTAAATTTCTAATGCTCATCAAATATAATTTATTCAGAAAAAACCCGTCAATCAAACCAAGGAAAAGCTTGATAAATACAGGGTGTCCGCCGGGAAGGTATACTTTAGGGTGTCCGTCGGGAAGGCATACTACTTTGTTTATAATTGTTGATTAAATAAAAAGATAATGGATTTTATATTGATAAATGTTTTATGTCGGCAATTATATATGAAATACAATATCAGATAAATGTCCGACTCTGTTAACCTCACAAATGCGTCCCTTTTGAGCACCTTTTTTGCAGTACATTCAGCACGGCTTCGAATTGAGGTTGATGGATTGTTTTGAACACCTTCTTGAGCAGCAGTAATGTTTTCAGCCGATCTTGCAGTACGTTGTGGTCCATGCTTGGGCCTATCAGCTACAGACCCTGTTTCTTCGAAATCATTCACTACACGATAAATAGTGCGTTTTGTTGACACGTTGTTTCTCCCAAAAATTTCACGTAACCTTCTCATTGTCACAGTAATCGATGATTGATTTTGATAAAATGTTTTAACGATTAAAACACGTTGGTTTATCGAATATTTTTCCATAATAAATTTGCCGGTGGCATGCCACAACGTCCAATGTCGTAACGTCCATGGACGTTATGACACAGAAGAAAGTGTCGTAAGGTCCATGGGCATCAAGACACTTTCTAAAATGTCTTTACATCCGTGGACATTATGACCTCACCCATTTAAAATGCATTTATATTTTATAATTAATATTACTTAGATTTTGTATAATAGGTACAAAATAATTAGCAGTATGTATTTGGTATTTCTAATAAATCTTACTAATATACGTGTAAAGAATGTATAGCAATATAACAATATAATCAGCAAAACGTTTGGTATTAATCATTGGTCTTACTGAAATATTTTTAAAGAATTTTCAACAATTTGGCGACAATAGTGACATAGCAAATGTGATTTGTTCGTTTTCGATTTCTCACTTAATTTTGTTAAGCAAGTGGTACATATTTTAAAATGCTGGCATGGCTGCAGAAGGATATTTCTTGGCTCCATGGCACATATAATACACTTTAAAACTTCTGTTGTCAGACTAATCTGAGAGCTACTTTCCTCTAAATCATCTGAATCGGACAAATCGTCTTCATCGATATCTTCCATGATCTCATCATTTTGAAGTATACAATTTGTGTTATTTACAGTGTGGTTGAAAAAATTCGACAGTGAAATATTACCTTGGCTCAACCGATGAGTCAACTGCGTAATATTATTGTCCTTCATTGTTTGCGGCTTACGTTTCCTGGGCAAAACATTCAAAACCCCAGCAGATGTTTGCGTCAGAGATACTGAATGATTGAAGTCCTCATCGCGGAGTATCTCAATAAACTGGAAAAAACGTCGGTGTTTTTCAAGTTTTCTTGATAATTTTGAATTGAATCCTTCTAAAGCGCTTGTGGTTCTAACAGCTTCAAGGTGAACCGAAAATCCGGAAGGTGAGATCTTAAAAAGGGAAAATGAATATTAGTTTCAGAACTCTACTGTTGGTATTTCACTTCATATGTGTGCAAAAATAATTTGATATTTCACTTCATATGTGTGCAAAGCTAATCGATATGATATGTAAGAAATGGCAAGAAAAATAAAAATGGCCGCCGATTTTTTTTATTACCTTTACATTTTTATTTTTCTTGCCATTTCTTACCAATCATATCGATTAGCTTTGCACACATATCGAGCCATAAGCGCTAACCTATCGTAAGTGAAAAAATGCAAATTTTACAGGAGACGGTTTTTATTATTTATTTCAAACAACTTTATTAAAAATGCAAATGTTTTAATGCAAAAATTTAAGATTTCTACCTACTCATATAACTGTATCAAAAAACAAAAAAAAAATCTGAACACATTTGCGATTGCTGCAGCAATTTGATGTGTGACTTACGATAAAATTGCTACACAATAAAATTTAAACAATCATTTACGATAAAATGCAAAAGCTTTTTTTTTGATGTTTTACTAACAATTTTGTCATTTTAAAAATACAAAACGATGAGGCTTGTCCTAACGATTATTTTTCAGCAATAAAATTTTTTTTCCAAAAATTTGACTTACGATAGGTTAGCGCTTATGGCTCGATATGAAGTGAAATATCAAATTATTTTTGCAACCAAATTTGTATTTCTGACTCATTATTAATTTAAGCTTACCTTTTTCATTCACTGCTGCTCAAAATATTTTACAAAAATATTTAAGCATTCTCGTTGGTTTTGAGGAAATTCTAAAAGATCGTTTTTCAAAGTTATGAACATCTCCTCTATTTGCTCTGGCTTTACCAAGGGCAGACATAGAAATTTTCGGTACCATATATAGCAGTCTTCGCTATTTCTAATGAAACTGCCAAACTTATTTATCTTTCGACTTTTCCGTCGCAAAGACTGGCAGTAGTGGAACCAGCATCCTCTTAAGGACGCATTTGGAAAAATATTTCCCACGGCTTTTCGTAAAGCTATTATAATCCGTATGAAATGTCGAAGCCTCAAATTGAAATAAATTAGTGTTAATAAACTGAAACAAATGTTCATAAGCTTCTCTGCTCTTCTTTGTCATCAGTACATAAATGAATGGAAAGGTCTGCAAAGAAAAGTAAAAATTAAATTTGTGCGTTATTTCTAAGATTACGGGTCAACTTACATGATCCATGTAGTGGAAGTGGATAATAATCAATTGTTTATGACCACAAGAGGGCACAGTTTTAAATGTACCGTCTATTAAATAGCGACGACCTTTAGGTTTCTTCTCAATTATAGATGATATTGTTGGAGATATGAATACATTGTATGTAAATGATTCTTCTATAATAGTTTCACGGTAAAATGGCTTATCAATGTGTTTAGATGCTCCGTATTCCGCCAAAAAATCTGCTTCTTCGAATAACAATTTAATCTCGAGTGGAGTTGTAGGATTCTTTGGCATACTGCTGTTACGAATTCTATGCAGTTGTCTCTTCATTTTTGTAAAAGATACAATGGAAGCCAGTTCCGGGTCTTTCCTACACTCCTCGTCAAAAATGTCTCGGACACCCTTTCTTTTAATACTTGTCTTTTTTTCGCATTCACTTTTTATGTTGCCCATTATTTTAAATTTTTTAATTAAATCTTCAGGAGGAGCATGATTATGATGGTAACCAAGGCTCATCTGTTCTCATATTTCTGTAAGTGAAACTGATACTGTTTGTTTGCGTGAGGAACAAAGAAAAAGAAATAAAACAACGTATTTAGATTTCAAATTAAATCTGTGTGTGCTGCTTTATTGAGCGAGTATTTTACCTTTGTGCGAATAGGTGGTTATGCGAGATGATCGATTGGCGATTCAAAAGCGATTGATCGCAAAGACCGAGTCATGGATGTCGCAAGGGCTTTTCAGCAACCCCCGCTACTCGTTGTAAACCACTCTCTTTATGCTTTTATGCGGATAATCCGCATAGAGCAAAAAGGAAAGCACAAAAGGAGAGTATAAGACGAACCCGAAAGGGTTGTCAATCAATACGTGACGTTTACGCTAGAGTGGGGAGTTGTGGGCAACATTAAGGATTAAACAGATACTTTACACGTATCGAAATAACACTTGTAACGCGTGGAGTCTTTATAAACATCTTTTTGTCTAAATATTTGTTTTTCATTAGTTAAAACAAGTAATTTAGAATTTTTACGAAATCCGGCTATAATTTCGTAATGAAATTGTTGTTTCTCCATAATTTCGCGTTTCAAAATATGTTCACTTTTAAAATAGATATACCGATCTATTCGAAGTACAGTTGATGACTAATTGTTGGCATTAGTATTTTATTATTATTTTACTCCAAATTTCTTGCAATAACATCTAAACTAACGGTACTTTATTCAAGAATCGCATGCTGTTTTCATAAATAAAAATTGTGGGCATTATGACATTTCGCAAAGTGTCACTATGTCCATGGACTTAGCGACACAACGTTTATGGCCATTAAGACGTTTTAGAAAGTGTCCTAATGTCCATGGACCTTATGACACTTTTTTTTTGTCACAACGTCCATGGACGTTATGACATTGGCCGTTGTGACATGCCACCAAATTTGCCACGTCTCTACTTCACGACTGCCAAATATGAACTTTCCAGACTAATGTTTACCAAAATGGCAGCAAAACAAAGTAGTGAACCTTCCCAGCGAGCACCCTGTACTATGGGTACTCGCAACATCGACTTCAATGGTAAAAAAAGGTTTACTGACTTTCGTTGTTGTCGCACAAATAGAAATGACGCTTAACATTCTGGACGGTCAATTGAGGCCAATACACCAGAAAATGTCGAAAAAATCCACGATATGGTGTTGGCCGATCGAAGAGTAAAAGTGCGTGAGATTGTTGATGCCACACCCATTTCATATGCCAGTGTGGTTTCGATTTTACATGATCAGTTGGGTTTAAGAAAGCTGTCTGCAGGATGGATGCCGCGTTTGCTCTCAATTGCCCATTAACGTAATCGTGTGACAACTTTAAAGAATTGTTTGGAGTTGTTTAAACGCAATTCGAATGAGTTTTTGCTTCGTTTTGTAAATGTGGATAAAAAAATGGATCCATTACAACGCTCCGGAGACCAAGCAGCAGTCTAAACATTGGGTTTCTCCGGACCAGTTTGGTTTCGATTTTACATGCTCAGTTGGGTTTAAGAAAGCTGTCTGCAAGATGGGTGCCGCGTTTGCTCTCAATTGCTTCTTAACGTAATCGTGTGACAACTTTAAAGAATTGTTTGGAGTTGTTTAACCGCAATTCGAATGGGTTTTTGCGGCGTTTTGTAAATGTGGATAAAAAATGGATCCATTACACAACACTCCGGAGAAGAAGCAGCAGTCTAAACAATTGGTTTCTCCGGGCGAACCGGCTGCAAAGAAGGCCAAGGTGACTTTGTCGGCCAATAAGGTGATGGCAACAGTTTTTTAGAATGCACGCGGAATAATCCACAGCGATTAACTTCAAAAGGGAAAACCAACAAACGGCCAATATTAAGCCAACTTATTGGACCGATATAACGAGGATATAAAAAAACGACCCCATACAACCAAGAAAACACTTCTTTTCCATCAAGATAAAGCACGGGTGCACACGTGTGCAGTCTCAGTGGGAAAATTGCATGAATTGGATTTCGAATTGGTGGATGAGGCCATATTCTCTGGATTTAGCCCCCAGTGACTATTTCCTACTTTGAAACCTAAAGAGATTCAGCTCGAACGAGGAAATTATGATCAAACAAATGCCTATTTTAGGGACCTCGAAAAATCCTATTATTTGGCTGGGATACAAAAGTTATAGAATCGTTGGACTAAGTGTATTAATCTTAAAGGAGATTATGTTGAAAAATATTTTTTTTTTCAAAAAAAAAACTGGTATTCGAAATGACACGGTATTATTGATATGCCCTCGAAGGTTTAAGTAAACAAGAGGACAATTCTTATGTTCGGCCGGGCCGAAGCTTTTGTACTCTCCACCAAGGATTGCATTGTAAAGGGATCTCCAACTAAAACGGACGATGTTAATTGTAAATAAAACAAAAAGTTTTAAGGGTATTTGCCTAATATGTTTTATTGTGATTGAAGGATCTGTAACAATTATGTGTAAAACAAAGTTATCGGCCAAAGGCTCGTCATGGCTTCGGTGGCATACCTTTTTCCGTTGGCCCATGCTTTTAATGACTCTTAGACATAATTGAAGTTCAATGTCGCTAATGTGCCGAATTATCGCATCCTTTAGCCCTTGAGTTATTCTTGGTTTTTTGTAGTTTTTTTCTTTAAATATCCCAAAATAAAGAAGTCCAACGGTGTCACATCACATGATCGTGCGGTCAATTAACATCGCCACGACGTGAGATAACGCAGCAGTTGAAATTGTCGGGCAGAAAAGCCATTGGCTGTGTGTCAAGTAGCACCAATCTGTTAGAACCACATTTCGGCCAGGTTTATATCCTCAAATTATGGCCACAGGAAGTGCGTTCTCATACCGCGATAGCTAACACCATGCACGGTTACTGCTTAGCCGACCTCATTTTCGAAGACGTACAGCCTAAACACGCCATAAACCGCACCAAACAGTCACTCTTTGTGGTTGCAACGGCTTTTCAACAATCACTTGTGCATTCTCATTTCCCCAAGTGCCGCAATTCTGCTGACAATTCTCACGATTATGGACACATTTGGTCGATTATGTTTACTAAAGAAAAATCACGAAGTGCACGAAACGTATTTTGAGTTGAACGCCCATTTTTATAAAAGGCTTCAACAATCTTAACGCCCTGCTCAATTGTGTACCTCTCCATTGTTGAATGTGTTAGACACTGAAACAAAGAAATGTCAAATTAAGTTGGGCAATATACTTGACGTTAAGGTGTGGTTCAGAATTAACATCGTGCATTATGGTTGGACCACCCTTTTCTTTTCACTATGGACTACGTTGTAGTATGCCATTGGCTGTATTGAGGACTGTGGTTGTTGGTGGTGGCTCCATGTTTAACAGAACAAGATTTGTGGGCCGTATGAACCGTTGTCGTGTTCAGCTTCGAGATTTGCTTGTTTTTGTAGAAACCATTGTTGAGGTGGTCACAGGTAATCCGTAGATTTGCGCCTTAAATTTAGACAAATCTTAAAAGTTAAAGCATTTTGAAATTAGAGAGCTTTCTGAGTAAATGGATTTCAATGTTCGAAGGCACCTAATTTTCGCCATTCAAGGGACTTTTGACCTATGGGCCAACAACTCAAATATAGTCGAATCGTAGAATTAACGTTATTTTCGGAATTGTGATGAATATTTTTGTTGCCTTTCATACCTTTATGCCCATAGTTGAAGGAGGCCGAATATAAGGAGAAGGTTTTTGACCAGGTTCATTAGTTAAGTCCTCCAATGTATACAAATAGTAAAATTTATGTTTCTGAGAACCCATGTGTTCGAAATGACCAATTTTTCGGCATCTTAAGGATCTTAGACCTATGGCTCGAGGACTTTAAATTAATTGATTCACAAAATTAGTTTGATAGTTGAATCCTACGCAAATTTTTTATTTATTTTATACCTTACATCATTACCCGGCATATCAGCGCAACGATTAATTAGCCCTTGTCCTCGCCCCCCTTGTTTCTGTCCCTATAGTTCAAGGAGGGCGAATTGTATTGACACAAATCCTAGCTACATATTTGGATTTGTTAGAAAATTTCACTGTTTCTGAATTCCTTTATGTCCTCGAACATTAGCGGACGGGTTTTGGGCCTCTGCGCATATACACCACGCTCATAGGCCAAGGCCTCCAATTCAGCCAAATGGTAAAATTTATGTAATTTTTAGATTAGTCCGAAAATTCCACTGTTTGTAAGTTCCCATATGTCCATATTAGAGGGCACATATTTTTCAGCGCCGTAGGGACCTTACCTCCACGTGTGAAGATCTCAAATTTCTTCGAATCCAAAAATTAATGTGATATTCATATTCGTGACGAAATTATATTGTTTTTAATACCTATATAATCATAAGGAGGCCAATCTTACCCTCACATGTCAAGACCCCAAATTTCTATGAATCGTAAGATAAATGTGATATTCTGATTTGCGACGAAATTTTGTTGTTTTTTAATATCCATGTGGGCATAGTTCAAGAAGGACGATTTTTTGACCCCTTAGGCCTAAATGGGTCTATTTGGTCCGAATTCCAAATTGTTCCAAATCGTAATTAAAGGTACATGTTTTGATTTGTGAGAAGACTTCACCGTTCCGGGACACCCATATATCCCCGAACATGAGGGGACTGTTTTTGGGCCCAATGACCACGCCTATTAATGGAAAGGTTAAATAATCTATGCCTACTACACTAAAAAAATTATTTTAAATTTATTAATTTAATTTCATAGCAAAAATGTCAAAAATTAACTGGCCTTATTTTCTTAATTCAATGGGGCCGATTTTTGGCCCCTATGAGCCTTTATGGGCCTATACGGTCCAAATTCCAAATTAGTCCAAATCTTAAATATAGGTAAATTTTGGAAATTGGGTGAAGATTTCACCGTTTCTGCGTTCCCATAGTTCCCGTTAACACTAGGGAACTTTATTTGACACAAATTTACGTTTGTAGGAGAAAGAGGTAAGGGTAATGGGGATATTTCTTTTCCCTCTACCTCTCTCTCTCTATCTTATAAACTGAAAGTTGCTGCAAGTAATGTTACCTAGTGTGAATGGGAACATATATTTCCAAATATAAGGGGACGGATTTTGGGCTTATGGGTCCCAATGACCACGACTATGAATGGAAAGGTTAAAAAATGGGTGCCTACTATGTCCAAAAAAATTATTTAAAATGAATTAATTAAACTTCATAGCAAAAATGTCAAAAATTTCAAATGTGATCAGGGTTTTTTTAAAACTATATTAGGGGAACTTTTCTTCCTTTAGCCCGATTTGGTCCATTTTAAATAAGCATCCATTGTCGTTTACACCACATATTTCTGATAAGATTGAAGATCCCGTGATACATTGCCATAAATCATTTTGCTGCGATGTGATAAAAATGTCAATCGGGCTTATGTTGAGTATTAGTTCCATTGCCCTTGTAGAAGTTGTGCAGATTGCTTCGCTGATACCTATACAGCGGAATCGCTACACCTTGTTTAGTTTTTTAATGTTGCACTTTTGTCATTGAAGTCTACCAAACTATTGCAGCGTATATAATACGATCGTGGTTGGTGTTTCTCAATATTTGTGGCACATAGTACATTCTCACTGCGCTAAATTTGCTTTTGTCCATAATTTTGAATAAAAAAACTATAAATGTATTTGCTTTTTATAGCTGCAAACAAAAACTTATGACATATCGGCCAGTCTACTAAGTGACTGAGGGTAACAAAAAAATATTTTTAATTTAATTGTCGGTCTAGTCATCTCTCGGAAAACAGGTACTTATTGAACTTGCTTTGGTTGATCAGTTGGTATTGACTATGGGTCGAACCGAAATAATAAGATAGAGTGTTTGCCGCAAAAGACTGAATCAAGTTTTGGAAAAAACATTGCTTATCACGTGTTCCTTACTGTAAAAGTATAAATCCCTTAAACTGCACTTTTATATTTCCTCATCGTTCATTATTTTGTAAAATTTTTTTAAAATTCTAAAACTTTATAAATCTTATAAAAAATATCATTAAAAACAGACTACTCTTGAGCTACCATCGTGTGAAAAGTACTGTTGACACAACGTTCTTGTAGATATTTAAAATTATATTCCTCTACGACAATAATAACCCACCTTTCTTATTATAATTCACCCCCAGAACAGGCATGCATCAATTAAAGGTTTGCTAAAATAAAGCTTCTACTATTGGTCGACACCCCTTAATTTAACTTGGATATTCAACGACAACATATTGCTAATATATGCTAGCCTCCACCCCCGGAAAACCCGATGTCTACCTGGAGGACAATATTACAGCAGTCTAAACGGGCGTTTTGGTTGTACTCTGTGTCTAAGTTGAAAAGTAATCAAAAAATTTCTATCTGCAAATACTCGTAGATGAATGAAACCAATTTGATTGAGATTTCCGTTTGCAAAATTGGCATTCATGTAAAGAAAGGAATACTAAAAAGTGCAAGTATTTAATTGCTTATTGATTGGTCGTGCATGTCCCAGAGGACATGATGAGTGGTCGAAGGATACTACAGGATAGATGGCGGAGGAATAGCAGACGTAAATCCTTATGTTATGGGAAAACTAATATTTGATAGACAGTCAAAAAAGATCAAGTGGTGTTTTACACATTTTAGAATATTTAAAAAAAAAGATGCATTGAATTAAATAACTGAGCTAAGAGTTTGAGAATTAATTATTATTATGGCGTGCCTGGCGTGCTATTTGTTTTGTCAATAAGTGTCGTAATGTTATTTCTAATCACTGAACTCCAATAAGACATGACAAAGATATATTTAGAATATTACCCATAGCGGATTTTTACACATTCGCAAAAGGAGGGCCCCCATAGGTCCGAGTGTTTTTTTAACAGCCAGTGTAATTTTTATTTTGCATTGCTATACCATATAAAATTAGTTTACGAGGGCGGCTCGGAAAGTTCTTAGCCTATCAATGAAAGAGAATAGTTAGTTTTTCAAAAATATTTTTATTTTTCAATATAATCTCCTGAAACTTCAATACACTTAGTCCAACGCTTATCTAGCAATTCTATCCCTTGATTAAAATAGTTTTCCTCAAGGTCTTCAAAATAGTGGTTTACAGCTGTAATTGCATCTTCATTTGAGGTAAAACGCTTGCCAGCAAGGATTTTTTTTAGATTTGGGAACAGGTAAAAGTCACTGGGAGCTAAATCAGGAGAATAAGGTGGGTGGTCAAGCAACTCGTACTTTAATTCGTTGATTTTAGCCATTGTTAAAACACTCTTGTGCGCTGGGGCGTTGTCTTGATGAAAAATTATTTTTTTGTGTTGTAAGCCAGGACGTTTTTCTCGAATTTGTACATTTAATTGATCTAAAAGGTTGCAATAGTACTCTGAATTTATTGTTTTACCCTTTTGCAGATAGTCAATCAATAAAATACCTTTGAAGTCCCAAAAAACCGTTGCCATAACCTTACCAGCCGATTAAATTGTTTTTGCCTTCTTTGGGGCACTTCCTCCAGCATCCATTGTTTGGATTGTTCTTTTGTCTCTAATGTATAGTGGTAGATCCATGTCTCATCAAAAGTTATGAAACGACGCTTAAAATCCATTTTATTTCGCTGAAAGCGATCCAAATAAGCTTGAAAAATGTTCATTCTTATGCGTTTTTGGTCGACTGTTAACAAGTGCGGCACCCATCTTGCAGAAAGCTTTTTCATCTGTAGTTCTTCATGCAAAATTAAATGGACTCGATCATTTGAGATGCCCATGATATTAGCTATTTCACGCACTTTTATTCGTCGATCATTTAATACCATATCATGCACTTTGGGCTACAATTTCTGTTGTTGTTGCTGTTTTTAGACGTCCACTACGTGGTTCATCATCAATGCTTGTACGACCACGTTTAAATTCAGCAACCCAATTTTTTACTGTTGCATATGAAGGAGCACTTTCACCTAACACATTCACCATATCATTATGAATTTCTTGTCCCGATAAACCTTTTTTATGTAAATATTTTATGACACCACGCATTTCTAATTTTTCCATTGTAAAAAAATCGCGGATGCGTCTTTTTTGAACACCTGTTTCTATATGAAGGAGTTGCCAGATCGAAACAAAATTTAACATGTGTTCATAGCAGAGATGGAAGTTTCCAAAACACTTAACTTTGTTCTGTTTATACCGCGCTTTTTGTGCTAGGCTAAGACGTTTCCGAACCGCCCTCGTAAATGTACTAAATACATCTTCGTTTTACCGCATTGTCGTAATGAGATGTCTTAAGTGGAATCGTATGGAGTTTATTTTCGTAAAGCATTTTAATATCATATCTCAAAGATTGGAGTGTCTTTTCTGTCCTTAAAAAAAGTTGTAATTTCTTTTTGGTATAATTGTTAAAATGTTTTTAAAAATGGTAGTTTTTGGTTTAAAATGTTTTACTAATTTATTTCTATTATCATTTTAGTATATGTATGTGACAGCGCATAGAGAAAGGGAACTAACTAATGGTAAAAAAAATCAATTTTAATTTTTTTTCTTTTTTTGATGTGGACAACATCTGAGCATCGAATGAGACCGATCCCATGCGCCAAAGGTGTTCCTTCCCAGAGATATGCACATTTTATGAAAGCGAAGTCGACGATTCTAAGCGCAAATAGAAAGGGACCTAATCTTTAAAATGGCTCTCCTGAACAAAACTGGTTTTTAACCTAAGGTCCCTTTCTATTTTGCGCGTCACATATACTTAGTAGGGACATTAATACTGTTACAACATTAAACACACCCATTTCAATAGTAGAACTGAACATATCCCGTTAATGTCATATGGCTTTTGAAAGTTATCCTCAATAGCGTTAGTCTGTAACGGGATTTTAAAATTGTTTCAACTTTCATCATGGGGTGGTCAGATAATGAGAACCGCATCGCTGTAATAGCGCTTTTCAAGTGTGAAATGAAAAAAACCATTTTTCAAAACGCTCCGGCCACTAGGGAGTAGCCGCAGGTTCGTCTACCAATGCATAAGTGTTTGAGAAGACTGGATATGTAAAAGACCGCCACCGGTCGGGCCGCCCACGCTCTGTTCGAACACCGCATGTCATCAAATCCGTTAAATCAAGAATTCACAGAAATCCGCTCCGAAAACAGAAAATCATGGCCCGTGAGATGAATATCACGCAAAAGTCCATGAGTCGAATCTTTAAAAAAGACTTGGGACTTGGGGTTTACAAACGACGCACCGGACATTCATTGACTGCAGCGTTAAAAAAATAGGATTGAAAAATGCAAACGTCTTTTGGTGAAGCAAGCTAATAACTTGCACAGAAAAATTCTGTTCACCGATGAAAAAATTTATACCGTTCAGGAAAAATTTAACAAGCAAAATGATAGAGTGTATGCGCAGTCATCTAAGGAAGCATCTGAATTGATCCCAAGGGTGGAAAAGGGTCATCACCCAGCTTCAGTCATGATTTGGTGGGGTGTCTCTTACGATGGGGTCACTGACCTGCATTTCTGCGGACAAGGAGTTAAAACATCGGTCAAAGTTTATCAAGAAACCGTTTTGGAAGCTGTTGTGAAGCCTCTTAACAATTCCCTATTCCAAAATAAGCCATGGACTTTCCAGCAGGATTCTGCGCCGGCCCATAAGGCTAAAACGTCCCAGGCCTGGCTTGGAAACAATTTGCCAGCGTGTATTTCCTCTGAAGAATGGCCATTAGGCTAGATTTAAACCCATTGGATTATAAATTGTGGACGATTTTAGAGGGCAAGGTTTGTCACAAAAGATGCCCCAACACTGGATCTCTTAAGACTGCTTTGGTTTGAGCTGTGGTCAATTTTCCAATGGACGAGGTTCGTGCAGCTATTGCGTGTGTAAAGGCTAAAGGCGGACATTTCGAATAAGTAGATCCTTTTTGGATACAATATACATCAATAAATATATGAAAAAATATTGGTCCAAAGCCATTCAGTACATTTTATTTTACAGCATAAAACGTGTGTGACAGTTTTTATGTCCCTACTAAGTATTGTTTTAAAGAAAATCAGAATATCTTCAAGATAAACTAAGCCTTTTCGTCCTTTTTTTACCAAAAATTAATATATAATAAAATTAAATGAATGAAAGGTTGGGACATTTAAAATTTGAATTGGCTGTAAAAAAAATAATTACAATTTTTCAATACCTATTTTTATTGAAAAGGTTGAACGTTGTCATTAAATTCATTTCGACTGGCTCGTCAGTACCTTATTCGATCAACTTAATTTTTTATTGTTTCGGGTCGAATCTCTTCAATGGCAACTTCGATTCCATGTTTCAATGCTTCGATTGTCTCTGGATGTTTAGCATAACATTTATCCTTAATGGCTCCTCACAGAAAATAATACAAAAGCCTCAAATCACAGCTCCGAGATGACCAATTGACATCACAATTTCGGCTGATTATTTGATATTCTAAAACAGTGCGTAAAATATCGATGATTGCTTTGGCTGTGTGACATGTGGCCCCGCCTTCTTGAAACCAAATGTCGTCCGTGTCATTCTCCTGAATTTTTAGAAACTAAAATTCGTTGAGCATGGCGTGGAAACGCTCACCGTTGACGATAACGGCGGCTCCTTGCTCATTTTCGTGAAAAAATGACCCAATGATGACGCCAGTCCAAAATCCATAGCAAGCAGTGACTCGTTTTGGATGCATTGGATTCTCATTAGTCACGCGTGGGTACTCTAAAACCCATATGCGGCAATTTTGCTAATTGACATAGCCACCGAGAAGAAAATGAGCTTCATCTGAAAACACGATTTTTCTTCATCTCCTGCCAAACAATCTTCAGGCCATTGGGGGAAGCGAAAACGAATCGGATGGTGTTCCAGTAATAGCGAAAAATTTAATAAACCTTTTCAATAAAACCAGAAATTTGAAAAAAAAATATTAGCCCTTTTTTTTGACAGCCGATTAAACTTTAAAAATTTTAATAGCCCACCCTTTATTCAGAAAGGAAACCGAAGTCGACACAGAGGGGCGATTTGAATATTGTTTTTTTCTCACCCATTTCTTTTAAATAACCTACAAAAACCCCATATTGTTTTATTGCTACTTAGTAGGGACATAAATACTGTTACACACGTTTTATGCTGTAAAATAAAAAAGTACTGAATGTTTTTGGACCAAATATTTTTTAATATATTTATTGATGTATGTTGTATCCAAAAAGAATCTACTTATTCGAAATGTCCGCCTTTTGCCTTTACACATCGTCAACCTCGTCCATTGGAAGATTGACACAGCTCGAACCAAAGCAGATCCAATGTTGGGGTATCTTTTGTGACAAACCTTGTCCTCTAAGACCGTCCACAATTTTTAATCTAATGGGTTTAAATCTGGACTGCCTGAGGGTCATTCTTCATAGGAAATGAACGCTGGCAAATTGTTTCGAAGCCAGGCCTGGGACGTTTTAGCCTTATGGGTCGACGCAGAGTCCTACTGGAAAGTCCATGCCTGGTTTTAGAACAGGGAATTGTAAAGGGGCTTCACAACAGCCTCCAAAACCGTTTCTTTGTAAACTTTGGTAGATGTTTTGACTCCTTGTTCGCAGAAATGCAGGTCAGTAACCCCATCGTAAGAGACACCCCACCAAACCATGATTGAAGCTGGGTGATGACCCTTTTCCACCCTTGGGATCAGTTCAGATGCTTCCTTAGATGAACGCGCATACACTCTATCATTTTGCTTGTTACATTTTTCCTGAACGGTAAAATTTTTTCATCGGTGAACAAAATTTTTCTCTGCAAGTTATCAGCGTGCTTCACCAGAAGACGTTTGCATTTTTCAATCCTTTTTTTGTTAAAGCTGCAGTCAATAAATGTTCCGTACGTCGTTTGGAAGCCCCAAGTCCCATGTCTTTTTCAATGATTCAACTCATGGACTTTTGCGTGATATTCATCTCACGGGCCATGATTTTCTGTTTTCGGAGCGGATTTCTGTATCTTGATTTAACGGCTTTGATGACATGCGGTGTTCGAACAGAGCGTGGTCGGCCAGACCAGTTGCAGTCTTTTACATCTCCAGTCTCCTCAAACAGTTTTATGTATCGGTAGACGAACATGCGGCTAATCCCTAGTGGCCGGAGCGTTTTGAAAATATCGTTTTTATCATTCTCACTTGAAAAGCGCTGTAACAGTGAGACGGTTCTCATTATCTGACCACTCCATGATGAAAGTTGAAACAATTTTAAAATCCCGTTACAGACTAACGCTAACGCTACTTTAATTAATTAAAGTCTTGGTTTTAATTTAAGCTGTTTTGTGTCACATTAACCTTTAAGTAGCAGGAAGTATTAAGACTAAAAATTCGATTTTACAAATACTCGTGGTATTGAAAACTAAATTCAAAGAGTATTTATAGCGTAGCCAATAATCTATAACAATAACCAATACATGTACAAATGCAGTTCCAAGGATCATCCAATTAAGTATCGATACTTTGTCTCTTCAAGCGAAACTGTCAGTTCCTACTACTAACAATTGCCGTGTACCCCATCGATATTCGGTTGGTAAAAATATCGGTTGTGGCTACATATCTGTTCTCTGTGTGTACGGTCTAATATGCTTTTTCGATGCCTGACAATTCGCGTCTGTTCCAAATTATATATGGGTGATTCTGAGATTATGGGCCAATTTTACATCATTTTTGGCATTCGATCTTTTTGCAGAATTTAATATTTAATTCAGGTCTTAGTTCTGAGAAAAACTAGTCATTTTTAAAAGGTACACATCAAAATTTTAATTTTATAACGGAATCATGCAACAATTTAAAAATATGACCTCCAGGGTAATGACTTATTGAACGGAGAGATGACGAAGACAATAAAATATATAGTATTTTTTCTTTAAAATCAACAAATTCATTTTAATTCAAAAATCTGTTAATCGTCATTCCCCTGTGGAAATTTTGGCAGGGAATGATGAATTTCTACAAACCCCCTGAAAAGTTTATTTAAGTACTTACCCTTACAAAATTAACTTGAGCTGGAAGTTTATACCTGCAATAAACACAAAAAACTCTTGCAAAATTATAAAAAAGTATTAATTATCTTTTTAAAAAACAACACAGGGGAATGACCAACTTAAGTGTAAACTTTAGTAAAGAGTGACAAAACACGACTAACTTAATTTTAATAAGACTGTTGACGAAAAAAGCTATTAGATGTGCACCCACTTCAAGTAATGTTCAATTATATTTGAGTTGCTTGAAATCAGGATTGGTTTGGAATTTGAATTTTAGCGAATATTAGATTTTACAGCGGAATACTGTGTATTTTCAGGGACAGAAAATAAACATCCATAAAAATATAAATTGACTAAAAAATTATAATCGTTAATAGCAACAAAATTAATTGAATATTATTTTTTACTATGGACTGGTTTTATTAAATATATTATTAATATTTTTGTAAAAAATTGAGAAAATTTCAATTGAAAGTAGTGCTAGGGACAACCAGGTTAATGATATTTGAACACTTGAAGAACAAATAATTTCCTACCAAAGTGTTCAAATATCTAGTACTTAGTAGGGACATAAATACTGTTACACACGTTTTATGCTGTAAAATAAAAAGTACTGAATGTTTTTGGACCAAATATTTTTTAATATATTTATTAAATATTTTTTATATATTGTATCCCAAAAAATCTACTTATTCCAAATGTCCGCCTTTCGCCTTTACACACGCCTTAAGTCGCGATGGCCAATCGTCAATAGCTGCACGAACCTCGTCCATTGGAAAATTGGCACAGCTCGAACCAAAACAGTCTTAAGGGATCCAATGTTGGGGTGACAAACCTTGTCCTCTAAAACCGTCTACAGTTTGTAATCCAATGGGTTCAAATCTGGACTGCCTGAGGGCCATTCTTCAGAGGCAAATTGATTCGAAGCCAGGCCTGGGACGTTTTAGCCTTATGGGCCGGCTCAGAATCCTGCTGGAAAGTCCATGGCAGGTTTTGGAACAGGGAATTGTTAAGAGGCATCACATCAGCTTCCAAAACGGTTTCTTGGTAAACTTTGGCCGATGTTTCGACTCCTTGTTCGCAGAAATGCAGGTCAGTGACCCCATCGTAAGAGACACCCCACCAAACCATGACTGAAGCTGGGTGATGACCCTTTTCCACCCTTGTGATCAGTTCAGATGCTTCCTTAGATATCCGCGCATACACTCTATCATTTTGCCAATCGTTTAACCACATTTTCTCCAGCAAAACTCATCCACCATCTTTGCCAATTGTCTAAAAAAAAACAATTTTTTGTCTCTGACTTAAAACAATTTTTTTTTGTTACAACAAGTGTGGCATGTGGATTTTTAGATCCCAAAACTCTTCACTCTTCTAAAGGTTCGGATACGTGGTATGTTGCACCGATACAACAGTTTTATCAACTGAAAATTACGGAGCACCAACTAACATTTAGTTGTACTGATAGAATACTCGATGTGCATGTAACCTCAATCATTCGTTTGGCCAAAAAAAAAGTCGGTTGTGGCAACGAATCTGTTCTCTGTATGTGGATAAATTATATTTTTTATATAGCGCATACGAGTATTTTTATCCCTTACACTGCAGACTATTTACAAATCATATTTGCTTTTTATTCAAAGACAGATGCTCCATAGACGAATCAAGTTATCAATTTGCCGGAGCTTACGATCTCCGAAATCTGTACTTCTTTCAATATATATTTTTTTCCTTTCCTCTAAAAGTATTAATTCATTTGGCATTTTTTCCATTTGATTTTAGTGTTGTCCCACATCTCCCCTGATAAATAACACTGAGAGCTGCTCCTCTAAACACTATGACAGTGATTTCATCACACACCCCTTAACAGAAGCACTCACTCCTCCTCTGCATACACCTCGACTTGTCTTCTAATGAGTGCAACTGCTTTTCCAGATCTACTCTGCGATATTTAATCTTATTACACTGCACTCCACACCACTACGTACCATTGTTTGGTACACAATCATATTTTTCAACATTACGTAATTTGTGAGTTCTCTGTAGTCGCCCCAACCGGGAACACTGGCGCTCGGAAAACAACAGTAATTGAAAATATTACAAGTGTTTGTCATTTGTTCAAATCCCAAGTGAAATAATTGTTAAATTCACACATATGGGGGGACGAGTGATGTAAACTCAAACAAACAGCAAACATCCTGAGCAATGAATGGAGTCCTTTGGCATCCTTTTGCATTACGTCGGTGTGCTGTCATTGTCATTAGTTGAATCCTGATGTAACAAGTTGTGCTTCTTTATCGGGTGGCAAAAATACATAAAAATACGACACAATAGTCCAGCTGAACGTAGATAGTGATGTGCAAGAACAAAATCCAGTCGAGGATTATGACAAGGCCTTTCTCCTAGAAAGAAAAAAATAGAAAGTTAGAAATATCGCTGATATTTAATATTTTTGTGTTATGGCTGTGTCAAGTTCCCTCACCGCTTTATTTCACCCTATGAATTTAATAAGAAACATTTTTTTTCTACTGTGCTTTCTTATTCCCCAAAGAACCTTCCACATGTAATGTTTATCTCTGTAGTAGTTAATTCGAATTGTGACACAGAACCGGGTTCATCGTTTCCAGCTAATCCTTACTCTCATACATTCAACGGAGGTCCAGGGAATCTTTTGTCACACCTTGAGGTCCTCCGCCAATTATATTCGTGGAGTGCTCAATCTAGAGTTATTTTTTCAAAACAAAAAAAAAATACAAAATTAAAAATCAAGTGTGGAATCTTTATTGTTCATTCAAAAGGACATTTTATAACGCCTTCGGCTGTTCATTCTGAGGGTACAATTTTGAAAGAATCGTTCGATAATTTCGCCTGCTATCTCGAAGGTTCGAAAACCGTGGTTTTCGCGGTGTAAGACTTTCCATGATGAACTGGCAAACAATACTGAAAAGAAAAAAAGTAAATTTTAACACAACTCATCCGTAATCTGTAAAAAAACCATATTAAAAAAAATTATAGATTGATCACCCTATTACTAAGTTTCATTATGGCCCCTTAAGTAGTCTAAGCTCCTTCTATTTCTTTACCTGAAATACGTTACACCCACGTCAGGATTAGTAGTTTCGAAGTAGAAATTCGGAGTTTGTCATGACCCTTGAATCCTACACGCCGAAACGAAGTATGGTTGGGGAGACAATATTAGAAGAGCATCATACTATTGTTGGGTATATGGTTGTGGCACAACAATTAAATTTTGCTCATAACAATAGTATGAATTCACACACAACCATTCTATGATCCCCATTACCATATGTGACAGCGCATAGAGGAAAGGACCTAAGGGTAAAAAAATCAATTTTAATTTTTTTATGATGTGGACAAATCTGAGCATCGAATGAGACCGATTCCATGCCCCAAAAGTGTTCCCTCCCAGAGATATGCGCGTTTTATAAAGGTGAAGTCGACGATTCTAAGCGCAAATAAAAGGGACCCAATCTTTAAAATGGCTCTCCTGAACAAAACTTTTCATCAACTTTTCACTTTTTTTTGATGTGGACAACATCTGAGCGTCGAATGAGACCGATCCCATGCCCCAAAAGTATTCCCTCCCAGAGATATGCGCGTTTTATGAAAGTGAAATCGACAATTCTAAGTGCAAATAGAAAGGTACCTAATCTTTAAAATGGCTCTCTTGAACAAAACTGGTTTTTAGCCTTAGGTCCCTTTCTATTTTGCGCGTCACGTATTATGATTCACAGAATAACAATATTACGATCCCCAGAATCATTTTTGATCCTCACAACCATAATGTATTCCACATAAAACCATAGTATGATCCTGACAACCATAGTATGATTCAAACACAACCCTGATATGAGCCCTACAACCAAAGTATGATCCCCCTCAACCATACTATGATAACCAAAATTATGTACATATTATTGTTGCCGTTGCAGTATAGTATCCATAAGGGTTGCTATTGGATTTTTTTCTTTTCGTGTCCTGGCGAAGTAGAAAATCTGAGGTTGAGCTGATCGGTGTGCCCTTGAATCCTACTTTTTTTGCTGATTCCGGTCCAGCTTGCTTATCAGGTACGATATTCCTTTGCGGCACCTTAAAAGGCCCTAGTAAACCTCAACCATACTATGATCACCAAAATTATTTACATATTTTTGTTGCCGTTACAATATAGTATCCATAGTAGTTGCTATATATATTTCTGACCTAGGCAATACTTAGTGTTGCCTGTCGCCATCTGACATCTCCATTGGAAAGTTTGATATTTTTTTTGCATAAAGCAACTCAGAACGTTTTGACGTACGACCATCATTTGTGTTGTGTACAGTGACTTGAAAAAATCAATTTGGCAAAAAAATGGAATTAACTCGTGAACATTTTCGTGCAATCATTTTTCACAACCTTCGACGTGGATTATCACGACAAGAGTGCATCGATGAACTTAAATCTTTGTATGGCGATGAAGGATCATCCTATAGAACTGTGAAAAACTGGTTTAATGAATTCAATCGTGGCCGACGCTCGCTCAAAGACGAAGGTCGTCCAAAAACGGCCGTTGTGCCAGAGAACATTGATACTGTGCGTGAACTGATAATGCAAGATCGCCATGTGACATACCGTGATATAGAAGCATTCTTGGGCATTTCTTCCACCAGCATACATTCGAGATTGCATGAAGACCTGGCAGTAAAAAAAATTTGTTCTCGTTGGATCCTGCACAATTTAACAATCGATCAAAAAAAAGCTCTTGTCGATTGGTGCAAAGAAATTTTGAAAAAATACAATCGCGGTGCTTCAAAAGACGTTTATAAGATCGGCACAGGTAACGAATCATGGATCTATACGTATGAGCCCGAAACAGCAATCGACCGTGTGGTTCTTCGAAGGCGAGCCAAATCCAACGAAAGTTGTTCGTGGAAGAAGTACTTCGAAGCAAATGGTCGCTTGTTTCTTCGGCCAGATTGGTTATGTGGCGACTGTTCCGCTTGAGCAACGTAGGTCGGTCAATTCTGAGTGGTACACCACAACTTGTTTCCCTAAAGTCTTCGGAGAAATTCGAAAAACCAACAAGAGAAGACGAATCATTGTGCGCCATGACAATGCGAGCTCTCACACATCGGCCCAAACCAGCGCCTTTTTGACCAGCTAAAACGTCGAATTGATGGGTCATCCGCCGCACAGCCCGGGCTTGGCACCCAATGACTTCTTTTTATTCTCGCACATTGAGAAAAAGATGCGTGGTCAACGATTTTTGTCGCCAGAAGATGATGTCGAAGCGTTCAAAAACCATGTTTTGGAGGTGTCTCAATCGGAGTGTAAAAAGTGCTTCGACAATTGGTTTGAGCGCATGCAAAAGTGTTTAAATCGTGCTGGAGAATACTATGAAAAACAATACTTGTAAAACCATTTTCGATGATAAATATTCGCATTTTCATTATTAGGCCAGAAATACACTTCCGCTCATCTGAATAGGTTCAGTAATCGTTTTGTGTTCAAATGATATTATTTCAAGAAGTAGTGAAATGATTTTTTTTTTAAAATTATTTCGTTTATAGACTAGCCTGTTGGGAATCATTTAATAAAGAAAAAAATTTATATTCAATTTAAGGATTACTCGGAAAAATTACAGATTTGGTAACTCGCTAAAAAATGAGGTATTTTTTGGGATCATCAGAATAGGTTCAGGAGCAAAAAATTAATAAAAACATAAAATTAAAATGTTTATTCATATTTTCACTTTCAAACATAATAATTAGGAATATTTTGAACTTAATTAATAATGGGTACTCCCGCCCTTGTTTGAGATTACTTCATAAATTCGATTTAAAATTGAATCATATAATTTTTGGATATATTGAAGAGAACTTTCAGCCCAAGCTGTTTTTATACCACGTATTAAGCACTCCTTATTCTCAAATTGTCTACCGGACTATTATACTTTTCGAGACGGTAATCCCGACATGTTTTCTATAATATTCAGGTCTGGAGAATATGGCGGCCACTACAATAATGCCACATTTTGGCTCCTAATCCACTGTTTTACGACCCGCGCAGTGTGAATAGGAGCATTATCATGGTGATAAGTGCATGTTATGGGTCCAAAAATGTTGGAGAAGTACGGAAAAGCCTCCTCAATTACGTATTTGTAGCTATTCGCATTCATTCTAGATGTCAGAAACTGCAGCTCACAAGTCCATAATAGGAAATGATAGGAATCCCCACACCATCACACCACCTTCACAACTATGATGACGAGCCAAAAGATGTTCTTCCTTTCGCAAATCATGGAAGTTGTAGTTATATCCATCCGGACCATCTAAATAAATTTTTTTATCAGAAAAGACTACATGTTGCCATTCTTTATTCCAGGTCATATGCTGACGACAAAAGTGAAGTCGTGCTTCCTTGCAAGTGCTGTTAAGCGGTGGCTTTTTCATTAGCTTTAGTCGTTGTAAGTGACTGGCACTGCGAATAACAAGTTTTACTGTAGCCAGACTAGCACTTACACCAGTTTTTGCCTTTATTTTTGAAGCAGAATCATGCAAGTTAGAAGCAGATCTGATGATGGCTCTCCTATCAGCACTCGTAGTGGCACTGTATGTACCTCCTTTCACATTTTTTCCATATGTGACGCGCAAAATAGAAAGGGACCTAAGGTTAAAAACTAGTTTTGTTCAGGAGAAATATTTTAAAGATTAGGTCCCTTTCTAGTTGCGCTTAGAATCGTCGACTTCACTTTCATAAAACGCGCATATCTCTGGGAGGGAACACTTTTGGGGCATGAGATCGGTCTCATTCGATGCTCAGATGTTGTCCACATTAAAAAAAAGAAAAAAGAATGATTTTTTTACCCTTAGGTCCCTTTCTCTATGCGCTGTCACAAATTCTGATTCATTGCGTAAATAGTTGCTGACAACATTTTGGCTTCGTCCAATTTTTGTTGCGATATACCGATGATTTAGGCCATATTCACAAAAGGCTTTTATTACTGCCCTTTACTTCGTCCGTCAATGATTTACCTCGACCCATTTTTAAATTAAATTATGCTAAATAGTTCAAAAAATAATAATGCAACAAATTATATACAGCAGCCCTCGTATTATTGTTGTGTCAGATACCCTCACCGCTTTAGCGAGTTGATCTTGATTGCGATCCCCAAGGAACCTTTCCCCAAATCATTTTGCTGTAACGCCATAAACTCGGATTGGTAAAAAGAAACCGGCTTCATCGTATCCAGCTAATCCTTACGAGGGCGGTTCGGAAAGTTCTTAGCCTATCAATGAAAGAGAATAGTTAGTTTTTCAAAAATATTTGTATTTTTCAATATAATCTCCTGAAACTTCAATACACTTAGTCCAACGCTTATCTAGCAATTCTATCCCTTGATTAAAATAGTTTTCCTCAAGGTCTTCAAAATAGTGGTTTACAGCTGTAATTGCATCTTCATTTGAGGTAAAACGCTTGCCAGCAAGGATTTTTTTTTTGATTTGGGAACAGGTAAAAGTCACTGGGAGCTAAATCAGGAGAATAAGGTGGGTGGTCAAGCAACTCGTACTTTAATTCGTTGATTTTAGCCATTGTTAAAACACTCTTGTGCGCTGGTGCGTTGTCTTGCTGAAAAATTATTTTTTTGTGTTGTAAGCCAGGACGTTTTTCTCGAATTTGTACATTTAATTGATCTAAAAGGTTGCAATAGTACTCTGAATTTATTGTTTTACCCTTTTGCAGATAGTCAATCAATAAAATACCTTTTAAGTCCCAAAAAACCGATGACATAACCTTACCAGCCGATTGAATTGTTTTTGCCTCCTTTGGGGCACTTCCTCCAGCTGCAGTCCATTGTTTGGATTGTTCTTATGAAACGACGCTTGAAATCCATTTTATTTCGCTGAAAACGATCCAAACAAGCTTGAGAAATGTTCATTCTTATGCGTTTTTGGTCGACTGTTAACAAGTGCGGCACCCATCTTGCAGAAAGCTTTTTCATCTGTAGTTCTTCAAGCAAAATTAAATGGACTCGATCATTTGAGATGCCCATGATATTAGCTATTTCACGCACTTTTATTCGTCGATCATTTAATACCATATCATGCACTTTGGCTACAATTTCTGTTGTTGTTGCTGTTTTTGGACGTCCACTAGGTGGTTCATCTTCAATGCTTGTACGACCACGTTTAAATTCAGCAACCCAATTTTTTTACTGTTGCATATGAAGGAGCACTTTCATCCAACACATTCACCATATCATTATGAATTTCTTGTCCCGATAAACCTTTTTTATGTAAATATTTAATGACACCACGAATTTCTAATTTTTTCATTGTAAAAAAATCGCGGATGCGTCTTTTGTGAACACCTGTTTCTATATGAAGGAGTTGCCAGATCGAAACAAAATTTAACATGTGTTCATAGCAGAGATGGAAGTTTCCAAAACACTTTATATATATAAACTTCTGTTTATACCGCGCTTTTTGTGCTAGGCTAAGAAGTTTCCGAGCCGCCCTCGTATTCATATCTTGAGGTCCTCAGTCTCTATATATTTTGTGTTCAGTTATGAACCATTTCGCAAGTTTAAGCTCCTCTTATTAGTCAGAGCACTCGTCCTGGCTATATCCAGCCATTGTCAGATAACCCACAATATATTACACCCACTTCAGGCATAGTCGTTTTGGTCTTTTTTCTTTTCGTGTCCTGGCAAAGAAGTAGAAAATCTGAGGTTGAGCTAATCCGTGTGCCCTTGAGTCCAACTGTTATTGCTGATTCAGGTCCAGCTTGCTTATCCGGTACGATATTCCTTTGCGGCACCTTGAAAGGCCCCTCTGAACCCTTGCTACGTCATCCGGTTAATGCCAGAGATATGGCATCTATGTAGTCGTCATCTGTAGTTTGTGTCATATAATATGGATGTGGCATTAAACCAACAACATCAACAAGGACTCACACTTACACAGACACACACACTCACACTCGCACTTGCACAATATTGTGTGTTTATGTTTGGTCGTAGCATTCGTATTTTTGGATATCATCCTTTAATATTTACAAATTCTCAGGTGTTTTGTAGTTTTAAGTCCGATGTATACCTGGTGCTGGCTATGTTCATAATTTTAGCTTCTCTTCCTATGCTTCCGCTGCCACTGCTGCTTCTTCTTCTGCTCTTGTATTTCGGAGCTTGTAAAGGAGCTATATTTCATTAACTTGTGTATTAGACTGTCTCCTTGCAATGCCTTAACATCCACTCTCATACTGCGAGTAGGACATGCTTTTTTGCCCCAGCTTCCTAGTCCTTGACTTAGTGACAGTCGGCAGGGGGTGTGGGAGGGGGCCTGCATTTATTTGTGGCTTTGGTTAGTCGGGTTTCATGGTTTCTCCGAATTATTGTGTTTGTCTGAGTGCATCCATGTTTCTATGGCTCTTTCCTGTTTTTGGGTTTTTGTGAATTGTTCAATGCATTGGCCCAGCATTGGCATTAGGGTTGTTGCTGTGGTCTTGTAAATTGCATATTCGTAACTTTGCAAAAGCTGCAATTTATTCCCCAAAACTGTACGAAATATGTGGATGGCAGTGCTAATGCTAGTCGTACTCTTTCATTTTGGTATTCATTTAATGGTAGTTGGTATCGAAAACTTATATTGTGCATATACTTAAATGAAGATGATTTACGAAAAAGGCAAAAGTTGATGGGACCATATTTTTTAGCCAAATAGAATTTGCCGGATAATATTGCACTAGGTTAGTGAAGGTGAACTTCACTGTTAGTATAATTTCTATGAAAGCAATATTGGGGAACGATGGTAACACTGCTCTGCCAAATTAATAGCGAAATCTCATAGTTTAAGTTAAGTAATTCTCTACGATTATCACTTGTGGGTCGCCGTGTTTTTATGGCTTGTGTGCCCGGCTGTCTTTCAAGTGAACCCAGGATCAAATCCATAAGTTTCAGCGACAGCTTTTCGACCTCGTAAAAGATTACTTTCTAAGTATGTAAATGCTTCTTAAGATAATCAATTAACCATTCGAAGAATTGTTTCGTGGACGAGAGCAGTTTCCCGTTCCTCAATTGAACGAAGAAGAAAATATGTAATTATCTGCAATTTCAAATTTTTCGCCATTAAACGAATATTTTGTGTTTCGGAACGATTTCCAATCGTTTTTTTTCTGTGTGTTCAGACTTACCTCCATTTAAAAGGAATGGCTTTTCCTTAGAATTAAAATATATTTTATTAATATTGATTTCAGTTGCACACTTGACTAAATTGATATTGTATCAATAAAAGTATGTTATATTTACTCATGTGAACTTTTCGAGATTGAATTTCATCCTACCGATTGTTGTTGTTGCATCCACCTACAGACATTGCCAGAGCAATAAAAACGAACAATATTTTTTATACCCTACAACACACTGTGATACAGGCTATTATGTCTTAGTGCTGATGTTTGCAACCACTTAAAGGAATGGAAATGGACCCTATGTGAAGCATAGCGAACGACTCAGAATCACTATCTGATTTTATTGAGCGAAGCCCGCCCGTCCCTCCGTCTGTCCATCTATCGTTGTAAGCAAAGTACAGGTCGCAATTATGAACCGATTTAGTAAAGCTTGCTGCATTCTTTTAGTTTGTACCAGGAATGAATCCTCTTGAAATTGCTCCAAATCGGCCCATATTTTAATATCATACATAAGGGTTTTGCGCTTTCAGAACCTACGGCTCTAAAAGCCACATATTACATCCGAATTCAACAAAATTTCCTACAGAGCATTATAAGAGACAAACACCGAGCTGTAGTGAAATTTGTCCTATCGATCCAAGTTTTTGAAAACCGCCCACACAAAAGTTAACTTCGATTTGAGGTCCGGCAGCCGCAAAAGTCACGAAGTACATAAGATCACGTCCAAATTTTGCATGGTACGTTATGAGTGACCAATAACTAAGCGTGGTAAAACCTCGACTTCATAGGTCCATATTTTCGTATAGCCCCCATACAAAGGTCGTTCTATGTTTTCGAATAGCTTCCAAACACAGGCCCCTCCCAATTTAAGTTCCCGCTGACCTAGAAGCCACGCAAAAAATTTGTATGGTGCCTTATGTGCGAAAAACTAATAACTCCTTGAACAATTTCCAGACAAAGGCGCTTAATTCTCTAAGTGCAGGGTTTTCCATTAAGGACATAACAATTTTATATATTAATAAAGGGTGATTTATCTAGAGGTATTTTTTCAATACAAAATCAAATATAAAAATTCAAAACTAGTGTGGAATCTTTATAGGTAATTTGAATGGACGTTTTATGGCATTTATTGAATATAATTTCCTTAAAATGTTGGCCGCAACTACGCCTCAGGGTTTCCATTCTGAGGGTCCAATTTTAGATGACTGATGGGTTTAATGACACGAGCAATGTTGGCTTCCAAAATCTGAATCGTAGCTGGTTTGTCAGCATAGACTTTGGACTTTGCGTAACCGCAAAGAAAAAAAGTCTAAAGGTGTGATATCACTCGATCTAGGCTGCCAACTCACCTGTCCAAAACGTGAAATGAGCTGCTTTTCGAAATGAACTGTCAATGATCTATTGTTTGCGCAGCTGTGTGGCAAGTGGCACCATGCTGTTGAAACCAAGTGTCGTCAAGATTACGCCCTTCAATTTCAGGTATCATAAAGATCGATATCATAGCTCGATAGCGAGCACCATTCACAGTTACGTTTCGGCCATCATCATTTTTGAAAAAAAAATATACACCGATGTTTCCACCCGCTTATAAGCCGCACCAAACCGTAGATTTCTCTGGGTATAATGGCACCTCTTGAACCTCTTCTTGTTGCTCTTCAGCCCAAATGCGGCAATTTTGTTTATTGACTTTGCCGGTGAGCCAGAATTAGGCCTCATCACTGAACAAAATTTTGTTCGAAAACAGCGGATCTTCCCGTTTCTCACCGAACGCTCATTTCCATAATACAGTTGCCAACATTTCAAGGTAATTATTTTCAAAAAATAAATGCCATATAATGCCCTCTCAAATTACCAATAAAGATTTCACATTTGATTAGAATTTTTATATTTTTTTTGTTCTGAAAAAATACCTCTAGATGGATCACCCTATATATTAATAAAAGACAGAATATTACAGATATAGAGTTCGAATTAATTCCAGGTGTAGTGAAAATGTTACATTTTATGAATGAAATTCGATTTCGGTCATCGTGGTGGTCATATGACCGAAATCGAATTTCATTCAGAGATCTATTTTTTGAATCCAATTTTCCACCACTCTTGCACAGATTACGACCGTAACGTTGACAATTTCGATGTTGTCTCTGAGATCGTCTAAAGTTGTTGATCTGTTGGCATAGATCAATGACTTGATGTGGCCCCATAAAAAGAAATCCAATGACGTTAAATCGCATGAACGAGGTGACCATTCGACCGGACCATTTTGGAGATAACAGGTTTACCGAATTTACCTGTCACTAAATCGATTGTAACGCGTGCACAGTGGCTAGTGGCACCGTCTTGTTGAAACCACATATTAGCGATGTCAAGCTCGTCCAAGTCTGGCCAAAAATAATTTTCTAACATGGCACGATAGCGCTTTCCATAGACAGAAACAGGACGATTGTTTTCATCGACGAAAAATTACGGTCCAATGACACCTATGGCTTGTGAACCACACCACACAGTATTTTTTTGCGGATGCAATTATGTCTCTTGAAGCACATGTGTGTTTGTTGCTGTCCAATAACGCATACTTTTTTTATTGACCAACCACTCAGCCTGAAATGAGCTTCATTCATAATGAAGATTATTAGGGCCGAAAATCGGAGTAAGCGCCGAAATCGGAGTAGGGCCAAAAATCGGCGAAAGCGCTCTTAAAATTGCGACCACCGCTTCAGAATTTCGGTAGTAATTTTTAATGATTGCCAAACGTTGCTCCTAAGTGAACTTTACCATGTTGAAAATGTTGACTTCGACTAATGTTTTGACACTGAAAGATCGTAAAAAATGTTTAAGGGTGCGTTGATATAAAGATACCAAATTGATATGTCTCTATTGGAAACCTCCTTATAATGGTGAAGGGGTATCTCATAGTCGTCCACGCCCGACTTACGACTTTCCTTATTGGTTTTATTTTGCCCTGTTGCACAAGTGAAGAAAAAACAAAACTTTAATCTATAAACAGTAAACATTTTTAGTGATTTCGATTTTGTTTCTTAAGTAAATTGAGTGAAATGAATTCTCAGACATAAAGTTAAATATACCTACACATACACGCATAGTACAATTGCACATTAGGTGGGGTCGACCAAATGATGTAATGACGCTCTTAATGTGGGCTACCAAAACCTGAATCGAAGATGGTTTGTCAGCATAGAATTTGGACTTTACGTAGTTGTAAAGAAAAAGGTGTAAAGGTGTCGCACGATCTAGGCGGCCAACTCACTGGTCCACGTGAAATTAGCTGCTCTTTGAAATTACCTCTCAATAGATTCTTTGTTTGAGCAAGTGCTATTGTCCTGTTGTTACAAAATGTCGTCTAGATTACGGGCTGTATAGCTCGAAAAATGAAATATAAGAAAATTGTATGCACCAAACTAAACTTTTTCTTTTAATTTTAAATTTCCTTTTGTGTTTTGCGCAGTACGGCAATTTGAAGTTTTTTTTTTGGAAAAATTTGACTATTTTTCTCGTTTTTGTTTTAAAGGGTTTTCAATTGCGATCGATGTTTTTTGACTACAACATCAAATTTGAGTTGTGGCATTTCGTATACGAGGGCTGCTTTATATACTTAGTATGGACATAAATACTGTCACAACATTGAACACACCCATTTCAATAGTAGAACTGAACATACCCCGTTAATGTCATATGGGTTTTGAAAGCTAACCTCAATAGCGTTAGCCTGTAACGGGATTTTAAAATTGTTTCCACTTTCATCATGGAGTGGTCAGATAATGAGAACCGTATCGCTGCAATACCGCTTTTCAAGTGTGAAATGAAAAAAACGATATTTTCAAAACGCTTAAGGGTACAGGAGATGCAAAGGACCGCCACCGGCCGGGCCGCCCACACGCAGAAAAAAAATTATGGTTGGGGTGACAATATTCGAAGAGGATCATACTATTGTTGGGCATATGGTTGTGGCACAAAAATATTATGATCCTCACAATAATAGTGTGATTCACACATAACCATACTATGATGTTTACAACCATACTATGATCCTCACAACAATAGTATGATTCACACTAAACCATACCATTATCTCCACAACCATATTATGATCGTCACAAACATAGTATATTTCTCATACAACCATAGTATGATTCACACTCAACCATACTATGATCCCCACAACCATTGTATTATTCACACTCAACCATACTATGATCCCCAAAATTATTAATTAGGATTGGGTAATGTTGTTATTCAAAAATAGATTTTTATCAAGTAAGCTATTTAAATTGCATTACTATTAGTACATAGCCAGATTAGAGGCCATGTTTTTATTGAACATTTTATTCAAGAAACTAAAATATATTCCAACGGCAGTCGAAAGTACTTTTAGTTGCCAGCAGGGGTGAATGCTACTTCACCATCCGTAGACATCAAGTAACGAATGTGATTAAACCATGATCAATGGCTATATACGAGTACTTAAGTGCAGGCAGATTTTAAATAAACAAGAACCAGTCGGCAGTAGAGTATTCCACTGAACAAAGTAAACACAATAAAAATCCCTCGAACTACCTTCCGGTTGTTTTTGCTTTATAACGGACAACAATTATGTGTATGTGTCTTTCTTTGGTATATCAAAAAAACATACCCACACAAATACATGTATGGTCTATAAAACCTGTTTTGTTATGTTTATATTTGCAACAATACGGTATGATTGCCGTAATCATATTATTGTTAACGTAAATTTTAAACAACAATAATTTTGTTGCACCAAACATGTTTATATGGTTGCTACAATCATATTTTTAATTCTAAATTTGGCAATAATACTATTGTTACATTTCAACGATATTAATGTTGCCGCAATCATACTGTTGTTAAAATAAAATTTAAAGAACAATACTATGGTTGTGACGAACATGCTTTTATTGTAGAGAACATATTATTGTTGCGGTGACCATGTAGTAACCATATCTTTTCTCTGCGTGCACGCTCTGTTCGAACACCGCATGTCATCAAAGCCGTTAAATCAAGAATTCACAGAAATCCGCTCCGAAAACAGAAAATAATGGCCCGTGAGATGAATGTCACGCAAAATTCCATGATCCGAATCATTAAAAAAGACTTGGGACTTGGGGCTTTCAAACGACGTATCGGACATTTATTGACTGCAGCTTTAAAAAAAAATAGGATTGAAAAATGCAAACGTCTTTTGGTGAAGCACGCTGATAACTTGCAGAGAAAAATTTCCGTTCAGGAAAAATTTAAAAAATCTAAGGAAGCATCTGAACTGATCCCAAGGATGGAAAAGGGTCATCACCCGCTTCAGTCATGGTTTGGTGGGGTGTCTCTTACGATGGGGTCACTGACCTGCATTTCTGCGAACAAGGAGTCAAAACATCGGCCAAAGTTTACCAAGAAACCGTTTTGTAAGCTGTTATGAAGCCTCTTAACAATTCCCTTCCAAAACCAGCCATTCCAGCAGGATGCTGCGCCGGCTCATAAGGCTAAAACGCCCAAGGTTGACTTCGAAACAATTTACCAGCGTTCATTTCCTCTGAAGAATGGCCCTGAGGCAGTCCAGATTTGAACCCATTGGATTACAAATTGTGGACGGTTATAGAGGACAAGGTGTGTCACAAAAGATACCCCAACATTGGATCTCTTAAGACTGCTTTGGTTCGAGCTGTGGCCAACTTTCCAATGGACGAGGTTCGTGTAGCTATAGACGATTGGCCAGTGCGACTTAAGGCGTGTGTTAAGTCAAAGGGCGGACATTTCGAATAAGTAGATTCTTTTTGGATACAAGATACATCAATAAATATATTAAAAAATATTTGGTCTAAAAGCACTAAGTATTTCTTTCTAGAGACCGACCCTAGCTAGGTCACATGTGTAAACACGTACATACTCACACTCTTATTTTGCTACGAATCCAACATAGTTTTACACTTTAAAAAATAAAGAAGAAATAAAATGAAGTCCATTGAAATATCGTTCAGGATTTAAAAACAAAAATTTCATTGCAATTTTTTTCTCCTGTTTCAAACGAGCAAAATATCTAAAAAAAATCAACAAACATATACATATACGTATTTTCCTAAACAAACTGAAATACAAATATGAACACTAGGGTGTACCTTATAATTTCCTTATGAATAATTTGAAAGTGTTTTAAGAGATCGAAAATATTTACGTAATCGCTATTGTAAGGTTATGATATTTGACATAAGCTTTTAATTAAACTGGGCATTTCAATAACTATGATTTTTTGCACTGTTATTGAATTGTAATTAAAATTAACTTTGACGGTTACTTATCTATCTAAGTGAAGACTGTCGACCACAGTGGCGTGGCGTATTCTTTACCTTAGCTCGAAGAGTTTTAAGTCCGAGCATTACTATATGCCACAAAAAAAATACTTTCAATAAAATAGTTTAAGTTGTGATGTCCATAGAATACGAGGGTTGCTATATATATATTTCCGGCATAGGCAACACTTATTGTTGCCTGTCGCCTCTAACGTTTCCAATAGAATGTTTGAATTTTTTTAGCATAAACATACTCAGAATGTTTTGACGTACGACCATCATTTGTGTTGTTTACAGTGACTTGAAAAAATCAATTGGCAAAAAAAATGGAATTAACTCGTGAACATTTTCGTGCGATCATTTTTCACAACTTTCGACGTGGAGTGCATCGATGAACTTAAATTATTGTATGGCAATGAAGCTCTATCCTAAAGCACTGTGAAAAACTGTATTAATGAATTAAAACGTGGCCGACGTTCGCTCAAAGACAAAGGTCGTGAAGATCGTCCAAAAACGGCCGTTGTGCCAGAGAACATCGATGCCGTGCGTGAACTGATAATGCAAGACCGTCATGTGACATACCGTGAGATAGAGGCATCCTTTGGAATTTCTTCCACCAGAAGACATTCGATATTGCACGAACGCCTGGTCGTAAAAAAGGTTTGTTCTCGTTGGATCCCGCACAATTTGACAATCGCTCAAAAAAGGCCCGTGTCAATTGGTGCAAAGAAATTTTGAAAAAATACGATCGCGGTGCTTTAAAAGACGTTTATAAGATCATCATGGATCTAAGCGCATGAGCCCGAAACAAAACAGCAATCGGTCTTTGAAGACGTTCCAAATCCAACGAAAGTTGTTCGTGGAAGAATCACTTCGAAGCAAATGGTCGCCTGTTTCATCGGAAAACTGGTCGACTGCTCCGCTTAATCAACGTAGGACGGTCAATTCTGAATGATACACCACAATTTGTTTGCCTGAAGTCTTCGGAGATATGCGAAAAACGAATAAGAGAAGGCAAATCATTGTGCACCATGACAATGCGAGCTCTCACTCATCGGCTCCAACCAGCGCCTGTTTGGCCGGCCAACACGTCGAATTGATGTGGCATCCGCCTAACAGCCCTAATTTGGCACCCAATGGCTTCTTTTATTCCCGCACATTTAGTGGACAACGTGGAAGCGTTCAAAACCCATGTTTTGGAGGTGCCTCAATCGGAGTGGAAAAAGTGCTTCGACAATGGGTTTGAGTGCATGCAAAAGTGCATTAATCATGCTGGAGAATAGTTTGAAAAACAATGAAACCATTTTTGATGATAATTATTCGTATTACCATTATTAGGCCAGAAATATATATAGCAGCCCTCGTATTATGTTTTTGTTATTAGTAAAGGTTTTTTTCGGACCATACGTGTCGGTTTTTGAGACAATAGAATATGTACGAGGTCCAAAAACTTCCTTGTTTTCAATCTTTCTGCGCGTCTTGAATTAAAATCCTAAGGTTTGCTTGGGTTCTCCGCAAAAAAGAAGATATCTTAAGCAAATACTCCAAAAGAGTGAATTTTTTATTGATAATTTGTTAATCCGTTTAAAACACTACACTGTTAAAAAACCTTGTGTCTGTTAAAAACACGATAGCGATCATTCGTATGGGGAGATAAAACATAAAAAAGTTCAAACAATCAAATGTGGAATTTTTATTGGTCAGTTGAAAGGACATTTTATGCCAATTATTTTTTTGAATATAATTTCCTTTTAGTGTTAGGCGCACCTTCGCCTCAGGGTCCATTTTTTTAATAACTCGTTCGAGCAATTTGACCGGTATGACATTAATAACACACGTAATGTTGGCTTTCAAAAGCTGAATCGTAGCTGATTTGGCAGCATAGACTTCGAAATTTACGTAGCCCCAAAGAAAGTATAAAGCTGCGATATCACAAAATCCAGCAGTCAACTCACTGGTCCAAAACGTGAAATTAGCTGCTTTTCGAAATGGCCTTTCAAGACATCCATTGTTTTGAGCAGCTGTATACCAAGTAACACTATTCTGATGAAACCGAATGTCTTCAATTTTAGGCAGCAAAAAAACCGATATCATGGTTCGTTAGCGAGCACCATTCACGATGGAGCGATGATTCCACCAGCCCATAAACCGCACCAAACCGTGTTTTTTCTGGGTATATTGGCACCTCCTGAACCTCTTCTGGTTACTCTTCAGCTCTACGGAGCACGTTGAGCCAGAAATGGGCCTCATCACTGAACAAAATTCTGTTCGGAAAACGTTTCTCACCGAACGCTTATTTCCATAATACAATTGCATAATTTGGAGATGTTGTTGCGGCGTAAGTCTTGCCATGATGAAATTGAAGTCACTACTAAAAAGAACACAAAAAAAGTTTAACACAACCCAGTAAACCAAATTTGCCGACAATGTCTGATATCAGACAATTCAGAACAATATATGAACTCTATCGAGAATTCTTAATGAAATCGTTACGAATTCTGTTCGATTTGTCTGAGGGTTTTTTTTATTTTTTATGTTCCGAAATATCTGAACGAATTCGGCCCGAATTTTGTTAAAATTGTCTGTGGGATTTTTGCTGATTTTTTTGTCCAGACTCCTCTTAACGAACTCGCAACGAATTCTGAACAATTTATCTGATGTAGTCTATTCGTTTAAAATTTTTGTTATTTGCTTTCTATTTTAGTTCTTGTGTTCAGACATGTCGGAACTAATTTCTGAACGAATTCCAAACTGTTTGGCTAAGGCATTTTTATATTTCAAATTTAAATTCTGAACGTTTGGTTAGCTTAGCTGTGTGAGGGATTTTTATTGTGTTCGGAGGAAAACTCTACAGCCGGCAGTTCTCGTTACATGCAAAACTGGTTGCCCTTAAGTGCATAGCCACTAAACATAGTTACAGCACAATTATTGCTTGCGGCATTATTAAAGTAAGGTGGCGCTCTCCGAAACTGCAGACACCCCTGCTGAAAGTCTTTCCGAACGCTTTTCGAAAATGTTTTACCACCTTTTTTTTGTAGAACAAAAATATTTTCTTCTTTTTGATTGTTTACATTCAGAATTTCCCGTGACATAAACTCAGTATTCGTTCAGAATTCGGTTCAAAATGTCGGTGAAAACATTACAATTTAATAAGACTTAATGCCAGAATTCTGACCGAAGTCGTTCAGAATTCGATACGACAAATTGAGATTTCCTTTCGAATTTCCCAAGACTACATTTCAGAATTCGGTTCGAAATGTCGGTAAAAAGATCACAATTTAATAAGACTTAATGCCAGAATTCTGACCGAAGTCGTTCAGAATTCGATACGACAAATCGAGATTTCCTTTCGAATTTCCCAAGACTACAGTTCAGAATTCGGTCAGAAATCGGTTCGAAATGTGGGCAAAAACATCAGAATTCTTTCAGAGAAGTAGTTCAGAATTCGTGTCAACCATCTCATATGTTTTTCGTTACAAACTCGCTAAGAATTCTGATCCGAAATCGGAACATTTTGCCGAATTTTGACCGTATTCTGAAGGTTTGGTTTGCTGGGAACGAACTCACGCGTAAACTTAAAAAAACGTATTTAAAAAAATACCTCTAGATTGATCACACCTTACTAACCTAGGATCTTGAAAATTCCCATGATGATGTCCTATTGTCATAAGCTGTTTAGGATTGTAAATATGCGAAATCCGCGAAGGGGGTAAAAGTATACCTTTAAGGGACAAATGGTTCATCGGTGAAAATTACACTTTTGTGAGGACGAACAATGGGTTTAATGTGAACTGTTTGCTGGGACGCACTAAATACCCCAAAAAACTTTTCTTGCTGGAAGTTTTTGCTCAAAAAAAGCCAATTTTGCTACGAATCCAGATATAGATTACGTGTGCAGATTTGACAATAAGGACGCATGGGCCAAAAGGGCCCGTAAAACAAACTATTTTTTTCATTTTTTTTTTAAATAACCAACACTCAGGGGATGCCCCCTATACATGCGGTGCATTGCGTTGGAGGGTGGGAAGTGAAGGATCGGAGGGTGGAAAGAGGGAGTAATGATTACTGACGCTTGCCTTGAACTTTTGGATGTCGCAATTAGTGGGAACTATATTTGCCGGAAGTCGATTCCACATACGGACGAATTTGATCTGTAGTGTATAGTGCGGTCAACTGGCCAATCGATAATAAACGGGTGTGAATTCATAGAAAGTCGCGTATCCCTGCCGAACATCCTCACGTCAGGAATAAGGCGACGGATGTCTGATGAACACACACCATGAAAGTAACGATAGAACAGCAACCCACATACCGACGATGCCCAAGGGAAACAATAGAGTTGGATACCCTACTGTCACCTATCAGCACCATCGCTCTCCTTTGAACACGGTCAAGTAGCTCCAAGTATGATTTTGGAGCACCTGCCCATATACGAGGGCGACCGCAAAACTAACTGGCCTGGCTCATTTTCTGTTTTACTAGAAATTTTTTTTTGTTTTTTAAAAGCAATCTTTTATAAGCCATCTGTCAAAATTTCCGAAATATTTAATGATTATTTTCTTTGTTACAGGTGATTGAAGTAAACAAGTTTTTTAATTTTTAAAAAATGGAAAATAAAGAGTTTCGTGCGGTAATTAAACACTTTTATATGAAAGGTTATACGCCACAATTAATCAAAGATGAATTGGATTATGTTCATGGTGATAATGCACCATCATACTCCACCGTAAAATCCTGGGTTCAACAATTTAAAATGGGTCGTTCAAGTACGGAAGATGAACAACGCTCTGGAAGACCGAAAACTGCTACTAATATTAAAAACATTAGACAAATATTTAATGAAGTGACTAAAGATAGACGAATAAAGCTCAGAGAACTTGCTGATATTGTTAAAATACACAAAAAACAAGTTTGGAGTATTTTACATAATGAACTCCGCAAGATGGGTGCCGCGTTTGTTGACTTTGCCCCAAAAAATCGTCCGTTGGACCAATTCCGAGGAGCTTTTAGCGATTTATCAGCGTAATCCAATAGAGTTCTTGCGCCGATTCATAACTGTTGATGAAACATGGATCCATCACTACATCCCAGAAAGCAAAGAACAGTCAAAACAATGGATAGAAGCTGGTAAAAGTGGTCCCAAGAAGGCGAAAACTGTTAAGTCAGCAGGAAAAGTAATGGCCACAGTATTTTGGGATGCAAGGGGTATAATATTTATTGATTATCTTGAGAAAGGAAAAACTATAAATAGTGAATATTATTGTGCATTATTGGATCGGTTGAGCGAAGAAATCAAGATAAAACGACAGCATTT
This sequence comes from Hydrotaea diabolus, assembly GCA_963513945.1. Lineage (NCBI taxonomy): Eukaryota > Metazoa > Arthropoda > Insecta > Diptera > Muscidae > Hydrotaea > Hydrotaea diabolus. The sequence continues at coordinate 187,390,946 of OY740717.1, forward strand.
AGAAATAAAAAAGTTCGTTTTCATCAAGATAATGCTCCTTCACACACTGCATTTTTAACTCAACAAAAACTGGCCGAATTACGATTTGAAATTGCTCCGCATCCACCATATAGTCCAGATTTAGCTCCTTCTGATTATTTCTTGTTTCCAAATTTAAAAAAAAATTCTCGGTGGCAAAAAATTTTCGTCCAATAGCGAGGTTATTGCTGAAACTGAGGCATATTTTGAAGATCTTGAAAAATCTTATTTTTCGGATGGAATTAAAAAACTTGAAAAACGTTTGATGAAGTGTATTGAGTTGGAAGGAGATTATGTTGAAAAATAAATACTAATAATTCCAAAAAAACGGTTCTTTTTATGTTAGGGCAGTTACTTTTGCGGTCGCCCTCGTATGTGAGTTGTATTCCATCTTTGGCCTGATGTAAGTTGTATAGATATTGAAAAGATCAGAAGAAGTGAAATATTTCTTGCACCGCTTAAAAGCCTATGCACTTTAGTGCTTCTTTCGACACTTCGAATACATGCCTCGCACCAATGAGCGTCACATTGTATTTTCATGCCTAGAACATCGAGAGCTTCTAATTGTCCATTATCCGTACCATCGATAGAAATTGACGATATTGCTGGGTCAGCGAATCGCTTGCAAAACAACAAGCCGCACTGTGTCTTATGCGCATTAAAATCTACTCTATTCACTCGACCCCATTCGGAAATGGCCAGTAGATCCCGGCCAAGTGTCTCATCCATAATTCGCCTTTTGTCTTTAATATCTTGAAGACTCGGCCTACGGTCGAATGAATATGAATGAAAGAGGTTACTATCATCTGCGAAAGGGTAGATTGGTTTCACGGTCTGGCCCAATAGATCGTCAATGAAAATAAGAAATAAAGAGGGAGAAAGGACAGAGCCCTGTGGTACACCTAAGGTCAGCCTATGCCTACAACAACTCTAATAGTGCGATCTCTAAGAAAGCTCGATATAAAACGAGCGAATGAATCACTGACACCAAAAGCCATCAGCTTTGATAAGAGTGCACCGTGCCCGACTCCATCAAAGGCCTTGGAGATATCTAGAGCCACGACCTTACTCTCACCAAACTGGTGGATAGACCGACTCCAACAAGAACGCCAACAGGTCTCCGGTAGAGCGATTTCTACGGAATCCATACTGTCGATCACTTAGCAAGTCGTTGGTCTCTAAATATCTCACAAGATGGTGGTTTACATGCTCTCCATTACCTTAAAGAGCGCAGAGCAAATCGCAATTGGCCGATAATTCGCAGGATTATTGGCTTCACCCTTTTAAGGGATCGGCTGGACGTTCGCAACCTTCCAACACGCTGGGAAAACTCCCGCACGGTAAGCAAGGTTGCGTAAGGGACGGGCTAGCGTCGACGAGCACTTACATAGGGCAAGTGCCGAGATATCATCCGGGCCCGGGGATTTATTTACATCGAAGTTCGCAAGAACCCTTTTAACTCCACGCGTTGGAAAAAATATCTAAGGCATGGAACTTGATACGTTTTCGATAGCGGGGCGTGATTGATTGCTTTCCGGCAAGGAAGAATTTCCTGCAAATATTTCAGCCAAAAGGTTAGCTTTATTAACCGGGTCAGTGAATGCCCGGTAGTCTTTAACAAGAGTTGGGATAGATGAAGAACTATCCTTTACTCTTCTTACAAACGACCAAAAGCTCTTACTTACCCTGGGAGAAGTAGGAACCTTTGTACGTAGATGTTGTTCGTGCAGAAATTGTTCACGCCTAAGCACTATAGCACACGAAGCTCTTGCCTGTTTTCGCAGCAGTTCAGTAATGGAGTTTTTGTTCAAACGCCAATTTCTGAACGCTTCCTCCTTTGATCTGACAGCATCCCTGTATACCTGGTTAAACCAACAGTTTTTGGCTGGTTAAACCAACAGTTTTTGGCTGGTTTAGCCGACATAATTTTATTTGGAACAAAAGTCTTTATTTCTATATTTTGTCTATATTCTATATTTTGGATCATTTCAGCCCTGAAAATGCGGGGCGTCCTTCTTCCTTCCAATAGTGATAAACCTTCGAAAACTTTAAAGAATTGTCGACATGCAAGCCCTTTCTCTGATTCACAAACTAATGAATGATGTCTGCTTCCTCCATAGGGCAGATTGCAAATATGTCCCAAATCTTGGGATTAAAATTTGTTTCCAAGCCAACAAATTAAAAATTAAGGCACACCCTATTATACAAATACACAAATACTCACATTCACATAAAATGTACTTACAAAGCATAACAAACACATGCACGTGAACATTTCCATCAAGCAAATACATCTTCTTGCTGCTGGGGCGAAAGTAAAATTTTTGAAAAAGGGTTTCCCGCTTTTCGTAACGACAACAAAATCCCATAGTTTTGTTTTCCACTTGATTTTGGTCCACATGAGCCAAGTGCGAGTACGTCTATGTTTGGATGTGTGTGTGTGTAATAAAATTCTTCTCAAAAACTATCGACGATGCATTCGTTAGTTGTGTTGGTGTCAGTGTCGGTGTCCGTGTTGGTGGCAGTGTCTGTGTTCGGGGGCTTTGGGTAGCATCTCGAACATGGGATTTTTATAGTGCCTGTGGCACAAATGGAAACATTCATTTTTCACATTCAAAACGAAACGAAATCTTTCTTGGTATTTGCCTTTATTTTTGTTTACTTTTTATTTCTTTTTCCTTTTGTTTTTTCTGTTCTTGGCCTTGTTGTCGTCGTTGTTGGCAAAGTGAAGATATTTAATATAAAAGAAGCTACAGCAGCAACGAAACGATATTAAATTGAAATGTTATTTCGTATGAAAAATCCAATTAAATAAAATGTTTTTAAATTAAAAATGATTGTTCGTTTCAGTTTTCTAATTGTGTTTAAATTCAAATCTACATGCACACACTCACACTCATGCTCAAACGAAATAATGAAACTTTTCTCAGATGTATAAATGGGAGAGTTCTCCTAAACTAAGTCAAGCTAAGCACTGGTCCCTAGGTTTGGGTTCTTTTAGGTGGTAGATTTTGTTAAGTAAAGATGTAAACATTATGTCCAGAGCCTTTCGGAGGATCTTAAGTACTTGGTCTTTTTGTCTTGCATTCGTGACAGTGGGCCACACTTGGATTAGAAGAAAGAATTTTGTATTACGCTTCGTTTTTTCGCTATTTGTAATTGGGACGATACTGAAATTATCTGCCCCGGCACTCTTGCTGCAGACATTATACCCAAACTAGAAGAAGCAGCGGAAATCCTCCTTACATATTTCTGCAAATGGAAAATATTTGTGAATGCGGGAAAAACTAAAGTGATCTACGAGTATTTTACCAGAAGAAGAAAACCAATATATATTCCCAGAGAAGCCTCATTTTTAATAACACAGAGATACCTTGGGAACATAAAGTTAAATACCTTGGCATTATATTGGATCCCAGACTTACATTCAAGGACCATATATCATATGTCATAGATAAAATAAATCATTTAGTACGACTCTTATATCCCCTAATCAATAGAAACTCTCTTTAAAATAGTAAAAACAAAATGTTTATTTTTAAGTCAGTTTTTCAAGCTGTTCTTTTGTATGGATGTCCTTCATGGAGCAATGTAGCTTCAACACATGTTAAGAAGCTTCACATAGCCCAAAATAAAGTTTGGAAAATGATTTTAAAGCTTCCTAGACATTACTCTACAACATGTCTCCACGAAGTTGCCAAAGTGGAGTTAGTAAATGATAGATTGACAAGACTTAAAGAAAATTTTGCCATCAGATGCCAAGAGTCTTATTTTATTCATATATGAGATCTAGCATCGTTGTAAATATTATAACTGAAAACAAGTTGAAAATGTGAAGCTCTAGTCAGCCTATTCAGGTTTTTTTTGTGAATTTTCCTTCAATTAAATCCGATATTAATTAAACCTCATCACAATATATCAAATTTTGTTTACTTATATTTAAGCAGCATAGGCTTATACAAACCTAAACTCTTTGTTTGTTGAAAAATTAAATTGTTATATTAACAAAATGAAAAATTGAATTAAAAAAAAAATAAATTTGTTAATCTTGTGATACTGTTTTTTAAAAAAAAAATTTTTCTTAGAAAAATAACGTAAAGGAAAACTTGTCGCTGTGATATACTGATTTGGAACTCCGTGTTCAGTGCCCTAAAGAGGATCCAAGATACTCGTACTTGTTCCTTAGTAAGGTTGTGCCGCACTAGGATTATTTTTTTCGATTTTGTACAGGGCTTGTAGATTAAATGACATACAGTACGAGTAATCATAATAAATAAAAAAAATAAGTTAAAAACCAAAAACTTATATTTTCATACAAATAAAGTTGAAAATTATAATTTTTTTGTAATGTGTAAAGTGACCACGTTGACCACGCATGTTTTTTTTTCTTAATGTATGGGAATAAAAAGAAGTTTTTGGGTGCCAAGTCAGGTCTGTAAGGCGGATGATCCATCAATTCGACGTTTTGGCCGGTCAAAAAGGCGCTGGTTTGAGCTGATGTGTGAGAGCTCACATTGTCATGGTGCACAATAATTCGTTTTCCCTTGTTCGTTTTTCAAATTTCTCCGAAGACTTTAGGCAAACAAATTCAGAATTGGAAGTCCTACTTTGTTCAAGCGGAACTGTCGCCACATGACCAGTTGTGCCGAAGTAACAGGCGACCATTTGCTTCGAAGTGCTTCTTCCACGAACAACTTTCGTTGGATTTGGCTCGTCTTCAAACAGTCACACGGGCGATTGCTGTTTTGCTGCGGGCCCATACGCATAGATCCATGATTCGTCACCTGTGACGATCTTATACACGTCTTTTGAAGCACCGCGATCGTATTTTTTCAAAATTTCTTTGCACCAATCGACACGAGCCTTTTTTTTGAGCGATTGTCAATGGGATCCAACGAGAACAAACCTTTTTTACGACCAGGTGTTCATGCAATATCGAATGTATGCTGGTGGAAGAAATGTCCAAGGATGCTGCTATCTCACGGTATGTGACATGACACTCTTGCATTATCAGTTCACGCACGGCATCAATGTTCTCTGGCACACTTATATATAGCAACACTTATATATGGGGTGATCCATCTAGAGGTATTTTTTCAAATCAAAAAATAATATAAAAATTCAAATCAAGTGTGGAATCTTTATTGGTAATTTTAAAGGACATTTTATGGCAATTATTTTTTGAAAATAATAATTACCTTCAAATGTTGGCAACTGTATTATGAAAATGAGCGTTCGGTAAAAAACGGGAAGATCCGCTGTTTTCGACCAAAATTTTGTTAAGTGATGAGGCCCGTTTCTGGCTCAACGGCAAAGTCAATAAATACAATTGCCGCTGAATTGGGGTGAAGAGCAACAAGAAGAGGTTCAAAAGGCCATAGAAGTGTAGTTTCGGCCAACATTTGAAGGGAATTATATTCAAAAAATTAATGCCATAAAATGTCCTTTCAAATTACCAATAAAGATTCCACACTTGATTTGAATTTTTATATTATTTTTGTTCTGAAAAAATAACTCTTGATGGATCACCCCAAATATCAGCCCTCGTATATCGTGCTACAGCTGCAATATTTTCTTCGGTACGCATATTTGTGTGACTTGTTGATGGTTTTGAATCAAAAAGACTTTAATAAGTATCACTATCCGATTATGATGACCCTTTAATGGACGAAGTGCTTTATGAATTTCGCAAATAGATTCGAATCTTTTTCTAAGTAAGTTTTCAGAATTTGAAAGCTTTATTCTGGCCTTAAACGCTCAATGCAGACTTGTCAGACCTTACTGAACACAATTTGACATTATTTGCGGTCAAAGAATTCGTATCGATATCGATCCTTCCCTCTCAGCTTAAAGGATACCCTATTCATATTGACTTTTAACTAATATTGCACACGCTGCACACAAAACAGTAGCTGATATTAAAAAAAATCTACCCACGCGCTCTTATCTCTGCTTAAATCTTTGATTTTTTTCGTCACTATTTCACGGCGGACAAAATCTAATATTTCACAAACAAAGGAGAGTGACAGGAAATAACAAAAAAACTTTACACCAAAAACACAAACAACAACAATGATATAAGAATAAATTCACAAAATTTGATTTAATACAATTTACCCTTTTCACGAGGTACGAGAACCTTAATCCCTTCCCCCGTTCCTAAAGGCAAACTTTTGTCGCCCCTCTTCCCTACATAGAACATACAGTATTCGCAAAGGGGATAAACAAAAAGAACGTAAATCCAATGTGTGAAAAACAAAAAATAGGACTTGAAGAATTATCAATATTTTTTTTTACTGTCAAGGAACTCTTTCCACAACTCTCATTTGTTATTCCTTGTGACACTCACTTAACGGCCAACGGTACTTTACAGTTATTTGTGATTTACATTGCTTTTGTATTTGATTGTGGTTGTCAGTTAGTGATCAGTTTTTGTTGTGCGCGTATCACAACGTAACATATTGAGTTTGCAAAATGACAGACAAAAAATTATCGTTCGATGTAATTCAGCTGATTTCCCGCAACCACCAATTGGGAAAAAGTGTGAAAGAATTGTCGGAAATGTTTTCAGTAACACGTAAGACAATTTATAATGTAATAAATCGAGCTGAAAATGAGAGTAGATTGGAGCCAAAGCATGGAGGAGGACCCAAGCCAAAAATAACTGACCGTGCGGAGCGCCTAATGATAAGGAAAATTAGTCGAAACCCCCCAATTCCGATCAGAACCCTTGCAAGGGAGCTCGAGAAAGAGCGTGGAGTAGTTGTTTCTCATGAAACAGTTAGACAGGCGATTCTAAAGAACAAAAATTCATCAAGAGCTGCACGAAAAAACCTCTCCTTTCTTCAGTCAATGTGGATAATCGTTTTTCCTTCGCTGTAATGAATGCTTCCCTAACGGCCGACTATTGGGACGACGTCATATTCTGCGATGAGACCAAAATGATGCTGTATTTCAACGATGGGCCGTCTAAAGTGTGGCGAAAGCCATTAACATCGCTAGAAAATCGCAATATCACTCCAACTGTCAAATTTGGAAAAATGTCGGTTATGATTTGGGGGTGCATCTCAAGCAAAGGAGTGGGAGACTTAGCCTTTATAGAAATCACCATGGACGCTAAGCAGTATTTAGGTATTCTACGAGGGCGATTCGGAAACTTCTTAGCCTAGCACAAAAAGCGCGGAATAAACATAAAAAATTTAAGTGTTTTGGAAACTTCCATCTCTGCTATGAACACATGCTTAGCACATAAATGGCGCATCCGAGATTTTTTTACAATGGAAAAATTAGAAATGCGTGGTGTCATTAAATATTTACATAAAAAAGGTTTATCGGGACAAGAAATTCATAATGATATGGTGAATGTGTTAGGTGAAAGTGTTCCTTCATATGCAACAGCAAACAATTGGGTTGCTGAATTTAAACGTGGTCGTACAAGCATTGAAGATGAACCACGTAGTGGACGTCCAAAAACAGCAACAACAACATAAATTGTAGCCTAAGTGCATGATATGGTATTAAATGATCGACGAATAAAAGTGCGTGAAATAGCATCTCATGGGCATCTCAAATGATCGAGTCCATTTAATTTTGCATGAAGAACTACAGATGAAAAAGCTTTCTGCAAGATGGGTGCCGCACTTGTTAACAGTCGACCAAAAACGCATAAGAATGAACATTTCTCAAGCTTGTTTGGATCGTTTTCAGCGAAATAAAATGGATTTTTAGCGTCGTTTCATAACTGTTGATGAGACATGGATCCACTACTATACTCCAGAGACAAAAGAACAATCCAAACAATGGACTGAAGCTGGAGGAAGTGCCCCAAAGAAGGCAAAAACAATTCAATCGGCTGGTAAGGTTATGGCAACGGGTTTTTGGGACATCAAAGGTATTTTATTGATTGACTATCTGCAAAAGGGTAAAACAATAAATTCAGAGTACTATTGCAACCTTTTAGATCAATTAAATGTACAAATTCGAGAAAAACGTCCTGGCTTACAACACAAAAAAATAATTTTTCATCAAGACAACGCACCAGCGCACAAGAGTGTTTTAACAATGGCTAACATCAACGAATTAAAGTACGAGTTGCTTGACCACCCACCTTAGTCTCCTGATTTAAAAATTCCTTGCGGGCAAGCGTTTTACCTCAAATGAAGATGCAATTACAGTTGTAAACCACTATTTTGAAGACCTTGAGGAAAACTATTTTAATCAAGGGATAGAATTGCTAGATAAGCGTTGGACTAAGTGTATTGAAGTTTCAGGAGATTATATTGAAAAATAAAAATACTTTTGAAAAAATAACTATTCTCTTTCATTGATAGGCTAAGAACTTTCCGAACCGCCCTCGTAAAGGGCAAATTGGTAAGCAGCGCTAGGAAATTTGAGTTCTTTCCTAGCAAGAGAGAGCAAGAGACAACAAACCAAAATTCAAATTTTAACAGGTTAATGACCCTAAGCATAAGTCGCATATGGTGCAGATGTGGCTTCTTTATAATTGCGAAAAAATTATAGATACACCTCTTCAAAGTCCTGACCTAAACCCTATTGAAAATTTGTGGGTGCATTTAAAGAAAAATGTCGCCAAACGCCAACCCAAAAACATGGAAGCAAACATTGGAAGGGTGAGAAAATATACCGAGCAATTATGACCTCAAAAAGTTGATACATTCCATGAAAAGGCGATTACAATGCGTGGTGGATGCAAAGGGTGGTCATATGAAATACTCAATCTATTAATAAACATCGTAACACGTCTTAAATTTAATACAAACACTTTTGTGAAAAGACTTTATTGACACTACCAAAATTGAACTCTACTTGATTTTGTTTTACGTTTAGTTTCTTCAGCATGGAATTTGCTTTATTTTTTTGTTAACCTTATGTAAATAATGTATATAATTATAATAAAAAAATACGTGATAGAATAAAACAAACTACTTTCTTGTGTACAAAGATACATTTTTATATTTATTTTCTTTGTGTAAAGTCATTCTTGACATACTGTATTTCTTTTAAAAAGTTAAAAACTTAAAGACGTTTAGGCGGTAGACACGCAGAGAAAAAATATGGTTACTATATGGTCACGGTTGCAATAATATGTTCTTTGCAATAATATCATGTTCGTTGCAACCATAGTATTGTTTTTTTAATTTGATTTTGACAATAGTATGATTGCGGCAGTATTAATATTGTTAAAATGTAACAATAGTATTGTAGCCAAATTTAAAAATGAAAATATGGTTGTAGCAACAATATAAATATGGTGGGTGTGACAAAAGTATTGTTTTTGTTTGTTTTACTTTAACAATAATATGATCATGGAAATCATATCGACAAAATCGTATTTTTTTCTTATTTTGACAATGTTATTGTTACGAATCTTACTTTTTATATGTAACTTATTTATTTTTCAAAACTAACTTCTTTGGATAAAAATAACTGAAATATTTTTAATAATATTATTTAGTGTTTAATTTTTGTTTACATAATTTACTTAAAAAGTCATACTATGGTTGTAAGGATCATACTATGGTTGTATGTTAAACAAAGTATGGTTATAAGGATAATAATATGCTTGTGGCGATCATAGTATGATTGAGTGATAATAATAATGTGGTTAGGCATATCATAGTATGGTTGTTGTGTGAATAATTCTATTGTTGGGAGGACCAAAATATTGTTGTGAGGATCATAGTATGGTTGTCAATGAACCATATCTACTATTGTTGTGATGATCAAAATATTGTTGTATCACAACCATATATGCAACAATAGTATGATGCTCTTCCAATATTGTCACCCCAACCATACTTTTTTTCTGCGTGTACCCTACTTAAAAGGGTGAACCGATTCTTCGAAAAAATCCTTATGTGATGCGCAAAATAGAAAGGGACCTAAGGTTAAAAACCAGTTTTGTTCAGGAGAGCCATTTTAAAAATTAGGACCCTTTCTATTTGCGCTCAGAATCGTCGACTTCACTTTCATAAAACGCGCATATCTCCGGGAGGGAACACTTTTGGAGCATGGGATCGGTCTCATTCGATGTTGTCTACATCAAAAAAAGAAAAAAAAGAAGAAAATTGACCCTTAGGTCAATTTTAATTTTCTCTATCCGCTGGATAGGAAATTTAAGCCCGTAAACGAGGGCTTTTTACTGTGCTACACGCACACAAACTAAAATTTGTTGAGCACATTTAAAAAATAGTTAAAACGTCGTTAAATTTGATCAGACCGAAACTTAAAGTATATTAACTCCAAAATAGAAAAAGTTGACCGTTTTTTGGGACCATTCGGCCCATGCGCCCGACCATTATCTTATACGAGACTTGCTATATATATTTCTGGCCTAGGCAACACTAAGTGTCGCCTGGCGCCATCTGACATTTCCATTGGAAAGTTTGACATTTTTTTTAAATAAACATACTCTGAACGTTTTGACGTACGGCCATCTTTTTTGTTGTTTACAGTGACTTGAAAAAAATTAATTTGGCCAAAAAATGGAATTAACTCGTAAACATTTTCGTGCGATCATTTTTCACAACTTTCGACGTGGATTATCACGACAAGAGTGCATCGATGAACTTAAATCTGTGTATGGCGATGAAGCACCATCCTATCTATAGCACTGTGAAAAACTGGTTTAATGAATTCAATCGTGGTCGAAACTCGCTGAAAGACGAAGGTCGTGAAGGTCGTCCAAAAACGACCGTTGTTCCAGAGAACATTGAAGCCGTGAGTGAACTGATTATGCAAGATCGTCGTGTGACATACCGTAAGATAGAGGCATCCTTGGGCATTTCCTGCACCAGCATACATTCGATATTGCATGAACTTCTGGCCGTAAAAAAGGTTTGTTCTCGTTGGATACCGCACAATTTGACAATTGCTCAAAAAAAAAGCTCGTGTCGATTGGTGCAAAGAAATTTTGAAAAAATACGATCGCTGTGATCATAATACGTTTATAATATCGTCACAGGTGAAGAATCATGGATCTATGCGCCTGAGCCCGAAACAAAACAGCAATCGACCGTGTGGGTCTTCGAAGACGAGCCAAATCGCACGAAATTTGTTCGTTGAAAAAACACTTCGAAGCAAATGGTCGCTTGTTTCTTCGGCATAACTGGTCATGTGGCGACTGTTCCGCTTGAGCAACGTAGGACGGTCAATTCTGAGTGGTAAACGACAATTTGTTTGCCTGAAGTCTTCGGAGAAATTCGACAAACGAACAAGAGAAGACGGATCATTGTACACCATGACAATGCGAGCGAAAACAGTGAACCAGCCAAAACGTCGAATTGATGGGTCATCCGCCGTAAAGCCCTGACTCACTGTACCAGGAACCCAATGACTTCATTTTATTCCCCGCACATCAAGAAAAAAATGCGTCGTCAATGATTTTCGTCGCCAGAAGATGCTGTTGAAGCGTTCAAAAACCATGTTTTGGAGGTGTCTCAATTGGAGTGGAAAAACTGCTTCGACAATTGTTTTGAGCGCATGCAAAAGTGTATAAGTTATGCTGGAGAATACTTTGAAAAACAATAAAACCAGTTTTGATGATAAATATTCGCATTTTCATTATTAGGCCAGAAATATATGTAGAAGCCTTCGTATGTACAAGAAGAGGTAGAGAACCTGCAATTGGATCCGATATACTTGTCTGTTCACCGGATAACCGACTTACTGGCGAACCGATTTAAAAAATACCAAAACCCCTAACTTGATCGGCTTCTGTGTATTGAAAAATTTTAGTAGTAGCACTATTGCCACTTGTCAAAAGGTTTCGTCAGACCATTCGCCTATCCTTCTAAACATACTGTCTCATATCGTAGAGAATGAGAAACAGTCGGCCCTATGCTCAAAAAATACAAACTGGAAACAGTTTTACATGCGAACAGAACTCTAACATATGCTAATTCAGACATAAAAGATGCAATTTACCCATTTACCACCATTTTAGGCCTTTCTCCAACTCAGTCCTCAAACTAAACGGAAGCCATACGGTGAATGGGCCAAATAAGAAAAATATTGGGCCGTGCGGTTGACAAATCATTTGTCGAATATCTTCCAACCCTACTCCTCAACACCTGATGACGCAAACATACAAGATAGTCTGGAATCGGATTGCCAAATGGACATACCAATTCAAAGAGTTTCTTGTCGAGCAGAAGAAGTATATGTGACAGCGCATAGAGAAAGGGACCTAAGGATAAAAAAAATCAATTTTCACTTTTTTTTGATGTGGGCAATCTGAGCATCGAATGAGACCGATCCCATGCCTCAAAAGTGTTCCCTCCCAGAGATATGCGCGTTTTAATAAAGTGACCAAAATACACGTATTTAAATCTTATTTAAATAAGTTTTCATAATAATAGGGAAAATTAATATGTGACGCGCAAAATAGAAAGGGACCTAAGGATAAAAACCAGTTTTGTTCAGGAGAGCCATTTTAAAGGTTATGTCCCTTTCTATTTGCGCTTAGAATCGTCGACTTCACTTTCATAAAACGTGCATATCTCCCGGAGGGAACACTTTTGGAGCATGGGATCGGTCTCATTCGATGCTCAAATGTTGTCCACATCAAAAAAAAAGAATAAAAGGGAATGTTCAGTTCTACTATTGAAATGGGTGTGTTCAATGTTGTAACAGTATTTATGTCCCTACAAGTAGACCCAAAGGACTATTACCTGTAAAAAGCAAAATTATTGAGAACACGACTTTAACGCAAGCTTTTGACAAAGTATGGCAACGTATGGCTTAAAAAGATGTTAACTTTTCTATATCTCCAACTACTTAAGTCCTACTTAGAAGAGAAAAATTTCTTCGTGAAGTATAATTCAGAACAGTCAAGTCTTGAATCAGGCGACCCACAAGAGTGTCTGTACAGTTCTGTATACAGTTCTTTAAGTCAATTTTCTTTGGTTGCTGTCATGCACTCTGTCAGGCACTCCACGTTAGGGTTCATCTATTTATAAATGCTGATTAGAACTATGTGAATGAACATGTAAACAACGTAGTGTCGATTACACTGTGTGTCATTGAAGAATGAAGAAGTGTTGTATGTATAGTCTGAAGACCTAAATGTCTCTTATCTTTTATGTGTATTTATGTAATGATTATTCTGGCGGCGATTCATGAACCGTCTTGTATTTGATAAGAGCTATATGCATTGGTGCATTTTATCTATTTGTACGTATTTAGATTAGTGTGTATATATGTACATATTTTGTTGTATTGTAGGTTTCGAGTTAAGAAAGATTAATAAATAAAATGAGTTCTATGTTGAAACCGAAAGAGAACAGTCGCACAAAATTCTTCCTCACCATCGGTAACGTTCCTAGCTCTTCATTTTGGTGACCCCTAAAAACATCTTTGAATTTCAAGTTTCCCCCCACCAGCGGTAAGGGACTTAAAACACTCATTGGTGGACAAGAGCACGCGTAAAAAAGAAACAAAACAAAAATATTTTTAAGTGCATTACAGAAGTGTAAGGTGAGCAATAATATTTTATTTTATATATAAATCTTCAGGTGGGATTTTGCAGAGTCAGAATGAGTGCTATAGAGCAAATTAAGAGACAGGAAGTAGTAGGAACGGAGATGGGAAAGCTGTACAATGAACTGAGCCAGCTAGCTCAGGGGGGTGCAGCTAGAGAAGAGATTAAGAATCGAGTATTCAAAATAAATGAGTGCTTCAAATGCTTGAGGAATGAGTTTGAAGCGACAGACAAGGAACTCCGGCCGCCGTCTTTTACGTTAGAAAGAAATTCCTATTTCACGGGACCTTTCGTCAGCAAAGTAAGAGAGGCAATGGTGAAATTCGATAGTCTATACTATCAATTTGAGGAGTGGTTAGGAGACGAGGCCAAAGAGTCTGCGGTGGAGTCTGTAGAAACAAGTGCTCCTCCAGCTTTAATGGAGGACAGCAAAGGTACAACATCTAAAAGAAAGACAGAAGTAACGGAGGCTGGAAGAGCTATACATTCGAAGCTCGTTGGTAGTGAAGAGTTAAGTGGGGAATGTGGGCAAACCAACCGATTCCACTTGAATAATCGACTACCCAGTTTGAATAATGGACTAAAACGCCAACTTAGATATATGCTGGACGAGTTGGAACTAAAAATAATTAAATTCAAAAGGAAAGAAGCCTCAATAGAAATTGTTAAAGAAAAGTATAAGGCGGCGGATGACCTTTTTCTAAAATATGTTGGCCAATTTCCAGATGACGAAATGACAGAACTGTTTTACTCTTTGAGGGATACGTACCAAGCAATACCGGGTATAGATAATTCATTTATGAATCTTCCATTTAAATTGCCAGCAATAGATATTCCTACATTCAACGGGTGCATGACGGAATGGGACACGTTTAGGGAGTTGTTTGAGCAACTGATAATAGATCAGCCAATATCTAATACACAAAAAATGTGTATATTGAAATCTAAGTTGACGGGTGATGCAGCAAGGAAGATATCCAAATTACCCGCCAAGGAGGAGAATTTTAATGTTGCTTGGGAAATATTACAAAGCCACTATTCCAACAAGAGGGCGACAACGTCTATTTATTTTAGGGCTGTATTGGATGCGCCACGGGTAGACTGTAATTCACGAAGTGTGAATGCGTTTTTAGGTGTTGTAAACGAGAGTTTACAAGCGTTGAATGCAATGGACGTTGATGCAGAGGATATGCATCAAGCGTTTTTGTGTTATGTGTTGCAGAGAAAGCTAAGTGATGAGCTGCGAATTCAGTTTGAGCAGTATCTGGGTAATTCTAGAGATCTTCCAAAAGTACAGAGTTTGATCGAATTTTTAAACCAGATGCAGTGTTCTTTGGAGGCTTGCCAATTGTTCACTGCTGAAAGTGATAGGAAGTGGGGAACTCTAACGGAAAGTCGAAAATCTTGGGAGGGAAAGCAAAGATCGGCGGAACCTTCAAGGTTTGGAGCCCCCGATGAAAGAGCGCAAATACCTAGAAGGGGCAAGTGTCCTTTGGGATGTTTGATTGGGCATTTCATATATAGGTGTTCGAGGTTTAGGGGCATGGACGTCAAAGAGCGCTGGGACAAAATAAATGAGCATAATATATGTTCAAGATGTCTAACTGTTGGGCACGCTAAGAAGGCATGTACCAGTAGTTTCCGTTGCAAAGAGTGCAATGGCGAGCATCATTTTTTGCTGCATAGAGAGAAGCAAAGTCCCAAGAGTGCCGTGGTAAAGAAAGACACGGATCCAGAGCGGTCATGTGTGTTGCTGGCTACGGCAGTAGTTCAAGTAAAGAATGGATGCGGTGATTGGGTAAACTGCCGTGTTTTATTAGACAGTGGGTCACAAGTATGTTTGATGACCAAAGCCTTCAAAAATAAATTGAGATTAGTTGGTAAAGGGACCAATAAAGAAGTCGAGGGCTTAGGAAGGCAAAAGTCCCTTATAGAGGAAAAAGTAGGAGTTAGCTTTAGGTCCAAGACTTCAGATTATAAAACCCATTTGGATGCATTGGTAATACAAACCATATTATCGAATGTACCAGAGACAAGGGTGAAATCAGAGAAATTCCCAACTGAGGTAAGGTTGGCAGATCCCGAATATAATATTCCAAGGGGTATAGATATGCTCATAGGAGCAGAAGTTTTCTTCGACATTTTGTCTAAAGGTCAGATAAAGGATGAGCGAAGTGGCTATAGGCTTCAAGATACAAAGTTAGGATGGGTTGTAACCGGTTCTATCCTGATGGCCAATGTAGAAGCAAGGTCAGAAATGGTAGCAACAGTTCATAAAGCAGATGAGCTCTTGCAGAAATTTTGGGAAATAGAAGAAATTCCCAAAATAAATAAGTTCACTGCAGCGGAGAAAAAATGTGAAAGCTTTTTTGATAAAACGTTAGAGATTGGGTTAGATGGTAAGTTCCAAGTGGCGTTACCATTTAAAAACGATAGTATGTTACTGGGTAATTCTAGCTTGGTAGCGAAGAGGCGATTTTTCACATTGGAGAGGAAATTAGAGAAGAATCAAAAGATACGGGCTCAGTATCATGAGTTCCTCAAACAATATTTGGAAATGGGTCATATGGAACTATTTAAAAATAATCCACAAATGGAAAGTGGCTATTACTTGCCACATCATTGCGTCCTGAGACCAGAAAGCTCAACGACGAAATTAAGGGTAGTGTTTGATGCGTCGTGTAAAACTACTACAAATGTATCGCTAAATGATATACTGTACACAGGACCGAAAATACAAGACAATTTGATTAATATCTTGCTTAGGTTTAGGAAGCATAGATATGTGTTTTCGGCAGATATTGAGAAAATGTATAGGCAAATATGGGTAAACGATAGTGATAGGAAATTTCAATTAATATTCTGGCGGTGGAATCCCAATGAGAGTATTAAAACGTATGCACTAAAAACAGTTACATACGGTACTGCGTCTGCTCCATATTTGGCCGTTAAGTGTCTGCAGAGAATTGCAGATTGGAAGACAAACCAATTTCCAAAGGAATCTGAGGTAATACGAAATGATTTCTATATGGATGATTTAATGACAGGCGGTGACTGTCTAGAATCTGTGAAGGCATTGCAGTTGAATATAAATAACATTATGTCTGAATATGGGATGCCGTTAAGAAAATGGTGTGCGAATGATGGATCTATACTGGATAGTATTGATCCGGAGCACATTGAAGGTAGTTTTGAGATAGATGCAGGGCAGTTAGAATGCATAAAGGCTTTAGGTGTTAGTTGGAATCCAAAATTGGACGTATTTAAATTAAAGTATAACCTAAAAGATTGCAGAGAAGTTTCAAAGAGGACAATTTTAAGCGAAGTCTCGAGATTGTTTGACCCCTTGGGTTTGGTTGGGCCTGTAGTTGTGATAACAAAGATTCTGTTGCAAGATCTATGGAAACTTAAGATAGACTGGGATGAGGAGATTTCAGGAGAACTTAGAAGTAAATGGAATATGGTTAAAGAAGGGTTCAGATTTTTAAATGAGGTCAGAATACCAAGGCATATATTCTGCTTGGAACCAATGCATGTTGAATTACTGGTGGAGGAAGTGCATGTTAAAAATTTGCATGTAGGTCCGCAGGGATTGTTAGCAATACTGAGACAGGAATTTTGGCCTCTTCGGGGAAGACAAATAACAAAAAAGGTCGTAAACAAATGTTACAGATGTTTTAGAACGGAACCTAGGAATTTGCATCAATTAATGGGAAATTTGCCGGAAGATCGCGTAATTAGAACTCGCCCGTTCTTGAACGTAGGAATCGATTTTCTGGGTCCCATAACAATACACTACAAAATAAGGGGTAAAAGGGCGGATAAGTCGTACGTCTGTGTTTTTGTGTGTTTTGCTACGAAGGCAGTTCACTTGGAAGTAGTGTCCGACTTGACGTCCGCAGCGTTTATAGGAGCTTTGAAAAGGTTCACAGCCAGAAGGGGATGTCCGGTAAAGGTTTACTCCGATAATGCCACGAATTTTGTTGGTGCAGCCAATAGCTTAAGAGAAGTTTATGAGCTATTTCAAAGAAGTGACCATGTGAAGAATTTAGATAGTTTTTGTACGCAGGGGGAGATAGAATGGTGCAATATTCCGGCAAGGTCTCCTCATGTAGGTGGATTATGGGAAGCGTGTGTGAAGTCCGTAAAAAAGCATTTTTATAGAGTTTCAGAAGGGAATATGACGTATGAAGAGTTATGTACCCTTATGACACAGATAGAGGCCGTTCTCAATTCTCGGCCGCTAACAGCACTATCGGATGATCCGAATGACTTTAAAGTGCTCACTCCCGCTAATTTCTTGATAGCAGACGGGATTTCCACTTTTATTGATTCAGAGAACAACAGAAGGTATCAAGGGTTGCGAGGACATTGGAAATCGGTTCAGGCTAACTTAGAAGAATTCTGGAAACGATGGTCTGAGGAGTATTTGTCCGAACTTCAAAAGAGGTACAAGTGGAACAAAACATTTAATAATATTAAACCGGGGACCCTAGTTCTTCTTAAAGAAGACAACCTTCCGTCACTGAGCTGGAGGCGGGGGAGGGTCATCCGAACGATAATGGGTTCGGATGGATTGTGTAGAATGGTGGACGTAAGGACCAGCAATGGGGATACAAAGAGATCAATCCACAATGTTTGTCCTCTTCCCGCCGAGGAGTGTGAAAACGAAGCAGAGGATACACCATCCACTAGCCTCGAGGCGTCACAAAGTAGAAGTAAAAAAAATGCAATAAAAAGAAGAATTAAAAATAATAATGTAATAACGCTTTTATTAATAATGTTATCAATTATTAATCCGGCCAGGGCGCAATTTAATATTAATAACTTTAGAAATAAAGCAGGTATATTCTTCGAAGAGGTCGCGACGGTTGGACTTTCAAGAACATCATGGAGCGTAGTGGTACATGTTAACATCACGGAGTATGCAGCGGCTAAAGTGAGCTTAGACGAAGCAATGAGTTCGCTGACAACAATGAGGTTCGAGCAACAGCCGATAGAATATGCAGTTCAGAATTTGAAGTCGATTTATGAGCGGGTGCTAAACAGACATGAGGTGATAATGTCGACTACTTCAGCAAGGCGAGAGAGAAGATCCGCCATGCCTTTCGTGGGCGGTATCTATCATTCTCTATTTGGACTGATGGATGAAGAACACGCAGAAATTTTGGGAAACAAAATAAAAAATCTTGAGAAAAATGAGGACTACTTGCTAAACATCATGAAGAACCAATCATCGCTCCAGGACATGACATCTGAAATAATTAAGAAGCAAAGTGAGTTGGTGTTTAAAAACATGAAAACACTGAGCAGTGCCAATCGTGAGGTGGAAAAGGCGGTCAACCAGATAATCGACACAGAGACGATACTTAGATCGGTAACAAATATGCTGGCAACGCTTGAATCCTTTGAAGGAGTTCAGGATGATATCATCGGAACATTGTTTAGTTCCCGAGGCAACATTCTTACACGGTTGCTTCCGGTTAAGAAGTTCAAATCTCAGATTAAGAAGATCACATCGAGCTTAAAGTCAAATGTGCGTCTACCAACACAGAATCTTGTGGAATTGGCTAAGATGGCCCAAATTTCTGCGGGAAACACGGATGAGTTCATTATATTTAACATCCGGATTCCACTTATCAACAGTGAATTATTGCGAGCATACGAAATATATTCATACCCAACTGCTCATGACGGATTTTCGGTAAAACTTCAGCCAAGCAGCAAATATTTCTTGATTGACGAAAAGAAGACGGTGTTCTACAGCTTAAATGTCGAAGACTACAATCAATGCCGAAATATGAAGGACCTTATGATATGTCATCAAACTCACCCTCTCTTCAATACTAGAGGTACGTCTAATTGCGAGATAAATCTATTTTTGAAAACAAGACAGATGCCAGAAGACTGTGAAGTAGCCATAAAAAGATTTCACAGCTTCTGGAAACAAACCCATTCAGTAAACACTTGGATATTCTCTCTGTACGAAAAAACACATGCAGAGATTACCTGTAACGGCAAAAAACGCTTCGTTGTTCTCGAGAATTCGGGCATATTAGAGATGGAACCAGAATGCCATTTTGAGTCTGAAGAAATAAATTTATGGGCATACGACGCGTATAGAATTGACGTCAACTACGAGTTTCCCAGTCTTAATCTTTCTGCGTTCATCCCTGATTTAACACATTTAAAGTTGAACGCTGACATCGAAGTTTACAAGATACCTGATATTCCAAAAGCTACAAATATATTGGGGTTCCCCACACATCTTGATATGCATCATCTTACTCACTACGGGCTCCGTTTTTCGACATGTATCATTATCGTCATCATCATACTAACCTTGATTTGGATTCTGAAGAAGCTGTGCAAGATGTCGACCCAATATTTACCTGTCAACCTCGCGCTGCCTCGCCTTACTTAGGTTATATTTAATTATTATTATCATGTGATTCTCGTCCTTAAGTTTTTGTTATTTTTGTTAAAAGATTAGGATCTTTTAAGGCCGGCAGAATGTACAGTTCTGTATACAGTTCTTTAAGTCAATTTTCTTTGGTTGCTGTCATGCACTCTGTCAGGCACTCCACGTTAGGGTTCATCTATTTATAAATGCTGATTAGAACTATGTGAATGAACATGTAAACAACGTAGTGTCGATTACACTGTGTGTCATTGAAGAATGAAGAAGTGTTGTATGTATAGTCTGAAGACCTAAATGTCTCTTATCTTTTATGTGTATTTATGTAATGATTATTCTGGCGGCGATTCATGAACCGTCTTGTATTTGATAAGAGCTATATGCATTGGTGCATTTTATCTATTTGTACGTATTTAGATTAGTGTGTATATATGTACATATTTTGTTGTATTGTAGGTTTCGAGTTAAGAAAGATTAATAAATAAAATGAGTTCTATGTTGAAACCGAAAGAGAACAGTCGCACAAAATTCTTCCTCACCATCGGTAACGTTCCTAGCTCTTCAGTGTCGATATGCCTTCAATAGGAGAAACGGTTCTTCAATCTTCGAATCAACATGCATCGGTTGCATCTGAAAGTCTGCAACGATCTCAGCGACGAAATCTGACCAATTTAGTCATGGGCATATGGGTACCAAAAAAATCTCTGCTTAGAGCTGTTTCAGGGCAATGTTACTATACTTCTGATTTGGAAAATAGTTTCCTTTCTTCTATAAAAGGCTAAACCCGGAATTTCGGTTCATGCCGGTGTTTTACTTTTAAAAAAACCTGAAGTCGGTTTTGAAAAACACCTAAAATGCTGGTCTTCGGAAAAGCCCGCTTGTGGACTCTTTAAAGTAGCCTCCACCTTCTAAGTGAAAAACCGAGAGATGGCAACGAAAAGTCATCTAATCTTCACACTTATCAATTCAAGTTTTAAGGTTAACGTCCTTGACTACCCACCGAAGCAGACAGCAGGTTGTTCATAAGAATTTAACGCCCCATCTTGGAGCAAGTACAATAATATTTCCCTGAAACAGACCTTCTCTCGTTTAAGTAATTAAAGCATTTTCTTTGTTTTTAATGATTAAATATAAAAACTGTATGCGAAGTTCATTAGCCCACGGTAAGCAGCAATCGTCATTGAATCGCACAAGAACAGGCAATTAAAAATGCCAGCAGGCGGCATGGCAGGGGCGTAAGTGTATTTTTATCATTTGAAATATTGCGTTCGCCTAATTATTGAATATTTACACGCAGCCAGCGGAATATTAAATGTCAATCGCGTCAGGCAGTTAATTTCATATGATTTCGCAGGATTTCCAAGAATCATTAGAGCTCAACGGCTCCAGGCCACAGCAATGCGCCGCGCCGTTGGTGAACTCCGTTTTAATACGACTGATATTGCGCTGGTCTGTCCTCCATTGTCGAAGAAGCCACAGGGAAACGGCAGAGGAATAGAGCTTCTGCCGGTAAGGGGTCATGGGCAGGGGGGACAGATAAAAATGTTGTTATATTTAAAATTGTTTCTGCTGCTTTTGCTGCTTTGTTCTCGGATGTTAACAAGTTCTTTTGGGTCATTTAGAGTATTGTCCTGTTGAATGGCTAAGCAAGTATATGTGTATGTGTGTGAGAGTGTGTGTATGTGTGTGTTTTTGTTCATGTAATGGCTTCATAACTTTAAATTGTTCAACACAATTGTAAGTTGTTATTGTAATTTCTGTTGTACCAAAAGCACTTCATTGTTTCCCTCTTCTTCCTTGGTGCTTTTTTCTCTAGACTAGTCCTGCATGGTCCTTAAACTTTACTTGCATTTCGAAGGGGGAAAAGGAGTAGCGGAGATGCTTTATCCCAGAGAAGATATGTTTTGGGTTATTTTTTGCCTGTTGTTTTCTATTACATTTGTGGTTTTTATTTCTATGTCCGTTTTGTTGTTGTTCTCTCTTTTTAATCTTCTGCTTCTGTTCGGCAGCAAATAAAAAAAAGCAACAATTTAGAAAAATCTGTGTGAATGTGTGCCTGAATATAGTTCGTTTTAAAGGAGATGAACATGTAATTGCAATATTTACATACGTACGTATGTGCTCGTACTAACACTATTCTGATCTTTTAGCTTCAGCTGCACAGTGGGGCAATATTTTTAAAAATATCTATAACTGATTGGAAGTTATTAATAGCATGTTGGATATCATGAAATGGTTTAATATGGTTTAAACGTGACGTTTACACTATTTATTTATTTATTTTTAACCATAATCGTGTATGGTTACTGATCACCGTGTGTTGTTCGGGTGCTACCTATGCATAAAATAAAGGGCTGCCCTTTCTAATTCCAAATACCCTGTAAGACAACTATACACAGGGTGAAGCGCGTTAATTTGGTTATTTGGAAATGAAATAAAAAAATAACCCATACAAAAATTTATTTATATTGGGTGATCCATCCAGAGGTATTTTTTCAGAACAAAAAAATATAAAAATTCAAATCATGTGTAGAATCTCTATTAGTAATTTGAAAGGACATTTTATGGCATTTATTTTTTGACAATAATTACCTTCAAATGTTAGCAACTGTATAATGGAAGAGAGCGTTGGTGAGCAACGGGAAGATCCACTATTTTCGACCAAAATTTTGTGCAGAGATGAGGCCCACTTCTAGTTCAACGGCAAAGCCAATAAAAAAAAATTGCCGCATTTGGGCTGAAGAGCAACAAGAAGAGGTTCAAGAGGCGCCATTATACCCAGAGAAAACCACGGTTTGGTGCGGTCTTAGGAGCCTGGCCTTATAGAGTTCGGTTTTACTTTCAACAATTGCAGCAAGGCTTTCTGAAGAGGGTTGTCACGGACCCGAAATCATGATAAAAGTAGTGTGCAGCCGCAAAAATCAATGTCACTTTGGCATTTTGTTAAAAAATTGTCATCTATTTAAATATGGAACAAGAGGTCTTGAGCCGGTTTAATCCCTGTTAAATGTTTTCATGAACTCTTACAAGCATGTCCACTGGTATTCTGCCAATTTCAGCCGGCGGTTTGGAAACTTCTTAGCCTATCAATGAAGGAGAGTAGTTAGTTTTTCAAAAATATTTTTATTTTTCAATATAATCTCCTGAAACTTCAATACACTTAGTCCAACGCTTATCTAGCAATTCTCTCCCTTGATTAAAATAGTTTTCCTCAAGGTCTTCATAATAGTGGTTTACAACTGTAAGTGCATCTTCATTTGAGGTAAAACGCTTGCCAGCAAGGAATTTTTTTAGTTTTGGGAACAGGTAAAAGTCACTGGGAGCTAAATCAAGCAACTCGTACTTTAATTCGTTGATTTTGCCATTGTTAAAACACTCTTGTGCGCTGGTGCGTTGTCTTGATGAAAAATTGTTTAGTGTTGTAAGCCAGGACGTTTTTCTCGAATTTGTACATTTAATTGATCTAAAAGGTTGCAATAGTACTCTGAATTTATTGTTTTACCCTTTTGCAGATAGTCAATCAATAAAATACCTTTGAAGTCCCAAAAAACCGTTGCCATAGCCTTACCAGCCGATTGAATTGATTTTGCCTTCTTTGGGGCACTTCCTCCAGCTTCAGTCCATTGTTTGGATTGTTCTTTTGTCTCTGGAGTATAGTGGTGGATCCATGTCTCATCAACAGTTATGAAACGACGCTTAAAATCCATTTTATTTCGCTGAAAACGATCCAAACAAGCTTGAGAAATGTTCATTCTTATGCGTTTTTGGTCGACTGTTAACAAGTGCGGCACCCATCTTGCAGAAAGCTTTTTCATCTGTAGTTCTTCATGCAAAATTAAATGGACTCGATCATTTGAGATGCCCATGATATTAGCTATTTCACGCACTTGTATTCGTCGATCATTTTATACCATATCATGCACTTTGGCTACAATTTCTGTTGTTGTTGCTGTTTTTGGACGTCCACTACGTGGTTCATCTTCAATGCTTGTACGACCACGTTTAAATTCAGCAACCCAATTTTTTACTGTTGCATATGAAGGAGCACTTTCACCTAACACATTCACCATATCATTATGAATTTCTTGTCCCGATAAACCTTTTTTATGTAAATATTTTATGACACCACGCATTTCTAATTTTTCCATTGTAAAAAAATCGCGGATGCGTCTTTTTTGAACACCTGTTTCTATATGAAGGAGTTGCCAGATCGAAACAAAATTTAACATGTGTTCATAGCAGAGATGGAAGTTTTCAAAACACTTTTCTGTTTATACCGCACTTTTTGTGCTAGGCTAAGAAGTTTCCGAACCGCCCTTATTGTTCATTGGGTCTTCCAAGGTGTTGGGATGGTTGATATACACCTTCGACTTCAGGTAAGCCAAAAGAAAAAAATCGCATGGGGCTAAGTCTAGTGAGCGTGCCGGCCAGTTCACATCACCCCTCAAAGAGGTAAGCCGCCCAAGAAACATTTGCCTCAAACAAATCATGGTATCCCTGGCTGTGTGTTCAGTGGTACCATCCTGTTAGAACCATGTATCCTCTAATTGCATTGCTTCATGAGCCGGCTGAAAAAAAGTCTGGAAATGTCAATAGCAAGTGATTGTTTCCGAGCAGAGCGTTTCGGAGATTGCAGTACTGTTGCTCTAACGCTCTCGATGTTGTATTCCTTTTCTCAGGTCTCTTTCGTACACATGACACATACCCGGCTGTTTTCAATGAAGTTACCCAATTTGCAATTGATTGCCGTCCAGGAATACGTCCGCGTTGGGGAACATCGAATCGTAATACTTAGCGGACCGTGTTTTGAATTAGTCTTCATACGAACGTACCTTTTGATTTGAGGTCTTGTTGGACTTAAAGTCACTTTTTAAATCCGAACTTAAATTTTACACGGTATGTTACTAACCCTACAGGAACTCGATCAAATCAGTAAATGTATTTCAAAGCGTCCTCACCACAAAACCACACTTTTAATTCGATCGTACTCAAATTTAGCATAAGGCTTGACAAGAGTTTTCTTCCGATAGGTTGATAAACTTTGCGACTCCTAAACTCTGAAATTGCTACAACAGCTGACAACATTACAGAGTCTTCTGACTAACAGAGAGGAGCAGGGTATCACACGTATTAACTTTTTACTTGTGGTATACGTTTTCTTCAAATTATGTAAAAATTTATGTTGGGGTATAGTAAGTGATTCTTTCTCATCATGTCTTCAACTGGCGTGGTTTCCACTAGTGTGACTTTGGTATTGGTGAAACTACAAAAGAACCAAATCTCTTCATTACGTCGAATCCTGGAAATATTTTTAAAAAATTTAGGCGACTCGAAAATGATTTTTTTTTAAATGTCGAAATGAACCTCGACCTTGACCCAGCCTATTCAACATTCTTATCGCGCTGGTCAATTGGAACCCTTTTTTTGAGAAGACCTTTAATAGGTCAGGTCATTTAATAGGAAGGTCATTTGTCAGATGGCCATCCAAATCTTTAAATATAGCTTGTCAAATCCTCCATTGTGTTGCTTTAGAGTAATTGTCTTTGAATTCATACATACTTTGCAACCGGTTATTTGATTTGCACTATCGATATCCTGCCATTGCAAAAGTTCTTCCAGGCTAAAAGTAGCACATAAATTTATTCAAACGTCATCTGAAGTAGGCATCTTAAACATTTGCCTGAGAGACCATTTGAACGAAGTCAAACTAGACTTATATATTTCATACAATGCCCACCTAGACAATAACATTTTTTTGGACAGAGATACTTCAGAATCGTCTAATAACCATGTTTGCCAATTTTCATTGTCTGGTCCTCCCTCCAGTGTCCTTGCGTTGGCTTTTTCTTTTTGTTGGTCATACTGTAGCGTTTAGCCATATTCCCTTCAACATTTTGTCATTGTCATGTTGCATCAACTATCAGGGGGTCCTGCGACACGCAACCGCTTCCTAGAGCCTTCTCTGTCCCGCGCTCTCTCTCTCTATCTCTCTCTATCGCCTACATCCATACAGCAAGTGAATTCGGTGTAGATTAAGATTAAGTGTCGCCAGTGTATCGTATGTTCTCCATTTCCACTTTCATGTCCCTTTTGTTGGTTTACAAACTTCAGTTGTTCTCTTTTATCCCCTTACGCTCGGTGTTGAACATTCTTCAAGTACTCCTTGAGTCCATTGTAATTGTTGTAATCCGGCTCGTATCTCTCACACCCAGTGTTTTGTCAGATTTTTTGTTAATTTTGTATGGAAACTCCGTTTGCTCTGCTCACTCGGTCTCATATCTTGCAGGAGCATTCGTTTTGTTTTTATCTGAAATTACACAAAAAGTTATCATGTTTCCGAAAGAGAGAGAGTTTTGTTTTATGAAATTTCGGTTGTTTAATGTAATTGACATACTTAGATTTTGTTACCGAGCAGACGCTCAACTAATGTTAACAAGGCTAAAACATAACGCTTGAGTTGTAAACAAGTAAAGATATGAGAGCGTTTAAAATAGCAGCGATTATTTAAAGTTATCGTGTATTTTAGCCAAACTATTCACCATGGATTAAGTTCCAGGATGGCATTGGTACTTGCAGTACGGGGGGAGTGGTTTTTGCTGGTGTGTCCTAGTTTGACAGGACCTTATTTTTAAGACCATATGTAGCATTCGCAGGTAGTTCAGTGCCTCTAATTTAGTCAAATCGTTAAGTTAATACAATATTCAGATTAATTCTTGAAAAGGCGGATTTTAAGGTCCCAACTGGATCGACAGTACCTTAATTTTTCAGTACATTTTCGATTGTTTCGGATCGAATTTCTTCAATGACAACTTCGATTTCATCTTGTAACGCTTCAACTGTCCCTGGAGGCTATGCGTAGCATTTATCCTTAATGCCTCCCCTCTGAAAATAATCCAAAGTGCTCAAATTACAGCGCTGAGGCGGGTAATTGACATCAAAATTTCAGCTGATTATTCGATTTTCAAAAACAGTGCGTAAGATATCGTTGGTTGTGGTCCCGTCTAGTCGAAACCAAATGTCGTCCATGGCATTCGCTTGAATTTGCAGAAATAAAAATTCTTTGACTATGGCGCGGTAACGCTTATCATTGACGGTAGCGGCGACTCCGTGCTCATTTTCGAAGAAAAATGGCCAAATGATGCCGTCATCCCAAAATCCACTCCAATCAGTGACTCGTTTTGAATGCATTCGTGTGCGGTCTCTAAATTCCATATGCGGCAATTTTGCTTCTTGACATAGCCATCGAGGTGACAATAAGCTTCATCTGAAACACTATTTTTCGGTAAAATTGTTCATCTCCTGCCAAACAATTTTCAGCCGATAGGGCAAAGCGAAAACGCATTGGATGGTGTTCCATTATTAAATGACCAAGTTCAACCTTTCCGCTAAAACTGAAATCAGTATGTATTTTACAGCCGATTCAAAATTTCAAATTTCCCACCGTTAATATGAGTATAAAACATCGTTAAATGTACAAAGCGAATATTAGGCGTCTTGCTTGTTGATGTTTATACAGGCTGGGCGTGGAAATTTGCTTTTTTGCACAGCAGACTGTGGCGGAACTTGGTCGAAGAGCGCGGAGAGTGGGCATGACTTATAGCGGCTGACGGTAGATTTGTATTCGCCTTTTAGGTGTCATCATGCATTGGACACGTGAGGAGAGGTCATTTTCTGTTGAAGCGTTTTTTTCAAATGCGCACTCGATCAATGCAGTGCAGCGTGCTTCTCATTAACGATTCGCTGTTCCCCCACGCGGACGGTAATCAATTGTTAATTGGGTAACTTCATTGAGAACAGCAGGGATTGTGTTTACGAAGGGGACCTGAGAAAAGGGGGACCTGAGAGAAGGATTACAACACGAAGGGGACCTGAGAGAAGGATTACAATACGAAGGGGACCTGAGAGATGGATTACAACACGAAGGGGACCTGAGAGAAGGATAATAACACGACGGGGACCTGATAGATGGATTACAACACGAAGGGGACCTGAGAGAAGGATTACAACACCACAAAACATCGAGAGAGTTGGAGTAGCAGATCTGCAATCTCCGAAACGCTCTGCTCGGAAGCAATCACTTGCTCTTGGCATTTCCAGACGTTCTCTTCACCGGACTTTTTATGATTAGGAATCCGGCTCTTGAGGCAATGCAATTAGAGGACTCATGGTTCCATCAGGATGGTGCCACTGCACACAAAACGAGGGTTACCATAAATTGTTTGAGGCAAATGTTTCCTGAACGGCTTATCTCTTTGAGGGGTGATGTGAACTGGCCGGCACGGTCACCAGACTTAGCCCCATGCGACTTTTTCCTTTGGGGTTACCTGAAGTCGAAGGTGTATAACAACCGTCCCAACACCTTGAAGGACCTAATTAACAATTTTGAGGCTGAAATTGGTAGAATACCACTCGACAAGCTTGTTAGAGTTCATGAAAATTTCAGAAAACGTGTGCAGCAATGTGTGTGGATAGCGAAGGTCGACATTTGCCAGACACAGTATTTAAAACCATGTAATTTAAAAAGTCCCTTACTGTTCAATTTAATTAAAATATAAAATATATTTTTCTAATTTTCATCATTTTTTTATTTTATTTCCAAATAAGCAAATTTCCGCGCTCCAACCTGAATAATTGATTTTGTTATAGAAGGGTGTATGCTTGGTCCACCGCATTCGCATGTAGTGATGGGGCTGTCGATATCCTTCTAGGTTAGGGGCTGCCAGTATCACTCTGGTTGTTAGTACGTTTTTTGAAGACCTTTAGGCGCTACCGTTGGCCATGCTATTGGCTCATCCGCAGCCATACCTTTTGCTCTGTTCCACATTAATAATGCAAGGAGTTACTTTCCATGTTGAGATGCGGCAGCCATTTACTCCATGCTATGATAAAGGTTTTACCGTCCATGTTCGGTCGTCAGAGCCTTGTTAGCGTGACAGAGGACACAAGTCTCTGGTTGCAAGTTGAAGAGGTGTTGCAATATGTACATAGTTAGAATTTGTGTTCACCAAATACGAAATATTAGTAAAGGTTTAGAATATTGAAGAAATTTCTCTGCTTCTGATTACCCACATTCATTACATGTTCCAAAGTAACTATTTTGGCGCCCTAGGGACCTTTGGCCCAAGGGACAATGTCTCAAATTTAGCCGAAATATAAATATTATTGATCGTTGTAAAATTCTAAGACGATCTAGCCGTGTGTTTTCGTCTGCCTATTGAAAGTACGATAGCGATCAAACGAATTAACCTATGCTTACAATCATAAGCTGTTTAGGATTGGAAACGGGCGTAATCGGTCCAGGGGAAAATTTCCCTTCCCATACTTTATTTTAGTGTGACATAGTTTATTATATTCTTATCCTACTGGGTAAGAGGGTATATGTCATTTGGAACGGACAGGAAGTGTAACGCATCAAAAAACTCATTTTAGAATCTACTTATACATATGTTTTGACCTTACAGGTTTGTTTCATGCCATTTTAAGACATTTGAGCCATGTCCGCAGCAGATTCGCACGAAAGATCTCGAAAGCGGCAAGCAATCGTTTTTAAATTTAGCAATAGTTTTTAAATTTAGCATAATATTTTTTTAAAACTGGCTGCGTTTTTCTTGAACTGTTTTCCACTTGCATATCAAAAAGGGGGTGCCTGCTATACAATTGCCTCATTCTGCCCCCTTTTATATACCCTCCATCGAAGAATGGATGGTATATACAATTTGTTGTTATGTTTAAACTCCGCGATATGTCCGCCCGTCCATCCGTGTGTACGATGAAAACACGATAGTGGTCGTAGGAATCAAGGTATAATCGTGAAATGGCATATAGTCCTAAGTTATTTGGGATTATAAATGGGCAAAATAGGGCCAGAAGAAAATAGGTTTCCCTTTAGGGGACTTAATGTTCCTTGGTTAAAGGTACACACTTTGAGTAATTGCTGAACAAATCATAATTTTTTTTGGACGGACAATGGCTAAAATTTGTTATATTTTGTTGGGACGTACTAAATAATTGTAAAAAGGCACAGTTGCTTTTTGCTCTTGGGGCCCAAAATAACGTCCCGCATGGTCAAAACGGGCCTTAAATAGTTAATGTGAACATTTAAGCAAATTTTCCAAATATGAAATTATGTTTAGCTCGTTTGTTCAGCTCGTTTGTTTTATTTCGGTCTGTTGCTTTTACACATTGAACGGGGATTAAACCGGCTCAAGACCTCTTGCTTCTATATTTAAATAGAAGACAAGTTTTTAACAAAATGGCAAAATGACATTGATTTTCGTGGCTGCACACTACTTTTATTTTAATGTTTTCAATGAGAATAGGGATGGACGCATGGTCCGTAAGGGCCCGAAAAATGTATAATTTGTTGCGCTTTGGTACCGTTTCACTGTCAAGGGTTTACTTATACAATGCGTATACAAATACAAATTTGTTTTGTCGTTTTTAGATGTAATATAAAAATAGAGGGTATGCGTGTTTAATTTCGCGAAAAAAAAACTCTCCTTTGTAACTTGGGACACCCTAGTATACATGCGCTGAAATACTGTCATTTGTGCGACAGGTACTAGCAGGGGCATGGCTAGGAATCCCATTATTTGTCACCAAGTTAACCTTCTAATAGGGAATTTGGATTGGATCGTATGAGCATCAAAATATATATTTGAAGAATAAAAAAGTGGGCGGAATGAGGCATTTGTGTAGGGGTTACCGGGCGGAAATCGGGCGTGGCAATCCCCTTTTTAATATGCAAGTAAAAAGTCGTTCTAAAAATATAATGGCTTTTATTATTTAATCAAATCGCAGGCACTAGGAGAAAGGTTTTATAGGTTAAAATCTGCACTACGACAGTGTCATTTATGTGAAAGGCGTAAGAAGGGGCGTGGCTATTGTCTCCAAGTTAACCCATAACTCTGATCATACGTAGTGATCATTAAAGATTTTAAAAAAAATTACAAATAAATCGCCGTTAAGTTCGGCCAGGCCAGACGTATATACTAGGGTGACCCAAGTTACAAAGAAGAGTTTTTTTTTTCGCGAAATTACATATAATTTGTCCATTTTTGGTATTCGCATGTTATTTTTAATACTATTCATACGATTCTGCTGAAAAGAATATAACTAAGACTAGCTGACTAAAATTTGGACCCTAGCCACGCCTCTTCTTGCAGCTTCAACACACAAGGTACTATCCGAGCGTAGATTGAAACTCACATAATTTTTTCCTAATGTTTGAATTTTTGTTGAATTTTGTTCCATGCAATATACATGCATTATAAAACAGTAGATTCCACTCCACTCCTTTTCGAGATTTCGATAAAATCGCTACACTTCAGGCAATGAAGGGGGGAATGAAGGAAATTTTAATTACGTACGAAAAAAAAACAAAAAAAAATAAATATTCAAACAAAAAATGAATAAGAAATCCTGTGATAAAATTATTCACTTATTTACTAAAATATTCGTACGTTGTTTATCAATTTCCGATTTTAAGCGATAAACAACTCCACATAAGTATTTACAAAAAAAATGTATAGCATTTATCGAAAACATTTTCGTTATAAGGGAAAGAATAAATCCAAATATTTAAGAAAAAGGTGTAAGCCCGTTATCGAAAATAGTTATGTAAAGTTATACAAATCACAAAAAAAGATGTAAGCCGTTTATTGAAAATTGTTTGCGTTATGAGGTGATAAACAATTAACATAATTACAAAAAAAAATTTAAAATTGTTTCAAAAAGCAGCCGGAAAGTCTTTAAGTTATTGGCAGTTGTGACTGCAGTTTTGATGAGCGCCACTTCACCATCATAAGACCTTAAGCAACGAATGTGCTGTATGTATGCCTGGCGGCTATATACTTAAGGGCAGACAGTTTCACATTTAACGAGAACTATCGGCGGTAGAGTTTCCCCCGAACACAAAAAACCCTCAAACTGCACACATGCTTAAACAAATAAACCCACACACACACCATATAGTGCATGAATTTTATAATTATTTTGTTGTTGCTTCCATTCCTTAAATATCATTGCAATATCTTATAAATAGTTTTGCTTATTTTCGAAATTTTGAACAAACTTTTTTACTTGTTTGATTCGATTTATGGACCTGCTATCGCTGACGTCATATACATAATGCAAGAGAAAAACTTTTTTCCAGTTATTATCGTTTTTACAAAGTTTGGCAATTTGTCCCCAAGTTAGTTCTTACTGATGTGACAGTGCCATGATAGAAAACCGAACGAACGCTGACTAAATTAACGACGTTGTTTAATTCTTAGACTCGTATAGTTTATTTCCTTAGCACAAATTTATAATAAATTTCAATAATTGCTGCAATTAGCTTACTGTAGCTACGCTACTCTCGCTAACAAAATTACATTAAGCGTTATGAAAAATGCTAGCCATTCAACCTGTTTAATCTCTCTAATGAATTTCATAGCCTTTGTTCGCTACTCGCTGGGCCACATTTGCATTTTGCATTCAAGATTTCTACAGGTATCACACTCCGGGTTTAAACGAAACAACAAATGAAAACATTGAATCAAATTTTTTACCTAAATTGAAGGAAAAAAACTGAACAATTTTAATAATTTTGGGCGAAAATCAACAACAACTACAAGAACGGCTTTAGCAAAAAGCACAAATTAAATAATGACCCTTTTGACAAACGAAAGAACACAAATTTGCGTGACATCAACTCAACTCAACTAAAAAAGAAAAAGCTAAACACAGCCAATATTTAAATAAAATTTACGAAACAAAAAAATAAAATATGAAAAAGAAAACACCAGCCGCTGAACCAAAGCAATCCCCAAAAACCATTCGTACATACAAAATTTACATATCAAAACAATGAAATATATGAGACATTCCATGATAAAAAATATAATCATACTGATTGAATCCATTCAAGTATTAGAACCGAAGAATATACATGTCAATCATATGCTTCTATTGATAAATGTTTTAAAGTAGTTTAAAATGGACGAAGATGACATATTTTTTTTTAGACCAACTCTCAGGCTATGTCCCCTTTAAATGCAGTGCATTGCGTTGATGACTGGGAAGTAAGGGGTCGGAAGGGGGGAAAATGAGTAGTGGTTATTGCCTCTTGCTTTGAACTTCTGAATGTCCTATCTAGTAGAAAATACATTAGCCGCAAATCGATTCTAGATACGGACTCTATGGGCAAAAAACGAATTCGATCTGTATTGTATACGAGGGCGGTTCGGAAACTTCTTAGCCTAGCACAAAAAGCGCGGTATAAACAGAAAAAAGTTAAGTGTTTTGGGAACTTCCATCTCTGCTATGAACACATGTTAAATTTTGTTTCGATCTGGCAACTCCTTCATATAGAAACAGGTGTTCACAAAAGACGCATCAGCGATTTTTTTACAATGGAAAAATTAGAAATGCCTGGTGTCATAAAATATTTACATAAAAAAGGTTTATCGGGACAAGAAATTCATAATGATATGGTGAATGTGTTAGGTGAAAGTGCTCCTTCATATGCAACAGTAAAAAAATGGGTTGCTGAATTTAAACGTGGTCGTACAAGCATTGAAGATGAACCACGTAGTTGACGTCTAAAAACAGCAACAACAACAGAAATTGTAGCCAAAGTGCATGATTTGGTATTAAATGATAGAGTCCATCTCAAATGATCGAGTCCATTTTATTTTGCATGAAGAACTACAGATGAAAAAGCTTTCTGCAAGATGGGTGCCGCACTTGTTAACAGTCGACCAAAAACGCATAAGAATGAACATTTCTCAAGCTTGTTTGGATCGTTTTCAGCGAAATAAAATGGATTTTAAGCGTCGTTTCATAACTGTTGATGAGACATGGATCCACCACTATACTCCAGAGACAAAAGAACAATCCAAACAATGCACTGAAACTGGAGGAAGTGCCCCCAAAGAAGGCAAAAACAATTCAATCGGCTGGTAAGGTTATGGCAACGGTTTTTTGGGACTTCAAAGGTATTTTATTGATTGACTATCTGCAAAAGGGTAAAACAATAAATTCAGAGTACTATTGCAACCTTTTAGATCAATTAAATGTACAAATTCGAGAAAAACGACCTGGCTTACAACACAAAAAAAAAAAATTTCATCAAGACAACGCACTAGCGCACAAGAGTGTTTTAACAATGGCTAAAATCAACGAATTAAAGGTGGATAGGCTAAGAACTTTCCGAACCGCCCTCGTAGTGCGATCGACCGGCCAATCGATAACAAACGGTTGTGAATTCCTGGATAGTTGTTTACCCCTGCCGAACATCCTCAAGTCAGGAATAAGACGACGGATGTCTGATGAACACACACCATGAAAGTAACGATAGAACAGCGTCACACAACCCACGTTCCGACGATGCTCAAGGAAAACAATAGAGTTGGATACCCTACTGTCACCTATCAGCACCATTGCTCTCCTTTGAACACGGTCAAGTAGCTCCAAGGATGATTTTGGAGCACCTGCCCATATATGGGAGTTGTATTCCATCTTCGGTCTGATGTAAGTTGTATAGATATTGAAAAGATTAGAAGGAGTGCAATATTTCTTGCAAGGCTTTGGAAAGCCAATACATTATTGACACTTCGAATACTTGTCTCGCACAACTAGCTCAACACTGGCCGTGTTCTATTGGCAATTGTACTTGCTTAGAACGTCGTTAAGGCGTTAACTTTACACTATTGTAAAAGAATATTACAATGATTTTGTTTACTGAAAACAATAGACAATATGCATTAAATCCCGTTTCTTTTCAACAATTACAATTTTCAGGAAGAAATTTACTTAAAAATAACCTTAAGCGAGTTTGCCAGAGAGCTCGATTATTACTCGCTTATGATATTTCTTAAATAATTTTTATTCTTCAAATTACAAATTTTCAAATCAAACGGTTTATGATGCATAAATGCAATCACTTTTCGTATTCAAAGCAATTTCAAAAAAGGTTCGTAAAATTTTAAAGTCATAGCTTTTGCGACAACTTACTCGTTTAATAAGCGAATACCACTAGAACACGCCTATTGTACTTTCATGCCCGACGATCAAGAGCATCTGATTGTTTAAACTGACGACAATATGGGGCCTGCGAATCGCTTGTGAGGTAACAAGCAGCACTGTGTCGTATTTAAATCCACTATGCAGTTGATCCCGTTCGGAAATGATCCCAGTCAAAAGTCTCATCTATTCGCTTTTGTCTTCAAGTTCTGGAAGACTCGGCCTACGGCCGAATGAAATTGACTGGTAGAAGTTGCTGTCATCTGCATATAAGTAGATTGGATTCACGGTCTGAACAAAAAGATCGTCAATGACCTTATGAAATCGATAGTGATTCTTAATTGATCGGTGTTATAAACATGGGATCTATCTCACTTTCTTTGCGGCGTTAAATACTTAAGCTTTAAGTCGTGATACCGCATCGTGGTTTAAGGTTTATACGAAAAGTTTGATCAAGCAATATTATTTTTTGTCAGTTCTCAATTTTTTGATAACGGACGATTTGGCAAAATTTGTTTAGTACCGTGTTTTGAGCTTTATCGAAATTAACTTCCATTATATGCGGAGTGGCCCATATAAGAGCTATAACAAATCAAGTATGAATTTCGAATAAGCAAAAAGGTCGACTGTTTGACACACTACATATTATTAAGGCTAGTTAGTGGCAACTTTAAGTAAATCCCCTCAATGAAAATTGTTATTGGCTATTACGGGAAATAAGAAACAAAAAACAATATTATTTTCAATTATTAGTCTTAAAAGAGTCTCGAGTATTTTGGTAATAACAGCAACCAACCAAATGGTAATAACTAAATAAAGAGTGATTCATCTAGTGTTTTCTTTTTTCGATTCATAAGCTTTTTTAACAGTGAGAGCTCGTTTTTGCTCGATATCAAAAATGAATGTTTATTTTTTAAAATATTTGCCGTTTTTTCAACAGTTTGCTCAGGGCCACGTTAATGATCTTTAGGTGATTAGCAGCTATATCTATACGTCAAAATAGTTTTTACGTATCCACCGAAGAGTGGATGGTATATAAAACTCAAACGAAGAGTGTATGGTATATTATGTTTGTCTTTCTCCACACAATATTATTCAGAGACTCTTTAAACTATTTAGATTATTGACCGTAGTACAATTTTAAGACGTTTCTTTGAAAGCACTATAGCGGTCAAATGAATCAATCTAGTATCCTGAAATTTTGCTTGATAATGTCTTACGATTATAAGCTGTTTGGGGTGGTAAAAAGGCAAAATCGGCCCAGGGGAAAAAATTACCCTTAAGGGACTAAAGGTACCACGGTAAAAATTACACTTTTTTGAGTATTTGCTAAACAACTCATAATGTATTGTGGACAGACATTGGTTAAAATGTGTACATTTACGTAGTCATAGCGCACTAAATAATTCAAAAAAGAAAGCCAATGTTGCTGGACTTTTTGGTTCATGTGGTCCAAAATATTACAGCAGGTATTTTGTATTCAATATGGACATGCTGGAAATCAAATTAAAGAAAGTTTTGCAACCAATTCGAATATAGAATAATTTTGAAATTTTGGCTGCGATTAGCGAGGGACGCATGGGCCCAAAAGAGGGTTATTCGCTTTGGTAGCGCTGGGTCAGTGAAGGGTGTATAAAGTTCGGCCAGGCCCAACTTTACGAAGTTTTGACTCCTTACTTTTGAGATAGCAGCTTTGTTTTTCGTGAACTTACCTAGCAAGCAATTTTTCGATTCAGCTATATCTATGTATTTTCATTTTTTTAAATGTTTACTCGGTTTTAAATGAATGTTTAATGTTAACTTTGACAATTTTCGGGCCCTCTAAAGGTGCACTTCATTTTTATCTAAATTACATCGATTTTGGTTAACCCGTTACTGCCTGCCCGGCTCGTACGACTTTTATGAAATTTGGAAATTTATGTCCAAAACACCATAAAAGTTGAAAGAAACAAACCTTAAATTTGTACCTGAGATATGACATGGGTATTTAAATACCCGTGCAAAGTGAATTTGCATCCAGCTACTTGCTTCCTGGATTATTACGGATCCAATGTTTGACAGCCCTTTTCAGGAGCATTTTTCTAAAAAAAAGTCTCTTCGATTTCTGCCTGCAAAAAACAAAAGATAAAAAAGATCTATTAAATGGTTTAATTTAGCCCAATCTTTCCTCTTTTCTATAAAAAAAAATTACCGCGATATCTCACACCTGGCCCACGCTAAAATTATTTATGTATCAACACTTTCTTGGGTATTTTAATACCCATTAGACAGGAATCGGTTAATATCAATGGAAATTTGTCTGCTTTACATTCTTAATAATTTTTTGCAGAAATTAATTATGGAAAGATAATTAATCGTTTTTAAGGGTGGTCTAACTAAAGCACACGATGATCGTATATAAAACAAATAGTTAACAGAGAATTAACTTAATAGAGTTTATTATTATAGAAGGATCTATACGACAATTATGTGTGAAACAAAAACTATCGGCCTAACGCTAGCCACAACTTCGGTGGTATGCCTCTATCCGATGGTCCATATCTTCAACGACTCTGAGCCATATTGCAGGTTCAATGTAGTTAATGTGCCGAATTTTCTCATCCATGAGCTCTTGAATTGTTCTTTTTCTTTTAAATATCCTCAAAATAAGAAGTCTAAAAGTGTTGAATCACACGATCGAATGCGAATGTTTAGAGTGGACCGGTCACCTTTACTGAACTTATGTACGCTGCAAACATTTTTATTAAACGACCGTAACATAAAGTAAAAATTGTGAAAATAGGACAAACGAAAATAAGTGAACAACTGATGTTCACTTGGCCAGGTTTAGTTCTTTTCTTATCGAAAAGCCTGAAAACAATTACAGAATTAACTAAAATATTAAAATTAGAAGCAAACATTTGTTGCCTAGACGTTAAAAAAATATCATGTCTTCTTCTGTATACCTCTGTATTCATTCAAAAAAAAAATATATTAAATTTGGAAACTATAGTTAATTTCACTTAATTCCCTTTAGCTTTATCAAAATGAGTCATTGCGTGTATCAGCTATTGTTACAATGCATGCGTCCCCTCACGTGGTAGGGTATTAACCGCCTAATATTCGAATTGAATGGCAAAGGCCAGACAAGTGAAACAAAAAAAATGTTACACACAAAAATAAAAATAATTTAATCCGAAACTTGCGAGTGACACGTAAATTGTTGAATAACTTTTGGCCACCACGCCAGCTAATGCCATCATCAAACAAACAGCGGCAATAAAACAAAGCAACAACAAAAAGGGAATGCAAAGAAACAGATTTCTTTCCCTGCCATTTGTTATGATAATTTCGGCATAAAGCCGAAACCAAACAAAATTATTAAAGTGAAACGCCCCACGCAGCCCGCTCTCACACCGCCTCGTTGTACTCAATTTCCCTCCTACGTGTGTCAAAATAAACAAAAAAAAACAAGATTGACAGGACCTTGTTGTTAGTGCAAGGACACAAAGAAAATATTACAACTACAGCAACAATGGGGGAAACAATAATAATAATAACAACAACAGCAACAATCTAAAGAAACCAGACCCTGCAACAACCAAGCCACTGTCCGTAAGGCAATGCACAGTGTTGGCGAAAATTCAAATAATGGAGATAAATGAAAATTTAGTTTTTTGAAAAATATTTTGTATTATTCGATTAAAGAATATACAATTCTGTGTCATTTCAAAGTCATATGTTGTTTATAGTGAACATTTTTGCGCAACTACGAGGGCGGTTCGGAAAGTTCTTAGCCTATCAATGAAAGAGAATAGTTAGTTTTACAAAAATATTTGTATTTTTCAATATAATCTCCTGAAACTTCAATACACTTAGTCCAACGCTTATCTAGCAATTCTATCCCTTGATTAAAATAGTATTCCTCAAGGTCTTCAAAATAGTAGTTTACAACTGTAATTGCATCTTCATTTGAGGTAAAACGCTTGCCAGCAAGGATTTTTTTTTAGATTTGGGAACAGGTAAAAGTCACTGGGAGCTAAATCAGGAGAATAAGGTGGGTGGTTAAGCAACTCGTACTTTAATTCGTTGATTTTGCCATTGTTAAAACACTCTTGTGCGCTGGTGCGTTGTCTTGATGAAAAATTATTTTGTTGTGTTGTAAGCCAGGACGTTTCTCTCGAATTTGTACATTTAATGATCTAAAAGGTTGCAATAGTACTCTGAATTTATTGTTTTACCCTTTTGCAGATAGTCAATCAATAAAATACCTTTGAAGTCCCAAAAAACCGTTGCCATAACCTTACCAGCCGATTGAATTGTTTTTGCCATCTTTGGGGCACTTCCTCCAGCTTCAGTCCATTGTTTGGATTGTTCTTTTGTCTCTGGTGTATAGTGGTGGATCCACGTCTCATCCACAGTTATGAAACGACGCTTAAAATCCATTTAATTTCGCTGAAAACGATCCAAACAAGCTTGAGAAATGTTCATTCTTATGCGTTTTTGGTCGACTGTTAACAAGTGCGGCACCCATCTTGCAGAAAGCTTTTTCATCTGTAGTTCTTCATGCAAAATTAAATGGACTCGATCATTTGAGATGCCCATGATATATGCTATTTCACGCACTTTTATTCGTCGATCATTTAATACCATATCATGCACTTTGGCTACAATTTCTGTTGTTGTTGCTGTTTTTGGACGTCCATTACGTGGTTCATCTTCAATGCTTGTACGACCACGTTTAAATTCAGCAACCCAATTTTTTATGTTGCATATGAAGGAGCACTTTCACCTAACACATTCACCATATCATTATGAATTTCTTGTCCCGATAAACCTTTTTTATGTAAATATTTAATGACACCACGCATTTCTAATTTTTCCATTGTAAAAAAATCGCGGATGCGTCTTTTGTGAACACCTGTTTCTATATGAAAGAGTTTCCAGATCGAAACAAAATTTAACATGTGTTCATAGCAGAGATGGAAGTTTCCAAAACACTTAACTTTTTTCTGTTTATACCGCGCTTCTTGTGCTAGGCTAAGAAGTTTTCGAACCGCCCTCGTAGAGAGAAATCCAGTCAGAATAACCTAAATAATTTAAGACGTAATTCTGACGGGTTCAATCAAATTATATTTATAAAAATAACATCACCTTCCAAAATCTGAACTAGAACTACTAATTTCACTTTTGTTTCTGACAAATGTATCGCTAAAAGGCATATATGTGACGCGCAAAATAGAAAGAGACCTAAGGTTAAAAACCAGTTTTGTTCAGGAGAACCATTTAAAAGATTAGGTCCCTTTCTACTTGCGCTTAGAATCGTCGACTTGACTTTCATAAAACGCGCATATCTCTGGGAGGGAACACTTTTGGGGCATGGGATCGGTCTCATTCGATGCTCAGATGTTGTCCACATCAAAAGAAGAAAAAAAATGAAAATTGATTTTTTTTACCCTTAGGTCCCTTTCTCTATGCGCTGTCACATATGTGAAGATGGTTACAAAGTAATTATAAGTGGAAGCGATAACTAGCTTGTACATACTTTCTGATGTCGCAGGTTAAAAAATGTTATTTTATAAATAACGCGTAATCCATTTCGAGGTTCCCTACTTTTTTAAAGAAAAAATCACAGAAAATTCAAATTGAATGGGAAATGTTTTTTTACCATTTAAAAGAACATTCTTTGGCATTTATTTTTTGAAGATTATGTCTGTCAAATGTTGGCCGAGGCTATGTCACAGATGATCCATCCGTTGAGTCCAATTTTCGATGACTCGTTCGAGCATTTCGACTGGTAACTGGCGACTGACATGCGTGATGTTTTGCTCCAAGGCCTGAATAGAAGCGCGCTTGTCCGCATAAACTTTAGACTATACATATCTCCACAGGAAAAAGTCTAACGGTGTGACATCACATGATCTTGGTGGCCAATCGACCGGCCCAAAACGTGAAATTATCTGCACACCGAAGTGTTCTCTCAATAAATCCATTCATTGATGCAATGTGTGGGAAGTGGCGCCGTATAGTTGAAACCAAATGTCGCCGAGATCACGAGCTTCAATATCAGGCATCAAATAGTCGGTTATCATGGCACGATAACGGTCGCCATTGACGGTTACTTTCTCACCGGCATCATTTTTGAAGAAATATGGACCGATGATTCCACCGCGCCACAAACCACACCAAACCGTTGTTTTTTCTGGATGAAGTGGCAGCTCTCTAAACTCTTCTGGTTGCTCTTCGTTCCAAATGAGGCAATTTTGCTTGTTTACATACCCATTGAGCCAGAAATGGGCCTAATCGCTGAACAAAATGTGTGTCGAAAACTTCGGATCTTCTTGGAACTTTTCAAGAGCCCGTAGAGCGAAGCGATGTCGTTTGGGAACGTCGGACGGCTTCAGTTCTTGCGCAAGCTGTATTTTGTACGCTTTCAATTTAAAATCTCGACGTACAATGAGCCAAGTCGTTACATACAGGCCGAGTTGCTGCGAACGGCGCCGAATCGATTCTCCACGGTCATGGTGTACACTCTCAGCAACAGCCGCTACATTTTCATCACTGCGTGCTGGACGTGGTCTATTCGGTCGAATATTATCCAATAATGAATGCTGGGTCTCTAGATGGGTGATGATGATGGTGTTGCGAACAGTACGCTCAGTAGGCCGATTATGTTGACCATAATTTGAACGAAGTGCACGAATACATTCCTCACAGAACTTGAATTTTCGTAATAAAGTTGAACGATTTGTGAATGATGTTCAGTCGTAAGTTTTTCCATGAAGAAATGCCAAACAATACTAAACAAAAATAACATGACAGCATGACACGACTCACAAGTGATCTGTCAAAAAATAGCTATTGAAAAAAGTATCTCTACTTGGATCACCCATTATAAATACAAACATTTTTGCACAAACATCCAAAAAGGGAAACAGTAACAAAATTACTCAGTTTACATACATTTACGTTTGATATGTTTTTATATATCACAAGCACACTACTTAAAACTCTGCTTTAATACTATTTTATAATTGATAAGATGACTGCCGAAATTTCAAATAGAGTCCCGCATTTAGTTTTACCGTAGATGTGTGTGAGATACAAGGATCTCAAAATATCTTAGATAAAATTTATTTGTATTATTTTTATCAATTCATAATCTAAAAAAATATTTTGCTCTAAAATGTTCTCAAATTTTGTATTATTTCACTAATTATGGTAAAAATGCTGAAAAACTATAGAGATTTCGCGACCCGAATTAATCTTCATTTTCGGAGAATTTGTCCCACTGTGCGGTGGTGGGTAAAAGAGTGCGCACGTTGCCAACGCGGACTAACACTTCATTAGCCATGCAAATATTATACAAAAACAACAACGTCGTAGCCACCCAGTCCACGGAAGCAACACCAACTTTCCACTTTACTTTGCCCTCCGACACCAGCAGTTTCAGGGTCCTCCCCCGCCCTCCCTTTGACGGCGGGGAGGATTTTCTTGTTTTTTTTTCACGGAAGTGTCTCTACCAATAACGCAATAAAAACATAAAAATGAAAAACTTTTCTTTAGAAGCGTGAAAATATTTCTTATTAATATCGTGTGTGTGTGTGTGTGTGGAGACGCTGCGACATTGTTAGATTCCTTCCCACCACCTCCCACCAAACGTGCAAAAGATTGTTATGATGTTGGTTTTTTTTTATCAATTATTGAAATGCAAATAGATTTTTTTGCCCGTTTCCGAATTCGAAAAATATTTTCATAATCATTTTGTTTTCAACGTCATAAGTACGTGTACGGCGCACAGTGGGATTTTTTCATACAAGCTGAGGCAAAATTAGAACTAAATTAAAAAAAGTAATTTTTCAATTTCGCCCACAACCACGCCTACCTTTTATATAACGATAAATAAGAAAAGGCCTTTGCTTGATCAATAATGTCATCTCTTTCCACGGTGTCATTTCTTCAGCTTTGGAAATAGGAAATAGTCACTCGGGGCTAAATCCGGAGAATACGACGGAGCTTTTCCTTGGGTTTTCAAGCTTTTCCTTGGTTTGATTGACAACATTTTTTCGCAAAAAATAATGTTGAATGAGCACTCGAAATTCACTTTTTTCATTTTTAACAAAATCCACGAGGTTGTATGCTTCGAACAGCTGTTAAACACAAACTAAATGACGGAACTGTCTCAAAATTTAACAGTAGTCTATTAACAGATGGTAAAAGATGGGAGCTATGTTGCATTTTATATAACTACGAGGGAAGCTAGAAAAGTAATATTGTAATATTGAAATGACCTCGTATATTTCAGTTTTATCACGCCCAAAGACCATGTAATATCGATTTTGAATTTTTTTTCGATTTTAGAATTTTTTTTTTTTCGATTTTTGAAAACACTGATAAAACTCTTTGCAGTTTAATCGATGTCAAGCAGCACTAACATCTATATAAATAACTAAAGCCTTATTTCGGGAGATCCTACTAGAGGTGATCAATCTATAGATATTTAAAAAAAAAATACAAAAATTCAAATCAAGTGTGAAATCTTTACTGTTCTTACAAATGAATATTTTATTGCATACATTTTTTGAAAAAATTTCTTTCAAATGTTGGCCCCATAAACACACCAGGGGGTCATTCTGAGGGTACAATTTAGGATGACTAGTTCGAATATTTCTAGCGGTGTGGCGTTTGCTTAGCAGATTTGTCAGCATAAACTTTGCAGTTTTCGTGGCCTCACAGAAATAAAGTCTAAAG
The DNA here is from genome assembly GCA_963513945.1 of Hydrotaea diabolus. NCBI lineage: Eukaryota > Metazoa > Arthropoda > Insecta > Diptera > Muscidae > Hydrotaea > Hydrotaea diabolus. The sequence goes on from OY740717.1 coordinate 187,434,619, forward strand.
GAGTGTTATCACACGATCCAAAACGTAAAATTAGCTGCTCTTCGAAAAGACCTCTTAACAGATCCATTGTTTGAAACCAAATTTCAAGTCAAGATTACGGGTAACAAAAAGTCCGATAGCGATAGCGAATACTCATGGTTACGTTATGGTACGGTTACGTTCCGGCCATCATTATTTTTTAAAAATTATGGAGCGATGATTCCACCAGCCCATAGACCGCACAAAACTGTGATTTTCTCTGGGTATAATGGCACCTCTTGAACCTCTTCTGGTTGCTCTTCTGCCGAAATGCGGCCATTTTGTGTATTGACGTTGAGCCAGAAATGGGCTTCATCACTGTACAAAATTTTGGTACAAAACAGCGGATCTTCTTCGAGCTTTTGAAGTGCCCCGAAATAATAAACATAGTTAGGCTTCAATTCCTACACAAGCTTAATTTTGGACGCTTTCAAATCAAGGTCCTTTCGTAAATTGCTCCAAGTTTCATTTTAAGACAAGCCAAGTTGTTCAGAATAGAGCCCCATCGATTCCTGGGGGTTGTCACATACACTATCAGCCACTGCTGCCATGTTTTCAATACTTAGTGCTGGATGTGGTCTATTAGGTCGAGTATTATCGAATAGTTAAAATTGGGTTTCAATGTTGGCGATGGTAGTCCGAACAGTGCGCTTGGTAGGCCGCTTTTGTCGACCATAAAAAGGTCAAAGCGCACGAAAAACGTTTCTCATCCAACGCTCATTTCCATAATACAGTTGCACAATTTAGAGACGTTGTTGCGGTGTAAGTCTTTTCATGATGAAAAGGCAAACAATACTGTAAGGAAAAAAAATTCAAAACAACTCTTGCGTAATCTTTGAAAAAAACAATATTGAAAAAAACACCTCTAGATTGAGCACCCGTTTTGTTAGCTTAATATTTCCAACAAAAAAAACATGGGCCCCTACGCTTACCATTTTTCTTTTTCATTAGCCAATAATTCTAAATAAAATCAAATTTTTACTATACAATTATAATTGTATGTTTCTTCAAAACCAACACTGAACAAAATTGATACATATAAAATGAGAAGTAAATTAATATTAAGCTGGAAAACGCAAGTTTTGTATTATGATTGTTTTCTTTTCAAATGAAGTTTATTAAAGGAACTGAGAAGCATATTATAGATCAAACAGAAAGAAAAAAGACTTAGTTTTGTGGGAAATATTTTCAAAAAGCATAAAAAAAATAATTTTGCCAACATTATGCTTCCTAAGCACCACAAAAAGTTTCTAAATCATTTTTTTAAAAAAATGTAATTGTTCGACAGGTCTCTAGCAATAATTTGGCTTTTACAGATTAAAAATATATCAATTAGTCGACGAGTTATAGCCAAAACACCAAATAAACAATATGCTGAAAATTGGCATTTGAAAGCAAAGTTCGAAGGTCGATTAAAAAAACTCGAACTAACATAAACGAACGCCGCGATACGGTTCTTCTAATTTAGCCTATATTTTCACCCCTCACTCTCAGAATCGACCTAACTTTTGCTAACCTGAATTTCTTCCACAGTGTTATCGATTGATGGGCAGCCATATAAAAAATTTTGGTGCATACTTTTAGGGATATGTAAAAAAGCTAAGTTTCAGTCGACTAAACACTTAGGACTTCATATTGTGATTTATTTTTTATGTTTTCTATATGCGCTTTTTTAAGCAGCTGTAAAATAACCTTTAACAACTCGTCGGTTGATAATTTAAATGTCGTATGTGGATTTTTTGCGGTTTTGAGTTAAGATCGATTCCTTAGGTTTTCCGACCTGATCTTTCATTTGGCGTAATCAGTTTTGGGATACCTCATACGGTTTTCGAGATATGGAGTGTTGAGTTTGTCGTATGTGGCATTTGCTGATGCAATTTTCAAATTAAATGTCGTATGTAACTGCCAAACGCCACATACGACAAATTTCCATATAAAACGGCCAAAAAATTGATTTATTATTTAAATGTCGTATGTGGATTTTGCATGGCACATACGATTTTTAAATAATTTTTGTTTTTAGATCCGAGTTTTTAGATCCAAATTACTCTCCTGTATTGGTCAGAAAATTTTATAACAAATTTGCGCAAAGTATCTGCCCTTCAGGTTCGGATTCGAGTACATCAAAAAATTTAATTGCTGGTGCATCAGACAACATTGTTCCTAATAGTTCGAGTCATATTCCTCCTGAGTTAAATGAGCGAGATTTACCAACAGATGTTTGTAAGTTTAAGTAATTCGGCCTTCTTACTTTATTTTAATTCTCTGCACCCATTAGCTAGTGAAAGCAATTCTGCATCGTCCACGCATACAAGTAAAAAGCGGAAGAAAAGACCTGACCTCTGGAAATGTAATATAAGAAAGATGTTGCGTGAACATGGCCAATCATATGTTGGATATAAAGGCAAAGTTTTTCCAGCTAAAACGGTAGGCGTACGCCCTGCATGCTCTGATAGATGTTTTTATCAATGCAACAAAAACTTTTCCGAAGCTGACAGACTTGAAGTGAAAAGGCAATTTTGGGATTTCGAGGAGCAAGAAAAGAAGGCGTTTTTTGGAACCTTTGTAAAGAAAATTCAATGCATAAAAAGACGGAAGAAAACGGAAGAATTTGAAGCCAACAAGAAAAAATTTACATACCACTACAATCTGCAAGTTCGTAGTAAATGTATCCAGACGTGCAAGTTATTCTTCCTTAATACATTGGAAATAAGCGAGAGAAAAGTTTATCACTATTTTAGTAATATAGATGAAGATAGTGGAGCACCAAAACTTTAAAAAATTAAAAAATCGTGGTAGAAAAGCTACTGATGAAGGGAAAATAGCGGAAAAGCCATATTAACTGTTTCCCTGTTTTAGACTCACATTACTGTAGAGCATCATCCCAAAAAAAATATTTGGAAAGTCATCTAAGTGTAGCGAGAATGTATGCTTTATACAAAGAACAAACTAGCCAGCCAGTGTCCGTCAATGTTTACAGGCATGTTTTTAATTACTCTTTCAACCTTTCCTTTCACCGTCCAAAGAAGAATCTGTGTGATAAATGCTATATGTACAAAAACAACAAAGATCATTTAGATCCGAAAAATTTAGACGCCTACAAGAAGCATAAGGACGAAAAATTGTTTATGAAGGCTGAAAGAGACGTTGATCGCCAAAACATTGACGAATCAAATGCAATTATATGTTTCGATTTGCAAAATGTTTTTAATTTACCGATAGGCTACTGTTCAAACTTTTTCTATTTAACCTTTAATTTAACTGCCACTTTAATATTACCAAACACTCCTAACTTAACGTATTGCGCTATATGGAACGAAACTATGAATGGTAGGTCTGGAAACGAAATTGCGAGTGGGCTAATCAAAATATTAACTCGAGTCGTAGCTGATAACCCGAAAATTAGGCGGATTATACTGTTGAGCGATTCGTGTGTCCCACAGAACAGGAACCAAATAATTGCAACGGCACTTTATCATTTTTTGCACTTAAATTCAGATATTGAGGATATAACGCAAAAGTTCTCGGAACCCGGTCATTCCTTAGTGCAGGAAGTTGATTGTGTGCATAGTACAATCGAAAAACATCTCAGACATATGGAAATTGGAAGCCCGGTCTCTTTGATTAGACAATTAAACGATTTTTGTTACGAGAATGTAAAATTAAAAATTATTCAGATGGTGCCTTCCGATTTTAAAATATATTCTCAGTTATCAAGTCAACTTTGTTTTCAACAGCTCCCATTTTCAAAGTGCAAATTTATTGAATATCAACCACATAAATACGAAATTTTTTATAAGGATTCTGGAACAGAAATTAATTATAAGAATGCTAATTTAAATAAAAATGTACGTTTCAAAAAGGATATCAAAGATATCTTAAAGTCCAAATTAGCAGTTGCTTCTTCAAAGGCAATAACTTCTGAAAAATCAAAAGATTTGAAAAGCATGATCCCTTTTTTGAAACCCGACGACATAGCTTTTTTTAATGCGGTTTTAAAATAATGTTAATCGTTGAAAATAACACAACGTTACACTAAAAATGTACTTTTCGCGGCACATACTACAAATTGTGTATTTAGTCAAGTAAAAGAATTATACATATACTAGGAATTTTCAAACAACCCAAACATTTGGAGTTAAAATGACGATTTCAGGGTATTGAAAATTCCTAGTATGCAATTATTTTACTTGACTAAAACTACAATATGTACTATGTGTCCCTTTTTAATTTTTTAACGCAGTGTCAAAATACAAAACAATGAATTATTTAAGTTTGTTATGAAGAGTAGATAAGTTTTTGTTTTTATTATTCGTTTTAATTGAATTGATACTCATAATTTTATTAATTTATTTTCAAATATTAAAATTTTGTCGATGAAGACGAATTATTGTTTTCTGTATTTTAATTTTTTATTTTTTAAAAGACTGGAATAAAATGTGTTCCATTATAAAGTTAAAAGTTTTATTAATGTCCTCGATAAAATGACACCCAACCTAGGGTATGTTTTAATGGGTAACTAAAAAAATTCGATACGTAACTATTATACATAATTTCCTTACTTATATAATGTCTTAATACTTTTCAAATACATTTAGTGTTTAAATGTCGTATGTAAACATTTCGGAAGCAAAATGTCGTATGTAGCTATTTAAATGACAAAAATGTTCCATTTTACCACATACGATAATTTAATTCTGAACAAAAATCAAAATATCTTCTACCCCAAATGAGTTATAGGCATCAAACTTTTAAATTAACTAGTCAAATATTAGTAGTTTCCCCTCCTACAATTTAAAGAAAATCGCTTTGCTGAAAAAAAATTTATAAGAGTTCAAACTTCAAACTCAATTTACTCGAAACTATCGGAATCCACATACGACAATTAAATTATCAGCCGACGAACTGTTTAATATTATTGGCTCGTAGCATTAAAACACACGCACCTAAAACTATGCACCATTTTATATAGTATTTCAATGTAATGGGTGTTCCAAGTAGAGACACTTTTTTCATTAGCCTTTTTTTGACAGATCACGTGTGAGTCGTGTCATGCTGTCATGTTGCTTTTGTTCAGTATTGTTTGGCATTTCATCATGGAAAGACTTACGCCTGAACAACGTTTACAAAGAGTTCAACTTTATTACCAACATTTCTGTAAGGAATGTATTTCGTGCACTTCGTTCAACTTATGGTCAACATAATCGGTCTACTGTGCGTACTATTCGCACCATCATCACCCATCTTGAGGCCCAGCATTCATTATTGGATAATATTCGACCGAATAGACCACGTCCAGCACGCAGTGAAGAAAATGTAGCGGCCGTAGCTGAGAGTGTACACCAATATTGTGGAGAGTCAATATTGGTTCGGAGCAACTCGGACTCACGTATGGAACGACTTGGCGCATTTTACTTCGAGATCTTAAATTGAAAGCGTACAAAATACAGCTTGTGCAAGAACTGAAGCCGCCAGATGTTCCCAAGCGACATCGCTTCGCTCTATGGGCTCATGAAAAGTTCCAAGGCGATCCGACGTTTTCGAGCCAAATTTTGTTCAGCGATGAGGCCCATTTCTGGCTCAATGGGTATGTAAACAAGCAAAATTGCCGCATTTGGGACGAAGAGCAAACAAAAGAGGTTAAAGAGCTGCCACTTCATCCAGAAAAAACAACGGTTTGGTGTGGTTTGTGGTCCGGTGGAATCATCGGTCCATATTTCTTCAAAAATGATGCCGGTGAGAACGTAACCGTCCATGGCGACCGTTATCGTGCCATGATAACCGACTATTTGATGCCTGAATTTGAAGCTCGTGATCTCGGCGACATTTTGTTTCAACAAGACGGCGCCACTTGCCACACATCTCATCAATCAATGGATTTATTGAGAGAACTCTTCGGTTAGCAGTTAATTTCACGTTTTGGCCCGGTCGATTGGCCACCAAGATCGTGTGATATCACACCGTTAGACTTTTTCCTGTGGGGATATGAAAAGTCTAAAGTTTATGCGGACAAACCCGCTTCGATTCAGGCCTTGGAGAAAACATCACGCGTGTCATTCGCCAGTTACCAGTCGAAAGGCTCGAACGAGTCATCGAAAATTGGATTCAACGGATGGACCATCTGAGACGTAGCCGCGGCCAACATTTGATAGACATATTCGTCAAAAAATAAATGCCAAATAATGTTCATTCAAATGATAAACATTCCCCCATAGAATTTGAATTTTCTGTGTTTTTATCTTTAAAAAAGTAGGGAACCTCGAAATGGATCACGCCTTATTTCTGAACTGAAATTTCTTAGACTTTTTTTTTATAAAACTCATAAATTTCTTAAACATTTCCAAATATAAGCAGACAACTATTTATAAATCAAAAGAAAACACGAACACTTTTTAATTTTTTTGGTGCCAGAACATCGAAGTCGACCGACCAAAAATTTTTTTGTATCCATGAAACTAGCAATGACTTTTTGAGTGCCACCATAAAAACCTGATTTGTTTTAAACTCTTATTGTTATCCAATTAATTTTTAATTAAAAATTAATGTTGAGATTCTTAATTTTTTTTAAATATACTTACATCAAACAAATACGACAAAGATTATATACTCGTATATGTTGCCAGCCCATTGAATGCATGAAATATGTGACAGTTACAGCAGAGTTTCATTCCAACATAAAATTCTTCCAACATAACATTCTTGACCTTTACTAAACTTCGCACCCTGAAAAGTACGAAGTTAATGTACTTGCACCTCTTGGTAACTTTCCGTATTCCGCTCTTCACGTCGCTTCGATACCAGCCCCAAAGCGGACAGTTTTTTTCTAAGAAAAGGCACGTTGGGATGAGCTCAACTACTTTTTCCAGCATTTCAATTGGAAACTTTGCTTTCTTGATAACGACGTAAATGTTGCGGCTGAAATAATCCAAAATATAATTTTATTTGGAATTAAGACTTTTGTTCCAAATAAAATTATGTCGGCTAGACCAGCCAAAAACAGTTGGTTTAACCAGGCATGCAGGGATGCTGTCAGATCAAAGGAGGAAGCGTTCAGAAATTGGCGTTTGAACAAAATCTCCATTACTGAACTGCTGCGAAAACAGGCAAGAGCTTCGTGTGCTGGAGTGCTTAGGCGTGTAAAATTTCAGCACGAACAACGTCTACGTACAAAGGTTCTTACTTCTGCCAGGGGAAGTAAGAGCTTTTGGTCGTTTGTAAGAAGAGTAAAGGATAGTTCTTCATCTATCCCAACTCTTGTTAAAGACGACCAGGCATTCACTGACCTGGTTGATAAAGCTAACCTTTGGGCTGAAATATTTGCAGGAAATTCTTCCTTGCCGGAAAGCAATCATCCACTCCCCACGATCGAAGACGTATCAAGTTCCATGCCTCAGATATTTTTTCGAACACGTGGGGTTAAAAGACTTCTTGAGAATCTCGACGTAAATAAGTCCCCGTGCCGGATGTTATTTCGGCACTTGTCCTATGTAAATGTTCCTCGGAAGGTTGCGAACGTCCAGCCAATCCCTAAAAAGGGTGAAGCCAATAATCCTGCAAATTATCGGACAATCGCGAATTGCTGTGCGCTCTCTAAGGTAATGGAGAGCATGTAAACCAACATCTTGTGAAGTATCTAGAGTCCAACGACCTGCTTAGTGATCGATAGTATGTTTTCCGTAGAAATCGCTCTACGGGAGACCTGATGGCTTTCTTGTCGAAGCGCTGGAGTCGGTCTATCCATCAGTTTGGTGAGTGTGAGGTTGTGGCTCTTGATATCTTCAAGGCTATTAATAGAGTCGGGCACGGTGCACTCTTATCAAAGCTGTTGGCTTTTGGTGTCGGTGATTCATACGCTCGTTTTATATCGAGTTTTTTTAGACATCGCACTATAAGAGTTGTTGTAGATGGGTTCCCATCCAACACACATAGGCTAACCACAGGTGTGCTACAGGGCTCTGTCCTTTCTCCCTCTTTATTTCTTATTTTCCTTGACGATGTTTTGGGTCAGACCGTAAATCCAATCTACTTTTTCGCAATTGATAGTAACCTCTGTCATTCTGATTCATTCGACCGTAGGCCGAGTCTTCAAATATTGAAGACAAAAGGCGAATTATGGGTGAGACACTTGGCCGGGATCTACTGACCATTTCCGAATGGGGTCGAGTGAATAGAGTAGATTCTAATGCACGTAAGACACAGTGCGGCTTGTTGTTTCGCAAGCGATTCGCTGACTCAACAATATCGTCAATTTCTATCGATGGTACGGATATTGAACAATCAGAAGTTCTGGGCATGAAAATACAATGTGACGCTCGTTGGTGCGAGACATGTATTCGAAGTGTCGAAGGAAGCTCTCAAGTGCATAGGCTTTTTAAAGCAATGCAAGAAATACTTCACTCCTGCTGATCTGTTTAATATCTATACAACTTACATCAGGCCAAAGATGGAATACAACTGCCATATATGGGCAGGTGCTCCAAAATCATTCTTGGAGCTACTTGACCGTGTTCAAAGGAGAGTGATGGTGCTGATAGGTGACAGAAGGGTATCCAACTCTATTGTTTCCCTTGAGCATCGTCGGTATGTGGGTTGCTGTTCTATCGTTACTTTCATGGTGTGTGTTCATCAGACATCCGTCGCCTTATTCCTGACGTGAGGATATTCGGCAGAGATACACGACTTTCCAGGAATTCACACCCGTTTGTTATCGATTGGCCAGTTGACCGCACTATAGGCTGCAGATCAAATTTGTTTTTCGCTCGTACAGTCCGTATGTGGAATCGACTTCCGGCGAATGTATTGCCCACTAATTGCGACATCGAGAAGTTCAAGACAAGTGCCAATAGACATTACTTCCTTTTTCCCCTCTCCGATCCTTTACCTTCCACTCGCCAACGCAATGCACCGCTTGTATAGGGGGCATCCACTGAGTGTTGGTTATATAAAAAAACCTGATTTTTACTGTCTTTTCAATAAAAATTAATGTTCAAATACTTATTTTTTTTAATATACTTCCATCAAACAAATACGACAAAAAGGATATATGTTTGCACACGCAGAAAAAATATGGTTAGTGTAACAATATTGGCTATATGGTTGTGGCACAACAATATTATGATCATCAGAACAATATTATGATCATCACAACAATAGTATGGTTCACACACAAAATTATGGTCCTCACAACAATAGAATTATTCACAAACAACCATACTATGATCCCCACAACCATAGTATGATTCACACTCAAACATATGATGATTGCCATAACCATATTATGATCCTCACAACCATAGTATGTTGCACATACAACCATAGTATGATCCTTAGAACCATGGTATGAGTTACACACAACCATGCTATGATTCCCAATTTTTTTTTGTAAAGATTGGGTTATGTTGTTATTCAACAATAGAGATTTGTATGTAAAAATACATAAAACTCTTTATAAATGGATTGATTTATTTAACAGTAGAAACAATTCATTTATTAAAAATATTTCAATTATACTTATCCGCAGTTTGTTTTGAAAAAAATTAATTTACATATAAAAAGTACTATTATTGCGTAAGTTTCGTAAAAATAAGATTGTCAAATTAAAAATAAATTACGATTTTGCCTGTATGATTGCCGTAATCATGTTATTGTTAACATAAAACCCATGAAACAATACTTTTGTCCCACCAACCATATTTATATTGTTGTTACAACCATATTTTCATTTTTTAATTTGGCAACAATGCTTTTCTTACATTTCAACAATATTAATATTGCCGCAATCATTCTATTGTCAAAATTAAATTCAAAAAACAATACTAAGGTTGCGACAAACATACTTTTATTGCAGGGAACATACTATTGTTGCCGTGACCATATAGTAACCATATTTTTTCTCTGCGTGCAGCCCATTGAAATGCATGCAAATCTAAGACAGTTACTGCAGGGTTTCATTTAGAAGTCATTATTTTGTACAAAAAAATACATTTCAGAAAAAGTATGACTTGGACAGTTTTTATTCGTGTTCGAGACCTTTGTGGTTTTTTATTGTTTAAAAAATTCTCCACATATTTTGTGGAGAATTTTTACATTTTTGATATTCTATTCTCCAAAAAATGTATTTTTTTCATCTAAATCCCACTATGCGGCGACATTGATTTCGAATTCGTCGTTGTCGCTGTGGATCTTACTGGGATTTATACAGAACTCAAGTGTTGCTTTTGTTGCTATGCATATCTACTGTGGGCTTTTGTTGGGAGGAGGCGTAAGAAATTGGAAAGGGCGAAAGTTGTCATAATAATAATCGTTTAGATGCCAATGCTAATTGAGTTGTTGTTTTCCTCGTTTTTTCGTAAAAGTTATTCAATACGTCTTCATTTAAAATGGGTTTCAGTCTGGTTTGTTAAAATCACTTCGGCTATGCTTTAATAATCTTCTCACGGACGAAAATGAAAAGTTAAAATATCGAAAAAAATGGGTGGACATTATTAAATAAACTTATGAAATAAGAGTTCAAGGTCTGTCAAGTAAAGTGTGTGCCGAAATTTAAGCAGAATGTGCTTTAAAGCGAAAACACCGATTTTTGTTGAAGTAAAAACCAAGTTAAAACCACGATAAGGTCCACCATGGAATGGCCAATTAAATAGGAAAACTAGTAAAAAAAGCCAAAGTTAGTAGTGAGCGACTGTATTATACCCTGCACTGCTGTATGCTCAGAAAAGCCAACTGAAAATATGTTATTGGACTCAATTTACGGAGCATTTAAAACTAATGTCATATTTAAATTTGTTAGAGTTCGGTTTTAGTTTCAACAATTGCAGCAAAACCTTCTGAAGAGCGTTGTCACGGACCCGAAATCATAATAAAAGCTGTGTGCAGCCACGAAAATCAATGTCACTTTGCCATTTTGTTAAAAACTAGTCTTCTATTTAAATACGAGGGCGGTTCGGAAAGTTCTTAGCCTATCAATGAAAGAGAATAGTTAGTTTTTCAAAAATATTTGTATTTTTCAATATAATCTCCTGAAACTTCAATACACTTAGTCCAACGCTTATTTAGCAATTCTATCCCTTGATTAAAATAGTTTTCCTCAAGGTCTTCAAAATAGTGGTTTACAACTGTAATTGCAACTTCATTTGAGGTAAAACGCTTGCCAGCAAGGATTTTTTTTAGATTTGGGAACAGGTAAAAGTCACTGGGAGCTAAATCAGGAGAATAAGGTGGGTGGTCAAGCAACTCGTACTTTAATTCGTTGATTTTAGCCGTTGTCTTGATGAAAAATTATTTTTTTGTGTTGAATGCCAGGACGTTTTTCTCGAATTTGTAAATTTAATTGATCTAAAAGGTTGCAATAGTACTCTGAATTTATTGTTTTACCCTTTTGCAGATAGCCAATCAATAAAATACCTTTGAAGTCCCAAAAAACCGTTGCCATAACCTTACCAGCCGATTGAATTGTTTTTGCCTTCTTTGGGGCACTTCCTCCAGCATCAGTCCATTGTTTGGATTGTTCTTTTGTCTCTAGAGTATAGTGGTGGATCCATGTCTCATCAACAGTTATGAAGCGACGCTTAAAATCCATTTTATTTCGCTGAAAACGATCCAAACAAGCTTGAGAAATGTTCATTCTTATGCGTTTTTGGTCGACTGTTAACAAGTCCGGCACCCATCTTGCAGAAAGCTTTTTCATCTGTAGTTCTTCATGCAAAATTAAATGGACTCGATCATTTGAGATGACCATGATATTAGCTATTTCACGCACTTTTATTCGTCGATCATTTAATACCATATCATGCACTTTGGCTACAATTTCTGTTGTTGTTGCTGTTTTACGACGTCCACTACGTGGTTCATCTTCAATGCTTGTACGACCACGTTTAAATTCAGCAACCCAATTTTTTACTGTTGCATATGAAGGAGTAAATGAATTTCTTGTCCCGATAAATCTTTTTTATGTAAATATTTTATGATACCACGCATTTCTAATTTTTCCATTGTAAAAAAATCGCGGATGCGTCTTTTGTGAACACCTGTTTCTTTATGAAGTAGTTGCCAGATCGAAAAATTTAACATGTGTTTATAGCAGAGATGGAAGTTTCCAAAACACTTAACTTTTTTCTGTTTATACCGCGCTTTTTGTGTTAGGCTAAGAAGTTTCCGAACCGCCCTCGTATAGAAGCCAGAGGTCTTGAGCCGGTTAATCCCTATTCAATTTGTTAGAAAATTTCATGGTTTTTGTTAAAATTGGTTGACCATAATATGGTCAACCAATTATGACGCGCAAAATAGAAAGGACCTAAGGTTAAAAACCAGTTTTGTTCAGGAGAGCCATTTTAAAGATTAGGTCCCTTTCTATTTGCGCTTAGAATCGTCGACTTCACTTTCATAAAACGCTCATTTCTCTGGGAGGGAACACTTTTGGGGCATGGGATCGGTTTCATTCGATGCTCAGATGTTGTCCACATCAAAAAAAGAAAAAAAATTAAAATTGATTTGTTTTACCCTTAGATCCCTTTCTCTATGCGCTGTCACATATATGGAGCTTTATCTTAATCTTTTGTTTTTCTATTGCCTTTATTTGCAATATATTTACAATAAAATATCAAGCAAATCTCATAGAATCTTAAAAATACCAGATTTGTTTGTCTCCAACTCGCTTAACAAGTGAAGTACAGTTTTAAATTTTTTTACTAAAATAAAAGAAGGTCTTGAATATGCGGTCGTCTTTAACGCCTCTTCTTATTGTTATAACCTAGTAGACTTGTGGCTAAGACATTAGGATGATGACTTAATTTATTTAAGTAGTTTGACCTCATTCGAGAGATTTCGCATTTAACATTAGGAACACTAAGATCACTATGTATATTTTCATGATTCTTATGCCAAGAAGCTTTGTTAATTAATCTAAGGATTTAAGATTGATATCTCTAAAGAATTTTTAGATTCGAATTACTACTAGTTCCCCAGAGTTCGTTTTCGTATGACCAGACTGCTTTCGATATTGATTTACAAAGTAGAACTTTGTTCTCTTAAGCAAGTTCAGATTTTGGACCTAAGAGCTAATACATATTTTTAAGTCTTTATCTTCCTGTCTTTATCAACTACTTTCTTTTTGTTTCAGTGTGTTCATACCATGTCAGTCGTCTGTTTAAAAGTAGACCCAGATATTTTACACATGCTGAAGAGGGAATTCTGACGCCTTTTAAAAATACTAGCAGACAGTCATCCTTTCTCAAAGTAAAGGTCGTGTGAGAAGATTTGTCAGCATTAACTTTAATATTCCAACACTTTACCCAGACATTACTCAGATCGTTTTGCTTTTGAACAATATTTATTGCAGGCTAATATGGCTGTATTGTCCGCATACGTAGCTATTGTTACTTCGCCAGTTACAGGCATATAAGAATTGAATATATAAGAAGTATACGAGGGCGGTTCGCGCCTAGCACAAAAAGCGCGGTATAAACAGAAAAAAGTTAAGTGTTTTGGAAACTTCCATCTCTGCTATGAACACATGTTTCGATCTGGCAACTCCTTCATTTAGAAACAGGTGTTCACAAAAGACGCATAAGCGATTTTTTTACAATGGAAAAATTAGAAATGCGTGGTGTCATTAAATATTTACATAAAAAAGGTTTATCGGGACAAGAAATTCATAATGATATGGTGAATGAGTTAGGTGAAAGTACTCCTTCATATGCAACAGTAAAAAATTGGGTTGCTGAATTTAAACGTGGTCGTACAAGCATTGAAGATGAACCACGTAGTGGACGTCCAAAAACAGCAACAACAACAGAAATTGTAGCCAAAGTGCATGATATGGTATTAAATGATCGACGAAAAAAAGTGCGTGAAATAGCTAATATCATGGGCATCTCAAATGATCGAGTCCATTTAATTTTGCATGAAGAACTACAGATGAAAAAGCTTTCTGCAAGATGGGTGCCGGACTTGTTAACAGTCGACCAAAAACGCATAAGAACGAAAATTTCTCAAGCTTGTTTGAATCGTTTTCAGCGAAATAAAATGGATTTTAAGCGTCGTTTCATAACTGTTGATGAGACATGGATCCACCACTATACTCCAAACAATAGACTGAAGCTGGAGGAAGTGCCCCAAAGAAGGCAAAAACAATTCAATCGGCTGGTAAGGTTATGGCAACGGTTTTTTGGGACTTTAAAGGTATTTTATTGATTGACTATCTGCAAAAGGGTAAAACAATAAATTCAGAGTACTATTGCAACCTTTTAGATCAATTAAATGTACAAATTCGAGAAAAACGTCCTGGCTTACAACACAAAAAAATAATTTTTCATCAAGACAACGCACCAGCGCACAAGAGTGTTTTAACAATGGCTAAAATCAACGAATTAAAGTACGAGTTGCTTGACCACCCACCTTATTCTCCTGATTTAGCTCCCAGTGACTTTTACCTGTTCCCAAATCTAAAAAAATCCTTGCTGGCAAGCGTTTTACCTCAAATGAAGATGCAATTACAGTTGTAATCCACTATTTTGAAGACCTTGAGGAAAACTACTTTAATCAAGGGTTAGAATTGCTAGATAAGCGTTGGACTAAGTGTATTGCAGTTTCAGGAGATTATATTGAAAAATTAAAAAATTTTGGAAAAACTAACTATTCTCTTTCATTGATAGGCTAAGAAGTTTCCGAATCGCCCTCGTACAAAACTAGGCGCAGAACTCTGCCTTGAAGTACACCTTAATTAAATAACACCAATTTCTAAATCATCATTAACATTAACAAAAAATCTCCTTTCAGATAGATAAGATTTCTTTAGCATATAAAATTGAGTTGGCAACATATGTTTAATTAAAATAGTAAGCCTTCGTGCCAAAACCTTGTTTGCCATCTAGAAACACATCCAAGCAGTATTGTTCTTTCTCCAAGGAGTCTCTTACATGTTTGACTATGACACTGTATAGGCGTCCCATGACTAGGTCTACCGTATTGGCGATCAGGAATGATATTAAATGTCCGTCCTTGGCTCAAAATTCATGAACATCGGGCATCAATTGCGACCTGTAGTTTGATCGCAAGTTTTAGATGGTTGGAATGGACGGAGAGACAGACATTGTAAAATGAAATCTGCAGGTTATTGTACGTCAATCGGTATACTTAGTAGGGACATAAATACTGTTACAACATTGAACACACCCATTTCAATAGTAGAACTGAACATACCCCGTTAATGTCATATGGGTTTTGAAAGCTAACCTCAATAGCGTTAACCTTAAACGGGATTTTAAAATTGTTTCAACTTTCATCATGGAGTGCGCAATAGCGCTTTTCAAGTGTGAAATGATAAAAACGATATTTTCAAAACACTCCGGCCACTAGGGATTAGCCGCATGTTCGTCTACTGATGCCTAAAACTGTTTGAGGAGACTGGAGATGTAAAAGACCGCCACCGGTCGGGCCGCCCACGCTCTGTTCGAACACCGCATGTCATCAAAGCCGTTAAATCGCAGAAATCCGCTCCGAAAACAGAAAATCATGGCCTGTGAAATGAATATCACGGAAAAGTCCATGAGTCGAATCATTAAAAAAGACTTGGGACTTGGGGCTTTCAAACGACGTATCGGACATTTATTGACTGCAGCTTTAAAAAAAATATAAGATTGAAAAATGCAAACGTCTTTTGGTAAAGCACGCTGATAACTTGCACAGAAACATTTTGTTCACCGATAAAAAAATTTTAACCGTTCAGAAAAAATTTAACAAGCAAAATGATAGAGTGTATGCGCGGTGATCTAAGGAAGCATCTGAACTGATCCCAAGGGTGGAAAAGGGTCATCACCCAGCTTCAGTCATGGTTTGGTGGGGTGTCTCTTACGATGGGCTCACTGACCTGCATTTCTGCGAACGAGGAGTCAAAACATCGGCCAAAGATTACCAAGAAACAGTTTTGGAAGCTGTTGTGAAGCCTCTTAACAATTCCCTGTTCCAAAACCAGCCATGGATTCTGCGTCGGCCCATAAGGTTAAAACGTCCCAGGCCTGGCTTCGAAACAATTTGCCAGCGTTCATTTCCTCTGAGGAATGGCCCTCAGGCAGTCCAGCCAAACTGTGGACGGTTTTAGAGGACAAGGTTTGTCACAAAAGATTCCCCAACATTGGATCTCTTAAGACTGTTTTGGTTCGAGCTGTGGCCAATTTTCCAATGGACGAGGTTCGTGCAGCTATTGACGATTTGCCAGTCGTAAGGCGTGTGTAAAGGCAAAAGGCGGACATTTCGAATAAGTAGATTCTTTTTGGATACAATATACATCAATAAATATACTAAAAAATATTTGGTCCACAAACATTCAGTACTTTTTATTTTACAGCATAAAACGTGTGTAACAGTATTTATGTCCCTACTAAGTAGGGACATGCTTGGTATGCTGTTTACGCTGAAGAAGTCATCAGACAATTTTTTTTTGAGAACACCTATGGCCAAATGACGCTATGGCCGGCGCGAGCTACAGAGCCATGATAACCGAATTTTTTTCTTCCTCAATTGCATACATTTGAACTGTAGAATATGTTTTTCGAACTGGACGATGCAACAGCTCACACTGCTGCAGCCACAATCGATATTCGGAAGGAAGCATTTTCGGGTCACTAAATCTTTAGTTTTGGTGATTTGCACTGGCTGGCCAGATAACCGTTTTATCCGCTCTATACTTTATTTTAGGGGGTTTTTGAAGTCGGTATACGTCAAAAAGCCTCAGAGTCTTGAAGCCCTTAGGAAGAAAAAAATATTAAACTGGAATGCCAAAACCTGTCGCCCGAAATTCTGGCAGGTGTCATGAAAAATGTCATATGTGACGCGCAAAATAGGTTAAAAACCAGTTTTGTTCAGGAGAGCCATTTAAAAGATAAGGTCCCTTTATATTTGCGCTTAGAATCGTCAACTTCACTTTCATAAAACGCGCATATCTCTGGGAGGGAACACTTTTAGGACAAGGGATCGGTCTCATTCGATGCTCAGATGTTGTCCACATCAAAAAAAGAAAAAAAATTAAAATTGATTTTTTTACCCTTAGGTCCCTTACTCTATGCGCTGACACATATAACGAGCCCATATATATCATCAACTCTGGCGGCGGCAACTGGGCCGATTTCGATGTTTTCTAAATAAAATAAATTTCAGTTCTTTATTAAAAAAAAAAAACATTGGGTGATTACTTTTGCCCCACCTTGTATATTAGTCCCTCCTGATCTTATGGTATTACCACTTGCTCTGGCGTTCGCAACAATTGGTGTCAGTTGTGCTCTTGGTAAATTTTGCACAAAATCATTAGACACCGAACATCGCCGCCGCCGCCGTTTACCATTGCCTCGGAAAAATAACATTTGGCATCGAAAACTAACGCATCATTTATAATGGATTTTTGCCCGGGGAGAGTGAAACAAAAATTAAGATGTTCCCCGAAAACATTAGTCATTCTTGGAGTACGCGTATGGCATAAGTGGTAGTACGAGCCATCAAACACAAAAACGAGATCACATTTCAGAGGCAACCGGAACCAAATGAATTCCTCAACCGAAATGTACTATTTCATGGTTGCTGTTGTCTGTCGCGCTGGCTAACTCCTATTGCAGTTAAATTTATGTTTTTCATGTTATTTCAATTGTGTGGTTACGAACCTGAAACGAAATGAACAGGCAGCAGGACAGACAGACGGACGGACGGACAGTTGGCATAATGAAATGCGGAAGGTAAAGGTCAACAAAATACCCTTGTTTCAGTTCACTCTATTGCTTTTTTGTTTTGCTTTTTAACGAATGCCATACAAATGAAGGGGCGAATAAGCGAATACCAGGCGAAGCCCTTAAAAACAGGTTGCACAGTTCAATGGTGGTTGGCAACGATTCCAAAACGGCCTACACTATAATTTCGCTTTTGGTTAAGAGTGGGGAAACTTTAAAGGACTATTAAATTTTGAGGGGGTGGAGCAGACTTTTGGCTACAAGGGCTACTATTATCACACTTGAAAAAGGTGGAGCTGAAATTTTAAACATTTTTAATCTTACCAGCCTGCTTTTATTTTGTATTCCTTCAAGTTCACCCTAGTTATCCTTTAAAGTTGGCAACTCCCCTTGTTTGGTGTAACAAACTCCCACACAAACTTTAAATATCCTTTGATGTGTACGAACACTTGATGGTACGGATACTTCTCTGGTTCCCGGGTGCGTCCCTATTTTCCTAAGTAAATGATAAATGAATTATGTTGAAATGCTCAAATGGAGCGTATGCTTCACTTCAGATGTTTTTCTGTTTTGGTTTTTTGTTCATTTCAGTCTCTGCCCCCTTTTGCGTTTGTGAAATTAATGAAAATATTTCCACAATATTTTGGATTGCCATCGCCCAAAGTACTCGTGTACAAAGTGGTGATATATGGTTGTAAATGGTTTTTCTTTTGCAGCCGCTCAAACTCCCCTTCTATTACCCTCTCCTGGTCATGTGGCGGAGGCTTTTCCTTTTTGATTAATTTCATAATGAAGCATATTTGGAAAATCATGCGAAAAATGAATTAGGCGACAAGAGGCACAATCGCTTTCAACAAAACGAAGCAAGGCTTTAACAGGTAGTCAACCTAAACTATTGAAAAGGGAATATAGTTTTAGCTTGGCACAGAAAACGAGAAAAGTTCATCCGAAATCGAAATATTGAAAATTCAGTAAATGAAAAAAAAATATATATTTTCGGTATGACTTGAAATTGAGTTAAGTCATTCTGGTAATTATCTGCAGTATATATAAAGTTCGTGAATTATCTCTGACAAGAGTGAGAGATGTCGGAAACCTTCAGCAGCAGTAGTGACAAAATACTTTACACTACTTTACTTTTACAATCCCACGACAGCCGGTTATATGGACCGGATTGACCCGAAGCAGCAAATCTTCGGCCAAGGGCTGTCACCCCGGCACACAGTTGCCGCTACAACAACAACAACAAAATACTTTAAAGTGGCATTTAGTTTTTTACTAAACTATTATTGAGATAAACAGAAATCGTGCCACGCCTCTTAAGAGTGCGGGTATTGTCAGTCAGTGCTGACTTGATTTGAATTCGAACTGTAAATGCAATGTTGACGAAATGCTCATAATATCCAGGGGCCGAAGCGTATGTGTATAAGAGTGTCCAAATCCTTAACCAACATTCCAGATTTTATGTCCAAACCCTACAGTCGGTCTTTTGGAAATCGGCTTAGATTTACATATACTTAGTAGGGACATAAATACTGTTACAACATTGCGCACACCCATTTCAATAGTAGAACTGAATATGAATGTCATATGGGGTTTGAAAGCTAACCTCAATAGCGTTAGTCCGAAACGCGATTTTAAAATTGTTTCAACTTTCATAATGGAGTGGTCAGATAATGAGAACCGTATCGCTGTAATAGCGCTTTTCAAGTGTGAAATGAAAAAAAAACGATATTTTCAAAACGCTCCGGCCACTAGGGATTAGCCGCATGTTCGACTACCGATGCATAAAACTGTTTGAGGAGACTGGAGATGTGAAAGACCGCCACCAGTCGGGCCGCCCACGCTCTTTTCGAACACCGCATGTCAACAAAGCCGTTAAATCAAGACTTCACAGAAATCCGCTCCGAAAACAGAAAATCATGGCCCGCTAGATGAATATCACGCAAACGTCCATGAGTCGAATCATTAAAAAAGACTTGACTTAGGGCTTTCAAACGACGTATCGGACTTTTATTGACTGCAGCTTTAAAATAATAGGATTGAAAAATGCAAACGTCTTTTGGTGAAGCACGCTGATAACTTGCACAGAAAAAAATTTGTTCACCGATGAAAAAGTTTTTACCGTTCAGGAAAAATTTAACAAGCAAAATGATAGAGTGTATGCGCGGTTATCTAAGGAAGGAAATCAGTGCAGACACTGATCCAAAGGGTGGATAAGAGTCATCACCCAGCTTCAGTCATGGTTTGGTGGGGTGTCTCTGCGGGAGCCTACGTTACGCTAGCAAACAGTCGGGTGGGGGTTCGTGTCCTTCCCTCTAAACCATTTTCCCATTACATGAATTATTATTACAGACTCCCTTTTTATTTAAAAAAACTTAGAAATTTATTATGGGCCGGAATGACTAGAGTATGCAATAAAAATTAAATTAAAGCTAGCCCGCTCTAAGTCATGTATGAACATTCTAATAATTGCAAAAAAAGTGTATTTTGTCGATGATCTGAAGAAGAGATATTTTCTCTCAGGTATTGTT
Source organism: Hydrotaea diabolus (assembly GCA_963513945.1). NCBI lineage: Eukaryota > Metazoa > Arthropoda > Insecta > Diptera > Muscidae > Hydrotaea > Hydrotaea diabolus. The sequence continues at coordinate 187,454,882 of OY740717.1, forward strand.
GAGAGATTTTGCCTCTTAACCTTCTCCAGCCCATGTTCTGGAAGCATATGCATATCGTCCAGAACCCCTATCCATTGAACTCTAACCCTATGCACTCAAACCCTTAATAAGAAAACAAGTAAAATTCTTTAGTACATCATTTCAAACGGAATTTATTTAAGATAAAAGTAAAATTCAGCGGAACTGAAGAAAATCCTATACTATTCAAATACATTTCACAAATTTAAATACAACAGTTTTCATTTGATTTGTATTCAGTTATTTTCTTAGATTATATTACTAGTAAAAATAGTTTAATGCTACTATTATTTTCCATATCGTTGATATCAATTCCAATATTAATTTTTAACAATAATATTTATACAAATCTAAGTCGAGCTAACTCGGATTTTCTTTCTTAGACCCTAATGGGTTAATGATAAGTATTGGAAACAAAAAAAGGAAAAACGAAAGTAACTGAAGCTGATATGAACAACGAAAGCACAGTTGAGAAACGTTCTGTGGGTGCTAAACTATGAGAGAGATCACAAGAGCGTAAGAGAACATTGTGGAATGTAGTCTAGCTTACAGTTTGGGTGATGATATTAAAAAAAAACAAAAACACGATACGCTCCAATGTAGTATCTCACTATTTTAGAACACTCTTTAAAAAGAACCAAAAGAAAAGAAAAAACCAATGCAAGTTTTGAATAACAGAGTATGTACAAACAAACATACCTACATAAACATAGTAATGATAGATTTTGTGAAACTTACCAACATATCGATGATCATGATGAAGGCCTTCCTCACGTGTCGATGCTGTTGTCAACTGAGCTAGAGATGGTGTTGAAAAAATGTTATATGTATAGGGTTAACTTGCAGTGATTTTGTGACTTTTGGCATGATGGATAATGAAGTTTGAAAATTAACTTAAAACTATCTGTAAAACGAAAAGTAGTTAGTTAAGAATTTAAACTTAGATTTTTTTTAGAATAAAGAATTAATATTATCGTGGATATTATGTTTTTTTTTGTACATAATTTGTAGACTAGTTACAAAAGTCGAAAATAATTTCACTGATGGTCTTCAAAGGGTATTACAAAGAATTCGGGTAAGCTTGGTGACAACTGCATCAGTTGAGAGTTGTTGGATCTTAACCAGTAGCGTTTTCTTAACAGGTCTTCATCGATTTATTGCTGAGGCTGGTATATTCCTAATAAGTAGTCTTGCTTTACCGAATGTCTTGCCTCTTGCGCACAATTCAGGAATATGTTTTGAGGTTATATACTCAATAAATGACATGCGGTACGCAAACGGTTGGAGAGATAAAATGGTTTACATCATTTTCACCGTTTACATCCTTCTAAGTGAAATTCAGCCGAAACGGGAGTTTTGTTAGATCAGGAAATTTCGATTATCTTATACTAGGTCACAACTACCCTATGGGTAGTGTGCCACTTTGTATAAATCTCACCCAGATTATGGGTTTTTTTTTGTGGTTACGTTCAATATAGATTCGGTTGTAAATGTGCTTTGCTGTTTAGCGACGAACAGCTCTTATCACTTTCTGAACTTCGACTCAATATTCCGCCTATTGGAGAGTATTTCCTTTCACTCAAAACGAGAAGTTTGTATGAGATCACTTTAATACTTCTTTTAGATTTTATTTCTTTTTTGGTACTCTTTAGAATAGGAAGATGTTGTCCGTTCAAGGTTTCGCAGAAAAAGGAAGTTAATCCAACTTTTGCGCACTGACTGGACTAGAGTTCTCTGTCACAAAAGACGACTCAAAAAAGAAATGTCAAACTGACTGGAATATTGATAAATGTTGCTACTTTAATGACTTCACAATAGCCGTTTTAACATGTTTATACTGGGTGGCTACAATAAGAAATTCAAATACATTTTTTTTAATCAATGTATTTCATTTATTAAGCAAATTCAATTAAATTGTATATGACTTATAGCGTTGGAAGTTAATACTCGTAGACCATAAATGAGCTTCATGCTCATCCTCGCACATGCGACACCTGATCAACAAATTTATTGCGGCCTTAAGGTTTAAAGTTGGGATCGCTTCAATTATTGTTTTAATGGACTGCTTCAGTTCAGTCTTGGTTTCGTTTGTTACACCTCGTGCTTGACATTACTCCCTTAACAAAAAGCCTGATGCAGTCAAGTCCGGTGACCTTTGGGTCTAGCGGATCGTGGAATTTCTGGATATTTATCTGTTTGGGAATTTTCCTTGGAGCTCTGCCATAACCAGTCTGGCTTTACGTGCAGTTCCTCAATTTTCCTGGAACCAAATGCTGTTGAATCGGATACGTCTTTGGCGCAGTTGAGGGTAAAAAAAACTCCTTCGACATCTTAAAATAACAATCCCCATTGATAGTCGCTGTTAAACCGATTTCTTCAAAGAAGTATGGGCCCACAGTGCAGCTTGATGAAACTACGCACCACACAGTAACTCGCTCTGGGTGCAGTTCCGCCTCAAGGAGTTTCTGTGGATTCGATTAACTCCATATACGGCAATTCTGCTTGTTTACATTGCCCTTTAGATCAAAGTGGGTCTTATCGGACATAAAAGAGCAATTTATCAAGCTTTTGCCTTCTTTGGCCATTTAAATAATTGTTGTCAAAATTCCTTTCGAATAGTCAAATCCAGAGGGTTTGACTTACTTGTAATTTGGTTTTTGTACGGAAAACAAGTTTAAGTCATCAAGTCAACATCTAACTGTAATTTGCGCCGCTAAGTTTCGTGTCGAAAAGCTAAGATTTGCCTGAACTGACGATGCTACAGCCGCGATGGTTTCTTGAATCCGAACATAGGGATATCGATGGTACGGTCTTCGTGCGGCAGATTCGGCAAATGTGACAGCGCATAGAGAAAGGGACCTAAGGGTAAAAAATCAATTTTCACTTTTTTTTGATGTGGACAACATTTGAGCATGCCCCAAAAGTGTTCCCTCCCAGAGATATGCGCGTTTTATGAAAGTGATAGTACGCCAAAGATACACGTATTTAAATCTTTAAAATGACTCTCCTGAACAAACCTAGTTTTTACCCTTAGGTCCCTTTCTATTTTGCGCGTCACAAATATATTTACCAGCCTCATAATGGTCATTCTATTCAGGGGGTTTATCCAAACTCCCGCCTAAATTTCCTTTAAACGGAAATGCAGGACTGCAAGAAGTGGTACTGCTGCACACTCCAAATCCTCTTTTCGGTAAACCAACATAAATCTTAATAAAACCTAATACTAACCTTTCAAATAAAATTAAAAATAAGCCGATAGCTCACACAGAAAAAAAACTTATTACATTTTTTTAGCGCCGCCCTGTATTTCGTTTTTTTCTTCCATGCTTCCAAATTTGGCAAATATATTGACCAGCCTCATAATGGCCAATCTATTCAGGGGGTTTATCCAAACTCATGCCTAAATTTCCTTTAAACGGTAATGCAGAACTGCAAAGCGTGGTACCGCTGCGCTATCCAAATCCTGTTTTCGGAAACCCAACATAAATCTTGATAAATCGTAATACTAACCTTTCAAATAAAATAAAGGATTAACCAATTGCTCACACAGAAAAAAAAAATAATACATTTTTTTGTGCGCCACCCTGTATATCGTTTTTTTCTTCCATTATTAAAATTAATCCCAAGTAAGACTTTTATTGTAGCAATGTCACATATTTTTCCCTCACTTCCCATTCACCTTTTGATTTTTTAATCTTCTCCAGTATTTTCTTACAGCAAATACCCCTTCACGAAGCGCTTCTCAAGCTGTGCTTTATAATCTTGCAATGAGTTTAGAAATTAGTTTTTAAAATCCCTGATTTTCATTCAAAAACTGTCACCAGCGCAGCGCGTCTTCATGGAATTTTAATGAAAATCGCAGCCACTTATGTGAAGTACCATAAGCAAAGGATTAACTTTAAACAGCGAACTATTGTAATATGCGCCCCCGAACCCAAGCCAACACATGCCACCCTACATCCTGCCCCCCCCCCCCCCATTCATCGGAGCTGATCTAATTTAAAACTTATATTAAAAGTTTGTTTCGCTTCAAGTACGAAATGAATGAGAGAAGGAAATTCCTTTTAGACGAAATCACTGCCACAATTTATATTTATCAACGTCTAAGTACCAAAAACGCTACTAGGAGACAGCAGGAAGAAGGGCTCGTACGCCATTGGAATGGAAATGATTTGCTTTTGAGCGAGACGACGACTGCGACGACGACGACAACAACGTAGAAGAACCCTTCCGTTTCGGTGGAGGTTATTAATGTCAACAATATCTTAATGTTATTGTTTAATACAATTAAAAAATAGCAAAACTTTGACATTCACCAAAAAGTAGGAGCCCAGCGAGGAAAAAACTTAAATTAATAACATTCTATTGTCAGTCACAGCAGGTGAGATTTGGTGGGTCTGTAGTGGTTGGTGGTGCTAGAAGTTCTCGAACAGCCTGCCAGCTAGCGAGTCGGGATGAACAGCAAGCGAACTGCTCCTCTTATGTTGATTAACTACTAACCAGGCTGCCATCATCATTGTCGCCCTCATCATTATCATCAGCACCAACAACGCCCCAGTGCAGGAAGCCACCGAAGCTTGAGCCAAAACACTCTTGGCAAATATTTTAACACCTCACGACGATTTAAACAACAAATAACCTTCATCACAGTCATCGTCATCTGACTGACTGACTGACATGAGACCCCGGCAAAAAAAAGAGAAAAACACAAAACAAAACAAAAAATTAAAATGAAAATGAAAATGAGAACTGCAAGCAACACAAAAAAAATCCTCAGTGACAGAAAAGTGAAAAAAAACGAAAAACGCTTTACAAAAAACAGCAATAATAATGAGAGTGTACAAGTGAAATTCGCAACTACAGACAGGCGGATGCTAAGAACGGACAGACAGACAGAGAAATAAACAAGCAGACAGACAGACAGATTGCCAGTCACAGCCAGGCCAGTTAGTTTAACTCCATCCATGGCAGGCTATTTTAAGGTTTACTCGGCCATTTCACGTTTTGTTCCTTGCTCTCTCTAGCTTTTTTTTAGTTTTTTTGTTCATTCTTCGGCTTACAAACGAACACCCCACCCCCCATAGGAGTGGCAGCAGGTATTCACGAGGTGACGCTCAGCGAATGACCATGGCAGTAGGATATAAAAATGATGTTGTATATCCTGTTCCTACTTCCTTCCTTGCTTCGTTCTTCCTCGACTTTGTTGTAGTTTGGCTGTGCCGTTGCGAACTCTCTGGCATTTACGTTCAAGTGGGACAATATGGCTCAAGTTCATAGCCACTCATCACAGAAATTTAGTCATTAATTCGTTAACAAAAAATAAATGAAACGCATAGCTGCGAACAGTGGTTTCACGTCGCGGTTGGTGTAATTTAAATAATCATATATCAGCTAATCCAAATAATATGTAAGACAACAATCAAATACAGAGGACATCAAAGAAGACACGGCTAATTGGGGCATCGTTTTGTATTTTAGGAGTTGCCTCAAAGGAATACGAGGGCGGTTCGGAAAGTTCTTAGCCTAGCAATGAAAGAGAATAGTTAGTTTTTCAAAAATATTTTTATTTTTCAATATAATCTCCTGAAACTTCAATACACTTAGTCCAACGCTTATCTAGCAATTCTATCCCTTGATTAAAATAGTTTTCCTCAAGGTCTTCAAAATAGTGGTTAACAACTGTTATTGCATCTTCATTTGAGGTAAAACGCTTGCCAGCAAGGAATTTTTTTAGATTTGGGAACAGGTAAAAGTCACTGGGAGCTAAATCAGGAGAATAAGGTGGGTGGTCAAGCAACTCGTACTTTATTTCGTTGATTTTAGCCATTGTTAAAACACTCTTGTGCGCTGGTGCGTTCTCTTGATGAAAAATTATTTTTTTGTGTTGTAAGTCAGGACGTCTTTCTCGTATTTGTACATTTAATTGATCTAAAAGGTTGCAATAGTACTCTGAATTTATTGTTTTACCCTTTTGCAGATAGTCAATCAATAAAATACCTTTGAAGTTCCAAAAAACCGTTGCCATAACCTTACCAGCCGATTGAATTGGTTTTGCCTTCTTTGGGGCACTTCCTCCAGCTTCAGTCCATTGTTTGGATTGTTCTTTTGTCTCTGGAGTATAGTGGTGGATCCATGTCTCATCAACAGTTATGAAACGACGCTTAAAATCCATTTTATTTCGCTGAAAACGATCCAAACAAGCTTGAGAAAAGTTCATTCTTATGCGTTTTTGGTCGACTGTTAACAAGTGCGGCACCCATCTTGCAGAAAGCTTTTTCATCTGTAGTTCTTCATGCAAAATTAAATGGACTCGATCATTTGAGATGCCCATGATATTAGCTATTTCACGCACTTTTATTCGTCGATCATTTAATACCATATCATGCACTTTGGCTACAATTTCTGTTGTTGTTGCTGTTTGTGGACGTCCACTACGTGGTTCATCTTCAATGCTTGTACGACCACGTTTAAATTCAGCAACCCAATTTTTTACTGTTGCATATGAAGGAGCACTTTCACCTAACACATTCACCATATCATTATGAATTTCTTGTCCCAATAAACCTTTTTATGTAAATATTTAATGACACCACACATTTCTAATTTTTCCATTGTAAAAAAATCGCGGATGCGTCTTTTGTGAACACCTGTTTCTATATGAAGGAGTTGCCAGATCGAAACAAAATTTAACATGTGTACATAGCAGAGATGGAAGTTTCCAAAACACTGAACTTTTTTCTGTTTATACCGCGCTTTTTGTGCTTGGCTGAGAAATTTTCGAACCGCCCTCGTAATTTTTATTTGTTTTTTAAAAAATTCCACCATGCTTCTGATCCGTTTGGCGGTCCAAGTAATTTTGTAATTATCTTAAATTTTTGGCTAATCTATCAGTCACAACTGTGAAGACACTTTGGAAACTTAAAACTTGAAACTTAAACTTATATAAGCCTTTATTACAAATAAAAGTCAAAACTAAAATATTTAGCTTCATTTAGGTAAAACAAGTGCTTTATAAAAAAAAAATGCATGTAAAAGCCAAACTACAAAAATATATTATACAGCGTGGATCGCGGTAATTAGCTTTTTTACACTGCAGGCTGTGGCGGCACTGTTGGTCGAAGAAAGTGGAGAGTTTGCGTGGCTTATAGTGGCCGACGGGAGATTTGTATTCGCCTGCCTTTGGACACGTGAGGAGAGGTCATTTTGTGTAAAAGCGTATTTTTCAAATACGCACTCGATCATAGCAGTGCAGCGTGCTTTTTCGTTTACGATTCGCTGTTCCCCACGCGGACGTGTTCCTAGACGGCAATAAATTGCAAATAGGGAAACTTCATTGAGACCAGCAGGGAATGTGTCATGTGGACGAAGGGGTCTGAGAGAAGGATTACCACACCACAAAACATCAAGATATTAAGAGCAGCAGTACTGCAATCTCCGAAACGCTTTGTTCGAAAGCAATCACTTGCTCTTGGCATTTACAGACGTTCTCTCCACCGGATTCTTCATTATGAACTATGATATTTTTCAGCCGGCTCTGGAGGCAATGCAATTAGAGGATACATGGTTCCAACGGGATGGTGCCACTGCACACACTGCGAGGGTTACTATGAATTGTTTCAGCCAAATGTTTTCTGGACGGCTTATTTCTTTGAGGGGTGATGTGCACGCTCACCAGACTTATCCCCATGCGATTTTTGTATATCAACCGCCCCAACACCTTGGAAGACCTAATTAACAATATTGAGGCTAAAATTGGCAGAATACCACTCGACATGCTTGTTAAAGTTCATGAAAACTTCAGAAAACATATGCAACAGTGTGTGGATAGCGAAGGACGACATTTGTTAGAAACTTCCTGTTATATACTTAGTAAGGGCATAAATACTTTTACACACGTTTTACGCTATAAATATGAATGTTTTTGGACCAAATATTTTTTAATATATTTAGTGATGTATATTGTATCCAAAACGAATCCACTTATTCGAAATGTCCGCCTTTTGCCTGGACACACGCCTTAAGTCGCACTGGCCAATCGTCAATAGCTGCACGAACCTCGTCCATTGGAAAATTGGCCACAGCTCAAACCAAAGCAGTCTTAAGAGATCCAGTGTTGGGGTATCTTTTGTGACAAACCTTGTCCTCTAAAGCCGTCCACAATTTGTAATCCAATGGGTTCAAATCTGGACTGCCTGAGGGCCATTCTTCAGAGGAAATGAACGCTGGCAAATTGTTTCGAAGCCAGGCCTGGGACGTTTTAGCCTTATGGGGCGACGCAGAATCCTGCTGGAAAGTCCATGGCTGGTTTTGGAACAGGGAATTGTTGAGAGACATCACAACAGCTTCCAAACGGTTTCTTGGTAAACTTTGGCCGATGTTGTGACACCTTGTTCGCCGAAATGCATGTCAGTGACCCCACCAAACCATGACTGAAGCTGGGTGATGACCCTTTTCCACCCTCGGGATCAGTTCAGATGCTTCCTTAGATGACCGCGCATACGCTCGTATCATTTTGGTTGTTAAATTTTTCCTGAACGGTAAAACTTTTTTTTTCGGTGAACAAAATTTTTCTGTGCAAGTTATCAGCGTGCTTCACCAAAAGACGTTTGCATTTTTCAATCCTATTTATTTTAAAGCTGCAGTCAATAAATGTCCGGTACGTCGGTTGAAAGCCCCCAAGTCCCAGGTCTTTTTTAATGATTCGACTAATAGACTTTTGCGTGATATTCATCTCACGGGCAATGCTTTTCTGTTTTTAGAGCAGATTTCTGTGAAGTTTTGATTTAACGGATTTGATGACATGTGGTGTTCGAACAGAGCGTGGGCGGCCCGACCGGTGACGGTCTTTTACAACTCCAGTCTCCTCAAACAGTTGTATGCATCGGTAGACAAACATGAGGCTAATTCCTAGAGGCCGTAGCGTTTTGAAAATATCGCTTTTTTTCATTTCACACTTGAAAAGCGCTATCACTGCGATACGGTTCTCATTATCTGACTACTCCATGATGAAAGTTGAAACAATTTTAAAATCGCGTTACAGACTAACACTATTGAGGTTAGCTTTCAAACCCCATATGACATTAATGGGGTGTGTTCTGTTCTACTATTGAAATGGGAGTGTTCAATGTTGTAACAGTATTTATGTCCCTACTAAGTATAAAGGGTGTTCCAACAGAAACGCACGATGTTATTTGTAAAAGTTTTCTTAGAAATATCTTAATATTTTTTTTTAATATAGGATCTGCGGCAATTGTGTTTGAAGCAAAATATCGGTCAAATGCTCGCAACGCCTTTGGTGGCATACCTCTATCCGAGTGTCCATGTTTTAAATGAATCTGAGACATAATGAAAGTTCATTGTCGGTTATGTGCCGAATTATCTCATCCGTTAGATATTGACTTGTTATTGGCTTACTGATGAACAATTTTTCTTTTTAATCTACCCAAAGGAAGAAGTCCAACGGTCTCAAATCACATGATCGTGACGGCCAATTAACATCGCCACGACGTAAGATAACACGGCCATTGAATTTCTTGCGCAAAGGAGCCATTGTTTCGTTGGCTGGGTGGCAAGTGGCACCATCCTGTTGGAACTACATATCGCTCAGGGCCATTTTCTCAATTTCTGGCCACAAGAAGTCCGTTATCATCTCGCGATAGCGAACACCATTCAGGGGACCAGACACTTGTCCGACCTCATTTTCGAGATCATAAACCGCACCAAAGAGTCGCTCTTTGTGGATGCTTCGGCCTCTCATGATGATTGCCTCGTCGCTAAAGATGATTTTGTTTATAAAGTCAACATTGACTTGATTCATTTCAACCAACCATTTGTCGTATTGACGACGCTTGAAATGGTAAGTTAATTTTAGCTCCTGAGTCGATCTTTTTTCAACATTCGCATCAGTAATGTTCGTGAGATGTTCATTGGTTTGGGCACAACGTTGAATCGAGGTGGACGGCTCTTCTGCCACACTATCGCGAACAACATCAACGATTTGTGCATTTTTGATATTTTCTTCAGACCTGGTTTGCTTACAATTCTCCCGATTGTGGACACATTTGTTCGATTATGCTGATCAAAAAAATCACAAAGTTCATGAAAGCATCAATCGGGAATACAAATATATTTAATAATGTTTGTTACCAAAAATTTATTTTATATGTTGCTACATTGTATTATACAGGGTGATTCAATTAAGACTGGACAAATTTCACCAGCTTATTCCTTGAAAATATGTCCAAATATGTCCAAAATATGTCGTACCATGTCCGAAAATACAAGGGGGTGAAATGGCAGCGGTTTGAAAATTTTTGGATTGTTTGGTCGGAGGGTACTAGGGTAAAATTCCTAAGTTCTGCACCAGTGGTCGGATTTGTTGTTTTTATATATACTTTACCTCTTACCTTTTCATAATATGCAAAACAAAGCCTAAATGTCCTACCGTTCTAAAGTTATGACTATTTGACTAAAATGCAAAAATCTACTGGGTTGACTAGTACACAAAATTGAAAATTTTTGATTTATAAAATAAATTTGCTTGGTAACTAAACAAAGTTAGTTAACATCATATCTGCCATAGTTTAAAACTTTCATATTATTCTAGTTTAGATTCACTGTGCCAACGTAGCAGCCGCGGCAGCAGGACAACAAACAGTAAAACAGGATGAATAAACTAGAGAGAAGCGATGAGTGTACAGGTTAAATAGAAACTGACATATACACACAGAAATCCTTTTAAGAGGAAATAATTGTAATAAAAACTTAAAAGCAAACTCGAAATTAAAATGAAAATGACCATGATGATGGCTTCGTCGTCGACGGCGACTCACCTTCGTCCTACTCATCCTCATGCTCCGTAGAGAATGACGATGAAGATGCCGCTGACGCGCTAACAATGGCTATGCCTTTGAACGTTGGCAAACCAACAGCAACGCCAGCAAGGAGCCCAGCTTTAATAATAGTAATGATAACGGTCATTATCCCTAACGCCAAGTGGATGATGATAATTACAATGAATAAAATAAATAAAAATAAAACAAAGACGAGAATCGTTTTCCATCAAAACAAAAGCCTTTTTGAAGAGACACTCACCGGCGAACGCTTGGACGGAGGTGCGATGGGCCATAGCACACGGCCATAATAGTAAAAACAAAAAATATGTCAAGGTCTCAGTGGGGGTATTTGCCCCTTACAATGAAATACTCGTACTCGTGCACTCGTCCGCCAAGCACCGACTCAGGGCAAGCAATTCGGCATCTTGGCCAAGAAGGCCAATAATAAAAGCAGTTCATAGCTATGGAAGCAGTAGTGGCAGTAGCAGTCTCAGTGACTATTATCCGGCCACTTGAGAGAACTTGAGTCAATAACTATGAAAACGTTATGAATATTCCGTTCTATGGCTGTGAAATCTTCTGTTTTCGCCCGGTAATTGCATTGTCCATGTGGAGCTGTTAATGTTTATTGTAATCGCGGTGATTATGTATTCAGCTCGTGTCATAAATCTTTATCATGCCTTAACTTAATAGACCGTTGTGTTTTTTGTTTGTTTAATATAAAGTGATGTTGAAGTTAGGAAATGATTTTACAACTAGTTGTTGAATGTTTTTGAAAGGTTTTAAATGGAATTGAATTAATTAAGTTCATATTGAAGTGGGTGGTATGGTTTAGGTCTTCAGGGTGTTTGAATTAACTTCACGATATAAAGACTACTAGATCCTTGCAAGAAGCTATGGGGGGAATGTATTTAAATCGGAATATTTTGTACTCTATCTTTAACAATTGAAGGTGAAAACTACATTTTGGTATTATATAAGCTCTTTGTTCTTGGTTATCAGATGAAAACGATTGGAAATGAAATTAAAACTAGACCCCTATTTGATACTGTCTTTACTTACTTACTTACGTTCCACAACGTCCTTTAATGAACAGGGAAACTACTCTCAAATCACTGAGCTGTACATAATTCAGTTCTTATGGCCTAGATCTGGTGTTTAATGCCGGCTCCGAACGGTTAATTTATTTTGTAGAAAAGCTTTTGCACGGCTTAGAGATAAATCTCTTACTCGTTAAGTCGCCAGTATTTACAAGGTAGAAACCCGTCGCGGACAAATTGTGAGATGTTCTCTCCCCGAATTTAATCTGGATTAACTGGCCTGATAGTCATGTAGAGTAAGGTTCGCAAAACCATACCTGTTGGCTTTATTGTAACTCACGAACCTGCGCTTAGCGCGCTCAACGAAATCGCTAGGTTTATCTACCTCGACCCGGTTTGGAATATGGTCTGAATATAAAGCATCCTGAGTTTGCCAAGATGTGTATGGACGGAGCGACTGCGAGACGATGAAATGTTTAGAGAACTCGAACGCCAGTAAATTCTCGAAGAGAACTTCTCAGTGATGAAGGAGAAGTCAGCGTCGTCTATCTGGTTCGCAATAAGAATACTGCATGAATCGTTTATATGATGGGTAATTTGTAGCAGATTTTAGAGCGACATCAGTTGAATTTGAATTCTTTCTGCAAATGATGCTTATGGGATTATTTTTAACCCTCCGGTTAAAATTACTCCTTGATGGTCCATGGGAAGTATACCCGATCCCCACATGTATTCCAAAGAAATACATGTTTTAAAAAAATTTCAAAGCGATCCGACCAATAGTTCAGTTTAGTTTAGTTAGAGACAGTGAACAGTGAACGTCGAGTGCGAAATTTTATTTTGAATTTTATAAAGAGAAATAAAAGTACAATACAATGGCAGAGGAAAATTTAGACATTGCTGAATCTGTGGTACGTCGTAGTACACGCTACCAGCACATGAGTGAGGATGAAAGACGCGCAGTGGATGATAGATTTGCAGACTTCATGAGTGCGAAGATGAGTGATGAAGGTGCTATTCCTGCATTTGGTCTTGAAGGTGCGGTTGATGACAATTTCACATATTAAGCAAATTTTCATGTTGATGATTCGGAGGCGGAAACTGAACCACATATGTGACAGCGCATAGAAAAAGGGAGCTAAGGATAAAAAAAATCAATTTTCATTTTTTTTCTATTTTTGATGTGGACAACATCTGTGTATCGAATGAGACCGATCCCATGCCCTAAAAGTGTTCCCTCCCAGAGATATGAGCGTTTTATAAAAGTGAAGTCGACGATTCTAAGCGCAAATAGATAGATACGCATAGATCCATGATTCGTCACCTGTGACAATCAACATCTTTTGAAGCACCGCGATAGTATTTTTTCAACATTTCTTTGCACCAATCGACACGAGCCTTTTTTTGAGCGATTGTCAAATTGTGCGGAATCCAACGAGAATAAACTTTTTTTGGTGGAAGAAATGCCCAAGGATACCTCTATCTCACGGTATGTCACATGACGATCTTGCATTATCAGTTCACGCACGGCATCAATGTTCTCTGGCACAACGGCCGTTTTTGGACGATCTTCGTCTTTGAGCTGCGATTTAATTCATTAGACGAGTTTTTCACAGTGCTATAGGATGGTGCTTCATCGCCATACAAAGATTTAAGTTCATCGATGCACTCTTGTCGTGATAATCCACGTCGAAAGTTGTGAAAAATGATCGCACGAAAATGTTCACGAGTTAATTCCATTTTTTTCCAAATTGATTTTTCCAAGTCACTGTGAACAACACAAATGATGGCCGTACGTCGAAACTTTCTGAGTACGTTTATGCTAAAAAATGTCAAACTTTCCACTGGAAATGTCAGATGGCGCAAGACAAGTGATGTCTAGACCAGAAATATATATAGCAAATCTCGTATAAGTATCTTTTAAATGTTAGCCAGTTATATTTTGTGAAATCATAACGAACGAATTCGGTTGAGTTGAAATTTCCATTAATTGTAATTTTCACATTTTGGTGGAAATATCTTCTAAGCTGTTTATAGAACAGCTTCAAAGTTTAAACACTTTCGTAGCAGTTGTTTAAAAGCAATCGCAATCACTTCGGTTTTTTTTTTTGGCAATTTGATGCAGCCCTCATGGAATCCCTCAAGTTCAACCAATCAGTCTCAACTCTATCTTATGCCACACATCTCCCCCACTAAGCACTTGCCACTTTTTGTTCGGCATTTTTCCTTATCTCCCCTATCCTCGTAGCTGTGGGTAATTACACAGCCCTTCCACATGCAGTGCGTGTGATTTCATTCCTCAATGCCGGGGCATCTTTACAAAACTACTGCAGCTAACTAGCTGTCAATCAAAATGACAGCCCTGAGTCAAGTTAACATGGCCACAGAGCACGCCGAAACACTGAAGAAGAGAAGACACAAACACATAAAGGAATGAAAAAAAAATCTGCAATTTTTAAGCGTTTTTTGGTTTATGCCCTTTTTGGTTTTTTTCGCCACTTTCCAGATTTGGTTTTTTTTTTGTGGCTTCATCATTGACATTAATTTGCTGTGTCCGGTCTTAGGCGGAGCCAAAAGGATATGTGTCAGTCAATTAAGTGGCCAGAGAAAATGTTTAGACACTTGTGGTGGTCGGCGATTATTGGCAATGAAGGTTCAAGGCTATGATTGTGGCAATTATGGATGTGTACTAGAGGAAGTATTTTTTTTAGAAATTATCATTTAAATAATTTTCAATAATTTAATAAGGCCAACTATCGGTTGGCATCTGTTGTCAATACGTTTTAAAACTTTCAATTTTCAACTGGCCTAATTAAAAGCGTGTGCGTTAATGCCAGCATGGCGATGATAATGTCGCTGATAATTTTACCACAAATTGGCCTCATAGTGTCCGCAACACGTTTGAGCACTTATTGAATATAAACCGAAATCAGTAACATTCAACCACCTACCCCTACTCCACCCGTTGCGACATAAAACAAGGAAAACTGTACGCGAAAATTGAAAAAAAAAAAAATTGCCTCCCGAAATCCTGTACGCACATTCGCATAATACGAACGTGCATAAATATGCACATTGAGAAACTGTTAAAGCGGAAACGCAAACCCAAAAACCAGCAATCCCGGCAATGGCACTGAGAATTCTTCCATCCGCCAGTCTGGCTGGCGGTGGGGAAAACCCGGGACACACAGGCTTGAAAGAAAAATGGAAACCACTTCATTGCTGTGTTTTGCATTAATGACGACGGCGTTTTTTCCAGAGTTTTTTTTGTCGCTCGCCTGTGTGTGTTCCTGCTACGAGATAATCCACATATGAGCTCTGGAGTGTATTGCATGTGGGTGGCAGGAGCACCATGACGGTGATGACGATGATGGCCTTGTTAAGGCGGCGTCATCACACACACACACTCACAGAGAAAAAAAATAGAATAAACTAGTGCACCCAAACGAAACGTTTATGCGTGTATGGATATTCATTTGTGTGTGGGCTAGATGGCACATAGACAGCTTTGTAAACGGGGGTAGTATGAACAGTTTTGTTAAATTACATATAGAGTTCTTCAATGTATTTTTTAAAAAAAACGTGCTTAAGTCCCCCTACATCCTTTTAAGAAACAAGGGGGAACTGCTCTTGAATTAGTGAGATGTGCACGATTCAACTCTTCTACTTACTGAATGCATTTATAGAGAAGTTTTTACATGGGTTAGAGTTAAATCTCTGACTTGTCAAGTCTCCGGCATTTACGAGGTGAAAACCCGCCGCCAACAAAGTTGTTAGATGTTCTAACCCGGTGATGAACCTGAGTAAACTGGCATTAGGGCGGTTCGGAAATTTCTTAGCCTAGCACAAAAAGCGCGGTATAAACAGAAAAAAGTTAAGTGTTTTGGAAACTTCCATCTCTGCTATGAACACATGTTAAATTTTTCGATCTGGCAACTCCTTCATATAGAAACAGGTGTTCACAAAAGACGCATCCGCGATTTTTTTACAATGGAAAAATTAGAAATGCGTGGTGTCATTAAATATTTACATAAAAAAGGTTTATCGGGACAAGAAATTCATAATGATATGGTGAATGTGTTAGGTGAAAGTGTTCTTTGATATGCAACAGTAAAAGATTGGGTTGCTGAATTTAAACGTGGTCGTACAAGCATTGAAGATGAACCACGTAGTGGACGTCCAAAAACGTCCAAAGCCAAAGTGCATGATATGGTATTAAATGATCGACGAATAAAAGTGCGTGAAATAGCTAATATCATGGGCATCTCAAATGATCGAGTCCATTTAATTTTGCATGAAGAATTACAGATGAAAAAGCTTTCTGCAAGATGGGTGCCGCACTTGTTAACAGTCGACCAAAAACGCATAAGAATGAACATTTCTCAAGCTTGTTTGGATCGTTTTCAGCGAAATAAAATGGATTTTAAGCGTCGTTTCATAACTGTTGATGAGACATGGATCCACCACTATACTCCAGAGACAAAAGAACAATCCAAACAATGGACTGAAGCTGGAGGAAGTGCCCAAAAGAAGGCAAAAACAATTCAATCGGCTGGTAAGGTTATGGCAACGGTTTTTTGGGACTTCAAAGGTATTTTATTGATTGACTATCTGCAAAAGGGTAAAACAATAAATTCAGAGTACTATTGCAACCTTTGAGATCAATTAATGTACAAATTCGAGAAAAACGTCCTGGCTTACAACACAAAAAAATAATTTTTCATCAAGACAACGCACCGCGGACAAGAGAGTTTTAACAATGGCTAAAATCAACGAATAAAAAGTACGAGTTGCTTGACCACCCACCTTATTCTCCTGATTTAGTTCCCAGCGACTTTTACCTGTGCCCAAATCTACAAAAATTCCTTGCTGGCAAGCGTTTTACCTCAAATGAAGATGCAATTACAGTTGTAAACCACTATTTTGAAGACCATGAGGAAAACTATTTAAATCAAGGGATAGAATTGCTAGATAAGCGTTGGACTAAGTGTATTGAAGTTTCAGGAGATTATATTGAAAAATAAAAATATTTTTGAAAAACTAACTATTCTCTTTCATTGATAAGCTAAGAACTTTCCGAACCGCCTCGTATAGCTGTGCGCACACTTCCACTACACCACGGTGGCCTACATGCCAAGGGATTACTAGAGATAAATTAAATAATTCGTTTATAAAAGAAGTACTTGTATTACAGTGCCTTTGTTTTGGTTACCTACCACATTGTTAGGTAAATCACCTTCTAGAAGCACCTTATGGCATTGCCATAAAATATGGATGCATTGTTGTAATTTTCCTCAAGTCAAGCTGAATTAAGCTAATGCCGCTGTATATGTACGCCCTCTCTCAATGTATTCTTGAGTCCTTGCCTACACTCATCCTCTTCACAGACCTCAAAAATGTTTACAAGATCAAAATTAATAGACTATGGCACCACTCTGTGGAACAGGGTATTATTAGTTAGTTTCATGGCAAATGTTTGTAACTACCAAAAAAAATCTGCTTGACCCACCTCGAAGTATAGCGATGGACGTAGTATAATTGCTAATTTCATTTAACGATATTTGCCTGTCCTTTCGTCTGTCCGTCCATCTACACGCAGAGAAAAAACATGGTCACGGCAATAATAAAATGTTATCCGCAATAAAAGTATGTTCGTCGCAACCATAGCATTGTTAACTGGATTTAGTTTTGACAATAGTATAATTGCATGAAATGTAACAATAGCATGATTGCCAAATTTCAAAATGAAAATATGATTAAAGCAACAATATTAATATGGTTGGCGCATTTTATGTTAACAATAATATGATTACGGCAATCATACTGTATGATTGTAATTTTTCTTCATTTAAATATGCTTTTAACAACAAATGTTATTGGTAGTGATCTAATGTAATAATAGTTGTTGTTGTTGTTGTAACAACAATATATTTATTTTGAAGTCTTGTTCGTCTATGGGGAATCTGCTTCGATATCCAGGTGAAGGAAATGCGCCATATGAACTGAATGCGTCCACAGGGACCTGGAGGTCAGCTGAGTGGGCTTGGCCGGACAATTGAAGAGGTGCAGTACATCATGTGGTCCCCGATGGCAGGCGGGAACGTTAGCATCAATTCGTGCCCCGTAAGAATTGAGGCGGCTGCACCATCCAGATCTCAGCTGCGCCAGAACCACGCGCGTCTACCGAGGTAGTACATTCTCCTCAGGTGAAATCTCCGGGGTATGTTCCCCTAGCACTACATTCACACGGTCGCTGGATACTGCTGCTGCGACATCATCGGCGTGAATGTTGTTCAAACCAGCCTCATAGTTTCAATGATCTAAAGGTTCTCTCTTATAACGCTGGACCTCTCTCTCTAGATCATGAAGATCGTACCTGATCTGCCTGGGTGGAGGCATCCTGTTCAAGAGATGGTGGTTAGGATGACTGCTGCGAAAACACCCTAGCAGGTATTGCTTAGACAACAGGAAATTGTGTCTGCGCACGGTAAGGACCTTCGTCTCCTCATGTAGATGGTCCTCAGAAGACATAAGAAGACAACCTGTTGATGTTCTAAGGGCGGCATTCTGGCAAGTCTGAATTTTCTTCCACTGCGTCGTACTCACGTTCGCCGACCATACAGGTGCTGCGTAGTTTGCTACAGACCGACCTATCACTATGTAAGAGGTCAACAAGGTTTCTTTGTCGGCTCCCCAAGTACTGCCGGCAAGTGACTTGAGGACCTTGTTCCTACTTTTGAGTTTATCGCAGATAGCTGTAGCATGTGCAGAGGATCTAAAAAGGCTGTCCAATGTGACCCCAAGGATTTTGGGGTAGTTGGTGGTGGAGATGTTGACTTCATCGACTTTCATATTGAGTGACAACCGCACCTCTGCGGTCCAAGCAGTAAACAGTGTGGCTGATGATTTGGAGGCGGATATTTTCATATTCCTTGTAGTGAAAAAACTTGCTAAGTCAGTGAGGTAACAGTTGATTTTCTCGCAAATGTCATCCACTTTAGGTCCTGACGCCAGAATTGTGCAATCGTCAGCGTACGACACAATTTCAACGCCGTCTGGTGGTGTAGGAATTTTAGAGAGGTAGAGGTTAAACAGAGCCGGGGATAAAACTCCACCCTGTGGAACTCCTTGATTAACTCTACGGGGCTTCGACTTTCTGTCTCTAAATTCTACATATGACTGGCGCCCACACATATAGTTTACGACCCAACATTTCAAACTGGGCGGAAGGGACGTTTCTTCAATGTCCTCGAACAGAGTGGCATGATTGACCGTGTCGAAGGCTTTTGTAAGGTCAAGAGCCACGAGGACCGTCCTGTCGTTAGGCTTGTTCTGGTTAAGGCCGCGACTTATACGTGTGGTGATAGCGTGTAAAGCAGTTGTTGTGCTGTGCTGCTTGCGGAATCCATGCTGATGATCAGCACTAGGAAAGTGTTCGATCAGGCTGGGGAGGAGCAGTGCTTCAAGCGTCTTTGCTACTGGTGAAAGCAAGGAGATCGGCCTGTACGAATCTCCTTTACTTGCGTCTTTGCCTGGCTTCAGTAGCGGAACCACTCTGCCCATTTTCCAGGCATCGGTAACTTCATGAGTGGCTAGCGACAGATTGAGCACTTTGGTCATGTACTCTACTCAAGGGGTATCCAAGTGCTTTAACATCAGCATTGAGATTCCGTCCGGACCCAGCACCTTTGATGACTTTGCGCTGCGGATGACATGGGCAACTTCGCCAACGGTAAATTGTGGTGGTGCCTCTTCGACTCGGAGAGCGCGGATTCGACGCAATACTCTCCTTTTCGTCTTATCACTCTCTGGGTGCTCAATAAAAAGCCGGTTAAAATAACACGCGCATCGCTTCGGATATGTCACTGTATAGATCTTTCAAGGCGAGCCAAATCAAACAAAAGTTGTACGTGGAAGAAGTACATCAAAGCAAATGATTGCGTTTTTTTCGGTTTAACCGGCCATTTTCCCACAGTGCCTTCAGTGGAACGTAGGAGGTCAATTGTGAGTGGCATACAACCATCTGTTTGTCAACAGTGTCCGAAGAAATGAGGAAAGACTATAAGAGAAGACGGATCATTTTGCACAATCAGCTGAAACGATGAGCTATTTGACCACTCAAGATGTCGAATTGATGGGCCATCCACTGCACATCCCTGATTTGGCACCCAATGACTTTCTTATTCCCGCACATCAAGAAAAAAATGCTAGGTCAACGATTTTCGTCGCCAGAAGATGCTGTTGAAGCGTTCAAAAACCATGTTTTGGAGGTGTATCAATCGGAGTGGAAAAAGTGCTTCGGCAATTGGTTTGTGCGCATGCAAAAGTGTATTGATCTTAAAGGAGAATATTTTGAAAAACAATAAAACCATTTCCAGTGATAAGTTATTGTGTTTTGCTTGCCGGACCGGAATATAAATAGCAACCCTCGTATTTGAACAGTAGAAAATCGGTTCAAATTTAGATATAGCTCCCACAAATATAACATCATGCGATTTTATGTCTTCAGCTCTAGAAGCCACATGTTACATTTCATCTTGATGAAATTTGGCTCAAGTTAGTTTTACCGACCACGAAAGGACGTTATTAAAATTAAAGAAAATCGGTTCAGATTAAGATATAGCTCCAGCATATATGTTAATCCGATTTTTCCGTTTTTAGCTCTAGAAGCCGCGTTTTACATCCAATCTTGATGAAGTTTGGCCCAAATAAATTCCTCTAGCCAAGGACGGGCGCTGTTGAAATTAAAGAAATTCGGTTTAAATTACTTAACTGGAACTTTTATAATACTAGGGTCGTTTTTTTCCCATTTACCACCCATCTTAAGGTATCACGAAGGGTCGGATATGTTAAAGCCGTCTTTTCAAATATTTTGCACATTTTTATTTGTGATGAAATTTAGTTTCTTTGAATACCCTTATGCTGGGAAAGAGACCGGTTTTGTGGCTAGATCTACACCAAAAATTTACAAGTCCCAGCACCGGATTGACCCGAAGCAGCAATTCTTCGGCCAAGGGCTGTCACACAACAACAAGTTATGTAAGTAAGAGCATATTTTGGTTAGTGAGTGATGTCCACTGTTTTTGAGTACGCAAATGGCCATATTTAAAAGGACTTATTTTTCGGCACCATAGGTAACTTTAACCCATGGATCAAGGCCTTGAATTATGCTTCAAAGTGTCAAATTTAGCCGAGTTATAGCATATTCGGTTTCGTAAAGCATTTTATTGTTCTTTAATACCCATATGCACATAGGTTAAGATGGTCCTTAAATATAGAAATATATTTTAGGGTACCTAGAGTCCCATAGCTCAATGACATTGCCCTATGTCTTAAAAACCAGAGCTTATTAAATCTAATTAAATAAATTAAATCTTAAGTATAAAATATAATGTCAAAACATTGGCCTAGGTTTTTTAGACCTTCAAGGAGGAAGTTTTTCCCCTTTTGTCCGATGTGACATTTTTAATAGCAACAGATCTCCGACTATGTGAAATTTATCTATCGAGTAAGAAGTCTTTTGCTTTGTTTGCTTAGACCGCATGGTGCTTTTAATAGGCAAACGGAAATCACTAGATCGCTTTCGATTGTTGTAGGAATTTTGACCAATACGGCGCTCAACAGACCACTTGTGCCAATTATCTTTTAATAATCGGGCAAAATTAACGTTTTCTGTTCTCATCTGTTTAAATTTATGAACTTAGCGAACAAGGGGAAATCTTATTTCTAAAGACCCTATACGGACTCTATAGACTTTATGCAGTGGTAAACATTTTTAGCTTTATTTCGAATACCGTTTAATAGACTCGCTGGTCATTGATATTTTTTTGCTATTCCCTACTTTGACTTGTTACCAATTTACCCAACTTTTCACACCACCGCCAACCACCTCTCTGCATGCTCTTTTACTATTCCGTGCCGCTTGGAGGCCTTTAAAGCACAGCTCACCACAAAATGATATGTAGGAAATTTTTTGTGTCGCATAATTTCCGCTGCAGCTGTCGTTCGTCGTCATCGCCAGTGCAAGCGAATATTCTCGTCAGACGAATGAATTCGAGTATGACGCGGCGTAGGCGCATGCACATAGTACGAGCGTACAATCAGCACTTTCAAGTGCAATATCAGAGCAACGAACCGACCACAAACGCATAAACCTCATATGACTTCCTCTGCCATTGCCGCTAACCCTCAGGCCACTGTGGCCCCTTTTCAAAGCACACACATCTTTGCCCCATACCTCTTGGGTGCTGCGTTGTCAAGTGTAATTTTTCAACGTTGATAAATAAATGGATCACCGAAAAAGCAAACGAAATCAGAGCGAAAGTAGAAAAAGAAGAAAATGTAGAAAAGCGCCATAAAGCCTACTTAGTGGCGGCGGCACTAGGTGTGTATCTTGAAAAAAAAAACAACTGGGAAAAAAATCTTTTGCTCTCAAGTTCGTTTGCAGTTTTGAGGGCTTACGTTTTAAAAGAATTTTTCATTACAAGCCAACACACGCACTCATACACCCACACACATTCACATTTCGTTCTCTAAGTGTGTCTGTGTGTGTATGGCTATTTTTCAAATATAGCATTTGACCCACTTCGTTTAAGCCTCTGAACCGGCACAAATTTCTGTGAGTGCGGGATTTCCTTCATACGGTGGCTGCGGTAAGTGATGGTGTTGCTTTGCTTTCATTTCGACTGGCCGAAAAAAAGTGAAACGAAAACTTTCCAAAAATTTTGATTGGTTTTTTGGAAAAAAAAAAAATTCTTAAATCCTTTTTGTTGGTGGTTATCATCGACTAAAAGGTTATTGAGCTTGACTTTGGCATTGTCTTAGCACAAAGGGCTGAAACAAAAGGTCAATAAGTAGGGAAGCTAAAGCAGGGAGGGGTAGACAGTGAAATAATTTTCGCAGGTAGCAAATGATTGATATTTATGAACTTACCCGCTGGGTAAGAGCGTATACAGCACTTGGTAGAATAAAGCATTTCAGACCCTCATATGTTCTGACCAAATACGTTTATTTTTTATTTTTAAGTCATTTGGGCCTTGTCCGCCCATCAGCCTGTGCGGCTAGTGCGCACGATAACTCGCAAAATGAGCTACTTATCGTATTTATACCCTCCACCGAAGGTTGGATGGAATATTTTATTTATCCTTCCGTTTGCTGCACCACTAAATATGAATCTGCCTCCCTATAAAGTATTCAAGGGTGGTCCAACTAAATGATGAAGTTTATTGTAAACAAAACTGAATTTTTTTAGTTAATTATCTTTGTATTCTTTATAAAGGTAGAAGACACTATGACAATTAAAGTATATGTTAAACAAAATATCGGCCAAATGCTCCCCACGGCTTCGGTGATATACGTCTATGCGATGGTCCTTACTTGGCTGATTTTTAGACATACTGGAGGTTCAATGTCGCTGTTAGGAAGTGTTGCAGAAGGCGAAAATGACTGAGTCGTTCAAGATCAGTTTTGATACTTAATTTATTCATACAATTTCATTAACTTATATACTACTTACAATTCTAAATTTCCACCCTTTGCTAAAAGGGATCAATATCTTAAGATAAGAAAGAACGAGAAGAATGGATGATTTCCAGAATCGTTGGCGGCCTACCCGACAAACAGCATGTGTATTAGAGAAAAGGACTATAAGTTTAGGAATGCCTAGGACATGAGCGATAAACCAATATAAATAAAGGAATTATCATATGCATCATAGATATGAACAAATATGATAGTGGCCTGAAGTAGGACGCCCATGCGGAAAAACCTCACATTAATGGGAAATAATTTGTATAAGTAGGTAGAGAGAAATGCTATGTTCATTCTTGAACAGTCGTTTGTGCTCTATATTATCTCATTTTATAGCTCTGGAATTCTTCTTGGCTTATCGATGTACACTTCATCTTTTTAATATCCCCAAAGAAAGAAGTCCAACGGTGTCAAATTACATGATCGTGGCGTCCAATTGACATTTCCACGACGTGAGATAACACGGCCATTGAATTTTTCGCGCAGCAGCTCCATTATTTCGTGGGCTATGCGGCAAGTGGCATCATCCTGTTAAAACGACTTGTCGTCCGGGTCCATATCCAAAATTTCTAGACACAAAAAGGAGGTTACGTAACATTCACGATAACTGCTTGGCCGACTTCACGTTGAAAGAAGTACCGCCCGATGAAGCCAAGAGACCTAAAACCGCACTTTTTGTGAATACATGGATTTCAACAATCTCTCGTGGCCAACTGCGGCAATTCTGCTGTTTAACCAATCCACTGAGGTAAAATTGTGCCTCGTCGCTGAAGATAATTTTGTTTGTAAAGTCATTATTCACTTCTGTCTGTTCAACTAAAAACGGCGCATAAACGGCGCTTAAAATGGTCTGCCCTTGAGTCAATTGAACCTTTTAAGCTTGTAAATTCAATTCTTCTATTGCGTACCTCTCCATGGCTGAATTTGTCAAGGAATTAAATGCCAAATTGCGTTGGACAAAAACTTGACGTTAAGGAGTTACTCACAATTATCATCGTTTATATCGCTTATGAGGAATGAAAACATCCACCGAGACTTGAAAATATCTCTCGTCAAAGAGGCAATTCAAAAAATCAATGTAAAGCACAAAGAGAAGCTCGAACGTCATGGTAACATACTTGCTAGACAATTATTGTGCAATCCAAGCTCTTTAAGACTTCGGAGAAACGAACGCCGTGTTTTCTAATCTACACTTGTGCTTCATCCGTAACAGTAATCGCGAACACACGCGCCCGAAAGACTGTGTAGAATTCTTTTTTCTACGTCACGTGGCTTAAATGCTCTTTTACGTGATCTTTAAAACAGTCAATATCAATCGCGGACGAACACTTGAATAAGACTGTGTGGAATCCTTTATTCTACGTCACTTGGCTTAAATGCTCTTATACGTGATCCTTAAAACAGTCAACCCGAAAAACCTACAAAACCTAAATTTCGTCGTCCACTCTGCTATTCTAGAGTTATCCGTTATACATACATAACTAGAGTTCTTCACTCTACATAATATAGCGAACGCACTATAAATGAATGAAAGGGTCCTCTGGCCCTTTATCACGAGGTTTAAGCCAAACCAGGTATAAAATTCTCAGACATGTGATCCATAGCAGTTATATACTATTTTGACCACATTAATTTTAATTCCTGCCAATTAGCAGAGATCCACATTACAAGAAATTTATACTAGGATTCATTATTGAATTATACTTAAGATTCGTATACTTATTGTTAGGCTCCTTTGGAGTAGATTCAATAATTCAAATAAAGCATATATAAAAAAATATCGCTTATGCGTGGACCACCCTTTACAAATAAAAAGCTATACAATGGTTTCTTTGAAATTTTCACCTCCATATATAATGCTAACTTACAAATAATTATATTAACCAAAAAAAATATTCTATGATTAAGAAGAAGAGGACAAATCCTTAAACTATTTATAAATATAGTCAACTATCGATTATTTGAAACTCAAGGAACCACAGAAAATTTAAATTACCAAGAGTTTCAGAATGATTAGAGTTCATGAAACTAAAAGGAATGAGGAAAATTCAAATTAACAAGAATTTAATTTAATCGTGATTTTTTCACATATTTTAAAAGATTTTACACTTTGAACAGGGATTAACCGGCTCAAGACCTCTTGCATCTGAAGTATATTGAAATAGAAGACAAATGTTTAACAAAATGGAAAAGTGACATTGATTTTCGTGGCTGCTCACTACTTTTATCCTAATTTCGGGTCCGTGAGAACCCTCTTCAGAAAGCTTTGCTGCAATTGTTGAAATTCTTTTAGGAAAAAAGTCAGTAATTTTCTTTGGAGTAAACGACTTAAAGCGACTCATCGTCCAATGATTTTTCGATGGTTATGAGAGCGGAGAAAAAATCATCACTTATTCTTAGGGCGTAGGAGCGTGGTGTAGTACGAGATGTCCTTGCCTCACTCAATGTGGCAGGTATTGGTTGCTGTTCTTATTCTTAGCTTTTTCGCTTTCCTCTTCGTTTTCTTCCTCGTCCAAATCCAACAGTTCAGCATCATTTAGGGTATCATACACGTAGAAAAAACGTGTGGTTGGGATAACAATATTTAAAGAGCAGCCTACTATTGTTGGGTACATGGTTGTAGTACAACAATATTATGATCCTCATAACAATAGTATGATTCTGATACCACCACACTATGATCCTCACAACCATACTATGATCCTCACAACAATAGTATGATTCACACATAACCATACTATGATCCCCACAACCATAGTATGATTCACACTCAACCATACTTTGATCTCCACAACCATATTATGATCCTCACAACCATAGTATGGTTCACATACAACCATAGTATGATCTTCACAACCATAATATGATTCGCGCGCCACCATGTTATGACCATAGTATGATCGGACACAATTATGCTATTATTCCCAAAATTATTTATTAAAATTGGGCTAAGTTGTCAACAACAGATTTGAATTATGAAAATTATTTAAAAATACATTTAGTTCCAAATAAAACTGATTTATTTAGCAGAAGAAAAAAAAAACCTTTTAAAAAACGTAAGGGTTTTTATTAAAAATATTTCAGCTAGACAAACCCGAAGCAGTTCGTTCGAAAAATTTTAATTTCCATATAAAAAGTACTATTATAGCATTAATCCGTCACAATAGCATTATTCTAAAAAGCATATTCAAATTAAGAAAAATTACAATCATACAGTTTGATTGCCGCTATCATATTATTGTTAACATAAAACCAAAAAAAAACATTACTTTTGTCGCACCAACCATATTTTTATTGTTGCCACAACCATTGTTTATTTTTTAATTTTGCAATAATAATATCGTTACATTTCAACAATATTAATATTGCGGCAATCATACTCTTGTCAAAATTAAATTCAAAAAACAATACTATGGTTGCGACGAACATACTTTAATTGCGAAGAACATATTATTATTGCCTTGACCATATAGTAACCATATTTTTTCTCTGCGTGTAGACACTGATGTTCTCGTCAACTTAAACATAATCTTCAAAAGATAATCCTTCAGATTAAGGCGAAAGTCCAGTCCCCACCCTGGCATAGAATTAGTTACATTTGGCGGCTTTGATGACAGTTTTTCGTTTTCAGTTAGCTTTAAGCCACACTTTCTGAAGCAGTTAAAAGGGGTATTGGGTCGACATTTTTCCAGGCTTTATCAGTCATGCTTATAGCGGTCAAAACTGTTGTGTTCGTCTTTTCATCTTTTCCCATGCCATCCAGTACAAGAGATACAATTTGCCTTCCGTAGAGAGTTTCAAAATTTTGTATATGTCCTTGGTCCAATGGTTGCAATCTTGATGTTGTGCTGGTTGAAAAAACACGAATTTAACGTGATCCAATGTTGGTGGAATATTATGCGCGTTGCAGTTCTTCAAAAACAGTAAGACTTTGCGTTTTTCCTTTTGCAGGTCATTGTAAGCCGAGGTCAGACATTTATTAAACAAGTCTTCCGTTATCCATGATTTTTTCTTTGACCGATATATGGTTGGGAGTGATATTATTTCATGCAAACAGAGGGTTTTAACAGATTTCCCTATAAAAAGGTGCTTCAACTTTTGAGATCTGTCCATATTAAATGCTAGAAGGACGGTTATTCTGTCTGTGCTTCGTTTCCCTCCATGCCAGTTTTCGTCTTTGAATGATAGGGTGCGATTACAGAGAAATTTATAAAAACTCCTGTTTCGTCTGTGTTGAAATGTTCCTCGGTTCAAAGCTTTTTTTATTTAGCTTGCCAATCCGTTCAGAATAAATGGAATTATCCACTTTGGCACTCTCTCTACAGGTATTTTTAAATGTGATGCCTTGTCGGTTATTAAAATGTCAAAACCATCCCCTACTTGCGGGGAATCCTTTAATACCAAGAGCCTGTGCTATAGACTTTTTCCTTTCCTTTGTGCTCTACGGGTTGCTTTTTATATTTCGGGTCCGGCAATAAAAACACAATAATTTGTCATTGGAAATGGTTGATCAATACACTATTGCATGCGCACAAACCAATTTTCGAAGCACTTTCTTCACTCCGATTGAGACACCTCGAAAACATGATTTTTGAACGCTTCAACAGCTGCTATGGGCGATGTAAAACGTTGACCAGCCATTTTTTTCTTGATGCTAGGAAATAAGAAGAAGTCATTGGGTGCCAAATCAGGGCTGTGCGGCGGATGGCCCATCAATTCGACATCTTGAGTGGTCAAATAGCTCATCGTTTCAGCTGATGTGTGAAATGATCCGCCTTCTCTTATTATCTTTGCTAATTTTTTCAAATACTGTTGACAAATAGATGGTTGTATACCACTCAGAATTGACCGTCCTACGTTCCACTAAAGGCACATTAGCAACATGGCTGGTTATACCGAAAAAAACGCAATCATTTGCTTCGATGTACTTTTTCCACGAACAACTTTTTTTGGATTTGGCTCGTCTTGAAGGACCCATACGGTCGATTGCTGTTTTGTTTTAGGTTCATACGAGTATGCATAGATCCATGATTCGTCACCTGTGACAATGTTATACACTGCCTTTGAAGTACCGGAGTTACACTTTTTCAACATCTCTTTGCACCAATCCATACGAGCCCTTTTTTGCGCATTCGTCAAATTATGTGGGATTCTAGTAGAACGAATTTTTTTCACGGCCAAATGAACATGCAATATATTTGTGATGCTTGTCATATTAATGGCCAAGGATGCCTCAATCTCACGGTATGTCACATGTCAGTCTTGCTTAATCATTTCACGCACAGAATCAATGGTTTCTAAGTTACCGAAATTGGACGTCATTAACGAAATTCATCCTGGACCGAATGGCGCCCGAGCTGAACTCTTGGTACCAGCGATTAACAGTGATTTTTGATGGTGCTTCACCGCCAAAAGTCAAAACATGTTGATTTAAACACTCTTGTCTCGATTACCCACTCCGAAAATCGTAAAAAATCATCGCACGAAAATGTTCACGGGATAATTCCATTTTTTTCCATTTTTCTGAGATGAATTGTTCAACACACTGTAAACAAAACAATTCGTCCTCAAATGAGTAAAGTTATGCTAGAAAATGTCAAAGTTGCCAATGGAAGTTCCAGTTTGCATCTGGGAAGACTAGTATTGTCAGAACCCGAAATATAAATAGCACTTAAACCACTTAAATAAGCTCTTCTCAAGAGGGGGAAATTTAACCTGAAGTGACCTATTTCTACTCTTACTTGAGGCTCTCCCTGTGATTAGATCTTTTTACTTCAAAATCATTGACAATGACGTTTTCGTTGACAATGTCCATCCTCGTCAGCTTGAATCGCACGTTTTTTTATCACTTATGGAAATACACTTGTTCTTTCTTGATACTACAATTTGATACTTTAGAACTAAAATTACACATTTTAAGAATCGAACACATTTGTATATCTCATTGGTGAAAACACCAGACAATATCAAGCGTGGGAATCATATACTTCGATTTATAGGGAGAAGAAAGGAACATCTTCAAATAATAGAATGTCGGCCAGTAAAAAACCAATTCAAATACAAAAACCAACTTCAAATTACCAAAGGCAGCAAATTACATTGGCTTTCTTCAATATATCGAGTATTTTTTAAGGGAGCGAGCTTTAAATTATCGAGATATTTTAAGTAAGTCAACATATCGAGATTCGACTGTGCGTATTATAATTATTTAATCATGAAATGCTTTAACCCTCCGACGGTTGAGTCATCCGTTGCCCTTATATGAAGTACAAGGTCCACAGGGACCTATTTCTGTTTGTATGGAATTTTATATGAAAGCGCATTTTTTAAATTTTTTTGTTTTGATTTATTATTATTTACTAATTATTTATGTATAATGAATGTTAGAATTTTTTTTTTATATAACATTAATTTTTTATGAGTTTTATATGAAAAAAACCTAAAAAACTATTGTTGTGTAGATTGTCCCTCGTCCAAGATATTTTCTGTTCAGGTGTAGCATCGATGCGTAAGTGTTGAATGCTCTGCACAAACCCTTGTTTTCCGCTGCCGTCCGCACTCAGAACGGCATAGGCGACATGACGGTCTGCTCGTTCTAGACGCAAACGACGGTGCAGCTCCTTCTGTCGGTCTTGATAATATCTAAAAAGAACAAAATTATGTAGTTATTCTGCTTTTGAACATTAGAATTGTTTTTTACCTTTACATCAAATGCTTCCATAGCCGCATATCCTTATCCTTGGATATGCGGCTATGCGGTTGTTCAGCGCTCGTTCCTCTATGTTTGGTAGTGCCAGTTGTTTTGTCAGCATCAGCATCTCGTTGTATGAAATAAATGCAGCAATGTCCACCATATTAAAAAACATGGCCAATGACCAGCGGTTTGTTGAGCGCTTGCATGTACGAGTATATGTGTCAAGCATCTGGTCCATTGTATCAACGCCCGATTTGTTGGCGTTGTAATCCAAAATAGCAAACGGCTTCTTCTTTTCAGTTTGCATGTCCACACCGCAAGTTCAATGTTGTGTCGACAGCAAAATTACCGCTTTGTTCTTCTTGGGCACATATGAACATAGTGCTATATCGCCTTCGTTGAAGCCGAACAATGTGCTGTTGACAGGACGCGTATGATTTTTTTCGGAATTCCCGAGGCACACATGTCTTATTCGAGCGCACTGTTCCAACATATGCGGTTTTCTTCCTGATCAAAGTACGCGCCAAATCCAAAGTTGTGAAAAAATTGTCGGCATAAATTGTGCGGCCTGTATTCAAATATCTCTCCGAAAGTTGAAGTACAACATCCTGCCCTAGATTCACCTCTCTTGCCTGGTCAGGCAATTTCCCAGAGTAAATCATTCCTTTGACAGGATAAAATGATTTTAGGTCGCACAACCACCATTTCTTTATACCGTACTTGGCAGGCTTCGATGGAATGTCTTGTGTGAAGCGGGTATGGCCTCTGTATGGCAATAACTGCTCATCAACGGTCACTGAATCATGCGGAGTGTAAGCTGCTGCCAAGTTATACTGCAACATTTGCCAAATATCAGCAATAGCCGCAATTTTGCTGTTGATTAGTCGCTGCTGTCGCGTATTTCCATTGTCGAATCTAAGGCATTGTTTTATGTACCCTAATCCTGTTTTTGCACGGTACATGTGTTCCAGAAAATATCGTGTAAAAAAAATCGTGTAAATAAAGACACTACTTAATGGAAAAATGTTAGATTGGTTCAGCAACCCAAGAAAGCCTACGAAAATTAATACATAATTCGGTAAAATAAACATAAATTTTGTTCTTCAGTATACCATGCCCATTTTATTTCACATATTATATAAAGGAACTAATTTTATATAAAGGAACTTAAAAAATAAAATCATTTTAAAGTTTTTAAGCAATAAAAATCCAATTTAAAAACAAAAAAATCTCCTATGCAAGGAACATAAAAAAGTTGTATAGAAATATAAAAAATGGTATAAGGGTAAATTCTATTCGGTATTAGTTTCTGAATGTAAGCGCATTCTTTTCTGCTGCGTTGGAGCAATATCTGTTTCGTCAGTAGAATTGTTCAGTTCTACGTTCACATCTTCAACTGCGTTCATTGGTAACTGCATATCAGAACTTGTTTCAGGCACAGGTTTATTTATTTTAATAGCAAATTCAGTTATAGTACGTTGCGATATTACTTTGGAGAGTTCTTTGTACAGTTCCTTGTATCGAGCCATACAGGATTGTAGATCTGATTGAAATTTCACAGCTCCCCTAACTATCGGTATAATTTGCAAAATCACATTGTGTTGCCATATTTAAAAAATATACGGAAAAATAATATTTGAATGGCAGTTCCTTGTGGAAACAGTGGCAAAACTTCATTATTAACTGGCAATGCTGAAGAGAGAAAAAACTATGCATATGTAGATAAAATCACAGTTAAATTCAAAATAGATTTTATTTCCGTCTAAAAAAACGTGTAAAAACAGGATAAGTGTTTTCCTGCTATTTAGAAAAACGTGTAAAAGCAGAATAAGTTTATTTCTGTCGACCGTGTTATTTCAAAATAGTGTAAAAAAAGACCGTGTAAAAACAGGATTAGGTGTACTTCATACGATCTAATGATAATGCAGCTACATACATTGGACAGCGTGTTGGGCCCCAAAACTCTTCAAGAGGTTCACTATTCGATTGAGTGAGTCTAGCATACAAAATAATAGCCAACAAAGCATCGAACTCTTTCAAAGTGATTGGTTTCCATTCCTTTGTGTTAGTTGTATTTGCCAAATTCCATGCCCTGCTTTTCTGATTTGATTCGCGTATTATGATGTACGCCATGTCTTCGGCGATGAGCAAGCGGAATATGGTAAAGGGGTCATATGTGCTTCCTACTAGTCCCGGATTCCTCCTTGTGTAGTCGACCACGTTATGAGCACGATAACGGGAAGTCGGTGGTGCATTTTTAGTCCATTTGGTGCCATCTTTGGAAATTAAGTAATTGTCACTTGTTTGCTGAGCATCAGTTTCTTCCTCTCCATCACCAATATCTTCATTGATGTCTATATGTGATTCAGTTTCCGCATCCGAATCATCAACATGAAAATTTGCTTGATATGTGAAATCGTCATCATCCGCACCTTCAAGACCAAATGCGGGAATAGCACCTTCATCGTCATCACTCATCTTCGCACTCATGAAGTCTGCAAATCTATCATCCACTGCACGCCTTTCATCCTATCTCATTTGCTGGTAGCGTGTTCTACGACGTACCACAATTTCAGCAATGTCTAAATTTTCCTCTGCCATTGTATTGTACTATTAATTCTCTTTAAAAAATTCAAAATAAGATTTCGCACTCGATGTTCACTGTGTACTGTCTCAACTTCCACTGATTTGGTTTACGGAATTACAGCCGCTTTTATACCCTTTTCTACGTCTACCTGGCTTCTAGCTTGTACATCTGCGTGTATGTGAGAGTAAGAATAGGTAAGAGTATGCGTAAAAAGTAAGGGTAAATTCAAACAACTCAAAAGGGACGGTAACAAAAATTCAAAAAGGGACGGAAAGTCTACTATGTTTCAGGGAAAGGCACAATAAAATATTCCAAAAAGTAACTAAAATTTAAGGAGCACGTTTGTGATGTGTTCAAATAATAAAACAAGCCAAAAGACAGTGCATTTATTAACGATTTCTTGAAATTTCAGTACATGGTCCCAGCGGACCTTTACACACGTTCCCGTACTAAACACATTTAAATCTCAATAGAAACTAAACTATTGGTCGGATTGCTTTGAAATTTTGTTAAAACAATTCAAGATAAAATTTCCTTGGGATACATGTGGGGGTCGGGTATACTTCCCATGGACCATCATGGAGTAATTTCAGTTTGAAAATGAAAAAGGGCCCCAGGGACCTTCTCACCCGCCGGAGGGTTAAAAACAATAAATTAAATAAAATTAAATTGGGACTTTTAATTTTTTTCAACAACAACATTTATTTAAAACATCTTTTTTACCTTTATCGGGAATCGAAGTCGAACGAAACCTGCTCTGACACCGCTTATATTTTCGAAACTCCGACTCCATATGTGACAGCGCATAGAGAAAGGGACTCAAGCTAAAAAAAATCAATTTTCACTTTTTTTTGATGTGGACAACATCTGAGCATCGAATGAGAACGATCCCATGCCCCAAAAGTGTTCCCTCCCAGAGATATGCGCGTTTTATGAAAGTGATGGTACACCAAAGATACACGTATTTAAATCTTTAAAATGGCTCTCCTGAACAAAACTGTTTACTGCTTTTGGGTACGTATTGGTTAACAATGAAATTTTGCCTGTGTCTCTTAATAAAGCAATGCGGCGTATGAGCAACATTACATTCTGCGCATCACTTATACGATCCCATGTACTCGATAAAATTACGGGGTCAATGCAAGTTCTTAAACTTTCTCTCAAGGTCACTTCAACAACGATTTTCAAATTGATTTTGTTTATACCGTTCGCCCGCCCTTATGTCTGCACTATCTCCAAATGGCTAATAATAAAATTATTTGAAAAATACCACAACATTTCGGCTATTATTTTTCCAAATGCTCTGCCAGCAGAAACAATATAAAATATTGTTATTATTTATTGAATAGAAGCACCGAAGAGTAAGAACGGCATATTAAAAGTGCACTAGACTACAATGCGGGCATTGACAAAGAAATTCAATATGAAAATTTCTTGGGGCGTTTAGACTGGAAACTAAAAAAGAGAAACGTTTTTTTGTGAACATTTTATACTCTAGCCGAATTAAATAAGTACTACACTATGATAAGTTTCGGAGACTTATAAAAGTTTTAAGTAGATCATCCATTCTTAAGCTAACGAACAAGTCTTCTACTCTGAACAGCCATCCTGCATTATCTTTATATCTAAGATCTGTAACAATATTAAGTTCTCTACTTAAGATTTTTGTAAGTTTCTTTAAAACTCCCCTCTAGATACTATAGGACATACCATTTAACAAACTAAAGACTTTCTTTGGCCTAAAGTATAGAGCTACCAAATACTGCTTGCTTGTTTCTTTCTTGTACGAACATAAACCAGACAAAGAAAAGGACAACTTGAAAGGCCGACACATGCCTTCTTAGTATAGCTGGTCTTTATTTATTTATTCTCAAACGTATCAAAACGTTTATGTGCATATCATTTGACCATAAATAAGTAAGCAGTCAAGTCCAGCCCAATGATCCGCAAAAGTCAAGGCAAAATGGCAATGAAATTTTCAGGTTTTTCTTTTTGTGCGCTTTGTGCTTGTTCGTATCGTAATGCCAAAGAAGCTGAATTTTTATATATATTTTAATACAGGAATTTAAAACTTTAAGAAATCTTAAGGAGTTTTTAAACAAAAAAAAGAGCAAATAGAATTATGTAAAAAGCTTAAATGAAGGTTTTTTTGGGAAATATTACAACGCAGACAAGCTTGTGAGCAGGCAAATATAAAGTGAGGGGTAAATACGTATAATCCTGCCTTACTACAAATTACAATTTATTCCCTTACTTATTCAATAATTAGCAATATTCATAACTACAAATTCATCAATTATCCAATAACACTAGTTTACAAACTATGATTTTTTCCTGGCCCGGAGTTCTAAATATTTTTTCCCTATATATTTTGGCCTCTTAAACACGAAAATGAATTTCAAAAAAATTTTACTCTGATTAGTTTTCAACACAGAATTTTTGGATTTTTTTTATGAGATGTTTCAGATTTTTGAACCATAACTTCCAAACGCTACTACCGATTTAAAAAGAAAAACTTTTCATACAAGCTATTCAAATCATTTCAATAGTTTTGGCGTTAGAGGCATTCAAAGTCAGTTCGAAATATTGGGTTATTTAAAATTAAATAAATTATAAAAACACCAACATCTGTTCTTTGCTTATGACCTCAAGCCTAACAATAACTGAAAAATAATTTAAAAACTTTTGTAGCTTGTTCTGCTCGAGGAAGTCCAAACTGTTTGCTCCATATATATATAAAGGATGGCCCATCTAGAGGTATTTTTTTAGAACAATCAAAAAATATAAAAATTCAAATCAAATGTGGAATCTTTATTTGTAATTTGAAAGGACATTTTATGGCATTTATTTTTTGAAAGTAATTACCTTCAAATGTTGGCAACTCTATTATGGGAATGAGCGTTTGGTGAGAAACGGTTTTCGATCAAAATTTTGTTCAGTGATGAGGCCCATTTCTGGCTCAACGGCAAAGTCTATAAACAAAATTGCAGCATTTGGGCTGAAGAGCAACAAGAAGAGGTTCAAGAGCTGCCATTATACCCAGAGAAAATCACGGTTTGGTGCGGTTACGAGGGCGACCGCAAAACTAACTGGCCTGGCACATTTTCTGTTTTACTAGCAACTTTTTTTTTGTTTTTTAAAAGCAATCTTTTATAAGCCATCTGTCAAAATTTCCGAAATATTTAATGATTATTTTCTTTGTTACAGGTGATTGAAGTAAACAAGTTTTTTAATATTAAAAAAATGGAAAATAAAGAGTTTCGTGCGGTAATTAAACACTTTTATATGAAAGGTTATACGCCACAATTAAGCAAAGATGAATTGGATTCTGTTCATGGTGATAATGTACCATCATACTCCACCGTGAAATCCTGGGTTCAACAATTTAAAATATGTCGTTTAAGTACGAAAGATGAACAACGCTCTGGAAGACCGAAAACTGCTACTGCTATTGAAAACATTATAAAAATATTTAATGAAGTGATTAAAGATAGACGAATAAAGCTCAGAGAACTTGCTGATATTGTTAAAATACACGAACAACAAGTTTGGAGTATTTTACATGATGAACTCCACATGAAAAAGCTATCCGCAAGATGGGTGCCGCGTTTGTTGACTTTGCCCCAAAAAATCGTCCGTTGGACCAATTCCGAGAAGCTTTTGGCGATTTATCAGCGTAATCCAATAGAGTTCTTGCGCCGATTCATAACTGTTGATGAAGCATGGATCCATCACTACATCCCAGAATACAGTCAAAACAAGTAAGAAGCTGGTAAAAGTGGTCCCAAGAAGGCGAAAACTGTTAAGTCAGCATTAAAAGTAATGGCCACAATATTTTGGGATGCAAGGGGTATAATATTTATTGATTATCTAGAGAAAGGAAAACTATAAGTAGTGAATATTATTGTGCATTATTGGATCGGCTGAGTGAAGAAAACAAGATAAAACGACCGCATTTAAAAAAAAAAAGTTATTTTCCATCAAGATAATGCTCCTTCACACACTGCATTTTTAACTCAACAAAAACTGGCCGAATTACGATTTGAAATTGCTCCGAATCCACCATATAGTCCAGATTTAGCTCCTTCCGATTATTTCTTGTTTCCAAATTTAAAAAAATTTCTCGGTGGCAAAAAATGTTCGTCCAATAGCAAGGTTATTGCTAAAACTGAGGCATATTTTGAAGGTCTTGAAAAATCTTATTTTTCGGATGGAATTAAAAAACTTGAAAAACGTTTGATGAATTGTATTGAGTTGTAAGGAGATTATGTTGAAAAATAAATAATAATAATTCCAAAAAAACGGTTGTTTTTATGTTAGGCCAGTTACTTTTGCGGTCGCCTTCGTATAAGCTGGTGAAATCATCGGTGCATATTATTTTTTTAAAAAATGATGATGGCCGGAACGTAACCGTGAATAGTGCTCGCTATCGCGCCATGATTTCGATCTTTATGCTACCTGAAATTTAAGACCGTAATCTTGCCCATACTTGGTTTCCACAGGACGGTGTCACTTGCCCTACAGCTGCTCAAACAATGAATCTATTGAGAGGTCATTTCGAAAAGCAGCGAATTTCACGTTTTGGATAGGTGAGTTGGCCGTCTAGATCGATTGATATCACACCTTTGGACATTTTTCTTTGGGGTTACGCAAAAACCAAAGTCTATGGTGACAAACGAGCTACGATTCAGATTTTGACAGCCAACATTACGCGTGTCATTAAAGCCATACCGGTCGAAATGCTTGAACGAGCCATCCAAATTTAGACCCTCAGTATGGACACCCTGAGGCGTAGTTGCGGCCAACATTTGAAGGAAATTATATTCAATAACTAAATGCCATGAAATGTCCTTTCAAATTACCAATGAAGAATTCACACTTGATTTGAATTTTTATATATTTTTTTTGTTCTGAAAAATAAACTCTAGATGGTTCACATTATATATACGAGTATTGTAACACTATTTTAATAAAACAATTTGTGCTTCACAGGTTCACGATAGAACCTCACAAGTGGCGTCTAGCGCGGCTTAAACTTCAATCGAAAAGGATGTATGTCAAAAACATGTATGTAATATATGAAATGATAGCTGTTGACGAAAATATCTAAGTCGTCAACCACATCTTTGCTCAACTAAATTATTCACATAATTATTATAATTTTAAGTCTCATATTGTAAAATTTAAGTGCGTTTAATATAGGTCCGAGTACTGTAAGTTTACAACGCATATATTTGTGCGTGTACTTATTTGCTTCGCTTTGTTACATCGGCGCACTTGTGCGTCCCTACCCTCCTCTCTGCTGCATAAGCTTCATCGATGCACTTGTGCGTCCCCCACTTCCCTCTTTACCATACGTTCAACCCTATGTAAAACTGATCGAACCAAATGTGGGAGCAGAGAATGGGAAGGAAGCGGATAAGTGCACGCACAATCGTTCGAACATGCGTATGTTTGACCACCTGCACATCTAAGTCATGTTTGATCGATGCTGATGTTTGTCGTTTAGGTGGTCAGTGACATCGAACATGTTCGATTACTTGCAGCCGAAGCGAACTTATGTATAAATGTATCACACTATGTACATTATTTATTTGCACAATTTTAAGCTAAACTTCGGTTTGCTTGCTTAAATTCAAACTTAATTCGATCTCTCTTTTTTGGACTGTCAAGCAGGAAACACCATAAGTATCCTTAATATCTAATATTATAACATTTTATTACAGCTGTGATAAAATAAATAAATTGTGAAACCACAGTGAAATAATAACTTAACATTTTCTTTTCAATTTTGAAATCTATTCAATTGAAATCTATTCAAACTGAATAATTTCTTGAACAATAGCTTTCCGCATACAATGCTCAGTTACAGCAAAATTGAATTTGTGATGTAACTTCTGGAGCAGAAAGTTCTTAATATGGGAGGTATCTATGGATGAAAGGCTCAAAATATTGAATGAGTCTAGCTTTGTAAGGATTCGTATATTTCCATTATTATGGGCATTGCCAAATTTTGGTAATATAACCCATCACTTACATTTTGCATAGCGGCAGGGTAGTACT
The DNA here is from genome assembly GCA_963513945.1 of Hydrotaea diabolus. Lineage (NCBI taxonomy): Eukaryota > Metazoa > Arthropoda > Insecta > Diptera > Muscidae > Hydrotaea > Hydrotaea diabolus. The sequence goes on from OY740717.1 coordinate 187,493,648, forward strand.
TATACGGTGGCCTTTTCGGAGGGCTCTTTGAACGACCTATTAACGGAAAATTGAGAATATTGGCTGAGATTTGGATATAGCTCACACACATATGTGACGCGCAAAATAGAAAGGGACCTAAGGGTAAAAACCAGTTTTGTTCAGGAGAGCCATTTTAAAGATTTAAATACGTGTATCTTTGGTGTACCATCACTTTCATAAAACGCGCATATCTCTGGGAGGGAACATTCGGTCTCATTCGATGCTCAGATGTTGTCCACATCAAAAAAAAAGTGAAAATTAATTTTTTTTACCCTTAGGTCCCTTTCTCTATGCGCTGTCGCATATCGAGCCATAAGCGCTAACCTATCGTAAGTCAAATTTTTGGAAAAAAAATTTTATTGCTGAAAAATAATCGTTAGGACAAGCCTCATCGTTTTGTATTTTTAAAATGACAAAATTGTTGTAAAACATCAAAAAAAAAGCTTTTGCATTTTATCGTAAATGATTGTTTAAATTTTATTGTGTAGCAATTTTATCGTAAGTCACACATCAAATTGCTGCAGCAATCGCAAATGTGTTCAGATTTTTTTTTTTGTTTTTTGATACAGTTATATGAGTAGGTAGAAATCTTAAATTTTTGCATTAAAACATTTGCATTTTTAATAAAGTTGTTTGAAATAAATAATAAAAACCGTCTCCTGTAAAATTTGCATTTTTTCACTTACGATAGGTTAGCGCTTATGGCTCGATATGTTCGTTCGATTTTATATTTTTAACTCTAGAAGCCACCTTACAACTAACCTTGATGAGGTTGGGCACAAGTAAGTTTCTCGTTGAAATTTGGAGAAACTCGCTTCAGATAAGAATATAGTTCACACATATATGTTGAACCGTTTTGGCCAAAAACATTGAAATTTGCTCACAAATTAAAATTTTACAGTAGTTCCAAAATATGGATAAGTTGGGTCCAAAAACCAGTTTTCAGTTAACTTTTTTGAACATCCAGATGTATAGGGGATAGTATGAAAAAAGTATCGTTACTGCAAAAAGCGAAAAATTTAAAAACGAAACAAGTCATGCATTTGTTGATTAAATACCTGTTTTCCCTAGTAATTGCCGTGACTTGCTGGGCCAGGAACTTATGAGTTGGTGGTGTCATAGTGGCTGTGGTTTACATACCTTATGTCACAGGGGGTTTTACAAAGTAGACAATTCCTTATCTAGATTTATCTAGAGGTCCATTGCCATACGTGCTTAAAGCATTAAAAAGTAAAATCACGAGAAATTGGTACAATGTTTTGCGTCCAGGCCTTAATTTTGGATGACCAGGTGCGCGTATTTATGGTACTAAATCAGAGAATAGCTTTAAGTAGATTCCAGCTTTTTGAACCAAATACATTCTACGGTAAATGCCAGTGGCATGTTGGTTCTATCTTTTTTATCCCTGAATCAGAGAAGAGCTTTAAGTAGATTCCACAATATCTTTTAGGACCAAATACACTCTACGGTTAATGTCAGTGGCATGTTGGTTCTTTCTTTTTGATCCCTGGAAATTGCAATACTTGATAATTTTTTTTTTGGTCCCAGACATCTCTGCCAGGTTGTATACTTGGTGTGAACCACATAACCATATATCCGATAACGCATTCTCCTCTTCCCCACATGTTTTGCATTCAGGCCTCAATTTTGGATTACCAGGCTCGCGTATTTATGGTACTAAATCAGAGAATAACTTTAAGTAGATTCCACAATAGTTTTTAGGACCAAATACACTCTACGGTTAATGCCAGTGGTATGTTGGTCCTATCTTTTTTATACCTGGATATTGCAATACTTGATAATTTTTTGATGGTCCTAGACGTCTTTGCCTTCTACTTGGTGTGAACCATATAGCCGATAACGCATTCTCCTCTTCGCCACATGATCAACTTAAGCAGAGATCATTTAATTGCAATTTAATTTAATATTCAGGCCAACTATTGTCATAACGGAATTAACCCTGATTGTCGTGCTACTATTAAGGCTTTGAACCTACCGAAATGACATTTTTCACCTTGAGCCAATAATTTCCTTTTTTATCCTTGGCCTAGCTTAACTAAGACCCCATCAATTTGCATAAGAAGCGGCGTTTGAATGTTTCGTTTTTTCAATTTGTTCTTTGGTTTAGGATTTTATGATTTTACAACACGCTTTACGATTTATTGTCTTAAAGCTCGCTAAATCTTGCCGGCATTAGCTTGTGAAACATATTAAAGAACATTCCAAAATGTTATATGCTGAGCTACAAATTTATCCCTGCAATATCCTACGAATGTGGCTGCACCCTTTCACACACCAGCATGTGGGTACAAAGTTTAGTTTGTTTCTTGTCTTTGTTGCCAATATCTAGCAAGGAATACGTTCAGTTTTTTTTTACGACTTTCTAGGAGTTTTTAGGGCTCCTAGCGAGAGAACGACAGTGACAGCGAATGTGAAGGAAGAAAAGTCTTTAAAAAAAAAGTTTGTTTTACGATATTTGTGGCGTTGAGTTATTTAATTTGAAAATAATTACAAGTAAACTCTGTGGAAGAAACGCCAACAACAACGAGTGGCGGCGGTCTGTCCGTACGTCCATCTGTCCGGACATCTTAAGTTTGAGTTAAAGATTTCTAGGAAAGAAAATAAACAACAACTATAAAAGACATTTTGCTCCTACAGGATCATAAAAACCAACGTACATGGCGGTTCTGACTGAGGATATTAAAGAAAACTTCTTGCCAGAAATGACAAGTATGGACAAAACAGGAAACAGGAAACAGCGACAAACAACAATCTTACGCAGACTGAATCGTTCTCCTCCTATCTCCTCAGTTGTCTGTCTATCTATCACCCAGTGGCTGACTGACACACAGGCTGCTGCACAGTGTTCGAAAAACGAACAAATGTGCTAAACAGTTTGAGACATATTTTTTATATTTTTTGTTCCTTAAGGATATGGCAAATGTCTACATTACCAAAGCATGTTCTTGGACGCTTAGGAACCTCACTCTGCTCAATGCAACATGACATACTCCGACATAACAACAAAATTATTCAGGAAATATGGAAAATATGGAATTTTGGAATTACGGATTTAACACACAGTAATTGTTTCCCATTTTCAAACCTAAAGAAATGACTCAGAGGAAATATATTTAGCTTCAACAATGATCAAACAAATGCCTGTATTTAGTCGTCGAATAATCCTATTTTTTCGAAGGAATACAAAAATTGGAGACACGTTGGACTAAGTGTATTAAGATAAAAGGAGATTATGTTGAAAATATTTTTTTTTGCAAAAAAAAACTGTTTTATTCGAAAAGTCACGGAATTATTGATCTTCCCTCGTACACATTTTGAAATTTTCATAGACGATCCTGTGTGTATGTCTGTTGAAACCACTATTTCTGCAAGACTCCGAATTTTTGCACGGTGATGGGTATCTTTAGTTAGAAAAATCAGTCTATGCGCAAATACATTTTCTCTAAGATTAAAAAATTACACTTTCTGAGTACTTGCTGGGTATATCTCCTTTTGTTTGTTGCTAGAAGCTCATTTACAAATAGGGGGATTAGTTAAGTGGCGTCTATAGCAAAATATATCCTACAGTTTCAACACGGTTGGTTACACTCCTAAGTACACGCGGAAAAAAAGTATGGTTGGGGCGAAAATACTCGAGGAGGATCATACTATTGTTGGGTATATGATTATGGCATAACAATATTATGATCTTCCCAACAATAGTATGTTTCACACTCAACCATACTGTTATCTCCAAAACCATTTTATGATCCTCGCAACAATAGTATGATTCACACTCAACCATACTATTATCTCCACAACCCATGCAACCATGGTATAGTCCTCAAAACCATAATATGATTCGCACTCAACCATACTATGATTCCCAAAACCATAGTATGATTCCCATCCCTACAACCATAGTATGATTCACTCAATTATACTATGATACCCAAAATTATTTATTAGGATTGGGTTGTTAATTAAAAATAGAGATTTTTATCAAGCAAGTTTTTTAAATCTCATTACACTTAGTTCACAGCCAGATTTGAGGCCATGTTTTCATTGAACATTTCATTCAAAAAACAAAAATATATACTCCAACGGCAGTCGAAATACTTTTAGTTGCCAGCATGGGTGAATGCTACTTCACCATCCGTAGACGAATGTGATTAAACCACGATCAATGCCTTACTTAAGTGCAGACAGATTTTTAATAAACGAGAACCAGTTGGAAGTACAGTATTTCACCGAACAAAGTACACACAATAAAAATCGCTCAAACTACCTTTCCATTGTTGTTGTTTTTTATAATGGACAACAACCAAACACTGTATCGTGTGTATGTGTTTGTTTGGTATACCAAAAAAACATCCGAATACACATGCATGTATGCTCTATAAAACCAGTTTTGTTATGTTCATAGTCGCAACCATACGGTATGATTGCCGTAATCATATTATTGTTAAAATACTTTAAAAAGTACTGAATGTTTTTGCACCAAATATTTTTATATATATTTATTGATGTATATTGTATCCAAAAAGAATCTTCTTTTCGAAATGTCCGCCTTTTGTCTTTACACACGCCTTAAGTCGCACTGGCCAATCGTCAATAGCTGCACGAACATCGTCCATTGCAAAATTGGCCGCAGCTCGAATCAAAGCAGTCTTAAGAGATCCAATGTTGGGGTATCTTTTGTGACAAACCTTGTCCTCTAAAACCGTCCACAATTTGTTGTCCAATGGGCTCAAATCTGGACTGCCTGAGGGCCATTCTTCAGAGGAAATGAACGCTGGCAAATTGTTTCGAAGCCAGGCCTGGGACGTTTTAGCATTATGGGGCGGCGCAGAATCCTTCTGGAGTCCATGGCTGGTTATGGAACAGGGAATTGTTAAGAGGCTTCACAACAGCTTCCAAAATGGTTTCTTGATAAACTTTGGCCGATGTTTTGGCTCCTTGTTCGCAGATATGCAGGTCAGAGACCCTATCGTAAGAGACACCCCACCAAACCATGACTGAAGCTGGGTGATGACCCTTTTCCACCCTTGGGATCAGTTCAAATGCTTCCTTAGATGACTGCGCATACACTCTATCATTTTGCTTGTTAAATTTTTTCAACGGTGCAAGTTATAAGAGTGCTTCACCAAAAGACATTTGCATTTTTCAAACCTATTTTTTTTTAAAGCTGCAGTTAATAAATGTCCGGGACATCGTTTGAAAGGCCCAAGTCCCAAGTCTCTTTTAATGATTCGACTCATGGACTTTTGAGTGATATTCATCTCAAGGGCCATGATTTTCTGTTTTCGGAGCGGATTTCTGTGAATTCTTGATTTAACGGCTTTGATGACATGCGGTGTTCGAACAGAGCGTGGATGGCCCGACCGGTGGCGGTCTTTAACATCTACAGTCTCCTCAAACAGTTTTATGCATCGGTTGACGAACATGCGGCTAATCCCTAGTGGCCGGAGCGTTTTGAAAATATCCCTTTTTTCATGTCACACTTGAAAAGCGCTATTACAGCGATACGGTTCTCATTTTTCTGACCACTCCATAATGAAAGTTGGAACAATTTTTAAATCCCGTTACAGACTAACGCTATTGAGGTTAGCTTTCAAAACACATATAATGGGGTATGTTCAGTTCTACTATGGAAATGGGTGTGTTCAATGTTGTAACAGTATTTATGTCCCTACCAAGTAGTTTACAGCCATTTTGGTCCAGAGTTCTGCATATGTTTTCCAATAGATTTTGGCCACGAGAATTATTTTAAAAAATTGGCTCTGATTAGTTTTCAAGATAGAATTTTTGTACGATGTTTTTATAAGATGTTTTAGCTTTTTGGACCATAACTACCAAACGCTATTACCGATTTGATCAAGAGTGAAATAAAAGAAAATTAGCTTTTTCATAGTTTTGACGTTAGAGGCATTTAAAATTTAAAAAATTGAATTTTTTGTGCAAAAATTACGATTTTAAATTGAAAAAAAAATGTATAAACAATATAAAAAATCATACTTTGTAAACTAGTGCTACCGGGCGCTCTAAACGTTCCTTGCGAAATTTCAGCAAGGTTGAATATAATTTATGGCATCTGAGTGCCAGGATCACAAATCGTGCACCCTTCTGCTGGGGTTAGTAGAGAAAGTGTTTTCAGTTGGTTCTAGTGGATATCGATGAAAAATTACTTCTTCTATTTCCGGGTTTTTCCTAGTTGGAGGATCTGTAATAGAAACAGGTTGGTTTTGGTTGTGTACCATTGATTTAAATAATTGATTAATGTGACGTTTAAAAATATAATTATTATCGAGTTTAATTTGATAATGATTGTTTCCTAGTTTCTTTATGACGGTACTAAATTTCCAAGTGGGAACGTTTTTTTCGAACCATCGGACTTGGACTCTCTCTCCCACACTAAGTGTGCGTACTACCGGTTTATGTGAATTCGATTTTGAATGTTTTATTGGGCGAATAGAATCCAACTAAAGTTTTAAGTCTCGGCCAAGATACAGTTGAGCCGGACTTTTCCCATTGGCCTGCGGTGTAGCTCTGTATCTTGAAACAATTTCTTGAACTTTAACGTGAAGTGGACTTTTTTCATTTTCCATTGACTTCAATTTGGTTTTTAAGGTTTGTACATGTATTTCCGCAAGTCCATTGGTTGAAGGGTGTCACGGCGCGCTAAATTTTTGTAGAATACCAAATTCTGCACAGAAAGATGAAAAAGTCGAACTTTTAAAAATTGTTGCATTGTCAGAAACGATAATTTGTGGCAAACCGTGTGTTGCAAAAATATGTTGCAACAACATAATTGCTTTTTCAGATGTTGGGCATCTTTTGTAATTCTAATTTCAGGCCATTTTGATTTTGCATCGACTTAAACGAGAAAATGATGATTTTGAAATAGTCCAGCGTTATCAATATGAACTCTTTGGAAATTTTCCGTCGGTTCCTTCCAATGATGAGTCTCTACTTTTACTGGATTTTTTCTTACCATCGCACAATCAGGACAAGATCGAACTATGCGCTCAATATTGGAATCGATTCCTTTCCAAAAGCAATATTTTCGATTCAATTGTTTCATTTTTACAATGCCGATATGTGTGTGGTGCAATTCCTTTAAAATTTCTTCTCGTAACTTTACGGGAATCATAACTCTATCATTTTTGAAGACGACACCATTTTGAATTGAATATTCAGGATCGAAAACATCCCCACTTACTAATGCTTTCCTCAGCCTGTTAAGCTATTTATCGCGTTCTGTTTCTTTTGCAATTGATCAGAGTCATTGAAAATAAGGACCATCGAGTATAGGTCTGCCACCGTAGACGTGGTGACCATTTGGCCATAATTGTCATAGATACTTATAAATCAATCAGAATAACATTTTTTTTGGTTATTTCTCAGTATGTTACGCGATAGAGGTATTTCTTATCTTAACAGGGTCTTTTTTGCACAAATTACGCGTGGGTTGTGTTAAACTTGTATGCCATTTTATCATGTAAAGATTTCCATCGCAATATGATGTTCCTGAACTTCACCGTTTCAATGTTTAGGCTCGAAGAAGATCAGCTGTTTTCGACTAAAATTTTGTTCATCATTTTTGAAAAAATATGGATCGATGAATTCATCAGCCCATAAATCGCATCAAATCGTGGTTTTCTCTTGGTTTTATGGCACCACTTGAACGTCTGGTTGGTCTCCAGATCAAATGCGGCAAATTGTCTTATTAACGTAGCCGTTGAGCCAGAAATGGGCATTTTATCGGTCCACATTTTTTTAAAAATGTTTAAGGCCGGAACGCAACCCTGAACCACTCTATGATATTGGACGTTTTGCCACCTAGAATTGAAACATGTCATTTTGATGACATTTAGTTTCAACAGGACTTTGCCACAGCTGCTCAAACAATGGATCTATTGAGAGGTCATGTCCAAGAGCAGCTAATTCCACGTTAAGGACCGGTGAGATGGCCGCCTAGATCGTGTGAAATCACAATTTTGACTTTTTTCTTTGGGACTATGTAAAGTCCAAAGTCAATGCTGACAAACCAGCTACGATTCATTAACGTCATATCGTTCGAAATGCTCGAACGAGTCATCCAAAATTGGATCCTCTGAATGGACACTCTGAGGCGTAGTTGCGGATAACATTTGAAGGAATTTATATTCAAAAAATAAGTGGCATAAAATGTTCTTTTGCAGGAACAATAAAGTTTCCACACTTGATTTTTATTTTTGTATTTTTTTTAATTTTCAAAAAAAATTGATCACCTAATAGTGTTCACCTAATATTATTAGTTTTTTTCAGTACGTAACCACTGTGCAATATACCCACACACAACTACAACAGCAACATTTGACCAGAAAAGTTGCACTTAAAGGCAAAATTGATTTGTCTCCGGGGAGTGCTGCCAACTTGTGTTCAAGATTTTTTATGACTTCAATGGTTTGGCAGGAAATGTTGCAGAGCCCCCTTTCTCCCCCCCTACAGCCACCCGCTACACCGCAAAAAAAAATCACCCTCCGGCAAGACTGTCAGAGCCCGAAGGGCCTTAGACAATCCCTCACGAATGAAAACAATAAAACAGCAAACGGCCAAACAAACAACATAAACTTTAACACATACTAACTCAATTGCACACACACACACACTTACCCATACTCGCACACTTGACCAAGTGGACCAAAGCCGAACACTTGTAACCAAAAAAGAGAAATGAAAATCGAAGCCAAAAACAAAACGGCACAAAACGCAAAAAATACCTTAACAAAAAAGCGGAAGAAACAAATGGCAAAGCAAACTCGGCCATAAAATATTTAAAGGTCTTGAAAGAGGTGGCGAAAGGGAGAAGGTGAAGAAACACCAACAAACACTGATTGTTTAATTAGACATGCAACTGCAGCAGCAACACGAAGCAACAACTAAATTTTTAATGCTCCACTTTCACACTATCCTTGTGCTTTGTTTTTTTTGCTGCTTGTTGTTGTGCTGTTTCAGCTTCCGTTTCCTTTTCGCCAAGTTTGGCTCGTAATTCAATTTCAGTGACACCGACAGCTCTGAATAGCCAATATTTTGTTAACAGACAATTTTTGTTGAGTTTGTTTTTAATTTTTATTATTTTTTCGCTTTTTTTATATTTCCAGATTGTTTGCATCCTGTCCTTGCGCAGGTGAGTTGGATTTCTGTTAAACACTTTTGCATTTTCAACAATTCTTCCCACACACACACACATACATAAATTCGCATTTCATTCCTTTTTTCGAAGGGGCAAAAACTACGAGTAAAAGTTGTTTAAATGCTTCTCCTAAAGGGGGCAAAAACAACAACAACAAACAAAAAAGTAGCACCGACGAGAACTTCTGTCGTAAATTTACGCAATTAAGGGCAGCAGAAAGAAAAAAAATTGTTTTTAATGGCCGCGGGTATGTTGAAGCATGTACAGAATTTTGTGTAGTTTAGCTCAAATGCTGGGTTAGTTGGTTGCTACATGACCATTTCCACTTTGGGTTATCCTCCTTGCCACTGTCTCTCTCTCTCTTTCTCTCTCTTACTGAATTTTCTCTAAGTTTCTGCGTATCCCATACTGTCCTACAGTTGTTTGGACCAACTCCTTTAGCTCACAAAATTTGAAATTCATATTCTCGATTTGCTGGCATGGCGTGCTGGTCCATCCGGACAGGACACATGCCATACGGAATTCAAATAGATTCATTATAATGAATTCTTTGAGCGAAGCGCTCCTCTACGCCCTATTCACCACAGTCAATTAAGGCTTTGGCAATGGCCAGCTAGTATTATTTAGCGTTTAGTCATCCTTTCATCCGCCTTCTTACTCGTGCTTTATGCTCACTTGTTACAAAAGCCATTATGCGCCGACTCTATCCGCATAGGTTGAATGTTTAGTGATTTTTTGTTTCATTTTCGGTGAAAATCTATTCATGAAAAAACTTTTACTTTACGACCGGAGTTACCCAATATGTTCGTTGTTAAAGAAGTGTTTTTTTCTGCCCGGAGATGTTGTTTAAATCTACCAAAATATTTGTGTGAAAGTTCATCACACAGGGAGCAGATTTGTTGCCACAACCGAATATTTTTTGCCAACCGAATTTTGGTGGTTGCACGTTTTTATCCATGTATTCCATCGCTACAACCGAATGTTGATTAGGTGAGCGGCAATTTTCAGTAGTGGGAACTGACAGTATCGTTTGAAGAGACCAAGTATTGTGACCCTAACTAACTAGAGTGAAAAGTGAAACTGATTTTGCACAAGTATTGGATCTTTTATCAAAGAACTCGAAAATAACTCCTTTAATTCGGTTGTCCTTACCACTAGCATATGTTAACTGAACCAGCTGCTGGCTAAATTTTATGCATTCGGTAATCTTAAAAATAATAAAGTTTTTCATTTACTTATATTTTTTAAATTAAACGATTGGAAAATATTTCATTTTAAGGTTTTTACTTTCGAATCTAACAAAATTTGTATGTAAAGGGTGTTTTTTTTGACGTGTAGTTTTTAATCCGGCCACACATTTTTCGGAGCTGTTCTTTTTGGCAGCTGCCACTTGATTTTTGCTCAGTTTGCTTTCCATTTCACAACGAATAGACTTACTCCGGCACAACGTTTGCAAATCGTAGTGAGGGGGCCCAAACCCACATGGCCACCGCACGCAGAGAAAATATACGGTTACACTATGGTCACCACAACAATAATATGTTCTCTACAATAAAAGCATGTTCGTCGCAACCATAGTACTGTGTTTTGAATTTCGTTTTGACAACAGTATGATTGCGGCAATATTAATATTGTTGAAATGTAATAATAGTATTATTGCCAAATTTAGAAATGAAAATATGGTTTAGCAACCATATAAACATGATTGGTACAACAAAAGTATTGTTGTTTAAAATTTACGTTAACAATAATATGATTACGGTAATCAGACAGTACGGTTGCGACTATGAACATACTACAGTTGTAAGGATCATACTATGGATGTATGAGTACCATACTATGGTTGTGAGGATCATAATATGGATGTATGAGAACCATACTATTGTTGTGAGGATCATAATATGGTGGTGAAGACAATAGTATGGTTGAGTGTGAATTATACTTTTGTTGTGAGGATCATAATATTGTTGTGCCACAACCATATACCCAACAATAGTATGACCCTCTTCGAATATTGTCACCCCAAGCATACTTTTTTCTGCGTGCGATCCCGATTTGTACAAGAATATTTTGTTCATCTACGAAACTCACTTTTGGTTGAATGAGTGCATTAATAACCAAAATTGTCGCATTTGGAGTAATCCCCTAGCTATTGTTGAGACGCCGTTACATCCACAAAAAGTCACTGTTTGGTGTGTTCTACACGCAGAAAAAAAGGATGGTTGTGGTGACAATATTCGAAGAGGATCATACTGATGTTGGGTATATGGTTGAAACAACAATATTATGATCTTCACAACTATAGTATGATTCACACGCAACCATACTATGATCCCCCAACCATAGTATGATTCACACTCAACCATACTATAATCTCCACAACCATATTATGATCCTCACAACCATAGTATGTTTCTCATACAACCATAGTATGATCCTCACAACTATAGTATGATTCACACGCAACCATACTATGATCTCCACAACCATAGTATGATTCACAATCAACCATACTATGATCCCCAAAATTATTTATTTGGATTGGGTAATGTTGTTATTCAAAAATAGAGTTTTTTATCAAGTAAGTTATTTTAAATATGGACAACAACCATGCACTGTATCGCGTGTATGCGTTTTTCTTTGGTATACCAAAAAAAAAATATGCACACGCATGCATGTATACTCTATAAAACCTGTTTTGTTATGTTCATATTCGCAACCATACAGTATGATTGCCGTAATCATATTATTGTTAACGCAAATTTTAAACAACAATACTTTTGTTGCACCAACCCTGTTTATATGGTTGCTACAACCATATTTTCATTTCTAAATATGGCAATAATACTATTGTTACGTTTCAACAATATTATTGTTGCCGCAATTATACTGTTGTTAAAATGAATTTCAAAAAACAATACTATGGTTGCGACGAACATGCTTTTATTGTAGAGAACATATTATTGTAGCGGTGACCATATAGTAACCATATATTTTCTCTGCGTGTATCGGCAGAGGGAATTCTGTATGTGGGAAATGTTTTTAAGCTCAAGCTTTTTAAGCTGTTTTTAAGCTTTATTTGGTTTCTTTTTTTAAAGAAAATGTTATCCAGTGAAATAGGTCACTATGGAACAGGACCGAGTATATGCCCCCTATACAAAAAACGGTCGGAAATCAGTCCGAATTACAAAAGTTGGACGTCCCATAATTGATTGTTATGCAAATATTATGGTACATACAGCTTACTATTCAATCACATTAACCGAATAAAGTTTAAGCTTTTGGCTGCCAGAACTGTAAATAGGTTTGTTTAGAAACAATTAAATTGTAAAAATTTTAAATCAAAACAATTAATGAAAAACGTTATTGTGGAGGAGATTCAAGGTTTTTCTGAAAATAATAACGTGGAACAGGAAACTAAAATACTTACTAGAGACATTAATACTGTTACAACATTAAACACACCCACTTCAATAGTAGAACTGAACATACCCCGTTAATGTCATACGGGTTTTGAAAGCTAACCTCAATAGCATTAGTCTGTAACGGCATTTTAAAATTGTTTCAACTTTCATCATGGAGTGGTGAGATAATGAGAACCGTATCGCTGTAATAGCGCTTTTCAAGTGTGAAATGAAAAAAAAAAACGATATTTTCAAAACGCTCCCGCCACTAGGGATTAACCGCATGTTCGTCTACCGATGCATAAAACTGTTTGAGGAGACTGGAGATGTAAATGACCGCCACCGGTCGGGCCGCCCACGCTCGGTTCGAACAACGCATGTCATCAAAGCCGTTAAATCAAGAATTCACAGAAATCCGCTCCGAAAACAGAAAATCTTGGCCTGTGAGATGAATATCACGCAAAAGTTCATGAGTCGAATCAATAAAAAAGACTTGGGACTTGGGATTTTAAACGACGTACCGGACATTTATTGAGTGCAGCTTTAAAAAAATAGGATTGAAAAATGCAAACGTATTTTGGTGAAGCACGCTGATAAATTGGACAGAAAAATTTTGTTCACCGATTAAAAAATTTTTACCGTTCAGAAAAAATTTAACAAGCAAAATGATAGTGTATGCGCGGTTATTTAAGGAAGCATCTGAACTGATCGCAAGGGTGGAAAAGGGTCATCGCCCAGCTTCAGTCATGGTTTAGTGGGGTGTCTTTTACGATGGGGTCACTGACCTGCATTTCTGCGAACAAGGAGTCAAGATATCGGTCAAAGTTTACCAAGAAACCGTTTTGGAAGCTGTTGTGAAGCCTCTTAAGAATTCCCTGTTCCAAAACCAGCCATGGACTTTCCAGCAGGATTCTGCGCCGGCCCATAAGGCTTAAATTTGTCATCGTTCATTTCCTCTGAAGAATGGCCCTCAGGCAGTCCAGATTTAAACCCATTGGATTACAAATTGTGAACTGTTTTAGAGGACAAGGTTTGTCACAAAAGATACCCCAACATTGAATCTTTTAAGACTGCTTTGGTTCGAGCTGTGGCCAATTTTCCAATGGACGAGGTTCGTGCAGCTATTGACGATTGGCCAGTGCGACGTAAGGCATATTTTTTGTTAAAAATGATGATGGCCAGAACGTAACCCTGAATGGTGCTCGCTATCGGGCCATGATATCGATCTTTATGTTACCTGAAATTGAAACCCGTAATCTTGAATACACTAGGTTTCAACAGGACAGTGCCACTTGCCATACAGCTGCTCAAACAATGGATCTGTTAAGAGGTAATTTCGAAAAACAGCTATTTTCACGTTTTGGACAGGTGAGTTAGCCGCCTAGTTCGAGTCATATCACACCTTTAGACATTTTTCTTTGGCATTACGTAAAGTCCAAAGTCTATGCTGACAAACCAGCTACGATTCTGGTTTTGTAAGCCAACATTACGCGTGTCATTAAAGCCATGCCGGTCGAAATGCTCGAACGAGTCATCCAAAATTAGATCCTCAGAATGGAAACCCTGAGGCGTAAAAAATAAATGCCATACAATGTCCTTTCAAATTACCAATACAGATTCCACACTTGATTTGAATTTTAATATTTTTTTTATCTAAAAAAATCCTTTAGATGGATCACCCTATTGAAGTATCTTTATATAGTTTTTTATGATAGGAGGATCTAGGACAATTATGTGCGAAATAAAATATCGGCCAAATGCTAGCCACGGCTTCGATGGCATACCTCTATCCATCGATACGTATTTTCAATAACTCGGAGTCATAATAAGGGGTCGATTTGTCGCATCCTTTAGCTCTTGAGATGTGCTTGGCTTATTGAAGTATACTTTTGTTTTTAAATATCCCCAAAAAGGAAGTCCAACGGTGTGAAATCACCTGGTCGTGGCGGCCAATTAACACGTTCATTTATATTTCTCGCGCAAAAGAGCCATAGTTTTGTTGGCTGCGTGGCAAACGGCACCGTTGGAACAACATATCGCCCAGGTCAATATACTCAATTTCTGGCCCCAAGAAGTAAATTATCATCTCGCGATAGGCCCGTTAGGGACTGTTCCTGTTCCATAGTCACTCTTTGGGGATGCATCGTCTTTCCAACAATCACTCGTGGATTCGTGTTGGCCCAAATGTGGCAATTCTGCTTCTTAAGCCTAAGTTTTATTCATATCCCTATTTCTGCATGATGCTATTAACCTTTTTTGTTTTGTATTTCAACTTTCAGCTTAGAATTTAAAGTCATTATCCAAGATGACATTTCTCCTAGATCACTTCGAGATAAGCACCAGACTACAGCAGACAATGCCTTTGAATTATTTAAGGTTCAAGTTTTTTTTCATTTTATCTCTTTGATTTCTGTACTTTTTTGGTTGTATCGAATTCGTTAGATCTTTTTAATATCCGCTCATGGTGGATATTTTTTTTTGCAGTTTTACTTACAATGAACGTCGCCCAAATGTCTGTTAATTGTTGAATACATTTCATTTTATGGCCGACATTTTGTGAGAATCTCTGCTGAAATGTCTTAATTAAAATTTCTTATTGTTACTCGGTCTCTGTTTGTTTTTGTACTATTTCCGTTGTTTTCCATTCTTATCGCAGGACCTTAATTTGTAACCTTTGAGTGTGGGCGAGAGTCCTTTCTCCGGTTTGCCGCTCAAGTACGTTCACATGTTCGTACGTACGAGTATGAACGTATCAATTATGGCAAGAACGAAATTAACAACAAGCCATCCAGCGAGCAACCACAACATAATTGTGGTGCAGTTCGCAGTGGGTGGTATGATGAGGGTGGTTTGGGCTGGACTGCCTTGGTGGAGCAGCAACAACTGCAACTGCACACTAATCATAAAAAACAACCGCCACGTAATGCCACATTATGAGGCAAGGTCGCGCTGCAGTCACTCGGCCCCATACAATGGCAACGTTCAGTCGTGATGGCGAGTGAACGCTGTGTCGCTGTGGTCGGTGTCACTAAAAGCAGACAGCTGTGGCCTTATTTTTATGTAGGATACACTTGGTGCCTGCCATTCACGTCATAATAAAGTCATAGCGAAGGCAGTTGGCGCGCTAATGGCGTTTGCGAGTGGTGGCATTACTGTTGCACGGTGGGCCTAAGGTTAAGGATGAAGAATGCACATTGAAGTGAGTAGAGGATTAATGACATACCGTGAGATAGAGGCATCCTTGGACATTTCTTCCACCAGCATACATTCGATATTGCATGAACACCTGGCCGTAAAAAAGGTTTGTTCCCGTTGGATCCCGCACAATTTGACAATCGCTCAAAAAAGGCTCGTGTCGATTGGTACAAAGACATTTAAAAAAAAAATACAATCGCGGTGCTTCAAAAGACGTTTTTAAGATAGTCACAGGTAACGAATCATGGATCTATGCATATGAGCCCGAAACAAAACAGCCATCGACCGTATGGCTCTTCGAAGACGAGCAAGATCCAACGAAAGTTGTTCGTGGAAGAAGCACTTCGAAGCAAACGGTCTCCTGTGTCTTCGGCAAAACCGGTCATGTGGGGACTGTTCCACTTGAGCAATGTAGGACGGTAAATTCTAAGTGGTACACCACAATTTGTTTGCCTGAAGTCTTCGGTGAAATTCGATAAACGAACAAGAGCAGACGAATCATTGTGCACCATGACAATGCGACCTCTCACACATCGGCTCACACCAGCGCCTTTTTGACCGGCCAAAACGTCGAATTGATGGGCCATCCGCCGCACAGCCCTGACTTGGCATCCAATGACTTCTTTTTATTCCCGCACATCAAGATAAAAATGTGTGGTCAACGATTTTCGTCGCCAGAAGATGCTGTTGAAGCGTTAAAAAACCATGTTTTGGAGGTGTCTCAATCGGAGTGGAATAAGTGCTTCGACAATTGGTTTGAGCGCATGCAAAAATGTATAAATCATGCTGGAGAATACTTTGAAAAATAATAAAACCATTTTTGATGATAAATATTCACATTTTCATTATTAAGCCAGAAATATGTATAGCAACCCTCGTATTAACATTGCAGCAATCGTACTGTTGTCAAAATGAAATTCAAAAAACAATACTATGGTTGTGTCAAACATGTTTTCATTGTAGAGAAAATATTATTGTTGCCGTGGCCATATGATTTATGGTATTTAAGCTTCTGCCCGCCCGATATCACCTTGTTAAATTCGCACAATTGAGAAGTCGTCGCAAAAATTCACCGGATTGCCACCTAATTACAAAAATGTATCCTCAGGTTACGTCTGTAGCCGACTTAAGAACGGGGTATATTAATTGAAAATGGCTGTTGTTGTTGTAACAACAATATATTTTATTTTGAAGACCAGGGGAGCTGCTTCAAAATGCAGGTGGAGGATACGCGCCATTTGAACCGGATGCGTCCAAAGAGACCTGGTCAGCTGAGTGGTGTTGGCCGTTCAATTGAAAAGTTGCAGCTCGTCATGTGCTTAATTCGCTCCCAATACGAATTGAGATGGCTACACCATTCAGATCTCAGTTGAGCTAGAACCAACCAGCGTTTGTCAAGGTAGCGTTTTCTCCTCTGGTGAAATCTCCGGGGGATACAATACATGCGCGGTGTTGCTGGATACTGCTGCTTTGACTTCATCAGCGTGAATGTCGTTCGGACCTGCCTGTTAGTTTTGATGATCAAAAGGCTCTTTCTTGTACCGCTGCACCCCCTTCTCCCTAAATTATAAAGATCGTATCTGATCTGCCTAAACAGAGGCAACCTGTATATAAGATTCTAGTTGGAATAACTGCTGCGAAGACACCCAAGCAGGACTGCTTAGGCAACAAGATATTCTGCCTGCGCGCGGAAGGGACCTACGTCTCCTCATGTAGATGGTGCTTAGAAGACATAAGAAGACACCCTGTTGATGTTCTTAGGGCGGCATTCTGGCAAGTCTGGATTTTCTTCTACTTCTTAGCGTCTTTGCCTCTGGTGAAATCTCCGGGGGATGTTACCCTAGCCCTACCTCGCGCTATTGCTGGATACTGATGCTTTGACTTCATCATAGTAAATGTCGTTCGGGCCTGCCTCATGGAGTTGGTCCCCAGAAGATTGCAAATGGTGGAGTTTTAAGTCTTGCATTAAATAGGGCATCGGTGACTGCCCAAAGAGATGCTAAGTACACGCAAAGAAAAAATGTGGTTACTATATTGTCACGGCAACAATAATATGTTCTCTGCAAAAATAGTATGTTCGTCGCAACCATAGTATTGTATCTTGAATTTCATGTTGATAATAGTATGATTGCAAAAATATTAATATTGTTGAAATGTAACAATAGTATTATAGCCAAATTTTCAAATGAAACTATGGTTGCAGCAACAATATAAATATGGTTGGTACGACAAAATTATTGTTTTTTAAATTTTAAGTTAACAATAATATTATTACAGCAATCATACTGTATGATTGTAATTTTTCTTAATTTGAGTATGTGTTTTACAACAATTGTTACGACTCTTATAAAATAATAATAGGAATTAAAATTCTCCAAACAAACTGCTTTGGATTTGTTTAACTGAAATGTTTTGAATAAAAACGCTTACGTTTTTTTTAAACGAATTTTTCCTACTGTTTAATAAATACTTCTTTTGTTTTAAATTTAATGTATTTTTAATTTATTTACTTAATAAAAATCTCTATTGTTGGTTGAGTGGGATCATACTATGGTTGCGTGTGACCCTTAATATGGTTGTTAGGATCATACTATGGTTGTATGTCGAACATACTATTGTTGTGAGGATCATTATATGGTTGTGGGGATCAAAGTATGGTTGAGTGTGAATCGTACTATGGTTGTGGGGATCAAAGTATGGTTGAGTGTGAATCGTACTATGGTTGTGGTGATCATAGTATAGTTGAGTGTGAATCATACTATGGTTGTGAGGATCATAGTTTGGTTGTGTGTGAATCATACTATTGTTGTGAGGATCATAATATTGTTTTGCCACAACCATATACCCAACAATAGTGTGATGCCCTTCGAATATTGTCACCCCAACCATTTCTTTTTTCTGTAAAAACGCCTAAGACTGCGTCCTAAAAGCCGGGGAAACCATTAATTCCAAGACACAACTTCGAAATTGTATGTCATATAGTTTTCTTAAGCTATACAGTAGAGGGTATCTTAGAGTAGGTCCCCACTGTTGCTTTTGGTTGAATTTTTACTCAATTTGTGCCACTGTTTGTTGGCAGTTTGCAGAATTCCGCTCATTTGGCATTTACCGAAATATTTATTTTATGTGCATTTTATTTTAATGTCAATTTTCCTTCATTTTTTTTTTTGCTTTATTTTCTTTCTGGTAAAGTGTCGCCGGGTAGGGGTGGGGGAAGGTGTCAAATTTTATTGCATTTATCATTGTTGGCAGGATTTTTATTGAAATGCATGCTGAACATATTCGCTGTGTCCATGTCCATGATGTATGAGCAGCTGTTGCATGCCGGGTAGTTTGTTGCTGCGTCTCACGCCACTCCTCCGATGTATGAATGACATGATGTTCGATATCAAAAAATTATTATTCGCTTTTTTGCATTCTCGATTTTTATACGATAGAATTCATGTTAATATTTATCATGCCCCCCCTCCGCCCTGTGCAAATTATGTTGCATTTGTATTCACCACACGTCGTCGGAGTCGACGTCGTTAGCGTCATCATCGAGCTCTTGTTCCTGGTAGGTGTTATTGGCCTATTTGCATATGAGTCTTGCTGCTGTTCCCCACTGACCTATAAAATATGAGTTTTTCGACATCGATGCCATACAACATATTTCGGCTTTTACCCAAAACTTTCCAAGTAGTGTGTGTCGTTCGTTCGCCCTACACGGACATTCTACTTTAGTTAATGCCCCATTATAAATATTTAACTTTTGCTTTTGCCTGTCACATATACTACGTATGTATAGCGAACAATATGTGCAACGTGTTCGCCCTCCCTCGCCTGCTAGTCAGTGGCCCGCATAATCCAGGACGACATGGCGTGGCCATGGTAGTTGTAGTAACATATTTCCAAGTTTGTCCTTCAAATAATAGCTACAACATCAGCTGTTTGTTGTCTTTGAGTGGCTATATATATATATGGAGATTGCTGGTATCTTGCTCTCCAAAGATATCCTTACATCCGTTTAGTCGGCCTCCTGCTGGTTTAGTTTTAGGTGCTAGTGGTGTGCGTGTGTGTGTGGCGGCACATCCTGGCCCATATACGTTCGCATTTAGGGCCACCATCATGACACGAGTCTTGCTCATGCTTTTGTCCTCCGGAATACCCACACATACGCACATATAAACAGGAAAATCCTTACTAGAGACATAAAGGGAAAGGCAAAAGCTTAAAGGCAGGGGGCCTGTAGTTGAGCCGAAGCGAACCTGAACGAGCTGAGCTGAGCGCAGCAGAGCATGGGATATGGTGGCAAGGCACATATTCCATGCCATAGTTAATGCTTTCAATTGCTTTGTCAGTTTTGTGAAATGTGTCTAGTTAGTAACCTCCTTTTCTGTGTGAGAAAGTGTTTCTGCCGTGCTGCTGCTGCCGCCGCCACCGCCACTACATTAAGGACGACCTAGTCCTGGCTGATGGTTCTGGCATACTCTGTAAGCATTCCAGTTTTATGACTCGATTTCTTTTCACAGGCCCGTCGCCACTCTGAAACAATAGACTTAAATGAAAACGCAAAATAAAGCAGGTATTAAAGGAATTTAAGGACATTTCACTAACATCGTCGCATTCGAAGTCACCCAGCGATTCCCTTGTAGTTCTCGCCTTCTTTTGCTTTAAAGCATGCCAAGTATGCTTTCGTCTATTAAATTTTTAAGTGTTCCGAACACAAACCCATCATGCATTTGAATAGCGTTTGTGCTCTTCGGGTGTTAAGAGCTCTTTTCAATAATTGTATTCTGCTTGTCATCATCGCTGGAGTATTTGAACAGTATTCAAGTAGCATTTAAGTGCAAATTGAAAGAATTTATCTGTGGAAATATGAATCACAATTAATTTGGTTTAGGTCATTGTATGGTTTTTGGCTAGGCCATAGCTCGGTGTCCGCAATGAATGTTGTTGAAAATAACAAAGTCATTATAAAGTTTAGAAATCAATGAACCTTACTAGGGCAGAGATACTTCAATAGCCTGGACTTGAAAGCGACCCTTGAGAAATTACTCACTCTTTTAAAACCTTTGTAAAGTCTTCTATCTTCGCAATAAATCTGTGAAGACAACTACTTAACATCTGTTTGGGCGAAGACATTTACCATGATAGGTTTACTACAGAACAAACACGAAGTTGGTAGGGCCAACTGTTTGATATCCTACACCATTTCAGCAAATAAAAGACCTATCTATGCTATTCGCATGGAATAGTTGTTCCGAGGATTTTTTTAACCTCCGAAGGCTTAGCATTTTACAACGATCCAAATATTGCATATACGAGGATTGCTATATATATTTCTGGCGCCATCTGACATTTCCATTGAAAAGTTTGACATTTTTAAGCATAAACGTACTCAGAACGTACGTTGACGTACGACCATCATCTGTGTTGTTTACAGTGACTTGAAAAAATCAATTTGCAAAAAAATGGAAGTAACTCGTGAACATTTTCGTGCGATATTTTTCACAACTTTCGACGTGGATTATCACGACAAGAGTGCATGGATCTTTAAAGCTTTGTATGGCGATGATGCACCATCCTATAGCACTGTGAAGAACTGGTTTAAAGAATTCAATCGTGGCCGACGCTCGCTCAAAGACGGAGGTCGTGAACTGATAATGCAAAATCGCCATGTGACGTACCGTGATATAGAGGTATCCTTGGGCATTTCTTCCACCAGCATACACTCGATATTCTATCATTGGATCCCACACAATTTGACAATTGCTCAAAAAAAAAAGGCTCGTGTCGATTGGTGAAAAGACATTTTGAAAAAATACGATCGCGGTGCTTCAAAAGACGTTTAACAGATCGTCACAGGTGACGAATCATAGATCTATGCGTATGAGCCCGAAACAAAACAGCAATCGACCGTGTGGGTCTTCGAAGACGAACCAAATCCAACGAAAGGTGTTCGTAAAAGATGCACTTCGAAGCAAATGTAGCCTGTTTCTGCGGCATTACTGCACGCAGAAAAAAAGTATTGTTGGCTATATGGTTGTGGCACTACAATTTATTTTCTTAATAAAAATCTCTATTGTTGACAACATAGCCCAATCCTAATAAATAATTTTGAGGACCATAGTATGGTTGAGTGGGATCATACTATGGTTGCGTGTGACCCATACTATGATTGTTAGGATCATACTATGGTTGTATGTCGACCATACTATGGTTGTATGGCGAACATACTATTGTTGTGAGGATCATAATATGGTTGTGGGGATCAAAGTGTGGTTGAGTGTGAATCGTACTATGGTTGTGGTGATCATAGTATGGTTAAGTGTAATTCATACTATGGTTGTGAGGATCACAGTATGGTTGTGTGTGAATCATACTATTGTTGTGAGGATCATAATATTGTTTTGCCACAACCATATATCCAACAATAGTATGATGCCCTTCGAATATTGTAACGCCAACCATACTTTTTTTCTGCGTGTAAAAACGACTAAGACTGCGTCCTAAAAGCCGGGGAAACCAATAATTCCAAGACACAACTTTGAAATTGTATGTCATAAAGTATTCTTAAGTTATACAGTAGAGGGTATCTTGATGTAGGTCCCCACTGTTGCTCTCTGTTGATTTTGAACTCAATTTGTACCACTGTTTGTTGGCAGTTTGCAAAATTCCGCTCATTTGGCATTTACCGAAATATTTATTTTATGTGCATTTTATTTTTATTTTTATTTTTTATGATCCTCACAACAATAGTATGATTCTCACACAACCATACTATGATCCTCACAACCTTAGTATGATTCACACTCAACCATACTGTGGTCCTCACAACCATAGTATGATTCACACTCAACCATACTATGATCCCCACAACCATATTATGATTCTGACAACAATAGTATGTTTGACAACAACCATAGCATGATCCTAACAACCATAGTATGGTTCTCACGCAACCATAGTATGAGCCTATTCAACCATACTTTGGTCCTCAAAATTATTTCAACAGTAGGGATTTTTATTAAGTAAATAAATTCAAAATAAATTAAGTTTAAAATAATAGGACTGTTTATTAAACAGTAGAATAATCCATTTAAAAAAACGTAAGCTTTTTTATAAAAAATATTTCAGTTAAACAAATCTAAAGCAGTTTTTTTGGAAAATTTTAATTCCCATTATTATTTCATAAGATTCGTAACAATAACATTGTTAAGAAAAATTACGCTAATACTGTATGATTGCTGTTGTCCTATTATTGTTAACATAAACCCCAAAAAACAATACTTTTGTCGCACCAACCATATTTATATTGTTGCTCCAACCATAGTTTGATTTTTAAATTTGGCAACAATACTATTTTTACATTTCAACAATATTAATACTGTCGCAATCATTCTATTGTCAACATGAAGCATTAAAAAACAATACTATGGTTGGGACGAACATACTATTATTACAGAGAACATATAATTGTTGCGGTGACCATAGTGTAACCATATCTTTTCTCTGCGTGAGGCTATTTGGCGACTGTTCCGCTTGAGCAACGTAAGAGGTCAATTATGAGTGGTACACCACAATTTGTTTGCCTGTAGTCTTCGGAGAAATTCGAAAAACGCACAAGAGAAGACGAATCATTGTGCACCATGACAATGCGAGCTCTCACATAGGAGCCCTTGTATAATTCAAGAAGTAGTTAAAGGAACCTACTTCATGATTTCGCTTATATAATCCAAATTTCCTAAATGATAACTTGACTTTAACTATTCCAGTTTAGAAGGTTTATTTTCCTGAAAAACGATTTATCCCTCTCCGCTTCTTTTCAATTTACGCTTACACCATCTCAGAAAAGAGAAATGGCGACGATTGGCACAGATCCAACAATATTTATACAAAGTAGTAAAATGTTTTCACCACAGTAAAAGTTAAAATATGCATCCTATTTGTCATGAGTTTCTCAAAACACCAAAACTAAATGGAAAGATGTAAGAACTTTGTTAAGAACGGCCAGGACCAACTTTACATACCCTCCACCGTCCTAATGTTACTAAAGCGCAAAAAATGGTAGATATATAAGGCCCTTGCTTTCCATCCGTCATCTCTTAGTATCAGCCGAAACTTTAAAATTAATCAACCGGGTGGCCCAACTAATACTGAAGTTTTCACCGAAAAGGTTACGTCGAAGTTCCATTGTGTCTCTTGCTGTCTGCAATGTGGCTCCTGCTTGTTGGAACCATGTGGTAGTAGTATTCTAAACTTGCGGATGCAACAAATTTTTAATCATAGTCTTAAATGAAAGGGTCTACCAGTAACCATCAACGGCGCTTTGTGAATGTTTTCTGGTTGACCCTCTTCATTTTCAAAAAAAAAAAATTAACCCAGAACTTTATCAACCATAACACCGCACCAGCAAATAGTACATCTGAAGGGGTGTTATTGACGCTGATGTTATACCCTTGGAGTATGACACTGATCCCTGTTCCTCAACGCTTCTTATCACGTTGTTAATGGGTGCTGCTCTGACATTCAAATGACGCTATCATATATCTCCGTAAAAAAACTAAATAGTGGTCCAACTAAAACGCACGATATTAATTGTACGAGGGTTGCTATTTATATTTGGGGTCCGGTAATGAAAACACAATAATTTATCATTGGAACTGGTTGTATTGTTTTTCAAAATATTCTCTTTTAAGATCACTACACTTTTGAAGCACTTTTTTTACTCCGATTGGGACATCTCTAAAACATAATTTTGAACGCTTGATTTTTGAACAGCTGCTTCGGGCAATGAAAAACGTTGACCGCGCATTTCCTGATGCTAGGGAATAAGAAGAAGTCATTGGGTGCCATGGGGTGGATGGCCCATCAATTCGACATCTTGAGTGGCCAAATAGCTCATCGTTTTAGCTGATGTTTGAGAGCACGCATTGTCATGATGCAAAATGATCCGTCTTCTCTTATTATCTTACCTCATTTCTTCGAACACGGTTGGCAAACAGATGATTATATACCTCTCAGAATTGACCATCCTACACGCAGAAAAAGTGTGGTTGTGGTAACAATATTCGAAGAGGATAATACTATTGTTGGGTATATGGTTGTGCTACAACAATATTATTATCCTCACAACAATAGTATGATTCAAATACAACCATACTATGATCCTCACAACAATATTATGAGTCACACATAACCATACTATGATCCCCACAACCATAGTATGATTTACATTCAACCATACTATGATCTCCACAACCATAATATGATTCTCACAACCATAGTATGTTTCATATACAACCATAGTATGATCCCCACAACCATAATATGATTCACACGCAACCATGTTATGATCCCTACAACCATAGTATGATATAATAATTTATTTTAGTAGTCGACAATAGATTTGATAGCCAATAATATTTATTAGAATTGGTTTAAGTTGTCAACAATAGATTTGAATTAAAAATATTATTCAAAATACATTAAATTCAAAATAATAGGAGTGATTTATTTCGCAGCAGAAAATATAAGTTTAAATAAACATAAGCGTTTTTATTAAAAATATTTCAGTTAAACAAAGCAAAAACAGTTGTTTACTTATAAAAAGTTTTAATTTCGATAAAAAGTACTATTATTGCATTAGATCCGTACCAATAACATTTGTTCTAAAAAGCATATTTAAATGAAAAAAAACAATCATACAGTGTGATTGCCGTAATCATATTATTATTAACATAAAACGCAAAACACAGTACTTTTGTCGCACCAACCATATTTATATTGTTGCTATAACCATATTTTCATTTTTAAATTTGGCAATAATACTATTGTTACATTTCAACAATGTTAATATTACAGCAATTATAGTATTGTCAAAAATAATTTCAGTTGCAACAATGCTATGGTTGCGACGAACATACTTTTATTGCGAAGAACATATTATTATTGCCGTGACCATGTAGTAACCATGTTTTTTCTCTGCGTGTACGTTCCACTAAAGGCACTGTGGCAACATGGCCGGTTATACTGAAAAAAATTCAATCATTCGCTTCGATGTACTTCTTCTAACTTTTTTTGGATTTGGCACCTCGTGAAAGACCCAACGGTCGATTGCCGTTTTGTTTCGGGTTCATGCATAGATCCATAATTCGTCACCTGTGACAATGTTTTACACTGCCTTTGAGCTACCGGAGTTATATTTTTTCAACATCTCTTTGCGCCAATCTATACGAGCCTTTTTTGAGCTTTCGTCAAATTATGTAGGATCCAACGAGAACAATTATGTTCACGGCCAAATGAACATGCAATATCTTATTGATCGGTGTGATACTAATGCCCAAAGATGCCTTAATCTCACAGTCGCTCAGCATCGATGGTTTCGATGACCGAAGTTGGACGTCCTTCACGAAATTCATCCTGGAGCGAACGGCGTCCGAGACTGAACTCTTGGTACCAGCGATTAACAGAGGTTTTTGATGGTGCTTCAACGCCAAAAATCGAAACAAGTTCATTTAAACACTCTTGTCTCGATAATCTACGTCGAAAATCGTAAAAAAATCTTCGCACTAAAATGTTCACGGGATAATTCCATTTTTGGACTGAGATGAATTTTTCATCACACTATAAACAAAACAATTCGCCCTCAAATGACAAAACGTTCTGAGTGAAGTTATGCTAAAAAATGTAAAAGTTCCCAGTGGAAGTTCTGAAATATAAATATCAACACTCGTATATGGACGTCACAAAATTCTATTTTTTAAAAAGAGAGACAAATTGGAGAAACGTTGGACTATGTGTTTTGAGCTTTAAGAAGATTAGCCCTCGTCTATTCTCTGTTTGTGGTGACTCTGAGTCGTGCGTTAACCTTAAAGATGGGTCTAGCGTAAATATTTGTGATAGTTACGTATTTCTTACTTGAATTTTATGAATATTCTTTGCTTAGACATACAACAACCAAAAAACAGAAAATCTGAAATCCCGACTGCAAAAACCCTGATCGACCGTTTTTTGAAGAAAACCGGAATGTCGGTTTTCAATTTTGGACACTCTAATCGGAATACTTAACATGGAAGATAGATAGACTTTCATTCTTTTAAGACGTGACAAACGAAATCACTAAGTCACCCAGTTGTACCCAGTTTTCTGCCTGATAGAAACGGGCTCAAAACCTGCTGCTCGTAAATATGACCATTTCATTACAAATTTATTGCCTATCGGGTGATCAATCTAAAGGTATTTTTTCAAAATAAAAAAAAAAAATAAAAAAAATAATGTGGAATATTTGTGGTTCTTTCGAAAGGAAATTTTATGGCATTTATTTTTTTGAATATAATTTCCGTTAAATGTTGGCCGGACCTACGCTTCAGGGTGTCCATTATGGGTATTTTTTCAAAATAAAAAAAATATTGTGGAATATTTGTGGTTCTTTCGAAAGGAAATTTTATGGCATTTATTTTTTTGAATATAACTTCCGTTAAATGTTGGCTGGACCTACGCTTCAGGGTGTCCATTCTGGGGGTATAATTTTGGATGGCTCTTTCGATGACTCTTTTGACCGGTATGGCTTTAATGACACGCGTAATGTTGGATTTCAAAACCTGAATCGTAGCTGGTTTGTCAGCATAGAATTTGGTCTATAGCTGTGATATCACACGACCTAGGCGGCCAACTCACCTGTCCAAAACGTGAAATTAGCTGCTTTTCGAAATGTCCGTCGATCTTACCAATACAAGCAACATATAAGTTGCAATTATTATTATATGTCTTCAAATGTCTGCATAACATAGGTCACCATACAATCTCGTTTTCCCAAAACCAACATCGATTTTACACTCGCAATAATGATAATTTGAGCGTCGTACTTTGTCGGACAGAGACAACAAAACAACGCATTGAGTATTCTGGTAGCAGGGAATTTCATAATTTACCTGATGAAATTAAGTCTAGTACAACAATTTCTCTTTTCAAATCAAGATTAAAAGATTTTTTAACGCAAAATATGGATGAGCTTCTGAGATAAATACGTTTATATATGTACCAGGGCGACCGCAAAACTAACTGGCCTGGCACATTTTCTGTTTTACTAGCAACTTTTTTTGTTTTTTGTTTTTTAAAAGCAATCTTTTATAAGCCATCTGTCAAAATTTCCGAAATATTTAATGATTATTTTCTTTCTTACAGGTGATTGAAGTAAACAAGTTTTGTAATTTTTGAAAAATGGAAAATAAAGAGTTTCGTGCGGTAATTAAACACTTTTATATGAAAGGTTATACACCACAATTAGTCAAAGATGAATTGGATTCTGTTCATGGTGATAATGCACCATCATACTCCACCGTGAAATCCTGGGTTCAACAATTTAAAATGGGTCGTTCAAGTACGGAAGATGAACAACGCTCTGGAAGACCGAAAACTGCTACTACTATTGAAAACATTAGAAAAATATTTAATGAAGTGACTAAAAATAGACGAATAAAGCTCAGAGAACTTGCTGATATTGTTAAAATACACGAAAAACAAGTTTGGAGTATTTTACATGATGAACTCTACATGAAAAAGATATCCGCAAGATGGGTGCCGCGTTCGTTGACTTTGCCCCAAAAAATCGTTAGTTGGACCAATTCCGAGGAGCTTTTTAGCGATTTATCAGCGTAATCCAATAGAGTTCTTGCGCCGATTCATAACTGTTGATGAAACATGGATCCATTACTACATCCCAGAATGCAAAGAACAGTCAAAACAATGGATGGAAGCTGGTAAAAGTGGTCCCAAGAAGGCGAAAACTGTTAAGTCAGCAGGAAAAGTAATGGCCACAGTATTTTGGGATGCAAGGGGTATAATATTTATTGATTATCTTGAAAAACTATAAATAGTGAATATTATTGTGCATTATTGGATCGGTTGAGTGAAGAAATCAAGATAAAACGACCGCATTTAGAAAAAAAAGTTCTTTTTCATCAATATAATGCTCCTTGACACACTGCATTTTTAACTCTACAAAAACTGGCCGAATTACGATTTGAAATTGCTCCGCATCCACCATATAGTCCAGATTTGGCTCCCTCTGATTATTTCTTGTTTCCAAATTTAAGAAAATTTGTCGGTGGCAACAAATTTTCGTCCAATAGCGAGGTTATTGCTGAAACTGAGGCATATTTTGAAGGTCTGGAAAAATCTTATTTTTCGGATGGAATTAAAAAACTTGAAAAACGATGAAGTGTATTGAGTTGTAAGGAGATTATGTTGAAAAATAAATAATGACAATTCCAAAAAACGGTTCTTTTTATGTTAGGTAAGTTACTTTTGCGGTCGCCCTCCTGTATCTAAATGTATATTTAAAAATTTCTTTTGTAACGTAAATAATATTTCAAATTAAAATTAATTGTAATCGATAATTTTGCCAACTTGCCTCAAGAATGCCTTACGTCGCTGAGGCCCTTGTTATTTCTAAGCTTTGAATTATTATAACGTTTTTGAATAAATTTAATAAAAAAAAACCTCTCAATAGATCCATTGTTTGAGCTGCTGTAGGGCAATTGGCACTGTCCTGCTGAAACCAAGTGTCCTCCGTCCAGATTACGGGCTTCGATTTCAGGTAGCAAAAAGATCGATATCATGGCGCGTTAGCGAGCACCATTCACGGTAAAGTTGAACACAACTTACGCGAAATCTGTGAAAAGGGCTTTTGAAAGAAATGCCTCAAGATGGATCACCCATTACAACTGACAAAAAAAGCTCCATGCGATTTGTACTTTTAAATGTAAATACCACAAGGACTTGCATGCATTCTAAGCACACGCAGAAAAAAAGTATGGTTGGGGTAACAATATTCGAAGAGCACCATACTATTGTTGGTTATATGGTTGTGGCACAACAATATTATGATCATCACAACAATAGTATGGTTCACACACAACCATACTATGATCCCCATAACAATATTATGGTCCTCACAACAATAGAATCATTCACACACAACCATACTATGATCCCCACAACCATATTATTATTCACATTGAACCATACTATGATCCCCACAACCATATTATGATCCTCATAACCATAGTATGTTTAACATACAACCATAGTATGACTTACGCACAACCATACTATGATCCCAAAAATTGTTATTAATGACTGGAATACGTTGTTATTCAACAATAAAGAATTTTATTAAGTAAGTTATGTAACAAAAGGAGTGATTTTTTATATGATTACTCGTAGTTATACTAATCCGTAGTTTTTTTTGAAAAAATTTAATGTTTATTGCTAAAAACAACATTGTCAAATTAAAAAAAAATAAGGTTTTGCCGGTATGATTGCCGTTATCATGTTATTGTTAGCATAAAACCCATGAAAACAATACTTTTGTCCCACCAACCATATTTATATTGTTGCTACAACCATATTTTCATTTTTAAATTTGGCAACAATACTTTTGTTACATTTCAACAATATTAATATTGCCGCAATCATACTATTGTCAAAATGAAATTCAAAAAACAATACTATGGTTGCGACGACCATACTTTTATTGTAGAGAACATAATATTGTTGCCGTGACCATATAGTAACCATATATTTTCTCTGCGTGCAATCTCTAGGATTTAAATCATATTTCATACATACCGTTTGGCCTGTAAAGAACAACAACAGACACGTCTGAAACGCTTTAATATGTATATTATTTTTTAACTAAGTTTTATTTCAATTCAATTGTTTGGTTTGGTTTAGTTTTTCTTTTCGTCTTTATTTTATTCTTTTCTTGTTTGTTTTTTTGTTTTTTTTTGTTCTGTCTTATATAATTTCGAATTTTGGTTTCCATTCATTCGGTAATTGAATCTCTTTTCCATCGCATTACATCCTTAAATAGTTAATTTTATGTTATCCCTAATAAATAAATACAAATACACTTTCAATAATAATTGAAGAATTATCATAAACATGGGTTTTGTTATATTTAATTTTCTGTTTTCTCTTGTGTTTTTTTTTTGGTTTCTTCATCTAAATGTTCATCACTGGTTTTTGTTGTTATATTTTCTTTTTCCATTTTGTTTTTGTTTTAATACATATACACTTAGTACGAGGTACACTACTACAGAGTACAAAAAGTGAAATAGATATTTGAAATCGAAAGAAACCAATCTGAACAAACAATTATTTAATTAAACGAACAATTTCATCGGATTTACTTTATCGGACTTATGGACGTAGTGTGGCTCGTATGGATGCCACACACACGCACACGTACACGTCCTTCTCATAGACGAACATTAGCCTTTAAGGAACAACAATGAAACAAGGATTTCGATATGCATAAATTACAAAGATATGAATGGCAGAATGACTGACTGACTGTGATTGAGATTTTGTTTCTTTTCGCTTCTTTCCGGTTTCGACACTTCGTTTGTTGCAACTGAAACAAATCTTTAAATTTCATTCACACATAGTGTATATTAAAGCTACGTATGTATCTGTATGTATGTATAAATTTGTATTTGTATATGTGTCTGTGTAAGTTTGTATGTATAATTGCTTAAAAATTAGCTTATGCCACTAGAAAGAGGGACAGAGAGTCAGAGAGGGGGAATAAAGAGTAAAAATGTTTAGTTTTTTCTTTTATGTTTCTTTTTGGGTTTTCCTTTTTTGCTTTTGTTATGTTCGTTCCTATAATTAAGAGAAAATTTGTTTTATGTTTATGATACATTCGATTACATTTGATATATGTTCCTTTGTTAATGTTTATGTATGTGTGTGTGTATATATGTTCCTTTGTATATATGTTCGAAAGAATGTCTTAGCGGAGGTATGTTTCTATATGTATACAGTGTAGGGCATAAATACTCGATTAAGTGCCTCGGGTAAAAAAATTATTTACCAGAAGGCCGAAAAGGTTTTGCAAATGCTAGTAGATTAAGTTTAACTATTTGTAGAGGATTTTACGGCTTTACAGTTAGCTTACAAGGAAGATTAACCCCCAGAAAAACAAACAAAAAGCCTCGACTAAGACCAGGCCGACAACGTCATGCTATTGAGACTACTAAAGGGGGCATATTTTTTTGGGTCGGTATACATAGACCAATCTGATCCAACGGGTTTAGTTCAGGTCCGCTCATAACGCACTTTCATCTGAAGGGTTGTCCAACCGTTATGCACGGTGTTAATTGTGATTCACACCTTAACGTCAAGTTTTTTGCCAAACTTCATTTGACATTTCTTTGCTTTAGAGTTTGACAGATTCAACCACTTAGAGGTTTACAACTGAGCAGCGCCTTAAGATTGCTGAAGCATTTTACGAAAATAGACGTTCAAATAAAAATCCATTTGGTACACTTCGTGGCATAATCGACCAAAGGTGTCCACAATCAGGAGAATTGTGCGCAAATTTCAGCAAAACGAATCAGTAGGAAATATGAAAACAGTTCAATCTACCATCGGGCCGCAGTTCTTTGAAAAGGAGGCCGGCGAATCAGTGGTCGCTATCGTGAGTTGATAACGAACTTCTTGTTGTCAAAAATTGAGGATATGCACCTGGACGTTATGTTGTTCCAAGAGAATGGTGCCACTTGCAAACAGCCAACGAAACAGTGGCGCTTTTGAGCTACAAATTCAATGGCCGTGTTATCTTAAGTTGTGTCGATGCTAATTGGCCATCGCAATCATGTGATTTGACACCGTTGGAATTTTCTCTTTAATGATATTCAAAAGAAAAAGTATACATCAATAAGCCAAGAACAATTCAAGAGCTAACGAATGAGATAATTTGGCACATTAACGTCATCAGACCTCCATTATGTCCCAGATTCATTTAGAATATGGACCATCAGATAGAGGTATGCATTTAGCCGATATTTTTTCACTCACAATTATCATTGATCCTTCTAGTAGCATGACAAATATAAATATAATTCTCTGAAAACTCTTTCTTTTATTTTCAAAGAACATCGTGTGTTTTAGGTGGACCACTCTTTATTTTGGCTATATTTGATCTGATATATGGCATCTATAGATGATTGCTCTGTGAACGCAAAATGTTAAACTTACGCAATATTAGATGTAAAATGTGAGGTTGTGGATTGGCGGGGCCTTAAAGGGGATGTGACTAGAGTATCAAAAACCTTGGTTTTCAGAAAACCGGCATTTCGGTTCGTTTTTAAAATCGTGATTTGAAAAAATGGACTGTGGGGTTTTTTAAAAGTAAAAAACCGCCATTAACCAACATTCTGAATTGAACGTTTTGCTAAGAGTGGAAAATATTTTGCGAGTCAGAAGTTAAGTAATTGTGCCCTGAAATAGGTTTTTATTTTACCCATAGGTCAAGTATTGTATATAAACTTTTGGGAAAATTACGTTGTTTTCCGTATCCATAAGTACACTTTTAAATGGGTCAGATTTTCGGAGATTGAATCCGTCACCATAATTTTGCCAAACTGCAAAAATAATTTTACGTTTAGCCTTATGGGCAAAATTGTATAAATATTTTAAAGCCATATGTCCGTATCCGACCACTGGCTTAGAAGAGCAATTTTACCCCTGCACCCCTGACAATCTATCCGAAAATTTTCAAACCGCTGCCATTTCGCCCCTTTGCATTTTCCGGCATGGTCGTAGATAGACTTATTCTCAACAAATGAGCCAAGGAATACGTTGGTAAAATTTGTCAGTCGTGAATGAATTATACTGTATATGCAAAACCATTTGTTGGGCTCCCCAGCCAATGCCTATACGACTCGAATCGGTCAAATATTGGATGTTCGTGAATCGTAAAATACCATACCAAATTTGATTGAAATCGGAATTAACATAAATAGTCTTGATCGGTTTTGTTTTATATCGGGAGACATCTTTGCACTGGGTTTATATCAAAACGTGGACCAGTTTGGCCCACTTTTATCTAAGCTGGTAACTGATTCATCGTAATTCATAAAAAATTTCATAAACATTGGTTGAGCTATGTGGCTTTTAGAGCCAAGGGCATGCAATCGGATTATATCTATTCTGAACCGATTTTCTCAAGTTAAGTAACGTCCTTCCTTGGCCCAAATATCAATTGTGTCATCAAAATTAGATGTAAGATGTGGTTTCTAGAGCTTAAAACATAAATATCAAAATAACATTCATATACGAGGGCGACCGCAAAACTAACTGGCCTGGCACATTTTCTGTTTTACTAGCAACTTTTTTTTGTTTCTTCAAAGCAATATTTTTTAAGCCATCTGTCAAAATTTCCGAAATATTTAATGATTATTTTCTTTGTTACAGGTGATTGAAGTAAACAAGTTTTATAATTTTTGAAAAATGGAAAATAAAGAGTTTCGTGCGGTATTTAAACACTTTTATATGAAAGGTTATACGCCACAATTAATCAAAGATGAATTGGATTCTGTTCATGGTGATAATGCACCATCATACTCCACCGTGAAATCCTGGGTTCAACAATTTAAAATGGGTCGTTCAAGTACGGAAGATGAACAACGCTCTGGAAGACCGAAAACTGCTACTACTATTGAAAACATTAGAAAAATATTTAATGAAGTGACTAAAGATAGACGAATAAAGCTCAGAGAACTTGCTGATATTGTTAAAATACACGAAAAACAAGTTTGGAGTATTTAACATGATGAACTCCACATGAAAAAGCTATCCGCAAGATGGGTGCCGCGTTTGTTGACTTTGCCCCAAAAAATCGTCCGTTGGACCAATTCCAAGGAGCTTTTGGCGATTTATCAGCGTAATCCAATAGAGTTCTTGCGCCGATTCATAACTGTTGATGAAACATGGATCCATTACTACATCCCAGAATGCAAAGAACAGTTTAAACAATGGATAGAAGCTGGTAAAAGTGGTCCCAAGAAGGCGAAAACTGTTAAGTCAGCAGGAAAAGTAATGGCCACAGTATTTTGGGATGCAAGGGGCATAATTTTTATTGATTACCTTGAGAAAGGAAAAACTATAAATAGTGAATATTATTGTGCATTATTGGATCGGTTGAGTGAAGAAATCCGCATTTAGAAAAAAAAAATTTTTTTTCATCAAGATAATGCGCCTTTATATACTGCATTTTTAACTCAACAAAAACTGGCCGAATTACGATTTGTAATTTCTCCGCATCCACCATATAGTCCAGATTTACCTCCTTCTGATTTTTTCTTGTGTCCAAATTTAAAAACAATTGCTCGGTGGCAAAATATGTTCGTCCAATAGCGAGGTTATTGCTGAAACTGAGTCATATTTTGAAGGACTTGAAAAATCTTATTTTTCGGATGGAATTAAAAAACTTGAAAAACGTTTGATGAAGTGTATTGAGTTAGAAGGAGATTATGTTGAAAAATAAATAATAATAATTCCAAAAAAAACGGTTCTTTTTA
Organism: Hydrotaea diabolus; assembly: GCA_963513945.1. Taxonomy (NCBI): domain Eukaryota; kingdom Metazoa; phylum Arthropoda; class Insecta; order Diptera; family Muscidae; genus Hydrotaea; species Hydrotaea diabolus. Next base: position 187,528,801 of record OY740717.1, read on the forward strand.
TATTAGGCCAGCTACTTTAGCGGTCGCCCTGGTATGTATGAGAGCTATATTTAAATCTGAACTGATTTTTTCCAATAGCGTCTGTAAAACTTACTACAGCCAAATCGAATCAGCTGGTCAAAACACGTAGATCCTTATACTTAAAGGTGGGTCTAAATCAATAATTTTTGGTAGTAGCAAATATTAGTCATAAAACTAACTGATAATAACCTGTTCCACAGAGTGGTGCAGGGTAAGCAGCCAGCGATTTGTTCCTAGAATAATTTTGGTTGAACTCATAGTAGCCACGTCGCCTTTTTCCTAAAATGGCAAGTTGGAAATTCCTTTCATGATGGTTCTTCCAAACAAATACAATAAATTGTACTAGTTGGGCGATGTACTCCTTCTTTGCAATAATATAGAAAAACGGCACTCGGTAACGCACAAGTTCTCTGGGTTAATTTTCAAAATTCGTTTGTACACAATTACTAGAACGCTAGAAAGTGAAAATTGAAAGACAAAAAATACAGAAACTCGCACACTTTAAAAAATAACCATTATTCCCATAATGCTTTTTACTCAACTCTATTTTTGATTTATTTTTTTGATAAATCTCTAACCTTGTATAATTTATCGTCTTTGCTTCAAAGACCCTAAACCCGATCAGCTGCGCTTTAGATCGCAAAAGCATAATTTTTATTAAATAACTGTACAAAAGGCGTATTATTAATATTAAGTTAAAACGGTTTCGGCCGATTATATCTAGAAGCATCCAAGATAAAGATATTTTTTTTATAATTATTCTCCAAGAAGAACTGGAATATTTATAGGCGCATCTAATAGCTTTTTCCATCAAAATATGTCCTAAATGTTCCACTTGGTTTTGTTCCACAAGTGTGATTGCGCCATGGCTTTTTTCGATGCCACAATATTTTAAGGTTCTTTTGTTTTACATGTCGCTCCATTTAAATAATAGACAATACGGAACATTAAATGAACGGACAGCAGTAATTATAAATTCATTTAGTATTTGAAATTCCCATTTAAGAAGTGCGCAAAATTGCCAGACAAGCTTTGCAACATTTTGTAATAGCGACGTTGCAATATCTTGAATATTCCGAAAATTGCTAACAGTCATTTTGCTAAAAAAAAACCTTCACTACACTCTACGAGTAGATTGATATTAGAATCGAGAAGACTGTTTTTTGGTTTCGTTGCAATATCTTGAAACCGAGCAGTAATACCTTCACTAGTTTTATATTACAATCGCGAAGAATGTACAACCTAACGCATGAGTAATATTAATTACGTTAATCACAGGGCGAATGAGTGATTTTTATTCGTAACTTGAATATCACTCATACTAACGGTATAATATTTTGCAAGTTAGATGAATGGAGTCTCTTTCATATCAGTTCAAAATGAACTGGGACTTTTCTAAAATAATTGTCGAGAATGACAAAACCAAACAAAGTCGAGTACTTTTGTCCTTCACTGTATGTCTATGTGTGTTTATTTGTAGATGCGTGTATGTCTTTGTGGTGATATGGTCTGAAGCTTAGCTATGCGAGTTTAGTTTCTGAACAAACACCGCCCTCTCACCTCAAGGGCGTGGCGAGTGGGCTTCATATTTTCTTATTTCGTTTATTTTGGTATTGATTTGGTTTCTTTTCTTTTGTTGTTGTTTTTTTTTGCTTTTGATCTAGAAAGAGGAACTAAACGTTTACGAAACTATGTTTGTTATGGACATGGACGTGGAGGGGGGATAATTCTTAGAGGGAGGGTTTGATTCGCTTATAAAGTGTTTTGTTTTATGAAATTAAAACCAACAACTTGTCTGAGATCGTAACTTAAAGTGACTTAATTGTAACGATGACTGTACACATGATGTTCATTAGCTTTTGAAGATATCGTTCTGCGGCTCGTTGAGTCTCTTCAGCATGGCATTGCGATGCAGCCAATATGGTGGCGGATCCGGCGGTTGGCCCGGCAGTGTGGTCTTTGTCTTCAGCGTGATCTTGGGATTGGTGGTGGGACTGCTCGCGGCCGCCATGGCGGCATTGTACATCACGGGATCGGCGGCATGGGCCGAATGACCCATGCCCACCCGCAGAGGGACCTCCTTCTTTCGTATCGTTTCGCAGGTTTCTTTCATTTTACACAGTTGATCCTGCAGATTGCGATATTCCTCTAGGAAACGTTCCAGCTGAGCGGCATGATAATCATACGCGGTCACCGGTGCATTATTGGCTGCACAGTGCATGGAGGTGCTCATGCCGCTGGGCGTACCCGCGGGGGCATTTGCCACACCTGCTCTGTTGGCGAGTGATGTGAAGTCCAGCAAAGGCGTGGCCGCCGAGCTCAAAGATCGCTGATGCTGCTGTTGATAATCGTGGACCGGGGACGAGGGCAGGCTAGGATTTCGTCGTGCTGCCGCACTGGCCATGGCCGCCTTATTGCCTACGGCAGCGACCAAAGCATTTTTACTAGAGCTATGCACTAGATTCAGAAAACTATTTGAACGCTGACCCTTGGTATAGGTGACCGGACCACCGTAGCCCGAGTACGACGATTCGGCTGAAAATCGTCGACCCAAAGCCACTTCGTTTAGATAGCCCGCATCGCCCAAGGTACTGCTGCCATATTTACTAGAATTGTCCGCCAGCAAAGGACTCTGACTGTCCGAGGAGTTCTTGAAATACTTGCCGGTGTTCTTTAGTTTGCGTGGCAGTGTACACAGGCCGCCGTTTGTCTGACTCGCACTGGTGGCCTGGGCCACCGCATATTTGGCTATATCGAGGAGATCGGGATAGTTGCTGTCGAAGAGGTCATTGTCCGAAGACTCTTTGCCACAAAAGACCGAAGAGTTGACATCATCCTTGGGGCTATAGTAGTCCATGCCAGACGACTGATGGTTGTTATTATTCAGCGAACTATGGGGCGATGTTATTTTCGACGAACCCAACGATGAGGTTACCCAATTGGCTACATGGCTATAGCCCGAAGAACCCTGGCGCGAGGCAGCATCGATTTTACCCGAAATGGAACCGGAGGCGGAATCTGGGGTGGATCTGAAAGAAAAGGGAGAAAACAGAGATTTAAAAAGGGAAGTGCTTTTTACATCTTCTAAAATCCAACAATTATGAGTTGGCATTAACAAAATATTCTGTTCTGCTGGTTTCTAAAATTATTTAGATTTTTGTTTTATATTACGCTTTTCTGTAGTGTGTGGTGGTCTTAGCGCCTAGTGCCAAGAAACTCATAGAAGCCGCTGGGGAAGATAAATTTTATGCCAACAGACGACAACTTGAAAATGCTAAGAAGATGTGTTGCGGAATTACCATCATCCTAAATTTTGTCTTTTCATTCGTCTTTCTTTCATGTTGAGGGATTATCTGATGTACGTAAGTGGAAGTGGAGCACATAAATTAAATGGATTAAGGAAATTTGCAGAACTTATTTTGCGCTTGCCACAATCGCATGCACAAATTTGAGAATATGCGAGGGTTTTTCCGAGAGGCTTAAGGACGCAATAAAGGGAATAATGCTTCTTAAACTCTACATATATCGAGGCATATAGAACTAAGAAATCTATAAGAGTTAAGGATTTTCACTGCTGCCTTTTAAATGTATAAATAGAATTAAAGTGATCTGGGACTGAAAACAAAGGTGGGCGTGCCACATACAAGTCGCACATATCTTAGACTTAATTTTGAAAAAGTATGGGCTCTATAAAAGCCTAATTAGACCTACTTAAATCCATGCAAAAGAAGTATAGTTGACATCGATGGAAAGGAGAGCATCATAAAAATACCACAAAAGGTCCAAAAATCGAATTGTCTCGGCTCGAAAATTAAAATGTTCGGCCTTAAGTGATACAAATCACATATGAGGCGGTCCTTACGGCAATGAGGGTTTAGATGATAAATAAATGGATCGGAAGCAATGATGAATCGTGCTGCCAGAGAATAATTGACGTGACGTTAAGAAGCAGATTCTGATCGGATACATAAGACGACAGTAGTTGCCGAATGCGAAACCTTGATAGCAGATAGACAATGTTGGAACAATTGAGAGAACCCTACAACAGCTGCCATCGGGTAGTCGCTGTTATACGAATGCCTCGAAGCAAGGGAAAAGGACGGCGCTGTAACTTAACATCGAGTACCCGAAAACAGAGCTTTTATTACACTAACATAGAGGGTGGTCTAACTAAAACGCACGATACTGATTGTATGTAAAACAAAAAGTTTTCAGAGAATTATATTAATATTTTATAAAATAGTAGGAAGATATATGACAATTACTATTGCATGTGTGAAAGAAAATGGCGGCCAAAATGCTCGTGAGGGTTGCAGTGGCATACCTCTTTAGAATTGTCCATATTTTCAATGACTTAGATATAGTGGAGGTTCAATGTCATTAATGTACCGCATAATCATATCTTTTAGCTCTTGATTTGTTCTTGGTATATTTAGGTACACTTTTTCTTTTAATTATCCCCAAAGAATGAGGTCCCAAGGTGTCAAATCACATGATCGTGGCGGCCAATTTACATTGCCACGACGTGAGGTAACACGGCCATTGAATTTCTCAAGCAAAAGAGCCATAGTTTTGTTGGATAAACCAAATATCGTCGAGATCCATATCCTCAATTTCTGGCCACAAGAAGTCCGTTATTACCTCGCGATAGCAAACAATATTCACGGTAACTTTGGTCCGATGACGCCGCCATCGATTGTAAAGGGTGTCCCAAGAAGAGCGCAATTTTTAAATTTTTAATAAAACACAGATATTTAAGAAAAAATCGTGAAACTTTATTATATCGTAAAGAAGACAGAATGAGGTTATGTATGGAACAATATATCGTGCAGATGGCCGCCGCGGCTTTGCTGGCATGCACGCGATCTTTTAATGAAATTTTCAATGACCTTTTTGCATGAATGCTGCGGTATTTCATTAATGCAGCGTCCAATTTCGTCTTTTAAGGCTTGAGTCGTCGTCGGCTTATTCGCGTAAACCATCGACTTCAAAAAACCCCAAAGAAAAAGATCTAATGGTGTTAAATCGCACGATCTAGACGGCCAATTCTGATCTCCAAAACGCGAAATAACACGACCGGGAAATGACTGATGCAGCAATTGAATTGTTTCTCTGGCTGTATGAAATGTGGCGCCGTCTTGTTGGAACCACATGCCCTCCACATTCATTTCTTCAAATCTAGGCAAGAAAAAACTGGTTATCATTTCACGATACCAAACACCATTGACTGTATGCGCTTGACCTGCCTCATTTTCATAAAAAAAGGTCCAATGATTCCTCCAGCCCAAAAACCACACCACACAGTGACACGTTGAGGATGCATTTGCTTCTCGTGAATCACTCGAGGATTTTCCGCACCCCAAATGCGACAATTCTGCCTAAGCCATCAAGATGAAAATGTGCCTCGTCACTGAAGATGATTTTATCGGCAAAATCAGCATTTTCATGTTGTCTCTCCAATACCCAATTAACGAACTCCCTTCGCTGTCCATGGTCAGCTGGCTTCAGTTCCTGAGTCAATTGAATTTTGTATGCATGAAGATGCAAATCTTTCGTCAAAATTCGCTGCAAAGTGGATTTGGAGACACCAATTTGCTGAGCTCGGTGTCGAATTGAGGTGGATGGAGTTTGAGCGACATCATCACGTACAGCTGCGACATTTTCGGTCGATCGACCTGGTCGATGGCGCGTTGTTGTCTTTACATCACTAACAGACCCAGTTTCGGAAAATTTATCCATTAATCTCTTTACAGTTGACTCTTTTGGAGCATTATTGTGACCCCAAATTGATCGCAATTTGCGAACTGTAGCCGCAAAACTTTCACCATTTTGGTAAAACAATTTCACAATGAGAATGCGTTGTTCATTCGTGTAGCGCTCCATTTTTACTAACCTCGTACCTTCTACTAACAAACAATAACAATTGTTCAAATGTCAAACAATGACACTTCGAATGTTGCCAGATTTAAAAATTGCGTTCTTCTTGGGACACCCTTTATAAGTACACATGTCTCCATTTTGGCCCCAAAATATCATGAGGAGGTATATGTCAGCCACAATGGCTACCACTCAATCAATGTGCACCAAACAGTCACTTTTTGTGAATGCATCGGCTTTTCAACAGTTACTCGTGGATTCTTATTTGCCCAAATGCGGCAATTCTTGCGAATTTACTAAGGTGAAAGTCTGCCTCATCTCTGAAGATGATCAACCATTCGTGTTCAGTCAACCATTCGGCGTATTGACGATGCGTGAAATGATGGCTTTAGCTCTTGAGTCAATTGAACCTTGTAAGCTTGTAAACTCAAATCTTAATTCAAAGTTCGCATCAGTGATGTTCGTGAGCTGTTCAATAGTTGGGCACGATGACAAGTCGATGATGACGGCTCTCTGCCACGCTATCGCGAACAACATCGGACGAGCTGGCACAAATATTTTCACATCTCCTACAGTCTGACTCCCAATTAACATCGTGCATTATGGTTGGACCACCCTTTATTTTATTACCATCTACATCCACTATGTGAATTCATAACAACAAGAAGTATTTTAAACTACACATGACCCAGACCAATAGATAGGTTAAGATAGATTTAAAAAAAAGTTTCCGCGTCAGTTTAGGGCCTCGATGGGATAATTAAACTATTTGGTAAAAAAAGTCGGAGTTTCGTATAAAGCTAGGGTTGAAGATCTGGAAAATAAGATGAAAAGTTGGCAAGGGGGTAAATTTGACTCTTGAGTCCATGTTTGTATAAAAGTAGTTTTATCAACGTTGAAATAAAGAACACTACGAGGTCATTTTGATTCTACGACACAGCGAAGCTTTGGGCAGAAAATTCTAAAAATTCTAAGGGTTGCAGAAGCAAATTAGAACTATCTTTTATGTCGACCATAATAAATAAAACAAACTGATTTCTATAAGCCGGGAATACTCGTATATTGTAGGCGTATTATGGATGCGGCGATATTTAGGGGAATAGGGTCTAGTAGAAGCTAGCGACCCCAGACTCGGGCACATATATACAAAAGTATACAAAAGAATAAAATCCTATACAAAAGTATCCTGTAAGAAAGTCTTAAGTATGAGACCCTACCCTATTTTTTACTGACCAACACTCAGGTTATGTTACCTATTATGCAGTGCTTGCGTTACTTTGCGGAAAGTTTGAGCGCGGAGGGGCTAAATATGAAGTAATGTTTATTGACATTTGTCTTGAATTTCTCGATGACGTAATTAGTGGGAAAAACATTTGCCGGAAGTCGACTCCGCATACAGACGGTATGGGCGAAAAATGACTCGATCTGTTGTGTATAGTGCGCTCTACCGGCCAATCAATAACCAACGGGGGTGAATTCCTGAAAAGTCGTCGAAAAGTTCTTGACGTACATCGTCACGTCGGGAATAACTCGAAGGATGCCAGATGAACACAAACAATAAAAGTAGCGAGAGAACAGCATTACGCATCCCACATTTCAACGGTCCTCGTGGAAGTCAATAGAGTTGGATACCCTACTGTTGCCTATCAGTACCATTGCTCTCCTTTGAACACAGTCAATGATCCTCAATAATGTTTTTGGAGCACCTGTCCATATATGAAAGTTGTATTCCATTTTAGGCCACATGTAAATCATATTGGCATTGAGGAGATCAGAAGAAGTGACATATTTCTTGCACCGCATTAAAAATCCTATGCACTTGAGTGCTTCTTTCGATACTTCGAATACATGTCTCGCCCAAAGAGCGTCACATTCTATTTTCAGGCCCAGAACATCAGGAGTATCTGATTGAACACTGTTGGTTCAACGAATTGCTCGTAAGACAACAAGCGGCACAGCTTCTTCACGCAGAGAAAAAACATGGTTACTACATGGTCACGGCAATAATAATATGTTCTCCGCAATAAAAGTATGTTCGTCGCAACCATAGCATTGTTAACTGAATTTATTTTTGACAATGGTATAATTGCTGCAATATTAATATTGTTGGAATGTAACAATAGTATTATTGCCAAATTTAAAAGTGAACATATGGTTATAGCAACAATATAAGTATGGTTAGTGCGACAAAAGTATGTTTTGCGTTTTATGTTAACAATGATATGATTACGGCAATCATACTCTATGATTGTAATTTTTCTTCATTTAAATATGCTTTTTAGAACAAATGTTATTGGAACGGATCTAATGCAATAATAGTACTTTTTTTATCGAAATTAAATTTTTTAAACAAACTGCTTTGGCTTTGTTTATCTGAAATATTTTTAATAAAAACGCTTACGTTTATTTAAACTTATTTTTTCTGCTGTGAAATAAATCACTCCTATTATTTTGAATTTAATGTATTTTTGAATAATTTTCATAATTCAAATCTATTATTGCCAACTTAAACCAATTCTAATAAATTATGTTGGGGATCATAGTATAATTGTGTGTGATCATACTATGGTTGTAAGATCATAACATGGTTGCGTGTGAATCATACTATGGTTGTGAGGACCATACTATGGTTGTATATGAAACATACTATGGTTGTGAGGATCATACTATGGTTGTGGAGATCATAGTATGGTTAAGTGTGAATCATACTATGGTTGTTGGGATCATAGTATGGTTATGTGTGAATCATACTATTGTTGTGAGGACCATAGTATGGTTGTATTTGGACCATACTATTGTTGTGAGGACCATAATATTGTTGTAGCACAACCATATACCCAACAATAGTATTATCCTCTTTGAATATTGTCATCACAACCATACTTTTTTTCTGCGTGCTGCGGGCATTAAAATCCACTTTATTCACTCGAACAGCTTCGCAAATGGCTTATAAACCCCAGCCCAGTGTCTCATCCATAATTCGCCTTCTGTCTTTAATATCTTGAAGACACGGCCTCAGTTAAATAACAAATGTTGCTGTCATCCGCGAAGTAGTCAATTGAATTCACCCAAAAAATTGTCCATTATCGAAAATTAAAAATAAAAATGGAGAAAGACCAGGATCCTGTGGTACGGCTGCGGTCGGCCCATGCAACAACAAGTATAGTGTGATCTCTAAGAAAGCTCGACATAAATCAAGCAAAGGTTTGTCGACACCAATACCGAACAGCTTTGATATGAATGCACCTTGACAAACCCCATCAAAGGCCTGGGAGATACCCAGAGCCACGCCCTTACTCTTACTGGACTGGTGGATGGAGCGACTCTAGAGCTCTGAAAAGAAAACCATCAGGCCTCCCGTAGAGCGGATTTTACGGAAGCCATACTGTCGATCACTAAGCAGGTCTTTGGACTGTAAATACTCACAAGATTGAGGTTAACCATGAGTTCCATTAACTTGTACAGTGTATAGCAAATCATGTTTGGCCGATAATTTGCAGAATTTTTGGCTTCACCCATTTTGGGGATCAGCTGGAAAACACTACCGCACGGCAAGCAAGATTTAAAAGGTTGCACCGTGCCAGACTCTATCAAAGGCCATGAATATATCCAGAGCTTCGGGTTTACTCTATCTAAACTGGTGAATAGACCGACTCCAGTGCTCAGATAAGAAAGCAATGAGGCCTGCCGTAGATTAAGTTCTACGAAAGCCATACTTTCGATCACTAAGCGGGTCTTTAGACTAGAGCTACCTCAAAAGATGGTGGTTAACCAAGCCCACCAGTACCTTGGAAACCGGAGTGCTAATATGAATTGGCCGATAGTTCGCAGGATTATTTGTTTCACCCCTTTTTGGGTTCGGCTGGACGCTCGCAACCTTCCAACACGCGGGGAAGACTCCCGCACGGTAAGCAAAGTTAAAAAGGTTGCACCGTGCCAGACACTTCCGAAGGCCTTGGAGATATCCAGAGACACGACTCCAAAGCACCGACAAAAACGCCATCAAGCCTACTGTAAAGTAATATCTACGAAAGCTATACTGCCGATCACTCAGCAGGTTTTTGGTCTCTAAATACTTCGCCATGATCTCCATTACTGTGGAAAGCGCAGAGCAAATCGCAATTAGCCGGTAATTCTCAGGATTATTGGCGATCGACTGGACGTTCACAAGGAAAGACGTTCTGCAGAGACTTCTGCATAGTAAGCAACGTTGAACGGGTTGTGCAATAGATAGGCTAGCATTGAAGAGCACTTGTACGAGTATAGGACACGAGCCGAAATGCCACCTGAGACTCGCAAGAACCCTTTTAACTCCACGTGTTCAGAAAAATTCTAAGGAATGGAACTAGATTACAGAAAGTTGTTGATTGCTTTCCGGCAGGGAAGAAAATCCTGCAAACATATGAGCCAATAGGAAAGCTTTATCAATCGGGTCATTTAATGCCTGGTCTTCATTAGCAAGAGTTGCTATAAGGAAAGAGCTATTCTTTACTATTCTTTCAAACGACCTAAAGTTCTCACTTCCCAGAGAAAAAGTCAGATCCTTTATAGGTTGTTCGCGCAGACATTTTTCACGCCTAAGCACTCTGGCACACAAAGTTCTTCTTGCCTGTTTAGGCAGCAGTTCTATATTGCATGCCTGGTTAAAGCAACTTCTTTTGGTTGGCTTAGCCGACATTTATTTGGGCAGTGCTTACATGTATAGGCAGGCAACATAAACAGTAACAACTAAAACGTCGTTAAGTTCGGCCAGGGCGAACCTTATACTCAGTAGGGACATAAATACTGTTACAACATTGAACACATCCATTTACCCCGTTAATGTCATATGGGTTTTGAAAGCTAACCTGGATAGCGTTAGTCTGTAACGGGATTTTAAAATTGTTTCAACTTTGATCATGGAGTGGTCAGATAATGAGAACCGTATCGCTGTAATATAGTTTTTCAAGTGTGGAATGAAAAAAGCGATATTTTCAAAACGCAACGGCCACTAGGGATTAGCCGCATGTTCGTCTACCGATGCATAAAACTGTTTGAGGTGACTGGAGATGTAAAAGGCCGCCACCGGTCGGGCCGCCCTCGCTCTGTTCGAACACCGCATGTCATCAAAGCCGTTAAATCAAGAATTCACAGCAATCCGCTCCGAAAACAGAAAATCATGGCCCGTGAGATGAATATCACTCAAAAGTCCATGAGTCGAATCATTAAAAAAAGACTTGGGACTTGGGGCTTTCAAACGACGTACCGGACATTTAATGACTGCAGCGCTTTAACAAAAAATAGGATTGAAAAATTCAAACGTCTTTTGGTGAACCACGCTGATAACTTGCACAGAAAAATTTTGTTCACCGATGAACAAATTTTTACCGTTCAGGACAAATTTAACAAGCAAAATGATAGAGTGTATGCGCGGTCATCTAAGGAAGCATCTGAACTGATCCCAAGGGTGAAAAAGAGTCATCACCCAGCTTCAGTGATGGTTTGGTAGGGTGTCTCTTACAATGGGGTCACTGACCTGCATTTCTGCGGACAAGGAGTCAAAATATTGGCCAACGTTTACCAAGAAACCGCTTTGGAAGCTGTTGTGAAGCCTTTTAAAAATTCCCTGTTCCAAAACCAGCCATTGACTTTCCAGCAGGATTCTGCGCCGGCCCATAAGGCAAAAACGTCCCAGGCCTGGCTTCGAAACATTTTGCCAGCGTTCATTTCCTCTGAAGAATGGCCCTCAGGCGGTCCAGATTTGAACCCATTGAATTACAAATTGTGGACGGTTTTAGAGGAAAAGGTTTGTCACAAAAGATACCCCAACATTGGATCTCTTAAAACTGCTTTGGTTCGAGCTGTGACCAATTTTCCAATGGGCGAGGTTCGTGCGGCTATTGACGATTGGCCAGTGCGACTTAAGGCGTGTGTAAAGGCAAAAGGCGGACGTTTTGAATAAGTAGATTCTTTTTGGATACAATATACATCAATAAATATATTAAAAATATTTTACAGCATAAAACGTGTGTAACAGTATTTATGTCCCTACTAAGTACGCCCACTATGTCAATTCATAACAGCTGGAAGCATTTAAGCGCCACGAGATCGAGACCAACAGATATGTTTTGATAGATCTCAAATAAAAGTTTCCGTTTCAGTATAGAGCCTCGATGGTATAATTAGACTATTTGGTAAAAAGGTCAGAGTTTCTGACAATGCTCACTTTGGACTTCGATACTGAGGGAAAAGGTTGTGCTTTTCGCAGTTTAATCTTGAGCCCACGTTTGTACAGAAACAGTCTTTATTACGAGATCGCTTTGATTCTACGACATAGCGGAGCTTTCGGCAGAAATCCCACAAATTGTAAGGGTAGCAGAATCAAATCAGAACTGACTTTTCTATCGACCATAACAAATATTTAAAGGTTGTCAATAACAGATATCTGTAACCTGCGACTTTATTTTAGGCGCATTATGGATGCCAAGACGCTGCTCTATTTAAGAAATTTGCAGCCCCAGATTCGATAAAACAGATTTAAATCCAAAATAAGTAGTAAAAAAGTCAAAAATGCTATACCTCACATATGGAGGCCCTATAGTTTTTATAGGGAATGGGATGGCTGAATAAATCAGTCTCAGATATGTAATTTAAATTTTCACGGGAAAAATATCTCCACACTTCTAGAGGTTGTGAAAGGACATGAATGCACAACAAACGGTGGAACACGTTCTGTGCTACAGTGCCATGTAGATTTCTAGTGGAAATGGACGCAGTAATTGGGTACAAAATGAATTCACTCAATAGGGGCCTGGTTAAGTAACACTACAATGAGAGAAGTTGCATTATTGTTAAACACATCCTCACGTGGACACAGAAATTGGGTACCAAATCGATGGTAACCCAACACTACAATGAAAAAGGTTACATATTGCTCTACCCATCCTCACATGCCTCATGCTTCACCCGTCAATATTTTAACACGCACAATATGAGAATGCGGAAAAAATAATTTTGTTGGTTAAAAACCCTGCTGAGCGGTAAGCACTTGTCGTGCTGGGAAATATTTGGCTTAGTTTACGCTTTTGTACTAATATTTTTAGAACTCTGTCACTTCTTAAACGTTAGTGAATATTTACATTTGCGGCCAGTTCCTAATGGAACCATAACTTTTCAAAACCACCCACGTGCAGCACGCACTTAACAGAGCACAATCCTTTAAAATGAATTGTTTGGCACAAGAAAAATGAATAACTAATGAGAGGCGGGACAACAAGGAGGATTCAGGAGAAGTGTTGCATGAACAAAGAAGAGAATCGACTGTGTGTGTGTGTCTATGTGTGTCGGCGTGCTTGTGTGTGTAGGTGTTTGTTGTCGTACATGTATTAGTTTTGTTTGTTGTCGTGTCAGAAATCCTTGAGAGAAACACACACGCTTACCAAAGACTCTCGAATTTAAAGACAAAACAAAAAAAAAACGAGGCAAATGGATAGAAGAAGATGCAACAGCAGCTGCTGAAGACGCTGACGATAGGAAGGCAGGGAAGCAGTTGAAGACGACGACGACGACGAGATGAAGAAAACTTTAAACGCAAAAACTCATTCTAGTATTTTGCACATCATTAGTGTGTGTTCCTTGGTTTTTAGTTTCACTCTTTCTTTCGTCGCCACTGCAAGAAAGCGGCAGCCGCCGCGGCTGCTGTAGAAGGCGACGGTGGGCAATGACAACTACACTTGAAGTTCAGCTGCAGCACAAGAACTAAGCTAGTGTGAATGTTCTTCTGCATGTACGAGTATGTATGTGTGTGTACGTTGAGGCGGAAACGGAAGGTGAACACTTGAGAAAATATACATACAGAGCGATAACTGTAGGAAAAAAGTGTCAAGTATAAGCCATAATAATCTCAACAAGGGCACCAGAAAACTTACACAAAAGTACGAGTACTTGTCGTTGCTGGTGCAGTTCTTGCTGTAGTTGTGGCTACAAGTGATGTGTGAGAGATGACAACAATCAGACAATATCAAAAACAAAGAATCGCATGCATTATTACACCAACGCCACAACAGCAGACGCACACAGTAGCACACAAGCGAGCTAGTGTGTGAAAAAGGAAAAGAAAGGGTTTTAAAGAAACACAACACATACACTAACACAGTGACATCAACACACACACACACAGTGAGATAAGACAAAAGACAAGACTTACATACATGTGTACACAACCCTTGGCTACGAACAGACCCACACGCACACCGTCACACAGATGGAACGAATGAATGAAGCCACACACACACTCGCGCACCGACTACTGTGTGTGTGTGTGCTGTCTAAGCGCAACGTACGTAATATTTTGAACTCTCTGACAGACTTGACAGACACATACGAGTGCTTCTCGGTTTTTTTGTCGGTGCTGCGTATGGTGATGGGATGAGACTGTGTTGCATGAGACTGTGCCTGCGCCTGTGCTAGTGTCGATGATTGTGTCCTAGCGATTAGTAGTACCATGATTTTTCGAGTAATCTACAAGAACAACAAACAAAGCAATAGAAAAAACAAAACAAGAAGAAACAAGTAGGAATATCAAGTGAAATGTACACAAGTGTGGCAAGCCATGGCTGTCCATTACAGACACGCACTTACAAGCAGAGCGGCAGAGAGTGTGTCCATCGTCTGCCTCGCAAGATTTGCATGACACTACTCTGTTAAACACTGTGCCCGCTGTGCTGGTTGCATAACATTCGTAATTGCTTTAGGTGCTTTATAATATCTTGCACAGTGGTTGGAAAGGGATTTCGTTCTATGCTTTCTTATAGGAAATTTCCTTAAAAAAATCTATAACAGCAATCGTAAGGGATTCTAATAGGCTGTTTCCACTACGGCCGTGTCTACGTCCTATACAAAAAACATAGGCAGTTAGGTGTGGGAAAAAGTCGCGTCCATATTGGACGCGTTTTCCGATAAGTCGCGTTTACTATAAATTCGATTATTTTTGCAATCGAAACCCACCGATACCTATTGATGGTAACACCGCAAATTGCACATCGCTATTAAAACAGCTGTTTATCAGCATAAACATAAACAGCCACAGCCAAAATGCAAAAAACAGGAGGTATCTGATAGAAAGTCTGCTGGCAGATACTCGGGTGCTAGTTGGACGATGACTTCATTGCAGAATTCATGCAGTATTTGGCACACCATCGATTTTGAAATACCAAATAGCCTTCCAACTGTTCGGTATTCCGCTGAGGAGCCAATTGTGTAAAGGGACACAGCGATCCGCTTTTCTAAAGGAATAGCGAGCCGAAACGAGGTGTCCTTCTTGGTCAGTGCAGACAGGTGTTGTACGAAAATGTTAAACACACTCCCCTCCACACGGAAACTTTCTTTGAACATCTCGTCCGAATTCAGAAGCATGTCTCTCTCCCAAAAGGTACCATAACGTTCCTATTAAATAAAAGTTAAGAAGATTAACTTGAAAACAAAAAATATTTTTCCTCGCTTACAAATGACCAGACGTTTCGTGCATTGTACAAAAAATGTGCAGCCCTGCTGCTACTGCACATTTCCATTAGGCGCAATACCATTTGATCCTCATTTCCTACTGCGGTTAACAAAATAATATCATTAACCTCCATTAAAATGTCACAACACAAAAATATTAAAAAAAATAAACACAAACAGCTGTTTGAACGGAAACGTGGACGCAAAACACAATGGAAACACCATTACAAATTTTCGATAACTCGTTGACGCGGACGCGACCGTAGTGGAAATAGCCTATAATTGTCACGGAACGTTTGGGTCGATTTTAACTTGGTAAATCATCAATAATATGAGCCTTCGTGGTCGATCTGGTGTCCTGTTGTTAGCTAAATCATGCACCTGAAAAATGACTGAATAGTCAATAGATTATCATCTGTATTTAAAGTCCCTACTGTCGATTTTTTTTCATCAAAGTAGTCGAATATTTGGATTCCCAGGGACACTCAGTTCGGTCTGCACTTGCTGACGAATCTTAAGAAAAATTCCATAAGTGACAGCGCATAGAGAAAGGGTCAAAAGAGTAAAAAAAAATCAATTTTCATTTTTGTTCTGTAACGGGATTTTAAAATTGGTTCAACTTTCATCATGGAGTGGTCAGATAATGAGAACCCTATCGCTGTAATAGCGCTTTTCAAGTGTGAAATGAAAAAAAGCGATATTTTCAAAACGCTCCGGCCTCTAGGTATTAGCCGCATGTTCGTCTACCGATGCATAAAACTGTTTGAGGAGACCGGAGATGTAAAAGACCGCCACCGGTCATCAAGCCGTTAAATCAAGAATTAACAGAAATCCGCTCCGAAACCAGAAAATCATGGCCCGTTAGATGAATATCACGCAAAAGTCCATGAGTCGAATCTTTATAAAATACTTGGGACATGTGGCTTTCAAACGAAGTACCGGACATTAAAAAAAAGAAATAGGATTTGAAAATGCAAACATCTTTTGGTGAAGCACGCTGATAAGTAGCACAGAAAAATTTTGTTCACCGATGAAAAAATTTTTACCGGTCAGGAAAACTTTAACAACCAAAATGATAGAGTGTATGCGCAGTCATCTAAGGAAGCATCTGAACTGATCCCAAGGGTGGAAGAGGGTCATCACCCAGCTTCAGTCATGGTTTGGTGGGGTCACTGACCTGCATTTCGGCGAACAAGGAGTCAAAACATCGGCCGAACTTTACCAAGAAACCGTTTTTGAAGCTGTTGTGAAACCTCTTAACAATTCCCTGTTCCAAAACCAGCCATGAACTTTCCAGCAGGATTCTGCGCCGGCCCATAAGGCTAAAACGTCCCAGGCCTGGCTTCGAAACAATTTCCCAGCGTTCATTTCCTCTGAAGAATGGCCCTCGGGCAGTCCAGATTTGAACCCATTGGATTACAATTGTGGACAGTTTTAGAGGACAAGGTTTGTCACAAAAGATACCCCAACATTGGATCTCTTAAGACTGCTTTGGTTCGAGCAATTGTGGCCAATTTTGCAATGACGAGGTTCATGCAGCTATTGCCGATTGGTTAGTGCGACTTAAGGCGGACATTTCGAATAAGTAGATTCTTTTTGGATACAACATGCATCAATATAATATATTAAAAACTATTTGGTCCAAAAGCATTTAGTGCTTTTTATTTTACAGCATAAAAAGTACGTAACAGTATTTACTCGTATGTCCCTACTAAGTACATGGAACCTTCTTTTCTGTCCTTTTGTCTCACAGTCGTGGATAATATGGACGATCGGATAGAGGTCTGCCACCGAAGCCGTGGCGAGCATTAGCCGATATTTTGTTTCACACAGAATTGTAAAAGAATCTACTATTACAATAAAAAATATTAAAATAACTTTCTATAAACTGTCTGTTTTTTTTTATCATTAACATCGTGTCTTTTAGTTGGACCACCCTTTATACCCTTAACATTTTTTATTATTAACATCGTGTGTTTTAGTTGGACCACCTTTTATATAATTGGAATACGGGCGGTTTTTCGCGGTAGGTTCCACGAGTCTACGCCTCAACGTATCCAAACCAGAATAAGGCCACATTACGTTTCGTACACAGAGAAAGAATTAGTTGGAAGTGGGTTGGAACTACAAACATTTCGTTGCAAAAGAAGAACTTTGGTTGCGATCACCAATTTTTTATAATCTTAATGGATATTCAGTTCAACATACCTCAAGATCATTAATATTTGCATCATACTGTACATACAACTAATTAATCGGTCATAATAATGAAACGCGGAAAAGGTAATATGTGTACTGGTAGTTGTGGCAACCAATAGTTTTGCAAACAATTTGTTGTTGCAAACAATTATTAGCGATGATAACTAATATTGTATCATAACCGGTTGTTTAATGTTTTTTTTTTGTTTGACAGGCGTCAACTATGTAATTGTTAATGACCTTAAGCCAATCGATCTTATGTTTTACTGTAAAGGTTTTCAGTCATCCTTTCATCTTTTTCCGCAGCTTTATTTTTATCGGTTGTGGCAATGACTGGGTTCTCTGTGTGTATTAAAATTTGTATTAGTTTAAGTTTTCATTTCTCAATATATAAAAGTGGACCATTTTGGCCATTAATACCGTTTTTTACGCCCTTTTTATAAGTCAGTCACCAATATTTGCCGAATCTTCAAAATATAACCATATTTGAATAAGTAGTGAAATTCGCTTTAACCTAACCCAAATGTATATTTCCTATTGACAGCTCGTTTTGACCATACGGGTCATTTTTTGGGCTGCAATGATCTACATGCCCGAGCCCACATTTTAGGCAGGCTTTTAAAATACATACATTTATCGGATGAAATATGATAAACTTTAAATGACTAAACGTCTTAGTGACTTACTTTTCTTTCTCTCTATGACAAACAACAACAAACCTGATCTTATTAGCTCGTGGAGTAATTCCTCTTTCAAAAAAGTCTTAGTTCATAATTAAACGTTTCTTAGAACCGCGGGGCCTTGTTTTTATTCATAAGAACAGAAGCGGCCAGCAACCATGCTCCTTTTTTAAAGAACTATTCAAGACACTGTACTTTTTCCGAGGCCTACTTACTTTAAAGTCAAACTTTTTCCCCCTGAACTAAATTTGCCCGTTTCAAACCATTTATTGTTTTGTATTGTAAAGTATGCCTTAATCAAGACACTTTTCAGGATCCTATCTTATTTTGTTTAGCCTTTGTCAACACACGGGCCGAGGGAGATAACTCGATCTTCGATCAATATTTGGAAGTGTTGAAACGGAATTGCAAATAAGAAATACACTCAATTCTAAAGTGGAAGACGATAGAAGTAAATGGATCATTCTGACCGATTGCCAACTAATTTTTGCTCTGTGTGTGGGACTCGTGTAATTGAATAAAAAATGGAAAAGAATGACGAAATTTGTTTAAGGTCTATGCTCTATGGATCTAAAGGTCATAGCGAGAATAATATGTGGAGTTTAAAACCATTATTTGTTCAATTTTAGCATCATTTTGTTCATCATTTTGTTCATATACATAATAAAACCAGTAAATGAGGCTGAGGCCTGGCGTGGCGTGGCTGAATATGAGATACCCTGTATCAGTTTGCTATTCAGAAGATTCAGCACCCGGACCTTTGTATGGGAACTAAACGATATCGTGGAGCGGTACAATAAAATTTTACCAGACATAGATGTTGGTTCCTCGTACCGACCTGTGCAAAGTTTGGTTGGATTGGATGATTTATGTTGCATCCACAGCCACAAGGTGGGTCTAGCTTAAATATTTGTGATATTTTCGTATTTCGTACTTATTTTATATAAAGGGTTCCATTGTTGGATATATCGAGCCATAACCACGAAAAAGACGTAAACGCCAAAGAGAAAATTTTTCAGAAGAGGTTTTGTTTTTGGTTTTTTCTAATTCAGCTGGAGGATTTCGATACGATTGACTTTGCTCTATCTTTGAAAATGTTAATAGTAAATTTGTGATATTTAAGCTTAAGAGCGTTGTTTAATTTTGTATTGGATTTTATTAAAACGCGAGTGGCGCTTACGCGTTAGAGACTGGATATTCTTAAGCTTTGAAGCTAGTTTTAGTTTAATGTTTTAAAAGGATTTTGAAAAACGTGTTCAGTTTAAAAAAATTGTCTTTTATTGGCAATGGCAGTACCAAATAACAATCTTTTATTATTTCTGTAAGATCGGGTGCAAGAGTTGCTTACGCCTGACTTTTAAGTGTCCCAAAGGAAACCACTTTCCAAATAAAAATCGAACACCCTTTCCAACCACTGTGCAATCATTTGGTTTTCGCTTTTGCAACAAACCCGCCTACTTACCCAATATCTATGAGCCGTGGTATATGCAAATCCGTATCCTCTTTGTTGCCCGACTTGAGCGCCGTCTGCGGCGAGTCCAGATGCGCAACGACACACTCTGGCGCTCCGGCTGATTGAAAAGCGGAGCTCGTCTTCCAACGTGGCGTCGCTAATGAGGTGCTGGTGGTCGTTGTTAGCGTGCCATTGTTGTGTGTCGTCGATGCCAACAGCATACTGCGCTGATATGTGTTGCCACCGCTGCCACCGGCACACCCGCCGCCCAGGCTCTGTTGCAGGTGATCGTTATCGTCGTCATCGCAATGGGTGGGCACGTTGCGATAGTCGCCGTTGCGCTTTGAACTGCCGCCGCTAGGATTGACAATGGCACCACCCGTATCGCCGCCATCGTCGGAGCCGCAATTCAGCGGGGTGGTGGCCGAACAGAGATAGCCATTTTCATTGTCGTGAAATATTTGGCCCTGTGCATGGCAATTCTTACCCGTTTCCTGCATGCCCGTTTTGCCACCCAGATCCGGCTTGTTGGCCGAGCCCAGGCCACCGGCGCCGGCAATGCGCGAAGTCATTTCAATTTTTTCATAGCTTTCCGTGCGGCCCTGTGGCACTGTGTTCCACAAACGCATTTTCCGTTTGCGTCGCAACGAGCAAAAGCAGATGGCCGCAAAGGACGAGCCGGCCACAAAGAGCAGCGCAATGAATATGCACAGCAGTATGACTTTGAAGCCCAGAGGGGCCTCGGGTGGACGTCGGGACACGGCCAGTGTTACGGATGCCTCCACTTTGCCGGCCTTATTTTCCGCAGCACATGTATAAATGCCAGCATCTTGCATATCCGCCGTCAGTATGGTAAGGTTCGAGGCATTGCGCAGCATATTCACCACATAGGTTTTGCGCCCCTGAGTGGCGGCCGCCGTTCTGGGGCTGGTGGAGGGGAGATCGCCATTGGCTGCCGTCAGATTTGCTATCACACGATTCTTTACCATCCAGCGCACCGAAGGTTCTGGAACACCCTCGACATAGCAACTCATGGTAACATTGCGCCCTTCCACACCGTGGGCAGTGGTATCGGTGGCAATGATCTGTGGCACACAGGCAAAATCGTCCAAATCGATTTTATTCCAGGATTTTCCAGTCAGGCGAGGAGGATTTTGGCAAACGGGCGGTATGCCGCAGGGTATGTTCTCCCTCAGCATCCAGGCGCGCAGGGGTCGCAGAGAACAGGAACAATTCCACATGTTGCGCGAGAGCGTTATGCCGTGCAGACTGCTGAGCGAGGTGATCGTGCCCGATCTCACCTCGGACAACTTGTTGCCGTCCAGTTTCAAGTACTCCAAACTGGACTCTAGGCCGGCGAAGGCCTTCACCTCCACCCGTTCGATGCGACAGTCGCTGAGTTCTAGTCGCACTAAATGCAGCATTTGCTTAAAGGCATCGTTGGCCACCACGAGTATGGGATTACCATTCATTTTCAGCTCTCTCAGTTCGGTCACACTCTCCAGGGCATCGGAGGGTATGTGAGTCAAAGCATTCTGGCTCAAGTCCAGCTCCACCAGATTGATCAGTCCCCGAAAGGCGAAACGTTCGATGAGACGCAGCCGGCACTTGGCCAAATACACCTTCTGCAAGTTGAGCAGATTGACTTCGGCAAAGGTGTCGTCGGGTATGGTGGCCAATTCGTTTCCGGTCAGATCCAAAGCTTGCGTACCCGCATCGAGTGGCGCCGGGATATGTGTTAGATTTGCATTAAGGCACAAAACGGACTCCTTGCCGCTCTTCCATTTACACTCGCACACGCTGGGACACTCGGCCATGCTGCGGTGCACCAGGTTGCTGAGGCAGCACAGCAGCCACAGCAACTGTACGAGCGGTATGCTGCGAAAGCGTTTGAGGGAGTCGAAGAGAGGTAAGTTGAGAGAGCCCGGCAAATAGTTTGGTTTTCTTCTCACTTTAAAGGACAGCGTTATGCTCTGGGCTGTATTATCGTCTCGTATACAATACTCGTGGGCGTGGGCGTCTATGCGGCAATGTCGGTGGCGACAGTGCTGCTGTCGTGCCGGCTCTCGATAGTTTTGATGATGTGGATGATGATGATGATGACGGTGATGATGCTGATGACGATGCTGACGTTGATACTGATACAAATACTGAGGGGGCGTATGTTGATGGTAGGCATTGTGTTGCAAGCACACTGATGCAGCGGCGGCGGCGGTGGCACCTGCTGCCGCTGTAGATTTTATGTCGATAGTCTTGTTCCGGGCCATGGCATATCAGGCTGTTACAGTTATTATTGTTGCAAGTACGGCATGTAAAGTGCATAATCCACATTTGGTTGTGTGTACATATGTTGCCAAACAGTTTGTGCTTCGGCTTGTCCGTCGGTCAATAGCCTATTGTTGCACACAGCCGCAGGCGTCCATTGTTTTTGAGAACATCCTTTGTCTTGATTCGGTATAGCTACTTTGTGGGTTTGTTTCGTTTTGTTTTTGTTTTGTCGACAGGCCAGAATTCTATACTCTGGCATGTGTTGTTGGCATTGTTGGCTATGGCTGATGCTGGTGTTGTTCTTTTGGCTTTGGCCAATTTAAATCTAGCCCCGGTATTTTATGAGTCGTTAGGTGGCTTTGCCACATCCATACGGCATAATTTCGCTTTAATTCTAAAAATAGACAAAAAGGAAAAGAGAAAATTCAAGTTAATTAAGTGACAGAGAAATTTGAAGCATAAATTACGGCAGACAGATATAGATGAAAGTAAAAATAGACCCT
The DNA here is from genome assembly GCA_963513945.1 of Hydrotaea diabolus. Classification (NCBI taxonomy): domain Eukaryota; kingdom Metazoa; phylum Arthropoda; class Insecta; order Diptera; family Muscidae; genus Hydrotaea; species Hydrotaea diabolus. Next base: position 187,551,282 of record OY740717.1, read on the forward strand.
GACAACAGGCAGGAGATGACAGAGGTGGCCAGATATAGATTGCCATGTTGATTTCAAAGAAAAATATACGTAATATTAGATTAAATATTGTCATGAGCAAGCAATTTTTGGGTGAAAAATAATTGCCTGTAGCACTGTCTGATTTTTTGCTGCAAGTATCATAAGCAACAGTCATGAAAATGAAAAAATGAGAGTACATTTAAGATGATTAGTCTGGAATTACTCACATATATACGATGATATATATGGATATGAAACAAAATATGCTGCGTTGTCAAAAATCGCCCCCGTCCACGGGGTGTTATTGGTAGGGATGGTGATTGTATTCTTGTCACTGAAAGGAAAGCTTCATTAGCTTTGCCGGAACTTAGGTGGCTTGTTGGGCTGACGGGTCAGGGGAAATATTTTGCAATTGCCAAATACTATTTCGAAATTGTTATATTTTATAGGGTGGGAATATTAAATACGTAACTAAAATTTTTTTCTCGAAAATGTTATAAAAATATTCGTTATAATACAATTTTTTTCTAAAAAGGCTTTAAACATACCACTATAAATGTATAAATGGCGGCTTTAATTTTTTTATTGTTTTTTTTTTTAATATAAAATTGATCTCTTTCACCTAAATTTCGTACAAATCGGTCAATCCCTCTCAGACCAACATGATTTTTAGTAAAGCCCAAAAATATTTTTTTGCCATTTTAAGTGTCTCAACGATCTTTAGATCGATTGTTTTATTTCGGTTTGTTGGTTTTTCACATTGAACAGGGATCCTGTTCACCTCTTGTATCTATATTTAAACAGAAGACAAGTGTGGCTGGCACTGCTTTTATCGCGATCTCAGGTCCGTGACAACCCTCCTCAGAAAGCGTCGCGACAATTGCTGAAAGAAAAACTGAACTCTTTAAGGCCAGACTCTTCCCAAACGAATGAGAACTACTGTTGTAAATCTTACTTTTCAAGAAAAGAAAAAAACCTCTAGATTGATCACCCGTTATAAATAGTACTATTATTGCATAATAAGCGTTACCATACAAGGACTTATATAAATATTTCTGGCCTAATAGTGAACATGCGAATATTTATCATCAAAAATGGTTTTTATTATTTTTCAAAGTATTTTCCAGCATGATTTATACACTTTTGCATGAGCTCAAACCAATTGTGGAAGCACTTTATCCACTCCGATTAAGGCACCTCCAAAACATGCGACGAAAATCGATCCACCGACAGCCGGTTCTATGCACCGGATCAACCTGAAGAAGAAATTCTTCGGCCAAGGGCTGTCACCCCGGCACTATGTGCCGCTACAACAACAACAATGAAAATCGTTGACCATGCATTTTTTTCTTCATGTGCGGGAATAAGAAGAAGTAATTGAAGATGCGGCGGATGACCCATCAATTCGACGTTTTGGCCGCTCAAAAAGGCGCTGTTTTAAGCCGATGTGTGAGCGCTTGCATTTTCATGGTGCACAATGATTCATCTTCTCGTTGGTTTTTCGAATTTCTTCAAAGACTTCAGGCAAACAAATTGTGGTGTACCACTCAGAATTGATCGTCCTACGTTGCTCACGTGAAACAGTCGCCGATCAGTTTTGCCGAAGAAACAGTCGACCATTTGAAGTGCTTCTTCCACGAACAACATTCGTTGGATTTGGCTCGTCTTCGAAGACTCACACGGTCGATTGCTGTTTTGTTTCATACGCATAGATCCATGATTCGTCACTTGTGACGATCTTATAAACGCCTTTTAAAGCACCGCGATCGTATTTTTTTTAAAATTTCTTTGCACCAATCTATACGAGACTTTTTTTGAGCGATTCTCAACTTGTGTGGGATCCAACGAGAACAAACCTTTTTTACGGCCAGGTGTTCATGCAATATCAAATGTATGCTGGTTAGACCGTTTATAGCACATGAGGCGAAAAATTAATGTTGCTGCGATCCTTAATTTCAGGGCCGAGAAAGTTTCCTCATAGCCTACAAGTATCACATAAAAAAATTGGCACCGATAGGTTAACTATTATGGTCCCCGATAGTTTATTGAACAATTAAAACACACTTTATGTGGGGAAAAATGGGGTTTTTTATAAAAAGTCTTATATTTAAGCCACTAAAATTAAATTTATTTTTATTATTGCATTTAAAATAATATTCAAATATATTTTCTGTTCTAACAAGCCGCCAATGCTCTAAATCGGTTGGAAAACAAACAAGTTACAAGAATTTAAAGATTATATTAGATTCGACTTGTTGTGTGAAGGATATTTTCGACGATATGCTTCAATGCACTGTAAAATAAATTGATTCTGTTCTTCGTCTTTCGTAAGAATCCTGTTGTAATCATTCATAAATTTTACACCGCGTTCAGCAGTGTCGTTTACAACAAAGAATTCACGGCAAACGTCGAGAGCATCGAGGTAATCTTCATTCGTTTCCCAAATGGATGGATCATGCTTCAAAAATTCTGTAGTCAATCCAAACGCATCAAAGACATTTTTGGTTTTGTATGATACAAAATCGCTCAAATTATTGCGCTGCAATAATTTTGGATCGGAGATTTTGCGATCATCCTGCAATTTCACGATTGGTTCTGGTGATTGAAGGTACCTAACCATGTTTCGTTTCTCTTCAAGTGAGACATCCGAATCGAAAAACGCTAAAGCCACTGTTTCCGGTGCAAAGTACCACAAATGATTTTTCCATTTATGCAAAACAGCTTCAGACACAGCTGGGTCGATTTTTGCGTATGCAATGGAGTCTTTCAGGAAATTTATATCTTGATTTGGCGCTAGTATGGCCTTTGTGCATGTAAACCACGCTTTGACATACAGTCGCACGAGGAAAATACATATATCGCGTAGTCCATTAGATTCTCGTTTTGACAGAGTGAACTGTTCCCGAAAGAGGTATATTTTTAAGATATAAATGGCTTTTCCCATAAGCCTTGCATGGGATGTTGGACCAGGTATTCTAAAACATCCGCCTACTTCACCAAGGAACATTATTGTTAATTGTAACAGTTCTTTGTAATCCGCGCGAATTTGTGTTTGTAGCTGTTGATTGCAGAAAATCGTAATGGCTTCGCAGTCAGCATTACTAATTTTGGAACGTACAATTGGGTCTTCGAGTCGACTTTTAAATGATTTATGATCGAGATTCTCCCATTCGGCAGCAAAAAGATTAAACATCAGGTCCACTAGTCACAAAAAGTTTAACTTCAAAGAAGTGTTTCAATACGATTTCCAACATGTGATGACGACATGCGAACTTGATTAACTTTCGATCGAGTTTGTTCTGCAACAAAGTGCATGCGCCAATGTTTTGGGCTGTGTTTGATGTTGTGGTATCAAACCCCATGGCGGAAACTTTATTTACAATATCTCATTTGATAAGTGCTTCATGAACCACTTTAGCCATATTTTCTCCTGTGACAGCAGGGATTTTGGGAGCGCCCAAAAATTTAGATGTGCCTTCATAACTTGCGAGAATTGCGATTCGATCAACTTTGCTTCTGCCTAATAGGTCCGGCAATAGTTTTCCATCCTAGTGAATAACCAGTGACTGTACACTATTGATCTAAAAAGCAAATAGAAATTGTTGAACATTTGTACAACTATTAAATATAAGTAAGAACTAAATTACCTTTGCAATGAATTCTGTTTGAGCCTTCACCGTTTCTAGCTTACGTTTTTCTTTCGTAGCTTATAGATGGTAGATCGATTGATTACAAGCTCACCAACAGAGGTCAAAGGCGTTACAGCATTATTAATGACAGTTATTACATCATCTGCGCATGCAATCAAAATATGTATGGCATCCGAACAGCTAACTTTGGCCTTATCAAGCACTACCGTAAGACGTGACGAGATCCAATGATGTCGTCCTCTTGAATGTTTGGTGTGATCATCATAATCATCATCATCTTCGGTATTCAATTCGCATGCCGCACCCGTATCCATAATTTCATCATCGAATTCATCTTCGTCTTCGCTTTCAATGTAACCTGTTTCGAGTACTGAAAAATATCACTTGATGATTCATGTTTTTAGCAACTCAACCAGTTCAATAAATTCACTTACAAGACTGATTGTTTAGTTCTAAACATTTTCTCTTCCGTGATTCTTCTTTTTCCTTTCGCTGTTGCGATCGCTGTTCCCGTCCGTATAACTTCATGTCAACGCCTGCCATACACCCTGGTCTTCCTTTCTGTCTTTGCATCAACAAAAACTTCTTGTCTTCTTCTATACTTATTTCATTCAAGGCGTTTGCACAAGCGATATCGAACAGATCGTCCAATGTTTCCTTGAAATTGTTTACGTTTAATTTTGATCTATCCGATCTCTTATTTGCACTTTCCTTGTGAACATTTTTCCAGACGTCGTACAACTTCAGCAATTTAGCTTGACATTTATATTTATCACGCGTTGGTATCCGAGCCTGTTGCCAAAAAATTATAGCTGCATCCACAGCTAACTGTGCACTTTGTTTTGAACAATTATGCCTGCCAAAATGTACAAATCGCGTATTGTAAAAAAAAAATTGTAGTATTTGTCTGTTTGACGGCAGTTTGGCTCCAGATATTAGATGGGATACATGCCCAATTGATTCCACAAAGCGCAATTGATCACTGGATCGAGTAACCAACCTGGAGGTGGTCGGTCGCATCTCCGAAGCTGATGTTGATTGTAAATCTGACATCGAAACAACAGTTTATATTTAATTACACAGGCATAAATAATGTCCTACATATAGGATGGCATGAATATGACTAAACTTTCATGCTTACATTCACCAAAAAAAAACACACACACAAACACTATCACGATCTTTCTATGCGGAGGTCTGATCACTCAGCATGCATGATCGTGTTAGCTATAACATTGCACTGATATAAAATTCAAAAGAAACCCGTTGTAAGTTATTTGTTTTTCTATCGATTTCGAACATTTATGGCATGTTAGAAAGGAAATTGTATTTTAAAACTATTTAAAGACTAAACATGAATATGAAATCGTTTTTAATTGCTTAAATATACGACTTTTGATAAAAAAAAACCCAATATGTCCCCACAAAAAGTATAATTTAATTTTTCAATGAACTATCGGGGACCATAATCGTTATCCGATCGGCGCCAAATTTTTTGTTTGATGCTTTGAGGCCAAATGGAAACTTTTTCGGCCCTGAAATCAGGACAAAAAAAATAATAAATGGTCTAGTGTAGAGGCTATTCTAAAACATATGGTCCAATTGAACAGGGCATGGATAATGGTCGTCGTAACGCTCTATGCAAAATCTGGTAGGAGTCAGATGTAATATGTGGCTTCTAATTTGGCTTATTCAGAAATCGGAACGGACATTGAGGTAATTTGAAGCTTTTAAAACTGTGGGGCCTGAAATCAGGTGGGACCTTTGTTTGGGACCTATTCGAAAACATGGACCGATATGTTCGAATTCCACCAGACATATATGTTGGGGGACTGGTAACACTCTTAGCGAAATTTAATCAAAATCAGGTGTAATGTGTGGCTTTGAAAGCTGTTGGCTCTGAATTCGGGAAGAATCTACGAATATAGTGATCCATCCAGAGGTATTTTTTCAGAACAAAAAAATATGAAAATTCAAATCAAGTGTGGAATTTTTATTGGTAATTTTAAAGGACATATTATGGCATATATTTTTTAAAAATAATTTCCTTCAAATGTTGGCAACTGTATTATGGAAATGAGCGTTCCTTGGAAGATACGCTGTTTTCGACCAAAATTTTGTTCAGTGATGAGGCCAGAACGAGTCATCGAAAACAGGACCCTCAAAATGGAAACCCTGAGTCGTAGGTGCGGCCAACCTTTGAAGGAAATTATATTCAAAAGATAAATGCAATAAAATGTCCTTTCAAATTACCAATAAAGATTCCACACTTGATTTGAATTTTTATATTTTTTTTGTTCTGAAAAAATACCACTAGATGGATCACCCTATATGTTCTGAATTCGGAAAAGACCTTTGTGCGGGGGCTATACTAAAATATAAACTTATAAATTTCATGTATACTGAGTCTAATCGTATCACATAAGGCTAGAACAATTTATATCGGCCAAAAATCAGCGTTCAAAGTTTTAAGTTATGTAAATAGGATTGCAGCTAAGGATCCAAATCTATTTTAGAAATACCACAAAATTGACTAGTATTTATATCGTGCGAATTTAAAAAAAGAGTAAACTTTTTTTTCAGTTTTTTACATTGATGGATATAATTGTTTAAAGGATATACAAACATTTTTTTTCGTGTATCATTTCACTTTCATGTGGTCTAAGAGGTATCTATAGGTATTTTATAAGAACAAAAAAAAATTAAAAATACAAATTGAGCCAGAAATGGGCATCATCACTGAAGAACATTTTGATCGAAAACAGCGGACCTTTGCGTTTCTCCACGAACGCTCATTTCCATAATAAAGTTGCCAACAATTGAAAAAAAATAAAATGTCCTTTCGAAATACCAATAAAGATTCCACACTGGATTTTTTTATATTTTTTTGTTCCCCCTATAGATTTTATTTATTCCAGGTATAGTGCAAATGTTATGTTTTAATAACGAAATTCGAATTCGGTCATACGACCACCACGAGCCCGTGTACAGCGGTCTGTTCTTTGCACCCAATTTCCCACTACTGTTGCACACATTTTGACTGGAACTTTAACAATTTCGCGTCGGATGCTGTCTCTGAGCTCATCTTAAGTTGTTGGCTTCTTGCCATGACCTTATGTGGCACCATAAAAATGAGTCCAATGGCGTTAAATCGCGCACGAAAAAAATAATTATGGTTGCGATAACAATATTCGAAAAGCATAATTTTATTGTTGGGTATATGGTTGTGGCAAAACAATACTATGATCCTCACAACAAAAGTATGATTTAAATACAACCGTACTATGATCCCGGCAACCATATCATGATCCTCACAACATACCATGATTGACACACAACCATTCAATGATCCCTACAACCATAGTATGATTCACACTCAACCATGGTATGATTGCCACAACCATATTGTGATCCTCACAACCACAGTATGTTTCAAATACAACCATATTATGGTCCTCATAACCATAGTATGATTCACACGAAACCATGTTCCGATCCCTTAAACCATAGTGCACGCAGAAAAAGTATGGTTGGGTTTTTTTTTTTTTTTTTTTTTTTGTTCGTTGATTTGTATTCATCATTGATTGTTACTTACTAAAATAAACAATAGTTCATATAAAGTTAATCTATACAATGCTTCATGCGAAGAACTCTAGTACAATTATTTATGATGTCTTCGAATAAATAACTTATAAACAGAAATCCATGCTAGGCTGTATATCGTTTTTTTTGCAATGAAAATGTAGGAAAAAACATTACTTATGTGTGTAAGTTAATATAAAAAGGGTCAAAATATAAAATAGGAAGAAATAATCAGATTTTGCTAGCTAAGCCACCAATATTTGGTGGTGTTTAATTTGGCAACATTGTCCTTATCTTTTTTTGGTATACTAGTGTTGTGTCTTATATTGGTATCGCTACTTGTGTTGACTACAATACTTTTTGTTGAAGCCTCTGTCAATCGGCGCCAAATGCCCAAGGATGTCTCTATCTCACGCTATGTCACATTATCATGTTGCATTATTAGTTCACGCCCGACATAATTGTTCTCTGTCACAACGGCCGTTTTTGGGCGACCTTCACGACCTTCGTCTTTGAGCGAGCGTCGGCCACGATTGAATTCAGCAGTTTTTCACAGTGCTAAGGATGGTGCTTCGTCGCCATACAAAGATTGAAGTTCATCGATGCAGTCTTGTCGTGATAATCCTCGTCGAAAGTTGTGAAAAACGATCGCACGAAAATGTTCACGAGTTAATTCCATTTTTTGCCAAATTCATTTTTTCAAGTCACTGTAAACAACACAAATGATGATCGTACGTCAAAACGTTCTGAGTACGATTTTCCTAAAAAATGTCAAACTTTCCAATGGAAATGTCAGATGGCGAAAGGCAACACGTAGTGTTGCCTAGGCCAGAAATATATATAGCAAAACTCGTAACATTTTTCTAAAAACCATATCCAAATTAGCAAAAATTATAATCATAAAGAACAATTGCCGTAATCATATTATTGTTAACATAAAACCCTAAAAATAATACTTTTTTCTCACCAACCATATTTATATTGTTGCTTCAACCATAATTTCTTTTTTTAAATTTGCCAACAATACTAATATTACTATTCAACAATATTAATATTGCCGCAATCATACTATTTTAAAAATGAAATTTAAAACTATGGTTACGACTAACATACTCTTATTGCAGAGAATATATTACTGTTGCCGTGACCATATAGTAACTACATTTTTTCTTTGCATGTGAACGGCCATTTTCGTAAATGGGTTCAAAAAGTTTAAGGCGCTGCTCAATTGTCAAGCCATTAAACAAAGAAATGTCAAATTAAGTTGGGGAAAACACTTGGCGTTAAGGAGTGACTCACAATTAATATCGGGCATTATGGTTGGACTACTCTTTACAACATAGGACTGGTGTGTTGTTGACGTGAATACCACCAAATTATGGGCTAAATGTGCTCCAAACTACTGAAGTAGCCTATGTGGCGTCTAGTTTATCCACATAAACTGGAGGGACCAGTTTAGGCAAGCTTCACCAATCTCTAGGTGAGCGTTAGGGTCTTAAAACCTGTGCCCAACCTTATAAACAAGGGCTACTCTCTGTTTTTTAGAACTGGTACCCATAGGTTCGTTTGTCTACAGTTTAGTGTCATGGTTAACGTGGTTACCATCATTATGGCCAGAACCACGTTGCTCTATAGCGCTGGGATAACCTGCAATGCGACTACTAACTCTCGGCCAGATATACTGGAGGGAGCCTTTTTGAGGATCAGATATACTGGTGGGAGCCTTTTTAAGGATCAGCAGTGGGGGCTACACCAGTAGTCTATCCAAAGCCTCATTGCTCCCGGTTGAAACGCAACTCTTCGTCAAGTATACACTTTTACAGCGGTAAAGGTGGCGAAACTCTACGAAGGGCTGTTCCCATCAGGTCAGACTAGAACAACAGTTTTAGGGGCTCCTGACCTCCCGCGCAACGAAACTAGAGTCTCTGGTCCGACCTTATATCACATGACTAATTTTAGTTCAAGCCCAACACGCTTGGACCTAAGCATCCATGTTTACACCAAGGATTCGCTCTATGATGCCTGCAAATATAAGGAATAATAACGATTATCAGAGATGTAATTTAATCTCTTTGAGCAGTTGTTGGGAATACCTAAGAAGATTAGATGAGCCCACACGTCTCTTCTGGAGGTTGTTTGTCTTGAAAATAAACCGAACCTTCTTCCTAATGAAGAGTTCAAATTTATGTTAGTTTCTGTCACAATAAAAGAAAATGTTTTTCTTTCCGTTCCGCTATTGCCTCGGTTTAATGATCCCAGTCCTGTCAACTGAATTTCATTTGGTCGTAGTACCCGGTTGAGACGCAACTCCACGTCAAGTATACACTTTTACCTCGGTGAAGGTGGCGAAACTCCGCTAAGAGCCGTTCCCAACAGGTCTGGCTAGATCAATAGTTTTAGACGCTCCTTACCTCACGCGGCTCCAGACTAGAGTCTCTGGTCCGACCTCGTAGCCTATAACTAATTTCAGTTCAAAACCGCACGCTTTGACCTGTAGCATCAGTGTCTACACCAAGGATTCGCTCTATGATGCCTGTTAACATACAAAATAATAGTAACGATTATCAGAGATGTAATTAAATCTCTCTCTGTTGGGAAGACCTTAAAGGATTCAGATGAGCCCGCACGTCTCGTCGGTAGGACGTTTGTCTACAATGAAGAGTTCAAATTTATGATAGGTTCTGACACAATAAAAGAAAATATGTTTCTTTCCGTTCCGCTATTGCATCGGTTAAATGATCCTAGTCCTGTCAACTGAATATGATGGTGGTACTTAAATATTATTGCGGCCTAAGGACAGCAATAAGCACTTGGAATTAGTTGACCCCTCTTGGCAGAACTGTCATATTTCTATAATTTAAATACTGCTGCAATAATAAATTGTAAATATTTGACATAGCAAATGAATGCACTGCGAAACGAGAATGAAGACAAACTAACAGTCGGTCGGCAGATCGTAAAAAAGCACTCCAAGCCAAGAAATGCCTCAACAGCAACAAGAAGAAGAAGAACAGCAACAATAGCCGAAGCAACCAGCTAAATTACTAACTGGCTGTCTACAAAAGTCGCCTGGACAAGAAAAAGAGCCCAAAAACAATATTTACCACACAATGGATGACACTAAAAGTATGAATGCACATAGGGACACATAGGCATGGGCATGGGTCGGGGGTCTTCTGGTACTCATACTAGTGACCGTAAATGTTGACGTTTTTCATGTTTTACTGCCAGCAGCACCAACATGGCCAACATGACAAAATACAAAACAGCCATCACACAAGTGCCCCAAATCATAAATGTTGCCACTAAAATACAGGCTGGATGGGCGGAAAAAAGGGTAGAAAACCAGAAAGGGGGAACTCGCTGTCTCCCTCTCTCCATCTAATGTTTGTTTGGCCGTTTTTCTCATGTTTTTCTCAGTGTTTTTCCTATGTTTTTTTTTCGGCTAAGCTCAAAAGTACTTGTGTCATACTCGTAGTTTGTTGTAGACTGCAGCAGCAACATGACTACGGGATGTCATACTTGTTGTACTAGAGCTGCATAGAAAAGGGGACAAGTTTTTCAGTCGTACGAAACGGCATGATATGCGGTTAGACTGATGCACAGTGGGGGATTTAGATATGTATTCGTTTTGAAATTTAATTATTAGTGTCGGTAATTTGGAATCATTCTAGAGAAAACTATAAGGATATTCGGCGGTAATTAATACTGCAGGAGTCGTGACAACATCGTTGAAGATGAGCCTCGGAGTCAATAAGGAAGAGGCGAACATTATGTTTGCCATTTCTAAAGAAAACGCCAGTTGTCGGATAGATAGTAAAGGAGTAACTTCTCCATGAGCCAAGATACGGTGGGCGAAGATTAGTCTTCAGGTTAAGAGGCCCAAAATAAGGATTATTGCTATAAGAGAAACGTTGAGACGTAAGACTGACCAGAAAAATAACCTTCGCAAAATCTTAGCACGTTACTTAGCCTTGCCTAACGTAAACGCAAGGATATCTTCCCGGCTATGATAGCTGGAGTTAGCTATCCCGCGGACCAAACGAAGTAAGTTGAGCCAGTAATAAGCCAACAAGTAGTATAAGTCCTTGTGGAGTTTAAGGACTTGAAATCAGTCATTACCAATTTAAAATAGAAATAACCTGTGTACTAGAGAAGAATGTTTAAAATTTTAGAAAGGGCTATGAAGTGATTGAAATTAGATTTAAATAAATTAAAAGCATTGCGAAAGGTTACAAGTCTTAATCGCGGTAGCTGAACATGAAAATTAGATTGACGTCGCAATCGTTGACGAAGAATAAAAAAATCTTTAGGGTAACTTGTAGGATAGCAAAAAATGGCCTCGTGGAGACAGACCTTATCGTGGTAACTCCTAGGCAACAGTGTATTGACATCCGTCAAAGCAACGAAGACGAAGGTCGTCCAAAAACAGTCATTGTGCCAGAGAACATCGATGCCGTGCGTGAACTGATAATGCAAGATCGTCATGTGAGATAGAAGCCCAAATGCCCAAGGATTTCTTCCACCAGCATACATTCAATTTTGCATGAACACCTGGCCGTAAAAAAGGTTTTTTTTTTGTTGGATCCCGCACAATTAGACAATCGCTCAAAAAAAGGATCGTGTCGATTGATGCAAAGAAATTTTGAAAAAATACGATCGCGATGCTTCAGAAGACGTTTATAAGATCGTCACAGGTGGCGAATCATGTATCTATGCGTATGAGCCCTAAACAAAATAGCAATCGACTGTATGGGTCTTCGAAGACGAGCCAAATCCAATGAAAGTTGTTCGTGGAAGAAGCACTTCAAAGGAAATGGTAGCTTGCTTCTTCGGAAGAACTGGTTATGTGGCGGCTGTTCCGCTTGAGTAACGTAGGACGATCAATTTGTTTGCCTAAAATCTTCGGAGAGAATCGAAAAACGAACAACAGAAGACCAATCATTGTACACCAAGACAATGCGAGCTCTCACACATCGGCTCAAACCAGCGCCTTTTTGACCGCCGAAACGTCTAATTGATGGATCATCCGCCCTGCAGACCTGACTTGGCACCCAATGACTTCTTTTTATTCCCGCACATCAAGGAAAAATGCCTGGTCAACGATTTTCGTCGCCAGAAGTTGCTGTTGAAGCGTTCAACAACCATGTTTTGGAGGAGGACGAATCATTGTGCACCAAGACAATGCGAGCTCTCACACATCGGCTCAAACCAGCGCCTTTTTGACCGGCCAAAACGTGGAATTGATGGGTCATTCGCGGTACAGCCCTGACTTGGCACCCAATGACTTCTTTTTATTTCCGCACATCAAGAAAAAAATGCATGGTCAACGATCTTTGCCGCCAGAAGATGCTGCTGAAGCGTTCAAAAACCATGTTTTGTAGGTGTCTCAATCGGAGTGGAAAAAATGCTTCGACAATTGGTTTGAGCGCATGTAAAAGTGTATAAATCATGCTGGAGAATAAACAATAAACCATTTTTGATGATAAATATTCGCATTTTTATTATTAGGCCAGAAATATATGTAGCAGCCATCGTAAGATCTGGTTTTTTGTTTGTCATAGAGAAAAGTAAAAGTAAGTCAGCGAAGTTAAAGCAAACACATCACCGTCTGGTAGACGCACATTTCGCCGTTGGTGTGGGCGGCTTAATAATATCATCATGTGTGCTGCTGACAAGGTCTCTGCTCGCTTCACGATCTATATGTACGAAACATTGCTTGATTTTTTATATGCGAAGTATTAGTGTCGAGGAGAAAGGACACAAGTGACTCATTGAAACAATTTCTAGCATATTGACAGACTAGTAGGATTCTAAATTTTTTTATATTAGCTTAATTTCTGAGCATGCGCCGACGCAGAGAAGTATGAGCAGATGAAAGATTATTTTTGTAAGCGCCTAGATCAAACATAAAATAGCTGCCTTGGGCGGTACACTAAAATCGTTCTAGGGAATTTGACTGCCAAAGTTGGCAGGGAAGGTATCTTTGGCCCGACCGTTGGAGTGTCTAGCCCTTATGGTAAGATCTCCGACAATGGCATGAGACTGATCGATTCAGCTGCTACAGGAAACATGACCATGGCCAGATCCAAATATCTCGATATCCACAAGGATACGTGGCTGTCATCTGATGGAATTAAAGGGCGAAAAATCTGAAAAACCATGGTTTCAGATAAAGCTTATTTTTATCGAAGTGGCTATGTCAATCAGCAAAATTGCCGCACATGGGGTTCAGAGAACCCACACGTGACCATTGAGCAGCCAATGCATCCACAACGAGCAGTTGTTTGGTGTGGATTTTTCTCTGGCGGCATCATGGGGCTATTTTACTTCAAAAATGAGCAAGAAGCCGCCGTGACCGTCAACGGTCAGCGTTATTCTGTTTCCAAAAATGCAAGCGAATGCCATGGACGTTATTTTTTTTAACAAGACAGGGCCACATGCCACACAGTTAATGCATCAATCGAAATTTTACGCACCGATTTAGAATATGGAAAATCAGTCGAAATTGTGATGTCTAATTGGCAGCCTTGAAGCTGTGATTTTGGATTTTTTTCTGTTTGATAAATGTTACGCAAAGCTTCCAGAGACAATTGAAGCCTTGAAACATGAAATCGAAGTTGCCATTGATGAGATTTGACCCGAAACAATCGAAAATGTACTGAAAAATTGGATTGATCGGATGAAGTACTGCCAAGCTAGTTGTAAAAGTCCTAGAAATGATATTGTGTTCCATTGTTAAATGAGATTTTTTCCAATAAAACCAGAAAATTGAAAAAATTATCAGTAGTTTTTTTACAGCGATTAAAATATAAAATTTTTAATGACCCACCCTTTTTTATAGGGGCTCCGACAAATTTAGTAAAGAAATATACAGAACACAATTTTCTATACCATGCCTTTAAAAAAAAGCTGCCGCTTTTGTTTATTTGTTGGATTTTTGGTAAATGTACCTGCAATATGTAATAATTTGGCCCCACTGTGCGGTGACTGCATGGGAAGAATATGAAAAGCATAATGTGTTTTAATAACAACAACCGCTGCAAATGATGTCCTTTTCGCTCTATAAGTGAGTGTGTGTGCGTGTGTTTTTTCCAAATCATTTATATGGAGATTTGAGCCTGAGTTTTATAACCGGGCATATTCTCAAAGCCACCAAACTCATCCTTTCCCCAACAGCAGTAGATATCTGTGGTGTTAGGTTCGGGCAGGAGCGGCCTAGGGGGTAGCTTATAATATTTATGCAGTTATTAGCGGCATGTTCCAACTATACGGAGTGTATAACTCGATTTTGTGGTGTCGTCGTCTATCTATCCAGGTTCTGAGTGTGTGTGAGTGTGTGTGGCATTCTATGGTTATGATAATAGTCAAACATGCAACAAACAGCCCAGTGGCAGACCACCAAAGTCATCAGCATGATCGTCATTGTCGTTGCTGGTGTTGGTGGCGATGTTGATGGTGTTGCTGTTGTTGTTACCGGCATTAAAATGCATGCAACGAGGCGTATGCCTAAGCTTTTTTTCTCATCTATTTCCGTGTTAATGGTTTATGCCCAGCAATTGCTTTGTGCCGGGCCTAGAATCTTTTTGTTCTGTGCTCTCCCTATCCTTACATCTCCGCATCAGCCTAACCCATTATAGTCAGTCGATAATAACCGGTTTTAGCTAGGTACGTGTATTAAGGAAGGGCTTGGCTTGTCACTGACTGGCTGTTGCTTCCATATGTATGTAATTTTGTTGTCGCCGTTATTGTCCTTGTTGTTGGCGAGAAATTTGCATTTGCATCGTATCCTTTAAATGGAAAAATGTTCATACATAAATAAAAAAGATTTTAATACCAATTTGCAGATTATGTGCAACTGGGTGCTATATTGTCACCTCAGTTTATAAAAATGTTCAGAATTGTTCAGGGAAAACCTAAATTCGACTGACAAATACCCCTGAGTGGAAAAAAGATTGTACCCTTTAAAGGTAGACATATGTTTGGGTTTAATTGGATCACAAGTATTGCATTTAGCTAAAAAAAACTTTGAGCTCCACCGAGGTCTTATAGATGGTGTGAGCGATTTGTAGTTGTAGCAACTTACTAACGATTGTAGCAACTTCACTTTAGAATCGATTATATACTAAGTAGGGACATAAATACTGTTACACACGTTTTATGCTGTAAAATAAAAAGTACTGAATGTTTTTGGGCCAAATTTGTTTTTGTTGTTTACTGATGTATATTGTGTCCAAAAAGAATCTACTTATTCCGAATGTCCGCCTTATGCCTTTACAAGCGCCTTAAGAAGCACTGGCCAATCATCAATGGCTGCACGAACCTCGTCCATTGGAAAATTGGCCACAGCTCGAACCAAAACAGTCTTAAGAGATCCAATGTTGGGGTATCTTTTGTGACAAACCTTGTCCTCTAAAACCGTCCACAATTTGAAATCCAATGGGTTCAAACCTGGACTGCCTGAGGGCCACTCTTCAGAGGAAATGAACGCTGGCAAGTTGTTTCGAAGCCAGGCCTGGGACGTTTTAGCCTTATGGGCCGGCGCAGAATCCTGCTGGAAAGTCCATGGCTGGTTTTGGAACAGGGAATTGTTAGAGGCTTCACAGCAGCTTCCAAAATGGTTTCTTGGTAAACTGTGGCCGATGTTTTGACTCCTTGTTCGCAGAAACGCAGGTCAGTGACCCCATCGTAAGAGACACCCCACAAAACCATGATTTAAGCTGGGTGCTGACCCTTTTCCACCCTTGTGATCAGTTCAGATGCTTACTGAGATGACTGCGCATACACTCTATCATTTGGCTTGTTAAATTTTTCCTGAACGGTAAAAAATTTTTCATCGGTGAACAAAATTTTTCTGTGCAAGTTATCAGCGTGCCTCACCAAAAGAAATTTGCATTTTTCAATCCTATTTTTTTTAAAGCTGCAGTCAATAAATGTCCCGTACATCGTTTTAAAGCCCCAAGTCCCAAGCTTTTTTGAATGATTTGACTCATGGACTTTTGCGTGATATTCATCTCACAGGCCATGATTTTCTGTTTTCCCAGTGGATTTCTGTGAATTCTTGATTTAACGGCTTTGATGACATGCGGTGTTCGAACAGAGCGTGAGCGGCCCGACCGGTGGCGGTATTTTACATCTCCAGTCTCCTCAAACAGTTTTATTCATCGGTAGACGAACATGCGGCTAATCCCTAGTGGCCGGAGCGTTTTGAAAATATCGCTTTTTTTATTTCACACTTGAAAAGCGCTATTACAGCGATATGGTCTCTTATACACGCAGAAAAAAAGTGGTGACAATATTCGAAGTGGATAATACGATTGTTTTGATATATGGTTGTGGTACAACTATATTATGATCCTCACAACAATAGTATGATTCAAATACAACCATACTTTGATCCTCACAACAATAGTATGATTCTCACATAACAAAACTATGATCCCCACAGCCATAGTATTATTCACACTCAACCATACAATAATCTCCACAGCCATAGTATGATCCTAACAACCATAGTATGTTTCACATACAACCATAGTATGATCCTCACAGCCATAGTATGATGCACACAATTATACTATGATCCCCAATATAATTTATTAGAATTTGTTCAAGTTGTCGACAATAGATTTGATGCCCAATATTATTTATTAGAATTAATTTAAGTTGTCCACAATAGATTTGAATTATGAAAATTATTCAAAAATACATTAAATTCAAAATAATAGGAGTGATTTATTTCAAAGTAGAAAAAATAAGTTTAAATAAACGTTAGCGTTTTTGTTAAAAATATTTCAGTTAAACAAAGCCGAAGCAGCTTGTTTAAAAAATTTTAGTTTCGATAAAAAAAGTGCTATTATTGCATTAGATCCGTAGCAATGACATTTGTTCTAAAAAGCATATTTAAATGAAGAAAAATTACAATCATACAGTATGATTGCCGTAATCATATCATTGTTAACATAAAACGCAAAACACAATATTCCTTTGCACCAAACATATTTATATTGTTGATATAACCATATTTTCATTTTTTAATTTGGCAATAATACTATTGTTACATTTCAACAATATTAATATTGTAGCAATTATACTATTGTCAAAACTAAATTCAGTTAACAATGATATGGTTGCGACGAACATACTTTTATTGCGGAGAACATATTATTATTGCCGTGACCATGTAGTAACCATGTTTTTTCTCTGCGTGTATGACCACTCCATCATGAAAGTTGAAACAATTTTAAAATCCTGTTACAGACTAACGCTATCAAGGTTAGCTTTCAAAACCCATATGACATAAACGGGGTATGTTCAGTTCTACTATTGAACTGGGTGTGTTCAATGTTGTAACAGTATTTATGTCCCTAATAATTAGAATAGATTGTATAAGTATTGTATTTTTTTCAATACCTTTGAAAATCAACGAAACGGTCTGCCCTGCTAAAGGCACCTACGAATTCGCCTTCTTTTCTAAAGTTCTTATATTTTTTCCAATATCGAAATATTAATCTCTATTAATATTAATCTCTCGAAACATTAATCGGAAATCTACATCTACTTGCTCAAGTCCTTTAATATCTAAAAGAGGCGACACTTATCCTATATCTGAAAGCAGTGCATTATATATTTCGTATTCTCACTGACCAGGTCCTACTGTTTAAGGCCTACTCCAAACGTTAAATGCATTTTATAGAGCTGTCTTTACATGGCTTAGAGATCAATCTCTTACACGTTAAGTCGCTGGCATTTACTAGGGAGAATCTCATCGCTGAAAACTTACTAGTTGAGCTTGCCTGGTGTTCAACGTAGGTTTACTGGTATAATAGTCGTGCACACGAACCACTACGTCACGGCGACCTGGAGAATATATTTTTGATCGTGCCAAATTCCTAGACTATCTAGCGGTTTCTGGCGGTCTGTGTGACTTGTAAACCCACGACAAAAGCTCGTTGCCAAATGATGACTTATAGTCATGAGCTGCTTGGCTTTGAAAATGCGCGAAATCGGGAAGAAAGGGAAAAAAAGCTCCACTTTAAGGGACTAAAGGTAATTCGGAGACGTTTTGAGTATTTGTTCATCACATCTCCATTATATGCGGACAAAAAATGACATTTTTGAGAATAGAAGCAATAAAAACATCCATAATGGAATGATTTTTAGACCTAAGGGCCACTAGATCCCTTACTTTAAAATTTGTAATATGGTTTTAACAAAGGTTTACTGATAAACATGGGCATATAGTCAATCTAAGCTTAATGTACTTAGTACACGCAGAGAAAAAACATGGTTACTACATGGTCACGGCAATAATAATATGTTCGTCGCAACCATAGCATTGTTAACTGAATTTATTTTTGACAATGGTATAATTGCTGCAATATTAATATTGTTGGAATGTAACAATAGTATTATTGCCAAATTTAAAAGTGAACATATGGTTATAGCAACAATATAAGTATGGTTAGTGCGACAAAAGTATGTTTTGCGTTTTATGTTAACAATGATATGATTACGGCAATCATACTCTATGATTGTAATTTTTCTTCATTTAAATATGCTTTTTAGAACAAATGTTATTGGAACGGATCTAATGCAATAATAGTACTTTTTTTATCGAAATTAAATTTTTTAAACAAACTGCTTTGGCTTTGTTTATCTAAAAATATTTATAATAAAAACGCTTACGTTTATAACGAGTGATTTTTTTGAGGTTAGGATTTTCATGCATTAGTATTTGACAGATCACGTGGGATTTCAGACATGGTGTCAAAGAGAAAGATGCTCAGTATGCTTTGACATTTCATCATGAATAGACTTACTAACGAGCAACGCTTGCAAATCATTGAATTTTATTACCAAAATCAGTGTTCGGTTCGAAATGTGTTTATCGACAAATTTTGTTCAGCGATGAGGCTCATTTCTGGTTGAATGGCTACATAAATAAACAAAATTGCCGCATTTGGAGTGAAGAGCAACCAGAAGCCGTTCAAGAACTGCCCATGCATCGCGAAAAATGCACTGTTTGGTGTGGTTTGTACGCTGGTGGAATCATTGGACCGTATTTTTTCAAAGATGCTGTTGGACGCAACGTTACGGTGAATGGCGATCGCTATCGTTCGATGCTAACAAACTTTTTGTTGCCAAAAATGGAAGAACTGAACTTGGTTGACATGTGGTTTCAACAAGATGGCGCTACATGCCACACAGCTCGCGATTCTATGGCCATTTTGAGGGAAAACTTCGGAGAACAATTCATCTCAAGAAATGGACCGGTAAGTTGGCCACCAAGATCATGCGATTTGACGCCTTTAGACTATTTTTTGTGGGGCTACGTCAAGTCTAAAGTCTACAGAAATAAGCCAGCAACTATTCCAGCTTTGGAAGACAACATTTCCGAAGAAATTCGGGCTATTCCGGCCGAAATGCTCGAAAAAGTTGCCCAAAATTGGACTTTCCGAGTGGACCACCTAAGACGCAGCCGCGGTCAACATTTAAATGAAATTATCTTCAAAAAGTAAATGTCATGGACCAATCTAACGTTTCAAATAAAGAACCGATGAGATTTTGCAAATTTTATGCGTTTTTTTTAAAAAAAAAGTTATCAAGCTCTTAAAAAATCACCCTTTATAAACTTATTTTTCCTACTGTGAAAGAAATCACTCCTATTATTTTGAATTTAATGTATTTTTGAATAATTTTAATAATTCAAATCTATTATTGACAACTTAAACCAATTATAATAAATTATGTTGGGGATCATAGTATAATTGTGTGTGATCATACTATGGTTGTAGGGATCATAACATGGTTGCGTGTGAATCATACTATGGTTGTGATGACCATACTATGGTTGTATATGAAACATACTATGGTTGTGAGGATCATACTATGGTTGTGGAGATCATAGTATGGTTGAGTGTGAATCATACTATGGTTGTTGGGATCATAGTATGGTTATGTGTGAATCATACTATTGTTGTGAGGACCATAGTATGGTTGTATTTGGACCATACTATTGTTGTGAGGACCATAATATTGTTGTAGCACAACCATATACCCAACAATAGTATTATCCTCTTTGAATATTGTCATCACAACCATACTTTTTTTCTGCGTGTAATGTATAATTGCAGTTTCTTATATACTGGTATTTTTTAAAATTTGAACTCGGACATGTGGAGCGCAGGTGCCCAAAAACTGAATGGTCAAAACGAGCAATTAATAGGAAATATGGGGATGTTTGTCGTCAAAAAGCGACGAATTTATTTTAAAGGACTCATTGAGCCAATAGACCCAAAATCTGTCCATATGCCTAAAGGAGTCAGTTGCTAGTAAATATGGTTACCCAAATTATAGAATATGTCGTTACGAATCCAAAGAAAGAACATAAATTAATCCATTATACGTATTAAGATCTGTCAGAAAGAGTGGATTGCAACCGTTCACTCTAAGGCCCAAAAATATGCTCGTTTTGGTAAAAAAAAAGCAAGTACAGGGACTATACATATAAATATCATAATTGTTTTTTCTGCCATTTTAGTACTAAGGTTGAGGACATATACTTAAAAAGAACAGAATCCCTGTCACAACCGAATTTTTTGCCAAACGAATGATTGTGGTTGCATCCACTCCAAGTATTCTATAGGGTGGTGCACAATTCTTTCTACGAAAACTAAACTAATTACTTTTTATTTTAATTGCCAGGTTAGTGATACGATTTTTTAAAATAAATGCTTAATATCTCGAAAAGAGAAAATATATGGTTATAATATGGTCACGCAACTATAGTATGTTCTTTGCAATAAAGGTATGGTCGTCGCAACCATAGTATTGTTTTTTCAATTTCATTTTGACAATAATATGATGGCGCCAACATTAATATTGTTGCAATGTAACAATAGTATTGTTGCCAAATTTAAAAATGAAAATATGTTTGTGGCAGCAATATAAATATGGTCAGTGCGACAAAAGTATTGTTTTTGGGTTTTATGTTTGCAATAATATTATTACGGAAATCATACCTTCAAAATCGTAATTTCTATTAGTTTGGCAATGTTACAGTTACGAATCTTAGGCAATAATAGTACTTTTTATATGTAAACTTAATTTTTTCAAAACAAACTACTTTGGATCACTATAACTGAAATTTTTTTAATAAATGAATTTTTTCTACTGTTAAATAAATCGCTCCTACGAGTATTATTAGGAGTTTAATGTATTTTTACAAAATTTACTAAATAAAAATCTCCATTGTTGAATAACAACTTAACCCAATCCTTACAAAATATTTTGGAGAACATAGAATGGTTGTGTGTTAGTCATACTATAATTGTATGTTTAACATACTATGGTTATGAGGACTCTAATAGGTTGTGTGAATAATAATATAGTTGTGGGGTTCATAATATGGTTGTGTGTGAATAATTCTCTTGTTGTGAGGACCATTATATTGTTTTGGGAATCATAGTATGGCTGTGTGTGTACCATACTATTGTTGTGACGATCATAATATTGTTGTGCCACAACAATATCTATGATGCTCTTTGAATATTATTACCCCAACCATACTTTTTTTCTTCGTGCATGCTTTGCAATCCAGAATTTCCGCCCAAAGTGAATTTCGGCGGAAGTTGGGGGGAACTTCCCCGTGTAGATATACCATTATGAGGCTGGCAAACATGTTTGTCGAATCTGGAACCATCGCACCATCGAGATCCATGTTCGGGTTCAAGATACCATCGCGGCTGTATCATCGTGAATCCAAGGGTTTCGCCCCAAATTGCAGTTAGCCAGCGTTCATTACAACGGATAATGCATCATGACATAAACTTGTTTCCATACAAATTACAAGCTATTTCAACCCTCTGGATTTGCCTCGATTCGAATGGAATGTTGCCAAAAAATTATTGAAAAGACCAATGTCTTAATGGCTGACGAGGCTCATTTTGATCTAAATGGCAATGTAAACAAGCAAAATTGCCGTACTCGTATATGGACTGAATCTAATCCACAAATACTTCATGAGACGGAACTGCACCCAAAACGTCCTACTGTGTGGTGCGCAGTTTCATCAAGCTGCATTGTGCGGCCATACTTCTTAGAAGAAAACGCTGTAAAAGTGACTTCAATGGGGATCGATATTTAAAAATGTTAAGCTGTTTTTATTACCCATAACTGCGCCAAAGACGAATCCTTTTCAACAGCATTTGGTTCTAAGAGGATGGAGCAGCTGCACATATAGCCAGTTTGGTTATGGCAGAGCTCCAACGGAAATTCCCTAACACATTAATATTCAGAAATTCCACTTTCCCCTGTCCCCCAACGGACCTGACTTCACTAGACTTCTTTTAATGGTGTTATGTCAAGCAAGAGGAGTACAAAACGACTCAACTAAAGCAGTCCATTAAAACAATAATTGAAGCGCTTTCAACTTCAAGCCTTCATGTCACAGGGAATAATTTTCTGATCAGGTATCGCATATGCGTGGATACGTATGGAGATCATACAAGGTCGACGAGGGTTGCTATTTATATATCGGGTCCGGTAATAAAAACGCAATAATTTATCATTGGAAATGTTTTTAAGGTTTTTAAAATATTCTCCTTTAAGATCAATACATTTTTGCATGCGCACAAACCAATTATCGAAGCACTTTTTCCACTCCGATTGAGACACCTACAAAACAAGATTTTTAAACGCTTCAACAGCTGATTCGGACGATGAAAAACGTATTTATTCTTGATGCTAGGTAATAAGAAGAAGTCGTCATTGGGTGCCAAATCAGGGTGGACGGTGGATGGCCCATCAATTCGACATTTTGAGTGGTCAAATAGCTCATCGTTTCAGCTGATGTGTGAGAGCTCGCATTGTCGTGATGCAAAATGAACCGTCTTCTCTTATTATATTTCATCATTACTTCGAACACTGTTGGCAAACAGATGGTGGTTTACCACTCAGAATCGACCTCCTACGTTCCACTAAAGGCATTGTGGCAACATAGCCGGTTATACCGAAAAAAACGCAATCATAAGCTTCGATGCACTTCTTCCACGAACAACTTTTGTTGGATTTGGCTCGTCTTCAAAGACCCATGCGGTCGATTGCTGTTTTGTTTCGATTTTATTTGCATAGATCCATGATTCGTCACCTGCGACAATGTTATATACTGCCTTTGAGCTACCGCAGTTATACTTTTGCAACATCTCTTTGCACCAATCTATAGGGCTTTTTAAGTAATTAAGTAATTTCACTTAATTGTAAATAAAATCAGAACGCGTTAATCGATTTCTATGATTTCTATGTGGGATCCAACGAAAACAAATTATTTTTTCGGCCAAATGAACATGCAATATCTTATTGATGCTTGTCATACTAATGCCCAAGGATATTTCAATCTCACGGTATGTCACATGTCGTTCTTGCTTAATCAGTTCACGCACAGCATCGATGGTTTCTGGCAAAGTGACCGAAGTTGGACGTTCTTTAAGAAATTTATCCTGGAGCCAAGGGCATCCGAGACTGAACTCTTGCTACCAGCGATTAAGAGAGGTTTTTGATGGTACTTTATCGCCAAAAGTTAAAAAAAAGTTGATTTAAACACTCTTGTCTCGATAATCCACGCCGAAAATCGTAAAAAAATCTTCGCACTAAAATGTTCACGGGATAATTCCATTTTTCGACTGAGATGAATTTTTCAACACCCTGTAAACAAAACAATTTGCCCTCAAATGACAAAACGTTCTGAGTGAAGTTATGCTAAAAGATGTCAAAGTTTCCAATGTAAGTTCAAGTTTGCATCTGGGAACACTAGTATTGTCAGGACCCGAAATATAAATAGCACCCTCGTATTACCACAAACGAACGTTAGCTCGTCCGCTGGAATTTTCGGTTAATACATTAAATAAATGCTCTTAAATATGTTTTGTTGAAATCACCAAATATTAAAAATCTGGATTGAAATTCTGTTCATTATACCACTAATCGCCTGGTAAGGTATTGTTAGCCTGTACCAATAATTGGTAATGAAAACAAATAATTTTGGTGCATCCTAAAATTGCTTACCCTAGCATGAAAATTAAAAAATATGTAGCCAATTAATTATAACTTTTAGGTTTTTCATACTACATTGAACTGGCTGAAAAACACAAAACATTGAATAGAACTTCTTGCTTTGAATTTACTCTTTTCGGAACAATTCATTTTCGTAAATGAAAAACTTATCGAGTTTTTAGTAACAGGGAAATTGTCGGTTTAGCAGGGTTTTAAGCGACTTTTTTGCTGTTAAATAGAATATGATCATTACTTTATTGTTTCGAAAAATTAGAAGATAAAGTTCAGCTGCTTTTAAAGAAATTTCCCATTTTTAGTTTTTGCATCCTAGAATTTCCCATATGTATTTCTCCACCCCCCTAATACTATTCCCCTAAACACGATTTCCTTGTCTTTCGCTTAGCCAACAAAAATGCAGCATATTTTTTAAAAAATCTCATTGGGATACTAAAACTAATCGGGCCCTGTTTCGCCACAAATGCTGTCGTTAGTTTAGTAAAATATTCTCAACATTTGCACATAACAATTTAGTTGAATTTGTTTCGTTTTCAACATTTTCCACGTTGTACGAGTTTAATTAAATATTAGGTTGGTATGCCTGCATGCATGTGGTGTAATGGCCAAAAAACTACCATGTACCTATTTGTACATACATACACACATATGTACTTATATAAGTTTAGCATATATGTCTAGCATGTACAACACCCGAAATATAAGTAATAATATTATTCAGTAGTTGAAGTTTTTCTTTTTTTTGGTCTGCTCGAATTTCTCTGGTTTTTTTTCGCATTTTATAACAAATGTCCCACTAAACGTAATATCAGCATGCTAAAAATCTAAATGAAAATTTATTGCTGAGTATTTAAGTCGACTCTGGTGTGGCCGGCAGCAGACCGGTAGACACAACAACAACAGCAGCAGCCTTAATAGCAAAAACATCAGCAACACCAGCAACAGCAAAACAACAAATACAGCTTAAAGCAGCACTAACATGAGAACGACCATTTAACATGAGATATGAATTATGATAGCAGCACGCCACATACGACTTAGTCTGCAGTGAACAGTGATGGACAAAAGTGTAGAAAGGTTGTGATAATAAAAGTCGAGAAAAACTTTAGACTTATGAACAAGTGATCACTTTCATGAAACTTATCTAATATGACAAAAAAAAACAATCTAATATTACATTGGGGAATTTTATGCCAATAATTGTAATTTACAGTTCTGACTTCTATGGACACAACTTATAACAGGCTCAATAACAATAATCAGTCTCAAAGATTTCGGTCTTTAACTGTTTACGGTGCCATGTAGTAAACAGTTTAAGACCCAATATTAAAATTGCGGATACCTAGCAGCGAAGATTAGTCTTCAGACGGCGTTATAGAAGCTGATGAAATAAAATCTTCACCAGAGGCTTAAAAACAAAGACTCTATGCCCGTCTTGGTTCTTAAGTCTCATGCCGAAATCCTTAAATTTTAGAACCTCCACCAGACTGCCAGACTAATGTAAAGGGTGATCAATCTAGAGGTATTTTTTAAAAATACAAAAATTCAAATCAAATATTTGAATATAATTTCCTTTAAATGTTGGCCGCAACTACGCCTCAGGGGGTCGATTCTGCGGGTCCAAATTTTAATGACTCCTTTCACTAATTCGATTGGTATGACGTTCTCCCGCAAATGCTGGCTTGCAAAACCTAAATTCTAGCTGGTTTGTCAGCATAGACTTTGGACTCTACGTAGCCCCAAAGAAAAAAAACGTCTAAAGGTGTGATATCACACGATCTGGCCAATCACAGGTGCAAAGCGTGAAATTAAATGATCTGTCAATAGATCCATTGTTTGAGCAGCTATATGGCAAGTGTCCCCTTCTTTGTTAAAACCAAAGGTCGTAAAGATTACGGGCTTCAATTTCAGGTAGAAGAAAGTCCGATATCTTGGCACGCGAGCACATTTCACGGTTACGTTCCGGCCTTATCACTTTTGATGAAATGTGGCCAAAACCTGAATTCTAGCTGGTTTGTCTGCATAGACTTTGAACTTTACGTAGCCCCAAAGAAAAAAAAAAGTCTAAAGGTG
This sequence comes from Hydrotaea diabolus, assembly GCA_963513945.1. Taxonomy (NCBI): domain Eukaryota; kingdom Metazoa; phylum Arthropoda; class Insecta; order Diptera; family Muscidae; genus Hydrotaea; species Hydrotaea diabolus. The sequence goes on from OY740717.1 coordinate 187,577,654, forward strand.
TGATATCAAACGATCTGGCCAATCACAGGTGCAAAGCGTGAAATTAGCTGATCTTCGAAATGAACCCTCAATAGATCCATTGTTTGAGCAGCTGTATGGCAAGTGTCCCCGTATTTGTTGAAACCAAATGTCGTAAAGATTACGGTCCGATATCTTGGCGCGCGAGCACTATTCACGGTTACGTTCCGGCCATTATCACTTTTGAAAAATATGGCCCGATGATGCCACGATACCAAAAACCGCACCAAACCGTGGTTTCAGCCCAACTGCGGCACATTTGTTTATTGACGTTGCCGTTCAGCCAGAAATAGGTCTCGTCACTAAACAAAATGTTGGTCTAAAAGAGTTTCTAACCAAAAATTTCACCGAAGGCTCAAAAATAAAGACGGGCATGGGACAGGGATATACACCGAATTCCAAAATCATAGAACCTCTTCTAGACTGCCAGACGATTGTACGTTTATTTAGGCACAGATTTAGGAAATTAGCAATAACGCAGCTACATTCAAACTCTTCCTGGATAGAAGGGCACTTCACACGGGCTTCGGTGCGTTGCTGGCTATCATAATATATACGAGGGCGACCGCAAAAGTAACTGGCCTAACATAAAAAGAACCATTTTTTTTGGAATTTTTATTATTTATTTTTCAACATAATCTCCTTCCAACTCAATACACTTCATCAAACGTTTTTTCAAGTTTTTTAACTCCATCCGAAATATAAAATTTTTCAAGACCTTCAAAATATGCCTCAGTTTCAGCTATTGGACGAAATTTTTTTGCCACCGAGAATTTTTTTTAAATTTGGAAACAAGAAATAATCAGAAGGAGCTAAATCTGGACTATATGGTGGATGCGGAGCAATTTCAAATCGTAATTCGGCCAGTTTTTGTTGAGTTAAAAATGCAGTGTGTGCAGGGGCATTATCTTGATGAGAAAGAACTTTTTTTTTCTAAATGCGGTCGTTTTATATTGATTTCTTCACTCAACCGATCCAATAATGCACAATAATATTCACTATTTATAGTTTTCCCTTTCTCAAGATAATCAATAAATATTATACCCCTTGCATCCCAAAATACTGTGGCCATTACTTTTACTGCTGACTTAACAGTTTTCGCCTTCTTGGGACCACTTTTACCAGCTTCTATCCATTGTTTTGACTGTTCTTTGCATTCTGGGATGTAGTGATGGATCCATGCTTCATCAACAGTTATGAATCGGCGCAAGAACTCTATTGGATTACGCTGATAAATCGCTAAAAGCTCCTCGGAATTGGTCCAACGGACGATTTTTTGGGCAAAGCCAACAAACGCGGCACCCATCTTGCGGCTAGCTTTTTCATGTGGAGTTCATCATGTAAAATACTCCCAACTTGTTTTTCGTGTATTTTAACAATATCAGCAAGTTCTCTGAGCTTTATTCATTCGTCTATTTTTAGTCACTTCATTAAATATTTTTCTAATGTTTTCAATAGTAGTAGCAGTTTTCGGTCTTCCAGAGCGTTGTTCATCTTCCGTACTTGAACGACCCATTTTAAATTGTTGAACCCAGGATTTCACGGTGGAGTATGATGGTGCATTATCACAATGAACAGAATCCAATTCATCTTTGATTAATTGTGGCTTATAACCTTTCATATAAAAGTGTTTTATTACCGCACGAAACTCTTTGTTTTCCATTTTTCAAAAATTATAAAACTTGTTTACTTCAATCACCTGTAACAAAGAAAATAATCATTAGATATTTCGGAAGTTTTGACAGATGGCTTATAAAAGATTGCATTTAAAAAACAAAAAAAAAAAAGTTGCTAGTAAAACAGAAAATGTGCCAGGGTGTTTTTAAGACGTTTGGTTTTCTAGAAGAAATAAAACGCATACAATTTAATGGTATGGCCAAGAATTTAGCATTTTTTATAAAGATATGGGTTTGCCATTATGTTTATAATATGGTTTCGGGTTAGAGGCTGCCGCGGCAGGCTCGAATAAATTTTAGCCAAGAGGCAAAATTTGAGGCAACATTTTAGCTTTTTTAAAAAGTGGTTTAAGCTATCGATAAATTGGACGAAAAATTATTCGACCGGGTAAAGTTGTTTGAAACTTTGCAAAAAACCAAAGCGGGAAAAACAAAACCAGGGTGTCAAAAAAATCTATCAGAGAGATAGAGAGAGAGAGAGAGAGAGAGAGAGAGAGAGAGACAGACGCCGTGTTATTAACGCTGCTAGCAATTCCATGAAAAGCCTTTCCCAGATTGCTAATGAGTGTGGCATAAATGTGTCAAAACCTACGATAAGTAGAGTCTTAAAAGAGTGCGGAACAATTACCAGTCAAAGGCTTATGACAATGCCAAAACTACTTCCTCGTCAGAAACAAGCACGCCTGGGCTTTGCAAAGAAGAATTAATAAACAAACTGGAACATGGTAAGTTTCATGACTATTGATTTTTTTTTCAATTTTCTAATTTATCAACTCCTTTAATTTTTTTATTTTTTTAGGTGATTTTTTCGGATGAGAAAAAAATCAATCCTTATTGCTATGGGAGAGATCTACGGAAGGAACCACGATATTTCTCAAAACGAAATTTTAGTGGCTGTTCCTTAATACCGTTGGTACAAAATGCTGGAGATGCTTGATTTGGCATTTCCTAGTTGTCGGATGAATTCAAAGGAGTACGTTGAAGTCTTGGAAGATAAATTACTCAGTAGGGACATAAATACTGTTACACACGTTTTATGCTGTATAATAAAAAATACTGAATGTATTTATACCGAGTCTTCAAGATATTGAAGACAAAAGGCGAATTATGGATGAGACACTTGGACGGGATTAACTGGCCATTTCCGAATGGGGTCGAGTGAATAGAGGAGATTTTAATGCGCGTAAGACACAGTGCTGCTTGTTGTCTCACAAGCGATTCGCTGACCCAACAATATCGTCAATTTCTATCGATGGTACGGATATTGAACAATCAGAAGCTCTTGATGTTCTGGGCATGAAAATACAATGTGATGTTAGTTGGGCGAGACATGTATTCGAAGTGTCGAAAGAAGCACTCAAGTGCATAGGCTTTTTAAAGCGGTGCAAGAAATATTTCACTCCTTCTGATCTTTTCAATATCTATACAACTTACATCAGGCCGAAGATGGAATACAACTCCCATATATGGGCAGGTGCTCCAAAATCATCCTTGGAGCTACTTGACCGTGTTCAAAGGAGAGCGATGGTGCTGATAGGTGACAGTAGGGTATCCAACTCTATTGTTTCCCTTGATCATCGTCGGAATGTGGGTTGCGTGACGCTGTTCTATCGTTACTTTCATGGTGTGTGTTCATCAGACATCCGTCGCCTTATTCCTGACGTGAGGATGTTCGGCAGGGATACGCGACTTTCTAGGAATTCACACCCGTTTGTTATCGATTGGCCAGTTGACCGCACTCTACAGATCAAATTTGTTTTTCGCTCGTACAGTCCGCATGTTGAATCGACTTCGAGCAAATGTATTTCCCACCAATTGCGACATCCAGAAGTTCTAGACAAGTGTCAATAGACATTACTTCCTCTTTCTTCTCTGATCCTTTACTTTTCACTCGCCAACGCAATGCACCGCATGTATAGGGGGCATCCCCTGAGTGTTGGTTATTTAAAAAAAAAAATATATATATATTTATTGATGTACTTATATTGTATCCAAAAAGAATCTACTTATTCGAAATATCCGCCTTTTGCCTATACACACGCCTTAAGTCGCACTGGACTTAAGTCAATTGGATTAAGAGATGTTGCGGTATCTTTTGTGACAAACCTTGTCCTCTAAAATCGTCCACAATTTGTAATCCAATGGGTTCAAATGTGGACTGCCTAAAGGCCATTCTTTAGAGGAAATGAACGTTGGCAAATTGTGTCGAAGTCAGGCCTGGAACATTTTAGCCTTATGGGCCGGCGCAGAATCCTGCTGGAAAGCCATGACTGGTTTTGGAACAGGGAATTGTTAAGAGGCTTCACAACAGCTCCAAAACGGTTTCTTGGTAAACTTTGGCCGATGTTTTGACACCTTGTTCGCAGAAATGCAGGTCAGTGACCCCATCGTAAAAGACACCCCACCAAACCATGACTGAAGCTCGGTGGTGACCCTTTTGCACCCTTGGGATCAGTTCAGATGCTTCCTTAGATGACCGCGCATACACTCTATCATTTTGCTTGTTAAGTTTTTCCTGAACGGTAAAAATGTTTTAATCGGTGAACAAAATGTTTCTGTGCAAGTTATCAGCGTGCTTCACCAAAAGACGTTTGCATTTTTCAATCCTATTTTTTTTAAGCTGCAGTTAATAAATGTCCGGTACGTCGTTTGAAAGACCGAAGTCCCAAGTCTTTTTTAATGATTCGACTCATGTACTTTTGCATGATATTTATCTCACGGGCCATGATTTTCTGTTTTCGAAGCGGATTTCTGTGAATTCTTGATTTAACGGCTTTGATGACATGCGATGTTCGAACAGAGCGTGGGCGGCCCAACTGGTGGCGGTCTTTTACATCTCCAGTCTCCTCAAACAGTTGTATGCATCGGTAGACGAACATGCGGCTAATCGCTAGTGGCCGGAGCGTTTTGAAAATATCGCTTTTTTCATTTTACACATGAAAAGCGCTATTACAGCGATACGGTTGTCATTATCTGACCACTCCATGATGGAAGTTGAACCAATTTCAAAATCCCGTTTCAGACTAACGTTATTGAGGTTAGCTTTCAAAATCCATATGAACGAGGTACGTTCAGTTCTACTATTGAAATGGGTGTGTTCAATGTTGTAACAGTATTTATGTCCCCACTAAGTATTGCCATTGTGGGAAAGCAGCAAGAATGAAGGACCCATTTTTCTGCAGGAAAACGAGTCAGCTCATAAAAGTCGCCATACTCAAGAATGGTTGCAATCAAAAAGTATTCAAACTATGGACTGGCTGGCATGTTTTCCTGACCAGAATCTAATCGAGAACATATGGGGAATCTTGGCCTGTCGTATCTATGCAGCCAATACCAAACTGTATTTGACCTCAAAGATGTGGTTATCGATGAATGGCGGTCAATCGATGAAGAGTTGCGAACAAATTTGATAGACAGTATGAAGGATAGAATTTTTGAACTTATTAAAAATAAGGGAGGCCCTACCCATTATTAATTAATGTTGTTTAATTTTATTTATAAGTAAGTTTTTAAAAACAAATTTCTCTAATTTTGTAAAAGTGCATCTATAGGTTTGAAACATTCATAAGTTGTGCAGAATTAAACAAAAACCATAAAGAGTAAATGAATTATTTTTGTTGAAAAAAATGTGTTTGGTCATTTAACAAAAATAATTCATATTGTAATGGGACTAAATTTTTTGTCAACTAACATACCAACTGAATCAAAGATGCGTTCTATAGTTATGATACGCAGTGTATAATAATATGGACCAAACTGAGTGTAGAACTATAAATGAAATGTAACAAACTGATAGTCTTTCGGATTAGTCAAAGCTTGATCGTGCTTAGTTAAAATATACTGCAACTTTAGGTCCAGCTTAAACTCCTTATGTGGCTTTACTCGTAGATGCTCTATTTTAGAGAATTTAAAAAATAATTTAGTTTTTTTTTAAGATTGTAATTCAAACCTTAACCATGAAGTGGGCGCCTTTCCCCACAATATCTCCACACTTTTGAGCACACTGTCCTAAATATACTAATATTCATATATTTATACTAAAATCCATTTGTATGTATATATGCGGAAGTAAAAATATATACACATACATAGAAAATATTAGGTATTTACATACATACAGACCTACACATGCATACCCAAAATAAAATTGGTATGGCATAGAATGGAAACTACTAAATGATGATAATGGAGTAAATGCCCATATTTGGGATTTAAAGTAAAATGATTTATACATATGGCCTAAATATTTTAGGCCATCCACACTCATCGAAAGCATTAAGTTTGGGGGAACATTTTATCACCTTGCAGACACAAAACTCACCTCACCATGCCCACCAACCCCACTTTGCGCCGCCAAGAAAAAAGGTAAGCATTCAAGGACATTCTAATGTTGCCTGTCAAAGGCATATAACCGAAAATATGGTCACTTATCCCGGTTACAGCTACTCGAATGGCGATAAAATATTAGCGAAAATATATGTAAATGGCCAAAAAGTATGGCGAAAAATATTAACAGAGTAAGAGATAGAGCAAGAGAGAGTAATGGGGGAATAACAATATTACCACTGGGAGGGGGGCTAAGTAATGTCTTAGAGTCCTTCTATCTGGCGTCTAAATTTAAAACAGCTTATGCCAAAAAGCTTAAATAACCATCGTGCTCCAAATCGCCAGCAACAGCAGCACTGCCAGAGACAAAATAACACAAAACAACGTCAACTGGAAAGAGTAGTTCATGTTGTCATAACAAATTCTTTAAACCAATACTTTAACTAAAATGTGAAATGCATAAATAAAACACACTGCACCGCACAGTGGGGTCAGCTTTGAATAAATCATTTAATTAGAAAAATTTAAAAAAAGGATAAGTCAATGTCATTTGTTTTGGCTGGACTACTATACTTAAAACATACAACTGGACAAACTTTGTAAGGCCTAGTCGAATCTTAAGGACTCTCCATTGTGGATTGCGCATCTGATGGTTGTGGCAGCCAATAGTGTTGCAAACATTTTGTTGGTGTAAAATATTCTTAGTGATGACCATAAACAAAAACAAGTTGTCTAAAGAAATTTTTTAAGATATACGAGGGCGGTTCGAGGGTTTTTAGCCTAGCACAAAAAGCGCGGTATAAACAGAAACTTCCATCTCTGCTATGAACACATGTTAAATTTTGTTTCGATCTGGCTACTCCTTCATATAGAAACAGGTGTTCACAAAAGACGCATCCGCGATTTTTTTACAATGGAAAAATTAGAAATGCGTGGTGTCATTAAATATTTACATAAAAATTCATAATGCTATGGTGAATGTGTTAGGTGAAAGTGCTCCTTCATATGCAACAGTAAAAAATTGGGTTGCTGAATTTAAACGTGGTCGTACAAGCATTGAAGATGAACCACGTAGTATACGTCCAAAAACAGCAACAACAACAGAAGTTGTAGCCAAAGTGCATGATATGGTATTAATTGATCGACGAATAAAAGTGCGTAACATAGCTAATATCATGGGCATCTCAAATGATCGAGTCTATTTAATTTTGCATGAAGAACTACAGATGAAAAAGCTTTCTGCAAGATGGGTGCCGGACTTGTTAACAGTCGACCAAAAACGCATAAGAATGAACATTTCTCAAGCTTGTTTGGATCGTTTTCAGCGAAATAAAATGCATTTTTAGCGTCGTTTCATAAGTGTTGATGAGACATGGATCCACCACTATACTCCAGAGACAAAAGAACAATCCAAACAATGGACTGAAGCTGGAGGAAGTGCCCCAAAGAATTCAAAAACAATTCAATCGGCTGGTAAGGTTATGGCAACGGTTTTTTGGGACTTCAAAGGTATTTTATTGATTGGTTATCTGCAAAAGGGTAAACCAATAAATTCAGAGTACTATTGCAACCTTTTAGATCAATTAAATGTACAAATTCGAGAAAAAAACGTCCTGGCTTACAACACAAAACAATAATTTTTCATCAATACAACGAACCAACGCACAAGAGTGCGAATTAAAGTACGAGTTGCTTGACCACCCACCTTATTCTCCTGATTTAGCTCCCAGTGACTTTTACCTGTTCCCAAATCTAACAAAATTCCTTGCTGGCAAGCGTTTTATCTCAAATGAAGATGCAATTACAGTTGTAAACCACTATTTTGAAGACATTGAGGAAAACTATTTTTATCAAGGGATAGAATAGCTAGATAAGCGTTGGACTAAGTGTATTGAAGTTTCAGGAGATTAAATTGAAAAATAAAAATATTTTTGAAAAACTAACTATTCTCTTTCATTGATAGCTAAGAACTTTCCGAACCACCCTCGTACTTATAAATATAAATAAAAACAAGTTGTCTAATGAAATTTATTAAGATATAAAATAAATTGATTATCATGGCTTTTAGCTAATCGATAAACCATTTTCTCCTCGCCATGACCCTCCTTAAGTACTTCAATTGTGTAGGCAAATTACACACAATTTGTTTTGCCTCTGCCTAAATCTTTATTATTTTTTTGTTGAACAACTAGGGTACTAAGTAGGGACATAAATACTGTTACACACGTTGTATGCTGTCAAATAAAAAGTACTGGATGTTTTTGGACCAAATATATTTTAATATATTAATTGATGTATATTGTATCCAAAAAGAATCTACTTATTCGAAATGTCCGCCTCTTGCCTTTACACACGCCTTAAGTTGCACTGGCCAATCGTCAATAGCTGCACGAACCTCGTCCATTGGAAAATTGGCCACAGCTCGAACCAAAGCAGTGTTGAGAGATCCAATGTTGGGGTATCTTTTGTGACAAACCTTGTCCTCTAAAACCGTCCACAATTTGTAATCCAATGGAATCAAATCTGTTCTGCCTGAGGGCCATTCTTCAGGGGAAATGAATGCTGGCAAATTGTGTCGAAGCCAGGCCTGGGACGTTTAAGCCTTATGGGCCGGCGCAGAATCCTGCTAAAAAGTCCAAGGTTTTTTTTTGGAACAGGGAATTATTAAGAGGCTTCAAAACAGCTTCCAAAACGGTTTCTTGGTAAACTTTGGCCGATGTTTTGACTCCTTGTTTGCAGAAATGCAGGTCAATGGCCCCATCGTAAGAGACACCCCACCAAACCATGACTGAAGCTGGGTGATGACCCTTTTCCACCCTTAGGATCAGTTCAGATGCTTCCTTAGCTGACCGCGCATACCCTCCATCATTTTGCTTGTTGAATTTTTCCTGAACAGTAAAAATGTTTTCATCGGTGAACAAAATGTTTCTGTGCAAGTTATCAGCGTGCTTCACCAAAAGACGTTTGCATTTTTCAATCCTATTTTTTTAAAGCTGCAGTCAATAAATATCCGGTACGTCGTTTGAAAGCCCCCAAGTCCCAAGTCTTTTTTAATGATTTGACTCTTGGACTTTTGTGTGATATTCATTTCACGGCCCATGATTTTCTGTTTTCGGAGCGGATTTCTGAGAATTCTTTATTTAACGGCTTTGATGACATGCGGTGTGCGAACAGAGCGTGGGCGGCCCGACCGGTGACGGTCTTTTATATCTCCAGTCTCTCCAAACAGTTTTATCGGTAGAGGAACATGCGGCTAATCCCTAGTGTTCGGAGCATTTTCATTTCACTCTTGAAAAACGCTATTACAGCGATACGGTTCACATTATCTGACCTCTTCATGATGAAAGTTGAAACAATTTTAAAATCCCGTTACAGACTAACGCTATTGAGGTTAGCTTTCAAAATCCATATGACATCTGTTCTCTGTGTGTAAGACTAACTATTTGATACATTGGTATGTAAAAGACCTGTCTTCTTTGTTTAAAAATAAGTCAAATATGGAATTCAATATGTGGCCACTTGGGCCTCAAATCACAAAGTACCTGTGTCCGGGGTCTATTATTAAATACTTACCAAAATTCTTCCATAGGATCTTAATCAACCGATCATAACGTATTAGGCCTTTGTAATAATTATTTTGCTAACTGGGCAACACGCTGCGATTCAGAATCAATTTTTATTATCTAAAAGTCTGTAAATTTTGATCTTGTCAATACAAAATACGATTGTAGCCAAGGACTCGAGGATTACTTTGAGTTGTTGACACTCAAAACAAAGAAATAAACATTTGACCTTTCTTTAAAATTGCAAAATATAAAATGTAGTTTACATTGGGCTGCTTTCTAAAATATACTCCATTACACGATGTTGAATGTCAACTTTTCAGTCGCCTTTTTTACAGATCTCAAAAATGTTGATTCTGAACCACAGTGCGTCGCTTTGTTACCAACATATTTATTTCAATGGAAAAATATGTTATGATTCACTGATCAACAACCTATGGAACAATCTCGGTCCATATTGTAATATTGACTCCGGACACGAGTACCTTTCGATTAGAAGCCCTGGCAGCCCCATAGAAATTGATCGATCCTTTTGTGGGAGCAAAATCAAAACATATACCCTCGCCAGTTCATATACACAGAGTAAAAATCAATTGGAAATCGGGCCGAACTACAAATATTCGGTTGGATAAAAATATCGCTTGAATAATTGGTACTGGGACTTCGCATAAAAAAAATCCGCACTTCATTGTAAAGAAGTCAATGCATCTACAGAAAGTGACAGTTTGGTGCGTGCTGTGTTGTGGTGGCATCTTTTTTTTCGAAAATGAGGCTTTGTTCAACGTTTCGGCCAAATGTGGACCTTATAGAACTTTAATTTTCCACTCTTGTGTTACTGTATTTAAAGACATCGATTTGGGTGATCTTTGATTGATGCAGGATGGCGCTTCATGCGCAGCCAGAGCCACAATTAAACTTTTGCGCACTAAATTTCTAAATCGATGTTATTGCGCCGCTTTGGGGCTGCGATTTCACCCCTTTGCTTTTTTTGTGGGGAACCGTGAAGGATCGGTGTTATGCCAACAATCGAAAAACAATTCTAGCATTTAAGACAAACTCATTCAAGTAATCCTACAGCGAATCCATCAACAAGGAACAGAATGAGCTACTGCGAAGGCAGCCACTTAAACGCAGATAATTTCCATAATTAGCGGGAATTTTTATTAATAAAGCCATAATACTCGACAAATAAATTAATTTTGCTCATTTGATTTCACTTTAAAAAAGAAACTTTTGTTTGACCCACCATGTATATCGCCTAATTATTTTCAAAACTTTTACGGTTTGTGTAAATTTTTCTTTTTGATTAGAGTTTCCAAAGCCGAGGCCGACATTCCGGTTTTTATATCGGTTTACCCGGTTTTACTACTTAGTAGGGACATAAATACTGTTACAACATTGAACACACCCATTTCAATAGTAGAACTGAACATACCCCGTTAATGTCATATGGGTTTTGAAAGCTAACCTCAATCGTTAGTCTGTAACAGGATTTGAAAATTGTTTCAACTTTCATCATGGAGTGGCCAGATAATGAGAACCGTATCGCTGTAAGAGAGCTTTTCAAGTGTGGAATGAAAAAAGCGATATTTTCAAAACGCAACGGCCACTAGGGATTAGCCGAGTGTTCGTCTACCGATGCATAAAACTGTTTGAGGAGACTGGAGATGTAAAAGACCGCCACTGGTCGGGCCGCCCACGCTCTGTTCGAACACCATGTCTCAAAGCCGTTAAATCAAGAATTCACAGAAATCCGCTCCAAAAACAGAAAATCATGGCCCGTGAGATGAATCTCACGCAAAAGTCCATGAGTAGAATCATTAAAAAAGACTTGGGACTTGGGGCTTTGAAACGACGTATCGGACATTTATTGACTGCAGCTTTAAAATAATAGGATTAAAAAATGCCAACGTCTTTTGGTGAACTTTTGGTGAACTTGCACAGAAAAATTTTGTTCACCGATGAAACAATTTGTACCGTTTAGGAAAAATTTCATCACCCAGCTTCAGTCATGATTTGGTGGGGTGTCTCCTACGATGGGGTCACTGACCTGCATTTCTGCGAACAAGGAGTCTAAACATCGGCCAAAGTTTATCAAGAAACCGCTTTGGAAGCTGTTCCCTGTTCCAAAACCAGCCATGGACTTTCCAGCAGGATTCTGCTCCAGCCCATAAGGATCAAACGTCCCAGACCTGGCTTCGAAACAATTTGCCAGCGTTCATTTTCTCTGAAGAATGGCCCTTAGGCAGTCCAGATTTGAGCCCATTGCATTACAAATTGTGGACGGTTTTTGAGGACAAGGTTTGTCACAAAAGATACCCCAACATTGGATTTCTTAAGACTGCTTTGGTTCGAGCTGTGACCAACTTTCCAATGGACGAGGTTCGTGCAGCTATTGCCGATTAGCCAGTGCGACTGAAGGCGTATGTAAAGGCAAAAGGCGGACATTTCGAATATGTAGATTCTTTTTGGATACAATATACACCAATAAATATATATTAAAAATCATTTGATTTAAAACCATTCAGTACTTTTTATTTTTCAGCATAAAACGTGTGTAACAGTATTGATGTCCCTACTAAGTAGAGGGCGGCTCGGAAAGTTCTTAGCCTATCAATGAAAGAGAATAGTTAGTTTTTCAAAAATATTTTTATTTTTCAATATAATCAACTTCAATATAACGAAACTTCAATACACTTAGTCCAACGCTTATCTAGCAATTCTATCCCTTGATTAAAATAGTTTTCCTCAAGGTCTTCAAAATAGTGGTTTACAACTGTAATTGCATCTTCATTTGAGGTAAAACGCTTGCCAGCCAGGAATTTTTTAGATTTGGGAACAGGTAAAAGTCACTGGGAGCTAAATTAGGAGAATAAGGTGGGTGGTCAAGCAACTCGTACTATAATTCGTTGATTTTAGCCATTGTTAAAACACTCTTGTGCACTGGTGCGTTGTCTTGATGAAAAATTATTTTTTTGTGTTGTAAGCCAGGACGTTTTTCTCGAATTTGTACATTTAATTGATCTAAAAGGTTGCAATAGTACTCTGAATTTATTGTTTTACCCTTTTGCTGATAGTCAATCAATAAAATACCTTTGAAGTCCCAAAAAACCGTTGCCATAACCTTACCAGCCGATTGAATTGTTTTTGCCTTCTTTGGGGCACTTCCTCCAGCTTCAGTCCATTGTTTGGATTGTTCTTTTGTCTCTGTAGTATAGTGGTGGATCCATGTCTCATCAACAGTTATGAAACGACGCTTAAAATCCATTTTATTTCGCTGAAAACGATCCAAACAAGCTTGAGAAATGTTCATTCTTATGTGTTTTTGGTCGACTGTTAACAAGTCCGGCACCCATCTTGCAGAAAGCTTTTTCATCTTTAGTTCTTCATGCAAAATTAAATGGACTCGATCATTTCAGATGCCCATGCTATTAGCTATTTCACGCACTTTTATTCGTCGATCATTTAATACCATATCATGCACTTTGGTTACAATTTCTGTTGGTGTTGCTGTTTTTGGACGTCCACTACGTGGTTCATCTTCAATGCTTGTACGGCCACGTTTAAATTCAGCAACCCAATTTTTTACTGTTGCATATGAAGGAGCACTTTCACCTAACACATTCACCATATCAGTATGAATTTCTTGTCCCGATAAACCTTTTTTATGTAAATATTTAATGACACCACGCATTTCTAAATTTTCCATTGTAAAAAAATCGCGGATGCGTCTTTTGTGAACACCTGTTTCTATATGAAGGAGTTGACAGATTGAAACAAAATTTAACATGTGTTCATAGCAGAGATGGAAGTTTCCAAAACACTTAATTTTTTTCTGTTTATACCGCGCTTTTTGTGCTCGGCTAAGAAGTTTCCGAACCGCCGTACCAAGTAAATTTCCTCACGAATTAAAATATGATGGTAATTTTGCGAATTGGCAGTATTAAATGCCATGACCAATCGGCCAAGGTTACCGAGGTCTAATTCAACATAGACCCGCCACAAAATCTTTTTTCGTCAACACTGCCAATGCCACACAGGAATGCAATTTATGGCGATGAATATGAAAGCTTCGGTCCGGTCGACATAGGAATTGTCTTTTGATTGACATTTTCCCCCTAGTAAAAACAACGACCCATTGTGCAGCCTCATAATAACAAATGTAAAAGCAAAGATGATTCAAGTACGGCAGATATCTTTGTAAAAAAAGTTTCATATCAAAATTGTTAAAATTAAAATTTAAAATTTATATCACCTAAAAAGGTACTTTTTATGACTGCTGCACTACGCAACAGTCCATTGTGAATACCCTTACTAAGACCACATTTTCTTGTGCACAACAAAATAAGCAGCATAAATTTTTCATAAGTTTATGCAATGGTTTTTCATAGTCCACTTCCACATCAACGTTTCGGAGAACAGGAAATGTTATTTTTATAAAGACGACGATGACGACGAACGAGAACGACAATGACAGCGGATATGAAAAATAGCTGTAACCAGTTAACTAAGCATTGCACCACAATAACTACGTAAAAAAAGATTTGCAACATTAGCAAAAGAAAGAAACGAAAAACGAGAAAAGAAAACTTAGCCAGAGGATGAAAAATTTATTGACCTTAACATGGAACGCAAATAACAACCGGGAACAAAGACAAAAGTGGCAGCAGTAAAAATACTTATAAATAAAATAAATAGGATTAGGTTTGGTTTTTAATACTCTGTCTGTTCTTTTCGCCTGGCTCTTCGTTTAAGTTCTTCTACTTCTGCTACCATTTCCTCTTCCCTTTCCGAGAATGAAATGAAATCTTGCAACCACAGCTTACAGTTCTGTTCTGTGGCTCTGGATGAAATACTCGTATAAATGCGGCAATTGTGGTATGACTCTTTATATGGAGATGGCGTCGGTGTCTGCTGAATGGTCGCTGGTAAAGGTTATCTCGGAGTATGTGGCATGGTTATGCCGTTCCGTTCGTTCTATGTTCTATGGCCAGCACTAAGAACTGCACTTTATTACTGTGGCTTGTTTTTTCTTCTTTCATAACCGTATTTTTTGCATTTGCATCTACTGGCGGGAAGTTGTTGTTGTTTTTGTGGGTGTGTACCGAGGGCCAATGACACAAATTGTGGCAAGTCTTCTGGAACGGCATTAATTGCGGACCTTTCGAAACTTCTTGAAGATATAGAGGAATAGAGAAAGCACTTGCCATGTGTACAGGCTAATTAGGAGAAATATACTTATATATCATAATTATGATAGTACTGGATGGCCCAAATACGACGGAAGGATTTCAATTAAATGTATCGTTTTTTACTTTTTTCAGGAATTAAAAAAAATTAATACGAGTAAATCGTAATATTTCTTTTTAATTCCTGAAAAAAATCATTTATGTAATTTTTTTCCAACTTTGTGTACAATAGGACATCATTCAAATAGTTTATATTTTCTTGCTGCCAAATATTGGCTATATCAAGAGCTTTTCCCATTACTGACCGAAAAGTTTTTGGATACAAGTTTCTTTTTTCAGCTTAATTGCTCTGCTTAAGCTGTTAAGTTGTTTAAGGTTAACTGGCATACACCAGCCCTATCAACTAGCCCCACAAAAATATATCAGCAGCAGTCAAATCCGGTGGACGAGGAGGCCAAGCAATATCTGATTTTTTGGAAATTATTCGTTTACCAAAAAAGGTTACGATGCAATTCCATTGTGGCTCTTTCTCCATGCGCAGTGGCTCCATATTGCTGGAACCAAATGCTACACACAGAGAAAGAAGCAATTGGAAATCGGTCCGAACTACAAAAATTCGGTTGGATAAACCGAATTTCTGTTGCAATAAACAACATTTTATAGTATTGATAGTAACTTGGTTCGAGATATCACATGATGGTTGCTACAACTATATCACTGTATTCACAATCAATAACACAGTTATACAAACCGAAATCAGCTTAAATATTAATTGCAACACCTGGCGGTAAAAAATTCGGTTGTGGCAACAAATCTATTCTCTATCTGTAGGATTATTCTAAACTTACAGACGCAACAAATGTTCACTCATAGTTTATTACAGCGCAAAGTAAATGGTTTCAGATTGACCCTTCCCATTTCCCAAAAAATATGGACTGATAGGTTTATCAGGCACTTTTTTTTAGACCAACACTCAGGGGTTTCCCCCTTTACATGCGATGCAATGCGTTGGTGAGTGGGAAGTAAGGGAGTTCAAAGGGGAAAGAGGGAGTAATTTTTGTTGACATTTGACATGAATTTCTGGATGTCGTAGTTGGTGGGAAATACATTCGTCGGAAGTCGATTCCACATACGGGCAGTACGGGCGAAAAACGAATTTAATCTGTATAGTGCGGTCAACCGGCCAATCGATAACAAATGGGTGTGAATTCCTGGCAAGTCGTGTATCTCTGCCGAACATCCTCACGTCAGGAATAAGACGACGAATGTCTGAAGAACACACAACATGAAAGTAACGATAGAATAGCGACACACAGCCCACATTCTGACGATGCTCAAGAGGAACAATAGAGTTGGATACCCTCCTGTCACCTATCAACACCATCGCCCTCCTTTGGACACGATCAAGTTGCTCCAAGGATGATTTTGGAGCGGCTGCCCATATAGGGGAGTTGTATTCCATCTTTGGCCGGATGTAGGTTGTATAGATATCGAAGAGATCAGAAGGAGTGAAATATTTCTTGCACCGCTTTAGAAAGCCTCTACACTTGAGTGCTTCTTTCTTTCGACACTTCGAATACATGCCTCGCCCAACGAGCGTCACATTGTATTTTCATGCCCAGAACATCAAGAGCATCCGATTGTTCGACATCCATACCATTGATAGATAATAACGATA
The DNA here is from genome assembly GCA_963513945.1 of Hydrotaea diabolus. Taxonomy (NCBI): domain Eukaryota; kingdom Metazoa; phylum Arthropoda; class Insecta; order Diptera; family Muscidae; genus Hydrotaea; species Hydrotaea diabolus. The sequence goes on from OY740717.1 coordinate 187,594,104, forward strand.
CTGTTTGGTCAATGAATCGCTTGTGAGACAACAAGCAGCACTGTGTCTTATGCGCATTAAAATCTACTCTATTCACTCGACCCCATTCGGAAATGGCCTGTAAATCCCACCCAAGTGTCTCATCCATAATTCGCCTTTGGTCCTCAATATCTTGAAGACTCGGCCTACGGTCGAATGAATACGAATGACAGAGGTTGCTGTCATCCGCGAAAGAGTAGTTTACGCTGTTCCTCAAGAAGGGTACCTTAGTTCATAATCATGTTTTTCCTTAGTACTCGTACAGTTCTGGCATTAAAATAATGAAGATAATTTCGTTGATTTAATTTTATAGACTTGCCAAAAGAATAACAAAATTTAACAATTTTAAAGTCGTGCTGTAAATCATATGTGACGCGCAAAATAGAAAGGGACCTAAGGTTAAAAACCAGTTTTGTTCAGCAGAGCCATTTTAAAGATTAGGTCCCTTTCTTAGAATCGTCGACTGCACTTTCATAATACGCGCATATCTCTGGGAGGGAACACTTTTGGGGCAAGGGATCGGTCTCATTCGATGCTCAGATGTTGTCCACATCAAAAAAAAGAAAAAAATTAAAATTGATTTTTTTTGCCCTGAGGTCCCTTACTCTATGCGCTGTCACATATGTTCTTAGTAAGGACATAAATACTGTTACACACGTTTTATGTTGTAAAATAAAAAGTACTGAATGTTTTTGGACCAAATATTTTTTAATATATTTCTTGATGTATATTGTGTCCAAAAAGAATCTACTTATTCGAAATGTTTGCCTTTACACACGCCTTAAGTCGCACTAACTAATCGTCAATAGATGCACGAACCTCGTCCATTGGAAAATTGGCCACAGTTCGAACCAAAGCAGTCTGAAGAGATCCAATGCTGGGGTATCTTTTGTGACATACCTTGTCCTTTAAACCGTCTACAATTTGTAATCCAATGGGTTCAGATCTGGACTGCCTGAGGGCCATTCTTCAGAGAAAATGAACGCTGGCAAATTGTTTCGTTTTAGCCTTATGGGCCGGCGCAGAATCCTGCTGGAAATTATATGGCTGATTTTGAAACAGGGAATTGTTAAAAGGCTTTACAACAGCTTCCAAAACGGTTTCTTGATAAACTTTGGCCGATGTTTAGACTCCTTTTTCGCAGAAATGCAGGTCAGTGACCCCATCGTAAGAGACACCCCACCAAACCATGACTGAAGCTGGGTGATGACCCTTTTTTACCCTTGGGATCAGTTCAGATGCTTCCTTAGATGACCGCGCATACACTCTATCATTTTGCTTGTTAAATTTTTCCTGAACGGTAAAAATTTTTTCATCAGTGAACAAAATTTTTCTGTGCAAGTTATCAGCGTGGTTCGCCAAAAGACGTTTGCAATTTTCAATCCTATTTTTTTAAAGCTGCAGTCAATAAATGTCCGGTACGTCGTTTAAAAGCCTCAAGTCCCAAGTCATTTTTAATGATTCGACTCATGGACTTTTGCGTGATATTCATCTCACAGGCCATGATTTTCTGTTTTCGGAGCGGATTTCTGTGAATTCTTGATTTAACGGCTTTGAGACATGCGGTGTTCGAACAGAGCATGGACGGCCCGACCGGTGGAGGTCTCTTTCAGCTCCAGTCTCCTCAAACAGTTTTATGCATCGGTAGACGAACATGCGGCTAATGCTTAGTGACCACTCCATGATGAAAGTTGAACAATTTTAAAATCGCGTTACAGACTAACGCTATTGAGGTTAGTTAGCTTTCAAACCCCATATAATATTAGCGGGGTATGTTTAGTTCTACTATTGAAATGTGTGTGTTCAATGTTGTAACATTATTTATGTCCCTACTAAGTATATAATATACAAAATGGAAATTTTTTTACACTAAGTATGAAAAACAATGTCACTTAAATGACCCCTTTTTCAGCTTCGCAATGATATGCTCGTTTTAGAACATTTTCCATAACATCTTTCTATATGTGTGTCTGTAGCGTTCGAATTTCTGCAACAATGTTGGCCTTGAGTTGAAGGATTGTCTCGGGCTTGTTCACATATACTCGCTTCTTCAAATAACCCTCAAAGAAAATAGTCGGGTGCTGACAAATCTGGCGGCCGTGCCAAATAATTTTCGAATTTCTGGAAATTATTCGCTCTCCAAAAATTTGACTTAAAAGTGACATTGTGTCTCGAGCAGTTTGGCTCCGTCCTGCTGAAACCAAATCTCAAGTCTGTTTTCAAGAGCTGGACGTAAAATCATAAACCGATACCACTCTCCTTTTAGGGTAACAGCACTCCCTTCTCATTCTCGAAAAACTAAGACCCAATGATATTTGCAATAATGATCCCACACCATACTGTAACCTCATGGGGTGCAATTGGCGTTGATGAAAGGCTCTTGTATTTTCAGAACCCCGGAACTTACAGTTCTGCTTATTAACAAAGCCATTCAAATGAAAATGAGCTTCATCACTGATGCGTTTGCGTTAAAATAATTGATCGCTATTTTAAATAATAAAATTATATTATTCCGGTTCTTTGTTCAGTTGTGAATCTCTCCATTATTTATTCTCCAAGTGTAATTTATATAGGGTGGAGCGCGATAAATTGTTTTTTTTTGCACTGCAGGCTGTGGCGGCACTGTTGGTCGAAGAGATTGCAGAGTGTGCGTGGCTGACGGGAGATTTGTATTCGTTAGGAGAGGTCATTTTATGTTGAAGCATATCTTTCAAATGCGCACTCGATCGTTGCAGTGCAGCGTGTTTTTCGTTTACGATTCGCTGCTACCCTACGTGGACGTCGACGGTAAATTGTTTTTTTTTGCACTGCAGGCTGTGGCGGCACTGTTGGTCGAAGTGATTGGAGAGTGTGCATGGCTGACGGGAGATTTGTATTCGTAAGGAGAGGTCATTTTGTGTTGAAGCATATCTTTCAAATGCGCACTCGATCGTTGCAGTGCAGCGTGCTTTTCGTTTACGATTTGCTGCTACCCCACGTGGACGTGTTCCTGGACGGCAACCAATTGTAAATTGGGTAACTTCATTGGGAACAGCAAGAAGTGTGTCATATGGACGTAGGGGACCTGAGAGAAGGATTACAACACCATAAAACATCGAGAGAGTTAGAGCAGGAGTACTGCAATCTCCAATCACTTGCTCTTGTCATTTCCAGACTTTTTTCAGCCGGCTCTTGAGGCAATGTAATTAGAGGATACATGGTTCCAACAGGATGGTGCCACTGCACACACAGCGAGGGTTACCATGAATTGGTTGAGGCAAATATTTCCTTTACGGCTTATATCTTTGAGGGCTGATGTGAACTGGCCGGTACGACTTAGCCCTTATTCGATTTTTTCCGTTGGGGTTACCTGAAATCGAAGGTGTATATCAACCGTCCCAACACCTTGGAAGACCTAAGGCTGAAATTGGCAGAATACCAGTCGACATGCTTGTTAGAGTTCATGAAAACTTCAGAAAACCTATGCAGCAGTGTGTGGATAGCAAAGGACGACATTTGCCAGATACACTTTTTAGAAGCGTGTAATTTAAAAATTCCCTTCCTGGTCAATATAACTAAAATATAAAATAAATTTTTCTTAGCTTCATAATTTTTTTATTTCATTCCCAAAAAAGCAAAGATTCGCGCTCCACCCTGTATAACCTGAAAAAAAAATAAAAATTATTTAAACGAAAAAGTTATTAATTGGTTAAGCCCCATGCTAAATTTTGGCCCACCCTGTAGATATTGCGCCTTACTCTTACCTTCTCACGGTAAGGGATACGTTCGATTTGTGCCGAGTCAAACTTGACAACATTTCACAATCAAATGTTTTATTTTATACTCATTGGTGAGATAGTGTCCCAATACCATTGGACAAATTTGGGCTGAAATATCAAAAAGGGTTAATTGAGTTTTTCAACTATAGAGAAAAATTGGTGAAAACCAGCCAAGTGAATTTCCCCATTAACCCTCGTATGCGGGAAGGAAGCAAAATTGCTAGCAAGAGGTTATGTTGGTTTGGCTTTATTGTATTCGGTTATTTATTTTACAATATTAAGTCTGACTGTATGTGTGTGAGTGTGTATGGATGTATGTGTGCATGTTAAGTAACTTTATGCTGATAGAAAACATTGTGAAAATACTTTTATGCTGCTGCTGATGATGCCAAGGCATGGCACTTGTTGTCGTTGCTGTTGCTGCATCTCCCATAGCTTATGTTGCCATTGCAATTGCTGCTCTGATGTTGAGTTCTAACAACAGTTTAACCTCTGTGCGGCTGGGAAGCATGTAGGAGTGCATGTTTGCCCGACTTTGTATACGTACATGTGGCAAGTTGTGGCTGCGCCGAAACAAACTCAACAACACAACATCAACACCCAGGCAACGTTTAAATAAAACTTTTTTTGTTGTTGTTGTATTCTATCAACAAATAAGCAAAACGAGGAAAACCCCCACAAAGGAAGTAGAGGCAAAACACAACAACAACAATATGCTCTTTACTTATGGTTTGGCAAAAAAAAAGAAATATCCAAATTGAATGAACGAAAAAAAGCAAAATATTGTAAACTGAATATGAAAAAGAAGATCCCCCTCACACCCTTACTATGCTGCCATACATTTCTTTAGACTTTTCTCCAATCTCAAGTCATCACTTAACCTTCCCGCAACAATGAATATGACTTTTTCTTTCATAATTTTCTGGTGCACAGACCAAAAAACAACCAAGTCTTGTTTTTATCTTTTCTTCAAAGGCATGAGAAAAGGAAAAAAAAGCCAACCACCCAAGCAAACCAATTGGAAAAACCAACCTTGCAACAACACCAGCAGCACACGCAACATACAACAAGGCTATTGTTTGCTGTCCTCTGGCAGGCCGAGAGAAGCAGAAGCAACAAAATATCGTAATAATATCGACATTTTCAATATTCTCGGCTTTTTTGGGGGAAGATTTGCCTTGTAATGGGGTGTCCATCTAGTGGGGTCTTTTTGCTATGAATTGTAATTTACTTTTGAATCGTAGGTTTTTTTGACAGTGATACCTCATTCCTCATTGCAAATTTTGAGGGAAAGCCATTAGCATATTTTAGTAGAACGAAATAAATCGCTTTACCATTGAACAACGCTTAGTGGTTGAAAAAAAACGTATTTTGGAAAAAAGTCTCTAAATTCTGTTACGGTGCATCTGATATATTGGGTTAGTCAGATTAAATTTGAATCGGCTGTAAAAGAAAGTACTGATATTTTTCAAAATTATGGTTTTAATGGAAATTTTAAAGTTTGTCATTTAATAATGGAACACCATCCAAAGCATTTTTGCTTCACCCACTGGGCTAAAGATTGTTTGGCAGAAGATGAAGAATTTGCCGAAAAATCGGGTTTTCAGATGAAACTCATTTTCATCTCGGTGGGTATGTCAATATGTGACAACGCGGGTTCAAAGAACCCGCGCGTGTCTTTTGGAAGCCAATGCCTCCACAACAAATCAATTTTTGCTCGAAAATGAGCAAGACAGCGCCGTTAACGTCAACGGTGGGCGTTACAGCGCCCAGTTTAACGAAATTTTGTTTAAAAAAATTCAAAAGAATGACATGGACGACATTTGGTTTTAACAGGACGAAGCCACTTGTCGCACAGCAACAGAAGATCGATCAAAGTTGTAAGCCGTTTATTGAAAAAAGTGTCGTTATACGAGGATTGCTATATGTGACGCGCAAAATAGAAAGGGACCTAAGGGTAAAAACCAGTTTTGTTCAGGAGAGCCATTTTAAAGATTTCAATACGTGTATCTTTGGTGTAGCATCACTTTCATAAAACGCGCATATCTCTGGGAGGGAACACTTTTGAGCATCATTTGATGCTCAGATGTTGTCCACATAATAAAAAGTGAAAATTGATTTTTTTACCCTTAGGTCCCTTTCTCTATGCGCTGTCACATAAACATTTCTGGCCGAGGCAACACTAAGTGTTGCCTGGCGACATCTGACATTTCCATTACACAGTTTGACATTTTTTTTTATCATAAACGTACTTAGAACGTTTTGCCGTACGACCATCATTTGTGATGTTTACAGCGACTTGAAAAAATCAATTTGGCCAAAAAATGGAATTAACTCGAGAACATTTTCGTGCGATCATTTTTCACAACTTTCGACGTGGATTATCACGGCAAGAGTTCATCGATGAACTTAAATCTTTGTATGGCGATGAAGCACCATCGTATAGCGCTGTGAAAAACTGGTTTAATGAATTCAATCATGGCCGACGCTCGCTCAAAAACGAAGGTCGTCCAAAAACGGCCGTTCTGGCACAACGGCCGTTTTTGGACGACATTGATGTCGTGCGTTAACTGATAATGCAAGATCTTCATGTGACATACCAGAAGATAGAGGCATCCTGGGGCATTAGTATGACAAGCTTCAATAAGTTATTGCATGTTCATTTGGCCATGGAAAAAAAATTGTTCTCGTTGGATCCCACATAAATTGACGTATGCTCAAAAATAGCTAGTATGGATTGGTGCAGAGATGTTGAAAAAGTATAACTGCGGTAGCTCAAAGGCAGTGTATGACATTGTCACAGGTGACGAATAATCGATCTATGCATATAAACCCGAAATAAAACTGAAATCGACCATATTGGTCTTTTAGGACGAGCTAAATCCAGCAAAAGTTGTTCGTGGAAGAAGCACTTCGAAGCAAATGGTCGCCTGTTTCTTCGGCAAAACTGGTCATGTGGCGACTGTTCCGCTTGCGCAACGTAGGCCGGTCAATTCTGAGTGGTGCACCACAATTTGTGTGCCTGAAGTCTTCGGAGAAATTTGAAAAACGAACAAGAGAAGACGAATCATTGTGCACCATGACAATGCGAGCTCTCACACATCGGCACCAGCGCCTTTTTGACCGGCCAAAACGTCGAATTGATGGCTCATCCACCGTGCAGTCTTGAATTGGCACCCAATGACTTCCTTTTATTCCCACACATCAACAAAACAAATGCGTGGTCAACGATTTTCGCCGCCAGGATATGCTGTTGAAACGTTCAAAAACCATGTTTTGCAGGTGTCTCAATCGGAGTGGAAAAAGTGCTTCGAAAATTGGCTTGTGCGCATGCAAAAGTGTATTGATCTTAGAGGAGAAAATTTTGAAAAACAATAAAACCATTTTCATTTATAGATATTGTGTTTTATTGCCGGGCTCGAAATATAAAAAGCAACCCTCGTACTCGTATTTATTTAGTAGGGACATAAATACTGATACAACATTGAACACACCCATTTCAATAGTAGAACTGAACATACCCCGTTAACAGGTTTTCAAAGCTAACCTCAATAGCGTTAGTCTGTAACGGGATTTTAAAATTGTTTCAACTTTCATCATGGAGAGGTCAGATAATGAGAACCGTATCGCTGTAATAGCGCTTTTCAAGTGGAAATGAAAAAGCGATATTTTCAAAGCGCTCCGGTCACTAGATGCATAACACTGTTTGAGGAGACTGGAGATGTAAAAGACAGCCACTGGTCGGGCCGCCCACGCTCTACCGTATGCCGCCCACACCGTATGTTATCAAAGCCGTTAAATCAAGAATTCACAGAAATCCGCTCCGAAAACAGAAAATCATGGCCTGTGAGATGAATATCACGCAAAAGTCCATGAGTCGAATCATTAAAAAAGACTTGGGACTTGGGGCTTTCAAACGCCGTACCGGACATTTATTGACTGCAGCCTTAAAAAAAGTAGGATTGAAAAATAGAAACGTCTTTTGGTGAAGCACTCTGATAACTTGCACAGAAAAATTTTGTTCACCGATGAAAACATTTTTACCGTTCAGGACAAATTTAACAAGCAAAATGATAGAGTGTATGCGCGGTCATCTAAGGAAGCATCTGAACTGAAGCCAAGGGTGGAAAAGGGTCATCAGCCAACTTTAGTCATGGTTTGGTGGGGTGTCTCTTACGACGGGGTCACTGACCTGCATTTCTGCGAACAAGGAGTTAAAACATCGGCCAAAGTTTACCAAGAAACCGTTTTGGAAGCTGTTGTGAAGCCTCTTAACAATTCCCTGTTCCAAAACCAGCCATGGACTTTTCAGCAGGATTCTGCGCCGGCCCATAGGGCTAAAACGTCCCAGGCCTAGCTTCGAGACAATTTGCCAGCGTTAATTTCCTCTGAAGAATGGCCCTCAGAAAGTCCAGATTTGAAGCCATTGGATTACAAATTGTGGTCGGTTTTAGAGGACAAGGTTTGTCACAAAAGATACCCCAACATTGGATCTCTTAAGACTGCGTGTGTGAAGGCAAAAGGCGGACATTTCGAATAAGTAGATTCCTTTTGGATACAATTTACATCAATAAATATATATTAAAACATATTTGGTCCAAAAACATCCAGTACTTTTATTTTTCAGCACAAAACGTGTGTAACAGTATTTATGTCCCTACTAAGTACAAAAAAAGTTGTAAACACTTTAAAAAAGCAGTCGGAAAAGCAGTTTAGTTTCGGTGAGCGCCACGTCACCATCATAGTCACGAATGTGCTTTGGGTTACATACTTAAGGGCAGTCAGTTTTATACTTAACGAGAACTACCGGAAGCAGAGCTTTCCACGAAAAACAATACAAATCGCTTGCACTGCATACATGCCAAAACACATATACCCACACACACACGAAGCTGTGCATGGTTGATTTTCTTTAAAAAAAAACTACAAACCCATAAAACAAACGTTGTCAGCCTTATTTTATGTGTTTCTTCTTTTTCCCATTCAAATGTTGCAATTATATTTAATAATTGCAACATTTGACAAATAGTTAAGCTCCTTTATGAAATTTTTAATTGAATGGTAATAAAATTCACAAACCAGTTTTTTTGGTTGAAATTAATGGGTTTTCTGTTTTTTTCGGTGTACATTATAAGGAACCATCTGTTAACTTTAGTAAAGCTAGACCATACCGGGCCATATTTCGTATATGTGACAGCGCATAGAGAAAGGGACCTAAGGGTAAAAAATCAATTTTAATTTTTTTTCTTTTTTTGATGTGGAAAACATCTGAGCATCGAATGACACCGATCCAATGCCCCAAAAGTGAAGTCGACGATTCTAAGCGCAAATAGAAAGGGACCTTATCTTTAAAATGGCTCTCCTGAAAAAAATCTTTTCATCAACTTTTCACTTTTTTTTGATGTGGACAACATCTGAGCATTGAATGAGACCGATCCCATGCCCCAAAAGTGTTCCCTTCCAGAGATATGCGAGTTTTATGAAGGTGAAGCGACGATTCTTAGCGCAAATAGAAAGGGACCTAATCTTTAAAATGACTCTCCTGAACAAAACTGGGTTTTAACCTTAGGTCCCTTTCTATTTTGCGCGTCACATGTTTTTCCCGGTTTTAGGCGATGACACTTTAAAAGATACATACTTTATTACATATTGCTAAAATTTAGTAGAAATATGTCGCTTTCCCTCTAGAAATCACAAATTACGGCAGACCTTGCCCAAGCTCCAGACAAAGGTGGGAAATCTTCTTAAATAACAGAGTAATATAGGTTACCGTATAGTCGATACCGCCCAACATTAGCTGTTTATAACTATCTTTTGTAAATATTTCTGATTTTTTAAAAAAAATCCTTAATTTGCACCACCCTGTCTACACAAGGCAACCAACAAAGGAAGTACCTTTAAACCAGAGAGGAAAAAAATCAGAAAAACTAGAAAATCATAAACAAAAAGGAACAAAATCAAGTTTGTAATCTTTTAGTTTCCACTTCACCAATGTCGCCACCACCAGAATCAGCACCGACACGGGCTCTATCACCGCCAATGCCATTGCTCTTCACAAATAAATAAAAGCGATACGGCGTTTCACGTATGCCTCCATCTCCCTCTCCTCTCCATGGAGAACTTCCAGCATTCACCCAGTTTTTTCCCCGACTGCTCTTGAGCCTCAATCTTCCATATGGGGGGTTCCGAACAATGCGTCACACTCTTCGTTTTTTTTTGTGTTTCCCTATACCACACGCACAACAAAAGGGTCTGCTGCTTGCATCCTTCATCCTTAAATGTTGTTTTTATTGTGGCTGCCGTCACTGGCGCCGCGCTCTATTGTCAATATTTCTCGTTTATTTTTACGCAAGTCATACCTTCAAAATTTCCTAAAGGTCTTCGAGGTATTTCGTTAAAACAATACACCACGTGTCTATGAACAGCCCGGGGAGCAGAGATAATATGAAAACCTTGACATTTTCCATTCGTTCGTTTTTTTATTCGGGCGAGCAAAATCAGTGGTTATTGATTTATGGACAAGGACACGAGGGTTATGGCGTAAGTGTCACTTACCAAAAAAATAAAACGTCATTTGGTATAATTTTAAGCATAAATATGGCATATCTTTGCTTTTCTACTTCTTCTTTGTCTTCTATTTATTGTCCTTTCAAATAATATTGAATTTACATATTTGATAAGATTCGATATAATTCTCAGTGGGCATTCACACTCCGGAGCACAATCATTTGACAGCTTTTCAAGGACATTTTGCACAATCGCATAAATTGAATGTTCCTTAGGGCCACAAGGATGATGGTAAATTTCTAGCTTTGAAAGAATCCATAGCAATAAAAAATGGTAAATAAAATAAGTTAAAAGGATACTCCGACATAGTGACGAGCATCGCAATTCTGTTAAGGACTTTGATGATGAACTTGAATTGGTGGATAATGTCAAAGAATGTAAAGCTGACGTTTAAGCCATACAGAAAGTTAGATTTAAAGAATATAGCTTCATAGGGGGTGTACATTAGACCGTACCATCATACATGTAAACAAAAAAAGTTCGCCGTACATCTATTATTGGAAGGCAATTTCGAAAAAAAAATTGTTGTTGTTGTTGTAACAACAATATATTTATTTTGAAGTCTTGTTCGTCTATGGGGGATCTGCTTCGATATCCAGGTGAAGGAAACGCGCCATTTGAACTGGATGCGTCCACAGAGACCTGGGGGTCAGCTGAGTGGGCTTGGCCGGACAATTGAAGAGGTGCAGTACATCATGTGGTCCCTGATGGCAGGCGGGACAAATGTCCGGAACGTTAGCATCAATTCGTGCCCAGTAAGAATTGAGGCGGCTGCACCATCCGGATCTCAGCTGCGCCAGAACCACGCGCGTCTGCCGAGGTAGTACCTTCTCCTCAGGTGAAATCTCCGGGGGATGTTCCCCTAGCACTGCATTCACACGGTAGCTGGATACTGCTGCTGCGACATCATCGGCGTGAATGTTGTTCAAACCTGCCTGATAGTTTCGATGATCTAAAGGTTCTCTCTTATACCACTTTAGATCATGAAGATCGTTCCTGATCTGCCTGGGTGGAGGCATCCTGTTCAAGAGATGGTGGTTAGGATGACTGCTGCGAAAACACCCTAGCAGGTATTGCTTAGACAACAGGAAATTGTGTCTGCGCACGGTAAGGACCTTCGTGTCCTCATGTAGATGGTCCTCAGAGGACATAAGAAGACACCCTGTTGATGTTCTAAGGGCGGCATTCTGGCATGTCTGAATTTTCTTCCACTGCGTCGTACTCACGTTCGCCGACCATACAGGTGCTGCGTAGTTTGCTACAGACCGACCTATCGCTTTGTAAGAGGTCAACAAGGTTTCTTTGTCGGCTCCCCAAGTACTGCCGGCAAGTGACTTGAGGACCTTGTTCCTACTTTTGAGTTTATCGCAGATAGCTGTAGCATGTGCAGAGGATCTAAAAAGGCTGTCCAATGTGACCCCAAGGATTTTGGGGTAGTTGGTGGTCGGGATGTTGACGTCATCGACTTTCACATTGAGTGACAACCGCACCTCTGCGGTCCAAGCAGTAAACAGTGTGGCTGATGATTTGGAGGCGGATATTTTCATATTCCTCGCAGTGAAGAAACGTGCTAAGTCAGTGAGGTTAGGTCCTGACGCCAGAATTGTGCAATCGTCAGCTACGACACAATTTCAACGCCGTCTGGTGGTGCAGGAACTTTAGAGAGGTAGAGGTTAAACAGAGCCGGGGATAAAACTCCACCCTGGGGAACTCCTTGTTTAACTCTACGGGGCTTCGACTTTCTGTCTCTAAATTCTACATATGACTGGCGCCCACACATATAGTTTACGACCCAACGTTTCAAACTGGGCGGAAGGGACGTTTCTTCAATGTCCTCGAACAGAGTGGCATGATTGACCGTGTCGAAGGCTTTTGTGAGGTCAAGAGCCACGAGGACCGTCCTGTCGTTAGGCTTGTTCTGGTTAAGGCCGCGACTTATACGTGTGGTGATGGCGTGTAAAGCAGTTGTTGTGCTGTGCTGCTTGCGGAATCCATGCTTGATGATCAGCACTAAGAAAGTGTTCGATCAGGCTGGGGAGGAGCAGTGCTTCAAGCGTCTTTGCTACTGGAGAAAGCAAGGAGATCGGCCTGTACGAATCTCCTTTACTTGCGTCTTTGCCTGGCTTCAGTAGCGGGACCACTCTGCCCATTTTCCAGGCATCGGGAACTTCGTGAGTGGCTAGCGACAGATTGAGCACTTTGGTCATGTACTCTACTCCCGGAGTATCCAAGTGCTTTAACATCAGCATTGAGATTCCGTCCGGACCCAGCGCCTTTGATGACTTTGCGCTGCGGATGACATGGGCAACTTCGCCAACGGTAAATTGTGGTGGTGCCTCTTCGACCCGGAGAGCGCGGATACGACGCAATACTCTCCTTTTCGCCTTATCACTCTCTGGGTGCTTAATAAAAAGCCGTCGAAAAAAAAAAAAAAATTATTTTTTTTTGCCGAACGTAGGGGTTGCAATTTTACATTTTTCGTTGTATCTCCTGCATTTACAGTCGGATCTTGAAGGGTGATACATCGATGATTTTGACTTGAGGAGACCCATCTGCTTTAACATAGCAAGAGTTTAATGATATAAGGCTGGTAGATTAAGATAATAGCAACTGGGATAAGATAGGTTAGTATCAGAAAAGTTACTTGAGGTCAATAACTTTAAAAACTGAAATTCTCACTTGGAAGGATGATGGAAAAATGAGGTCAGTGACTTTAAAAATGATGGAAAAATTGCCACAAAAGTATATTCCTTCCGTCTGACATAGCGGGCCGATTTGATGCAATGCTCAGTGTGCACGGCCCTCATACACGTAAGCAAGGTAAGAAACCTAATACGAACATTGAACATTTTGCAGCTGCGAATTGTTTACACCGTAAATTTTGACGACTGAACGAGTAAGGACCTGTGCCAACTGGCTTAACCTAAGAGTTTTTAAGGTAATTTTCCCATAAAGATTGGACAATGATAGGCATCTCAATTAACGATCCAATAAATTAACTGTTTTGTTTGTCAGAAAAGGCCCTAAGAAATGTATCTCTATGGGCCTAATTAGACCTAATTTTGGATAAAAATTCGATAAATGGTTGCCAATCTTAAGATGTCCATCCCCATCGGCCACACTGTTTACTACCTGAATTGCAGAGGTTAGAATGCCATAGAATGTTAATTTACCCCAAAATTCTTGGTGTCACGCTCAACGGTCCTTTCGAGTCCTCAACGCATGTCTGCGATACGCTTAGAAGTAGGAACAAGGTTCAGCCTTTGGAACACTGACCAAAAATCTTGTGGACCTCTAATAATGCTAAAGGTCAGTCAGAAATGTTCTATACAGCGCTGGTCGCGACACCGACTGAAATTGGCACACAGTTGGATAAAATACGCAGAATGCCGCTCCGAGAACTTCGGGCGGCATTCTGCCGTCTTCTCATGCCCTCTTATGCCCAACTCGAAGAGAAAAAGATCTGGCCCTCAAGTCGCCACAACTTCATACGGACAAGACCAGACAAGTCCAACGATTTTTTTAGTATCAGAGCGCCGAATCGACCTTAGTGAGCACAAATCGATTGGAATGTGTTTCTTCTAATGCCCGAATAGGTGAAAGAAATTTCGCGGTATTGTCACTGCCCGATTAATTTCTGCTAGTAGAATCGCAGAGATCAGACTATGATTTCCGACCGAGGTGGCAAAACTTTCATATATGCGGGGTGATATCGGTAGAATAAACCCTAGACACAAAAGTCGACCTGTTGGTTAACGTGTAAAGGAGAGACAATTAATTAATTAACTAAAATAAAAAATAAACCATCTGGAAACCTGTTATCCTAGTTTGGTAGTGTTTAAGCTTTGGTCTACAGTAAAGTCTTTCTCAAACCCGCCCAAGCGATGATGCGGTTTGGAATCACCATTGTTTTTGATCCCAAAAGAAGCTCTAGCCATTTTGAAAGGCTTTTCGTTGAGCATGCGGAGAGCACCCGGGCTATTAGGAATATTCTAAAGGAAGTTAACTAAACTTAAGCCCACATGCCTTTACTGCGAGTGAAGTTGCTATGGTCATTGCCAAAGCATCGAAGACACTTAGGCCCTATGGCATTGCCATGCTGGTGTCGAGGAATTAGTATTCACCGGGAGTAGATTAAAATACAGCGGTCTTGAGCTAGTTCCTCACTACCCGCATTTTAACCGAGGTTTGTAGTGGATACGGTGGTAACCTTAATAAAACCAGGAAAGAGCGCGAACTAGGAGGTCTTATACCATTTAATATTTCTGCTATCTGGTGTCTCCAATCGCGAAGACTTCAAAGGCGCTTCTTTACCCTTCATATGCAGATTGCCAATCATCATGCTATCCTCTTCAGAAACATCATGAAAACCAGAGTCCCTAACACAATGAAGCGATTATGTATATTTGTTGGCTTAAGTAATTTGTTGAATTAAACAGGGAGTGCCTTAGGGTTTAGGCCTCTCTCCGTTTTGTGTATTTCGTACCTTATTAAATTAACGGCACCACTAAAAGGATTAGATATAATAGGCGTGTTCTACACTGAGAAGAAAAATAACCTTATAAAAGGTTAATTTAACCATAAAAAAACCTGATTTGGAGTCCTCGTTATATAAGGTAAATTTAAAATTTTGTTGTTAACTGGTATTTAACAATAATAGTTAATTTAACTATTTTGCATTTTTAACCATGAAAATTGTTAATTTTAAAATAATAATTATTGTTTTAACAAGGCTTTGTTTAGTTTTTTAATCATTAAAATTGTTATTATTAAAATAATTATTGTCGTTTTAACAATGCATTGTTTTTTAAAAGAGCGAGATAAATTGTCTTATGATCTCTCTAACAAATACACACACACGTACAGAGCAAAGGAGGAAAGGAAAAAGAGTGGGGGGGGGGATAAGACAGTATCAATCATTGCAGCTTCGTGTAACTTAATTCTGATCTTCGTATAGCACAAAGCAGATCAAAAACTTCGATACAACAAAGCCGAATGATTTTTGTTTATGTTGCACATTTTTCTGCCTCTCTCTTTAAAAAAACCAATCTTATATAATGTTAAGTCAACTATTTTGTATGTACATTTGACCTTTTATAACGTTATTTTGTCTTCGTTATCAAACATTTACCATGAAAAATGTAAAAAATCATTGTATTCTCGGCTCAGTGTATCAAACAGGTCTGAAGTACATTCACTCTGATGAAGTCGTATAGACAAAGGTTCAGCAGTTCAAGAGAGAGTCTCTAGATCATCAAAACTATCAAACAGCTTGATACGACTGATGAAGTCGTATCAAGCTATAATGTGAATGTAGTGCTAGGGGGAATATCCGCCGGAAACTTTACCAGAGGAGAAGACGCTACCTCGGCAGACGCTTGCGGTTCTGGCCCAGCTGAGGTCTGAATGATGCAGCCGCCCTTAATCGTATTGGATGCGAATTGAAGCAAACGTTCTGAAGGAATGTCACGTATATTCACGCTTATGAAGTCAAAGCAGCAGTAACAGCTATAGCGTGAATAAAGTGCTAGGGCATTGGCCCCTGGAGATTTCACCGGAGGAGTAGCCGCTACATCGGCACATGTGCGTGATTCTGGCTTAGCTGAGATGTGAATGGTGTAGGGCGGGAATTGATGCTTACGTTCTGGACCTTTATTCCGCCTGCCATCAGGGACCACATGACGTGCACTTCTTCAAATGTCTGGTCAAACTTACTCAGCTGACCCTCAGATCTCTTTGGGCGTAGCCAGTTCAAATGGCGCGTTTTCTACATCTGTATATCGAGCTGATTCCATGTAGACAAGCTGGACTTCAACACAACATATATATTTCTAACAACAGCAACTAGTCTTGTCAGTTTGAAAAGGCCCAAAGTCATGTTAAGGCTTCCCTATAAAATACATTATCCGTTCCTTGCCCTTAAACAGTTGATCCTGGACAATGACTACAAGCTAGCTCATTAATGACATGTACAGCTATCTCACTGATTTAAAGATATTTACCCTTTCCTCTTTAATTGGATGTTCTGGGAAGTGGGTATCCTCTAAGATGGAGAACAACAGTCAAATTTTCTTCTTCCAATGCGAGGGCATATTTTACATTACACTGATTAAGATCTCAACACCATCTCAAGAATCTCTTCAGAACTTTGCTCACAAAGAATTTCTCTAATCCGAGACCACAGGCTGAAAATTAAGATGCCGATGCCAACAAATTCATGAACTACAATAAGGATACAAATTATATTCACTCATTATGTATGTGCATATTTTGTGAACGGTTGTGTGTGCATGTGTGTGTAGGGCAGCTTGGCTAAGTCCTTCTCATGCTAACCGCAACACAACAAAGGAGGTGGCGAGAAGCATGCGAAGACATATTTTGCTCGCATTACGGATATCATCGCGGCTGCCCGACCGTCTGACATACTCTCCTGCTCTCGTTCGTGCAAAGATTTGGATTTGCATGCACTTAAGGCTGGGGGGTGGGGACTCGATGAGGATAGCGTGAAATTCGCTACGACGAGTATCCACTATGAGCGGAGGAGCCACAGCCATTCTGCGGATGTGAGTAGGAGCGTGTGACGGCTGCCGCCTCAGATTCTTGGAATATTTTGGCACATCAAGTACACCGAACGACGGGCGCGTAGTCACACGTCGGTCTACGTATGTGTGTACACGCATGTGTACGTAATATCCTGCCAAGATGATACTCCGGCACTAGACAGACAACTTAAGTCGGCTTTTGTTATTGCCGTATTCGCTTTCCCGTTCGCCGTCTGTGTCTATGCCTGTGTACGTGTATTTCCACAGGAACATATGTAAAACATTTCGCCGAAAACAAAAAAAAAACACAGCACACAGACACATCGGAGAACAAAGGACGAGTATCCTACTCCAAAGATCTCCTTGCATGTGCAGTGTGGCTTTTCCTCCACAAACGAGGCAATGTTTGTGGCATTGTTGCCGTTGCCACTGCAGTTCCAGGTACAGTTGCGTTGCCTAGGGTGGCTATGGCTGGCTGGCTTTACCAACGAAATTGAAAGGTGGCTTAAATCCATAACATACGTACCATAAGGACAACAACAACGACAGCAGAAAAAAACAACGCCGGTATGAATTGCAAATCTGGTCAGAGACACAGAAAATGCATCGCATTTTCTTTTTCTGTATGGAATAATTTATGTAAGGCCGTCGTCTTGACAGATTAAGGCCATAAATGCAAATGTTTGATGTGCTTGCACACGCACACACACGCCGAGCCTAGGAAGATGGGAAGGATTTTCTAGGAAAGAACTGATATGGGTGGGTGCAGAATCTCGGAGTCCAAAGGAGGTTTTCTCAGGCGTGCTGTGCTGTACGGTTTGGTGTTCAAAATGCTTAAAATTTTAATTCTAAATCTATACTAATTTAGTTTAAGTAAACATGTAAGGTAAAGTAAAGTCGGACGAAGCCGAGACCATATGACCCTACAGCACTCTATAACTACTAATGTTTAGCTTAGACCCTCGCCAGAATGTGGTACAGCTGATGTGAGTTTAGCTGATATTTGTTTGTGCTGATGTTTGTTACATTCGGCAACAAGTGCAATAGACTTCTTAAGCATTTTACCGACTCCAAATTATTGACTGAGTCTATTTCGTCAGGTACATCTGTCCTTCGGTTTATCTATTAGTGTTATAAAAGTAAGCATCATAAATATGCATCACTCTGTAGAAAAAGGGTATTTTAAGTTAGTTTTAAACGAGTGGCAAATGTTTGTAGCTATCAAAAATATTTGAGCTAGACACACCTTGAGTATACCGATTGACGTATAATCGCCAGCTGATTTCATTTAACTATAACCGTCCTTCAGTCCGCCCGTTCGTCCGTCCATTTTAAGCTTGAAATCACAGATTTCGACAACATTTGGCAGAAGTACCTACGTTTTTTGGACCAACGACGGACATTATTGAAATTGAAAAAAATCGGTTGAGATTTAAATATATTTTTGAAATAAAACGCGTGATCCATTTCGAGGTTCCCTATTTTTTTTTCAAGAAAAAAACACAGGAAATTCAAATTGAATGGGGAATGTTTTATATCATTTGAAAGAACATTCTTTGGCATTTATTTTTTGAATATTATGTCTGTCAAATGTTGGCCGCGGCTACGTCTCAGATGGTCCATCCGTTGAGTCCAATTTTCGATGACTCGTTCCAGCATTTCGGCTGGTAACTGGCGAATGATACGCGTGATGTTTTGCTCCAAGGCCTGAATCGAAGCGGGTTTGTCCGCATAAACTTTCGACTTTACATATCCTTACAGCAAAATGTCTAACGGTGTGATATCACACGATCTTGGTGGCCAATCGACCGGCCCAAAACGTGAAATTATCTGCTCACCGAAGTGTTCTCTCAATAAATCCATTGATTGATGCGATGTGTGGGAAGTGGCGCCGTCTTGTTGAAACCAAATGTTGCCAAGATCACGAGCTTCAATTTCAGGCATTAAATAGTCGGTTATCATTGCACGATAACGGTCCCCATTGACGGTTACGTTCTCACCGGCATCATTTTTGAAGAAATATTGACCGATGATTCCACCGGCCCACAAACCACGCCAAACCGTTGTTGTTTCTGGACGAAGTGGCAGCTCTTGCACCTCATCTGGTTGCTCTTCGTCCCAAATGCGGCAATTTTGCTTGTTTACATACCCATTGAGCCAGAAATGGGCCTCATCGTTAAACAAAATTTGGCTCGAAAACGCACGAAACACATTCCTCACAGAACGTGGATTTTCGTAATAAAATTGAACGATTTGTAAACGTTGTTCAGGCGTAAGTCTGTCCATGATGAAATGCCAAACAATACTAAACGAACCTAACATGACAGCATGACACGACTCACACGTGATCTGTCAAAAAAAGGCTATTGAAAAAAGTATCTGTACTTGGATTACCCATTACATATGTTCGGCCGATTTTATGTTTCATTTCTAGCAGCCACATTTCACATTCAATCTTGGTGAAATTAGGCACAGTTCCTTACGAAAGATCAGTTACCAGCTCAGATTAAAATGGGTACTATCTGCCAACAGTTTTATGACGACCCTGTACAAAGAATGTTTTCTCTAGATTTTACATACTTTATAACCGCTCTAAATTACCCATTAATAATTCCGCTTAAATTTGGTATAGCATTTTGCAATGGGTATACAACTAACGGCCAAACGGGTTCGTATAGGTCCATTTTGCATATATGCCCCTTCCAAAATTATACAATTTGGCTACATTTGGCTGTCGGAACCAAGTCTCTAAAATCCGTCACATTTTTACGTATCGGTCACATTTTAACCCAGTGGGGTATATTTTAAAAAAGGTGTGATACAAATTGTATTAATTTTACCAATGGTTCAACGTATCAGAAAAATAAATACTGATTTGAATAAATGTTCTGAGAGACTTTCTAGTGATACCCTTGTTGCCTTAATATGCAAAAAATAATATAGCAAGATTTGGGGGACCGTAACTCAGGAAATATGGATCACTGCCAAAAATATATTGGTTGCTGTTTATCAACATAAAGGAGATGTATCTCTGGCAGAAATGTCGATCAAGTCTGAGTAATGTCGCTAAAATACAGAAAAGCCTGTTTCATTATTGTGGAAAATATTTATTTTTTTATAGTTGGTTTATTTAAATGGCCCAAGAAGCTTAAACTGTCTAACACAAAAACAAATTGAAACAACATAAATTTACTTTTTGTTGTTTTGAGTTTTCTGAACGTGTTTTCGTCTTAGACAAAGATTTTGTAGAGGCCCGAAGCAATAAATTTCAAGAGGAAAAATTCTAATCGTAGCATAGGGTGATCCATCTGGTGGTATTTTTTCAGAACAAAAAAAATATAAAAAATTCAAATCAAGTGTGGAATCTTTTTTGGTACTAGGGATTAGCCGCATTTTCGTCTACCGATGCGTAAAACTGTTTGAGGAGACTGGAGATGTAAAAGACCGTCACCGGTCCGGCCTCCCACGCTCTGTTCGAACACCGCATGTCATCAAAGCCGTTAAATCAAGAATCCACAAAAAATCCGTTCCAAAATCAAAATATCATGGCCCGTGAGATGAAAGCACGCAAAAGTCCATGAGTCGAATCATTAAAAAAAAGACTTGGGACTTGGGGCTTTCAAACGACGTACCGGATATTTATTGACTGCAGCTTTAAAAACAAAAGGATTGAAAAATGCAAATGTCTTTTGTTGAAGCACGCTCATAACTTGCACAGAAAAATTTTGTTCACCGATGAAAAAATTTTTACCGTTCAGGAAAAATTTAACAAGCAAAATGATAGAGGATTCTGCGCCGGCCCATAAGGCTAAAATGTCCCAGGCCTGGCTTCGAAACAATTTGCCAGCGTTCATTTCCTCTGAAGAATGGCCCTCAGGCAGTCATCTAAGGAAGCATCTGAACTGATCCCAAGGGTGGAAAAGATTCATCACCCAGATTCAGTCATGATGTGGTGGGGAGTCTCTTACGATGGGGTCACTGACCTGCATTTCTGCGAACAAGGTGTCAAAACATCGGCCAAAGTTTTCCAAGAAACCGTTTTGGAAGCTGTTGTGAAGCCTCTTAACAATTCCCTGTTGCAAAACCAGCCATGGACTTTCCAGCAGGATTCTGCGCCGGCCCATAAGGCTAAAACGTCCCAGGCCTGGCTTCGAAAAAATTTGCCAGCGTTCATTTCCTCTGAAGAATGTCCCTCAGGCAGTCCAGATTTGAACCCATTGGATTACAAATTGTGGACGGTTTTAGAGGACAAGGTTTGTCACAAATGGTACCCCAACATTGGATCTCTTCAGACTGCTTTGGTTCGAGCTGTGGCCAATTTTCCAATGGACGAGGTTCGTGCAGCTATTAGCGATTGGCCAGTGCGACTTATAGCGTGTGTAAAGGCAAAAGGCGGACATTTCGAATAAGTAGATTCTTTATGGACACAATATACATCAATAAATATATTAAAAACTATTTGGTCCAAAAACATTCAGTACTTTTTATTTTACAGTAAGTAATTTCCTTCAAATGTTGGCCGCAGGATTTCCCTTCTGAGGGTCCAATTTTGGATGACTCGTTCGAGGATTTCGACCGGTATGGCTTTAATGCTTCCAAAACCTGAATCGTAGCTGGTTTGTCAGCATAGACTTTGGACTTTACGTAACCCCAAAGAAAAATGTCTAAAGGTGTGATATCACTCGATCTAGGCCGCCAACTCACCTCTCCAAAACGTGAAATTAGCTGCTTTACGAAATGACCTCTCAATAGATCCATTGTTTGAGCAGCTATATGGCAAGTGACACCATCCTGTTGAAAACAAGTGTCGTCAAGATTACGGGCTTCAACTTTAGGTAGCATAAAAATCGATATCATTGCGCGATAACAAGCACCATTCACGGTTACGTTCCGGCCATCATCATTTTTGAAAAAATATCCACCAATGATTCCATCAGCACCAAACCGTGGTTTTCTCTGTGTATAATGGCACCTCTTGAACCTCTTGTTGTTGCTCTTCAGCCTAAATGCGGCAAATTTGCTTATTGACTTTGCCGTTGAGCCAGAAATGGGCCTCATCACTGAACAAAATTTTGGTCGAAAACAGTTTCTCACCGAACGGTCATTTCCATAATACAGTTGGCAACATTTGTAGGAAAATATTTTCACATTGAACAGGGATTAACCGGCTCAAGACCTCTTGCTTCTATATTTAAATAGAAGACAAGTTTTTAACAAAATGGCAAAGTGACAAAATTTTCAAAAAATAAATGCCATAAAATGTCCTTTCACCAATTACCAATAAAGATTCCACACTGGATTTGAATTTTTATATTTTTTTTTGTTCTGAAAAAGTACCTTTAGATGGATCACCCTACTTATATACTTTATAAGCAATAAACGGATTTGGTCCCTACAAAGTACTTATCTGTTATCACCAATGATTATTGGTACTAAAGTACATCCTAACTGGTTGGTTGCCGTAACCATCGGTTATGGCATCCAATAGTTTTACTGAGTTCGGTTGTTGTAACCGACTTTTGGGCTGTGAGTACCGTGATATTATCATACGTACCATCTTATGGTATGTCAAAACATTTGACTATCAATACCATGGGTTATTGGTGATGGCAACAGAAAGAATGTTAATCCAACCGAATTTTTGTAGTTCAGGCTGATTTCGAACTAACTTTTTCTCTGTGTGTATAAATTATCGCCTTAAACGTTTTTCTCATAGTATCCACCTTTAATTGAAGTCTCAGCGACTTGTCATCATCGCAACCATAATTTGTTTGCCTCCCTGTACAGTTTGTCCACCGCATTTCTCCGTCGACTTACTTTAACTGTGTTCAGTAATGCCAGAGCATTTTATTTTATTGTTACGAGTGGTTTCTGTATTGTTTTTGTTTTTCTTATGGTATGCCCCATGCTCTGACTCGTGCTGGTGCCCGTTCAGACAGGCAAATCCGTTAAATAACCACTTTGTTGTTTAATTTTTAAAGTAAATCCAGCAATTTTCATAACAGAAATCTTAAGCCAGCAACAAAACTCTTTGAGCACTTGTGCTGTTGTGTCGTTTACTCTTGTTGGTGGTTACCGACAACCTTCGCCATATGTGTACGTGTGTGTGTGTGTGAGAGTCTATGTTTGTGTCCATATCCTCCTGGGAGGAAGAAGGTGTCCTTCGTCCTTTGTAGTGCCGCCGTTGCCGCCGCCACCGCGGCTGCTGTGGCTCCTTGACTGTTGCTCGAACACACGGAGTAGTAAAGTTGCTGCATTACGATGTAGCAACAACATTTGTTGTTGTTGTTGCTCCTGGTGCATCGGTGTGACAACTTGTAGTTTTTGCGTCTTTCGCTTACTTTCTGCAGCATCACACACAAGGTACAGGGTATCTCTGCTCGGTGTTTTAGTGAATCCGTATCCGTATCTGCGAATTCGTTGCTGTGAATGTTGGCCATGGCAGGACTTGTTTCGTTTGGGGGGTGTTGCACAAATGTGCAGTCGTGTGTATCTCTGTGTGTTCAGGTGAATTTTATTTTAGTGAAATACCACTCTGTGTATGTGTGTGTGGGTCTTTGTAAGCTTTTTGTTTCCTTCTTTCCGTTTTTGCTTTGCATGCTTTGTTGTGCTGTTGTTGTTGCTGCTGCCAGGATGATATGGAGTATTATAGTTTATGATTTTTGGTAGCATGTCCCTTGATGGTTTATTATAAACATGCTTTTATATGCAACAAACTACCGCTGTACGACGCGGTATATCTATGTATAGGTATGTAGATGCATTGGTGTGCCTCTATGTGTATGTGAACTTGTACTACAGCAAACAACCGCAGCGGCATTTGTAGCCGCAGCTTCTGTAGTCAGCAGTCAGCAGGCAGCAACAAAACAATATACATTTATTTATATCCTGTCGCAAAGCACAGCTCATGCATGATAATGAATTTGAGCATTTTTTTGTCATTTCTGTTCTTTGTAGGTATTTGTGTGTGTGTTGTTCATAGCTTTAGTATACACCGACTTTTGTGTGCGTTTACGGCAATGTAAAAGTAATAAACATGGATCAATTCTAGAGAGTCCAAAAAAAATTCGTGGTTTTTAGAAACCCTGCATTTCGTTTTTTTTCCTAAAAATACGTGTTTTAAAAAAGCTACAGTCTGGTTTTGTTTAAAAAACGTTCTTTAAAAAACCGACTGTCAAGTTTTGTTTTAAGTAAAGGGTGATCCACCTAGAGGTATTTTTTCAGAACAAAAAAATATAAAAATTCAAATCAAGTGTGGAATCTTTATTAGTAATTTAAAAGGACATTATGCAACATAGAAAGGGACCTAAGGTTAAACACCAGTTTTGATCAGGAGAGCCATTTTAAAGATTAGGTCCCTTTCTATTTGCGCTTAGAATCGTCGACTTCACTTTCATAAAACGCGCATATCTCTGGGAGGGAATACTTTTGGGGCATGGGATCGGTCTCATTCGATGCTCAGATGTTGTCCACATCAAAAAAAGAAAAAAAAAATGATTTTTTTACCCTTAGGTCCGTCCCTTTCTCTATGCGCTGTCATATATGGCATTTTTTTGAAAAAAAAATACCCTCAAATGTTGGCAACTGTATTATGAAAATGAGCGTTTTGTGAGAAACGGGAAGATCCGCTGTTTTCGACCAAAATTTTGTTCAGTGATGAGGCCCATTTCTGGCTCAACGGCAAAATCAATAAATAAAATTGCCGCATTTAAGCTGATAGCACAAGAACAAGTTCAAGAGGTGCCATTATACCCAGAGAAAACCACTGTTTGGTGCGGTTTATACGCTGGTGGAATCATTGGTGCATATTTTTTCAAAAATGATGATGGCCGGAACGTAACCGTGAATGGTGCTCGCTATCGCGACATGATATCGATCTTTATGCTACCTGAAATTGAAGCCCTTAATCTTGACGACGCTTGGTTTCAACAGGACGGTGCCACGTGCCATACAGCAGCTCAAACAATGGATCTATTGAGAGGTCATTTCGAAAAGCAGCTAATTTCACGATTGGCCACCAAGATTGTTGTGATATCACACCGTTAGAATTTTTCCTGTGGGCATATGTAAAGTCTAAAGTTTATGCGGACAAATCTGCTTCGATTCAGGCCTTGGAGCAAAACATCACGCGTGTCATACGCCCGTTACCAGTCGAAATGCTCAAATGAGTCATCGAAAATTGAACTCAACGGATGAACCATCTGAGACGTAGCCGCGGCCAACATTTGGTAGACATAATCTTCAAAAAGTAAATGTCAAAAAATGTTCTTTCAAATGGTAATAAACATCCCCCATTCAATTTTAATTTTCTGTGTTTTTTTTCATTAAAGAATTAGGGAACCTCGAAATGGATCACGCGTTACAAGTAATAAACATAGAGCTCCAAAAAAATCGGGGTTTTTAGAAAATCGGCATTTTGGGTTTTTCTCTAAAACGTGGTTTAAAAAAACCGAAAAAATCGAGTTTTGGTTAGAAAAACGTGTTTTTAAGTTTTATTTTAAATATACGAGTAAACAGACATTAATCGACATTTGCGGTTAAAGAGTGGAAAAATAATTTATACACAGAAGTGAAGTTATTGACACATTTATAAATGATGCGAATGTACTCACAGAAAACAGATTCGTTGCCAAAACCGACTTTTTTTGCCAACCGACTGATTGATGTAACATGAACCTCGAGTATTCCATTAGTACAACTGAATATTAGTTGGTGCTCTATAATTTTCAGTTATTGAAACTAGTATATTAGCTCCATAGCAAGTATCCCAACCTTCAGAGAAGTTTAAGATCTAAAAATACAAACCCCGCACTTGTTCAACGAAAAGAATTCAAATTTTATTTATTTGTGTCGTTCTGGACTGGGCTAATTGGTTAACTGGTCAGTGACAAAAAAATCATCATTCAAAAATCATAAAAATCAACATTAGGCCTAGAGAATAACTAAAATTTTAGTCAGAGGCAACAAAATGTTTGCTTATTTAGTTGCCACAACTGATATTCTTCTTTTGTAACTGAATCATTGTAGTTCCAATCGATTTTCAACTAAGTTTTTCCTGTGAGCGGTAACCCTTTGCTATTAATAGAGATTTGCTTTTTATTCAAAAATAAAAATTAGTAGCAAAACATGGGGCTATGAATTCAAAATTGTTGCAAGATTATTTTTGTATTTGTTAATTGCCTATAGTCTTATTACTAGAGTTGCTATTTATACTTCGGGTCCGGCAATAAAAACACAATAATTTATCATTGGAAATGGTTTTAATGATTTTCAAAATATTCTCCTTTAGGATCAATTCAATTTTGCATGCGCTCAAACCAATTTACGAAGCACTTTTTCCACTCCGATTGAGAAACCTCCAAAATATGCTTTTTTAACACTTCAACAGCTGATTCGGGCGATGAAAAACGTTGACAACGCATTTTTTTTCTGGACACTAGGGAATAAGAAGAAGTAATGGCAGGTCTTTACGGTGGATGGCCCATCAATTCAAAATCTTGAGCGGTCAAATAGCTCATCTTTTTTAGCTGATGTGTGAGAGCTCGCATTGTCGTGATGCAAAATGATCCATCTTCTCTAATTATCTTTCCTCATTTCTTCAAACACTGTTGGCATACAGATGGTTGTTTACCACTCAGAATTGACCGTCCTACGTTCCACTAAAGGCACTGTGGCAACATGGCCGGTTATACCAAAAAAAAAACAATCATTTACTTCGATGTACTTCTTCCACAAACAACTTTTGTTGGATTTGGCTCGTCTTGAAAGACCCATACGGTCGATTGCTGTTTTGTTTCGGGTTCATATGCATAGATCCATGATTCGTCACCTGTGACAATGTTATACACTGCCTTTGAGCTACCGCAGTTATACTCTTTCAGCGTCTATTTGCACCAATCCATACGAGCCTGTTTTTGAGCATTAGTCAAATTATGGGGGCCCACTAGAAAACAGTTTTTTACGGCCAAAGGTACATGCAATATCTTATTGATCCTTATCTTACTAATTCCTAAGGATGCCTTAGACTCACGTTATGTCGGTCTTGCTTAATCAGTTGACGCACACTATCGATGGTTTCTTGCAAAGTGAACGAAGTTGGACGTCCTTCAGGAAATTCATCCTGAAGCGAACGAACTCATGGTACCAGCGATTAACAGTGGTTTTTGATGGTGCTTCGTCGCCAAAAGTCGAAACAAGTTGATTTTGGCACTCTTATCCCGATAACCCACGCCGAAAATCGTAAAAAATCATCGCTCGAAAATGTCGAAAATTTTTTGACTGAGATGAATTTTTCAACACACTGTAAACAATACAATTCGCCCTCAAATAACAAAACGGTCTGAGTGAAGTTATGCTAACAAATGTCAAAGTTTCCAATGGAAGTTCCAGTTTGCATCTGGGATCACTAGTATTGTCAGGACCCGAAATATAAATAGCAAGCCAAGTATCGTTTAATCTTATTTATTTAAAACTTTTCTATCTATCTTTCTTCGTCATTACCCTTCCTATGCTTAGGAGTATTTCAAGTATATATTGTCTCTTATAATTCTCTTATAATTTATAATTTTGGCGTTAAACAAGTGTGGCATGTTGACTTTTCGATCCACAAATTCCTTTAGTAGGCTCGGATTCTTCGTATTTTCTACAGATACTTCAGTTACAATTACTGAACTGAGCACCAACTAACTGATGGCATACTCAAGGTTTAATGCATCCTTAACCATTCGGTTAGCGAAAAAATTCGACTGTAGCAACCAATCTGTTATCTGTATGTGAAAACGAATAGAATACAATTTGATCAAGATTATTAGTATTAAATGTTTAAAACAAACACTTCGGTCTAGGACATGCTAAGCAACCCTTCCTTTTTTGTACCCTATATAAGATTTGTTAGATCGAAGAAAAAGATTTCATTTTAAATTTGTCTTTAAATTGGTCCTGCTGCGAATATTAGTGCTTGCATTAAGAACAGAGTGTCGGATAATAGTGGCCACGACTAGAAACGGGTTTGGATTTTATTTTTTTCAAACTGCTAAAGTCTTGCATGGTGGCAACGCCATCATCAATCCAGAACACACAAAATATCAGCTCCATCCTCATGCTCAGTATTTGAAATCTCGTCCCTTTAGCCAAATTGCAATGTGGACTTATAACAGAAATTAATTCAAGTACTTCGTGCGTCGTTTATTTGTTAAAGTTTACGCGAATTAATCATACTATACTAAAAAAGAAGCAATAAATCGACTCTTTGTAATCTAAAAATTTTCTTGATCTCTAGCCATTATAGTGGCAAAAAACCGCCTTGTCGACAATTTGTAAATCGATTAATAAATCCCTACCTTCCAATTAATACATTCTCTGATGAGTAAAACTGAAGCCTTACCACAGCGCAATGCTTTATTATTGAAAATTGATGGAAAATGTGACTGCTCGGTATATAATAAACTATGACTAACAAAAACAATAACATAAATTCAGCTTTGGCAGACTTTAGCCCTTCTTATCCTATTGTACTAACGCCAATGATCCTTAAGGACATCATATATTATTTCTTCTTTTGTTTGAGTCCAAATGTGAGCCTCTGCAGGTTTTGTGCGGCCTGTGAAGCCCAGTTTTTAAACAGCACCTTCGATATGAATCTGTGATCTTTCAAACCAATGACCCCATTTAATATTTATTGATAATACCGCGATAATGTTGGGAGGATAACCTTCGGTTGCCTATTTCTTGTTGATGGGACTGTGTATCATGTGTGTAATATTTATTGGTACATAACTTATTCCTATGTATATTAGACTGGGTAAGGGCTGTTATTGTTTAGAAATACATTCTTTTAAATGATACGAGGCCTGCTATATATATATATTTCTGACCTAATAATGAAAATGCGAAAACTTATTTTCAAAAATGTTTTATTGTTTCTCAGGTTTCCCCAGCATGATTTATACACTTTTGCAAGAGCTCAAACTAATTTTCGAAGCACTTTTTCCACTCCGACTGAGACACCTCCAAATCATGGTTTTTGAACGCTTCAACAGCATCTTCTGGCGACGAAAATCGTTGACCACGCATAACAATTAAATAAAAAAAAGTCATTGGGTGCCGAGACAGGGCTGTATGGCGGATGACCAATCAATTGGACGTTTTGGCCGGTCGAAAAGTCGCTGTTTTGAGCCGATGTGTGAGAGCTCGCATTGTCATGACGCACAATGATTCATCTTCTCTTGTTCATTTTCCAAATTTCTCTGAAGACTTCAGGCAAACAAATTGTGGTGTACCACTCAGAATTGACCGTCCTAAGTTGCTCGAGCGGAGCAGTCGCCACATGACCAATTTTGCCGACGTCACAGGCGACCATTTGCTTTAAAGTGCATTTTCACGAACAACTTTCATTGGATTTGGCTCGTCTTCGAAGACCCACACGGTCGATTGCAGTTTTTATTAGGCTTCATATGCATAGATTCATGATTCGTCACCTGTGGTGATCTTATAAACGTCTTTTGAAGCACCGCGACGGTATTTTTACAAAATTTCTTTGCACCAATCGACACGAGCCTTTTTTTTGAGCGATTGCCAAGTTGTGTGGATCCAACAAACCTTTTTTACGGTCAGGTGTTCATGCAATATCAAATGTATGCTGGTGGAAGAAATGCCCAAGGATGCCTCT
Organism: Hydrotaea diabolus; assembly: GCA_963513945.1. Lineage (NCBI taxonomy): Eukaryota > Metazoa > Arthropoda > Insecta > Diptera > Muscidae > Hydrotaea > Hydrotaea diabolus. Next base: position 187,623,656 of record OY740717.1, read on the forward strand.
TTCTCACGGTATGTCACATGACGATCTTGCATTATCAGTTCCCTTTTTTTTTGGCAAATTGATGTTTTCAAGTCACTGTAAACAACACAAATGATGGTCGTACGTCAAAGCGTTCTGAGTACGTTTATGCTAAAAAATTGTCAAACTTTTCAATGCAAATGGCAGATGGCACTAGGCAACACTTAGTGTTGCCTAGGCCAGAAATACATATGTAACAGCGCATAGAGAAAGGGACCTAAGGGTAAAAAAATCAATTTTCTCTTTTTTTTGATGTGGACAAAATATGAGCATCGAATGAGACCGATCCCATGCCCCAAAAGTATTCCCCCCAGAGATATGCGTGTTTTAAGAAAGTGAAGTCGACGATTCTACACCAAAGATACACGTATTTTAATCTTTCAAATTGCTCTCCTAACCAAAACTGGTTTTTACTCTTAGGTCCCTTTCTATTTTGCGCGTCACATATAAGAGAAGAACAAAGGAAAGTTCGGACAGAATCAAAATTAACTTTCTGTTATCGTTAGCATTGTAGAAAAATGCTTTTGCTGCGGTTACTTTATTCCTTGTTTGGCAAAAATGTTAACCTCTTTATCGATTCTAACAAATTTAAACGCCTTTTAACAGCCTTTCGTTAATCTTAGCCTTCTGAGTACAATATTCTGTTCTCTACCTGTATATCTACACACTTATATGTCTATATTCACTTAGACTCTTTCGTAGACCAATTCTTTAGAGGGTTCACGGATATTTCCCATTTATTTGTAATAAATAGCCCAACTGTAACTGAAATTATTTAAAGATCCTCTTATAAGACTAGCAGTTTTTTATAGTTTAACTGCCTTATGCGACCCACCTTTATATACCTACTGCACGCGCGTTATGTTGTAACCTTCGATTTAAACACAACACGTTCCGTTTAAGGACACGTACGCGGCTGTGTGTATTTGTTGACAACATCAACAAAAAAAAAACAGAGAAAGAACCCAAAAGCGACCCTAAAAGAGAAAAGGGACAAAAAGAGACCCAAATAGAATTGTAACAAATTCGTGTTTATTTTCAGCTTTCAAGAGATTTTCTGCGGTCGCCTAAGACTTTTAAGGACTACAAATTAAAAACTACTCATGCCCGTGCTGGGTGTACTCCACTGCTGGTTGCTTGGTTGGTCGCTTGTGATTTTGAGGTTACCATTTGGTTTATTTGCTCAATAATTTATATGGCTTTTCATTCTTTGGCCAAATACAGACGCCAGCAAAAAAAAAACTATTCCTTAGAAATGTCCTCTTAAGACAACAAATAGTAGAGTGGAGTGAACGAGAGGGGGAGGGTGGCAAAAGTGTTTTCAACTAGACTGTTTTCCAAACAAATCACCGCCACTCAAATTCAAAGCATGCCCGGCCAAGTGGCACATTATTTTCACATTTAAGTGTGTATGCCAAAATCAAAGGCAGGCACAGTGGTTCGAAACGAAATATTAACTGCTAAATAGAGCAATAAAAAACTCAAACTTTAAAGCCTTTAAAAAAAAGAGTTGCTTGCTTGGTAAACAGCGGCCCTGCTCGTAAATGGTGCCCTTATAGATCATTTCGACACACTTTCCTGTTTGCTGAAATTAGATAAAGGTGCGAATGAATACAGAATTGCAGGGTTGCTCGATCTCTTTGGCCCTAGTTAGAATACGCTCAGTATTCTTACACAAGTTGACAAATTATGCACAAGGGGACAAGTTATGTACCTTCTTATTTGCACTGCAAATAGGTCATTTGTGTGGGAGGCACTGAAGGGGCGTGGCTAGTTTTTGTCACCATATTTACCTTACCGTTTTATTCGTACGTATTAATTTGTGGTCAGATAGTTTGAAAAGTACAGGGAATTTGCTTATTTGGGAATGAAATAAAAAAATTATGAACCTTAGAAAAATTTATTTTATATTTTAATTATATTGAACAGTAATGGAATTTTTAAATCACATAATTTTAAAAGTTGTATCTGGCAAATGTCGACTTTCGCTATCCACACACTGCTGCATACGTTTTCGGAAGTTTTCATAACTCTAACAAGCATGGTATTCTGCCAATTTCAGCCTCAATATTGTTAATGAGGTCTTCCAAGGTGTTGGGATGGTTGATGTACACCTTCGACATCAGGTGAACCCAAAGGAAAAAATCTTATGGAGCTAAGTCTGGTGAGCGTGTCGGCCAGTTTACATCACCCCTTAAAGAGATAAGCCGTCCAGGAAAAAATTGCCTCAAATAAACGCATTTAAAAAATACACTTCAACACAAAATGATCTCTCCTCACGTGTCCAACGCATGATGACAATTGAAAGGCAGAGGAATAAAAATCTCCCATTAGCCACTAGGAGCCACACACACTATCCACTCTCTTCGACCAACAGTGCCGCCACAGTCTGCAGTGCAAAAAAACAAATATCCGTTCCCCACCCTGTATTAAAAATATTTTAGGAATACTAAAAGTAGGCGATATGATACATTTATGCGGGAGGTATCAGACGCTGTGTAACAATATGGTCCAGTTCCCTTTAGGCATTTTTAAAAATTTACTCCAAGCACAATTTAAAAACAGTTTCTAACTCTTTTTGAGAGTTATCGTGCAAACCAGCCGCACCGACGAAGGACATATCTTAAATAGCTTAAGACGTCATTAAACGAATTTGGTCAAACCATTTGGTCTAAACTGCTTCCATCGATACTAGACATTTTGTCCACACTAAAGGATTTATGATGGTAAGGGTGAGGTTATAGTATAGGGTGATCAATCTCCAAATATTTTTAAAATTTGAAAAAATACAAAAAATTTTATTGCTCATTCGAAATGACATTTAATGCCATTTAGTTTTTGAATATAATTTCGGTTATATGTTGGCCGCAACTACGCATTAGGGTGTTTATTCTGAGGGTCAAACTTTAGATGACTCGCTCGAGCATTTCGATAGGTCTGGCGTTAATGCCCTCGTAATGTTGCCTGCTAACAGCTAAATCGTCGTTTGTAAGTCTTTACCCGGAAAAACTTAGATTTTACATCCTTTTAAAAAGGGGGGCTTGGCACTGCTAACATTTGCCCCACACTAATTTCTTTACATTTCAAAAGTTTATATGCTAAATGCCATGTTCTCAACATAAAAACTTTATGAGTTCTGGCCGTTTCACATTTTGCGAAATTGGCAGTGCCACGCCCCTCTATAAAAACGCATCCATTTTTTACGTTCCTTGATCTTGTTCGTGTGTCCTCCGTAGACTCCGAGCGAGACTCCGTAGTCTACTTAGTAGGGACATAAATACTGTTACAACATTGAACACACCCATTTTAATAGTAGAACTAAACATACCCCATTATTGTCGTATGGGTTTTGAAAGCTAACCTCAATAGCGTAAGTCTGTAACGGGATTTTAAAATTGTTTCAACTTTCATCATGGAGGGGTCAGATAATGAGAACCGTATCGCTGTAATAGCGCTTTTCAAGTGTGAAATGAAAAAAGCGATATCTTCAAAACGCTCCGGCCACTAGGGATTAGCCGCATGTTCGGCTACCGATGCATAAAACTGTTTGAGGAGATTGGAGATGTAAAAGACCGCCACCGGTCGGGCCGCCCACGCTCTGTTCGAACACCGCATGCCATCAAAGCCATTAAATTAAGAATTCACAGAAATTCGCTCCGAAAACAGAAAATCATGGCCCGTGAGATGAATATCACGCAAAATTCCATGAGTCGAATCATTAAAAACGACTTGGGACTTTCAAACGAAATACCAGACATTTATTGACTGAAGCTTTAAAAAAAAATTGGATTGAAAAATGCAAACGTCGTTTGGAGAAGAAAGCTTGCACAGAAAATTTGTTCACCGATGAAAAAATTTTACCGTTCAGGAAAAATTTAACAAGCAAAATGATAGAGTGTATGCGCGGTCATCTAAGGGAGCATCTGAACTGATCCCAAGGGTGGAAAAGGGTCATCTCCCAGCTTCAGTCATGTTTTCGTGCGGTGTCTCTTACGATGGGGTCACTGACCTGCATTTCTGCAAACAAGCAGGTAAAACATCGGCCAAAGTTTACCAAGAAACACTTTGGAAGCTGTTGTGAAGCCTTTTAACAATTCCTGTTCCAAAACCAGCCATGGACTTTTCAGCAGGATTCTGCGCCGGCCCATAAGGCTAAAACGACCCAGGCCTGGCTTCGCAACAATTTGCCAGCGTTCATTTCCTCCGAAGAATGGCCCTCAGGCAGTGCAGATTTGAACCAATTAGATTACAAATTGTGGACGGTTTTAGAGGACAAGGTTTGTCACAAAAGATACCCTACATTTGGATCTCTTAAGACTGCTTTGGTTCGAGCTGTGGCCAATTTTCCAATGGACGAGGTTTGTGCAGCTGTTGACGATTGGCCAGTGCGACTTAAGGCGTGTGTAAAGGCAAAAGGCGGACATTTCGAAAAGAAAATTCCTTTTGGATACAATATACATATCAATAAATTTATTAAAAAATATTTGGTCCAAAAACCTGCAGTACTTTTTATTTTACAGTATAAAACGTGTGTAATAGCATTTATGTCCCTATTAAATATACCAAGACTCTTCACCACCAGCCGCCATATATATCCGAAAACGAACACCAGCTGCCCATGCTTACAACAGTCAGAATGTTGTAGCCGTCTCAATGCCTATTGAGCCCGTACTGAAGGCACAACTCAGTTTATCCGCCCGACGTTTGGAAGTGGTTAGCATGACACGCCTCGCCTTTTCAGCTGCCAAGTCAAGCCGTCTCTTCTCTCTCTGGAATTGCTAAGGACCCACACCATTTAGGTTGCATCCTTCTTTAATCTGAATAAGGAAACACAACCGAATTAGCAAAAAAAAAAAATCAACTAAAAATGTCGTTTAGTTCGGTCTGGACGAACCTTATGTACTTAAGCTTATATATTAAAGATCTCCGAACCATTTACTGCGACAAGAGGTCTTAGACAATTAAAGTCAATAAAAACCTCTCTGTACCAGAATTTAGCTGAAATTACGGTGCACTCCACTGGCCGACCATCAGACCGGCCCTCACACAACAAAAACGAACAGCCTCTTACAGCTGCCCTTTTTCAATCCGAGCTCAGCCACCACAACTGAATGCTTTCGAACAAAAATTCACTCCTTCACTTCTCATTTGCAATGACCAGCAGAGAAAAATATTTGTGTCTGCTTTTAGCGTAAAAAATGATAATGACAGTAAATGCGATTTGGAAAAACCAAATAAAGTAAGAGCAACCAAAATAAACGGCGAAGAACAACGCCAAGCCATAGAAAAATATGCTGAACGAAAGCCCTGTGCCGCAATGGATATGGAAGAAAAACCCACCATACGACTCCAAGTGTATTAGAGTTGCCAAAACCTGTCGGACAGTGTTTTTTTTTGCTTTCTTTCTTTTGCGCCTTGTTCGCAGAAGCCCGGCGCTACTAGTTTTTGGTGAAAACTCATTTTGAATGTCGAAGAAAAACAAAGACGGGCAAACAAGCCAGTGAGTGACCCACATTGGCTCAATTTACTTCATTCATCCTATGGCAGTTAGAAAAAGGACTGATGATAGCAGAGGATTCCGGAAGGGTGAGGTAAGGTGTTTAGGGTTGGCTCATTGCTTCATCTCCAGCCCTGATGTTTGCTTTGGCCAAAACGAACAGCATGGCAAAATTACGTGAATAGTGGTTCATTGACTTTAAAATTTATGAGCTCTTGTTTTTTTGTTTGCCTTTTTCCTGCTTTGCTTATTTGAATGCTGGCGGAGTGGCGTGATGGCGTTTTTTTGTTTTTGAAGGATATTTTTTAGTGTTTCTGAATCTCGGCTCTTTCTTGCTCCTCATTTGCGGCGTCTGTTTGTTGGCGTCCGTGGAATATGTTTAACAAACTGACACCGCATGCTATTGACAGCAAATGCTCGCTCGTTTAAGGCCATTAAATGGAAGTCATTGCAATGATGAGGTTTTCTTTTCATAGGATTTTGTTCTTTTCAATTGGTTTTTCTTTTGACTTTCTTTCTTTACTTCATTTTGTGGACTTTGAAGTTGCGTCCTCCGGAACGCACCCACCGGGATGAGCCATAACGACGCATAAACGTCATAAGTAAATCAGAAAACAATTCCCGTTGAAATATGACGTTGTCTGCTTAAGGCGTCAATGACTTTTTGATGTAACGCACTTCATTTTGAAGTGGTCCTCCGTTCTTCGTTTGGGCAAAATAATGCGAAAACTTTGCTCATGATACGTATTTATTTAAGAAATTCTGAAATGAGGCATGGCTGCAAGCATCATGTACGACTGGCAAATGTTTACAAATTTGTTCTTACTTTTGGTGTGACAATAAAATTTTTAACGAGATTGGAAGACCATTTTGTTTTCGACAGGAGGATAAAAAAAAAAACTGCAATAAGTGGACTTTAAAAGCAATAAAATAATAACAATGTAAAAAATGACATTAAACGTTTATTGGCTTTGAAAAGCCATGAGCCCTCCCTCGTATTAATGCTGTTCCACAAAAAATAAACAAATCGTCGACATAACAGGGAGACTGTTTTTTTCTTAATATAACATCGGTAGTGGTTCAGATCTTCGGGAAAATGTGGGAATAGGTACAAGGTCGTCGTCATCTGCTAACTAAAGTTGTCATTCAGTTTGCCACATCTTAAAATTAACTACTTCCATAACTAAAGCGATAACCGCAATCTGTTTAAAAAAATCGAAAACTGCTTTGTTATGATCATTCTAAGTTATTATTTTTGAATGAGTAAATTACTCCACAAGCTAATTAGATCAGGTTTGTTTCAGACCTGCGAGGCTTAAGCAAACACACTCAGAGAAAAAAAATATGGTTACTACGAGGGCGACCGCAAAAGTAACTGGCCTAACATAAAAAGAACCGTTTTTTTGGAATTATTATTATTTATTTTTCAACATAATCTCCTTCCAACTCAATACACCTTATCAAACGTTTTCAAGTTTTTTAATTCCATCCGAAAAATAAGATTTTTCAAGACCTTCAAAATATGCCTCAGTTTCAGCAATAACCTCGCTATTGGACGAAAATTTTTTGCCACCGAGAAATTTTTTTAAATTTGGAAACAAGAAATAATCAGAAGGAGCTAAATCTGGACTAAATGGTGGATGCGGAGCAATTTTAAATCGTAATTCGGCAAGTTTTTGTTAAGTTAAAAATGCAGTGTGTGAAGGAGCATTATCTTGATGAAAAAGAACTTTTTTTCTAAATGCGGTCGTTTTATCTTGATTTCTTCACTCAACCGATCCAAATATGCACAATAATATTCACTACTTATAGGTTTTTCTTTCTCAAGATAATCAATAAATATTATACCCCTTGCATCCCAAAATACTGTGGCCATTACTTTTCCTGCTGACTTAACAGTTTTCGCCTTCTTGGGACCACTTTTATCAGCTTCATTCTATTGTTTTGACTGTTCTTTGCATTCTGGGATGTAGTGATGGATCCATGTTTCATCAACAGTTATGAATCGGCGCAAGAACTCTATTGGATTACGCTGATAAATCGCTAAAAGCTCCTCGGAATTGGTCCAACGGACGATTTTTTGGGGCAAAGTCAACAAACGCGGCACATATCTTGCGGATAGCTTTTTCATGTGGAGTTCATCATGTAAAATACTCCAAACTTGTTTTTCGTGTATTTTAACAATATCAGCAAGTTCTCTGAGCTTTATTCGTCTATCTTTAGTCACTTCATTAAACATTTTTCTAATGTTTTCAATAGTAGTAGCAGATCTCGGTCTTCCAGAGCGTTGTTCATCTTCCGTACTTGAACGACCCAGGATTTCACGGTGGAGTATGATGGTGCATTATCACCATGAACAGAATCCAGTTCATCTTTGATTAATTGTGGCGTATAAACTTTCATATAAAAGGGTTTAATTACCGCACGAAACTCTTTATTTTCCATTTTTCAAAAATTATAAAACTTATATTCTTCAATCACCTGTAACAAAGAAAATAATCATTAAATATTTCGGAAATTTTGACAAATGGCTTATAAAAGATTGCTTTGAAAAAACAAAAAAAAAGTTGCTAGTAAAACAGAAAATGCCAGTTTGTTTTGCGGTCGCCCTCGTATATGGTCACGGCAATAATAATATGTTCTTCGTAATAAAAGTATGTTCGTGCTTTTGAATTTAATTTTGACACTAGTATGATTGCCAAAATAATCATATTGTTAAAATGCAACAATAGTATTATTGGCAAATTAAATAATGAAATGAAACAAAATAAATATGATTGGAGAGACAAAATAATTGTGTTTTGGGTTTTATGTTAACATTTATATGATTACTGCAACCAAACTGAATGCTTGTTATTTTTCTTCCTTTGAATGTGCTTTTTAGAACAATGTTATTGTTACGGATCTAACGCAATAATAATACTTTTTACCTAGTGGGGACATAAATACTGTTACAACATTGAACACACCCATTTCAATAGTAAAATTGAACATACCCCGTTAATGTCATATGGGTTTTGAAAGTTAACCTCAAAAGCGTTATTCTGTAACGGAATTTTAAAATTGTTTCAACATTCATCAGGGAGTGATCAGAATGACAACTGTAATATCGATGTAATAGCGCTTTTCAAGTGTGAAAGAAAAAAAACGATATTTTCAAAACGCTCCGGCCACTAGGGATAAGCCGCATGTTAGTCTACCGATGCATAAAACTGTTTGAGGAGACTGGAGATGTAAAAGACCGCCATCGGTCGAGGGCCGCCCACGCTCTGTTTGAACACCGCATGTCATCAAAGTCGTTAAATCAACTCACATAAATCCGCTCCGAAAACAGAAAATCATGACCCGTGAGATGAATATCACGCAAAAGTCGATGAGTCGAATCATTAAAAAAGACTTGGGACTTGGGGCTTTGAAACGACGTACCGGACATTTATTGACTGCAGCTTTAAAACGGCTTTTGGCGATGCACGCTGTTAACTTGCACAGAAAATTTTGTTCACCGGTGAAAAAATTTTAACCGTTCAGGAAAAATTTTACAAGCAAAATGATAGAGTGTATGCGCGGTCATCTGAGGAAGCATCTGAACTGATCCCAAGGGCGGAAAAGGGTCATCACCCAGCTTCAGTCATTGTTTGGTAGGGTGTCTCTTACGTTGGGGTCACTGACCTGCATTTCTGCGAACAAGGAGTCAAAATATCGGCCAAAGTTTGCCAAAAAACCGTTTTGGAAGCTGTTGTGAAGCCACATAAGAATTCCCTGTTGCAAAACCAGCCATGGATTTTCCAGCGGGATTCTGCGCCGGTCCATAAGGCTAAAAGTCCCAGGCCGGGCTTCAAAACAATTTGCCAGCGTTCATTTCCTCCGAGGAATAGCTCTCGGGCAGTTCAGATTTGAACCCATTGGATTACAAATTGTGGACGGTTTTAGAGGACAAGGTTTGTCACAAAAGATACCCCAACATTGGATCTCTTTAGACTGCTTTGGTTCGAGCTGAGGCCAATTTTCCAATGGACAAGGTTCGTGCAGCTATTGACGATTGGCCAGTGCATGTGTAAATGCAAAAGGCGGACATTTGGAATAAGTAGATTCTTTTTGGATACAATATACATTAGTAAATATATTAAAAAATATTTGGTCCAAAAACATTCAGTACCTATTATTTTATAGCATACAGTGTGTAACAGTATTTAAGGGCGGTTCGGAAACTACTTAGCCTAGCATAAAAAGCGCTGTATAAACAGAAAAAAGTTAAGTGTTTTGGAAACTTCCATCTCTGCTATGAACAAATGTTTCGATCTGGCAACTCCTTTATATAGAAACAGGTGTTCACAAAAGACGCATCATCGATTTTTTTACAATGGAAAAATTAGAAATGCGTGGTGTCATTAAATATTTACATAAAAAAGGTTTATCGGGACAAGGAATTCATAATGATATGGTGAATGTGTTAGGTGAAAGTGCTTCTTCATATGCAATAGTAAAAAATTGGGTTGCTGAATTTAAACGTGATCGTACAAGCATTGAAGATGAAGCACGTAGTGGACGTCCAAAAACAGCAACAACAGCAGAAATTGTAACCAAAGTGCATGATATGGTATTAAATGATCGACGAATAAAAGTGCGTGAAATAGCTAATATCATGGGCATCTCAAATGATCGAGTCCATTTAATTTTGCATGAAGAACTACAGATGAAAAAGCTTTCTTCAAGATGGGTGCCGCGCTTGTTAACAGTCGACCAAAAACGCATAAGAATACATATTTCTCAAGCTTGTTTGGATCGTTATCAGCGAAATAAAATGGATTTTAAGCGTCGTTTCATAACTGTTGATGAGACATGGATCCACCACTATACTCCAGAGACAAAAGAACAATCCAAACAATGGACTGAAGCTGGAGGAAGTGCCCCAAAAAACAATTCAATCGGCTGGTAAGGTTATGACAACGTTTTTTTGGGACTTCAAAGGTATTTTATTGATTGACTATCTGCTAAAGGGGTAAAACAACAAATTCAGAGTATAAATGTACAAATTCGAGAAAAACGTCCTGGCTTGCAACACAAAAAAATAATTTTTCATCAAGACAACGCACCAGCGCACAAGAGTGTTTTAACACTGGCTAAAATCAACGAATTAAAGTACGAGTTGGTTGACCATCTACCTTATTCTCCTGATTTAGCTCCCAGCGACTTTTACCTGTGCCCAAATCTACAAAAATTCCTTGCTGGCAAGCGTTTTACCTCAAATGAAGATGCAATTACAGTTGTAAACCACTATTTTGAAGACCTTGAGGAAAACTATTTTAATCAAGGGATAGAATTGCTAGATAAGCGTTGGACTAAGTGTATTGAAGTTTCAGGAGATTATATTGAAAAATAAAAATATTTTTGAAAAACTAACTATTCTCTTTCATTGATAGGCTAAGAACTTTCCGAACCGCCCTATATGCCCCTACCTAATCATCAATGTGGTTAAGAGGGTGTTATTCTGTTTAATGTAATTTGGGGATACATTTTACAACCACCGACAGCCCAACTGTTCTCAGATATTTACATTTTGTCCTAAAACAATGGCTTACTTTTATCTTATTTAGATATTGGGTCACAGGAGATACCAAGGATAGGTACAGCAGACGTGAGATAATATGCATACCTGACTGTGCCCATCATGAAAGAACATATTCTAGTTAGAAGATCAACTTTGAAATTTAAATTTAACACTAGCGACTACTTCAGAAAATATGAGAATAGAAAAGAAGTTCAGAAAATATATTGTTGTTGTAGCCACGCATAGTGTCGGTGTGGCAGCCCTTGGCTGAAGATTTACTCCTTCGGGTCGATCCGGTGCATAGAACCGGCTGTCGTGGGATCATCATAAAATATATTATTTTCATCTGTCGTCTTCTACCGTACAGACTGGTAGCCAGCCGACCTTGCTCATATCGGTATAGCTGTCTTAAGCTATATAAGGAACATTAAGGACGAAATGCTTTTTGGGCTTTGAGGCACTTAATAATTTGTTTACCTTACAAAATCTAGATTATGTCGCCCGAATCAACTAAAATAGTTAAATTTAAAGATTATTAGAAGTGTTTAATATATTAAGACTTTTAAATTTAGATAAAGGCAATGTTTGTGAGTTAAAATATAGTTGGCTTACCCTTTTACCCTATAAATTGGGCGGTGCATAAACTGAAAGTATAAAGAAGAGGCATTTGTTAATTTAAATGTATTTAATTAAACTAAAGATAATACTATACGCGGTTGCTATTTATATATCAGGTCCTGACAATACTCGTTTTCCCAGATGCAAACTGGAACTTCCATTGGAAGCTTTGACATTTTTTAGCATAACTTCACCTAGAACGTTTTGTTATTTAAGGGCGACTTATTTTGTTTACAGTGTGTTGAAAAATTCATCTCAGTCAAAAAATGGAATTATCCCGAGACAAGAGTGTTTAAATCAACTTGTTTCGCCTTTTGGCGACGAAGCACCATTAAACACCACTGTTAATCGCTGGTACCAAGAGTTCAGTCCTAGACGCCGTTCGCTCAAGGATGAATTTCGTGAAGGACGTCCAACTTCGGCCACTATGACAGAAACCATCGATGCAACTGAACTGATTAAGCACAACCGACATGTGACATACCGTGAGATCAGGTCATCCTTGGGCATTAGTATGACAAACATCGATAAGATGTTGCATGCTCAATTGGCCGGTAGCTCAAAGGCAGTGTATAACATTGTCACAGGTGAAGAATCATGAATCTATGCCCGAAAAGAAACAGCAATCTACCGTATGGGGTTCAAGACGAGCCATGTGGAAGAAGAACATCGAAGCAAATGATTGCTCTGTTTTCTGTATAACCGGTCATGTTGCACCAGTGCCTTTAGTGGAACGTAGGACGATCAATTTTTAGTTGTAGACAACCATCTGTTTGTCAAGAAATGGGGAAATATAATAAGTTGAAGTCAGTTGAAACGATGAGCTATTTGACCACTCAAGATGTCATATGGATGGGCCATTCACCGCACAGCCCTGGTTTGGCACCCAATGACTTCTTCTTATTTCCTAGCATTTAGAAAACAATGAGTGGTCAACGTTTTTCAACGCCCGAATCAGCTGTTGAAGCGTTCAAAAATCATGTTTTGGAGGTGTCTGAGTCGTAGTGGAAAAGTTGCTTTGAAAATTGGTTTGTGCGCATGCAAAAGTGTATTGATTTTAAAGGAGAATATTTTGAATAATAATAAATCATTTCCAATGATAAATTATTGTGTTTTTATTGCCGGACGCGAAATATAAATAGCAACCATCGTATGTTGATTTGTTTGTCGTTTGAGTATTACTACTCCTTTTTCCTGAAGATGCTATCCGAAGTATAGAGAAATATTGAAAACAAATAAATAAAAATAATAAAATAAAAACTGACCTCAAGCTTGAAGAAAACTAGTAGAAGGAGTTTTTAAATAACAGGTTGGATAAACTAATACGAAATTATAAATAGCGAGTTTACTCATCAAGGATTCTATCAATTATATGCAATTTCAAAAGGGTAGCGCTGCTATTTTCCCTTAATTATAAATAAGCCTATGTAATCTTAGGTCGGTTTATTCGCTGCAAACAGCATGTGACGCAAAAGCACATTCCTTAACATGGTAGCCTGGCTATTCAAGCAATGTATTTATTTTAAAATTCAAGAGTTCTCAAAGTTAGCATAGATTGTTATGTGCAGCCAATAACTCACTCTGGTGAAATTGGAACTTATTATGTTTTTAGACACCGAACCAAGGTCATTTCCTATTAGAGGATTTGTCTGCTGAAATTTCCCGGAAAGGATCTTCGTATAAGGGTCATACGGAAATATGCACGGGTATGGTCAAGTTTAATGAGATTTAATTATTGGTCGCAAAGTCAGTGCTCCCGTTTTCCTTACTCTTATAATTATTTAGATAATTTAATAAGATGCTGTCATAACACTAGGCAACAAAAATAGAAACAATTTTGTCTGAAAAATAAAAAGGTATTTTTATTTGTTCATAAACAAGTTTCCGAAAATCAAAAAAATTATATAATTTTTTTTAAATGACATTTTCGTCGAATGTACCTTTATTATTTTGCCTACTTTGAAAGGAGATACCATAAAGGTACTTATGTTCTACAATTGCTATGACCCGAGTTTTCATGTAGAAAGTCTAGTTACGAAACAGTAGACAAAAAGATTACAAAAAATCTGTTTTCACATTGAAGAGGGATTAATAACTGGCTCAAGACCTCTTTCTTCTATATTTAAATAGAAGACAAGTTTTTAACAAAATGGCAAAGTGACATTGATTTTTGTGGCTGCACACTACTTTTATCATGATTTCGGGTCCGTGACAACCCTCTTCAGAAAGCCTTGCTGCAATTGTCTGTTTTGTTAAAAAAAAATATTTCTTGTTGACAGAAAAATATATAAAAAAATTGCTAAAAATTGTAAACTACAATTGTTATGAACCGATCTTTTATGTAGAAATGCTAGTTATGGATCAGTGGGCAAGAAGGTTACTAAACTTGTTTTGTTTAAAAAAAACGTGTTATTTTTAACACAAAAAAATTAGAAAAAAATTAAACAAATAAATAATAAAGCTTTCTTTTTATTTTATTTTTGAATAGCTAGCATCCTAATAAAGAAAACAGTGCCTACTCGAAGCAAACTATAAATGTGGAAGTTATGGTCCTTTTTGTATAAGTACCACATTTTTTAAAGAATCCTTTATATTTAAAGAATTTTTTTAAATTATTTATGTACATTTTTATTTATTTGTATGGAATAGACTTAATTAGAAGTATTTTTTACTTTTCCTTTGACGGCTGTTATCATCGGAATCGCATTCTCTTACGAGGAACCAAATGTAATCTCCCACCATTCTTTCATGACAATACCCTTGATACCACAGCTCGATGTACCCCTAGTTATTGGTAGTTTTTTTTTTAATGTTTAACTATAAAGGTGGTAGATTTTACTTTAGCCTAATTCCACCGAATACTCTTTCCAAATCTAATATGTTTACTTAGACAGAAAAAACAGTTTTAGTTTAAGTCAAAATAATGAAGGTAAAGGCTGTTTTTTTGGACGAGTGGTTTTCAGGAGAAATAAAACATATAGAATTTGATGTCATGGCCAAGAATTTAGCTTTATTATAAAGATAATGCTTTGCCATTATGTTTTAAAAATGACTTGGGGCATGTGGCCGCCGCGGCTGGCTCGAATAAACTCTAGACGAGAGGCTTAATTTTCGACTACTTTTTGCAGAATTTGGGGCCGTATGTCTGCAATAAAGCTCCAGATATTTTCTACCAAGTCCTTAATCGAGCCGGGCTTATCTGCGTAGACAAGCGATTTTACATAACCCCACAAAAAATAGTCCAGCGATGTTAAATCGCACGATCTTGAAGGCAACGCCTTAGGCCCACGACGCGAGATAATGCGCTCACCAAAAGTTTCCTTCAATAAATTGATTGTTTCATTGGCTGTAAGGCATGTGGCGCCGTGTTGTTGGAACCTAGGTCGTCCACATCAACATCCTTCAATTCAGGCACGAAAAAGTTATTAATCATGGCTCTATAGCGTTCCCCATTGACTGTAACATAATGGCCGGCTTTACTTTTAAAGAAATATGGACCAATGATTCCCTTTGCTCATAGAGCACAACAAAGAGTGACTTCTTGAGAATATAACGATGTCTTAACAATGGCTTGTAGATTTTCATTACTCCAAATACGACAATTTTGCTTATTAACGTACCCATTCAACCAAAAGTAAGCTTCATCGCTGAAGAAAATGTTATTGTAAAAATCTGGATCGGTGGCCATCTCGTTTTGGACGCATTAACCGCGATTCGCTAACGTTGTTCCGGAGTGTGCCTATTCCTAATGAAATGGCAAACCAAACTGTGCAGAATTCAAGTGACAACTGTCAAAAAGGCCAACTTCGAAAAAAGTGAGGCAACATTGAAAACCACACGTCTAAAGAAAAGCCCTTTCATTAAAACGAAAATGGCAATTTTGAAAAAAAAGATTAAATAAAAATTTCCCATAAATTTTTTTTAAAATATTATTTTTTAGTTCAGGTCACCAAAATACACCATAAAATATAATAAACAGCCCTTGGACAAAATGAATGTTGTCTAGTGTAATCAGTGCTAGTTCGTTCCATTTTTCATGACTTCAACAGTTGTCCATTTTTGGTAAGAACTCCATCGTGTGCAGGTATGCATGTGATTTTTAAATAAAAATATTCCCCTCCCCTAAACTTTTTTTTGATTTGTAACCGTCTACGCTTACGTATGTATTCGAATTTAAATAAAATTGTCAATACTTTTATGGTCCTTCTCTCGTTTCGTGTTTCATAAACAAACGATTTGCCGCTCCAATTCTCTGCTATGTTTATGTGACTGTCCATTTTGTTTTTAATAAAGTTATTGAATAAAACAAAATGACACTTTAAGCCATAAAAATATAGAGCGCTGTATACAAACACACACACACACACACAAATACAATGACACACCGACACACACATATACATACTGTTGCATATGTATAAGGACGGGCAACACAGTCATCCATAAGCCCAATTTTTGTAGCCGTTCCTGTTTTTTTTTCTCGTCATACTGTCACTTCCACTGAAATGGCCATAATATTTGAACACATATGCATGCAATTGTATATAAATATTTTATGTATGTGTATGGCTTGTATATACTACAAATCCATATATATACTATGATATATGCCGAAATATGTACAAGTGTATGTACATTCGTTGATTTTTATGTTGAACCTTAAAACCCACATTTTTATAATAAACTAAGCATGTGCATATGGGATTTGTTACATTTCGAATCGTATCGATTTGAATGGGTTCTGAATGAAGCCCCTCAACATCCTCCCCCTGCCGACGGACTAATAAAATTGTTATGATATCGCCGCCGTATATGATTTTGGGTTGATATATTTTTGATTGCGAATGCGAATGTCTGTTTGCATTGCATTTAGGGTAATATTTGGCAAACAAAAATGAAGAAATGAAATATGATTTTTAGATTATCGCGTACGGCATTCACGTTTGTTTTAAATCTTTCGCGAGAATTTTGGGGATTGCAATTCGAAGAACTGGATTCGTTTTTTCATTTCATGGATTTTTTTAAGGTTGTTTTATGTCATGTAGGAGGATTAAATTAAGGATATGAGGACAAGTCATTTAAATTCAAGATTTTTTGGTTCCTTAAGATTAGGATCAGCATTGCAGTAGATACGTCTTTAAGAAATGTTTTGTATTTCTCTTTTTTCTGTTAGATCTTCTTTGCGAACAGGCGCAACAAGTAATATGGTAATGCTTCTCTAATACTGGTTCTACTGCTGGTTGGTGTTTTTTTTTTTAAAATTAACAAAAATCTTTTTCTTCTTCGGCTAAAAGACTGCTTCGAAGAAATCCTGGATCTCAATACCGTAAGTCAAGAAATCAGTTTATTGTAAACATATTAACTAAATAATATTATTTTTAGATGTATAATAAGTATTTCATTATTCATTCATTATTTCTTCGAAAATTACTTTGGCTAATTTAGAACTTAAATTAAGAAAATAAACGTACTTTAAAAATAGTCCAATCAATCTATCAGGGATGACATTGTAATTCTTCTTGGCGACTTAAACGCTCAAGAAGGCAGCGATAACACCAGCATGGCATCGTTTGCAACCAAAACGCAGATTACAATCAAAGCGGCGGTGGCACCACAATCTCTAAAGAGAAAAAGTCACGATTTCGGAAGTAACTCCTCTTAGCATCTGAACACAACACCCCCAGAATCTGTTCTTGCTTACACCGTGCAATTCGACATATCCTTTCCCAGTTTGCTCGAGATAGCGACTGCTATATCAGCATTAAAATCAAATAAGGCTATTGTGGCCGAAAATATAAGCTGAGAGGTTCTGAAAGCAGAACGAATATTGAGCGCCTTACTCTTACAACCTCTTATATCAGACTTTTGGTATGATGAAGCTCTTCATGGCGAAATCACCGAAGGGACGATTATCCAAGTGCCTTAAAACGGCAACCTATCAGAGTGCATTTGAGAGGCACCACGCTGCATAGCATGATAAATAAAATAATGGTGGAATACTCATCACCCAGCATACGTAATGATCAAGCCGGACTTCGAGTTCACCGATCTTGTGTCGATCCCATTCATACATTACGCATTATCGTGGAGCAGACCGTCGAATGGCGTTCCCCACTCCATCTGTTATCTGCCTTAGATAAATTAAGTGGATTAATTATTGGTTAATTCGAAAGAGCAAACATTACCGGCGCAAACAGATATAATCATCGATAAATAAATCGATTTATCGATTAGTCGGCAGCATCGACATGAAATAAATTATTTGGAACCATATCTGTGAATGGAATAAAAATAAATGGGATACAAATAAATCTTCCCAGCTTAAACTGAAGGTGATCTCTCAAGGAGGTATCGCACTGGTTGCCAGCTTTACGTGAAACTAAATATTAATAGAGAAAAGTTGAAAAGACGCAAAGGTTAATAAGTTGGAAAAAGTTTACAACGCGGGTCGCATCCTGCTTGAGACTGCAGAATTTGAAAACCTTAAATTTAGAACTATCTGCCTACAAACAGAGAACAGATTTTGTTGCCACAATCGATTTTTTTTGGTGGTTGCATGTAATCCAAATCTACAAGCAAATGTTTATTGGGTACAGGGCAAGTTTCAGTAGTGGTTACTGGCAGCATCGGTTGAAGAGACAAAGTATCGATAACTCTAGCTAATAAGGATGCACTGAATTTGAACATGTATTGCTTCTCGTTACAGATTATTGGCTACAAGTACTCTTTGAACATAATGAGTATAAGAGTGGGGTATTGCAACGTCCAATATAACGTACGAGGGTTGCTATATATATTTCTGGCGCCATCTAACATTAGCAAGTTTGACATTTTTGAGCATAAACGTACTCAGAACGTTTTGACGTACAACCATCATTTGTGTTGTTTACAGTGACTTGAAAAAATCAATTTGGCAAAAAATGGAATTAACTCGTGAACATTTTCGTGCGATCATTTTTCACAACATTCGATGTGGATTATCACGACAAGATTGCATCGATTAACTTAAATCTCTGTATGGCAATGAAGCACCATCCTATAGCACTGTGAAAAACTGGTTTAATGAATTCAATCGTGGCCGACGCTCGCTCAAAGACGAAGATCGTCCAAAAACGGCCGTTGTGCCAGAGAACATTGATGACGTGCGTGAACTGATAATGCAAGATCGTGAGATAGAGGCATCCTTGGGCAATTCTTCCACCAGCATACATTCGATATTTCATGAACACCTGGTCGTAAAAAAAAGGTTTGTTCTCGTTGGATCCCGCACAATTCGACAATCGCTCAAAAATAGGCTCTTGTCGATTGGTGCAAAGAAATTTTGAAAAAAATACCATCGCGGTGCTTCAAAAGACGTTTATAAGATCGTCACAGGTGACGAACCATTAGTCTATGCGTATGAGCGCAAACCAAAACAGCAATCGACCGTGTGGGTCGTCGAAGACGAGCCAAATCCAACTAAAGTTGTTTGTGGAAGAAACACTTCGAAGCAAATGGTCGCCTGTTTCTTCGGCAAAACTCGTTGAATCCCGCACAATTTGACAATCGCTTAAAAATAGGCTCGTGTCGATTGCTGCAAATAAATTTTGAAAAAATACGATAGCGGTGCTTCGAAAGACCTTTGTAAGATCGTCACAGGTGACGAATCATTAGTCTATGCGTATGAGCGCGAACCAAAACAGCAATCGACCGTGTGGGTCTTCGAAGACAAGCCAAATCCAACGAAAGTTGTTCGTGGAAGAAGCACTTCGAAGCAAATGGTCGCCTGTTTCTTCGACAAAACTGGCCATGTGGCGACTGTTCCGCTTGAGCAACGTAGGACGATCAATTCAGAGAGGTACACCACAATTTGTTTGCCTGAAGTCTGCGGAGAAATTCGAAAAACGAACAAGAGAAGACGAATCATTGTGCACCATGACAATGCGAGCTCTCACACATCGGCTCAAACCAGCGCCTTATTGACCGGCCAAAACGTCGAACCGCCGTACAGCCAAATGACTTCTTTTTATTCCCGCACATCAAGAAAAAAATGCATGGTCAACGATTTTCGCCGCCAGAAAATGCTGTTGATGTGTTCAAAAATCATGCTTTGGAGGTGTCGCAATCGGAGTGTAAAAAGTGCTTCGCCAATTGGGTTGAGCGCTTGCAAAAGTGTATAAATCCTGCTGGAGAATACTTTGAAAAACAAGAAAACCATTTTTGAAGATAAATATTCGCATTTTCATTATTAGGGCAGAATTATATATAGCAGCCCTCGTATAAGGAAACAGATAAAAAATCTCCAATCAAAATGAGTATTAGGGTGGGTTCCAGCCACATCAATACAATATAACTTATGAAATCGTGAGAATAGAAATACGACTGGAAGAATAGTAGAGAATCGAATGCTATATTGTATTGTATGTGTCAATATTTATTTGTATGTTTTGTATGTCATCATGAAAAAGTAAAATTTAAAATAAAATATGTGTTTTTATCTTGTCTACTTAAAAAACATTTTAAATAAATGTTGAGAAAAAGTCAAAAAAAAATTGAAATTTGGTCACCTCAAAAATGATTTTTTCGATATTTCGTAGTGGAACTTTTTTTTCTCATGCCAAAAGCTATCAACAAATCGGCACACCCTAATGAGTATAATTGGCATAAGATATGGAAGCTCGAATATCAAGTTTCCTGTACTTTAACTGACAGCACGAATACTTTTGTGCATGGTCTCCTTAAGTTGTCTGTCGTTTTCCACATGACTTATATTCCCTGGCGATCTACTTACTCGTAAATGATAATAATTCCTTCATTTTTTGTGGGTTTTCTTTTTTGCTTCCTGGTACAGGGACTTGAAAAAAGACATCTCCTTAAATTATCCCAAATGTGCAGATAATTTCATTTCCACTTAAATGGTATTGCAACATCAGGTTTCCGCTTGCATGTTGCACCGACTGTTGGCGCTCATGTTTCAAGTGCAAATTATCGTTAAGACATCTCGACATCATAATTCTTTCTTCCCATTTCTCATCTCTGCTTTCGCTTGCGCGTCTGTCTTTTGCAGCATTTGTCTTCTGTGCGTGGCTGCAGCAGATCCTTTTCTTTAATTTTTGGTAGCTGCTTTGGCAAGCAACGACATTATCTTCAAGTGCACCATTGCAATTAAGCAGCACGCATATATCATCGGTTGGTTGGATGTCTTGTTTTTTGCTCATCTGGAATCGGGAGCTCTGTGTGGAAATGTGTCTGCATTCAAAAAAGAAAAAAACCAAGGATGAGTATGGAGATGCTTAATTGTGTCAGCGTTCCATATTTTGCTTTCTGCTAAGGCGCTGGTGCTGGTGCGGTAAGGGGCGGAGGCAGGGTTATTTGAGCTACCACTTTGATACAAAGGACATTCGTTTATTGTGTGCAGACCGCCTCATCAACTTCAAAGCTCAAATTTAGCTGGGGGGAGAGGTGTGTACCGACTGGTAGCTTCTTTCTGGCCACCCTGCTTGGTTGAGTACATTCGGTACTTACCAGGTACTGACCTCATTTTGGAACTTTCTTTTCTTTGTGTTAGGGTGTAAGTATATGCGTCATTTATAGTGTGTATTTATAACTGCTGAAGTGTTATTGTCCTTAAAAGCATCGAGCAGAAATAAATGCTGATGTTTGTGTTTGTGTGCTCTAGTGGGTGTTGTAGGATTTCGTCGATTCTCGCTTTGATATGTTTTCGTTTTCGGATTTAACGCACTTAACAGGCGTTGTGATGATGATTGTAAAATATCCTCAAATGCCGAAACCTTTTACAGACGTGCCTCCTTGAGCTTTTCCCCGCCGCTCGCCACATCGCCCCAGAAGGCTGGTTCGTCCCTTTTCTTTTGTGGCACTGCTTATTTTACATTTGCAAATGTGGGCACGTCCGTCTGCTGATGACACTTGTGACGTTCATTTGGTTGAACCCCAATCGAGGGAAATGTTCATTTAATAAATTTGTTCTATTTTAGTTGGGTGCATGTTTTTATTTTTTTTTTGTTTATCACAAAATAAAGATTTCTCAGCAGATTTTATTTAAATAACTCGATTAGAATATTCCCAAAAATACTCGTACATGTTTATTGGCCTTAACTCGAAAATGCCACAGATCTCGCTTACAACCAAATTTGCACAATCTGTTAGCATTTGTCGGTCGGCCAGCATGGAAAAACCTCAATCATGGTTGTCGTACTGGCGATGCAAATCTACACAATAAATTTCTCTGTGTAGAGAGGTCACTGCGAAAGTATGGGAAGTAGAGCCTCATATTTCTATTCTACGTTGTGGTCTACACTCCACTTTGGCAAAGGGTTTTTTTTTTAAATTTCTTGCCAATACGAGTACTTACAACATCTTAAACGAAGGGATTACTAAGATAAATCGACCGACAGACGGACGGACCATGCTTACAATCATATATTATTTCTTAGTCAATGGGTCTAATAAACATGATTTGTAAGCATGGTCCGTCCGTCTGTCGGTCGATTTATCTTAGCAATCAATGTACAAATTGCTGAAATGAACCGATCGCGCCGAAACTTTTCAAAATTGGGAAGTTCGGGCGAAAGACCACCAAGATCGATCGGTCCTTATTTTAATATAACAATAAGATCTTTTCCTATTTTAGACCCGCCAGCATCTGAAGCCATAAACTTTTATCTAGCTCAAACGATCAGTTATGAACCCGGGTCAAATTGGACAATATTTTTCAATATCTCTTATAAAGGGTGTCCCAAGAAGAACGCAATTTTTACATCTGGCAACATTCGAAGTGTCATTGTTTGACATTTGAACAATTGTTATTGTTTGTTAGTAGAAGGTACGAGGTTAGTAAAAATGGAGCGCTACACGAAAGGGAGTTCGTTAATTGGGTATTGGAGAGACAACATGAAAATGCTGATTTTGCCGATAAAATCATCTTTAGTGACGAGGCCCATTTTCATCTTGATGGCTTCGTCAATAGGCAGAATTGTCGCATTTGGGGTGCGGAAAATCCTCGAGTGATTCACGAGAAGCAAATGCATCCTCAACGTGTCACTGTGTGGTGTGGTTTTTGGGCTGGAGGAATCATTGGACCTTTTTTATGAAAATGAGGCAGGTCAAGCGCAAACAGTCAATGGTGTTTGGTATCGTGAAATGATAACCAGTTTTTTCTTGCCTAGAATTAAAGAAATGAATGTGGAGGGCATGTGGTTCCAACAAGACGGCGCCACATGTCATACAGCCAGAGAAACAATTCAATTGCTGCATCAGTCAGTTAAAAATTGCGCTCTTCTTAGGACACCCTTTATAAAGTTTTTTTCGTTCAAGTAGAACAAATTCGTTGCGATAGCCGAATATTTTTGACAACCGTATGATTAAGGTTACATGCACCTCGAGTATTCCATTAGTACAATCGTGAACAAATTAGTTGCCGCAAGCGAATGATTAAGGTTACATGCACCGAATGTAAGTTGGTGTTCTGAAATTTTTAGTTATTGTAACTGTGTTATCGGTGCAACGCATCAAATATGCGAATCTTTAGAAGAGAATTGTTAGATATAAAACACTAATTTCTAAAAAAAAAAAATTAAATGTTTAGTCAGCGACAAAAAACTGTATGCTTATATAGGGTGATCCATCTAGAAGTATTTTTCAAAGCAAAAAAATATAAAAACTCAAATTAAGTGTGGAAAATTTATTGGTAATTTGAAATTACATTTTATGGCATTTATTTTTTGAAATAATTTCCTTTAAATGTTGGCAACTGTATTATGGAAATGAGCGTTCGGTGAGAAAAGGGAAGATTCGCTGATTTCGACCAAAATTTTGTTCAGTGATGAGGACCATTTCTAGCTCAACGACAAATTCAATAAACAAAATTGCCGCATTTGGGCTGAAGAGCAACAAGAAGGTGTTCAAGAGGTGCCATTATACCCAGAGAAAAACACGGTTTGGTGCGTTGTATAAGTTGGTGGAATCATCAGTGCATATTTTTTCAAAAATGATGATGGCCGGCACGTAACCGTGAATGGTGCTCTCTATCGTGCCATGATATCGATATTTATGCAACCTGAAATTGAAGCCCGTAATCTTGACAACACTTGGTTTCAACAGGACGGTGCCACTTGACATACAGCTGCTCAAACAATGGATTTATTGAGAGGTCATTTCAAAGAGCAGCTAATTTCACGTATTTGACCGGTGAGTTGGCCGCCTAGATCGAGTGGTATCACACCTTTAGACATATTTCTTCGTGTCATGAACGCCATACCGGTCGAAATGCTCGAACGAGTCATCCAAAATTGGACCTTCCGAATGGACACGCTGAGACTTAGTCGCGGTTAACATTTGAAGGAAATTATATTTAAAACACAAATGGCATAAAATGTCCTTTCGAGTGAACAACAAAGATTCCACACTTGATTTTTTTATATTTTTTTGTTTAAAAAAAAAACCTCTTCTTCTTGAAGTCCTCATAGAGTGGGTCATGACGAGTAAAAAAGTGGAAAAGACGATCGATAATTTTTACTGCACACAGAGAAGAAATTAGTTGGAAATCGCTCCAAACTTCAAATATTCGGTTACGGTATGGTATGTCCAACCGGAACCGATTCCCAACCAATAGATATAAAAAAAAATATAAAAAATATAATCCAAATACGACTCGCGAAAAAACGACTTGGCGAAAATCTTAACAAATTTTTACACACACAGAAAAAAAACTGTTGGTAATCGGTCCGAACTACAAATATTCGGTTGGATATGCATACTTTCGGTTGCAATCACCAACATTCCATGGTGTTTTGGGTCAAGTGGATTGACTTACAATAAGATCGTCGCTACAATTATATTACTATTTTGGCACCAATATTTGGTGGTGACAACAAATAAATTCTCTGTAGTAACCAAACCCCGTTTTTACGATGTTATAGCAATTACACTAGACAACACAAGTTCGGATTTCTCAGAGGATGAATGCGTTCTTCATCATATGAAGGACTTAGGTGATTATAGTAAATTTCCACAAGGACGGTCCTCGTTGGATCGATATATTTTTTGATGGACCAAGGACATTTTTATTTTTCAGAGCCATACCATAGAAATACGAGTACTCGTAAGTTTAAAAGTAGTAAATATTCCTTTGTGTTATCGAATTTTTGTGCGAATATGTTTTAAGTGAAATCCTATGGAGTTTAATTTTGTAAGCTGTCTAGGATTGAAGTATTCTCTTAGTATTTTTTTGAAAAAGTCAAAAAAAATTTAATTTTAGTTAGGGCGTATTTTTTTTACTGAAATTCTTTAAAACTGGTCGTTTTTGAACCAAAATGTTTTTCTAAATTACTACTATTATCATTTAAGTATAGATCGTCTAAAATAATATATACTGACCCATTTCGTCCTTTTTTCAAAAAAAAATGAATAAATTTTGTTAAGAATGACCGAAACCAAAATCGACACATAGAGCGAATTAATAAACGGATTTTTCCACCCATTTTTTTGAATAACTTCTAAAATATGATGATATGAAAGTATATATTTTGTATCACATGTAGCTAAAACTTCAAGCGTCCATTTGACGTATTTTGTGTCACATTACCCTTAAGTCGCCGGAAAAATTAAGGTTAACAATTCGATTATATTTCACGTGAATAATTTATCATAACCATTTTTTTTAAAAGTATTGACACTTATGAACCAAAATTGAATTTTTTAGACCTTATTTATCAATTTGATGCATTAAATGTTCATAAAAACTCTAAAGTAAAAATCAAGTTTTTAAAACCTGATTATAATTCAAATAACAGAATATATATTTTTAAATCGTTAAATATAAAAATAAAATAAAAAAGTAATAATGCTGATTATAAGTAATAATAGGTGTGATAACCGAATACATAATATGTAACTATCAGTTAAGAGTTTTAATTGCCAATAATCCATAACGATAACAAATACATGTACGTACAAATTTAGTTCCAATAATCATCCTAAGTAGTAAGGGTTACAATACTTTGTCTCCTCAACCGATACAGTTAGTTCCAACTACTAATGTGCCCAATCAAATTTTGGTGGTAGAGTGGAATTCATGGATAGTACGTGCAACCACCAAAATTCTGTGGGCAAAAAAATCGGTTGCGGCAGAAAATCTGTTCTCTGTATGTGGAAAAAAACTAGGTTAGTCGATTGGCTTATAGTCAGTAGTAATTGGATTATTTTGTTTTTAAAAAATAGTTAGCTATCATCATTTAGACTAAAGGACCTTTGGGGGCTTTATAAATATTTTACGAGAATTGGTTAGTACTCGGTCTTTATGTTTTATACGAAGTTTGGTTGGAATGGGTTCTAATTTGTGGCTTTTATGGATGTCTACAAAATTCCGTAACGGTTAACAAAAAATAGACCGATATGAATTTTGAATGAATGAATTTTATAGAATTTGGTCTTGGCTTAAACTTAAAACCTATGCAAAGTTCCCATGAAGGCGGTTCTGAATGCAGCATCAAAATAAACACCTGGTATATGAATGGTCATAGGTGCAACGCATTAAAACAAAGTCACAATAGCCAGCTCTTCAACGTGCTTATGGTACAAAATCTTGCTAAACTTATAAAAATCGGCTCTAATGTATGGCTTCTTGAGCTACAGGGCCTCAAAATGGAAGGGCTTTTATTTTTGGAGCTATAGCGTTACATATTCCAGTTTCACCAGGTTTATTTATTATAATTTTTAGAAACTGAACCAAAAGTAAACAAGCTCTGACCGCATAACGGTAGGATGGTTTGAATAAATGTTGATGAAGGGTTGAAATCTACCTCGTCCTTGAATTCAAAATTTTATCAACATCGGTACATAAAAAGGTCGTAGAGTAACAAAATATCAAAGATGGCTTATTCACAGTTTTTGGTAAGAACATCTTGTCTGTGGCGGGTTTTTCCTACTCGTTATTTTTGGTGACTTTGTGAGTGGCATTTCAATCTTTTAAGCAAAAAGCATTGACCATTCGGAGTCGTCGTTATAAAATCGGCCAATAAATCCCTGAGTAAAATTATTATATAGTGCTTAGCTCAGTGGTTCGAGTTTGAACCCTAAGGGGGCATCGTGTTAGGCAAGAATATCAAGTCTTAAACGGATATGCAACAATGTTAATAGGATTTTTGCTTGGGCCAAATCTCCACAAAAGTTCAGAGTTTTGTCAGGATCCGACCACACATAGACATTCGGACTTAGCTACATAAACTTAGTTGGTGATTCATAGTCGATCTGTATACTAAACATTGGGTCTATCTTGCCGTTTCTTAGATGTCACTAAGTTACTCCATATATCGGAGTGTTGCTTATGGATTAAATGTTCGAGTAAGCTACCAGAGAGGGGTTTCAGTAAAAAAAAACAAAATAAAATAAATTATATCTGATTATTTTGAGTTAACCTCCCCTGATTATACGGGGGTTAGTCCAGTTGTAATTTGCGTCAGACTTTCTTCTGTTGGTAATATTGGCTTACATCACAACTGATCAGTACTTAAGGGAAAAGATTACAGCTCTTTTTCACTTGATTACAGAGCTCTGAACAGAGCCAAGTTTTATTAAAATGTAATCCAGAGTATGGAGTCCATGACCCTATCAACCCAAAATAATTCCTTTTAAATTTTTTTGCTATCGCAATCACATCCTAAAAAAAATTCCATGATCTTTTTTCGAGTATATTAAAGCTGCGGCTTAAATTTTTTATTATTAAAATACCATTTTGCCTTTGTAGCCCCAAAACCGCTCTCCGTTCCACCCTCGTAACACGGCCATTGTGTTTCGTGTTTCTTCTCTCATACGTATAGAATTTTCCTGGAAATGTAATTAGAAGCATGATTTTACTTCAATGAATATTAAATTAAAATATGGCCCACCATCCGGCGGTCTCTTGTACACTTTTGAATAATTAAAAGGCGTGTGATATAATAAGTACTCGTTTAATTGCATATTTCTTCCCCATGTTTGTCGTGTCGTCTGATGCGTACGTCGAGCATTGCTTTATATAACATGCTTAAATTGAAATGTCTGTGGTGAAGCACAAACAAAAAATAATTATAATATAAGTAATCCTATTATTAAGCATTTAATTTTAGTTATGAATTGTATTCCAAAGTTCAAAATATTTAAGAGACATAACACCTGCACGATATTATCCTATGTAAGTCGTCGGCGTCTGCACGCACAAATGCACAAAGCCTGTTATTTAAATAAATGCCGCCAAGGTAGAGGCGACAAGTGTTGGACATGCCACGGCTGTACTTTCGAATATCGGCCTGGGAAATTTGCAACAAGTGCTTGTGAAGGTTTTTCCAATATCATCAATTAGGGCAATGTCAGTACAGATGAACTGGATTTGAACAGGGTAGAACTCATAAAAACTTAGTAGACCAACGTGGTTGTTTTACAGCCGTGATTCGATTTTGACGATTTTTTTTGCTTGATACATTATAAAAGTAATTAAATAAGTGCGTATCACATTACTGTGTCGTCCTCCAAGGACAATTTTGAGTTTTGACAAGTGAAAAATGAGGCAAATTAGGATCAATAAAGTTTCGAAGGATACGAAGCGGTTCTTTTTGTATTGTAATACCCTGCACCACTGGACCAGGATATATGTTTGTAACTACTAAAAATATTTAAGCTAGACACACCTTTAAATATACCGATCGTCACGTTAAGTTCAAAACGACAACGCTGATTTCACTTAACGATGTCTGGCTGTCCCTCCGTTCGTCCATCTAAAGCAAACTACAGCTCGAAATTGTTGTCCGATTTTCATGAAGTTTGGACGCACGGACGCTATTGAAGTTGAAGAAAATCGGCCTATATTTAGATATAGCTCGCACATATATATTCCATTTCTTATGTTTTAAGAAACCACATACTACACCCAATGTTTATGAAATTTAGCTGATGTTGGTTTTTCGATCCAAGGAAGGCGTTAGTAAAATTAAAGGAAATCGGTTCAGATGTAGATTTAGCTTCCATCTACTTAGTTGGGACATAAATAATGGTACAACATTGAACACACTCATTTCAATAGTAGAACATACCCCGTTAATGTCATATGGGTTTTGAAAGCTAACTAACCTCTTGGGACTTGGGACTTGAGGCTTTCAAACGACGTGCCAGACATTTATTTACTGCAGCTTTAAAAAAAGTAGGATTGAAAAATGCAAACGTCTTTTGGTGAAGCACGCTGAAAACTTGCACAGAAAAATTTTGTTCACCAATGAAAAAATTTTTACCGTTCAGGAAAAATTTAACAAGCAAAATGATAGAGTGTATGCGCGGTCATTTAAGGAAGCATCTGAACTGATCCCGAGGGTGGAAAAGGGTCATCACCCAGCTTCAGTCATGGTTTGGTGGGGTGTCTTTTACGATGGGGTCACTGACCTGCATTTCTGCGAACAAAGAGTCAAAACATCGGCCAAAGTTTACCAAGAAACCATTTTGGAAGCTGTTGTGAAGCCTCTAAACAATTCCCTGTTCCAAAACCTGCCATGGACTTTCCAGCAGGATTCTGCGCCCGGCGCATAAGGCTAAAACGACCCAGGCCTGGCTTCGAAACAATTTGCCAGCGCTCACTTCGTCTGAAGAATGGCCCTCAAGCAGTCCAGATTTGAACCCATTGGATTAAAAATTGTGGACGGTTTTAGAGGACAAGGCTTGTCACAAAAGATGTTAGGGTATCTTTTGTGACATTGGATCTCTTAAGACTGCTTTGGTTCGAGCTGTTGCCAATTTTCCAAAGGACGAGGTTCGTGCAGCTATTGACGATTGACCAGTGCCATAGTATAATTCACACAACCATTGTATGGTTCACCATGCTATTATACCTACAACCATAGCATACCTACAACCATTCACTCAACCATACTATGATCCCCAAAATTATTTATTAGGATTGGGTAATGTTGTTATTCAAAAATAGAAATTTGTATCGAGCAAGTTATTTTAAACTGCAATACAATTAGTTCATAACCAGATTTGATGCCATGTTTTTATTGAACATTTCATTCAAGAAACAAAAATATATATTCTAACGGCAGTCGAAAATACTTTTAGTTGCCAGCAGGGGTAAATGCTACTGCACCATCCGTAGACCCCAAGAACCTAATGTGATAAAACCATAATGAATGGCTTATACCATGTTTATATGGTTGTATCAACCATATAAACATGGTTGGTGCAACAAAAGTATTGTTGTTTAAAATTTACCTTAACAATAATATGATTACGGCAATCATACAGTATGGTTGCGAATATGAACATAACAAAACAGGTTTTATAGAGCATACATGGATGTATGTGCGTATGTTGTTTTTTGATTTACCAAAAAAACACACACATACGATACAGTACATGGTTGTTGTCCATTGTTCGGTGAAATACTCTACTGCCGACTGGTTCTCGTTTATTTTAAATCTGACTGCACTATAGCCATTGATCATGGTTTAATCACATTCGTTACTTGCGTCCTACGGATGATGAAGTAGCATTTACCTCTGCTGGCAACTAAAAGTATTTTCGACTGCCGTTAGCATATATATTTTTGTTTCTTGAATGAAATGTTTAAATAAACCATGGCGTCAAATCTGGCTATGAACTAATTGTAATGCAATTTAAAATAACTTGCTTGATAAAATTCTCTATTTTTGAATAACAACATTACCCAATCCTAATAAATAATTTTGGGGATCATAGTAGGGTTAGGTGCATCATACTATGGTTGTAGGTATAATATCATGGTTGCGTGTGAATCATACAATGGTTGTATGAATCATACTATGGTTGTGGGAATCATAGTATGGCGATTAATACTATGGTTGTGAGGATCATACTATGGTTTATGAGAAACATACTATGGTTGTAAGGATCATAATATGATGTTGGTGATAATAGTATGGTTGGGTGTAAGTCGTACTATTGTTGTGAGGGTCATAGTATGGTTGTGGAGATCATAGTATGGTTGAGTGTGAATCATACTATTGTTGTCAGGATCATAATATTGTTGAGCCATAACTATATAAATAACATTAGTATGATCCTCTTCGAATATTGTCGCCACAACCATACATTTTTTCTGCGTGTATGTGCATTATATTGTTTACAAATATGATTTAAAAATTTTAAAATTATAATTTTTTTTGTATAAAATTATTTTTCGGCTTAAGGTCATTTATATAAACTCGTTGTTCTATGTGTTTTTTAATTTTTATTTATCCCAATATTTCGATTGACGGACAACATTGTTTTGTTAATAGACAACCCCTGAAGATGATCGACGAAGTCAATCGAAATATTGGGATAAATAAAAATTAAACAACACATAGAACAACGAGTTTAAATAAATGACCTCAAGCCGAAAAATAATTTTATAAAATAACAACACTAAAGGTCAACTATTCACTTACAACAATTATAAATTTTGTTATGCTTTATTCGAGCCCTATGCTATCCAATGAATTGACATAAGGTACGTAATATCGACAATTAAGCCAATCAGATCCTAAACCAGAATGTTAAATTGCAAAATTATGAATCCGTAAGAACGATTTAACTGAACAAACAGACTGACCATACTATGAAGCCCACAACCATATACCCAACAATAGCTCGTCGAATATTGTCAACACCAACCACACCTTTTTTTTGTTTACTTAATAAATAGATGCTCAAACGCTGCCAATTGACTGCCAGTGAAGTTATTTCGTCTTCAGTGCAAAATCGCTTATCTGATTCTGGCTAAACCTTCCCGCATGAAATAACTGCGGTGACAGCCTCCATAGATAGAAACTAAAGGCATACAAATGTAGGTAAATATATGCATTCATATGTTGTATGTAAGTGCATTCATTTAGCTCCTCTAGATCTACGATTGAAGCCGTTTACTTCCTTCCTTTGTAAATACGGCGAAATGTATATCTTTGTTTTAGATTTAATATTCATAAATAAAGCGACTGTCAGTCAAGTCAGTTCGTCAGCAGCCCTACCATCTTCTGCCATCTCCTGCAATCTCTTACAGCATACATCCAATCCCAACCGCCCCGCGCCTCATGCTCATACTCCAACTCATACTCATTCGTATTTACTTTGCCAAGACATGCTGTCATGTGTATAACAAATATCCCGAGGAAATCTAATAATTTCTCTAACTTTTTTCTTATGTTCTGCTCACAAACAGAAATAAAGGAAAAAATTACAACAACAACGAAAAGTTTATCATATAGAAAAAAATAGGTTAAGTATGTAAACAGACTTAGTTACGACAAACGAAAAAGGAAGACGAACAGACGAAAACGGTGGCTAGCGAACCGAAATGTTCTAAGAAAAAGCAAATGTAAAAACTTTGTAGAAATCGGACTTGCTATACCGTTGAGCAAATACTCAGTCGGACCTTGGTATCCTAAGTCCCTAAAAGGTTAACCTTTTTCTCTTTGGGCCGATTGCGCAGATTTACCAGATCTTGTTACTATCAGCCATTGTCTTGCACTGGCTTTAAGGGCCTTAGCTTAATTTCTTAGAACGTTATCCAACTTGCAAACAAACTTGCAGACGAAAGGACAGTCATCTAGGCTAGATCGTCTTAGAATTTTAACACGATAAAAAATATACATATGTATTTACCTTATATTTCGAATTGTGGCAAACGTTATGACAAATTTAGTATACACTTCATCCTATAATGGAGTGCATAAAAATTGCGAAGGGCCGAATGAGCAAAAAATAAACAAAATGATTTAATAAAAAGTAAACGGAAGTCAAGTATTTCTATATTTCTATGACATTCGTTGCTGCAGAGGCAGAGGCAGCGTAGAGTACGAGTATAATTCATACATTGACACACAAATGTCTGACGGAATACACATACATACACTAACACTCACTCAAAGACTCACAGACACATACTCACATGCTGCGGCATAAAGACAAACTGTTTGCCGGTTGTTATGTCTGGCGTTTGGTCGTGCCCAGCATATGTTTTTCTCTGCCTGCGATTTTCCCTGTTTGTGTATGTGAGTGTGAGTTTCTAACATAACCTAAATTTCATTGTACATTTTGACAATACGTGTTTTCCTGAAAACGGCAATTCGTTCCCTACCTCATCTACACATACAAAGAAACATATGTAGCTACACGTTTGCTTGTGTGTGTGTGCGGTAGTTTAACATAGGCATATATGCATGTGTTTATCACAAGGCTACGAGTATATCCCGTCACACAACGGTTTACCCATTCATTCATACGAATACGTCCATTGTCGGAGTCAGAACCAGTCTAAGCAAACCGTAAAATAGCCTTTAGTGCCGAAAAAATATGTTTTATTTGAAGGAAAACTAGGGGAGACAGTCGCTACAAAATGCCCGTTTTCTTGAGGTTCCGCTTGGGCGAGGTGAAGGAGGTGCAGATTTTGTGCGCCAAGTAAAAAGTTGATGGGCACAGTATTTGCAAACAGTATCGTCGAATATTAGCGAGAGCTGGCATGGGTAATAATATCGTTCATATCAGTCCCTTTTGCAAAATATTCCTTTACTTTACAAATAGCCATACACGTAGAAAAAAAGTATATTTGGCATAACAATATTCGAAGAGCATCATATTTTTGTTGGTACAACATATTATGATCCTCACAACAATAGTATGATTCACATACAACAATACTATGATCCCCACAGCCATACTATGATCCTCACAACCATATTATGACCCGCACAACAATAGTGTGATTCACACATAACCGTACTATGATCAACACAACCATTGTATGATTCACTCTCAACCACACTATGTTCTTCGCAACCATATTATGATCTTCACAACAATAGTAAGTTTCACATAAAACCATAGTATGATTCTCACAATAATTGTATGATTTACATGCGACAATGTTATGATCACACACAATTATACTGTGGTCCCAAAAATTATTTATTAGAATTGGGTGAAATTGTCAACAATAGATTTCAATTATGAAAATTATTTAAAAATACATTAAATTCAAAATAATAGGAGTAATTTTAACGGTATTAAAAATCATTAAAAAAATATAAGCGTAAGTAAATTACATTCATAAAGTATGATATACTATACTTTTGTCGCACCTACAATATTTATATTATTGCTACAACCATATATTAATTTTTAAATTTGTCAACAACACTCTTGTTGGATTTCAACAATATTTAAATTGCGGCAGTCACTACGAGGGCGACCGCAAAACTAACTGGCCTGGCACATTTTCTGTTTTACTAGCAACTTTTTTTTTGTTTTTTTAAAAGCAATCTTTTATAAGCCATCTGTCACAATTTCCGAAATATTTAATGATTATTTTCTTTGCTACAGGTGATTGAAGTAAACAAGTTTTATAATTTTTGAAAAATGGAAAATAAAGAGTTTCGTGCGGTAATTAAACACTTTTTGATGAAAGGTTATACGCCACAATTAATCAAAGATGAATTGGATTCTGTTCATGGTGATAATGCACCATCATACTCCACCGTGAAATTCTGGGTTCAACAATTTAAAATGGGTCGTTCAAGTACGGAAGATGAACAACGCTCTGGAAGACCGAAAACTGCTACTACTATTGAAAACATTAGAAAAGTATTTAATGAAGTGACTAAAGATAGACGAATAAAGCTCAGAGAACTTGCTGATATTGTTAAAATACACGAAAAACAAGTTTGGAGTATTTTACATGATGAAATCCACATGAAAAAGCTATCCGCAAGACGGGTGCCGCTTTTGTTGACTTTGCCCCAAAAAATCGTCCGTTGGACCAATTCCGAGGAGCTTTTAGCGATTTATCAGCGTAATCCAATAGAGTTCTTGCGCCGATTCATAACTGTTGATGAAACATGGATCCATCACTACATCACAGAATGCATAGAACAGTCAAAACAATGGATAGAAGCTGGTAGAAGTGGTCCCAAGAAGGCGAAAACAGTTAAGTCAGCAGGAAAAGTAATGGACACAGTATTTTGGGATGCAAGGGGTATAATATTTATTGATTATCTTGAGAAAGGAAAAACTATAAATAGTGAATATTATTGTGCATTATTGGATCGGTTGAGTGAAAAAATCAAGATAAAACGACCGCATTTAGAAAAAAAGTTCTTTTTCATCAAGATAATGCTCCTTCACACACTGTATTTTTAACTCAACAAAAACTGGCCGAATTACGATTTGAAATTGCTCCGCATCCACCATATAGTCCAGATTTAGCTCCTTCTGAATATTTCTTGTTTCCAAATTTAAAAAAAAATTCTCGGTGGCTAAAAATTTTCGTCCAATAGCGAGGTTATTGCTGAAACTGAGGCATATTTTGAAGGTCTTGAAAAATCTTATTTTTCGGATAGAATAAAAAAATTTGAAAAACGTTTGATGATGTGTATTAAGTTGGAAGGAGATTATATTGAAAAATAAATAATAATAATTCCAAAAAAACGATTCTTTTTATGTTAGGGCAGTTACTTTTGCGGTCGCCCTCATAATAGGAGTAATTTTTTTAACAGTAGTAAAAATCATTAATAAAACGTAAGCGCAAGTAAATTACAATCATACAGTATTATTTCCATAATTAAATAATACTTTTGTCGCACCTAGAATATTTATATTAGTGCTACAACCATATATTAATTTTTAAATTTGTCAACAACACTCTTGTTAGATTTCAACAATATTAAAATTGCGGCAGTCATTCTATTGTTTGATATTGCAAAAGACAGTTTAAGTTAGCGTTTGTGATGTCCCTTTTAAATGCCATGTTATGACCTTTTGTGGAGTACATCGTTTTTTGTCCAGAAGTGCCCGACCAGTTCATATTTTATTTGTTTGTATCGTTCTATGTGAAAGTGTAGTAAATACAATCCTCCGCTAGTTTTTGATATACTTAGTAGGGACATAAATACTGTTACAACATTGAACACACCCATTTCAATAGTAGAACTGAACATACCCCGTTAATGTCTTATGGGTTTTGCAATCTAACCTCAATAGCGTTAGTCTGTAACGGAATTTTAAAATTGTTTCAACTTTCATCATGGAGTGGTCAGATAATGAGAACCGTATCGCTTTAATAGCGCTTTTCAAGTGTGAAATGAAAAAAGCGATATTTTCAAAACGCTCCGGCCACTAAGGATTAGCCGCATGTTCGTCTACCGATGCATAAAACTGTTTGAGGAGACTGAATTTGTTAAAGACTGCCAACGGTCGGGCCGCCCACGCTCTGTTCAAACACCGCATGTCATCAAAGCCGTTAAATCAAGAATTCACAGAAATCCGCTCCGAGAACAGAAAATCATGGCCCGTGAGATGAATATCACGCAAAAGTCCATGAGTCGAATCATTAAAAAAGACTTGGGGCTTACAAACGACGTACCGGACATTCATTGACTGCAGCTTTTAAAAAAATAGGATTGAAAAATGCACACGGCTTTGGGCGAAGCACGCTGATAACAAATTTTTACCGTTCAGGAAAAATTTAACAAGCAAAATGACAGAGTGTATGCGCGGTCATCTAAGAAAGCATATGAACTGATCCCAAGGGTGGAAAAGGGTCATCAACCAGCTTCAGTCATGGTTTGGTGGGGTGTCTCTTTCGATGGGGTCACTGACCTGCATTTCTTCGAACAAGCAGTCAAAACAACGGCTAAAGTTTGCCAAGAAACCGTTTTGGAAGCTGTTGTGAAGCCTCTTAACAATTCCCTGTTCCAAAACCAGCCATGGACTTTCCAGCAGGATTCTGCGCCGGCCCATAAGGCTAAAACATCCCAGGCCTGGCTTCGAAACAATTTGCCAGCGTTTATTTCCTCTGAGAAATTGCCCTCAGGCAGTCCAGATTTGAACCCATTGGATTACAAAGTGTGCGCGGTTTTAAAGGACAAGGTTTGTCACAAAAGATACCCCAACATTGGATCTCTTAATAATGCTTTGGTTCAAGCTGTGGTCAATTTTCCAATGGACGAGGTTCGTGCAGCTATTGACGATTGGCCAGAGTGCGACTTAAGGCGTGTGTAAAGGCAAAAGGCGGACATTTCGAATAAGTAGATTCTTTTTGGATACAATATACATCAATAAATATATTAAAAAATATTTGGTCCAAAAACAATCAGTACTTTTTATTTTACAGCATAAAACGCGTGCAACAGTAATTATGTCCCTACTAAGTACATACAATCTTGATGAAATTTGGCACAAGTTACTTCCTTTTGCCAATGACGAACAGGGTTAAAATTGGAGAAACCCAATTCAGTTAAAGATATACGATGGTTTTTAATTATATTTTGGGCCCGGCAATAAAAACACAATAATTTATCATTGGAAAGGGTTTTATTGATTTTCAAAATATTCTCCATTACGATCAATACACTTTTGCATGCCCACAAACCAATTTTCGAAGCACTTTTTCCACTCCGATTGAGACACCTCCAAAACATGATTTTTGAACGCTTCAACAGCAGCTTCGGGCGATGAAAAACGATGACCACGCATTTTTTTCTAGATGCTAGGGAATAAGAAGAAGTCTCTGGGTACCAAATCAGGGCTGTACGGTGGATGGCCCATCAATTCGACATCTTAAGTGGTTAAAAAGCTCATTGTTTCAGCTGATGTGTTAGAGCTCGCATTGTCGTGATGCAAAATGATTAGCTTCCTTCATTTCTTCGTACACCGTTGACAAACAGATGGTTGTATACCACTCACAATTGACCGTCGTACGTTCCACTAAAGGCACTGTGCCAACATGGCCGGTTATACCGAAAAAAAACGCAATCATGTACTTCTTCCACGAACTACTTTTGTTGGATTTGGCTCGTCTTGGAAGATCCATACGTTCGATTGCTGTTTTGTTTCGGATTCATTTGCATAGATCCATGATTCGTCACCTGTGATAATGCTATAAACTGCCTTTGAGCTACCGCAGTTATACTTTTCAACATCTTTTTGCACCAATCCATACGAGCCTTTTTTTTGGAGCATTCGTCAAATTATGTGGGATCCAACGAGAACAAATTTTTTTCACGGCCAAATGAACATGCAATATCTTATTGATGCTTGCCATACTGATGGCTAAGGATGCCTTAATCTTACGGTGTGGCACATGTTGGTCTTGCTGGATCAGTTCACGCACAGCATCGATGGTTTCTGCCAAAGTGACCGAAGTTGGACGTCCTTCACGAAATTCATCCTGGAGCGAACGGATGCCGAGACTGAACTCTTGGTACCAGGTACCAGTGGATTTGATGGTGCTTCAACGCCAAAAGTCGAAACAAGTTGATTTAAACACTCTTGTCTCTATTACTCACGCCGAAAATTGTTAAAAAATCATAGCACGAAAATGTTCACGGGATAATTCCATTTTTTGACTGAGATGGATTTTTCATCACACTGTAAACAAGACAATTTACCCTCAAATGAAAAAAAGTTCTAAGTGAAGTTTTGCTAAAAAAATGTCAAAGCTTCCAATGAAAGTTCCAGTTTGCATCTGGGAACACTAGTATTGTCAGGACCCGAAATATAAATAGCAACCCTTGAAGCTTCTAGTATTGTCAGGACCCGAAATATAAATAGCAACCCTTGAAGCTGCCGCAAGTATGTTCAACCGATTTTACCAAAAGCAATGTAATATTCTCACAAATTCGAAAATGACATAAGTTTAAAAAAAACTTAGGTACATTTTGAATCTATGAGGGTTAACTTCTGTTAAAAGTTAGTTTATTTTTATTATTTTTTACATTTTTTTCCTTAAGTTGTTTTCACTGTGCCAATCACTAAATCTCTGACTAAATGTCACCAGCCCAGTCCTGGCAGGAGCGCTAGTTGTTGTTAGTTTTTCGCCATGTTTCGCAACAATATTTCACAACGCTTTGGGTCAAAAGTACGTGGGCAAACAATGAAAGTGTTCTCGGCGTTGATTTCCGTGAAAACGACGTAGGCATATACAAATAATCG
The DNA here is from genome assembly GCA_963513945.1 of Hydrotaea diabolus. Lineage (NCBI taxonomy): Eukaryota > Metazoa > Arthropoda > Insecta > Diptera > Muscidae > Hydrotaea > Hydrotaea diabolus. Next base: position 187,662,301 of record OY740717.1, read on the forward strand.
ACAAAATGTGTCTTCTTCCTCTCTGGCAAACAGACACAAAAGGGCGATTTGTGTTGTGTATGGAACATCCCAGCAAAGCAAATTTTCAGAATTCGGTCAGAATTCTGTACGACAATCGACAAAATGTTCCGATTTCGGATCAGAATTCTTTGCGAGCTCGTAACGAAAAACATATGAGAGGGTTGACACGAATTCTGAACTACGTCTCTGAGGGATTTCTGATGTTTTTGCAGACATTTCGAACCGATTTCTGACCGAATTCTGAACTGTACTCTTGGGTAATTCGAAAGGAAATTTCGATTTGTCGTATCGATTTCTGAACTAATTCTGAACGACTTGGGTCAGAATTAAGTCTTATTAAATTCTGATGTTTTTACCGACATTTCGAACCGAATTCTGAACGAATTCTGAGCTTATGTCATGGTAAATTCTGAATGCAAACAATCAAAAAGAAGAAAATATTTTTGTTCTACAAAAAAAAAGTTGTAAAACATTTTCATAAGGCGTTCGGAAAGACTTTTAGTTACAAGCAGGAGTTCCTGCCGTTTCGCAAGCAATAATTATGCTGTAACTATGTTAAGTGGCTATACACATAAGGGCAGCCAGTTTTTGCATTTACCGAGAACTGCCGGCAGTAGAGTTTTCCTCCGAACACAATAAAAATCCCTCGCACAGCTAAGCTAAACAAACGTTCAGAATTTGAATTTGAAATATAAAAATACCTCAGACAAACAGTTAAGAACTCGTTCTGAATTAGTTCCGACATGTCTGAGCATAAGAACAACAACTGTAAAATATAAAGCAAATAACAAAAAATTTAAACGAAAAGACTACCTCAGATAAATAGTTCAGAATTCGTAGCGAGTTCGATAAGAGAGGTCTAAACAAAAAATTAATAAAAGTCCCACAGACAAGTCTAACAGAATTCGGGCCGAATTCGTTCAGATATTTCTTAACATAATAAATAAAAAATCCTCAGACAAATCGAACAGAATTTGTAACGATTTCGGTAAGAATTCTCGATATAGTTCAGATATTATTCAGAATTGTCTGATATAAGACATTTTCGGCAAATTTGGTTTACTGGGATACTAACACACACATACGAGTACAAGTATACAAAGCCACACACACACATACGTATTGGGGGGGGGGGGCATAATCATATCCTCGCTAGGATGACGCTCTTCGTTATGAATTAATATTGCGAGGGAGGACAGCGGCAACAATAGCCTTAATTGGGAGGGGTGGGAAAGGTCTTGTATCGCAGCAAATATGGCTTAAGGAACCATATAAGCGTAACGTTTTAATATACATGTGTATAGACATATACACACATAAACAATATATATACAGTTGATGCTCGCAAATTAGAACAACTTGTTTTTCGAAAGGTCCTAATTTCCGAAAAGTTCTGGACGTTTTTTATTTTAACAAAAATAAGGCAAATTCACTATTTTTATCCAATTTTGAGTATTTTTTGAAGAAAAACGAAAACATTGAACGGCTCAAGACCTCTTGCTTCTATATTTAAATAGAAGACAAGCTTTTAACAAAATGGCAAAGTGACTTTGATTTTCGTGGCTGCACATAGCTTTATAACCTTTCAGTCAATTTAAAGGGTGTCCCAAGAAGAACGCAATTTTTAAATCTGGCAACATTCGAAGTGTCATTGTTTGACATTTGAACAATTGTTATTGTTTGTTAGTAGAAGGTACGAGGTTAGTAAAAATGGAGCGCTACACGAATGAACAACGCACTTTCATTGTGAAATTGTTTTACCAAAATGGTGAAAGTTTTGCGGCTACAGTTCGCAAATTGCGATCAATTCGGGGTCACAATAATGCTCCAAAAGAGTCAACTGTAAAGAGATTAATGGATAAATTTGCCGAAACTGGGTCTGTTAGTGATGTAAAGACAACAACGCGCCATCGACCAACGTCGATCGACCGAAAATGTCGCAGCTGTACGTGATGATGTCGCTCAAACTCCATCCACCTCAATTCGACACCGAGCTCAGCAAATTGGTGTCTCCAAATCCACTCTGCAGCGAATTTTGACGAAAGATTTGCATCTTCATGCATACAAAATTCAATTGACTCAGGAACTGAAGCCAGCTGACCATGGACAGCGAAGGGAGTTCGTTAATTGGGTATTGGAGAGACAACATGAAAATGCTGATTTTGCCGATAAAATCATCTTCAGTGACGAGGCCCATTTTCATCTTGATGGCTTCGTCAATAGGCAGAATTGTCGCATTTGGGGTGCGGAAAATCCTCGAGTGATTCACGAGAAACAAATGCATCCTCAACATGTCACTGTGTGGTGTGGTTTTTGGGCTGGAGGAATCATTGGACCTTTTTTTATAATAAAGTTTTTTATAATAAAGTTTCACGATTTTTTCTTAAATATCTGTGTTTTATTTAAAATTTAAAAATTGCGCTCTTCTTTGGACACCCTTTTTATCACATAAATCTTCCAAACTTTAAATAATTCATTGCAGTAAAGGAAAATGTCATTATCAACCTGCTGGAATAAGGTGGCAATGTATCTTATCATAGTAAGTTTTTGCGTAACATTAAATCAGTAATCAGTTGTTTGTTTTCTGGTCTTTATTTGTTCTAATTTCCAAATTGTCAATGCTTCAAAATGCGGTTTCTATTTTCTGGAAGCTCTAATTTCTGAGAGTTCTAATTTGTGAGCGTCTACTGTATAAGTGTATATTTCCGTATATATCGGGGATCTCAAGAAAAAATGACTTAAGAGCATTAAGGGTAAAGAGTAGCAAATGTTTATGTGCAAACGGAATGACAAATATAGATTCAAAACTGAATAAACAGGTTCTTTTGGGACCCAGTGCTGTAATTATTCTGCGAGTTTTTTACCAAGCGCGCCTCTCTTTGGGCGACTCTTTAATTTTTTGTTTTGTGAAAATACGAGGTTTGTTATATATAATTCTGGCCTAGGCAACACTAGGTGTTGGCTGGCGCCATCTGACATTTCCATTGGAAAGTTTGACATTTTTTTTTTAATAAACGTACTCTGAACGTTTTGACGTACGACCATCATTTGTGTTGTTTACAATGACTTGAAAAAATAAATTTGCCAAAAAAGGGAATTAACTCGTGAACATTTTCGTGCGATCATTTTTCACAACTTTCAACGTGGATTATCACGACAAGAGTGCATCGATGAACTTAGATCTTTGTAAGACGATAAAGCACCATCCTAAAGCACTGTGAAAATCTGCTTTAATGAATTCAATCGCGGCCGACGCTCGCTCAAAGACGAAGGTCGCCCAAAAACGGCTGTTGTGCCAGAGAACATTGATGCCGTGCGTAAACTGATAATGCAAGATGGTCATGTGACATACCATGAGATAGAGGTATCCTTGGGTATTTCTTCCACATTTTTCTTTAGCATACCTGACCTTAAAAAAGGTTTGTTCTCGTTGGATACCGCACAATTTGACAATCGCTCAAAATAAGGCTCGTGTCGATTGGTGCAAAGAAATTTTTAGAAAAATACAATCGCGGTGCTTCATAAGACATTTATAAGTTTGTCACAGGTGACGAATCATTGATCTATGCGTATGAGCCAGAAATAAAACAGCAATCGACCGTGTGGGTCTTCGAAGACAAGCCAAATCCAACGAAAGTTGTTCGTGGAAGAAGCACTTCGAAGCAAATGGTTTTCATAAGACATTTATAAGTTCGTCACTGGTAACGAATCATGAATTTATGCGTAAGAGCTGGAAAACCAGCAATCGACAGTGTGGGTCTTCGAAGACGAGCCAACTCCAACAAAAGTTGATCGTGGAAGAAGCACTTCGAAGCAAATGGTCGCCTGTTTCTTCGGCAAAACTGGTCATGTGGCGACTGTTCCGATTGAGCAACGTAGGACGGTCAATTCTGAGTGGTACACCACAATTTGTTTGCCTGAAGTCTTCGGAGAAATTAGAAAAACGAACAAGAGAAGACGAATGCGAGCTCTTACAAATCGGCTTCGAATTGATGGGTCATCCGCCGTACTGCCCTGACTTGACACCCAATGACTTCTTTTTATTCCCACGCAGCAAAAAAGAATTGGTGGGCTAACGATTTTCGTCGGTAGAAGATGATATTGAAGCGTTCAAAAACCATGTTTTGGAGGTGTCTCAATCGGAGTGGAAAAAGTGCTTCGACAATTGGTTTGCAAGCATGCAAAAGTGTACAAATCATGCTGGAGAATGCTTTGAATACCTTAATACTTTGGAGTTTAATACTTTTAATACTTTGGAGCGCCTTTCAAGTGTGAAATGAAAAAAAGTGATATTTTCAAAACGATCCGGCCACTAGGGATATGCCGCATGTTCGTCTACCGATGCATAAAACTGTTTGAGGAGACTGGAGACTCTGTTCGAACACCGCATGTCATCAAAGCCGCTTAATCAATAAATTACAGAAATCCGCATCGAAAACAGAAAATCATGGCCCGTGAGATGAATATCACGCAAAACTCCATGAGTCGAATGATTAAAAAAGACTTGGAACTTGGGGCTTTCAAGTGACGTACCGGAAATTTATTAACTGCAGCTTTAACAAAAAATGGGATTGAAAAATGCAAATGTCTTTTGGTGAAGCACGCTGTTAACTTGCACAGAAAAATTTTGTTTACCGATGAACAAATTTTTACCGTTCAGGAAAAATTTAACAAGCAAAATGATAGAGTGTATGCACGGTCACCTAAGGAAGCATCTGAACTGATCCCAAGTGTGGAAAAGGGTCATCAACCAGCTTCAGGTGTCTCTTACGATGGGGTCACTGACCTGCATCTCTGCGAACAAGGAGTCAAAACATCGTCCAAAGTTTACCAAGAAACCGTTTAGAAAGCTGTTGTGAAGCCTCTTAACAATTCCCTGTTCCAAAACCAGCCATGAACTTTCCAGCAGGATTCTGCGCAGGCCCATAAGGCTAAACCGTTCCAGGCCTGGCTTCGAAACAATTTGCCAGCGTTCATTTCCTCTGAAGAATGGCCCTCAGGCAGTCCAGATATGAACCCATTGGATTACAAATTGTGGACGGTTTAAGAGGACAAGGTTTGTCACAAAAGATACCCCAATATTGGATCTCTTAAGACTGCTTTGGTTCGAGCTCTGGCCAATTTTGCAATGGACGAGGTTCGTGCAGCTATTGACGATTGGCCAGTGCGACTTAAGGCGTGTGTAAAGGCAAAAGGCGGACATTTCGAATAAGTAGATTCTTTTTGGACACAATATACATCAATAAATATATTAAAAAATATTTGGTCCAAAATCAATCAGTACTTTTTATTTTAAAGCAAAAAACGTGAGTAACAGTATTTATGTCCCTACTAGGTAAAACCGTTTTTGATGATAAATATTCACATATTCATTATTAGGCCAGAAATTTATATAGCAGCCCTCGTACCATATATATTACACTGTTCTTGGATTCGTCCAAGGGTGGAGCTAGGACGAATCCAACTGATCCTTATGTAAAATAGTCTCCTGAATCCAAATTGTCCTTTTTGGCCCATCAGGTATTGTTTTTGAAATATCGTAAAAATTACAATTAACAGTTGAAACCAAAATTTTTCAACATAATAAACAAAATTTTAATTTCTTTTATCTGCAACATTCAACCATTTTATTCGATTTTTATAAATTATTATTTACATGAAAAATACATTTCCCACCATTTAATATAACCCAGTGAATCGTATACCAATTGCTGAAGTTTTAGGCAGAATTATGAAAAAGTCAGAAAAATGTCATGTTCCCCATGTGTCGAAAAGCGGACATTCAAATCGGATTGAGGAGATCATTTTACATAGTTGGTTTTTTTTAAAGGAGGGTTCAAAAGTTGATTTTTGCAAAACAATGTTAACATCGGATATCTTAACCATATTGCACATAAGCCCTTTTTCCTTGCAAGCAAATCTATACACTCGTATGTGTGTGTTAATTCGTCCTTTTGACATAGACCTCCCAAATTGGACCTCCCAAATAAAAAATGTTGAAATATTTAATATTATTAAAATCCCATTTTTATATCAATAGTACATATAACAATCCTACAAATAGATACAAGTGCCATACCCCTACAGACATACTCCAGGGGAAAACATGTATACTAAGTGCTCATACACACACACACACATTTAGCCACATATAAATGTGTGTACGTTTTCTCATGTTCAGTATAGATTTTCTCACTTTGTATGTATGTGTGAGTTTTGTATCGACTTTTTATCCAATTTTACTAATCCATTAAAATTGATTAAATGCTCCTTGTGAGCGGCATTTTTCATGGCCGAGTTTTAATTTTTTTGCTGTGCCAGCTCTTTGCCATCAAATAAATTTAAATTTAATGATTGCAATTCATGTATATTTTGTATGGTATTTAGCAATTTGTCGGTTTCTGTTTAAAAAGGGTCTTTTTTAAGAGGTACCATTTACCGATTGTGTTCAAAGTGACACACTTTGATAAGATCTTAAAATTTTATCGAGAATAGACTAATGCCACATGAATGCTTGCAAGCTGTGTTATTATTAAAGTCAAGGGTCAGTTCGAGAATGTTTTCCTGCGTTTTGTCTATTTTGATCTCACCTATAATTGCCATAAGATACACTAACGTTGGATTAATCTCATTACCACTTACGGTGGTTGGAAAAACAAACTTAATTAGAAATTGTGGCAAAACAATTCATGATTTCCTGATCCTATAATTTTTGAAGCAATGAAGATAGTGACCTTCTAGCGTAAGGTATTTGAAAATAAAGGACGACGCCATTTTTAAGCACACGGTGGAGCGCGGAAAATTGCTTATTTGGGAATAAAATAAAAAAATTATTAACTTCAGAATTTTTTTTTTATATTTTAATTATATCGAACAGTAGGGACAATTTTAAATTACATAATATTAAATATTATTCTGGCAAATGTCGACCTTCGCTATCCACACACTGCTGCATACGTTTTCTGAAGTTTTCATGTACTCTAACAAAAATGTCGACTGGTATTCGGCAAATTTCAGCCTCAATATTGTTAATTAGGTCTTGCAAGGTGTTGGGACGGTTGACACACACCTTTAACTTCCGGTAACCCCAAAGGAAAAAATTGCATTGGGCTAAGTTTGGTGGGCGTGCCGGCCAGTTCAAATTACCCCTTAAAGAGATAAGCCGCCCGGGAAACATTTGCCTCAAACAATTCATGGTAACGCTTGCTGTGTGTGCAGTGGCACCATGTAAATTAAATGCATTGCCGCAAGAGCCGCCTGAAAAAAATCTAGGAAATGCCAAGTGCAAGTGATTGCTTCCGAGTAGAGCGTTTCGAAAATTGAAGTACTGCTGCTCTTACTCTCTCGACGTTTTGTGGTGTTGTAATCCTTCACTCAGGTCCCCTTCGTACACAAGACACATTCCCTGCTGTGCTCAATGAAGTTACCCAGTTTACAATTGATTGCAGGAAGATGTCCGCGTGGGGGAACAGCGAATCGTAAACGAAAAGCACGCAGCACTGCAATGTTCGAGTGCGCATTTGTAAAATACGCTTCAACACAAAATGACCTCTCCTCATGTGTCCAATGCATGATGACAACTGAAAGGCAGGCGAATACAAGTCTTCCGTCAGCCACTATAAACCACATTAACTCTCCACACTCTTCGAACTACAGTGCCGCTAAAGCTTGCAGTACAAAAAAGCAAATTCCGCGCTCCACTCTGTGGCTTTGGGCTTAAAGAACTTATAGAGTCCACGTTTTGTGTTACTCGTATATCAAAATTTTTCCATCATCCAAAAGATGTTTTTTTTAGTATTTATTTGCGTAAAGTCCTCTTTATGGGACAAGGTGTATGTGTATGGTGTGGATGGTATACCTAATTTGTCATTCCGTTTGCAACACCACGAAATATTGATCGAAGACCCTATAAAGTGTATATATTATTGATCGTCGTACAATTCTGAGACCATCAAGCCATGTCCGTCCGTCCAGCCGTGTGTTTGTTAAAAGCACAAATGCGGTCTAACGAATAAATAAACCTACGACACTGAAATTTGTTTTACGACTCTGAAAGGGTAGTGCAACTATAATGCACGATATTAATTGTGAGTCCCACTTTAACGACAAGTACTTTGCCCAACTTAATTTGACTTTTTTGTCTTTCAGTATTTGACAAATTCCATACCATGGAGAGGCACGATTCATTACCAAACAGAATTGCCGCTTCTGGGCAAATGAGAATCCACAAGTAATAGTTAAAAAGCCGATAAATCGACAAAGAGTAAGTGTTTGGTGCGGTTTTTGAGGAGGCGGCATCATCGGGCTGCACTTCTTCGAAAACGAGATCGGCCAAGCAGTTACCGTGAATGTTGTTTGCTAGCGCGAGGTGATAACGGACTTCTTGTACCCAGAAATTGAGTATATGGACATGGACGAAATGTGGTTCGAACAGGATGGTACCACTTGACACACAGCCAGCGAAACAATACCTCTTTTGCGCCAAAAATTAAATGGCCGTGTTATCTCACGTCCTGGCGATGTTAATTGGCTGCCACGGTAGTGTGATTTGACACCGTTGGACCACTTTCTTTGGGAATACCTAAAAGCAAAAGTGTACGTCAATAAGTCAAGAACAGTTTAAGAGCTAAAGCATGAACTAGTTTAGCACATTAACGAAATTGAAGCTCCACTATGTATCAGGGTCATTAAAAATATAGAGGTATGCCACCGAAGCCGCGGAAAGCGTTTGGCCGATATTTTGTTTCACACATAATTGTCATAGATCCTTCAATCACAATAAAAAATAGTAAGATAATTCATTGAAAACTTTTGGTTTTATTTACAATTTATATTGTAATTTGGGTGACCCTTTAGAAAGTTACTAACTATACGTCAACGGCTCTTTTAGTGGCTGTCTCGCGAAATAATAAGCCGCTCTCTCTCTCTTAATACAAAATTATTATGAAACAAGTTTAGAAATTCGTTGGTCATTTCATGGCAAGTGACCCAACGTTTAGAACCGATGTCTTCCGATCAGGATGAAACTTACGCCCAAAGAAAGTCCTTTTGGATTGTTGTGTAAACACAAACTTTAAACGAGATCGGTCAAGAACATACTGAGGAGGTCGAATTTTGACAACAGGTATTTTCTCGCTACCATGTATATCTTATTACCTATTGTTCCTAGCAAAATCTGTCCTGAATATTTTAGACAACTATTTACTCAGTCCTAGTAAAAAAATTTTCACTTTTTTCAAAAATCAATAATTTATTTTACTTTTTTTTCCAAATAGGGTCATTTTTTGTGCTCAAAAATTTTTATGTTTTTTGCTTTAAGAGCTTTATGGTCTCTTAGTGGTATCACAAAAAATGTTTTGTAAGTCAAAACAACGTTTTTCCAATTTTTATCATATGTGACAGCGCATAGAGAAAGGGACCTAAGGGTAAAAAAATCAATTTTCTTTTTTTTTCCTCTTTTTGATGTGGACAACATCTGAGCATCGAATGAGACCGATCCCATACCCCAAAAGAGTTCCCTCCCAGAGATATGCGCGTTTTATGAAAGTGAAGTCGACGATTCTAAGTGCAAATAGGAAAGGACCTAATCTTTAAAATGGCTCTTGTGAACAAAACTGGTTTTTAACATTAGGTCCCTTTCTATTTTGCGCCTTACATATGCACAATTTTAATGTTGTCCTATTTTTGTGTAAGTGTTTTAAAAACCTTAAAAGTAAATCTTACGCTGAGAAGCTATACAAATTAGCCTTTCCAACGGTAGGTACCATGCTTATCTTAAATTCAAAAGCCTCGATAATATAATAGCCACAGTATATCCACCTGGGGAATATAAACACTGTGAGTATAAAATATAAGTGTGACGTCCGCAACGTAACATCTGCAACAGACAAAATCAAAATTTTTGGACGAATCAAGAAACTTTTAAACCTCAATAGACCAACTTAAATTTCATTCTTTTTACGCAAAAGTCTCTGAAAAACATGCAAATACCGGTTGACGTCCGCGAATATTGTTTTCCTCAAAAATAGTTAAGTAAAAACTGCATACCATTTCAAAGTACTCACAAGATGTGGAGTTGCTGAAAGTATAGGGTGGTCTATCTAGAGGTCGATCTAGGCGGCTCTCCAACTCACCTGACCAAAACGTTAAATTAGCTGCTTTTCGAAATTACCTCTCAATAACTCCATTGTTTGAGCAGCTGTATGGCAAATGGCACCGTCCTGTTGAAACCAAGTGTTGTCATGATTACTGGCTTCAATTTCAGGTAGCATAAGGATTGATATCATGGCGCGATAGCGAGCACCATTCACGGTTACGTTCCGGCCATCATCATTTTTGAAAAAATATGCACCGATGATTCCACCGGCTTATAAACCGCACCAAACCGAGGTACCTCGTGAACCTCTTCTTGTTGCTCTTCCGCCCAAATGCGGCAATTTTGTTTATTGACTTTGCCGTTGAGCCAGAAATGGGCCTCATCACTGAAACTTTTGATCGAAAACAGCAGATCTTCGCGTTTCTCACCGAACGCTCATTTCCATAATGCAGTTGCCAACATTTGAAGGTTATTATTTTTAAGAAATAAATAAATGCCATAAAATGTTCTTTTAAATTACCAATAAAGATGCCACCACACTTGATGTGAATTTTTATATTTTATTTTTGTTCTGAAAGAATAGCTCTAGATGGATCACCCTATATAAGAAGAATATACAAGTGCACGAATGTAATGTCCGCAACACTAGAGTTACCATATGTGTAGCAAAAGTAAGTCTAATTTAATTTAAGGGATAAAGGTTAAAAAAACGCGACTTCCAAAATAAGTGTTTCTTTTGCCACATGCGAGTATAGGTCGCCATAGACCCGGATTCCTTGCAGCCGTAGTGATTTTTTTAAATAACGCATTTTTTATATTTCTTTTACGAAAGTTATTATAATAATATTATTATAATATAGTTATTATTATAATATATAGTTATTATTATAATATAATAAATATTAGAATAATTATTCTTCCGTTTAAATATAGAAAAAACATCAAGAATGGTTATTTTTGTGATAAATTTTCAAAATATTGAAATCTAGTTTGCTTAAAAATCCTTTAAGGTTTTATTTTTGTTCCCTACATTCTATTTCCATCACTTTTTTAAGTATCTGCTATCATAAAAGCAACAGCAGCATTTTTATATGCAAAAACTTACCTCCATCTCCCTAAATTGCTCGAAACTGTAAAACAATATTTAAATTTTTTAAAATGCCATAATTTCTATAGAAGCCCACAGAAACCTTGTTATCCTGCCAAATATACGCTCACACATTGAACATACACCATTACATTTTAATCAAGTTGCATCATTTAACGAATGCTGTTATAAAGTTTTTAAAGCCAGCATTAATCTACTAAAGCGGAGCTCACAAAAAAAGAATTACTCGTTAAACTTGTACAGAAACAAGTTTACTAAATTTAGTTTCACAGCATGGGTTTTTAGACAATCCAATTTAAATTTAATACGTACTACTCGTATTATACGAATTTCCAATGCCATCATCCAATCGAATGGACGTGGAGTGCAGTTTTTAGAGTCCTCTTAGTCTCGTCCTCTCAAAGCCGGACGATTGATTTAAATATCCATTAAAAATAAACAAATTGAACTAATTTTTCAGTGGTTGCCAACAAAGTACAGTGAAATCGTATCGATTCGTTTTGTTTCTGCTCCCGGACAATGGTCACGCGATGATCCAGTCAGTCGGGCGGTCGGTCGGTCGAATGTTTCTTCCATTTATACACGCCATGCCATGTTTGTCTGTCGATGTTTAATTATTGATGGAATTCATTTGATGGTTTTTATGCTACGATTCGATAAATTGCAACCCAAACAAAATAAACACACGAATTAGTGATAAATGATTCAAAAAATAAAAACGACAAGAGGGCGAATAGAAGAAAAAGCTATTTATTGTTCTGTTTCGTAGTTGTTTAATTGTGCTCTTTAGGAAAAAGGACTTAAGTGGAGTTTTCTTATATAGAAAAAAGGCGAATTTTGAAGTTAATGAAAAAAATAATATCACGCAGAGAAAAAACATGGTTACTACATGGTCACGGCAATAATAATATGTTCTTCGCAATAAAAGTATGTTCGTCGCAACCATAGCATTGTTAACTGTTTTTATTTTTGACAATACCATAATTGCTGCAATATTGATATTGTTGAAATGTAACAATAGTATTATTGCCAAATTTAAAAATTAAAATATGGTTATAGCAACAATATAAATATGTTTGGTGAAACAAAAGTATTGTGTTTTGCGTTTTATGTTAATAATAATATGATTACGGCAATTATACTATATGATTGCAATTTTTCTTCATTTAACTATGCCTTTTAGAACAAATGTTATTGGTACGGATCTAATGTAATAATAGTACTTTTTTTTATCGAAATTGCATTTTTATAAGTATACAAGCTGCTTTTATGTTTATTTATACTTATGTTTATTTTAACTTATTTTTTCTACTGCGAAATAAATCACACCTATTATTTTGAATTTAATGCATTTTTAAATAATTTTCATAATTCAAATCTATTGTTGACAACTTAAACAAATTCTGATTAATAATATTGGGGATTAAATCTATTGTCGACAACTTAAGCAAATTCTACTAAATTATATTGGTTATCATAGTATAATTATGTGTGATCATACTATGGTTGTGGGGATCATAACATGGTTGCGTGTGAATCATACTATGGTTGTGAGGATCATACTGACCATATACTATGGTTGTGAGGATCATACTATGGTTGCGAAGATCATAGTATGGTTGAGTGTGAATCATACTATAGTTGTGGGGATCATAGCATGGTTATGTGTGAATCATACTATTGTTGTGAGGATCATAGCATGGTTGTATTTGAATCATACTATTGTTGTGAGGATCATAATATTGTTGTAGCACAACCATATACCCAACAATAGTATTATCCTCTTCGAATATTGTTACCACAACCATACTTTTTTTCTGCGTGATTAGAAATATAAGAAAAAATATATGTTTTTTAGAGAGTTCAAAATAGTAAAGATTTAGTAATAAAATTATGATATACGCCAAAAAATCAGTTTAGGAGTTTCTCCTAAAATATACAAAACGTCGTTTTCTTCTATGAGCCCTTAGGTCATTTTTTCAGCGCACCACTAGATGGTCCCATTAACAAAAGATTTTTTTTTTAAATCGAAAAATGTCTTTTAAAACGTTCATTGGGACTCTCATTCCGTAGACTTTATTGCGATGCGCTTCGAAAACTGATGTCGAAGTCGTGTGCTTTAAAGTCGGATCGACGGGGCCACCGACTTTTTCCCCAGTTCCAGCCGACGCTGAAAGCCGCTTGTCACGCCTCATAATTTTCGGTTAATTTTATCGGCTAAGTTTATATGCTGTTAACCCATTTTGTACCAGCGGTCGAGATCTCGAACGAAAAAGAAGAAGTTAGAAAAAAGCTAACGAAACGTTGGGAAAACATGGAATAAATTAGTTTTATTTAATTCATGCAGGAAGACTGACCAATCAGCCCAGTCAAAAACGACATAAACAAATAAAATAAATACCCATTTGGTCAAAGAAGAAGAATTGAAAAATTTTGCTGTTTTTATTAAATAATAAGAAATTTTTGGTAATCGAAACAAATATTTTTTTATAATTTATGAAACTAACTTTTAATGACCTGTTTCACAGAGTGTTGCCGGGTATAAAAATAATATTTTTTAGTCTGTTTCTAACTAGCAATAAAAACTTCATAAAGTTTTAAAAATATTTCTTAGTCTTATACAAAATGGGTTAAAAAAAGGATAGAGACAATTCGTTTAGTTCTCGCAGGCAGTAACTTTCAAACCCTCCACTAAGATTGCGTTCAGCTTGTTTGTTATCGGCATTATTGGGTTTGGTTTGGATTTGGTTGTTAATGAGAAAGTTTTAATTGAAAACAATTTCGTTTAAACCCTTTTCTCAGCCAAGTATGGCAATAATGGCAGTAGAGGAGTTTCCTTTACAAATGAATAGGATCTTTTCCTGCAATGGAAACCTTGGGTGTTCGTTTTAAATTTATCAAAATCTTAGAGATAAGAGCAAAGAAGACTAGTAAAGACATTTCGATTCGAATATCTTTTTTTTACATAAATACTGTAACAACATTGAACACACCCATTTCAATAGTTTAAACTGAACATACCCCGTAAATATCGTATGAGTTTTGAAAGCTAACCTCAATAGCGTTAGGCTACTATAATGAGAACCATATCAGATAATGAGAACCGTATCGCTGTAATAGCGCTTTTCAAGTGTGAAATGAAAAAAAACGATATTTTCAAAACGCCACTACACGCAGAGAAAAAATATGGTTACTATATGGTCACGGCAACAATAGTATGTTCTCTGCAAAAAAAGTATGGTTGTCGCAACCTTAGTATTATTTTTTGAATTTAATTTTGACAATAGTATGATTGCGGCAATATTAATATTGTTGAAATGTAACAAATACATTGTTGCCAAATTAAAAAAATGATAATATGGTTGCAGCAACAATATAAATATGGTTGATGGGACAAAAATATTGTTTCATGGGTTTTTTGTTAACAATAACATGATTACCGCAATCATACAGGCAAAATCGTAATTTATTTTTAATTTGACAATGTTATTTTTACGAGTCTTACGCAATAAAAGTAGTTTCAATATATAAATTAAACGGATTAGTATAACTGAAATATTTTTAATAAATGAATTGTTTCTACTGTTAAATAAATCACTCCCTTTATAAAGAGTTTTATTTATTTTTACATACAAATCTCTATTGTTGAATAACAACATAATCCAATCTTTACAACAAAATTTGGAGATCATAGCATGGTTGGGTGTAAGTCATTCTATGGTTCTAAGGATCATACTATGGTTGTATGTGCAACATACTATGGTTGTGAGGATCATAATATGGTTATGGAGATCATAGTATGTTTGAGTGTGAATCATACTATGGTTGTGGGGATCATAGTATGGTTGTGTGTGAATAATTCTATTGTTGTGAGGACCATAATATTGTTATGGGGACCATAGTATGGTTGTGAGGACCATAATATTGTTATGGGGACCATAGTATGGTTGTGTTCGAACCATACTATTGAAGTGATGATCAGAATTTTGTTGTGCCACAACCATATAACCAACAATAGTATGATACTCTTCGAATATTGTTACCCCAACCATACTTTTTTTCTGCGTGTAGGGATTAGCCGCATGTTCGTCTACCGATGCAAAAAACTGTTGAGGAGACTGGAGAACTGGAAAACACCGCCACCGGTCGGGCCGCCCACGCTCTGTTCAAACACCGCATGTCATCAAAGCCGCTAAATCAAGAACTCACAGAAATCCGCTCCGAAAACAGAAAATCATGGCCCGTGAGATGAATATCACGCAAAAGTCCATGAGTCGAATCATTAAAAAAGACTTGGGACTTGGGGCTTTCAAACGCCGTACCGGACATTTATTGACTGCAGCTTTGAAAAAAATAGGATTGTGAAATGCAAACGTCTTTTGGTGAAGCACGCTGATAATTTGCACAGAAAATTTTTGTTCATCGATGAAAATTTTTTTACCGTTCAGGAAAAAGTTAACAAGCAAAATGATAGAGTGCATACGCGGTCATCTAAGAAAGCATCTGAACTGATCCCAAGGGTGGAAAAGGGTCATGTCTCTTACGATGGGGCCATTGACCTGCATTTCTGCGAACAAGGAGTCAAAACATCGGCCAAACTTTACCAAGAAACCGTTTTGTAAGCTGTTGTAAAGCCTCTTAATAATTCCCTGTTCCAAAACCAACCATGGACTTTCCAGTAGGATTCTGCGCCGAACCATAAGGCTAAAACGACCAAGGCCTGGCTTCAAAACAATTTGACCACTCCATGATGAAAGTTGAAACAATTTTAAAATCCCGTTACAGACTAACGCTATTGAGGGTAGCTTTCAAAAAACATATGACATTAACGGGGTATGTCCAGTTCTGGTATTGAAATGGGTGTGTTCAATGTTGTAACATTATTTATGTCCCTACTAAGTATTTTTAACGGCTTTATTCAAGTGCACGCAAAGAGTGGATGACACGTCACATTCGGGTGCCCTTCATTGCAAATTCACCATTCTGCCATAGGATTCTGCTGATAATTACACGCAGAAAAAAAGTATGTTTGTGGTAACAATATTCATATTCGGGTGCCCTTAATTGCAAATTCACCATTCTGCCATAGGATTCTGCTGATAATTACACGCAGAAAAAAAGTATTGTCGGTTATATGGTTGTGGCACAACAATATTATGATCATTACAACAATAGTATGGTTCACACATAACCATACCATGATCCCCACAACAATATTATGGTTCTTGCAACAATAGAGTTGTTCACACACAACCATACTATGATCCCCACAACCATATTATTATTCACACTCAACCACACTATGATCCCCACAACCATATTATTATTCACACTCAACCGTATTATTATCCTCACAACTAGAGTATGACTTACACACAACCATGCTATAATCCCCAAAATGTTTTGTGATGTTGTTATTCAACAATAGAAATTTTTATTAAGTTTTGTAAAAATACATTAAACTCTTAATGATAGGAGTGATTTATTTAACAGTAAAAAAAATCATTTATTAAAAATATTTCAGTTATACTAACCCGTAGTTTGTTTTGAAAAAAAAATAATTTACATATAAAAAGTACTATTATTGCGTAAGATTCGTAAAAATAACATTGGCAAATTAAAAAAAAAAAATCATTTTGCCGGTATGATTGCCGTAATTATATTATTGTTAACGTAAAACCCAAGAAAACAATTCTTTTGTTCCACCAACCATATTTATATTGTTGCTACAACTAAGTTTTCATTTCTAAATTTGGCAATAATACTATTGTTACATTTCAACAATATTAATATTGCCGCAATCATACTATTGTCAAAATATAACTCAAAAAACAATACTATGGTTGAGACGACCATACTTTTTTTTTGCAGAGATCAGACTATTGTTGCCGTGACCATATAGTAACCATATTTTTTCTCTGCGTGTAGTACTTAGCAAATAGGGAAGCACTAAATACCGCAAAATAGAGCATAGGCCCTGGAATGTTTAGCTCTTGTCCCCCAAAAAATTTCCCGCAATCTTTCCGAGCTGAGCACGATTTAATTTTTAAACTCACTGACCGGGACCTAATGTTTAACGCCGGCTCCAAACGGCTAATGCAGTGTATAGAGAAGTTTTTACATGACTTAGAGATAAATCTCTTACTCGCTAGGTCGCCGGCAAACATATTGGATGCTCATACATAAATTTAAATTGACGTTTGTTAGGGTTTTTTTTTACTGAAAACTCCTTATGTGACAGCGCATAGAGAAAGGGACCTATGGGTAAAAAATCAATTTTAATTTTTTTTTCTTTTTTTGATGTGGACAACATCTGAGCATCGAATGAGACCGATTTCATGCCCCAAAAGTGTTCCCTCCCATAGATATGCGCGTTGTATGAAAGTTAAGTCGACGATTCTAAGCGCAAATAGAAAGGGACCTAATCTTTAAAATGGCTCTCCTGAACAAAACTGGTTTTTAACCTTAGGTCCCTTCCTATTTTGCGCGTCACATATTGATACTTTTTATGGCAAAGCATCTACAGGGCCACCCTAATATAACACCTCACCACTTCATTTCACACACACTTACAATGTATTCTTAAATGGAAAAAATGTATAATTTTTCACTTCCCTTAAAGTTCATCACACGACTAGTTTTTATTTGTGTATTTATTTTTGATTTTCAGATGTGGTTGCAGTTGGCAGGCAGGCAGGAGCTCTACTTAGAATCGCATTAGTTTCATGTTGCCAGTCAGCCACTGGCCTCGCATCACCACCGACCGGCAGAGTCTTAGTCCGCCGCACACACACATACGAACTAAGTATGCGAGTATGTAAGTACTTAAATATTAATACACTTGTTCAAATTGTTTAAGTTAACGTCTACGACAGGAAGCCTATGCAGAGTTGAACGTATAAAACAAAGACGAGAAAATATTTATGAATATTTAATCATCCCTTGTAGCGCTCTGTAGGGCTTCTATCCAGCCATTCATCCATACATTCAGTCATTCAAGCGCCCGCCCGCCCGCCAGTCCCTAACCATGGCGCAGAGACGACAGTCGACACGTTCATTCACACGAGCTTCGCTTAATCTCTGTGTCATGGAAACTACGCGTATAATGTAGTAGGCTTCTTTGTACGAGTACATGTACGTCTTTGACACCGCACCGCACGTCTATTGTATGAGAATATTTTATAGTCGCTCGCATGTGCATAAGTAATTCATATATGCGAGAGGACTTTTTCTGGAAAATTTGCCAAGATCAAAAGGATAATAAACAACGGAATATTTAAACGCCCATTAAGTGTTTTAAAGGTGTGGAATTTATTTTGTGGCAGGCCTTTTGCCACTGTGCCATAGAAAGCCACACTCGAAAATTTACATCATTGGCATAATTTGTTTTTCGTGTGTGTGCGTGTGACATTTTTTGTTTAGCTGCGAAATTATGCCTTTTTTACGCCTTTACTAAAGTGAAAACTGCCAATCACATAAATTTTGATTCGAAATTGAACTTTCTATCATAATCTAACAATTTTCGTACATGTTTTTCGCATACAGTACAAGGAATTGAAGGATTCCTTTGGGAGTTGCATATTCGACGCACGAATTGTGCTACAACAACAAAACGTCATAACTTGTTTCTGTGTAAGCAATCGAATTAGTCTTTATTTTATTTGGATGGTTAGTATTTACAATTGTTAAAATGAATGCGTTGGATACCGAAAAAATTAAATGAAAATATGGTTGTAGCAACAATAAAAATATGGTTGCTGAGACAAAAGTATTGTTTTTGGGGTTTCTGTTAGCAATAATATAATCACGGCAATCATACCGTATGAGTGGATTTTTCTTTATTTGAATATGCTTTTTAGAACAATGTTCTTGTTACGGATCTAATGCAATAATGGTACTTTTTATACGGAAATTTAAATTTTTTAAACAAACTGCTTTGGCTTTGTTTAACGGAAATATTCTTAATAAAAACGCCTTCTTTTTTTAATTTTGATTTTTTCTAATGTTAAGAAAATACTCCTATTATTTTGCATTTAATGTGTTCTAATAATATTGGGGATCAAAGTTAACTACTAAGTAGGGACATATATACTGTTACATACCTTTTACGAGGGCGACCGCAAAAGTAACTGGCCTAACATAAAAAGAACCTTTTTTTTGAAATTATTATTATTTATTTTTCAACATAATCTCCTTCCAACTCAATAGACTTCATCAAACGTTTTTCAAGTTTTTTAATTCCATCCGAAAAATAAGATTTTTCAAGACCTTCAAAATGTGCCTCAGTTTCAGCAATAACCTCGCTATTGGACGAACATTTTTTGCCACCTAGAACTTTTTTTTAAAATTGGAAACAAGAAATAATCATAAGGAGCTAAATCTGGACTATATGGTGGATGCGGAGAAATTTCAAATAGTATTTCGGCCAGTTTTTGTTGAGTTAAAAATGCAGTGTGTGAAGGAGCATTATCTTGGTAAAAAAGCACTTTTTTTCTAAATGCGTTCGTTTTATCTTGATTTCTTCACTCAACCGATCCAATAATGCACAATAATATTCACTATTTATAGTTTTTCCTTTCTCAAGATAATCAATAAATATTATACCCCTTGCATTCCAAAATACTGTGGCCAATACTTTTCCTGCAGACTTAACAGTTTTCGCCTTCTTGGGACCACTTTAACCAGCTTCTATCTATCATTGTTTTGACTGTTCTTTGCATTCTGGGATGTAGTGATGGATCCATGTTTCATCAACAGTTATGAATCGGCGCAAGAACTCTATTGGATTACGCTGATAAATCGCTAAAAGCTCCTCGGAATTGGTCCAACGGACGATTTTTTGGGGCAAAGTCAACAAACGCGGCACCTTTTTCGCGGATAGCCTTTTCATGTGGAGTTCATCATGTAAAATACTCCGAACTTGTTTTTCGTGTATTTTAACAATATCAGCAAGTTCTCTGAGCTTTATTCTATTCTATCTTTAGTCACTTCATTATATATATTTCTAATGTTTTCAATAGTAGTAGCAGTTTTCGGTCTTCCAGAGCGTTGTTCATCTTCCGTACTTGAACGACCCATTTTAAATTGTTGAACCCAGGATTTCACGGTGGAGTATGATGGTGCATTATCACCATGAACGGAATCCAATTCATCTTTGATTAATTGTGGCGTATAACCTTTCATATAAAAGTGTTTAATTACCGCAAGAAACTCTTTATTTTCCATTTTTCAAAAATTATAAAACTTGTTTACTTCAATCACCTGTAACAAAGAAAATAATCATTAAATATTTCGCAAATTTTGACAGATGGCTTATAAAAGATTGCTTTAAAAAAAACAGTTGCTAGTAAAACAGAAAATGTGCCAGGCCAGTTAGTTTTTCGGTCGCCCTCGTTTGCTGTAAAATACAAAGTACCGAATGTTTTTCAACCAAATATTTTTAATATATTTATTGATGTATATTGTATCCAAAAAGAATCTACTTATTCAAGATATCCGCCTTATGCCGTTACACACGCCTTAAGTCGCACTGACCTGGCCAATCGTCAATAGCTGCACGAACCTCGTCCATTGGAAAATTGGCCACAGGTCGAACCAAAGCAGTCTTAAGAGATCCAATGTGGGGGTATCTCTTGTGACAAACCTTGTGCTCTACAACCGTAAACAATTTGTAATCCAATGGGTTCAAATCTGGACTGCCTGAGGGCCATTCTTCAGAGGAAATGAATGCTGGCAAATTGTTTCGAAGCCAGGCCTTCAGCCTTATGGGGCGGCGCAGAATCCTGCTGGAAAGTCCATGGCTGATTATAGAACAGGGAATTGTTAAGAGGCTTCACAACAGCTTCCAAAATGGTTTCTTGGTAAACTTTGGTCGATGTTTTGACTCCTTGTTCGCAGAAATGCAGGTCAATGGCCCCATCGTAAGAGACACCCCACCAAACCATGACTGAAGCTGGGTGATGACCCTTTTCCACCCTTGGGATCAATTCAGATGGTTCCTTAGATGACCGCGTATACACTCTATCATTTTGCTTGTTAAATTTTTCCTGAACGCTAAAATTTTTTCATCCGTGAACAAAATTTTTCTGTGCAAGTTATCAGCGTGCCTCACCACATTTTTTAATACTATTTTTTTTTAAAGCTGCAGTCAATAAATGTCCGGTACGTCGTTTGAAAGCCACAAGTCCCAAGTCTTTTTTAATGATTCGACTCATGGACTTTTGCGTCACATATGGGTACCAACCACAAGTAAACTATCACATAAAATTCAACCATGGCCATATTTTTAAAATCTTATTTTACAGCACGTTCATGGGATTCAAAACCGATTTTAAATTGTCTCTTCGACAGACCACGAAGTGGAGGGTATAATACAGTCGGCCACATTCACAAGTTGTAAATATCGATTTAATGTAAATGTTAGATGATTCTGGTTTTTAAACTGACTTGCTTCTGTATTGTATTGTGTTCCAGGGTAATATGGTAAAGGATATAAAATAGTCGCTCGCTTTTAACTTGACTTTCTTGTCTAGAGAAATTTCTTTCCCCTCAGCCCTCGTACAGTTTATAAATTTTCTCATACTTTATCAAAATGTTATTTGCTCTATGGATCTCACATTTCAGAAAAAAAGCTACAATTCATTTTAAAAACAACATCGATATCACTTAAAAAATAATTTGACATTTTCTCGTTGGCTCCTTCCTAACACCGGCTCACATCTACTCTTATGAATTTATATTGGAAATTTTCCAAAATAATGAAGATTTTCATATGTTTTCTATCAAACTTCAAGCACATGTCAACTAAATTTTGATTGATGGGCAGACTAAGCTTATACGAGTGGATATTATTAAAAACTCCCCCCCCCCCCTACGATTTTGTGTGTATTCAACTTATGACCTTTTATAAGGTTATGTTAAAATGTAATCGTATTTACGACAAAAGGTTAAACGATCCATGTTCATTCATTTCATCATTTTGTCTTCCATTGATGCTATTTTTATCCTCTATTGTTATGTAACATAAACTCCTTCGAAGGTTGCTTCGAGAATTCATCATTTAAGCCTAATGTGAGTGACGTTGCCATTTGGGGATCCTTCCACAAGCGGCCCTAATATGTTTTAGGGGAAAACTAATAACTTGCCACAAAAAAAAGCGTAGGCTGTTCACTTGCCCCTTGGCTAAGATTAAATTTGGCTGTGGGTGTTTGTTGCCCACATTGTGTGAGGCAGCAGAGCAAACCAATTTCGAATTCTGCAGTTCTTTTTTATCGTTGCCTGCCAGTAGCCAGCGTTGCCATCAACCACAGCGCCTTACTCTCATTTAACCGCATTAAATTGATACATTTCGCGTGGCGCAAAGTTCTCGCCCAAAATGGCCGAAACATATATGAAGGCATGAATGAACTTGTTTGTTTCCTAAGTAGGTAATCCCGTGAAATTTTCCAAGTCACTGAGATTTTCTGCGCGCGACTTAGTGCAGCGACCTTTGCAATGGTTTTGTCGTTCTTTGTCTGCTGGATTTGTGATAAACAAAAAAAAAAACACAGAATCTCTCTCACGTCTACTCCGAATGAATACAGAAAATATAAAAAAAATTCACATGCGACAAAAACAAGAAAATTTACATAGATAGGTGTGTGTATTAGGGTGGCATTTTGTTGGGTTACTTCCCTTTTCGAGAGAAAACTCAGTGGAAAAGTGGTATGTAAAAATGACCAAAAATAGCTTTAATAAACAGATTTTTTGGTTAACAGGTTAGAACTTTATTAACCAGAACATTCAGCTGAATTAAAACGATACAGCCCTCGGACTAAACGCAAACCAGAAAACGAATAGTGCAATTCAGCGGCTTCGACGGTATAATTTAACGCACCCATTTTTCTTATAATTGATTAATTCTTCATAGGCAATTGTTATCCTGTAGCAGAACAGAGCAAATCTGCTTCGCGTGTCGTGGGCTTAGAGTTTGCGAAAGAAGGACCTCATCAGTTACCTCGCGGAGTTAGGTTGTGAGATGGGCGGTTGTTGAATTCCTCCTTCGGATCGATCCGGTGCATAGAACCGCCTGTCGAGGGATCGAGAGAAACAAGTGAGGAGTTGCGCTGTCGTTTTGTCGTTTTCTTGATCACAGGGCACGAGTCGGAGCCCTTTCTGTGGTTACTAGAGCTCCACGACAGTATTTATACAGTTACCCCAGGGCTGTAACGACGGGTTTCCCTGCGGTTGCTGGGGTTTAAGCTATCGGGGTAAGGGAACATCAGATACATTTATATTTAAAGTGACCTCGACTGAAACATATGTAGTTAAGATGTTTCAAGTTGTAGTTTTTGTTGTTTAATTAAGCTGAATAGTAGTTGGAGTGACTTAACAATTATTTTTAATCCTCCTGAAAGGCTTTTTCTAAAGAGCTATGAAAGGTAATCTAAGTCGATACTCTAACTATGTGAGGTCGCTCTCAAAGCGAGGACGTCGGGAGACCTTGCCACGACACTCTCGAATACCAAGGCCGCGACTGTTCACGGAATCGGGGAATACCCTTGATCACACTCTTACAGCGTTTGCGAGATCCGAAAGAAACGCTAACAAACGGGCTCAAGTAGGTTAGAAATCGACACAAAATTTATAGTGCGACACTCCAAGAGATGCGGGTCAAGGGGAAAAGAGATCTGCAGACTTACTTTTCTTAAAACGATGACTTCACTTACGGAAAATATCGTTGGCGACGACTAGAGATTAGGGTGAACACTCCAGTTAACGCGAGAATAATATCGGCTGGAGATTAGGGTAGACACTCCAGTTTACGCGGGCACAATATCGGCTAGAGATCAGGGTGGGCACTCTAGTTAACGCGAGTACAACATCGGCTAGATATCAAGGCAAACACTCTATTTTACGCGGTCACTATATCGGCTAGAGCTCAAGGCTGACATTCTAGTATACGCGAGCACTACATCGGCTAGAGATGAAGGCAAGGAAAATGCTAAGGAAATTAAAGTTGCTGACTTTTTTATTTATGGTGCCAATGATCAGATTCCCAACTATAACCGAATCTATAAACTTTATCCATATTTGGTTTCATAGTGAAATTTCTACAATTTAAGTACTCATATGTCCATTTTTATTACTGGACCCTTTGTTTGACTATTAGGACTGGTTTTTTGCCCTTTGGGTCCATGTGGCTGACCCCAAACTTCCATATTTCCATATTTCCTAATGATCGCTTGTTTTAACCATACGGGCCAATTTCTAGATCTCACAATGTCCACATTTACAATTTATTGCTTATTCTGACCGCATAATTCTTGACAATAACGGCCATTTTTCGAACCCCTAGGACTACGAAACCGACCAATATAGGAGTATTGTTTAGTAATTCTGTTTCCATGAGTTAGACACCATATTTTAAGCTGATATTCAAGATTGATTCATTGGTTTGTCAGTATAGAATTAAGACTTTACGTAGTCATAATAAAAAAAGTCAAAAGGTGTGATATTACACGATCTAGGCGGACAACTGACCGGTCCAGAACGTGAAATTAGCTGCTCTTCGAAAAGACCGCCCAATAGATTCATTGTTTGAGCAGCTGTATGGCAAGTGGCTCCGTCCTACTGAAATCAAAAGTCACCAAAATTGCGGGCCTTAAAATAGTATTGCCGCAATCATACTATTGTCAAAATAAAACTCAAAAAACAATACTTTGGTTGTGACGACCATACTTTTATTGCAGAGAACATACTATTGTTGCCGTGACCATATAGTAACCATATCTTTTCTCTGCGTGTACCAGCCCTCTAGATAAATCAACCGATATAACGAGGGCATATCAGTAATTCCGTGACTTTTTCAACTTCCCTCATAGTTATATGAAATGCAACATCAAGTATAATCTTTTGAAAGACTACTGTCAAATTTTGACAGAGTTCCGTCATTTAATTTGTGGTTAACAGCTGTTCAAAACATACAACCTCGTGGATTTTGTTAAAAGTGAATTTCGAGCGATCATAAACATTATTTTTTGCGGAGAATGGTGCAGATGAGCCATCTGAAACTAGGCTTTTGGGCTCCTTGAAGTTATGGACCTGGTTTTTAATATAACCAGATTTTAAAGATTATTTCAAATGGATTTGTTGGGTTTGTGGTAAAATTTAAATTTTTTGGTTTCCATTTGTCCTTGCATGACTGAACCGTATTTTCGGCCACCTCAAATCAAGGTTGCTTACTTGATACATTTCACAAATGTTTCAATTTGTTGGTATTTTTACCCTAAAGCACGCTGTTGTGCAGGCTGTTCTGTGCCAAATTTCCTAAGGATTGGATGTACAAAGTGCGTTTCAGAGC
The DNA here is from genome assembly GCA_963513945.1 of Hydrotaea diabolus. NCBI lineage: Eukaryota > Metazoa > Arthropoda > Insecta > Diptera > Muscidae > Hydrotaea > Hydrotaea diabolus. The sequence goes on from OY740717.1 coordinate 187,687,867, forward strand.
TGTGCGGCGGAACTGTTTAGAGGTTGTTTTCACAGTCTGTGTGCAATACATATACATATACTTATACGAGTAGATGCTCTGACACACTACTACTAGTATCCATAATGTCTAGCTTAAGCGCCAGGTTAAAACCAAATAAATGATAGTACTTTTTGCCCGGAGCAAGCCTTAATTCCAGAAATAAAAATACTCGTATATTTTAAAAGCAATACACACATTTCGAGTTGTGAAAAGTGGCAAAAATTTCAAAAAGTGGCAAAAAGGGGATTTATGAAAAAGGGGCAGTAAAAGTCGCATGGCTCACAAAATTGACCCTTTTTGTGAGCCCTGCGACGTTTACTGCCCCTTTTTGATAAATCCCTTTTTTGACACTTTTTGATATTTTTGCTACTTTTCACAACTCGTGTATTGTTTTTAAAAGATGCGTATTTTTAATTTCTGGAATTAAGGCTTGCTAAGGGGAAAAAGTACTATAATTTATTTGACACTTTAGTCGCACTAACGGTAACGCTGCTGGGCAGGCAGTAACGGGTTAAATTCGTTCACTTGTCTTGTAATTTGTTCGTCTTTCCATCTATCTTGTTACTCAATTGTTTCTTAGAAGATATTCTAACTATATGTGAAAGTCTGTCTAGGCATATTCGATCCGTCCGCCTGTAATTTGTCCACTCCTCTCTTTCACTTTCTCACTGCTCTTCTCTCTGTCAAATCGTCGTTCATTTAGCTATTCTTCTTTTGAATTCGTTCATCATTTGGAAGTTTTGTTGACCAATTCGATCATTTTCTTAAAATCCTATTATACAGGGTTGCCCATATTCGACGGACCCATGTTTTTTTAAAAAAAATCAAAGAAAAAAATAAAAATTTGGCGGTTGGCAATCTTAATCATTTAATTTGTTCCAAGTAGATTTGTTTACATCAATTTTTGAATATGATATCTCTCAAATGGCCGCCTCTGGCGTTGATGGCGTATTGTGCCCTTTTTGCAGCATTTTCCATCGTTTTCGCCAACATTTCGGCCGGAATAGCGGCTATTTCTTCACGAATGTTGTCCTTGAGCTCTGCTACGGTCCTTGGCTTGTTAACGTAAACCTTTGACTTCAAATATCCCCACAAGAAGAAGTCAGGCGGCGTCAAATCGGGCGAACGCGGTGGCCAGTCCAAATCACCACTTTTCGACATCAAACGGCCCGGAAACAAATTCTTCAGAAAATCGATTGTTATGCGACTTGTGTGCGGTGGAGCGCCGTCTTGTTGAAACCAGAACTGCCTCATACGCTTTCGACGAATAATTGGCATCACAAAATTGGTCATCATGTCGCGATAACGCTCCTGGTTGATGGTAACAGCATGGCCATTTTCATTTTGGAAGAAAAACGGCCCAATGACCGTTTTCGCACTAACGCCGCACCAAACTGTGACTTTTTCGTCATGAAGAGGCACTTCTTGAATCTTCTGAGGATTTTCAGTGGCGTAAATACGGCAATTTTGCTTATTTACGTTCCCATTCAATGTGAAATGGGCTTCATCGGACATGATAATTTTGTTCCAAAATTGCTCGTCATCTTCGGCCGTTTCGATGACTCTTTGGGCCCATTCCAATCGACGAGGCTTGTCCACAGGCAACAATCTTTGCGTCAATTGAATTTTGTACGGGAACAAATGCAAATCAACGCGAATAATCCGTTGTAAAGTGGACCGAGCCATGCCCAACTGCTGAGAACGGCGTTTTTGGGATGTTCTTGGGGACCTCTCAACACTGGCTCGTACGGCAGCGATATTCTCGGCCGATCGCCTTGGTCGACTTTTATTTGGCCTCTTCGGATTAGAAAGAGCCTCACCAGTCGAAAATTTTTCATATAAACGCTTAATGGTGTTCTTAGAAGGCGCACTTCTCACATTTTTTAATATTTTAAAAGCACGTTGAGTTTTCACAATTGACTTGTTCTGTTGAATGTAAATTTCAACTATTTCAGAGCGCTCGCGTGGCGTGTATTGTTGCATGGTAAAAATCTGCTTGGACTGACGCTTCAAACGCGGTATGTCATTAAGCGATCTGACATCTCTGTCAAAAGTTATGGCGTTGCCAGATGGGTCCGTCGAATATGGGCAACCCGGTATAGTGCAAGCCCAGAACATCAGTTATCCCTTTTAGGGAATTGAACTAGTATTTTTTCCACTCTTCACGAGTAATGTGACAAAAGTCGCTGCCCGCCCTAGTGTTCACATATACATGTGTATGACCGCATGTGTCTGGTTTCTATGGCACCATTGTAAAGGATCTTACAACATGTGCTCTTCCTCCACGCTGGCTCGTTGCTTTCGTTTCGTTTTTTTTATGTTGCGCATATTGTTACGTGAAAAACAAAAGATAATAATAACGTAATAATAAAGAAACGAAAACATGTTGTTCCACCAAAACAACAATGGCCCCCGAACGTGGATAACAACTAGACAGACCCACACATAGAAAGACAGACGGACGGATGGACGGGCGGAGGCAACCGGCCAGACAGACATCCACAGAATCATAAACTTTAAGTATCACAACTACGGTCGAGAAGACTCAACTCGAGTCGCATTGAGTTGAGTCTTGTCGTCGTGTCGTGTCGAGTAGAGTGGAAAGGGGTTCAAAACAATAACCATTGAA